>CM060927.1:192500-5192500 GCA_030737875.1 Allium sativum | reverse complement strand
TTTATGATGATTTTCAGGGTCGAAAATCTCGGGTCGTTACACTGATGCTATAAATTCAGCTTCAGTACTGGATAAAGTAACAATTTTTTGTTCCTTGGAGGACCATGACACAACTGCAGAGCAAAAAATAAAGGCATAGCATGAAGTACTTTTTCTATCATTTAAATCCCTGGCATAATCACTATCGCTATATCCCACCAGTACCTTTTTCTTCTCATTTTTATAGAATATATCGTAATCAAGTGTTCCTTTTAAGTAGCAGAAGACTCTTTTTGCAGCTAAATAGTGACTTTGAGTAGGAGCTTCCATGAATCTGCTAAGAAGACTGACGACGTACATCATATCTGGTCGTGTAACTGACAAGTACATCAAGCTTCCAAAAATTTGTTCATAAAATGTATTGTTAACGATAAAAATCGTCAACACCCGATTTACGAACTGACAATGCATATATGATGAAATTTAGAGGCTAATCAATCTAAAGGATGCTAGAAGATTATTCGGCCTCAACAAATTCATCTTACCATGTCGTTTCATATATATCAAGACCTAAAGTTCGAAGATTAGTTACTCTTCCTTCAAAAGGGTAGTATCACGCTTATGAAACTTAAAGACCAACAATTACCTTCGGATAACGATATTATAAGCTTACAGAAAGTTGAGAACTTTGTTACAACAATGATCCTTAGATTCAGGACAGAATAATATACATTTTGTAGAGAAGAAGCGGGCTAAAATACCACAACAGTTAGGGTTGATGACATATCGCAGCTCTTAATAACAAGATGATACCTCCGCATCGATCCAGACTACGAAAGGTCTTGGTTGCGTTAGTTATCGAGTCATAAGGCAACAATAGCCCCTTTTAGAACGTTGTGTTACATTAGGCTTATTGTGGGAGGGTTGAAACACGTATAAGTATCATAAGGAAGAATTCACTGATTTCACTCAATTATTTTTCCTCTCTGAGTGGTTTTGTGTTCAAATCCCCCACGAAAGAGGTTAATGATAACTCCCAGTTCAATCAATATGAACACACCATGATTATTGAATAAAGATTAACTTATGCCCTGATTTTCCATTTCCATTAAATATGAATGTATTACAATTGTTGTGGAAATCCCCAATTTGATTAGAAATTAGGGTTTGCACTCTAAGAAAAGAATACAAGATTGTAGAATAGTAAAAAGATCCCCCAAAATGTGACTCTTGGGGTCTTATTTATAAACAATTGGGGCTCTTCTTGGTAATGACTCTCCTGGAAGCCCGCTTCCAGTTTTTGCTCTCTGTGTCGACCCGCTTTCGTGGCTTTCGACACAGGTTTCTAGGTGTTGGTCTCTCTGGTTTCAGTACCATTTCCTCCATGATTTCTTTGCCTTGGTGTTGCTGCTTCGGAAGGGACTGCTCGGTATTGGCTTGTTTTTAGGAGCTGCTTCAAAACTCTTTTCCTTGTAATCTTTATGTTGCTCTCGGTATCATCACCAAGCCTGTTGGTAACGATAGCACTTTTACTGGATTTTTTTTGGTTGCTAATCTTTTGCCTTCACTTGTTCTTGGTATCGTTCTCTGATGCTTGGCTTCGTATTTTTCAACAGTGTTGATAGCAAACTGTCTAATACCGATAGCACTTCGTTTGTTCATATGTTAGTTGTCGGCCTTATTTCTCCTTTGGTGGCTTTGTACTCCGATATGGAATCATAAGCTCTCGGTTGTCATCCATTCTTTTCTTTCGGTATCATATTAATGCTCTTTACCTTGCTTCCTGGGTACCAACTCTGGTTCTTTTCTTCTCTTCCACTGGTATCGAAACCGGATCAAATGTCTTTCCTTTTAGTATCGACACCAAGCCAATTGTTCGCAACACGTTGGTGTCGATAGCATGCTTTCTTCCTCCTCGATTTGGTGTTGACACCGAGCATTATGGCCTTCTTTTGATGCCGATGGCGTCCATACTTTTTGTATCGATTTCAATACGATACCCCTTTTTCTTAACTTGGTATCGGTGTCGAATTCTGGTAGTAACATTTGCCCCCTAGTGAAGGGGTATTTCTAACTTTTCAAGTCAGACCTTCTATAATATCTTCCTTTGGAATTTTACCTGTGCTTCCCCTGCATAAATTTTAGCAACTAATATTTTGTGTTAGTCCTTTATTCAAAGTAGGATGTATACAAATATTTTCTCATAGTATGATCATCATCACTCGGCCATAAGCCCGATGACATACTAAGCCTGCGATGGGGTAGTATAATCATTCATACCTTGTGCTTTGTTGGAAAATGATCAGCAATGCTCTTACTATAAAGTTAGAAAGATTCCCTGTATGAGGTATAAGGAACCCATATTTTTATTGCTGAATTTTGTAATGGAGTACCCATGATGTTAACCCAATAGTCGATTTAAAATCCTTCATCGGAAATATGATGATAAGCTTTTAGAAATACATAACCCAAATTAAGGCATTAATAATAGAGGATCAGAAATCTGTATTCGATAATAACGAGTAAAAGACTTAAAACCCATATTCAGGTATTTAATAGAGGACCATAAATCCACTTCGGGTAATAATAGGAGTCCTGAACCAACCCAAATTCGGGTATTAAATGATAGAAGACCAGAATTCCACTTCTGGTAATAATAGAGGTCCCGAACCAACCCAAATTCGGGTATAAATGCTGGAAGACCAGAAATCCACTTCTCGTAATAATAGAAGTCCCGGACCATCCCATATTCGGGTATTAAATGATAGAAGACCAGAAATCCATTTATGGTAATAATAAAAGTCTCGAACCAACCCAGATTCGGGTATTAAAGGATAGAATCACTAGCCATGTTTGACATACAATTTAGATAAAACCAAACGGGATGCATTTGTGTATTATGGATAGTGTTACACATTTTCTACTCAAATACTTGTTGTTCTGACCCTTCCTCACAACAACTCTCAACTTTATCTTAGGGAACACAGTTCTTTGTAAGTATTCAAGTTTGGTTTTCTGTTCTTGTTCTCTCATTCTCGGTATTGATGTGGCGATTCACCTTTAAGGTAGTTACCTAAGTTGATACTTATTATTCTATTTTTTCCGCAGCAATTATTTTTATTGTACTCCGCTTATGCTCATGCTCATTATTTGCAGATACCAGACCCTCACTATCCATTCTTGGATGAGTTTGAGTTTTGATTTTTGTCAAAATCCGTGCTCGGAAAAAGTATGGGGCATTACATCTAAGCATCCCAAAAGTTTTGATAGATAATCCGTAACAATGGTGAAACTAAGCAGATATCTACAACAACGAGGACCTAAAACAACCCAGTCTGACTCGAGTATAAATATACAAGCCAGCCTAGTTTTAACATGTCGGCATCACATAATAACTAGACGATAATAGCACAGAAGGAGGAACATGACAAACACACAATCATCATGAAATACATGAGACAGAATCACTAGCTCATATCCAAAAGTCTCATGTCTGACAATACCCACAACACCAAACAACTATTTACATCGTCCAATTGACTAAAGCCTTGGGCTATAATGGTCTAAAGAAACAACAATTAATGGAAACACGATAAAACATACACATAAATACCATAAGTCGAACTTAACTAAGAGCTCACCATATAGTTCTATAATCACCATGAAATCAATAGTTAAATAATACATAGTGCGGTATAAAATATGGTATATTTATGATGATGAATCATCGCAAAGCAACATATAATCCTAGAAATCAAAATGCTTGAATCTAGAATATACAACATGCCATGAAATCAACATGCCAAACAGTCTCAGGTGAAATAGAGATTAAAAAACACATTGTTTTTGGATCCAAGGGGAAAGGCGATGCTCAGTTACGCCCACATGTGCACCATACAACGGTTAATGCCAAACAGTACCAACCACATACTTTTGGTTCCCCATACAGTTTTCTACAGAAATATATTTGGCTAGTAAGCCCCCACACAGCCACCCCACATAGGTAGACCCAACAATCTACATAATTGGCCCATGATGGCCTAGTATGGTAAAACAACAAACAACAAGAGGTGTCTCAACGATCCCACACAGTCCCTCGAGTATGTATCATAGACTTTCCAACAATAACACGAATAGTGGAAATAAGATGTCTCATACCGTACGTTCTCATTTATCAGTTTACTCCAAGTCAGTCAATTCCATAAAAGAGCTTCAATCGACGAGTCTGGAATTAACCGATATAATATACCTTCGTGTCTCATACCATGAGGTGTACTACATCATTTAGGTCGTCGTTTTCTTAAAGAGTGTGAAAACATGTAGTTTTATATGAGAAAATATGTACTTCAAAAATTGGATTTTATGAATGATTTTGGAAAATATTTGAAAACAAATGATTTTACTAATCTTCTTATAAAATTAAATATACACATGTTATACTTTTCTAAAGGATAATAATTTATAAAACAACGTAAACTATTTTCTTAAAATGACATATATAATTATTATTTTTGAAAAGTTATATATATATAAACTTATTTCTAAAAGTTGATCTTTTGAAAAGATGTGTATGTGATTAAGAAATCATAGAATACTAAAGAAATTACTCCCAAAAACAACATTATCCGAAGATAGGACTCATAAAATATAGGCTTTTATTTATTTATTGGAATTAGCCTAATCATTCACTCGTAATATGGCACAAATTCATCAAAATATGGCATAAAGAATGATCATCAACAAAGCTATAAAGGCAAAACACATGAAAAATGGACAGCAATGCTGGCCAGGACACACCAATTTTTGTTTCTCCCTTGGTTAACCTAGTGGGTGCGCAAGTCGACCTTATGGTCAACCCTTGCCATCCCTAGGTCAACCTGGGCAATGGAAAATTTTCTTGTGCCCAACTCTTCCCGACTGCAGATTCAGGCATGGCTTATCTTATGCTAATGAGTCTTGATCGAGCTAAAATTCAACATGCATGAACTTCAATACACACGCTATGAACTTAAAAATGAATCAAGCAATTTTGACAAGTAATGAAGAAGACATAGACAATTAAACATTGACTTGAACTCATATTTGCATAAAGAAACATCTGAAACTTGGCTTTAGATTACAGTGAAACAATTCTTCCCAAAAACACAAGAAAAAACACATGCAAGCTAGGATGTGTGAAATTTACAAATCACCTTGATTGTTGCGGTGAATTAATGCACAAAGCAATGACGCTGATGAAGATTTGGCATCAAAATAGCATATAGACACCTGGGGAATGCTTTACTACAACATGCAAACTCAAATAGTTAGATTAATGTAATAACCCGGAAAATGTGAACCAATTTAAAAATTTTAAATTTGGTTATTACCAAAGAATTTGAATAATTGAAATAGCATATTTCAATAAAATAAAGAATTGGGTATAGTAAGGCAGTTTGAAATTTTGAATACAAACTTTGTCTGACTGTACCGGGTGGAAAATATAACGGATTTTAGCGAAACTGAAAATATTTAAATCTGTTTATGAATACCTTTCTAACGAATCTGAAAAATCGAAGTTTCATAACGGGAATCAAAAGTTATGGCCGATTGAATTTTCAGAAAGGTCGCTATATAGCCCCTGAAAATTGATATTTTGCATACGACCTCGGAATTCGACGAAACCACTTTTGTCGGGTCCGGGATGTCAAACTATTGCTAGGTTTCAAATTTCATAATTTTTGAAGCTAGTATGTGAGCGGGGCAAAAGAAAATGTGATTGGTCAATTTCTGTTAAAATGGGTCGACCTAAAAATGGCCATTTTTCAAACGAGCTCAGAATTCGACGAAACTGGTTTTGTTAGGACCGTATCGTCAAAACAAAGCTAGATTTATTTTTCTGGAATTTTTCGATTCAGTTTGTGGCCCTGGCAAATTGAAATGTACGTTCAAATTAAATATTGAATGTTTTATATTTTAATTTGAAAAATAACTGACTGTAACAGTCGAATTGGCCAACGAAACATATCCCATTGTGTCCGGAATGGGGGTATTTAGCTGGTGGCGATAGTTGTTGTGTTTGATTTCGAGTTCGCTTGTAAAAACACTATTTAAAATCTCCTATAAAGTCTCGACCAATAGGATTTTTTTTCTTCAAAATAAAAATAAAAATCTCAGAAACCCTAGCCGCCCCAGGCGATATCGACGATCCACATTGCTCGAAACTTCCCCTCGATTTTCCCGCTGCCACAGGCGAAGCTAGGCCGCGCCACTACCCCAGTTCGACGGCCCTTCCTCCCCTCTTCACATCCGACCAAACCCCACCCTCCACCATCGCCTGTATCGCCTGAACCACCCCCACGAAGTCGACATCTTTCCGACACCGCCCGGCCTTCCTCCGGCCACCGAACTGACCCCACTCCTAGGCGCAGGCGCGTCTCTCCAAGCCCGAGGGCGTGGCACTACCTGATCGAAGCAACGATCGACAGATTTCACGAATTTTGCAACCCTAGTTCTGAACAAAAATAAAGGTACGACCTTTATTATTCTGAAATGAAAATAACACTATAAAGCGTTGCAAAACTTTGAAAAATAATATCTTTTTCATTCGTTAATGAAATTCAATGAAACAGGAGACACCGTGACCGCAAGGAGGCTCTCTGCCATCTAGAAGAAGTCGCGGATTTTTTTGATCTTCCTACGATTTTTAGCACTGCAAAAACCAATGTGAGGAATCTAAACTAAATTGTGTGAATGGAATCGCGTTGTATAAATTATATAAGCGAAGTGTAAATTATATACGCATTGTATACCTCAGGTACATGTGTTGTATAAGTTATATTAGCGATGTATAAATTATACAAGCGTTGAATGAAACATATATGCTTTGAATTGTGATGAAATGCAAGTGAATTATAATATAATATATATATATACTCCCCTCGTCCACAGACCATGGACGATATTTATTGCTTGTGATTGACGTGATATTATATGGTATGACGAATGGTTGGAAATAATTGTTTGTGGTTGATATTGTGGTTGAAAAATACCTTTGTGGTTGAGAAATACCCTCTTGTGGTTGAAACAAATTAGAATAGGATTGTGGAAATGAAAATAAAACATGCCGCCTGCGTACGAACTAGATGCATGATCCCCATTGTCAAAAACCGCGAGGTTTTAAGGTAGAGCGAGGAGCCGTACTAGGGACGGTCCCGGTTTTAACTACCCTGCCGTTATGCTGCCGAAATTTTCTGAAATATACATGTGTTAGAATAATTTTCATTCGTTGAAATAAATTACATATATTGAAACCAATATTCATGTGTTGAGTTGAAATTCATTCGTTGAATCGAAATTCATGTGTTGAATATTATTTGAATTTAAACAAATAGCTTTAGCGATAAAAATCACATATATATATATACAAACTATAGCGAATATTCATGTGTTGAGTTGCAATTCATTCGTAGAGTTGAAATTCATGTGTTGAATATTATTTGAATTTAAACAAATAGCTTTAGCGATAAAAAATCACATTTTTATATATATACAAACTATAGCGAATATTCATGTGTTGAGTTGCAATTCATTCGTTGAGTTGAAATTCATGTGTTGAATATTATTTGAATTTAAACAAATAGCTTTAGCGATAAAAATCACATTTATATATATATATTCAAACTATAGCGAATATTCATGTGTTGAGTTGCAATTCATTCGTAGAGTTGAAATTCATGTGTTGAATATTATTTGAATTTAAACAAATAGCTTTAGCGATAAAAAATCACATTTTTATATATATACAAACTATTGCGAATATTCATGTGTTGAGTTGCAATTCATTCGTTGAGTTGAAATTCATGTGTTGAATATTATTTGAATTTAAACAAATAGCTTTAGCGATAAAAATCACATTTATATATATATTCAAACTATAGCGAATATTCATGTGTTGAATTGAAATTCGTTCGTCGAGTTGAAATTCATGTGTTGAATGTTATCGTATTTTAAAATAAAACGAATAGACAATAAAAACTACATTTTTATTGTGAATATGAAGTGTTAAAAACATTCACGTGTTGAATAAATATTTTTGATGATAAAAATATTTCTTTTATCATGTATACGCTTTGATAAAACTACACACGTGTTGAAATAAATAATAGTTTGCTAGAAATGTTATTATTAGCTTTGTTCTGCATATACATACATGTGTTGAACAGGAAAAATGGATTAGCTGTAGAGTAAAGAAATTATTTGCGTGCCCGACAAATAGGTAAGCCTTGATGAGTTGGCTGCGCAATTTTATTTTTATATCAACTCATGTGAATGCCATTGGATGCGGAGTGCTGGTTATTCTGTGTGAAATAATAAATATCGCCATAGGATAGTAACAATTAATTTTGAACTACACTACATGGCATACTTCTTGATGATAGGCATACTTCATCATATTCCACATAAGCAATTGGAGCTTGCTCGACTCATGACGGAAATCCAATTTCCAATACGAAATAACGGACTCGATTGTAGAACTAGTATGGCGACATAGTGGTATGGGGCACTTATGCCGTCTATGATTGATATTTATGATGCTATTCATTTTTGAAACATATATGCACTAGTAATAATATCAAATGATTTTGCTTTACACGTATCAAGCATATTTGGCCATTATAAGGTAAAACTCTATCCTCCGGCTTACGTTGCATTGTATGATGGGACTTGAGTCTTATAATGGCTTCATTCTTTTTAAAAGCATTGCGTTGTTTTAAAAGAATTTACTTTGTTTTAAATGCACTAGCAATCATTGGAGTAAACCCGTTCCGCGAAAGTGGCGTGGTCCTATGATTTGCTTATTACTGTTGTTTAAACTGTTAAATAGATTCCTCATACCAGTCCCCATGACTGACTCGTTGTTTGTTTCACTTTGCAAACGCGGGTGCCCTTATTTTCACACGGGCAGCCTAGTTCACAGGTGACAGGTTTTTTTTGGCTTTGCACTGTTGCATAGAGTGCATTTTGGCTCATGGCGAGGCTGACTTCACAGAGACGACTTTGACATTTTCCGCCATTATTGTACTTATATTATGATTCCGCCACTGGCGATGCAGACTGCTTTACTTTCAGTATTTATTATCGTATGTATATGTACCGCCTTCGGCGATGTAGACTGATACCCTTATTATGTCTCACTACATGTATGTATTCCGCCTCTGGCGATGATGACTGATCACTTCCCTTCTATTTACTAAGTTATATCCTACGCTGTGCTATTCTGATGTTGTTACATGTTGTGATTCCGTTGTCATATTCATGTAAATTATTCTATTTATTATTTTTGCTATTATCTGTACTCTGCTATGATGATTGATGTGTTATATTCCAATGATTATCCTTAATACGCCCCTCGGATTTTGGGATCGTCACAATTAAAGTTAATAAATTGAGATGTTGATGAAATTTTTTGTGATACCTGCTGAGATTACCTATAGGAATTAAGATTAATAACTCTCCCTTATTTTACATTGGGTTTGAAGTCATTAACTTGGAGTTTCTAAGGAGGATTTGGTAATTCCTTTTACTATAATTGCTAAAGGAGGAGGAAAAGAGCTAACTTCTGCAAAACTACGTATAAGAAATATGAGTTTCTTGATTTTTCTCTTCTCCCTTATTAGCAGATAATGGACCAGATTTTTTTAGCCTAAATTAATTAAATGCAATAGGCCTTTAGGCCTTAATTCAGCAATTGTGCTAATGTATTTGTGAACACAATTTAAACGTTTACAACATCGTTTTAAAATCTACTATTAGAAACGCACATTCTCAACAAAGTTGCGTTCACCTAGGAGTACTCAAAATCATATGTTTAAATAGTTTCAACCAATTTAAATATCATTCCAATAAAACCCACACTAAAATACACATCTTTACCAAACACACATTTCACACTTTAAGTATTCAAAACTTACGTTTCTTAAATTTAGATTCATATTAATTTCACTTTCTTGTCAAAACAAACACTAAGTTTTATATAAAACATGTTGACACACTTGGGTATTTATTTCTAACAATATTTGTCCTTTGCTTACTTTACTTTCAACACAATTAAATTTAGAAAACATCAATTCCCGCAAAACTTTATTCTTTACAACGAATTTTAAAATTATTGTTTTAAGGCAAATATAATTTTCACTATACTTTATAATATGCACATTTATATTTATAAAGCTTCACAAAATTTATTAACAACTTATTTAAATTTTTGTTTAATCGTCGAAATGAATCCTTTATAAATGTTATTCGATTCAATCACTATATCAAATTCAATACATTCTAATTCTTATTACACATGACACAACCCCATTTAATGACAAATTATGCAAACTGCCATATTTACACCCGTAAGTGGTTTTACTAGTTAATCAGTTTCAAATTCATTTGGTTCGCACTCAACAAACTACAACCTTCGTTATAATTTCTTTTTCCTAGTAGTCGAAAATCCGGATTGTTATAAGGTCCGAAAAACTTCTCATATTAGCAGTTACTTTATAGATTCCACCAATATCTAGTAATAATTATTATCTATGTGCACAGCATCCAAAACTTATAAGTCCATTTTAAATTTGGTTGTACAAAAAATAGTTCATAATCTTAAACAAGCAAAGTTAACCACCCATCCCAGGTGTTTATATAAAACAAAACTTCATGGAAGTTGCGTTTGTTATTCTATAACGAGCACCTTTGCATGATTGACGTTTCCATTATGTTTGTAATATATTTTTGCATATCAACCAACTCCAAGTGCAAACATGATAATTGGCTATTGTTAACAACATAGTTTACGATAATACCACTAACATACAAGACTTTCATTAATACATAATGCACTTGATAAAGAAATTAACGACAAGATATATATGCATGACTATGCCAATGTCTCAAAAAAGTTCATGTTACTACTCAGAAATATCAAATTGTAAATCCACCAAATTAAGATGTGTATAGCCCATTTATGTTTCTAAATTATCTCATCTTAAATCCAATTAAGTTACAAATTACATTTCCCACAGACGAATTAAAAGGAAATTTCATAATGGCTTTTGTTTTGAATGATTAATTTGAAATGGAATAAAATTTTCATCAATTGCATTTTGTATGTCATTAAAATTAATTTAGATCATCCTAGCTAAACGAATTTGAATATTATACGTCAATGATTATTGCATTGAATCACAAATAAATATGTACTGAAAAAACAAGTCCGTTATGTTAATGCTACGCAGTAATTTCTTCTTTATACATAAATTATTATCTAATCCCTACAATATATATAGATATATATATATTATAAAATTGGTACTTTATAACAAAACAATATTTACCGAATTTTAAAATATAAGCTAACATGTAATTATGTTTAAGTAAAGGTCAAACAAATATAGGTTGTCCAGTTTCCAAATCATAATATTAATTTATACAAAAACATGAATTACAACAACAAACATAAACTGTAGTTCATTATTGAAGCATTATAAAATCATAGCCATAGCTCTCTAAGTTGAGTTAGCAGGCACTGAAAATGGTTGTCGGCAATGGCATAGTCTATTGTTTCAGAATCTAAAACTAAAACCAATGCATGTATATGCACAAAAATAAATGTTGTTATAAACCTGAATTCAAGTGGTCAATTTAAATCCAAACTCACAAACACAATGAAAGACAATTTTGATGATATGCTTACAAAAACAACTAGTGTAAATTTCTCGATCACTAAAATGAAAATTTATCAATTCAAATATGATTATCTCAATTGCAAACAATCTAAAACAAACAATAACAATAAAATTAATTACACATAAAATTTGTAGTGGTTACACTAATAACTTATTAGCTTATGTCCACTTTGAAAAGAGATTTTATCATCACAATGAGAAGAGCACAAGATATTGATATATTAATAACTCAAAAGAATAAAATTTGTAGACACTAGAGTCGTAGAAATAAATCAAAGGTTTATTTACATGAGATTATCCATTGAACAAATTAGGGGCCATCCTTTTTCTTTGAGCATGAAAATAACTTATATTTGTAGTATTCTCATCATTGCAATATAACAATTTGCCCCTTAAACCTTCCCAAACTACATGGAAAAATAATTATTCTGTAGCAGGTCAGACGTTTGACTAATGGATTCAAACGACTGAATCGAGACAGATAATGTTCTCTCGTTGATTAGACGTTTGGACTTCTCGAACAAACGTCTGATTAAAATCTCGAGTTATAGATGTTAGGATTGTCTCGCATGTTGTTAAGGGGGAATGACGGGTTGGAATTAACAGTCTCACATCATGGAATAAATTGAAGGAGTTGAGTACAAATATGAGCTGGTATGCACGTAACATAAGGGATTCCTTTTGTTATATGGAAGTTGTGTGCCAGCTCATATGCGTGCAAGGAGGGGGAGCTTTGTTTCCGACCGTCGTTACATAATAATGGTATCAGAGCCGAAGGTTGCAGACTGGTCCATGCGGGTAAGGCAGTGCTCTCAAAAGATACTCGTAGGATGCGAGTCAAGAGGGAGACTGTTAGGATTGTCTCGCATGTTGTTAAGGGGGAATGACGGGTTGAAATTAACAGTCCCACATCACGGAATAAATTGAAGTAGTTGAGTACAAATATGAGCTGGTATGCACGTAACATAAGGGATTCCTTTTGTTATATGGGAGTTGTGTGCTAGCTCATATGCGTGCAAGGAGGGGGGCTTTGTTTCCGATCGTCGTTACATAACAATAGAGAATCCTATAATAATATATTTGATTCTTTAATCAAACGTCTGAGCAAACTTCCATTTTTCTCAATCTCTGAAGCTATGCTTCTAGGAACCAAATCCAACCGTCTAATTGTTTGTGGACACTACTGTGCCCATATCAACTTCATTTCACCATATCTTTAACTTCATAAGTTCTCCAATCTGCAAACTGTTTTTATCGATATCAGGCTCTTCTCAATCGCTTCAATTCCTCTTGCAGTGCTACTAAAATTTAACCAAAAAAACAAGTACTGGAATATCAATGCAAAAACATACATCAACTCAACCAAAATATTATAACTATTGTAACTAGTATTGAAATTCTTTTCAGTAGGCCAGGGATTTTTTTTCAAACCTGTAAATGGACTGCGCATGTAGGACATGCAACCTTCCTCATTTTCTTTCTAAAGTTAACAAATGACTTTGAGGTTTAAACCTATATAATCATGGAGATGTATCGAAATAGTTAAATATTAATGAACACAAAAATGAAACATATAAAGCTACTTAAGTGGCACTGGTACATATTGAGGACTTGTAGTTTGCCATCTTTTCTTATTAAGAGCACCAAAAAGTGGTTATAACACAACACTAAGCAACTTGAAGACTTTAATATAAAAAGAACCGACTTTGGGATTATAATTTCGTATTTATGCAACTCAAAATTGAGATCAATTTTTGGTAAGGTAAACTTTATTTTCATCCACGCATTTCGTTGGTTAATCCACCATTTTACATTAATAAATTGATCCAGAACTAATTTGTGAGTTATTCTACAAGTGGATTAACTTAAAGATTTCATGCTTCTTCTTGTGATTAAATAACTTAACAACCATTGTAGATTTAAATCTAGCTAACATATACCAAAAATTTATAATGATTGTTTACTATTTTTTACAAAGTTATTAAATACTAAAAGTTTATAAAGAAATTTGATACCGTGAAAATGAATCAAACAGTCTTATACCCACAGGAAATGAATTAAATGTAAAAATTGGATTGTTGATTATGTTCATTTTCGCCATCGACGTCACTAGCTTAATAAAAAAATTCCAACACACAAAGAAATTGCATACTATAAACTTCTAAAATATTGTCGTAGGAAAATTGGTTGCTCAACTCCTGGACTTGTTATATGGCTCATTTTATTGGATCTAGTTATAACTAATTGGAGTAATTTGCATCTATACACAAAAATGAGCATGAAACTGTACAACCTGCAAATGTTCAAACTTTAACCATTTAAATCCCGTAATAACACTGTCAACTCAGTTTTTTTTAATAAACTTCACTAAGTTCACGTTGGAGCATCAATAAAAAAAAATCATGTTGATCACCACATGCGGTTACTTTGTTTCACAACCTAGACTTGGATAAAACTTGCAACAGCATCTAGCCCATAACATCATATCTGAAGAACATAAAATAACATACTTTAAAGGAGAAATAGTATCCTTCCAATTTCAAATAACTACTTGTTTTGACATGTGTTATACTCAAAACACATGCTCTGTCTCAGTTCGACACTTGTTAAATGCAAGCCTATTCACAGGTTCAAAAACAATTTCCCTCACATTTCTGAATTGCATCATTGCTCAGCTCATAGATTTAATTATTCCGTAAAGTATAATATTAGTTAATCAAGTATTTTGTAATTTATGTATGACTTACCGTATAACTTTTCTATTAGTATTTTTAGCATTATTTGTTTATGCTGAAAAAGTTGTAGCATAAAATAATTTAACATAATTGCACAAAAAATATAAATTATCATTCAAAACCACTTGCTTAAACTAGCCACTCATCATCCTCTTCATTATTTATCAGTCTTAAATAAAACCATTGATTTTCTTCATTTTCATTAGTACTGTAATGATTGTTTCCCTCATTAAGATATAAAGGGCTGCTTTTTTCAGACATGTTTTTTATTAGTTTTTCAAGATTTCAAAACATAGTTAACAATAATTTAAGGTAGTGATGGTTATACAAGAATACAATTTTGCATACATTTAACCACCTTAACTAGAAATAAACAAATTGCTCACTGTGATTAATTTGAATGATGTACTCTACGTAGACTTAGATTCAGATGTAGGGTATTAGGGAGAAGAACTATACAAAATAGAACAGAAAAGAAAGAAAGACATTTGATGTTTAGGTGGATAAACTAATCAAATTTTAAATGTTATCAAAAGTCAAAGATCCTATTTTATAGCATGCATTAGCTGATTAAAAAAGTTGACGAAAATAAAAGGTAATATCATGCAACTTTTATTCTGTATACAAAGTTCACCAAACAACTTTAAAATGCCACCATAAGCATTTTAAGTATGTAAGGAAATAAAGAAGATACAATGAAAAGAATGTCTGGAAAAAAATCGCATTGAAAACTGCTATGTAATTCACCTGATAATTCCAAGAAAAATCCCTATGATATATGATCATGCAGGGTGCTAGAGATATTGCATACCCATTTACATTGGTAATTCTTTCCAAAATAATCTGTACAACCCCTACCTCCCCCATACACACACAAGGCCAGCAACAGTTTTACTATACCCAGATCTGAAGGAGCTTATGTATGATGACTAAAATGATTGAATTGAAGTTGAAAATGATTAAAATGATTGCATTGAAGCATTGGACAAGCCCTTAACCAAATGTTCAAGTGACCGTCTTGAAAATGAGAGCTAATCCTCTATCCCCAAAATATTGTGTCCCTCTATACCCAACCAATATGAATAGCTGGTTTTCATCTTTCTGCAATTAAGTCTAAAAATAAAGGAGGGGTTAGTTGCAAAACGGTGGAATTTAGGGGGTGCTGATTGGTTGGGTATAGGGGGACAGAGAATTTTGGGGATAGGTGATTTTATTTGCTTGAAAATGATTTCCTGAATGCGTCCAAGTCCTTTCACCCACTAGCATTAATACCTTCCTAGAAAAAAAGCAGCACAAGCCCCTAAAACAACCTCAAAATTCCGACAGGGGATCACGTGGACCGGAGACCCCCTGGTCCCCTGGTCCAGGCCAATCAAAATCTCCCATTTGGAGGGATTTTGCACTTGACCCCCTGAATTCAACCCGGAATTGCAGGGGCCAAAGTGCAAAATTTCCCAAATGGGGGATTTTGATTCGTTCGGACCAGGGAACAGGGGAGTCCCCGGTCCAGACGATCCACGCTCCAAAATTCCATGACACGTTGCCTACCAAGACTTGTTTCCATTGTTACACCTGATGAGGATCCTTCTTGTGTTTCAACTCCCATTAACCACCAAGATTCTTCCCATGGCAAAAGAAGAAAACATACAGCAAAGCAAAACCTATGGAGCTTGTCATATTTGTTAGTGAAGATGAGGATGTAACATAGGGCTGTCAGTGACTACCCGAAAAATACGATATTCGTCCGAATCCGTATCCAAAATATCCGTTATCCGACATTATCCGAAAAGCGGATACAGATATCCGATATTCGAAAAGCTTTTCAGATACGGATATGGTTATAGTGGTATCCGTATCCGAAAAATACCCGTTCGACTAATTGATGTAATATATATTACTCAAATCAGAAAAATAGAGTTAATAATTATTTTGTAACTGTCGGATGTTACTATGATATAAATTTTTGTCTATTTTTAGTGAAAAATGGTAGTTTTATTGTTTTTAGTTTTAGAATATTTTTTGATATGCCTATGGATATTAGTAAAAAATACTGTTTCCTCATCACATTTCTTTATTTTCTGATTTTTTACAAACATTAGTATAAAAATTATTTTATGTTGATCCAAACATTTTTATTTATACTCTTAAATTTATTAATTACAGGCGGAGCAGATAAATATCCGATATCCATCCGTATCCGAAAATTAAGCGGATACAGATATCCGATATCCGAAAATTAAATGGATACGGATATCCGATATCCGAAAATAATTTCGGATATGGATACAGATATGGCACTATCCGTATCCGAAAGCATCCGTTGACAGCCCTAACATTGGCTAAAAATACTTTAAAAGAACTACCTAATAATAAACAAAAATATTTTTTGCATAAAAATAGCACTTTGCACGTCTTCATACATTGATCGATCATTTAAAAAGGTATTTGCAAACCAGGTAGAAAAATCATATCATTTAGATTAGTATATGCCAACGGCATTATAGAGGAAGCAATAAATACATATGTCACTAGCATAAAAACCTTCTGCAATCATACTTTAAGGTATAACAAGAAAATCGTATCATTGACGTGGTGCTAAAATGTTGAATAATAATTAATAACAAACAAAGCACTAACGAGGTGTGTTAATTGATTAATCAATCCTTGAGTTTCAAGGCCTGGTGCACAAATATAAGATTAGAAAACGCTTAATGTTCTACAGAGCCGGCTCCAGAAAAGCAAAAAAGGGGGGTTGCCCTAGTCGCACGTAGAGGCAAAAATGAAGGAAAATAGAAATTGGGTTGCTCCAGCGCAGGTAAAGGAAAAACGAAGAAAAGAAAATATTTTGTTTGCTCCCAGATTCGAACTCGGGACTTGAAACACACTAAAAGGCCAAGCATGCAACCAACTCAGCTGCACGTCCATTTGCTTAAGCTTTAGCATGTTAATTATATAGTTATATACTTTTTTCCTGATACTCATCCTCCACTGCCGGTTGGTCCCTCGAGGGGGGTTGTCGTAGGCAGCCGCCTACTCAGACTACCCCACCAGCCGGCTCTGATGTTCTAGCATATTTAAAAAAATATGTGAACCAATGAACCTTGTGTGGTTAAGCCACCAAAAAAGAAGCACTAATCTTGCTTGAAATGTGAAAAATCCCCTCTATTGAAAATAACTTGACAATGTACTTAGTATTCCAAATGTAAATTGCTTCATAAACTTATCATCCATGATTACTCAAATATAATTAACTTAAACTAATTATAGTTTAACAAGATCCTACAAATTTCACTGGTCTGTGAGGACCCGTTAATGGCGACAAGGAGCCGCAAAAACTTTTCTTTGCTTTGTTCTTAACACCTATGTCTTCTCCACGCTCTCTAGATATAATCCTCGTCTCATCTTCTCCTTGCTTTTGTAATGCGTGGGTCTTCACATACCCTGATTTTATCCTCTAGATATCACTGCTTTTAGCGCCTCTCCAATCACCACACTATTTGCACCGCTCCTCAGCAACAACTGCTACCCCTCGCCAACAATAACCTCTCCTTGCCTTGGCGTGGTGGCCAATCTGGTTTCCAGGTCTGGTATCAGCTTTCTAGGGCATCGACTACCATTGACATCGTGGTGTTACTCCATACGCAACAATGTCTTTACTTCTTGAAGCGATCGCGACTCGCTAGCTTCGTTCTGGTATGTTTTTCTGTATTTTTCTGAGTTCAAATCCCTCATACGTGACTGAGTTACTCAGTAGACGAGGAATTGGAGTGCGAAACCTTTTGCTCAGTGAGTTGAATTTGAACGGCTATTTCGAATTAATGCATTGGTTGTGTTGGTTCTTCAGTGGTTTCAGTATATTGTTGTATTTGAGGTTTTCGACTTCTTGTAGAGAATTGTTGGCTCTGGTGCAGATTGGTTATTGTTTAATGAGTGAGTTTCTTTCGTGTTTGTTGGAGTTGTAATGGTGGAAAGTTATTATTGTTCCATGGTGGGCTGTAATGTGATTTTGGGCATGCTGGTTAAACTCAGTTCATCGAAAATGGCAGCAACACTGGTGAAGCGCACTGCTCTCGACCTTGCTGTTTTTTTTTCTGATGTACTCGCTTCCTCCCATATTCATGTTACTCCCTTTTTTTGGCCATAATTCATGGAATGGCTAGTCAAATGCACATGTCAGATTGGAGTTGTCTTCATTGCACATCCTACCTGATGTAGGTTGCTTTTGGGAGCAGTTCAAGTAAGGATCAACTTGTGTGGTCTTATCTGTTGGGGTGTGTGTGTGTTTTTGTATAAAGATTTCAGTATATAGAATACTGACAGAACAAGGAACAGAGCAGTTTTCTATTTTTGATTTTTTGTCTTTTTTCTCTTCATCTCAAAATACCATTACAAACTTCTCCTTTTATAATAGGAGAATACAAACCATCATACATGAATAGATACATCATTTTTAGTTCCATGAATTTATTCTCACATATTAAATGCAACTTCAAGAATATTACTAAAACCGAAGAGTTAAGTTTATTCAACATATTCCTCCCTTAAACTAACTCTTTTCGATCTTTCATGCCCATCAGCCTTTTATAAGTATCAAACAGAGTTCTGGGTAATGGTTTAGTGAGCACATCAGCTCTCTGGTCACGACTAACAAACATGACGTAAATGCACATTCTTTTCTTTTTCATGTTCCCGAATAAAATGGAATCGAACATCAATATGTTTGCTCCTTTTGTGATGTACTGGATTCTTGGCAAGCTCAATTGCAGATTTGTTGTCAATTCTAATTTCAGTTGATCTTTGCTGTGGGATCCTCAATTCTACAAGTAACCTTCTTAGCCATATAGCATGACAAACACAGTAAGAGGATGACACATATTCCGCCTCACAAGTTGATAACGAAACTATAGGCTGTTTCTTGGAGTACCAAGTAAATGATGTATCTCCCATAAAGAACAAGTATCCAGACATGCTTTTACGATCATCCACGTCTCCACACCAATCACTATCAGAATATCCCACCAAGTTGTAGTCTGTTGTTCTAGAATAAAACAATCCCAGTGACTTTGTTCCTTGAATATATCTTAGAATCCTTTTGATTGCTTTCCAATGTGACACTTTTGGATTCTCCATATATCTGCTTACTATTCCAACACTATATGCAATGTCAGGTCTTGTGCATGTAAGATATCTCAAGCTTCCAACCAGACTTTGATATAAATTTGCATCCACCGAAGTTCCTCCCTCAAATTTTGAAAGTTTTGTTCCCAGTTCCATGGGTGTTGCTACTGGATTACAGTGCTCCATTCTGAATTTCTTCAAAATACTATTGGCATATGCTTCTTGGATATAAAAATGCCTGACTTATCTTGCTTCACTTCAATACTAAGAAAATATTTCATTAAGCCCAAGTCTGTCATCTCGAACTCTTTGGTCATCTCCTTCTTAAAATCTTTAATCATATCTTCATTGTTTCCCATAAAAATAAGATCATCAACATAAAGTGCAACAAATAATAAATTACCTTGCCTTTCTTTGATATACAAAGCAGGTTCATATGGACATTGTATGAATCCATTCTTCTTGAAATAGGTGTCTATCCGGGTGTTCCATGCTCGAGGCGCCTGTTTCAAACCGTACAACGCCTTATACAACTTTAACACCATTCTTTCTTGTCGTTCTTTTACATATCCAGGAGGCTGACTCACGTACACTTCCTCTTCGAGCATGCCATTCAAAAATGCGGATTTCACGTCCATCTGATAAATGGGCCATTTATATTGAGCTGCTTGAGAAATTAGATGCCTTATTGTCTCCATTCTGGCCACGGGCGCGAAAACTTCATCATAGTCTATTCCAGCCTTTTGTCGGTAGCCCTTTTCAACTAACCGCGCCTTATATCTTTCTATTTCTCCTTGAGCATTCACCTTCTTTTTATAAACCCATTTAACATCGATGGGCTTACAACCTTCTATAAGTTCTACTAGTTCCCAAGTTTTGTTCTTTTCAATTGCCCTGATTTCCTCATCCATTGCAGCTTTCCACTTTTGTTCTTTTATTGCTTCTTCAAAATTAACATTTTCTGCATCTGCCACCAAACACACCTGGTGCACCTCACCTGTTGTTTGATATATGTCTTGCAAACTTCTCATTCTAGGATTCTGAGGCTCATCCTCATCTATATCTTTATCTTCTTGTGCATCAGAGTTTATTGGTGAGATTTTAGAAATTGGAAAACCACTTTTCTTTGATTCATCTTCTAGTTCTTTGCTCCAGTTCCATGTATGATCCTCCTGTACTTGTACATCTCGACTTACATCCACCTTCATAGTGACAGGGTCATGAAGTTTGTAAGCTTTTGTTTTCTCATCATATCCAATAAAAATATACTTCCTGCTTTTGTCCTCCAACTTTGTTCTTCTTTGATCTGGTACATGTGAGTATGCCACACTCCCAAAGACTTTCAAGTGCGACACAGTAGGCTTTCTTCCACTCCATAACTCCTGAGGCGTTTTTTCACCCAAATTTGAATGTGGACATCGGTTCTGAATGTAAACAACACACTGAACTGCTTCTGCCTAGAGTTCTTTTGGTAGTTCCTTGCTCTTTAACATCGATCGAACCATGTCTAAAATAGTCCGATTTTTTCTTTCAGCCACGCCATTCTGCTGTGGTGAATATGGAGCTGTTAAGAATCTTCTAATTCCATGTTCTTCACAATATTCTGCAAAAGCATTTAATGTATATTCTCCGCCTCTATCTGAACGCAATGCCTTAATATGCATTCCAGCCTTCTTTTCTACCAACACTTTGAATTTATTAAATACTTTCAACGCCTCAGATTTTTCATTTAAAAAAATAGACCCATGTCCTTCGAGAATAATCATCAACGAAAGTAATGAAGTACCTCTTGGAACTATATGACTTGGGTGTGAAAGGACCACATATGTCCGTATGCACCAACTCGAGAGGCTTTGCAGCATGATACATCGCCTTCTTCTGGAACGAGTTCCTTGTTTGTTTTCCCAATACACATTCTTCACAAAAGCTTCCTGCATAATCCATGTTTGGTATTCCATGAACCATTCCTTTATTTGCCATCTCCTTCAAACCACCATAGTGTAGATGTCCAAATCGCTTGTGCCATAAAGTTGCTTTGTCCTCTGACTTTACTTGCAAACATGTCTCCTGTATATTTCTTAAGTTTAGTTTGAACATTCGGTTTTGAGACATCTTTATGTATGCTATTGTCCTGCCATTTTTGTTCTTCAAAATCATGACTTTGCCTTCCATGAAAACTGAGCACCCTTTTTCAAGTAGTTGTCCCAGGCTAAGAATATTGTTCTTCATGTCCGAAACATAATAAACGTCTTCAATTCTTTCTTGTCTGCCATCCTTTCTAGAAAAACAGATTTCACCCTTGCCTTTGACTTCAATCTTTGATGCATCTCCAAAAGACACAAAACCAGAATCTACTTCCTTCAAATCAGTAAAGAGATGTTTGAGCCCAGACATATGGCTGCTGGCTCCGCTATCGAGATACCAAACAATATCATCTTCTGGAATCACATCTTTGTATGCCATCAGCAGAACACCATTATCATGTTTCTCCTCCGTTTCGGCTAAATTTGTCTTTTCCTCAACATTCTTGTTAAACCAGCAATCTTTGGCAAAGTGTCCAAATTTTCCACAATTATAACAATCATTTGATCTATTACCTCTGCTAGGAGTTGATCTTCCATCTCTGCCACGGCCACGTCCTTGTCCACGCCAGTTTTGTTGATTTGTCTACATCTTATCTTCAGGTATGTTGCTTACATGACCACGTCCTCTGCCTCGGTTGACTCCGTCTCTTCCTTCTTTAACAATCTTTCTGAATATGCTTGTAGTGATCCCATAAGTTGATCCACGGTCATGGTCTCTGTATCATTTGATTCCTTGATGGAGATGCCAACAAGTTGTAATTTTGTATTTAATGACCTTAATATTTTTTCATTAACACGAGCATCTTCAATTGTTTCTGCATAATTCTTCATTTGATTTACAACAGAGGAAACCCTCGTGAAATAATCTGGGACTGACTCCGTTTCTTTCATTTGTAATGATTCAAATTCTCCTCGTAAAGTTTGTAATCGTACCTTTTTTACTTTGTCAACGCCTTTGAAATTATTCTGGAGAATCTTCCATGCTTCCTTTGCTCTTTCTGTAGATGCAACCTTTTCAAACATGGCTTCATCTAAACCCATGTGTATAATAGACAAAGCTAGTTGATCTTGTTTCCAAGCCTTCACTAGAGCATTTTTCTGAGCCTGATTCAATGCTTCTTCATTCTCTGGTTCATCGTAACCCTTCTCTACAATTTCCCATGCCTCTTGTGAGCCGAGCAAAGCTTTCATACGAATACACCAGTGCCCGTAGTTTTCTTTGGTAAGTTTTGGAACAGAAAGAGAGTTATTCATTCTTGATAGGAATTGGCTCTGATACCACTTTGTTGGGGTGTGTGTGTGTGTTTTTGTATAAAGATTTCAGTATATAGAATACTGACAGAACAAGGAACAGAGCAGTCTTCTATTTCTGATTTTTTGTCTTTTTTCTCTTCATCTCAAAATACCATTACATAGGAGAATACAAACCATCATACATGAATAGATACATCATTTTTAGTTCCATGAATTTATTCTCACATATTAAATGCAACTTCTAGAATATTACTAAAATCGAAGAGTTAAGTTTATTCAACATTATCAACGTAGTTGTCTCGTATAGCACCGAAAAAGGATCTGTAGTTGTTTACTATGCAAGTGGCTCCACAGTTCAGACAAATGGATTGTAATTGTTATATTTTTGAAAGGCAGTAAAAAAACTTTATTAACACTAAAAAAAGTTACAATGGTGTACTATACACATATCCAAAATAACAACAACCAATATAGAGAAAAAAAACATTAACATGTACAATAGTCTCAGAAAAAAAACTCTATATAGTCTGTCGTCAACAATCCAATTCCTGAATATTACCAGTCTTCATCAACCCAGGTAAACACTCTGCAATTAACAGCACTACATCCTCATTCCGATTTCAAACTTTTCAAGATTTTCTTATGGATCACTGCAAACACTTCATTAGAATTCAAGGAAGAATCACCAAAGTTCCTCCTATTTCTTTCAGCCCAGATTGCAGATAAGAACAGCTTCAAGATCTTTAAAAGGATCATACTCTTACTTGGTTTCCATCTAGTAGCCTTGAAAACTTTAAATAATTCAATCCTACTATCTCTTGAAGGCCTGTAATAATTTCCAGCTGCCAAAATTCTACTCTAAACCAAAAAGACATAGGAGCATTCAAAGAATAAATGAGTGTTATTTTCTACATCAGTTCTACAGAAAACACATCTACTATCCTCAATAACTCCCAATGTATACAACTTTTCTTTTGTGTTAAGCGCATTTGACATGATCTTCCACAACAAGTAATTAGCTTTAGCTGATGACTTCTCGCTCCAAATTCTAGCATGCCAAGGGAAAATTGGCTTCTCACCTTGCAAAACACTATAAACATGCTTAATTGAATGCTTTTTTCACATCCAGTCAACTTCAAGTTCATTACTATTCTTAAATTTGTCCCTAATTTGATTCCATAAGCTCCTTAGAACAACAGAACTACTATAAGGCAAGACCATTTCATCATCATTAATATAAACCTCTACAACTGCAGTTTCAGGAATACCACTTTTCCTCTTAATATTAAACTCAACTACATTACTTAGAATAAGACCCCTACCAGCACAAGGCGTATTCCAGAAATAAACCTTTAACTTTAATAGCATTACACTGTATTAGCGGTAGAAAAATACCTCTCAACTTTAGAATATGACGCCAACTACTATTTTGTGGAATTGCCATAGTCCAGAAGTCTTTTTTGCCAATCAAATTTGTCTTCACAAACTTGGTCCAGAGACTGCCATCATCAGAGATCAACTTATTGATGTAGACCGAAATGGCTGCTTTATTCCACTACAATAGATTAGTAATACCTAATCCACCATTTCTCTTTTCATCATACAACTTAGAGAAGGATATTGGAATCAATTTCTTAGCAAAAGGATCTCCATGACACAATAATTTATTCATAGCATTGATTACCATGTTTATAAGCTTCATTGGAAATATATAATGTCTTGTATAATATGTAGTCATTACTGTAACGACCCGCATTCTACGCATCATAGGATCATAGAATATTTATTTCTTTCACATTCGGAGTCTTTTAGTCATGTAACTTTGGGAGACGACTATTGGCGTCATTTCCCATGTTCATGATTTTTACCGATTTTTAAATGACCGTTATGCCCCTAGCTGATCTTGTTTTGGCCATAACTTTTGATTGGGAAGGAGTTTTGACCTGAAACCACTTCCTGGCTCCGGATGATGGTTTACAATTCCGTAGAGTGGTCACATTAGCCAAACGGACTCACCGTTTGGGAGATATGGCTGAAACAAGTTTCAGATGGTGAAAAACAACTTAATTGGGCTTAACCGGGTGATTAACAGGTAAGCCCAAAGGGGAATTTCGGGATTAGGAGTTTAAAAGGGTTGTTCGGGTTTGGAGAATACCTTTTTCGCATTTTTCAGCCGTCATTATTCGTTCCTCTTAACCTATCCATGGCCTCCACTCTCTAAGTCTCTTCAAAACACCGCTAAACCACTTTCTAATTGAAGATTAGGCTTAGCAAACATCAAATTAAGAAGAGAAAGCACCAAAGCAAGGTTAGAGCTGCTGTGTTGTATTGGGAACAGTGCCAAATAGATAATTATTTCAGATTTGGAATTTTAGTTGTGGCCAAGGTGAGTGATTTACATAGTTCCTCACTAATTATGGTTAATTAAGGGTAATTAGTGTTGATTAGCGAATTTATACATTAATAAATTCTGGAAAAACATTTATAAATTCTTAAATGATGTTTTTGGCCTCTGTTAGAAATTGGATTTGATTTGGTTAAGTTTTACTAATCATGTCATTAGTTTTGCTTAAACACGCTTAAGGGAAAATATGGGATTTTGGCTATATTTGATCTATTTTAACCTATCAAGTTATTGTTTTGATGTTTGTGGTTGATTATACATGTTGCAATGACTATTTGGAATGATTTGTGATTATTTTGAAAAGATAGATTAGCTGAAAACGCCGTCGAATGGTGTAAAACAGTTGCTGGAAAAAGTTGTGCAGGGTTTCGGATCGGATCAGATATGGGGCTCGGATCGGATAGTGGACAGGGCAAGGAAGCACCGAACCGAACTGGAACTTAGCACAAAATAAAGCATGGCGAGAAGGAAGGCCACTATGGTTGGATTAGGATCGGATCGGCGAATGAAGGAGGATGAGATCAGATCGGGCTAATGAAGGGGAGGGGGATTGGATCGGAATATCGAGGAGGGAGAAACCATCGAACCGAACCCAGGTAGAAGGCATCCGAACCGAACCGAGCTAGAAGGGAAGCACCGAACCGAACCGCACCCAGGAGCATACCAGGAAGCACTGGACCGAACCGAACCAATGATGACTGGAGCACTATGCATATTCGAACCGAACCGGACGTGTGCTATTACTTCTACGCGACGACTCTTCTGAAAACCAGCTCCAATTCGACCAAAACCCGAGATGCAAAGGAGGTCCAAATGAGGAGCTTTGACTCAGGATCCAGATGGGAACCAATGAGTGAGCTTCATGATTGGGCTTTGCTGTGGGACGTGTGCTAAGGGGTTTTCAATGTCTATAGCTTTGGATCACTATGTGTAGGGAGTACGTGAACGGATTCAGGGCCACAGTGGCCTAGGTACGACTAAAGAGCTATAGACCAATAAGGTGGGGTCATTTGTAAAGATTTGGTCATGACTCCATGAGGTAAGCTTGGCAGTAGTAGTAGTTGTACAAGTCGAACTCCGTCACTACTTCGTTGGGTCTAGTGATTGACAGTGGTGGACATCGTATGCTTTGCGCACTGAGTGGGAGATGTGAGGATAGTTGCTATGTTTGATTTGTTTGCCATCATTATGAGATGCACACCCCCACCCCCGTATTCTTTACACCATATGTTAGTGGCACCTTAGAGTATTGTACGGTATGTAGTGCTAACTCTTTAGTCGCAGGTCCAGGTATGGTTTAGTATACCTGTTATTGTTCTGTTTAGCTGCTTATCGCTCATACCAGACTTTTGTCTGACCCAGAGTTTTATGTCTCTTCTTATTACTCTGGGTGCTCTCACAAGCATACTAGAGACAGGTTAGCTGGTGATGCATGAGTAGCTGTATCGGAGACGAACAAGAGGCTTCCACGTATGATATATAGATATACTCCCTGTGTCGCTGCTGGTCACTACTTTGGGCATTAGTAGTGTACCTCTTTCTTTTTGCTTTAGAGACAGTATTTTACAAAGTTGTAATAATGGTATTGGATCATAAGCTGTGTTTGGATTTCCGCTGCTATAATGAATATGGTTTAGTTCAGCTTATGCATTGTCTCCTGTTTTATGTCAAGTATGTTGTTATTATATTTTATTCCATGCGCTGTGAGACATTCTACAGGTTCTTGTTAGTTCTTGTCTTCTTATCCTTTCTTCTAACGTCCGTTCCGTACTGGCTGGACATCTGTACGGCGCACTTTCCTTGGAAATGTCGGCTGGTGCGAGGCGGGCCGTCACATTTGGTATCAGAGCTCTAGGTTGCGTAGTTAACCTAGGGAAGTCACCAGGGAGAGATAGTACGTATATGAGAGCGCGTATTTTTTATATTTTGATTTTCAAAAGCTATATATATATACTATTAGTATTGCTAAGGATGAAGTCGCATTGCACTGGCACCACTATGGAGATGGCTAATCGTTTCTCTTTACAGATTGAACGATGAGCCGATATACGAGGGGTACTGGTAGTGGAGCCAATAAAGGGAATGCTGCTGACATGAGGACGATGTTTACTGACCTCATGAGAGAGATGCTTAGGGATGTGAAGAGGGCAGCTCCCAATGCTGGGAATGGTGGTGGTCCAATAGTGCAGGCGCCTAGGGCCGATTTCGCCAAGCTGAACAAGGATTATACTAGTCTTGGTGGGAAGCCATTCCATGGAACGGAGTCGGCTACGGATGTTCAGGATTGGTTGGATAGCTGCGAGCGTATCTTCGAAGATTTGGGTATCGAGGATGCGATGAAGAGAAGGCTAGCATCCCGTCAGCTGCAAGGACGGGCAATGAATTGGTGGAATGCTATAAAGGCAGCTACTCCCGAAGATCATATTACTTGGGATCAGTTTAAGGTTCGCTTTAGCGATAAATTCATTCCAGCTGCTTAGAAGTCAGTGTTGTTTAAGAAATTTTTGGAACTCAAGCAGAATGGCAGAGCTGTCTCGTAGTATATTGCCGAATTCGACACTTTGTTGAAATATGGGTTATCCCTAATAGATACTGCCGAGAAGAAGAACGAGAAGTTCATAACTGGCTTGGATCAGTACTTGGGGGAAAGGCTTATTAACCACATCAATGAAACGTTTGAATCGATTGTGGGGAAAGCATTGAGGTCCGAGAGTCTTTACCCTAAGTCGAAGACTGAGGTTGCATCTGCAGAGGAGCCAAAGCCGCAAGCAAGTGGTGGAGGCAAGAGTGGTCCTCAGAATAAGAGGAAGCAGAACCAGAATAAGGATGGCTAGAAAAAGAATAAGAAAGATGTTGAGTGCTTCAGCTGTGGTAAGAAGGGCCATTATGCTAGTAATTGTCGGGCCAAGCCAGTGGATAGGAAGTGCTTCAACTATGGCCAAATGGGACATCACAAGGACAAGTGACTGCAACCCCCTAAAGAAAAGCAGATGGTGAAAGCATATGCTCTTAATGCTATTCCTTCTTCGTCGAATTCCCCAACTGCGGCGGAGAAGGGAAAGAATGTCATTATTCAAGGTATGCTTTCTATTTATGATGTTCCTGTTGGAGTTTTATTTGATACCGGAGCTTCCAGTTCTTTCATATCTAGTGACCTGGTAGATAGGTTGGGATTGGAGCCCGAGATTGTCGATAGACCTTTAGTAGTGACGAACCCGATTGGTGGTTCGGCTAACCTTAGCATGATTTGTCGTAATGTGGTCTTATCGAGTCATGGATGTATGTTTGTTTGTGATTGCTTTGTTTTGGGCTTTACTGGGTTTGGCATTATTTAGGGAGTCGATTGGCTCCAAAGGTACAGGGTAGTGGTAGACTGTGAGGGCTTTTTGGTGATAGCTAGAGCGGATGATGGGCAGAGGGTAGTGTTTGGTGGTCTACCTAGTGATGGGGTAATGGCTAGTTTCTTAATTCCCTCGACATCCCGTAAGATGAGTTGTCAGGTTTGCCCGTGGTTGGCCAGTATCCGGACGTCTTCGAGGAAGTGACCGGGCTTTCACCACACCGAGAGATTGAGTTCCGTATTGATTTAGTGAAAGATGCCAGACCTATAGTGATGCCACTTCATCGTATGGCACCAAGGGAGCAGCGAGAGCTCGGGTTGCAAGTCAGTGATCTTTTGAAGAAGGGATTTATCAGAAGGAGTGTTTCTGAGTGGGGAGCACCAGTTGTGTTTGCTACCAAGGCAGATGGTTCCCTTCGATTGTGTGTAGACTACCGCGAGTTGAATAAAGTGACGAGGAAGAACAAGTATCCTCTACCACGGATAGATGATTTTTTTGATCAGTTGAGTGGCACGAGAGTATTTTCCCAGTTGGATCTCGCGACAGGTTTTCATCAGCTTAGAGTGGAAGCTGAGAGTATAGCTAAAACAGCATTTCGGACGCCGTCTGGATTTTATGAATGGTTGGTCATGCCATTTGGGTTGACCAATGCACCAGCATGTTTTGTGGAACTTATGAATAGGGTATTAAGAGATCAGTTGAATAAGTTTGTTCTTGTGTTCGTGGACGATATATTTGTTTATTCGAGGACAGAGGAAGAGCACAAGGAACATTTAAGAACAGTGATGGAGGTGTAGAGAAAACACCAATTGAAAGCAAAGTTTTCTAAGTGTCACTTCTGGAGGAGGGAAGTGAGATTCTTGGGCCATGTTGTTTCAGAAAATGGTATCACCGTGGACCCTGCGAAGGTGGCTACGGTACAAAATTGGTCTACGCCCAAGAATGCGACAGACATAAGAAGTTTCTTGGGGTTAGCTGGGTATTATCGTAAGTTTATCCAAGACTTCTCCAAGGTAGCAGCACCGTTGACTCAGTTGACCAAGAAGAATCAAGCTTTCGTCTAGGACGAGAAGTGCGAGAATGCATTCAAGAGTCTAAAGGAAAAGTTGACATGTGCACCATTGTTAGTCATTCCTAAGGGGAATGAAGAGATGACGGTATATACGGATGCATGTGGTACCAGACTAGGTGCTGTATTGATGCAAGGAGGTAGGGTTGTAGCTTATGCAAGTCGGCAACTGAAACCGCATGAGAAAAGATACCCTACCCATGATTTGGAATTGGCAGCGATCGTGTTTGCACTGAAGATGTGGAGACGTTATCTCTTGGGAGAAAGATTCGAGTTGTTTACCGATCATAAATCGTTAAAGCATCTCTTCTCTCAGAAGGATATAAATCTCCGACAGCAAAGATGGTTAGAATTCTTAGCTTCCTATGACTTCGACATCGCATATACACCAGGAAAGGGCAATGCGGTAGCTGATGCATTGAGTAGAAGTCATGCCAGTTTAGGGGCTATGTTTCTTGAATGGAAGCAACTGGAGTACATCGATGGGTATGATTTCAGACCAAAGTGCGAGTTGGATCCAAAAATGTTAGCAAGTTTGACGATCAGACCCACTTTGATTGAGCGGATAGGTTCCAGCCAGAGGGACGATCCTAACCTATTGAGAATCATCTCAAAGTTAGAGATGGGGATCAACGAAGAGATGAACAAGTATGGGCTTGATCGAGATGGATGGCTTAGAAAGAATGGAAGACTGGTTGTACCCAATGTCAAGGGATTGATAGATGAAGTGCTTAGAGAATGTCATCACTCAAAACTGACTATACACCCCGGTGGTAACAAGATGTATCGAGACATGAAGCAGATCTACTACTGGGAAGAGATGAAAAGAGACATTGGGAAGTTTATATCCAAATGCATGAATTGCCAGCTAGTTAAAGCTGAGCAAAAGAAGTCTATGGTTTGTTGCAACCATTAAAAATTCCAGAATGGAAATGGGAACAAGTCTCAATGGATTTCGTTGATGGGTTACCAAGAACTAGGTCAGGCCATGATAGCATTTGGGTGATTGTGGACCGATTGACCAAAAGTGCAAGATTTATACCCGTCAAGTCAAACAGGACGGCAGCTAAGTTAGCGGAACTGTATATAAAGTTGGCAGTGGGGTTTCATGGAATACCCAAAGGCATTGTGAGTGACCGAGATCCGTTGTTCACTAGTGGATTTTGGAAAAGCTTACAAGAGGCTTTGGGATCAGAATTACATCTCAGTACTGCATACCATCCTCAAACCAACGGTCAGACAGAGAGGGTGAATCGTGTATTAGAAGACCTCTTGAGAGCTTGTGTACTGGATTTTGGTGGGTTATGGGGTGACCATTTGCATCTAGTAGAGTTTGCATATAACAATAGCTATCAGTCCAGTATTGGTATGGCTCCATTTGAAGCTTTGTATGAAAGACCGTGCAACTCACCGTCATGTTGGTTAGAGACTGGTGAGAAGTTTGTGCTTGGACCAGATGTGATAAGAGAAACTTCAGACAAGATCAAGATCATTCAACAGCGAATGAAGGCTGCCCAAGATAGGCAGAAAAGTTATGCTGATAAGAGGAGAAGAGAATTAAAGTTCTCCATTGGCGACTTGGTGTTTGTCAAGATTTCTCTATTGAAGAGCGTGATACGATTTGGCAGGAGAGGCAAGTTAGCACCAAGATTTGTTGGTCCGTTCCCAGTTCTTGAGCAAATTAGGAATTTGGCATATAAAGTTGAATTACCAGAGAAGATGGCAGGAGTTCATAACGTATTTCATGTTTCCCAGTTAAGGAAGTTGGTGCACGACCCAGATGTGACTATTTCACCTGATCAGTTGGATGATATCGAAGTTGAACCCGAGGCGGTTGGGAACCGCAAGCCTATGCGTATTGTTAGGAACGATACGAAGCAACTTCGAAGGAAAGCGGTGAATCTAGTCAAAGTCCAGTGGGGCGAGAATGAGAATGACTGTACTTGGGAGACAGAGGAGAGCATTAGGAAGATGTATCCAGAACTCTTCGCCTGGTAAGATTTCAATTTCGATTTAGTCTTTCCGCATGCTAGGATAGGTTTGTTCTATCTGTTTTGCATGTTTAATTGTTGTATATGGCTGGTAGGCATGCGGGATCCTTTGTATGTTTTGGGTTAAGGAATTTCGGGGACGAAATTTCTTAAGGGGAGGAGGGTGTAACGACCCGCATTCTACGCATCATAGGATCGTAGAATATTTATTTCTTTTACATTCGGACTCTTTTAGTCATGTAACTTTGGGAGACGACTATTGGGATCATTTCCCATGTTCATGATTTTTGCCGATTTTTAAATGACCGTTTTACCCCTATCTGATCTTGTTTTGCCCATAATTTTTTATTGGGAATGAGTTTTGACCTGCGACCACTTCCATTGGCTCCGGATGATAGTTTACAATTCCGTAGAGTGGTCACATTAGCCAAACGGACTCACCATTTGGGAGATATGGCTGAAACAAGTTTCAGATGGTGAAAAACAACTTAATTAGGCATAACCGGGTGATTAACAGCTAGGCCCAAAGGGGAATTTCGGGATTAGGAGTTTAAAAGGGTTGTTAGGGTTTGGAGAATACCTTTTTCTCATTTTTCGGCCGTCACTATTCATTCCTCTTAACCTAGTCATGGCCTCCACTCTCAAAGTCTCTTCAAAACACCTCTAAACCACTTTCTAATTGAAGATTAGGCTTAGCAAACATCAAATTAAGAAGAAAAAGCACCAAAGCAAGGTTAGAGCTGCTGTGTTGTATTGGGAACAGCGCCAAACAGAGAATTATTTCAGATTTGATATTTTATTTGTGGCCAAGGTGAGTGATTTAGGTCTCTGTTTTAGGTTAATTAAGGGTAATTAGTGTTGATTAACGAATTTATGCATTAATAAATTCTGGAAAAATATTTATAAATTCTTAAATGATGTTTTAGGTCTCTGTTAGAAATTGGGTTTGATTTGGTTAAGTTTTACTAATCATGTCATTAGTTTTGCTTAAACACGCTTAAGGGAAAATACGGGATTTTGGCTATGTTTGATCTATTTTAACCTATCAAGTTATTGTTTTGATGTTTGTGGTTGATTATACATATTGCTATGACTGTTTGGAAAGATTTGTGATTATTTAGAAAAGATAGATTAGCCGAAAACGCCGTCGAATGGCGTAAAACAGTTGCTGGAAAAAGTTGCAGAAAGTTGTGCAGGGTTTCGGATCGGATATGGGGCTCGGATCGGATAGCGGGCTGGGCAAGGAAGCACCGAACCGAACTGGAACTTAGCACAAAATAAAGCATGGCGAGAAGGAAGGCCACTATGGTTGGATTGGGATCGGACCAGCGAATGAAGGAGGACGAGATCAGATCGGGCTAATGAAGGGGAGGGGGATCAGATCAGAATATCGAGGAGGGAGCAACCATCGAACCGAACCCAGGTAGAAGGCATCCAAACCGAACCGAGCTAGAAGGGGAGCACCGAACCAAACCGCACCCAGGAGCATACCAGGAAGCACTGGATCGAACCGAACCAATGATGATTGGAGCACTATGCATATTCGAACCGAACCGGACGTGTGTTATTACTTCTACGCGACGACTCTTCTGAAGACCAGCTCCAATTCGACCAAAACCCGAGATGCAAAGGAGGTCCAAATGAGGAGCTTTGACTCAGGATCCAGATGGGAACCAATGAGTGAGCTTCATGATTGGGCTTTGCTGCGGGACGTGTGCTAAGGGTTGTCGATGTCTATAGCTTTGGATCACTGTGTGTAGGGAGTACGTGAACGAATTCAGGGCCACAGTGGCCTAGGTACGACTAAAGAGCTATAGACCAATGAGGTGGGGTCATTTGTAAAGATTTGGTCATGACTCCATGAGGAAAGCTTGGTGGTAGCAGTAGTTGTACAAGTCGAACTCCGTCACTACTTCGTTGGGTCTAGTGATTGACAGTGGTGGACATCGTATGCTTTACGCACTGAATGAGAGATGTGAGGATGGTTGCTATGTTTGATTTGTTTGCCATCATTATGACATGCATACCCCCACCCCCGTATTCTTTACACCATATGTTAGTGGCACCTTAGAGTATTGTACGGTATGCAATGCTAACTCTTTGGTTGCAGGTCCAGGTTCTGGTATGGTTTAGTATACCTGTTATTGTTCTGTTTAGCTGCTTATCGCTCATACCAGACTTTTGTCTGACCCAGAGTTTTATGTCTCTTCTTATTACTCTGGGTGCTCTCACGAGCAGACTAGAGATAGGTTAGCTGGTGATGCACGAGTAGCTGTACCGGAGACGAGCAGGAGGCTTCCACATATGATATATAGATATTCTCCCTGTGTCGCTGCTGGTCACTGCTTTGGGCATTAGTAGTGTACCTCTTTCTTTTTGCTTTAGAGACAGTGTTTTACAAAGTTGTAATAATGGTATTGGATCATAAGCTGTGTTTGGATTTCCGCTGCTATAATGAATATGGTTTAGTTCAGCTTATGCACTGTCTCCCCTGTTTATGTCAAGTATGTTGTTATTATATTTTATTCCATGCGCTGTGAGACATTCTACAGGTTCTTGTTAGTTCTTGTCTTATTATCCTTTCTTCTGACGTCCGTTCCGTACTGGCTGGACATTGGTACGGCGCACTTTCCTTGGAAATGTCGGCTGGTGCGGGGCGGGCCGTCATAATTACCGTAATGATGGATTGAATAATAGTCAACCTACCAGCCTGAGAAAGCTTACAAGAAGGCTAAAGTTTCATCTTTTCAATAATTTTCTCATACAGAGGCATACATTTAGCTTTTGAACCCTAGCACTGAATAGAGGTAATCCTAAATATATAGTATCAGATGGCAACTCATTTAAACCTGAATTCAGTATTAACTCATTCTTCTGATTCAAAGGCAATCCAGCTATTTTGATGTGTGATTTGCTCAAATTAATTTGAAGACCAGTGATTTCATAGAAAGTTTATAATGTGGAAAGTATGCATTGAATATTACTTAATGCAGGCTTGGTGAATATGATTAGATCATCTGCAAATAGTAAGTGGGTTATAAGAGGATTCTTGCAACGTGGATGCAAACCTAACCTTTTGAGCTTTTCTTGATTAATAATTAGGGAATTGAGTAACTCCATTACAATGGTGAATAGTTGAGAAGAGATGGGATCCCCTTGCCTTACTCCTCGTTTTCCTTTGAAATACCCATGCAATCCGCCATGTCTTGAAATAGAAAACATAGGGGTTGAAATGCATGTGTAATCGTTATATCTGATAGCCTATTTGTTTAAGCATGTTATGTAATAATGACTCCCTGCATGGAGATGTAATGTATTGTAGTCTAGTAAATTATCTAGCTCCAGTACTTTAAGTCTTAAGATAGAATGGACCAAACACTTTGAATTCCATTAGCGTTGGACGGTCCACCTTAAAAACTGAATTAGCTGGTTGTCAACTAAAGTCACTTGTACTATAATGTATTTTTTATTATTGGTTACAATAAAAAGGTGTTTGCGGCCACCTTAAAAACCAGTCGGATTTGCCAAAAAAAAGCTCATATTAATTTAAATATCCTTAAATTAGAGTTCTCACTTGGATTTACCCGGCCTTGGATGATTCACATAATAGTTATATATTTGCGTTGCTAAATTTTGCATACACTTGGATTTTATGGCATGAGCGTAACTCCAGAAAATTTAAATGCAAGATGAAAGCTCCTAACAGTATCATTTACTCCATCCTTAATTTTGTCTATGACTGGGCGGGCATGGAGACGAAGAGGCATGTTGAGACCATCACTGACAGGGTGCGCAAGCGTGTGAGGCACATCACCGGACTAGATACTTGACGAAGATGACTGCTGGGTTTATGTCTTTTTGCTTTTAGTATATGGTGCTGTAATGTTATGAAGTATATGCATTATTTTGTTGTCGGGCTGTATGTATGCATATAGTAATCGTTGATGTGTAGCGATAGCCTGTTTTTGGTTGTAAATGTGATGTAAATATACGACTTGCTACTTTATGATACTTAATATATTAAGGCGTGAATCATGTTGATTCACTACCTTTTCCTTCAAAAAAATAAATTAGAGTTCTCACCCGCGTTGCTCCAACATCCTTCACTGCAGGCACTTCTAGCTGACGTTAACGAATCATCAGATAGTATTTCGGTGCACTGTCTTCGTTGACTATATATATACACACACATACATACATATATAACTTATATTTTTAATTCAGAGGAGGTGAGGGCCGAGCAAGGAGGAGGGGATGGCTGAGCAAGGAGGAGGGGGTATGGAGTCCATAACCGGACGTGGGGTAATGGTATACGGAGATGATGGTGGCTGGAGGGAGGCTGGGCGACAGCGGTGGTGTGTGGCGTGGCTCAGTCCGTGAGTGGGGAGGTGGGGAGCAGAGGCAAGGGGAGGGGATAAGTAGAGTTTTGGTCGGGTTTTAGGGGAGGAGATGGCGACGCCGGCGGTGGAGGAAGGGAGGCCGGTGCTAGGCCGGAGAGAGGGAGGCCATTGCCGTATGTGGAAGGAAGAAGCAAGAGGAAAGGAGGAGAACAGAAAGTGTAGAATGGAGTGAAAAAGTGAAGTTTAGGCTCTTTTATATAGCCACGTATAAGGGCATTTTGGTAATTGTTAAGGGGACACTTGTCCCTCATAGGATAGCCTCTCCATGCATGAAGCCACCTAATGAAACCACCCATATAAACCATGCAACATGCCTTAGTTTTACTTAGCAGCATTTTTTTCACACCTAAAAGTGTTGCGAATTAGTTACACTACATATATGTTGCAAAACATTCACTTGTAGGCCACGTTTTGTCGTTTAAATACTCAATGACTTATGTTTTCAAAACCAAACATTATAAACAACTTATTAGTGTTTCAAAAGTAATTATTTTATTTAATTTGTTTATATTTAAAATATATTTATTAACTAGAAAAGTTTACACTAAAAAACAGTTTTATAAATACGTTTTTGACTAATTCATTCTTTATTAAAATTATATTGTTATATTATGACAAAATTAAGTATTTATTATATTATTTAAAAAAATTAAATATATAAAAAATTAATCCAACTCATAACTAAATCATGTTAAATCCAATATATACCTAGAAAATTGAAATTATATAGTTTTAAATTGGTCAAAAATTATGGTTCATCACAGACACCTAAGTATTTCGTTTTAGTTGATTATATATGCATAAAAATATTAATCCTGACTCGAGTGTTTTGTATTACATTACGGTCAGGTCAGACCGAGTATTTCAATTTAGCGAAGATATTGGTTTGAGAAGACGATGATGGAGCCGAAGACCCATATTTGGTTTAGCGAGTACCAAAGCCTGTTTGGGTTAAACTCAATAAAAATAAAGTAAGCAGTATCCAAGATTGATTTAAGTGTATTAAGAAGCGTATTTGTATTTTTATAAGTATATTTTGAAAATTTTCAATAATAAGTACAATTTGAAATTATTTAATTAAAATAAAGAAATTATGTAGCGAGTGAGATATATTTTAGCGTGGATATTGCGCTTAAACTAAAATAATTAAATGGTAACTAATGAAGATTTTAACATATGCAGGGAAGCCCTATTTAACCCTTTTTTGTTTATTCGAATGGAAAAGACTGAGGAGTAGAAGGCAACACGTCGAGAGAGAAGAGCGCTTACCCATAAGAAAAAGGAAGAGGCAACTGCATAACATGAATGGTTAATAAAGGGGAAACAAGAACCCGATCCTTATGATAACATCATTTGTTACAGATGTCATGAGAAAGGACATTATGCAGCCATGTGCAGAGGAAGGAGAAAAAGAAAGGATGTGCATGATAGGGGTGCTCGTTTTGAGATCATATGTTTTAGATGCTGGAAGGAGGGACATTTTCTTAGTCGTTGTCATAAGTTGAAGAAGAAGAAAAATGTTTCCCCTACATCGAAGGTCGAGTCTATGGGTTTGCTTCCACTGTAATTTGAGTGGGGATATTGCCAGAAATTGCCCCTAATAGACAGAATGAAAGGCCGATGATGCATTCTACTCGATAGATGGGCTCCGAAACGATTGCGGAGGATGTGGAAGTTATTCGAGAAATGAATCCCACATAGAATATAATCCGTTGCTTTCTAAATTTTAGATTCTTGGTAATAAGAAATTTGTATGAGACCTATTTAACATGAACTGAATAAATTCTAGAACTCAATATGTATGAAAATCATGATATTAAAATATCCAGTATCGGATAAATGAATTTCTATGCTTTGTTTTAGTAAACGAAACATTGAATGAAATGAAACTTGAGTGTATAATCATCTCAGAAAGACTTGGTAATGAATGAAATTGAAATTATGAAATCTTAGTTTTCAAATCTTGAAATATATTTGAAGGGTTCGGGTGAAATACTCAAGTAATTTGAAGTTTTTAATTTATAAGCGGAGTTCATACAAATTATATTGAAATGCTCTCCACTTGGACTTATATATATAAACGACCATAGAGTGGTGATGTTGAATTCAAATTATTAACTTTGAAATGAAAGGTGGAAATTTATGACTTTGTATTTATATGAGCGTGAAACTCGTAAGTCGGAAATTATTAATCATTTAGATATTTCAAAATCGCTAATGATTCGAAAAAGATATTTTATTAGAAGAAAAGGAATTTTGATTTTTTATATAACTTTGGAAATATAAAGTGATTTCCCTAAACTATTGGTTTTAAAATTTCAAAAGATGTGAACTTGATTGATACTTGATTTGAGAGAGAGAGAGAGAAAAGAACTTGAAACCATATGTGACTTTGAATCCGAACATATCAAAATCGACAAATTGTAAGAACTACTGATTTTTGAAGTACTCAATGTAGAAGCTTTCGAGTGTGTATATATATATGATTTGTATAGAAGATTTTGAATTTATATAAATGATTTGATTATGAATGAGGTTAATTCAATATCTGGAAGTTAACCGATATGAAATGACGATCTTATATATATGAAATTTATATAAGAATGATATGTTGAAATATGGTTTGGGAAACCTTATGTAAATGAAATTTTATATAAGTACAATATATGCAAGCTGAAATGAATTACTACGTATTGTATTACTATTATATGATTTCAAATCGAAGATATGGAAAGTACTTTCTATCAAAAATCGCTATCCTATTCTATTGGGTTCCGTTCAAACTCCACGTGGAGTGTCCTTCGGAAATCGTAAACCTACTCGGTAGGGGCTACATTGGAACTCCACCTGATGGTAGTGTCCATCGAAAACCAGAGTCCTACTTGGTAGGAACATGTACTGGAATCCCACTCGATAGCGTCATTTTGATTTACTATACTCACTTGATGATTTCATAGCGTAATTCAATGGGCGAGATGCCTACAGTTACTAGAGATTCCACTGGGATAGTAGCGTAACCGATGTGTAACTGCGATCTATAATCATAGCAAAATTAGAGGGGTGAAATGCCTATGTTTACAAGCGATTCCACCGGGAAAGTGGCGTGATTGCCGAGTAACCGCGATCTATGCAACAACCATAGCGTAATTCGGGGGGTGTGATGCCTATAGTTACAAGTGATTCCACCGGGATAATGGCGTAACCATTGCTTAACTACGATCCATAAGGGAATTTTCTTTCCATATATATTTTCAAAAGTTTTAAGTAATTTCACTACAAGTTGAAGCAAGTCTATTTAGTACTTAGAGATTTTTGTCATGCGTCTGATCAACGTATGCCTAAATTCTGTAAGAACAAAAATAAACTTGTTAAGATTTCAAGTTATAAAATATTTTGACTTTAAATAGCAAACCAATAAGATGAAAATTTAATATTATATCACTTCAAATTAATATACTAAGAAAGAGGTTTTAAATATTTTGCAAGTTCACAGTTTTTGAAATATATCAAAATACTTAATTTCGTCTTCGGAAAGGAAAAGAACTAGTGGAGAAAATACATAGTTAAACATATCATTTTATTCGCATATCATTCCTAATTCAGTTTGAATATACAATTTTGATTTTAAATAGAATTGTTTGCTCGATTCTCGATGATGAATTTTTGATTTGATTTTTTTGATATGAATATGAAATTCTCAATCATATTTTGTTGCTATGCAAGGAGAATAGAAGTTTCTAATCAAGAAGTCGAATTTGAAGTTCGCACTAGAGTGATCAGGTTAATAATACTAATTAGAACCTTCGTTGCTGCCTCCAGAAAATATGAATAAAGATTAGAGGGTCTAGGCCTTTATTTATAGGTGCTTAAATGACCCTAAACTGTTAGATTTATTTTTATAAAAATTTGTCCGTTATTTTAACTTTTATATAACTTAAAAACCTAACTACCACAAGAGGCTACAACTTAAGAGTCATAGGGGTGGTCAACCGCGTGGTTGACCAGGCTACTGTGGAGGCAGGGTGATAAATGGTAATATTACTTACCATTAAATATATGTCTATTTTATAATTTATTTACCATCCATTTTCATATTTTATCCATAACGTTTTCATATGGATTTCATTCATAAAGTTCTAAACATTGAAGTTGACCAGAATTTTGTCATGAACGCGAACGTGCTTGTTTCGTGGTCAAATTCCATCGTTTCCTCAAATTATGATTTTCGAATCTAAAAAGATAACTAATTTAACTAATGCTAAATTCTGCGGTGCTAAAGTTAAATTCTGCCTTGGGATAAGGTATTAAATGACTATAGAGGTAATATAGGTCCGTCTATCCTGCGGGAAGTATTAAGTGTCTTTGCGATTATCTAATAAGGTTAGCTAGATAGTAACACAGGGGTCCACCAGTGAAAGATCATTAATGATGGTTAGTCGCCTACCTAACCTGTAGGTAATAAGTGACTTCTTACTCTCTCACCTTATGCAGGGTTAGGATATATGTGAATGACAGAAGACTTAAATTACCAGGACTTAGTAGCTAGCTTCTTCTATTTATAATAACATATTGTAGACCAACTAGTAAGGCCTTAAGTGATCATAAGAATCTTCACTATATTATAATGTGAGTCAAGCTACAAGTGGTTAGAAAACCCATCTCCTTTAATAATAGGGTATAGAGTAGTTAAAAGACTGCCTCTTAGTTTTGGTATCGGTTTGTGTGGTGCTTTAAAGGCATCATATTTATGCGTAAAAGTACTATCTTAATATAGTATAATAATATGATTTTGGGAAATGCTACGTTGGGTGTGGTAGTTAAATCATCATGCATAATCTTTGCAAGGTTAACATAGAATCACTAGCCTTGTTAGACATACAATTTAGGTAAAACCAAATGCAATGCACTTGTGTATTGTGGATAGTGTTATACATTTTCTACTTAAAGACCTGTTGTTCTGACCCTTCCTCATAACAACTCTCAACTTTATATTGGGGCACGCAACTCTTTGAAAGTATTCAAGTTTGGTTTTATGTTCTAATTCTCTCATGCTCGGTATTGATGTGGCGATTCAGCTTTAATGTAGTTGCCTAAGTCGATACTTATTATCCTATTTTTTTCCACTGCAGTTAGTTTTATAGTACTCTACTTATGCTCATGCTCATTATTTGCAGGTACCAAACTTTCACTGTCCATGCTTGGGTGAGTTTGAGTTTTGATTTTTGTCTAAATACATGCTCGGAAAAAGTATGTTGCATTACATCTAAGCGTCCCAAAAGTTGTGATAGATAATCCATAACAGCTATGAGAATAAGCAGATATCTACAACGATGCAGACCTAAAACTACTCGGTCTGACCTCAGTATAAATATATGGGTCAGTCTAGTTTGAACATGTCGGCAACACATAATAACTAGATGATAATAGCATAGAAGGAGGAATACGACAAATACACAATCGTCATAAAATACATGAGATAGAATCAATAGCTCATATCCAAAAGTCTCATGTTTGGCAATACTCACAACACAAAACAACTATTTACGTCGTCTAATTAACTAAAGCTTTGGGCTATAATGGACTAAAGAAACCACAATTAATGGAAACACGATGGAACACACACATAAATACCATAAGTTGAACTCAACTAAGAGCTCACCGCATAGTTGTATAATCACCATGAAATCAGTAATCAAATAATATACAATGAGGTATAAAATCTGGTATATTTATGATGATGAATCATCAAAAAGCAACATATAGTCCTATAAATCAAAATGCTTGAATCTAGAAATACACCATGCCATGCAATCATCATGCTACATAGTTTTTGGCGAAATAGAGATAAAAAGACCACACTATTTTTGGATCGAAGAAGAAAGGCGAGCCACTATTACGCCCACATGTGCACCACACAGCGGTTGAAGCCAAACAATACCAACCACAAGTTTTGGTGCCCTATATAGTTTTCTATAAAAATACATTTGGCTAGTAATCCCCACACAGCCACCACACATAGGTAGACCCAACGATCTACATAATTGGCCCATGATAGCCTAGTATTTGTAAAACAACAAACAATAAGAGGTGTCTCAACGATCCTACACAGTTCCTTGAGTATGTGTCACACACTTACCAACAATAACATGAATAATGGTAATAAGACGTCTCATACTATATGTTCTCACTTATTGGTTTACTCCAAGTCAGTTAATTCCACTAAAGAGCTTCAGTCGACGAGTCTGGAATTAACCGACATAATATACCTTCATGTCTCATACCGCAAGGTGTACTACATCGTTTAGGTCGTCGTTTTCTCAAAGAGTGTGAAAACGTGCAATTTTATATGAGAAAACTATATACTTCAAATTTTGAATTTTCTAAATGATTTTGGAAAATATTTGAAAACAAATGTTTTTATAGATCTTTTTATAAAATTAAATATACATATGTTATACTTTTCTAAAGGATAATAATTTATAAAACAAGGTAAATTATTTTCTTAAAATGACATGCATAATTATTAATTTTGAAAAGTTATATATATATATATACTAATTTCTAAAAACGAATCTTTTAAAAACATGTGTGTGTGCTTAAGAAATCGTAGAATACTCAGGGAGTCACACCCAAAAACAACATTATCCGAAGTTACAATTCATATAATATAGCCTTTTTTCATTTATTGGAATTATCCTAATCATTCAATCGAAATATGGAACAAATTCATCAAAATATAGCACAAAGAATGATCATCAACAAAGCTATAAGGGCCAAACACATGAAAAATGCGCAGCAATGCAGGCCAGGGACCCATCAATTTTTGGTTTTCCCTTGGTCGACCTAGTGGGTGCGCAGGTCGACTTTACGGTCGAGCACTGCCATCCTTGGGTCGACCTGGGCATTGGAAAATTTTCTTATGCCCAACTCTTCCCTACTGCATATTCAGGCATGGTTTATCTTATGCTAATGAGCTTAGATCGAGCTAAATTTTACGGACATGAACTTCAATACACATGCTATGAACTGCAAAAGGAATCAAGCAATTTTGACAAGTAATGAAGAATACATGGACCATTAAACATTGACGCACACTCAGATTTGCACAAAGAAACATCTGAAACTTGGTTTCATATTATAGTGAAACCATTCTTCACAAAAATACAGCCAAAAACAAGACAAAACACATGCAAACTAGGATGTGTGAGCTTTACAAATCACCTTGATTGTTGCAGCGAATTAAAATACAAAATAATGACTTTGATGAAGATTTGGCATCAAAATAGCTTACAAACACCTGAGAAATGCTTTACTGTAACATGCAACTCAAAAAGTAAGATTAAAGTGAATAAATTAAGATTTTGATGAAAAAAATTTGTGGTACCTGCTGAGATTACCTATAGGGATTGAGATTAACAACTCTCCCATATTTTATATTGGATTTGAAGTTATTAACTTAATTTTTTTAAGGAGGATTTGGTAATTCCTTTTACTATAATTGCTAAAGGAGGAAGAGAATAGATAACTTCTGAAAAACTATGTATGGGAAATATAAGTTTCCAGATTTTTCTCTTCTCTCTCATTAGCAGATAATGGACTTGGTTTTTTAAGCCCAAATTAATTAAATGCAATAAGCCTTTAGGCCTTAATTCAGTTATTATGCTAACTGATTTGTGAACACAATTTAAACATTTACAACATCGTTTTTAAATCTACTATTAGCAACGCATATTCTCAACAAAGTTGCGTTCACCTAGGAGTACTCAAAATCATATGTTTAAATAGTTTCAACCAATTTAGACATTATTTCAATAAAACCTACACTAAAATACACATCTTTACCGAACACACATTTCACACTTTAAGTATTCAAAACTTAAATTTAGATTCATATAAATTTCACTTCTTGTCAAAACAAACACTAAGTTTTATATAAAACATATTGACACACTTGGGTATTTATTTCTAACAATATTTATCCTTTTCATACTTTATTTTCAACACAATTAAATTTAGAAAACATCAATTCCCGCAAAACTTTATTGTTTACAATGACTTTCAAAATTATTGTTTCAAAGCAAATACAAGTTTCACCATACTTTATAATATGCACGTTTATATTTATAGAGCATCATAAACTTTATTAACACTTATTTATTTATTTTGTTCAATTGTTAAAATTAATTCTTTATAAATATTATCCGATTCAATAAAAACATTACATTCAACACGTCCTAATTCTTATTACACATAACACAATCCAATTTAATGACAAATTGTGCAAACCGCCATATTTATACCTATAAGTGATTTTGTTAGTTAATCAGCTTCAAATTTGTTTGGTTCACACTCAACAAACTATAACCATTGCTATAATTTATTTACACTAGTACACGAAAATACATGTTGTTAAAAAAGTTAGAAAAACTTATTATTTTAGCAATTACTTTATAGATTTCACCAATATCTAGTGATAATCATCTTCTGTCCACAACATCCAAAACTTATAAGTTCATTTTAAATTTGGTTTTCCAAAAAATAGTTCATGATCTTAAACAAGCAAAATTAACCACCTATCCCAGTTGTTTATATAAAAACAAAACATCATGAAAGTTGTGTTGTAACGAGTACTTTTGCATGATTGAGGTTTCCATTTATGTTTGCAATATATTTTTGCATATCAACTAACTCCATGTACAAACATGATAATTTGGCTATTGATAACAACATAGTTTACCATAATAGCACTAAGAGTGAGTAACCGAGTTACGCACAAGACTTTCATTGATACATAATGCACTTGAAAAAGAAATTAACGGCAAGGTATATATGCATTACTATGCCAACGTCTCAAAAAAGTTCGTCTTAATGGACACCTATTTTTGTTTACTGCATTTGGACTAGAAAAAATAAATGATGGATCACCATTTGTAGGCCAAGCTAATTTTTTTGATGTGTACAGACAGTTAAGGTACCGGTAAGCGTGTGTTTTAAGTTTACCAACCTAAATATATCTATATTTTTGTAACTAATAGGATGAAAATATAGACCATTTGATTAAATAATTTTGTAAACAAAATATATTTTCTGCCTTTAATTAATTTGAAGTGCACAATTACGCTAGTTAAAGGTCAAAATTTTTATTTTAATTTTAAAACCTATATTTTGAATATGATTTTAAAACTTAGATCTTCGATCATATAAATTCTCAAATTTATAATTGAATCCCAAATTTGACGTTGTGAAGTCAAATATTAGTTTTTGGAAAATTTATAAAAACTTTAAGGTAGTGTTTGGCTTATTTTATGTTTTGAGTTTTGAGTTTTCAACTTAACTTCGAAAGATGCAAAGATTTGAGGGATAACGGGGGTGGATGACTATAGACGGAGGGGATGATGGAGGGTGTGGAGGACGGTGGATGGATGAATTTGACATCGTTCTTCGGTTGTTACTTAAAATATGGAAAATGATATAAAGTTTTTATTTATTTTGTGTGTTAACTTCGTTTTGTAAAATGATTGTTTTCCATGATATGTGTGCGTTGTTCGTGTTAGAGATAATAATAAAATACATTGCCTTTTATTTGGTTGCCTTTTTATTTGGTATGCATTAATGTTGAGGTATATTTGGTATCGTACTAATTTGGGTCTTGCATTATTAGTGAGTTGTATTTGGTATTAGTGAATATGCTCTAGAATATTCTATTCTAGAGTCTCCTTTCTCATTTATAAGTAGAGGCAATGTTTTGTAAATCAGGGAATTATCTTATTTTGTAATAGCAATCAGTAAAGCAATAAAGATGTAGCCTTCTAATTATTTATCGTTGTATCTCTCTCTTCTCTCTGGATCTAAATTCTATCATGGTATCAGAGCTAGGGCAGAGAGGAGAGAGAGAGGGAGAGGGTAAATCTATAGGTTTCTAAGTGAGTCTTTTGAATGTTTGGTAATGAATCCCTTTGTGATAATTTTGTTTGGATCTGTAACTCCGCTCAGCAAAGTCCAAAAACAAAATCGTCTCTATCTATTTCGTTGAGATGATGGAGCTTGAAACAACGATGGGGGAGATGGTCGTGAAGCTTATGAGCTGAAGTCATTCTTGATGGTGCGCAGGTTTCAGGTCAGTAAGAGGTAGAGAAGAAGGCTATTTTTCAGTTTGTTGGTTTATGCGATGGTGCATATGGTTGCAAGTTTAGACTTAGCAGGCAGATGTAAAAAAAAAAAAACTTGGTTGTAGGGAATTAGGATGTTGTGTGTTTTGGACTGATGGTGATTGTGCTGTGTTGGTTTGTCATAGTTGAAGGAGGAGGAGTGTATGGTGTAAATGTGTGTGGTTGTGATGGGAAAGTTGTAGTTTGGTGAATGAGGATGTATGTTGCTGTGAGGTGTTTGGTTTGGCGTGGATGGTAAGGTAGTATTGGCGAAAATTGTTTGGTATGCATGAATGAAGTGGAGTTGTCGTTGCGGATTTGTTTGGTGTTGACGATTGTTTGTGGTTTTGGTGTTTTAAAAAAAGGTATGACGTTGGAGATTGAAGTTTATGTTGGAAGTTTGTGTTGTATGGTATTGCATGTATTGATGTCTGTATCAGTAACCATGTTTATTAGGAGAGCAATTGACGTTGATTGAAGGTGGTAGGTGGTTACTGCAGGTATGTTTGGAGGATGCAAACATATGTTGATCATCCCTATTGATTTGGTTTTGGTTTTGTTTTTGTTTGTATGTTTGGGGGATGCAAACATACAAAATCATCCCATTTTGGTTTAGTTTGTTTTCGTTTGATATGTTTGGGGGATGCAAACATATAAACTCATCCTGGGACCAGTTTTTTCATTTGGCCGCTCAGATCTTTTGCTTACCGATCAGATTGAAGATTGTTTTGGATTGAAGATTGTTGTTAAGTATTTGGTATTTTGGTTTGTTCTACGCAGCTTCGTTTGGTAGCTTCTATTTGGCAGTTTCTTCGCAGCTTATATTTGGCGAACTCATGATTCTCCGCATTGTGAGTTTGAGGGGGGATGTTAGAGATAATAATAAAATACATTGCCTTTTATTTGGTTGCCTTTTTATTTGGTATGCATTAATGTTGAGGTATATTTGGTATCGTACTAATTTGGGTCTTGCATTAATAGTGAGTTGTATTTGGTATTAGTGAATATGCTCTAGAATATTCTATTCTAGAGTCTCCTTTCTCATTTATAAGTAGAGGCAATGTTTTGTAAATCAGGGAATTATCTTATTTTGTAATAGCAATTAGTAAAGCAATAAAGATGTAGCCTTCTAATTATTTATCATTGTATCTCTCTCTTCTCTCTGGATCTAAATTCTATCAGTTCGTACTTTTGTATGTAAGAAAACCAAAAACTAAAAAATAGAGAGAGAATGAATCCTTAATTTTGAAATTTCTTCTTCTTTTGAGATTCATAAAGCAAGTTAACCCAATTGTTAAATTGTTGACATATAAGTAAAAACAAGAAACAAATATTTGGGGAACATGAAAATGAAAATATAAGGTAACATGTAATTATATTTGATTAAAGCCCAAACAAATATAAGCCGTCTAGTTTCCAAGTCACAGCATTAATTTATACAAAAACATGAAACAAGACCAACCAAAATAAAATGTTGTTCATTTTTGAAGCATTATAAAATCATAGCTCTTTGAGCTAAGTTAGCATGCACTAATAAGGGTTGTCGACAATAGCATATTCTATTGTTACTGAACCTAGAACTGAAACCAGTAAATGTTTATATTCAAAAATAATTGTTGTTGTGACATCTGCTTTCAAATGCTAAATTTAAATCCAAACTCACAAAACACAATGTAAGAGGATTTCAATGACAAGCTTACAAAAACAACCAATATAAATATGTTAATCAACAAAACAGAAATTAATCAATTCAAATATGACTGTCTCAATTGCAAATAATCTAAAATAAACAATAACGACAAAATAAATTGCACAGAAAATTTACAGTTGTTACACTAACGACTTATGAGCGTATATTCACTTTGAAGAGAAATTTTATAACAACAATGAAATAGTACAAGAAATTAGGGGTGATCGTTCAGTCAGTTCGGTTGATTTTAAGGTCCAAAAACTCAAATCAATTTGAAATTGAATTTTTTTTCAAATCGAACTGTATTAATTTTGGTCGATAACCAAATTAATCAAACTTGAAGGAAGTATTATTATTTAAATGATAAATTCACTCAAAGTAAAGTGTAAATTCATGTTTGAATAATTTTTATATTTTAAATTTTATATTGTAAATTTTATATTTATGGCAAAATTTGATCTGTTTACAACAAGTGCCTTTGTATTATATCCCTAAACTAATTATTAAAGTACTGCAATACCATAAAATTATATAATAAATTAAAAATTCGGTTAAACCGATATAAAAAAAAACATTTTGCAAACTAAATTCAAACCAATTTAATTTTAAAATCGAACCGATCGAAATGAACATGTTTGGTCGGTTAATTCGGTTTGAACCGAATGTTGTTCATCCATACAAAAAATTGATATGATGATAACTTAGTAATCACACCACTATAAGATTTGTAAAGACTAGAATCAAAGAAATAAAACTAAGGTCAAAACTCTAGTTTCTCTGAGATGAACCCTTGAGCAAATTAGGACCCCTCATTTCTCTTTGAATATGAAAATAACTTATAGTATTTTCATCATTGCAAATTACCAATTTGCCCATTAGACCTTCCCAAATTTTCACTAACAAGCAAGGCTACATAATTATTTAACGGTTGGTCAGACGTTTGCCCTATGAATTCAGACGGATAATGAATTGAGGTAAATAATTTGTGCTTGAGGTAATTAGACATCCGATCACCTTGACCAAACATCTGATTATAGTCTCGGATTATGGAGGACCCTGTAACTAGATATTTGGTTCTCCAATCAGACGTTTAAGCAAACTTTCAGTTTGCTCATTTTATGAATCCAAAGGTCTTAGTACCACATCCAAACGTCTGATTGCTTCTGGATACTACTATAGACTTCTCAACTTAATTTCACCATATCTTGAGCCAATCTGCGTACTAAGAGCTTACCATGTGCATATGCTAAGATTAACCACTTATGTGGTGTTCGCGGACCAGGCTAGGTGCATTAGGGAGGGTTTTATGACTCCGGTCGGTTTCTCTTTTGAACAAACTCAAAAAAAAACATTATAATTATTGTAATTGATATTGAATTTTTTTTAACTTAGTCTAGGGATTTTTTTTCCCTAGCCTGTAAATGGACTGCACATGTAGGACATCCAACCTTCCTCATTTGCTTTCTTGAGCTAACAGATGATCTTGAGGTTTAAAGTTTTAAACCTATATAATCATGTAAAAACTTGAGCTGAATTAAAACAGTTGAATATTAATGAACATAAAAATGAAACATTTAAAGCCCCTCAAGTGGCACTGGTGTCCATTGAGGATTTGTAGTTTCTCATATGTTCCTCCTATTGAGACCACAAAAAAGTAGTTATAATAGAGTATCAAGCAACTTGAAGACTTTAATATAAAACGAACCCGGTCTGGGACTGTATGAATTTATATAACACAAAATTGGGAACAAATTTCAGTCTAGTTGATATTAAGCTTGTTTTATTGTGTATACACGCTGTTAGTTAAATTTCAGCACAGAACTATATAGTCTCACCATATGCGTTTGAAGTATGGGGGAAAAAGAAAATATTATGAAAGGGATATCAGAAAAACAGCATTGAAAACAACTAAATATGTAATTCATCTGAGGCTTTTATGCAAGATCCCCATGGCTCTGTGAACAGTAGTAGAGACTAGAGATATTGCGAACCCCTCTACGTTGGTAATTCTTTCCACCATGAACCGTACACGATCCCAGGATCAGCAACAGTTTTGTTATACTTGGAGACTTGGACTAGCCTATGGATGATGACTAAAATGATTGCATTGAAGTTGAAAATGATCAAGATGATTGCATTAAAGCATTGGACATATCCTTAACCAAATGTTCAAATGACCATCTTGAAAATGATCTAAATGTGTCCTAGACTTTTCACTCTCTAGACTTAAGGATCGAATGCCTTCCCAAAACCAAACTAGCACAAGCCCCTATATCAACCTCAAAATTCCACGACACATTACGTACTAAGCCCTATTTCCATTGTTACACCTGATGAAGATCCTTCTCCTGTTTCAACTCCCATTAACCACCAAGATTCTCCCCATGGAAAAAGAAGAATACATGCAGCAAAGCAAAACCTACGGAGCCTGTCATATTTGCTAGTGAAGATGAGGATGTAGCATTGGCTAAAATACTTTCAAAGAATTGCCAAATAATCAACAAAGATATTTTTTGTATAAAAACAACACTTTGCACCTCTTTCAGACATTAATTGGTCATTTAAAAAGGTATTTGCAAACCAGATAGAAAAATCATATCATTTAGGTTAGTCTATGCCAAGGACTTTATAGAAGAAGCAATTAATACATATGTCACGACCATACTGCTATGAAAACTGCGTCTTTGTGGAAGCGACCAGAATCTTATTGACCCAATTACGTAAAGATGATTTCTATGGGAAAACAAAATAGATATGAAATTGCATGCACAAATACAAGATATTCCACCCATCCAATCTCTTTATTGATTCAACAAAACAAATTTTGTTTACACTCAATGCGTCAAAACCAAAAATAAACAAAATACAATTAAATCAATAGCCTTATTGAGATAGGCAATGAATATCTAGATGACTACAAATATTGTTGGAGCAGAAGAGCAATGAAGAATGACGACAAACCCTTGGACAATCTGGATACGTCTTTCAGCTGTAAATAGGAATAGCTACTCTCAGCCTAAATTCCTACATCTTCATCTCCAGATATGTTTACATGGTTTCTTATTGATTGTTCTGATCTAACCAAGAAGGCTACATATATGGGAGAATAAAATACCTAGGCAAATATCCAAATTGCCCCTTCAAAATATCTCCATAATATAATCATTCATTTCTTCCCTCCTATGATAAAATCAATCAATCAAATCAATTAATCAATTAATTGATCAACCAAACCAATCTATCAAATCAATTAATTTATTACATCCTCTTCATAAAATATATGAATCAAAAAAATTCAACACTCCACCTTGATTCAAATATCACATATCTCCTACAATCCACAAACAAGTCAACCTAGCTCTTTCAACAACACCTACTCTCAATTAAAACTAGCATTGATTTCAAGGCAATGAGATACACCCCATTCGATTTGAAAGGACTACGACCACACCTCAATTACAAACATAACTCATCGCCCACAAAAGATGCATCTACTACCTGAGCTGCACTGCGCAAAACTGACGGTCTCAAAGTGTTTGTAATACCACAAAGACCTCTATCTCATTTTTATGGATTTCACAACTCGAAATCCGTCTTCCATTTGAAATGATCTCATCATCTCCAGGATCCCTCGAGCATCATCAACATCTAGACCCTTGTCGATACCATGATCCTCCATCTTGGGACCATCAACGGTGACCATATTGACCTCTCCACCTTGTTGTGGTCTAGGTTCTTCAACCATCACCCGCCTTCTTCTTTGTCTTCTTCCATTTTCCCTCATCCATATAATAGGGCTTCTTCTCATCTCCATCAATCAGACCATTGAGGCATGGAACATCCACCATCATAGGCTTCCAAATCCCTCAATATCTACCATCAAAAATAGTCATCCACGAAAGCAATGTCATCTCCAATATCTACAATCTTCAATCCAAAATTATCCAAGCTATGCATGAACTAATCTCCGATACTAACTTTTGGAGTTTTGTGCGCGGCGGAAGTTTGACAAAACACCCAAAAAAGGATCTTTTCACTCAATCACTTGAAGATGAATTTGATTGAAAATAACAACGCAATAGATCGAAAATAATAGCAGTACACAAGATATTCCACCCAACCACCCTCTTTATTGATTCAACAAAACAAATTTTGTTTACACTCAACGGACCAAAACAAAAAATAAACAAAATACAATTGAATCAATAAACTTATTGAGATAGGAAAAGAATATGTAGATGACTACAAATATTGTTGGAGCAGAAGAGCAATGAAGAACGAGGAAAAACCCTTGGACAATCTAGAGGCACCAACTACGTCTTTTAGAAGTAAATAGGAATAGCTACTCTCAGCCCAAATTCCTACATGTTCATCTCGAGATATGTTTTCATCGTTTCTTATTGATTATTCTGATCTAACTAAGAAGGCTGCATATATGGGAGAATAAATGACCTAGGAAAATATTCAAAATGCCCTTTCAAAATATCTCCAAAATATAATCATTCATTTCTTTCCTTCTATGATAAAATCAATCAATCAACCAATCAATCAAATCAATTAGTCAATTAACTAATCAATCAATTAAACCAATCCAATCCAATCAAATCAACTAATTGATTACATCCTCTTCATAAAATATTTGAGTCAAAAAATTCAACACATACAAACCTTCAGCAATCATATTTAAGGTATAACAAGAAAATCATGTCATTGACTTGTTGCTAAAATACTAAATAATAATTGATAACAAACAAAGCACTAACAAGGTGTGTTAGTTGACTAATCAGTCACTAAGTTTTAAGGCCTTATGCAGAAATATAAGATTAGTAAACCCTTAATGTTCTAGCATATTTAAAGAAATATGTGAACCAATGAACCTAGTGTGGTTAAGTCACCAAAAAAGAAGCACTAATATTGCTTGAAATGTGAAAAATCCCCTGAACTGAAATAATTTGCCAATGTGATTAGCATCCTAAATGGTAAAAATAAATCTAAGCCTGCTATTCTTGTAGATCCAAAATGAGGCAACTCTTCTAAACCTATACTCCATTTGTTTATACATATTACAAACTAAAATTATTTCAGGATTTGTACTCATTTAGGGACTTATTTATTTTCTCTAAGTAATTTCATACCAAAACAAAGCTAGGTATCATTATGAGAAAGTGAAAATTTTATAAAAAAGCAAAACTTCATGTTTATTCAAGATAAGAAATGTTTCTGTCCAGAATCTAATTAAATAATTCATCTACTCTATAATGACCACATTTATATGTTTTTTTTAAATCAAGTATATAAAAATCATGGAATGAAATTGTGAATCTATTGTATTTATAAAGTGTTCCATCATATTTATACGATGTTTATTAGGGCGATAACACAATACTGTCACATATAAAAGAATAAACAAAGCTTTAGATTTGGTATACTAATCACTGTAATCCTCTAGAATGTGTTGTGTGTTTAGTTTTAAAAATTAAACACAATGGAATTTGGCTCATAATATATTGCATAGTAAGAAACACTGGATATCTATCTAGTTGTTTTATTTATTTTTGACCTTCGTTACAATTCTGAACAAAGTACAAAGCTTATAAAATTGTTAGCAGGTATTGTCTTAGCGTAAAGAACATATTTACCGTTTCTAGTTCATTTTATGATAATGTTTAACATTTCACATGAGAACAATGATAACATAGATGTGCCACAGGGTAGCCAATTACGCATTCATAATATGTGAACGCTATGCTCAAAGAATCATAATTTGAAATTCATAAATGACCAATTGAAAACAAACTACATTGTAACATTTGTTTTTTCTTGCAATCTTTCTAAATAGTGATATCAAACCATTACACAACTACTATGTTTTGAAGTACGTCTTTGACTAAAGTTTATCATAATTTGTATTGAATTATTTTACCATAACCAAATGTTTGTTAAAATTGGACGATTTAAATCTATGCCAATTATGGAGTAGATTTTAATTGATTCTTGTAATCAATTAATTATGGGCAATAAATTGGAAAGATATGGGAAAGATATTTGATTTGATTAATCAATCAAATCTTTGTATATAAGGCAACAAATTTGGATGGAATGAGAAGGTAAATTATTTGATTCAAATCAATCAAATATATTTATATAGGGAAATAATCATTAATATGCAAGATTTGCAATCAAGGAAATCTGGAAGCTTCTCATGCTTATTTTCAGGAAAGGCTTCATCTTTATTCTTGTAAATAGAGAGGCTTGTTCATCTTTTTCAACAATAAGCCTATAGTGCTCTCTTCTTCATATCCTCAATAAGATCCCTATTTGTATATAAATTATAGGGTGAGAAATATATTGAGTGTTTGTATTCTTCTCTTGTTGTACTCCCTCTTGTGTAGAAAGAATAAAAGAAGTTGTTCGGTCTCCGTGGACATAGGATATTCATATCCGAATCACGTTAAATCTTCTATGTCTCTTATTTTAGCTATTGTGTCTGTGAGGCTGCATAATTGATTACTGTCCTTTTGTGTAGAGATTTATTGGTATTTAAATAGACAATACTAGATCCTGATCAAATATGCTTCCACACAAATTAACAAAATTTTCACAGCAGTTTGGTATCAGAGCTAGTGTTATTGTTCCTATTTAGATATCAATGGCTACTTCTAGTAAGTCTATTGGTAGATCTGCTGTCAATTATGAAGTAATTCGTTTTGACGGAAAGGGAGATTTTGGTACTTGAAAGATGAAGATGGAGGCTGTATTGAAGAAGGAGAAGACTTATAAAGTTGTTTATGCGCCTGAGAAATTGAAAGATATAGATGCAGCTGATTTGGAAGAGATGGAAGATGAAGCTCTCACAACAATTCAGTTAAGCCTTTCAGATGAAGTTCTTAGAAAATTTTCTTAGAAGAAGACAACGAAGGAACTATGGGATGCATTATTCGATGCATATCAAGACAAGTCTCTCACTAATCGGATTATTCTTCAACAACAACTTTACTCGTTCAAGATGAAGTCTGGAGCCAATCTTATGGAGCATGTAGATGCTTTAACCACTTTAGCTATGAACCTGAAGGCAGCAGATTTTGATATTACTGATGAGGCTCAAGTTGTGATCCTTCTATGTTCCTTGCCTAAGGAGTATACTGCTTTTGTTAATTCCATGATTTATGGCAGCAGTAAAATTAGCCTTTCTGATGTAAATGTTAGTCTTCATAATGAAGTGTTAAGAGGTAGATTGGCGAGCACAAGCATTGATTGTGATACCGAAGGCTTATCTGTCCAGAGAGGTAGATGTCAAAGCAAGTTGAAGAAAGGTGAAGGACTGAATTCTTCGAGGTCTAAGTCTAGGGGGCCTAAGAAATTGACTTGCCATTATTTTAAGAAGCCTGGGCACTTTGTTGCACAATGTCCCAAGCTTGAAGGAAGAAGAAAAGATCCAAAGTAAACTTCAGCCTCCACAGCAGAGAAATCAGATACAGAGAGTGACACTGACGTGTTTACAACTTCTGGCTCTTCCGGGAAGAGCACCATATGGTTGATTGATTCGGGCGAATCCTATCATATGACACCAGATAGGAACTCTTTTTTAACTTACCGTGAGATTGATGGAGGAGAAGTTTTGATGGGCAATGATGCTTCTTGCAGTCTGGTTGGTGCTGGTAGTGTAAAGATCAGGATGTTTGACTGTGTTATTTGGAATATTACTGATGTTAGGCAGGTACCTGATTTAAGGAGGAGCTTGATTTCTGTTGGGGTGTTGAGTACACTTGGACTAGAGAATGTAGTTTAAGAAGAGACGATGAAAACATCTAAGGGCTCTATGATCGTTATGAAAGGAGTAAGGGCAGAAAATCTCTATTTACTAAAGGGAACTACTGTAGTTGGCGAATCAGCTTCAGTTACTTCAGCTGATTCAGATTCTTCCAGATTATGGCACTTGCTGATGGGCGACACTGGCAAGCGCAGCATGGATGAGCTAAGAAAGCGAGGTTTGATTGGAGGATTTCAGCATTCCAAGCTTGGTTTTTGTGAAGAATGTGTTCTTGATAAGAAGATGAAGATCTCTTTTGGTGTTGGTGAGCATAAGGCAAAAATTGTTTCGGATTATGTTCACACAGATGTTTGGGGACCTTTCTCTTGCCCATCCTTCGGTGGAGCCAGGTATTTTGTTTCATTTATGGATGACTTCTCTCGTAAAGTTTGGGTATACTTTCTAAAGTCCAAAAGTGAAACCTTTGCTAGATTTCGTAAGTGGAAATCCATGGTGGAGAAGCAGTCAGGGAAGAAGTTGAAAGTTCTCCGTTCAGATAATGGCGGTGAATTCGTATCATAGGAATTCATCGATTATTGTGAGTGCGAAGGCATTAAGAGGCATTACACCACACCAAGCAACCCCCAGTCTAATAGAGTTGCAGAAAGGATGAACTGGACATTATTGGAGAGACGTAGATGCCTCAGATTGACTGCTAAGTTGAAGAAGGGGTTTTGGGTTGAAGCTTTATCTATGGCGGCTTTCCTCATCAACCAGACACCTTTTACTGCCATAGACATGAAGATTCCTGAAGAAGTATGGAAAGGAGAGCCTGTTAGCTATTCATTCCTCAAGGTGCTTGGTTGTCCAACTTATGTGCATGAGAGTCGAGGAAAGATGGAACCTAAAGCTCGTAAGTGTATCTTTCTATGTTATAGAAGAGGAGTGAAAGGATATAGGATGTGGTGTCCTAATAGAAAGAAACTTATTATAAGCAAGCATGTAACTTCTGATGAGAAGGCTTTGTTAAAGGTGGAGCCTTCCTCATCGGATGATGATGAGAGGAAATGTGAAGAATACCAAACACAAAGCAAATCATTGGTTGATTCTTTCCATAGATTTTCAAATGGTGTTTCTGATGACACCGTGGTTGATGAGGATAGTATGGATACTAGAATAGAAGATCAGACTCAAGGTGAAGTTCATACAGAGACCAGGCCTGTTAGAGAAAGAAGAAAGCCCAGATGGCTTGATGAGTTTGTGGGTTTGAGCATTAAAGACATTGACTTTGATGATATGGCAATATATGCATTAAACGTTGTAATGATGAGCCCAGAGATTATACAGATGCTATTGCATCAGTTGACAGTTCCAGTTGGTTGATCAAATCTTTACAGAAAATCACACTTGGAATTTGGTGTCACTTCCCACCGACAAAAGAGCTATTGGATGTAAATGGATCTATAGAGTGAAAGATGGCAGCAATTGAAATCTCAGATATAAAGCAATACTAATAGCAAAGGGGTATATTCAAAAGAAGGGGGTAGAGTATCATGACGTCTTTGCTCTAGTTGTTAGGCATACTTCTGTTCATATTCTTTTGGCATTAGTTTCTCATTATGAAATGGAATTATAGCAACTAGATGTCAAAGCTGCATTCTTGCATGGTGATCTGGATGTGGAAATTTATAAAAAGGAGCCGGAAGGGTTCATTGATAGTAGCAGACCAGATAATATTTGCAAACTCAACAAATCTCTATATGGATTGAAGCAATCTCCTAGGCTATGGTATAAGAAGTTTGATAAGTTTATGCTTTCACAGGGATACTGCAGAAGTTTCAAAGACCAGTATGCTTACGTTAGGAGATGTGATGATGATTTGATTTATTTGTTGTTATATGTTAATGACATGTTGATTGCATCTTGAAGTATGGTCAGAATTAAGGAGTTGAAAGCGGAGCTCAATAAAGAGTTTGACATGAAGAATTTGGGAAAGGCGCAAAGAATATTGGGTATGGAGATAAGTAGGGATAGGAAGCGGAGAGAGTTAAGGCTCACTCAGGCGCAATACATCGAGAAAGTCCTCGCTCGATTTGGAATGGAGAAAGCCAAACCGATTGGCACTCCATTAGGCTCTCATTTTAAGTTGTCGAAAGACCGATCTCCTACATCAGAAGAAGAAAAAAGGTATATGGCTAATATACCTTATTCTAGTGTCGTTGGTAGTCTTATGTATGCGATGGTCTGCACAAGACCAGATTTGGCCCATGCAGTGGGTGTTCTGAGTCGATATATGTCTAACCCAGGCAAAGAACATTGGCAAGTAGTGAAATGGATTCTTAGATATCTTTGAGGCACTTCTTCGATGGGCTTGCTATATGGTGGAGTAGATGGTGACATCTATCTTAGAATATATTGTGATTCTGATTATGCTGGGGATAGAGATGCTATGAAGTCAGTGTTGGGCTATGTTTTTACACTTGGCATAGGCTCGATTTCATGGATATCAAAGCTGCAAGCTATCATTGCTTTGTCGACTACCAAAGAAGAGTTGATATTGGTTGTGGAAGCAACAAAGGAAGGATTATACGTACTTCAGTTGTTGGATGATCTTTCAATGGCGTAGCAGACAGTAGAGCTATTTTCAAATAGTCGGAGTGTGGTTCATCTTCCAGAGAATCAAGCTTATAGTTCACGGATGAAGCACATTGATGTTAGAGGTTTCTTTCTTATGCTTGAAGAAGAACGAAACGAGATCAAATTGGTGAAGGTGAGTACTTTGGATAATCCGTCAGATATGATGACAAAGTCACTTTCCAAAAGACAAGTTTGAGCATTGCTCAAACTTGATCAGTTTGCTTCGTGCTACGTAAGCGCCATTTGGCGCTGAACCAACAACTAATTCTGCAGATTGATGAATATATTTAAATCAAGGTGGAGTGTTAAAAATGGATGATTTAAATCTATGCCAATTATGGAGAAGATTTTAATTGGTTCTTGTAATCAATTAATTATAGGCAATAAATTGAAAGATATGGGAGAGATATTTGATTCGATTAATCAATCAAATCTTTGTATATGAGGCAACAAATTTGGATGGAATGAGAAGGTATATTATTTGATTCAAATCAATCAAATATATTTATACGGGGAAATAATCACAAATATGCAAGATTTGCAATCAAGGAAATATGGAAACTTCTCATGCTTATCTTCAGGAAAGGCTTCATCTTTATTCTTATAAATAGAGAGGCTTGCTCATCTTTTTCAACAACAAGCCTCTAGTGCTCTCTTCTTCATATCCTCAATAAGATCCCTATTTCTGTATAAATTATAAGGTAAGAAATATATTGAGTGTTTGTATTCTTCTCTTATTGTACTCCCACTTGTGAAGAAAGAATAAAAGAAGTTGTTCGGTCTCCGTGGATGTAGGATATTCATATCTGAACCACATTTAAATCTTCTGTGTCTCTTATTTCTGATATTGTTTCTGTAAGGCTGCATAATTGATTACTGTCCTTTTGCGTTGAGATTTATTGGTATCTAAATAGACAATACTATATCCTGATCAAATACGCTTCCGCACAAATTAACAAATTTTCACAACAATGTTATCCAACTTTTTGATGGAGTAGTATTTGGACAGACAAAACAAATTGAACTTGATTAGGTTATTGAGGCCGAAAGGCTTGACAGATAGCCGAAACTAAGTATAGATGTTGTTAGAAGATGGAAATAAGAGAAACTCAAATGGGTCAAAGATCATTTTGCAGAATTAAGAGCCATTCCATCAAATTAATGGAATAGGATCAGTTATGATCATCACCCTATATCAGTAACAATCTCTATTTTTTCACTCATTCAAATCCATTTTCCTCATGTTGACATGTCTTGGTACCAAAAGCCTATTCCAAGTCCATTAGCATCGTTCGCATGTAACCTTGTATCGATCCTTAAAAGCCATTTAATTCAAGGCCTCCACTCCTCTATCGATCCATGTAATCAACTCATAAACACGCTTATCGAGGTACAAACAAGTGGATAATCATGGCACTAATGATAAGATGTTTCATCACAAAGTGTTCGAGAAGATCCATATGAAAATCTTATTGATCGATACTGATTCTTAGCTATTGAACAATAAATGGCCTCGCATTTCAATTCATTAACTACTCTGAAAATGTGGAGATAACAAGGAATAATGCTCTAAGCTTTTCTAGACGACTTACAACTCTAAATATGAGGTATGAGGTCATTTTCGAGGATCTTTCGGTTTCCTTGCTCATTTTTTATTATTTTCTTGTAATCTCAAAGGCCGTTACCATTCTAGAAGAACTATACCATCAAGAGCAATAATATAAGCTCTAGAACTACTAAATCAATATCAGAATTCTTTTGTCGAACCACTATAAGTGCATTTGGGTGTCGGATTTGTTCTTTTTGATTTACATTTCTCAACTTTATTCTCCATGTGTGCTTCTTAGTTGTTAGTGCCACTAGGGGTTGATATTTTTCTATATTTCTACATTATAGCCAATTTCTTCTAATTATTTCCGAACTTTTCTGTTTTGGTTTTCTTCCTCAAAAATAATTTTGGAAGAAATTCCTTTCGAAAAATATAAAAAAATGTCGGAAATTTCCAGTAATTTCCACGGAATTTCTTTCCATCCAAAACACCAATTAACGGGGCTATTCCATAAATTTTCAGTTTTCAAAATTGAAACTTCAAACTTTCAATTTTAAAGATTTCAAAATTCAAATTTTAAAATGTAGAATTTAAGAAGAAAAATCAAAATTTCAAATTTCAAAATTCAGAATTCCAAAAGTTCAAAATTTCAGATTATCATAATTTCAAATTTCATAATTCCAAATTTTCAAATTCTATAATTTCAAAATTTAATATTTCATAGTTTCAAATTTCTAATTTCTATATCCAAATTTCAAATTTCATAATTCGAAATTTAAAATTATCAAAATTTCAGAATTTAAAATTTTAAGTTTCATATTTTCAAATTTTAAATTCCAAAATTTCATAATTTCAAATTTGAAATTTACAAAGTTCCATAAATTTTCTAAATTCAAAAATCATAATTTAAAACTTTCAAATTTTAAATTTGAGATTTTCGAAATTACAATTTTCTAAATTCAAAATTTTCAATTTTCAATATTGATATTTCAAAATTCAAAATTAAAAAAAAAAATCTAAAATCTTCTATGTGTTTTCAGACTTGTATTTCTGAACTTTTTTATATTTTTTGACTTGTAAGTCGAAAGTTTTCCAAATATAATTTTTTTACTTTCTAAAAACAAAAGGACTTTTGTAGTAAGGCAAAATCCTTTTGCTTTTGTTTGCAAAACGGGACCTTACTCTTCCAATGGTGGCTACAGAAAAAGTGGAGTTTCCATGTTCTGTTCCATGTTTTCCAATTTCCACGGTATATTCAACAAGTGGAATTCTGAAGTTAAATAAAATGAAACATGAAACAAATATTATGTTTCCATCAATGACCGGAAGAAACGAAAAAAACTCCAATTGGTTCTGAAATTTTCTGTATCCTCCCCTAGATGCCACATTTAATCTATGTTATATTAGGCGCTAAGCGAGGCAAGGCGATGAAGGGCTCGCTTCACTTAATGGTGCTTAAGCGCTGCCTAAGCGCTAGATCCATGCATAGCCAAACTATGCCTAAATGTAATTGAGCGGCGCTTAAACACAATGCTTAAGCAGTGCTTAACGATTACACAAATAAGTCATCGCTTAATATTGTTATACAAATGATTAAGTTTAAGCGAGGCACGCTTAAGCGCTAATGCTTAACGTCTTCCGCTTTACAGAAAAAATTAGGTGTTGTAGTTGCCAAAATTGCTTAAGCATGCTTTTCATAACATAGCATTTAACATAAATATTTTAGTGTTATTTTCGACAACGACAATCAGGCTACTTGGATCCATGGATTACAATTTGATTGTTCAAGTTCGAGAGGTTGTTCCATCTTCTTTAATCTTAGTTTTCTTTGCTAGCTATATTTCCTGAAATATATAAGAAATTATTCATTATGGCCATACAAATAAATTAAGTTTCCATTTCGTCCATTATTGACAATACTTAGAACATCTATCCTCGACATAATGAAGAGGTTGCAAAACCGCTATTGAAGTTTAGAATTCATTAAATATGATTACCCGAGTTGATATGGAATCTATAAAGAAGGAGCTACGGGATACTCATGGAAAGCTGAATTAATTAATGCAACGAAATCTGGAATTAATGAATTGATTAAACAATCGTCCAAGGTGGAACATAAAGGATCTAATGACTATTGGTCTAGAATTATATAGTTCCTTAGCATCAAAGCACGTGCAATGAATAAAAAGCAGAAGATGGTTGGAAAAGAGCCTAAAATGTCCAGGCAAAGGTAGTGAAACAATACTAATTCAACTCCAGGGGTTGGTATAAAGTACCAAACATTCAAGACCGTTAGTTACCTACCACTCATTTTTTCGCATGGGTTATCGGCCCCTAAATGAAGATAATGTTTTAGCTTCTAGTTATGCTATGGGTGGCCAATAAGCAAAAGATCAAGGGCTATTGTGTATCCACTACAAATAGATCAATATCGAACCACTGAGTGAATGGTTCTCCATATATCAAGATAATTAGGTACCGTGAAACTAATTGACACCACTTGTCTGGCCAAACACTTGGTGTGGATCATAACGATGGCCGCTTGATAGGTTCGATGGAGCTGGATTTGGTGGATATAATGTGAAGGCTTATCAACAAGATTCAACATTAAACTAATGATGATTGCGGCTCCTTCTTGAGTTGAAATCCATTCACGAAGTAAATTTTGTGTAAGGAATACCAATGAAGGCTCGCGATCCTAGTGATGTCGTTGTATGGTTGGTATATGGATTTGAAGCAACATCTAATGAAGTAAGAATGATACATGGATTCTACAAGGGCAGCAAATGTTGTAAATGTCATTGTTTCTCGATCATCGTTGAGGGAGTGGCAATAATCAGGTTCACTCGGATACCACCGAGATCGGTATTATCTTTCGAGCACTTCACGCAAAGTTTCTTTGAACATTTCCATATGCACACACCAGTCCATTTTACGAGACGGGATAATCCTTGAAATATTTCTTACAAAAATTTAGTATTGTAAGTGACTAAAGTAAATATTGCTTAAGAGGATACCATGTTGATGGAACCCATCAGAAGGATTCATCTCGATACCGAACTAGGGAGATGGCTGAGGATAAAACCCTTACCTAATATGGACATGTTTTATGGAAAGGTGATTTGCGACTGAAGGAGGCAAGCACTACCACAAAAAATATATGGAATGTTGGTCAATCGACCAAGGTGACACAAAGCAAAGCGATTGGAAAGACATACGGGGGGAGTTGTACTAGTATTCATGCTAATGTAGAAAACAATAGTGGTAAACATAACAAGAATGGGGAAAGGGCTAGAAATAAGAAGCTAAAATCAAGGAGACATCTGAAAATCCTGATGTATAATAATTATACTCCAGTGAACAACTCAATTGAGAATATTTACTTGGTTTTACATGGTATAAAGCAATACAGGAAGCATTCTTTGAGAGAGTCAACGGATAAGAAAAAAATCTAGGAAGTTTTGTTGATTCCAAGAGATGCACGGTCAAAACATGAAAGAACGACGACATCTTCATGGCGTAATCAAGGAGTTGATTTGGTAAAAAAAAAGTTACGGTAATCTGTGAAGACCAACAGGACGGCATGCAAGGTACTTCTATTCCCCTAATAGGGGCATGTCGGTCCTAGTGTTAATGAGCCTAAATAGCTTGAGAAATATCTGGTGATTAATACTATAGATGGTCATCCTTTTCCAACTGAGAAGAGCTGGAATGAGATGGAGTAGTAAGTGAATATTCTAAGGCATGTTGAGACTAAGAGCTATTTGGCCATAAAAGATAGTGCTCCAACTGAGTAGCTCATAATTATGATGGTTGATACTATTTTCAAAAATAGGGATATTGAATGGGTTAAAGCTCATACAATTGACTTGCTTATGATTTAGGTAATGATTGGCTTTGCATTTGTGTGGAAGGAGTTGGCTGATTGTAGAAGTTCAACCAACATCAGAGAGACTACGGCCAGCTGCTTCTAAAATATATGAACTTAAAGTTGTGCAACTCTGAAATCCAAAAAATTAACGAAATCGCTATTAAACCAATGGGATAACTGGAATTTATAATGATGCTCACTGAGCAACACCTTAGGAGAGTTTAGGCCATGCCTTTTGTAGTTTTGAAAAATTACCTTCCATTCAACGCATTTTTAAACTAGTTGACTCTTGCTGATTTCAGAGTGGTTATAACTCCATGGTGCTAAATAATGAAGTTCTCGATTGAGATTGGTGGGGGATAATGGAAGGAGATCAAGGGCTAGGTAGAGAATGTTATGTAGTTAAATTAAGAGAAGCAAAGTCAATGGATAATGGAAATGATATAGAGAAGACTTTTTGCATTAAGGCATTGAATGCATGTCCACTAAAGGCTATGCCCTTACTCTGATAGTGTAGCCCATTTCATAAGTAAATGCATCCATAGAAGAAACCGAAGGATGTAAAGTCCATGCTAGTTGAGTTGACGATCGAAATCATAGTCAGCCATGTCGAATCCTTATTTGTCTTGAAGGTTGAGCCTCAACAAAGCACACGGATGATGCAAGATTTGGCAGGTTTTTCTCCAATAATACTTATATGTATTTCTCCTAAAATCACTTAGACATGCATGGGATATCGTAGGATAAAACGGTCATAAATTGAATATAAAGCTCAAATATCCATTTCCATGAAGCAGATGCACATAATTCTAAGTCTGGAGAGATCTGGTGCATTAATATATAAAAGAAGTAAAGGAGTAACACAATTCACAATCCCTTATAGCTGGAGTATTGTTTATTTCTAGTGAGGGAACTAATGGGAAGTGAGGTATATGCATCAACTATATAGATATGAATGAGGCATGTTAAAAAGACAATTTTCCGCTCTTGAGAATTGATCAGTTGGTGGACTCGACAACCCTACATTAATTGCACTCATTTATGGGTGTGTACTCTAGACATAACCAGAGTCTGATGCATATCCCAAATCAGAAACACACTGGCTTTATTATAGACTTAAAATTGTATTGTTATCTTCTTGTGTCATTTGGATTAAAGAATATAAGAGGGATTTACCAAAAGCTATGAACTTATTGTTCAATGACTAAATCAGATGCATAATGAAAATTTACTTGGATGATATACTCATATATCTATGACAACCGTTGAACTTCATTGATGACTTGGTATGGATGTTCAACATTCTCTAGAAATATTGGATGAAACTCGACCATTTGAAATGTTCTTTTGGCATTACATTAGTAAAATTGCTTGGCTTCGTCTTAAATTCTCATAGAATTGAAGTTAATTGGGAGAAGATAGCAACACTAAGGAATGTTACATCAATGGAAACAATTAAGGAGGTCTAAAGCTTGAATAAGAAAGTCATCGTCCTTAGTCGATTCATGTCCAAATCCCTCAACAAATGCATCCTTTTATTCAAGTTAATCAAGAAAGGAAAAATGAATTATGCGTAGACGCATGAATCTATATGCATATGTCAAGCTCTGGTGAGACCACCTATTCTGTTAAGGCTCCTGAAGAACAAGGAGCCGTTTATTTATTTGGTTGTGTACGTGCATGCGTTGAGTGCCCAATTGTATGTGAGGTGTCTTGAATCTAAAATCCTATGTACTACGTTAGTAAGTAACTAACAGGAGTGGAAAGAAACCATTCAAATCCAGAAAAGCTTGCATATTTTTTGTTAATTGCATTCATGGTAAGGTTTGCTCATATTTCAAGGATTATCTTAATGTTTGGTAGACTTTCCTTTAAAACAGTCCGTAGTGACTCGGGACTTCAGAAACGCGCTAATATGATATAACTTTATACCCTTGAAGAGCAATCTACGGTCAATCCTACACAAACTTTACGTCCAAATGCACTACAGGAGATGATGATCCAGAAATCAAAGGGGAGAAAAATGTCAAGTGGAAGATGTACACGGATAATGCATGTAATGAACGTTGTTCTGGTGCTGGGCTTACGCTTATGACTCTCAAAGAACTTTAGTTTTCTACACCCTAAAATTCGACTTTCTTGTAATGAATAATGATGAGGAATATAAGTCCTTGAGTGCCGGACTTAGGACCGCTAAAGAGATGGGATCAAACCCTTGCATATTTTTTAGTGATTCCAAACTACTTGTATTCCATACGAGGGAACAATTATAAGCAATATTGTAAAAATTGCAAGCCAGATGCTAGGCAGTAAGCATAAACTATGGAATAATCGATAAGGCGGATATTAACTGAGGATTAATAGGAGCAAGGAATTTTTGATAAAAGCATGCATTCTAAATAACATTTTAGTATATGTTTAATATTAACTTATCCAAAATGGTATATTATAAATTTTGTCGGATTATGAAGCAATAATTAAGAAGAAATACCTAGAAACAAATATTTTGATGCTTACAAGATGTATCAAGCCTAAGTTGGTAAATGGATGGTGCCTATAAACACGTTTACATGCTTATGTATATAGAGAGTTTCATCTAGGTGGATTAGTCAAAAATCGAGGTAGCGAGGCTAGCCTAGTGCCTAGTGAGGGCCTAAAAGGAATTTTATGACACTATTACAGTTAAGGAGCGAGGAAAGCTTCTTATCTAAATTGATTCTTGAGTTTCTCAATGATATTGAATATCATATCATAATACATATTTCCAGAGCGGAAAATGCCGAAGTCCACTCACTAGCTAAGCTATCTAGTTTCGGAGATGTGCAACTTATAGATTAATGGAAGTGTTTTCAGCTTTGATCAGATGTATTTCGATTGGATCTTGGAGGATGGACTTACGAAAGAGTCGTCCTATAAAGAATTATTTGCTAAGAGAAATCCCTTTAGATAAGAAGAATGATCGATGGAAGCTCCTTCCTAAAGCTTAAATCTACATCACTTAGGAAGGGGTTTGTGTAGGAATGGATTCTCCATTTTGTTGCTTTAGTGCGTCACTAATGATTAGGCCAGCAAGTCTTAAAAGAAGCACATAAAAGTGGACTACGGTGTTCACGGTGGAGGCAAACCGTAACGGAAAATATTTTTTTATTATGGTTAATTTTCTTCTACTATCAATTGAGATGCATTTGGTTACACATAGGAGTGCGATAAGCGCCATAAATTTTCAAAATTTCCAAGGTCCCTACCAGCGTAGATTACTCAAACGGTAGGTCCCTATCATCCACAGTTTGGAAATTGATATCATTCAAATGCTACCAATATCCAAAGGCGGCACGAAATACGCCATTATTTTGTCGACTACTTTAGCAAATGGGACAAATCCATTAGCCACCATCATTAAAAAGAATGTTATTAGCTTCATAGTCATAAATGTCATCTATAGCTCTAGAGTCCTATAAACGATCATATTTGATAACGAGACTTAGTTGGACATCATTGAGTTTTAAGAACTTCTTCCATTGGGACTGCACTAAGAAGAGATTTGTTGCCGCGACAAATTCATAGGAAAATGGATAGGTAAAAGCAGTAAGAAAAATTATCTTGTCCAATCTTAAGAAGTGATTAAAGAAAGCTAAGGGCAGGTGGGTCGATGAAATTTCATTAGCACTTTGGGCTTATCGTACGACCCGTAAATTTATGCCTATCCATTATCCATTCGTCCTGGCTTATGGTTCAAATTTTATAATTTAGTTAAACTAGAAGCGCCTTCACATCGAGTTTCTTACCACAATCCTTGAATAGATGAGCAGCTTATGCTGGATTCTTTGGGTATGATCGGTGAAAAGTGCAAAGTAGACTTTATAGCGATTTCACACATAATCCGTGTCAGTCGATATTATAGCACTAAGGTTAGGAGTAGGACCTTTGAGATTAACAATATTGTTCTTAAATAGATATTTTATAGCTCCGTGAATATGGGACCAAGCTAGGATGTCCTGCGATCGAGCATAAGCTTGGAAATGGAACATTCAAGCTGGCATCTGTATATAGGATTTCAATCTTGAAGGCATGGAGCAGTGGACACATACAATGCTATTTCAGTTGAATCTACCATTGTACATATTATATCAAAGCTATATAATCAAACTTAATTTTTCCTTTCCAAATCCAATAAAATGAAATGAATTTCAGGACTAAGGATTTTTTCTATGCTTAACTTTGAATTGTGAGAAGAAATATATTTGAATTGATCTACATGCATATAATACAGGTATTAATGATATTTTTCGTCAAAACAGGAGAAAGGTCTAAGGAAGTGGACCTAAGTGGAAAATGGGATTATTTAGTTCCTACAATCTTGAGTTAGTTCACCGTTTCCTAGATATCAAGGTCTTAAGCCCGAAGATTAATTACTCTTTCCTCAAGGGGTGAGTACCACGCTTACGAGACCTAACAACCAACGGTTACCTCGGGATAAGGGTTCCCCAAGCACAACAAAAGATAGAATGCTAAACGGTTTATAGAAAGGGGTTTCTCAATAATCTTGAGGAAGGATTTAAACTTGTGTAGGATATCTTTGTCGTGTAGAAAGAATAAGGTAGTCTGTAAAGGAAGCAGCTAAGCAACTCATAGGAATTATGCTAAGTGTCGATTCACTCTTTATTACTCATTGATTTGAGTACATAAGTGTTTACAAATAAAATCCCCAAATTGATTTAGAAATTAGGGTTTTCACTCTATAAGAAAAGAGTACAAGATTAGGGAATGAGAATTCGGCCACCAAAATATGACCCCTAGGGTCTTATTTATAGATAAATCGGAACCCCTTTTGCCATTGGATTTGCAGAAGCCTCCTTCGTGTGCGGTAGCTATGTGTCGGCCGCCTTTTCCCTTTCGGTTCCGACAGCTTTCGCTTTCGGTCGTTCTTTTGGCCTTGTTAATAGAGATAACAGAGCTTTTGGTGTGTCGATCCTAGCTCTCGGCAAGCTGGTCTCGGTCTCTGGAGATTCTCTTTGATGTCAGTTTTTCCTTTCGTATCGATACCGAGCCCATTGGTATGGATAGCTTTGAGAATGGCTTTCTACTTTCAGTCATAAGCTTTCGGTCTCGTCTTTAAGTCTTCATAGTATTGGTTTGCATGCTTCGACTTCCCATGCTCTGGGAACTATCACCCCTTTCGGTATTGACACTAAGCAAGTTAGTGTGGATAGCTCTTATTCTTAAAAGGTTTGATTTTCTTTCGGTAAATCTTTGAAGTAGGTTTCGTTCTTCCGGAAGGATGCTCTCGGTGCATTACTTGTTGATTTTTGTAGTTTCTTCTCGGTGATCATCAAGTTCTGGTCTTGATAGCTGGCTTTCAAATGGTTTCCCTTGTGCTTCATTTTCTTATGCCTTCGACGCCTTCATCTCCTTTCGTATAGGTATTAAGCAAGTTAATGCCAATTTCCCTTTCGTCATTCCTTTGGCTTTGGTTGATTCTTCTTATCAAGTCATTGGTTTCAGATCCTAAGTTTTGTCCTTTCTTTCTTGTTGCTTCCGGCTTGAGGTAATTGGTTGTCGGGATTAACTTCACATTAGTTGTCTCCCGTTTCAGAACTACCATGCCTGTATCCAAGCTTTCTCCTTCCAAGATGGTGACGGTTACATGTTGTCCTAATTTCCCCCTTTTATGCTTTTGGCTTTGTCCTGGTGTAGGGTCTGATACCCCTTCATCGATAGCCCGTTTCGGTGTTGAATTATGGTAGTTACATTCCCCCCTGTGAAGGGGTAATTTCGACTTTTCAAATTGGATTAAGTAACCGCCTCTTTCCACCTATATGTACCCTTTTCACTTCTTTTTGTTAGCTCCTTCATCGTCTTCATCGTTGCCTCCATTTGAAAATTTTCTCGGAAAAGTATCAGTTGTTTCAAACATCTATACTCAAGTTGTTTTCATGTAAGTATTACTTTGTTTCCTTTAAAACAGTTTGAAATGAGTCTATCCAATCAATCTTGTAATCTCTATTATTGGTGCAAACTTGTTGCATTGATTATATAGTTGAAGTACATGTTATTCCTCGTTCAACCTGAGCTGATGTAATTATCAAATTTGCTTATCGTAAATTGGTTTCAATTTTACAGCTAAAACCACTCCCTAGCAAACAATTTTGAGTTGACTCAAAAACTTATTGTTTTTTTTACTCTCTCAAGGATGTATGAGAGATAACCTATTTCTATTGTCAAAACACTTTCGGGGTAGTAAAGATTGCCTCTTCCCAGCATTGTTTTTACCTTGTTTTATAAAATATACAGATAATACCAGGCAGCATGGGAAAGAAACATATTGCCTCCAATCCTGATTGAAGATGCTCTTTATCGAGTGACCTTTCTTCTTTGAAGAAGGTTAGTGTTATCGAAAATCATTCTTTGATTTCATCACAAGAGCATGTCGACGCTATTCTTCAGGACTTTAACATCTCTGGTGTTGATGCCATTCCTCCACATGAAACGGATACCATCTCTTCTCCCCCGAAAGGCTACTTTGCCTACTCTGCTACTCATATCTGACATAGTCTTTTTTATTCCTTTTCCCAGTTTCATTTCCCGCTTCTTGCAGTACCTAGGAATTGCTCCTATCCATCTTTCTCTGAATACTTATACTCACCTGCTAGGTTTAGAACTTTTATTCTTAGAGTCCGGTAATCCCTCTTTCAATCCTTCTCTTTTTGATTACCTAGTTCGTCCTTCCAAGCTTAGTGATGTGAACCATCATATTTTCCATGTGAACCCTGCAAAGAAATTTTTACCTTAAGGAGCAGTGAGATTCAAAGACAAGGAAACCCAATTTTTCCATGTATGATGTCCTTCTGGCATTTCTGGCATCTTTCACACTCCAAGTATTAGGCTCAAGTTCATTCTTTTCTCGTCTTAATCACAAATGGGTAACCTTCATTCCATGTTCGTTTTTATTGCAGATGTTTCTCCCAAACTTCCTATTTTTTCAGATAAGGAGTTGAAAGACTTTCTTGGTGCTGTTTCTGAAACTTTTTGCAATAGGTCCTTGTTACTGACCTCTGCTGTCCTTCGAAGGGATTCCCTTTTGCCGCCTGGTCAATCCATTATTGGTAAGCCTCCCCTAGTTTTACTCAATAAAGGGATTCTTTCTTTGTCACTAGGAAGAAATGCTCCTTTCCCCCCCTTATTCTCCTTTGTTTCTAGACAACCCAGGTATGCTCCTTGCATGATAATCCGAAATTTAGTAGCATTTAAGTTTTATTGATCCAAGTTTTTACATAAGTCAGGGATTATCTGTACTGAAATTAGTAAAACAGATTTGTCTTCTTTTGTTCCTAGGGTTGGAGCTTCCTCTCTCAGGGATGCTTTGTTCAAATCTAGAGAAAACGTAAAAAGGAAACTTATGGATATGAACTCGGAGGGATCCTTGTCAAAAAGGTCCAAAGATGCGGCGGACTCAAGTCCTTGTCTTGATGTGATTACTGATTTTCCTGTGGCTACCTCCCCGAGGATGCTTTCTTACTTGAATGCTCACCTTGTTGGGTTTTCTGAACTTTCAAATGAGTTACACCATGCGATGGGGTTTTCCTCCTCTTCCGAGGATCTTAACCCTCCGGATTCTTCCAACCCTCCTACTGGCGACGACTTTGATGAACTGGTTAAACAAATTACCTATCTTCCACATTTTCCAATATTGACCTTCTGCTTGATTCTCCTTGCCATTGTCGTATTCTGGTTGAGCAGTTACTCTTGGTATGAGTCTTACCTCTTCTCGTCGTTTCAAACTTTTCTACTTGTTCTGTTCGTGATTTTTGTATTTTCTACTTTTGGTAGACCTGTAAGCGATGGCTCTTAATGCAAGAAGACGTCTCCAAATCTTCTTTTGATTTGTCAAGGCTTAAAGAAGAAAACTTGTCTTTAAGGAAGGAAAACGATGCTTTTATTAATGCTAAATAAGATGCGATTAGGAAGCAAAAGAGATTGAAGTCTACTTTGCTGGAGCGAGAAATTCAGTTGTTACGAAAAAGGAATCCAACTTGGTCTTTTTCGAAGAAATTCGGGTTCTGAAGGGGGCTTTGGAGATGTCCAAAGAAGAGATTTCCGTACTCGATGCTTGTTGTTCTTATTTACAAAAGCAAAACAAGCTTGATAAGAAGAAGTCCTTACTGATCAAGGTTGTGGAAGTAGTGAATGATGCTAAGCAGAGAATTTCTTATTTCCTCAAAACCACCCTAGATGAAATTATGGTCAACTCTTTTGAAGATGCTTTCTTCTCTATGCAGACAACATAAACAAATGCCTCGACCTATATTTTTCTTCTCTCGACCCGGTTTTGAAGATGAAATTGGAAAACTTCATTAAATCTTATTTTAAAGATTTATTCTTTTCTAATCGGGGTTTAAGAACAATGTTATTAAAGACACCGTTCACGACAACCGAAAAATCAAATTTAGTTCCGATTAAATATTAATTAATTGGATTTTTATTCTAGTTAATAAATGGTTTGTTTTTTATAAAAATATATTTTTATCTTTATAAAATTGGAATTTTCATCCAAATCATTTATTATGATTTTATATAATTTTTCCATATTTTTAGTAATTTTATTATCGTCCGTACAGTCGGTTCCCGATAACGGCCACTGAACTGCATCCATAGCGACCTTTTTCAAATTTGATTTGGAAATAATCCCAAATCCAACCGTTAGACTTCCAACTTCTTATATTCATTCGAAAGATCTTTTCGATACGAACCCAACGGTCCCGGTTTTAGGAGAATCCGACGGTCGGATCTCCCATTACGCCAATTTGAAGTTAATGGTCGAAATTCGCGAACGGTCACTGCGCGGCGCGTTCTATTCAGGCCATTAAATATATAATATATATATATATATATTTCATCGATTTCCTTTAAAACGCATTTTATAAATCGTTGATACGTTCGTTTCAAAATGACTTTAACTTCATTTTTAAATTTTAAATAAAAATTGAATATTCTATATCTTCATCATATTAAAACGATAATATTTTCAAAATGTTATATTTTGAAATCACTTCTTTTCGATATTCATTTTAAAATGAATAAAATCGATCGATAAACTCGTTCAGGTTAAAATGGCGTTTGCTACTTAATCGACTTCATAATTATATTTTTGTGTCCATTCAAAGTCGGACATCAAAATCATGATTTTATTCTACACTGAATATTATTTAAAATATTCGTTATTTTAAAATATTCTTTATTTAAAATATTCTTTTCCATATAAATGCTCTTTTTCATATAAATGATTCTTTTCATGTAAATGACCTTTTTCATAATATACATAATAAATGTTCGATTTCGTTAAAATGACTCTTTTACATTGAAATGATTCTAATATTTTGTTGAAAATTCTATTTCAACAAAATGAATAAAAGTATTAGCTTCATTTTGTTAACAATTCTATTTTAACTAAATGAATTAAAGTGATAACTTCATTTTATTTACAATAATCTAACTCAATAAAATTGACATTTTTGTTTTAACACAAATCTATTTAACAAAAATGTTATTTTTATTATAACGCAAATCTATTTAACTAAAATGTTATTTTTTTGACTATTTCATTTCAAGAAAAAATGATATTTTGGTTTCAACTATTTATTTCAACAAAACTGTAACTTTTGGTTTCAACTATTTTATTTCAACAAAAATGTAACTTTTGATTTCAACTATTTAATTTCAACAAAGATGTTAATTTTAATTCTAAAATGTCTTTTTATTCTAAAATGTTATTTTATTCTAATATGTACTATTTCATTCTAAAATGTTATTTGGTTCTAAAATGTACCTTTTTCATTATAATGTTATTTTTTCCTAAAATGTTCTTTTTACATTATAATGTTATTTTTATTTTAAAATGTTATTTTATTCTAAAATATTGTTTATTATGAAAACATTGTTTATTCTTGAATCGGAATTCGAATCAATCAATTACCATATAATTTCAGTTATATGGATTTCATACATCGCGTGTATGCAACAATAATGATAAGTAATCAACAAACAGTTCATTCACAACCAGAGTGAAATTTACATCTATTTGAGCATTAAAATAAATAAATAATGTTCACCACAGCCTGTCAATCCATCGATTGATATATAATTAAATTCAAGGGAGATGTGAATAAATTATCATCCCCAGACCCATGTGGGGTTTTCAAACAACAGCAGTTTATCTAAATACATAATTGGTTAACAAATTAAACCAATTCTAATTCAGTTTGGATTATTTTTCTAATAAGCCAATTTTCACTAGTTAAAATTATAAACGAATATTTATAATTCAATTCCAATCACTACATCAATATTAACATTATTTTTAATACGATAGTCATCACAACATCACAAATAATCACACAATACAGCCAATCTAAATCGTCCATGGTCTGTGGACGAGGGAGGTGATCTAACAGGCACAGTTTACAATTTATGATGATTTAACTGATAAAAATCTAAACTGACAATTCTATATATATTTCAGTTATGAAAATAAATAAATAAATGTGCAGAATTATTAGTGAGGAGTTCTCACCTTGTTTTCCACTCCGTCATCCTTTAACTGGCGATTTTGATTCCGTTCAGCTTCAAGTCAGTTTCATCGCAATCTGTTTCACGCAGTTTGTGTTAAAAATCATATTTTTAATGTTGTTCTGTATATATGATAAAAATCATATTTTTACTTTACGGTGCGATTTTTATATTCAAAACAAATGCGATTTTTATATTTAAATCAAATGTATACTTCATATTTCAAAACAAGGTTTATTTTATATGCAAAAACGATGTTTATTTTATATGCAAAAGCAATGTTTATGTTTTACTTTTAAAAAATAATCTTAAGTTTTACTTTGAAACAATGCTTTATTTTTATCTTTAAAAACATGTTATTTTTCTTTTCTAAACAATGTTAATTTTCTTTTCAAACAGTGTTCTATTTTATTTTCAAACAGTGTTCTATTTTATTTTCAAATAGTGTTCGTTTTTATATTTCAAAACAATGAAATTTTCAAAAACAATGCTCATTCTATTTACAAAAGCAATGTTCGTTCTATTTACAAAAGCAATGTTCGTTCTATTTACAAAAACAACAATTCTATTCTCATTTTTAAAACCAATTCTGTTCTTATTTTTGAAAACAATGCAATTCTCACTTTTGAAAACAATGTTCCTTTTTACCTTTAAAACATAGTTCCTTTTTATTTTTATTTTATTTTATTTTCCAAAACAACGTAGAGTTTATTTTTCAACACAATGTATGGTTTTATTTTTCAAAACAATGATTGTTTTTTTTTAAACAATGCTTTCCTATTCAACAATGATTTTTTTTAAACAATGCCATTTATAATAAAAATCCTCTTTTTTATAAATTCTAATACATTATAAAAAATCACATTTTTATTTTAACTGTTACATAAAGTAAAAATCATGTTTTGATTTTAAAGCTATATTTATAATAAATCATATATTTAACACAAAGTTGTATATTTTTAAAACCCAATTACTGCTTAATTACATAAATAAATAAAAGAGTTCACTGTTTTCAGTTCTGGACAGTCCCATTTTGTTGTGTTCTTCATCACGGTTCTAACGTATGTTGTTTCACCGAATTCTGATTCCATATGGATGAGTTATTCACGTTTAAACTTTGAACACATAATTTTCCTTAATTAAAGATAATTAATCAACCAACCTTTAATTACCTTTGCTAACAAAAAATTAAGGCCGCCACTTCCTATTACTCGTCGTTCTCCTGTATGTAGCTGAACCCAACGCTCAGCCTCTTCGAATCACCATCGCACGCCACGTGGGGCCCTCCACCACCCATCAGAACCCACCACCTGAACCGTCGCTAGCTCCTCCCCCCACGGTCACAGACCTGGCCCACTCGCAGGCCCAGGCGCCTCGAAAAACGGATGTGAACATGGCCTCTTTAGGCACGAAATTCGAGATAACCAGGCCACTACAATCGATCTCCACCGTTCATCAGCTTGAGCTCATCGAGCTCTTTGGTTTTCTGTTTATATGTTTCATGTATTATAGATTGGATTGAGAGAATGGAGGGTAAGAAAACGGAAGCGAATCGGCCATTGATTAGAAGATGGCGGCTCAGAATGTTGTCTAGAGGGAATTAGCGTTTCATAAAAATACGGCGTATTTATACTGTATTTAATTTAATTTAATTTTAATTCATTTATTTTCAAAAATATCTGTATGTTGATACAAACTCCAAATCAAACCCAACGAGTGTCGCCCTTGGCCAAATACCCCCATTCCAGACACAATGGGATATGTTTCGTAAGCCAATTCGACTATTTCATTAGGTTTTTCTTAAAAATTAAAATATAATTCAGTGTATATTTAATTTAAACGTACATTTTAAATTACCGGGGCCACATACTGACTCTAAAAATTACAGAAAAATTATTTCTAGCTTTGTTTTGACGATACGGTCCTAACAAAACTAATTTCATCGAATTTGGAGATCGTTTGAAAAATGGCCATTTTCTAGTCGATCCAATTTGACTAAAATGGTCAAAATACATTTTCCTTTGCCACGCTCACATATTGATTCCAAAAATTATGAAAATTGGAATCTAGCAATAATTTGACATTCTGGATCCAACAAAAGTGGTTTCATCGAAAACAGAGGTCGTTTGTAAAATGGCTATTTTTAATGTTAAAAAATATATATATATAAATTCTATAGCGACTTTTTCTAAATTTTAAACTGGACATAACTTTTTATTCCTATTATGAAATTTCAAAATTTCAGATTCTTTTGAAAGATATAATCAAACAGATTTAGATATTTCTTGTTTTACTGAAAACTGATTTATTTTGAATCCTGTACAGTCAATTGAAATTTGAAATCGAATCTTCGAACTACCGCGCCATTTTAAACTCCTTTTATAATTAAATTTAAAAAAATTCGTTCTAACTTCGATTTAAATAAATTTTTAGTCGTTATTATTTAAAATAAATTATTTAAATATTTAAAATCCATAAAAAAAATTTGAATTGGTTCTGATATTCCGGGTTGTTACAAATAACTTGTATGAAGAGTGGGGATGTTGTTCCCACGAGAGAAGAACCTGACATGGACAAACTTCTGTTTATATAGGACATTTCTTTTAAAGAACCACATGCTGGTGATGGAAGAGATTTCATTGGGGAGTCAAAGGTTTCTTGTGTTAGCGATGATGCTCCTATGTTCACAAACATTGCTGAATATGAAGATAGTCACAACGGCGGTTCCACAGACGTTGGTGGTTCATCTCTAGTCTTTGATGGTCAAGATAAAAAGTTTGATAGAAATCCTGAAATTCTGGACATGATTCAGTACTGGATGGGATTCCTGACCTTCCTATATCACAAAAGATGAGAAAAGATGAGAAAAAATTGGAGCTCCTAGAGTGCTGACTCTGTTAAGTCTCTACAAGTTAATGTTCCTGTTTCTGAGGTATGATAACTTCTATGGTAACCCTTTTGCTTTTACTTCCACTAATTGTTTTCCTTCCTTTTCCGCATAGACGAAAAGTAGAAGAGTAAGTTTTAGGTGTTCCCTTCTAGGAAAGGCTCGATCTGAAGTGACTCTTCTCACCAGTAATCTAAACAAACAAACAAACGAATATAACACTTTGTCCCATAGTTATCACCTTCTTGATAAAAGTGCTACGAAATTATTTCTTTTCAAAGAAAGAGGACTTAACCCTAGGCTAAAGATTGCTCGATTGCTATGCGAAAGACTTTTAAAAGAAAATGCTGAGCTCACAACCTTGTTCTGGTTGTTGATCAAAGATAGGGATATACTAGTAAACTTTTTGAACCAAATTTATAGTAGATATGAAACAATGGATTTTTCCTTTCAGGTAATCGTAGCGAGGGCTTGCTTATGCGTCTCCATAGAAGATGGTTTGATGAATGTAGTGTTGACCTCCAACCTAGAGATTGTTGGAACCTCCCACGAGTTACCTCTATTCCCAAAGAGCTGTCATTAGACAAACTTAAGTTTAATAAGCATTGATTTTTATCTGAAACCTTTAAGAGATCCATTTTGTATGAACAAGAGGATTGTCTGTAGTGCATGTATTTTCTCAATTTCCAATGTAATGAATTGTCCTTTTTCTAATTCCTTTAGTACTTTCCTCAGAATATGTCTTATGCTACAAGTTTGCTTTCTATGGATTTCCTAGGGGATTACATTAGGTTGAAAAGAGAATATTGCGAGAAATATTTTCCCATTAAATCTTTATCATTGGCGTGGTATTGCTTCCTCAGGGACCTTTAGAAGGTTTACACCTAATATACTTGGATCCGTCTTAACTTCCTAGGCGAAGAAAAGGACCACTTTATGAGAGAAATATGCATTTATCGGTCGAGACTATCCCGAGGTTATGACAGGCCTCCTGCCGGGAAATGGGACTACCACAAGTGTCCTCCGGTTTACACACCCGAGGGATTTTGAATTCCATTTGATTCCTTACTGACTCTTTCTACTAATAACTTGAATGGAGTTAGGAGAGCGGCTTCCTGCCCTAAAAATTATGCCAACAACTTGTAATTATGCTTTTTGAGAATTTAGTCACAGTCGTATCTAGGTCTTGATGTCAGAACTAGATTGTTTTTCCTATTGAAGACATACTTACTTCAAAAATTCTCTTGTAAATAAACATGCAGAATGGAGGGTACTTGATGTTACTATACTTCATATGTAATGATCTGCAGGAATAGTACCATAAACAGGATAGCAAACTATAAAGATATCACCTGATGTGTGGTTATTGCCTTTGTTGAGAACATTCTCTGTTAGAAGTGTTATTGCATTGTCCTACGCAAATTTGATACACATTGTTTTAATGTTAATCTTATAGTATGTATATAATGATTTATCTGCTTTCCGTGAGACAGTGCTCATATGATAAATGTATAACAGGATGATGGGCGTACTAAAGATTACAATTCTATTTAATACAAATTATCAAAGATCTTTCCTTTATGGGTTATTTGGTAAAAGCATAACCATTATCATAAGATTTTATAGGGAAAGCTTAATATATCTACTCGAGCTCTTCTTTGAGCTTGTGTTTCCGAGTAATGTGGTTATTTATGCTAGTTATTTTGTTGGAATAATGAGTAATGACTTGGTGTATATATGAGTTAAGAAAATCTCCTTGAGCAAAATGGAAGGTTATAGTCTTCGTTTGAAGGCTTCTAGGTAGCAGAACCAAGTCATTACTCCGAGTACTGGTAGTCGATCCTTTCCTCCAAGGTTAAGAATCAGACTCTTATGACCCGGATCAGGGTATTTATAAGATGTAACCAAGGTATTCCCTTTAGCAACAACTAGAAATCCCGAGCCATAACCTAGATTCAGGTACTCAATAGGAGTTTAGAAACCATTTCTAATAATGACAGAAGTCCCAAATCAACCTAGTTTCAGGCATTTATGAAAGAAAGATAAGAAATACACTTCTGGTAATAGTTGAGGTCTTGAACCAACCCATATTTGGGTATTTAGAATATAGGACTAGAAATCCACTTCTAGCAATTAATAGAAGTCCTGAACCAACCCAGATTCAGGTATTTGACAGAAGACCAGAAATCCACTTATGGCAATTAGTAGAAGCCCCGACCCGACCCAGATTTGGGTATTTGATATAAGACCAAAAATCCACTTCTGGTAATTAGCTTTGTTTCCCCCTTTGGGTTTTATTTTAAGGAAGTATAGGATGTACATGCTTCTTAAGTCACTCACTGGGCTTTTGGTTGTCAAAGCAGAGGATGCACGTGCCTTGTTGGCCACCCTCTAGGTATGTGTGTCCGGTGCGCTTGGCTAGCTTATTCTCATGCAGGGCCCAAGGACTTACCCGACCTCCCTCTAGGAGGCGCCTTACCCTGGACACCATAGGCGATGATAAGGGCTTAGATGCTTAAACCAAGCCATCATAGATGGAGAATTAAGGCTTACTCTTTTGATGCTTTACCCTGTTCATCGTAGTCGATGATAGAGTCTTACACTCCACCCCCTCCAATGGGTGCCTTACCCTGGCCATCATAGGTGGTGATAAGGGTTTTCGTTCCCATATGTGGTAACGAGGAACATAAGCAGAGGTAGGACGTGCTCTTCTACAAGCAGAGGTAGGACGTGCTTAGTTCGTAGCAGAGGCAGGGCATACTCTTCTGCGAGCAGAGGTAGAGCGTGCTAATTAGATGCTCCGTCTCAACCATTTCTGGCATGGATCAGAGGCTTATGCTTTCGATGCTTTAACCTGGCCCTTTCTAACTTGGGCGCGGAGAAAGGCTTACACGCCACCCTCCTCCGAGGGGTGCCTTGCCCCAAACAACTTGGCGATGCCAAGGGTTTTATCCATTTGTAATTTGACCCCTTTTCGGGTTATTCCAAAGTTTGAGAGGGTTATGTAAACAATCCTTTTCCCACAGACCTTGATTGAATTTAGTTTAATTCTTTTACAAAATCTTGTAATTGGCCTTGATTAAGAAACTTGATGATCATTCCTTCAAGAACTCTGCAGTGGTTAGTTTCATGTCCATTCACTATGTGATAGTGGCAGTAAGGCACTCCCAATTTCCATTCATACTTGGGCTTCTTCTTTTTAGATGGTCAGAAATTAAACTCATGTTTGGTTAGGAAGTAGATATATTCCATTGAGGTGGTAAGGTGGTACTCATTAGGTAGTCTTGATGCAAAGTGTTCTTTTTGTCATGGGAACCTAGCCTTTTTGTTACTTAACCTTGTTACTTCATCCATATCCTCGTTTCTCCTTTTTAAGGTGTATTGATTGAAGCACTATCCCTTTTGTTCATTTGGAAGAAAAACGGTTAAAATCCCTCATTATTCCTTGTTCGAAATCCATTCCTTTGGTTCTTTCATAGATAGCTTCCCTTACAAGATAAAATAGGTTATACTCCCTTGATGTAGAACCACTTAAGGTAAAGGCTGGGCTTTATCCTATATGAGAAGGGTTATTGCTCCAATAATCAGGATCGTACTTCCCCGTTTCCTTTCTTCATTTGATTATTCGCAAGGTGTACATACTCAACTTTTTCATTTGATTATTCGCAAGGCATCCATACTCAACCTTTATTCTTCCATCACCCTCGGGTCAATGATTTCTGACATAGCCATTTGAGATTCAGAAGACTCTTATTGGGACCCTTTTCCCATAATCTTGCTTCTTCAAAGCTTAGTCCAATCCAAGATGGAACAACACAGTTAGATATGTGGTAAGGTTAATCACAAGGTTGGAGGTTCAAGCCCTCCCTCTAGCGCTAAAATGTTAATGATATATTTCGTCAACACTGGAGATAGGTCTAAGGAAATGGACCTAAGGGAAAAATAGGATTATTTAGTTCGTACAAACTTGAGTTAGTAAACCATTTCCTAGATATCAAGGTCTTAAGCTCGAAGATTAGTTACTCTTCCCTCAAATGGTGAGTATCACGCTTACGAGACTTAACAGCCAAAAGTTACCTTGGGATAAGGGTTCTCCAAGCACAACACAATATAGAAACCTAAACGGTTTGTAGAAAGGGGTTTCTCAATAATCTTGAGGAAAGATTCAGACTTGTGTAGGAAACCTTTGTCGTGTAGAAAGAATAAGGTAGTATGTAAAGGAAGCAGCTAAACAACTCATAGGAATTATGCTAAGTGTCAATTCACTCTTTATTTCTCATTGATTTAAGTACATAAGTGTTTACAAAGGAAATCCCCAAATTGATTTAGAAATTAGGGTTTTACTCTATAAGAAAAGAGTACAAGACTGGGAAATGGAAATTCAGCCACCAAAATGTGACCCCTAGGGTCTTATTTATAGACAAACCGGGGCCCTTTTTGCCATTGGGTCAGCATAAGCCTCCTTCGTGTGCAGCAACTACGTGTCGGTCGCCTTTTCCCTTTCGGTTCCGGTTGCTTTGGCTTTCAGCCATTCTTTTGGCCTTGTTAATAGAGATAACAGAGCTTTCAGTGTGTCGGTCCTAGCTCTCGGCAGGCTGGTCTCGGTCTTTGAAGCTTCTCTTTTATGTCACTTTTTCCTTTTGTATCGATACCAAGCCCGTTGGTATCAATAGCTTTGAGAAAGGCTTTCAGCTTTCGGTCATAAACTTCTGGCCTTGTCTTTAAGTCTTCATAGTATTGGTTTGCATGGTTCAACTTCCCATGCTCCGAGAACCGTCACCCCTTTCGGTATCGACACTAAGCAAGTTAGTGTGGATAGCTGCTCTTCTTAAAAGCTTTGATTTTCTTTCGGTAAATCTCTGGAGTAGGCTTCGTTCTTCCAGAAGGATGCTCTCGGTGCATTACTTATTGATTTTTGAAGTTACTTCTCGATGATCACCAAGTTTTGGTCTTGATAGCTGGATTTCAGAAGGTTTCTCTTTTGCTTTAGTTTCTTGTGCCTTCGAAGCATTCATCTCCTTTCGTATCAGCATTAAGCAAGTTAATTCCGATAGCCCTTTCGTCATTCCTTTGGTTTTGCTTGATGCTTCTTATCAAGTCATTGGTCTCGGATCCTTAGTTTTCGTCCTTTCTTTCTTATTTTCTTCCAGCTTGAGGTAATCAGCTTTCGGGGTTAACTTCAAATTAGTTGTCTCTCATTTTAGAACTACCTTGTCGGTATCCAAGCTTTCTTCTTCCAGGATGGTGATGGTTACACATTTTCCTAATTGCCCCCTTTTATGCTTTCGGCTTTGTCCCGGTGCAGAGTCCGATACCTCTTCACCGATAACCAGTTTCAGTGTTGAATTTTAGTACTAACAACAGGCATGTATATACCTATAAATAAGTGCAATATAAACTCATTTGGTCCCGATCGAACCACTGGAGTATATATAGCCTAGTTGCAGAGTTGTAATGACCCGCCTTTTTGCTTGGTTCAATCTGGCAATTAAACCGACACAAACCATTCACAAAGACGGATTGTTAGGGGTACTTACACATTGGAATAGAGATAAAGGAACTTTTTATTATCATAATAATCAATTTACATTAGAGTTACAATGATCATCAGAGTACAACAGAAACACATCGGAAAGAAGTATATGTAAATTCTCAATGGAAGAACAATGATCCAAGATAAAGCTCCAGCTCCAATCCTAAATCCAACTATAACCGACTCTAAGACTAAATTTTCAATTCAAACTACTAGTTGCTCATGTTGAAAATTATGGGCACCCAGAGCTTAGGTGAAGGAATAATAAACTATAGGTCAGTCATGGGACTGGTATGAGAACTAAAACAGTTATCTTTAGGTTTATTTTAAAGTTAGCTAAATCATAAGACCATGTGGTATAACACGGAACGAGTTTTCCCTTTATGAATACCAGTGCGTAGAAATTCATAATGTTTTTTGGAAAATGAAGATACCATAAGGTCTTGTGGCACACAAGCAATGCAAACGCACACATGGGAGAGGTTTCTCCTTATAGTAACCAAAAATGCTTGATACGTAGAAAATCCGCTGATATTATTATTAGTGCATAGTGTGAAAAAGCATTCTACAAGTTAATCTATCAATCTTAGTCAACATAGGTACCATATACTATGATGACGTATGGTATACAACTGAAATCGTATAGGGCTAGTAGTGGAGAATGAATTTCTAATAAATGACCAGGCTAAGGAACTTCCTTACCAATGGGAATACCTCTAGAGGGATTCCCCGAGAACCAATGCATTTCTCTTCCAACACGAGGTAGGTCCGTCCCTTAACTGGATGAGTTAGATCGCGCCTGGTTATGCCATCTCTCGGTCGTTACCAACCTTTAATCGGGCACCCACAACATCAACATCCTCATAAGTAGAAGTTGCCACATAAGTAATACGTAGGCTCCATACCATGGTACACTTTTTATCTGGAAGGAGATGACAACGCGTATCCTCGCCGCATTTTTTCTGTTTTGGCCATTTTCCGAAGTGCGAGGCTTTCCAAAGTCTCGTTACACAAAGCTATGCTTATCTAATCCATGCTTTGATCGTCAATAGCTCATCACTTAGTATGCCACACTGTCATTTCATAACATATAATTGATAATTACTAACCATATAACCTTTAAGCTCATACGTCTCAAAGAAGGATGTTAAGCTAAGAGAATAAATTATCCACCACCAATCAGAAATATGTTTAGTAAGAATCAATCACATATTACAAAATACAATGGCAGACACACATCCATACAAGTCCGTTCTGGGTTTGAATGAAACCGAAGGCACCTTATTATTCGTCAAATAAAGGAGAGAGGCCCTTGAAAATGCGTAAATTCTCCAAGTCTGTCTGACCATTGCTATAAGCATCCTCGTAATAGGAGCTCACCATCTGCAGCATCAACGTGCAGTCCTTTTGATGTGAAGAATATCGGTCTTCAACCATCGTCTTATGTATCTTCATTTTCTCCATTTCATCGTATCATTATTCGAAATGGTTCTCAGATAGAAATACAATCCCAAACTTCGAATAATGAGCGTTATTTGAAAACCATAAGGACTTATACGGTATTTTAGTTAAGTCTCCTTCCACTTTGGATTTTATTACTTAAAACTTCTTTAAATCCATTCTCAAGTTATCCTTTAACAAAGTCCATATTCGCTAACTATAAATCAACGTTCATTCCTTTAAATCTTTTTATCAAGATTTTTGCTTCTCTAAATCAAGGCTACTTTCTAAAATAAAACCTTAATGGATTATTTTCAAAAAACATTCATAAATCTTTAAGAAAGATCTTAGCTTCTCTATCAAAATTATCTCTTAATCAAAGATTATTTAAAATTTTCTTCATTGGCCCTTCATCGTAATCCTTTCCAAATTTCCAAACATGTAATCTACTTAAATAAAGAATTTAATTAATCATAACCTAAAAATCCATATTCCAAAAATTCATCTCATAACTTTCTCTTTAAAAAATATCTTTTAATATCAAAGATACTTTAGCTTTATACAATCTTAATAATCATTCATTAACTTTTCACCCAGATTCATTAGCTCTTTATTCCTTTACTTTCCTCTTAAAACCCATTTCTAAATCAAGATCGTTAAGTATCGTTTCAAATAGCCTTTACAAAATCTTAACTTCTTTAAATTCCTAATCATGACTTAATCGTTAGCGGGTCAAAGAAAGATGTTATTTAAGACACCATTCACAACAAACGTAAAACCAATCGATATTAAATGTAAGACTTAAACAAAAAATATCAAGTTGTATTCATACCAATTCTCATAATCAACAAATATTATAAGAGAAATAACGATATAATTGTCTATCAAAGTCCTTAGGTAGTATAAATCCAATAATAGAATTACATATCAAATATCCAAAGATTATTTCTATCCAAACTTATCTTTTTAAATTTGAAAACCTTTATCTAACTAAAATGTCTTATCAAAACCATTTGATATTAAATATAAGTCATGGATAGAAGTTACATCAACTTATGTTCGAAATCAATTTCCATACTCGACTAATACTATAAGAGAAATAATGGTAATTCTACCTTTTAAATTCCCAGAATAGTACCAGTTTACTTATGGACTTAATAACGACATTCAAAGATCACTTTCAACCATTTCCAACTTTATTAACAATTGGAAAACCATTTTATCTCAAGATAAATTAAATCTTACTTAAAACCGATATGGTTTAAAGTACTATTAACTTCTAAAAATACTTAATTAATTATTTAAAAATGATTACATAAGTTTTGGACAATGATTCATAAGTTTAAAAATTCAAAATATACTATTTTCAGAAAATTGTTGCAAAAACGTAACAAAACGTCACAAAACAACTCATATTAGCCACTTTGATCAAAATAACCTTTATACTACCCAAAACTATCCAATTAAAATCATTTTTTAATAATTTATTATGATTTACAAAAAAATCCACATTTTTTATAATTTTAAAACAACTATTTATCTACGAACTGCGTTTATAGCGACCCTTAATCAAAATAGATTTGAGCATAACTTGAAAACAGTACATTGAAATCTAAAAATTCCTTTTCCCTTTGAAAACTATTGTTATAAGAAAGCAAACGTTTTCCATTTCATTCAATCCGATTTAAATTGCATTAGTTATAACCATTTAAAGTTTATGGTCGAAATTTGCGAATTGCCACAGCGCGACATGTCCTATTCAGACCATATTATGACTTATAATAAAAATTTGCTTGATTCAATTCTAATATGATTATAATTTTTATAATTATATATAAATTCAATTGAAACAATATTTTTAAAATTTGGTTTTAAAGTCAAAATTTGATTTCATAAATTAAACTAGCCAATTCTAGTCAAAACTTTTCCAAAATCATTTCCACCTTTGCAGAAGTTGTTGGTATATACTTTAATTTCATTTCCGAACTGTTCAAATATCAAACTTACAACTTTATTTTTATTCCTAATTCCCAATATATAAAACGATTTATATTTTCAATTGAGAAGGAGACCCAACCAATCATCTATATAATTCCATAAATTGGGCGTGATAGTTGTGCAACAATATACAAATAGTACTTAAAATCATATAAACATCCATCACAATCATCACGACATCATTAACAAATGTCATTGACTATGTGCAAGCGTTACGGTAATCAACGCTTATCAGTGTATAAGTGTCATTAGCTATGCATTCATTCATTCAACATCACAGATATATATATATAACAACTATAATTAAATATATAAATAAACAAGTGTGAAGAGTTCTCACCAACATATCCACTCCGCCAAACTTTATCGTAGGACCTTAATCGTATTGACGGACAACATAATCGTGTACCATGCCCTAACTTTTCTGACTTCGAAAATAGGCTATTTTCCCTTGAGTTTTTATACTATATACTCCCTGAATTTTGAAAAGTTCCCAACTACAAAGTTATAGGAAATTATTTTCTCTTTAGTTTTTAAAAAGAATTTCCCATTTCTAGTCAGTTTTGAGGGAGATATAGTTGAAATAGTGGAGGTGTTTCCGGGTTCTACAAAAAACAGCCAAAAAATATAGTTTTTAAATATCTGGATTTTTGGAATAGTTAGAATCAGAATTAGAAAAATTTCTCAACATGAAATTGTAGCCACTTAAAATACACATGATCTAAAAAAGAATTGTGTGACTTGGATTAATTTAGAGGAAGTTATAGCCTTTGGAATTTGCTGGTTATGGGCTGAGATAAAGGCCGAAAAGAATGGACTGGTGGTGCATGGAGGTTGTGGCATGGGGTGATTGGCCGTACTTGGGTGGAGGAGGTAGGGTGTTGGTATGGTGGAGGAGGAGGTGGGGAGGTGGTTGGCCGTGGGTAGTTGTGGAAATGGGGCGTAGGTAGAGCTTGGAGAAGGGAAATGGAGGTGGAGTGATGGTGTTTTGGTGGAGGAGGATGGCGCTAGAGCTTGGTTGGAGGGAGGGAGGTGATGGTCGGCTCTTAGGCCGAGGGTGGTGGCGCCATGGACATGAGGAAGGAAGTAAGGAGAAGAAGGAGAATGGAAATTGTGAATGAAATGTAAAGTTTAGGTGTCATTATATAGGTTCATGTTAAGGCACATTGGTAATTTTTCTAGGGGGACACATGTCTCCTTAAGAGCCTCCACACACATGCATATATCCATGTCATAAACCACCATCCTTAACCATGATCTCAAGAAGAAAACCATTTGCATATGTAGATGGTTTCATGTAGCAGCACTTTAGCAATGCTTCTAGGGTGTTATATGTTGCAAACTTAAGTTCTAGGCTATATTTCATCGTTTAAATATCTGACGACTTATGTTATCAAAACAAAACACGTTAGCAAGTTATTTAACATTCAAAATAATTATTTTGTTTAATTTTATCTATATTTAAAATATATTTATAGAACTAGAAAAGAACACACTTAAAAACAGATTATAAATACGAATTGGGAAAATTCGTTGTAACAAAACCTGATAAATTCTTATCAAAATTATACCGTTATATTTTGAAAAAATTAAACATCTATTTTACTATCTAAATATATTTTTATTTGAATTATATTTATAATTAACCCAAATTCATATTTAAATCATATTAAATCCATTTTATATTAAAAAATCAAATTATATATCAAAATTCAAATTTTAAATTAGTTCAAAATTCTGGATCGTTACATTCACCCCCTTAAAAAAAATTCGTCCTCGAAATGGAACAGGGTTAAGTAAGATTCCAAACTTCTTATAAAATTTTCAAATTCAAGATCTAAAATTATTTATACCAAAATTTTGAATAAAATCTTTGTTTATAGAAATTACGTCCTCATGATGGAAATGCCGGGTAGAATACTCTAGCACACATAAATCCGAACAACTGCATCTACAATGTTCCCAAACAATGATCTCCAATTATCTAGGCAACCATTATATCTGACTCATCATCCACTGGGCCAGATATTGTTTATTCACTCAATGTTTTACTTCCCCTATAATTAATAAGAAAATTTTTAGAGATCATTTCCTAAGGTCTTAACCATAACTTGCTGATTGTTCTAAATTCAAAGGTTTGTGAAAATCTATTCTCTTTCTATTTCAAAGTTACTATTAACCTTTACATGGAAAAGTCGGATTATCTTATAATTCAACTTACCTAAATTTCCTAATTAGTCTCATTTGCATAGCACTTTTCAGTCAAACTGTGAAACTTAATTCACAAATATTTGTAACTATTAAATGTTTCATTTCCTTTCCTAACAGGTTTTCAGAACTTATCGACTGTCGAAAATTCCGATTCTTAGTCAAATATTTAAGGAAGTTTACATTCAAATAACTTCCCATAGTCATTATTTCTAATAGCCTTACAAATATTACTTAAATTTAGTTCACAAATTTTTGGTTAATCAACCTTCTATTATAACCATTCTATCTTTCAAACCCTTTCTAATTAGAAGGAAATTTTGCTTGAAAAGTCTAGGTTACTCTCTTACCTAAATTTACCGGCTTATCTCCTAATAACAGATACAACTTATATAATTCTTACAGTTCTTACCAAAATTTCAAGAGCTCACTTATCCTCATATCATAAATACCTTATACTAAAATTATGAAATTCAATTCACAAGGTATTCAAACTTATTACATAATTATCGAGTGTCCAAAATTATTGATAATTCTGATTACTTATTCTGACTTAAATGGATTAATTTAAGTTCTTCCCAAATTCCTTAAGTCCAAAACATGATTTTCTCTTAAACTTCTTCCTAAATATTTTACAAATAAACTAAGTTTTTAACTATTCCTTTGAGTCATTCAAACCATTCTACTTTATCGTTCTAGGATTATTCATTTTAATTACAACTTCACATGAATACTTAGGATTTCCTGGTTTAACTAAGGTTGTTTGTGTTCAAATTCAAACTGTCTTAACCACTAAATTTGGGGGAGATCACAAATATTTTACCAGATTTGGTCCTAATTTATATTTCAATGCAAATTCTTTTGTATTCAAAATGTATTACTTTTCAAAACCAAACCATCTTTTTTAAACGAAAATACGCTCTCTTGTATGTAGTACTCCTAAAACTCATTCTAGGGTATTTCTAACCCCATCACTAATGAGTTACTCATTATAGGACATTACTAATCCTATCTTTGATGAGTCTTTTCCTTTCGTTCAAATGAGTCGTTCTGCAAAGCTTTGTATAAATCAAAGCTCTGATACCAATCTGTAACGATCCGCCTTATTGCCCGGTTCAAACCGATAATTAAACTAACTCATACCATTCACAAAGACGGATTGTTAGGGGCAGTTAAACATTGGAACAAAAATAAAAGGTCTTTTAATTATCATAGCAATAAATTTACATTAGATTTACAATGATCATCAAAGTACGACAAAAACAACAGAAAGAAGTATATGCAAACTTTCAACGGAAGAATAATGATCCGAGATAAAGTTCCAGCTCCAATACTGAATCCAGCTCTAACTGACTTCAAGTGTAAATTTGCAAACCAAACTATTAGCTGCTCATGTTGAAAATTATGGGCACCCAGAATTTAGGTGAAGGAACAATAAACTTCATGTCAGTCATGGTATTGGTGTAAGAACTAAAACAGTTATCTTTAGGTTTACTTTAAAGTAAGCTAAATCATAAGACCACGCCGTATAAAACGAAACGGGTTTTCCTCTTATGAATACCAGTGCATATAAATTCGCAATGCTTTTTGAAAAATGAAGCCACCATAAGGTCTCGTGGCACACACACAATGCAAATGTACACATGGGCGAGGTTTCTCCTTATAGTAACCAAAAGTGCTTGATATGCAGAAAATCCTCTGATATTATTATTAGTGCATAGTGTGAAAAATCATTTCGCAAGTAAATGTATCAATCTTAGCCAACATGGGTACCATATACTATGATGACGTATAGTATACAACTGAAATCATACAGGGCTTGTAGTGGAGAATGGATTTCTAACAAATGTCCAGTCTAAGGAACTTACTTATCAATGGGAACACCTCTAGAGGGATACCCCGAGAACCAATCCAGCTCTCTGCCTACACAAGGTCGGTCCATTCCTTAATAGGATTAATTAGATCATGCCTGAGCATGCCATCTCCCAGTCATTACCAACCTTTAACCGGGTGCCCTCAACATAAGCATCCATATAAGTAGAAGTTGCCACATAAGTATTACCTAGGCATCATACCATGGTACGCTTTTTTATCTAGAACGAGATGACAACCCATATCCTCGTCGCAATTTTCCTGTTTTGACCATTTTCCGAGGTATGAGGCTTACCAAAGTCTCATTACACAAAGTTAAGCCATGCTTTCATCATCAGTAGATCATCACTTAGTATGCCACATTGTTATTTCATAACATATAATTAATAATTACTAACTATATAGCCTTTGAGATAGTACGTCTCAAAGTAGGTTGTTAATCTAAGAGTAAATTCTCCGCCACCAATCAAAAATATGTTTAATAAGAATCAATCACACATTATAAAATACAATGTCATACACACATTCATACAATTCTGTTTTGGGTCTGAACGAAACCGAAGGCACCTTGTTCCTTGTTCAATAAAGAAGATATGCCCTTGTAAATCCGATAATTCTCCAAGTACGTCCAGACCACTACTGTAAATAACCACATAATAGGAGATCAACACTTGAGATATCAACGAGCAGTCCTTTCGATGTGAAGAATCCTAGTCAAGCATCGTCTTCCATATCTTCATTTGCTCCATTTTGTCACATCATTATTCAAAATGATTATTTTCAGATAGAAATCTGAACCCGGTCTTTTCGAATGACGAGCGTTATTTGAAACCCATATGGACTTATATAAGATTTTAGTTAAGTATCATTACACTTTGGATTTGTTAATTAAAACTTCTTAAACCCATTCTCAAGTTATCCTTTTTCAAAATCCATATTCACTAACTATAAATCAACATCCATTCATTTAATTTTTTTTACCTAGATCTTTGCTTATCTAAATCAAGGCTCCCTTTTAAAATAAAACCTTAATGGGTTATTTCCAAAAAACATTCATAAATCTTTAAGAAAGATCTTACCATCTCTTTCAAAATTATCTCTTTATCAAAAATTATTTAATATTATCTTCATTGGCCCTTCATCATAACCCTTTCCAAATTCCCAAACATGTTATCTACTTAAATAAAGATTTTAATCAATCGTAACCAAAAAATCTGTATTCCAAAAATTCATCTCATAACTTTCTCTTTAAAACATATCATTTTATATCAAAGATTCTTTTGCTTTATACAATTTTAACAATCATTCATTAACTTTTCACCAGATTCATTAACTCTTTATTCCTTTACTTTCCTCTTAAAACCCATTTAGAAATCAAGATCGTTAAGTATCGTTTCAAATAGCCTTTACAAAATCTTAATCCTCTTTAAATTTCAAATCATGACTTAATCTTTAGCGTATTAAAGAATGATGTTATTTAAGACACCATTCACAACAAACCCAAAACCAATCGATATTGAATGTAAGATTTATACAAAAATTATCAACTTATATTCAATATCAAACCCCATAATTAGCAAATACTATAAGCGGAATAACGATATAAATGTCTGCCAAATTCCTCATATAGTATACATCCAATAACGGAATTCCATATCAAATATCCGAAGATTATTTCTATCCAAACTCATCATTCAAATTTGAAAACCTTTATCTAATAAAAAAGACTTATCAAAAACCATTTGATATTAAATAGTGGATAGAAATTACATCCACTTATGTTCGAAATCAATTTCCATATTCGACTAATGCTATAAGCGAAATAATGGTAATTTTACCTTTTAAGTTCCCCAAATAGTACCAGTTTACCTATGGACTTAATAACGACATCCGAAGATCACTTTTAACCATTTCCAATTTTATTAATAATTGGAAAACCATTTTATCTCAAAATAAATTAAATATTACTTAAAACCAATATGCATTAAAAACTATAAACTTCTAAAAATACTTCATTAATCATTTAAAATTGGTTACTTAAATTTTGGATAATAATTCATAAGTTTAAAATTTCAAAATATATCATTTTCAGAAAAATGTTACATAAGCATTTCAAAAACGTTACAAAAGCATCACAAAACAACTCATATTAGCTAGTTAAATCAAATTAACATTTATACTACCCAAAACTACCATTTTCCAATTCAAAACACTTTTAAATAATTTATTATGATTTTACAAAAATCTTCCATATTTTTAATAATTTTAAAATAACTATTTACCATTACGGTCCACTAACTGCATTTACAACGACCTTTAATCAAAATAGATTTAAGCATAACGTGAAAATTGTACATTGAATTTAAAATTTCCAATTTCTTTGAAAACTATTGTTATAAGAAAGCAAACGTTTTTCATTTCACGTCAAACCGATTTAAATTGCATTAGTTATAATCATTTAAAGTTTATGGCCGAAATTCGCGAACAACCACTGCGCGACACGTCCTTTTCAGACCATATTATGACTTATAATAAAATTTTGTCCAATTCACTTCTAATATGATTATAAATATTTATAAACATATATATACTCATATGAAAACAATAATTTCAAAATTTGATTTGAAATTCAACTTAAATTCAAAATTTGATTTCATAAATTAAACTAGCCAACTTTAATCAAAAACTTTTCCAAAATTGTTTCCACCTTTACAGAAGTTGTTCGTATGTATTTAATTTTATTTCTAAACTGTTTTAATATCAAATTCAAAACATAATTTTTATTCCCAATTCTCGATATACAAAACTGTTTATATTTTCAGTTGAGAAGGAGAGCCAACAAATCACCTATATAATTCCATAAATTGGGCATGATAGGTGTGCATCAATATAGAAACAGTGCTTATAATCATATAAACATCCATCACAATCATCACAATATCATTAACATATGTCATTAAATACATGCAAGTGTCTTGATAATCAACGCTTATCAATGTACAAGTGCCATTAACTATGTGTCCATTCATCCAACATCACATATATTTAACAACTATAGTTAAATATATAAATAAATAACTGTGAAGAATTCTCACTGAAATATCCACTCCGCCAAACTATATCGTAGGACCTTATTCGTACTGACAGACATCATAACCGCGTACCGTGCTCTAACATTTCTAACTCCGAAAATAGGCTAACTTCCGTTGAGTTTTTGGACTAGCTACTCTCTGAATTTAAAGTTCATAACTACAATGTTGTAGGAAATTATTTTCTCTTCAGTTTAAAAGAAAGAATTTCCCAATTCTGATCAATTTTGAGGGAGATATGGATGAAATAATGGAGGTGTCTTTGGATTCAACAAAAGATAGCCAAAATATATAGTCTTCAAAGATATGGATTTTTGGAATAGCTAGACTCAGAAATAGAAAAGGTGATCAACATGAAAATTGTAACCACTCAAAAATACATGATTTAAAAAAATTGCATGATTTGGGTTAGTTTATCGGAAGTTATAACCTCTGGAAGTTACTAGTTACGGGTCGAGATGGAGGCCAAGAAGATTGGAGTGGTGGTGCATGGATGTAGTGGTGTAGGGTGTTTTCCCGGACTTTGGTGGAGGAGGTGGGGATGCAAGATGGAGGAGGAGGAGGTGGGGAGGTGGTTAGTCATGGGTGGTGGTGGAAATGGGGTGTAGGCCGAGCTTGGAGGAGGAAAATGGTGGTGGAGGAGGAGGGAGGTGATGGCCGGCTCTTAGGCTGAGGGTGGTGGCCCCATGGCCATGAGGAAGGAAGTAAGGAGAAGAGAGAGAATGGGGATTGTGAATGAAATGTGAAGATTAGGTGCCATTATATAGGTTCATGTTAAGGGCATATTAGTAATTTTTCTAGGGGACACATGTCTCCCTATGAGCATCCATACACATGCATATATCCATGTCATAAACCACCATCCTTAACCATGTTCTCATGAAGAAAATCATGTGCATATGTAGATGGTTTCATGTAGCAATGCTTCCAGGGTGTTGCAAAAATTGAAATACCTTATATCTGTTGCAAAACTCAAGTTCTAGGCTATGTTTCATGGTTTAAATATCCGACGACTTATGTTATCAAGACCAAAACACTTTAGCAACTTATTTAACAGTCAAAACAATTATTTTGTTTAATTTTATCTATATTTAAAATATATTTATTTACCTAAAAAAGAACACACTTAAAAATAGTTTATAAATCCGTATTGGGAAAATTCGTTGTAACAAAACCTGATAAATTCTTATCAAAAATACATCGTTATATTTTGATAAAATTAAACATCTATTATGCTATTTAAATATATTTATATTAAAATTATATTTATAATTAACCCGAATTCATACTTAGATCCATTTTATATTCAAAAAAATCAAACTATATATCAAAATTCAAATTTTAAATTAGTTAAAAGTTCTGGATCATTACACTAGTGTTAGGTGTCGTCGAGCTCTAATGGTCCGTGATCGATCCATTTGAGTGTCATCGAGCTCTTATGATCCATGATCTAACCATTAGAGTATAAATTACCCAGATGTCTTAAGTAAGACATCATCAAACCCTTGTGGTGCATGATCAAACCATCAAAGTATAAACTTCCCAAATGTTTAGGCTAGGCGCTTCTAAACTTCTAAGGTCAATGATCATGCCATTAGGTAAAATGAACCTAGATGCTTCAAATCTAGTACCAACCAAACTTCCACTGTCCATAAATAGGCCACAGACTATAAGCAATCCAGCCGTTCAGATATAGGTACCAACCAACTCCTCCGACCCAACATTATTGTAGAAGTATAATCACTAAAGGGTAGAAAGATAAGATCACTTAGCTTTTGAATCCAATGAAACCACGTTTTGTTAAGCTTAAGCCACCAGATTGATAGAGAAAATCAATCCAAAAGCCTTTTTTCTTAAGGAATTGATAGTTTGTGTTATTGTAAGCCTAAGGCACTAATTTATTGGGAAATTTTTTACTTAACCTGCCAAATAGATGAGGAAAATCGACTAAAACAACCATGTTGACGAAAAAATTCAATCCTAGAATTTGGAGAGCTGACATTACCCTGATAACGTTGAGAAAGTCCCAAAACCTAAGCTAGTGAGGAACCAGTTTAAATATTTTATGATTTAAACATTGGATAAAGCAAAGCATTATAAAGTAGCATCACCCTCACAAGGGATGTGTAAAACATCATTGTCGATGACTAAAATCTAGCTAATAACTGTAAGAAACGGATAACAGACATGTTAAACAAAACATAAGCACATTTCCAAATACTTAAACTAACTCACGGGAGAATTGAGAAGAATTAAATAACCTTTATTATTCACAATCCAAATGATACCAAAAAAGAAAAGTGCAAATTCTGTTAGCATTTAAAAACCAAAAACAAAAGCGAGGGTTGCACCCGCACAAGGTCGATGAAAACCAAAAACCAGCTTTGAAGATGTACACCAAAATTAGTTAATAATCATTTATTAGGTCTATATTTCTTTCTTCTTGTTGTCCCTAGAAGAAGGCGCAGTTGTGACTCCACACTTCAATTCGTTCTTTTCTCCTCTGCCTTTGCCTTTTGGTGCGGTGCTCCATGAGAAAGTGGTAAACATGGTTCACGAACTCCAGAGAGTAGAAAGATTAACCAGAACATAGATTCAGTCAGTGGGAAATGCGATGAATAGAGAAATGAGGTCAACATATATAGGATCCTACATGAAATCTTTAGTAAAAGCAAATTTATTCCAGAGTTTCCTTTAAGCTAACCCCTAAGGTAGGGTTAACAAATCCTGTATCTCTTAATCTTCATCTTCATGCTGAAATTAGAGGTCATCAATCCCTTTTTCTTAATAGGCAACAATCATCCTCGCATATAAAACTAAAGCGTCACTAGCTAGAATGGTTGGAGTTTTTCCGAAAATCGTAATGGCCTTTGAATTCTTGGTTATAGCTTGTCATTTATAATGAACACTCTTTTTAAGAGATTTGCTATCACGGGCTAACCTATAATGTATGGTGGATAAATGAGAGATTAATGACATCAACCAATGTCACATGTATATTCATAAATACTAGAGAAGTTGACGATATGCCTCAATAATTATTAGCTTCTATGGGGGTCGAAATGCTATCGGAAGTATACTCCTTGACATAAAAAAGAGAGCGGACGTATGCATGTTGATCTTCACTGGATTGTATTCAGCAGCACTAGGAGAAATGAAAGTAGTAAGAGGGAAAGATGTGTAGTTTCTATAAGGACAAGAAATTGCAGACTCAGATCTTTTGATGCCACTGTATTTCTATACAATAGCAGCCAGCTCTGGCAATATGCTTAGCTAGCCAACCCGAGGCATTGCATGCTCTTCCCTATGTAAAATTTCATTCCCTAATGCCTCTAAATCGACTTTGACACAATATTAATATTTTCTCTCCTTTCTCACCCTTTATCCAAAGCTTGGAAATTGTCTTCATCAGTCCATGCCATATTGCGGAATCTAAGGACATTTGCACTATAAGACATGAAGAGAGGCTCAAACTGCTCTTTGATTTTCCTTTATCTAGCCTTGTTTGCTTCTTGAATGAGCATATCGACATTTTAGGCTTTGGCTATAATCATTTCCATTTCCAAGTGAGATTTAACAATCTCATCACAATAATTGCGATCTTCTTATGGTGCGTTAGATTTCTCTTTCTTCCTCTTTTTGAGCTCCCCTTCCCGTTCTTTGGCCTACCCAATAAACCTCCTCCACATATGCCAAGATGTTATTCTATTGCAAGAGGTCCCGACTTAAGTAAGGTGCTCTTACTTTTATGCTCAAGCACCTCAGTGGCATCCTTAGCCTTTTCGGGATTCCTTTATTGTAACAACCTAAGCTTTAAGACCAGTGATGATCTTTTTGTCTTGAGCCTTGATAAGATCCAATCACGATGTCTCCACCTTTCTTCTATGGGAACCTTGGAAAACTACACTGCATGTATGGTATTGGTTGTCTACATTTGCAGTACAAGAAACTACATGCTCCTTTATAACTTACGAGATTTCCTTTATGTTCGAGACAAATGTGACCTCATCAAAATAGACATAGGGGTCATGTGAGGGTTGGAATCGAGAGGCTGCTCCATTATAACAACTAAATGTTTGAAAATACATATATTGTAGTCTTTAAAGAGCATTATTTGATATCCTTCTTGGATTTATGTTCATAGGATTGAGGATTATTGGAAGATCTAGTAGGCCAATCGGGTGAAGAGGCTAAAGCTAAAGCTAAAGCATGATATGTAGCACCCGATGGGATATTACTATATATATAATAGGATGCCTCTCTGACCTCCTGAATAGAGGCAATCGAGAGCTAAACTTTTTCTTTAAAGATGAGTCATAGGACTTGTAGCTAGCATATCGACCTTCTATATCTTAGATGGATCACTGGTCCAAACCTAAACCATGGTAAGTGCTATGAGAATATGGATATTGATGCATCCTTGGATGATTGGTTGATTGGTTCAAAAAATATCATATGTGTAATTTCACCTATGGAATCTTCAAACAAAAAGGAAACGAGTTAGCTTCAACTGATTACGCATGAACTAAGTTAAGTGTTATGTGTGTGTGTATACATATACATGTGTGTATGTGTGTGTCCTAGAGACACCCCATTGGGCAGTGAACTTGAGACTTTCTCATAGTGGTAATCTGCCTAACTCAAATGAATGGAACATCATTAGAGAGATTAATAGGGAATCCAACCTCCTCATTGCTCATATCGGCAAAGATATAAGAGTCAAACTCCTTAGGAATATGTTTGATCTTAGCGTAAATATCTTCTAGTGGAACGGAAGAAGTGTCTCTTGTGGCAGAGGTTGGAGTAAGATGGATCAGAGTGCAAACTAGCATTATTTTTATTGTGGTCCACTACGTGATGATGAACTTTTTTCCATCTCCATCCCCATCTCTAAATTGATCAAGGCCTACATAATTGTCACCCTAACCCTCATCATATCCTCCCGTGTTATGTCTTATGTATTCATTTTAGATTCACCTTCTTCTGGGTGCTCTTATATTCTACAGGTCTTGATTAATAAACTTTAAAATGGGGACAAGCTAGGATCCTTAACGCCATGTCCGGATGGAGTGCCTTCCTCATTGGAACTAGCAACAGCTGGGACTTAACCAACAATATGATCAAGTTTCGATGAGTTACACATTCGAAGGTTCTTATCAATAAATAAGGCCCTAACATCTTATTTAGCGTATAAGACTCCGTGGAGTTGCACGAGAGTCTCAGCTAAAGCAGTGTTTCGATGTCTAGGTGGAATGTCTTAAAGGAATAGAGAAGCACTTAAAACAAGTAAAATTATTTGATGAATTCAGTTACGAAAGGACGATATAAGATTTGCATCAACATAGAAATTGTATGAAAATCTACGCAGGCAGCGGATAAAGGACACTTGTATTTGAAATAACTTAATTTTTCTAGGTCTCAATCATGATCCTCCACCCTTAAAAGGATATATGGGTATAAGTGAAGGATTTCACTTATGCAATATATGTAAATATCTGATTTGCTTATTGTTTGACCATAATCAAAGTAGTGGGAGGTAACGATGAAGATATTTTGCAACAAGGCATTGTTGTAGATTGAGTTAACACATAATTCAGCTAACTTGGCCGCGGTACTATTAGACTGACCGGTATAAATCTGGCACTCTTGGTTAATCAATCCATGATGACCCGAATGCTGTCATTCCCTGCCCGAGTTCTTGGCAATCCATTGATGAATTCCATTGAAATTTGTTTCCACTTCCACTCGGGTACCTCTAGCGGTTGTTGCAAACCACTAGGCTTCTTCTACTCTGCTTTTACCAACTGGAAATTCTTGCACTTAGAAATAAATATCCCAACATCTTTACTAATACCTTCCCAATTATATGTTCGTTTCATATCACGGTACATCTTCTTACCACCTAGATGTATGGTTAACTTCGAGTGATGACACTCTTGAAGTACTTCCTCCTTCAATCCATCGATGTCAGGTACCGCCAACCTTCCATTCTTCTGAAGCCAACCTTCACAGTCGAGTTCATAGATTCTTGCATTATCCAAATCAATACCTGTCTCAACCTTGATAATAGCTTCTGCCAGTTTGGGATAGCTCATCTGATTAGAACCGATCTTCTCAATCAGTGCAGGTTTGATTGTTAAATTTGCCAGCATTTCAGGTTCCAATTCACATTTAGACCTGAAATCATAACCCGTAATATACTCCAGTAGTCTCCACTCTAGGAACATAGCTCCCAAGCAGGCATATCTCATACTCAATGCATCAGCCACTTCATTACCTTTTCCCATAGTGTATGCGTTATTAAAATCATAGGAAGTCAGAAATTCAAACTATCTCTACTGACGAAGGTTTAAATCTTTATGAGAGAAAAGACACTTCAATTACTTGTGATCGGTAAACAATTCGAATCTCTCTCAAAAGATAACGTCTCTGCATCTTCAATGTAAATACAACGTTACACGAAAACACTTCAATTTTCTACATAAAATTTCACGTCGTTCTTACGTCAAATTGCGGGGCGTAGAGAAGGCGTAAAAAATAAGTAGGAACATGTAATGGCGTAGGAAAATAATAGGAAATTATCTACGTCTTTTCTACGCTTACGGTAATATGTAGAAAATTAATTATGGCGTAGAGTTGACGTAGGAAATTTACTACGTCAAAATTACTGGCGTAGCGAAGACGTAGATAATCATCTACGTCATTTCTACATCTACGTTAATTTTTTTATAAATTCAGATTGACGTAAATGGTGTAGCAACCTTCCTACGCCACTCTACGCCAATAAGGCTATGCTTAATTAGTACATGCTACTTTATTATGAACGGGCATAATTGCTGTAGTCACATATTATGCTTAAATATTTAATTTATTAATAGGCAAATTCTATTCAGACCCAGACATTTGCTGAGTAGCCCCCCTAATTTTTAAAAAACTTTCGCATGACCAAAATACCCTTTACCTCGTAGAGTCACTACTAGCTTATGTTGCCTACCTCGTAGGGACTCTACGAGATAATGATATCAACCTCGTAGGGCTACTACGTGGATGAATCACAATCCCCATACCCGCACTGCGTGGTTAATGAAAACGTGTTTAAAAAAAAAAAAAATTCAGCGAGGGTATTTTTGTTCAGCGAAATTTTAAAATAAAAAGGGGCTACCCGCACTGCCTTATTAATATTTCATTTTCCGCCCAAATTCATTTGTACGAGACCAAAATATTTCGTTCCCTCTCACCAAAATATCGTTCCCTCTCAGACAAATATTTCGTTCCTCACCGATTTCAGTAATACGCCCAAATTAGTATTGCAGTTCCCTCTCAGCCAAATTATCACCGATTTCGATTTCGTTTTTAGGTTTCCTCATCTCGTACGAAACCGCCGATCTCGCCTTTCAGCGCAGGTCGCCTCCTATCGCCGCCTCCGTCAGATCTTCGTATTTACCCAACTATTTGGTACGATCTAATTATTATCTGATTTCCGTTTTCCATTTATTTGGATTTCGTACGAACTGAGGAAGCCTAAAAAAGTACATAGAAACCCGAAGAATCGATCTTGATAACTAGATCGATAGAATATTTTTTCTCATTTATCACAGGCTTTTGTTTTGTTTTATGAACTAGTGTGAACCCGTGCTTCGCACACGGGGTACATATAATTTTTTCTTAGATATTTTTCAAAATTTTGCTAACTACATGAAGGTAATACATATTACTTTTAGGTTATGATTTTTTTCAAATTAGTTTTTTCTCAAAAATTACGAAAAAACCTTAAATGATAAATTAGTGATTTCGCATTGCAATAAGTATAAATATTCATTTAAAAGGATTTTGCTGAGTAGAAGGATGATAGCTTTAAAGTTTACCACTTGTATTTATGACAAAGTAAGAGATGGTAAATGATATTATGTGGAAAGATTTAGACAACTGATCTTTTTTGTTGTGTTTTGATTGTAATATCATTTAGAATATAAGTGATATAGATATAGAATGGAAACGCTTAATCCCATGATTAGTTTGAATTCTTAAAATCAAAATTTTAATGAATTGCAATTAAAATTTAAATAGGTGGGTTACAAATTAGAAAGAAAACAGGATAATATAACTTTTTATTAAAATTCTTATTGTTAAATTTAATCAATTTCAATTAGTTGACGTTAACATGTACACATATCAAAATTCAACTATAATTTAATATTACTTTTATCATCCATCCCATCCGAACATCTAGCTCAATGTTTTGAAATGTAATCTATCAACATACATCCATCTAATGATTCAAAACTGACATACTTATTTTTTTAGAATGAGCTTCTTTTTTTTTTTTTTTTTTTTTAATGATGCTACATAATTCAAAAGTAATTAAGTTATGCACATCTAAATATTTGCAATTAACCATAATATAATTTCACGTATGTTATACCATGCTTTCAATCCTGTTGAGTACATGTGAATAATTGCATAACCAAGTTAGCATAGCATGTATTCGGAATGTTGTAATGATGCTCCATACAACTAAAACTCCTTTTTTCTAACATAGAAATGGTACCTCATTACAAAGAGAAAACACAATAGAGATATCAAGGTGTGTACAGATATCACAACAGGAGAACAAATTGTATACATAATGGACATTCCTCAATATAAAAAAGAAAATTACACGTCAAAACTCACAATAAAGTAGGAAAAAAATGAAACTCAGAAGATTGCACGTGATTTCTTGATCATTTCCCATGCCTGGAGATAAGGGTAGCAGGAGAAAGATCATGCGGCTGATTCCTTGCTTCCTTGCTTCGCTTTGCAAGATTTCCTTCCCTTTAATCTATTTTACAGCAAAAGATCGGTTTCAGTTTCCTTCTATTTTCTTTTGTTGATATCTTAACCATTCTCATACAACCGAAGCTCCTCTTTATTTGTCCACCAAACCAATCTCATCTGAATATGGAGTTAAATTTATCCAGTGGTCCATTGAACTACTGCATTGTACAATGTTTCATCACATAGAACTTACCTTGTGACCCACATCAATCGTCTTAGATTTCATAATTCACTGCATATTAAAACTCATATCTTTAGCCAACCCCATGTCCCAATCATGTTTATGGTTCTTAGAAACAATCTCACTTTTGGCCAGTGCCTTAGTTTTTGGTATGACCTGCATTAATCATTAATATAATTAATATTTCATATTTTATGCTCCATATATTCAGTTTTATGCAAGTTAAAAAAAATTTACAATGGCAGTTTTACAATAAACCCAACCTTCTTCCTACCAAACAACGTTCTAAAGAGAACAGCAAGGATTAGGGAAGCTTTTTAACTTGCTAATAGTTCAATAGATTTTCAACTGTTGGTCCAAATAGATAACGGGAATGGATGATTCTGGAAAACCTAAGTACCATATACAAAGTGCAACAATTACTTGGTAAATGCAGTGTATATTTGATTTAAATACCTTGAATATATTTGCATTCAAGATCAGCTAAACTTTTTTGGTCGTAGAAGTACATTCATATAAAATTCATTTGGGAATCAAACATATTCAATAGATCAAGTATTTAAGATTTTAGATGAAGATACTTTTTCAATGAAAGTTACAATCTAATCCATTTGCTCAAAGTTCAAACCCAACATATATAAAAGAATGGATTTTGTTTTATCAGATGGTTATCTAAATATTTATGACATATTTTGAGAGATATAAAGAGATATAGTTAATGCACCATTTTACACAATCATCTATGAAGACAACAAAAGCAGTACTGGAAACTAGTTCTCAACCATTGGCACATACTGGAAAACAAAACGCATTACTTCCAACTCTGCCATATTTTGCTGTCTTTCATGATGCCTATGCATACTTCGTAACAGATATTGATGATTTATAAATTACCAAAGCGATGAATCTAAATAGTTGATGTGTATTTTTTGAATATGAAACCAAATTTAGTGGGGCTGTGCTAGACGGACCGATGGAAAATCGGTCAAAAAATGCGAATTAGGGAAAAATATTGAATGCAGGAGGGTAAAAATGTAATTTCATTTCATATTGTGGGTGGGGTCTCTGCATTTTTCATCTGTTTCGCAGTTTTTGACGTAATGCACTTCGGTTACTGCAGCTTTATTGAATTTAGTGACCCCCACGTCAGCGGAAAAAACCTGCTGCTTAAGCAACAACGCTTGAATTGCCACATCAGCCAACGATGACGGTATTGTGGAGGCCATGTTTTGATGATGTATACTAATGAATTAGAATGATAAATGAATGGAAAAATTAAAAAAGAAAATTATGGACAAAAACGTAAAGTCTATATAATTTATACAAAATCTAATTATCAGTTTAATTCAGTAGTTATGAATGTTTTCAATAGGTGCTCCATACATACGTATGCTTTCTAAAATTGGAAGCACTGTAATGTTCGTATGATCTTTATGTTTAATTTTCCATCATTATGTCAATATTTTTCACCTAGAGATCTATTAAAGAGAAGTTGTAAAGGTGTCTCCAAAAAAATTGCAGCCAAGAAGTAGTAAATTTATTCTTATGATAACAATCAATGCACTACTACAAAATATTTTCATTGAGAAACAATACCATATTTTAGACAAAGTTGAGATGATGTATTACTCGTTTTGGAAATTAAAACGAAATATACTTCAAAATTTAAAATTTAATCATTCATTATCATATAGATTAATATGTTAATGTATGGCTACTCCTAACTTTTGTAATAGGCCTTGTTGTGCAAAATAAATTCAAACACTGAATTGCTTGTGTACACTTTTTGTGAGTAACCTAACTGTACTATTAGCATTGTAACACTAATTGGTACAAAATGTATAGTGTTCAACCCATTGTTGAAATTTTCCCAGAGTACAAAAATCACCAGGAAGTAGTATTTCAAAAAACTTTGTATTTATGATCGATGATACTAATAATGACTGAAATTATCAAACTACAAAGATTTTCAATGACACAAAATAACAGTTTTGATGAGTTAACTCCAGTAGCTCATATACTTCATTTAACTATTAGTCCAATATTATAAATATTTCCAGTACTACTCTCAATACTATTTTACATATATTAGGGCGCCTTTTCAATAACTATTCAGAATTGTGATTTTGCTGATAGATTTATAGATGATGTGAAAATATGGCACAACATGGTCAGAACATAGCTGTATAGTACAGTTGGTCTAATAAATATGGCACAACACCTTTCAGTGAAGAATTTTTAAAATTGCACCACAGCAGACATAAAACCATATATGCCAAAAAAAAAATTTAATCATGGTTAATTGTTCTAACTAAATAAGTTGAGTCGCTTATTAGGATAAGAAAGCAATGTGTTGAAATATAAAAACTTAGTTATTTATGTAAGTCGATACGCAAAAGGTAGCCTGCCATCGATATGTCTGCATTAAATTTACATGCTACACAGTGTTGAACTATAAAGACCATATACGTTGTCACACATAGTCAATGTGCTTGTGCATATACACGTTTTTTATAAGGAATAGGACAGTAATATAGCCGAAACTGCGTACCTTATAGAAGAATCAACCCATTCAGAAAAGAATGAATATAATTCAAATAGGCTGACAAATGTTGCTGTATCGACTACTCAAATAGTAGGCGCTGCAGTTATTAAACTCAAATTGGATATGTATTGGTAAGTGCTTCTCGAAGCTGCATGTATGAGAATTGGAATACATGAACCAATGAAATCAAGTATAAAATAAAATTATGTTACGTAAATTATGCCAAGTTGAAAGGAATTTGGAATTCAACCTTCATAAAGATTGCAAAATCTTCTTGCTGAAAAAAATTCTGACATTGTCGTGGTGTTAGTTATTATTGGTAATTTAAATTTTAAACGAAGTGGGAGAAATAGTCAGCCGTGCTAAAAGAAGTGGCAGGTCAGAGAAAGTCCAACATTTTCTACCATTTGACCCTGAATGTCACTAACAGTGGAGCTAAAATCAAATCAATCACCTAGTCAAATTTAAGGATCCAAAAGAAGGAACAGAATAAATTTCACTGTAGGAGAAAATAGAATCCAAGCAAATGTATCATAAATGGAAAACAATGATTCCAAACCAGTGTATTTCAACCCAATTGAATGATCCAAAACATAATTAGCCAAAGACTAAACCAAAAACCAAAACATGCATTGCAAGATGTAAACAAATTCAACTAACAAAGATAAATATTAGGATAAAGTCTTAACAACAGAAGGTAAAATACAAAAACAAAATCATAAATATCATTTAAATATAATAGGAATAACATGTGATACAATATATTAGGAATGATATATATACATACATTAGGAAAAGATGAATATAATAATAGCTAAAGCATAAAATACAATATATTAGGAATGATATAAAGTGGCAAAAGCAAGACGCTTCTATTTTGAAACTTTATTTTGACCCTCCCAATCCAATATCTCAGATTACCTGCTATAATTTTTGGCAAAAATCCTAGCAGCTTTTATTCGCATTTGAAATCTACACTACATCACATCTATGTCTAAGAAATAATGAAAAATCTAAATATTTTCCTCCAAAATTGCATTTTGTACTGAAATATTTTACAACAGAAGGTAAAAACGTGTTTTAACAGAAATATATGCAGAAAATTGAAGAAAATTTTTCAGAATTTTTGTAATTATCTGACGCAAATTTTTTCAATTTATTTTCCACATAACATATATTTCATCGATACGTAAAATTGAAAAACAAAAGGAGAAAAACAATAAAAAAATATTACAATCCACCGCTTTGATTTCTGTGAAGATTAGAAATAGTTACAAAATTTCGGTAAATATTTTTTCAATTTTCGCTAAATATTTCTGTGAAAATATATTTTTACCTATTATAAAATATTTCAGCAAGAAATGCATTCATGGATATATAGCTTTTGATTACTCTTGACTTTCCTAACTGGATGCAATATATTATTCATATTTTGATGACACCACATATATATATGGTTAAGTTATTTTGGTCAAGAAATTCATTCATGCCAAGGATATCAAATTATCCAAAAAAATCCTAGTGTTATAAAGGCTATAATTATAATTTTTATGGTACATGAGATCAAATATCCAGTGTGTAGACCTATAACATAAGTTTAAAATACAAACTACATATATGAAAATATAAATAGCAAGCAAATACAATAGGTGTAAGATTCATTAAATACAATCTATTAGGAACCATATATATGCACACATATGTTGGGAGTAAGATAAATGCACATGTAATTTTTAATATAACACTTTGACTACTAAAAAATGGAAGCTTACAAAAGAGGTCAGTAATTCATAATTTTCTCAGTGTTAAAATTATTAATCTAATCCTAAAAAGAAAACCGTAAAAATGAAAATATAAACAGCATTTTCAAATATAATAGGAATAAGAAAATCTCAACATATTAAAACTTGCAATTAGAGCATGGAATGCATAGGAATTTTTTTTTCCCTTAAAAATTATGGGGAAAGTGAAAAAAGTGTACCTAATGATCAAGTTTTGCATAATAAGGAATAGATGGTATAAAAAGATGAACATTGATCAAATATTTAAAGCTTACTTGATCCTTAAAATATGTGAACCAACATTAGAGCCATCAGAATCTTACTGGTTATCAGGTAACAACTGTACCACCACTCTAAGAAACTTCGGTAACCATATGCAGCCTCCTCCATATTAGTAATCATTACTATCATATTTGTTGTTTCTTCTTACGTCAACAGTAATATGCATCAAGTATCTATATAAAAGGAGAGAAACTATGTTGATTCCATATTCCGTAACTATGAACTTAAATGCACAAAGGAAAAAAAACAGTTTTGCTTCATAGTTTTCATCCAACTCGATGCATATCATCCTAATACCCTAATAGATTATTTTTAGCTACTTACCCATAATAATAAAATAATGAATTTATAATAGGGTACACAAATATTTGTCGGCTTTTAACAATTTATCTAAATCAATTCCTTTTTATTTGTATTTAATTCATTTTCAGCTGAAAGTAAGAATAGTAATATAAAGCCTATTATATTTATTAGCCGATTTTAGATGCAAAAAATTGTTTAAGAAGAGAGGTTAGAAACTTCAAGCCTTATCGTGAAGATTTTATAAGTACGTGGATCGATATTAGGTTAAAGAAAAATTAAGGAATGTGTTTTTAAATAAACCCTAATCATGTAGTCAAATTAACATGAATAATGATACCAAATGTAAACTAAAAAGAACTACCAATTCAACATTAAGATCCAACAGTCGAATTCATTTAAAATATTGTACTCCTAGTATACAATGATAACTACCGAGAAAGAATGCCAATGAAACATTAGCTTCATGAAATATCACCTACACTACCATGCATAAAAATCGCAGGTAAAAGCTAATCATTCTAACCTACACTGTAATTTATGGGTACATATACATTAAAAAATAACCACTAAAGTGAACACAACAGTTGTCAAAACACTTGTAATTTGTTCACTTTATTTGATTCTACAAATTTCACAAATGTAAGTAGTCCAACAGCTACTTGGTTACAAAATACTAAATCGGAATATAAGCGTGATCGAGAGAAAAAGTAAAATTGCAACAAATTAAGTTCTATAATATTTTAATTTATCGGTTATTCAAATATTGTAGATATACGTAGTGTTTCAAGTCTTTCAAATATATATAAAAAAAATTTCGTGCAATATAAATAAACCTTAACATATGAATCACTCTTAAGCAAGCAAGTTGACAATATTATGACAGTTCATTGTTAAGTTAACTAAAACCTCTACTGCTAAATTATCAAAAAGGGTTAGTTATGGGATAATTGATAATAACCAGGTTATTTATATTGGTTCCCAAGGGCTTAATAAACAGTAAAAAAAATCTACATTGCAAACCAGGTTTTTGTTTATTCTAAAGTGCCTTGTAATTAATTTTATCTATATATATATTATAATGTCAATAGAAAATCAATATAGAGAAGTCAGCACTCTGTTTAATGTGTAATAAGAATATATCAATATCGATTTACGGCAAGGCATAGTTCAGGAAAATCTTGAGAAAGAAGTCAACATAATAGTGAGGCGCTATGCAATAATAATAATAATAATAATAATAATAATAATAATAGTCAGGGTAGAATTTACATCATCCACTGTATATGACAAAAATAGAGAAAATTTACCAATGAAAAAAAAAACTACATATCCTGTTTGGCACTTGCTTTCTTATTTGTTAGATTCAGTAATTTGTCACACTGTTAAAGGAAATTATTTATCCAAATCATTCAAGTAAAAAGTTTCCAAAACAATATTGGCAACCCACCTATGGATGATAGACGCTGGTGCTTTCAATCGTGTGTTATTAGCTACGGTAAACATCTAAATCAACACAAATTATGTAAAAAATACACATAATATGATAGCGTAAAAGAATATTTTGGGCCACTTACATGACATGGAAATTCTGACCTCGTTATCTCTGACCAACTTCAACCACTGTTTAGTTCAACAGTAAGTTCACACTGAAGAAAACACATGTGGACATCAGTGACAGAGAGGGAGCAATAGTTAATGAAGAAGTTAGATGGAATACAGTAATGGGAAGTAAACTCATAAAAATTCACACCGAAGTTCAGTATGAATTTTGTTATACCTAAAGCAACTTACAAAATGTTACCTAGATTCTATTATTTTTCACATTCTAAAACAATCGTGCTCCAGTTTATCAGCATACAAACACTGATTTCAAGCATATTATAAGTAAATAATTAAGAGGAAACAGGAGTACCCGAAGTTTGTAACTCCTTTGCCCACAGTTATCTAAAAGGTGTTCGAGACGAAGTATTTGCAGAGAAAATGAAAGATTAGCACCTAATCAGCGCTTTTCCTAACTGGTTGATTTAGTATTTTGTGACATGATCCACTCATTTGTCCTCATCTAAATAGATAAACTTGGCTGATATAACTAAATAAAGTTGTGTGATTCTAAAATAAAATGAAGCCAATTCAACAGTACATAGACGATCAAGCAAGACGCCAAATGAAATGAAATGTCGTTGTAATTGAGTGAATGAAAATCACATATGATTTTTCCTATCATTTTCCAAATGATGCCCGTTTAGCCACTGCAGGTTTAATTTTGGTTGTTTTTAGTATCATTAAAAGCCATAAGAAAGTTGAAAATTATCGTGTAAATTGTAATTTTTCCTATGGATTGTGAATTATGATGTTATGCACATGCAGCACTCACAATATGATTAATTATTTATGTTGCTCATAATCATATTGCCTGAGAAATACAGTATATATTGCTACAGATTTAAGGGGAGGAAACAAAATTTTATTATTAAACAAAGGTTATGTAAAGCAAAATTTAACGTGGCACAGGAAAGAAAAGCAGCACCAATAGACTGTAAAAGTGGACTGAACAGGAAAAGTAATTTCTGAAGCATACCTTCAACAGAAAGATGTCCATTCATCCAATTGAAATCATCACAATTTTTCGTTAATCAACTGACTAATCATATGTCCACCTACAGTAACAAAAATAGTTACATGTCAACATAAGGTTCGATAAATGTAAAATATCGTAGTAAGATAAAAAAAACAGAAACTGAATTACCTTACCAAATGAAAGAACAAAAAAAACTTCACCTATTTAATTATCTAAGTTTCCTTCTTATATAATACCGACGAATGATACAGACAGCTTGTATACGTAAGGAAGACCATGATGAGATGTACAAACAAACTAAACACTCCTAAAATATATAAAATTTGAGTGCATGTAATCAAACAGCCATTAAAATTTATTCATATTATACTAAGAATATTAATGATACGTGAATAAACTTGATCCTTTAATTGTAGTTTATTACGGATACAGTTTTATAGTACACGCATAGCCTTAATTTCTAATTTTCCAAAATACAATATTGAAAAAATTGTTATCAAATTTGAGAAAAAGATGTACATACAGGAAATTTACCTACGGCGGCAACTTTTTTGTTCTTTGATACCGCTTTAACTAAAACAATATAGTGAATAAAAAACTTAGCAAATGGGCAAAAAAACTTCTCACCTGTTAGCTTGTTTTAGTTTCCTTTTTGAATTATGCTGACAAACGATACGTATGGCCTGTTTACATGTGGGATGACCATAATGATATGCACAAGATAACAAAATAATCCTGAAATACGCAAATCTATGTGCACGTAATCGAATAGCAGTTACACTTTTCTCGTATTGTACTAAAATTATTAAAAATATACAAATACACTTGATCCTTTAAATTGTATTTTATATCACAGGTATAGGCTCGTAGTAGATGCTTAGCCTTCAACTCCTTATTTTCCAAAATATAATATAGAAATAGTAATCAAATCTGGAAAATAAAATCTAGGTATTGAAAATTTACCCAATGTGGCACCTTTTAAGTTTTTTTATATCGATCTAACTAAAGTGCATTATCTTTATCATTATCTGAAAACACTACAGCAAATGAAGTGGACACCCTGTATTTTGTCTAAGCACGAAATGAAGATAAATGGATAAAAACGTGCACTGAATATGCAAATATTCAGAACAAAAGAGGAAAACTGCAGAAGGAAAACAGTAACGTGTGATAAATTAACTCCTAGGCCAATATTCAATTGATTCGATGAAATGATATTTAATGATTCAGTTATCATAGGCTTCTAGCAAACCAACAGAGCCATATTTCCAATCAATACACAAGTAAAAGCATTTTCTACCCTAAGAGAATAGACAAAACAAAAGAAAGTCATCGATGATGTTTAGAAACCCAAATTTAAACCAAGCAGCTAAAATTAACAAACATTGCTTTACCCATTTCACTTTAGGACCGAAGTTTCATGTCGACTCCACAATGACAGGCGATTAATGATGCTTGCAGGATTAGAGTTCGGTGAACTTTTAGGAAGAAGTAACAAATAAAGTCCAAGGTGATTTGATAGACTAATCGATGAATAGGTTATGGTGGCCAATAGAGTTATAAATAAAGGATTAACTGTTTCAGCTAATGTAAATCAGCAAATATCGAATTTCCAATCATCCATAGCAAGACCCAAACTGAAATGTAAATCAAAATCATACCATGCTTGCAATCCAAAGCAGACAGCAAAGAACGCAGCTGAAACATGAGCACTGAAGCCTTTATCTGTCTTCGGCCTCCAAAACCGAAAGCAACGGTTTGACAGGCAGATTAAACGGAGAGGTGGCTAAAATGAAAAAGGAGAAATCGGCTGGAGAACGCATGCCTGCTGATCAAACGGTTGTGGCGAAAATCAACCATGCCCAACCTAAATTAGGGTTTGGAAAAGAAATCCGGTGGAGCACTGAATAAGAAGGGGAGGGCGAATCGAGAAGGCAGACGATGGGTAGAACCCGCAACTACGACGGCGGGGAGGAATAAGGCGACAGGGTAGGGGACAATAGTACCACGGAGAGGAGAGGATTAGATGGATGAGGATAATATCGAAGAGGAAATAATAATTCGATAGAAAAAGGATAGACGCGTAGAAGGGGTAAGACGTTTGAGTGCACAAAACACGTGTCAAGCTCACATCCAATTTAAATAAAAATGAAGGGGGGCTTGTGAGCCATCTAAAATCAACTCAGCTTTAATAGTATAGTATAGATTAGATAGCCAAGTTTTCTATTTGGCAAATTCTATTCAGACCCGAAAAATAACTGAGTAGCCCCTTTTTAGTTTAAAATTTCGTTGGACAGAAATACCCTCGCTGAATATATTTTTTTACACGTTTTTGTCAACCACGCAGTGCGGGTGTGGGGATTGTGGTCCAACCACGCAGTTGGCCTACGAGATTAGTAGCATTACCTCGTAGGGCCCCTACAAGATTAGTAGCATTACCTCGTAGAGACTCTACGAGGTAATCTACATAACCTAGTAGTGACTATACGAGGTAAAAGGTATTTTGGTCATGAGAAAGTTTTTTAAAAAAAAGGGGGGCTACTCAGCTATTTTTCGGGTCTGAATAGAATTTGCCTTTCTATTTTCATTTGGGAACGGTTTAGGTTCTTTATCCACTTTAATCTTTTACATTCAATGTCGTCATTTATCTATTTACGGTCCACCTGAATCGCATGATTGTCATTTAGCTCTGAATTTACTCTGATCATGATTAATTTAATGTGACTCAAAAAGTGTGAAGAATCCTCCAATTTTAGAACTAGCAAGTAAACAAGCACCTGTTCTCAGAAATAACAGACTTCAACCAAAAAGTTGCTTGATTTTAATTTTATTTTTGTATTTTTTTATATATTTATGTTATTACAACCAAAGCTAAATATATGAAAGACTATTCAGGTTAATTTTGCTTGATTTTGAGTACATCTTTATGCCAGGTTTTCATGAGACTTTCTGATGTGCAATAAGTTATATAGATTTCTTTTGTTGCACTGTCTTTTACCTTGTGACGGAGGAGTCTTGGAATGAATGTTGTATTTTGGATGCCGATTCAATATAAGCTAAGTGCAAGTGCATTTTTCTATGTCCAAATTATCCTGTCACATTAACTTATTGCAAGTGCAAGCTTCTGCTGCTTCCGGATTTGTTGTTTCTACTTTTCCCATTTTCTACTTTTTCCGTTTTCTGTTATTTGTTGTTCTACTTTTGGGTAAGGTTGAAATTCTTTTGTGTTATTGGTTGTTGAATGAATGAGATTCAAATTGACTGTTGAATGACCATCTTGGCTTTAAATTATATTTATAGTACCATCTGATTTAGCTGTTTAAAGGTAAAATTATTGTCATCTCTCCTACTTTTGCGAGTTGTGCAAAGGCTAGAGCTATCGGAAAAGGTAACCTATCAGTATTCAGGCCCGGTTTAGGCCCAGTGCAAACAGTGCGTAAGCACAGGGCAGTAAAAAGGAACGGGGCATCAAATTTTTATCCGAAGGCATGAATAAAACAGAATTAATAAAACACGAAGATGAGACCAAAAAGGAGAAGCAGCAGCGCAACACTAGAGGCGAGTCGCAACTGACGGTGAGAGGTTGTACGGTGCGTCAGCAAAGGCTAGAGGTATGGGTTGGGTAACCACGATTCCCAACCCTCATACATTGTTGTTTAATAAGAGCTTTATGACTAATCCTGAAATTGCTTAATTTTGACAAAATTTAATTTTGCCGATGTCACCAGATTTTCATTAAAAAATTGGGTACGGTTACACCGTATAAATTAAATCCCTAATGCTCCATACTTTCTTTGATCTCCACCACTTCTGTATGTAAAGATAGTTTTGCTAATGAAGTATTGCTTTTAAATGATGGAAAATCATAGTACCATCTGATCATGTTTGATAAAATAATCATCGATAATAAAAAACCCTTTTTGAGAAGAAATTAAGGAAGAGAAGAAGCTGTGAGAAAAGGTATGATTCACAGTTTTACTTTCGTATATGCTAAGTGAATTGTTGTTTCAGAAACCACATTTAATTGTTTTGGAAGTCTTTAATTGCGTTTTGCAAATGTACCGTGAATTGCTGTTTCAGAAACCACATTAAATTGTTTTGGAAGTATTTATTTGCAGTTTGCAAGTTTAATGTGAATTGCTGTTTTGGAAAATTTTAATTGTGGTTTTGGAAGTATTTGATTGCGGCTTACAATTTTACTTTCGTATATGCTAAGTGAATTACTGTTTCGGAAACCACATTGAATACTTGCAAACCTCATTAAATTGTTGTTATAAAATTCCAAAACACTAATTCACCACATTAAACTTGCAAGCAATTGAACTATTTTTTTTGTATGGAACAAATTTCAAAAGGTCTTTTTAGAAAAGCTGTATGATTTAATGTGGTGAATTAGTGTTTTGGAAAAGTGAATTTCTATTTCAAAAAAGTTGTATGATTTGTCTCTGCAATATAATAAATGTTAAAATGCCAGTTGTTATAAGCGGTACAAGTACATGGTTTTTTTTTGTATTTACGCGAACATAGAAATATTAAGTTGTTTTGGTTCAAAACCACTAATAAGCTTCTTATTTGTACAATATCTATCGGATAGCATAAAATGTCAGAGATGATCGAATGTCGGATGCAAACAGCGCAGAAGAGTTTATAATTTTTCCAATATAAAGCATGGCTCCTTATAAATAATAATAATATTAAATATCGCAATTTTCTACGATAAGGGCATCATTTGAAAATTGGCACTGGGCATTATAATCTTCAGGACCGGCTCTGTCAGTATTAACCTGTTAGAAGAATCTGAGCTAGTTCTTAGTAACGATCTGGTACCAGTATTCCTTTCTTTTCCTGACTGTATATTTTTACTATTATTGTCAAGTTTAGTTATCCCCTCCATTGCGTGCTGACCTTCTTCAACAGGATGCTCCAGAATTGTATCATTTGACATACCCATTTCTTCTGAATTTGAAACTTTATTGTTGTATACTATTTTTGTGTTCTTATCTTGACTGTTAAGAGTTGCGGACGATATTTGCTGGCCATTTGTTAGAAGGGTTGGTCACTTTATGAATAATCCTTGCCTGCGTATGAGTTGGAGCTTGCTTATTCTCATTTATTTATAATCCACTTTATGAATAATTGACTATCTTATTTCATTATCTACGCTATCTTATAAAACACGAGTCGGTGTTTTCTGGCAAGCACATGTTGGGTAAGGATTCTTAACAATTTATGTATTTAGATTTATTAGTTGTGAAATGATTGAATGCCATCCTATAGCATCTACTAGCGAAGTCAGCAGCAAAATACTTCATGAGGGTTTGGTCAACTCATACTCCTTGTGAAGAGGATACATTGACATTGCTATGAAAAATCAATTTAGATCACATATAGCACTCATTATAATTTAACAGTCATCATAGTAATTATCTGGGACTTATTTTTTGCTACATATAAATCAAAATAAGGCTGAATAAGCATGATTGGAACATGCTCCAATACCATGTATGTTTGGTTCTATCCGGCGGCCTGCATCTTTAAAAAGAAGCACTTTGATAGATATACTTTATATCTGTAAATTTTCCACTATGCCAACCACAAACACATATAAAATACATGAACAACGTGTTTGTCATGACCTGAGTTTGAGTTCTGTAAATGGCTTTGTTTTCTGGTGGATTTGAACTACGGTAACATGCTTCTCAAACCCTGTAGGAAGTTTGAATTTCTTTCATCTTCAATTTTATAAATAAACAAAAAAGGTATTTACTAATTGATTTTCGTATTGCCCTGGTATTCCTGTAGTGCACTGTTACAAATCCTACTTAGTTGCTACTGTTTATTCAAATTACCCTTCAACCTGCTACGGGTATTCTCTAATTATGTTCTCTACCCATTTTTTATGTTTTACATTTAGTGAAATCGTTATTCCTAATTCAGTTTTAATTGACAGTATTTGGTCAAATACAGAGTGAAATTCGACTCGTAACCGTACAGATTACTTATAATTGCTTAAAGTGTCTTCCATGTTTTCTTATTCTTCGGTTTTGAGTACTTTTGTGTATCATGCATATTTTATAAAATATTAGACTGGCCCTGATAATATTTGTACATAGATGCAAAATTTCTTAACCTTTTACATTCTTCGGCTGTGCATTCATAATATACTTAACTCTTTTCCTAACACATAATTTATAATCACGGTTTAAATTTATATGTTTCAGATATGAGTTCACTGCTGGGCCACATCTCGTGCTATCCAAGTGGGTTTGCTAGCACGAATTAACGAATTTTGGCCCAATTTCAAAAGTATTCCCGATGATGTTAAAAAAGTGATGTTTCAAGAATTTGTGGTAAGATAATTTTAGTGTGTGCGTCATACATCTATTTTTTTATCATAATACTTTTCACTATATGTACATGAGTGATTTCAATGGTCAGATGATATTTCACTGGCAATTGTGAAGCTGACGTCGGGGAAGTAAGTTTAAAGTATCGAGAGTGGATTCACAATATGAAAGAGTCGGGGAAGTAACATCCTAACCTACCTCAAGAGATATACGAGAAAATTTTGGCATATTGGGAGCTTCTTGAAGTGAAAGCTTGTTCAAGAAAAGCTGCAAAATCTGGAGCTCAAAATCAAAAGCGACATTGTGGTGGTTCGGGATCCTTTGCGGATTATCGAAATGATTTGGTTTGATCTTCATTTTTTTTATTTTGATGGCGATTTACATCAAAAATTATATATTTATTCTATTTTTGTCTTTATTTTCTAGATGGACGAGCTTAATAGAGAGTCGACTATGTGGCAAGTATATTGTAGAACTCACAAGGTCGCATCAAACAGCGGCTCTACCACTAGTGGATGGATTGATGAAGCATCCACGGAATTTGCGGTAAGCGGATCGTAGAGTAAATTTTAGTATAGTTTGTAGATATGATGTAGCATAAAAAATAAACAAATTTTAATTCTCAATAGGAGCTGCAAATAAAAGATTCTCGAATTCGGGTCGTCTGATCCGTGTCTCAGCATATTTTAATAGTACATGCTATATTATTATTGGAATATAAATTCCATAAAGTAGACTTGGTATATTATTATTGGAATATAAATTCCATAAAGTAGACTTGGTATAAATTCCGTGTCTCAGCATATTTTAATAGTACATGATATATTATTATTGGAATATAAATTCCATAAAGTAGACTTGGTGCTATATTTATTAAGCATCCATCTAGTCCAGGTGCTATCTTTAAACATAAGTGCCAAACATGTTTAAAACAGGCCATTGTTCTATGTTCTTAAAACTTTTGAGGACCATATCTCCCTTTAGCTTAGGTCTACAGAGTTCACTCTAAGCTATTTTATGTTGCCTTCCTATATAAAAAATTCAGCACATAGATTATCCATTTTAGTTAGGGTAGCTATTGGCTTGTGATAAACAAATAATCAGCATAACACAAATGGAGGCATAATATATAGTTCTGGTTCTGATAATATCTGCTGTATTCCCCTTTTTATTTTATAGTTTACGGAAAAGGAGTGGGTCTAGTTATTTTTTATCCCTCTCAACCACTGGCCTTTCAGCACTATTTGATTTTCGAATATACATACACACCACTTTTGTTTTTGGTGTATGCATGATAATATACCGTAGATAATGTAGTATATTGCTGATTTTTTGAGTATATACAATTAGTGAAATTTGTGTACGACATACATGTTTTCTTCCATTTGCGACCATAGTTACTCTTACCACACATCTGCACTATGCAGTCGGCATGTCTTGTTGTATATGGTTCATATCTTGGAGATTTTATAACTAATGTACAGCTGGATTGTTACCCATTCGTCAATTCCTTTTACATGGGTTTCTTCATGTATGCATATTCATTTGTGATGAATGTTTTTTCCCCAAACATTTCGTCGGTTTACAAGAGAATGAGGTTGTTGTGTAGTTAAATATTTTGCATTTAAATCGGATTTGGTTCGCTCGCATTCAAATCGGATTCAAATCGAAAGGGTTCTGAATCAGTTTAGTTCGCTTGCATTCAAATCGGATTTGGTTAGGGAAAGCTAAATTTTATGACTTCCTTCTCAATACAAATCTCTGTTTGTACTTGTGAAGCATACTCAGCTAATTTCTGTTGGTGTAACCTAATTTTTTTTAGAGTTATTTAATTCAAATTTTATTCAGTTTAGTTCAATTTGGCTTGATTTAAATGGTAACTCCATCACTTACAAGTCAATAAATTCCATGTGATCTCATCATCTATTTCCTTTCTCTTCTATATTATATAACTTATATCTTAGATCTATGTTAATTTCTTTTTTATATTCTATAGATGAAAACATGTTTACACCTGACAGTTTTTAACCGCATGAAATTGGACCAACTCGGGATATGTTGCACATGAATTTGGGGTCAGTGGAACATGGTTCACTTCAAATGTTTTCAACCTATTCTATAATTGGGTATATTTTTTTGGCTGGTAATACAATAGTGGGAAGGGTCTGTAGCACAAAGTTTGAAAACATGCATTAATTTGCATCTGTACGCATTACTTAATAGTTTTAGAGGTTTGCTCCCATTTCATATATTTACATTCCGATGGTATATCACATCTTTAAGCATCATTTGTATTAAATATATATAGAGTTTGTTCCCTGACCTTGTAGTCTCTAGAAATTAGTTAAATATTCTCCACAGTTCACTGCCATGTTATATTGTTTTATAATATATGTTGTTTTAAGTACATTTAGTTGCAATACTCGGTTCACACATTTTTCGTATATCGATGCTTTTATTTTAGTGTTTTCTTAAAATAAAATAAAATAATGGTCTATATTTGCACTTACCAACACCTTCTTGAATCCATGTAAAACTGACATTCCATTGTTGACATCTGATCCAATAAACCGTAGTGTACTGCTCCTATATATATATATATATATATATATATATATTTGCACCGTTTTGACCCATGCCTATAGTTGGTAGGCTAACCATTTGCGTACAGCTTGATGCCTCCATTTTACTTGTATTATGACTTGATAAACAACTAGTTAGGGTAGCCAAACTTTCGCTTTCTACTGTATTATTATGACTTCTAACTTAGTTCTGGTTATATTATATCTAATAACCTCAGTTTTGTAATATAGCTGATGGTTGTTTTTATAAATTATATCTGATAAAAAAATATTTGTGCAAATGCCAAATGCAGGCAAAATATCAAGCAAGAATTGAAGAATTGAAAGATCAAGGCATAGAAATTTCATGTGAAGTCGAAGAAGAAACATTTGATATATTGACTGATGCTATAGCTAAAAGAAAAGGTCGTAGACCCTATTATGGTAATATCCCTTGTGTAAGTTTAAATTTTGAGCATAGTATTATATTAATTGGTTAAAATGTTGGAAATGATGTAATATCTGATGAAATGCAGAGATACAAAGATGCCACTTACAGCGTCAACAAAGAAGAAGCACCGATTAGAGCAATATTGAAGGAAATGGTGGAGCGTCAAGATGGAGAAATTCAAATGCTAAAAAAGCAGTATGAACAACTTTCTCAGATGTTACAACAACGACTTGATGAAGAGCCAAGTGATCGTCGTGAGAGTTAATTTTCTTATTCGTAGTGACATTTTATACAATGTCATATATTATGAACGTATTATTGTATCGTTTAAGACATATAAGAACTTGATTAATGTTACGTTGACTTTGTAATGATAATTAGATATTTGAAATTAACTGAAGATGAATGTTTTGATTTTAATATTTTTATTGTAGTTTATATAGTTAAGAAGTAAATCTATTCGGTTTTTGTTTAATATGATGAAATAGAAAATGATGATAATATATTAAAATTACTTCAGAAAAGGCGTATAGTGGGCATAGGTTATTTAATTTCAATGTACTAAAATATCGTGAATACAGCATAGGCAAAACGTAAAAAATAGTGGTATAGGTAAACCGCAGCTAAATAATTGACGTAGAAAAGGCGTAAGAAACGTAAGACGTACAAATGGCTTGGTAGATGTTATATGTAAATATATCGTAGGAAAATCATAGGAAGATCATGATGTAGGGAGAACATAGGAAAATAAAGGCGTAGCTATGGCATAGGAATCACCCTCACGGATGACGTAGGTAAGCCCTGAGAATATTTTTACCTACGTAGGTTTTTGCATGTCAATACTGTTGTAGGTATTACGTAAGTACTGCATTACCTACGCCTCGCCTACGCCATTTTGACCTAGGTTAAACTGCAGTTTTCTTGTACTGCAATCGCAACTAATTCCAAATTATGTGTGGGGTATCTCTTCTCATGTGGTTTCAGTTCCTGACTAGCATAAGCGACAACTTTACCCTTTGCTTTAATACCGCACCTAATCCGATTCTACATGCATCAATGTATACCGTCATTTACTCATTCCCTCGTAGAATAACTAATACAGGTGCACCTGTCAACCTTTTCTTTAAACTCTTGAATGCGAGGTCGCACCTTGCATCCCAAATGAAAACCTGATTCTTCTTGGTTAATTGGGTTAACAATGCTGCTATCTTAGGAAAATCCTAGATAAATATATGGTAATATATAGCAATCCTAAGAAACTTCTTATTTTGGTTGCATTTTTAGGTATAGCCCAATCTTGTACCGCTGCCACCTTGGCAGGGTCCACGATAATTAGATTTTGTGAAACAATGTGACACAAGAATCACACTTTCCTCTTCCTGAAGTGATGCATAGAAAACTAAGCTTTTAGGCTGTGTCACCTTAACATCTCCATCACAATCCTCAAGTGTTCCTTGAGCACTTCCTCAGTCTGTGAATATACCAAAATATCATCAACAAACACAAGTACGAACTTATTAAGTTGATCCTTGAAGACTCAATTCATAAGATCCTCGAAGTATGCTAGTGTGTTGGTCAACCCAAATGGCATAACCAACCACTTATAGAAACTTGACGGCGTTCGACACACTGTTTTGGGTACGCTATCCTTTGCTATCCACAACTGATGGAAACCCGTCGTAAGATTAAGCTGAGAAAATATCTTAGCACCATTGAGTTGATCAAACAGATCACTGATACGCCGAAGAGGACACTTGTTCTTCTTATTCAGCTCACGGTAATCAATACATAACCAAAGGGAACCATCCTCTTTGATGGAAAATAATATCAGTGTTCCCCACTCAGATAAACTCCTCTGGATAAATCCCTTCTTCTACAGATCATTGGATTGCACTTTGAGCTTCCACTGCTCCATTGGTGTCATCCTCCTAAGAGGCATCACTATAAGCCTGACATCTTTCACTAAGCCGATACGAAACTTGATCTCTCTATATGGTGAAAGTCTGGTTACTTCCTCGAAGACGTCCGGATACTCCCTCGCAATAGGTACATTTGATAATTCATCGTGCAGAATATCAAGCGAATATATAAAACTAGCCATCACCTTATCACCTAATAAACAACCAAACACTACTCTCCGCCCATCATCCGCCCCGATAGTCACCAGAGACTTCTCATAGTTAACTGTTGCCCTATAACTGGAACCAATCGACTCCAAGAATGATGCCAAAGCCCATAAAGCCCAAAATGAAACAATCACATTAAAACATGCATCCATGACTCGATAAGACCAACCCATGACAAATCATATTAATACTTGTCGAATCTCCGATTGGGTTTGCCACAACCAACGGTCGGTCAACTATTTCGGGTTCTAATCCCAATCTATCTACTAGGTCACTAGATATAAAGGAATGGGAAGCCCCAATATCAAACAACACTATAATAGGAATAGCAAAGATGGAAAGCATACCTTGGATAACGATGCCTTTTCCCTTCTTTACCATAGTTGGGGCATTCGACAAAGTAAGGACGAAATTGATGGCATATGCTTTCACTAATTGTTTCTACTTGTCCGATTCAGGGCAGTCCTTCTTTTGATGTCCTGGCTTATTACATTTATAACATATCTGATCCTAAACCTTGCAGTCCTTAATGAAATGTCCTTTCTTCTCGCACTTCAAACAAACCCTCTCGGCTTTGAACTTCTTTTTATGTTCTCCCTTAAGCGATATTGGTTTCCTTTTATCCTTGTTAGGCCATTTCTTCTTGCCTGGAGCGCTCGCCTGTGGTTTCAGCTCTTCTTTAGAAACAAAAGGGTTTCCTCTACAACGGCTTCCTTCTTTGAATTGGGTGTATAGGCTCTCAGAGCTTAAAAGATTTTTCCACAATGGACTCGAAAGCCTCATCATATGATCCAGTAATGAACCTCTTGTTCTTCTTTTTGGTAGTATCAATAAGCAATATTCTTTATTTCAACAAAGTGTCGAACTGAGAAATATATTCAGAAACGGGATGTCCACTTTACTTGAGATCAAGGAACTTTCGTAACAACTCTGATCTATGAGAAGTTGGGATAAACTTCTCACACAAACGAACCATTAAACTAATTCCAAGTGAATTGATCCTCCAGAATAACGTCCTTCGCGACATTCCACCAATTCATGGCCTTATTCCAAAATTGACGTGAGGCCATTCTTCTTTTCATGGCATCCTTAAGTTCAACATCCTCAAAGATGCGCTCACAGGTATCGGGCCAATCCCTCACTTCCATAGCTGATTCCGTTCCTTAAAATGGCTTACCTCCCAAACAAGTATAGTCTTTCCAAAGCTTAGCAAAGTCAGCTCGAGGCGACTGCACTACTACACCATCTCTAGCATTATTCAAAGCAAATACTTGGGTATTACTCACCATTTCCCTTAGGAAGGTAGTAAACATGGTATGTATGCGGGGAGGGGGGTATTGGCAACATTCGCCCTCGAACCAACTCCTTCCTCAAGTCCGGAAGCAGAGTTCCTAGCAGCGTTCCTTATTTGGAGACTCATCGCTCAATCTGTAAAGAAAGCCATTAGTCCCTGCTTAAAGAATTCTCCCTACTAGTGCAAATGTAGCGCGACTCTATCCTTAAATATACCAATAACATATATATATAATTTTGAAAACCACAATGCCATAAATACGCCCTCTCATATTAATATACTCTTCCCTAGACATTACCCACTTAGGTTGACTACGCAAGCTAACTCTGATACCAAATGTGACGACCGCTATGTACTGGTCAACACCCAACTAAGCGCTTTGGTGTTGTTCGGCCAATACTAGACAATCATCAAGAAAAGAATGAGAAAGATAGAAAGAATGATCCTAAATTTCTATCGTATATCTCACAGCGTATGGTATAAAGTATAATATAGACATAACTGATATAAAACAGGTGAGATAGTATAAGCTATAAATAACCATAACCATAATCATTAGAGTATTAGACCCATTATATCATAAATGTTAAGAGGATAAATACAAGCATATTTCAAAAATAAACCGTCTCTACTTGGATACACTACTAATTCCCAAAGTAGTGATCACAGAAATAAACATGGATGGAGTATATATAATACGTGGGAGCCTCTTGCTCATCTCTGGCCAGCTACTCAAGCACACCAACCTACCTTTAATCTACTCATTTAAGAGCACCTAGAGTAATAAGAAGCAAATCATAATACCGCGAGTCAGAAAAAGTCTGGTGTGAGTGATAAACATCAAAACTTCTAAATAAACAACATAGGTATGAAGAGTTATACCTGACATGTCTCTACATCTAAAGAGTTAGCACATAAAAATAATGTACTACCACTCAATGGTAATCATAACACTAAAGTTATACTAAATAATGTACATATCAAGGTAGTAGCAAACATTCAATCATAACATACCACCTCAGAGCATTCACTCGATTCTTGAACATATGACGTCGCTTGATCGTGTCGGTACCCTCATGGGAATGGATGCGCGCCCCTCTTATGTGCCACTAAATATCCTCACCCAGAGAAAAGAGGAACTCGAACCTGTTCCAATGCGTCATATACTATCACTAGTCCCGGTACCCAAGATTGATCTTATGTATCAGTATTCCCTTAGCACACGTACCCGTGACAGAGCTTAATTAGAAGTCATTACAATGATTCCCATCTGGATCCTACGTAGTGATTACCCATTGAACCCTTATTGCATCTCCGGTTTGTTAGTCATATTGGAGTGTCTTCAGAAGAGTCTAATCTTCATCAGGAAATAGTACCACGCTTCCGAACCCATTCCCTTTTTTTTCCATTCTAGGAACGGCCCTCCCAGGCTCGGTATAGTCGATCCATAATGAGTCAAGCCAAAATGACTACTCCCTGATCGGATATATCGGTCCAAGTTTAAATCACCATATCTGGGTCAGTGGTTGACCCAGGTTTGGTCATACCCTCCGGATCGACAATGCCAATCCAGATCATTTGATTCAAACCTGGATCAATTATATTGATTCGGATCCTGGGACTCAAATGAGTTGAACTTTCGGCTCGAGCACTGACCCGGGATTCCCACTCCTGCCCCAGTGTTGCGCTTTTCCTTCTTGCTTCTGGCCGACCCGAACTTCAAAGCTCTATAATTTGAACTCCATAACTCCGAACGAATTGTGATTTGTCCTATATTCTTCTGGGACCTTCCTTGTTGTCCTTGCCGATTTTCATGCAATTCTGGAAGTTCTCCCGGCTCAGTATGGCCGAACCCATCTTGGTCGACCCGAGACCTCGAGCACTCCTAGAACACTTTCTACCATTATATTTCTCCTATCGACAGTGTTTTCATCCAACCTAAGATTCCTAGACATTATACAAACATCCCAAACACATATAAGCAATATCTAGACCAATCAAGTAAGGAAAATCATCACAATAAGGTTAGGGAAGCATTGTTCTTTTGGCACCCCTAATTTATAGGATTAACAAAACTTAAACAAATCAATCTAAATTTAGATATGTGTCATAATATATTAATCTACGAATTTTAAGCATTTTTCCATAATTTTTAAAGGTGATTTATGACTAATAAACCCTAATTAGTGAGTAATGAGACTAACCACTCACCTTAAGTGCCCCTAAGAGATTAGATCTGAAATTAATGTTGATTAGGATCATATTCCAATGCAAGGAAATAGCTCCAAAGTTAATTTGATGTTCAGATGATAAACTTTTCACCAGTTTTGAGTTAGATTAACCAAAGTAAGGATTTTATGGTGGTTTAGAGGTTGGAGGCCATTAGGGATGGATTAGGCCTTTATTGAGAGTTGGAAAAGTGAAAAATAAATATTCACTTACCTTAGTACGACCCCCACATAACAGTCACATTAAAATTCAACAAAATGGTGAAGATAGGGAATGGCACTAATAGTCATTTTCCAAATTTATACATCCATACAATCCCATATGAAAGATAAAATAAATATCCTACGATCCTCCGATACATAGAATACGGTCGTTACTGTTGAAGTGTCTTACTACCTGAATATTGTTACTAGCAAGCACGTAACATTTGATGAAGATGTTGAGAGAACAAATTTAGAGTACCAGACACAAGGTATATCATCATGAAATTTCAAGTAGGATCGAGTAATATGGAAATTCCATTAATAAACTAAGTGTGGAAGATATAATAAATAATACATAAAAATAAATGACACCAATTTTTTTTATACAGGTTTGGAGCACTGTCATACATCGAATACCATACTGCTTCTGGAATTTTGACCAAACAACAACCCTCACTTAACTTGGAGGAATATGTATTACAACAACTGAGCAGCAGAATAGGATTTCGCCTTAGCAAGTGAATAGGACTTTGACGTGCGTGAGCAGTGGGGCTGAAACACCCCACCTCCATTAAGGTCAGTCACAAAGGGAATACCTTAACTTCGGTGGAGTGCTATAGGTAAAAGATACAGATAATTTACAAGACAGACATATAAACAACGGAAAAAAAACTAAATTTATTTCATAAGCACGTGATTCAGTTAAAACATTACAACAAAATCTCTGTCTTGATTAAAACATAAAGAAGCATAAAATAACAGTAAGGCAGCATAAATCCCCAATAAGAGTGTATCCAAAGCCATAGCCCAAGGAAAGAGAATCTAAGTAATACATCTACACTCTTCAAGCTGGAAGTGGTCCAGACTAAGCTGAAGTATTCCCTCCCTGCGGACCTGGGGGGTGGGGGGAGGAGGGGGTGGGGAAACGGAAGAAAAGAAGACGAAAGAAAAATGGGTCAGACATAAGTCTGGTAAGTCCAGTGATTTTTTAGCATGAGAACAAGAAAAAGGTTCATGACATGAATAAACTGAAAATAGGACAATACCAGAATAACAAGATAACATAAGACAAGATAAGGCAGGTTAAACTGAGTATACTATCGCACCCATTCCTATTTCTCTGCACCTACTAACTGTTGTTTCAACCAGCCTTACGTGTTCATAACAAAGTGATCCCCTTTATCGATCGGCTCCTACTCGTACGTTTACCACTTGTGTCATTCGGCCCCTCTTGAGTGTAGATTCCTGTGCTGGTCCCACCATGGGGTGTATCAAATCCTATGGTGGCAACCCGACATAATTCAAGATGCACAGTGTATGACTACTGATGCCCAGTGCCTGCTTTTTTCCACTTCGGAGTACGTGCACGCCCGTACTCCGTCGGAACCTACACTGATGCACCACCTGCCATTGTTTTGACCGCTTATAATCAGCCCAGTAATCGTGCCCCACCCTGCCTAGTTCAGGGTACCATGATACATCTATGTGGGTTACTGCCGAAATGGGTCCCCGTTACTAGGGTTTCCTAATCAACATGTTAAAATGGTTAAGTGTTCTCAAACTAACCTAACCCCACCCATCAATTTAGTTAACATGTTGTATTAGTTAAGTGTTTCCTTAATTAACTTAACCCTACCTTATTAGCCTGCATATTCCTTAGCTTTAATTCATTCATTAAAGCACCAACCTCTCACATTAGATCTATATTGTTGCGGTCGCTGGATGTGCCGGTCGGTTCCGAGCAGTCTTACACCGCAACTCAATCTAACCTCGGGTTCTTTTGGGCTTGATGCGCTAACCTCTCACATTAGATCTATTTTGTTACGGTTGCTGGATGTGCCGGGCGGTTCCGGGCAGTCTTACACTGTAATTCAATCTAACCTCGGGTTAGGCATATTAGTCTTTTACTTAATTTACATATTTACCCTTCATATTTATATGTAAATTATCCACAATTATTGTCATTCAAGTCATGCCCCATTTACCCTCTAAATCATGTTCTTAATTTTTAGGTATATAAATTATACCATTTCATGCTACTAATCATTTACATGATTATGAGCCGAACTATGCCAATAATATGTAATTTAATGTTTTTCCCAACGTTACCCCCGTTATATGCTCGCATAATTCACATCGAACGTTAGGCTCGCAACTTAGCTTAACTCATAAACAAAAAGGGAAAATAAAGGAGCATGTACCATTCTAACAACATTAAATAATATGGATCTAACTAAACATGTGTCATAAATTTGGCATAGAACAATGAACTTGCATTTTGGATCCAATTAACATGAATCTTAAGCATATGAACGGGAACTTGCATAGAATTACACAAATCCAATTAGGCATGTAAATGTGAACTTGCATTTGAGTTGGATCAAATTAACATAGATCTAAACATATGAGAATGTAGATCTAAACATATAGGTGTATATGACTTAGCCTAAAAACTTGCATATAACATTACATGAAAGAATCACCAAACTTATATACAACATGATAGGTTCATCGCCAAATTAATATTCAACATGATAGGTTCATCACCAATTTAACATACAACATGATAAGTCCAATAAACCACAGTAGTCTCATAGGCATATATGATAGAATTTTCACAAGAATACACATGAATCGGCATCACCATCATCTTACAAATAGGCACAGTTCTAGTTTTCACTTCATTACAAATCATGACTTTTATTTGTTCACATCTAAAGAATAACTGAACTTACAAACAAAAGAAAAATCTTGTTTTCTGGGATCTGTTTTCTGAAACTGAAAAGCTATCCCTTGATGTAGACTATCGATTCTCTAATTTAGATTTGATTCGTAGCTTCTAACTTGCTTTCTAATTTGCTTCCTAGTTGGAGAAGAATGGTGGCTATGCTAGGTTGACCATGGACAGCATGACGGCTCCTTGGAATGAAATTGTGTGGTTTAGGGTTGATGGTTGGGGTTGTTTACATAGAAGTTTATATTTGTGTGAGCCGTTAGATCAACCTAGGAGCAATCAGAACCATCCAGACTAGATAGAGCTATCCATAATCTGCCACCTATGCCCTAGTGACTCAGCAACAAGTTAGAAATCGTCACTGTTCAGATCAGAGGAAAGGAGTCGACCCCTACAGGGGGGTCGACACCTATGTCGACTCCCCTATAGGGGGGTTGACACTTATGTCGACTCCCCCTGGGGGGGGGGGGTCGACCCCTTAGCGGGAATTTTCCCGCTCAGCCTCTTTCGCCTAAATTTGAAATTTGATCTGCTTTTTCGATCTAATTATTATTTATATTTAATTTGTGATTTAACTTGAAATCTTCTGAACTCAATAAATTCTTCATACGGAGTTCGATTTATGCAAACTCGGACTCTATCTCAAGCAGAATTCCGAGATAAACGCAATGGCGTAACCCGTTTCCCTTAATTCTCACTTTTAAAATTAAGTATTCCTTAATTCGTTACTTTAATAAACATAGAAAATACAGGGTGTTACATTCTCCCCTCCTTAAAGGATTTCATCCCCGAAATCTTCAAGTCAAGAAGAATGTATATTCTACCATCCAATCGTCCATCCACTCAACCATCAGACACAGGCATCCATTGTCCTTAAAAAGGATTTCTAATACTTTCATGAATGTATGCATAGTGTGTGTATATGTCCTTGTCTAATGCAAATTCAAGCGGTCTACTGATTCAGTTGACCTCCTTAATGCAAATTATGTCAGTGTCATGAGTCCATTATGTATGCAATTATTCCTAATCACACTTTCTACATGAGTGCACAGTCATTCATACAAATGCAACGTCCATATGATAACACATCAAGTTTCAATCCATATACAAATACGTATATGCATATGCAATATGAAACTGACTGAGCCGATCTAACACCTAATGTGTGTGTATATGCATCCATGAGTAACCACTAGCAACCACTTGCAACCATCAATCGTAACATGTTTCAAATACATGTTTATATCCATTGGTTTCTACCTAAGGATAAAGAATAGGACCGAGGAGATATACTTAAAAAGGTAGATACAAGCATGTATAAACTTATGGATAAAGAGATCAAGGATGTACCCTCAAAAAGAAAAGGGTAGGCTGCGCGGATCTTATCCTCAGTCTCCAAGTCGCATCTTCCTCAGCGTCACTCCATTGAACTTTAACAAGCTTAACTTCACGGTTGCATAGCTTTTTGACTTCTGTCCCTAAAATACGAGTTGGAACTCTTCTCATAGTCGCTTCTCCTTCCACTTCTACTTCCTCTAGTATGCTTGGCTCCACAACTTCGGCAGACTCATGTAAGCACTTTCGTAGTTGAGAAACATGAAAAACATTATGAACTCCACCCAGTCGTCCGGGTAGCTCTACTCTATAAGCCATCATCCGAATCCTTTCAATGATAGGAAATGGTCCTACAGATCTTGGTGCCAACTTTCCTACGGACCCAAAGTGAATGACATTCCTCAAAGGAGATACTTTAAGGAACACCCTATCTCCAACCTCAAACTCAAGGTCGGACCTTCTTTTGTTTGCGTAGGATTTCTGTCTATCTTGGACAGTTTTCATTCGTCTTCGTATCACGTCCACCTTTTCGGAAGTTTCTCTGATCATGTCTGGCCCAAGTATGACTTGTCTGTAGACTCCTACCAACAAGTTGGTGATCGACATGGTCTTCCATATAAAGCTTCGAACGGTGCCATGCCTATGGTGGCTTGGTAGTTATTGTTGTAAGCGAATTCCACCAAAGGAAGATGATCCTCCCATGGTCCTCCAAAGTCAAGAATGCACAATCTCAAGAGGTCTTCTAATACTCTGTTCACCCTTTCCGTCTGACCATCGGTTTGGGGGTGATAGGTCGTGCTTAAGCATAACTGTGTGCCTACAACCTCTTACAAACTCCTCCAAAACTCGCTCGTAAAGATAGGATCTCGATCACTCACTATGCTGGAGGGTATCTCATGGAGTCGAACTATCTCTCTAAGATAAATGGATGCTAAAGACGAGGCAATCCTTCTACTCTTAACAGGTATAAAGTGAGCGCTTTTAGTGAGCCTGTCCACTATTACCCAAATACTGGTATTGCCCCTTCTTGACCTAGGCAACCCGTCAACAAAGTCCATCGAAATGCTATCCCATTTCCACTGCGGGACCTCTAGAGGATGAAGCAGACCACCAGGCTTCTTCTGCTCCGCTTTGACTTGCTGGCATATCAAGCACTTAAAGACGAACTCAGCTACATCCCTCTTCATGCCATTCCAAAAGAAAACCCTTTTTATGTCTTTATAAATCTTGTTTCCACCTGGGTGTATGGTCAACTTAGAATGGTGTGCTTCTTCGAGAACCGTCTTCACCAAATCCCTTGCTTGTGGCACACATAGTCTTCCATCCCGCCTCAACCAACCCTTATCATCGATGGAGTATCTATTGAGGTGACTAGAAGTCTCACCCCTAATTAGCTTATCCATTACATCAACTAGCTGAGGGTATTTACGTTGTGCGGTTCCTATTGAGTCCAAAAGAGTAGGCCGCACTTCCAGCGATGCTAACAAACCAGGTACAAATTTAGAGGAGGGTATAAAGTCAAAGTTTGCTATGTACTCCAAGCTTGTCCTTTCTACAAAGAGAGGACTTAAGGTCAGCTTCTTTCTACTCAAGGTGTCTGCTTCTACATTGCCCTTGCCAGGGGTATAGGAAATCTCAAAATCATATGAGGCAAGAAACTCCATCCTTCTTTGTTGTCTTAGGTTAAGATCCTTCTATGAGAAAAAGTACTTTAACGATTTATGGCCAATAAACAATTCAAACCTTTCTCCTAGTAGGTAATGACGCCATGACTTAAGAGCAAAAACAATGGCAGCTAGTTCCTAGTCATGAGTTGGGTAGTTCTCATGTACCCTCAACTGCCTTCCCCCATAACAAACTACCTTGCCTTCTTGCATCAAGACAGCACATAATCCTGTACCGCATGCGTTTGTGTATACGGTAAACATTTTGCTCCCATCAGGCAATGTCAGAACTGGGGCTGTTGTTAGAGCCCTTTTCAAACGTTGAAAAGCAACATCGCAATCCAAATCCCAAGCGAAATTTAGGTTCTTCTTTGTCAACCTTGTAAGTGGGACTGAGATTTTCGCAAAGTCTTTAATGAACTTTCGGTAAAAGCCCGCTAGCCCGCGAAAGCTTCGGACTTCGCTTGCATTCCGTGGAACCCTCCAGTCTTGCACCGCAACTACTTTTGCGGGGTCCACAGCTATCTCCTTTTTGGACACCAAATGTCCAAGAAACCTTACTTCTTCTCTCCAAAAATGGCATTTGGAGAATTTGGCTTTCAGCTGATGTGCACGAAGAGTATCCATGACTTCCCTTAAATGCAAAGCATGCTCTTCCTCACTCTTCGAGAAAATCAAAATGTCGTCTACGAAGACCACCACAAACTTATTAAGGAACTCCCTGAACACCCTGCTCATTAAGTCAACGAAATAAGCGGGTGCATTTGTCAAGCCGAAAGGCATGACAAGCCATTCAAAGAAACCATCCGGGGTTCTGAATGTGGTCTTATCAATGTTGTCTTCAGCAACTCTTAGCTGATGAAACCCGGTAGCCAGATCTAGTTGGGAGAAAACCGATGCACCTACAAGCTGATCAAACAAGTCGTCTATTCTTGGAAGTGGATGCCTATTCTTCTTGGTCAGCTTGTTTATCTCCCTATAATCAACGCATAGGCGAAGTGAACCATCCGCTTTGGTTGCGAATACTACCGGAGCACCCCATTCAGAAATACTCCGCCTTATTGTGACAGCCCGCCCCGCACCCACCGACATTTCCAAGGAAGGTGCGTTGTACACATGCCCGACTAGCACGGAACGGTCGCCAAAGAAAGGAAAGAAGAGAATGAACAAATCGAATACCTGTAGAATGTATCACATCGCATGGAACAAAATATAATAATAACATAACTTTGACATAAAACAGGCGAGACAGTGCATAAGCTGAAAACTAAACCAATGTAGCAGCGGAAATCCAAATACAGCTTATGATCCAACATCATTATTACAACTTTAGAACTGTCTCTAAAACAAAAGAAAGCTAAAGTAGGAGATACACTACTAATGCCCAAGCAATGATCTTCAACAACACAGGGAGAATATCTATATATATCATGTGTGGAAGCCTCTTGCTCGTCTCCGATACAGCTACTCGTGCATCACCAGCTAACCAGTCTCTATTTTGCTCGTGAGAGCACCTAGAGTAATAAGAAGAGACATAAAACTCTGGGTCAGACAAAAGTCTGGTATGAGAGATAAGCAGCTACATAGAATGATAACAGGTATACTAAACCATACCTGAACCTGGACCTGCAACCAAAGAGTTAGCACTACATACCGTACAATACTCTAAGGTGCCACTAAACAGATGGTGTAAAGAATACGGGGGCGGGGGTGTGCATGTCATAATGATGGCAAACAAATCAAACATAGCAACCATCCTCACATCTCTCACTTAGTGCGTAAAGCATACGATGTCCACCACTGTCAATCACTAGACCCATCGAAGTAGTGACGGAGTTCGACTTGTACAACTACTGCTACCACCAAGCTTACCTCATGGAGTCATGACCAAATCTTTATAAATGACCCCACCTCATTGGTCTATAGCTCTTTAGTCGTACCTAGGCCACTGTGGCCCTGAATCCATTCACGTACTCCCTACACATAGTGATTCAAAGTTACAGACATCGACAACTCCTTAGCACACGTCCCGCAACAAAGCCCAATCATGAAGTTCACTCGTTGGTTCCCTTCTGGATCCTGAGTTACAACTTCTCATTTGGACTTCCTTTGCATCTTGGGTTTTGGTCGTCATATTCTTCTCCGGATCGGTCCTCATTTCTTCACTTCACTTTGCTTCAGGTCGTGGTCATTAGCTCCTCGGCTCGGATCGGAATACCCATACGGGTCGGATCGTGACTCCTACTCCGAATCGGTTCGGATCGTAGTGACCTTCCTCCAGCGATTCGGATCGGGGTCCACACCTCCTGGCTTCGTGGAAAACTCCTCTGGTTCGGTCCTTCTTTCCAAGCACTCCAAATCGGGTCGGGTCTCTGTAGCTTCTCCATGGTGCATCAGTTCGGGTCGGAGTGGCACACGAGGGGCGGATCGGGTCCAGATCGTCTCGTGGATACAACAGCTTGGAGGGGCGGTTCGGTTCGTGGAGAGGTCTCCTAGTCGGCTCGGTTCGAGCTCCTTCCTCCGATCCGATCCGGATAGGCCAGATTCCTGCACTTCTTTCCAGCAACTGTTTTACGCCATTCGACGGCGTTTTCGACCATTCTATCACTTCTAGACAATCACAAAGCATACCATACAGTCATAGCAACATGTACAACCAATCATAAACACCAAAACGACAACCATATTATGTAAAATGGATCAAACATAGCAAAAACCCATATTTTCCCCTTAAGCATCTTTAGGCATAATTAATGATAGGATTAGCAAAACTTAACTAAACTACCCAAATTTTCTAACAGAGGTCTAAAACAATATTTCGAAATTTATAAATATTTTTCCAGAATTTTATCATGTTTAAATTTGCTAATCTTCACTAATTACCCTTAGTTAACTATAATTAGTGAGGAACTATGCAAATCACTCACCTTGGCCACAAATAAAACCGCAAAACTGAAATATTCTTCGATTTGGCGCTGTTCCCAATCTTACACAGCAGCTCTGACCTTGCTTTGGTGCTTTCTCTCCTTAATTTGATGTTTGCTAAGCCTAATCTTTGATTAGAAAGTGGTTTAAAGGTGTTTTGAAGAGATTTAGAGAGTGGAGGCCATGGCTAGGTTAAGAGGAATGAATAGTGACGGCTGAAAAATGAGAAAAAGGTATTCTCCAAACCCTAACAGCCCTTTTAAACTCCTAATCTCGAAATTCCCCTTTGGGCCTAGCTGTTAATCACCCGGTTAAGCCCAATTAAGCTGTTTTTCACCATCTGAAACTTGTTCCAGCCATATCTCCCAAACGGTGAGTCCGTTTGGCTAATGTGACCACTCTACGGAATTGTAAACCATCAAACGAATCTAATGGAAGTGGTATCAGGTCAAAATTCCTTTCCAGTCAAAAGTTATGGCCACAAAAAGATCAGCTAGGGGCAAAACGATCATTTAAAAATTGGCAAAAATCATGAACATGGGAAATGACCCCACTAGTCGTCTCTCAAAGTTACATGACCGTACGTCTTCATATGTGAAAGAAATAAACATTCTACGATCCTTCGATGCGTAGAATGTGGGTCGTTACATTCCCCCCCCCCCTTAAGAAATTTCATCCCCGAAATTCCTTAACCCAAAACATACAAAGGATCCTGCGTGCCTAACAACTATATACAATAATCAAACATGCAAAACAGATAAAACAAACCTATCCTAGCATGCAGAAAGACTAGATCGAAACTGAAATATTACCAGGCGAAGAGTTCTGGATACGTCTTCCTAATGCTCTTCTCTGTCTCCCAAGTACAGTCATTCTCATTCTCGCCCCACTGGACTTTGACTAGATTCACCGCTTTCCTTCGAAGTTGCTTCGTATCATTCCCCACAATACGCATAGGCTTGCGGTTCCCAACTGCCTCGGGTTCAACCTCGATATCATCCAACTGATCAGGTGAAATAGTCACATCTGGGTCGTGTACAAGCTTCCTTAACTGGGAAACATGAAATACGTTATGAACTCCTGCCATCTTCTCTGGTAATTCAAATTTATATGCCAAATTCCCAATTTGCTCAAGAACTAGGAATGGACCAACAAATCTTGGTGCCAACTTGCCTCTCCTGCCAAATCGTATCACGCTCTTCAACGGAGAAATCTTGACGAACAACTAATCGCCAATGGAGAACTTTAAATCTCTTCTCCTCTTATCAGCATAACTCTTCTGCCTATCTTGGGCAGCCTTCATTCGTTGTCGGATTAATCTTGTCTGAGGTTTCTCTTATCATATCTGGTCCAAGCACATACTTCTCACCGGTTTCTAACCAATATGACAATGAATTGCACGGTCTTCCGTACAAAGCTTCAAATGGAGCCATACCAATACTGGACTGATAACTATTATTATATGCGAACTCCACTAGATGTAGATGGTCATCCCATGATCCACCAAAATCCAATACACAAGCTCTTAAGAGATCTTCTAATACATGATTCACCCTCTCTGTCTGACCGTCGGTTTGAGGATGGTATGCGGTACTGAGATGTAATTCTGATCCTAACGCCTCTTGTAAGCTCCTCCAAAATCCACTAGTAAACAACGGATCTTGGTCACTCACAATGCCTTTGGATATTCCATGAAATCTTACTACCCATTTTATATACAGTTCCGCTAACTTAGCTGCCGTCCTATTTGTCTTGACGGGTATAAACCTTGCACTCTTGGTCAATCGGTCCACAATCACCCAAATGCTATCATGGCCCGACCTAGTCCTCGGTAAACCATCGATGAAATCCATTGAAACTTTCTCCCATTTCCATTCTGGAATCTCTAATGGTTGCAACAACCCACTAGGCTTCTTTTGCTCAGCTTTAACTAGCTGGCAATTCATGCATTTGGATATAAACTTCCCAACGTCTCTTTTCATTCCTTCCCAGTAGTAGGTCTGTTTCATGTCTCGATACATTTTGTTACCACCGGGATGTATAGTCAGTTTTGAGCGATGACATTCCCTAAGCACTTCATCTCTCAATCCATTGACATTGGGCACAACAAGTCTTCCATTCTTTCTAAGCCATCCGTCTCGATCAAGCCCATACTTGTTCATCTCTCCGTCGATTCCCATCTCTAACTTTGAGATGATTCTCAATAGGTTAGGATCGTCCCTCTGGCTGGAACCAATCCGCTCAATCAAAGTGGGTCTGATCGTCAAACTTGCTAACATTTCTGGATCCAATTCGCACCTTAGTCTGAAATCATACCCTGTGATGTACTCCAGTTGCTTTCCATTCAAGAAACATAGCCCCTAAACTGGCATGTCTTCTACTCAATGCATCAGCTACCGCATTGCCCTTTCCTGGTGTATATGCGATGTCGAAGTCATAGGAAGCTAAGAATTCTAACCATCTTTGCTGTCGGAGATTTAGATCCTTCTGAGAGAAGAGATACTTTAACGACTTATGGTCTGTAAACAACTCGAATCTTTCTCCCAAGAGATAATGTCTCCACATCTTCAGTGCAAACACGATCGCTTCCAATTCCAAATCAGGGGTAGGGTATCTTTTCTCATGCGGTTTCAGTTGCCGACTTGCATAAGCTACAACCCTACCTCCTTGCATCAATACAGCACCTAGTCCGGTACCACATGCATCCATATATACTATCATTTCTTCATTCCCCTTAGGAATGACTAACACTGGTGCACATGTCAACTTTTCCTTTAGACTCTTGAATGCATTCTCTCACTTCTCGTCCCAGACGAAAGCTTGATTCTTCTTGGTCAACTGAGTCGATGGTGCCGTTATCTTGGAGAAGTGCTGGATAAACTTACGATAATATCCAGCTAACCCCAAGAAACTTCTTATGTCTGTTGCATTCTTGGGCGTAGACCAATCTTGTATCGTAGCCACCTTCGTAGGATCCACGGCAATACCATTCTCCGAGACGACATGGCCCAAGAATCTCACTTCCCTTCTCCAGAAGTGACACTTAGAAAACTTTGCTTTCAATTGGTGTTTTCTCAACACCTCCATCACTGTTCTTAAATGTTCCTTGTGCTCTTCCTCTGTCCTCGAATAAACAAGTATATCGTCCACGAACACAAGAACAAACTTATTCAACTGATCTTTGAATACCCTATTCATAAGATCCACAAAATATGCTGGTGCATTGGTCAACCCAAATGGCATGACCAACCATTCATAAAATCCAGACGGTGTCTGAAATGCCGTTTTAGCTATACTCTCAGCTTCCACTCTAAGCTGATGAAAACCTGTCGCGAGATCCAACTGGGAAAATACTCTCCCGCCACTCAACTGATCAAACAAATCATCTATCCGTGGTAGAGGATACTTGTTCTTTCTCGTCACTTTATTCAACTCGCGGTAGTCTACACACACTCGAAGGGAACCATCTGCCTAGGTAGCAAACACAACTGGTGCTCCCCACTCAGAAACACTCCTTCTGATAAATCCCTTCTTCAAAAGATCGCTGACTTGCACCCCGAGCTCTCGCTGCTCCCTTGGTGCCATACGACGAAGTGGCATCACTATAGGTCTGGCATCTTTCACTAAATCAATACGGAACTCAATCTCTCGGTGTGGTGGAAGCCCGGTCACTTCTTCGAAGACGTCCGGATACTGGCCAACCACGGGCAAACCTGACAACTCACCTTGCGGGATGTCGAGGGAATTTAGAAAACTAGCCATTACCCCATCACTAGGTAGACCACCAAACACTACCCTCTGCCCATCATCCGCTCTAGCCGTCACCAAAAAGCCCTCACAGTCTACCACCACCCCGTACCTTTGGAGCCAATCGACTCCCAAAATAATGCCAAACCTAGTAAAGCCCAAAACAAAGCAATCACAAACAAACATACATCCGTGACTCGATAAGACCACATTACGACAAATCATGCTAAGGTTAGTCGAACCACCAATCGGGTTCGTTAGTACTAAAGGTCTATCGACAATCTCGGGCTCCAATCCCAACCTATCTACCAGGTCACTAGATATGAAAGAACTGGAAGCTCCGGTATCAAACAAAACTCTAACAGGAACATCATAAACAGAAAGCATACCTTGAATAACGACATTCTTTCCCTTTTCCGCCGCAGTTGGGGCATTCGACGAAGAAGGAATAACATTAAGGGCATATGCTTTCACCATCTTCTTTTCTTTAGGGGGTTGCGGACACTTGTCCTTGTGATGTCCCACTTGGCCACAGTTGAAGCACTTCCTATCCGCTGACTTGGCCCGACAATTACTAGCATAATGGCCATTCTTACCATAGCTGAAGCACTCAACATCTTTCTTATTCTTTTTCTGGCCATCCCTATTCTGGTTCTGCTTTCTCTTATTCTGAGAACCATTCTTGCCTCCACCGCTTGCTTGCGGCTTTGGCTCCTCTGCAGATGCAACCTCAGTCTTCGGCTTAGGGTAAAGACTCTCGGGCCTCAATGCTTTCCCCACAATCGATTCAAACGTCTCGTCGATGTGGTTAATAAGCCTTTCCCCCAAGTACTGATCCAAGCCAGTTATGAACTTCTAGTTTTTCTTCTCGGCAGTATCTATTAGGGATAACCCATATTTCGACAAAGTGCCGAATTTGGCAATATACTCCGAGACAGCTCTGCCATTCTGCTTGGGTTCCAAAAGTTTCTTAAACAACACTGACTTCTGAGCAGATGGAATGAACTTATCGCTAAAGAGAACCTTAAACTGATCCCAAGTAATCTGATCCTCGGGAGTAGCTGCCTTTATAGCATTCCACCAATTCATAGCCCGTCCTTGCAGCGATGGGATGCTAGCCTTCTCTTCATCGCATCCACGATACCCAAGTCTTCGAAGATACGCTCGCAGCTATCCAGCCAATCCTGAACATCCGTAGCCGACTCCGTTCCGTGGAACAGCTTCCCACCAAGACTACTATAATCCTTGTTCAGCTTGGCGAAATCGGCCCTAGGCGCCTGCACTATTGGACCACCACCATTCCCGGTATTGGGAGACGCCCTCTGCACATCCCTAAGCATCTCTCTCATAAGGTCAGTAAACATCATCCTCATGTCGTGAGCATTCCCATTATTGGCTCCACTACCAGTACCCCTCGTATATCGGCTCATCGTTCAATCTGTAAAGAGAAACGATTAGCCATCTCCATAGTGGTGCAGTGAAATGCGACTTCATCTTTGGCAATACTAATAGTATATATATAGCTTTTGAAAACCAAAATAATCACAAATACGCGCTCTCATATACGTATACTATCTCTCCCTGGTGATTCCCTAGGTTAACTATGCAACCTAGAGCTCTGATACCAAATGTGACGGCCCGCCCCGCACCCGCCGACATTTCCAAGGAAGGTGCACTGTACACATACCCGACTAGCACGGAACGGTCGCCAAAGAAAGGAAAGAAGATAATAAACTAATCGAAAACCTGTAGAATGTCTCACAGTGCATGGAACAAAATATAATAATAACATAACTTTGACATAAAACAGGAGAGACAGTGCATTAGCTGAAAACTAAACCAACATAGCAGCGGAAATCCAAATACAGCTTATGATCCAACATTATTATTACAACTTTAGAACTGTCTCTAAAACAAAAGAAAGCTAAAGTAGGAGATACACTACTAATGCCCAAGCAGTGATCTTCAACAACACAGGGAGAATATCTATATATATCATACGTGGAAGCCTCCTGCTCATCTCCGATACAGCTACTCGTGCATCACCAGCTAAACTGTCTCTAGTCGGCTCGTGAGAGCACCCAGAGTAATAAGAAGAGACATAAAACTCTGAGTCAGACAAAAGTCTGGTATGAGCGATAAGCAGCTAAACAGAACGATAACAGGTATACTAAACCATACCTGAACCTGGACCTGCAGTACAATACTCTAAGGTGCCACTAAACAGATGGTGTAAAGAATACGGGGGTGGGGGCGTGCATGTCATAATGATGGCAAACAAATCAAACATAGCAACCATCCTCACATCTCTCACTCAGTGCGTAAAGCATACGATGTCCACCACTATCAATCACTAGACCCATCGAAGTAGTGACAGAGTTCGACTTGTACAACTACTGCTACCACCAAGCTTAACTCATGGAGTCATGACCAAATCTTTACAAATGACCCCACCTCATTGGTCTATAGCTCTTTAGTCGTACCTAGGCCACTGTGGCCCTGAATCCGTTCATGTACTCCCTACACATAGTGATTCAAAGTTACAGACATCGACAACTCCTTAGCACACGTCCCGCAGCAAAGCTCAATTATGAAGTTCACTCGTTGGTTCCCTTCTGGATCCTGAGTTACAACTTCTCATTTGGACTTCCTTTGCATCTCGGGTTTTGGTCGTCATCTTCTTCTCCGGATCGTTCCTCATTTCTTCACTTCATTTTGCTTCAGGTCGTGGTCATCAGCTCCTCGGCTCGGATCAGAATACCCATACGGGTCGGATCGTGACTCCTACTCTGAATCGGTTTGAATCGTAGTGACCTTCCTCCAGCGATTCAGATCGAGGTCCACAATGTTTGCGAACAAATTAACAATTGTAAAAACTGTAAAATTCGTTCGGCTTTCCTAAACAACAAGGATTGTTGTAGAGGGTGTCGAACTCTGGGACCAAAAATATTTTAATTAATAAATCCAATCTAGTTATTCCAGAATTTTGATTGATTGCAAATTAACAGAAAATAAACAAAAAGCGAGTTTTCAACAATAAAGAAAGTAATTAGGGAGTAATGACATAGATTAGATTAATATTCATCAATAGCCAATCGAATAAATACAGATCTAATTCATGTTTCTGTCACAAACATGAATCAACGATAATTAGATTTCTAGAAACAAATATGTAAATAACAACAAGTATAGCCTATGCAGGAGCTCATCTCTTAAACAACCATAGGCTATCAGGACAGATTCACTATTTTATTTCTAAAACCCTAAATATTAAATCTAAATCTGATAAGTGTTAGACCGAACTCGAATATACCCTGAGAAGGAGCATAGCTCTTAAACGACACAGGGTATGAAGGTTCAGATCTAACCCTTAGTTTAGATCTAGATCTATATACATGAAGTTCAAATCTTTTGGCTATGCGATTCATATTGAATCATATCTATTAGCGTCATCACCCCCTAATTAAAGAGGATTAGCTAGACATAGCTAAAAGAAAAGAAAATAAAAAGAAAATAAACAACATAAATAAAATGCAAATAAAAACTAAATAGAAGAGAGAAAGAAGAGTTTTATTCCAAGCAAAGGATTACAGAATAAAACTAAGTGTGTTTTTACATGAATGAGATACAAGGTATTTATAGCTGATATGACAAAGACTACTTGGCAAATTCCACAATGTGGGACTAAAGAATTTGCCCAAATAACACATAAGCTAGTGTGAACGGGGTTGTAGAGTAAGAGGCCTTGTAAGTGAGCCAGTGTGAACGCGTGCAGTGCATGAATGAGAAGCCTTACAAAGGAGCTAACGTGAACGCTACATGAGTGAGATGGTCTGCAATTGAGCCAATGTGAACACAATATGAGTCTTTAGTGAGCCAAATCTACCCAACTGAACTCTATTTGCAATCATTCTTCAAGCTTTAAACTCTTCAAGCTTTAGTAATTTCAACTTCACTCTTTTTCAGCAAATTCTTCATGCTTTATTCATCAAATGCTCTAAACCATGCTTCTTGTCAACAATCTGAAAACACAGCTATAAATGCACAATATCAATTATTTAAAAGATAAAATAAGATAAATATGCGGATAAAATATACACATTTATGTGTTTATCAAATACCCCCACACTTATCTTTTTATTCGTCCTCGAATAAACTAAACTAAGATATGTCACACTTTCGTAGGAAACACGATTGCGTTTAGCGTATGCAACAAGCCTTTAAACCCCTAGGTGTCCCTAGTAGGACAAGTGTTGTCTCGTGAGGGTTTTCAGTGGATACTACCCCCAAAATCCAAAGCATCTTGTGTACGCGGATTAATCAAACAATATATTTAAGGTCTTTCATATTCCAAGGATTTCACCTAACTTCAATAATAACGGTTTAGCCCCAAATTGTCCATCCCATAATTGGTGCAAAAATGAATAAAAAATTTCAAGCTGAATCGTAATTTCTTGATAACACTGTAATTGTCTTGAAGGTTAAGAGCGTAGTGTCAACCAAAGTTCTACACATCGACAATGAGCCCCCAATCATTTTTTTTGAATAATTTTGCACCAGTGTAACTGTACTGTATTGGATGTGAGTTATGCATAGATGAAGGAAAATTTTGTAAGTTATAAAAATATTATAGATAAGAGGGTAGGTGTATTAGTTGAATTTCAAGCTACAAAAGATAAAGTACTACTAAGGCACATATGGACGTTTTGTTTCCTTTCATCTCCTCAACTACAATCCTTGCTTCTAAGTACGGTATGATGGATGTGGATGGAATGGAAATGGATGCTTCATAGTCAAGAATGATAAATGACTATTTTATTCTGAGAGACTCTCTTTTTATTGCATTTTTTCTTTTCTTTTTTCCTTTTTTTTCCTTTTTTTCGCATGATGAGTGATGAGTGGAGATGGAATGGAATGATATCGTACATTATTTCATTTGATTCCTCCTCTACCAAGCGAATCATAACCAACATTTCATGAAAGTAAAGTTTTGTGCCCTAGTTACTCTACTTCTATAACCCTAATTCAACACACAAGTCTAGATTGATGTTATTAAAAAGCTGAAAGGAAAGATAAGCAAAGTTTCATAAGATAGATAACGCATATAAATTAAGATGTGGTATTTGGTTATCCTACCTTAAAACAAGTACGGAGTGGGTAGTGTAATATTGGTATAGATATGACATTTTTAACCTTTGAAAATGAAAGGTTCTTAAGTATACCAATATAAGAAAAACTTGTCGAAACGTGGATGTAAATCGACTAAAACTTGGGTTTGAATAATGAGGGGTATCGAAGAAGAATGCTACAATGAGTCATTTCTCCTTAATTGGGCCAAGTGGATTTTAGAACTTACTATTTTGAAAATTTGAGTGGAAAAGAAAATATTATGCATGAAAACGAACTCAGAAAATCCAACAAATGTAGGTGCAAAATCATTTTTATTTCATGATTTTTTTTTGATTTTTTTTTACTTGCACATTCTAACATGTATAACAAGGGTTGACATGCTTACTCCAGAACACGACTAACGTCTGCACAGTCTCAAGCTAGCATCTTGAAAAGACACATTACAATTCAATGAATAAATAATGTTCATTCCCATCACCCAACAATTCAACTTATCAAACAAGAACCAGGGTGTTATTTATGAATTTAAGTTAATCCTTGTTCAATGAATGACCTACTTCATAAAATTTGATTGCTGATGTAATGTAAATTCCCCCCACACTTGAGTGTGACATTGTCCTCACAGTCGTTAATCAGACATATCTTAGTGAAAGGAAAAAATAAGAGAATATTTACATATGTACAAAAGAGGGTTAGTGCTTATTACCGAATGTAATGTGGCTCATGGAGGACCATGAGCTCTTCCTGTTAGTTGGGTATTGGTTCCAAGTAAGGTTTAAGGCGTTGACCATTGACCATATAGGATGATCCATCAGTTGGATTCTCAATTTCTACCGCACCATACGGAAAAACAATCCGCACAGTGTAAGGTCCTGTCCATCTAGATTTTAACTTACCCAGAAATAAATGCAATCTTGAGTCATATAACAAAACTTTTTGACCTGGCATGAAAGTTTTACGTAAAATGGATTTATCATGAAAAACTTTTGTCTTGTCCTTGTAAATTCGTTCATTTTCATAAGCATCATTTCGAATTTCATCAAGTTCATTAAGTTGAAGCTTCCTATGCTCACCTGCTTGCTCTAAATCAAGATTTAAAGTTTTTATTGCCCATAATGCCCTATGTTCTAGTTCTACCGGCAAGTGACATGGCTTACCAAAAATCAAACGATAAGGGGACATACCCAAGTTTGTTTTGAAAGCAGTGCGATAAGCCCAAAGAGCGTGGTTAACTTTTGGGACCAATCTTTGCGATTTTGACTCACAGTTTTCTCAAGGATTTGTTTAGTCTGCCTATTCGATACTTCAACCTGCCCACAAGTTTGAGGATGGTACTCAACTTGTGGGTTATCGAATACTTTCTCATGAGAGATTCAAAAGAACGATTACAGAAGTGTGTTCCATTATCACTGATTATTGTGCGAGGTGTGCCAAACCTGGAGAAGATGTTTTCTTTCAAGAAGCGCAAAACAACCTTATTATCGTTCGTTTTGCATGGGACAACTTCAACCCATTTAGAAACATAATCGACAGCTAAGAGGATGTAAAGGTTCCCAAAAGAATTAGGGAAAGGTCCCATGAAGTCTATACCCCAAACATCAAAAATTTCGACCTCTAAAATAGGGTTTAGGGGCATCATATTTCGTTTACCAATTTTCCCTAAGAATTGACATCGATCACAAGTTTTGCAAAATTCATAAGCGTCTTTGAAAAGGTTGGGCTAGTAGAAACCCGATTGGAGAACCTTTTCGGCTGTCTTTTTAGGACCAAAGTGACCACCAAAGGCTTGGTCATGACAGAAAGAGAGGACACTGTGAGTTTCATTGTCAGGAACACACCTTCGAATGATTTGGTTTGGACAGTATTTGAAATGATAGGGGTCGTCCCAGAAAAAATGTTTAACTTGGGAAAAGAATTTGTGTTTATCTTGTTTGGACCAAAAAGAAGGGGTCTACTTGGTGACTAAGTAGTTGACAATGTCAGCGAACCAAGGATCAGTGGATAAAGAAAATAGCTGTTCATCAGGGAAATTCTTGTTGATCGGAAGAGAAGAAGACGGGGCATTTGGAAGACGAGACAAGTGGTCCGCAATAACGTTGTCAGATCCTTTTTTATCCTTAATGGTAAGGTCAAATTCTTGAAGTAAAAGGATCCAATGAATGAGACGAGCCTTAGCATCCTTTTTACAGAAAAGGTACCTAAGTGCGGAATGATCGGTATGAACAGTGATATGTGAGCCAACTAGATAAGGTCTGAATTTTTCGATAGCGAAAACGACTGCCAAGAGTTCCTTCTCAGTTGTCGTATAATTGATTTGAGCGGCGTTCAGAGTCTTACTCGCGTAGTAAATGACATGAAGAATCTTGTCGATACGTTGTCCTAAGACAGCGCCAACAACGAAATTCGAGGCGTCACACATGATTTCAAAAGGCAGCTTCCAGTTGGGAGAGCAAATGATCGGAGCAGAGACAAGTTCATTTTTTAGATGCTCAAAAGATGTAATGCAATCAGAATTGAAGTCGAAAGGAACATCCTTACCAAGAAGGTTAGTCAAGGGTCGAGTGATTTTGCTAAAATCCTTTATAAAGCGACGGTAAAAACCAGCATGACCTAAAAATGATCGGATGTCCTTAAAGGATTTGGGAATGGGAAGATTTGAAATAACCTCAATTTTGGCTTTGTCGACTTCAATTCCTTTATTAGAGATGACATGTCCTAGGACAATGCCATGTTTGACCATGAAGTGACACTTTTCCCAATTAAGTGTGAAGTGTTTATCTTTACAACGATTAAGAACAAGATCGAGATGATGTAAACACTCAGTGTAAGAATCCCCAAAGATGGAAAAATCATCCATGAAAACTTCCAAAAATTGCTCGATCATATCAGAAAAAATGCTAATCATGCACCTCTGAAAGGTTGTCGGTGCATTACAGAGACCAAAAGGCATACGACGGTGCGCGAATGTACTGAAGGGACAAGTGAAAGTGGTTTTCTCTTGGTCCTCAAGAGTGATAGGGATTTGATTATAACCCGAATACCCATCAAGAAAACAAAAGTACTCGTGACCGGCTAGTCGTTCTAACATTTGATCGATAAATGGAAGAGGGAAATGATTCTTTCATGTTGTAGCATTAAGTTTCCTATAATCAATGCAAACACGCCAACCGGCCTGGGTGCGGGTAGCTTCATTTTGGATCACGGTTATCCCTGATTTCTTAGGGACAACATGAATCGGACTAACCCATTGAATATCGGAAATTGGGTAGATGATTCCATTGTCAAGACATTTAAGGATTTCAGCACGAACTTCTTCTTTCATGATGGGGTTTAGACGACGTTGGGGATCACGAGTAGGTTTGGCATCATCTATAAGGTGGATTCAATGTTGGACTATTGAAGGACTAATCCCCTTAATATCAGCCATGGACCACCCAATTGCTTCCTTATTTTTCTTAAGGATGGGAAGGAGCAATTGTTCCTGCTCTAAAGTAAGGTCAGAAGCGATAATGACAGGAAAAGTTTCATTGTCTCCTAAGTAAGCGTACTTAAGATGACTGGGCAGCACTTTGAGTTCAGATTTTGGGGACGACTCAACTGAAGAAACTGGTTGAAAGATAGACTCAATTGCGAGCGGCTCGACATGAATCGAATCAGAGACATTTTCGGGAATATCTTGAAACAAGGTTTCGTAATTCGATTCAATTTCGTTATTCACATGATCGAGCTTGAGTTCATTGTCGTTGACAGCATGGATTTCAGAAAACTGGTCAACATTAGAATTAGGAGAGTTTTCGGTTCTAAAGATGTTTAGCTCGACAGTCATGTTACCGAAAGAAAGTTTCATAGACCCATTTCTACAGTTGATGAGAGCATTAGATGTTGCTAAGAAGGGTCGTCCTAGAATCAAAGGGATCTGGTTTGCAGGATTGCTTACCTGTTGAGTTTCTAGGACAATGAAATCAATTGGAAAGATGAATTCGCCTATTTTGATCAACACATCCTCGATTTTTCCCACAGGTTTCTTAATTGAACGGTCAGCAAGTTGAAGGGTAACCTTGGTGGGTTTCAGTTCTCCTAGCCCTAATTGGCGATAGACAGAATATGGAAGCAAGTTAACACTAGCACCTAAGTCTAGCAGGCATATATCGATTTTCTTGTCCCCAATAGTACATGATATTGTGGGGGCAGCCAGGATCTTTGTATTTCACTGGCATTGACGGGGACAAGACTTCGCTTAGAGTTGCCGCTAGAAACACTTTCTTAGGTACATGTGTATGACGTTTTTGAGTGCACAAATCTTTTAGAAATTTCGCGTACTGTGGAACTTGTTGTATAATATCTAAAAGGGGAATGTTCACTTTAACTTGCTTAAATATTTCAAGAATCTTTTCTAGCTGATCCGTCTTTTTCCTAGGTCGGAGTCTATGAGGAAATGGGGAAGACAACTCAGTAGGTTGGGACACTTGAGTTTGAGGATGACCCTTGTCAGAAATGGGCTCAATGTTTTGATCAGAGTTGGTCGAATTTTCGATAGGGTTTGGAGGATCGTCCGGTAAATCATTTGGGTTGCCCACATGGTTGTCAATCTTTTTGCCAGATCTAAGAGTCGTGACCGCATTCAAGTGACTCACGTTTGAATCTTGAATGATGTGAATTTGGTTGGGGTTTGAATTTTGTCCTCTAGGGTTTTGAATGGGTTGACTTGGAAACGTACCCTTTTCCCTTTCACTTAATCTAGCGTTAAGTTGAGACATTTGTTTTTGAAGTTCACTCATTTGTTAATTCGTGTTTTGCATATATGAGTGTAACATGCTGTCTAACTTGTTTTGATTCTCAACACTTTGCTTAGTCATTTGTGCCAACAGGTTACTCACCTCTGATAAATTCCCATCAATTGTAGAAAGGCGTTTCTCATGTTGAGTTGCAACCGTTTGATTGTGGAAAGGCGCCTGGTTCGAAGTGTACTGATTTTGCCTAAGAGGAGGGTTCGAAACATTGTTCGGAAATGCTCGATTCGAGGGTCTATTCATCAGAGGGTTATTTGGACCATAAGTAAGATTTGGGTGGTTGTTAGGTCTATTGAAAGCGTTTACTTGCTCAAGGGACTGGGGACAGTCATCAGCCATGTGATTGGAGTCAAGACAGATGTGACACATGGCTTGGGAAGCGTTATTAGACTGAGTCTGTGTTCTAACAACGTTCAAAATGGCATCAACAAGAGTATTAGAGGAAGAAGAGGAGGATTCAACAGAATTACTACTATATCGCGAATAGAGAGATTTTTCATTGGTTCATTCCCATTGTTTCGATTTTTCTGCTAACTCGTCCAGAAATTCCCAAGCTTCTACGTCAGTCTGTTTTAGAAAATTGCCCTGACACATGGATTCTAACATTTGTCTAGAACTATTATCAAGTCCATCGTATACAATTTGACATAACGACCATGTTTCATAACCATGATGGGGACAACTTAACAACAGTTCTTTAAATCTTTCGAAGTATTGCCAAAAAGAATCACCCCCTTTTTGGTGGAAATTGGTGATTTCATTTCTGACTCTAGCTGTTTTTTCTGGAGGGTAGAATTTTTTAAGGAAAACTGCTGTAAATTCATCCCATTTTTTAATCGAATTTGGGGGTAAGCAGCGAATCCATTTTTCTGTGGAGTCAGTTAGTGCGAATGGAATTAAACGAAGTTTAATACCATCCTTACATAACTGTTGTAATTTAAAGGTTGCACAAGCATATTCAAATTTCGTTAAGAAACTATATGGTTCATCATGATAAAAAATTCCGAATTTGGGATGGATGTTTATCTGGCTCGACCGGATTTCAAAGTGATTACCCACAGGATTTGGTAACTGAATGCAAGAAGGGACAGAAACTCTATCGGGAAGAATTCTGTCCATCAGGGTACGAGGTGCGGGTTCGTTACCCATGTCTAAGGGTTGTTCGGGAAAATTGGTTTCCGAGGAAAGAAAAGGTGGTCTGATTCGAATTAAACGACGAGATTCTTGGTCATGGATCCAAGATTGCATGCACCAGAAAGAAGAAGGAAAGAGTTCGCCAGAAAAGAAATTTAGTCAATGGAGAAGTTCAGAAATAGGTGAGAAGGAAAAAGGTTTTGAAACTGGGAGTTTTTGAAAATTCCTACCTACAGAACTAACGAGGGCTAAAGAATAAAAAGAAGTTAATTTTTTTTATTTGTTTTTGAGGAATTTTGAAGTTTTTTTTGTTATTCTCAAAACAATCACACACAGAAATTAGCCATAATGAAATTTTCTGTCCTTAATAGCTCCTAACCCAAAATTATATAGTGACATGTTTGAGTACTTAGATCAAAATATTTCTCAACCAGTTAACGGACAGGAGTTATCGGTGCACCAGGAATCACCCTAGCAATGCAGCCGAAGGTTTAAGTACCTTCAGAGTAACAACCGATATAATATTTACGAATCACCATAGTATTTATAAATGGTTATTTCTCTGCCGTAGTCTAGACACCAAGAAATAATTCATTCCAAATAAATCAACTATCAAAATACAAATAAGCCCTATATTAGCCCGTGACTCCCTTAGGTCCAACGTCTAACCGTTATTATTAGTCAGATTCTACAATGAATGCAGATTGTGGGCTAAGGAAAGGGTGATGAAATCCCTCACCTTATGTGAATTGGGGTATTGCCCTTAACAGAATGAACACAGATGCAGAACTAAGAATTGCAGAAATTAAAAGATTTTACAAGCAAGCCGCAGCCCCTGCAGAAGATTTTTACAAGCAATGTCTATATTTTTTTTATTCATTTGCAACAACAGTCCCTGTAGAGTTAGAAAATACTCACCTTGATCGGCACTCCGTCCAGTGCAATTGAGTCGTGCTAGCGCGTTCACACCCCACTTGGTGTGCAACCACTCCAACAATTCAATTCGATTGACCTCTTGAATCCTTGTCCGTTTGGTTGAATCTGCTCTTTCACTTTGGCATCTGATTTGTTTTGGAGATTTTTTTATTTTATTTTTTTTCGAAAGAAGAAGAGATTGAAATTAAATAAAATAAACTTTTATAAACAAAAACAAAAGGTTTTTTTTCTTTAAAGAGAAAACAAAATAAAACTAAAAACAAAATAACTGAAAAACAGGACCAAAAAAAAAATGAAATCAAAACTTCTAGTCAAAGGTAAATAAAATTTTGTGTGCGTGTTTTTTTTAATTTACTTTGGTCTAAGAAGACTCAAAACAAAAACAATCACAGACCAAAAACAAAGAAAATACAAGTCACAAATCGAAACTAAAGAAAACCTAGCCCACTTGAATAGCCCAAAACACTTCAACTAAAAAAGAAATTAGAAAGAATTGTACTGAACACCACACACTCTACAAAATAATTAGCTTTAACCTGGCCCACTACTCAAATTAACCCAACTTATACAAACACAACCTTTTTTATACTAAACAGTAAACCCATGTCGTCCTTATTAACAAATTCGCACCCCTCAGATTCTCTACCAAAATCCACAAAAAAGAAACAAAAATTCTCTGGAAAAAAAAGGTTCGGTGTGGAGGAGTGCTGTTTGAGTTCTGGTCCTCGCGATTTTGTTTAGGAGTTCGATTTCTGGGATTGGCGTCTTCGCGATTGAGGTTGGGGATTTCGATTCTGTGAGGGAGCCGGAGGGGTTACGGTAGAAGCAGGTTGAAGTGGTGAACTTTGGGGTTCTCGGTGAGGGCGGGGGGAATTTGCGGATGGAGTTTTGGTTTTTGTGACGGAGGGCGAGAGTCGGATTGCAGAAGTTGTTATCGAACACGGTTCGTGTAATGGGATCGTGGTTCTGAGAGGAAGTTGTGCAACTCTGGGGAGTGTGATTTGAGGAATAACGTCGTGATTTGTGGGTCGACTGGTTCCGGTTACGCGAAGCGAGGTTCAGGGGTTTCTCGAGAGGTTTAGCGGTTTTGTTCTTGCCGCAGGTTGAAGAAGTTGAAGTTATTGGAGGGTGAGTGGTCTGGTTGCGGTTCCAGGAAGGACGAGAGGATGGACGTGGTATGTTGATGAGATATGGACGTGGGTGGTTCGAATACTGTGAAGGGGAGATGTGGTATGTGAAGGGGTGTATTGTTTTGGAATGGTTGATGTTGAGGGATTTTCATGGATCTGAAGGGTTTGGTATTGACGGTGGGGACTGTTTTGTGGAGTTTTGTGGAATGAACTGTGTATGGATAATGAAGGCAGTATGGGGAGATTTATGGTGAGCAGTGGACGGTTTGGCGTGCCGGATGAGTTTGCCAAGTGGCGTGCATCTGCACTGTGGGAATTCGGATTTGTGATTATGGAGTTGATGGAATGTTGCACACGTGAATTGTTGTTGTCTGATGGTGAAGGTCAGTTTTTGAAAGGAGTTGAATTGGTCACGGTGGGCTGATGGTTGAAGTAGTGGTTGTGGTATTGAATGGATTTATGGCTACTGGAAGATCAAGGTAAAAGGCAGAAGATTGCTGTAGTAGGTTTTGTGAACATGGAACCACAGAATTTGTTTGCGTGGTGACTTATGAGAGAAGAAAATAAGAAAAGCAGAAAGTTTTGAATTTTTTTTTTGTAAAAGAAGAATGGAAAGAAATTTGGAACAAAGAAAGAATGAAATAGAGGAGAAGGCAGAAAACAGGAGGAAAATAAAAAAAAACAAAAAGGAATTTTTTTACTTATAGAAAAAGAAATGTAAACACTGGAAAAGGAATAAGAAAAAGGAAAGATATCTTACAAAAAGAAGCAAGTTTTTTTTAATAGAGATTATTGAGAAATGGAATACATGTAGTGGGAAAGAAATTAAAAGGCAATGAAAGGGGAAACAAATCAATCAAAAATTGCAATTTTTTTCTTTTGGTAGGAAGATTATAGTATCAATGATCAAATACCAAATCAACCAACAAGATTTTTTTTTCTATCTATACAAGAAAACAAAAGGAAAAAAAAAAAAAATTAACCCGAAGGATCTACTAATAAAAATCATTTTTGGTCCCCGGCAACGGCGCCAAAATTTGTTTGCGAACAAATTAACAATTGTAAACAACTGTAAAATTCATTCGGCTTTCCTAAACAACAAGGATTGTTGTAGAGGGTGTCGAACTCTGGGACCAAAAATATTTTAATTAATAAATCCAATCAAGTTATTCCAGAATTTTGATTGATTGCAAATTAACAGAAAATAAACAAAAAACGAGTTTTTAACAATAAAGAAAGTAATTAGGGAGTAATGACATAGATTAGATTAATATTCATCAATAGCCAATCGAATAAATACAGATCTAATTCATGTTTTTGTCACAAACATGAATCAACGACAATTAGATTTCTAGAAACAAATATGTAAATAACAACAAGTATAGCCTATGCAGGAGCTCAGCTCTTAAACAACCATAGGCTATCAGGACAGATTCACTATTTTATTTCTAAAACCCTAAATATTAAATCTAAATCTGATAAGTGTTAGACCGAACTCGAATATACCCTGTGAAGGAGCATAGCTCTTAAACGACACAGGGTATGAAGGTTCAGATCTAACCCTTAGTTCAGATCTAGATCTACATACATGAAGTTCAAATCTTTTGGCTATGCGATTCATATTGAATCATATCTATTAGCGTCATCACCCCCTAATTAAAGAGGATTAGCTAGACATAGCTAAAAGAAAATAAAATAAAAAGGAAATAAACAACATAAATAAAATGCAAATAAAAACTAAATAGAAGAGAGAAAGAAGAGTTTTATTCCAAGCAAAGGATTACAAAATAAAACTAAGTTTGTTTTTACATGAATGAGATACAATGTATTTATAGCTGATATGACAAAGACTACTTGGAAAATTCCACAATGTGGGACTAAAGAATTAGCCCAAATAACACATAAGCTAGTGTGAACGGGGTTGTAGAGTAAGAGGCCTTGTAAGTGAGCCAGTGTGAACGCGTGCAGTGCATGAATGAGAAGCCTTGCAAAGGAGCTAATGTGAACGCTACATGAGTGAGATGGTCTGCAATTGAGCCAATGTGAACACAATATGAGTCTTTAGTGAGCCAAATCTACCCAACTGAACTTTATTTGCAATCGTTCTTCAAGCTTTAAACTCTTCAAGCTTTAGTAATTTCAACTTCACAGTTTTTCAACAAATTCTTCATGCTTTATTCATCAAATGCTCTAAACCATGCTTCTTGTCAACAATCTGAAAACACAGCTATAAATACACAATATCAATTATTTAAAAGATAAAATAAGATAAATATGCGGATAAAATATACACATTTACGTGTATATCACACACCTCCTGGCTTCGTGGGAAACTCCTCTGGTTCGGTCCTTCTTTCCAAGCACTCCGGATCGGGTCGGGTCTCTGAAGCTTCTCCATGGTGCATCAGTTCGGGTCGGAGTGGCACATGAGGGGCGGATCGGGTCCAGATCATCTCGTGGATACAACAGCTTGGAGGGGCAGTTCGGTTCGTGGAGAGGTCTCCTGGTCGGCTCGGTTCGAGCTCCTTCCTCCGTTCCGATCCGGATCGGCCAGATTCCTGCACTTCTTTCTAGCGACTATTTTACGCCATTCGACGGCGTTTTCGACCATTCTATAACTTCTAGACAATCACAAAGCATACCATACAGTCATAGAAACATGTACAATCAATCATAAACACCAAAACGACAACCATAACATGTAAAATGGATCAAACATAGCAAAAACCCATATTTTCCCCTTAAGCATGTTTAGGCATAATTAATGATAGGATTAGCAAAACTTAACTAAATTACCCAAATTTTCTAACAGAGGTCTAAAACAACATTTCGAAATTTATAAACATTTTTCCAGAATTTTATCATGTTTAAATTCGCTAATCTTCACTAATTACTCTTAATTAACCATAATTAGCGAGGAACTATGCAAATCACTCACCTTGGCCACAAATAAAACCCCAAAACTGAAATATTCTTCGATTTGGCGTTGTTCCCAATCTTACACAGCAGGTGTAACCTTGCTTTGATGCTTTCTCTCCTTAATTTGATGTTTGCTAAGCCTAATCTTTGATTAGAAAGTGGTTTAGAGGTATTTTGAAGAGATTTAGAGAGTGGAGGCCATGGCTAGGTTAAGAGGAATGAATAGTGACTGTTGAAAAATGAGAAAAAGGTATTCTCTAAACCCTAACAGCCCTTTTAAACTCCTAAACCCGAAATTACCCTTTGGGCCTAGCTGTTAATCACCCGGTTAAGCCCAATTAAGCTGTTTTCACCATCTGAAACTTGTTTCAGCCATATCTCCCAAACGGTGAGTCCGTTTGGCTAATGTGACCACTCTACGGAATTGTAAACCATCAAATGAATCTAATGGAAGTGATCTCAGGTCAAAATTCCTTTCCAGTCAAAAGTTATGGCCACAACAAGATCAGCTTGGGGAAAAAGGGTCATTTAAAAATTGGCAAAAATCAAGAACATGGGAAATGACCCCACTAGTCGTCTCTCAAAGTTACGTGACCATACGACTTCATATGTGAAAGAAATAAATATTCTACGATTCTGCGATGCATAGAATGCGGGTTGTTACACTTATGAACCCCTTTTCGAGCAGCTCTTTAACTTGCTTGCTGAGCTCTTTTTTTCCCTTGGAGCCATGTGTCTAACGGGTAGAGCTACGGGTTTTGCATTATCAACAAGGTATATGCGGAAGTCTATCTCCTGCTTCGGAGGTAAGCCCTTCCACCTCTTCAAATACATCTGAGTATTCACGGACTACTCTAACAGATTGCAAGTTTTCAACAGATGCATTAAGAGATTCTAGGTAGCTAAGCATAACAGAATTCATGGGATTACAGGAGATTTCGAGAGTGTTACCGAGGCAAGTCATAAGTCTAACCACTCTCTTTTCACATTCGAGGATGGCACCATTACTGGATAACCAATCCATGCCTAGAATCAACCCATAGCCCGTGAAGCCCAAAACATAGGCATTACATCTGAACCCAACGCATAATATAGAAATTTCCAAATCCAAACAAATCATTGATAAATAAGCCGAGCCCCCAATTGGATTTGAAACAACCAAGGGATCCTCTACTATACTGGTGCCTAGGTGCAGAGATTCAACTAAAGCAGTAGATATAAAAGAGTGTGATGCGCCAGAATCAAAGAGTGTACGAACATGATGATCAAAAAGATAAACTAAACTCTCAACAGAAATATTTCTACCTCGTTCTTGTGGAGGGGCTATGAGAGCATGAACCTGCCCTCCAGAAGTAGATCCAGTCCTCTGCCCTTGCCCTTGCTTTCTTGGGCAGTCCTTAGCCATGTGTCCTGTCTCGCCGCACTGAAAACAACCACCCATCTTCCTCTTCTTCTTTCTACAGTTCTTAATCAGATGTCCAGGAATGTCACAAAAATTACACTTCCTCTTGTCACGGGGTTTGCTATTCTTCCCGCCCTTCTTGGAGTCCATCTTCTTATTCTGCGATCCCTCCACTTTCTTATCTTGAGGTACTTCCACCTTTGCCTCTTTCTTGCCATCCTTGTCTTCCTCCTGTAACAATGCCATGTCCACCAGTCTCTCATAAGTCGCACCCATAGGTATATGGGACATAGCTAGGATGTGCAGTGGCTCATTCAACCCTTCAACAAAACGGAGAGCCTTCTTATGTGGAGTGTTCCATAACTCCAGTCCGAATCTAGCCAGCTGGTTGAATTGGTTGACGTATTCCTTGACCGACATACTTCCTTGTTTGAGAGCTAAGAACCTCTCCATCTGTAGGCTTCGTTCAGCTTGTGAGAGGAATTTCATTTCAAACCTCCTTCTGAAATCATCCCAAGTTTCAACTGGTCTCTCAGCATTAGTAACTTCCCACTAATAAGAGGCTTCGTCTTTAAGCAACCATATGACCAACTATATCTTCCGCCTATCGTCCACGTCGAAGATAACAAACAAATCCTTGATTTCTTTGAGCTAGTTTCTTGCTCCTACAAATGACTCAGTCCCATTAAAGTTCTTTCCACCCATGGCTCAAAATTCTCTACATATCTTTGAGAAAACATTTGCACGTGGAGGAGGAGGAGGAACAGTTGCAGCTGTGGGAGGAGGAACGCCTGCTGGGCCTATGTCATTAGCCCTAGCCTATAGGTACTTCTGAACCAGCCAGGTACCGGTACGCCCTCTGGAAGGTTAAGATCCCCAGACATGATGAAACGAAAAAGAAAAGATTCAAAACAAAGAATAGAAAAATAGTGCATATGGCTTTAGGGATTATGCCTTTTTTTAAAAAAAACAACACTTTTTTTTGGAAATGCTTCTTTAAACTTCTTTTTGAAAATTAGTTTCCAAAATTTTTATCTGATCTGGCAACCATCAGCTCTGATACCAAGTGAAACACCCCACCTCCGTTAAGGTCACTCACAAAGGGAATGCCTTAACTTCGGTGGAGCGCTATAGGTAAAAGATACAGATAATTTACAAGACAGACATATAAACAGTGGAAAAAAAACTAAATTTATTTCATAAGCACGTGGTTCAGTTAAAACATTACAACAAAATCTCTGTCTTGATTAAAAAATAAAGAAGCATAAAATAACAATAAGGCATCATAAATCCCCAATAAGAGTGTATCCAAAGCCATAACCCAAGGAAAGAGAATCCAATCAATACACCTACTCTCTTCAAGCTGGAAGTGGTCCGGACTAAGCTGAAGTATTCCCTCCCTACGGATCGGGGGGGGGGGGGGACGGAAGAAAAGAAGACGAAAGAAAAATGGGTTAGACATAAGTCTGGTAAGTCCAGTGATTTTTCAGCATGAGAACAAGAAAAAGGTTCATGACATGAGAAAACCGAAAATAGGACAATACCAAAATAACAAGATAACATAAGACAATATAAGGCAGGTTAAACTGAGTAAACTATCGCACCCATTCCTATTTCTCTGCACCTACTAATTATTGTTTCAGTCAACCTCACATGTTCATAACAAAGTGATCCCCTTTATCGATCGGCTCCTACTCGTATACGTTTACCACTTGTGTCATTCGGCCCCGCTTGAGTGTAGATACCTGTGTTGGTCCCACCATGGGGTGTATCAAATCCTATGGTGGCAACCCAACACAATTCAAGATGCACAGTGTATGATTACTGATGCCCAGTGCCTGCTTTTTTCCACTCTGGAGTAGGCCACGCCCGTACTCCGTCGGAACCTACACTGATGCAACACCCGCTGTTGTATTGACCGCTTATAATCAGCCCAGTAATCGTGCCCCACCCTGCCTAGTTCAGGGTACCATGATACATCTATGTGCGTTACTGCTGAAATGGGTCCCCATTACTAGGGTTTCCTAGTCAACATGTTAAAATGGTTAAGTGTTCTAAAATTAACCTAACCCCACCCATCAGTTTGGTTAACATGTCGTATTGGTTAAGTGTTGCCTTAATTAACTTAACCCTACCTTCTTAGCCTGTCTGTTCCTTAGCTTTAATTCATTCATTAAAACACCAACCTCTCACGTTAGATCTATATTGTTGCAGTCGATGGATGTGTCGGTCGGTTCCGGGCAGTCTTACACCGCAACTTAATCTAACCTCGGGTTCTTTTGGGCTTGATGCGCTAACCTCTCACATTAGATCTATACTGTTACGGTTGCTGCATGTGCTGGCGGTTCCGGGCAGTCTTACACCGCAACTCAATCTAACCTCGGTTTAGGCATATTCGTCTTTTACTTAATTTACATATTTAACCTTCATATTTATATGTAAATTATCCACAATTATTATCATTCAAGTCATGCCCCATTTACCCTCTAAATCATGTTCATAATTTTTAGGTATATAAATTATACCATTTCATGCTACTAATCATTTACATGATTATGAGCCGAACTATGCCAATAATATGTAATTTAATGTTTTTCCCAACGTTACCTCTGTTATATGCTCGCATAATTCACATAGAACGTTAGGCTCGCAACTTAGCCTAACTCATAAACAAAAAGGGAAAAGAAAGGAGCATGTACCATTCTAACAACATAAAATAATATGGATCTAACTAAACATGTGTCATAAATTTGGCATAGAACAATGAACTTGCATTTTAGATCCAATTAACATGAATCTTAAGCATATGAACGAGAACTTGCATAGAATTACACAAATCCAATTAGGCATGTAAATGTGAACTTGCATTTGAGTTGGATCAAATTAACATAGATCTAAACATATGAGAATGTAGATCTAAACATATAGGTGTATATGACTTAGCCTAAAAACTTGCATATAACATAACATGAAAGAATCACCAAACTTATATACAACATGATAGGTTCATCGCCAAATTAATATTCAACATGATAGGTTCATCACCAATTTAACATACAACATGATAAGTCCAGTAAACCACAATAGTCTCATAGGCATATATAATAGAATTTTCACAAGAATAGACATGAATCAGCATCACCATCATCTTATAACTTGGCATAGTTCTAGTTTTCGCTTCATTACAGATCATGACTTTTATTTGTTCACATCTAAAGATTAACTGAACTTACAAACAAAAGAAAAATCTTGTTTTCTGGGATCTGTTTTCTAAAACTGAAAAGCTGTCCCTTGATGTAGACTATCGATTCTCGAATTTAGATTTGATTCGTAGCTTCTAACTTGCTTTCTAGTTAGCTTCCTAGTTGGAGAAGAATGGTGGCTATGCTAGGTTGACCATGAACAGCATGACGGCTCCTTGGAATGAAATTGTGTGGTTTAGGGTTGAGGGTTGGGGTTGTCTGTATAGAAGTTTAGATTTATATGAGCCGTTAGATCAACCTAGGAGCAATCAGAACCATCCAGACCAGATAGCGCTATCCAGAAACCGCCACCTATGCCCTAGTGACTCAGCAACAAGTCAAAAATCATCACTGTTCAGATCAGAGGACAGGAGTCGACCCCTACAGGGGGGGTCGACACCTATGTCGACTCCCCCTGGGGGGATCGACCCCTGAGCGGGAATTTTCCCGCTCAGCCTCTTTCGCCTAAATTTGAAATTCGAACTACTTTTTTTGATCTAATTATTATTTATATTTAATTTCTGATTTAACATGAAATCTTTTGAACTCCATAACTTCTTCATACGGAGTCCGGTTTACGCAAAATCGGACTCTATCTCAAGCAGAATTCTGAGATGAACGCAATGGCGTAACCCGTTTCCCTTAATTCTCACTTTTAAAATTAAGTATTCCTTAATTCGTTACTTTAATAAACATAGAAAATACGGGGTGTTACAGGGGCAAGACGTTTATTAATACAAAAGTTAATTAACTCTTTATGTTCTAAATAACATGAATTTGTCACTTTTGTGATAGGCCGTAACTTCCCCGCTAAGGAAAGCCGGATTACCTTGAGAACAACACACAAAAGAACTAAAACAGAAGAACATTTCATTGTATATTACAACAATTCATCAGAATACACGAATATACAGAGTATAAACAAATAATATACATTCTAAAATATCAGAGACTACAATACATACATAGCAGCGGAAAATAATACAAAACACAACTGAAGGAGATATGCGGATACAATATCATTCCAGTTGTTAACCAGGATCCTGTGAATATAAATCTGCAAAACCAAAATTACTAGCTGCCCGTGTTGAAAATAAAGGCATCCAGAGTTTAGGTTAAAACAATAAACTCCAGGTCAATCATGTGACTGGTGTGAGAACTAATATCTTTATTTTAAAGTTAGGTAAATCAAGGGACCACGCCGTATAACACGGAACGGGTTTCCTCCCAAGAATACCAGTGCATAAAACAACAGCGCAATGCTAAATAAAGAACAATGAAGCTATTATAAGACCCAGGTCCCATAACACAATGCATCGCAAGCCGGAGGATAGGGTTTTCCCTTATAATAGCCAAAGCATGCTTGATACGTTTAAAACAAATCATTTGATACTATAATAAGTGTATAGTGTTTAAAACAATTTCAATCATAAGTATCAATCATAGACGGCATGGGTACCATATATCATGTCGCCATACTAGGCTCTACAATCAAAACGGCAAAGTCACGTATTGGAAGTTGGATTTCCATCTATGAACCAAGGCAAAAGATAGTCCTCTACCGACTCGAGACTGTCTAGCCCGAGCCTCAGGCAAGTACTCAGTCAAGCCTTGGAGCGACAGGGCCGGTCCACCGATGTGGATTAAAATTCCTGAACACTGCGTTTTCCCGCCCTTTGGGGCGTAAGTGAGACAACAAATGACTCCATCGGTTCGAGAACGACCGATAAATCCGAGGCGCCTCGCAACAACAACAACCACACAGGTGAAAAGTATATAAATGTCAGCCAGTCTAAGCACTGACACCACCTAGCTAGAAGAAAACGCATGTCCTCCCTGAGGTCCTCGTCCTGTTTTTGGTTCATACCGGGGTGTGAGGCTCACGAATTAACGTTACACAAAGCGATGCCACTAAGGCCGTGCTTTGATCATCCACCACAAGACTTTGCTTTTCAACAGAAGCCTTGATCATTTGCATCTCAGCATGCCACACAGACAATTCACGCTATGCAACCGATATCAATCACACAGAATGAAATCCGATGTCAGACACACCATACAAGTTCGTTCTGAGTCTGAACGAAACCAGAGGCACTTTATACCTCACATATCCATTGATCTCCAAATACGTCTGGACGACCACCAACTATTTCCCTCCTCTTGGGTGTACAGCCCAATCAGGATCATCAGTAATTATCCAAACGATGTGAAGACCTCCGTTCTTCGACCACCGTCTTCATCTTCGACTTATCGTCGTATCAGTTATTCAGAATGGGATAAACCCGGTCTTTCTGAATAACTCGCGTATATAATAAAAAGTGTTACACAAACACAACATACGCCTCATTCCAGTTCATCAGTCACTAACCGTAAATTAGCAAGAGAATAATTCCCCAAATATTAACCCCGAAGGCCGAAACCAACATCAGATCAATACCCAGGAAACCATTCTTCTTAGCTAACCTATAGTTAGTTTCTAAATTTCACATTCATAGGGAAAGGTTCCCATTAATTTTATCAAAGATAAATTATTTAAATTTATTCTTTAATCTTCTTTTGAATATCAATTCAAACCAGATTAAGGTTTATCCAAACTAGCCGGGATTAACGAACCTTACCGAAGTAATCAATTGTTAAATTTCCCAACCCCAACCTATTCATCCCATGAAGTAAAACTGGTAATACTTCATTTCTAACACCACGATGTTATCAGTAAATTCAATTACCATTTCACGTTTAAATCTAATTAAAGATTTAACTATCGTCTGGAGTAAAACTGGTGGTACTCCATTCTCGATCATTTCATGAATTTGATAATTTTAATTATCAGATTCACTTTTCAATCTATTTAAAGATTCATTAAAACTCCACTTGGTTTTAATCTTTAACTGGGTTAAAGGACCAATGTCATTTAAAACACGGTTCACGATAAACCCAAAATCACATTCTATTCCATCAGCCCTTAACCGTAAATTAGCAAGTGAACAATTCCTTAAGTAATAACCCCGAAGGCCAAAACCAACATCAGATCAATACCCAATAAACCATTCAACTTAACTAATCTTTAGTTAATTTCTGATTTTCTTAACTCCATTGGGTCTAAGAATAGTATTATTAAAGATACCGTTCACGACAACCCAAAATCACATTCCATTAATTGTCGGGTTAAAGAACAAATGTTATTTAAAACACCGTTCATGATAAACCCAAAAATCAATTCCAATTCAACTCCAATTAAATATTATTTAATTGGTACACTTCATTAAATCTAAATAAAAAGATTTAATCTTTTTCTCAACTGGGTTTAAGAACAGTGTTAATGAAGACACCATTCACGACAAACCCAAATCCCATTTGATATTAAATACAAGGCTTTGAATAGAAAATATATCGGCTTATATTCAATATCAAATTATACGACCAACAAATATCGTATTGGAAATAATGATATAAATATATCTTTCAAATTTCCATAACCATATCTGTATAATCACGACGTTCAATATTGAAATATTTCGAAGATAATTTCGATTCAAATCCTTTCCCAATTTATATATTGGAAATTCTGGTTATTTTCAAAACCATTTCAAATCCAATTTATTTATTTCTAAAAATAATTGAATTATATTTCTAGTTCAAAACTAGTTCATTTCGATAAAAATCTATTTTTATCTTTTCAAATATGGAGTTTTTCATCCCAATTCTTTCCAAATCATTTCTTATGATTTTACACTAATTATTGATATTTTTTATAATTTTATCAAGGCCCGTACAGTCGATTTCCATCAATGGCCATCGAACTGCACTTACATCGACCTTTTCTGAAATTGATTTGGACATTATTCCAAATCCAACCGTTAGATTTCTAATTTCTTATATTCGTTAGAAATCTCTTTTCTATACAAACCCAACGGTTCCGGTTTGAGGAGAATCCGACGGTCGGATCTCCCGTAATGTCCGTTCGAAGTCAATGGTCGAAATTCACGAACTGCCGCAGCGCGGCGCGTTCTAGTCAGGCTATTATATTATATATATAATATATATTTCGTCGATTTCTATTTAAAACGAATTTTATAAATCGTTTTAAATTTGTTTTCAAAACGATTTCAACTTTTTATTCAATTTCAAATCAAAAGTGAAATTTTCCTTATAAATTCGTTTTAAATTCATTTCAAACTGATTTCAATTCAAATCGATTTCAATTCAATTTCAGTTCGTTTTAAATTCCATTCAAAACGATTTCCATTCGCTTTTAATTCAATTTCAATTCTATTCAATTTGAATTATATTTTCATTTCTATTCAATTCGAATTCGAATTCACTTTCTATTCAATTCGAATTGAATTCATTTTCTATTTCAATTCAGTCGAATTCATTTCAATTCAATTTCAATAAAATTTCAATTCGAATTATACTTTCAAAATATTCGATTTTGAAATCTCTTTTCGATACTCATTATAAAATCGACAAAATTCCCGTTTGCGTTGAAATGGCGTTTAACTACTTAACACGGCTTCACATTTCAATATTCAATGAATATTATTTTAAAATATTTGATAATTTTGAACTGGAATCAAACACAGTCAATTACCATATAATTTGATTATATGGATTTCATCCAATACATGTTTACAACAAGGAAGATAAACAATCAACCATCATCCAAAGTGCGTTCTACACTGTATAAGCATCAAATATAAATATTTAACGCTTATAACATCCTGTCAATCAATCGACATACAACTAATTATTGTGATTAGTGTATATCATCCCAATACCCGTGTGGGGTTTCAACCAATCAAACACAGTTTTTATTTGTGCCGTTGGGCGATGTGTAAAATTTATCGCTCCAATCAATATCAGTTAAATGTGTGTATATAAACAAATCGACCGATTTGTTTATATTTATTTATTTCATTTACACGTTAAAAATTCTATTTTTAACTATACAATATTTATTTTCCATATGAATATTTTATTTCATTTCACATCACACAATCAACTACACATCAAAATCAAACAAACAAGCATACAAGCCGTCCATGGTCCGTGGACGACGGGTGTCAGGTGCTACTAAACACCGTCTGCATCCTATTATATATTATTAACTAGAAAAAGAAAATTAAAGGTGAGAAGTTCTCACCAAGGGTTCCACTCCGCCATTCTTTAATTCTGAATTTCAGAACAGTCGAGATTTGCCTGACATTCCAATGCAGTCTTCTTTACGCTGTTCATATTAAAAATCACATTTTTAATATGATGTTTATATTGTAAAGATCACCTTTTTATTTCGCTACATGAATAAAAATTATATTTTTATATTCTCTATCATATAAAAATCATATTTTTATTTCAACGCTATGAAAATCACATTTTTATCATGATGTTTATATTTTAAATCAATGTTTATATTTTTAAACCTCACATTTTTATAACGCTATTTTCTATATAAAACTTATATTTTCATATTGCTACTTATATAAAAATCAGATTTTTACCATCGCTATATATATATATATAAATCTAATCTTTATCATCGTTTAAAAACCAAATCTTTACTTTCATAAAAATCATACCTTTCTGAATGCTCCATACATATAAAGATTCAATTTTTATAACGTCTTTCATATAATAAAAATCCCATTTTTATTATGATGTATTTCATATAAAAATTACCTCTTGATTTCATATTAAAAATCAAATCTTTTTGTTAAGAAAAATCAAATCTTTTTATATTTAAAGTTCAAACCTTTTTATTTTCAAAGATCATACCTTTTTAATTGTTTTAAAAAAAACAAATCTTTCATATATTCAAAAATTAAATCTTTCGTAGGTTCAAAAATCAAATCTGATTTTCATATAATGCTTCTAATTTATATAAATAAACTGAATAATAAGAAGAAACAATGTTATTAAATAAAACAGAAAAGAAAATCACCTTTCAAAGAGGGAGGAGGTGTTTTCGCTGGTCGTGGGTGGATGAGGGGTGCGCAGGGCGGTTTGGTGGTGGTGGGGTCTCTCCACACGTCGGCAGCGGTTTTTATAGGCTTGGGCGTCGGCGGTTTGGAGGGAAATAGGGGGAGGGCGCGGTCGTTTTAGAAGAGGGGGAGGAGCTAGCGCTGGAGCGCGACTTGGGGGGGGGGGGGGGGGCGCTATCGCGCCAGTGGCGGCGCGCTGAGAGGAGGGCGGAGGCGGGAGTGAGATCGACAGGGGGCACGATTTTATATTTTTTTGTCTTGAATGAATGAATCGGGGGGGGGGGGGGGGGCTGAGTGGTTAAAGGAGGAGAGAGGGATTATTTATTTATTTGATTTCAAAAAGAATCTTTTAATTTCGACCTCGAAACGAGACTCACTGCCTGTCGTCCCAAGCTAATTACCCCCATTCCGAACACAATGAGATATGTATCGTAAGCTGATTCGATCATTTCGATCAGTTTTCGTAAAAATCAAAATATAACACTATATATTGAATTTGAACACGCATTTCAATTTACCGGGGCCACATACTAACTTGAAAAATTCCCTAAAAATATTTTTCTAGCTTCGTATTGATGATACGGTCCTAACAAAACTAGTTTCATCAAATTCTGAGACCGTTTGAAAAATGGCCATTTTCAAGTCGATCGAAATTGACAAAACACGTTTTCCTTTGCCACGCTCACATATTAATTCGAAAAATTATGAATTTTGAAATCTAGCAATAACTTGAAATCCCGGATCCAACAAAAGTGGTTTCGTCAAAAACCGAGGTCGTTTTCAAAATTTCCATTTTTACGGGCCAGAATTCCATAGCGACTATTCTGAAATTTCAACTGGACGTAACTTTTGATTCCCGCTATGAAATTTCGATTTTTCGGATTCGTTGGAAAGATATTCTCAAATAGATTCTATTATTTTTAGTTTTGCTAAAATCCGGTTTATTTTGAATCCTGTACATTCATTTGAATTTTGAAATCGAATTATCGAACTACCGCGCCACTTTCAATTCCTTTTATAATTTAAAATAAATATTTATATTCTAACGACGATCTATAAAAATATACGTTCTAATTCTATTCAAAATAAATTTTTCGTTGTTTTTATTTAAAATAATTTATTTTAAATATTCAAAATTCATCAAAATTGCCAAAATAAAATTTTAAATTGGCACAAAATTTCCGGGTTATTACAACTTTATAGTACATCCTACCTTTGATCTTCTCCTTGATAACATATAACATTTAATTTATGAAGAATTAAGGAAGAAAGTGATTATTTATAGTAATGAAATATTGAGTACGAAAGCACGAAAGAATATGTCTAAAAGGCTTTTTAGAATTAGGGAATATTAGAATTAAGTAAGGTTGTAAGTTAAAACAACTGATCCTAGAGTTTATTTATACGATCTAAAAGTTTGTTTTTCACTCGTGAATGGTTTGATCAAAAGATATGGACATAACTTTTCGATTAAAGAGTTATGTCCCTTTGAAAGTTGCAACCCTTCAGTTAAGCCGGTTGAAAATAAATTTTAGTTGGTTAAAAAACAGTTAGTTTTTTATATTTATTATGCACAGTAAAAGAATCATGATTTAACTAGCTGAATATTCATTTGATTTTATGAATATTCAGCAACCAGCCAGCTGAATCTACAATTCAACTAGTTGTTTGCACATGTTTCTTTACGTAAGTGCACATCATAATATTTATAAGTATAAACAATTTTATATTGCTATATATTTCAGTAGTGATTTTAAAAAGAATTCTAACTATAACACTGACTCAAATACAATATAAAATATAACACTTAATCTATCTTCAAATCTTCTTGTATTTGTATCATAATCTCCAATATTTCTCCTACAATAATTGTTAGTATACGATATTGTCAATATGTAGTGGTCACAATCAAAAAATAGAGCTTCTAACCATCTCCCTTTTTTTATGATGACAATTATATATGGCAAGCATATATATATATATATATATATGTATGTATATGAAACAAAATATAGATAAATTCTATTTCTGTTTCTATTTACTTTTCCCGTGCTGCCCTTGTCTATATGCTATACTTTTCTCTCCTTTTGTCATTTCTAAACGGAGTTAGAGCTCACAAAACTATTAGTAATACGTGTATTATAAGCACGTAATTAAGCATATGACATTATATTTAACATTAGTCTTAATATATAAATATGTACGTATATCATGTATGACATTGAAGCATATGAACTAACATGTATGCTTGTGTGCAGTGCATAGGTATTTGAATTTGAACATTTATAAACTTATTAGCAGATAAGCTTTTAGGCATATGTCATGATTGGTCACATAAACATATGATATATACATTAAATCATGGTATAGATAATGGCAAGTGAACTATAGTGACCAAAAATCGTATATGACAATGAAAGTTATATGACCATGAGATGTATTGTAACAACCCGGAATTTCTGAACCAATTTAAAATTTTAATTTTAGCTATTTTAATGTATTTTGATTATTTAAAATGATTTGTTTTAAATAATAACAATTAAAAATTTATTTAAAACAAAATTAGAACGTAAGAATTTAATTTAATTATAAAAAGAGTTTGAAATGGCGCTAGTTTGAAATTTCGATTTTAAATTTCAATTGAATGTGTAGGATTCAAAATAAGTCAGAATTGAATGAAACAAGAAACGTTGGAATATTTTGAACTGTATTTTTCTAACGAATGTAAGAAACTAAGATTTCACTTTATAAATAGAAAGTTATGACCAGTTTAAAATTTAGAATAGTCGCCATGGAATATATATATATTTTTAAATTATATGTAGCCCTTAAAAATAGCCATTTTGCAAACGACCACCGTTTTCAATGAAACCACTTTTGTTGGACCCGGAATGTCAAATTATTATTAGGTGTCAAATTTCATAATTTTTGGAATTAATATGTGAGCGTGGTAAATTTAAACGTGTTTGGTAATTTCAGTTTGAATTTAATCGTCCGAAAAAGGCATTTTTCAAACGGTCACCAAATTTTATGAAATTATTTTTGTTAGGACCGTATCGTCAAAAAATACCTAGATTAATTTTTCTGTAATTTTTGGAGTCAGTATGTGGCCTCGGTAAATTAAAATGTACGTTTAAAATTCAATATATTGATTTATATTTTAGTTTAAAGAAAAACTGATCGAAACAGTCGAATGCGCTTACGAAACATATCCCATTGTGTCCGGAATGAGGGTATTTGGTTGGGGATGACAGTCGTTCGGTTTGATTTGGAGTTCGGATGCAAAAATCTCATTTTTGGAATTAAATAATATTATATATATATATCTAAAACCTGACCGTGGCCTCATTATATTTTCCGCCGCCGTTCGATCTGGATGATTAAAATTGCTCCGTTCTTCTTCTCCAAATTTTGATCAATCCGCACAAAGTAATCAAACACTCTTAAAGGAAAATCGAAGAGCTCCTCATGATCTTCAAATCCAACGGTGATGATCGCTTCTTGATCATCGTGGTGGCTGTATTCTGTCTCTAAACCGTCGTTGTTCACATCGATTCTTGTGGGTCCTGGGTGCTTCGAGTTGGGGGAGGCTGAGGGTGTAGGTGCGCGATGTTTGGAGCTTTAGCGTGGTGACCTCAGATCAGCGGCAGGCGGTCTGGTTGAGGCGCGGTGGTGGCAAACTCGTGGACGACGATGGGTTAAAGGGTTCAATGGGTTAAACGATAAAGGGGGAGGTAATTGTAAATTAATTAATTAATTTAATTTCTCGTTTAAATAATCAAATGTTTAAACGTCCGTGTCTTTTTCTTACGAGGTCGAAATCCAGTGATTTCAGTTGTGTTGGAATCGCGGTGACGAATACTACACGATAGAACTGACCAGAACGAAAATGGAGCCAGTTGGAATTTTTGACAAAATTAAATGGCTGTTTAATTTTGTTAAAAAACAATCTTCAAATAAAGACTGACGGAGTGGAACCCAAAGTGAGAATTCTCTCACTAAAATATTTGTACAGTTATTTAATTTATTTTGTAATTGTAAATATATGGAAATTGCCAGTGTTGATTTTTATCTGTTGTATGCGACATTGCTTGAGTTTAACACATGAACTATTCACGACTCATCTGCACAAGAAGCTTTGTTTGAATATCCGACACTCATATTTCATACAATGTGGATACACTTTGTGGTTGTTGAAATGTGATATAATATCCTTTTATAATCTGTACAGTGAAAATTTGTTAAGTAGAAAAATAATTCAAACCGAATTAGAATTGGTTAAATTTATCAACCAATGACTTATTTAAATAGACTGTTGTTGTTTGAAAATCCCACATGGGTATTGGGATGACATTTGACATACACTAATCCCAATATTTAGTTGTATGTCGACCAATTGACTGACTGACTATTGTAAGTGTTATTTATTTATTTTAATGCTTATACAGTTATAGAATTCACTCTGGATGATGCTTGAATGTTGAATGATTATTTATCATTATTGTTGAATACATGCAATGTATGAAATCCATATAACTGAAATTATATGGTAATTGATTGAGTCGCAATCCAATTCAGAAATAACGAATATTTAAAAATAATATTCAATGAAAAATCAAAATATGATTTTGATGTCCGATTTTGGATGGACACGAAAATATTGAAATATATGAAGCCGAGTAAGTAGAGATACACCATTTTTACTCAAACGGAATTTTCCGTCGATTCTATTCATTTTATAATGAATACATAAAGGAAATGGAATTCAAAATCTGATATTTTGAATATATTATCATTTTAATATTATAATGATATGGAATATTCAATCTTGATTTAAAATTGAGAAATTGGAATCGTTTAAAAAAAATTTTATAAATATTTTATAAAATACGCTTTAAATGGAAATCGATGTAATATATATATATATATATGTTATATATTTAAATGGCTTGAATAGAACGCATCACGTAGCGACCGTTCGCGAATTTCAACCATTAACTTCAAATTGATGTAAAGGGAGATCCGACCGTCGGATTCCCCTAAAACCGTAACCGTTGGGTTCGTATCGAAAAGATCTTTCCAATGAACATAAGAATTTAATTTTGAATGGTTAGATTTCAAATTATGTCCAAATCAATTTTAGAAAAGGTCGCTTTGGATGCAGTTCGTTGACCATTACTGGAAACCAACTGTAAAGGCCTTAATAAAATTATTAGAAATATGGAAAAATTGTGTAAATTCATATAATGATTTGGAAAGATTTTGGATGAAAAATTCCATATTTGAAATGATAAAAATATATTTTTATCAAATGAATTAGTTATTAACTAGAATAATAATCCATTGTTTTTAAATAAATAAATTGGATTTGTAAATGGTATTAATATAACCGGAATTTTCCAATGAATGAATTGGAATGGGGGTAATCTTCGGAATATTTCGATATTGGATTCTGTGATTATATGGATATTGTTGAGGAATTTGGAAGATACAGATATCGTTATTCCTAATGTGGTTTCATAATTTGATATTGAATATAAGCTGATATTATTTCTATACAGAGCCATGTATTTAATATCAAATTGGATTTTGGGGTTTGTCGTGATTGGCGTCTTTAAGAACGCCGTTCTTAAACCCCGTTGAGAAAAGAATAAATCTTTTAATTAAGATTAATGAAACTTTCCAATTAATACATATAATTGGAATTTAATGGAAGATGATTTGGGTTTATCGTGAACTGTGTTTTAAATGACATTGGTTCTTTAACCCAGTTAGAGACAAGATTAATTTTCTTAAAGTGGAATAATCATTAAATAATGATTTTTGGAGATTAAAACCAGTTGGATTTTTAATAAATCTTTAATTTGATTGGAAAGTGAATGAGTTAATTAAATTTAACGAATTCATGAATTGATCGAGAATGGAGTACCACCAGTTTTACTCCAAGCGATAGTTAAATCTTGATTAGATTTGAACATGAAATGGTAATTGAATTTACCGATAACACCGTGGGTGTTACATATGGGGTACTACGAGTGTTGCTCCATGGGATGAATAGGTTGGGATTGGGATAAATAAATAAATGAATACTTCGGTAAGGCTCGATAATCCCGACTAGTTTTATAAACCTTAATTTAGTTTAGAATTGTAAAAGGATAAAATAAAATCTTTCGGAAAGGATATCCAAAGGAAGACTTAAGAATACGTTTAAAAGAACTTATCTTTGATAAAATTAATGGGAACCTTTCCCCAAAGATATGAATTATAAATAAAAGACTATTCTAAGTTGGAATGAGGCGTATGATGTGTTTTTATAGCACTTGATTATTGATTATAAAATACGCGAGTTTTTTGGAAAGACCGGGTTTATCCCATTCTGAACAACCGATACGGCGACTAAAATTCGACGATGAAGACGGTGGTTGAAGACCGGAGATCTTCACATCGTTTGGATGATTACTGTTGTCTTGATTGGGATGTACACCTAAGACAAGGTAATAAGTGGTGATCGTCCAAACGTACTTGGAGATCGACCGGATATGTGAGGACCTCTCTCCTGCATTGGACATATTTGACGAGGAGTAAGGTGCCTCTGGTTTCGTTCAGACACAGAACGGACTTGAAAATGGATGTATGTCTAACATTGAATTTCATTTTGTGTTGATTGATTTCTATTACGTATATATCTATTTGGTGGCGGAGAATTTATTCTCTTGCTTAACACCCTTCTTTGAGACGTACGAGCTTAGAGGTTATAAATTGATAAACATCAGTTGCATGGCGTGAATTGTCAGTGTGGCATGCTAAGATGAAAATGATCAAGGCTTTTGTTGAAAAGGAGAGACTTGTGGTTGAGGATCAAGGCATGGATTTAAATAGCATAGCTTTGTATATAGCGTTAATTCGCAAGCCTCACACCCGGTATGAGTCAAAAATGGGATAATGACCGTAGGGAGAACTTACGTTTCTTTCTAGCTAGAAGTGGTGTCATGGTATGGAGCCCAGACATTTTTACTTATGTGGATGATGGATTGCGAGGCGCTTCAGATATGATTGGTCGACGTACTGATCATTTTGGAGGTCCGATAGGACTGGAAAACGTATTGTTTAGGAATAATTAATCCACTAAAGTAAGTGTGGACCGGCCCTACAGCATCCAAGGGTTTCCCGTAGGTGCGGTCCTGAGGCATTTGCTAGAGTGTCTCAAATCGGAGAGGAGCCATCCCTTGCCTCGACTCATAGATGGAATCCAATTTCCAATACACAACTTTTCGGTTTTAGTTGTAAACCTATATTGTGACATAGTAGGATGGGGTACTATGATGTCTATGATTGATACATTTATATTTGAAGTTGATTTCTTCACTTATAGTAATAATAAAAGATAAATTTCGCGTACCAAGCATATTTGGCCATTATAAGGTAAAACTCTACCCTCCGGCTTGCGTTGCACTGTGTGATGGGACCTGAGTCTTATAGTGGCTTCATTTTTCCTTTTAGCATTGCGTGGTTTGTTTATGGTATTCTTGGGAGGAAACCCGTTCCATGTCATACGGCGTGGTCCCTTGATTTACCCAACTTTAAAAATAAATTTAATAACTGTTTTAGTTCTCACACCAGTCCCATGACTGACTCAGAGTTTGTTGTTTCTACCTAAACTCTGGGTACCCATATTTCCACATAGGCAGCTAGTAGTTTTGGTTTTCGCAGATACATCTTTTCACAGGATCCTGGATTACAGCTGGAGCTATATTCGGAAAGCTTTGTATCCGTATGTCTCTTTCAGCTGTGCTTGTAGATGACTTCCGCTATACATTATACTTATGTATATATATTTTCCATTGCTTTGTAATTTAAATCCCTGATATTTTTCCGCTGTGCAATATTATTTATTCAATCTCTGATATTCTTGTACTCTGATGTAAATTGTTGTAATAGCAATGAAATGTTCTAGTGTTTGTATTCTGATGCGTCGTGTTCTCAAAGCAATACGGGCTCCTCCGTCTCCTTCGGGATCGGGGAAGTTTGGGTCGTTTCATTGTGGTATTAGAGCTTTGGTTTACAGAACTCGAGAACAAGGCACATTAGAACCAAACGAAAGAATTCATCAGAGATAGGATTAGTAATATCCTATAAGAATGACTCGTTAGAGATAGGGTTAGTAATACCCTAGAATGAGTTTAAAGAGTGTTATTTATAAAAAAACAAATTTAATTTTGAAAATTACATCTTATTTTGCGTATTTGAGTATTTTATTTTATTTGATTTTGGAATATCGGGTATAAGAAGATTTTTGCATATACGATTAGCTAGCGTGTGTACGAAGTCTCAAATATACTGGGTAGATATAGAATCACACTCTAGTCACCCAGAGATGATCCTGATGATCGCTATAGCGTCATCATTATTTATGTTCGAATTTCGAAAGTGGGATCTCTATATATTTCCAATTGACTGGCATGAGAACCAAAACTTAGATATTGTATTGTTGTGATTTGGCATTAAAAATATGATTTTTGAGTGTATATAAGAGTTATATATTTGAAAAGCTAATCAACTAATTGATTGCTGGTTGCGATGTGTGATCATTGGTTTGATTAATAAAAATATTGGAACAATAAAACCCATATGAGAATGAATGATAAATAAAACCAAACCAAATATAATATAGAGCTGAATAGAAAATTAATTCGAATTGGATTTATATATAGATAGAGATGCATATATATGTATGTTGAGCAGGTTATCGATTCGCTGTAGAGTAAAGAAATAAAATGCGTGCCCGACAAACAGGTGCACCTTAATGAGTTAGTTAGGTAATTTTATTTATTATATAAACTACTGTGAGTGTTTTTGGATGTGTTGTGATGGTTGTTCTGTGTGAGATTATAAACATACGCCATGGGATAGCAACAAATAAATTATGAACTACACTACATGGCATACTACATGAAGACAACATATCATACATATTCCATTTAAGCATTTGGCGCTTATATGACGAGGTTTGGATTTCCATACGGGCGAGACGCTTGTATGGCGATGACTGTATTACAGGTTGAACAAAAGACTGATTATGGACATAACTAAGTAATACATGTAACGGCTCTCGGGGCAGGATTTAATAAAAACCCTACACAGGTCTGGAGATGACAAAAATTCACGTCTCTCTTGTTGTTAATTAAGGCACATGGATTATTTTATTTCCAACACTGGGGAAAGGTATGAGATTATGATTTTTTACACATCTCCCTTGGGTATAGATAGGTCACGAAAATTGTGTATGCTTTTTATTGATTTATTGGGTGCCTAATACGGCCCAATAAAATTTTCAAACCCTACTCGTACAAAGAAGGTTATGGCGAAGTTTTTCGAAAATCTAGGAGGTTAGCCAAATTTTTTGATAAATTTAGAAATTCTTAGGAACTGAATAGTTAAAGAATGAAAACCAGAATGAAAGTTGAGTTGGTTGGTTAAACAACTTTCTGCTCCGTTCCTTTTCGAGGACGAAAAGATTTTAAGTGCGGGAGATTGTAACAACCCGGAATTTCTGAACCAATTTAAAAATTTAATTTTAGCAATTTTAATGTTTTCTGATTATTTAAAACGATTTATTTTAAATAATAACAACTAAAAAATTTATTTAAATCAAAATTAGAACGTAAGAATTTAATTCAATTATAAAAGGTGTTTGAAATGGCTCGGTAGTTTGAAAATTCGATTTTAAATTTCAGTTGAATGTATACGATTCAAAATAAGTCAAATTGAATAAAACAAGAAACGTTGGAATATTTGAACTGTTATTTTCTAACGAATGTAAGAAACTAAGATTTCACTTTATAAATTGAAAGTTATGACCAGTTTAAAATTCAGAATAGTCGCTATGGAATATATATATATATATATTATATACCCCTTAAAATTAGCCACTTTGCAAACGACCTCCGTTTTCAATGGAACCACTTTTGTTGGATTCAGAATGTCAAATTATTGTTAGGTTTCAAATTTCATAATTTTATGAATTAATATGTGAGCGTGGTAAATTTAAACGTGTTTGGTAATTTCAGTTTGAATTTAATCGACCGGAAAAAAGGCATTTTTCAAACGGTCTCCAAAATTGACGAAATTATTTTTGTAAGGACCGTATCATCAAAACATAGCTAGATTAATTTTTCTGTAATTTTTGAGGTCATTATGTGGCCTCGGTAAATTAAAATATACGTTTAAAATTCAATATATTTATTTATATTTTAATTTAAAGAAAAACTGATCGAAACAGTCGAATTTTCTTATGAAACATATCCCATTGTGTTTGGAATGGGGGTATTTGGTTAGGGATGACAGTCGTTGGGTTTAATTTGGAGTTCGGATGCAAAAATCTCATTTTTGGAATTAATTAATATTATATATATATATCTAAAACCTAACCGTGGCCTCATTATATTTTCCGCCGCCGTTCGATCTGGATGATTAAAATTGCTCCATTCTTCTTCTCCAAATTTTGATCAATCCGCGCAAAGAAATCAAACACTCTTAAAGGAAAATTGAAGAGCTCCTCATGATCTTCAAATCCAACGGTGATGATCGCTTCTTGATCATCGTGGTGGTTGTATTCTGTCTCTAAACCGCCGTCGTTCACATTGATTTTTGTGGGTCTTGGGTGCTTCGAGTTGGGGTGGCCGAGGGTGGAGGTGCACGACGTTTGGAGCTTTGGCATGGTGACCTCAGATCGAGGGCAGGTGGTCCGGTTGAGGCACGACGGTGGAAAACTCGTGGATGACGACGGGTTGAAGGGTCCAGGGGGTTAAACGATAAAGAGGGAGGTAATTATATATTAATTAATTAATTTAATTTCTCGTTTAAATAATCAAATGTTTAATCGTCCGTATCTTTTTCATACGAGGTCGAAATCCAGTGATTTCAGTTGTGTTGGAATCATGGCGACGAATACTACATGATGCACTACACCATATCTGCTGATTAGGCTGTGTTTTTAGCCGTATCTAAAGCACTTGGGCACGATAAAAAGTCGTATCAAAAAGTGGCGTGTCTAATTATTAGATACGGCTATAGGCCGTGTCTAACTTGAAATTTGCACGCCCACGTAGCCGTATCAAAAGGTGAAATAGAAACGGCTCACTGCCGTATCTAAAGGGCAGCTAGATACGAATGTAAACCGTAGCTAATTTCCGATGGATGCTGCTTTAATATATTTTAGAAAAGGTTTTAGACCGTATCTATGATGTCAGGTAGACACGGTCTTAAACCGTACCTTATTATATATACGTATATATATATATACATATACATATTATATATATATATATATATATATATAAACAGAAACTACAACACATATTTTCCATAACACAAACCATATTACAATTTATACAAAGCATATATAGCACAAATTATACACAAAGCATAACAAGAATTTTCATAACACAATTTATAGAGTGTCGTACAATTATTAAACGGAAACTGTCACAGTTGTTTCATCTAATTACAAAGTCTGATATAACTGAGATGGTTATTGAAAGTAGCAAATTTAATCAAAGAAAAATAAACGTGATAAAACTGCAGGATCGGACCGGGAAGATTGAGCGTGCTCATCGTGCTGTGGTCCTAAATTAAAGCGATGATGAGCAGATGCTGATATTGAATGTACAAAATTTATATGTTTCAAAGCTTGCGTTGATAAGCTAAGCTAGATGTACACACACGAATTATCAGCGGATCAATCAATTTGTAAAAACATTAACAAATAATATTCGTGTGTGCATATCATGTCTCATGTGTATGCCACCGAAGAGAGTTCATGAAACTAATGCAAACACAAGTGTCATGGAATTCTTATTTCATAAGTAAACCAAGAGTCAAGTGTAAAATTATATATACCTGGTCCAACGTCTAAAGATAGTGAATCAGGGACTTCACATGACACATATACCCACCCACTCCGACTTCATCAAAGGTCTCTGCAAATTGACGATTCAGTTTGGAGGTTTTCTCATCCGGTAGCAGTATACTATCCAAAACAACTTTTTCATGTGTAGGTGGTACAGGAATCCTATGGCATCTAGATGACGTAGGATCTCGACAGACAGTACCTGTTGCAATAAAGTCGAGAATTTCAAAGGATGGTATTAATAAAATATGCTTAATTTTATTAAAATAGGAAAACTGGAGTATGTATCCATTAGACTTTAAGCACTCGCTTTAGATCAGAGTGCAATAACATATGCAACACCCTTTGATTTTATTAATAAAACATACCTGTTGCTATTATGTCTAGATCAGACTTGAGAATTTCACATCGTTGATTGTTCACCGCATTGGTCGTATCCAGGATCGGAGAAGGAACACCCTTTGATGCACTGATGTGTGTACTGCTGCATCCTCCATCCGACGTAGTTAATGGTGCCTGAGTTCCTTGATCAGTCAAAGTTCTTACCATGTTGATCAGAACCTCCATTTTTCCAGACAAATTTCCCGCTGTACCCTTCATATCAGTCATCATACCCTCCAAGCTTCCCACCCTCATTTTCATCTCATCATTGTCTTCACGAACATGTTTGAATCATTTATGTGCAATGGCACAAGCCTTAACATGCATCTTTGGTATGATGCTCCCAACAGCGCGGCTCCTACCCCTTGTATCCTTACCCAACACTTGCGATAAGATATCTTCATCAACAGGCAATTTTTCTTCATCACTATCGGTGATCTTTTCCTTCAATTTGGCAATTTGATCCTGGGATAAAAATTAAATGTGTTTACACCAACATTTACTTGTAACAGCTTGTAACTATAGTATGTTACTCCTAACTGAATAAATTCAATCCAGACATAACACCATAACAATAAAAACACATAATGAAGAAAATGTCATGAGAAACTAATTAATCACAATTATGGAAAGCCTGAAATGAAAGTCCAAACAATAGGCTGCTCGATGTTAATTGTAATAACCATAATACAAGTAAAAACTTACGAAGTACGCAGACGTGGCATCTGATATGCTACCATCTTTTTTCCTGTGTGTCTTCTCCCATACTTGACGATGGTTGATATTTGCTGATGGACTTGCAATAATCTGCAATATATTCCATTTCATGTATATTCTCTCCCTTAATTGTGTTTTTTACTACTGTTGAAAGAAAATGATTAAATAATTTACCAATTCGTGTTCTACTCTAGCGTGACTTTTACGTCCTGCATGGTGGGCACAACTTAGACTGGATCTATTTTTTTTGCCTGCCATCCTTCTTCCGCTTGCTTCAGGCGTTGCTTCATTCTTTATGAACTCATTCCAATCATCTTGAGCAATCGAAGGTGGATAATGTTTCATCCGTTCTTCTTCATTGTCGAAAATGTCATAATAAGTTGCTCTCAAGTTTTTCTTGTCTCTCCTAAAAGCCTCGGCCATTCTTTTTGAAAACATTTCATTTGAAAGCGGCTCAAGCGTATACATTTTCTGCAAAAATTAAGAGTCAGAGACTGTAAAAATAAACCGTAACATTTACATGCAATTTTTCACAAATTTACCACCAACTGGTTCCAAACGTCGTCCTTATATGTTTCGGGTACTTTATCCCAACCTGTGTAAGAGATCGGCACATAAGATCATACTAGTTTACCAAGCGTAGTAGCGATTTTTGGAGCATTTTCTGAGACTGGAATACCAAGTAGGTTTTGTTCAACTTGTTGATCTTTCGAACACGATGCATGTGATGATGTTGGATCTAGCGACGTATTTTCCTGCGAAATAGAAGCAACATTAAGAATCATGACAAACACCATGAATAACAATATTATTCACATTTGTTACTGATCGTGTTCTCTATTACAATTTCACTCATGCATACACCATGAATATGAAATAGTTAAAGGAAATAATAAATGCATAATGGATTGCGATCAGAAAGTGTAAGTCATGACATTCCAAATACATATGATTCCCTGGTAAAAAAGCATCAACAATTCATAGGTTAACACATGAGTTTGGTTAGATCTTCTAGTTTTTCATTGTCTTCAAAAGCTGATTGATAGATGGTAGGAGACTCAATGTCATCCACATTTGTATTCGACCGTTTTGGTGTATGCAAAACCACAGACCAGCTGTCATTTTCTAAATCTTTTGAGTAGAACACTTGGCTCGCTTCTGATGCAAGAATAAATGGTTCATCATTCACGTTGTCCCTATTCTTCAATTTTCCTAAATTAACCATGATCAGGTTTGAAGCGGGATCTATTTTGCAACCATTGATCTTATCCTCGACTTTTACCTAATCGCAATAAAAAATTGTTTGTTTGAAATCAATGTAATCCAACTCAAGTATCTGCTGAATGACTCCGTAATACGTTGTTTCTGCTTCCTTATAATTCTTATCTTTGCCACTCACTCTAAATTTTGTAATTTCTCTCATGCATACACCACTATCCTGCGTTACCATATGGTCTTCGTACATTTCCGTGGAAAATAAAAATCCATTCACTTGGTACTTCGTATAACTAAGCGCCGTGAAATTCGGCCCGTGTATTAGCCGCCAAAGAGTTGGGTCTGCATCGCTGCAATTCAACAACTACATAAAACACAAGAACAAAAATCAAGCATGTTCACGATGGTGTATTGCAAACTTATAAAAACGTGAAATACTGTAGATGATGTAATACCTCATTACGTAACCATATAGTAAAAGGTTTAACGACTTCGACAGTTGTACCTCTGCCTCGTGGTTGAAATTAAGTGCTTTTCACATAGGAGTTGTACCTTCTATACGTAAATAACACATATTAAAATGAATATATAAAGTGAATTAAAAAATGGAAATTCGAAACCTACATCATGAACTTACTTCTTCCATGGATCCAATCCATCATACTTACTTAGGACCCATCTACGCACTTGTTCGAATTGCACTTGGGTTAAACTTATATCTTTACCATTATCCAAAGGTATCTCACCAGCAAACTCATCTTCCTCGTCTAAAAATGCTTCGCGGGTATGTTTATGGTTGCCATAACCTCCATTTGGGATATATTCCATGCAATAAAGGCTAGCTTCTTGTATGATATATCCTTCTGCAATACACCCTTCAACGTATCTTTTGTTGCGCACATACCCTTTATATGTTTTCATCAACCTATGATTGTGATCAATTATAATTTGCACATGATAGCCATTTATACTGAATAATAATGTACATAACTGAAATTAGTAATTTAACGTTCAAAAGGGTACATCCATCTATATCTGATAGGGCACCAACCAATGCTTGATCGCTAAATGAACCATAACATGGATACTGATATCAAAAAATACCGGTGGAAAATGTTTTTCAAAAACACACATTGCTTCCACCAACATTGCCTTTGCTTTTATAAGGTGTTCCCTATTGATAACCTTCGAGCACAAAATGTTAAAGAATAGAATAATACGATGAATAGCATTTCGTAGATTCTTATGTTGTGTATAAGTATATTGAAGCAATATCGGAAGCAGATGTTGCATTATGACGTGGTAATCATGTGACTTCATATTTTTTAGTTTGAGAGGATTGATGCACACGTTGTTGCGGAAGTTAGAAGAGAATTTGTTAGGTACTTTCAAATTTTTCAATATGGTGCAAAATCTTATCTTTTCTTCTTTGCTCAAGGTGAAATTTGCCTTTGGTATGATTGTTTTTTTGGTTTTGGGATCTACCCTCACTCACAACTTTTGTTTTATACCCATGGTTTTCATATCCTTGCGTGCATTGATGCCATCTTTTGACTTCTCTTTATGGCCCATAATGGTGCTGATGAGATGCTCTGCGACATTATTCTCCGTATGCATAACATCAATATTATGTCGAATCATATTTGCTTTCCAATATGGTAAATCAAAAAAGATAGACCTCCTATACCAAGTAGAAACATTGTCACCTTCTTCAACGGCCGACTTTTTCTTTTTTCGACCAACTTCTTCTTTGTGTTTACCGATTTTCATTTTGACACTCGCTACTCTCTTTTCAACTTCAAAACCATTCAATGGCCTTTTAGGACGACTAAGTTCTTGTTCATTGATGAAATTTGTCTTGTTGTATCGAAACCTATGTCGGTTTGGAAGGTACATTCGATGTCCCATAAAACACATCTTCTTACTTTCAGGAAGATGATAAGAACAAGTGTTTTCCCCACAAATGGGACATGCAAAGTAACCGTGAGTTGTACATCCCGATAAAGTCCCAAGAGCAGGGTGATCATGGATCACCCACAACACCCTAGCTCTCGTTGTAAACTCGGATTTACTTGATGAATCATATGTAACAACTCCTTCCCATAACTGCTTTAACTCGTCTACTAACGGCTCTAAATAAACATCAATATCCTTCCCCGGTTGTTTTGGCCCAGAAATCAATAGTGTTAACATTGAAAACTCCCGTTTCATGCACATAGACGGAGGAAGATTATACGGTACTACAATTACCGGCCAATAACTGTAAGGGTTAGTAAGAGAAGCATTCAAACAGAAACCATCTGTTGCTATACCAAGTGTGACATTTCATGGCTCGACTGCGAATGTTTTATCAAAGGAATCCACGGCTTTCCATTGAGAAGTGTCACATGGATGACGCATTGCATTTGGATCAGACTTGGCACGACCATGACAGGTCATTGCATCTGCTATCCATGGTATAGTATACAATCTCTTCAATCTAGAAATTAATGGAAAATGTCTTAATGTCTTTCGTGCTACTTTGGTTCCTTTTCTCTCGTCGTTAAAAGATGTCCTATTTCTTGGTTCTTTGCAATTTGTACAAGAAATTCTATTCGCATCATCTTTCCAGTACAACATGCAATCATTGATGCATGCTTCATAAGTTGTGTAATTCATCCCAACTTTCTTAATGAACTTCTTCACGTCGGGGTATTTTGTCGGTAGCGTGTTACCTTGGGGAGTAACTCCTTCATTAGTTCAAGTAGTGCAGTCACACCATTATCTGAGAAGTTGTATTGGGTCTTCAAGCTATTCAGTTTCACAATGGCATACAGCTTCGTTATCCCTCTTGGACATGAAGGATACAGTGGCTCTTTTGCGCTTACATAAAGTGGTTTATACTTCTTACTTTCATTGTCCTGCCAATTGCCATCATCCGTACACTGCTCTCCAACATTAGCATGATCAAACAACGGATTTTTAGGTTGAAAATCATGAAATCTATTTGCATCATTGACTAGATCTTCCATCATAATATGTTCAGCCTAGTCAGTACTTGTGGAATTACTAATTGGTTGTTGTTTTCCCATCTCCACCCTATATTCCCCATGAAAATACCACACGCTATATGATTGGATAAAACCCCATCTAAGCAAATGAAAAAGAATTTCATCTAATTTGAACGTCTTCATATTTTGGCACCGATTGCAAGGGCATAAATACACCCCTTTCGTACCACCGTTTTCTTCAACAGAACAAATAAACATTTTCACCCCATCAATATAGTATGGAGATCTTTGATCAGATTCATTTATCCACTTTTTGTCTATACCGAACGACATGTTGCCAGCCTATAAATTCAAAAATTGCTACAACTTACAAATTGCATCAATCACTGGATGTTTTCATTGGCAAGTTGGTTTTTTTTACTGGTTAACCTAAAACTAGTTTTATTTACTGGAATGGGTATAGCAGTTGTTGGGAAAAAAACATTTCCAACAGCAATTTAACAAACAAAATCCAAGGTTCATATTTTACATATTTAGTATCATGACAAGCTAATTTAATACAAGGAAATAGATCAAATAACGTGTGCACTAACCATGGTGTTCTATGACCAACTTGAAAAAGCCTAACTTTCTTCAATGTTCAACCTTGCTTTGTAACCGCCCTTGGGTAAAAACCAATATATAGCTCTCTGGCCTACAACATGTTGAGCATGAATTGAAACAATAACGCAAAAAATATTGATTACAAGAAATTGAATAAAACCAAAATTTTACCAGCAATAGAGACGCACGATTTGCAGGCAATGACAAAGAAGCAGATATGAGCAGATAACTATCGGATTTCTGTAATTTTTTGGGAGCAATTTTCAGAAATGGAAAAAGGGCACGGGATACAATATTAGACGAGGGAAATAAAAAAAGGGAGGGAGATAACCTGAAAGGAATAAAAAATTTGGAGGGATGGGTGTGCTTTTTTGGGCAATAGTTTTACACAAAAAAAGCATGAATTTGAAACGGCCAACAATCGAATATATTAACCGATCCGGAGCATTCGCGAGGGACGGTCAGATTTGGGTTACTTGTGGTGGTGCGGATCGCAAACTGTTGTTTGATACGGACCTGAGCATTATCAAATTTGATACGGCTATTAGCCGAATCTTACGCCCGCATCCGTGTGTGCCAAATTGGCTGATATGGTGTAGTGATGGAACTGACCAGAACGGAAATAGAGCCAATTGGAATTTTTAACAAAATTAAATGGCTGTTTAATTTTGTAACAACCTGGAAAATCAGATCCAATTTAAACTTTTTAATTTGGCTATTTTAATGAATTTTGAATAGAATTAGAAAATATAAATTTATTTTAATTATATAACGAGCCTGAAATGGCCCGACAGTTTGAAATTTTAACTTTGAACTTTGACTGAATGTACAAGATTCAAAATGAACCAGATTTTAGTGAAACCAAAAGTATTTAAATCTATTTAAAAATATCTTTCTAACGAATCTGAAAAATTGAAATTTCATAGCGGGAATCAAAAGTTATGGCCAGTTGAATATTCAGAATAGTCGCTATGAAATTTAATATAAATATAGCACTTAAAAATAGACATTTTGTAAACGATCTCCCTTTTCGAAGAAACCACTTTGGTTGGATCTGGAATGTCAAATTATTGCTAGGTGTCAAATTGCATAATTTTTGGAATAAATATGTGAGCGTGGCAAAGGAAAATGCGTTTGGTAATTTCAGTTTGAATTGGATCGACCAGAAAAAGTCCATTTTTCAAACGGTCTCCAAATTCGATGAAATTAATTTTGTTGGGATGGTATCGTCCCAACATAGCTAGATTTATTTTTCGGGAGTTTTTGGAATCAGTATGTGGCACCAGCAAATTAAAATGTACGTTCAAATCCAAATTTTAATGTTTTATATTTTAATTTGAAGAATAACTGACTGAAACAGTCGAATGGGCTTACGAAACATATTCCATTGTGTCCGGAATGGGGGTATATAGGTACAGGCGACACTCATTGGGTTTGATTTGGAGTTCGGATTAGAAAATACTATTTCAGAAATTAAAATATATATGGACCAATCAAATTATTTCTTTCATTATTTTATTTTCCTTAAAAAAATCTCAAAAACCCCCGTAACCACCTGCTCGACGACGGAAACGTGTTTAGAGCTTCCCAGCCCGATTCCGGCCAAATCACTCAATAAGCCCGATTCTGGCCAAATCACTCAGTAAAATCACTCGACCTAGTGGAAGTTTTTGTAGATCTCATCGAGGGCTTTAAATCCATACCCACTACGTCTTCAACCATTGAGTATTCACGGAGAATCGACGCCAGGAAGTCGTCCGCTTCAAGCCGCAGCCGTGCTATCCTCCAACGATCAAACTTGACCGCGCCCCCACCAGCCTGCGCGCCTCTCCACGCCCTTCGTCGTGGTGTATTCAGATCTTGACCTCGTGCCTCGGATTTCACGAAAAATAGAAACCCTAGTTTGAATCAAAAACTGAAAGGTATGACAGTAGTTTATTTAAAAGGTTAACAACACTTTAAAGTATTGCAAATTATGATTTTAGAATAAAAATCATATCATTAACATATGTTGTCGAAATCCAGTGAAACCGAAGACATTGGACTCGTGACGGCGTACTCTACATTCTAGAAGAGACTAGAGAATTTTCGGAGCTTCCTACGATTTTAGAAGGAGTGGAACCCAATGTGAGATTTCTAAATTCAAATTGGATTGAAATAGCGACGTATAAATTATATAAGCGATGTATAAATTATATACGCATTGTTTACCTCATATATGGGCATTGTATAAATTATATAAGCGATGTATAAATTGTACATGCGTTGTATAAACCATATATAACAATATGGAATTGAAATGGAAATACATACAAACATACATATATATATATACATACTCCCCTCATCCACAGACCATGGACGATATATATTGGTTGTGTTGTTGAAAAATGATTGTGATTGTTTGGATTGTGGTTCAGAATGATTGATTGTGATCGAAAAAAAGTTGTTTGGGTTTGTGGTAAATTCACATTGTTTTGAAAATGGATTGTATAGCGAAAAGAAATTGCATTAGGCAAATGAAACCCCTTGTAAATGCCGTGAGGCATAAGGTAGCGCAAGGAGACGTACTCGTAACGGTGCCTGTTTTCATTACCTTACCGTTATAATGCTGAAATTTTCTGAAATATTCATGTGTTTGAATTTTATTCATGTATTGAAATATATTCATGTGTTGATAATATATTCATGATCGCCATAAATTGTTTAGATAATAAAATTCACATTTTTATTATGCATATGAAGTATATAAAATATCATGTTTGTAATAAAATGTTTAAACAATAAAAATCACATTTTTATTGTATGGTTGAGTCACTAAAAATATTCATGTGTTGAATAAATCCTTTGAACGATAAAAATCACATTTTTATCAAAAATATGAAGTGTTAAATATATTCATGTGTTGAATAAATTACTAGAACAGTAAAATTAATATTTTTATTGTGTATATGAAGTGCTAAAAATATTCATGTGTTGAATAAATTCTTTGAACGATAAAAATATTATTTTTATCAAGTATATGACTCACTAAAAATACACATGTGTTGAAACAAATATTTGTTTGTTATGAATATTATTTTTAACATGTATATGAACTAAATAAAATAGTCATGAGTTGAAGTATATTTTTTTGGCCAAAAATATCATTTTTGTCATATGTATGAAGTGTTAAAAATAACCACATGTTGAAATAAATATTGGTTAGTTGGAATTATTATTTTTAACATGTATATCAAGTGTTAAAAATAACCATGTATGAAAATAAACTTTTATTTGCTAGAAATATTATTTTTAGTATAGTTATGCATATACATACATATGCTGAACTGGAAAATGGATTAACTGTTGAGTAAAGAATTTTTTGCGTGCCCGACAAAGAGGTACGTGTTTACTAGTTTTCTTTTTCTTTTAAAGAGTTTATGAGCCTAAGGCTGGCCGCTTGGCATTTTCATTTTCTTTTAAAGAGTTTATGAGCCTAAGGCTAGTCGCTTGGCATTTTCTTTTTCTTTTAAATAGTTTATGAGCCTAAGGACGACCGCTTAGCATTTTCATTTTCTTTTGGATTGATGAGGGCCCTGCGAGGCGAGTTACAGTTTTTCAAACCCCTCTCCATACAAAAGAGGCTATGTCGAATTTTTTTGAAATTTAAAGGTGTTAGCCAAAATTTTGAAGTGAAAATGGTTTGAAAATCATCGATTAAATTATATATATATATAATTAAAATAAAATGAATAACGACACTGCAGTTCACGTTTTGAAATCATAATTTTAAACAATTATTACGGGAGATCCGACCGTCGGATTTTCCCGAAACCAGATCCGTTGGGTTCAATTTGGAAAGATCTTTCCAACGATATAAATTTCGTTACGATCCAACGGTTAGATTTTGAGAAATGTTATATTCAAATTTGGACGAGAGCAGTGCTAGGGCCATCGAATGACCTGAAACGTCGTTTGATGAAAATGGGCCATTTTTAAATAAATAAAAATAACGAAAAATCATTATAAAATATTATAAGTGATATGGAATGGAAATAAACCGATTATACTTGGTTTATTGGATATTCTGATGGTAAGATGTATTTGACATGAAATTATTATATTGAATTGGAATGTGAATGTCGAATAATTTAACCATGGAAAAGAATTGATTTGAATTCTATGGATACGTGAATTATTTGAAAAGGTCGAGTTAATTCTCATTTCAAATAATTGATCGACGATTAAAAATCGAAGATATGAAGACGGTGCAAGACCGATGATCTTCACATCGAATGGATTACTACTGATGCCCTAGATCGGTTAGCTCCCAGGAGGGGTTACAGTGGTGGTAGCCCGGATGTATTTGTTGATTGTTCTGATGTGCGAGGGCCTCTCTCTTGTATTGGACATATGGGACGAGGAATAAGGTGCCTCCGGTTTCGTTCAGACCCAGAACGGACTTGTAAATGGATGTGTGTCCGACGTTGTAGATTGACAACGTGGCATGCAGAGATGCAGTGATCAAGAATTTTGTTGAAAAGCAAAGTCTTGTGGTTGATGATCAAAGCACAACTTTAATATAGCTAGCTTTGTGTATGGCGTTAATTCGCGAGCCTTACACCCTGGGTACGAACCAGAAACTAGAGAGGACTTCAGGGAGGACATGCGTTTCTTTCTAGCTAATAGTGGTATCAGAGTTTTGCAAGCCCTGACATTTTATTTATGTGGATGATGGAAAGCGAGGCGCCTCGGTTATGTCGGTCTCTACGGAGCCGATGGATGGTTTGGTTGATATACTGACCAGTTTATGCCCCAAAGGGCGGGGAAACGTACTGTTCAGGCATTTTAATCCACTTCGTGTTGACCGGCCCTGACGATCCAAAGGCTTGACTGAGTACTTGCCTGAGTCACGGTAGGCTAGATTGTCTCGAAGTCAGTAAGGACGATCCCTTGCCTTGATTCATGATGGAAATCCAACTTCCAATACGATGTGTGCGGTTTTGACTGTAAGCCTATATACGGCGACATAGTAGATGGTAGCTATGTCGTCTATGATTGATAGATTATGATTGAAATTTGTTTTTGAAACGTATATGCACCAGTAATAATATCAAATGATCTTGATTTATACGCATCAAGCATATTTTGGCCCTTATGAGGTAAAACTCTATCCTCCGGCTTGCATTGCATTGTGTGAGGGTACCTGAGTCTTATAATGGCTTAATTTTTGTAAATAGCATTGCGATGTTTAAATGATTTACTTGTTTCAAGCACTGGCGATCCAATGGAGTAAACCCGTTTCGCGTTAGCGGCGTGGTCCTGTGAATGGCCTTATTATAAAATAAGTTAAGTAGATTTCTCATACCAGTCCCATGACTGACTCGTACTTTGTTTCACTTTGCAAACTCGGGTGCCCCTATTTCTACATGGGCAACCTTGTATTCAGGTATTAGCAGGCTCATTCTGGATAGCTATGGAGCTTAAGATGGATTCTATCATTTCTATTATGTTGTTCAGACTTTGTTATGTATATTATGTTTGATTCCGCTGCAGACATTTTATATAAAGCTGAAACTGTATTTTGTACTAAGTATGATCCTATTATACTGCGTAACTCGGATGATTATACTTGTTCCAGTTTAATTTATTGCACATTATCTAGTGTAATGATATATTTCTGTTCTGTTGTTATTGTTTATGTGTTATATTCCAAAGATTATCCTTGCTTCCGTGGCATGGGAGTTTAGGATCATCACATCTGGTATCAAAGCTATGGTTAACCTTAGTTCCAGAATATAACATATTAACGAACTCATCAGAAAAAGAACCAAAAGTATTCTATGATGAATAACTCATTACAGATAGGATCAGTAAGGTCCTAGAATGAGTGTAGCTAAATAAAATACACCCCTATAGATGTATATACCTTTAAAATATATGTCTCTATGCTTTACAATATCTTTTCTGTTGGCTTGACTATTTGTCTGCTATTTGCAGACATAGTAGAAAATCAATGGCAGAAGAAGTAATTCTATGGTTCAACAATCTAATGAGCCAATCGTGCTCCCATAGCCAGAATCATATATAGAAGCTCTATTAAAGAAGTATCGAAATCTGGGTGGAGTACCATTCTTGGGCAAAGAATCTATTATTGAAACACAAGCATGGATGCGTTCTGCTGAGAGAATTTTAGAAGGTTTAAAGCTGAGTGATTACCAGAAAAGATTACTAGCATCTTGGGCACTCAAGGACGAAGCTTTAATCTGGTGGGAAATGGTTATTAAGGATAATGCAGAAGGTAATATTACCTGGGATAGATTTAAAGAAATTTTCAATGAAAGATTTATTCCTCCAGAAGCAACTGATCGACTATACGATGAGTTCTACTATCTGAAACAAGGAGATATGACCATTTAGGAGTATCAGGATAAATTCAGCAGACTTTATCGTTTTGCCCCGAAGCTAATTGAAAATCCTTCGAAGAAGAATCTGAGGTTTATTGTAACAACCCGCATTCTACGCTTCGGAGGATCGTAGAATATTTATTTCTTTCCCATATGAAGCCGTATGGTCATGTAACTTTGGGAAACAACTATTATAGCCATTTCCCATGTTCATGATTTTTGTCGATTTTTAAATGACCGTTTTGCCCCTAGCTGATCTTGTTTCGGCCATAACTTTTGATTGGAAAGGAATTTGGACCTGAAACCACTTCCATTAGATTTGTTTGATGGTTTTCCTTTCCGTAGAGTGGTCATATATGAAAAATGGACCTACTGTTTGGGAGATATGGCTGAAATAAGGTTTGGAAGGTGAAAAACTGCTTAACCGGGCCAAATAAGGTGATTAGTGAATGGGCCCATAACCCATTTCGGGATTAGGGTTATGAGGAGGCTGAAATGAGTTAGGGTTTTATTCCATTTCAGTTTTCTAGCCTCCACTTACCTCTTAGAAACCCTAAAAATGGCCTCAAACCTCTAAATCACCTCCGAATTACCTTCTACTTGAAGATTGGGCTTAGCAACATCAAATCAAGAGAGATCAACACCAAATCAACATTAGAGCTGCTGTTTAGCATTGGAATTTGCACCAAATCAGAGATTTATTTCAGATCTAAGTTTTATTTGTGGCTAAGGTGAGTGATTTGCATAATTCCTCACTAATTATGGTTGATTAAGGGTAACTAGTGAAGATTAGCGAATTTATACATTAATAAATTCTGGAAAAATGTTTATAAATTCTTAAATGATGTTTTAGACCTCTGATATGAATTTGGGTTAATTTGGTTAAGTTTTGCTAATCATATCATAAGTTTCACCTAAACATGCTTAAGGGAAATAAGGGGTTTTGGGTATGTTTGATCCATTTTATATGCTATGATTTATATTTTGGTGTTTGGGGTCGATACTACATGTTGCTATGACTGCATGGAATGCTTTGTGATTGTTTAGAAGTGTTAGATTGGTCGAAAACGCCGTCGAATGGCGTAAAACAAGTCGTAGGGAAGTTGTGCAGGGACCGGATCGCGGATCGCCCCTATGTGCCACGACCCGGACCGGAGACCATGATCTGATGGTGGGAGGAGCTCGAACTCGAACCGCGTCACGCGCTGGAGCACCCGATCGCGTGCCATCTCCGATCCGACCCGATCCACTTTAGATGCTCACGATCCGAACCGATGCGCATCCACGATCTGAAGGGGGAGGAGCATCACGACCGAAGGGAAGCGCCACGAGCTATGGAGCACGACCCGAACCAGTGGGAGTGTCTCGACCGATCCGATCCGGAGCAAAAAAGGGAGTCGCGAACCGACCCATTGACACATCACGATCCGAACGACTGCGAGCTGTAGAGGCATGGATTACGAACCAAATGAAGACCGATCCGGTGATGACCAATAACCCGAGATGCAAAGTTAGTCCAAATGGAAGTTAGAGCTCAGGATCCAGTTAGGGATCAATGGGTTCACTTCATGGTTGGGCTTTGCTGCGGGACGTGTGCTAAGGAGTTGTCGTCGTTCATAACTTCGATTCACCACAGAAATGAAAGATGGGCTACTTATCAGTGCAGTAGAGTCACTATGACTCGAGGGGCAAGGTGATGGTAGCAAGACTACGTTATCAGTGCAGTAGAGTGATTATGACTCGAGGGGCAAAGTGATCGTAGTAAGACTATGAGCCAGCGCAGATGGGGTGAATAACTCCATGGGGCAAGTGGACATAGTAAAGGATTGGTAAGGCTATGAGCCAGGGCAGATGGGGTGAATAACTCCATGGGGCAAGTGGACATAGCAAAGGATTGGTGGCTATGTATCAGTGTAGTGAAGCCATTTATGACTTCATGGGGCAAGGTGATCATAGCAAAGTATTGAGGTGATCGAAGTGGTGAATATCGTATGCTTTACGCACTAAGTGAGAGATGTGAGGATGGTTGCTATGCTTGATTGTTTGCCATTACTATGACATGCACACCCCCATCCCCGTATCTCTTACACTGTATGTTAGTGGCACCTTAGAGTATTGTACGGTATGTAGTGCTAACTCTTTGGTTGCAGGTCCAGGTTCAGGTATGATTGGATTATACCTGTTATTGTTCTGTTTAGATGCTTATCGCTCATACCAGGCTTTATGTCTGACCCAGAGTTTTATGTCACTTCTTATTAATCTGGGTGCTCACACAAGCAGACTAGAGACAGGTTAGCTGGTGATGCACGAGTAGCTGATTCGGAGACGAGCAGGAGGCTCCTACGTATGATATCTACATATATTCTCCCTGTGTCGTTGGTGGTCACTACTTGGGCATTAGTGGTGTACCTTCTTTATCTTGCTTTTGCTTTAGAGACAGTATTTTAAAAGTTGTAATAAGCTGTATTTTGGATTTCCGCTGCTATGATGCTTAGTTCTGGTTTTCAGCTTATGCACTGTCTCACCTGTTTTATGTCAAGTATGTTGTTATTATATTTTGTTCTATGCGCTGTGAGACATTCTACAGGTTCCTTGTTAGTTCATTCTCTTCTTTCCTTTCTTTGGCGACCGTCCCGTGCTAACTGGACACGTGTACAACGCACCTTTGGAGTAAATGTCGGTTGGTGTGGGGCGGGCCGTCACATTTCGTATCAGAGCTCTAGGTTACGTAGTTAACCTAGGGAAAGACACTAGGGAGAGATAGTACGTATATGAGAGCGCGTATTTGTGATTACTTTGGTTTTCAAAAGCTATATGTATATATATTATTGGTAGTATAAGGATGAAGTCGTATTGCACTAGCACCACTATGTGGTCGTTAATCGTTTTCTCTTTACAGATTGAACGATGAGTCGAGACACCAGGGGTGCTGGTAGAGGGACCAATCATAGGAATGCTCCTGACATGAGGACGATGTTCACTAACTTCATGAGGGAGATGCTTAGGGATGTTCAGGGAGCAGTTCCCAATCCCGGAAATGGTGGTGGTCCAGTAGTGCAGGCGCCTAGGGCCGATTTCGCCAAGTTGTGCAAGGATTATACTAACCATGGTGGGAAGCCGTTCCACGGAACGGAGTCGGCCACAGATGTTCAGGATTGGTTGGATAGCTGTGATCGTATCTTCGACGACTTGGGTATCGAGGATGCGATGAAGAGAAGGCTAGCGTCTCGTCAGCTGCAAGGGCGAGCGATGAATTGGTGGAATGCCATTAGAACAGGTACTCCAGAAGATCAGGTTACTTGGAATCAGTTCAAGGCTCGCTTTAGCGAGAAGTTCATTCCAGCTGCCCAGAAGTTCGTGTTGTTTAAGAGATTCTTGGAACTCAAGCAGAATGGTAGGGCAGTCTCTGACTATATTGCTGAGTTCGACATTTTGTCGAAGTATGGACTATCTCTTGTCGATACTCCTAAGAAGAAGAATCAGAAGTTCATTACTGGTTTGGATGGACACTTGGGGGAAAGGCTTATCAACCACATCGATGAGACTTTTGAAACGATTGTGGAGAAAGCTTTGAGATCAGAGAGTCTTTACCCTAAGCCAAAGACTGAGGCTGCATCTGCAGAAGGGCCAAAACCGCAAGCGGGCGGTGGAGGCAAGAATAACTCTTAGAATAAGAGGAAACAGAACCAAGCTAAGGATGGCCAGAAAAAGAGGAAGAAATATGTTGAGTGCTCAGCTGTGGTAAGAAGGGCCATTATGCCAAAGAATGTCGGGACAAGCCAGCGGAAAGGAAGTGCTACAACTGTGGCCATGTGGGACATCATAAGGACAAGTGTCCACAACCTCTTAAGGAGAAGCAGATTGTGAAAGCATATGCTATCGATGTTGTTCCTTCTTCGTCGAATGCCCCAACTGCGGCGGAGAAAGGAAAGAATGTCGTCATTCAAGGTATGCTTTCTATTTATAATGTACCAGTTCGAGTTTTGTTTGATGCTGGGGCTTCCCGTTCCTTCATATCTAGTGACCTGGCGGATAGGTTGGGACTGGAACCCGAGATAGTTGATAAACCGTTGGTTGTGACGAACCCGATTGGTGGTTCGACTAACCTTAGTATGATTTGCCGAAATTTGGTCTTATCGAGTCATGGATGTATGTTTGTTTGTGATTGCTTTGATTTGGGCTTTACTGGGTATGGCATTATATTGGGAGTCGATTGGGTCCAAAGATACAGGGTGGTGGTAGACTGTAAGGGATTTTTGGTGACAGTTAGGGCGGATGATGGGCGGAGGGTAGTGTTTGGTAGTCTACCTAGTGATGGGGTAATGGCTAGTTTTATAAATTCCCTCGACATCCCGCATGATAAGTTGTCAGATGTGCCCGTTGTTGGCCAGTATCCGTACGTCTTCGAGGAGGTGACCGGGCTTCCATCACACCGAGAGATTGAGTTCCGTATTGATTTAGTGAAAGATGCCAGACCTATAGTGATGCCACTTCGTCGTATGGCACCAAGGGAGCAGCGAGAACTCGGGGTGCAAGTCAGCAATCTTTTGAAGAAGGGATTTATTAGAAGAAGTGTCTCCGAGTGGGGAGCACCAGTTGTGTTTGCTACTAAGGCAGATGGTTCCCTTCGTTTGTGTGTGGACTATCGCGAGTTGAATAAGGTGACGAGGAAGAATAAGTATCCTTTACCGCGGATAGATGATTTGTTTGATTAACTGGAAGGAGCAAGAGTGTTCTCCCAGTTGGACCTCGCGACAGGATTTCATCAGCTCCGAGTAGCGGATGAGAGTGTTCCGAAAATGGCATTTAGGACGCCGTTTGGATTCTATGAGTGGTTGGTTATGCCATTTGGGTCGACCAATGCACCAGCATATTTCGTGGATCTTATGAATCGAGTATTCAGAGATCAGTTAAATAATTTTGTTCTTGTGTTCGTAGACGATATCCTTGTTTACTCAAGGACAGAGGAGGAACACAAGGGACATTTGAGGATAGTGATGGAGGTGTTGAGGAAACACCAATTGAAAGCGAAGTTTTCTAAGTGTCACTTCTGGAGGAGGGAAGTGAGATTCTTGGGCCATGTTGTTTCAGTGAATGGTATTGCCGTGGACCCTGCGAAGGTGGCTACGGTACAGGATTGGCCTACGCCAAGGAATGCAATAGACGTAAGAAGTTTCTTGGGGTTAGCTGGATATTATCGTAAGTTTATCCAGGACTTCTCCGGGATAGCAGCACCGTTGACTCAGTTGACTAAGAAGAATCAGGCCTTCGTCTGGGACGGAGTGTGTGAAAATGCATACAAAAGTCTAAAAGAAAAGTTGACGCATGCGCCAGTGTTAGTCATTCCTAAAGGGAATGAAGAAATGACGGTATACACGGATGCTTGTGGTACCGGACTAGGTGCTGTATTGATGCAAGGAGGTAGGGTTGTAGCTTATGCTAGTCGGCAACTAAAGCCACATGAGAAAAGGTACCCTACTCACGATTTGGAACTAGCAGCGATCGTGTTTGCGCTGAAGATGTGGAGACATTATCTCTTGGGAGAGAGATTTGAGCTGTTTACCGATCATAAATCGTTAAAGTATCTCTTCTCTCAGAAAGATCTAAATCTTCGTCAGCAGAGATGGTTAGAGTTCTTGGCTTCGTATGATTTTGATATCGTATACACACTTGGGAGAGGTAATGCGGTAGCCGATGCCTTAAGTAGGAGACATGCCAATTTAGGGGCTATGTTTCTTGAATGGAAGCAACTGGAGTATATCGCAGGGTTTGATTTCAGGCCAAAGTGCGAATTGGATCCAGAAATGTTAGCTAGTTTGACGATCAGACCCACTTTGATTGAGCGGATTGGTTCCAGTCAGAGGGATGATCCTAATCTATTGGAAATCATCTCCAAGTTAGAGATGAATATCGACGGTGAGGAGATGACTTTGTATGGGCTTGATCGTGAAGGATGGCTTCGAAAGAATGGAAGATTAGTTGTACCCAACGTGAATGGATTGAGAGATGAAGTGCTTAGAGAATGTCATCACTCAAAACTGACTATACACCCCGGTGGTGATAAGATGTATCGAGACATGAGACAGACTTACTACTGGGAAGTGATGAAAAGAGACGTTGGGAAGTTTATATCCAAGTACATGAATTGCCAGCTAGTTAAAGCCGAGCAAAAGAAGCCTAGTGGTTTGTTGCAACCATTAGAAATTTCAAGTCTCGATGGATTTCATCGATGGTTTACTAAGGACTAGATCGGGATATGACAGCATTTGTGTAATTGTGGGTCGATTGACTAAGAGTGCAAGATTTATACCAGTCAAATCGACCAGAATGGCAGCTAAGTTAGCAGAATTGTATATGAAGTGGGTAGTGAGATTTCATGGAGTACCTAAAAGCATTGTGAGTGACCGAGACCCGTTGTTCACTAGTGGGTTTTGGAAGAGCTTACAAGAGGCTCTAGGGTCAGAATTACATCTCAGTACCGCATATCATCCTCAGACCGACGGTCAGACGGAGAGGGTGAATCGTATATTGGAAGATCTCTTGAGAGCTTGCACTACGCCATAGATGGCCTACGCCAACCCCAGAGAAATGACGCAGTAGGTGCCAAATAGTGTTGCTGCAGGCAAAAAATGATCTGTGGCAACACTTTTTTGGGGTTGCCTTTTGCCGCGTTGCCTTAGAGTCAAAGGCAACACATTTTCGATCCTAAGGCAACATCAGCACAGTTGTTGCCGCATGTACTAAATTTAAAAAATGTGGGACCCACTATAATCTGTGACCCGTGTTTACGGAATCGCCACGAAAATCTGTAGCCCGGGTCCACGGAATCTAGTTGTGGGGCCCACATGCATAAATTTATAGCAACAATTTTGCCACCCAATGGCAACACTATGTCATAGCTATGGCAACATTTAACATCACATACTGCAACATTATATCATATATATGGCAACATAACATCAAACTGAAATTTACAAAGAACTTTTTATTTCAAATTAACCAGGGAACACTAGTACGTAGTCAACTACAAAATAACAAAACGTAGCCACTAAGTTCAATTTTACAAACATTTCAAAAACAAACACACAGCAAGTCCTAAATTCATGTTTACATAAAACTAAAACAGTTTCAAAATATAGCACAAGCCTTCAATGCGTTCAATGCCTCTACTGCATCGTACCTCTAGTGCCTTCATTAACAAAAGTTCTTGAAAATCCTCATCACTGCCTCCTTCACCTGCATACATAAGTTGCATTTCAGCACAAAATAAGAGGTATGCATGCCTGAATTGCATTTCAGCACAAAGTATGGTCATAGTATAACTGAGTTTCCTTTCAGCACAAACTGAGTTTCATAACTGAATTCCATTTGCATCAGTATAACATAGTATACTGATCTAAACAATGTGTATAAAAGTGTACTGATCTAAACAATGTGTGAGTTACATAACTGATCTAAACAATGTGGATACAAGTGTACTGATCTAAAACATAACTGAGTGACATAACTGATCAATGTGTATACAAGTGTATACTGATCTAAACAATGTGTATACAAGTGCATACTAATCTGCAATGTGGCAAAAATTATCACTAATCTACAATGTGGCAAAACTTAAAATTATACCTGAAAACTGCCCATGCATGCTATTTCATGTTACTTCACTGCTCTACATTGCCATAACAACACACAAAAGAACTCCAAACATGATCCAAGATATAGCTAAAGCTTTTGCAAAGAATTTTTCTCCTGTCTCGTGTTTTCCACAGTCAATGCGCATTAGGGCCAACTCTTCCTTCAAATCTGCCACCAATTCATCAGCTTTTACCCTCTTTTGCTTTTGCTTCTGCAGCTTTTCTTCAATTGTCTTCTTTTCCATGAGCAATTGCAATATAGTCTTTTCTTTTTCCATCAATTTAACACTAGTATCATCCAATTCAGAATTGTTGTTGATTTCGTACACTTCGTCATGAAACATAAAATACCCGCAATCGCCAATCTGCACATACATTAAATTCTCGAGTAAAATCCGCAACAACAAAAAAAACCTAATTTATACTTACCGGCCACATGGAGCAACCAAAAAACTTCTTCCCCGCATTCGACCCCACCTTTACAGTCCTCAACTTTGCTGGGATATTGTGGTGGCAGTTCTTTCTCGCAGCCGCTGTTGACGAATTTGAAGTTGAAATTGATGTTTACATCATGCAATATTCAGTGATATCCGCAGTCCTGAAACATCAATTACATTCCTGAAACATCAACATAAAACAAATTTGTGACTGACGTGTACTCTTATAAGTACCAACAAAGATTGCATAAATGTGGATATGATAAATGCACTGTGTACTATATGACATCTAACAAGGCTAAATAAACAAACACTTACGATTAAGGGCCTTCGGAGCGAAAGTGCCTCTCTGAATTTGGCATTGTCCCATAGTGCCCAGTGGAACATTATCCGTCGAACTTTTGTGCTCAAAAGCATTGTCACATTCTACCTCCATTCCCCGGACAATGTTCCACCAGGCAGTATGGTGGACAACAAAATCTAACACCCAAAGAATTACGATTTCTACTTGTGCTCACAAGGTGGAATGATAGGCACAACCCAAAGAAGTACTTTTGTGAAACAACATATTTAACGATGTAGGTTTGAGGAAAAAAAGACTTAAATGGCTAGGGAATCCCTTCATGTTAAGCCTAAAACAGATTAGCCTAAAAAATGAATGTACAGACTGACGAAGTACAACACTATGGATCATCGAAAAAAGGTAAGATAAGATCAAAAAATTCGTTTACAGTACCTTAGGGTAAAGAAAGTGGATCAACAGCGAAGCAATTTCATGCAAAATCGGATCTTTATTTGGTAGCGAACAACGTAATTAGTGGTTGCCTCGTCGAATTTTGCTGCAGTGATAACTAAAATGATAGGAGAAGGAAGAAGAGGTTTTTTTTGAGAGGAAGGCAAATTTAGGGAAGAAGAAGGGCAACAAGAATTGGGATTCCCTGCGATATGAATTGGGATTTTAGTTTAGGGTTCGAACGATTTAGGGTTGAAAGTGGAAAAGTGAAAACAACGATAATTATTTTATTATTTTATAGCGGTAAAATGAAAATTTAGGGAAAGATATTTCGGTCAATTTTCTCAAGTGAAGACAACGCGAATTATTTTACAGCGGGAAAATGAAAATTTGGGTAAAAGATCGCTGCTGTGGTGAAGGAAATTAGATTGATGTGGATCACTAATCTGGACCGTTGGATATTGTTGACGCGGATTACTAATTTTATTCACGTGGCTACTGCAACACATGTTGATATCTATGGTAACACATTGAAACGTGCGTTGTAATAAACAAAAAACATCATAGCAATGGCAACATTGTAGCTAGCAACACCATGGGTTTTCGTTGCGATAGGTCATCTATGGCGTAGTGTTGTATATTGGATTTTGGTGGATCATGGGATGACCATTTGCATCTAGTAGAGTTTGCATATAATAATAGCTACCAATCCAGTATCGGTATGGCTCCATTTGAAGCTTTGTACGGAAGACCGTGCAACTCACCATCATGTGGGATAGAGACCGGTGATAAGTTTATGCTTGGACCAGATGTGGTAAGAGAAACCTCAGACAAGATTAAGATCATTCAACAACGAATGAAGGCTGCCTAGGATAGGCAGAAGAGTTATGCTGATAAGAGGAGAAGAGACTTAAAATTCTCTGTTGGTGACTTGGTGTTTGTCAAGATTTCTCCGTTAAAGAGCGTGATTCGATTTGGAAGGAGAGGCAAGTTAGCACCAAGATTCATTGGTCCATTCCCAGTTCTCGAACAAGTTGGGAATTTGGCATATAGAGTTGACTTACCAGAAAAGATGGCGGGAGTTCACAACGTATTTCATGTTTCCCAACTAAGGAAGTTCATGCACGACCCAGATATGACTATTTCACCTGATCAGTTAGAGGACTTCGAAGTGGAACCCGAGGCGGTTGGGAACCGCAAGCCGATTCGTATTGTCGAGCACGATACGAAGCAACTTCGAAGGAAGGCGGTGAAGCTAGTCAAGGTACAGTGGGGCGAGAACGAGAATGACTGTACTTGGGAGACAGAGGAGAGCATTAGGAAGATGTATCCAGAACTCTTTGCCTGGTAAGATTTACTTTGTGATTTAGTTATTCTGCATGCTAGGATAGGCTTGTTTTGCTTGTTTTGCATGTTTGATTGTTGTTTTATGGCTGATAGGCATGCGGGACCCTTTGTGTGTTTTGATTAGGGAATTTCGGGGGTGAAATTTCTTAAGGGGGGGGGGGGGAATGTAACAACCCGCATTCTACGCATCGGAGGATCGTAGAATATTTATTTCTTTCCCATATGAAGTCGTATGGTCATGTAACTTTGGGAAACAACTATTAGAGCCATTTCCCATGTTCATGATTTTTGTCGATTTTTAAATGACCGTTTTTCCCCTAGCTGATCTTGTTTCGGCCATAACTTTTGATTGGAAAGGAATTTTGACCTGAAACAGATTCGTTTGATGGTTTACCCTTCCGTAGAGTGGTCACATGTGAAAACGGACTTACCGTTTGGGAGATATGGCATAAATAAGGTTTGGAAGGTGAAAAACTGCTTAACCGGGCCAAATAGGGTGATTAGTGAATGGGCCCATAACCCATTTCGGGATTAGGGTTATGAGGAGGCTGAAATGAGTTAGGGTTTCATTCCATTTCAGTTTTCTAGCCTCCACTTACCTCTTAGAAACCCTAAAAATGGCCTCCAACCTCTAAATCACCTCCAAATTACCTTCTACTTGAAGATTGGGCTTAGCAACATCAAATCAAGAGAGATCAACACCAAATCAACATTAGGGCTGCCGTTTAGCATTGGAATTCACACCAAATCAGAGATTTATTTCAAATCTAAGTTTTATTTGTGGCTAAGGTGAGTGATTTGCATAGTTCCTCACTAATTATGGCTAATTAAGGGTAACTAGTGAAGATTAATGAATTTATACATTAATAAATTCTGGAAAAATGTTTATAAATTCTTAAATGATGTTTTAGACCTCTGATATGAATTTGGGTTAATTTGGTTAAGATTTTCTAATCATATCATAAGTTTCACCTAAACATGCTTAAGGGAAATAAGGGGTTTTGGGTATGTTTGATCCATTTTATATGCTATGATTTATATTTTGGTGTTTGGGGTCGATACTACATGTTGTTATGACTGTTGCTTTGTGATTGTTTAGAAGTGTTAGATTGGTCGAAAATGCCGTCGAATGGCGTAAAGCAAGTCGCAGGGAAGCTGTGCAGGGACCAGATTGTGGATCGCCCCTATGTGCCACGACCCGGAACGGAGACCACAATCCGATGGTGGGAGGAGCTCGAACTCGAACCGCGTCACGCGCTGGAGCACCCGATCGCATGCCATCTCCGATCCGACCCAATCCACTTCAGATGCTCACGATCCGAACCGATGTGCATCCACGATCTGAAGGGGGAGGAGCATCACGACCGAAGGGAAGCGCCACGAGCTATGGAGCACGACCCGAACCAGTGGGAGTGTCTCGACCGATCCGATCCGGAGCAGAAATGGGAGTCGCGAACCGACCCATTGACACATCACGATCCGAACGACTGCGAGCTGTAGAGGCATGGATTACGAACCAAATGAAGACCGATCCGGTGATGACCAATAACCCGAGATGCAAAGGTAGTCCAAATGGAAGTTAGTGCTCAGGATCCAGTAGGGGATTAATGAGTTCACTTCATGGTTGGGCTTTGCTGTGGGACGTGTGCTAAGGAGTTGTCGACGTTCATAACTTCGATTCACCACTGAAATGAAAGATGGGCTACTTATCAGTGCAGTAGAGTCATTATGACTCGAGGGGCAAAGTGATCGTAGTTAGACTATGAGCCAGCGCAGATGGGGTGAATAACTCCATGGGGCAAGTGGACATAGTAAAGGATTGGTAAGACTATGAGCCAGCGCAGATGGGGTGAATAAATCCATGGGGCAAGTGGACATAGCAAAGGATTGGTGGCTATGTATCAGTGCAGTGAAGCCATTTATGACTTCATGGGGCAAGGTGATCATAACAAAGTATTGAGGTAATCGAAGTGGTGAATATCGTATGCTTTATGCACTGAATGAGAGATGTGAGGATGGTTGCTATGCTTGATTGTTTGCCATCACTATGACATGCACACCCCCACCCCTGTATCTCTTGCACTGTATGTTAGTGGCACCTTAGATTATTGTACGGTATGTAGTGCTAACTCTTTGGTTGCAGGTCCAGGTTCAGGTATGATTGGATTATACCTGTTATTGTTCTTTTTAGATGCTTATCGCTCATACCAGGCTTTATGTCTAACCCAGAGTTTTATGTCTCTTCTTATTACTCTGGGTGCTCACACGAGCAGACTAGAGACAGGTTAGATGGTGATGCACGAGTAGCTGATTCGGAGACGAGCAGGAGGCTCCTACGTATGATATCTACATATATTCTCCCTGTGTCGTTGGTGGTCACTACTTGGGCATTAGTAGTGTACCTTCTTTATCTTGCTTTTGCTTTAGAGACATTATTTTAAAAGTTGTAATAAGCTATATTTTGGATTTCCGCTGCTATGATGCTTAGTTCTGGTTTTCAGCTTATGCACTGTCTCACCTGTTTTATGTCAAGTATGTTGTTATTATATTTTGTTCTACGCGCTGTGAGACATTCTACAGGTTCCTTGTTAGTTCATTCTCTTCTTTCCTTTCTTTGGCGACCGTCCCGTGCTAACTGGACATGTGTACAGCGCACCTTTGGAGTAAATGTCGGTTGGTGCGGGGCGGGCCGTCACATTTATAAACGGGCTTCAAAGAAGGTACAAAAATTGCGTAACTGCACATGTGAAGCTTCCTTTTTTTGAAATGATATACATGGCTTATCGCTATGAGGATTTTGATAAGCAACGTCTTTTAGAGGGCGAAGAGGAAGTCAGTTCTAGCAGCAAGTGGAAGTTTGAAACTAATAGCCCATAGACAAGTACGCAGCCAGAGACAAGTACGCAGCCAGAGGCAAGTACGAAGTCCATGGTCAGTAAGAGGACAAAGGCCAGTAGAAAAAGGTAAAGACAGTCGTATGTCTAAAGTGTAATCAGCAAGGGCATTCGATAAGGAACTGTAAATCTTCGAATAGACGAAAGGATGATGGATCTAAACCCAATAAGAAGCAAAAGAAATCTCATGTTACAAGGGAATGCTATAAGTGCCACCAAATAGGTTATCTTGCAAGGGATTGCCGACTATTAGAGATATCTTAAGTAGTACAGGTAAATGAAGTGACAGAAGTTCCTGCACCCTCAGCCAGTCAAGTAAGGCCAAATGTTTTGGAAGGCACACTTACTGTCAAGGATATTCCAGTTAAAGTTTTGTTTGATACAGGCACGTCACAAAGCTTTATTGCAAGTAATGTGGTTAAGATATTAGATTTGAAACTGAAAAAGCTCAAATAACCCATCACCGTCGATAATCCGGTTGGGGGTTCCCTCAATCTTAGTTGAATTTGTTGTATGCCTGTCTCTTTTTCCCGTTATCGGTTCCCTACCATCTCGATCGTCATGAATTTCACCGAATTTGATCTTATTTTAGGACTGGATTGGTTAACCAAATATAAACCTGAGGTTAAATGCACCAAGAGGGTTGTTAAGGCAAAGACTAAATCAGGGGAGTGTATAACCATACCATGTGAAGGTCCGAATTCGGATAGAACAGAATTTGGTCAGCTCTGAATGTTTCTCCTGCTCCAATAGAAAATATTCCTATTGTTACAGAAAATATTCCTGTCGTTGAAAATTATGCGGATGTGTTTGAAGAAGTGGATAACTTACCTCCGCATAGAGAAATTGATTTCAGAATCGATTTAATGCCGAATGTCAGGCAAGTAGTGCACCTTATTCGGAGAATGACTTTAACGGAGAAACAAGAATTGGGTGATCAGACTCGACAATTACTATGGAAAGGTCTGATCAGGCCTAGTTTCTCTAATTGGGGAGCAACAGTGGTGTTTGTCCCAAAGTCAGACGGTACTCTCAGACTATGCATGGATTATCGTGACTTGAATAAGCAGACATTGAAGAATAAATATCCATTGCCACGAATTGATGATTTGTTGGATCGTTTGAATGGAGTGCAAGTATTTTCAAGGATGGACCTAGCCATAGGTTTCCATCAACTTCGTATTGCCGAAGAATGTGTTCCTTTGACAACATTCAGAGGTCCAGAATAATTCTATGAGTGGTTAGTAATGCCGTTCGGCTTATGTAATGCTCCAGCTTATTTCGTCGATCTAATGAATAGGGTATTCAGAGAAGTATTGAATAAATTCGTACTGGTTTTCATTGATGACATATTGATCTTCTCTAAGTCAAAGAGCGAGCACGCTAAACATTTGGAACAAGTTTTGGAAATTCTCAGAAAGAATGTTTTAAAAGCTAAAATTTCCAAGTGTGTATTCTGGCAAAAAGAAGTAAAATTCCTCGGTCATGTTGTATCGAAGGAAGGAATTTCAGTAGATCCAAGTAAAATTACAGCTATTCAAGATTGGAAACAGCCCAGCACCCCCACAGAAGTCTGAAGTTTTCTAGGATTGGCTAGTTATTATCAGAAATTCATTAAAGATTTTTCGAAGATATCCAGTTCATTAACGCAACTTACTAAGAAGCACACAAGGTTTAATTGGACTCCAGAATGTGAGGCAGCTTTCCAAGAGCTGAAATTAAGATTGACAACTGCTCCAATATTAACAATTATCGATGGCAATCAAGATTTGACCGTCTATACAGATGCTTCTGTAGAAGGTCTTGGTGCGGTATTAATGCAAAGAGGCCATGTAGTTGCATATGCTTGCCATCAGTTGAAACCGCATGAGAAGAGATATGCAACTCATGATCTTGAGTTGTTAGCCATCGTGTTTGCTTTGAAAATATGGAGGCACTATCTTTTGGGTGAAAAGTTCGAATTATATACAGATCATCAGTCATTGAAGTATTTGTTCACCTAGAAAGACTTGAACTTGAGGCAACAACGTTGGCTAAAATTTCTTGCAGTGTACGATCAAGATATATTGTATACTCTGGGGAAAGCTGTAATGGCCCGAATTTCCATACCCTTTGAGTCGACTAATAACACCACACGTCCCACCCAAATTGCACAAAAATAAGAATCATTGATAGAAAGAAGTAAGAGGATGAGAAATAGAAAGAAATAAATATTAGAATAGAAGAAAATGAAGATCACAAACTTACAGCGGAGCGAATAAAATATATTACATAACATAAACTTTGTGAATACAGTTCAGTACCTTTATATAAATACCATCATCAGAGCACAACAACTATTTCTGGAACAATTATAAACACCTGTTTCCAGATACGAACATAATAAACAGCGGAAAAATATGATAGTCTATAGCGAACTGGTGAAGCCTCCTGCTCCAATCTCCTCCAAATGGATCTGTAAAATCCCGACTACTTGACTGCCCGTACAAATTTGAGCACCCAAGAGTTTAGGGAAAACAAACAAAATAAACTCTGGGTCAGTCATGGGGCTGGTGTGAGTAAACTCCAACCATTTGTTTAACTTTCAAAATCCTTTCGAAAGAAATGATAATCGTAAGACCAACCCACACATAAACACGGATGGTTTTTACCTTACGATAAACAAAAATATTTTTGATATCAAATCCAGTGATATTATAATAGTGTCTAAATCAAATAAATAGAAATCTAGCGAAACGCTTGTATCTCACACTCCAATTATAATATTAAATCAAGAACCGTAGGGCGCTTATTGGAGATTGGATTTCCAACATGACAAGGTATGGAACCACCTTCTGAGAGTGTATCTCTAGAGGGGAATACACTAGGTTCAACAAGAACGTCTTGCAACCTCACCCACACATGGCTGACCACTCATTTAACTTGAGTGTATCGAGCATATTATCACCAACGGTTGTGATCAACAAACGTTACCGAAAGCATACAGCAACGAATAGAATAAGAAGAAAATGAAATTTCTCTAGATAGGTGATAATACCCCTAATGGGAATGACCCACATGGCCATGATGCCTGCCCGATTTCTGTCATTTCCCGGGTGATGAGGCTTGAGGTCATGATTATCTTTCAACACATCTTGCCATAGTTTACTTTGAATGTCTGTCGTTAGGCATTCGTCTATATACATTTTCCTGGGACTCGACAAACCGAAGGCACCGTTCTATTAATCTATCTTGGGTAATTTCTACCAAAGAGTAACAGAACAACCCTTGCACTTTACTCCGTCTTCGATCATCTTCAACATAAGTTGATTCGTAATGCTTACTCCCATATGGAGTGGTTTTTAGATAATAAATCTGATCCCGATCTCTCCGTATCGACAACGGAGGTATAAAATAACTAAAACCTTGATAGTCGGTGATTTAACTATCAAAGGAACATCCATACAATCAACGGTCCTATTTCCAAATGGAAATTTTATCGATCAATCATCAAGCAACATTGGCCCCTTCTCATTTAATTTCATATTAAATTACCATTTCTCAATTCCTGTTAATATCTTTACCCCGATTTTTTTTAAAACCCACTTAGCATTTTCACAATTTCTTGGAAACATATTAAATATTATACATTCTATTTTTCCATATTCCAGAAAATATATGCTATTGATGTTGGCAAAAACAATTCCATCATTTCACATTTCTATTCTTCTATATTAGAAGATATACGCTATTAACATTGGAAAACATTTCCAATTTCCATTTTTAACTTTCCATTAACCACATCATTTCAATTTCTATACTAAGAAAATATCTCTAATTTTATTTGGGAAAGCGATTCCAAATTCCATTTTATTCGGATTTAACTGGTGTTATATAAAACATCGTTATTATAACTCAATTCATTAATTATTCACTTACTAATTGTATCTCTAACCCATCTTCACTACCGAACTTTAACCATTTCTTAGTCAATCGTGAAATCAATCAAGTTGGTGTAGAATTACCTCTCAGACCTTAACTGAACATCATTCTGAACTTCGAAATAGACAAGGCTCACAACTTCAAATTTCAGTCAAAACATTGCTTATGCAACTCTCGGATTCTATCTAAGAATCTACTTCTTTTACCAAAAAAACATTGATTATAACAGTAGCGTTATAATCGTTGTTTCCAAATATTTGATTTATAAAACATTAATTTACAGTAGCGATAAAATTGCTGTTTAGATTTATATATCATTTATTATAACAACAGCGTTATAATCGTTGTTTCCAAATATTTTATTTATAAAACATTACTATAATGGTAGCTTTGAAATTGCTGCTTAGATTTATAAAAACATTTATTATAACGACAGCGTTATAATCACTGTTCCTAAATATTTGGTTTATAAAAATATAACTTGTACTTATTAATTTCATCAAATAAATTAATAAGTAAATAAATAAATAAATAAATTTGATTCAAAACGGAAAGTAAAAATAACTACTTCACTAAATTCGATATAATCGAATTCCAATACATAACTCTCTTTCGAATAATCTATATCCGGTTTATATTCTGAACTTCAGAATTTATCTATCATTTCAGGTAAATTCTAACTCAAAATTTATAACCGTTCCAGACTACCATACATTATCACAATTTATTTCATATACCGAATTTTGGAATAAAGCTAATATTTTTATTTGAAACGGTTATCCGTTTCCCTTCCTTATTCAAATTCCAATTTGGATTTATATTTCAAAATCTAAATTTTATTTATAGATATTTCATTTCCAAAACATTGACTTTAAACCACTATTTCTTTAATCGTAAATATATTTCTTTTATATACAATCAAATCCGTTTGATTTTATACTTGTAAATAACATATCAAATCCAATTCCATTTATAATGTCTATTTAGAATTTTTCATATTAAATTTCGTTTTTTTAATCTTTCCAAACATTTATAAACCCATTTATAATTTCTTTAGAACTGCTAGGTTCAAATCTAAATATCGTTGTCAAAACCGACTTTCACTTTTCTATATAGATTCCGACTTGAATTTACATTTCAGTTTATCAATGGTAAATAATTCACTTAATTTATAAAATCATTTATAACCAACTTCTTGTCTTATACATTTAAAATAAGTTTCTATTTTCAAATTTATTTGAATTTTTTTTTTATTTTGGGAATAAATTTTCCATTTAAATCTCAAATTCTTATTCTACATTTGGAAATATTCATGGTATTTAAATACCGAAATTCTAGGGTCAGGGTAAATCAACACAGCATAATCAATCACGGTGTATATCACAGTAAATAACAAACAATAATATAAATGTTGAGGAATCCAGTTGGATCCCTCCAACCTGTTTCCTTGCATCCACAGATGTTAATCAACATCAATGATATTATTTCACATCAATATGAAATATCAGAACTAATAATCGATCAACGATGTAACTATATCAACCATTTCAACCAATTTTGTCAACCATTCATCCAAACAACAATCACACAGTATAAAATTACTGTAAATAAATTTAAAACTTGTTTATATTAAAAATATAAACAAGTCAGAGTTAGTGAGTTTACTCACTTTGATTTTCAGTTAACGATTCTGCTTTGTTTTAGATAGTTTCAAACAAGGATTTGAAACTACATGAAATTCCAAGCTGCTCCCAATCATTATGTTCCAACTTGTACGCGAAGTGTTCACTGCTACGAGCCCAACGCATTTCGTCGTGTTGAATTCTGATAATGTGTGACATAGTTACATCAATTTCAAGTTCTAATCCATTTAAATTGAAATTAAATTTATTAATGAAGATTATTAGTTCCTAATTACCCTTGTTATCTTCATTAACCATGTTTTATCCTTTCCTTACTTCGTAGGATCCAAACCTACATACGTTGTCCAATATTTGACTGATCCACACCTCCGTTCTGACAACAACCACTTCCATCAACACTACCGAACAACTCAGCTCCACCTTCCTCATCCAATAGCCACCTTGTTACATGCGTTCTCCTGTTCAAACAAACCCATCACTGTTGTTCCTCATGAACAGTTCCATGAATCGAATAAAGTCAGGACAATCCCCATTCCTTCCTGTTAAATCACAAAGACCAGTACTCCATCTTCCTAGATGTACACCCGTGCCTTAAACCTTTCACCACCGAACTCTCCCCTTTCTCTATCCATACTTCGCAAAACCCTATAAGACTGCCGCCATCCTCCACATCTACGCAAGCTCCTCCTACTCAACCTCACTACCTCGAACTCGAAGCTCACCTTGGCACCACGTTTCCATCCCCTGAGCCACACTACAGTAAAAATAGCGGCATCAACCTGCTCGAATTATAGCCAAAAATGGCTAACTCGAGTGCCTCGCTGCGGGAACCCGATAAAAGAAATCCGTTCAACTCCCCCTACCCGCCACCTCTGGCGATCGGAGGTCAAGCTAACCTTACCAGTCAACCCGCCTAGCCTCCCTCTCCCTTCGCCACCAAGGACAACCGCCACTTCCTTCACCAGTCGTCGGATACGGCCTAAAACTGACACACCATCGAACCCCTATTCCTACCCCCACCAATCACATAAACTTCTCTGACAATCCTAGAATTCACTAGATCACTTTCCTCTTCGATTCCTTAGTTGAATGTTTCTTAAAATGATTCATGAACTTTAAGATAGGGATGAAAATAGTATTCAAATAGAAGGGGAACGAGATTCCTAAGAATGAAAAAAGAGGAGTTGGGAAATTGAGTAGTGGATTGATTTTGTAAAGGAAGAATGTATTATTTTATTTGATCTTGATCGACTTAGAGCTTGCGATTTCTGGAATAATAGAAACTTAAATGAAAGAGGAATGAATTTATAAATAGAAAAGTAGGCTTCTATGAAAAGCTTTAGTTTGGCTTCAGAGAGAAGGAACGGGTTGGCTTCCATCAGACGCTTCAACATTATTTAATTTTAGTATTTAAAGATTAGCGTACCCGCTACATAGAATTTTATTTACTTACAGATTGCTGCAGACAAAAATAAAAATACTATCATGTCATACGATGTGCTATGATCCCAAAAATATAATAATATAGACAAGTTAACTAATATTGTGATATCCCAAATGCTGATTGTAACACCCCACCTCTGCTAGGGTCACTCACAAAGGGAATGCACTAGTTTTATGGAGCATTATCTAGGTAAACATACACAGAGATTCAAGATAACATAACATGACCGGACCCTTAGGGTTACAAGAAATTTCAAGGGTATTACCAAGGCGAGTCGTGAGCCTCACTACCCTTTGTTCACAATCAAGAAAGGCTCCATAATTGGACAACCAATCCATACCTAGGATCAAACCGTATCCCATAAATCTGAGAACATAAGCATCACACGTGAATTCTACGCTTAAGATAGAAATCCTCAAATCCACACACATCATAGATAAATGAGCGGAGCCCCCAATTGGATTTGAAACCATAACGGGATCCTCAACTAGACTAGTACTTAGGTGCAGATTTTCAACAATATCAGAAGAAATAAAAGTATGCGATGCGCCAGAGTCAAATAAGGTTCGAACAAGAAAGTCAGAAATGTAAACAAGGCTTTCTACGGAAATATTACTACCTCAGTCAAGAGTTGGAGTGGTGTTGAGAGCATGCAACTTCCCTCCAGAAGGTCCTGCTCGCTGGGTCTGCCCTTGCCCTTGCTTCTTAGAGCAATCCTTGCTGATGTGTCCAGTATCCCCACAATGAAAGCATTCACCCAACTTTCTCTTCTTCCTTCTACAGTCTTTAGCCAGATGTCCCGTAATACCACAAAAGTTGCACTTCCTTTTCTCACGTGGTTTGTTAGCATTGTTGTTGTTGCTCTTGTTATTCTTGTTGCCTCCCTTCTTGAAGTCAACCTTCTTATTCTGAGTCTCATTAGGCTTAACCTCCTTCTTGCTATTCTTGTCTTCCTCATGAAGTAGAGCCATATCCACCAAGCTTTCAAAGTCGCCCCCATGGGTATATGAGTTATGGCCAAACTGTGTAGTGGTTCGTTCAATCCTCGAGCAAAGCGTACAGCCTTTTTCTGGGCCGTGTTGACCAAGTCCAAACCGAACCGAGCAAGCTGATTAAACCTATTCACGTACTCCCTAACAGACATGTCCCCTTGCTTGAGTGCTAGGAACCTCTCCATCTGAAGGTTCTCTTCTGCTGATGATAAGAATTTAAGCCCAAACCTCTCTCTAAAGTCTGCCCAAGTCTCCACTGGCCTGGTAGCGTTGGTGACTTCCCACCAAAATGCAGCTTCCTCTTTCAGCAACCATGCTGCCAACTGAACTTTCCTATGATCCTCCACATCGAAGATAACAAACAAGTCTTCAATCTCCTTTAGCCAGTTTCGTGTCTCAACGAAGGTTTCAGTTCCAATGAAGTTCTTGCCGCCCATTGCTTTAAAGTCTTTGCATATTTTGGAAAAGGCGGTACCAGGAGGAGGAGGAGGAACCGCGACCACTGGGGGAGGAGGAGGAGGGATGTCTGCTGGGCCCGCGCCGTTGGCCTTAGCTTCTAAGTACCTTCGGAACCCTCCAGGTACGGGTACTCCCTCGGGAAGGTTAAGGTCAGCCATGCTGAAAAATGAAAAGGAAAAGATTCAAATGAGGAAACAAAGGAAAGTGCTAATTGATTTTAGGGAATAGCCTTTTCTTAAAAATAAACTTTTCTTGAAAAATGTTTCTTTATAGATGGTTTTGAAAATAGTTTCAGAAGATTTTTAAAACTTTTTCCCAGTCTGGTAACCTTCTGTTCTGATACCAAATGTAACACCCCACCTCTGCTAAGGTCACTCACAAAGGGAATGCACTAGTTTTGTTGGAGCATTATCTAGGTAAACATACACAGAGATATCACAAGACAGAACATAAATAAAGCAGCGGTAGAAATTAAAAAAAAACAAATTTCATTACTTTCGTGGAAAGAGTCAAAACCTCATATATCCAAAGTACAAATTATTCCATTACATCAAGTTCTAAATAAAGAAGCATAAACTTAAAATAACAATAGTAAATTATTCCCCAAAATAGAAGTAGTGCAGCCATAGCATAGCTCAAGACCAAACCGTACATGAGCTATCAGAAAAGCAAGCTAGATCCAAGCTAAGAGCTAGAGTTTCCTCCCTGAGAACCTGGGGGGGGGGAACGAAAGAAAAAGGGGCGAAAGGAAAAGGGTCAGTCGTAAAGACTGGTAAGTCCTAGTGACTTTCAGTATAAAAACTAGTAAAGGTAACATGACATATGAAAACTGCAATTAAACATAAGGATGATAACAGGATAGGTATAATAACTAAGATAACAAGATAAGTCAAATCTAGCATCGCATATTCAAGATTTCGCTGCACCAACTGTACTAGTATTCTAGCCCATTTCAAGTGTTAACCATGAAATGATCCCTTGGCCCAATATCATAAAATGACCCATTACGGGGTCCTACAGAACGATCTACTAATCGATCGGCTCCCTACAAGTTCTAGCTCGTCATGTGTCTGTGTCATACGACCCTATCCTAAAATGTAGTCACCTGTGCTAGGTCCACCATAGGGTGTATCAAGTCCTAGGGTGCCAACCATCGACACGAATCAAGCACGCACAGTGTAAATCTACGGGTGCCCAATGCTTGCTTTTTCAACTCCGGACTACGTGCACAACCATAGTCCGCCTGAACCTACAATGGCGCACCAGCTCAGCCGTCGTTCTGGTCGCTTACAATCAGCCCAGTAATCGTGCCCCACCCCACCTAGTCCCAGGGTATCGTGATACTCCTAAGTGGGTTACTGCTGAAAAGGACCGCGTAACTAGGGTTTCTAATGGGTTAAGTGTTGTCATTTAAATTTGTGACTTAACGCTATCCAATCATGTATCAAGTTGGTTAAGTGTGTTCAAGCGATTCATGACTTAACCCTACCAAATCATGCATCAAGTTGGTTAAGTATATTCAAGTGGTTCATGACTTAACCCTATCTTGTGGCATTAATTCATTAATGCACCCCAACCTCTCACATTAGACTAGTTGTAACACCCCACCTCCGCTAGGGTCACTCTTTCGGGGGCACTAGCTTCTGGGGGGCGTTAGAACTGGGTAAGCATGCATAATGATATCTCAAGGCAGAACAAGAACATAAATATATATGTAAAACAGAGTAAGTGAGAATAAAACAGCGGAATATCTCAAACCATCTCAAAACAAGTCTTAGTACATCATAAAGTCAACTGCCAAAATAAACATGTCTAGTACATCATAAACAGAAATACTGTAATACATAGTGCTATCCCCAAAATAAAGATGATAAACCATAGCGAGCTCAATGTCCAGACATACATGAGCTATCCAGCAAACAAGCAAGCGATCCAAGCTAAGCACCACTGTTTCCTCCCTGAGAACCTGGGGGGGGGGGAAACGGAAGAAAAGAAGCGAAAGAAAACAGGTCAGTCAAAAAGACTGGTAAGCCCTACTACGATCAGTCTATAAACTAATAAAGTTAACATCATGATGGAAACTGAGATGAACATACTGGCAATAGACAAAGGTGTCATCACATAAAGAAGATTAAGCTTTGCACCCCAGTGTACTAGCAAACTAACATAACAGGTATTGATCCCTCAGCCCAAGCTTTGGCCCAATTTCATGAGGTGACCTTAATACAAGGTCCAGCCCAACGGTCTAGTCGATCGGCTCCCTATAAACCTAACACGTCAAGTGTTGGTGTCCATACGGCCCACATATGGTTGTAGTCAGACTGTGCTGGGTCCACCTTCGGGTGTATCAAGCCCTCGGGTGTCAACCCCAGACACCTAAGCAAAAATTGCACAGTCTAATCCTACTGGTACCCGTGCCTCGAGTTTGTCCAACACCGGACTACGTGCACGTCCGTAGCCCGCCTGGACCCGCACCGCTGTACCACTCAGCCGTCGCTTTGGTCGCTTACATCAGTCCAGTAATCGTGCCCCGCCCTAGCCTAGCCTCTAGGGTTGTGAATGATACCAAACTGGGATTACTGCTGGAACAGACCACGTTGCTAGGGTTTTCTAAGAGGGTTAAGTGTGGTTTAACCCCTCACTAATCATGGATTAAATTAGTTAAGTGTAACCAACAGTTCACCACTTAACCCCATTTAATCCCTCGTATCCCCAAAATTGGTTAAGTATTAGTGGGCCATGACTTAACCCTAATCATGAGGCATTAATTAATTTAATTGTGCCTTAACCTCTCACATTAGACTTTGTTGCGGTTACTAGTTAAGCCGGGCGGGTCCGGGTAGCTTTACACCACAACTTGGTCTAACCTCGGGTCCAAGGTACACATGACCAACTTCTCACATTGGGTCCTATTGTTTGTAGCAACTAGTTAAGCCGGTCGGTTCCGGGTAGGTTTACGCTACAAACTCAACCCAACCTCGAGTTGGCCACACTTATGTTTTCTAAGTGTCATGTCCACTTTATTTTCAAAACATAATTACAAGTTTAACGAATACTTGGGTAGACCTAACTTAATAGGTAAATTCCCAAGGGGTAGACCTAACTTAATAGGTAAATTCCCAATCTCATATTTTCATGTATTTTAAGTTTTACCCAAACCCCCCCCCCAACGTCATTCTATCGCTTACATATTCGTTATAACGCATAAAGGATAGAAAGAGGGAACTTGGCACAACATACATGATAAATCTTACATATCATAATAAACATGCATAACATGTTAGACTTGCATAACTTAGTGTAGTAAACTTGCATAAACATGCATAACTTGTTAAACTTGCAAATCATGGCATAGTGAACTTGCATAAACATGCATAACTTGTTAAACTTGCAAATCATGGCATAGTGAACTTGCATAAACATGCATAACTTATTAAACATGCATAACATAGCATAGTGAACTCGCATAAGCATGCATAACTTATTAAACATGCATAACATAGCATAGTGAACTCGCATAAGCATGCATATGCATAACATAGCATAGTGAACTCGCATAAGCATGCATAACTTATTAAACATGCATAACATAGCATAGTGAACTCGCATAAGCATGCATAACTTATTAATCATGCATAAATCCCAACTTTCATCACATATTAACTTTAGAGTTTCTAAAATGAAGGTAAGAGGGCTTACAAATATTATGAAGACACAAATCTACTAATAAAGATTGAGAAGCCCTTTATGCAAGCATATAAAAACCCAAAACAAAGCTCCAACTAACAAAAATCCCAAAAACTCTAGCTTAGCAATTAAAGCTTGCAACTTGATGATGTATGCAAGCTAATGATCATTCATACAACTTAGAAATGCTTGTATGAACATCAAAACCTTCATAGGAATGATTTTTGAAGAGGGTGGAGGCTAGGGTTTTTAGGTGGAGGCTATTTGAGAATTCAATTTGACATAGTTTGGTTGCTAGAATGAATAATGAGTGATTTAGGGTAGGTTAGGGTCTTATTTATAGATTAGGCTAGTGATTTAGACCATAGGATTAACCCTAGGTTGAATTAGGTCCATCAGATTTCGGAACTCTCCAGAACCAAGCCACACAACCAAGCCCAAATCAAAAATGGTGCGCCAGGCAAAACTGCCCGGCCACCCCGTGTCGACAGGGCTGTCGACAGGGCAGTCGACACCCTTAGACCCCTGTCGACATGCCTGTCGACATGGGGGTCTTGGCGGGAGTTTTCCCGCCTGACGCCAGTTAGCCCTAATCCTTGTTTTTAATTTAAAATTTAAGTCTGTTTTTAACATGGAAATTTCTGAAAACTTCAATGGGCCTTAACTGGGTCATATGGACTCCGATTTTCGAAAACTCGGACTCTATTTCGCGTATTTTTCCGAGACGAACGCAATGGCATAGCCCGTTTCCCTTGATTCAGATTTTTAAATTAAATTCTGCCTCGATTTATGTTATAACAGGTTATTAAAAATACGGGTTGTTACATTCTCCCCTCCTTAAAGGATTTCGTCCCCGAAATCTTCAAGTTAGGAAGAACGTATCCTACCATCCAATCATCCATCTACTCAAAGCATCATCCACGAGCAATCATTGTCCTTAAAAGATTCTAAATGCTGTATGAACATATGCAAAAGTGTGTGTATATGTACTTATCTAATGCAAAGATCAATGCAAAATATGCTAGTGAAATGTATCCATATGTATGCAAATCCCTAACATAATGTATAATATCTACATGCATGCTCAATCATACATCCATATGCAACACCCACGTGATAGCATACAAATTTCATCCAAGAATAAGCATAAACACTCATGCACATGCAATATGAGGAGTGTGTGAGCCGATCTAGTGCCTAATGTGTATCATGCATCCACGAGTAACCACTTGCAAACACTTGCAATCACTTGCAATCATCAAACATAACATGTCTCAAACACATGTTTCATCCAAAGGATTCTACCTAAGGTTCTCATGATAAGATAGACACGATGAACTAGATAAACTAGATAGACATGGAAGGATAAAGAGATTGAGAGTGTACCCTCAAAAAGGAATGGATAAAGCCTACGCATCTTCTCTTCAGTTTCCCAAGTTGCGTCTTCCTCGGCTTCACCCCATTGAACCTTCACCAACTTGACCTCTCGATTCCTTAGCTTCTTGGTCTCCGTCCCCAAGATACGAATCGGAGCTCTCCTCAAAGTTGCCTCTTTCTCTACTTCCACGTCTTCAAGAATGCTAGGTTCAACCACCTCAGCGGACTCATGTAGGCACTTTCGGAGATGCGAGACATGAAAGACATTATGTACTCCGGACAGCTTCTCGGGCAATTGCACTTTATAAGCCATCTTCCCAATTCTCTCTATGATAGGGAAGGGTCCAACAAATCTCGTTGCTAACTTCCCAACAGCTCCAAATCGGACCACATTCCGCAAAGGAGAAACCTTTACGAAAACCATATCCCCAACATCAAACTCCAAATCGGATCTTCGCTTATCAGCATAGGATTTCTGTCTGTCTTGGGCCGCCTTCATCCGCCTTCTAATCAACTCGACCTTCTCGGATGTATCTCTAATCATGTCAGGTCCAAGTATAAGCTTATCTGTAGTCTCCCACCAACATGTAGGTGACTTGCATGGTCTCCCATATAAAGCCTCAAATGGTGCCATCCCTATGCTTGCCTGATAACTGTTATTATATGCAAACTCAACAAGAGGAAGATGGTCTTCCCAAGTACCACCAAAATCCAGAATGCAAAGCCTCAACAAGTCCTCAAGTACCCTATTCACCCTTTCTGTCTGACCGTCCGTTTGTGGGTGATAGGCCGTACTCAGGTTCAACCTCGTGCCCATAGCTTCCTGCAAACTGTTCCAGAACTGACTAGTAAAGATGGGGTCTCGGTCACTGACTATGCTGGAAGGGACTCCATGTAGTCGTACTATCTCACGAAGATATACTGATGCTAGTCCAGATGCGGTCCTTTTGCTCTTCACCGGAATGAAATGAGCACTCTTCGTAAGCCTATCTACAATGACCCAAATGCTCGTATTCCCTTTCCTTGACCTTGGAAGCCCATCAATAAAGTCCATAGAAATACTCTCCCACTTCCATAGCGGGACCTCTAGAGGATGCAATAGCCCACCGGGCTTCTTCGACTCGGCTTTTACTTTCTGACAAACAACACATCTAGAGACAAACTCTGCCACATCCTTCTTCATTCCAGGCCAGAAGAAAATGCGCTTCATATCTTTATACATCTTATCTCCACCCGGATGTATAGTCAACTTGGAGCGATGTGCTTCATCAAGAACTTTCCTCACCAAATCTTCTACCATCGGAACACAAAGCCTTCCGTCTCTCCTCAGCCAACCCTTATCATCTATAGAATATCGAGCAAGGTGACTAGATGTCTCCCCTCGAATCAGCTTATCCATGATCTCAATTATCTGAGGGTCTTCCTTCTGCGAAGCCCCAATTTGTTCTAGAAGGGTAGGCCTGAGCTCGAGAGATGCTAAAGAACCGGTCATCGACTCAACTGTCAAAGAAAAATCAAAGGTTGCCAAGAACTCTAAATTCTTCATCTCAACAAATAGAGGACTTAGTGTCAACCTTTTTCTACTCAACGCATCCGCTACCACATTCCCCTTGCCAGGGGTATAGGCTATATCAAAATCGTAGGACGCCAAGAATTCCATCCACCTTTGCTGCCTCAAGTTCAGATCCTTCTGCGAAAAGAGATACTTCAGAGACTTATGATCGGTATACAGCTCAAATCTCTCTCCCAGAAGATAATGACGCCAAGCCTTGAGTGCATATACTATCGCTGCCAGCTCTAGATCATGAGTGGGATAATTCTTCTCATGCACCTTAAGTTGCCTACCACCAAAACATATAACTCTGCCTTCTTGCATCAGAACGGCGCCCAATCCTGTGCCACAAGCATCAGTGTACACGGTAAACATCTTACCACCATTGGGTAAAGCTAGAACTGGTGCTGAGGTAAGGGCTCTCTTGAGTCTCTGAAAAGCAAGCTCACAGTCCATATCCCAAGCAAAAACTAAGTGCTTTTTCGTTAACTTAGTAAGAGGAGCGGATATCTTCGCGAAGTCCTTGATGAACTTCCGGTAAAAACCCGCAAGACCTAGAAAACTTCTCACTTCGGTTGTATTCCTTGGAGTCTTCCAATCCTGAACTGCAACCACCTTAGCGGGATCCACCGCTAAGCCTTGCTTGGATACGATATGCCCAAGGAATCTAACTTCCCTTCTCCAAAAGTGACACTTGGAGAACTTGGCCTTTAACTGATGCGCTCTAAGCGTATCCATCACCTCTACAAGATGCCTCGCGTGCTCTTCTTCATCCTTAGAGAAGATCAGAATATCATCCACAAAGACCACGACAAACTTGTTCAAGAACTCTCGAAACACCCTACTCATCAAGTCTACGAAATATGCGGGTGCATTCGTCAAGCCGAACGGCATAACAAGCCATTCAAAGAATCCATCTGGAGTTCTGAATGCAGTCTTGTCTATACTATCTTCAGCCACTCTGAGCTGATGAAATCCAGTAGCAAGATCAAGCTGAGAGAAAACAGAAGCACCAACAAGCTGGTCAAAGAGATCATCGATCCTCGGTAACGGGTGTCTGTTCTTCTTAGTCAGCTTATTCAATTCTCTATAGTCCACACAGAGTCGAAGAGAACCATCTGCCTTAGTAGCAAACACCACAGGCGCTCGCCATTCGGATATACTTCGTCTGATGAAGTTCTTCTCAAGTAACTCCTTTACTTGCTTGCTGAGCTCCCGTCTCTCACGCGGAGCCATGTGCCGAACGGGCAAAGAAACAGGCTTAGCATTATCCACCAGATAAATGCAAAAATCAATCTCTCGTTTAGGGGGCAACCCCTTAACTTCTTCAAAAACATCTGGATAATCTCGGACCACCCTTACAGACTGAAGGGCTTCCTCTGACGAGTCGAGAGATTCAAGATAGCACAACATGACGGGATCCTTTGGATTGCATGAAATCTCTAAGGTGTTGCCAAGGCAAGTCACAAGCCTCACAACCCTATGCTCACAATCAAGAATGGCTCCATATCTGGACAGCCAATCCATGCCCAATATCAATCCATATCCCCTGAAACCAAGAACATACGCACTACACAAGAACTCTACACTGAGTATAGAGATCCTTAGATCCTCACATATCATAGATAGATAAGCAGAACCCCCAATGGGATTCGAAACACAAACGGGATCATCCACTAAGCTAGTTCTAAGGTGCAAACTATCAACAAGATCAGATGAAATAAAGCTATGTGATGCACCAGAATCAAACAAGGTATGAACTGGAAGATCGGAAACATAAACAAGGTTCTCAACAGAAACACTACCTCGATCGGGAACTGGAGCGGTATTGAGAGCATGAACTTGCCCTCCTGAAGGTCCAGCCTGTCCTTTCTTCTTCGGGCATTCCTTGCTGAAGTGTCCAGTCTCACCACAGGAAAAACATCCACCACTAAGCTTCCTTTTCTTCTTCCTACAATCCTTAGCAAAGTGTCCAGGCGCACCACAGTAATTGCACTTCCCCTTGCCTTTGTTGTTGTTCCCCTTCTTGTTCTTGCTCTGATTCCCCTGACTGCTTTGACCACCTTGATTGCCTTTACCCTGAGAATCAGTCTTCTTTGCTTGAGTATCGCTCGACTTGACCTCTTTCTTTCCCTCTCCCTGAAGTAGAGCCATATCGACCAAACTCTCAAAAGTAGCCCCATGCGGAATATGTGACATCGCCAAACCCTGCAGCGGCTCATTCAACCCTCTAGCAAATCGAAGAGCCTTCTTCTCAGGAGTGTTCACCATATCCAAACCAAAACGGGCCAGCTGATTAAACTTGTTCACATACTCCTTGACCGACATATCACCTTGCTTTAATGCAATGAACTTCTCCATCTGTAAATTCGCCTCAGCAGAAGATAGAAACTTGGCCACAAATCTAGCGCTCAAATCGGCCCAAGTCTCGACAGGCCTCGTCCCATTGGTGACCTCCCACCAATAGGCTGCTTCGTCCTTCAAAAGCCACACTGTCAATAAGATCTTCCTTTCGTCATCAATCCGAAAGATAGCAAATAAGTCCTCAGTGTCTTTCAGCCAATTCCTAGCTTCAACAAAAGATTCCGTGCCTAGGAAATTCTTGCCTCCCATCGCCTTGAAGTCTTTACAAACCTTCGTGAACTCAACCTGAGGATGCTGAGGGGGAGGAGGAGGAAGAGGAGCCTCAGCAACTGGAGGAGGGGGAACATTAACTACTGGAGGAGGGACATTAGGGGGAGGATTCTCAACTACAGGAGGAGGAGTGGGAGTAGGGTTTGCGGGGCCGGCTGCCGCCCTAGCTTCTAGAAGTCTCCTATACCAGAGTGGTACGTTTACTCCATCCGGGATGGCAAGATCCTCAGCCATACTGAAACGAAGGATAAGATAAGATTAGGTCAAGGGAACGAAGGATAACGCTAATGGCTTTTTGGGGAATAGCCTTTTAAAATACTAGACTTTTCTTTGGAAAATACTTTATACTTGTTTTGAAAATAGTTTTTCAAAAGTCTTTTAAAAACTTTTTGTTCTTTCTTGTAAACCATATGCTCTGATACCAAATTTGTAACACCCCACCTCCGCTAGGGTCACTCTTTCGGGGGCACTAGCTTCTGGGGGGCGTTAGAACTGGGTAAGCATGCATAATGATATCTCAAGGCAGAACAAGAACATAAATATATATGTAAAACAGAGTAAGTGAGAATAAAACAGCGGAATATCTCAAACCATCTCAAAACAAGTCTTAGTACATCATAAAGTCAACTGCCAAAATAAACATGTCTAGTACATCATAAACAGAAATACTGTAATACATAGTGCTATCCCCAAAATAAAGATGATAAACCATAGCGAGCTCAATGTCCAGACATACATGAGCTATCCAGCAAACAAGCAAGCGATCCAAGCTAAGCACCACTGTTTCCTCCCTGAGAACCTGGGGGGGGGGGGGGGAAATGGAAGAAAAGAAGCGAAAGAAAACAGGTCAGTCAAAAAGACTGGTAAGCCCTACTACGATCAGTCTATAAACTAATAAAGTTAACATCATGATGGAAACTGAGATGAACATACTGGCAATAGACAAAGGTGTCATCACATAAAGAAGATTAAGCTTTGCACCCCAGTGTACTAGCAAACTAACATAACAGGTATTGATCCCTCAGCCCAAGCTTTGGCCCAATTTCATGAGGTGACCTTAATACAAGGTCCAGCCCAACGGTCTAGTCGATCGGCTCCCTATAAACCTAACACGTCAAGTGTTGGTGTCCATACGGCCCACATATGGTTGTAGTCAGACTGTGCTGGGTCCACCTTCGGGTGTATCAAGCCCTCGGGTGTCAACCCCAGACACCTAAGCAAAAATTGCACAGTCTAATCCTACTGGTACCCGTGCCTCGAGTTTGTCCAACACCGGACTACGTGCACGTCCGTAGCCCGCCTGGACCCACACCGCTGTACCACTCAGCCGTCGCTTTGGTCGCTTACATCAGTCCAGTAATCGTGCCCCGCCCTAGCCTAGCCTCTAGGGTTGTGAATGATACCAAACTGGGATTACTGCTGGAACAGACCACGTTGCTAGGGTTTTCTAAGAGGGTTAAGTGTGGTTTAACCCCTCACTAATCATGGATTAAATTAGTTAAGTGTAACCAACAGTTCACCACTTAACCCCATTTAATCCCTCGTATCCCCAAAATTGGTTAAGTATTAGTGGGCCATGACTTAACCCTAATCATGAGGCATTAATTAATTTAATTGTGCCTTAACCTCTCACATTAGACTTTGTTGCGGTTACTAGTTAAGCCGGGCGGGTCCGGGTAGCTTTACACCACAACTTGGTCTAACCTCGGGTCCAAGGTACACATGACCAACTTCTCACATTGGGTCCTATTGTTTGTAGCAACTAGTTAAGCCGGTCGGTTCCGGGTAGGTTTACGCTACAAACTCAACCCAACCTCGAGTTGGCCACACTTATGTTTTCTAAGTGTCATGTCCACTTTATTTTCAAAACATAATTACAAGTTTAACGAATACTTGGGTAGACCTAACTTAATAGGTAAATTCCCAAGGGGTAGACCTAACTTAATAGGTAAATTCCCAATCTCATATTTTCATGTATTTTAAGTTTTACCCAAAACCCCCCCAACGTCATTCTATCGCTTACATATTCGTTATAACGCATAAAGGATAGAAAGAGGGAACTTGGCACAACATACATGATAAATCTTACATATCATAATAAACATGCATAACATGTTAGACTTGCATAACTTAGTGTAGTAAACTTGCATAAACATGCATAACTTGTTAAACTTGCAAATCATGGCATAGTGAACTTGCATAAACATGCATAACTTGTTAAACTTGCAAATCATGGCATAGTGAACTTGCATAAACATGCATAACTTATTAAACATGCATAACATAGCATAGTGAACTCGCATAAGCATGCATAACTTATTAAACATGCATAACATAGCATAGTGAACTCGCATAAGCATGCATATGCATAACATAGCATAGTGAACTCGCATAAGCATGCATAACTTATTAAACATGCATAACATAGCATAGTGAACTCGCATAAGCATGCATAACTTATTAATCATGCATAAATCCCAACTTTCATCACATATTAACTTTAGAGTTTCTAAAATGAAGGTAAGAGGGCTTACAAATATTATGAAGACACAAATCTACTAATAAAGATTGAGAAGCCCTTTATGCAAGCATATAAAAACCCAAAACAAAGCTCCAACTAACAAAAATCCCAAAAACTCTAGCTTAACAATTAAAGCTTGCAACTTGATGATGTATGCAAGCTAATGATCATTCATACAACTTAGAAATGCTTGTATGAACATCAAAACCTTCATAGGAATGATTTTTGAAGAGGGTGGAGGCTAGGGTTTTTAGGTGGAGGCTATTTGAGAATTCAATTTGACATAGTTTGGTTGCTAGAATGAATAATGAGTGATTTAGGGTAGGTTAGGGTCTTATTTATAGATTAGGCTAGTGATTTAGACCATAGGATTAACCCTAGGTTGAATTAGGTCCATCAGATTTCGGAACTCTCCAGAACCAAGCCACACAACCAAGCCCAAATCAAAAATGGTGCGCCAGGCAAAACTGCCCGGCCACCCCGTGTCGACAGGGCTGTCGACAGGGCAGTCGACACCCTTAGACCCCTGTCGACATGCCTGTCGACATGGGGGTCTTGGCGGGAGTTTTCCCGCCTGACGTCAGTTAGCCCTAATCCTTGTTTTTAATTTAAAATTTAAATCTGTTTTTAACATGGAAATTTCTGAAAACTTCAATGGGCCTTAACTGGGTCATATGGACTCCGATTTTCGAAAACTCGGACTCTATTTCGCGTATTTTTCCGAGACGAATGCAATGGCATAGCCCGTTTACCTTGATTCAGATTTTTAAATTAAATTCTGCCTCGATTTATGTTATAACAGGTTATTAAAAATACGGGTTGTTACACTAGTGGTTGTGGTCACTGGATTCGTCGGGTGGTTCCGGGAAGGTTTACACCACAACCTAGTCTAACCTCAGGGTTTAAGCGCAATATGACCAACTACCCACATTGGATCTTATTGTTTGCAGTTACTGGATTCGCCGGGCGGTTCCGGGCAGATTTATACTGCAAACTCAACCCAACCTCGAGTTGGTTATGTTCAAGTTTATCTAAGTGTCATGTCCATGTTCAAGCTTTCAAGTATAATTTCATGTCAAGTTTTCATGTCATGTTTCATGTCAAATCATGTCAAGTTCATAGCCAATTCAGGTTTGCCTAAACTACCCAAAACGTATTCCCATAGCACGTGAATTCGAATCGATACAATTAGATCTAATTAGGGAATAACATAAAAAGAACGGGCATAAGGTGGCAAAGGTGATAACAAGTCAAGCATGGTAAAATTTGAGATAAATGATTACAACAATATTGGCATATGAAATAGTGGTCTCAAATATCAAATCTAGCAAAATAGAGTGATAGTCATGGTGACAGTTGATACGAGATAATAACCCCAAACTTGTGAATAACAAATAATTCAACATTATAGGTATGTTAACATCATGGACATGAGGGGTTTTAGGTTTACAACATGTATAGTCCCCAAATCAATTTCATAGCAATTTACCCAAAAGTCAAGATTCAAAGTGAACGGTACTAGGTTCAAGGTGGGCAATAATAGATCCAATATGAACAATAATAGATCCAAGGTGAACAAAAGTAGATCAAAATATACAATGATAGATTCAAGATATACAATGATAGATCCAAGATAATCGTCACTTAGGTTCAATTACAATTTACAACATGTCCATATTAAGTTTAAAGTTTAGATATAAAAGTAAGTGGGGCTTACAGATCGTGGTTTGAGAATTAGAGAATAAAAGAGGCGATGTAGAATCTCTAGAAATCCCCCAAATCAGCAAATTCTCTAAACGTAGTCTCGACGTAGAAGAAGAAGTCCCTTTCTCTAACTTTTCAACCAGAATTTGAGCATCATAAGGCCAGAGAGAAAATGTGTAGAGAGAAGGGGGCTAGGGGGTTGTTTATATAGGGTCAGGCCAACGAATTTAGACTGAAATCGAACCAGAAACATCAGAATGAATTCTGGCTCAAAAATGGGTTCGGTGTACCAGGTCAACCCCCAGGTCGACACTATGGTCGACCTTGTCCTGGGTAGGTCGACTACATGGTTGACCACCCAGTCGACCTGGTCCTGGGCGGGAAATTTCCCGCCCAGTCTGTTCTGGTTTTGAATTCGAAATTTGAATTCGAATTCGAGCTGTTTTGAACTCTGAAAATTTCTGAAACTTTGGAGGGCCATAACTTGGTCATACGGACCCCGATTTTCGAAAACTCGGACTCGTTTCTAAGCAGAATTTCGAGACGAACGTAATGGCGTAAACTGTTGCCCTTGGTTCTTATTTTAAAAATTAATTCTGCCTTGATTTACACACGTTATAAAAATACGGGTTGTTACACTGATACAGGGTGTAAAATACTTCAAACAAAAAGTTGCTTATTTTTCAAAATAAAAATTACAAAAAATTCTATAAATTAAATTTTATCTACGTCTCAAAAAATCTTGCAATAATAATATATTTCAGATTTTATAAAAACTAATCTCGTTAAAATCATATATTGTATGGAAATTAAATCGAATCAGTTTCAAAATAAACAAATAGAAATACCCATCAAATCTGAATATATACATATAACTTCAAAATAATCTAATTTGAATTTTAAACTCGATATTTCTATTTTTAAGTTAAAACGATATTCAATATATTTAAAATCCATTTATTAAATAAATTCCCTAAAAAATTTCTATATGTAATTCAATTAAAATATTTAAAACAAATTTAAATATTCAGAATTCAACGGCTAAAAATCTGGGTCGTTACATTCCTTCCCCCTTAAAATAATTTTGTCCTCGAAATTGCTAAGTATTAAAAATGTTATAGCTCTAACTCCTGATAGCCTACATGGTTGAAATCTTATATTCCATATCCTCATAACCCAGTTCTTACCCAACCTTCGAATTCTCATACCAATACTCGACCATTCATAATTCTTTCCAAGTGATATGTCCACCATTTTGGTCAATCCATCATCACGTTCTTGTCTTCAGTCCATATGCTCTTTTGCATATCCACACCCATTCCTATTGATTTTAAATCCATTTATCAATTTCATTATTCCACTTGAAATTTTATTAACCAATTCTGGTTTTCTTATTTCAATTACAATTAACAACTTGATTTTAAATTAATAGAAAAATTTTTGAAAATTTTCTAACTTTTTAATTTTTCGAAAAACTTTGCCAGCATCTCCTTTGCGCGGCTCAATCAGTACAACCACAACTCATCTTTCTAGGCCTTCTCCAATCCAAAAGAAAATCAAAAAGCCAAGAGGCATTCCCTATAGGCTCATAAAACTATCAAACCCAAGTAATATTGTAAACATGTACCTTTTTGTCGAGCATAAATTCTGCCTCTTGCATTTGCTTCCATACAATATCTGCTAAGTATACATATATCCATTTCCAGTTGGTTTCAAATCAATCCACCTTTGGCCTTTAACTTTCTAATTAGTTCACTTCTATTCACTAATCTAAACTGAGTTCTATTTTCAAAAATCAACCCTCTTATTCTGCTTGAGTTCAATTCCATCATAGTTTTATTCCAAACAACATCATCCAATATATATTCAACTTGTTTATACATAAGTCGGATTCACTTCATTAATTCCAATTTCAAGCATTTCTCTTGGTTCAATTTCATTCTGGATTACCTCTAATCCAGTCCAATTTCATTTGAATTTTAATTCATTTGATTCACATTTACCATTTCAATCTATTTACTTTACAAGTTAAATTTTAATTTTAGAATCCAAATTCCCGGCTTCCATTTCCAAATTGATTTTGGAATCATATAATTATACAAATAAACTTATAATCATCTACAAATTCAAAGCATTTGAATTTTCTTAAAATCACTTGTTCTTTTTCCAACAGATTCCATTAACAAATTATAAAGGTAGCAATCCATCACTCAGAAACTTGAAAATGAATACTGATAATGTCGCGATCCATTATCAGAATTATTTTCTCGCCACTGAAATGATTCCAGTGCTTAATCCCTTTAAAAATCCATTTAAACCATTCTTATTCAAAAACACTTTAAAGTAATGTTATATTACAATAAAAATACTTCAGGAAATATTTCTAAACACCCGGGATTCCAATTCTCAAATTTTGGTTTGAATTTAATCTTGGTTTATCTCATTTGTATACATTATCCGTATACAAATTATATAACCATTTCAATATATTTTTATTACATTTGATTGTAATAACAATCAATATACTATAATAATCCAAAAATTATTCCTTCTATATCAAAATAACCATTGGGCAAAATTATTTCATTTACCCATTTTAAAACAATACTGTATCGAATTGCTTTGTTCGGGAGTTTAGAAACACCTATCGATACAGTTGTACATTCTATATCGACCAGAATTCATAAACCAGTCAACAAACCAGTCAACACAATATAACATAATTTTATATCAAATATACAAATAGGCTCTGTTATATATACACTTAATCTCAATCTGGGGTGTTACTAACCCCATCTCTATTGAGTCACGCCACAGAGCCAAAGTTACTACTCAACCATCAGCTCTGATACCAACTGTAATGGCTCGAATTTCCGTACCCTTTGAATCGACTAATAACACCACATGTCCAACCCAATTTGCAGAAAAATACGAATCATTGATAGAAAGAAGTACGAGGATGAGAAATAGAAAGAAAGAAATAATAGAATAGAAGAAAATGAAGATCACAAACTCATAGCGGAACAAATAAAATATATTAGATAACATAAACTTTGAGAATACAGTTTAGTACCTTTATATAAATACCATTATTAGAGCACAACATCTATTTCTGGAATAGTTATAAACATCGGTTTCCAGATACAAACATAATACACAGTGGAAAAATATGATAGTCTATAGTTAACTGGTGAAGCCTCCTGCTTCAATCTCCTCCAAGTGGATCTGTAAAATCCCGACTACTTGACTGGCCGTACAAATTTAGGCACCCAAGAGTTTAGGGAAAACAAACAAAATAAACTCTGGGCAGTCATGGGACTGGTGTGAGTAAACTCCAACCATTTGTTTAACTTTCAAAATCCTTTCGAAAGAAATGATAATCGTAAGACCGATCCACACATAAACACGGATGGTTTTTACCTTACGATACCCAAAAATATCTTTGATATCAAATCCAGTGATATTATAATAGTGTCTAAATCAAATAAACAGAAATCTAGCAGAACGCTTGCATCTTATGCTCCATATATAGTATTAAATCAAAAACCGTAGAGCGCTTATTGGAGATTGGATTTCCAACTTGACAAGGTATGGAACCACCTTCCGATAGTGTATCTTTAGAGGGGAATACACTGGGTTCAACTAGAATGTCTTGCAACCCAGCCCACACATGGTTGACCACTCATTTAACTTGAGTGTATCGAGCATATTATCACCAACGGTTGTGATCAGCAACCGTTACCGAAAGCATACAACAATGAATAGAATAAGAAGCAAATGAAATTCCTCTAGATCAAGTGATAGTACCCCTAATGGGAATGACCCACATGGTCATGCTGCCTGCCCGATTTCTGCCATTTCCCGGGTGATGAGGCTTGAGGTCATGATTGTCTTTCAACACATCTTGCCATAGTTTACTTTGAACGTCATATCGTCAGGCATTTATCTATATACGTTGTCCTGGGACTGGACAAACCGAAGGCAACGTTCTATTAATCTATCGTGGGTAATTTTTACCTAAGAGTAACAGAACGACCCTTGCACTTTACTCCGTCTTCGATCATCTTCAGCATAAGTTGATTCGTAATGCTTATTCCCATATGGAGTGGTTTTTAGATAATAAATCTGATCCCGGTCTCTCCGTAACGACAACAGAGGTATAAAATAACTAAAACCTTGATAGTCGGTGATTTAACTATCAAAGGAACATCCATACAATCAACGGTCCTATTTCCAAATGGAAACTCTATCGATCAATCATCAAGCAACACTGGCCCCTTCTCATTTAATTTCATATTAAATTACCATTTATCAATTCCTGTTAATATCTTTACCCCGATTTTTTTAAAAACCACTTACCCTTTTCACAATTTCTTGGAAACATTTTAAATATTATACATTCTATTTTTCCACATTCCAGAAAATATATGCTATTGATGTTGGCAAAAACATTTCCATCATTTCACATTTCTATTCTTCTGTATTAGAAGATATACGTTATTAACATTGGAAAACATTTCCAATTTCCATTTTTAACTTTCCATTAACCAGATCATTTCAATTTCTATACTAAGAAAATGTCTCTAATTTTATTTGGGAAAGCGATTCCAAATTCCATTTTATTCGGATTTAACTGATGTTATATAAAACATCGTTATTATAACTCAATTCATTAATTATTCACTTACTAATTGTATCTCTAACCTATCTTCACTACCGAACTTTAACCATTTCTCAGTCAATCGTGAAGTCAATCAAGTTGGGGTATAATTACCTCTCAGACCTTAACTGAACATCATTCTCAACTTCGAAATAGACAAGGCTCACAACTTCAAATTTCAGTCAAAACATTGATTATGCAACTCTCGGATTCTATCTAAGAATCTACTTCTTTTACCAAAAAAACATTGATTATAACAGTAGCGTTATATTCATTGTTTCCAAATATTTGATTAATAAAACATTAATTTTACAGTAGCGATAAAATCGCTGTTTAGATTTATATATCATTTATTATAACAGTAGCGTTATAATCGCTGTTTCCAAATATTTGATTTATAAAACATTACTATAACGGTAGCGTTAAAATTGCTGCTTAGATTTATAAAAACATTTATTATAACGCCAACATTATAATCACTGTTCCCAAATATTTGGTTTATAAAAATATAACTTGTACTTACTAATTCCAACAAATAAATTAATAAGTAAATAAATAAATAAATAAATAAATTTGATTCAAAATGGAAATTAAAAATAACTACTTCCCTACATTCAATATAATCGAATTCCAATACATAACTCTCTTTCAAATAATCTATATCCGGTTTATATTCTGAACTTCAGAATTTATCTATCATTTCAGGTAAATTCTAACTCTAAATTTATAACCGTTCCAGACTAACATACATTATCACAATTTATTTCATATATCGAATTTTGGAATAAAGCTCATCTTTTTATTTGAAACGGTTATCCGTTTCCCTTCCTTATTCAAATTCAAATTTGGATTTATATTATAGATATTTCATTTCCAAAATATTGACTTTAAACCACTATTTCTTTAATCGTAAATATATTTCTTTTATATACAATCAAATCCGTTTGATTTTATACTTGTAAATAACATATCAAATCCAATTCCATTTATAACGTCTATTTAGAATTTTTCATAGTAAATTTCATTTTTTTAATCATTCCAAACATTTATAAACCCATTTATAATTTCTTTACAACTACTTGGTTCAAATCTAAATATCGTTGTCAAAACCGACTTTCACTTTTCTATATAGATTCCGACTTGAATTTACATTTCAGTTTATCAATGGTAAATAATTCACTTAATTTATAAAATCGTTTATAACCAACTTCTTGTCTTATACATTTAAAATAAGTTTCTATTTTCAAATTTATTTGAAATTAAATTTTCTATTTTGGGAATAAAATTTCCATTTAAATCTCAAATCCTTTTTCTACATTTGGAAATATTCATGGTATTTAAATACCGAAATTCTAGGGTCAAGGTAAATCAACACAGCATAATCAATCACGGTATATATCGCAGTAAATAACAAACAATAATATAAATGTTGAGGAATCCAGTTGGATCCCTCCAACCCGTTTCCTTGCATCCACAGATGTTAATCAACATCAATGATATTATGTCACATCAATATGAAATATCGAAACTTATAATCGATCAACGATGTAATTATATCAACCATTTCAACCAATTTTGTCAACCATTCATCCAAACAACAATCACACAGTATAAAATTACTGTAAATAAATTTAAAACTTATTTATATTAAAAATATAAACAAGTCAGAGTTAGTGAGTTTACTCACTTTGATTTTCAGTTAACGATTCTGCTTTGTTTTAGATAGTTTCAAACAAGGATTTGAAACTACATAAAATTCCAAGCTGCTCCCAATCATTATGTTCCAACTTGTACGCGAAGTGTTCACTGCTACGAGCCCAACGCATTTCGTCGTGTTGAATTCTGATAATGTGTGACATAGTTACAGCAATTTCAAGTTCTAATCCATTTAAATTGAAATTAAATTTATTAACGAAGATTATTAGTTCTTAGTTACCCTTGTTATCTTCATTAACCATGTTTCATCCTTTCCTTACTTCTTAGGATCCAAACCTGCTTACGTTGTCCAATGTTTGACGGATCCACGCCTCTGTTCTGACAACAACCACTTCCATCAACACCACCGAACAACTCAGCTCCACCATCCTCATCCAATAGCCACCTTGTTACATGTGTTCTCCTGTTCAAACAAACCCATCACTATTGTTCCTCATGAACAGTTCCATGAATCGAATAAAGTCAGGACAGTCCCCATTCCTTCCTATTAAATCACAAAGACCAGTACACCATCTTCCCAGATGTACATCCGCGCCTTAAACCTTTCACTATCGAACTCTCCACTTTTTCTATCCATACTTCGCAAAAACCTATAAGACTGCCGCCATCCTCCACGTCTACGCAAGCTCCTCCTACTCAACCTCACTAACTCAAACTCGCAGCTCAACTTGGCACCACATTTCCATCCCTTGAGCCACGCTACAGTAAAAGTAGTGGCATCAACATGCTCGAATTGCTGCCAAAAATGTCCAACCCGAGCGCCTCGCTGCGGGAACCCAACCAAAGAAATCCGTTCAACTCCTCCTACCCGCCACCTCCGGCCATCAGAGGTCAAGCTAACCTCACCAGTCAACCCGCCTAGCCTCCCTCTCCCTTCGCCACCAAGGACAACCGCCACATCCTTCACCAGTCACCGGAAACGGCCTAAAACCGACACACCATCGAACCCCTATTTCTACCCCACTAATCACCAGAACTTCTCCGACAATCCTAGAATTCACCAGCTCACTTCCCTCTTCGATTCCACAGTTGAATGTTTCTTAAAATGATTCATGAATTTTAAGATAGGGATAAAAATAGTATTCAAATAGAAGGGGAACGAGATGCTTAAGAATGGAAAAGAGGAGTTGGGAATTTTGAGTGGTGGATTGATTTTATAAAGAAAGAATGTATTATTTTATTTGATCTTGATCGACTTAGAGCTCGCGATTTATGGAATGGAAGAAACTTAAATGAAAGAGGAATGAATTTATAAATAGAAAAGTAGGCTTCTGTGAAAAGCTTTAGTTTGGCTTCAGAGAGAAGGAATGGGTTGGCTTCCATCAAACGCTTTAACATTATTTAATTTTAGTATTTAAAGATTAGCGTACCCCGTTACATAGAATTTTATTTACTTACAAACTACTGCAGACAAAAATAAAAATACTATCATGTCAAACGATGTGCTATGCTCCCAAAAATATATTAATACAGACAAGTTAACTCATATTGTGATATCCTAAATGCTGATACAGGGTGTAAAATACTTCAAACGAAAAGTTGCTTATTTTTCAAAATAAAAATTACAGAAAAATTCTATAAATTAAATTATATCTAAGTCTCAAAAAATCTTGCAATAATAATCTACTTCGGATTTTATAAAAATTAATCTCGTTAAAATCATATATTGTATGGAAATTAAATCGAATCAGTTTCAAAATAAACAAATAGAAATACCCATCAAATCTGAATATTTATATATATATACATATAACTTCAAAACAATCTAATTTGAATTTTAAACTCGATATTTTTATTTTTAAGTTAAAACGATATTCAATATATTTAAAAATCCATTTATTAAATAAATTCCTTAAAAAAAATCTATATACAATTCAATTAAAATATTTAAAATAAATTTAAATATTCAGAATTCAACGTCTAAAAATCTGGGTCGTTACAAAAGCCAATGTTGTAGCTGATACGCTTAGCAGATAGAACTTAATCATCGCTGGCCTTATTATTACGCCTTCGTTGATTGATAAGATCTCTATTCTTCAGAAAGACGATAAATTTATTCAGGGGATCAGCAAAAGAATCAAGGAAGGTGAACCCTGGAGTTTCCAGATTGATAACATGGGAGTTCTGAGGTTAAAAAGCCGAATTTGCATCTTGAATATTTTTGAGCTTCGAAGAGAAGTAATGGATGTATGTCACAAATCTAAGCTTAGTATCCCTCCAGGAGTGAGTAAGATGTATAATGATCTCAAACGCACATTCTGGTGGAGGGCAATGAAAAGAGACATCTCAATATATGTTGGCTGGTGTTCTACTTGTCAACAAGTCAAAAGCGATCAACAGAAACTCGCCGGATTGTTACAACCATTGGAGATTCCAAATTGGAAGTGGGATCAAATTTCCATGGACTTCATAGATGGGTTGCCCAGAACCAAGAAAGGAAATGACAGTATATGGGTGATCATAGATCGTTTCACGAAGACTGCCCATTTTATACCTGTCAGATCAAATAGAACAACTCAGAACCTAGCATAGATTTACTTCAAAGAAATCGTTAAACTGCATGGAGTTCCCAGTAGTATTGTTAGTGACCGTGATCCGATATTCGCTAGTAAATTCTAGGAAGCATTCCAGGCAAAGCTGGGAACAAAGTTAAACCTTATCACCGCATATCATCCTCAAACGGATGGCCAAACTGAGAGGGTGAATCGTACACTAGAAGACTTATTTCAGACTTATATTATTGATTTTGGCGGATTATGAGAAGATCACTTGCACTTGGCTGAGTTCTCATATAATAATAGCTACCAAACGAGCTTGGGAATGGCACTATTCGAAGCATTGTATGGTCAACCATGTAGATCTCCCGCATGTTGGGTAGAATCAGGCAATCATCTAGTATTGGGTCCCGACATGATTCGTGAAACTTCGGATAAAGTCAATTTCATTAAGAAACGACTACAAACAGCTCAAAGACAACAGAAGAGTTATGCAGATTCTAGAAGAAGAGATTTTGCATTTGTTGTTGGTGAATACGTATATCTGAGAGTTTCTCCGATGAGAGGATTAGTCAGATTCGAGAAGACAGGGAAGTTGGCACCTAGGTTTATTGGTCCGTTTCCTATACTTGAAAGGATTGGAACTCTTGCTTATATGGTTCAATTACCGGACTGGTTGCCTGGAGTACATGACGTATTTCACGTGTCTCAGCTTCGAAAGCATGTGCATGATCCAGAACTAGTTGTAGAAGAAGCAACGTAGCAGGATTTGGATATTACTCCAGAATTAGCAGTTATAACAGAGCCGATAAAGATTATTGGCAAAGAAACCAAATAGCTAAGGAACAAAAAGGTCCATTTAGTCAAAGTGCAGTGGAGTGGAGATCCTAGAGACTGTACTTGGGAAGCTGAAGAGAGCATTAAGCAAGCTTATCCCAATTACAGAGTGGACATCTCTGATTAGCTCTTGTGCAAGGTACATTTATAGTATATTTTATTTTCCATTTTGTTTCCTACTTTACTGTTGTTTCCTTATCGGGGACGAAAAGTTTTAAGTGGGGGAGATTGTAACAACCCGAAAAATCAAAGCCAATTTAAACTTTTTAATTTAGTTATTTTAATGAATTTTGAATAGAATTAGAAAATATAAATTTATTTTAATTATATAACGAGCCTGAAATGGCCCGGTAGTTTGAAAATTTAACTTTGAACTTTGACTGAATGTACAAGATTCAAAATAAACCGGATTTTATTGAAACCAAAAATATTTAAATCTATTTAAAAATATATTTCTAAGGAATCTGAAAAATTGAAATTTCATAGCGGAAATCAAAAGTAATGGCCAGTTGAATATTTAGAATAGTCGCTACGAAATTTAAAATAAATATAGCCCTTAGAAATAGACATTTTGTAAACGACCTCCGTTTTCGACGAAACCACTTTGGTTGGATCCGGAATGTCAAATATATTATTGCTAGGTTTCAAATTCCATAATTTTTGGAATTAATATGTGAGTGTGGCAAAGGAAAACGCGTTTGGTAATTTTTGTTTAAATTGGATCAACCAGAAAAAGTCCATTTTTAAAACGGTCTCCAAATTCAAAGAAATTGTTTTTTTTGGACCATATCATCCCAACATAGCTAGATTTATTTTTTGGGAATTTTTGGAATCAGTACATGGCCCCAACAAATTAAAATGTACGTTCAAATCCAAATTTCGTATGTTTTATATTTTAATTTGAAGAATAACAAACTGAAAAAGGCGAATGGGCTTAGGAAACGTATTCCATTGTGTCCGGAATTGAGGTATTTAGCTAGGGGCGACTCTCGTTGGGTCTGATTTGGAGTTCGGATTAGAAAACACTATTTTAGAAATTAAAATATATATGGACCAATCAAATTATTTCTTTTATTATTTTATTTTACTAAAAAAATCTCAAAAACCCACGTAACACCCTGCTCGACGACGGAAACATGTTCAGAGCTTCCCAGCCCGATTCCGGCCAAATCACACAGTAAAATCACTCGACCCAGTTGAAGATTTTGTAGATCTCATCGAGGGCTTCAAATCCATACCCACTACGTCCTTTACCATTGAGTATTCACGGATAATCGACGCTAGGAAGTCGTCCGCTTCAAGCCACCGCCGTGCTACGCTCCGGCGATCGAACTCGACCGCGCCCCCACCAGTCTGCGCGCCTCTCCAAGCCCTTCCTCATGGTGTATTCAGATCTTGACCTCGTGCCTCGGGTTTCACGAAAAATCGAAACCCTAGTTTGAATCAAAAACTGAAAGGTACGACAGTAGTTTATTTAAAAGGTTAACAACACTTTAAAGTGTTGCAAATTATGATTTTAGAATAAAAATCATATCTTTAACATATGTTGTCGAAATCTAGTGAAACCGGAGACATTGGACTCGTGACGACGTACTCTACAATCTACAAGAGATCGGAGAATTTTTGGAGCTTCCTACGATTTTAGAAGGAGTGGAACCCAATGTGAGATTTCTAAATTCAAATTGGATTGAAATAGCGACGTATAAATTATATAAGCGATGTATAAATTATATACGCATTGTATACCTCATATATGGGCGTTGTATAAATTATATAAGCGATGTATAAATTGTACATGCGTTGTATAAACCATATATAACGAGAATTGAAATGGAAATGTATATATATATATATATACACACACACACACTCCCCTCGTCCACAGACCATGAACGATATATATTGGTTGTGTTGTGGAAAAATGATTGTGATTGTTTGGATTGTGGTTTGGAATGATTGATGGTGATTGAAACAAAGTTGTCTGGGTTTGTGGTAAATTCACATTGTTGTGAAAATGGATTGTATAGCGAAAAGAAATTGCATTAGGCAAATGAAACCCCTTGTAAACACCGCAAGGCCTAAGGTAGCGCGAGGAGCCGTACCTGGGACGGTATCAATTTTAATTACCCTGCCGTTATAATGTCGAAATTTTCTGAAATATTCATGTGTTTGTATTTTATTCATGTATTGAAATATATTCATGTGTTGATAATATATTCATGATCGCCATAAATTGTTTAGATAATAAAAATCACATTTTTATTATGCATATAAAGTATATAAAATATCATGTTTGAAATAAAATGTCTAAACAATAAAAATCACATTTCTATTATATGGTTGAGTCACTACAAATATTCATGTGTTAAATAAATTCTTTGAACGATAAAAATCACATTTTTATCAAAAATATGAAGTGTTAAATATATTCATGTGTTGAATAAATTACTAAAACAATAAAATTAATATTTTTATTGTGTATATGAAGTGCTAAAAACATTCATGTATTGAATAAATTCTTTGAACGATAAAAGTATCATTTTTATCAAGTATATGACTCACTAAAAATACACATGTGTTGAAACAAATATTTGTTTGCTATGAATATTATTTTTAACATGTATATGAACTAAATAAAATAGTCATGAGTTGAAATATATTTTTGTTCGCCAAAAATATCATTTTTGTCATATGTATGAAGTGTTAAAAATAACCACATGTTGAAATAAATATTGGTTAGTTGGAATTATTATTTTTAACATGTATATGAAGTGTTAAAAATAACCATGTATGAAAAATAAACATTTGTTTTCTACAAATATTATTTTTAGCTTAGTTATGCATATACATACATATGCTAAACAGGAAAATGGATTAGATGTTGAGTAAAGAATTTATTTGTGTGCCCGACAAATAGGTACGTGTTTACTAGTTTTCTTTTCCTTTTAAAGAGTTTATGAGCCTAAGGCTGGCCGCTTGACATTTTCTTTTTCTTTTAAAGAGTTTATGAGCCTAAGGCTGCCCGCTTAGCATTTTCTTTTTCTTTTAAAGGGTTTATGAGCCTAAGGCTGACCACTTGGTATTTTCCTTTTCTTTTGGATTGATGAGGGCCCTACGAGGCGAGTTATGGTTTTTCAAACCCCTCTCCGTACAAAAGAGGGTATGGCGAAATTTTTCGAAATTTAAAGGTGTTAGACAAAATTTTGAAGTGAAAACGGTTTGAAAAACATCGATTATATATATATATATATAATTAAAATAAAATGAATAACGACGCTGGAGTTCGCGTTTTAAAATCGCAGTTTTAAACGATTATTACGAGAGATCCGACCGTCGAATTTTCCCGAAACCGGAACCGTTGGGTTCGCTTTGGAAAGATCTTTCCAATGATATAAAATTCGTTAAGGTCCAACAGTTAGATTTTGCGAAATGTTAAATTCAAATTTGGACGAGAGTAGCGCCACGGCCATAGAATGACCTGAAACGTCGTTTGATGAAAATGGGCAATTTTTAAATAAACAAAAATAGAGAAAAATCGTTATAAAATATTATATGAGATATGGAATGGAAATAAACCAATTTTACTTGATTTATTGGATATTTCGATGGTTAGATGTATTTGACATGAAATTATTATATTGAATTGGAACGTGAATGTCGAATAATTTAACCATGGAAAAGAATTGATTTGAATTCTATGTATACGTGAATAATTTGAAAAGGCTGGGTTAATTCTCATTTCAAATAATTGACCGATGATTAAAAGTCGAAGATACGAAGACGGTGCAAGACCGATGATCTTCACATTGAATGGATTACTACTGATGCCCTAGATCGGTTAGCTCCTAGGAGGGTTTACAGTGGTGGTAGTACGGACGTATTTGTTAATTGTTCAGATGTGCGAGGGCCTCTCTCCTGTATTGGACATATGGGACGAGGAATAAGGTGCCTTCGGTTTCGTTCAGACCCAGAACGGACTTGTAAACGGATGTGTGTCCGACGTTGTAGATTGACAACGTGGCATGCAGAGATGTAGTGATCAAGAATTTTGTTGAAAAGCAAAGTCTTGTGGTTGATGATCAAAGCACAACTTTATTATAGCTAGCTTTGTGTATAGCATTAATTCGCGAGCCTTACACCCCGGGTACGAACCAGAAACGGGAGAGGACTTCAGGGAGGACATGCGTTTCTTTCTAGCTAATAGTGGTATCAGGGTTTTTCAAGCCCTGACATTTTATATTTATGTGGATGATGGAAAGCGAGGCGCCTCGGTTATGTCGGTCTCTGCAGAGCCGATGGATGGTTTGGTCGATATACTGACCAGTTTACGCCCCATAGGGCGGGGAAATGTTTTGTTCAGGCATTTTAATCCACTTCGTGTGGATCGGCCCTGACGATCCAAAGGCTTGACTGAGTACTTGCCTGAGACATGCTAGGCTAGATTGTCTCGAAGTCGGTAAGGACGATCCCTTGCCTTGGTTCATGATGGATATCCAACTTCCAATACGACATGTGCGGTTTTGTTTGTAAGCCTATATACGGCGACATAGTAGATGGCAGCTATGCCGTCTATGATTGATAGATTATGATTGAAATTTGTTTTTGAAACATATATGCACTAGTAATGATATCAAATGATCATGATTTATATGTATCAAGCATATTTTGGCCATTATAAGGTATAACTCTATCCTCCGGCCTGCGTTGCATTGTGTGATGGGACCTGAGTCTTATAATGACTTCATTTTTTAAAAAAGCATTGCGATGTTTAAATGATTTACTTGTTTTAAGCACTGGAAATCTGATGGAGTAAACCCGTTCCGCGTTAGCGGCGTGGTCCTGTGATTGGCCTTATTATAAAATAAGTTAAGTAGATTTCTCATACCAGTCCCATGACTGACTCGTAGTTTGTTTCACTTTGCAAATTCGGGTGCCCCTATTTCTACACGGGCAGTCTTGTATTCAGGTTTTAGCAGGCTCATTCTGGATAGCTATGGAGCTGAAGATGGATTCTATCATTTCTATTATGCTGTTCGGACTTTGTTATGTATATTATGTTTGACTCTGCTGCAGACATTTTATATAAAGCTGAAACTATATTTTGTACTAAGTATGATCCCGTTATACCGTGTAACTCTGATGATTATATTTGTTCCAGTGTAATTTATTGTATATTATCTGGTGTAATGATATATTTCTGTTCTGCTGTTATTGTTTATGTGTTATATTCCAAAGATTATCCTTGCTGCCGTGGCACGGGAGTTAAGGGTCATCACAAATTTTGTTAAAAAACAATCTTCAAATAAAGACTAACGGAGTGGAACCCAAAGTGAGAAATCTCTCACTAAAATATTTGTATAGTTATTTAATTTATTTTATAACTGTAAATATATAGAAGTTGCCAGTCTTTAATTTTATCTATTATATGTGACCTTGCTTGAGTTCAACACATGAACTATTCACGACTTATCTACACAAGAAGCATTTTTTGAATATTAGACACTTGTATTTCAAAAAATATGCATACACTTTGTGGTTGTTGAAATGTGATATAAATATCCATTTATAATTTGAACAGTGAAAATTTGTTAAGTAGAAAAATAATTCAAACCGAATTAGAATTGGTTAAATTTATCAACCAATGATTTACTTAAGTGGACTGTTGTTGTTTGAAAACCCCACACGGGTATTGGGATGATATTTTACATACACTAATCCCAATGTTTAGTTGTATGTCGAACGATTGAAGAGGAGGGAATCGGTTGGTGATCGTCCAGACGTACATGGAGATCGATGGATATGCGAGGTACGTGGTGCCTCCAGTTTCGTTTAGACCCAGAACGAACTTGTATGGACTGTGTGTCTGACATCGGATTTCATTCTGTGTAATATTGATTCATCCTCTGTATATTTTTGTAATCTGATGCAATTTTTGTAATATACAATGAAATGTTCTTCTGTTTGTGTTCCGATGTGTTTTGTTCTCAATTCAATCCGTGCTTTCCTTACCAGGGAAGTTCGGGTCGTCTCATCAAAAGCACGGCGGAGTGGAACCCTCGGTGAGAACTTCTCACTTTTAATTTAGTTTTCTAGTTAAAATATATACTAGGATGCAGACGGCGTTTAGTAGCATCCGACACCCGTCGTCCACAGACCATGGACGGCTTGTATGCTTGTTTGTTTGATTTTGATGTGTAGTTGATTGTGTGATGTGAAATGAAATATTTATATAGTTAAAAATATTTTATAGTTAAAAATAGAAAATTTTAACGTGTATTTCAAATGAAATAAATATAAAAAAATCGGACGATTTGTTTATATACACACATTTGACTGATATTGATTGGGACGATAAATTTTACACATCACTCAACTGCACAAATAAAATCTGTGTTTGATTGTTTGAAACCCCACACGGGTATTGGGATGATATATGACATACACTAGTCCCAATGTTTAGTTGAATATCGAACGATTGATTGACAAACTGTTGTAAGCGTTATTTTTTTTAATGCTTATACAGTTATAGAATTGTAACGACCCGTATTCTACGCATTATAGGATCATGGAATATTTATTTCTTTCACATACGAAGTCGTATGGTCATGTAACTTTGGGAGACGACTACTGGGGTCATTTCCCATGTTCATGATTTTTCCCAATTTTTAAATGACCATTTTACCCCCAGTTAGCACTGTTTTGGCCATAACTTCTGACTGGAAAGGAATTTTGACCTAAAACCACTTCCATTGGCTCCGGATGATGGTTTCTCTTTCCGTAGAGTGGTCACATTAGCCAAACGGACTCACCGTTTGGGAGATATGGCTGAAACAAGTTTCAGATGGTGAAAAACAGCTTAATTGGGCTTAACCGGGTGATTAACAGCTAGGCCCAAAGGGGAATTTCGGGATTAGGAGTTTAAAAGGGCTGTTAGGGTTTGGAGAATACCTTTTTCTCATTTTTCAGCCGTCACTATTCATTCCTCTTAACCTAGCCATGGCCTCCACCCTCTAAATCTCTTCAAAACATCTCTTAATCACTTTCTAATTGAAGATTAGGCTTAGCAAACATCAAATCAAGGAGTATTAGCACGAGAACCGAGGTAGAGCTGCTGTGTAAAATTGGGAACAGCGCCAAATCAGAGAATATTTCAGTTTTGGGGTTTTAGTTGTGGCAAAGGTGAGTGATTAGCTTGCTTTTACACTAATTACGGTTAATTAAGGGTAATTAGTGGAGATTAGCGGATTTATACGTAAATAAATTCTGGAAAAATCCCTAAAATTCTAAAATAATGTTTTAAGGCTCTGTTAGAAACTTGGGTTAATTTCGATGTGTTTTGCTAATTGTATGCTTAAACATGATTAAGAGGGATTAAGGGAAAATGAGGGGTTCTAGCTATGTTTGATCCATTTTAATCTATCAAATTGTTGTTATGGTGTTTGCAATTGATGTTATATGTTGCTATGACAGTTTGACATGAATTGTGATTGATTAGAATAGTTTGATTGGTCGAAGACGCCGTCGTATGGCGCAAAACAGTCGCTGGAAAAGTCAGTGCAGGAAAGTATCTAAACCGGATCGGATCGGATGGGAGGCCCGAACCGAACCGTTGTGAAGTCGTCCCTACGAACCGCTTGTGGTGATGGAGACCGATCCGGACCACCTGGAAGCTTGCGAATTGATGGCCATGGGGGATCACAAGTTGGAGCACACTATCCGAACCGACCCGCTCACACCACCCGACCCGATCCGCCTCTCGTGAGCATGGACTACTCCGACCCGAACCGATGGGTGATGATTGGACTCGAAGGCCGACCCGATCCGCCACGAGATGAAGGCCACGAACCGAACCGGAAGCTGAAGGTTGATCGAGCCGAACTGATGATTCTTGACCGATCCGAAGCGAGTGGAGCAAGATGAAGACCGATCCGGATGAAGATGATGGCCAATACCCGAGATGCAAAGGTAGTCCAAAGGAGAAGTTAGAGCTCAGGATCCAGATGGGAACCAATGAGTTCACTTCATGAGTTGGGCTTTGCTGCGGGACGCGTGCCATGGAGTTATCGATGTCTATAGCTTTGAACCACTATGGTAGGAGGTACGAAGACGGATTCAGGGCCATTATGGCATAGGTAGGACCAAGGGCTATAACCAATGAAGTGGGTCATTGAAATGTTTGGTCATGACTCCATATGTTTAGCTTGGTCATAGCAGGGTTTCTACAAGTCGGGATTCGTCATTACCTCAGTTTGTCTAGTGTTCCAAAGTAGTAGATATCGTATGCTTTACGCACTGAGTGAGAGATGTGAGGATGGTTGCTATGGATGATATGTTTGCTATCATTGTGACATGCACACCCCACCCCCGTATTCTTACACTATTTATTATGGCACCTTGGAGTATTGTACGGTATGTGGTACTAACTCTTTGGTTGCAGGTCCAGGTTCAGGTATGGTTTAGTATACCTGTTATTATTCTATTTAGATGCTTATCGCTCATACCAGGCTTTACGTCTGACCCAGAGTTTTATGTCTCCTCTTATTACTCTGGGTGCTCACACGAGCAGACTAGAGATAGGTTAGCTGGTGATGCACGGGTAGATGATCCGGAGACGAGCAGGAGGCTTCCACGTACTATATACATAATATTCTCCCTGTGTTGTTGAAGATCACTGCTTGGGCATTGGTGGTGTATCTTCTACTTTAGCTTTCTTTTGTTTAGAGACAGTAAATTTGGAAAAATTGTAATAAGCTGTATTTGGATTTCCGCTGCTCTGATGATTGATGTTGATTTTAGTTATCAGCTTATGCACTGTCTCACCTGTTTTATGTCAGGTATGTTGTTAATATATTTTATCCCATGCGTTGTGAGACATTCTACAGGTTCCTTGATTAGTTCATTCCCTTCTTTCCTTTCTTTGGCGACCGTCCCGTGCTAGTCGGGCATGTGTACAGCGCACTTTTGGAGGAAATGCAGGCTGGTGCGGGGCGGACCGTCACACTTGGTATCAGAGCTCTAGGTTGCGTAGTTAACCTAGGGAAGTTATCAGGGAGAGATAATATACATATACGAGAGAGCGTATTTGTGATTACTTTGGTTTTTAAAAGCTATATATATATACTATTACTAGTATAAGGATGAAGTCGTACTGCACTAGCACCACTATGGAGTCGTTAATCGTTTCCTTTTTCAGATTGACGATGAGCCGAGATACTAGAGGTGCTGGTAGGGGAGCCAATAATGGGAATGCTGCTGACATGAGGACGATGTTTACTGACCTCATGAGAGAGATGCTTAGAGATGTACGGAGAGCAGCTCCCAATGGTGGAAATGGTGGTGGTCCAATAGTGCAGGCACCAAGAGTCGACTTCGCCAAGCTGAATAAGGATTATACTAGCCTTGGTGGGAAGCCGTTCCACGGAACGGAGTCGACCACAGATGTCCAGGATTGGTTGGATAGTTGCGAACGTATCTTCGAGGATTTAGTTATCGAGGATGCGATGAAGAGAAAGCTAGCGTCCCGTCAGCTGCAAGGGCGAGCAATGAATTGGTGGAATGCTATAAAGGCAGCCACTCCCGAAGATCAGATTACTTGGGAGTAGTTTAAGGCTCGCTTTAGCGAGAAGTTCATTCCAGCTGCTCAGAAGTCAGTGCTGTTTAAGAAATTCTTGCAGCTCAAGCAGAACGGCAGAGCTGTATCGGAGTATATTGCTGAATTCGACACTCTGTCGAAGTACGGGTTATCTCTTATTGATACTGCTGAGAAAAAGAATGAGAAATTCATAACTGGTTTGGATCAGTACTTGGGGGAAAGACTTATTAACCACATCGATGAGTCGTTTGAGTCGATTGTAGGGAAAGCATTGAGGTCAGAAAGTCTCTACCCTAAGCCGAAGACTAAGGTTGCATCCGCAGGTGAGCCAAAGCCACAAGCAAGTGGTGAAGGCAAAGGTGGTTCCCAGAATAAGAGAAAGCAGAATCAGACTAAGGATGGCCAGAAGAAAAAGAATAAGCAAGATGTTGAGTGCTTCAGCTGTGGTAAGAAGGGCCATTATGCTAGTAATTGTCGGGCCAAGCCAGAGGATAGGAAGTGCTTCAATTGTGGCCAAATGGGACATCACAAGGACAAGTGTCCGCAACCCCCTAAAGAAAAGCAAATGGTGAAAGCATACGCCCTTAATGCTATTCCTTCTTCGTCGAATACCCCAACTGCGGCGGAGAAGGGAAAGAATGTCGTCATTCAAGGTATGCTTTCTGTTTATGATGTTCCTGTTAGAGTTTTGTTTGATACCGGAGCTTCCTGTTCTTTCATATCTAGTGACCTGGTAGATAGGTTGGGATTGGAGCCCGAGATTGTCGATAGACCTTTAGTAGTGACGAACCCGATTGGTGGTTCTACTAGCCTTAGCATGATTTGTAGTAACGTGGTCCTATCGAGTCATGGATGCATGTTTGTTTGGGATTGCTTTGTTTTGGGCTTTACTGGGTTTGGCATTATTTTGGGAGTAGATTGGCCCCGAAGGTATGGGGTGGTGGTAGACTGTGAGGGCTTTTTGGTGACAGCTAGAGCGGATGATGGGCGGAGGATAATGTTTGGTGGTCTACCCAGTAAGGGGGTATTGGCTAGTTTTCTAAACTCCCTCGACATTCCGCATAGTGAGTTGTCAGGTTTGCCCGTGGTTGGCCAGTATCCGGATGTTTTCGAAGAAGTGACCGGACTTCCACCACACCGAGAGATTGAGTTTCGTATTGATTTGGTAAAGGATGCCAGGCCTATAGTGATGCCACTTCGTCGTATGGCACCAAGAGAGCAGCGAGAGCTCGAGATGCAAGTCAGCGATCTTTTGAGGAAGGGATTTATCAGAATGAGTGTTTCTGAATGGGGAGCACCAGTTGTGTTTGCTACCAAGGCGGATGGTTCCCTTCGTTTGTGTGTAGACTACCGCGAGTTGAATAAAGTGACGAGGAAGAACAAGTATCCTCTACCGCGGATAGATGATTTGTTCGATCAGTTGGGTGGCGCGAGAGTATTTTCTCAGTTGGATCTCGCGACAGGTTTTTATCAGCTTAGAGTGGAAGCTGAGAGTATAGCTAAAACGGCATTTCGAACGCCGTCTGGATTTTATGAGTGGTTGGTCATGCCATTCGGGCTGACCAATGCCCCAGCATATTTTGTGGATCTTATGAATAGGGTATTCAGAGATCAGTTGAATAAGTTTGTCCTTGTGTTCGTTGATGATATTTTGGTCTATTCGAGGACAGAGGAAGAACACAAGGAACATTTAAGAGTAGCGATGGAGGTGTTGAGAAAACACCAATTGAAAGCAAAGTTTTCTAAGCGTCACTTCTGGAAGTGGGAAGTGAGGTTCTTGGGCCATGTTGTATCAGAGAATGGTATTGCCGTGGACCCAGCAAAGGTGGCTACGGTACAGGATTGGCCTACGCCCAAGAATGCAACAGATGTAAGAAGTTTCTTGGGATTAGCTAGATATTATCGTAAGTTTATCCAAGGTTTCTCCAAGATAGCAGCACCATTGACCCAGTTGACCAAGAAGAACCAAGCTTTTGTCTGGGATGAAAGGTGTGAGAATGCATTCAAGAGTCTAAAGGAAAAGTTGACAAGCGCACCAGTGTTAGTCATTCCTAAGGGGGATGAAGAGATGACGGTATACACGGATGCCTGTGGTACTGGACTGGGTGTTGTATTGATGCAAGGCGGTAGGGTTATAGCTTACGCAAGTCGGCAATTGAAACCGCACGAGAGAAGATACCCTACCCATGATTTAGAATTGGCAGCGATCGTGTTCGCGTTAAAGATGTGGAGACACTATCTCTTGGGAGAAAGATTTGAGCTGTTTACAGATCATAAGTCATTGAAGTATCTCTTCTCTCAGAAAGATCTGAATCTCTGGCAACAAAGGTGGTTAGAGTTCTTAGCTTCCTATGATTTCGACATCGCATATACACCGGGAAAGGGCAATGCGGTGGCTGATGCATTGAGTAGAAGACATGCCAGCTTAGGGGCTATGTTCCTTGAATGGAAGCAACTGGAGTATATCGCGGGGTTTGATTTCAGACCAAAGTGCGAATTGGATCCAGAAATGTTAGCAAGTTTGACGATCAGACCCACTTTAATTGAGCAGATCGGCTCTAGTCAGAGGGACGATCCTAACCTATTGGAAATCATCTCCAAGTTAGAGATGTGTGTCGATGAGGAGATGAACGAGTATGGGCTTGATCGAGATGGATGGCTTAGAAAGAATGGAAAGCTTGTTGTACCCAATGTCAATGGATTGAGAGATGAAGTGCTTAGAGAATGTCATCACTCAAAGTTGACTATACACCCTGGTGGTAACAAGATGTATCGAGATATGAAGCAGACTTACTACTGGGAAGGGATGAAAAGAGACGTTGGGAAGTTTATATCCAAGTGCATGAATTGCCAGCTAGTTAAAGCCGAGCAAAAGAAGCCTAGTGGGTTGTTACATCCCTTCGAAATTCCTGAATGGAAATGGGAGCAAGTCTCGATGGATTTCATTGATGGTTTACCAAGTACTAGATCGGGACATGATAGCATTTGGGTAGTTGTAGATCGACTGACTAAGAGTGCAAGATTTATACCAGTCAAATCGACCAGAACGGCAGCTAAGTTAGCAGAATTATATATGAAGTGGGTAGTGAGATTTCATGGAGTACCTAAAAGCATTGTGAGTGACCGAGACCCGTTGTTCACTAGTGGGTTTTGGAAAAGCTTACAAGAGGCTCTAGGGTCAGAGTTACATCTCAGTACCGCATATCATCCTCAGACCGACGGTCAGACGGAGAGGGTGAATCGTATTTTGGAAGATCTCTTGAGAGCATGTATATTGGATTTTGGTGGGTCATGGGATGACCATTTGCATCTAGTAGAGTTTGCATATAATAATAGCTACCAATCCAGTATCGGTATGGCTCCGTTTGAAGCTTTGTACGGAAGACAATGCAACTCACCATCATGTTGGATAGAAACTGGCGAGAAGTTTATGCTTGGACCAGATGTGGTGAGGGAAACTTCAGATAAGATCAAGACCATTCAACAACGAATGAAGGCTGCCCAAGATAGGCAGAAGAGTTATGCTGATAAGAGGAGAAGAGACCTAAAATTCTCCGTTGGTGACTTGGTGTTTGTCAAGACTTCTCCGTTGAAGAGCATAATACGATTCGGCAGGAGAGGCAAGTTGGCACCAAGATTCGTTGGCCCATTCCCTGTTCTTGAAATAGTCGGGAATTTGGCATATAGGATTGACTTACCAGAGAAGATGGCAGGAGTTCATAACGTATTTCATGTTTCCCAACTAAGGAAGTTCGTTCACGACTCAGATATGACTATTTCACCTGATCAGTTAGAGGACTTCGAAGTAGAACCCGAGGCGGTTAGGAACCGCAAGCCGGCCCGTATTGTCGCGCACGACATGAAGCAACTTCGAAGGAAGGCGGTGAAGCTAGTCAAGGTACAGTGGAGCGAGGACGAGAATGATTGTACTTGGGAGACAGAGGAGGACATTAGGAAGACACACCCAGAACTCTTTGCCTGGTAAGATTTTGACTTCGATTTAGTTTTCCGCATGCTAGGATAGGCTTGTTTGCTTGTTTTGCATGTTTGATTGTTGTATGTGGTTGTTAGGCATGCGGGATCTTTTGTATGTTTTTGGTTAAGGAATTTCGGGAACGAAATTTCTTAAGGGGGGAGAGTGTAACGACCCGTATTCTACGCATTATAGGATCATGAAATATTTATTTCTTTCACATACGAAGTCGTATGGTCATGTAACTTTTGGAGACGACTACTGGGGTCATTTCCCATGTTCATGATTTTTCCCAATTTTTAAATGACCATTTTACCCCCAGTTAGCACTGTTTTGGCCATAACTTCTGACTGGAAAGGAATTTTGACCTGAAACCACTTCCATTGGCCCCAGATGATGGTTTCTCTTTCCGTAGAGTGGTCACATTAGCCAAACGGACTCACCGTTTGGGAGATATGGCTGAAACAAGTTTCAGATGGTGAAAAACAGCTTAATTGGGCTTAACCGGGTGATTAACAGCTAGGCCCAAAGGGGAATTTCGGGATTAGGAGTTTAAAAGAGCTGTTAGGGTTTGGAGAATACCTTTTTCTCATTTTTCAGCCGTCACTATTCATTCCTCTTAACCTAGCCATGGCCTCCACCCTCTAAATCTCTTCAAAACATCTCTTAATCACTTTCTAATTGAAGATTAGGCTTAGCAAACATCAAATCAAGGAGTATTAGCACGAGAACCGAGGTAGAGCTGCTGTGTAAAATTGGGAACAGCGCCAAATCAGAGAATATTTCAGTTTTGGGGTTTTAGTTGTGGCAAAGGTGAGTGATTAGCTTGCTTTTACACTAATTACGGTTAATTAAGGGTAATTGGTGGAGATTAGCGAATTTATACGAAAATAAATTCTGGAAAAATTCCTAAAATTCTAAAATAATGTTTTAAGGCTCTGTTAGAAACTTGGGTTAATTTCGATGTGTTTTGCTAATTGTATGCTTAAACATGATTAAGAGGGATTAAGGGAAAATGAGGGGTTCTAGCTATGTTTGATCCATTTTAATCTATCAAATTATTGTTATGGTGTTTGCAATTGATGTTATATGTTGCTATGACAGTTTGACATGAATTGCGATTGATTAGAATAGTTATATTGGTCGAAGACGCCGTCGTATGGCGCAAAACAGTCGCTGGAAAAGTCAGTGCAGGAAAGTATCTAAACCGGATTGGATCGGATGGGAGGCCCGAACCGAACCGTTGTGAAGTCGTCCCTACGAACCGCTTGTGGTGATGGAGACCGATCCGGACCACCTGGAAGCTTGCGAATTGATGGCCATGGGGGATCACAAGTTGGAGCACACTATCCGAACCGACCCGCTCACACCACCCGACCCGATCCGCCTCTCGTGAGCATGGACTACTCCGACCCGAACCGATGGGTGACGATTGGACTCAAAGGCCGACCCGATACGCCACGAGATGAAGGCCACGAACCGAACCGGAAGCTGAAGGTTGACCGAGCCGAACTGATGATTCTTGACCGATCCGAAGCGAGTGGAGCAAGATGAAGACCGATCCGGATGAAGATGATGGCCAATACCCGAGATGCAAAGGTTGTCCAAAGGAGAAGTTAGAGCTCAGGATCCAGATGGGAACCAATGAGTTCACTTCATGAGTTGGGCTTTGCTGCGGGACGCGTGCCAAGGAGTTATCGATGTCTATGGCTTTGAACCACTATGGTAGGAGGTACGAAGACGGATTCAGGGCCATTATGGCATAGGTAGGACCAAGGGCTACAACCAATGAAGTGGGTCATTGAAATGTTTGGTCATGACTCCATATGTTTAGCTTGGTCATAGCAGGGTTTCTACAAGTCGGGATTCGTCATTACCTCAGTTTGTCTAGTGTTCCAAAGTAGTAGATATCGTATGCTTTACGCGCTGAGTGAGAGATGTGAGGATGGTTGCTATGGATGATTTGTTTGCTATCATTGTGACATGCACACCCCACCCCCGTATTCTTACACTATTTATTATGGCAGCTTGGAGTATTGTACGGTATGTGGTACTAACTCTTTGGTTGCAGGTCCAGGTTCAGGTATGGTTTAGTATACCTGTTATTATTCTATTTAGATGCTTATCGCTCATACCAGGCTTTATGTCTGACCCAGAGTTTTATGTCTCCTCTTATTACTCTGGGTGCTCACACGAGCAGACTAGGGACAGGTTAGCTGGTGATGCACGGGTAGATGATCCGGAGACGAGCAGGAGGCTTCCACGTACTATATACATAATATTCTCCCTGTGTTGTTGAAGATCACTGCTTGGGCATTGGTGGTGTATCTTCTACTTTAGCTTTCTTTTGTTTAGAGACAGTAAATTTGGAAAAATTGTAATAAGCTGTATTTGGATTTCCGCTGCTCTGATGATTGATGTTGATTTTAGTTATCAGCTTATGCACTGTCTCACCTGTTTTATGTCAAGTATGTTGTTAATATATTTTATCCCATGCGCTGTGAGACATTCTACAGGTTCCTTGATTAGTTCATTCCCTTCTTTCCTTTCTTTGGCGACCGTCTCGTGCTAGTCGGGCATGTGTACATCGCACTTTTGGAGGAAATGCAGGCTGGTGCGGGGCGGGCCGTCACAAGAATGCACTCTGGATGATGCTTGAATGGTGAATGATTATTTATCATTATTGTTGAATACATGTGGTGTATGAAATCCATATAAATGAAATTATATGGTAATTGATTGAGTTGCATTCCGATTCAGAAATATTGAATATTTTAAAATAATATTCAATGAAAAATCAAAATATGATTTTGATGTCCATTTTTGGATGGACACGAAAATATTGAAATAAATGAAGTCGAGTAAGTAGAGATATGCCATTTTTACTTGAACTGAATTTTCCATTGATTTTATTCATTTTATAATGAATACGAAAAGGAAATGGATTTCAAAATCTGATATTTTGAAAATATTATCATTTTAATATTATAATGATATGGAATATTCAATCTTGACTTAAAATTGAAATGGAAGTTGGAATCGTTTTTGAATGAATTTATAAATATTTTATAAAATACGTTTTAAATGGAAATCGACGAAATATATAATATATATATGTATTATATGTTTAAATGGCTTGAATAGAACGTGCCACACAGCGATCGTTCGCAAATTTCAACCACTAACTTCAAATTGATGTAACAGGAGATTCGACAGTCGGGTTCTCCTAAAATAGGAACCGTTGGGTTCGTATCGAAAAGATCTTTCCAATGAATATAAGAGATTTAAATCTGAACGGTTGTATTTCAAACTATGTCCAAATCAATTTCAGAAAAGGTCGCTATGGATGCAGCTCGATGGCCATTACTGGAAACTGACTTTAATGGCCTTAATAAAATTACTAAAAATATAGAAAAATTGTGTAAATTCATAATAAATGATTTGGATAGATTTTGGATGAAAAATTCCATATTTGAAAAGATAAAAATATATTTTTATCAAAATGAACTAATTATTAACTAGAATAATAATCCATTGTTTTTAAATAAATAAATTGGATTTGTAACTGGTTTCAATATAACCGGAATTTTCAACATATGAATTGGAATGGATTTGAATGGGGATAATCTTCGGAGTATTTCAATATTGGATTCCGTGATTATACAGAGATTGTTGAGGAATTTGGAAAATACAGATTTCGTTATTCCCAATGCAATATTTGTTGGTTTCAGAATTTGATATTGAATATAAGCCGATATTATTTCTATTCAGGGCATTGTATTTAATATCAAATTGGATATTGGTGTTTGTCGTGAATGGTGTCTTTTAGTATGCCGTTCTTGAACCCCGTTGAGAAAAGAATAAATCTTTCAATTACGACTAATGAATCTTTCCAATTATTACATATAATTGGAATTTAATGGAAGATGATTTGGGTTTATCGTGAACTGTGTTTTAAATGACATTGGTTCTTTAACCTAGTTAAAGACAGGATTAATTTTCTTAAAGTGGAATAATCATTAAATAATGATTTTTGGAGATTAAAACCAATTGGAGTTTTAATAAATCTTTAATTAGATTGGAAAGTGAACGAGTTAATTAAATTTACCGAATTCATGAATTGATCGAGAATGGAGTACCACCAGTTTTACTCCAGGCAATAGTTAAATCTTTGATTAGATTTGAATGTGAAATGGTGATTGAATTTACCGACAGCACCGTGGGTGTTAGATATGGGGTACTATCAGTTTTGCTCCATGGGATGAATAGATTGGGATTGGGATAAATAAATAGACAACACCATATTTCCAGTTTCGCCACGCCCAAAAGCGGAAGAGTTGGAACGACTTTGGGCCGTGGAAAATCAATTAAGCATGGTTTTTGCCCGTTGTCATTTTGGAATGGCTATAGCCCGTTCCAATATTAGAGAAAATTTTCACACCGCCCAGCCCCACATCTGTCCTAATTGTTTCACACCCTATACTGTACGTCACATACTCACAATTCTAACCAAGACTAAAAATACATCGAAACCCTTCCTCATCAATTAAAACATCGCTCCTTAGATTCATCCATCCAAATCGCCTTTAATCCGTCGTAGTTGCCTCTCGTCCATCGTAATCAGCTTTCATCCACCGAAATCGCGTTCCTCCTTCCAAATTCTTTTCAGGTATTGTTTTAGTTAGAATCAAATCCCTATATATTTACATGCTGTGAAGATCTTTGTGGCGATTTTTTTTAAGTATGTTAGGAGTGTTCAGTATTTTTAAATCCATTATTTGGTTGAGAATGTGATTATTTCTTTGATTTGAATTGACGATTAATGGTATATGATGTTTTAGTAAGCAATACTTTATAGTTCAAAGATAAATAATTATTTTATTTACAGAAATATGTAACTTAAATGCACAGCGGGTAGGAAAGGAAATTAAACTATAATCAGAAATCATATTTTGACAACTTCAGTATGTTTTAGGACACTTGTTAACTAATTAGAATATGTTTACATTCAATTAAAGATTGTAAATTTGTAATGATACAATGTTTTGTTTGTATCTAATAATGTATGTATTTATGTTTTAACCAATTTTTTTTCATGTTATCCTAACGTGATATTTTCGATTTCGTCCTTTTCGTTTATTTGACATAGTTGTACGAAACAAAATTAAATAGAGTAAGACAAAAATCCGCAAATGTCGGAGGTGATTAATTGACATTTGGTGACGTAACAACTTGTGATGAATTTATGTAACGAGGAAGGTGTCGACATTAAATGACCTAATTTCCATTTTCATTTATTTACTACAATTTATTCATGTGTTCTATTCCTTTACGTAGAAGATACAAGATGATACTAGACTAATGCAAAAAAATGTGTAATATCTGGTTGAGTATCCTATTTTTCAGTGTACATGCAACAAGTAAAAAACTTAATTAAAACAAAATAATGCAGCATTAAAAAGATAACATTAAAGCAGCATGCACTTGAGGATCTTGTATTGTATTGCTATGTTTTTCATATTATTAGACAAGCCTAGATTCAAAGCTGGTTGAGTGTATGTTATAAATATTGAAGGCCATTATGTGTTAGAAGCAATTGCAAAGGCAAGTTGATGTTCATGAAAAGATAAAAAGAGGAGAAGTGAAAAGAAAGAAAAATAAAACAGATTATGTGTGAATGCATGTTTTTTATCGATTCTTTGAACCTACGCCTGTGACTCGATCTGAATGTAGATGGGATGAATCTAAAGCTCATTATTTACGTCCATCATGAGTAGAAATATGAAAGGTTAATGCATGCATTCTTTGTATGCTTACTTGCATAGCCGGTCCTGAGACTTATGATGCCCGGTGCGATTTATTAAACGATGCCTCATAGTAAAATTTTGTACGTTGGTACTAGATAATATTCTTATTTATAAGGCGTAGTTAATATGTGAAAACTCAATACTGCTACTATGAAGTAACAGTGCAAACAAGACCAAAAATATAGTTATAAGGCCAAAAATTGTAAATAATTAATTAAAATATGAAGAAACTTTATATATAAGACTTGAATAGCACTAGAAATTATCATTTGTTTATTTGTACCGTTAGATATACTCAGCACTTCACATGCAAACTATATATGATATCAATATTTGCATGCTTAACCCTATGTATATCTCCAAAAGTTAGTTAACATAAATAAAAAAATGGAATTAAGATTAGGCTAATACAAAAACATTCAATTAAAATTGAATATTTGTTCAAAGATAAGTACAATACAAATTTGAAACAAAGGTCTGTATATATTGGAAATCAAAAAATAGGAGAAGGAAAGAAGATGCATGACCATATACCATTTAAGAAGATTCCAGGATGAAGCATATTCATCAGATCTTTTATTCTTCGCATTTTGCTTTTCCTTGACCTCATATGCAAACTCGGAAACCAAAATTAATGTATAGAAAACCTCCTGCACAAGTGTTCTAGTGGGTGTTGTGCTTGGATTGCTAGTTGTCTTTGTCAGATAATGTGCTTAAAATGCAACAAATCTCTTATTAGTAAAATATCTCCAGGCAGCGTTTCATGTTGGCAAAATAGATAACCGATGGAAGCATGTTGATTTTATTTTTATTTTTTTGAATGAATGGCATGTTGAATTCTTCTTCGCTACAATAGGGGGTCACTTTCTTCCCCAGCTATCCTCGAGCAATTATCACGGTTTCCTTTCTTCTTTCTTGCACGCTCACAAAATCGGTTTTTTTTTCTGCGCAATTTCTGCTAACGCGACATTTTTGATGCCTCGCTGCTTTTGATGCCCAGTGCAACGACCCAGTTAGCACTGGGTCAGGACCGACTTTGCTTACTTGTTTGAATACTATATATGAACTTGCATAGAAATGCTTTTTTCTTTGCTATATAAAAGCTTGGTAAAAGATACCTTTCTCAAAATCAATAATATTGCACTGACATTTGATGATAGGCTTGTTTGTTTTTTGTATACTGTAGTTTTTTTGCATTAATTATCTTAAACAAATGTGAGTTACTTGATTTAGTCAATGTCAAAACACATTCTTTCCCAAGTCGCAGCCCCCAAAAGTCAACCCCAGCACGTCTAAAAGACGCCGTCGAAAATGTTCCGCCAAGCATCATGCCTCCTTTTCCGATCTTCCTCTTCTGCACGGAGATTATCCACTGCAGATGTAGTTGCTACGACGCCAGAGGACACGACTTTTGTGGAGGCGTGGAGAAAGGTGTCCCCCAACATCGATCCACCTAAAACTCCAATGTCTTTTTTAAAAGTGCTAGCTTTTGAATATTTTTATAAAAAACCATAATTAAAAATTTGACATAGTTGGCTAAATTTTTAATTGTGTTAATATTTCGAAGTTAAAACTTTTGAATGGAAGTTACGATACGTTTTAAAATTGAAATTGTAGTTAACAAATATTTATTGAACATATTAAAAAATATTATGTAGATGTTAAAATACAAATTATATAATGTGTTTTACTAATGTGAACCCTTTAGAGATTTTTGGCCCCATCCGACAAGTGTTGTATATGATCATTATATGGATATTCGTTTTTACACAGAACGGAAATCTATATTCATATGATACAGTATTCGTTGGATTTGTCCCAGTAATGGACAAGTTACAAATATAATAATGTAAGCATATTTTATAAATCATTTCAGTTTAAACGGTTAACAAAATTTTGATGGCACTTCCTTTTTGTTCCCTGTGTACACGCATTTGTGTACAATACAGGGACCAAAGGGATGTGCTACCGAAATTTTGTTGAACTGTTTAACCTGAAATGATTTGTAAAATATGCTTACGTTGTTATATTTGTAATGGGAAGTAGATTGACCGGCCGTCAAAGTAAAATGAAAAAATTAATAAACCGAAAAAATGAAGTAGTTATAAATGAAATTTTACAAGACTTTAATTAATATAAAATGTTTGATCGAATTTTCTAACATATTTGTTGCAAATCAGGAAAATGTTCGATTATTTTTTTGATCGCAAATGGATGTATGAAAAACAAGCTTTTATTCAGTTTGTTATTGCGAGTACTATTGTTACAAAGATTAATCATTGCAGTATTGTTATACAACATGAATATAAAAAGGCAAATCAAAGCTATTGATCATGATCCAAGGGTCATGAGAATTCAAACCATTAGTGTATACTTAGATTTAGAGGGTAAACAACTTACCACGTTTTGAATTACTCCTAATAGTGGATTTTGTCTTGTTATTTAATTTTCAACATCTAAGTCTGACATAGCCAAGTTATCTAGTGTCAAATTTCTCTGTCATGGTGTGTCAAATATATCAAAACTTTTTTTTTGGGAAAGTATTTCCTGGCATTTAGTGGGAAGTCATGCTAATGCACATTTTTTTAGTGTTACTTATTCAAATTAAAAGAATGATCCAAAAGAAGGATTTTGAAGTAAATCGTTATCATAAAATCGCATTGTATGATATAGTAGGATATTATGTCTTCAAGTATAGACAAACGGTGGATGCAAGAATCTGATCGAAGAACCCTACGATATATAGAAGGAGTTCAGAAGTTTATTGATTTCGTTGTAGAAAATGGTGGTAATAATGAAGTCTATTCTTGTCCTTGCACACATTGCAAAAATATGAAAATGAAGATTAAATTAGATGACATTCATTATCATCTGCTTAGATATGGAATTCTTCAATCATATACTGTTTGGCGTTTTAATGGAGAAGAGTCGCCAGAGAAGCAAAAACAATTTGTTAGTCAAACCATAAGTATTGATGAATCCGAACTTCCTAGGATGGAAAATTTGGTCAACGATGCAGATAGATTTCATCAATTTCACCCTTTCGGTCCGTTGCATGATAATATTGCAGAACAAGTTGATGTCGAATTGTCGACCAATCGAAGTGAGAAGTATAAATCACTTTTGGAGAGTGCAAAAGAGCAATTGTATCCTTCATGTCCGAAAGGGATAACAAAATTATATGCCATTGTGAAACTGAACAGCTTGAAAACTCAATATGGTTTTTCCAACAATGGTGTGACTGCACTCCTCAAATTTATAAGGCAATTACTCCTTGAAGGTAACACACTGCCGACAAAATACTCCGACTTGAAGAAGGTGATTAAACAAGTTGGAATGGATTACACGACTTATGATGCATGCGTTAATGACTGCATTTTATATTGGAAAGATGATGCGAACAAAGTTTCTTGTAGAATTTGCAACGAACCAAGATATAGGACAACATTTAATGACGAGAAAAAAGCTACCAAAATACCTCAGAAGACGTTGAGACATTTCCCTTTAATTTCTAGATTGAGAAGACTGTATACCATACCGTGGATAGCAGATGCCATGACTTGGCATGCTCATGCCAAGTCTAATTCAAGTATAATGCGCCATCCGTGTGACACTTTCGAATGGAAAGCTATTGATTCATTCGATCAAACCTTTGTTGATGAACCACGAAACGTTACTCTTGGGATCACAACAGATGGTTTCAATCCACATAAATCTCTATCTAGCGTTATAGTTGTTGGCCAGTTATTATAGTACCATATAATCTTCCTCCATCCATGGGCATGAAAAGAGAGTTCTCAATGTTAACATTGTTGATTTCCGGACTAAAACAGCCAGGAAAGGATATCGATGTTTATTTACAACCATTGATAGATGAATTAAATCAATTATGGGAAGGAGTCGCTGCATTTGACTCATTCAATAATTCGGAGTTCACATTGAGGGCTAGGATGTTGTGGGCGATTCATGACCATCCTGCATTCGGGACGTTATCGGGATGCACAACTCATGGCTATTTTGCATGTCCTATTTGTGGGGAAGATACTTGTTCTTATTATCTTCCTGAAAGTAAGAAGATGTGTTATATGGGACATCGAAGATTTCTTCCTATCAAACACAAGTTTCGAGATGATAAGACAAACTTCAACAACGAACAAGAATATCGTCGTCCTCCATGGCCATTGAATGGTTATCAGGTTAAAGAAAAAGTAGTTAATATCAAGATGAAAGTTGGTAAAAAAAAGAAATCGGGCAAAAGCGAAAAAAGAAAACCGATGATGAAGATCTTACCAATATCCCCGCATGGTATAGGAGGTATATCTTCTTTGATCTTCCATATTGGAAAGTAAATATTGTCCGACATAATATTGATGTGATGCATACAGAGAAGAATGTTACTGAACATCTCATTAGCACGATTATGAGTCACAAGGACAAATAAAAAGATGGCATCAATGCACGCTAGGACTTGAGAACCATGGGTATAAAACAAAAATTATGGATGAGGGAAGACCGTGAAACAAATAAAACAATTATATCGGAAGCAGCTTTCACTTTGAGCAAACAAGAAAATATACAATTCTGCACCGTTTTGAAAAGTCTAAAAGTACCTAATGAATTCGCTTCTAACTTCCACAATATTGTGAGCATTAATCCTCTTGAACTAACAAATATGAAGTTACATGATTATCACGTTATAATGCAACATTTAATTCCGGTGTTGCTTCAACATTCTTATCCACAACATAAGGATTTGTGTAATGCAATACACCGTATAAGTCTGTTCTTTAACATTTTGTGCTCAAAGGTGATTAACAGGGAACATATTTTAAAAGCAAAGGTTGGTCTGATAGAAGCAATGTGTGTGCTTGAAAAATATTTTCCACCCGCATTTTTTGATATCAGTATCCACCTTATGGTTCATTTAGCCGATGAAGCATTGATTTGCGGCCCTGTTAGATATAGGTGGATGTATCCTTTTGAAAGGTAAATTACTAATTTTAGTTTTAATTTTCGTAGTTCGATTTAAATGGATACTAGTTATTTACAACTGATTATCTATATAGGTTGATGAAAACATATAAAGGATACGTGCGCAACAAAAGATATATTGAAGGGTGTATTGCAGAAGGATATATTATACAAGAAGCAAGTTATTACTGCATGGAGTATATGCCAAAAGCAGGTGATGGCACTCATAAACATACCCGTGAAGCGTTTTTAGATGAACATGACAAGTTTGCTGATGAGATGCCTCTAGATAATGATAAAGATATAACCTTAACCCAAGTGCAGTTTGAACAAGTTCGTAGATGGGTCCTTAATAAGTACGATGGATTGGATGAATGGGAGAAGTAAGTTCACTAGTTTATCCTAAATTCTCATTATCATAAATTTAATCTTATATTCATTTTGAAATATTTATCGCAGAAGGTATACCATTTACGTAAAAAACACTAAATCTCAGTCTCGAAGTAGCGTTACGTCCATGGAAACTTGTCAAAGTTTTACTCTATGGTTACGTGATGAGGTATTACAACTTCTCCTATATTCAAGTGTATTCAAGTGGATCATATAACATCACAATCATGCTTTTCATTTATTGTTTTTTAGCTGGTGAAGACTAAAGATGTTGATTCAACACTTTGGAGGTTGGTGAAGACTAAAGATGTTGATTCAACTCTTTGGAGGTTAGTGAACAGGCCGATGTTCAAGGCACATAGTTATATGAAGAACCAAGTCAATGGATTCATATTTTCCCCAAAAAGTTATGAAGAAAGAATGGTAACACAAGACAGTGGTGTTTGCATGAGAGCAATTACAAAATTTAGAGCGAGCGGAAAAGATAAAAATTACAAGGAAGCAGAAACAGTGTATTATGGAGTTATTCAACAAATAATTGAATTAGATTACACTGGCTTCAAACAAACAGTTTTTTTATTGTGATTGGGTAAAGGTCGAAGATAAAGTCAGTGGTTGCAAAATAGACCCTGTTTCAAATTTGATTATGATTAACTTAGAGAAATTAAAAACCAAAGATAGAGTGAATGATGAGCCGTTCATTCTTGCATCAGAAGCGAGTCAAGTGTTCTACTCAAAAGATTTAAAAAATAATGGATGGTTTGTGGTTTTGCACACACCAAAACGGTTGACTACAACTGTGGACGACATTGAGTTTCCTACTGTTTATCAATCAGCTTTTGAAGACAACAAAAAATTAGAAGACCTTTCCAAATGCATATGTTAATATTAGTTGTATTTCTTAATTGAATTGTATTGAATTTCAAGTGTGACTGAATTTAGAATTTCAAGTGTGACTGAATTTAGAATTTCTTAATTGAACCGTGTTGAATTTCAATATTGTTGCTTGTAATTCATTTATTCAGTTATTATCTATTTATTTATTTAGCATATTGCCCACTATACAATATCCACATTTTATTAGAAATGTCAACTATCTAAACTGATTTAAAGCATGTTTTGGTTACTGTAAACCGAGTTGTTCCTTTTATATCTATTTTTTACAACTTTTCTTTTTTGCTTTAAGATAATAACATTTATTTCGAGATGAAACAAAGTGTGAAGGTTCGAAGTCCCCCTTTTTAGCATCGAAAATGTTAGTACAAAATTTTATATGCACTGGCAACTCAAGTTTCGAAAGTATATGGCACCGAGAGTTTATCATGGTTCAAGCCGAAAATCCATGCGTCCTCTGTTCTTTCCTTCTTTGGTTGCACTTATGTAGCTGGGAAGCTTATTACATTTGACAAGGCGTATTCACCGTTAATGAGTGGAGCTCTAACATAGAAAAGTACAATATGTTGCTTGTGACTCTAGATTTCATGTTTTACGGAGGCAGGTGACCCTCTATTTATAGCAGCTTTAGGGTCCTCCCAGTGGTGCATGAGCTTTCCTCTGTGATCGATGACTTGGCTTGCTGTAAGCAACCTTGATTAAAACACTTTTCTCTAAATGATTGAAACTATTTTAATGTGGATAGCTGACATGATGCTTCCATAGCTTTATTATGACCCTTCCCGTATATCTTAATCATTGGTTCGTGTTTGAGAAGTCTGAACCGTTAATTGTTGAGTTTACTAGAGTGTTCTTAATTTTGGCAGTAGGTGCTAGTAATATGTCTTTTTTATTTTGTATAACTAGTTTCCATAGCTTCATTGTATAGGTTTTTGGCTCACGATATCGAACTTCAAAGTCCCTGTCATCACATTTAATGCCTTATAAATATGCATCAGGTCTCGAAACATTTATTTATTTCACACTTTGTTAATACTTAGTAATTAGTATGTCGTTATTAAAGCATTTGTTTCTTTTTTCAAATATTTATCCACATTCAGGTTGAAAATGTCTTTAAATACATTGAAAACCTTCCGTAGTTAAACAGTAGTGATGAATACTGTTACATTTTGAATCTGTTGTTTTGTGTTTAATGTTTCTTTAGGATTGTATATTGAGCTGCTTTGTAGTTAGTGCATTAAGTTTTATAGGTATTATACTGATATTTTTTTGTGTTTTGTTAATGAATATTGCATGGTTCTTACGAATATACCCTGTAAATTCAGTAAATTAATGGTAATTCAGACTTTCAACTATGACAAGTACATTTGAATTATTAGGTATTAATAGGTATTGTCATGTTACATTGAAATTTGGATTCTTTGTTTGTTGCAGGTGGTTTTGGTAGTTTGAATTGCAACTAAGAAGATAGTAACAATGTCAGAACATGCAGAACCATCAAACCATTCAATTACACAATCATCCTTTACACAGCCCGAAAAAGTGGAGATAAACACATTAGGTGTTCCTATTTCAAAAAACCCTGGAAAAGTAAGCAGTCGAATTGGTAAGTTGGTATGAATCCATGTGCCTATTTCGTACGAAAGTTGGGATAAAGTGCCTAACAAATATAAGACCGACGTTTGGAAAGAATTGCTGGTAAGCTAAAATTAATTTGTATATGTTCAGTTTTCTATTGCTTAACCCAGGTTTTGTTCATTATTCTCAATGGTTTGGTCATGCTGCCCCTTCTATAAGCTTTTAGTTCTAAATATAAAATAATTATTTTAATCATTACATGCTTATGCTGTGATAAACCTTCTACAAGCTTTTAGTTCTAAATATAAAATAATTATTTTAATCGTTACATGCTTATGCTGTGATAAACGTTTTTTTAAGCTCAATATACAATCCGCCTTAAACATCAAAGCTCTAAAATGATATTGTGTTATAAATCAGTTGTTCATAAGTATATTGTGGTTATACATCAGTATACGAGTAAATAGGATATTTCATATCGCTCTCATAAGCATGTAGGAGTATACACTATTATTTAATGCATACATTTTATGACGCATACATTTTATGGCCAATATATTAAGGCAGTATATTTGGTTTCTTTAGGTTCCACTTCCAAATATACTGATTATTAATATATTAATAATATATATATATATATATTAAGGCAAATATACTGATTATATGGCTGATTATACGAGTAGACAATATATATTAATAATCAGTATATTTTAAGGCAAATATATCATGGCAATACGTTTTATGGCAAATATATTAAGGCAATATATTTGGTTTCTTTTGGTTCCACTTCCAAATATACTGATTATTAAGTATATTAATAATATATATATATATATATATATATATATATTAAGGCAAATATACTGATTATATGGCTGATTATACGAGTAGACAATATATATTAATAATCAGTATATTTTAAGGCAAATATATCAAGGCAATACGTTTTATGGCAGATATATTAAGGCGATATATTTGGTTTCTTTTGGTTCCACTTCCAAATACACTGATTATTAAGTATATTAATAATATATATGTTAAGGCAAATATACTGATTATATGGCTGATTATACGAGTAGACAATATATATTAATAATCAGTATATTTTAAGGCAAATATATCAAGGCAATACGTTTTATGGCAAATATATTAAGGAAAATATATTTTCCATAAAATGATTCATAATCAGTATACAATATTATTTATAAACACAATATATTTAATGCATACATTTCATACCTCTCGATAGCAGCCAAGGTGTGCTACAAAAGCCAGGTTTTGTTCATTATTCTCAATGCAACATGTTAGTTTTTTGAGTGAAAATGACATTGATTCTAACTGGTTATATTTTGTTCTCACTGATGCTAATTTAAATGGAATGGTCAATTCTATTGCTGTAGCTATTTATGAGGCAGATTTTTTTAGCATGGATGAAGTCCATATGCCTATGGAAGAACATCATGCCATAAAGAGAACTAAACATACACTCGTTATGAGTTTCCCGAGTTCAAATAGAATTTATATGTATGCTTGCTACATTTAAAGCTGCCGAGAACTAAACATACACTTGCTACATTTGTTATTATAAACTACCGAGAAATAGAATACAATTCTAATAACTGCTGAAAATTAAACATACACTTGTTACATTTATATTTATGCTTACATGTATGTGGAAGTTTGTGTCAATGCAATATTAGTGGGTTTGGCCATTAAACATGAGCAATAGTGTTCATTTATAATTGTGTATGTGTAAAATATGCGTATGTGCAGTGTGAGTGTGTGTATATAAGGAAACTGCGTTGAGCATGTGTAATAACCCGGAAATTCTGTGCCAATTTAAAATTTTTATTTTGGCAATTTTGATGAATTTTGAATATTTAAAATGAATTATTATAAATAATAACGACGGAAAATTTATTTTGAATAGAATTCGAACGTATATATTTATAGAGATCGTCGTTAGAATATAAATATTTATTTTAAATTATAAAAGGGCGCGGTAGTTCGAAAATTCGATTTCAAAGTTCAAATGAATGTACAGGATTCAAAATAAACCGGATTTTAGCGAAACCAAAAATAATAGAATATATTTGAGAATATCTTTCCAACGAATCCGAAAAATCAAAATTTCATAGCGGGAATCAAAAGATATGCCCAGTTGAAAATTCAGAATAGTCGCTATGGAATTCTGGCCCTTAAAATGGAAATTTTGCAAACGACCTCGGTTTTCGACGAAACCACTTTTGTTGGATCCGTGATGTCAAGTTATTGCTAGGTTTCAAAATTCGTAATTTTTTGAATCAATATGTGAACGTGGCAAAGGAAAACGCGTTTGGCCAGTTTTAGTTGATTTTAATCGACTGGAAAATGGTCATTTTTCAAACGGTCTCAGAATTTGATGAAATTAATTTTGTTAGGACCGTATCGCCAATACGAAGCTAGAAAATATTTTTCTGGAATTTTTCGAGTTAGTATGTGGCCCCGGTAAATTGAAATGCGCGTTCAAATTCAATATATAGAGTTATATGTTGACGGAAATTGACCAAAACAGCCGAACTGGCTTACGGTACATATCCCATTGTGTTTGGAATGGGGGTAATTAGCTATGGACGACAGTCGGTGGGTTTGATTTCGAGTTCGAATTAAAATCTAACTTTTAGAGAAAAAAATAAAAATAAAATAAAATAATATATATATTGCGCCCCCTCTATTTCTCTCCCTCCTCCCCGTAGACCATTCAGAGAAAAATCAAAATGGGGAAACCCGATTCCCCCTTCCTCCGCCCACCGCTACCTCGACGATGCCCAGGCGCTCCTCCCCAGCCGCCGGCCTCCCTCCGCATCCACCCTCGCTTCTCTCTCCGCATCTCCTCCTCGCCCGACCATCTTCTCCTTCCCCGACGCCGCTAAACCCCTCTCTCCTCCTCCGAAAGGCCACCGCCCCTTCTAAACCCTAGCCACGCCACCCAAAAGCCAACCACCCCACCCGAGCTCGACCTCACCACCCTCAATCCGCCAATGTCGCGCCCGATCATCTGCACCGCGATTGAAGAAGAGAAAGGTGCGGCCTTTGGATCCAAAATCAACGGTGGAAGAAAATAACAGTAAGCTTATACAGTTTTAAAATTTAATTACAGGTTTTTTATTTCAGTTTTAAAATTAAGTAACATTGCATTTGTAATCTGATTTTTAATTGTAAGAAGTTATGATTTTTGAAGATAAAAGCTTTGACTTTTATTTTTGAAAATCTTTGATTTTTATTTTTGAAAAGCTTTGATTTTTAAACATAGTAAAGATTCGTTTTTTAAATTAGAAAAGGTGTGATCTTTAAAATAGGAAAGTTATTATTTTTAATAATGGAAAAAATATTTCATTAGTAAAATTAGCATATGGTTTTCATTAGTATAATTAGCATATGGTTTTCATTAGTATAATTAGCATATGGTTTTCATTAGTATAATTAGCATATGGTTTTCATTAATAAAATATAATTTTTGTCATATGGAAAACAAGTGAAAAAAATTCAATTTTTACATATGACGTAAAGGTATAAAAATTCGATTTTTACATATGAAGTAAAGGTATAAAAATTCGATTTTTATATGAGTAGCGGATTAAAAATAGAATTTTTATATAATAGAGATTATAAAAATATGATTCTTATATAGTAGAGAATATAAAAATACGATTTTTATATTTGTAGCGAAAGATTTTTATATATATAAACATCATAATAAAAAGATGATTTTTATATGAACAACGTAAAAAGGATGGCATAGGAATTTCGGGAAAATCAAATCGATCAGATGTTCAGAAATATAATGGCGGAGTGGAACCCAAATGTGAGAACTCCTCACTTTTATTTTTATTTCTGTTTATAATATATACTAGGATGCAGACGGTGTTTAGTAGCACCTGACACCCGTCGTCCACAGACCATGGACAGCTTGCTTGTTTGTTTGATTTTGATGTGTAGTTGGTTGTGTGATATGGAATAAAATATTTATATAGTTAAAAATATTTTATAGTTAAAAATATAATTTTTAACGTGTATTTAAATTGAAATAAATATTTATAAACAAATCGAATGATTTGTTTATATACACATTTGGTTGATATTGATTGGGATGATAAATTTTACACATCGGCCAACTGCACGAATTGAAACCTCACACGGGTATTGGGATGATATATGACATACACTAGTCCCAATAATTAGTTGTATGTCGATCGATTGATTGGCAGACTGTTATAAGCGTCGAATATTTATATTTGATGCTTATGCAGTGTAGAACGCACTTTGGATGATGGTTGATTGTTTGTCGTCATTGTTGTACATATGAATTGGATGAAATCCATATAATCACATTATATGGTAATTGACTGTGTCTGATTCCAGTTCAGAAAGAATGAATATTTTAAAATAACGATTATTTTAAAACGACGAATATTTTCAAATAATATTTAGTGAATACTGAAATGTGAAGCCGTGTTAAGTAATTAAGCGCCATTTTAACACGAACGGGAATTTTGTCGATTTTATTCATTTTATAATGAATATTGAAAGTGATTTCAAAATCTGATATTTTGAAAAGAATTGAAATTCGAATTAAATTGAAATGAATTGAAATTCGAATTTAATTGAAATAAAAATTACATCGAATTGAATTGAAAAAAAATGAATTTGAATCGAATTGAATAGAAAATGAAATCAAATCGAATTGAATAGAAAATGAAATCGAATTGAAAACGAATTGAAATTGAAATGAAATCGATTTGAATTGAAATCAATTTGAAATGAATTTAAAATGAATTTATGGAAAATTCAATTTTGATTTAAAATTGAATATGAAGCTGAAACTGTTTTGAAAACGAATGTAAAACGATTTATAAAATTCGTTTTAAAAGGAAAACGGCGAAATATATATTATATATATAATATAATGGCCTAAACAGAACGCGCAGCGGCAGTTCGTGAATTTCGATCATTGACTTCGAACGGACATTACGGGAGATCCGACCGTCGGATTCTCCTGAAACCGGAACCGTTGGGTTCGTATCGAAAAGAGCTTTCTAACGAATATAAGAAATTAGAAATCTAATGGTTGGATTTGGAGATATGTCCGAATCAATTTCAGAAAAGGTCGTTGTAAGTGCAGTTCGATGGCCGTTATTGGAAATCGACTGTACGGGCCTTGATAAAATAATTAAAAATACCAATAATTTGTGCAAAATTATAATAAACGATTTGGAGAGAACTGGGATGAAAAATCCCATATTTGAAAAGATAAAAATGTATTTTTATCAAAATGAACTAGTTTTGAACTATAATTGTAATTTATATATTTTTAAAATAAATAAATTGGATTTGAAAGGGTTTTAAAAATAACCAGGATTTCCAATATATAGATTGGAAATGGATTTGAATCGAAATTGTCTTCGGAATATTTCGATGTGAGATTTTGTGATTATACAGATATTGTTAAGGAAATTTGAAAGATATATTTATATCGTTATTTCCAATACGATATTTGTTGGTCGTAGAATTTGATATTGAATATAAGCCGATATATTCTCTATTCAGAGCCTTGTATTTAATATCAAATGGGATTTGGGTTTGTCGTGAATGGTGTCTTCATTAACACTGTTCTTAAACCCAGTTGAGAAAAAGATTAAATCTTTTTATTTAGATTTAATGAAGTGTACCAATTAAATAATATTTGATTGGAATTGAATTGGAATTGATTTTTGGGTTTATCGTGAACGGTGTTTTAAATAACATTTATTCTTTAACCCGATAATTAATGAAATGTGATTTTAGGTTGTCATGAATGGTATCTTTAATGATACTGTTCTTAGACCCAATGGAATTAAGAAAATCAGAAATTAACTAAAGATTAGTTAAGTTGAATGGTTTCTTGGGTATTGATCTGATGTTGGTTTCGGCCTTCGGGGTTATTGCTTAGGGAATTGTTCACTTGCTAATTTAGGGTTAAAGGCTGGTGGAAATGAAATGCGATATTGGGTTTATCGTGAACCGTGTTTTAAATGACAATGGTTCTTTAACCCAGTTAAAGATTAAAACTAAGTGGAGTTTTAATGAATCTTTAAATAGATTGAAAAGTGAATTTGATAATTAAAATTATCAAATTTAAGAAATGATCGAGAATGGAGTACCACCAGTTTTACTCCAGACGATAGTTAAATCTTTAAATAGATTTAAAAACATGAAATGGTAATTGAAATTACCGATAACATCGTGGTGTTAGATATGAAGTATTACCAGTTTTACTTCATGGGATGAATAGGGTGGGGATTGAGAAATTTAAAATAAATGATTACTTCGGTAAGGATCGCTAATCCCGACTAGTTTGGATAAAACCATAATTTGGTTTGAATTGATATTCAAAAGAAGATTAAAGAATAAATTTAAATAATTTATCTTTGATAAAATTAATGGGAACCTTTCCCTAAGAATGTGAAATTTAGAAACTAACTATAGGTTAGTTAAGAAGAATGGTTTCCTGGGTATTGATCTGATGTTGGTTTCGGCCTTCAGGGTTAATATTTAGGGAATTGTTCTCTTACTAATTTACGGTTAGTGACAGATGAATCGGAATAAGGCGTATGTTGTGTTTGTGTAACACTTATTTATTATATACGTGAGTTATTCGGAAAGACCGGGTTTATCCCGTTCTGAATAACTGATACGACGATAAGTCGAAGATGAAGACGGTGGTCGAAGACCGGAGGTTTTCACGTCGTTTGGATAATTACTGATGATCTTGATTGGGCTGTAACCAAAAGTAGGGAATCAGTTGGTGATCGTCCAGACGTACGTGGAGATCGATGGATATGCGAGGTACGTGGTGCCTTCGGTTTCGTTCAGACCCAAAACGGACTTGTAAATGGATGTGTGTCTGACGTTGGATTGACAACGTGGCATGCTGAGATGCAAATGATCAAGGCTTCTGTTGAAAAGAAAAGTCTTGTGGTTGATGATCAAAGCACGACCTTTGTGGCGTAGCTTTGTGTAACGTTTAATTCGCGAGTTTCACACCCGACGTAAACCAAAAATGGGAGAAGGACCTCATTGAGGGCATGCGTTTCTTTCTAGTTAGGAGTGGCGTCAGTGCTTGAACTGGCTGACGAGTTTGACTCATGTGTTTGTTGGAATTGGAGGCGCCTCGGATTTATCGGTCGTTCTCGAACCGATGGAGTCATTTGTTGGCTCATTTACGCCCCAAAGGGCGGGGAAACGCAGTGTTCAGGCATTATAATCCACTCCGTGTGGACCAGCCCTGACGATCCAAGGGCTCACCTGTGTCTGGGTCCTGAGGCTCGGGTTAGACAGTCTCGAATCGGTGAGGATGATCCCTAGCCTCGGTTCATATCATAGATGATAATCCAACTTCCAATACGACATTTTTCGGTTTTGATTGTAGAGCTTAGTATGGCGACATGATATATGGTACCCATGCCATCTATGATTGATACTTATGATTGAAATTGTTTTGAACACTATACACTTATTATAGTATCAAATGATTTGTTTTAAACGTATCAAGCATTCTTTGGCTATTATATGGTAAAACCCTATCCTCTGATTTGTGTTGCATTGTGTGATGGGACCTGGGTCTTATAATAGCTTCATTGTTCTTTATATAGCATTGCGCTATTGTTTTATGCACTGGTATTTTTGGGAGGAAACCCGTTCCATGTTGTACGGTGTGGTCCCTTGATATACCTTACTTTAAAATAAAGATTAATAACTGTTTTAGTTCTCACACCAGTCACATGACTGGCCTGGAGTTTATTGTTTTAACCTAAACTCTGGGTGCCCTTATTTTCGACACGGGCAACTAGTAGTTTTGGTTTTGCAGATTTATCTTCACAGGAACCTGGTTTACAGCTGGAACGATATCCGGAAAGCTTTGTATCCATATATCTCATTCAGTTGTATTTTGTATTATTTTCCGTTGTTATGTAATGTATTGTAATCTCCGATATTTTATAATGTGTAATATTTATTTATTACTCTGTATATTCTTGTGATCCGATGAAGTGTTGTATATACAATGAAATGTTCTTCTTTTTGTATTCTGATTTGTCTTGTCCTCAAGGTAATTCGGGCTTTCCTTATCGGGGAAGTTACGGGCTATCATAGTTGGTATCAGAGCTTTGGTTTACAAAGCTCGAGAACAAGACACGTTAGAACCAAACGAAATAATTCATCAGAGATTGGATTAGTAATATCCAATGGGAATGACTCGTTAGAGATAGGATCAGTAGTATCCTAGAACGAGTGTGAAGAGTATATTTTTAAAATGAAAACAAGTTTTGTTTTGAAAATTCAAACTTTGTTATACGTATTTGAATATTTATTTATATTGAGTTTGGGCAATCCAATATATAAAGATTTTGCATATACGTCTGATCCACGGGTATTCGAAGTTTTAATATACTAGATAGATATAGAATCACATTCTAGTCGCCCGAAGATGGTTCTGATGATGGCATGTCATCATCAGCACTTGTTTTCGAGTTTCGATAGTGCGATTTCTATATATTTCCAATTGACTGGTGTGAGAACCAAAATTAGATAGGGTCTATTATTGTGATTTGGCATCAAAAATATGATTTTTGACTATATATCCAAATTATGAATTTGAAATGATACTTCACTAATTGATTGCTGGTTGTGTTGTTTGATTATTGTTCGAATAATTAAATGTTGAACCTTTAGCCGAATTTAACCAAATAGTGAATTGTGTTGAAAATTAGTCGCATTTGCATGCATGTACATGTACTTACATTGAACAGGTCATAACAAGGAGGCTAGTGAAGAATAAAATTGTTTGCCGACAAATAGGTACATGTTTATTGTATTTCTTGAGTTTTGGGTGATTTTATGAGCCGATTGACTAGCCGCTTGGCTATTTCTTTTTCTTTTGGATTGAAGGAGGCCATGGGAGGCTATATGAAATATCCCGAAGTCCCCGGTGCAGGGGAGGTTATGGCGAAATTTTTCGAAAATTTAGGGTGTTAGCCAAATTTTTGAAAAATTTGAAAAGTTCTTAGAAACTGAAAAGTTGAAGAACTTAAGCCATAATGAAAAGAATGAAAGTTGAGTTGATCTGTTAAACAACTTTCAGCTTCGTTCCTTTTCGGGGACGAAAAGTTTTAAGTGGGGGAGATTGTAATAACCCGGAAATTCTGTGCCAATTTAAAAATTGTATTTTGGCAATTTTGATGAATTTTGAATATTTAAAATGAATTATTTTAAATAATAACGACGGAAAATTTATTTTGAATAGAATTCGAACGTATATATTTATAGATATCGTCATTAGAATATAAATATTTATTTTAAATTATAAAAGGAATTGAAAATGGCGCGGTAGTTCGAAAATTCGATTTCAAAGTTCAAATGAATGTACAGGATTCAAAATAAACCGAATTTTAGCGAAACCAAAAATAATAGAATCTATTTGAGAATATCTTTCCAACGAATCCAAAAAATCAAAATTTCATAGCGGGAATCAAAAAATATGCACAGTTGAAAATTCAGAATAGTCGCTATGGAATTCTGGCCCTCTAAAATGGAAATTTTGCAAACGACCTCGGTTTTCGACAAAACCACTTTTGTTGGATCCATGATATTAAGTTATTACTAGGTTTCAAAATTCGTAATGTTTCGAATCAATATGTGAACGTGGCAAAGGAAAACGCGTTTGGCCAGTTTCAGTTGATTTTAATCGACTGGAAAATGGTCATTTTTCAAACGATCTCAGAATTTGATGAAATTAATTTTGTTAGGACCGTATCGCCAATACGAAGCTAGAAAATATTTTTTTGGAATTTTTCGAGTTAGTATGTGGCCCCGGTAAATTGAAATGCGCGTTCAAATTCAATATATAGAGTTATATGTTGATTTTGACGGAAATAGATCGAAACAACCGAACTGGCTTACGGTACATATCCCATTGTGTTCGGAATGAGGGTAATTAGCTATGTACGACAGTCGGTGGGTTTGATTTCGAGTTCGAATTAAAATCTAACTTTTAGATAATATAATAATAATAATATAATATATATATTGGCCCCCACCCTCTATTTCTCTCCCTCCTCCCCGTAGACCATTCAAAGCAAAATCAAAAAGGGGAAACCCGATTCCCCCTTCGTCCGCCCACCGCTACCTCGACGGCGCCCAGGCGCTCCTCCCCAGCCGCCGGCCTCCCTCCGCCTCCACCCTCGCTTCTCTCTCCGCATCTCCTCCTCGCCTGACCATCTTCTCCTTCCCCGACGCCGCTAAACCCCTCTCTCCTCCTCCGAAAGGCCACCGCCCCTTCTAAACCCTAGCCACGCCACCCGGAAGCCAACCGTCCCACCTGAGCTCGACCTCGCCACCCCCAATCCGCCAGTGTCGCGCCCGATCATCTGCACCGCGATTGAAGAAGAGAAAGGTGCGGCCTTTGGATCCAAAATCAACGGTGGAAGAAAATAACAGTAAGCTTATACAGTTTTAAAATTTAATTAAAGGTTTTTTATTTAAGTTTTGAAATTAAATAACGTTGAATTTGTAATCTGATTTTTAATTGTAAGAAGTTATGATTTTTGAAGATAAAAGCTTTGATTTTTATTTTTGAAAATCTTTGATTTTTATTTTGGAAAAGCTTTGATTTTTAAACATAGTAAAGATTCGTTTTTTAAATTAGAAAAGGTGTGATCTTTAAAATAGGAAAGTTATTATTTTAATAATGGAAAGAATATTTCATTAGTAAAATTAGCATATGGTTTTCATTAGTATAATTAGCATATGGTTTTCATTAGTATAATTAGCATATGGTTTTCATTAGTAAAATTATCATATGGTTTTCATTAGTATAATTAGCATATGGTTTTCATTAGTATAATTAGCATATGGTTTTCATTAGTAAAATTAGCATATGGTTTTCATTAATAAAATATAATTTTTGTCGTATGGAAAACAAGTGAAAAAAATTCAATTTTTACATATGAAGTAAAGGTATACAAATTCGATTTTTACATATGAAGTAAAGGTATAAAAATTCGATTTTTATATGAGTAGCGGATTAAAAATAGAATTTTTATATAATAGAGATTATAAAAATATGACTCTTATATAGTAGAGAATATAAAAATACGATTTTTATATTTGTAGCGAAAGATTTTTATATATATAAACATCATAATAAAAAGAAGATTTCTGTATGAACAGAGTGAAAAGGATGGTGTAGGAATTTCGGGAAAATCAAATCGATCAGATGTTCCGAAATATAATGGCGGAGTGGAACCCAAATGTGAGAACTCCTCACTTTTATTTTTATTTCTAGTTATAATATATACTCGGATGCAGACGGTGTTTAGTAGCACCCGACACCCGTCGTCCACAGACCATGGACGACTTGCTTGTTTGTTTGATTTTGATGTGTAGTTGGTTGTGTGATATGAAATAAAATATTTATATAGTTAAAAATATGTGGAAATTAGGCTAAGGTCCCTATTTTGAAACTTAATTAGGCTCAGGTCCGGTCATAAACTTATTGTAAATTAGGTCCCTATTTTTCTATTTAGAAAAATTGCATATATTTATGCAACAATTCATCAACGTCAGTTCAACTTTATTTGCATACATGTATGCGACAATTCAGAATATTTGCATACATGTATGCAAATATTCGTTTAGAATAGTTGCATACATGTATGCAAAAATTCAGAATATTTGCATATATATATGCAAATATTCGTTCAGAATAGTTGCATACATGTATGTAAATATTTTGAATAGTTGCATACATGTGTGCAACTATTCTGAACGAATATTTGCATACATGTATGCAAAAATTCAAAATATTTGCATACATGTATGCAAATATTCGTTCAGAATAGTTGCATACATGTATGCAAATTTTTTGAATATTTGCATACATATATGCAAATATTCGTTCAGAATAGTTGCATACATGTATGCAACTATTTTGAATATTCACATACATGTATGTAACTATTCGTTCAGAATATTTGCATACATGTATGCAACTATTCATCAGAATAGTTGCATACATGTATACAAAAATTCAAAATATTTGATGTATGCAAATATTCATTCGGAATATTTGCATACATGTATGCAAATATTATGAATAACACGTAAAAATGAAAACAGGGACTAAATTTATAATAAGTTTATGACCGGATGTGAGCCTAATTTTGAAACTTAACAGGGACCTATATAAAACGCACCCTAAAAATATTTTATAGTTAAAAATATAATTTTTAATGTGTATTTAAATTGAAATAAATATTTATAAACAAATTGAATGATTTGTTTATATACACATTTGATTGATATTGATTGGGACGATAAATTTTACACATCGCCCAACTGCACGAATAAAATCTGTGTTTGATTGATTGAAACCCCACACGGGTATTGGGATGATATATGACATACGCTAGTCCCAATAATTAGCTGTACGTCGATCGATTGATTGACAGGCTGTTATAAGCGTCGAATATTTATATTTGATGCTTATGCAGTGTAGAACGCACTTTGGATGATGGTTGATTGTTTGTCGTCATTGTTGTATATATGAATTGGATGGAATCCATATAATCACATTATATGGTAATTGAATGTGTCTGATTCCAGTTCAGAAAGAATGAATATTTTAAAATAACGATTATTTTAAAATGACGAATATTTTCAAATAATATTCAGTGGATATTGAAATGTGAAGCCGTGTTAAGTAGTTAAGCGCCATTTTAACACGAACGGGAATTTTGTCGATTTTATTCATTTTATAATGAATATTGAAAGTGATTTCAAAATCTGATATTTTGAAAAGAATTGAAATTCGAATTAAATTGAAATGAATTGAAATGAATTGAAATTCGAATTTAATTGAAATAAAAATTACATCGAATTGGAATTAAATTCAGACTGAATTGAAAAAAAATGAATTCGAATCGAATTAAATAGAAAATGAAATCAAATCGAATTGAATAGAAAATGAAATCGAATTGAAAACGAACTGAAATTGAATTGAAATCGATTTGAATTGAAACCAATTTGAAATGAATTTATGGAAAATTCAATTTTGATTTAAAATTGAATATGAACCTGAAACAGTTTTGAAAACGAATGTAAAACGATTTATAAAATTCGTTTTAAAAGGAAAACGACGAAATATATATTATGTATATAATATAATGGCCTAAATAGAACGCGCCGCGCAGCGGCAGTTCGTGAATTTCGACCATTGACTTCGAACGGACATTGCGGGAGATCCAACCGTCGGATTCTCCTGAAACCGGAACCATTGGGTTCGTATCGAAAAGAGCTTTCTAATGAATATAAGAAATTAGAAATCTAATGGTTGGATTTGGAGATATGTCCAAATCAATTTCAGAAAAGGTCGCTGTAAGTGCAGTTCGATGGCCGTTATTGGAAATCGATTGTACGGGCTTTGATAAAATAATTAAAAATACCAATAATTTGTGTAAAATTATAATAAACGATTTGGAGAGAACTGGGATGAAAAATCCCATATTTGAAAAGATAAAAGTGTATTTTTATCAAAATGAACTATTTTTGAACTAGAATTGTAATTTATATATATTTAAAATAAATAAATTGGAATTGAAAGGGTTTTAAAAATAACAGGATTTCCAATATATAGATTGGAAATGGATTTGAATCGAAATTGTCTTCGGAATTTTCCATGTGGGATTTTGTGATTATACAGATATTGTTATGGAAATTTGAAAGATATATTTATATCGTTATTTCCAATACGATATTTATTGGTCGTAGAATTTGATATTGAATATAAGCCGATATATTTTCTATTCAGAGCCTTGTATTTAATATCAAATGGGATTTGGGTTTGTCGTGAATGGTGTCTTCATTAACACTGTTCTTAAACCCAGTTGAGAAAAAGATTAAATCTTTTTATTTAGATTTAATGAAGTGTACCAACTAAATAATATTTAATTGGAATTGATTTTTGGGTTTATCGTGAACGGTGTTTCAAATAACATTTGTTCTTTAAACCGACAATTAATGAAATGTGATTTTGGGTTGTCGTGAACGGTATCTTTAATGATACTGTTCTTAGACCCAATGGAGTTAAGAAAATCAGAAATTAACTAAAGATTAGTTAAGTTGAATGGTTTCTTGGGTATTGATCTGATGTTGGTTTCGGCCTTCGGGGTTATTGCTTAGGGAATTGTTCACTTGCTAATTTACGGTTAAAGGCTGGTGGAAATGTAATGCGATATTGGGTTTATCGTGAACTGTGTTTTAAATGACAGTGGTTCTTTAACCCAGTTAAAGATTAAAACTAAGTGGAGTTTTAATGAATCTTTAAATAGATTGAAAAGTGAATTTGATAATTAAAATTATCAAATTCAAGAAATGATCGAGAATGGAGTACCACCAGTTTTACTCCAGACGATAGTTAAATCTTTAATTAGATTTAAAAACGTGAAATGGTAATTGAATTTACCGATAACACCGTGGTGTTAGATATGAAGTATTACAAGTTTTACTTCATGGGAAGAATAGGGTGGGGATTGAGAAATTTAAAATAAATGATTACTTCGGTAAGGATCGCTAATCCCGACTAGTTTGGATAAAACCATAATTTGGTTTGAATTGATATTCAAAAGAAGATTGAAGAAGAAATTTAAATAATTTATCTTTGATAAAATTAATGGGAACCTTTCCCTAAGAATGTGAAATTTAGAAACTAACTGTAGGTTAGTTAAGAAGAATGATTTCCTGGGTATTGATCTGATGTTGGTTTCGGCCTTCGGGGTTAATCTTTCGGGAATTGTTGTCTTACTAATTTATGGTTAGTGACAGATGAATCGGAATAAGGCGTATGTTGTGTTTGTGTAACACTTATTTATTATATACGCGAGTTATTCGGAAAGACCGGGTTTATCCCATTCTGAATAACTGATACGACGATAAGTCGAAGATGAAGACGGTGGTCGAAGACCGGAGGTCTTCACGTCATTGGATAATTACTGATGATCTTGATTGGGCTGTACACCCAAAAGGAGGGAATCAGTTGGTGATCGTCCAGACGTACGTGGAGATCGATGGATGTGCGAGGTACGTGGTGCCTTCGGTTTCGTTCAGACCCAGAACAGACTTGTAAATGGATGTGGTCTGACGTTGGATTAACTGCTGAGATGCAAATGATCAAGGCTTTTGTTGAAAAGCAAAGTCTTGTGGTTGATGATCAAAGCACGACCTTTGTGGCATAGCTTTGTGTAACGTTTAATTCGCGAGTTTCATACCCGACGTGAACCAAAAACTGGAGAAGGACCTTAGGGAGGGCATGCGTTTCTTTCTATTTAGGAGTGGCATCAATGCTTGAACTGGTTGACGAGTTTGACTCATGTGGTTGTTGGAATTGGTGGCGCCTCGGATTTATCGGTCGTTCTCGAACCGATGAAGTCATTCGTTGGCTCATTTACACCCCAAAGGGCGGGGAAACGCAGTGTTCAGGCATTATAATCCACTCCGTGTGGACCGGCCCTGACGATCCAAGGGGTCACCTGTGTCTGGGTCCTGAGGCTCGGGCTAGACAGTCTCGAATCGGTGAGGACGATCCCTAGCCTCGGTTCATATTATAGATGATAATCCAACTTCCAATACGACATTTTGCTGTTTTGATTATAGAGCCTAGTATGGCGACATGATATATGGTACCCATGCCGTCTATGATTGATACTTATGATTGAAATTGTTTTGAACACTATACACTTATTATAGTATCAAATGATTTGTTTTAAACGTATCAAGCATTCTTTGGCTATTATAAGGTAAAACCCTATCCTCTGGTTTGTGTTGCATTGTGTGATGGGACCTGGGTCTTATAATAGCTTCATTGTTCTTTATTTAGCATTGCGCTGTTGTTTTATGCACTGGTATTCTTGGGAAGAAACCCGTTCCGTGTTGTACGGCATGGTCCCTTGATGTACCTAACTTTAAAATAAAGATTAATAACTGTTTTAGTTCACACACCAGTCACATAACTGACCTGGAGTTTATTGTTTTAATCTAAACTCTGGATGCCCTTATTTTCGACACGGGCAACTAGTAGTTTTGGTTTTGCAGATTTATCTTCACAGGAACCTGGTTTACAGTTGGAACGATATCCGGAAAGCTTTGTATCCGTATATCTCATTCAGTTGTATTTTGTATTATTTTCCGCTGTTATGTAATGTATTGTAATCTCTGATATTTTATAATGTGTAATATTTATTTATTACTCTGTATATTCTTGTAATCTGATGAAGTGTTGTATATACAATGAAATGTTCTTCTGTTTGTGTTCTGATTTGTCTTGTCCTCAAGGTAATCCGGGCTTTCCTTTCCGGGGAAGTTACGGGCTATCACAGCATGTGTGAAGTGTGTGTGTGTGTGTGCATAGAACCACCTGCGTCCTCATTGCTAGCAGCAGCAAGATGTTTCAATTGCCTCCAGCAGCAGCTGGTCACTACCATCGCAACTAGTGGTAGTTTGCATAAATTGTCCTATGCAAAATTACGTATTTTGTTACTTGTTTTTACTATTAATATAATAACTATTATGTTCGCAGACATTCTTCGATCTTGATTCAGATTCAAAAGACTTGGTTTTTAAAAAAATGGCTAAGTCATTTAGGAAGCACAAAAGTGATTTGAGGACACATTATTATGATAAATACGATAATGATGAAGGCAGATTGAACAACTGTCCACCAACCATCAAACAAGAAGATTAGGCTATGTTTTTGAAAAATGAAGCAACACCTAATGCAAAGGAAAGAAGAGATAAAGAAAAAAAACAGATCGTTTTATAGCTATGGCCATCATACTGGACGTACAAGTCATGCCGTTATAGAACACGAAATGGTATGTACTCTTTCTAGTTTATCCATTAATTATTACTGTTAATTTGTAAAATCAAATAACATTGAATGCCTTTTCAGTTATTCAAGATAAAATTAAATTATTTCAAGCACGTAGATCAGCAATTATAACAGCTTGTGAACGTATAATTCACATTATAAATATCATATTTTGATGAGCTTGGAAATATCTAGCATCTTCAAAAATATAAGTCAACATATTGAAATGCCTATTTTGCCATGCTAAATGCACGGATCATGACACTCTTAACAGAGATGCTTTTATTTATTTATGTGTGGTATGGTTTGTTGGAGTATTCCTGCAATTTAATCATGAAGTTAACTGGCAACAGATTCCATTAATGCAGTGCCTTCAGATTGAAATTCTCTTTGTTAGTTTTACTATATCTGTCAGTGCATCTGCACATATATATTTGTTGGTACGACCACTATTTAGTTCTATGATTTGCTCATTCATGACAGACGAACGCGGGGAGGCATATCTTTGATCTTGTACTATATCTTATTTCTCCCTTCTGGTTTATGTGTTCATTCTACGATTTGTTAGCCCATCACATCATTCGCTGTTGGACAGTCAATTTATATAATTTTCTAATTGTTTACTTGTGTTGCTTCACAAATTTTGTTTTATTATCTACCTTTCTATCAAAAATAAACAAAATAAAGAGTTGGTAAGAGTTATTCAATTTGACACAGTGGATAATGAAGTAAATTAGGAAGAAAAAATGGAAGAGATTACAACATCTTGATTCTTGCATATTTTGTACCATTACTTGAATGAAGCCGATTCTGGCGGCCCTTTCTGCATTGGCATGATCTGAGCTCTGGATGAAATATAAGATGAATAATTAAGTTATAAATTCTAATGATGGAGTAAAATGGTTGTACTTCATAATCAATTATGCTTTTTTTTAAAACAGACTGAATACAGCGCAATTGATAGAGTTTTGTTGTAAGAAGATTTTGAGATTGGTGGATTGCTTGCTGCATGATTTGGAGTTAATACAGATAGTTTGTATAAAGATTCTGATATTATAGGACATATTGAAAAAGAGTAATGCTAAATACTCCATATTACAAGCTTTGTTTAACCTTAGCATATCCTCTGTTAATGTAAACAAGAATGTAGCTAAAAACCTTGGAGTAATATTCTATCGAATAGTGTAATTTTTTAATCATTCTTAATCAGCAGTGCATGGCCGATCAAAACTGTATAAAATGCAGTATATGGCAGGGTGTATTCAGGAGGACTTAAAAAAAGGGGGTTTTGTTTGATTTTTCTTTTGCTATGCTGTTATGCATTATAGACGTAACGAAATATCAATAAATTGGCTCTCATAATTAATATCTACAACCAAATAAATGTGCAGGCTAGTGAAAATCCGACAAAAGAAATCACACGGCGTGAAGTATGGGAAAGAGCTCACACAAAAAAGGATGGTACCATATCAGATTCGACTTCAGTATACTTCGTAAGTTGAATAATAATTCATCTATTCAAAAGTTTTTGTGATGAATAACATCTCAAGTATTATCATATTTTAGGAAAAAATTGCAAAAGCGAAGGAGTTAATCAATGATGGTGATGAAGAAGAGTAGACATTGGATGAAGATATCATATCACAAGCATTTGGCAAGGATAAAAAAGGTCGCACTCGGAGTATCGGAGCCAAAATATCAGGGACACAAGTTAAAGCATCTAATGTTGCTCGGAAACAAGTTAAAAAGGCTCAAGGAGGCTCGGAATACTTGAATGCAAGGATGGATAATATGGAGGGTAAATTAAATTCGATCCTTGACTTGATGACGAGACAATACGGTAGTCAACAAAATCATACATCAAACATTGTTGCAAATGAGGGGGGAAGTGGTACACCTCACGAAAGTGTTGGAAGAATGCCGAATAATGACTTTCCCAATTCATTGAATTCTCCTGGTTTGTCGAATCAGAAATGTGAAATCTTGAGTATTGACCTAAGATCATTGGCACAGCCTCCATATGCAGAGATTCGACCGCATCCACTATACATGAAAAAACTGTACCTTTGGCATACGAGAAATTGGTTGTGGACAATATACTGCTGCCAGAAGAGAGAACAAGAAAACCGAATATCCTCTTGCTTTGACATTTGGTGAAGTTGGAATTGGTGGATACGTTTGTCATCCAAAGAGTCATATTCGATATTTGTAGACGCATAAGCCAGGTATGTATGTATTAAGTTAAATATTTTGTTTGTTCAATTCGATTTACACAATTAGTTACATATGAATTAAGTTTAATTTTAAATTAGGAGAAATGTTGGTAATACATATGAATAACAATTAAGACCGTGCTTAGTAACCTACTAAGATAGTTTAATCGTAGCAAAATCAGCAGTTGCTGTAGTTAGAAACATATCTGACCGATAACCACTCTTTAGCTTTGCATAAAATTGTAGATGTTTGCATAAATTTTTTAGCTTTGCATAAAAGTTTGACTTTGCAAAAGACTATATATTAACAAAAGGTTCGATTTGAGTGCTCAACTCAGTTGTAAGTTGCACACTATAACTGAATGCGCAACATAATTGATGATGCAAATAAGTTGTGCACTCAGTTATTTTAAATTGAGTATGCAACTCAGTTAGGCGCTGCATTTGAGGGATAGCATCTCACTTCTCAAAACTAGTTTCTTCTTCATTACAAGAAAACTAGCTTATGATTTTTTGCTTTGCTTCTGCAGCTTCTATTAATTTCTGCATAATAAAAACAACAATCAATTTAAAAAACAAAATGAAAAAACATAAGAAAAAAACTGAGATTCTCTACTGATTTGGGCGACGCTCGGTTTATAAAACTGAGAAACTGAGTGTTCTATAAAATTCAGTTTCAAAATCAGCACGGCACATTTTCAAAACCAAGCACTGGCTCAGTTTAAGTAACTGAGCGTTACGTTTAGTTTGAATAACTGAGCCTGACACTCAATTTTCATAACTGAGCTCAGTTCAGTTCTGAACTGCGCCAAGCTCAGTTCAGAATTGAGCTACAGCTGTGCCAGGTTCAGTTTCAAAATGCATAACAACATTGTTAAGATTCATGATGTTTTTTATTTGGTAGATATGTGTAACACCCCACACCCGCTATGGTCACTCACTAAGGGAATGCCATAACATCGGTGGAGTATTTTAAGTGCATATAGAACAGAAAAATTACAACAAGACAGATATAAGTAATACTTGAGAATTTAAAACATCATTTCATTTCAGCGGAAAGTAAAACATGTTTGGTGACACCAAAACCATAAAAAGAGTCAAGTACATAATATCCATCCTGATAAAACAAAAGTACATAATCCCACTACATAACTTAATAGCCATAATAGAAAAGATAAACTGAGCTTTACATCCACGGTCCTAGCTCCAAAAGATAGATAAAGCAGTCCGATCAAAGCCCACTAGTGCTAGGCCCACTCTGATAACCTGAGGGTTGGGAAAAAAGATAAAAACAACGGGGTCAGACATAAGTCTGAGCGAGTCCTATAACTTTAACAATACAATCACTAAAGTAACCAGAGTAAGACATAAGCTTGATATACGGTAACGACTGGGGATAAATGGCTACACTAAGCAGCCAACTAGACTTAGGATGAACTAAGATAACCGTAAAGACGCATTTACCCACCCAAGGATAATTACTACACTGCACCACCCCAGATCTACCCACCCAAGGGTAATTCCTACACTGCACCACACCAGATCTACCCGCCCAAGGGTAATTCCTACACTGCACCACACCAGTTCTACCCACCCAAGGGTAATTCCTACTTAAAGGTTGATCCCACTAAGTGTACTTAATAGTAGTTTCGTGTACCCCTAGCTGACTACATAGGTGCCGTCTGCCCCTATCTCCACTAGGTGTACCCACTACTCCCCAAGCGATCGGCTCCCTAACGTAGATACCCGTGCTGGCCCCACAGTGGGGTGTATAATTCCCCAAAGTGGCAACCTGATAATATCAACGGTGCACGGCTTATACCTACACGATGCAACAACGTCTTACTTACCAGCCCGGGTCCACACACGCATATGAAACCCGTTGGACTTGCGTTGCCACCGCTAACCGGTTTTGGCCTCTTACAGTCAAGCCCAATATGCGTGTCCCGTCCTCGACTTGGGTCGAGCCCACAAAGATACGTTTGGGATATTGGTTGAAATGGGCCCCCACAAGCTACCCACCTAAGCTTGTCATTTCTAGTGAATCCCACTTAACCCTTTAACTATGTCCACTTACTTGTTATAAATTTTGGTTAAGTCCTTTAATCATATTTTAATTGCCACTCAAGGCACCCACTAGATTTCCACATGCCACCCAAGGCACTTACTTGATTCCCACATGCCACCCAAGGCACTTACTTAATTCCCACATGCCACCCAAGGCACTTACTTAACCCTTTAATCATGTTTAATTACATGTTCCACTTTGGTTAAGTATTCTAATCGTATTTTCTATTGCCACCCAAGGCAACCCACTAGTTTCCTCATGCCACCCAAGGCACCCCCACTAGTTACTACATGCCACCCAAGACACCCACTTAACCCCTCATGCCCCACTACATGCTAATTTGGTTAAGTGTTTCTTAATTAATTAAGATCGTAACCTTTGTAAAGACCTCTCACATTAGACTGTCTTTTATGGCAGCTGGATATGCCGGTTGGTTCTGGGCAGCCTTACACTATAACAGAGTCTAACCTCGTGTCTTTACACTTGTCACGTATTTAGTTTATGACTAAGACCTCTCACATTGGGCCAATCATTTGTAGCCGCTGGATTTGCCGGTCGGTTCCGGGCAGTCTTATGCTACAAAAGGGTCCAACCTCGTGTCTTAGTCGATTAATTACACCTAATTAATCACCCCCATAATTTGTATTAATTATCCCTAATTAATTACAAATTTCAAGAATATGGGTAGACCTAACTCAATAGGTAAATTCCCAATTCCATAATATGGGTAGACCTAACTTAATAGGTAAATTCCCAATTATGTCCATTCACTTTATGTTATGCTTAAGCATACCCATTTCACACCATTTTATTAACATGCATATTAACACCATCGTTCCCCACGTAATTCGTTCTCATAACATGACATAATAAAGGGAAGATTCATCATACACACAATGGGTTCAACTTAGCATATCATTAGCATTATCATGGGTTTAAAAGGTGTCAACTTGCATATATGACCATAAACCCAACTTGCATAAATAACCAACCCAAACTTGCATGAATCACATATGTCATAAAGATGGTAACTTGCATAAATGTTCATGTCATAGACCTATCATAAAGGTGTCAACTTGCATACATGTCATAGGTCTAAAAGGGATGAACTTGCACATGTACTTATGTCATACAAAGGGGTAAACTTGCATATGTATGTATGACATACAAAGGTGTAAACTTGCACATGTTACTTGCATATAATCAACCACCAAACTTGCATAACATGTCATATATAGACTTGCATATAATCAAACACCAAACTTGCATAACATGTTACATATGAACTTGCATATAATCAACCACCAAACTTGCATAACATGTTACATATGAACTTGCATATAATCAACCACCAAACTTGCATAACATGTTACATATGAACTTGCATATGTATGTATGACATACAAAGGTAAACTCGCATATGTTATGCATATCACTAATCCAAACAACTTGCATAGATTATGCATATTATAGATCCAAACTCATAGGTTAAACTTGCATGTCATGTCACTTATTTCACACATGATTCTAGCATAAAACCAAGCATTTAACTTGCATAAAACCAAACACTTAGCATGCATAAAACCAAATACTTAGCATGCATAAAACCCACCACTTAACATGCATAAACCCAAACACTTAACTTGCATAAACATAGTGTCATCATGAATAAGTGTTAAACATAGTGATTAGCAAACTAGCATCATAACATATGACCTAAAACCCATTGATCCGCAAGCAAAACCATATGATCTCATCACATCTCATCTACTTAGTTTAGCAATTGGTTATTAAAGTGATAGAAACTCACAAACTCCAAGATTAGCTCCTTAGATAGTTGCTCGAGTTGAAGTAGAGGTGGATTAGTAGTTGATTAGCTTGCAATCCTCTTCTCTAATTAGTGGAGGCTCCTTCTTAGTTGCATTTTGGCGGCATGATGGCATAGATTCTATTTTTAGTATGGATTAGGGTAGTCTTAGGGTGTATTTATAGGATTAGGTTGTGTTTTAGACCCTTAGATTAACCCTAGGTTAGTTTAGGTCCGTCAGATTTCGTCCCAAGCCCTCCAACCCAGCCCAAAACTCAACCAGGTGCACCCAGGCCAGAATCAGCCGACAGGGCAAGTCGACAGCCCTGTCGACTGCCAAGTCGACAGGCATGTCGACAGGCAAGTCGACAGCCCTGTCGACAGCCAAGTCGACTTGGCTGGGCGGGAGTTTTCCCGCCTGGCCCCCATTTCTGCATCTTTCGAAATTCAAATTTCCCAAAAACTTCTTTGGGCCTTAACCGGGTCATACGGACTCCGATTTACAAAATTTCGGACTCTATTTCGCGTATTTTTCCGAGATGAACACAATGACGTAACCCGTTTCCTCTGATTCTCACATCTGAGATTATTAATTCTGTAATTAGTGAATATCAGTGTTAACTGAAATTCGGGGTGTTACATTCTCCCCTCCTTAAAGGATTTCGTCCCCGAAATCTCCAAGTTAAGGAGAATGCATATCCTACCATCCAAACAACCATCTACTCAATCCATCAAACACGGGCATCCATTGTCCTTAAAACAATTTCTACTGATGTATGAGCATATGCAAAAAGTGTGTGTATATGTTCCCTATCTAATGTATGAACATATGCAAACCGTGATAGTGCCATGCATCCAATATGTATGCGAAAGAACCCTATCGACACATACTATATCTACATGAGTGCACAATCATTCACCAAAATGCATCATCCATATGATAACACAACCATTATACATCCATAAATATAGCTACCTACACACAATTATATGCAATATGCAATATGAAGTGATTGAGCCGATCTAGTGTCTAGAGTGTGTGTATATGCATCCACGAGCAACCACTAGCAAACACTTGCATCCACATGCATCCATCAATCATAACATGTCTCAAACACATGTTTCAACCATAGGTTTACCCTATCTAAAGGTCAAAGGCACTAACAAGAGGACATACTAAAGATAAGACAAGTACTAGACAAACGATAAAGGAGAAGTTAAAAGACATACCCTCAAAAAGGAATGGGTATAATGAACGCATCTTCTCTTCCGTCTCTAAAGTAGCGTTTCTCTCATCTTCTCCCCATTGCACTTTGACTAGTTGAACCTCTCGATTCCTCAACTTCCTAGTCTCTGACCCAAGGATGCGAGTAGGAGCTCGTCGAATCGTCTCATCACGCTCTATCTTTACTTCTTTAAGCAAGCCCGGCTCTACCACCTCAGCGGTCTCATGTAGGCACTTCCTCAAATGTGACACATGGAATACATCATGTACACCACTAAGCCTGTCGGGCAACTCCACTCTATAGGCCATCTGTCCAATCCTTTCCTTAATAGGAAACGGTCCAACAAACCTTGGTGCTAACTTCGCAACAGATCCAAAGCGAACCACATTCCGTAACGGATATACTTTGACAAAGACCATGTCCCCAACATCAAACTCAAGATCCGTCCTCCGCTTGTCCACATAATATTTCTGTCTGTCTTACGCCGCTTTCATCCTTCTTCAAATCAAATCAATCTTTTCCAAAGTCTTCCTAACCATATCGGGCCCAAGCAAGATCTTATCCGTAGATTCCCACCAACATGTAGGTGATCGACAAGGCCTTCCATAAAAAGCTTCGAAAGGAGCCATGCCAATACTAGACTGAAAGCTGTTATTATATGCGAACTCCACCAATGGAAGATGCTCTTCTCATGTACCTCCAAAATATAAGATACATAGCCTCAAAAGGTCTTCTAAAATGCGATTCACCCTCCCGGTCTGGCCGTCCGTCTGAGGATGATTTGCGGTGCTCAAACATAACTGAGTCCCTACTGCCTCTTCCAAAACTCGCTAGTGAAGATAGGATCTCGATCACTCACTCTGCTGGAAGGTACACCATGCAATCTAACAATCTCTCGAATGCAGATTGAAGCTAGCCATTGAGCAGTCCTCTTACTCTTCACGGGTATAAAATGGGCACTCTTAGTAAGTTTGTCTACCCCAACCCAAATTCCCGTATTACCCTTCCTCGATCTTGGTAATCCATTGACGAAATCCATCGAGACACTATCCCACTTCCATAGCGGAACCTTCAATGGGTGAAGCAACCCACCGGGTTTCTTTTGCTCCGCTTTTACTTGTTGGCACACCAAGCATCTAGCGACATACTCGGCCGCGTCTTTCTTCATACCGGCCCAAAAGAAAACTCGCTTCATGTCTTGGTACATCTTGTCCCTACCGGGATGAATGGTCATCTTCGAACGATGTGCATCATCAAGTATAGCCTTCTTCAAACCCTCGTCTTGCGGTACACAAAGTCTACCGTTTCTACGTAACCACCCCTTACCATCTAGGGTGTACCTACTCAAATGGCTGGACGACTCCCCCTCCTCATGAGCTTCTCTACTAACTCAACCAACTGTGGGTCGTCTCGCTGTGCTCCGCCAATCCGCCCCAAAAGAGTAGGCCTAACCTCCAAGGAGGCTAGCAAACCGGGTACAAAGTCAACGGAAGGTCTAAAGTCAAACATAGAAATAAACTCTAAGCTCCGTCGTTCAACGAACAATGAACTCAAGGACAACCTTTTTCTACTTAAGGCGTCCGCTACCACGTTACCCTTGCCATGGGTATACGCTATCTCAAACTCATAGGATGCTAAGAATCCCATCCACTTTTGCTGTCCTAAGACTATGCGCTCGAAGAGTCTCCAACACTTCCCTAAGATGTAGGGCATGCTCTTCTCCACTTTTAGAGAAAACCAGGATATTACCCCATCCAAAATCATCACAACTGTCCATCTCTCACGCAGACCACCCTAGTCGAACTCGACATCCCCCAAATGCAATCCCCAAAGGCCTAAACCAATATCAGACAAACACCCAAGGGATACCTCCTTCGAATTCAGACGACCTACGTGAGATGATACTAGTAAAAACGGCTAAATAATTAAGCCCTTGTCCAACTCTGGATGTCCTTGCCAGTCTCGCTCCAAAACCACCGTTTATCCCATAACTGGCTTTGCTCAACCTATTGAGCACATACGAAAACTTATTTCGCTCCTAGAAAAGACCAAGATTTACAAAGACCATCACGAACTTATTTAGGTACTCCCTGAACACCCTTCTCATCAAATCAATAAAGTATGAGGGGGCGTTCGTCAAACCAAATGGCATCACCAGCCACTCATAAAAACCATCTAGAGTCCTAAAGGCAGTCTTCTCTATACTATCCTCAGCCACTCTCAACTGACGAAACCCCGTGGCTAAGTCCAACTGCGAAAATACTGAGGCGCCAATTAACTGATCAAAGAGATCATCAATCCTCGGCAATTGGTGTCTATTCTTCTTTGTGAGTTTATTTAGTTCTCTTTAGCCTACACAAAGTCTGAGGGACCCATCCGCCTTCGTGGCAAAAACTACTGGAGCACCCCACTCCGATATACTTCGTCTTATGAACCCCTTCTCAAGCAAATCGCCTACTTGCTTATGGAGTTCCCTCCTCTCACGAGGAGCCATGTGGCACACTGGCCAAGATACTGGTTTGGCATTGTCTACCAGATATATTCGGAAGTCAATCTCCCACTCCGAAGGTAAGCCCTTCACCTCCTCAAACACATCCGAGTATTCCCGGACCACTTTAACAGATTGCAAACTCTCGACCGACGTGTCAAGAGATTCTAGATAACTTAGCATAACAGATTCCATGGGATTACAAGAGATCTCGAGAGTGTTACCCAAGCGGGTCATAAGCCTAACAACTCTCCCTTCAAAATCAAGAACGACACCACTACTGGATAACCAGTCCATGCCCAAAACTAACCCATAGCCCGTGAAGCCCAAAAAGCATCACATCTAAACTCAACGCTAAGTATAGAAACTTTCAAACCCAAACACATCATGGAGCCCCAATTGGGTTTGAAACAACTAAGGGATCATCTACTAAACTGGTGTCTAAGTGCAGTGACTCAACTAACAATGATGAGATAAACGAACTCGATGCGCCAGAATCAAATAAAGTTCGAACCGGATAATAAAGAAATCCAAATTCCAACCTAGACGGTCCTGTCTCCATCTGGTACACTAGTCGTGAGGGAATACAACTACCCTCCAGGAGATTCCGTACCTTGCCCTTGCCTCTTTGGACAATCCTAATAAGGTGTCCTATTCCTCCCAAAAGGATAACAACTAGCCCTCTTCTTCCCATTCTCCACTCGTAACCTCCCATCAAAATGAGGTTTCGCTCTTCATTAACCAAACAACTATTTGAGCCTTCCTCCCATCGTCTATCCACTAGGTACCTACAAGTCCTCCTCCTTCTTGAACCAACTTCTAGTCCGACTAATGTCTAAGTCCCTTGAAGTGGTTTTCCATTCTTATCTATCTTAGAAAGATCATCTATACGCGGAGGGGAAACTCAAAACGAGAGAGAGGAAGAGATTCAAAACGGAGAATTTGAAAGATATAGATATGGCTATTGGGGATTATGCTTTTCTTTCAAAAACTTTTCTCTTAAAAGACATGTTTTTGAAAATACTCCTTTCAAAAATATTCTTAGAAAATAGTTTTTCTAAAAATTTTATCTGTTCTGGTAACCTTAAGCTCTGATACCACGTGTAACACCCCACACCCGCTACGGTCACTCATTAAGGGAATGCCATAACATCGGTGGAGTATTTTAAGTGCATATAGAACAGAAAAATTACAATAAGACAGATATAAGTAATACTTGAGAATCTAAAACATCATTTCATTTCAGCGGAAAGTAAAACATGTTTGGTGACACCAAAACCATAAACAAGAGTCAAGTACATAATATCCATCCTGATAAAACAAAAGTACATAATCCCACTACATAACTTAATAGCCATAATAGAAAAGATAAACTGAGCTTTACATCCACGGTCCTAGCTCCAAAAGATAGATAAAGCAGTCCGATCAAAGCCCACTAGTGCTAGGCCCACTCTGATAACCTGAGGGTTGGGAAAAAAGATAAAAACAACGGGGTCAGACATAAGTCTGAGCGAGTCCTATAACTTTAACAATACAATCACTAAAGTAACCAGAGTAAGACATAAGCTTGATATACGGTAACGACTGGGGATAAATGGCTACACTAAGCAGCCAACTAGACTTAGGATGAACTAAGTAACCGTAAAGACGCATTTACCCACCCAAGGATAATTACTACACTGCACCACCCCAGATCTACCCGCCCAAGGGTAATTCCTACACTGCACCACACCAGATCTACTCGCCCAAGGATAATTCCTACACTGCACCACACCAGTTCTACCCACCCAAGGGTAATTCCTACTTAAAGGTTGATCCCACTAAGTGTACTTAATAGTAGTTTCGTGTACCCCTAGCTGACTACATAGGTGCCGTCTGCCCCTATCTCCACTAGGTGTACCCACTACTCCCCAAGCGATCGGCTCCCTAACGTAGATACCCGTGCTGGCCCCACAGTGGGGTGTATCATTCCCCAAAGTGGCAACCTGATAATATCAATGGTGCACGGCTTATACCTACACGATGCAACAACGTCTTACTTACCAGCCCGGGTCCACACACGCATATGAAACCCGTTGGACTTGCGTTGCCACCGCTAACCCGTTTTGGCCTCTTACAGTCAAGCCCAATATGCGTGTCCCGTCCTCGACTTGGGTCGAGCCCACAAAGATACGTTTGGGATATTGGTTGAAATGGGCCCCCACAAGCTACCCACCTAAGCTTGTCATTTCTAGTGAATCCCACTTAACCCTTTAACCATGTCCACTTACTTGTTATAAATTTTGGTTAAGTCCTTTAATCATATTTTAATTGCCACTCAAGGCACCCACTAGATTTCCACATGCCACCCAAGGCACTTACTTGATTCCCACATGCCACCCAAGGCACTTACTTAATTCCCACATGCCACCCAAGGCACTTACTTAACCCTTTAATCATGTTTAATTACATGTTCCACTTTGGTTAAGTATTCTAATCGTATTTTCTATTGCCACCCAAGGCTACCCACTAGTTTCCTCATGCCACCCAAGGCACCCCCACTAGTTACTACATGCCACCCAAGGCACCCACTTAACCCCTCATGCCCCACTACATGCTAATTTGGTTAAGTGTTTCTTAATTAATTAAGATCGTAACCTTTGTAAAGACCTCTCACATTAGACTGTCTTTTATGGCAGCTGGATATGCCGGTTGGTTCCGGGCAGCCTTACATCATAACAGAGTCTAACCTCGTGTCTTTACACTTGTCACGTATTTAGTTTATGACTAAGACCTCTCACATTGGGCCAATCATTTGTAGCCGCTGGATTTGCCGGTCGGTTCCGGGCAGTCTTATGCTACAAAAGGGTCCAACCTCGTGTCTTAGTCGATTAATTACACCTAATTAATCACCCCCATAATTTGTATTAATTATCCCTAATTAATTACAAATTTCAAGAATATGGGTAGACCTAACTCAATAGGTAAATTCCCAATTCCATAATATGGGTAGACCTAACTTAATAGGTAAATTCCCAATTATGTCCATTCACTTTATGTTATGCTTAAGCATACCCATTTCACACCATTTTATTAACATGCATATTAACCCCATCGTTCCCCACGTAATTCTTTCTCATAACATGACATAATAAAGGGAAGATTCATCATACACACAATGGGTTCAACTTAGCATATCATTAGCATTATCATGGGTTTAAAAGGTGTCAACTTGCATATATGACCATAAACCCAACTTGCATAAATAACCAACCCAAACTTGCATGAATCACATATGTCATAAAGATGGTAACTTGCATAAATGTTCATGTCATAGACCTATCATAAAGGTGTCAACTTGCATACATGTCATAGGTCTAAAAGGGATGAACTTGCACATGTACTTATGTCATACAAAGGGGTAAACTTGCATATGTATGTATGACATACAAAGGTGTAAACTTGCACATGTTACTTGCATATAATCAACCACCAAACTTGCATAACATGTCATATATAGACTTGCATATAATCAAACACCAAACTTGCATAACATGTTACATATAAACTTGCATATAATCAACCACCAAACTTGCATAACATGTTACATATGAACTTGCATATAATCAACCACCAAACTTGCATAACATGTTACATATGAACTTGCATATGTATGTATGACATACAAAGGTAAACTCGCATATGTTATGCATATCACTAATCCAAACAACTTGCATAGATTATGCATATTATAGATCCAAACTCATAGGTTAAACTTGCATGTCATGTCACTTATTTCACACATGATTCTAGCATAAAACCAAGCATTTAACTTGCATAAAACCAAACACTTAGCATGCATAAAACCAAATACTTAGCATGCATAAAACCCACCACTTAACATGCATAAACCCAAACACTTAACTTGCATAAACATAGTGTCATCATGAATAAGTGTTAAACATAGTGATTAGCAAACTAGCATCATAACATATGACCTAAAACCCATTGATCCGCAAGCAAAACCATATGATCTCATCACATCTCATCTACTTAGTTTAGCAATTGGTTATTAAAGTGATAGAAACTCACAAACTCCAAGATTAGCTCCTTAGATAGTTGCTCGAGTTGAAGTAGAGGTGGATTAGTAGTTGATTAGCTTGCAATCCTCTTCTCTAATTAGTGGAGGCTCCTTCTTAGTTGCATTTTGGCGGCATGATGGCATAGATTCTATTTTTAGTATGGATTAGGGTAGTCTTAGGGTGTATTTATAGGATTAGGTTGTGTTTTAGACCCTTAGATTAACCCTAGGTTAGTTTAGGTCCGTCAGATTTCGTCCCAAGCCCTCCAACCCAGCCCAAAACTCAACCAGGTGCACCCAGGCCAGAATCAGCCGACAGGGCAAGTCGACAGCCCTGTCGACTGCCAAGTCGACAGGCATGTCGACAGGCAAGTCGACAGCCAAGTCGACTTGGCTGGGCGGGAGTTTTCCCGCCTGGCCCCCATTTCTGCATCTTTCGAAATTCAAATTTCCCGAAAACTTCTTTGGGCCTTAACCGGGTCATACGGACTCCGATTTACAAAATTTCAGACTCTATTTCGCGTATTTTTCCGAGACGAACACAATGACGTAACCCGTTTCCCCTAATTCTCACATCTGAGATTATTAATTCTGTAATTAGTGAATATCAGTTTTAACTGAAATTCGGGGTGTTACAATATGGGAATAAGAATAACATGATGAGCGATTAACTATCCTAAGCGCTCTTTGAAGTTTTTTATGTGGTCCATCTGTTTTCATCCACTTCTAGATGATCTGCGATTTCCAATTTGGGTCTTATTCCCATAGCTACCAGCTCACCTTAGTAATAAAGACACCTTAAATGCTCTATGAAAGGAAATTGGCCAATCGCTTTAAGCGGATGAAGCTACAAAATAACAGTAATCGCCTTGCCCATTTTTTGTTAAATTGGATCTGTCTCAACCTCTGTTGCTTAGAATTTTCGTTGGGACAAACGGAAGTGATTATTGGCAATACATTGAATAAGAGAATCTTCCCATCAATTGTCCAAAGTGTTGAAAACTTGGCAACAATCAACACCCACACTACAAAGAAGTGTTTGTTAACCATAATCTTGTGTCTAACCTTCCCAAAAAATTTAATCCACCCTCTAAAGCTCACAGCGATGACGTAACGTGCATTTCACACTACTGATTTTCAATGTCCAAAATCCCACAATTTCTAACAAATTTCAGTTTGTCATCGCCTCGTCAAGCGCTTTATTGTCAGCGCAGGCACATATTCAGGTCTGAAAATGCAATTGTATTTTCATTGTCTTGCCGACATTTCAAATTTTGGTAACAGATCATTAATGCTATGTTTCCCTTAATTGTTATTTCCCCTTAATTGTCATTTTGCCTTAATTGTTAGTATATTAAATATTATTTAATAATTGATTGCAAAAGTCAGCTACTCATTGATGGCATTATTTCAAACTAATATATTCATACCACCAAAATGTGCATCCACACTCATTTTAAAAGTGCAATAAAATTTCATCAAAATTCTTTATTTACGTATTTTATTCCCTAATATATGCTGCATTAACCTCCGTAAAATTGGTACTCTTTTATTTTCCTATATTTATTCCCTACTGTACCTTTTTTTTGTTGATCAGAAACTGTCCATTTCATTTTTTTAGTTATTATGGAAAAATTTGAAATTAATCCAATTATGGCAAATATATTTCACATCAGTTAAAGCTTTCTTATAAACAAGTAATTTAACTGGCTAGCCGTTGTTCTTTAATTCTGACTACATGTGTAGTGAATACCTTGATAAAACGTATGAATTGTAAAGACATATCTCAAACAAAAATTTCTACAGTATTAGTTATACTTGGTACCTTTTTCAGCCAAGGTCAGATGTGTTTATTACTGATACTACTACAATCATTATATATTTGTAGTTTTTTTTTTTTTGCAATAGTTCCAGTGTTTCCTTATTCGACAACAACACTGTTAATAAATAATATTGAGTTCATATATCATTATGGTAAATATTTCTATAATTAGTACAATATTAAGTATAGCTATTAACCGGTGGCTAATATCACTACAGATATTGATACTCACGGAAAATAGGCTATAATCATAAACAATAAGTAATCACAAAATGGTAATGAAGTTATTAAGCTAAGTAAAAATAACATTATCACTGCTAATGAGAGAACAAAACTTGCTTGATTGAGCTTTTACTCACTCAGATTTCTTATTTTAGACCTACAAAAGCTATAATAAATCTTTTCTTATTTTATTCACTCAATTTTTTGACACAAATATATGCACCTGAACTTTGCAAGCATGGATAATACCAATTAGGCAATGTATTAAACATGAGTAATACTTTAAAAATAACAGATCATAAATTACTGTTTATTACAGAACACTCTACAGTATCGACTTATGCTTTTAGTTGATTAAAGCTTGCAATTCATCTATGTTTTATTTGTATTTTCCCAAATTGGATTACTTTAAGAGCAAATCTTGAATACACACACACACACACACACACACATATATATATATATAAACATTTATTCCAGCAAGGGTAGAGAGGATGCAATCAATTGATTCTGCACTTGTTGCTTTCAGGATTTTTGCCGGTTTTATAAATGAATATTGATTAATTGATTATGCTATTGCTCTAAATTCATACTAAATTAACTAACAGAATTACTGGATGAAAATTTCCACTACTTTTACTTCCAGTCATTTCCATAGTTATGGTTTGAACGACAATTGCAATGTTTTGACTTAATTAGTTCCCAATGTGGAAATTTTTAATTCCATTTATAACTTGAATTGATTCATATTACATCCACTTATGGATATTTTTATTTCGATAACTTTTAGGTTTACCTTCATTCATTTACACACAGTTCAGAATCAATTCATTAAATTCAGCAATTTATAAACACAGAGAAAAATCAGAGGTCTAATTCATATGGTAACAACAACTGCTCTGAATGCCTACTGTACTTGTATATGGCTGATTTAGCTCTTACTGTCAATTCAAATAGATGAGTTAAATGTTAAATATATGATTTAGGGCATATTTGCTAATGTGGTAAAAAATGAATAAATTGATAGAAGGTGCTTAGTATTTCTAAAGCACAAATTAGTGCGGAAACTTGCAAACCAATACTGTCAAAAATTTTATGGTCTTACAGCTATGTTTATCCCATTAAAGCAAAGAGGAATATGTTATTTATTATTTCCAGCAATATCAACTTTTATGCAAAATCAGCGGTTGCTGCAGTTAAGATCGTGCTGTTATTACCAACTTTTTGGGAATTAATACATGATATTCGAATTTTAGATATTGTTCGCAGGTTGCAATTCCACCGTGACACGAAAACCTCATTCGTGGTGAACCCATATCCCTACTTTGGATACGGGTACTCAGCTGCCAGATTGAACTACGCCATGTTTAGACCAAACCCGGGCGTGCACGTCCCGGTGACGAAAATACGGTACATGAACATGTTCGATGCGCAGATGGACGCCGTTCACATGGCAATGAGGAAGCTGGGATACGACGACGTGGAGATTGTGATCGGTGAAACTGGCTGGCCCACGGTGGGCGAACCGGGACAAGTTGGGGCAGACCTGGAAAGTGCTGTGGCCTACATTGGCAGTGATAGTTACTCTATCGTACAGTGATATAGTACCGAACAGTAATGAAATTACTAAAGATTAAAGTAGAATTTGTATGGGGATCATTAGTCATCGGATTCACTGGTAATTTTTGTGTGCCTACATTAATACATGTTTATGAAACCATATTTATTATAAATCAGTTGATAATAACTAATAAGTTATGCATTTACTTTTTAATTTTTTTGGTGCAATTATTTTCAGTGATGAATAATCATGCATTTGTTATTATATGTTTGTCTGCCCTTGTTTTAGGAATCACTATTGGACCTCTGTAAAGAAGAAGGGGCATGTGATGAATCATAAAATGTAAGTAATGAAGTTCTGGAATGTAGTTTGACTCAAAATCTGTAGAAGCTGCTAACATGGAAGGCTCAAGCTTAATTGCTCTAGTTTGTTTTATATTAGTTCATGTCAGTGTCATGATGTTTTACTGTTAGTAAGTTTGAAGTTCTTCATTTTACGTGAATGTGACATAATGTAGTTGATTTTGTGTTGGACATGAACAACTATGAATACTTCATGCTTCTCTTACCACGTACTGAATTCCATTCGCTATGTAATGGTTATAAACTGTAAATGTTGCTCCAGTTGTAAGGCTAATGTTGTTGACTTATAATCGTCCATTCATTCTTCTTTAGGCGCTGGTTGGGTCAATTGTTTGGCTACTCTCTGTAAGTAGGGATCATTTAACTATCAATTGTTTTGTCTCATGCATATGTCCATTTTTTTTCTGGGTTGACTCGATTAAACAGGTTTGGCATGACTACATCACTTTAGTTGATGGTCAATTATTCTTCACAGGATGTAACAGTTAGTCCTAGTTTCAATTGAAGTTATTATTATTATTATTATCTGTGTTACACTCCTGGGCACAAAGCAACTACAGTTTCAATAGAAAGATTATTGTCATCTAGATCTTCTTCATCGTTATTATTATTTCTTCTATAAATGCTTTATTCATGAGGTGCGCTTTTTTTGTTATGGACTTGAATCCATGACCCTAGACTTTAGAGAAACTTACTTGAGTTTCAATGAAAGTTTTTTGTTTGTTTGGGGACTGTAAAGCAACTTTAGTTTGAATGGTAGCAGCCTAGCAGGTTGTTGCGCAAGGAGGAATGTGAATCATGTGATGAGGCAAGTTGCTTATAGACGATGGTTTAATGGTTCAGGTTGGTGAATTTGCATTTGTTATTTGAACTTAAGGAGCACCGATGATTGATGGATATGCAACGGAAGCACCGATGATCAAATAAAAAAAAGGGACACATGCACTCAACTATATAAGATGCACAGGGGTATATACAGCTCCCACATGCTAAGTAACCATACTCTTTTAAACATGACACAAATGAACAACTCCACTTGCAATAACCAACAACACACACCACTGCACACTTGCACAATGCCAAATCTGCATTCCTATAGACTTACCCTTGCACAAATACATACACACAAGGATGTGCATTTTTTAGACAAAAACTCATCATAATTTTATGACTCATTATAATAGAACATATATGAATTCACACCATTGATGCTACACATACAAACGATTTAAGACTTCATGGTCATGTACGTACGAGAAACAAGCTGGTGTATTGATGGATATGTAATAGAAGTATCGATGATCAAATAAAAAAAAGGGACACATGCACTCAACAATATAAGATGCACAAGTGTATATACAGCTCCCACATTTTCATTCTAGGTTGTGACAATACGTGCACACTAAGTAATTATACTCTTTTAAATATGACATAAATGAACAACTCCACTTACAATAACCAAGAACACACCCCTCTGCGCACTTGCAAAACACCAAATCTGCACTCCTATAGACTTACCCGTGCACAAACACATACACACAAGGATGTGCATTTTTTTCGACGAAAACTCATCATAATTTTACGACTCATTATAATAGAACATATATGAATTCACACCATTGATGCTACACATACAAATAGTTTAAGACATAATGGTCATGTACGTACAAGAAACAAGCTAGTGTAATTGATTTGGCTGTTCAACTACTTGTTTACAACTGCAACCCCGGTGAATCTATTAAGCAACTGATAATAATTGTTTTCCTAAAATATTATATAAAGTCACATTAGAATTTATGAGTTACTCCAGAAGCAGTATTGGAGGGTGTAATATGCTCATATTTTATTCTAATCGGAGCTCTATGCTTCAGGTATAGGGACACGAGTAGAATGTAGTTTTTCAAATTAAATTTAGCCACGGCTCAAAGCTGTGGCTAAATTATTTTTTTAAAAAATGTTTTATATTAATGATATTTTGCCACGGGTAAGAGCCGAGGCAAAACGATATTTTGCCACGGCTTTTGACTGTGGCAAAATATCATTTTGCCACGGCTTTGAGCCATGGCTAAAATTTTGCCACACCACGTTTTGCCACGGCCCAAAGCCGTGGCAAAACAGATTAGCCACGGCTAAAAGCCGTGGCAAAAGTGCTTTTCTGGTGTAGTGATAAATGATTACTTTGGTAAGGCTCGATAATCCCGACTAGTTTTATAAACCTTAATTTGGTTTAGAATTATAAAAGGATAAAATAAAATCTTTTGAAAAGGATATCCAAAGGAAGATTTAATAATACGTTTAAAAGAACTTATCTTTGATAAATTAATGGGAACCTTTCCCCAAAGATACGAATTTTGAATAAAGAATATTCTGAGTTGGAATGAGGCGTATGATGTGTGTGTGTGTGTGTTTTTTTTTTTGAAAATTTGGTTCACTTTATTTCTACTGAAAAAACATACAAGAAAGATGTTAGCATTCTAACCTTTACATAATCAAAACTAACAGAAAAACTGAAATTACATGTAATGAAACCTAACTAGTAATAAACGGCTCATGATGAAGCCTACTTCCCGCTTCCGTGCAACTCTGCACCTCACACGTCTCCTCCTGAGCCAAAAATCCTGAATTAAGCAAACCTCATCTCCATCTTGTGTCCATAACAGATTTCTAATCTTTGTATATTATTCAAACCAGCAGTTAAAATCTGAAGCTTGCGGATGTAGATACTCCTAACTTCTTCCCATTTTTAACATTCATGTTCATTGCCTTACTGCTACTCAATTGGCACCGAGATAGCATCACCAAAACCCAAAGCATAAAACCAGAACAGCAGATAATCATAATCATTAGCAATCAAAACTGGAAGCAACTTGCAACTGATCAACCATCCTTGCAAATGAATCCCAAAAAATATATGATTCCAATCAAAGATCTGGTTGAAGAATCATAGATGCCTGTAAATCATTCCAATGACTAGAATCAACATCTTATTATATGGATTTCATAGCAGAAATACTAAAATTGCTCTAGTCCTAGACATCCAGTTCTAGGCTTTGGTTGTTGAAATACGAAGAAATTAATCAATTCCAATAGTCATATGCTCTTGAATATGTATCTAAAATCCATCTATATAATCGGATATAAACAACTGCAACATTAAATCCAAAGACTAGATCTCTATTAAAAATGAAAACTTCATCCAATTATGGAGATGAACAATCATGACACTTCCATTGATTCAAATCTTATACATCGCAAAAATATTTCCGTAGTCAAAGCCAATCCATAGCTTATCCAAATCTAACACAATCTTCTAATATCAGCAAACATACATACCAAATCACAAAGATGTCAGAAAACCAGAAGGTCGGTTCGAACTTCTCTTTTCCAGCAGCTTCACACCAGATCTGTAAATACTACAATTAGCCCAAAGATGCGTATATCTAAAACTAGGATCATCGAATGTTACTCGATTTATAAGAAACCAAATCTATCTAGATCTAGAACTGAATCAATTAGGGCTTAAGTCAAACAGTAAGATAAATTTGCAGATCCGAAATTAAATGTGAAAAACTGTTGAAAAACAAGATCTAGGTTTTCTTGAGAAAATTGATAATACGACTTTTCAATGAAAATACACTTTCGTTGATGGTAATCGGTATGTAAATCAGATAGAAAACAGATGGAAATCATATGGAAAATAGGTGAAAGTCAAATAGAATTCAGATAGGACGAGAAGAAAGGAGAAAATCACGCATGAATGAAAGCGGGCGATAAGCCTGTCGCCATGGACAAGTTCTGCAATAATCAAGTGCTATAAAAACACATCATACCACTTTATAATCAATAATCAAGTGGTATGATGTGTTTTTATAGCACTTGATTATTGATTATAAAATACGTGAGTTATTTGGAAAGAACGGGTTTATCCCATTCTGAATATCCGATACGGCGACTAAAAGTCGACGATGAAGACGGTGACCAGAAATCTTCACATCGTTTGGATGATTACTGATGTCTTGATTGGGCTGTACACCCAAGACAAGGTAATAAGTGGTGATTGTCCAGACGTACTTGGAGATCGACCGGATACACGAGGACCTCTCTCCTGTATTGGACATATGGGAGGAGGAATATGGTGCCTCCGGTTTCATTCAGACCAAGAACGAACTTGAAAATGGATGTGTGTCTGACATTGTATTTCGTTTTGTGTCGATTGATTTCTTTTAAATATATATATAGGATTGGTGGCGAAGAATTTATTCTCTTGCTTAACACCCTTCTATGAGACGTACGAGCTTATAGGTTATATATTGATAAACATCAGTTGCATGGCGTGAATTGTCAGTGTGGCATGCTAAGATGCAAATGATCAAAGCTTTTGTTAAAAAGTAGAGTCTTGTAGTTGATGATCAAAGCACGGCTTTAAATAGCATATCTTTGTGTATAGCGTTAATTCGCGAGCCTCACACCCGGTATGAGTAAAAAACGGGATAGTGACCATATGGAGAACTTGCGTTTCTTTCTAGCTAGAAGTGGTGTCATGATATGGAGTCCAGACATTTTTACTTATGTGGATGGTGGACTGCGAGTCACCTTGGATATGATTGGTCGACATACCGACCATTTTGGAGGTCCGATAGGACCGGAAGATGTATTGTTTAGAAATAATTAATCCACCAAAGTAAGTGTGGACCAGCCCTACCGCATCTAAGGGTTTCCCGTAGGTGTGATCCTGAGACATTTACTAGAGTGTCTCGAATCGGAGAGGAGTCATCCCTTGCCTCGACTTATAGATGGAATCCAATTTCCAATACACGACTTTTCGGTTTTAGTGGTAAACCTATATGGCGACATAGTAGGATGGGTACTATGCCGTCTATAATTTATACATTTATGTTTGAAGTTGATTTCTTCACTTATAGTAATAATAAAATATAAATTTCGCATACCAAGCATTTTTTGCCATTATAAGGTAAAACTCTATCCTCCGGCTTGCGTTGCATTTTGTGATGGGACCTGAGTCTTTATAATGGCTTCATTTTTCCTTTTAGCATTGCGTGGTTTGTTTATGGTATTCTTGGGAGGAAACCCATTCCGTGTCATACGGCTTGGTCCCTTGATTTACCTAACTTTAAAAATAAATTTAATAACGGTTTTAGTTCTCACACCAGTCCCATGACTGACTCGGAGTTTATTATTTCTATCTTAACTTTGGGTGCCCATATTCCACACGGGCAGTAGTTTTGGTTTTCGCATAACTTCTTTTCACTAGATCTTGGATTACAGCTGGAGCTATATTTAGAAAGCTTTATATCCATATATCTCTTTTAGTTGTGGTTGTAGATGACTTCCGATGTACATTATACTTATGTATATATATATTTTCTGCTGCTTTGTAATTTTAATCCCTGGTATTTTTCCGCTGTGCAATATTATTTATTCAATCTCTGATATTCTTGTACTCTAATGTAAATTGTTGTAATAGCAATGAAATGTTCTAGTTTTTGTGTTCTGATGCGTCGTGTTCTCAAAGCAATCCGGGCTCGTCCGTCTCCTCTGGGATCGGGGAAGTTTGGATCGTTTCATGTATGTAATTTCAATAGGCATGTAGTAGCATGACTCAATAATTTTTATGTAAGAACTAATTTGACATTAAAACATACTGACTTATTAAAAAAAAGACATTTTAGATAAAAATATAGACTTTCTTCTCTCTAAATTTATACCCCTTCTAATTAAACGATCTCCCCCTGTATATGTGATTGTATTTTCTCTCCCCGTTTTTCATTAACAAATCGTAGATGAATTTTAGTAGGAGAAATATAAGGTTTTGACCTATGGAAAAAAATATAAGTTTACCACGTTCCCCGTTTATTCTTCCATTTTTAGCTCTGTTTCCAATAATATCAAAGATACTAAAATAACCCCCCTTTGTTGCGATATTCCTGCAAAAAGTATGATATATACTTTGGTACGTACTTCCTATGTTAGGGTCTAGGGTTAGGTGGAAGGTAACCATAGCTAAGTGGGCCCGATGGAACCTTTGAAAATAATATTTTCGTTATTAACAATTGTATCAAAATAATCATTGATGCATCTTTCTCTATTTTCACAATTAACAAGGATCCAAATACTTAGATAATTTCTATTTGTATTTCCTGTCAATGATTTTGTACTTTTAGATATATCATTAATATTTCTAGCCATAAAGTACTCGAATTTCTATAAAGATTAGGACAAGAATTTAGTCATGCTTTAGTACTAGTATTAATATTTTTATTACACATAAAAGCATATATAGTGCTATTTCTATGATCAGTTTCTTTATATCCTAAGCGACTATTATCATGTAACGGTCTAGAATTAGATAAAATCGTATTTAAATCATTTTAACCTTTATCAAATTTTGATAATTTACTTGTAGGTTTCTCAAATTTAGTGTTAAAGTCACAATTGACATTTTCAAAAGACATTTTGTTAGTTTATAAAATATAGGTTTCCCTATTTAATTTAGAATTCTCCTTTTTTAAGTACTGTAACAGCCCGCATTTTACGTATCGGAGGATCGTAAAATATTTTTATTTTATTCCCTGAGGGTTGGATCATTCTCATATTTTAATATGTTGCTTATGGGGATATGAGACATGTCCATAATTATTACCAATTTTGTTTGTGGCCATCTTATCACTGTTAATCTTGTACATGGCATAATTTTTGAATCAGGTCAAATCAGGTGTTGAGACCTGTGCCACTGGAAAGGAAATGGTGATTCCCTTTCCATAGAGTGGTAACATTAAAGTTTTTGTTCAGCGGTTTGGGAGGAATCGTGGTTTTCAGGTTTAATAGTTAACTGTCTAGGTTTGGTAAGCCATAATGGGTTGATTTGAGGAGGTCCATTAGTGGGCTGGGGGAAGGCTATAAATAGGGGGTAATAGGCATGGGGAATAGTTTACTTTCTCCATTCTCTCAATTGGAAAATCTAGAGGTCCTCCGTTCCTCCATTGCCTACACCTTTCCACCATTAAAGTTTAGAGAATCGAAGTTCTAAAACATTTGAGGTTAGATTTATGCAAATCCAAGAGAGAGATCATCGAATTGAAGATTGTGCATAAAAAATTTCACTGTTCAAAATCGCAATTCATTGCTTTTAACTTATTTTGGAGAATTGGTGAGTGATATGCATCTCTCATACAGATTCAATCAAGTATATGAGTGTTTGATTTTGTTTTTCATCAAATTCAAGCCGTTTTCCTTAGATCTACATCATGGTAAGTTTATTTTCATATAAATCGCCATAGGATCTAATTTAGCAACTTAAAACTAGTAGTTTCTATGCTATTTCATATGTTTATGCAAGTTAGATTCATAATTTAGTTCATATGTTCATTTGTCATGATTTTGGTGAAGTTTGCATAATTTTGGTGTAAATCGTCATATTCGTGTTGATAGTGGTTTCATAACATGTTTATGGTTGTAATTGATGAATTGGATGAATAGATTTCATCGAGATAGTCGATGGGCGAAGTTTTGGTCGAAATTGGACACGGATTGGACCTGTGTAGGCCACGGGTCGAGCGTGTAGTACAAAGTGTAGTAAGGTGCAGTACAGTGTAGTACAGAATGGAGTCGGTTGGGTAAGAGTGGTCGGTCGAGCATGATGGGTGGTCAAGCAGTCTTGGGTCGAGCATGGTGTTGGGTCGTGCAAGATAATAGGGTCGGTCGAGCAAGCACGGAGGTGATCAGGTCGATCGCGCCATGTTTTGGAGGATGGGGTCGGTCATGCCAACATGGCTCGGGTCGGTCATGTTTGGGAGAATAGGGGGTCGACCACCAGGGGATGGGTCAAGCAAGATGTGGTCGGGTCGGTCGGTCAGCAGGGAGGTGGGTCGGTCGGTCGAGCACATAGGGGGGGTCGGTCGCACATGGTCATTTTCTGAAAAATTGTACTTTTCGGGTATGAGCTTGATTTGGAATTTCGGGGGCAACCCCTCTAACCTTAGCTGCAGCGCAGTGATGTAATTTGGCTCGGTGATGTCATGACTTAAAAGTGAATTCAATAAGGAATGTCAAAGTGGTGTGAAGTGTTCGTTACTATTTGTGATGCAACGAGTATGATTACAACTCAAAGGTGTCCTGAGTTGGGTGATAATGGTTTGATGGTCGTCGTCGATGACGACTAGAGATATTGAAGGCTAAGAGACTTTCGTTATTGTAGGTTCTAGTAGGCTCAAAGCAGGGGTACAATAGAGACGTCTAAAAGACCAGTTGTAGGTCGAGTACCCTGGGCGTCGTGTATGGCCTAGATATGTAAAATTGTATGACATATGGGGTTTTTGCTAGAACCGGGGTTTCCATCAGCCCTTGATGGATGGAAAATTATTTGGCCAATCATACGATTAACGATTGTTTCGAAGCAGGATTGGCGATAATAGCCAGAGTCTATCGCGCATGCTAGATGTTATGTTTGTACCCTCTCATGTAAATTATCCAACGTTGAAGGAGATGTTCCTTGAGTGCTTGTCTGGTATTGGTTTAGGCCTTTGGAGCATGTGCTTGGTGGATGTTGAATCCGATTAAGGTTTTTTACGTGATATATATAATATGGATGCTATGAGTGCTATTGTTGGTTACTTCTGATTGCCACTATGGTTTCCATGGATGAATGGTTGAAATGTTTGATGTAAAGGCTATCACTATTCGATGTGGGAAAGATGAGAGTTGTGTTCTTCTCTGATGTTATGGGTAAATTAGTTCGTTTATTTACCCATTCCCATGTACTTTATTGTTGAAGTTTGTTAGCTGTTTTATTGCCCACTAAGAATGTTGTCTGACTCAAGGTTTTATGTTTCCCTCTTATTACCTTGGAATGTTCATCCGATTGTTGGATGGGCATACTGGGTGGCAGGTGACAGGAGGACGATGTTGCTATTCAGAGTGCTGGCGTACTTTCTTTCCTACTAATACTATCTAGTATTTGTTTCTGCTGTTTGTTATCCTACTCTGAGTGCTGTAGTGAGGCAAAATTGTATTAACACTATTGCTAAATCCAAGTGGATGGATATTACTTTCTACTCGTCATGGAAGTTTTGTGCTTTCTGCTTCACTAATAATGCATGTTGTATATGTTCTATTATATTTTATCCTTGCGCTGTGAGTTCTATTATAGGTTCCGCTTGTGTATCATACCTTAATGATTGTCCATAGCTGCTTGGCACAACTCTCGGCGCATTATTCCTCTTCTTAAGTGCAAGGGTTGTGGGCGGTCGTCACAAGTACTGTTCTCATTTTTGAGATAACAAATTTGAAATTCTAAATTATCTAAAGATGATTGTAATAAATTATCTTGGGGTTTCAAATCACAAATTTCTTTTGAAAGATTTGCTTTTAAAAGCTCACATTTGATAATTAAATCTAAATTTTTGTCGTTTAAGGCACTATTCTCTTTTTTAAAAGATAAAATATTAGAATTAGACTTATTCAAAGAATTCTTTGAAGATATAATTTTATTTTGCAAAAATTCATTTTCGTTTGAATGGTTGCCATTATTATCAATTAATTTATCATTTTCTTTTATAAGGAAATTATTATGTTCTTCAAGACAAGTTCTAAAAATTTTTGTTTGTTTTTACTAAAAAACCATTGTTTTCCCTTTAATTTATCATATTAGTTCACAATTTTTTAATTTCTTCAAAGCAGCACTATTGATCTTTTGTAATAATTTGAAATCTTTAAGTAAGTTGTCATGCAATGCTAAAAGATCATTACAAATTAATAGAATCATTCTGTACTGATTTAGATCTGAGTATAGTCATGTTGCACTTGTGCTGAGATTCTATATCTTGTTGCTTGCTTTTCAGAATTTTCTCTTTCTCTATCTTTGAATTCCGGGTGGATCTTCTCTTTCTGGCCATTGATCTAAGATGTTGTTACGATCAATAGATCATCATGCTCTGATACAAAATGAAATTTCAAGTAGAATCAAATAATATGGAAATAGTATAATAAAATAAGTGCGGAAGATATATTAAATAATATATAAGAAGTACATAAAAATAAATGACACCAAAAATTCTTGTACTGGTTCGGAGCACCGTCCTACGTCCATTCCTAGGCTCTTTCTGGAATTTCTACTAAACAACCACCCACTTAATGTGGAGAATATGTATTATAATACCCGAGCAGCATAACAAGATTTTGCCTCAGTGGCTGAAGAGGACTTTGACGTGCCTGAGCAGTGGAACAAGGCTTCTACTAATAAAAAAGTTAATTGACTCTGTGTTCTTAATAACACAAATATGTCACTTTATTGTACACTCTTCTTATAATCTTCTCCTTAATAATATATAGTGTTTGATATATGAAGAATTAAGAAAGAAAGTGATTATTTATAATCACAGAATATTGAATATGAGAGCACGAGAAAATATATATATATAATTAGAATCAGAGAATATTATAATCGAATGATTTTGGTAAGTTAAAACAACTGATTTTGGAGTTTATTAAATAAAATATAAAAGGTTGACTTCATTCGTGGATGGGTTTGGTCAAAAGGTATGGACATAACTCTTTGATTAAAGAATTATGTCTCTTTAAAAACTCGCAACCCTTCAGTTCAGCTGGCCGAAAATAATTTTTAGTTGGACAAAAAAGCGATTAGTTTTTTTACATTTTTTATGCACATGTAAAAAACATGTGATTCAATTGGCTGAATTGTAGATTTAGTCGACTGAATATTCATATGATTTTATGAATATTCAATAACCAACTGGCTGAATCTACAATTCAGTCGGTTGTTTGCACATGTTTCTTTGTGTATACGCACAACCTAATATTTGTAAGTAAAAATGGCTTTATAATACTATATATTTTTGGAGAGATTTTAGCAAGAATTCTAACATACAACATAAAATATAATAATTAATCTTGTCTTCGAATCTTCTTGTATTTGAAACATAATCTCTAATATTTCTCTAGCAATAATTGTTAATATACAATATTATCGATATTAGTTGTCACAATCAAAATGTCATAAAACATAGTTTCTAACACATTAGTCTTCCATGCCAATCAAAATGGTTTTTCTGATGACTCTGTGATTACTGAGGAGAGGCTAGAGAATCAATCTCAAGATGGAGCTCAAATTCAAACTCGACCACTCGGAGGGATGCAAAGGCCTATATGGATTGATGAATTTATGTGATTAAGCATTCAAGCCACTGACTTTGAAAACATGGCATCTTATGCATCAAACATATTTCATGATGAACTAGAGACTATAGAGATGCCATTAGTTCAGTCGATAGTTGTAGTTAGCTAGTAACTATAGAGCAGGAAATTGAGTCTTTGCACTAAGATCACACCAAAGGTTTAGTGTCACTTCCGTTTGGCGAGAGAGAAAATTAATGTAAGTGGATCTATAGGGTGAAAGACGATTGTACGGTGATGTAAGGTACAAGGAGAGATTAGTGGGAACGGTTATTTTCAAAGGAAAGTGTGAAGTTCTAAGATTTTTTTTTCTTCAGTTGTCAAACACACTTCCATTCGCATTTTTTTGACATTGGTTTCCCACTTTGATAAGGAGTTAGAACAATTAGATATTAAGACATCATTCTTGTATGGTGACCTTGAGGATATCTACCTATGGCAACCAAAGGGTACATTGACAGCAGCAGACGCAGTCATGTTTGTAAGCTTAACAAATATCTTTATCGTTTAAAATAGTCACCTAGACAATAGTATAAAAAACTTGATAAGTTTATAATCTCACATAGTTACTCTATAAGCTTTAGGGACCTTATTTTAAAAAATGTAATGAGGACATCATCTAATTATTGTTTTATCTTCATAATATGTTGATAGAAGCATAACTAAAATTTTAGAATTCAAGATAGTGCTCAGCAAGGTGTTTCCTATGAAAGACCAGGGAAATGCACAAAGAATTTTGGGGATGGAGATTCGGAGGGATAATAAGAAAAGAGTTTTTGAAGCTCACTCAGACTTAGTACATCGAAAAAGTTTTATCTCGGTTTGGTATGGATAAAGTTAAGTCGGTGGCTACTCCATCAGATTCTCAATTTAAGCTATCAGAGATTTATGTCAAACATCAGGTAAAGACAAAAGGGACTAATATTCCTTGCTCTAGCACAGTTGGGAGCTTTATGTATGTTGTGGTATGCTTAAGGCCTGATTTAAATCATGCAATTGGTGTAGCTATGAGACACATGTCTACTATAGGCAAGACCCATTGACAAGCAATAAAGGGGATTCTATAATATTTTAGAGTCACTTTTGATATTAGCTTGTTGTTTGGAGGTAGCAACATAACTCTAAAATATTATTATGATTTGGATTATGGTGGGATAGAGATTGTAGGAAATAGATTTTGGCAATGCGTATACCGTTGGTGTAGGCCCAACTTCTTGGAGATCTAAGCTACAATCCATTGTAGCTTTATCGGCTATAGAGGCAAAGTTTATTTTTGCATTGGAAGCGACTAAGAAATGATTGTATTTGTTGCAACTTTTGGAGGATTTACCAATGAAGCAGATGGTGGTGGTGGTGTTCATCATATTGAGAATCATACCCACAGCTTACAAAAGAAGTACCTTGATGTCAGGAGTTACTTTCTCATGTTTGAAGAAGAAATAAAAAAAATAAAGCTGTTGAAGATCCATAGAGAAGACAATCCAACTAATATGTTAAAAAAGCCTATTCTAAAGGATAAGGTTGATTATTGCTTGAATTTGATTAGTGTGGTACATGCTACATAGTGCAATAGGGCGCTGAATCAACAACAAATTTTGTAGATTGGTGAATACATTTGAATTGAGGTAGAATGTTAAATTTGAGCGATTTAGATCTGTTCCAAATTTATTAAGGAGATGATATTAATTGATTGTCGTGATCGGGGTTTGTTATTGACACTCCAATTTATGTTAAGGGGACCAAATTTTAAGGACACGCCGCTTTTTTTAAAATTGTTAAGGGGGGTCAATGTAGGTAGCTATTTTTTTAACTTCTTATGCTTTTACCCTTACTTTTAAAAACTTACGCATTGTAAAATCATCAAACCCCTAAATCAAAAAACCTTAAATCGTTTAACTGCGAATAACGTCAGCGAATAGTTGATATCATATGCATACAATTTAATAAATTGAAATTAGATCTTAACCCTAACAACATGTGCATACGATTTAATAAACTAAAATCAGATCTTACCATATCATCACTCTGATCAACTCCAACATAATGCTCACTCTCCTGTGTCAATATCATATTGTTTTCATTTTCGATCATGTTTTTTGGTTAGGGTTTAATTTTTCCATAACTAATGGTATTGATTAACCATTAAAAATCAGATTAATGAACAGAAGAGTGAAATTAAGCCTAAATGGATAATAAGATAAAATTACCTTTATTTGTTAAGGGGCTACTTCCCTCATTGATACTCCCCTTAACAATTTTTGTTTTATATAAAAAAATTGGCCTCCCTTAACAAGATTTGGAGTGTCAATAACAATGACCGTCGTAATCAGTCAAATATGAGAAACAAATTGAAAAGATAATCAATTAGTAGGAGAAGAGATATTATTTGATCTGAAGAATTAGCCAAATAAAGATGTATATGGAAATACACATAAACAAGCTAGATTTGTGGAATCAAATTACTAGAATTCGATAACATTTCATCTTTATCTTCAAGGTAGTTTTCATCCTTACTCCTAAAAATATGAAAACATTTCTCATCCTTTCCCCATAGGACAATAAGAGAGTTCTCCACTAGATATCTTAAATAAGATCCATATTTCTCTATCTATTACAGGATGGTAAATTTATACTCGGTAATTTGTATTCTTCTCATATTGTACTTCCTTTTGAAGTGAAGAAGTAATAAATGATGTTGGCTTCGAGGATGTAGGAATAACCAAACCTCGTTATATCGATTTGTTCTTTCCCTCTCTGTCTTTTATTTAAATCTGCACTCTTTGATTTTCATTATTCTAATTTTCTGGATTGAAATTGGTTATATTGTCGACAAATTAAATTTTAGAGTGTTCTGCCTCTGCTGTCCGAAAACTCTGATTTTTCACTACAAATATAACATATTCCAAACCTATGTTAACAAATAAGATCCTCTTTTAGTCCAATTATTTTCCGCTGCATCAGCTAAATCATGACTTTTTAACGTCTGTTTTAATAATGTTAACATACAGGGTTTGATTTGACTAGTTCTCTTTTAAAAAATAAATCAACAAAGTTAGTGTAAAGCACTACACCAAATTAAGAAATTTGAAACGGAGGGTATATTTGATTTGAAATGGCTAGGTTGCGTTTCAGGACTTAATACAATCCTGCAATGTTTCAGATAGGTGGATTTCGTTCCTAAATTAATTATTTTCATTATTTGGTAAAATTAAATGTAACCTACCCATACTACAGTCGTACTTTTCAAGCGTCTTACTCTCTGGCCGCTAAACCGTTCCCATTTTTCCACTTCTTCATCCACTCTACTTTGTGTTTCCGAAAAAGAAAGAAAACGAGGGACAAATTTCTATGTCGATGGACTTGAGCTTCGTCAAATCAATTGCCCAGCTACCTTGTATTTGCTAACCTTGGTAATTTTTTCCTTATTGATCTAGGTTGCTTCTATTTCAATGAGTAGGGTTTAGGGATTCAGATTCAAAAGCGCATCAATGGTCAATGATTGGTTGGACTTTATCTTCAGGTGATTTTCGAACGAATTAGTATTTTGAATCATCATCTTTCATCGTGTGCCATAAGTTGCTATAAAGCTAAGGCTATTTTGTTCGCTCGTTGATAATTTTTTCCTTCAAAATCAAGGGTTTTTTCAATTTTGAAGTACTTTCAGTTAGCATCCAAGTTATCCACTGTTGTTTACTGAAAACGATCCGAAGTTCTTGTATTTCTCTATAAATGAAATAAAAATTAAGCCTAAACGGAAAATTACCAACTTAACAGATCAAATTATGTCAATTTTTCCCCATCCTCTCCATTTCCCCCACTTATTTGTTTCTATGGGTATAATTATACTTTTAAGTGATCGTTCACATGCTTTTCAGCAAAAGTTATTACTTACGAACCTGTTTAGTAACATGTTCTATGTTCTTTATAACTAGTTCAATATATGTTTATATTTCGAAATGCACAGGGAGCTGAGTTTTGATCTTATAAACAGCATCTGATCATGGAACCATTTGGAAGTCAAATGAGCAAAATTTCACCAGCGGCAGCTCCCTTTCCACATAGGCAGGGAGTACTGTGACTTTATTTTTGTGTTAGATTTCTTTATCTTTGTCTTAGCCAATGGTCAACTTGATCACTTTAGTAGTCACAATTGTATATTGTTAGTTGATGGAACAAAAAAGTACATGTGGATGGTCTGATGGTTAGTTTGCAACCATATAAGGCATTGTTGGTTTTGCTTTTACAATGATACTCTCATACTAGTTTTAAGTTAAAAAATTATACAAACTTACAATAAATTTCACAAAACGGTCGTATGACAATGGTAAAGAAGAGAAGTGAATTTATAAATGTCTAAAACCACTTTAAATCATGTTGGACTAATTCAAAATGGGTGTATGTACGCACACATACATTTTAATGAGGTAATAGAGATGTATTGAGTGCAAAGTTTGCTTAGATTATTATTTTTATGTGCCCTGACATGATATCTTCCTTTGTAGGGATTAACTCTTTTATGTTGCTCTGCAAATGGTAAAGGATATACATCTTAATCAAAAAATAATAGTACAAAGTAGCGTATTTTCCAAATGGTATATGCTATAATTGGTAATAATTTCCGATATATAATCTGAAAGCTACTTTGTACTGTTGTATATATATAATCTGAACGCTACTTTGTACTGTTGTATTTGATATATAATCTGCAAATGGTATATTTTCCAAATGGTATGTGCTATAATTGGTACTAATTTCCGATTTGTTTATTAACATATTGCTATGAATTGAATTGGGTATATTTAACACATTCTTTCATACACATATATAGTACAGTGCTTGAAGTGTTTTCCTCTATATATGGTCTAGAACACAGAGAGACTTCAATGATAAGAAAGCCTCTCTCTCTCTTTCAGCAAGCAACAACCTACCTGGTACACGTGCAGTAAGCATTTGTAGACATACTTCTATAAATATATGTACTCATATAGCATGCAAATCAAACAAGTCATTTATAAATTCGTTCAACCATTTTAGGATAAGATCAAAATGAAGAGGGTAAGGTATGAAGAAGAAGCTGGTGGAGAAGGAACCATAAACAACATCATGGTTAAAGCTTTGATCCTTCTATTTGAAGAAAATTAATTAAATAAATAAAAAGTTCCTTGGGAGGAAATCTTAGTCATGGTGAAGGAGTAGTAGTAATAAAATAATAACAAAAACAGATACAATGTTTATCAACGACAATGTTTAGACAGAGCACCTCAATTACAAACTTATTATATTAAATGGAAACTTATATATATTTTGTCATTTATTAACTGTATCTATGATCATGGTTATAGACAAAAAGAGATGCTGAAAGAACCCAAGAATATTATTCTCGTGCTATTCTTGCAGATCCGGACGAGTCTGAAGTAGTGTGTTAGTATGCAAAACTAGCATGGGAACTTTACAAAGATAAGGAGCTTGCAACTGGTTGCTTTGATCAGGCAGTCCTAACCACACCTAATGACAGGTTAGTACAGAATTTCATTATTTTGCTCTTATAATGGAAAATGATGTATATTCAGGTGTATCTCGGGTATTCATTATTATATTTCAGTTTTTCAGTGTCATGTTATCATAAGCTGCACACTAATCTAAATGCAAATTGGGCACCTTTAACTAAATATACTTTATCACTTTTTATTGATGTAACACCCCACCTCCGCTAGGGTCACTCACAAAGGAAATGCACTAGTTTTGGAGGGGTATTATCGAGATAACATCACAGAATTATCACAAGACAGAACATTAATAAAAAAAAAATTAAGTAAACAACGGAAGAATTTATGAGCAAAATAGAACTTCATTTTATTCCAAAATAAACCATGTCTCTTACAAACATTTCAAATAGCTTCATTACAACTGTCTTGTAATAATAGCCAAAGAAGCAATAACTTAAAAACAGCTTATTCCCCAAGTGCAGTAAAAAGAAGCAGCCATGGCAAACCGTACATGTTGAGCCAAAGCAAGTGATATCCAAGCTAAGAGCTATTGTTTCCTCCCTGAGAACCTGGGGGGGGAGGGGGGGAACGAAAGAAAAAGAGGCGAAAGGAAAAAGGGTCAGTCATAAAGACTGAGTAAGTCCTAGTGACTTTCAGTGTAAAAACGGTTAAAACAACATGTCATGTATGAACTGGAACTAAACTTAAGAATGGTGTCAAGGTGAACAAGATAGACTAAGGTGATCAGGATAAGTCAAGACAAGTCAAGTAAAGCATCACATGTTCGGGATTCGCTGCATCGACTGTACTAGTATACTAAGCCCATATCACAAGTTAATCACGAAATAAATCCCACGGCCCAATATCATGAAATGACCCTGAAACGGGGTCTGACCCAAGTACGGGGTCCTACGGAGCGATTATCTAGTCGATCGGCCCCCTACAAGTTCTAGCTCGTCAAGTGTCCGTGTCATACGGCTAATCACGAATGTAGTCACCTGTGCTGGGTCCACCTTCGGGTGTATCAGCCCTAGGGTGTCAACCCCTGACACGATTCAAGATGCACAGATAAATCTACGGATACCCAGTGCCTGCCCCGGAATACGTGCATGACCGTAGCCCACCGAACCTGCACCGGCGTACCCCACTGCCGTCGTTCACCTCTTACAATCAGCCCAGTAATCGTGCCCCACCCGGCCTAGCCCCAGGGTACCTTGATACATCTAGAGGGTTACTGCTGAAAGGGGTCGTGTCTAGGGTTTCGCCTAACAGATTAGGTCATGTAATTCGTGACCTAACCCGCCTAACCGATTAAGTCATGTAATTCGTGACCTAATCCTTTTCCAGTCTAGTCGTGTCAAGATGGTTAAGTATGTCATTTAAATTTGTGACTTAACCTGCCTACGTGTCATATCAAGTTGGCTAAGTGTTGTCGTTTCAAGTTCATGACTTAGCCCTACAAATCGTGTTCAAGTTGGTTAAGTTGTCTTTTCATGTTCATGACTTAACCCTGATTGGCATTAATTGATTCGTTAATGCACCGAACCACTCACATTGGATCCTATTGTTCGTAGCCACTGGATTTGCCAGGCGGTTCCGGGCAGGTTTACGCTACGAACTCAACCCAACCTCGGGTTTCAAGCGCGATGTGACCAACTACCCATATTGTATCCTATTGTTTGTAGCAACTGGATTTGCCGGGCGGTTCCGGGCAGGTTTACACTACAAACTCAACCCAACCTCGAGTTGGCCACTTTCTTGTTTTCTAAAGTCATGCCCATGTTCTTATCAGATTCGTGCTATTTTCATAGCATGTTCATATGTCAATTTCGTGCCCAACTAAGGCATGTTTCAAGTCAAGTTATGGCATGTTCAAGTCGAGTTTTCGTGCCATATTTCATATTCTACTTATGCCAAATTTCACGGTTTATGATTATAATCAATTCAAGTTTTGCCTATTCTACCCAATCGTATCCCCAACGTATATAAACGTACATCGTTCACAAGCATAAACAATTCAAGAGATAGAGGGGAATAACACCAGACATGTGATAGGCATACGTGACAATTCCAACATTACTTGCATAATAAACAGGCTATAACATATCACATAGTTTCAATACTAGCATGATGATAACTTGGCATAGTAATGGTTCCAACTTAGTTCAACATGATGAATTCAACTTTACATCCTAGGCATAATAATCATTTCAGGCATAATAATAATTTTATTACAAACATGAAACATTAAAGGCATGGTAATTCTAATAGGCATAGTGGATTCCAATTTAGTATTTTTAGCATAATGATTCTCATCTAGCATTATAAACATAATGATTCCAATTTTTCATTATGATCTAGCAATTCCCAATTTGTCATTAGCATGATAGGTATATTAACATCACAGGCATAGTTTCATTAATATCATGGACATGGTTTAATTAGCATCATAGGCATGGTTTAATCAACATGAGGATTTCAATGAACATAATGATTCCATGGACATGTATTTGTTCAACTTGCAATAAAATTAAGCCCAAGTGATTCATAACAACATCAACATCATGATAAGTTTAACTTGCAACATAGCAATATTCCCAAATTTTGATTCAAAGTTAAACAATATAAACATGGATTAATAATAGTTCCTAAATCCGGTTTCAATTCATAGCATGTCTATGTTATTTCAGCGTTTTTGCCTAAAAAGTGACATAGAACTTACAATATGAAGCAAGCAATCCAAATCAAAACTTTAAATCAAATAGCCCCAAATCCGTTGTCTAAAGCGTCGTAGTTGTTGTAGCTTCTAGTTGTAGCCTTCAAGAATCGTCCTTCGTCTTCTTTAATTTTTTTGTTCTTTGTATTTTTAATTTTAGAGTTCTAGGTTTAATGGCGGCTGCATGAGTGCTAAAATGAAATAGTATGATTTAGGCTAGGTCTTGGGGTCTTTTTATAGTTGTAGGAAATTGATTTCAGCCTTTAGATTAACCCTAGAATGGGTCTGAGCCATCCAAAATCGTCACAAGCCCCTAAAACAAGACCCAGGAGCCAAAACAGGTGCACCAGAAAAACTGGTCCGACTGGGGGGGGGGTCGACCCCTGGGTGTCGACCCATGGGTCGACATGGGTGTCGACCCATTGGGGGGGGTCGACACTGGTGTCGACCCCTGTGTCGACCCTACCTGGGCGGGAAAATTCCCGCTCATTCTGTCTTGGTTGTAATTTAAATCTGAATTCGAATTTAAACTGTTTTTGAGCTTGGAATTTTCTGAAAACTTCATTGGGTCATAACTTGGTCATACGGACTCCGTTTTTCGAAAACTCGGACTCTATTTCGCGTATTTTTCCGAGACGAACGCAATGGTGTAACCCGTTTTCCCTGATTTAAATTTTAATATTTAATTCTGCCTTGATCCTTGTCTTAATACGTTGTTAAAATACGGGTTGTTACAATTGATGTATAGGAATTTGAACAGTTTTAAGTTTTAGCATACTCCTTAACATGTCCATGATAATTCCGTACATATTATAGTTATGTAAACATAGAAATTAAGATAGATCACTTTAACAATGTTCAGAATAGCGGAAGTCCCAGTTCAGAAATCAATAGCCCCAATTATACCGGCCTTAATGTCCAATGTCCAATAATAGATATACACGAGAAAAATAAAATGCCTAACTGAGACTTAAAAGAAAGCAAACCTGTTTAACCCAATACAGATTTACACTCCAACTCAAGGTGTGTTGACATGCAGCTGGTCGCCAGTAGGATCGATCTCAGAGGAGAATCGAATATACTAAAGCTTCAATAGACACTGTAGTAGTCAATGAGGAAGAGAACAATATCACCACACCCAATATAAACTACGCTCTTATCGAGTCAAAATAAAGAACCTGCTTCTAACAGAAAGAGAAAACACGTGGCAGTATTTAACTAATGTTGTCACAAATATAAATTTACCCTGGATACGGGCTATCTTTGCGTAAACAGCAAACTGTTGAAGACAGTAGACAGAATACGGGCTATCTTCTTCTTGTACTTTGAAGCAATCAAACCCATCGTTAAAATCAACTTTGCGTTCCTTAATTTTTCTGAACTTAACACCAAATTTATAGGTGTCGTTTACAGCGAACCCATTGGTTGCCTTTTCAATATCTTTAATTGTCATGCTAATGCTACCAAATGAAGGTGTCGTCTTCTGGTAGAAGATGCTATGGCCTATTCATAACATCATGAAAATCAAGAGACATGGTTTGATGAACAATGATTTATTTGAGTTCTTGTTCTAAAGATTAATATATGCATACCTGTGCATGTCCAGTCACCCTTGGTGTTAATCAGTTGTCTGTATATGTATAAAGTAAATGATACAATGAAGACACAATTGTTTGGAAGATAGGCAGCAGCAACCAGTCTCCAATATAACCCCACTTTTTCATTGGATTTGATTAGCCTTAACACCCTGTGTATCATATGATAATAATTATTTCTGATTACGTACGCATGTAAAAATCTTCTGCTTCTTTTAAACTGCATGGTCTTTTATCAATACCATGAATGAAAAAAAGCACACGGTTTTCCTCACATCTACTAAATCAAAAAATCAATGAAAAACAGACTGAACTTGTGTTCTAATTTGATATTACTATAACCCAATGGAACCGTAAATTTAGAGTTAAATTAAGCCTGACGTAGAACATTCTTAATCGAAACTTCGCTTAGAACCAACTTATGCAATTATTTTCTACCAATTTCTTAGTTCTTTAACATAAATTAGCATTCAACGAGCTGCATTCTTCCCATACTTGAAAAGCAATCGTGAAACATTCACTAAAAAAAACTTGTAGACTTGCTCTAGCTCTATGACATGAAACTTGGAAACTTGCAAATTTGCATTCACATAGTAAATAACGATCATATCCATAACAAAGTATATCCATGCTTGTCTTCTTCCGCTTCTAATGAATAGTGTGGTATTTAGATATTTTGGTTGAATGCTCTAGTAATTGATAAAATGTGTGGATTGATGATCCTATTGGAAAATGGTTAATTTGTCTTGGTTGTCTTCATGTTTCATACTTTCGGCCCTATTATATTACTGCATGCATTATATTCATCATGCTAAGCAACGCAAAAAAGAAGGTACATTGATGGCATTGTGGACTTCGTGCTTTGGAATTCTATGGTACACTTAACGCATGTCATATTTCTCAAAGAAGACATTCTTCTCAAGAATCAACTAGATTCATGTTTTAATAACAGATGTAATAACTAACTCCACAAGCTCACAGCTAACCACTGAAAAATGTACCTACAACCACTGGGCCATTGCTGATAGCAAACGGTGGGTCTTCACGCTTTCCGTCAGCACATGTAAGCATCCAATAAACTGTTAAATATGAGTCTATATCATCGAAGTTGTGACAATAGGTTTATTGAATATATTCAAATGCTAATGCAGCCAATCAATATATTCAGTTCTAAAAGGACAGCTTAATACAACAGTAAAATAAAATGCATTGAAAACGCTCTCAAATCTATCAAGTTATCCTGAAAACGCTCTCAAATCAAAAAGGGTTAAACCATCAGTTATGGTTCCTTTTTTTAATGCAGTTATATTTATAGTAGAAAATATATATTGCAAAGAGCTAGAAGTGGACGTGCAAACAATGGTACGCAAATTCAGATTGTAGAACCAATGCCAGCTAAAAATCATCTAGGCTTTCCAACTTAAGTTGCCTTTCCTATGTTAAAATCGTTGAATGCATGTAAAATTGACAAGATGAAAGAAATGAAAATGAAAGGTGGGCTGAATACAGAATCTTTGGTTCTCATTTTAATTGCATGTACATTTACATCTAGTTATATTTTGATCATTGATTTGCCATTTTATACACGGTATGATGGGTTGCAATATCTTCATTTTCCGACTGGTCGCTTCTCCAATGGTCGGACTATAAAATGGTAATTTAAATTCAAACAAATAGTGTGGTAATCGAACAAACATTTTCATTCCTAAGCACTAAATTTCTATTTTAAATCTCTACAGAGCTGTTAGTTAAAAAATCCCAATGCATTGGAATTTTCCTTTTAAAAGAAAATAAATTAGCAAAGTTTTATTTATTTGCAACCAAGCCAACAATAGTTGGGTTTGGACTTGGTTAGGAGAGTGAGTGTCACATACACGCTGTGATGTATTCATACCCTAACTTTCTAGGTTAATATCGTCATTTAATCGAGGAATTGCTCCTCAATTGTTTTTTAGCAGGAGCAGGAGTGATAATGCTTTCCTTGCCTTTAGATTGTTGCAAGTATTCATTATTTTTTCTAACAAATTTAGAGACATCAATTGTTTCTTTTGTAGGAGGATCTTCAGCAATGGTTTCAGCAATATGTTGAAGATTATCAGGAAAAGTGTCAGATGGTAATCTCTAGTCAAGAAAATAAAGGTTGTCTTTATCTGAATTCTCAACTTCTTTATTTTGTTGCTGCTGTTCATTAATCTCTGATGTAGGTTAATGTGTATTCGCTGTACGTTCTGAAGTGAAAGGCATATCTGAAGTTTTCTTTGGTAACCACTCTGGCATGGTCGAATTATCATGCACAGATTTTTGAGGCCAAAGATTTTATACTTTTCACACGTAGGAAGTATAAATTCATACAAAACCATAATCTCCATAGTAACACCATTATGTAGCAAAACTGGAATTTCGGGAATAATATAAGTATCAATGTTAATAGATAGTTGAACTCGAGTGTATCTTGTAAAAAAAAATTGTGGCAAATACAACTCTTATTTTTCTCACATTCATTTTATTCTCTCTTTTCCTTTCTCTTCTCAATGCAGAAGATCCCTACAAATTCTACACTTGGAAAGTCGCCTACGGTGATATTTGGCCTCTTGGTGTCGAACAACAGGTAAAATTTTGCTACTTTTACTGCATATCTCTTGGGCATGTATGTCCATTCTCTATTTAGAACTAACTATACACGTTCAGAAAGTTAGTATTTACGACTATTGTACTCCAAAAAGCTTATTTGTTTTTCAATGCAACTTTCAGGGTATCTTAATAAACAGGCAATTCCCGGGACCCCAAATAGAGGCAGTAGTAACGAATGACAATCTCATTATCAATGTGTTCAATTACTTGCCGGAGCCATTTCTCATATCTTGGTCAGTTTGTTTGTTCATCTTCGCCATTAAAATATATCAAAGTTCTCTAATATCCTTGTCTTGCATATATATATATATACATATATATATATATATATATATATATATATATATATATATATATATGGTTTTGATATGTCTAAAATCTGAATACAAATAGAATCAGAGAAAGGATATGCTCATTGCATTCAAAAATATATGAGAATTGATCTGAATTGGTGTTGTTATATGTTGTACGATACTGCCAGCACATGTTGTCCATATTCTACTGTATTTTTGTTTACATATTGTTTGAGATGAATCTGTACTAAACCCCCAACTGCTCATCATAACAGGTGCCAGATAGATCAAACAGTTCATAATTAAACACATGAAAATAGTTAAGGTTACAAAATATATACCTACAGACATTGAAACATGCCTGAATATTAAATATTTCGGATACATGAGAGGAAATTAATATCACATGATCGACCTACTAAAATATTAACTGTTGGTATACATAATATTTAGATCTGGAGTGGCTCATTATATTGAATAACATATCATTAATTTGCTGTCTGTCGGCCATAAGTTAGATAAAATCAGCCAATGTCAAATTTTTACTATTTACCTGTCAAATTATATTCCCGGTGAAAACATTTTATTTATGCCAAGGCCTCAGCGATTCTAACTTTCTTGATTGTGTTACTATGTTGTAAAAAGATGTAAATGTGGCAGATTATAATTTAACACTTCTGATGCACTTATAACTAGTTTTTCTCATTGCGGCTTAATAGAAAAGTTTTGATTTCATTTGTCTTTTGTTGTACCTACTAATTGGAACGATTTCATTTGGTAAGCAATGCTATTTTTAATAAGATTTTCTTTTATTTCTATAAAAAAATTGCACTTATAGTTTGGAAAAGCAGGTCTATTTTTATTTTTATTTGTTGTACCTACTAATGACAAACATCGAAGAAAAAGCTTCATGGTTTGGAAAACCAGGTTTTTTTTTTCTTTGTATACTTGTTTTTCTGTGGTAGTTTTAGAGATCATATAATGTTTACATTGACTATTTTATGTTTATTTTTAGGTAAGCAACAAGGAAATGGGTATGGTCTCCCCAATTGATGTTGGGAACATAACTGTATTAACATATGACTAAATTAAATTTGTTATTTCAACTGTTTACTTATCTTTATGACACGTTTTGCACTAAAAATACATCGACGATGCATAATCTGTTCTTCATGACCTGTAAACAAAGATTATGTTATGCGTCTGTCGACAGTAATATTATTGTTGACGCATGTATTGTCGATTAAGATATTAAAACATGTCTATTTTTTGTTAGAAGATGAACCTTAATGCGTATATGAATTATAAAAGGATTCAATATTAACCTTTTCTTTAGCATCCTACATTAAGTTAGTCTGATAAGTTGAATGCTTCTAAATTTGCAGAAATATATTATTTTTGTACATATTATTTTGATATTGAAACCTAATCCAACTTCATCCTGCCCTTAAGTATTGCGGTTGTGACTATTTTGCACTATAGTTGTCGAAGCTTTATGCTATGGTACGGTACGTTTATCGATAAGTATATAACCTTGCATAGTAGCAATTAGTAGTTAAATGACACAATTATGACTTTTTCGCTTATATTTTCTCAACCGCTATTAATTTTTCAGTGCCAGCTGTGTTCCTGGAGTTGATTCTCCTACTTAAGAGGTTTTTCCCGGTAATCATATTTAATCATTTCAGTCTATTTGGAAAGTTATTTCAAGTTGCACTTTTTTAATATATATTTTCCTATAAGAGGATTGGAATTTCAACCCATGGCAACTGCGGTTATTGCATATTGTAGCGGCTGCTTACACTCACCTTTGTTCTTCGGTTCACTGTCATAATTTGTAGGCTTGAATTCCAACTTAAGAGGTGAAGAGAGATGCTTTATGGCCTGCAAAACTGTACAGAATATTATGCATATGTGTGCAATCATCAACCATAGTTACAACATTCTTTTCATTTTTGTACACATGGTATTTTCCTGGAATGTGCTAATATGTTTGCCTCAAGATTCTAGCATAGCTGGGATGGCTTCAACATACTTGAGATTTATGATTCCAGGATTATTTGTATTTGCGTCCCTTTAATGCATGGTAAGATATTTACTAACTATATTGAAATTGTTCCTCAATTTTCTTATATGACGCCTTTGCTCTGTACGTCTAAACTATCAGATTCTGCTCAAGGAGTTCTGCCTGGTAACTGTATTTATGTTTTAGCTACATAAATTTTACGATTAATTACTGCATTTGTATTATTTTGATTTCAAATATGTTTAGGGGTGGCTAGCGATCATGGTTGGTACCACTTGGCAGCTTGGACTTAACTTATCACCTTTTACATGATTGGCATTAGCTCTTCTATTTGGGTACAAGTTTACTATTTTGATATATATATATATATATATATATATATATATATATATATATATATATATATATATTCTTATAAAATGGTGCACTGCTTGTTATGTATCATTACAAACCGGGAGTTATTTCTTGTTTTGAACTTATATCGAATAATAATTCAGTTCAGTCAAATATAAGCATTAAATTAAGAGTTTTGGTATCATCTTAGCTTTTATTAAGATAAATATTATCATTCTTTAGTTGTAAATGTAAAATGTTCCATTTTTATGTTCATTTGCATTGATTGTGTAAACAAGTTACTAAATTCTTACATTGTCTAATATTCTATCAATGCATGTGTAATGACCCGCATCGTTAGCGGTATAATATTTAATTATTTAAAAGGTGATTAAAAGGATTTCGTGGTCGTTGAATTAAATAATGGTGAATATTTAATTAAAAATAATAAATTAAATAATATATTAAATTTTGAAATAATCAGAATTGGCTGAAATGGCGATATGATGTGAATTGGATTATCTGTGATATTTAGTTCAGTTTAGAATTTGAATTTGAATAGCGAATATATTATATAAACGACAGTTTGAACGTAGAGTTATAATATAATTAAAATCGAGCTCGAAATGGCGCTGCAGTTCGTAAATTGGCAATTCGAACTTCAACTAAATGTACATGATTCGTTTTAAGCCGGATTTTTGTGAAACAAGAAACGTATGGAGCTGGTGGAGTATATCTTTCTAGTGGAGGAGAAAATTCGAGATTTCGTCGTGTATATTTTGATTTACGTCCAAGTCAAATTTTAGAAAAGTCGCTGTGGAATTCTTTTATAATTTATAAAGGAATTATTTATATTTTAAAAAGGAATTTCAATATAAAATGAATATCGGGTTGACCCAGAAGTGAATATCGAGTTAGAAATTCATATAGGAATATTCTAGAGCTGTAGGGTATTCCACTGTGAGTATATACGATAATATAAATTTATTTATATTTAATTTAATTATATTTAAATATATTTATATATTTAAATGGGTCATTCAGAGCTTTAAAAATAGTCAGTTTTGCAAACGACCTCAGAATTCGACGAAACTAATTTTGTTGGATCCGGAATGTTAAATTATTGCTAGATTTCATTATTTGTGATTTTTGAAGTTAGTATGTGGTCGTACCGATTTTTAATGTGAAAAACAGTCAGTATTTTGAGCTTTAAAAATACGCTGTATGAGCAAACGGAGTCGAAATTCGACGAAACCAGTTTCGTTGGGACCGTAATGTCAAACTCTAGCAGTGTGTCCAGTTTGGTGATTTTTGGGTATCATAAGTGATCACAGGAGTTTTTAAAGACTTGTATGACAATATAAAATAAAATAAAATAAAAATATCTCAACCCCTTGCTATAAGTACCCCTCAAAATCACCTAAACCCTCGTTTCATTCTTCCTTGGTCAAAAATGACCAGCCGCCATCGATTATTTCTCAACCCAAAAACTTGATCTCTGGAAAAATCAAAACAAAATCCACAAATTTCTATAAATCCAAACACTAATATAGTTCGATTCCTGCTTTACTTCTCTTCAGCCTCGTATGCAAATAGCAGGGTGCGACAGCGATTTCTGTTCGCTCGACATCTTCAGCAGTTTCTAGGGTTAGAGTTTTCTGGATGTACGGTGGATCGGAGATGGTGATCGAAGCTGCACAAAAGGGGTATGGGGTGCGCAGGTTTCAGCAAGAATGGAAGGTCAAAAGTCATGGCGAGAATGGTGGCAGCGAGTTCTTTTTTTTGTTTTGGGTAGAGAGGTTGTCGACGTGATGAGATGAGGTGGTTAGAGGCGGGTGTTCTCTGTTGAGGGGACTGCGGTGCCTGAGTACAGATTTTGAAAGGGGAGGGACGGGTAGCTTAAGAGCGATTTGGTTTGAATGAGTATGGAGAAACAAGAGTGAAGATGGAAGTGCAGTTTCCTTTGGTGATAGTTACGACAGGGATGGTCAACCGAAGGAGAGGAGGTCAGTGATTTCAGTTCACGTTTTAGTGAAATACTGGAGTGGGGGGTGTTGGTGAAGACAGTTGCTGTAGTGGAGGAAATAATCGAAGAATCTATGATGTTTCGAAGGATTGGGGAAAAAGGATCATGACACGGCTATCTTGTGTGCTGATGAAATTCTGGAGGAGCAGCGGGATTAGTTCTCAACGGTGGAAGAAGGATAGCTGGGGAAAAAAACATGCATTAAGGTTTGAACTTATATTTGGTGAAGAAGCAAATGACTGTGTTTGTTTTGTGTGATAAAGTAGAGTTAGAGATCGAAGTGGATAGTGAAGGAGGAATATTGAAGAGCAGGTTTTAACTAAACAAAGAAAGTTGGGAGCTTGGCCATAAGTTGATGAGGGAAAATGCTTGTAAGTGGAGGGGGTAAAGGTTTTACAGTGTTCACGGTTTTGCTTGGTAAACGCATGAAAGTGGAGGGGGTTATGCAGTTAATGTCGTGGTTAAGAATGGTTAAAGTGGTAATTAATAATAGTGATATAATTAGTTTAATTATATGTTTGTATCAAATCATATAAATCTTATAAATGCTATAACATTATCTCATCTTATATCAGAATCAGACGCGATCGATAACATTGGAATCGTAACGACGATACCTACGTCTGGAATTGGTTTGAAATGGATTGGAACTCGCCTAAATTTATGATAAAATAAATTGCTTGATCCGAACCAACGACCGTAAATCATTGTTTAACGATTACGGATAATGTGAGTAAATCTCACTACTCTGAACAGTTTATAATTTCATGTTGTATTTTTAGAACTGTTAGAAATTGTCTGATTGATTGTGTGTTGACTGTTTGATTGAACTGCTAGTCAGTTAGTTGAATTTCTATATTGATTCTGTTTAACAGAATATATCATATGGAACTGAAAGTGATGTTATCTATATTGTTTAACATCTGTGATGCAGGGAAACAGGCTGGAGGAATCCAACTGGATTCCTCAACATTTATTTTACTGTGATTTATATATTGTGATATACAATGTGATATATAATCTGACGTTGATTATATGTGTTTGGACGATATTTATCGTTGTTATATGACATGTTAAATACCATAAGAAATATCAGAATGTAGAAAAGGGATTTTCAAAGTTTATTTTGAAATAAATTTATTATATAAAATCAATGGATTTTATATATATAAATAAATAAGGATTTTTGTGAAAAGGAATATATTTGGTAAATCAAATATAGAAGAAATATATTTGGTAAATCAAAAATAGAAAGGAATATATTCGGTAAATTAAATATAGAAGAAATATATTTGTAAATCAAATAGAAAGGAAAATATTGGTAAAACAAATATAAAGGAAAATATTTGTCAAATAAATAGAAAGGAAATATTTGTAAACCACTTACAAATAGAACAGAGATTTAAAAGAAAATATTTGTAAAACATTTACAAATAGGATTTAAAAGGAGATATTTGTAAAACAGTTACAAATAGAAGGAAAGGAATATTTATTTGTTAATAAATAGAAATCAAAGGGGATATTTATTTGTTAAGATAAATAAATAAGAAATCAAAGGAGATATTTATTTGTTAAGATAAATAAATAAGAAATCAAAGGAGATAATTATTTGTTAAGATAAATAGAAATCAAAGGGGATATTTATTTGTTAAGATAAATAAATAAGAAATCAAAGGAGATATTTATTTGTTAAGATAAATAAATAAGAAATCAAAGGAGATAATTATTTGTTAAGATAAATAGAAATCAAAGGAGATATTTATTTGTTTAAATAAACAGAGTATAAAGGAGATATTTACTTGTTAGAATAAATAGAGTTAAAAGAGTTAATTAGATAGAGTAAATCGATAGAGTTAAATCGAACTAGAGTTAATCGAAAGGAGTTATCGAATTTAGTTTATTCAAATAGATTTGAAATGAGTTAATCGAATTTAGTCATTTCGAAGAGGTGAATCGAATCAGAAATATTCGAAGTGAGATAATCGAATCAGAAATATTCGAAGTGAGATAATCGAATCAGAAATATTCGAAGTGAGATAATCGAATCAGAAATATTTGAAGTGAGTTGATCGATTATGGTATAATCGAAAGGAGTTATCGATTATAGTTTAATCGAAAGGAGTTATCGATTATAGTTTAATCGAAAGGAGTTATCGAATTAGTTATTTGAAAGGAGTTATCGATTATAGTTTAATCGAAAGGAGTTATCGATTATAGTTTAATCGAAAGGAGTTATCGAATTAGTTATTTGAAAGGGGTTATCGATTATAGTTTAATCGAAAGGAGTTATCGAATTAGTTATTTGAAAGGGGTTACCGATTATAGTTTAATCGAAAGGAGTTATCGAATTAGTTATTTGAAAGGGGTTATCGATTATAGTTTAATCGAAAGGAGTTATCGAATTAGTTATTCGAAAGGAGTTATCAAATCTAGTTATTTGAAAGTAGTTATCGAATAGTTTATTCGAATAGATTTAGAGGAGTTAATCGAATACAGTTTATTCGAATAGAGTTAGAGGAGTTAATCGAAAATAGTTTATTCGAATAGAGTTAGAGGAGTTAATCGAAGTACAGTTTATTCAAATAGAGTTAGAGGAGTTATCGAATCTAGTTTATTCGACAGGAGTTAAGTGAATAGAGTAAATCAAATAGAGTAAATCAAATAGAGTAAATCAAATAGAGTTAATCCAATAGGGTCAGTCCCATAGAGTTAATTGATAAGAGTTAATCGAATATAGTTATTCGAAAGAAAGGTTAAGTAAGGAAGTTAGTTAAAGAAATGTAAAAGACGAACTTACCCTGTTTCGAGATTTGAAATGTTGTTCAGTTAAGGTCTGAGAGGTAGTTATACCCCAACTTGATTTGACTTCGTTTTTAATTTAGAAATGGTTAAGGTTCGAGAGTGAAAGTGGTTAAGTGAATTTAGTAGATAAGTATAGTAGTTTGAGTTGTCGTCGCGATGTTGATTTAAACATCTGTTTAAATCCAAGTAAAGAAGATTTGAAAATGTTTTTCCCTGTGTTAACGTATATTTTCTAAACATAGAAATAAGGAAATATGAATATATATATATATATATGACTGATGATTGATTGATAGAATTTCCATTTGGAAATAATATCGTTGGTTGCACACCTGTTTTTCTTTGATAGTTAACTCACAGACTATCGAAGTTTTGACCATTTTAACGTTGTTAATATGGAGAGACCGGTTGGATTATTATCCAAAGAACCACTCTGTATTGGCATAAGCGTTGCGAATCATATATGCCAAAGATAATTGAAGACGGAGTAAAGTGCAAGGGCTATTGTATAAGTCTTAGATAACAGTGCTTAAGATGGATATACTGAATAGTACCTTCGGTTCATCCTGTTCCTGGATGACTTGTATGGACGGATGTCTGACAGAGTATTTCCAAACGATCACGTATATTGATTTCTCCAACCGTACCAAGAGTGGAAGCGGAGAAGGAAACTTCTTTTAGCTAACACATAATGTATTGTTGAGGACGCCAATCGGTGATTGGATGGATTTGATGATGTGGCATTCAAAGTGAATCTGGTGTGATGATAAAGCGTAGCTTCTAGCCTCACATCCGGTAAATGACAGAAATCGGGCAGGCAGCATGGCTATGTAGGTCGCACCTATTAGGGTGTATAATCACCTGATCTAGAGTTTCATTTATTTCTAAAAATTTATTGTCGATACTGTCCCATTCGGGAAACGGTTGCTGATCCCAACCGTTGGTGATATACATTCGATACACTCAAGCGAAATGAGTGGTCGGTCATGTGTGGCCGGGTTGCAAGATGTTCTTGTTGAACCCATTGTATTCCTCTTTAGAGGTACACTAGCGAAAGGTGGTTCTATACCTTGTCATAGTTGGAAATCCATTACCCAATACGTGCTTGTGGTTTTGATTGTATACTATATGTAGAACGTGAGATGAAAGCGTTTCTGCTAGATGATTATTATATTGTGGTTGATAGACATTATTATAATATCAAAAGGTTTTTGATATAAAGATATTTTGGATTTTCATAAGGGAAAAACCCGTTCCGTTATACGGCGTGGTCTTATGAGATATCGTTTACTTGTTTAAACTGTTTTAAACTGTTTTACTCATACCAGTCCCATGACTGACCCGGAGTTTATTTTGTTTTGTTTTCCCTAAACTCTTGGGTGCTCAATTTTGTACGAGCAGTCAAGTAGTCGGGATTTACAGATACTTGAAGAGCTGGAGCAGGAGGCTTCAGGATCATATAGCTATAGTTTATTTCCGCTGTGTTGTAAGTGTTGTACTCTGATAATGTTATTGTATACATATACTGATTTTATTTTAAGGATATGTTATCTATTATATGTTATTCGTTCCGCTGTGAGGTTCGTGTTACTATGATGTTGTGTTCTTCTTCTTCTATTCTAAGTTTCTATCTTATCTATTCTCACCCTCTAATTTCTTTCATTAATCATCCGGTATTTTCGACCCTTGGATGTTCAATATGTGTTGTATATCGGATAACCAAGATCGCCAAAAATCCGGGTCATTACAGCATGATTTTTATTTTCTTTTTTGCAGATATGAATTTCAATATGACAATATGATGAATCAGGGGGCATAGAAAGTGTTTAGGAGCAAACTTAGTTATGATTTTTTTTTTTATTATACTTTCAACCTTGTACTTGTTGTGTAACTTGGACTTGTTGTGGTATATTTGTATATTTTTGTTTCTTTAAAGATATAATTTATCTTTATTTTGTAGTAATTTGTTTATGTTGGATTTGCTTATGAATTTCTAATTTGGAGAATGATTGTATCTATTTATATTACTGAAGATATCAATTACACATTCTAAAACAATTTTCATATCACGATCGTGGTGTGATAAATAATTAGATTGAAACATATAATAAGTGTTTCTAATTGTCAATTTGAAATGTCTATTAAGTGTTGCAAGTTGTCATCTTGAAACGCTCAATAAGTGTTGCGGTTTATCAATTTGAAACACTTGATACGTGCTGCGGTTTATCAATTTGAAACACTCAATAAGTGTTGCGGTTTATCTATTTGAAACACTAAATAAGTGTTGCGGTTTGCCTATTTGAAATACTTACTCAGTGTTTCAATCTGCTAATTTGAAACATCTGCTAAGTGTTTCAATTTGTTAATTTGAAACATCTGCTAAGTGTTTCAATTTGTTAATCTAAAACATAATATAGGTGTTTCAAAAATCTGCAACATACATCTGCAACACCGAAAAAGTGTTTCTAAAATTTTTAGCAACGTTTTATTACCGTTTCAAATTGGCCATTTTGGTGTTGTGAAGAGCTAATCTTAAGGCATTGTTGTCCAATATATTGTAGATTTTTATTATAATCGTCAAATCTAGTTTGCGCAATCATGATATTTTTTGATATTTTTATATAAGATTAATTAATGTTAGTTTCTTCTACACATATAAAGTGGGAACTATAATTAATCAATTTTATATATTTGTTTCGCATCTAATGAACCGTTTTGCACATCCGTTATATCCCCGCTCTATCTCCGTTACATCTTTTTGCACATCCACCGTTATAGAACCACCAAACGCTTTAACTGTCCAGTCTCAAACATTTATGATACTAATAGTAAGAACAAAAAAAATGACTAAATAAATTAAAATAGAAGCTTAACAATGTATATATTTGTGCGTGCACAGTAGCTGCATCTTGACTGTTGTTAAACCAACAATCCATTGTAAGGTATAAGATATAAATTATTTGACTTAATGCATCCAAATCCCTTTACTTTATGATCTTGTTCCATATAGTTATTTAAAATAATTAACATTGCATGTGTTTGGATTTCTTAGATTCTAAGCAATAGTATAAATAATTAATAAGCATTAATCCACACGTGATTAATTTTTTTTTGGCATGGCACACGTGATTAATTTTTGTTATACTATAAATGTGAAACCCAATTAATTTTGTAATCATATGACATGATTTATTTCCTTGAACTCATCCTTGTAAAATATCACATTAATAATTAGCTAATTGTTCCAAATAATATTATTTTTATCATATATATAGCATAGGTTCGCACTCAATATTAATATAGAGATCTGTTTTTCCATGTTTGCACTGAGTGCACATTGGAAATTAAGGAAACCTTTGTAAAGCGCATTTTACCTTTAAAAATACACAATTGCCCTTTTTGTAAACAAATTTTAGTAGATAGTGTTATTTTCTTTCACCAAAACTAAAAATATTCCGTATCTAATGTTAAAAATATTTTAAATGAAAATGTGGGACATATACATTTGCATACTTTCACCTCGAAAAAGTATATTAATTAGCTTTCAATTAAGTGTAGATTCGTTTTTCGAAAATGGGAATTTTATTCTAAAAGATAAACTTTAAAAAAAAAAATTACTCTTAAGGACAACCTCTTCAAAACTTAGTCATAAGTACAACAGATAAAAATATTACTATATAGTACATCATATGAAAAAATTATGCAAAATTAATCTCATACACATTATCAATCTCATCGAATTTTTGTCTTAAAAAGTTTATTCTTCTCACTAAAAAATAAAGAGCGTGTTTCAGGACTAAAAAGTTGATTAATCTTGCCCTTTACATAATTTTAATTTTAATGTTTGGAAAATAAGTTTAAAATAGTCAAAAGTAATTTTAGGGTGGCAATTTAAAACCTAATTTTGGGAAGGGGCGCATGTGTTAAGTTTCAGAGTAAAGGGTTGTCAAGTTGCCAAATAAAGAAATTTATTTTTAAATATCCAAGATGCATTTTCAAAACGCATCATCAGGAAGTACTGACTCAGCACAAACATGGAAGAATAAATATTTGTAATATGTTTCCAGTTTAACCTAAACTTGATATTAGTTTCGAAATTTGAGCTCAATTACTAAATTTAATTAATAATTAACATAAATACTTTTGTTACTTACATTGACCTATGTTTTCACGGGATGGAAATGGTCATAAATGGTATCATTTTAATTACATTATGCAACGACAATTCGACGGAAGTAATTAGGAAATTCAAAGCCTTCAACTCGCAACTAATGACAATAAAATTGTACTAGAATAAAATTAATTTGAAAGTGATAAAAAAAATCAAATATTTTATATTCCATCTTTGGAAATAAAATCTGAGAATCTTCTAATATTATATTAATAGAAAGAGCATTGTTAAGGACACGGTAAAAAATTATGTATTAAGAAGTCAAATTTTATTTTCACTCCATGAAAATTAAAACTATCAAATAAACACATTACAAAGTAAAACTAACTTTTCCTATTTTACTTGCGTTCTAACCCAATCAAAATCTACCTTCTCCAACTTCAAGTCCAAAATTTTAATATTATATTCTGTTTTAAAAGATTATTCGAACAAAAAAATTGCTTGTGCTTAAATCCCAAAGTAATAATAATAGTAATAACAATAATAATTAATAGATAAAATTCTACACATTAAACTCTACATTTAAATTCAAAAGAAAAAAATTAAACCCTATGCATAAATAAAAATAAGAAAAAAATCCTATTGATTTGTTAAACAAATTCAACATTATGTACATTTTTTGGGTGAGAATTAATTTAGATTCTTTTCTAAGGAGTTCCATTTGCGTTTGATTTGATTATAAATCATCAATTTGGATTATAGATGAGAGAAGAAAATATTTGCTGATCATATGAATTATGGCTAACAGTAAAAGAACACATTAGTTAACCTATAATTTAACTTTATAAGTGAAATATTTTCATTAGTACCTCTCATAATAGAAAAACTTTTTTTTTTTAGAAAAAAACAAAAAACAGTGACCTTATATCATTAATTGTTGGAGTGTAGGGAAAAATGAACGAAAAAAAAAAAGGGTTTAAGGATGTGTACGCATAAACTGATCCAATTTCGGTCATTGTCTACGGTAATATATTTGTTAACCAGCAAATCAAATCCACGATATAATCCATGATCACCGATCAATCAAAATTATCCTAAACTTTCCTTCTTCTTTCAAAATAAATAAATTACACGTTAACTTCCCTATATAAATCCTTAATCATCAATCTATACCGAAAGCCCTAAGATACATTTTAAATTAAAAAAATAAAAAAATAAAAATTCAAGCAATCAACAATGTCGTCGACAATGAACAAGAAGCAGAGCCTGGGGCGCCAAAAAATTGAAATAAAGAAGATAGCTAGGGATGGATCTCGTCAGGTTTGTTTTTCAAAGCGCAGGGCTGGACTCTTCAAAAAGGCAAACGATCTCACCATTCTATGTGGGGCTGAGCTCGTAGTCCTTGTCTTCTCCCCTGGTGGAAAGCCCTACTCTTTCAGCCACCCCTCTCTCAATCTCATTTCCAATCGTTTTCTCAATGGCAGTCCTGATGATCATCAGCCCAGTTCTTCCACTGCTATGGTAACCTCAACAGACCAAGGTATGTTTGATTTGAGAAGCATTCAGAACTTCAGCAACACTCAAATTCTGAGCAGGAGGCACGAGAGTTGCTTGGAGTCCGTCGAAAAGGAAAGGAGGAGGAAAGCTGAGTTAGATGATGTGTTGAAGAGTACATGGCTCAGTGATGAGAATATGGATATGTTTGATTTGAGCCAGCTTGACTTCATACAGAATAACTTGGCTTCTATAAAGGAGCAGGTGTATAAGGTTTTGATGAATTCTCAGTCTTTTTATGAACGCCATCATCGTCATGTCGTTGAACGTATGCTGGGGTTGTCCAATGGAGTTGCGGCCAGTGGCTATGGTCAGGGAGAGGATTCATTTATGGCGCCACCAGATGTGATGAAAAGTTGCAATGTGCCCAACTACTTTCCTACCATGTATTATGGCCATGAAGGTGGATTCCAGTTTTAGGGTTAGGGTTTCTGATTGATGATTTTGGGCAATGGTCGTCATTGCTCTTGTTAACTGCTTGCCACTGTTTATCTTAGTTGTTACTTGTTAGTACTTAGTTCAGTAGTTTTGTAATTTGACATTTATTTCTAATTCTTAGTTGTGTGCAACCAGTATTGTTTGGATTTAATCTTATGTGATGTTTAATTGATTGAGATATAAAGTTATTTACCTGTCTGAAGTTCTTAATTAACTAAGATGATTATAATAAAATATATCTGAGATTTAATTTCTTGTACGGTAAGTTTTGAATTATTTCTGAACCTATGTTCCTTTCTGAAAATTTGATAATCTTTTTTGGAGAATTACATTGAGTATTAGCTAAATAGCTAATAGATGGCTAGTCTTGTGAGTCTAAATGGAAGATCCATTAACAGAAATAAATAAACTTTGATTGATGATTGGATGATGTTTCATAACTTAACTGAATATCAGATATGACCAATAAAGGAATTATTGTTTAAGATGGTACTGGAAATATGCTTTTATTATGCACTAATGAGTAAGTGGTATTGGGAAAAGCGGAAATTAAAGAGACATCCCTAAAATGATAGTTAATGCAAAGCTGCTCCCTAGTTAGAGCATTTTGAGCAAAGTGCTAGGAACAAAGAGCAATTTGAAAGGTTCTAGCGGAGAATTCTACTACCGTTCCAACAATGGGTGGGACTCCACTTGTGGATTTTTCTTTTTATTTAATTAATAAATCTTAAATGGTTTTTTGAAAAACATTTTAAAGTTTAAACGGTTTCTGAAAATCGTTTAAGAAAAAAAAAAGGGTGATCTCACTAATCGGTTTTTAGAAACCCACGTACAAATCCCCACTCAAAAACGCAAAAGAGGATTTTTCCCGTTTGTCATCGCTCTCCACCCCCATTCTCCCACTATTGCAGTGTGAGCTCAGCCCTTTCTCCATTGTTTTGCACCTTACTGCCACTGCTGGGAGCGCTCTTAGGTATGACTCTCATTGCATGAGAGTGAGTGCATAAATTGTATTTGTAATTGGTCCCACATCAAGATATCTTAAACGATATGTGGTACATATATGAGATTGGTAGCACGTAAGGATTTCTTTTGTTACAGTTAAATATTGTTTGAACATAGGCATGCCCCAGAAGGTGTAGAGATATCCAATCATGACGTCGTCACCAAGAGGGCTTCGCTTAGTAGGGATATCTAATTATGACGCTGGAAGAAGTGCGCACATATGAAGACAATAAAGGAGATGCCGAAAAATTTCAAATCTCTATGCATGTTTGTTTTCAAATCAGATCACATTTTTACTGTAGCAACATAATTTCATATTTTTTCCGCTGCTGTATAAAAAAATTCAAAAAATTATAAATACTAACAGAAGGACTCTTGAGAAAAAAATTACAGAAATGTGCACTTTTTATGAATATGTTCAAACATTTATGCAATTATTTCACATAATGCACTGCATAGATTGAAAGAGGAAAGAACATGTGCAACAATATCTGCACTTATTATTAATAATTGCAGGCATATCTGCAACTGTTTTACAGTGTAGTGTAGAAATGTGTTACTATATGGAAAAATTGCGGACGCGTCTGCAAATTTTACAAATAGTTACATCTTTTTCAACAATTTACTAATGATGAAATATTTTCATTTTTATGCAATTTTTATCATTTTTCTGATGATTTTTCTGCAATACTTTAATCTTTGAATAAGTGTAGGCTTTGAATTTGAATTTTTTAAGTAAATTAACAAAAAATGCATGAAAGCCTACAATATTTTATTTAATTGCTGCGATGTATTCAATTTTTCAAAAAAAGTGATTTTTTTTTTTGTGGTTTTCTTGCATGAATATAAGGATTATTATGTGTTGAATTAAATTTCAAAATTTAGTAAATTTTACGTTGTTTTTTTTTATTGATTTTTGGAAAATAGGGACCTAATTTATAAAGTTTTAAGACAATGAGTTTTTTTTTATTTCAAAATTTAAACTGGACCTGAGTCAAGCTATCCTTTGTGAAATCTATTTTCATCTTTTAATCTTCTCCTTCCTAAGCTCACTATCTCGTCCATTTTCTTCTAATTTCTCCCCTCCTTAAAATTTCTTCAACAAATAGACTTAGTGACTAGCTCCGCATCATATACTGCAATTGCTAGTCTTGACTAAAACTATGACTGTTATGGTTTGGTTATCGTTTGATAAGTACCATTACCGTACCGTTTTTATTGGTAAACCAGAATTGCTTACCATTACCGTTACCGATCGACTGATATACAAAGACTGGTATACCGATAATCTGGTAACCGTTACACTGATAATGGTAAATTACTGTTTGTCTATCAAAATTTATATCTTGACATGTTTTTTTTACAGTGCATCTTTATTATACTATATGTAGTGTTAATTTATAAAAAAAACATAAATAAAAAAGAAATCAAGTGTACTTAAAATTATTTCACTTGATTATTGAACTAAATATAATTATTTATCTGATTCTAAATGCATGTAATAAAAGCATATAAGATAAATATATCTGTTTTAAATTAATTGGTAAGATTACCGTTACCGCTGGTATTGAAGAAATGTTACTGATAATTTACCGTTAAATATGGTAAATTTACCGTTACCATACTGCTTTAACTGGTATACCGATTTCAATCAAATATGGTTACCAATCGACTGGTAATGGTACGGTAATGGTAAATTTACAATTACCGTAACAACTCTAACTAAAATAGTTGCAAACCCTTATATCACTATAACATAATAGGGATTTCATAGCGTTTCAAAAACACTATTATATTCAACTATAGCGTTTCAGAGAACGCCGTATAACAACATGCTATGATAGACCTTCAGCTTTAAATAGTAGAGAGAAAAACGCTATAAAAAATGAAAATTCTATAGCGTTTTATCTTTGCTATTAAGCAAAAATGCTACATGAAATCTTATCTCGCTGCCACCAACTATAGCGTTTTTTTATAGCGTTAAATCAGCTGCTATTGTAGCGTTTCCTATTTTTCTATAGCGTTTATTACCATAATTGTATAGCGTCGTCCATCCACAATTTGAAGCGTTTTAAAAACGCTATAATCTGACGTATAATTTCATAGAATTTACCATTTCAGCGTTTTCGTTACTTGTATATACATTAACATTCATATATACCATTATAGATTTCTCAAATGTATATGAACATAACACATTTTCACCAATAACTAATATGCAAATTACGGCATAATATTTCATACATATCATTCAAATAACGTTCATATATTAAAATTAATATTTCATACATATAATTCAAACTACTTTTCATATCCAAACTTAACAATTCATACATATTGTTTGATTAACTCTTCCATGTCCATAATATGTCATACGTACTTGCATTAACAAGTTGCTTACAAAGTAGTCGAATGCTTGATTTAATATTGCTTTCTTTTAGTTATTTTCTCTAAAACATAAGCAATTTGGTCATGTCACAACAAAATAAACAACATTTAGCTCAAAACATTTAAACTTGCACACACACACACACACACACACACACACAGAGAGAAAGGCCAAACTAAACAGTTTAGAGCTAACAATGGGGTATGAATGAGACTGAGCTAATTCAGAGACTATTGGATCATGTAGAAGTGGGTCAACATAACCAATGTAGACGGTAATGAATACTCAAAGTGGATTTGTTAGGCATGATACTGTCAGTTAAATAATTTTATTAGGAAAACAATGAACTTACAATTACCAAATGAGAAAATCAGTTAAATAATTTTCTCAAGGGCTAAATCCAAGTCTCTTAATGTCAACGGGTAAGGCCATTAAACAGTTGCCAAAGTGGTAACAATTTTATTGATGCATCTACATTATACATGATGTTATTTAACCCGCAAAGGCTTTCATCATAAAAAGTATTATGTTGACTGAATGTAGTAGGTTGAAGAATTGAATAACACACAATTAGTAATATAAAACAAAACAATAAATTATAATACTGCCTCTTTATCCCACGTAGTCTAATTGTTGTTCACTCAAAAAAAAGGAAATTGGACTGGACAAGGAAATTTTTAATTTATTAGGAAAACTAATAAAAGGGTATTTTTATTGTTAATATTTTCTGGTTATGATTTTCATAACTCAAAAAACCAAAACAATCCTACAGTCACTTCTAACACATGCATTAGACGATTGTCCAACTTTGAACATTTTTCCACTTTTGTCAGATATTTATATTGCATATTCTTTTCTAATTGTTTGAACCATTGGTTGGACTCTAATTTAAAGTCTTGATCTCACATCAAGTGCCAACTAAACTGTGTAGTCATGCATTAGCTACAAGACAAATAACAATACTGTTATTTCTACAGTGTTTAGCATAAATTACAGTACAACGAGGGCATATGCAATTGGGACAGCGAAATTGTGTATGTAGACAGACATATATACATATGCACGCACCCCATTCGAGCTTTTTGGCATTCTAACCCAACCTGATATTAGACTTCTATTGTTGTTAGAATTTGATAAACTTTTTACAAAACACATCCACATATTGTAATAATCATTGGAAGAAATTACTAAACATGTGACACGACCCAAACTTCCCCATATAGGAAAGCTCGGATTGAATTGAGAACATGACAAATCAGAACACAAACAGAAGAACATTTCTTTGCTTATTATAACAATTTACATCAGAGTACAAGAATATACAGAGTATGAACAAACAATATTTTACAACAGAAAATATCAGAGTTTAAGTTACATTAGTAGTGGAAAAATAATGCAAACATAACTGTAAGAAATACACGGATACAGAGCTTTCCGAGTATAGTTCCAGCTGTAAACCAGGATCCTGTGAATATAACATCTGCGAAACCCAACTACTAGCTGCCCGTGTGGAAAATATAGGAACCCAGAGTTTAGGTTAAAACAATAAACTTCAGGTCAGTCATGTGACTGGTGTGAGAACAAAAATATTTATTATTTTGATTTTTTTAAAGTTAGTAAATCTAGGGACCACGCCGTATAAAACGGAACGGGTTTTAACCCCAAGAATACCAGTGCATAAACAAACAGCGCAATGCTAAAATAAAGAACAATGAAGCTATTATATGACCTAGGTCCCATCACACAATGCAACGCAAGCTGGAGGATAGGGTTTTCCCTTATAATAGCCAAAGAATGCTTGATACGCAAAACTAAATCTTTTGTTATTATTATAAGTGAAGAAATCAACTTCAAATATAAATGTATCAATCCTAAACGACATGGGTACCATATATCATGTCGCCATACTAGTTCTACAATTAAAACCGCAAAATGTCATATTGGAAGTTGGATTTCCATCTGTGAACCAAGGCAAGGGATCGTCCTTACCGCTTCGAGACTCTCTAGCCCGGGCCTCCGGACCCAGACACAGGTGGGCCCTTGGAGCGTCATGGCCGGTCCAAACGGAGTGGATTAAAATGCCTGAACAATGCGTTTCCCGCCCTATGGGGTGTAAACTGGTCATATACCGACCAAACCATCCATCGGCACCGTAGTGACCGATATAACCGAGGCGCCTCGCTTTCCATCATCCACATAAGTAAAACGTCAGGGCTTGTAAAACACTGACACCACCTCTAGCTAGAAAGAAACGCATGTCCTCCCTGAGGTCCTCTCCCATTTTTGGTTCACACCGGGGTGTGAGGCTCGCGAATTAACGCTACACAAAGCGGCGCTATATTAAAGCTATGCTTTGATTATCAACCACAAGACTCTGCTTTTCAACAGAAGCCTTGATCATTTGCCACTCAGGCATGCCACACAGGCAATTCACTCCATGCGACTGATGTCTATCGATATACAACCTCTGATCCCATACGTCTAAGAGAAGGGTGAAGTAAGAGAATAAATTCTCCATCACCAGGCAGATGTATATTTAATAGAGATCAACCAGCACATAATAAAATCCAATGTCAGACACACAGTCCATTTACAAGTTCATTCTGGGTTTGAACGAAACCGGAGGCACCTTATTCCTCGTCCAATATGTCCAATACAGGAGAGAGGCCCTCGCATATCTGTCGATCTCCAAGTACGTCTGGACGATCACCACTTATTACCTCGTCTTGGGTGTATAGCCCAATCAAGACATTAGCAATCATCCAAACGATGTGAAGACCTCCGGTCTTCAACCACCGTCTTCATCTTCGACTTATCGTTGTATCAGTTATTCAGAATGGGATAAACCCGGTCTTCCGAATAACTCACGTATTTTATAAACAAGTGTTACACAAACACAACATATGCCTCATTCCAATCCAGAATATTCTTTTATTCAAATATTCTTTTCACAATTTCAAACCACATTACGGTTTTCCAAACTAGTCGGCATTAGCAAACCTTACCGAAGTAATCATTTATTATATTTCCCAGTCCCAACCTATTCATATGATGAAGCAAAACTGGTAATACTCCATATCTAACACCACAGTGTTATCGGTAAATACTAATTACCATTTCACGTTCAAATCTAAATAAAGATTTAACTATCGCTCAGAGAAAAACTGGTGATACTCCGTTCTAGATCATTTCCCGAATTTGATAATTTAAATTATCACATTCTCATTTCAATCTAATTAAAGATTCATTAAAACTCCACTTAGTTTTAATCTTCCCAAAAATCAATATTAATGATTATTCAAAGCTAAGAAATTAATCTTATCTTTAACTGGGTTAAAGAACCAATGTCATTTAAAACACGGTTCACGATAAACCCAAAATCACATTCCATCAGTCTCTAACCGTAAATTAGTAAGAGAACAATTCCCTAAGTATTAATCCTGAAGGCTGAAACCAACATCAGATCAATACCCAGGAAACCATTCAACTTGGCTAATCTCCAGTTAGTTTCTAATTTACTTAACTCCATTGGGTTTAAGAACAGTGTTATTAAAGACACCGTTCACAACAAACCTAAAATCCAATTTGATATTAAATACAAGGCTCTGAATAGAAAACATGTTGGCTTATATTCAATATCAAATTCTGAAACCAACAAATATCGCATTGGAAATAACGATTTAAATATCTTTTAAATTTCCATAACAATACCTATATAATCACGAAATCCCACATCGAAATATTCCAAAGATGATTTCAATTCAAATCCATTCCAATTCATATATTGGAAATTCTGGTTATTTTTAAAACCATTTCAAATCCAATTTATTTAATTTAAAAAAATGTTGGATTATAATTTTAGTTCATAACTAGTTCATTTCAATAAAAATATATTTTTATCGTTTCAAATATGGAATTTTTCATCTCGATTCTTTCTAAATCATTTATTATGATTTTACACAAATTATTAATATTTTTAATAATTTTATCAAGGCCTGTACAGTCGATTTCCATAAACGGTCGTCGAACTGCACTTACAACGACCTTTTCCAAATTCGATTTAGACATAATTCCAAATCCAACTGTTAGATTTCAAATCTCTTATATTTGTTGGAAAACTCTTTTCGATACGAACCCAACGGTTCCGGTTTTAGGAGAATCCGACGGTCGGATCTCCCGTAATGTCCGTTCGAAGTCAATGGTCGAAATTCGCGAACTGTCGCGATGCGGCGCATTCTAATCAGGCTATTATATATATATGTATATAATATATATGTATTGTATATATTTTGTCGATTTCCATTTAAAATGTATTTATAAATCGTTTTAAATTCGTTTTCAAAATAATTTCAACTTCATATTCAATTTTAAATCAAAATTGAATATTCCATATCATTAATATATAAATGATAATATTTTCAAAATATTATATTTTGAAATCACTTCCTTTTCGATATTCATTATAAAATGAATGAAATCGATATAAATATCATTCACGTCGAAATGACGTTAGTCTAATCAACCCGGCTTTATATTTAAATATATTCGTGTCCATCCCAAATCGGACATCAAAATCATATTTTAATCCATTTACTTAATATTATTTTAAAATAATCGTTATTTTATTTTATTCAACACATGAATATCTTATTTTATTCAACACATGAATATTTATTTTATTCAACACATGAATATTTTATTATTCAACACATGAATATTTATTCCTTTTCTGAATATTATCTAAAATATTCATTATTTTCCAAACTGGAATGAGACCCAATCAATTACCATATAATGTTATTTATATGGATTCTATACAACACATATATATAATAGCAATGGCAAACAATCATCCATAATCCAAAGTGCATAACACAATCGCATAAGCATTAAATATAAATAATTAACGCTTATGCAATTTGTCAACCCATCGATTGACATACATCTAAACAATTGAGATTAGTGTACGTCAATTATCATCCCAATACACGTGTGGGGTTTCAATCAACAAACACATATTTTATTTGTGCACTTGGGAGGTATGTAAAATTTATCGTCCTAATCCATATCAGTAAAATGAGTGTACATAAACAAATCGTCCGATTTGTAAATGAATATTTATTTTATTTCAACACATAAATATTTAATTTTATTCAACACATGAATACTCTTTACAGTCCATTTCACATCACAACCAATTTTCACAACACAATCAAACAAACAAGTCGTCCATGGTCTGTGGACAATGGGGAACAGTTCATATATGGAGTTATGAAATAAATAACTGTATAACAATAATTTTGGTGAGAAGTTCTCACCTTTGGGGTCCACTCCTCCATTCCTTATTTCTGAACGGTTCGATTTGGATTTGATTCCCGTCGGTTCCATCGCAACCCGATTCACATGATTTTTATATTAAAAATCACCTTTATATAACGATGTTTACATTATAAAGATCACATTTTTATATTCTAAAAATTATATTTTTACATAGCAAAAATCATTTTTTACCTTTCTAAAAATAATTTCTTTACACGATAAAATATCATATCTTTTTATAATGAAAGATCATATTCTTCTACAATGAAAAATCCTATTTTTACCCCACTAAAAATCATATTTTTATGTAATGAAAATTATGTTTTTCCTCCACTAAAAATCATATTTTTATAATCTTAAAAATCATATCTTTTCACATTATAAAAATCATTTCTTTTTACATTATAAAAATCATAACTTTTTTGTTTTAAAAATCAAATCTACAACAAAAATCATATCTTCACCTTACCATATAAACAAATAAATATTTTTATACACGATATTTATAATTAAAAATCTCATTTTTAATTATCTAAAAACTAGAAATGTAAATAAACGCTCACCTTCGGCGCTGACGGAGCGGGGTGGTGGCGACCAAGTGGTGGTGGAGTCGGAGGTGTTATTTGCAAATTTGAAAACACGAAAAATCGGATTTTTATCGAGAGGGAGGGGGGTCCCACGGCGGAGTTGGCAGTTGAGGGGGCTTCAGCGGACGTCACTGGTGGGGCAGGGTGGCAGTGGCGGTCTACGGCGGTCGTATGGGGGCTGGGGCGCGGTTTCTTGGCTTCCAAAGGAGGGAGCGATGGTTTGGGGGTCCCATCGGTAGAGGGAGAGGCGGCTGGGCAAGCGGCGGTCATGTGGGAGGGCGGCACCAGCGGCGGTTGGCCGGTGGCGTGGGGAGAGTGGCGACAGGGTTTTGGAATGGGAGCGCGGTCTCTTGTTGACCGCGAGATTAGAAAATTAGGGGTTTGACCCTGTCAAACCCCTTATATATTTATTTATTTTTCTTCTCAAAAAGCAACTTTTTCATTCAAGCTCCAAATCGAATCCACCGACTGTCGTCCCTAGCTAATGACCCCCATTTCGAACGCAATGGAATATGTTTTGTAACCCAACTCGATTGTTTCGATCAGTTTTCGTCAAAATCAAAATATAAATCAATATATATTGAATTTAAACGCACATTTTAAATTACCGGGACCATATACTGCTTCTAAAAATTCCAGAAAAATTATTTCTTGCTTCGTATTCATGATACAGTCCTAACAAAACTAATTTCATCAAATTTGAAGACCGACTGAAAAATGGCCATTTTCTAGTCGATTAAATTCAAACTAAAATTATCAAACATGTTTAAATCCGCCACGCTCATATATTGATTCCAAAAATTATGAATTTTGTAATCTAGCAATAATTTGACATTCCAGATCCAACAAAAGTGGTTTCATCGAAAACGGAGCTCGTTTGCAAAATTGCTTTTTTTAAGGGCTATATTTCCATAGCGAATATTCTGAATCTTCAATTGGGCATAACTTTTTTATTCCCGCTATGAAATTTCAATTTTTCGGATTCGTTGGAAAGATATTTTCAATTGGATTCTATTATTTTTCATTTCACTAAAATCAGGTTTATTTTGAATCCTGTACATTCATTTGAAATTTGAAATCGAATTTTCAAACTACCACGCCATTTCCAATTCCTTTTATAATTAAAATAAAAATTTATATTCTAACTTCGATTTAAATAAATTTATACATTCTAATTCTATTTAAAATAAATTTCTAGTCGTTATTATTTAAAATAAATCATTTTAAATATTCAAAATTCATTAAAATTGCCGAAATAGAAAATTTTAATTGGTTTTGATTTTCCGGGTTGTTACAACATGCTTCCAAATATGCATTATAATTTTCAAAAAATTGTTAATGTGAAATTAATTTTCAAAAAGTTCTGCTTAGTGAAATCTCATAATAGTCAGTTAGGGGTGTTAGTCTATAGCTTTTGTTCAATAATTTTCACAAGAGAGAAGCTTGACTTATTTTGTGGAAACTAAATACATATTCTACAATAACACAATAAATAGTTTGAATGAACGACAAGGGAAACCAATAGCTGTAAATGGAAGACACGTAAAGAAAATGCAATTGCTAAAATATAACATGATGGATTATGATTGTTTTTATACCAGAACTAGCATTTGAGGTTGTTGAAGGAAATGACTCGCTAGCACATGCAGAAGCAATCAGAGCATGATTAGATGGTTTCCCCTTCAGTATCAGAGAACTCATTTCCCATCCAAGCAAGCCAGCATTTCCTATACATGAAAGAATTAAATTGAGACAACTAAGATAAATTTCCTACCTTTTGAATCACATTTTTCCCATCTTCCAAAATACTTGCTAATTTGTACTGCCTATTATTGTGTAATTGAGATGTGAAATGGATATCTTATCACCAAAAACATGAAGCAAGAAGGAAACATAGGACGCAGACCAAGTCAATACTATTTTTTTAACCATAAAAACTCAAATAACATACTTAATTCATCATGCAACTATATAGCAAATGACATAATAACAATGTTACAACTTACAATCATACGACTCCTAGTCTCAACCTTACACTAAAAATGGAAACATGTGATTTACAGGAATACACAAAATCACCTTAAACATTACATAGTCTCAACTGTTGGAGGAAAATTTGAAATAAAGAAAGAAGGAGGAAGAAAGGGGCAAAATTGTTTAGTCCCACATCATAAAATGTGCATAGGTTTGCCACAATATATGTAAAGGCATTTTGTATTATATCAAAAGGAAAGGGGAGATAAAAGAGATGAGATAATATCATGAACCATGGCATAGACATTAATATTTGACGGTCAAAAGATAGGGCCTTAGGGTTTCAAGATTAGTTGGGCTTCAAAATGCCGATGGGCTTGCGCGGAACCGTTATGTTTTTGCGTGCTCAGGATTCAAATTTATAACGCTTCAGAGTCGTTGCAAATGAACTGACGCTTCTATTAATTTAAATTTGCAACGCTTCTAAACTATTGCAAACGAATAGATGTGCCTGTTTGAATTCAAACAGCCATAACCGTTGGAAAACGGTTGCATCTCTTCATTGCCTATAAATGGCTTCCCCGATTTCAGTTTTAAACATTTCGAAATTCTATTTCCATCTTTTCCTTCATCTTGTTTTTTTCCATTAAAACAATCTTGAATCTCTGCCAAATTTCTGATAAATTATACGAGTTATAGTTCTGCAGGCTATAACTTCATCATCTTATCACTGTAGCGATCAATTCCAAGATAATGAATCGCCATGTCTGTGCAAACACGCCAACTAAAGATATTCAATATCTATTGTGTTGTATCTTCAAACAGATTTGCCATTACTCCTACACAAAAATAAGAGGGCAAATACTGTTTTAGGATAGCGATCACCACATCATGCCTCAGAGATTTGTGTATTCAGAGATAAGGAGATCCAACGACGAATTCATCATCCAAAAATCTAAAACAGTATTCCTGCAATGGCTCCTCATAGCCTCAAGGAGTTCGTCGCTGATTTCACAAAACTAAAGTGCTTTGATGGTGCCAATTTCCTACGCTGACAGAGGAAGATGCATTTCTTATTGGTTGGTATGAAAGTTGTTTATGTTTTGACTATGCCAAAACCAGTGGAGACAGAAGATAAAACCATTGCGCAGACATGGGACATGATCAAATGGGAACATGATGATTATTTTTGCAAAGGCCATACCTGTAATGCGATGACGGGCACACTTTTCGGTAAGTACTATGATAAGGCAACTGCAAAGGATGTTTGGGATGCATTAGAGGCGAAGTATCTGATGGAAGACGCAACAAGTGAGAAATTTCTAACCACTAAATTTTTTTAATTAAAAAATGACTGATGTTCGTTCAGTTTTAGAGCAATTCAATGACATCATACACATACTTAACTAATTCAGTCCCTTCTTGGAAAGATGACAGGAAACCACTGAAACATAAGAAGGAGGGTATGAGTCTAGACAGCCTTGCACAATATTTGCAAGTTGAACAACAACTGAGGCAGAAAATTGCCCAAGATGAAACCATTGTCGATACATCAAAAGTCCATACCGTGGAAGAAAAGCAAGCAAATAATGCTTCGAATAACTCTTATAATAAAATAGGAAAGGGAATAACAACATAAATTCCCAGAACTAGAACAAGAAAGGAATATTTGGTGGTTACTACTTTTGTGGTAAACCGGGACATTTCAAAAGGGATTGTCACTTCTGGAAAAAGAAGCAGCAATCTAAAAAATAAAAGTTTGCAGCACTCATATCAGAAGTGAACATGATTGAAAAAGAAATTCTTGGTGGATCGATTCTGGCGCTACTAAGCATGTATGCATTGACAATAATCAATTCAAGAAACTAGAACTGATTGAAGATGAAGATTACCTTTATATGGGAAATTCAGCAAAGGCAACGGTCAAAGGGAAGGGGATTGTGGATTTGGAATTCACATTTGGAAAAATTCTGAGATTAAATGTATATATTATGTACCTGAAAATAGGAAGAACCTTGTATTGAGAAGTCTTCTTAATCAGTTTGGTTTCAAACAAGTCTTTGAGTCAGACACATATGTGTTGACCAATGGCAGCATATTTGTGGGAAAAGGGTACATGTGCGATGGTAAGTTTAAACTGAATGTCGATATTGGCACAATAGGTTAGGACATGTTAATCATAAACGCATGGTTAATATGAAATCTTTGAATCTAATTCCCAAACACCAAAATGATATGCTAGATAAGTGTAGGATATGTTCATTAACTAAGATCACTAGAAAACCATTTCCATATAAACCAAAAAGTGCAAAAAAAATTGTTACAACTTATTCATAGTGATGTATGTGATATACATAGTACTCCTACTAGAGGAGGAAAAAGGTATTTTGTCACATTTATATATGATTACTCTAAATATTGTTATGTCTATCTTATGCATGCTAAAAGTGAAGTGTTAAATTCATTCGTTACTTATAAAACTGAAGTAGAAAACTAATGTGATGCAAAAATAAAAAAATTTAGGTCTGATAGGGGAGTCGAGTATTGCAACAACCCGATTTTTTTTTCAAAATTCTCTTAATCTCATTTCCAATCGTTTTCTCAATGGCAGTCATGATGATCATCGTCATCATCAGCCCAGTTCTTCTACCGCTATAGTAACCTCAACATACCAAAGTATGTTTGGTTCAAGAAGTGTTCACTTCAGCAACACTCAAATTCTAAGCAGGAGGCACGTGAGTTGCTTGGAGTCCGTCGAAAAGGAAAGGACGAGGAAAGCTGAGTTAGATGATGTGTTGAAGAGTACATGGCTTAGTGATGAGAATATGGATATGTTTGATTTGAGCCAGCTTGACTTCATACAGAATAACTTGGCTTCTATAAAGGAGCAGGTATATAATGTTTTGATAAATTCTCAGTCTTTTTATGAATTCCATCATCGTCATGTTATTGAAAGAATGGTGGGGTTTTCCAATGGAGTTGTCGGTGGCTATGATCAGGGACCGGGTTCATTTATGGCGCCACCAGATGTCATGAATAGTTGTGATGTGCCCAACTACTTTCCTACCATGTATTATGGACATGAAGGTGGATGCCAGTTTTAGGATTAGGGTTTCTGATTGATAATTTTGGGTAATGGTTGTCATTGCTCTTGTTAACTGCTTGGCACTTTTTATCTTAATTGTTAGTACTTAGTTCAGTAGTTTTATAATTTGACATCTATTTCTAATTCTTAGTTGTGTGCAACCAGTATTGTTTGGATTTAATCTTATGTGATGTATTATTGATTGAGATATAAGTTATTTACCTGTCTGAAGTTCTTAATTAACTAAGATGATTACAATAAAATATATCTGAGATTTAATTTCTTGTATGGTAAGTTTTGAATTATTTCTGAACCTATGTTCCTTTCTGAAAGTTTGATAATCTTTTTTGGAGAATTAAATACACTGAATATTAGCTACTAGTTAGCTAGTCTTGTGAGTTTAAATGGGAGATCCGTTAACAGAAACAAGTAAACTTTGATTGAAGATTGGATGATGTTCTATCAAGTAACTGAATATCACATATGATCAATAAAGAAATTATTGTTTAAGATGGTACTGTGAATGGGAATATGCTTTTATTAGGTACTAACGAGTAAGTGTTATTGCGAATAGTGGAAATCAAAGAGGCATCTCCAAAATGAAAGTTCATGCAAAGCAGTTCACCATGTAAGTTTGTATTCAAATCAGGTCTCCTTTTTACTCTAGCAACATAATTTCGTGTTTTCTACATTGCTGTACAAAGGAAAAAGAATTCAAAAATTGTAAATACTGACAAAAGGATTGCGAAGAAAAAAATGCATAAATGTCTGCACTTTTTGTGAATATGTAGACATTTCTGTAATTATGTCATATAGTGCACTGCATGTATTTAAAGAGGGAAGAACAGATGTAGCAATGTCTGCACTTATTATAAATAATTGCAGGTATGTATGTAACTTGTTTCACAGTGTAGTACAGAAATGTGTTACTATATGGATGTTGGAAAAACAATGTTTGAGTCACATACAAAGTCGCTCTCTATAAAATTGTTTCGGCGATCTGCTCAATGGTGCAAAGCAGTTTGTATCTTTTGTCGCCGCATCTAGGATAAAAAAGTCTCTTCTTCAATATCAACGTGCTTGCACAAACGAATTGAGCTTGATTTGCACTCAAATTAAAAAAAAACTGTACTGCTCTTTTATATTTGTAATTAAAATTTTTCAATGAAGATAAGGAGGTTTTTGAAGAGAGAGGAAGATGAAAAATTTGTTCTATATATTGATTTGTCTATTTTATTTCTTATATAGATAGAATACAAAAATGTAGCTGTGTTAGTGGGAGAAAAGTTAGATCATAATTACCAATATCATAATTGATAAAAGAAACAGTCAAAAAACTGTAATTTATAACGTGTAAATTGTATACGTCTCAAAAGTGATGAATGTTAATAAGTTTTAATTTGTCATCATTAATAGAAATATTTTAATATTATTTGTTTTTGTAACAGCTCGACAAAAAAGTCACATAAATATATGACCGTTGTGCTAGTGTACTACTCAATCACAATAATGGCTCATATATAAATTACCGTTATAACTTTCAATGGCTCAATTGCAATAACGGCTCAATAATAAATTCTTAGCAACTGTATTTTTTTTTTGATAAATTCACTACATATACAAAACGTTTCCAACAATCCCCCACTTGAATTTTAAAAAAAAATTCGAGCAGTTCAAAAAGCATAAGATTATGCATAAACAAAGACGTCTTTCGACTTGAACATTTGCATAGTGGATAAGATTCAGTTTTTACTAGAGTGACACGTGGTATTAAACTCTATTCCTGGCATCAAACCACACACTACCTTTCTTTATTGCAATCAAATAAGTTCGTGCATTTATGGTTATGCACGTCTATCCCAGTTTAGTGAATGCTCTAAAAGTTTTTCCCGAACTCCATAAGAAACGACCACATTTCCACATTCACATAAATGAGTCTATCAAGAGTACTCCTGATGGTAGGTACTCCACTTCGAATAGAGTACATATCTCATTAAGAGTCTATTAACTCATCCTCTAATCACTTTAGGAATAAATGCCTCTTAGTATATAAAAATAGCTTGTACAACCATTACCACTACACAACTTATTTTTACCTATTGAACCTAGTTCTTGGGATCTCCAATTATTAGGTCGAGTAATCATTATGTGTGACTCAATAATCTATGGGCAATAGCCCCATTCTTTTAGAAGTATTAAATACTTTCTCTTTGGACAGTCCTTTCATCAAAGGATTAGCCAGATTTTCATCACTGCATATGTGATCCACTCTAACAGTACCTGAAGAGAGTAGCTCTCTAACGGTACTATGCTTATGACGTATTTGTCGTCTCTTACCGTTATAATAATGGTTATGTACTTTTGCAGTAGCCGCGGTACTGTCGCAATGGATCAACACAGTTGGTATCAGTTTTTCCTAGAAGGGAATCTCAACTAGCAGATTTCTCAAGTAATCTGCTTCTTCACTAGCTATGGCTAATGCTATCATTTCATACTCCATGGTAGACTGAACCAAAATAGTAAGTTTCTAGAATTTCCAAGAAACAATTCCTCTAACAATGCTAAATATATAGTCATTAGTCGCTTCTGAATCATCGGATAAAGAATTCCAGCCTGTAATGGAATAACCTTTATGAACAGCTGAAAACTTTTCATAATGTAATACAAGGTTCATAGTTTGTTTACGGTATCTCATGACCCTCTGAATAGCATGTCAATGCTCTAAATCAGTCTATTGGTAAACCCGCACAATAATCTCACGACATAGGCAATGTTGGGTCTAGTACAATCAGTAGCATACCAATAGTTGCCAATGATGCTTGCATATTCAGACCATCTTACACCTTCATCATAAATAGCTTTACACTGGGATCATATGGTGTAGATGCATGTTTTCAATCAACGTAATTATGTTTCTTTAGAATCTTCTCAATACAATGAGATTGATCTAAAGAAAATCCCTTTCCGGACCAAGTAATCTTAATACCAAGGATTACACTCCCTTTACCTAAATCTTTCATGCAAAAATTGGAACGTAACAAAGATTTAAAACTGTTTATGGCATGAATGTTTGACCCAAAAATAAGTAGGTCATCCACATATAAACATATGATAGTACAAATGTAATTCTCAGATTTATAATAAGTGCATTTGTCACTTTCATTAACATTAAACTTATGTGAGATTATCAAGTTATCAAAATTTTCATGTCATTGCTTAGGGGCTTGTTTTAAACCATATAATGATTTATCTAATTTGCAAACTTTATATTCTTGACCAGGAATTACAAATCCTTTTGGTTGGTCCATATAGATTTCCTCCTCTAGATCACCATTTTTAAAAGCATTTTTAACATCCATTTAATGCATTATTAAATTATGAATATATGTAAGTGAAATTAATACTCGAACAGATGTATTTTTGGTTACGAGTGAAAAAGTGTCAAAAAGTTTACATTTTCTCTTTATTTAAAACCTTTAGCTACTAAATGTGCTTTATATTTATCAACTATGCCATTAGGTTTTAATTTTCTTTTAAGTACCCATTTACAACCTATAGATTTACAAGCAGGTGGTAAATCTACTAAGTGTCAAGTTCTATTGGATTCCAAAGAACATCTCATCATTTATAGTCTCTTACGAAAAGTCGGCATTTAAAGAAGGTAAGACCTCTTGGAGGTTTAAGGGATCCTCCTCTGTAGTAAAAGCACAAAAATCTGAACCAAAATCTTTTGCGGTTCTAGCTCTTTTACTTCTTCTAGGTTCATTTTCAGAATATTCATTAAGTTTTGTTCTAATAGGCATATGATTACTTGATGTGCCCCCACTATTTCTTAATATAAAAGGAAATTTCGATTTATAAAAATCAACGTCATTTGATTTAATTATGTTATGTATATTTAAGTCATAAAATATGTATTCTTTGCTATAAATAACATAGCCAATAAATACACATTCATATGCTCTACTTGCCAATTTAATTCTCTTTGGGTCTGGAATACGAGCATATGCCAAACATCCCGAAGTTCTAAAATATGAGACATTAGGTTTGCATTTCTATAGATTTTCAAAAGGTATAATTTTACGTTTTGATTTAGGGATTCTATTTAAAACATAACACATGGTAATAATATAGTCCCCCACCAATAATTTATTACACCCGAATTTGATAAAATGGCTACAACCAATTCGGTAAAGGTCCTTTCCTTTCTTTCAGCTTTACCGTTCATTTGAGGTGAATAAGGTGTCATTATCTCATGTATTATACCATGTAGTTTATAGAAATCTAGAATTGAACTAGATTCATATTATGTTCCTTTATCACTACGAAGTCTCTTAATTTTCATATTGGATTGTTTTTCAATTTTAGTTTTCAATGTTTTAAACATGTCAAATGCATTACTTTTATTTTTCATAAGATATACATAAGTGAAATCATAACAGTCATCAATAAAATTGATAAATATCGGTGTCCATGTCTAGTCTATGTGTCATCAAGCTCGCATATGCCAGAATGAATTAAATTTAAGGGTTTATATATTCTATCAATAGATTTATGTGGTTTCTTTGTAATTTTAGCTTTACTTTTGAATTCACATTTATCAAAATCAGTTTCTGATATTTTAAAAATCATATCTAAGGTGCTCATGTATGAATTATATGTTTATTAACATGACATAATATAGAGTGCCAAATATTAAAATCACACAACATGTAAGCAAAACTGGTCACTTTATTAGATTCAACATTAAGTTTAAACATTCCCTCGCAAGCATAACCATTTCCCACAAATATACCTTTATAAGTTAAGGTATACAAGCCAGACTTATTAAGGACAAAATCAAAAACCATTTTTTTTTCTTATCTCTATAGTATGCATCATCTTTCAGAACAACTGTCTTTTCAAAGGTAAAGTTGATTTCCACATTACCAACCCCAGCAACTTTAGTGGTGTGAGAATCTTTCAACAACACTTTCTGATCATCGACAACCATGCATGTAGTGAACATATCATGATCATAGAAGACATGACGAGAAACACCATATCTAACCACCAACCCTCTAATCCACCAACAAGGTGAATCTTAGTAATCATAGGTGTAAGAGGCTTCCCGGTCAAATTTGTCTGCGGTGCAAGGTCTAACCTATTTCGACACTTGCATTCCTTATGACCTGATTTTCCATGGTTGTAACACAAAACAATTGTCCATAATCACTCTTTTTAGTTGGTTGCTGCTATCATTTTTGGCTCCTTTGCGGGTTCCCATTCTGTTTGTTGCAGCAGTTCAGATTCTTAAAAATCTTCTTCCTTGGTTTCAAAACAACGGATTTGGTCTTTTTAGTGTTGTTATTAGTGACAACCAACACTTCCTCTTTTTAGACTAGCTTTCGAGCTTCCTCCTCAATACAAAGACGAGTGATCAAGCTTTCTAAGGAAAATTCTTTAGTTTTATGTCTTAAAACATTTGTATAGTCCTTCCAACTTGGGGGCAGTTTGTCAATAATAATAGCAATATGGAATTGTTCATCTAAAGTCATACCTTCGGAGATGATCTCATGAGCTATTTTCTAAAGTTCATGGACTGCATCTCTACTGCCTGTCGTCTATCATCTGATATTTAAGGAAACGACTAACAACATACTTCTTTTCCCCTGCCTCCTCCGTGTCATACTTCTTCTTCAGTGCCTTCCAGATCTCCTTTGCTAATTTGTCGGAATTGTAGTAGCCATACAGGTCATCGCTGAGGCCGTTGAGAATGGTATTTTTGCATTTGAGGCCATAGTTTTTCGAGATCATCTTCAATTTGTTGGAAAAACAGTGGACGAGTTACGTACAAAGTCTCTCTCTTGAAGACGTTTCGATGATATGCTCAGTGGTGCTAAGCAGTCCGCACCTTTTGTCGTCTCTTCTAGGATAAAGCAACTTCTTCTTTAATATCAATTCGCTTGCACAAACGAATTGAGTTTGATTTGCATTCAAATTAAAAAACTATACTATTATTTTCTTTTTGTAATGAAATCTTTTCAATGAAGACAAGGAGGTTTTTGAAGAAAGAGGAAGATGAAAAAAATTCTATATATTGCTTTGTCCATTCCATTTCTTTCATAGGAAGAATGCAGAATGCAACATTCACTGTGTTAGTGAGAGGAAAGTTGGATCACAATTAATACCATAATAAATAGAAGAAACGGTCAAAAACTACAATTTATAACGTGTAAATTATATACGTTTCAAAAGTGATGAATGTTAATAAGTTTTAATTTAGTATCATTCATAACAATATTTTAATACCGTTTGTTTTGTAACAGCTTGATAAAAAGTCACATAAATGTATAATCATTGTGGTAGTGTAATTGCTCAATCACAATAATGGCTCATATATATATATATATATATATATATATATATATATATATATATATTACAACTTTCAACGGTTCAATTGCAATAATGGCTAATAATAAATTCTTAGCAATTGTAATTTTTTTAATAAATTCATTACATTTACAAAACGTTCTCAACAATGGAAAAATTGCAGACATGTATGTAAATTTTGCAAATAGTTGCATCTTTTTCAGCAATTTGCAGGAGATGAAATATTTTTCATTTGTATGCAATTTTTATCATTTTTCTGATGGTTTTTCTACAATCATGATCGTCTCTTCAATTAGAAAAATTGAGCAAATGTTTAGGGCACCTCAACTTCAAGGGCCCCCTTAAATTCAGCATGCATTAATTTCTATGCGTAGGAACTACAAATTTTAATCTGCTTCTCATCACACAATAGTTCCAACAAATCATTTATTTTTTTCCTAATTTGTAGCCTCCTCAAATTCTACCCCTCTATTTATTACCATAAATCATTTATTTATTTTCCTAATTTATTTCTCTGTCTACCATAGACGGATCTACGCACTCCTCTTTTGCTCTGCAATTTTAAGACAGCCTACGCACTCTTGTTTTTGCTTCTCTTCCGTCTTTTTTGCTCTGCTAAACTATTGGTGATTGCTGCAATTCTCTTGGAATTATTGATCTTATTCAATTGCTGACCCGGTCCTTAAGCCTATATCCAAAAAAAAGATCTGATTCCCCTCTCTGGGTTCTCAAATTCTCTGCAATATTATTAAGGAGTTGAGGTATATTTTGGTTTTATATTTGTAATGTTTAGCCATTCACCGAATTGTTGACAATTGCTGAACTATTAGCAATATTATAGAATTATCCATTATCAAGTGTACTGATTTTTTTGGAGCTTAATTTCCTGGTTAGTTAGTTTTTTCGTTTGCAGTCAATTTTCAGATTTGTTGACTCCAGTCGGGTGTAGTTTGGAAACAATACAATTTAATTCTTAGCTTCTAATTGAGTAGTGACTATGTCAACAAGAAATTATCTTTCTGGATATCAAAAACTTAAAAAGAAAATGAAAATAGAAAATTTAATTGCTTCACAAAAACTAGTGACAATGAGCCAATAAGATCAGATAATAATTCACTTCAAAAATTGAAGATATGGTTGAAGTAGAAAATTATTCGCTAGATTTATAACTTGATACAAATAATCAAATTTGTGCAACAAATGACATTAACGAAAATTCTAAAAGTAATAATGTTATAAATGAGCATAAAACAAGCGATCATAATGATAATTCAATAGGTGAAATAAATATTGGAATTTTAAATGATGAAAATATAGTTGAATCTTTGTCTTTTGAAATTTATGATCCGGTAACATGGAAAGAAATTGATATCAAATTAAGAAATTTATTAGTAGAAAAAGGTCCTATTAGAGAAAATTTAACTGAATATCCTTTCGATGAAAATAAAAGAAGATTCTCTAATAAACTTTATACTAAAATTATTTTAAACGGAGAAAAACTTGATAGAAGATGGTTAATATATTCTAAATCAGCAAATAAAGTGTTTCATTTTTGTTGTAAATTATTTAATTGAAATTCTAAAACTACTCAATTAAACAATGAAGGAAACAATGTTTGGCAAAATATTAATACAAAATTAAAAATTCATGAAACGTCAAATGAACATATTTTAAACATGAACCTTTGGCTTGAGTTAGAAACAAGACTATAAAAAAAGAGAGTAATTGACAATAAAATTCAAGAACACATTAGTAAAGATAGAGAGCATTGGAGGGGAGTCTTACTCATATTTATAGCCATCATAAAAAATCTTTCTAAAAATAATATTTCTTTTCGTGGGATAAATGAAAAATTATTTGAAAATAATAATGAAATCTTTGCAAGTACGGTACAAATGATAGCTGAGTTTGATCCAATTATGCATGGGCATGTTCGTCAAATAAAAAATTAGTAAAATTTGTAATCATTATCTTGGACACAATGTCCAAAATGAACTATACAACTTTTAGCATTTGAAATAAAAAAAAACAATTATCAGAAAGATTAAAGATGTAAAATATTTCTATGTTATACTAGATTGTATTCCTGACATAAGTCATAAAGAACAAATGACTTTAATTCTAAGACATTTCAATGTTTCTACGAATCCAATTAAAAAAAAATAACATTTTTTAGAATTATAAAAGTAGACGATACATGAGGAAAATGACTTTTTACTGAACTTATCAAGGTAATTGAAAAACTTCAACTTGATATTAATGATAAAAGAGGACAAGGATATGATAATGGATCTAATATGAAAGGTAAAAATCAAGGCGTTCAAAAAAGATTGTTAGAATTAAATCCTAGAGCATTTTATACACCTTGTGGTTGTCATAGTTTAAATTTAGTAATATGTGAGATGGCTAATTGATCTTCAAAAGCCATGTCATTTTCTGGAGTAGTACAACGAATTTATACATTATTTTCCTCATCACCAAAACGTTGGAAAATATTATTAGACAATGTACTTTTTTGGCCGTTAAATCTTTATAACAAACTCGATGGGAAAGTAGAGTAGATAGCATAAAAGCATTAAGATATCAAACTCCACAAATAAGAGATGCTTTAATTGAATTAGCAAATTCTGAGGATGCGGATGCAAAATCAAAAGGTGAAGCAAAGAGCCTAGCAATATATGAATTAGGGGATTATGAATTTTTGTTGAGTATGGTTATATGGTATGAAGTATTATTTACAGTTAATGAAGTTAGCAAAAGATTACAATCTATTGATATACCTATTAATGTTGCTATCAATCAATTAGAAGGTTTACTTAAATTTTTCAAACATATAGGGTAGAAGGATATAAATCGCCTGTAGTCTCGACAATAGAGATCGCAAAAGAAATGGAAATCGAGCCTTTATTTCGCGAAAAAAGAATAATACGTAGAAATAAACAATTTGATGGAATTTCAAACAATGAAATAATTCATTCACCTGAAGAGAGCTTTAAGACAGGTTATTTTTACTTTATAATTGATAAAGCAATCATGTCAATAACAAATTGATTTGAGCAATTTCAATTATACAAAGAAATGTTTTGTTTTTTGTATGATTTGGAAAAATTAAAGTCAATAAATGACGAGAGTTTAAAAAAATCTTGCCTCAACCTTGCTCAGTTTCTAAAGCATAAAGAATCTTCAAATATTGATGGTATTGATTTATTTTTAGAATTAAAAGTTCTAAGACAATTCTTAAAGCCCAATATAAAACGATAATTGAGATACTAAACTACATTAAAAATGTTAATTCATTTCCAAATGCATATATAACTTATAGAATTTTGTTGACAATACCTATAACTGTTGTTTCCGCTAAACAAAGTTTTTCAAAATTAAAATTAGTAAAGTCTTACTTAAGAACTTTCAGCTCCGTTCTTTTTCGAGGATGAAAAAGTTTTAAGTGGGGGAGGTTGTAACAACCCGTATTTTCAGAACCAATTTAAAATATATTTTTAATTGATTTTCATAGAAATTAAATATTTTAGATGATTTTTTTGAGAATAAACGATGAAAAATTAATTTAGAATCAAGTTTGAGTATATAAATTTATTTTAATTATAAAACGAGCTTGAAATGGCGCGGTAGTTTGAAAATTCGATTTTTAATTTCAAATGAATGTACAGAATTCAATATAAATCAGAACTTGATAAAACAAGAAACGTTGGAATATTTTGAACTGTAATTTTCTAACGAATGTAAGAAACTGAGATTTCACTTTATAAATTGTAAGTTATGTCTAAATTAAAATTTAAAATAGTCATTATGAAATTTATTTATATTTTAATAATATATATAGCCCTTAAAAATAGCCATTTTGTAGACGACCTCCGTTTTCAGCAAAACCACTTTTGTTGGATCCGGAACGTCAAATTATTGTCAGGTTTAAAATTTCAAGTCAATTGGAAATGATATGTAAGCATGGTAAATTTAAATACGTTTTCAATTTCAGTTTAAATTTAATAAATCGGTTAAAAGACCATTTTTCAAACGATCTCCAAATTCAATGAAATTAATTTTCTTAGGACCGTATCATCAAAACATAACTGGATTTCAAATTTCATAATTTTTGGAGTCAATTTGTGGCCTTAGTAAATTAAAATGTACGTTGAAATTCAATATTGAGCATTATATTAATTTATATTTTAATTTTGATAAAAACAGATCGAAACAACCGAATTGGCTTACGAAACATATTCCATTGTGGTATTTAGTTAGGAACGATAGTCGTTGGGCTTGATTTGGAGTTCGAATGCAAAACGTCACTTTACGAATTAAATAATATAAAAATATAATATATATATATACTTATTTTCCTCCATAAAACCCTAATCTCTTCATTAAAGCAGCCGCCGCCTTATTCATTCCGAAGGCCAGAATCATACCAAATTTCTTCTCCAATTCGCATTCAATCCGTTCATTAATTTCAAAAATTTCCTGAAGCAAAATCGAAGAGCCCCTCAAGATCTTCATAATCAACGGTCGTGATCATTTATTGTTTTGTGGATTTCTCGATTTTTCACCACAAAGGGTGGCGTTCGAACTGTTTTTACGGCATGAGGGACTCACCGAGCGGCTCGAGGCGGAGGAAGGCCGGGTGGCGGTGGTTCATGAGGGTGGTGGTTGATGGTGCTCCGACGGCTCCTTGGCTCACGCGTAGGTGGAAATCAAAGTCGAACAAAGGTTCGGCTGAAGCTGGAAGAAGAACGACGAGTTTAAACCTTAACCAATGTAATTAGTTATTAATTATAAATTTAATTATTATATTTTTGTAATCAATGTTTGTAATACCATAACTTTTTCATACAAGATCGGAATTCGACGATTTCAGTTGCGTTGGAATCTCCAACGCAACACTTCAATATGGGACTGACCAGAACCGAAATAGAGCAAGTAGAATTTTGAGCTAAGTTAAATGTTTGTTTAATTTAGTTTAAAAATAAATCCTTAAATAAAAGACTGACGGAGTGGAAACCAAAGTGGGAACTTTCTCACTCAAAATATTTGTACCGTTATTTATTTTATAAGTGATATATAGAAGCCAGTGTGATTTTTATTTGTTTAATTATCTCAAAAATGTTATATGGTGCCTGTTAGCCCACCTTACTACTGTTTGAAAACCCATGGAATATCTGATTGACTGTATTATGTTTTGACTGTGATGTTGAACATATTAAAAATAATGTTAATATTATTTTGGTAGTTGAAATTGGATATAAATATCCATTTATAATTTGAATAGTGAAAATGGGTTAGCTAGAAAAATAATTCAAATCGAATTAGAATTGGTTAAATTTATTAACCAGTGATTAATTTGAATTGATTGTTGAAAACCCCACATAGGTCTTGGGGTGATATTTGACTTACACATCTCCCTTCTGTGAAATTTCGGTTAATCAGTTGATTGACAGATTTATATAAGCGTCAATAAATCATTTGAAGCTTCTATAAAAATAAAATGCACATTGGATGTTATTCTGGATATTGGAAGTTGTTTTACGACTATTGTTAGACATACATATGATGAGTGGAATCCATATAAATTTATTTATATGGATATTGGTGAATATTTTTCCAATCCGGAATAAATATGAATATTTTTATAATATAATATTCAATGAAGATTAGAAGTTTGATTTTGATGTCCGATTTTGGATGGACACGAAAATGTATAAAAATATGAAGTCGAGTTAAGTATATTAACGCTATTTTAACTCGGACGAATTTTTATATCGATTTTATTCATTTTTATAATGAATATCGAGAAGACTGAATTTCAAAATCTAACATTTTGAAAAGATTATCATTTTGAGATTATAATAAAATGGGATGTTCAACATTAATTTAAAATTGAAATGGAACTTGAAATCATTTTTAAATGAATTTAAAACATTTTAAATGGAAATCGACGATATATATAATATATATTTATATGGCTTGAATAGAATGCACCCGCAGCGACCATTCGCGAATTTCAACCATTGACTTCAAATTGATGTAACGGGAGATCCGACCGTTGGATTCCCCTAAAGCCGGAACTTTTGGGTTCATATCAAAAAGATCTTTCAAATGAATATATGATATTTAAATTTGAACGGTTAGATTTTAAAATATATCCAAATCAATTTTGGAAAAGGTCGCTAGGGATGTAGTTCGCTGGCCGATATTGAAAACCCACTGTAAGGGCCTTAATAAAATTATTAAAAATATGAATAAATTATGTTAAATCATAATAAATTATTTGGAAAGATTTTGGATGAAAAATTCCATTTTTGAACTGATGAAAGATATTTTTATCTAAATAAACTAGTTAATAACTAGTATAAAAATACAATGATTTTTATAAATAATAAATTGGATTTGCGAATGGGTTTTTACATAACCTGGGATTCCACCATATGAATTGCAATGGATTTGAATGGAAATTATCTTCGGATATTTCAATATTGGATTCCATGATTATACGGATATTACTATTGGAATTTGAAAGATATTGATATCGTTATTCCAAAACAATACCTATTAGTTTCAGAATTTGGTATTGAATATAAGCCAGCATGATTTCCATTTAATATCTTATATTCAATATCAAATTGGATTTTGAGTTCGTTGTGAATGGTATTTTAAATAATACTTTTCTTGAACCCATAAGTGAAAGGAATAAATATTTTATATAAAATTTAGAGTTCCTGTTTATTTAATTAAATTGGAATTGAATGGAATCCGATTAACAATAATCGAGATTAGCTTCTACGAAGGAAGGCGTTTACCATTTATGAAATATAAAAGGCGTATTAGTCCAATACGGAAATTTATATCAATTATAAATTATTCAAATTTCCGTGATGATTCCATTTTAAAAGGAAGAGGATTTCGGGTTTACTATGAAAAGTATTTTTTCATGACATTTGTTCTTTAACCCAAGTAAAGACAAGATTGATTTCCAAAGGTTGAAAAATTATTAAGTAATGATTTTGAGATTAAAACTGAACTAGAATTTTAATGAATCTTTAATTAGGTTAAATGTGAATAAGGTAATTAAATTTACCGAATTCGAGAAATGATCGAGATGGAGTATCACCAGTTTTACTCCATGTGATAGTTAAATCTTTAAATATATTTAAAACGTTAAGTGGTAATTAACTTTATCGATAACATAAGGGTAATAAATACGGAGTACTACCAGTTTTTCTCCATGGGATGTATAGGTTAAGATTAGGATAAATAAACAAATGACTACTTCGGTAAGGCTCGATAATCCCGACTAATTTGTAAACCTGAATTTGGTTTAAGTGGTAAAAAGATATAATAAATCCTTTGAAAATGATATCCATAGGAAGATAAAAAGAATAAGTTTAAAAGAACTTATCATTAATAAAATTAATGGGGACTTTTCCCCAAAGATGTGAATATTTGAATAAAAGAATATTCTGGATTGGAATGAGATGTGTGCTATCTTTGTGTATTTATCACATGATTATAAAGGTACGCCAGTTATTCGGAAAGACTAGGTTTAACTCATTCTAAATAATTGTTACGACGAATAAAAGTAAAAGATATGAAGACGGTGATTGAAGACCGAAGATCTTCACATCGTTGAGATGATTGCTGATGTCTTGACTTGGGGTGTACACCCAAGATGAGATAATAAGTGGTGATCGTCCAGACATACTTGGAGATCGACAGGATAAGCGAGGACCTCCCTCTTGTATTGGACATATGGGACGAGGAATAAGGTGCCTCCGGTTTCGTTCAGACCTAGAATGAACTTATAAATGGATTATATCTGACATTGTATTTCGTTCCGTATCAATTGATTTCTATTAAATATGTATCTGTTTGGTGGCAGGGAATTTATTCTCTTGCTTAACACCCTTCTCTAAGACGTATGAGCTTAGAGGTTATATATTGATAGATATCAGTTGTATGACATGAATTGTCAATGTGGCATGCTAAGATGCAAATGATCAAGGCTTTTATTGATAAGCAAGGCCTTGTGGATGATGATCAAAGCACAACTTTAAGTAGCATAGCTATTTGTATAGCATTAATTCGCGAGCCTCACACCCCGGTATGAGTCAGAAACGGGATAAGGGACACAAGGAGTGCAAATGTTTTTTTCTAGCTAGTAGTTGTGTCAAGGTATGGAGCCCAAACATTTTTACTTATGTGGATGATTGTTTACGAGGCGCCTCAAATATAGAGCTGATTAAAAGGCTCGAGTGATAGGTCTGATAGGACCGGGAAACATATTATTTAGGAATAACTAATCCACAAACGTTAGGTGTGGACCAGCCTTGTAGGATCCAAGGGTTGCCAATAGGTGTGATCTTGGGTCATCTTGCTAGAGGTGATCCAAGTCGGTAAGGAGACCATCCCTTGCCTTGACTCATGATGGAAATCCAATTTCCAATACGCGACTTTTCGGTTTTAGTTGTAAACCTATATGGCGACATAATATATGGTACCTATGTCGTCTATGATTGATACATTTATATTTGAAGTTGGGTTTGACACTATGCACTTATAGTAATATCAAAATGATTTGTTTTAAAGCGTATCATGCATGTTTGGCTATTATAAGGTAAAACTCTATCCTGTGGTTTGTGTTGCATTGTGTGATGGGACCTGAGTCTTATAATAGCTTCAGTTTTCCAAAAGCATTGCGTTGTTTATAAATTGTTTATTTCAAGCTTTGGTATTCACATAGAGTAAACCCGTTCTGTGTTATATGGCATGGTCCCGTGAATTACCTTATTTTAAAGTAGAGTTTAATAACTGTTTTAGCTCTCACACCAGTCCTATGACTGACTCAGAGTTTATTGTTTTCCCCTAAACTCTGGTTGCCCATATTTTCCATATGGGAAGTCAGTAGTTTTGGTTTTCCAGACTCTTTATTTTCCTAGGATCCTGGATTACAGCTGGAGCTATATTCGGAAAGCTTTGTATCTGTGTATTTCTTTCAGTTGCGGTAGTTGATGTATTTCCGTTGTGCATTGTATTTATGCATTTTATTTCTGCTGCTATGTAAATTATTATTTTTTCGTTGTGTAATATTTTTTCACACTCTGATATTCTTGTATTCTGATGTAAATTGTTGTAATAGCAATGAAAAGTTCTGTGGTTCTGCATTCTGATGCATCCTGTTCTCATACAATCCGAGCTTTTCCATCTCCTCGTAGATCGGGGGATTTTGGAGCATCACATGCAATACCCTGAAATTTCAGGCGCACGATACCGGTGTCGACCATTAACGAGCCGAGATTAGGTCTATATTTCGGTTACGGCTATAAGTAAAAAGCTGCGAAATCGATGTAAAAAAAAAACAATTAGCAGTACCTCGATTAACGATAGCAAAGGCGAAGTCGACGCCGAATTGAAGGCAATGCCAAACCGAAGGCAAAATCGACTCTAGGGCTCTAAGCGAACTGAAATAGAGTGTAGTTACGATACCTTAGTTTATTTTTGGTTTCAATCATTGACATGGGACTGCAAATTAGGGCATAAAAATAGCCCTGTGAATGATTTTTTACTTTTGTTTTACAAATTAGTAGGAAACCACTGAAAATCAAAATATAAACCGAAACAAAACCACAACCTCCAAAAACATATGAAACTAAAAAAATTTAAAATACCGAAACCGAGTTGTTGAACCTTGCTTCTGCCCTAATGCGCTATAGTTTCCGAAGGTACAAATAAAATAAACCATTTCTGATTTAAGTAGAGGAACCTTAACAGGTCGTAATGATATTGTTTGGAAACTGCTTAAGTGCGGTGCAACTCCGTTACTCGTTTCTAGACACCTAAGTCACGTCTGATAACCCTGTGTCAAACTTAAACACTGGAACACTGGCAGAATGATGGTCTAGTGTAGAAATATAAGAAGAGGTGCGCGTGTAGAACAACTTTTTATACATACTTAGATTATCACCGACTGTGAAGATTTCGTTGATGGCCCAACTGGTGTAAAATTCATTGTTAGGAAGAAACTATATGGAATTTCGCACTATGTGGTTGGTAGCATTGCTGAGGGTGGCAGTTGCTACTAGTATGAATAGTAAATTGGTTGTTACTGGTAAAAACTGAAAATAAGAAGGTAGCCATGTAAAAATTACAGAACAGCTTTTTACTTTACCTTTTGCAATGAAAAAAACTTCAAAGACGGACATGAGGGAAAAGTAACTACTGCCTTTTTATAACTGATGTCGATTATATTTCAAGAGTTAATCACACTTCCACGTTGGCAACTAGTAGTGGTTAGCAAATTTGAATATGTGTGTAACGACCCAAACTTCCCCGTAAAGGAAAGTACGGATTGCTTTGAGAACAACACTCATCAGAACACAAACAAAAGAACATTTTCATTGCTATTACAACAATTACATCAGAGTACAAGAATATGACAGATTATGAATAAATATTTTACATTTGATAAATACAATATTAGAGATTTAAATTACATTAAAATAACAGCGGAAAAATAATACAAAATACAACCGAATGAAATACACGGATACAAAGCTTTCCGAATATCGCTTCAGTTGTAAACCGGGATCCTATGAAAATAAATCTGCAAAACCAAAACTACTAGCTGCCCGTGTGGAAAGTATGGACACCCAGAGTTTAGGTTAAAACAATAAACTCCAGGTCAGTCATGGGATTGGTATGAGAACTCAAAAATAGTTATTAACTTGATTTTAAAGTTAGGTAAATCAACCTCACCGCTAACGCGGAACGGGTTTACTCCCAAGAATACCAGTGCATAAAATAAACAGTGCAATGCTCTTTAGAAAAATGAAACCATTATAAGAATCAAGTCCCATGCAACGCAAGCCGAAGGATAGAGTTTTACCTTATAATGGTAAAAAAAATGCTTAATACACGAAATTCATCTTTTATACTATAAGTACATGGTGTAGAAATCAATTTCGAATATAAACTATCAATCCTAGGTGGCATAATATATCATGTAAGCGGCATAATATATTATGTCACCATATATGTATGCAACTAAAACCATAAAGCTCGTATTGGAAAATTGGGTTTCCATCATGATGGCGGCTGATTCGAAAGATCTATCACGAACGTATCTCCACGGCTTACGTCTCGGCAAGAGAAAATATCATAATACATATACTACGCACTTTGAATGAGCATCAATATGTTCAATCCCCATGGGATTCGGCTGAAATGACCTATCCCAATCTCCAGATGTGGAGTGACCACACCCAGCATAACTCAGCCGACCAAATCCACACACACACACACACACACACACACATATATATATATATATATATAAAGTATATTGGTCAAACCTACTAATCAAACAAATCGTTCACCATCATACCGGGGTGTGAGGCTCGCGAAGTAACATTGTACACAAAGCTATGCTAATTAAAGTTGTGCTTTGATCATCATCCACGAGACTCTTTTTTTCAACAAAAGCCTTGATCCACGCATCTCAGCATGCCACACTGTCAATCCATGCCATATCATTTATCATCTACCAATATATATAACCTCTGAGCTCGTATGTCTCAAAGAAGGGTGTTAAGAAGAGAATAAATTTTCCACCACCAAACATATATATATATATATATATATATATATATATATTTAGCAGAGATCAAAGAATACAGCATAAAGGAATACAACGTCAAACATACCATCCATTTACAAGTCTGTTTCGGGTCTGAACGAAACCGGAGGCACCTTATTCCCCGTTCCATATGTCCAATACAGGGGAGAGGTCCTCGCATATCCGTCGATCTCCAATTACGTTTGGATGATCACCACTTATTACATTGTCTTGGGTGTACGGCCCATTCAAGACATCAGTAATCACCCAAACGATGTGAAGAACTCCGGTCTTCAACCACCTCTTCATCTTAGAATCTTGATCGTCGTAGAAATTATTCAGAATGGGTTAAACCCGATCTTTCCGAATAATTCGCGTATTTTATAAACAAGTGCTATAAAAACACATCAACGCCTCATTCCAATTCAGAATATTCTTTTAATAAAATATTCACAGTACTAGGGAAATGTTCCCATCAATTTTACCAAAAATAAATTCTTTAAATTTATTATTTGATCTTCCTATGGATCTCATTTACAAAGATTTTATTTTATCTTTATCAATTCTAAACCAAATTGAGGTTTATTAACAAGTCGGGACTAGCGAATCTTACCGAAGTAATCCTTTATTTATCAAACCCAATCTCAACCTATTCATCCTATGGAGAAAAACTGGCAGTACTCCATATCTAACACCCACTATGTTATTGATAAATTTAATTACCATTTCACGTTCAAATCTAATTAAAGATTTTATTATCCTCTGGGGTAAAACTGGTGGTGCTCCATTCTTGATCATTTCAAGAATTCGATAAATTTAATTATCTCATTCTCATTTCAATCTAATTAAAATTTATAAAATTCCAATTTGGGTTTAAGATCAAAATCATTGCTTTATGGTTATTCAAATTTAAGAAATTATTCTTATCTTTAACTGGGTTAAAGAACTAATGTCATTTAAAACATTGTTCACGATAAACCCAAAATCCTATTCCGTTCAATTCCAATTTAATATATTAAATTGGAAAACTTCTCTTTAGAGAATTCTATTAAATCTTTATTAAAAGATCAATAAATTACAAACCATAACTTCAGTATTAATCGGGTTTTAAGAACTAATGTCATTTAAAACATTGTTCACAATCAACCCAACAATCAATTTCCTTTTAATTTCAATTATGTTTGTTAATTGGAAAATTCTCATTTAAATCTTAATTAAAAGATTTATTCTTTTCTCAAATAGGTTTAAGAACAGTGTCATTTAAAACACCATTCCATCTATTACATGCAAATTTAGTCCAATCCATATTCATGTTAGAAATTATATTTTTCACATATGATTCTTTTAATCCTAACTAACATGATATAAGTGACGAATTGATGATGAATCATATTTTAATATCTAATTCTCTTTAATTCAACAAACATACAATGAAAATGTAATTTCCATTGTCAAATCTTTTATCTAAAAACATGTCTCATTTAATGCAACAAACATACAATGAAAATATATTTTTCATTGTTTAATCTTTTATTTAAAAACATGATTCAATAAAAATGTAATTTTAATCTTAAAATCTTTTTAATGAAAACATGATACAATAAAAATGTAATTTTTATTGTCAAATCCTTTAATGAAACGATACTACATTAAAAATGTAATCTTTATTTTCTAATGCTACTAATGAAACAGAACAACAATAAAAATAATCTTTCTTATCTAATCTTTTTATAACTCAAAATTACAATAAAAATATGTTGTTTCTATTCTACTCTTTTTATTGAAACAAAATGACAATAAAAATATGTTCTTTCTATTCTACTCTTTTTATTGAAACAAAATGATAATAAAATCTGTTCTTTCTGTTCTACTCTTTTTATTGAAACAAAATGACAATAAAAATGTATTCTTTCTATTATAATCTTTTTATTGTAACAAAATGACAATAAAAATGTATTGTTTATATTTTAATCTTTTTATTGAAAACAAACTTCAATTAAAATCTTTTTATCTAATCTTTTTATTGAAAACAAACTTCAATAAAAATACAATCTTTTTAATCTAATCCTTTCATTGAAAACAAACTTCAATATAAATACAATCTTTTAAATAAAAATGTCCTTTTACATTATTTACATTAAACATGTTCTTTTATGTAAAAATGTCATTTTGCATTATTTACATTAAAAATGTTCTTTTATATAAAAATGTCCTTTTACATTATTTACATTAAAAATGTCCTTTTATATAAAAATGTCCTTTTACATTATTTACATTAAAAATGTTCTTTTATGTGAAAATGTCCTATTACATTATTTACATTAAAAATGTTCTTTTATAACAATAAAAAGATTTATTTTATTGTTAATCAAAATATGTCAATTTACACGTTCCTAAATGTAAATAAAAGAATATTTTTTTTTCTAAAACATACTTTAATGATTCATATGTTCTTACATAAAAATAAAAAGATAATTTTTATTGTAAAACAAATTATGATAATTTTTACGTTCCTACATACAATAAAAAGAATTACTTTTTATTTTAAAATAGTCGTTTATTTCTGAATTGGAAGGAGACCCAATCAATTACCATATAATTCTAGTTATATGGGTTTCATACATCGCATGTATTTTATAATCATGATATATAATCACTAAACATCCAAATAACAACCTGAGTGCATTCTACAACTAATCACAAGGGAGATGTGTGATCAAAATATCATCCCAATACCCGTATGGGGTTCCAACCAACACATATATAATAAATTATTTGTGCACTTGGGCGATGTGTAAAAATAATCGTTCCAATCACATAAACAAGTCGGATAACTTGTAAATGGAAGTTTAATCATATTTAAACTATCATAAATATAATAACATTATTTTAACATGTTAAATATTACAAAACTCGATCATATCATAAAATCATATAACAACACAACAATTCATCCAAATATTACAATTATAGACAATTTGTAGTGTCCTGAAATTCCGGTACAATTTGAGCTGACCAAATAACACATGTCCAAACCAAATTGCACGGGAAACTAGAAAACTAATAGAAAGAAAACAGAGGGTGAGAATAGATAAGATAGAAACTTAGAATAGAAGAAGAAGACCATACAACATTAGAGTAAACACGAATCTCGCAGCGGAACGAAGAAATATATTTCATAACATAACTTTGAAATAAAACAGTATTTGTATACAATACCATTATTAGAGTATAACACTTACATCACAGCGGAAATAAACAATAGATATAAAAACGCTGTTGAAGCCTCCTGCTCCAGCTCCTTCTAGTGCATTTGTAAATACCGACTACTTGACTTCTTGTACAAATTTGAGCACCCAAGAGTTTAGGGAAAACAAAACAAAACAAACTCCGGGTCAGTCATGGGACTGGTATGAGTAAAACCATTTAAAACAGTTTGAGCAATTAAACGATATCTCATAGGACCACGCCGTATAACGGAACGGGTTTTTCCCTTATGAGAATCCACAACATTAGATTTAACTTTCAAAATCCTTTTGAAAGAAACGATAAACTTTATATCAAAACACTTTTGATATTATAATAATGTCTATCAACCACAACTAAATAATCATCTAGTAGAAACGCTTTCATCTCACGTTCTACATATATAGTATACAATCAAAACCGCGAGCACTTATTGGATAATGGATTACCAACTATGACAAGGTATGGAAACACCTTACGATAGTGTACCTCTAAAGAGGAACACACTGGGTTCAACAAGAACATCTTGCAACCCGGCCACACATGACTTTCGCTTGAGTGTATCGAATGTATATCACCAACGGTTGGGATCAGCAACCGTTTCCCGAATGGGACAGCATCGGATAGATTAAAGAATGAAATGAATATCTCTAGATAGGTGATAATACACCCTAATTGGCAGCCAACCACTTAGCCATGCTGCCTGCCCGATTTTTGTCATTTCCCAGTTGTGAGGCTAGAGGGCCTAACGTATGCTTCACGCCTTTATTTACTTTGAATGTCACATTGCCATACCCGCCAAATCACAAATTGATTTCCCCAAAAATACTACGGGTATACATCTAAGAGAAACGGATTCCTCTGCCACCAAACGTACATACGTTTGAAGAGATCTACTTAAGCGATCTATTAAATATACTCTGTCAGACATTGTTCCATACAGGTCGTCCTGGGACTGGACAAACCGAAGGCACTATTCTGTAAACAGGACAGCCCTTGCATAACTCCGTCTTCAGTTTTCTTCATCATATTTGATCGCAACGCTAATGCCCATACAGATTGGTTTTCAGATAATGAATCTGATCCCGGTCTCTCCATATTGACGATGGAAAAATGGTCAAAAATTTCGATAGTCGGTGAGTTAACTATCAAAGAAAAACACGTGTGCAAACAACGATATTATTTCCAGATGGAAAATCTATCGATCAATCATCATTTATCGTTTATCTCTTTAGTTCATTAAATTCTTTATTTCCTGCTTCCATATATCCAACATTCCTTATTTTCTAAATTTAGAAAATATACGTTATTAACATTGGAAAACATTTCTATCTCTTTCTCACGTATCACTGTCATTCCAGTATTCTTTATCATCAAACATTTCATTTTCTATGATTTGAAAATATCTCTGATTATATTTGGAAAAGGTTTCCAAAACTCATTCCTTGGATTTAAACAGATGTTTAAATAAAACATCGCTATACCAATTCAAACCATTACCTTCATTAACTATATTCACTTAACCGAACTTTACTATCAAACCTTAACCATTCCTTAGTTACAAACGAAGTCAATCAAGTTGGGGTATAACTACCTCTCAGACCTTAACTGAACAACATTTCTAACTTCGAAATAGACAAATTTCACCTTCTAAATCTTTAACGAACTTCCTTACGTAACTCTCGGATTCAGTTTATGAAACTAAATCTTTTATGAAAAACATTGGTTATAATGATAACGTTATAATCCCTACTTCTGAAATACCTAACTTCAAATATAACTTTTATCTATTAATTTGGATAAATAAAAAATAACAAATTTATTAATAAATAAATAAATCTTGATTAAAAACGAAAAGTAAATCGTACTTTCCCGAATTCGATATAATCGAATTTCAACGTATAACTCTCTTTCAAATAATCTCTATTTGATAACTCCTTTTCGAATAAACTATATTCTATTAACTCCTTTCGAATAAACTATATTCGATTAACTCCTTCGAATAAACTATATTCGATTAACTCCTTTCGAAAAACCATATTCGATTAACTCCTTTCGAATAACTATATGCGATTAACTCCTTTTGAATAACTATATTCAATTAACTCCTTTCGAATAAACTATATTCGATTAACTCCTTTCGAATAAACTATATTCGATTAACTCCTTTTGAATAACCATATTCGGTTAACTCCTTTCGAATAAACTATATTCAATTAACTCCTTTTTTATAAACTATATTCGATTAACTCCTTTCGAATAACCATATTCGATTAACTCCTTTCGAATAAACTATATTCGATTATCTCTCTTCCGAATAAACTATACTCGATTAACTCCTTTCGAATAACTATATTCGATTAACTCCTTTCGAATAAACTATATTCGATTATCTCTCTTCCGAATAAACTATATCGATTAACTCCTTCAACTCTATTTGAATAAACTATATTCGATTAACTCCTTTAATTCTATTCGAATAAACTATATTCGATTAACTCCTTCAACTCTATTCGAATAAACTATATTCGATTAACTCCTTTAATCCTATTCGAATAAACCATATTTGATTAACTCTATTTGAAAAACCAATATTCGACTAACTTTAAATTCGACTAACTCTAATTTCATTAACTCTAACTCAATTAACTCTATTGATTAACTCTAATTGATTAACTTTATTCGATTAACTCTATTTGATTAACTCTATTCGATTAATTCCTTTTTTCGATTAACTCTATTTGAATAACTCTAATTGGATTAACTCCTTTTTTCGATTAACTCTATTCGAATAACTCTAATCAAATAACTCTATTTCCTTTTATAATCCTACTTACTTTATATTTCCTTTTATGATATCTTATTTATTTTCTAAATAAATATTCCTTTTATCTTTCTATTTATTTTCCCAAATAAACATTTTTTTTATCTTTCTATTTGTTCAACAAATATTTCCTTTTCAATTCTATTTATTTAACAAATAAATATTTCTTTTATCTTTCTATTTATTTTTGAAATATTATCTTTTATAAAATCTATTGATTTTATAAAATTCCTTTATTTCAATATACACATTGAAATCTTCCTTATTACATCGTAGGGTTTCTTATGGTATTTAAAATACCAAATAACAATGATCAATATCATTCTAACACACATAAACAATAACAGATTATACATCACATCATATATCACAATATATGAAAAATAGAAAAATAAATGTTGAGGAATCCAGTCGGATTCCTCCAACCTATTTCCCTACATCCATAGATGTTAAACAACATATATAACATCAATTTCATTTCAACATGAAATATACTGATAAATAGAATTAACATTTAACAATATATATTTATATAACTATATCTACGTTTTCAGACAATTAACTAGCAATCAATCAAACAATCATCATACACAACATTCAATCATTTTTATCAATTCTAAAATACGTTTATAAAAATATAAACTGATCATAGTTAGTGAGTTTTACTCACATTGTCCGTAATTGTTAAACAACGATTCACGGTCGTTGATTCGGTTCAGTTGCTTTTATTTTGTTATAACCCAAACAAGCTCCAAATCATTCTAAACCAATTCCATGTCGTAGCTCTCGTCTGTACGATCCTGTCGGATCTTGTTTTTCTGAGTTTGGATAACACATGACACAAATATGCATTTTATAAGTTAATATACACATTTTAAATTTAAATAAAACTAATTAAATTCTATTTTCTAATTGGGCTCACCATTTAGGCCCAAACCCAACTCAACATATCCAGACCCACACGTTTACCCTTTCTCTCCCAACCGTGAAAATGATCCAACCTGCTCCCCTCAGAAATCTACGCAATCATCTTCCCCAAACACTTCGAATGCCATTTTCTTTTAATCATCCCTCCTCTTCTTAAATCACGTTTCATAGTCTGCTAATACAATTCCCTTAGCCAACATTAGATGCCTACTCCATCTTCATTTCAGTTACCTCACGCCATTCACCCTCTCTCACCACTCCCTGCCAACACGAAATCAGTGAGCACCATTCCTCCTTTGCTCCACCTTTCACAGCTCATTTTGAACTTTCCTCATTTCCCAGTTTAAAACAACTCGCGAGCCTCTGTATCTTTCTTCCCCGACAAATCTTACGCACCCATCTCTCTCCAACAGACCATTATCGCAACCTTCTTCAACCCTTTCTCCATCCAAAATTATCAAACCGAAACCACCCCTTTCTCCTTCTCCTTTCCTTTTAAAATCACATTAAAAAATCCAATATTCTCCTCATCAAATTTCGCGTCCACCCATACCAGTCGGATACAACTTGAGCTCGAGCTTTGAAATCGCATCGAACTGAAACCTGCACCCTTCCAGAAATGTTGCGACAACTTTTAATTTGATAAATTCCAAAAACAACCGTACGAGATCCATTTGCTTTCCTGAACCCAAAAACGATGCCTAGAACTCGATTTACTACTTCAATCTTCAAGAACAGCTTAACCCTAGCTCGTCTTTGTTGCGTACGATTCCCAGGGAATACATCGAGCTTCATGATTTTCACATCAATATCAAGCTTTTCCTTCAGTGAACACATATATATATATCAGTTTTAGAATATATACGAATTTATTTAATTTGTTTAGAAATTTTGAAAATCACGTTTGGTTTGAGGAGAGAAAATCCGATGGCTGAAATATCTTTGACTGGAGGAGTTAAAGAATAAGGGTTTAGAGTAAAGAGAGGGGTATTTATAGTGAGGGGATATTATTTTTATATTTTATTTTAATCCATTTTTGCTTTCTAAAAATCCGTGTGATCACACACGATATCCAAAAATCATGAAAATGGTCACACAACTACAGTTTGACATAACGGACCCAACGAAACTTGTTTCGTCGAATTCCGAATCCGGTTGCTCACACAGCGTATTTTTAAAGGTCAAATTATCAACTGTTTCTCACATTAAAAATCCATATGGCCACATACTAACTCCCAAAATCATGCAAATTGAAATCTAACAATAATTTGATATTACGGATTTTATAAAATTGGTTTCATCGAATTCGGAAGTCGTTTGCAAAAATGCCTATTTTTTGAAGCTCTAAATAGACCCATAAATATATTAATATATATTTAAAAATAATTAAATTAAATAATAATTTAATATTATCGTATATATTCACATAGAATATCCTACAGCTCCAGAATATACATATACTCAATATTCCAAATCCAGGTTGAATCGATATTCAATTTATATTGAAAATCCTTTTATAACGTAAATAAAGCGTTACAAATTATAAAGGAATTCCCTAGCGTTTTTCTGGAAATTTGATTTTGTCATAACTCAAAATCTACAACACGAAATCTCGATTTTTCTCTTCCATTAGAAAAATATAGCTTAACAGATTCGTACGTTTCTTGTTTCACAGAAATCCGACTTAAAACGAATTCTATATATCCAGTTGAAGTTCAAAACTCAAATTACGAACTACCGCGACGTTTCAGGTTCGTTATATATATAATTATAAATTATACATTCAAACGTTGTTTATGAAATAGATTCGTTATTATATTTCAAATCTAAATGTTGCCAAAATTCTTATACTATCTACTTCACACAATATTGTGAATTCTACAAATTCTGACTATTTCAGAATTAAATATATTATTCTATTATTTAATATTAATTAAATATTCAATATTATTTAATTCAAGTCATCGAAATCGCCAAATCGATATTTAAATAATTAAATTAATTAATTATTATGCCGTGAAAAATACGGGTCATTACACAATTCATATACTTTCAGTTATAAAATAAATAACTGTACAAAAGGGTTAAGTGAGAAAGAGTTCTCACCTTGGTTTTCACCCCGTTGGTCCTTAATTGCCGGTTCAGATCTAATTTTGGCCCAAAATCTAACTTTCTCCAAGTTTGATAAAATTGGTGTCCACGCGAAGCTCTCGACTCAACTATCGCAGCGGATCCAGTTTCGCGCGATTTTGAGTTCGTAGCAAAAAGTTATTAATTTGCGAAGTTTAAAACAATTTAAATAATTAATTAAATTGTTATTTTTACCTCAAAATCGAACTTGATCCAAACTGGACAAAATTGGTGCTCTCGCGAAGGTCTCGACGCCACGATCGTAGCGGATCCAGTTACATGAATATTGGAATTCGTGACAAAAAGATATTAATATACGAACATGGAATATTATTTATATAATAAGATCATTATTCACCTTCTTCTCCAAACGACACCCTCAACTTAACATGCTCGCCATGGCCAAACCGTAAGTCGGAATTGCACGAAACTAGCGCCATTCTCTCCGGCTTCTCTCCCTCTTTCCACGCCTGGTGGTCCCTCCCTCCAGTTCGCCACGTGGGTCCCACGATCTGAAGTTAAACGGAAATCTGTAGTTTCCATTCATATGGGTGTTGTGGCCACCTCGGTGCCCCAAATGCCAACAAATTTTTACAGTAGCTTGGTCTCGACCTCCCGAACAACTTCTCTTTTGGTCACTTCGCCCGAAAATGCACGGATTGGCAGAGAATTGCTCATTTTCAATACTGCCTTGTTTTCCAGCACCCCTCCGATGAACTTGACATTCCGGCCAACTCCGGCCACCTGAGATCATGTCACCACCCCCAAAACCTTCGTATGCTTCCATTCTACCTTCCCTCCAAACGGCTCGACCTAATTCTCGTGCGTTTGATCGGAAAACCCATAATTTCGAAATCAGTTTTTGCCTTAAAAGCTAGATCCTGGCGAATCTGTGCGACGATAGGTCGTGAAATTTTTGTGGGAGGTAGAGATGATGAAGATCTACAATACCCAGAAACGGTTTTCTCTAATTGTGTACGGATTGAGATATATAAATTATTTAGTTTTAGGGTCCTTTTTGCAAATATTATTGAAGAGGAAGAGAGCTGCTGCCATGGAAAAGAAGGAGGAGGAGATTAGGGTTTGCGTTAGGGTTAGGAGAGAGTTTAAGATATTTTATAGTGGTGAGGAATTTTATTAGAACCCCTTATATGTTTAATTATGCTTAATTACGATATTTTACCGTCCTTATGCAAATTAATTTGTTCAATTTTGGTCCTTTTCATGGTTTAAAAATCCGCGTGGTCACCTGCGGATTCCATTCTCGATGAAAATTGAAACACAAGTACTCCTTCACATTACGGATCCAAAGAAACTGGTCTCGTTGAAATCCGAGTCCATATGCACAAATAGTTAATTTTTAAAGTCAGATAATTGACCGTCTTCACACTGTAAAATCAATTACGACCACATACTAACTCCAAAAATTATGAATTTTGGAATCTAGCAATAATTTAATATTCCGGATCCATAGAAAGTGGTTTCGTTGACTTCAGAAGTCGTTTGCCAAATTTCACTTTTTTAGGCGTATATATATTATATTAAAAATATATTTATTTATTTAAATAAATTCCGAATCTCGAAATATATCAGTGTTATACTTTTCGAATTCAGAAACATCATTTTGAATTCAATGGAAGTGGATTCGAGTCCAAATTTATTTGTATGTGAAAAGTAGCTTTTTGGACCATATATATTATATATATGAATTCCATAGTGTTTTTCTGAAATTTTAATTTTTTCATAACTTACAATTTATAAACTGAAATCTCAATTTCTTATATTCATTAGAAAGATATCGTCAATATTATCCTAGCGTTTCTTGTTTCGTCCAATTCTGACTTATAATGAATTTTATATATTTATTCAAAGTTTAAAACTAAAATTTCAAACTACTGCGCCATTTTAGGCTCGTAATATAATTAATATTAATTTATAAATTTTAACTTCGATTAAAATAATTTTTCATTCGTTATTATTTAAAATAAATCATTTTAAATATCCAAAATTCATTAAATCGATCAAAAATAAAATTTTAAATTTGTTTTGAAATTCCGGGTTGTTACAATCTCTCCCACTTAAAATCTTTTCGTCCTCAAAAAGGAACGGAGCTGAAAGTTGTTTAACTAACCTACTCAACTTTCAATTCTAATCAATTTCCAATTCAGTTTGATATTAAATTTGATTTAGCTAAATTTATCATTCTTTCTCATATTGGTTAAATTAATTATTATTCTAATATTTTAATTAGTTAAACTAATTATCAAACATCACAACCAACAATCAATTAGGTGATTAACTTTTCAAATATATATAACTTTTATATATAGTCAAAAATCATATTTTTAGTGCAAATCGCAGCAATAGACCCTATCTAGTTTTGGTTCTCACACCAGTCAATGGAAATATATAGATATACCACTTTCGAAACTCGAACATAAATTCTGATGATGTTTCAAACCATCATCAGAACATCTCCGGGCGACTAAAGTGTGATTCTATATCTATCCAGTATATCTGAGACTTCGTACATACGCTAGCTAGGCGTATATGCAATTTTTTATATACTTGATTGTCCAAAATTCAATATAAAATAAATAATCGAATACGTATAATAAGATTTAAATTTTCGAAACAAAGTTAGTTTTCATTTTTATTTATTTTAAAAATAACACTCTTAACACTCGTTCTAGGATACTACTGATCCCATCTCTAACGAGTTATTCTTATTGGATATAACTAATCCAATCTCTGATGAATTCTTTCATTCGGTTCTAATGTGTCTTGTTCTCGAGCTCTGTAAACCAAAGCGCTGATACCAAATGTAACGACCCAAACTTCCCCGTAAAGGAAAGTACGGATTGCTTTGAGAACAACACTCATCAGAACACAAACAAAAGAACATTTTCATTGCTATTACAACAATTACATCAAAGTACAAGAATATAACAGAGTATGAATAATTATTTTACATTTGATAAATACAATATCAGAGATTTAAATTACATTAAATAGCAGCGGAAAAATAATACAAAATACAATCGAATGAAATACACGAATATAGAGCTTTCAGAATATCGCTTCAGTTGTAAACCAGAATGCTGTGAAAATAAATCTGCAAAACCAAAACTACTTGCTGCCCATGTGGAAAGTATAGGCACCCAGAGTTTTGTAGGATCTAAATTAACCCTAGAGGGGGGGTGAATAGGGTTTATCGCAGATTTTTACAGAATAATTAAATAAAAACAGCACAGATAATAATCAGAATAAATGCGGAAAATAAATAACACAAAGATATACCCAGCTTCGGCAAAACCCTGCCTACTGCTGCATTCCCCAAGGTTTCTACTAGGAGTTAAAACAATCTCTACGCTTACAATCCCCTGTAAACTCGCGACACTCGCTCCCAACTGTTCTTAACCCTACGCTCAAAACCCTGCACTGGTTTTTATCCCCAAAACCAGATTTCCCCGAATTACAAACCCAGTAATTCGTCTCCCTAGTTTTAGAGACAAACTAGAAAACTCTGGACTGATTACAAAGTTGAAAAACAAAAAATAAAATGGAGACCCTAGTTTAAAACCCTAGTTTTGTTTTAAAAATCCTTCTTTTTTTTTTAAAAAAAAACTTAGTCTTTTGATATAGACTTTGGCCGGTCCCTTTTTTTATTTTGCTCCACCACTTTTTACTTGAGCCCGACTTCCTTTAATTCTCTCTGGAAATAGAAATGGCGGCTAAAAGAAAACTAGGGTTTCTCTTGAACACACTGAATCGAGATGCCTGGTTGATGAAAATCAGTTGTCTGCTACTCGATTCTTCGGCTTCAATCTCTGGTGACTTGTATTGTCTTCGATTGAGTTTATGGACTCTGATTTGGATCCAAGTTTTCTCGATTTCTGGTATGATTTTACTATTCGATTTTTATGCTTTAATTGTGCTTGAACTAGGATGATCATAGCCGATGATGATGTGGGTGTTCTTATAGGGTTTTGAAACCCTAATTTTGTGCTCTGATTTCGTATTACTTTGGTTATGATATATACGGAAATATTGGAACTTTAAATCATCGTATTTTCTGGAATTTTTGATTAAGTCTTGATCTTTGAAACCCTTGATTTGATATATTCGAAAATTTTGGGGCTTTTGAAATCGGCTTTTATTTGTTCTTGAATTTCTGGAAATTTCTTGCGGCTGATCTGGAACTTTTGATTGAGTCTTCCTTGACTTCGAATTCCTTGATTTGAACTTGTGATTAATATATATTTTGCGTGATGAATTCTTCCTTGCCTCGTATGCTTCTGGAACTTTGAATTTGTCTTGAAATAAATTTAAATCCTGATTTCTGGAATTTAAAAAAATTCTTTGAATCTTTCTTTTCAAAGCAAAACAATTTTTCCTGTCTTTGATATGAACAGTTGCTTCTTTTTAAAAAAAAAACTGGACAGATGCTTCGCTTGACTTCCTTGTTTACATATATACAATCCAGTGTATATGTAAATACACCATTGATACTCCACGTTTCCATGAACCTGTTTTAACTGCAGTTGTCTTGAACCATTGTGATTGCATACATCATAGTATTTGCTTTGTTTATGAGCTCGATCATTCTTGTTTACCACTTGTATAATGCACCACACCCTTGCATGCCTGACTTGTACATCTATGTTGCTCCTGACTTGGTACATGTATACTAACTTGATGCTGATCAATGTTGGTCTGGCCATTTGAGCCTGCACTTCCATTCAGTGTACTGAACTGCTTTATTATTGTTGTTACATGTACTATATCCAAATGCTTTGTAGTGTGCCTGAAATACTGGGCTGAACCATTTAGCTTGTTTTTTCCTATTTTACGTTGTACTGTTCCTTTTTCTTGTCTGATCAATGCTTTTTATTTGGACTTTATTTTATATGTATTGCATGTTACTTCCCCTTAGAACATGCTGTGTACATTACATGTATATATGAATTTCAACACTGCATAAACTTCATCATGTTGTTCACTACCTTGTTTTCAACCTGACCCACTTGAGTTATCTTGTCTACACTTGCCTTTGTCCATAGTTGAATCTGCTTGATTGATCTTGAGAATATACTGATTTAAAAACTTGCCAAGTCTTGCACTGTTAATTGATGATTTCGACCCTTATTTGAGAATTGATTTCATGCCTTATCTGTCTTGATTTATTGAGATGATTTTCTCTGATTTGTGGACTTGTCACTGATTGCAATTTGCTAAAAACTGTTGATACATAGATTTCCTGATTTCACCTTGTTCTCATTGTTCACTTGCTGGTTCAGTTCGACATGCTGCTTAGTTGTTGAACACTCTTATCATTAATAAATCTGTTGTACATTGCACCGATTTCATGCCATATAAAACTTGATCCCATCAGGTCTTTACTATGTGATTGCATTTGACAGTTGCCTTGTGGTCTTGACTATGCTCATTTAAACTTTGCTGAGTTGCATGCCATGTTGTGCATTTTTGACTTTGTTCATTACATGAACATGCTTGTTCCCTGATATTTACCATGTGACCATGTTTATGCTGCCTTGAACAACTTGATCATGTGACATTGCTCTATGCTGGTTGACTTGAAAATTGATGTTGCATTGACTTCTTGCATGTATCACCATATTTCTGTTTTGCTCCTTGGTTAATATCTTTTTTTTTCTTTTTCTTTTAATGTCCACTGAGTCGAGACGGTTCTTGTGGCTACTCCTCAGTCGCGACACTGGATTGGCGTGGCAGTGCACACGTGCATACACGTGTGTATATGCAGCCATCCAGACGAGTTTTTCAGTCCCTGCATATCAGACCAAGTCTAGAAAAATGATGAGAAACACACCGTAATTCTGAGGCAAATAAAATTTAAAAAATAAATTTTTATTTGCTTTTATTTAATTTTATTTTTGTTGCAGTCTACTGTGTGTGTTCTTTTGTATTAACAGGTATGAAGATGACTGAATTGACTGTGGAATGCTGTGAAGTCAAGAAGACTGAAGACGATGATATTCATATGTGTCGGTATATACGAGTGAACTGTATAGAAATGTAGTATATATGAAAGTGTAAGTGTTGTAAAGAGGAGCTAAGTACGAAATTGAATATATTGAAATGTATATTAGTGATGTATGTACAAATAGTGGAGTTGTAAATCTGTACTGTTTAAATACCGAAATAAAATATTCTTATTCAAATAAAATACTGTGTGAATATTTAAAATACTGTGTGAATATTTAAATTTCTGTATAGTTGTATTTTACTTAAATAGAAATATTATATTCCTGTCTGATGTGTAGTATAACAGTACAGTTACAAACACATTCAATAATAAAATATATTTGGTTGTTATCATCAAACAAAAATCATATAATTGTGTATACAACACTGTTATATACAACAATCTCCCCCTTTTGATGATGACAAACAAATAAAAGATTTTGAATGTGTTTTGAACGTGAAATATATTACTCCCCCTATTTGTATGCTCCCCCTACAACTGAACTCCCCCTATATATATGGAAAAATATGAATGATGAAATCCAATTGACCAATCTCCCCCTAGATATTTAATTTCCAATATTAAAATATTTTTGAATTAAACACTCATCAATCAAAATCTTGACCATTCTCCCCCTTTTGTTATCATCAAAAGGATAATAGAAATTGAAATAGTGATGAATATTGACTATAAATATAAATTCAAATTAAGAGAGAGAATATATATCGTAAATCCCATTTAATCAAACTAAAATCATAATAATCTTTAAATCAGAAGCAAATTTCACTTTCAGAATGAATGGATTTACGATGGATTTTATCGAATGAGGAGAGTTCAATAAAAATTGAATATTTGAATATGAATTTTAAAGATTTTAAATATGCTAAAAAAATGTTAAGCACTTTCTAACCACGCATAGCCCAAAGGTCTTTTAAATGGGGTTAGTAGTAACTTAACTTTATCCTCTCTAATGAGTTCCATCCATGCACAGCCCGAAGGTCTTTTAAGTGAGAATGGAAGCACATAGAAATTAAGGTAATTCACCCACGCATAACCGCGAGGATTTTTAAATGGGAGTGAATACCAAGGATAAATTTTTTTTTTTTTTTAATTTCAAGAATAATTAGAACTCCCCAAATTAAATAAAACCATGATGAATGACAGAAATATGGTAGATATAGAAGATGGTCGTGAAATAAGCTCTAATTCAAAGATATTATAAAATCTGTTTAATCATCATGAGATTTAAAATAATATCTCTTCTAGTTATGAATTATACCATAGTCGCAACTCATCACAGTTTCATAAATCTATCAATAATTTTGATGAGTCCCAAAACGGTTCAAATTAATCAATAATTTCAATTTTTGAATAAATAATCAAAAATAATTTTAAAATTGAAAATATCAATTTTAAGAGGAGTTTTTGAAAAATGCAAGTTGAAAATCAACTTAAAAAAAATCAATCAGTTAAAAAATGAAATTTTCTAATATTTTTAATACTGATTGTTCCTAGACAATTTTTTTTTTAAAACTATTTATATATTAATTTGATTCAAATTGCCTATGAATTTTAACTAAATTCAGTCACTGATTTTCCAACTTCTCATTTAATCACCAATGAATCAAATCAATTTCCTTATCAGAGCAGCACAAGATTATTTTCAAAGCAAGAATCACAAGTGATATTTTCTGAGAATTTTTTAGACAAACTCAAGAAACAGTCAACTTATCAAATTTGAAGATGATTGTTTAAAATCACCAAAAAAAATCAATTTTTTTTTTTTTTTATGATCCAAGAATTTCAACAATTCATAACGAATGATTTCAAAAACAGCCAAGTAAAAATAAACTAAAAGGAATAAAAGTACGAGTTTAGAGATCATACCTGACTTACCATAATCAACGTGATGCAATGAATCTCCAACTCTGAATCTATGGCTAAGGAACTTCAAATAATTCGATATATGAATCAACTTGAATTTTATCTTTCTTAAGCACAGTTGTTCCTCAGCCTCCTATGATACCTAAATGTTTATATGATCGAGTGGTCTAACAAAAATTGTTTTACCACTCTTATCTTTGTTTACACGTTTTGGTACCCAAACCCGTTTATATAACAATCCATTACTATTCACTAGCGTACCCTTTGGAACCCAAATTTGTTTAGATTTGCTTAAATTTATTTTGTTAATTTTTGGAATCCAAACAGATTTAAATGAATTGTTTTTAAACGAGTTATCAATTTGTTTATGATTTAAAAACCCTTTGAAATTATTAAATTTCAAAAATTCAATTTGATCGTTTTCAAAGCCAATTAAAGGATTTTTAAAATCATTAAAATTTTGTTTTTCAACTTGATCAGATTCAAATCCAAGTCCTTTTTTATTCTGAGCAAAAAATTGATTTTTTAACAACATATTCAACGATTTCTCTCCTTTAGAAAATTTAGTCAAAGCTGACTCAAGTCGTTGAATTTTAAATTTAAGATCGCTATTTTCTTTCATTAAATTTGAACAACGATTAATAGCGATTTTCCTTTTTTCAGCATCAGTTTGTTTTAAAATCAAATTTTCGTTTTCAAGTGCTTTGATTCTAGCATTGGACTTGAAAATTTCAATTTCAAATTGTTCTTGCTTTTCAAAATCAAGTTTTTCAGATTCTCTAAACTTTTCAATCACCTTTTCAAAATCAAGATTTTCATTTTTCAAATTCATGTTTTCACTTTTAAGTAACTCAAGATCAGTTTTTAATTTCAAAAAATCGTTACTCAAAAATTGACATTTTTCACATTCTGAAAGCGGTGAATTCTTAACTTTTTCAAGTTTTGTTTCTAAACTGTTATTTTCTTGAACTAGTTTTGACCTATCAGATTTTAATTTCTTAACTTTTAGTTCAAGAGAATCAACGGTTTTTGTGAGATCATGACACATTAAAATTAAATCTTTATAAGTAAAACTCGATACCTCACTTGAATCCTCTTCACTACTTTCTGTATCAGAATGAGCCATAAGACACAAATTAGCTTCCTCTTCTTCACTTTCAGAAACTTCTTCTCCTTCTTCGTCATCCCATGTAGCAGCAAAGGCTTTCTTCTTTCTTCTGAACTTCTTTTTCTTTTCATTTTTAAGATGTGGGCAATTTGGTTTGATATGTCCGGGTTTCTTGCAATTGTAGCAAAACACTTCATCGTTTGAACTATCTGAACTTTCAGACTTGTCGGTTTTTGAATTCTTCTTTCGTGGTTTGTATTTTCCTTTGGCCCACTTTTTCAAAACCATGGCTAGCTCTTCAGCGGGATTATCATCATTACTTTCAACAGAATTATTTAGAGCGATCGTCTTTTTCTTTGATTCAGAATCCTTTCGTTCTTCTCTTGCTTTTAACTCCATCTCGTAAGTTATCAGATTTCCGATCAACTCTTCCATGCTTACTTTATTCAGATCTTTTGATTCTTGAATCGCCGTCACCTTTGCTTCAAAATTCATCGGTAGCACTCTCAGTATCTTTCTGATCAATTCCACTTCGGTATAGGTTTTGCCAAGAGCTTTTGCATTGTAGACCAGTGATGAGAAGCGTCCATACATCTCTTTTATATCTTCGTCTTTTTGCATAGAGAAATTTTCATATTCGTTGCTGAGTAGAGCGAGACGAGATTCCTTTACTTGAGATGTCCCTTCGTGTGTGACCTCCAACGTATGCCATATTTCCTGTGCTGTCTCACAATGAGAAATTCGATTAAATTCAGTTTTATCAAGAGCACAAATTAAAGCATTCATTGCTTTGGCATTAGTTGAAAATAATTTTTTATCATTAGCATCCCACCTATCTTTTGATTTAGGAATTTCAACACCACTAACAATAACAGTGGGAGATCTATAACCCGTTTCAATAATATCCCATACATCATAATCGACTGAACTCAAATAAATTTTCATCCTAGCTTTCCAATATGCATAATCAGTTCCATTAAACATTGGTGGCCTAGCTATGGACTGACCCTCAGAAAACGCGTTGTTTGACAAATTCATGACTCTAGAGTTAAAAATACCTGCTCTGATACCACTTGTAGGATCTAAATAAACCCTAGAGGGGGGGTGAATAGGGTTTATCGCAGATTTTTACAGAATAATTAAATAAAAACAGCACAGATAATAATCAGAATAAATGCGGAAAATAAATAACACAAAGATATACCCAGCTTCGGCAAAACCCTGCCTACTGCTGCATTCCCCAAGGTTTCTACTAGGAGTTAAAACAATCTCTACGCTTACAATCCCCTGTAAACTCGCGACACTCGCTCCCAACTGTTCTTAACCCTACGCTCAAAACCCTGCACTGGTTTTTATCCCCAAAACCAGATTTCCCCGAATTACAAACCCAGTAATTCGTCTCCCTAGTTTTAGAGACAAACTAGAAAACTCTGGACTGATTACAAAGTTGAAAAACAAAAAATAAAATGGAGACCCTAGTTTAAAACCCTAGTTTTGTTTTAAAAATCCTTCTTTTTAAAAAAAAAAAAACTTAGTCTTTTGATATAGACTTTGGCCGGTCCCTTTTTTTATTTTGCTCCACCACTTTTTACTTGAGCCCGACTTCCTTTAATTCTCTCTGGAAATAGAAATGGCGGCTAAAAGAAAACTAGGGTTTCTCTTGAACACACTGAATCGAGATGCCTGGTTGATGAAAATCAGTTGTCTGCTACTCGATTCTTCGGCTTCAATCTCTGGTGACTTGTATTGTCTTCGATTGAGTTTATGGACTCTGATTTGGATCCAAGTTTTCTCGATTTCTGGTATGATTTTACTATTCAATTTTTATGCTTTAATTGTGCTTGAACTAGGATGATCATAGCTGATGATGATGTGGGTGTTCTTATAGGGTTTTGAAACCCTAATTTTGTGCTCTGATTTCATATTACTTTGGTTATGATATATACGGAAATATTGGAACTTTAAATCATCGTATGTTCTGGAATTTTTGATTAAGTCTTGATCTTTGAAACCCTTGATTTGATATATTCGAAAATTTTGGGGCTTTTGAAATCGGCTTTTATTTGTTCTTGAATTTCTGGAAATTTCTTGCGGCTGATCTGGAACTTTTGATTGAGTCTTCCTTGACTTCGAATTCCTTGATTTGAACTTGTGATTAATATATATTTTGCGTGATGAATTCTTCCTTGCCTCGTATGCTTCTGGAACTTTGAATTTGTCTTGAAATAAATTTAAATCCTGATTTCTGGAATTTAAAAAAATTCTTTGAATCTTTCTTTTCAAAGCAAAACAATTTTTCCCGTCTTTGATATGAACAGTTGCTTCTTTTTTAAAAAAAAACTGGACAGATGCTTCGCTTGACTTCCTTGTTTACATATATACAATCCAGTGTATATGTAAATACACCATTGATACTCCACGTTTCCATGAACCTGTTTTAACTGCAGTTGTCTTGAACCATTGTGATTGCATACATCATAGTATTTGCTTTGTTTATGAGCTCGATCATTCTTGTTTACCACTTGTATAATGCACCACACCCTTGCATGCCTGACTTGTACATCTATGTTGCTCCTGACTTGGTACATGTATACTAACTTGATGCTGATCAATGTTGGTCTGGCCATTTGAGCCTGCACTTCCATTCAGTGTACTGAACTGCTTTATTATTGTTGTTACATGTACTATATCCAAATGCTTTGTAGTGTGCCTGAAATACTGGGCTGAACCATTTAGCTTGTTTTTTCCTATTTTACGTTGTACTGTTCCTTTTTCTTGTCTGATCAATGCTTTTTATTTGGACTTTATTTTATATGTATTGCATGTTACTTCCCCTTAGAACATGCTGTGTACATTACATGTATATATGAATTTCAACACTGCATAAACTTCATCATGTTGTTCACTGCCTTGTTTTCAACCTGACCCACTTGAGTTATCTTGTCTACACTTGCCTTTGTCCATAGTTGAATCTGCTTGATTGATCTTGAGAATATACTGATTTAAAAACTTGCCAAGTCTTGCACTGTTAATTGATGATTTCGACCCTTATTTGAGAATTGATTTCATGCCTTATCTGTCTTGATTTATTGAGATGATTTTCTCTGATTTGTGGACTTGTCACTGATTGCAATTTGCTAAAAACTGTTGATACATAGATTTCCTGATTTCACCTTGTTCTCATTGTTCACTTGCTGGTTCAGTTCGACATGCTGCTTAGTTGTTGAACACTCTTATCATTAATAAATCTGTTGTACATTGCACCGATTTCATGCCATATAAAACTTGATCCCATCAGGTCTTTACTATGTGATTGCATTTGACAGTTGCCTTGTGGTCTTGACTATGCTCATTTAAACTTTGCTGAGTTGCATGCCATGTTGTGCATTTTTGACTTTGTTCATTACATGAACATGCTTGTTCCCTGATATTTACCATGTGACCATGTTTATGCTGCCTTGAACAACTTGATCATGTGACATTGCTCTATGCTAGTTGACTTGAAAATTGATGTTGCATTGACTTCTTGCATGTATCACCATATTTCTGTTTTGCTCCTTGGTTAATATCTTTTTTTTTCTTTTTCTTTTAATGTCCACTGAGTCGAGACGGTCCTTGTGGCTACTCCTCAGTCGCGACACTGGATTGGCGTGGCAGTGCACACGTGCATACACGTGTGTATATGCAGCCATCCAGATGAGTTTTTCAGTCCCTGCATATCAGACCAAGTCTAGAAAAATGATGAGAAACACACCGTAATTCTGAGGCAAATAAAATTTAAAAAATAATTTTTTATTTGCTTTTATTTAATTTTATTTTTGTTGTAGTCTACTGTGTGTGTTCTTTTGTATTAACAGGTATGAAGATGACTGAATTGACTGTGGAATGCTGTGAAGTCAAGAAGACTGAAGACGATGATATTCATATGTGTCGGTATATACGAGTGAACTGTATAGAAATGTAGTATATATGAAAGTGTAAGTGTTGTAAAGAGGAGCTAAGTACGAAATTGAATATATTGAAATGTATATTAGTGATGTATGTACAAATAGTGGAGTTGTAAATCTGTACTGTTTAAATACCGAAATAAAATATTCTTATTCAAATAAAATACTGTGTGAATATTTAAAATACTGTGTGAATATTTAAATTTCTGTATAGTTGTATTTTACTTAAATAGAAATATTATATTCCTGTCTGATGTGTAGTATAACAGTACAGTTACAAACACATTCAATAATAAAATATATTTGGTTGTTATCATCAAACAAAAATCATATAATTGTGTATACAACACTGTTATATACAACAAGTTTAGGTTAAAACAATAAACTCCAAGTCAGTCATGGGACAGGTATGAGAACTCAAAAACAGTTATTAACTTGATTTTAAAGTTAGGTAAATCAATGGACCTCGCCGCTAATGCGGAACGGGTTTACTCCCAGGAATACCAGTGCATAAAATAAACAGCGCAATGCTCTTTAGAAAAATGAAACCATTATAAGACTGAAGTCCCATGCAACGCAAGCCGAAGGATAGATTTTTACCTTATAATGGTAAAAAAAAATGCTTAGTACGTGAAATTCATCTTTTATACTATAAGTGCACAGTGTAGAAATAAATTTCGAATATAAATGTATCAATCCTAGGTGGCATAATATATCATGTAAGTGGCATAATATTATGTCACCATATTCGTAGGCAACTAAAACCATAAAGCTCGTATTGGAAAATTGGGTTTCCATCATGATGGCTGCTGATTCGAAAGATCTATCACGAATGTGTCTCCACGGCTTACGTCTCGGCAAGAGAAAACACCGTAATACATATACTATGCACTTTGGATGAGCATCAATATGTTCTATCCCCATGGGATTCGGCTGAAATGACCTATCCCAATCTCCAGATGTGGAGCGACCACACCCAGCATAACTCGACCGACCAAATCCATATATATATATATATATAAAGTATATTGGTAAAACCTGCTAATTAAAAAAATTGTTCACCATCACACCGGGGTGTGAGGCTCGCGAAGTAACATTGTACACAAAGCTATGCTAATTAAAGCTATGTTTTGATCATCATCCACAAGGCTCTGCTTTTCAACAAAAGCCTTGATCCATGCATCTTAGCATGCCACACTGTCAATCCATGCCATATCATTGATCATCTACCAATATATATAACCTTTGAGCTCGTACGTTTCGGAGAAGGGTGTTAAGCAGAGAATAAATTCTCCACCACCAAACATATATATATATATATATATATATATATTTAGCAGAGATCAACGAATACAACATTAAGAATACAACGTCAGACATACCATCCATTTACAAGTCCGTTATGGGTCTGAACGAAACCGGGGGCACTTATTCCTCGTCCCATATGTCCAATATAGGGGAGAGGTCCTCGCATATCCGTCGATCTCCAATTACGTTTGGATGATCACCACTTATTACATTGTCTTGGGTGTACGGCCCATTCAAGACATCAGTAATCACCCAAACGATGTGAAGAACTCCGGTCTTCAACCACCTCTTCATCTTCGAATCTTGATCATCGTAGAAATTATTCAGAATGGGTTAAACCCGATCTTTCCGAATAATTCGCGTATTTTATAAACAAGTGCTATAAAAACACATCAACGCCTCATTCCAATTCAGAATATTCTTTTAATAAAATATTCACAGTACTAGGGAAATGTTCCCATCAATTTTACCAAAAATAAATTCTTTAAATTTATTATTTGATCTTCCTATGGATCTCATTTACAAAGATTTTATTTTATCTTTATCAATTCTAAACCAAATTGAGGTTTATTAACAAGTCGGGACTAGCGAATCTTACCGAAGTAATCCTTTATTTATCAAACCCAATCCCAACCTATTCATCCTATGGAGAAAAACTGGCAGTACTCCATATCTAACACCCACTATGTTATTGATAAATTTAATTACCATTTCACGTTCAAATCTAATTAAAGATTTTATTATCCTCTGGGGTAAAACTGGTGGTGCTCCATTCTTGATCATTTCAAGAATTCGATAAATTTAATTATCTCATTCTCATTTCAATCTAATTAAAATTTATAAAATTCCAATTTGGGTTTAAGATCAAAATCATTGCTTTATGGTTATTCAAATTTAAGAAATTATTCTTATCTTTAACTGGGTTAAAGAACTAATGTCATTTAAAACATTGTTCACGATAAACCCAAAATCCTATTCCGTTCAATTCCAATTTAATATATTAAATTGGAAAACTTCTCTTTAGAAAATTCTATTAAATCTTTATTAAAAGATTAATAAATTACAAACCATAACTTCACTATTAATCGGGTTTTAAGAACTAATGTCATTTAAAACACTGTTCACAATCAACCCAAAAATCAACTTCCTTTTAATTTCAATTATGTTTGTTAATTGTAAAATTCTCATTTAAATCTTAATTAAAAGATTTATTCTTTTCTCAAATAGGTTTAAGAACAGTGTCAATTTAAACACCATTTCATCTATTACATGCAAATTTAGTCCAATCCATATTCATGTTAGAAATTATATTTTTCACATATGATTCTTTTAATCCTAACTAACATGATAAAAGTGACGATTTGATGATAAATCATATTTTAATATCTAATTCTCTTTAATGTAATAAACATACAATGAAAATGTAATTTCCATTGTCAAATCTTTTATTTAAAAACATGTCTCATTTTAATGCAACAAACATACAATGAAAATATAATTTTCGTTGTTTAATCTTTTATTTAAAAACATGATTCAATAAAAATGTAATTTTAATCTTCAAATCTTTTTAAATGAAAACATGATACAATAAAAATGTAATTTTTATTGTCAAATCCTTTAATGAAACGATACTTCATTAAAAATGTAATCTTTATTTTCTAATGCTACTAATGAAACAGAACAACAATAAAAATAATCTTTCTTATGTAATCTTTTTATTAACACCAAATGACAATAAAAATATGTTCTTTCTATTCTACTCTTTTTATTGAAACAAAATGACAATAAAAATATGTTCTTTCTATTCTACTCTTTTTATTGAAACTAAATGACAATAAAAATATGTTCTTTCTATTCTACTCTTTTTATTGAAACAAAATGACAATAAAAACATGTTCTTTCTATTCTACTCTTTTTATTGAAACAAAATGACAATAAAAATATGTTCTTTCTATTCTACTCTTTTTATTGAAATGAAATGACAATAAAAATGTATTCTTTCTATTTTAATTTTTTTATTGTAACAAAATGACGATAAAAATGTATTGTTTCTATTCTAATCTTTTTATTGAAAACAAACTTCACTAAAAATACAATTTTTTTATCTAATCTTTTTATTGAAAACAAACTTCAATAAAAATACATTCTTTTTAATCTAATCTTTTTATTGAAAACAAACTTCAATAAAAATACAATCTTTTACTTAAAAATGTCCTTTTACATTATTTACATTAAAAATGTCCTTTTACACTATTTACATTAAAAAAGTTCTTTTATACAAAAATGTCCTTTACATTATTTACATTAAAAATGTTCTTTTATATAAAAATGTCCTTTTACATTATTTGCATTAAAAATGTTCTTTTATAAAAAAATGTCCTTTTACATTATTTACATTAAAAATGTTCTTTTATATGAAAATATCCCTTTACATTATTTACATTAAAAATGTTCTTTTATATGAAAATGTTCTTTTACACTATTTACATTAAAAATGTTCTTTTTTATGAAAATGTCCTTGTACATTATTTACATTAAAAATGTTCTTTTATAACAATAAAAAGATTTATTTTATACTTAATCAAAATATGTCAATTTACACGTTCCTAAATGTAAACAAAAGAATAATTTTTATTGTAAAACAAATTCTGATAATTTTTACGTTCCTACATACCATAAAAAGAATAACTTTTTATTTTAAAATAGTCGTTTATTTCTGAATTGGAAGGAGACCTAATCAATTACCATATAATTTTAGTTATATGGGTTTCATACATCGCATGTATTTTATAATCATGATATATAATCACTAAACATCCAAATAACAACCTGAGTGCATTCTACAACTAATCACAAGGGAGATGTATGATCAAAATATCATCCCAAAACCCGTGTGGGATTTCAACCAACACATATATAATAAATTATTTGTGCACTTGGGCGATGTGTAAAAATTATCGTCCCAATCACATAAACAAGTCGGATAACTTGTAAATGGAAGTATAATCATATTTAAATTATCATAAATACAATAACATTATTTTAACATGTTAAATATTGCAAAACTCGATCATATCATAACATCGTATAACAACACAACAATTCATCCAAATATTACAATTATAGACAATTCATATACTTTCAGTTATAAAAATAAATAACTGTACAAAAGGGTTAAGTGGGAAAGTGTAACGACCCACTATTTTGAACCATTCAAATCGACAATAAACCTCACATGTCAGACTTGAATCATCCAAAACAATAGATTGTTAATAAAATTCAGGGTAAAATAAAATCAATCACAGAATCACAAACAGATCACAGACACAGAATAACTCGTAGCGGAAAATAAAACCATAGTAGTTCATGAAGCTACTACATAAAATAGTCTCAAAGAAGTACATAAGTGACATAGACATCGCAAATACATCAAGTCTCAGACAGATAAATGATATATCAGTACATACCGATGCCAAATCAACTAGAATCAAAATAACTGAAGGAAAAGATAGATAACAGCCACAGCTCCAAAAGGTCTCTAGCTCCAAAACAAGACTCCAATGGTGTGCTACTCAGGCTGACCCGAGCAAAATGCAAAGACAAAACACTCGGATCAGGACTAACATTCTCATAACAGAAAATTCAACTCAATTGAAATATTCAACTGAAATGCATAGATAAACTTAGAAGATGTTTGGGATTTCCATCCTCTAAGGATCCGATAAACTATATCATATAATACACTACGCTATTATAATAATGTCTACGGGAAATATAATATTGAAAATAGCGTAAGCGGGATTACCATTATTACCCTTACACCGTTTATAAACGTTGTATTCTATACAGTACTATAAACTCCACCAAAATCGGTGGGCTATCAGGGAGCACTCCATAGGTACAACGCAAAACAAATTCGTAATAGGCGCGATCAAGGTAATATGACAAGGCACTCGAGGAAATACCCAGGGTAGGATCTACCAATTGCACTCCCGGACCGGTGGTGACGCATAGCAGCCACTATCGCCCACCTCGAACACACTCCCATAATCAAGGGTGGATCCACCAATCAAATCACTAAGTAATAGATATGGTTTGAAGAAGCGTGTTCGATAAAGGGTGCGACCCCATTAATCACGGTATAACTCCTGTTTTAGTCATTTTAATTATGACTCGAAAGTCAAGGCTATCCATCATCGTTCTCTTACTTCATTCCAGCATCGTTCGTCAAATCCATCCTACTTCGTTCTTGATTCTCCACGGCATACACAGTTGTTAAAGTGGTATCGGTATTGACAGAGAGTATGTTGATACCGACTCCGGTCTCTTTAACAACCAATCGCTTATTTCACACCGTGGTTATTTTTATAAATCAAATTGAATATTAAAATCACAAGTTATCATTAAAATCAACTTCAAAATATTAACTATAATGTATTTGAAAATTTCCTATTTTAACATCTTTGAAATCGTTAAGTTTGTATAAGTCGAAATCATTTCAAACATCGATTTTTTAAATCAAAATAATTCATTTATTAAGTATAACTTAAAAAAAAATCTTTAAAATAAAATAATCTTAAAACAACTTCGTTTTTGAAACTTTATATCACTTGAAATTTTAAAATCAATTTATTTCAAAACATTTCGAAATCAACCACGGTGTCCATATATAGTTTTCTACCTAGGGTCAAGTGATCAATTCAATCCTAGTTAATTCAATATTTACGGGTATGTATCATTTCAACCCGTAATCCCAAAATCAATCAAACCGCTCAGGTCTATCATTTCAACCTATAACGATTTTCCTAACCTATAAGATCGTTCGGGTATATATCATTTCACCCATTGTGATTTCTTAAGCTAAGGGAACTTGCAGTGTGAGAGCGACAAAAATAAACATAAATGAAATATCATATAACATACATATCATCACATTACAATCACATATCACTTGTGCACAAATTTTGTGTCATATAAATGTCGTGTCATAGCGTGTCATATGTGAGCAACTCATATATCAATAATGTGAATTTCTACAAACTAGTTCTACGCATTTCAATCAACATTTCAATAAAATTAAATTTACAGTCATGAAAAATGGCAGTCAAGTGTGAGATAAACTCACCTTTCGTGGTACGGAAAATGATAACGGTACGGACAAAACAAGAGATGATGACGAAACCTGAGCGCACTCGAAACCGAATCAAATCAACTACGAGCGAACCGAATCTGTTTACACAAGCGAACACAAAATTAATTAAACTAATTTTTATTTTTATTATTATATTTTTCTCATTAGCTATACGGTAGAAGAAAAAGAAAAGAAAAAAAAATGTATAATAATACTAAACGCATGGAACAAAATGCATGGGACAACATGCATAAAATTCAAATGCATGCTACATGGACCCAACGTGTTGTCTTATTTTGTAAAGTGAGCATCACCATTTACTCACCATTTACTACTACTATTTTTCAACTTTATTTGGTTACTACCGCATGCCTTTTGTTCCAAAAGCATGGGACATATTCACGCTACTGGGAGCATGCAACTAACGCATGTCCCCATTCCCTCTTTTTTTTTTTCTTTTTTTTTTTAACAACAAAACAAAAGACCTTTTTTTTTCACAAAACAAAAAGACAAAAAAAAAAAAAAACGATAGAATTTTTTTTTCTGGGAACAAAACTAACAAAATGTTTCCAACTGTAGAATGCAACAAGTGCATGGCAAAGGCAATGCAAAGCAACGCATGGGACATGCATTTGTCCCAAATGCATGCTACAGGTTGGTCCCAAAACGCATGCTGTTAAACCAATTTTTTTTCCCTTTTTTTTTTTTTTTGAAACAAAACAAAAGATTTAAAAAAAAAACTATACGATAGAAAGAAAAATGAAAATTTTAGAACCCAAACAAAACGCATGGGCACAACATGCATGTTACATGCAACTAACGTGTTCTCTTATTTTGGAAAGTGGAACCACCATTTATTAGTATACTGTAACTTCATTTGGTTACTACAACATGGAATACATGCATGTCGTTTGTTCCAAAAGCATGAAACATATTCACGCTGCTGGAAGCATGCAACTATCGAAATTTTTTTTTCAACAACAAAAGAAAAAACTTTTTTTTCACAAAACAAACAACAACAAAAAAAAAAAAAAAAAAAAAAACCGTTAGAAATATTTTTTCTTTAAGAACAAAACTAACAAAATGTTTCCAACAAATGCATGGCAAAGGCAATGTAAAGCAAGGCATGGAACTTGTCCCTACTGTATGCTACATGCTACAGAAAGAGGCCAACGCATGCATTTGTTTTTTTTTTTTTTTTTTTTTTTTACATATAAATAAACCCAACATCAGAGAAAGAAATCTCACCAAGCAAAAGCAAGGCAACGCAGACTAAACAGAGGGCATGGCAGCAGCAAAGCGGCTTCGACAAGCTCGGGTTGCAGGCTCACAGCTAGGCAGTGGTGAGGCGGCTAACTGGGAGGGAAGATAGGAGTGGATATGATGCGGTGGAGAAATGCGGTGAAGAGGAGGTGATGAGAGAGTGTTATAAATATGTGTTGTTATGGTTTTTTTTTTTCTCCGGAGGAGTTTCAGATCTGAGTAAATAAGGAAGAAATATGGGCAGGTGAAATGAGGCAGATAAATGAAAAAAAGAAGGAGGCGCATTGGTTAAAAGGGAAAGAAGGTGCAGCAAGGCACGTGATAGCTGCTGAGATATTATGTTTTTTTTTTGTAACCGTTAAGGACATGCGATATGTGTGATTTTCATTTCTTGGACAAGAGGAAATGACACAAATATAGAATGAAAACTTAAATAAAAAATTTAACCCATGAACGCTTCATATAAGGTATCCAACCGGAATTTTCTTTTCGATGTTTAACGAACGGTGCTACAATTTAGATTTAAACTTGTTGCGCACCAACGGAAAAATATTACGAAATCGACGCTTACGCGCTACGTACCGAAAACTTGCAATTTTTCCGAATGACGTAAAATTTGATTTAATCAAATCAAACAACGGAAACCGTCGAATTATAACGCGCAGAAAAGTAATAAAACGGCGTAAACAAACAAATTTTAAGTTTCAGTTTTTATTTATTTATTTAAGATAATCAGTTAAATTTCAATGCAAAAATTTACGAGTCGTTACACTCTCCCCTACTCAGAACTTTTCGTCCTCGAAAAGAACGAGTTAAGAAAATCGAAGAACGAATCAACGAATAAAGAGATAAATTCGATTCAAATGAATACCTGAGACAAATAATTCCGGATTCGAAGCACGCATGCTCCCCTCTGTCTCCCAAGTGCATTCTCGATCGTCAGTACTCCATTGTACCTTGACCAAGCTAACAGACTTCTTTCTCAGTTGCTTCGTACCTCTATCAACGATACAAAGTGGTTTCCTTTCAACAGTCAGGTTTGGCTCCAACTCTAAATTGTCAATCAAAGCTGGTTGGACGATCAAGGAAGGATCGTGGAGATATTTACGGAGATGTGAAACGTGGAATACATTATGCACCCCTGAGAGTTTCTCAGGCAACTCAACATGATAAGCAAGCAGACCAACTCTCTCCAATATCCGAAAAGGACCAATGTACCTAGGCGCAAGCTTCCCTTTCCGACCAAAACGAATAACGTTCTTCAATGGAGAAATCTTCAGAAAGACCTGATCTCCAACATCAAACACTAAAGCCCTTCGTCGTCTATCGGCATACTTCTTCTGTCGATCCTGAGCAATCCTCATCTTCTTCCTAATATCCTCAACTTTCTCAGAAGCTTCTAATATCATATCCGGTCCAAGTACTAACCGATCTCCAGACTCAATCCAACACGACGGAGAATTGCACGAAAGTCCGTACAAAGCAGCAAATGGTGACATTTTAATACTAGCCTGAAATCAACAATGGATTCAAAAGGTAGAATTTTAAAATGAAAGACTAAATTCGAAGATAGATCGATACCTGATAACTATTATTATAGGTGAATTCGACAAGATGGAGATGATCTTCCCAAGACCCACCATAATCAAGAACACAAGCACGAAGAAGGTCTTCTAAAATTTGGTTCACCCTTTCCGTTTGACCATCGGTCTGCGGATGGTAAGCAGTGCTGAGATTTAGACGAGTTCCTAAAGCGTCCTGAAAACCTCTCCAAAAGTTGCTGGTAAAGATAGGATCTCGGTCACACACAATACTCTTCGGAACTCCGTGCAATCTGACAATCACTCGCATATAAATCTGAGCCAAACTTGAAGCAGTACGATTAGCTCTAACTGGAATGAAATGAGCAGACTTGGTTAACATGTCAACTATTACCCATATGCTCTCATTTCCTTTTCTCGTCCTGGGAAGACCGTCGATAAAATCCATAGAAACTTGTTCCCACTTCCAATTGGGAATCTCAAGCGGTTGTAACAATCCTGCGGTCTTTTGATGGTCAGCCTTAACCTGCTGGCAAGTGGCACACCTACTCACATAAACAGAAACATCCTGTTTCATACCATTCCACCAATACAACTTCTTCATGTTCTGGTACATCTTCGTCACACCTGGATGAATAGAGAGTCTAGACCGATGGTTCTCCTTAAGTACCTCCTGTCTCAATCCATCAACATTAGGAACACAAATACGACCATTAATCCTCAAAATCCCTTTTTCATCAATCTGAGCATCCATATCTCCTTGGTTACCTCCTTCTCGCCTTTGAACATTTTCCTTCATAAGCCTAAGCACATCATCCTCATCTTGCTTAGCTACTATACGATCCATAATAGGTGAAGAAACAACAATCTGATACAACATTGCCTTCTTCCGACTCAAAGCGTCGGCTACCACATTAGCTTTACCAGGAGTATAATTAATATCCAAGTCATAAGCAGCTTGGAACTCCAACCATCGAACCTGCCTCTAGTTAAGATCCTTCTGGCTGAATATATACTTCAATGACTGGTGGTCGGTGAATAACACAAATTTGGTCCCCAAAAGATGGTGTCTCCATAGCTTCAAAGCAAAAACCACAGCGAGTAATTCCAAATCATGAGCTGCATAATTGGCTTCATGAGTTTTCAGCTGACGACTGGCATAAGCAATAACCTTTCTGTTCTGCATCAAAACAGCTCCCAAACCCTCTCGACTAGCATCAGTATATATCGTCAATCCATCAGTTCCATTTGGGACGGTAAGAACAGGAGCAGAAGTAAGCTTTCGCTTTAACTCAATGAAAGCTGCTTCACACTTCGAATTCCAAACAAACTTAGTATTTTTGCGAGTTAAAGCAGTGAGAGGTGTGGCAATCCGAGCGAAATTCTTAATAAATCTCCTATAATAACCAGCAAGACCAAGAAAGCTACGAATATCTGTAGGGGATTTGGGCCTTTCCCAATCCTAAAGATAGAATAAGGAATTAGATTCAAAGAAAGATACAATGATTAAAATTATGAAAAGATGAAATGATAGAACTTACATTGATCGCGGCAATCTTCACAGGATCAACCGAAACCCCATTCTCGGAAACAATATGGCCAAGAAATCTAACTTCGTCTTTCCAAAAATGGCACTTCGAAAACTTGGCTTCAATTGATGTTTCCTTAGAGTATCAAGAACATAACTCAAATGCGACTTATGCTCGTCCTCTGATTTGGAAAAGACGAGTATATCATCAACAAAGACAAGAAGAAACTTGTTAAGAACATCACGGAAAACACGGTTCATAAGATCGACAAAGAAAGCTGGAGCATTAGTTAAACCAAACGGCATAACTAACCACTCATAGAAACTGTTCTCCGAACGAAAAGCTGTCTTAGGAATGCTTTCCTCGGCCACTCTAAGCTGATGGAACCCCGTGGCAAGATCTAGCTGAGAGAACACCTTAGCTCCGTGGAGCTGATCAAACATATCATTGATCCTTGGCATCGGATATCTGTTCTTGAGTGTGAGTTTATTCAACTCTCTATAATCTACACACATCCTTAAAGAACCATCTGACTTGGTCACAAATACAACTGCCGCGCCCCATTCTGAATAACTCTGCCTAATTAATCCCTTCGAGGATAAGTCTTCTATCTGCTTCTTCAATTCAATTTTCTCCTTAGGTGCCATCCTTCTTGGGGGAAGTACTACTGGTCGAGCTCCGGGAACAAGATCAATGCGGAATTCAATTTCCCGTTGAGGAGGGAGAGAAGTAACTTCACCGAAAACATCAGAGAAGAGTTTAACGACAGGAGTAGAATCAAGATCGCTAGGCTGGGAATCAAGAGAAAAGATAAAACTGCCCGCGAAATTCTGAGGCATTTGACATTTAATCACCAAAGGAACACCCTCATTATCAATCAGAGAAACAACTCGGTCTTTACAAAAAATAACAGCTTCAAACTTCTTCAACCAATCGCCGCCAAGCAATACATCAAAAGCATCAAATCCAAGAATATAGAAATCACCAGTAAAGCAATGAAGATCATAAAGGAGTTTCACCCCTTTGCAAATCATACTAAGATTGGCTGGACCACCAATCAGATTAGAAACACACAAAGATTCAGAAGCATAAACGGGTCTAAGCATGTGCGCAAACTTATCGCAAAGGTCAAGTGATATGAAACTATGTGATGCACCAGTGTCAAAGAGAATGCGAATAGGATGAGAAAGCAAAGTAAAAGTACTCTGAAGCATACCCTGAGTATCATCAGTGCGGGTGGAAGAGGTAACAACAAAGACACCGGATAGTTTGCCCTTCTGTTGAGTGGGGCAATCTTTCTTCATATGGCCGGGCTGAAGACAGCTGTAACAAAGATTGTCCCTGGTTGCCTGGACGGGAGGAACAGCGGCTCCGGCTGAGTTGGGACAGCTATTGGCATAGTGACCCTTCTTGTCACACTTGAAACAAGTAATGTGAGAGATATCGATGGGTTGCCCTGGTGCTGAATATCCTATGCCCTGAGAACTCTGCCAATTCTTCTTTTGCATCTGAAAATTGGGCTTCCGCTTCTTCTGGTGGCTGGAGGATCCATGCGTCTGTGGAGCTTTCACGACCTGTTTCCCCTTGAGATTAGGAGAATTCTCCAATCTGGTGGCATAATTCATAAGAGCTGTGAATGGCTTTTCGAGGTGATTCATCAAGTTCTCATAGAACTCTGGACGTGCTCCTAAAATAAACTTCTCATTCTTCTTAAGAGGAGTGTCGATCAAGCTAGAACCAAACTGAGATAGCTCATTAAACTTCATCTCGTACTCGGCAAAAGTCATATCTCCCTGCTGGAGATCCATAAACTCTCTATATAGCTTGGACTTGCCTGCCTCGGGCATCCACTTCACGATAAAAGCTTCCCTAAGAGAAGATTCAGAAATTTAACTAAATTTCCAAAGGAAGAAAAGGAGATAACCTAAACAAATGAATAGAATCCAATTCAAAATATCACCTGAACTGATCCCAAGTGATATTAGCTTCCACAGTCTGGGTGGTAACTGATCTCCACCAATTTCTAGCTGCATCCTTCAACTACCAAGCGGCAAGCTGGCGCTTCTGAGCATCATTAATCTCAAGACCAGTAAAAATCATCTCTAAGTTCTCTAACCACTGCTGGGCGCCAAGAATACCCTCTGCTCCTGTGAACTTAGTACCTCCAAGCTGAATGTACTCCTTACTAAGCTTAGTAAAACGAGTAGGCTGGACTGGAGCAGGTGCAACAGGGGAATTTGCTCGACCCCTACCTCAACCAGTTCCTCTAGCGGCCATCTAGAAGCACAAGATTAGATTTTTAAAACAAAGGTGAGTTCGATTCAAATTTTTAAAGAAATCTAGGCAAAAGGAATTCTATCTAAGACAAATGGTAGATTCCCAACTGAAAGATAAGTTCGAAGGAAATACAACTTAGGAAAGGATCTAAATCTTTAAACAAATTTCATACCAAAACCTTTTTATATAATTTAAATAATTTAAAATCCTTTATAATCCATTTAAGAAAACATTGAAAATCATTTATAATTCAAAATTCGCACTCTCAAGAAAAGGATTCTAATGACTGATTTTGCTCATTCTAGGGTATCACTACCCTATCTCTAATGAGTTTTACCCCAAAACCTGGCTCTGATACCAATTGTAACGACCCACTATTTTGAACCATTCAAATCGACAATAAACCTCACATGTCAGACTTGAATCATCCAAAACAATAGATTGTTAATAAAATTCAGGGTAAAATAAAATCAATCACAGAATCACAAACAGATCACAGACACAGAATAACTCGCAGCGGAAAATAAAACCATAGTAGTTCATGAAGCTACTACATAAAATAGTCTCAAAGAAGTACATAAGTGACATAGACATCGCAAATACATCAAGTCTCAGACGGATAAATGATATATCAGTACATACCGATGCCAAATCAACTAGAATCAAAATAACTGAAGGAAAAGATAGATAACAGCCACAGCTCCAAAAGGTCTCTAGCTCCAAAACAAGACTCCAATGGTGTGCTACTAAGGCTGACCCGAGCAAAATGCAAAGACAAAACACTCGGATCAGGACTAACATTCTCATAACAGAAAATTCAACTCAATTGAAATATTCAACTGAAATGCATAGATAAACTTAGAAGATGTTTGGGATTTCCATCCTCTAAGGATCTGATAAACTATATCATATAATACACTACGCTATTATAATAATGTCTACGGGAAATATAATATTGAAAATAGTGTAAGCGGGATTACCATTATTACCTTACACCGTTTATAAACGTTGTATTCTATACAGTACTGTAAACTCCACCAAAATCGGTGGGCTATCAGGGAGCACTCCATAGGTACAACGCAAAACAAATTCGTAATAGGCGCGATCAAGGTAATATGACAAGGCACTCGAGGAAATACCCAGGGTAGGATCTACCAATTGCACTCCCGGACCGGTGGTGACGCATAGCAGCCACTATCGCCCACCTCGAACACACTCCCATAATCAAGGGTGGATCCACCAATCAAATCACTAAGTAATAGATATGGTTTGAAGAAGCGTGTTCGATAAAGGGTGCGACCCCATTAATCACGGTATAACTCCTGTTTTAGTCATTTTAATTATGACTCGAAAGTCAAGGCTATCCATCATCGTTCTCTTACTTCATTCCAGCATCGTTCGTCAAATCCATCCTACTTCGTTCTTGATTCTCCACGACATACACAGTTGTTAAAGTGGTATCGGTATTGACAGAGAGTATGTTAATACCGACTCCGGTCTCTTTAACAACCAATCGCTTATTTCACACCGTGGTTATTTTTATAAATCAAATTGAATATTAAAATCACAAGTTATCATTAAAATCAACTTCAAAATATTAACTATAATGTATTTGAAAATTTCCTATTTTAACATCTTTGAAATCGTTAAGTTTGTATAAGTCGAAATCATTTCAAACATCGATTTTTTAAATCAAAATAATTCATTTAATAAGTATAACTTAAAAAAAAATCTTTAAAATAAAATAATCTTAAAACAACTTCGTTTTTGAAACTTTATATCACTTGAAATTTTAGAATCAATTTATTTCAAAACATTTCGAAATCAACCACGGTGTCCATATATAGTTTTCTACCTAGGGTCAAGTGATCAATTCAATCCTAGTTAATTCAATATTTACGGGTATGTATCATTTCAACCCGTAATCCCAAAATCAATAAAACCGCTCAGGTCTATCATTTCAACCTATAACGATTTTCCTAACCTATAAGATCGTTCGGGTATATATCATTTCACCCATTGTGATTTCTTAAGCTAAGGGAACTTGCAGTGTGAGAGCGACAAAAATAAACATAAATGAAATATCATATAACATACATATCATCACATTACAATCACATATCACTTGTGCACAAATTTTGTGTCATATAAATGTCGTGTCATAGCGTGTCATATGTGAGCAACTCATATATCAATAATGTGAATTTCTACAAACTAGTTCTACGCATTTCAATCAACATTTCAATAAAATTAAATTTACAGTCATGAAAAATGGCAGTCAAGTGTGAGATAAACTCACCTTTCGTGGTACGGAAAATGATAACGGTACGGACAAAACAAGAGATGACGACGAAACCTAAGCGCACTCGAAACCGAATCAAATCAACTACGAGCGAACCGAATCTGTTTACACAAGCGAACACAAAATTAATTAAACTAATTTTTATTATTATTATTATATTTTTCTCATTAGCTATACGGTAGAAGAAAAAGAAAAGAAAAAAAAAATGTATAATAATACTAAACGCATGGAACAAAATGCATGGGACAACATGCATAAAATTCAAATGCATGCTACATGGACCCAACGTGTTGTCTTATTTTGTAAAGTGAGCATCACCATTTACTACTACTATTTTTCAACTTTATTTGGTTACTACCGCATGCCTTTTGTTCCAAAAGCATGGGACATATTCACGCTACTGGGAGCATGCAACTAACGCATGTCCCCATTCCCTCTTTTTTTTTTTTTTTTTTTTTTAACAACAAAACAAAAGACCTTTTTTTTTCACAAAACAAAAAGACAAAAAAAAAAAAAACGTTAGAATTTTTTTTCTGGGAACAAAACTAACAAAATGTTTCCAACTGTAGAATGCAACAAGTGCATGGCAAAGGCAATGCAAAGCAACGCATGGGACATGCATTTGTCCCAAATGCATGCTACAGGTTGGTCCCAAAACGCATGCTGTTAAACCAATTTTTTTTCCCTTTTTTTTTTTGAAACAAAACAAAAGATTTAAAAAAAAAAACTATACGATAGAAAGAAAAATGAAAATTTTAGAACCCAAACAAAACGCATGGGCACAACATGCATGTTACATGCAACTAACGTGTTCTCTTATTTTGGAAAGTGGAACCACCATTTATTAGTATACTGTAACTTCATTTGGTTACTACAGCATGGAATACATGCATGTCGTTTGTTCCAAAAGCATGAAACATATTCACGCTGCTGGAAGCATGCAACTATCGAATTTTTTTTTTCAACAACAAAAGGAAAGACTTTTTTTTCACAAAACAAACAACAACAAAAAAAAATTGTTAGAAATATTTTTTCTTTAAGAACAAAACTAACAAAATGTTTCCAACAAATGCATGGCAAAGGCAATGTAAAGCAAGGCATGGAACTTGTCCCTACTGTATGCTACATGCTACAGAAAGAGGCCAACGCATGCATTTGTATTTTTTTTTTTTTTACATATAAATAAACCCAACATCAGAGAAAGAAATCTCACCAAGCAAAAGCAAGGCAACGCAGACTAAACAGAGGGCATGGCAGCAGCAAAGCGGCTTCGACAAGCTCGGGTTGCAGGCTCACAGCTAGGCAGTGGTGAGGCGGCTAACTGGGAGGGAAGATAGGAGTGGATATGATGCGGTGGAGAAATGCGGTGAAGAGGAGGTGATGAGAGAGCGTTATAAATATGTGTTGTTATGGTTTTTTTTTTTTTTTTTCTCCGGAGGAGTTTCAGATCTGAGTAAATGAGGAAGAAATATGGGCAGGTGAAATGAGGCAGATAAATGAAAAAAAGAAGGAGGCGCATTGGTTAAAAGGGAAAGAAGGAGGCGCAAGGCACGTGATAGCTGCTGAGATATTATGTTTTTTTTTTGTAACCGTTAAGGACATGCGATATGTGTGATTTTCATTTCTTGGACAAGAGGAAATGACACAAATATAGAATGAAAACTTAAATAAAAAATTTAACCCATGAACGCTTCATATAAGGTATCCAACCGGAATTTTCTTTTCGATGTTTAACGAACGGTGCTACAATTTAGATTTAAACTTGTTGCGCGCCAACGGAAAAATATTACGAAATCGACGCTTACGCGCTACGTACCGAAAACTTGCAATTTTTCCGAATGACGTAAAATTTGATTTAATCAAATCAAACAACGGAAACCGTCGAATTATAACGCGCAGAAAAGTAATAAAACGGCGTAAACAAACAAATTTTAAGTTTCAGTTTTTATTTATTTATTTAAGATAATCAGTTAAATTTCAATGCAAAAATTTACGAGTCGTTACAGAAAGAGTTCTCACCTTGGTTTTCACCCCGTTGGTCTTTAATTGACGATTCAGATCTAATTTTGGCCCAAAATCTAACTTTCTCCGAATTTGACAAAATTAGTGTCTACGCGAAGCTCTCGACTCAACGATCGCAGCGGATCCAGTTTCGCGCGATTCTGAGTTCGTAGCAAAAAGTTATTAATTTGCGATGTTTAAAACAATTTAAATAATTAATTAAATTGTTATATTTACCTCAAATTCTAACTTGATCCAGTTTCACGGCGGATCTAGTTACATAGAAATTGGAATTCGTGACAAAAAGATATTAATATACGAACATGGAATATTATTTATATAATAAGATCATTATTCACCTTCTTCTCCAAATGACACCCTCAACTTAACATGCTCGCCATGGCCAAACCGTAAGTCGGAATTGCACGAAACCAGCGCCATTCTCTCCGGCTTCTTTCCCTCTTTCCACGCCTGGTGGCTCCCCTCCAGTTCGCCACGTGGGCCCCACGATCTGAAGTTAAACGGAAATCTGCAGTTTCCGTTCATATGGGTGCTACGGCCGCCTCGGTGCTCCAAATGCCCCTAAATTTTTACAGTAGCTTGGTCTCGACCTCCCGAACAACTTCTCTTTTGGTCACTTCGCCTGAAAATACACGGATTGGTGGGAAATTGCTCATTTTTAAGACTTCCTCGTTTTCCAGCACCCCTCCGATGAACTTGACATTCCGGCCAAGGCTGCCCACCTGAGATCATGCACCACTGCCAAAACCTTCGTATGCTTCCACTCTACCTTCCCTCCAAATGGTGCGACCTAATTCTCGTTCGTTTGATCGAAAAACCCATAATTTCGAAATCAGTTTTCTGCCTTAAAAGCTAGATCTCAGCAAATCCTTGCGACGATAGTCGTGAAATTTTTGTGGTAGGTAGAGGTAATGAAGATCTACAATACCCAGAAATGGTTTTCTTTAATTGTGTATGGATTGAAAGATATAAATTATTTAGTTTCAGGGTCCTTTTTGCAAATATTATTGAAGAGAAAGAGAGATGCTGCCATGGAAAAGAAGGATGAGGAGATTAGGGTTTGTGTTAGGGTTAGGAGAGAGTTTAGGATATTTTATAGCGGTGAGGAATTTTATTAAAACCCCTTGTATGTTTAATTATGCTTAAGTACAATATTTTCCCTTCCTTATGCAAATTAATTTGTTCAATTTTGGTCCTTTTCATGGTTTAGAAATCCGTGTGGTCTGCCACGAATTCCATTCTCGATGAAAATTGAAACACAACTACTCCTTGACATTACGAATCCAAAGAAACTGGTCTCGTTGAATTCCGAGTCCATATGCACAAATAGTTAATTTTTAAAGTCAGATAATCGACTGTCTTCATACTGTAAAATCTACTACGACCACATATTGACTCCAAAAATTACGAATTTTGGAATCTAGCAATAATTTAATATTCCGTATCCATAGAAAGTTGTTTCGTTGGATTTGGAGGTCATTTGCAAAATTTCACTTTTTAAGGCATATATATATTATATTAAAAATATATATTTACATAAATAAATTCTGAATCTCGAAATATATCAATGTTTATACTTTTCGAATTCAAAAACGTCATTTTGAACTCAATGGAAGTGGTTTCGAGTCCAAATTTATTTGTATGTGAAAAGTAGCATGTTGGGCCATATATATTATATATATAAATTCCAAAGCGTTTTTCTGAAAATTTAATTTTGTCATAACTTACAATTTATTGACTGAAATATCAATTTCTTATATTTATTAGAAAGATATCGTCAATACAATCCTAGCATTTCTTGTTTCGTCCAATTCTGACTTATAATGAATTTCATATATTTGTTCAAAGTTTAAAACTGAAATTTCAAACTACCGCGCCATTTCAGGCTCGTAATATAATTAATATTAATTTATAAATTCTAACTTCGATTAAAATAAATTTTCAGTCGTTATTATTTAAAATTAATCATTTTAAATATCCAAAACTCATTATATCGATCAAAAATAAAATTTTAAATTTGTTCTGAAATTCCAGGTTGTTACAATGTGCCTCCACTGTGGTATATTGATTGTCAAAGCCTACATAACAGTTCCATTCTCTTGTCCAATTAATGTTTTATGAGCTGATCAAATGCCTCTCTCATCTAATTATATCTACCTACCATTTAAAAGTAAAAAAAGTACTCTATTGTTCAAGTAAGATAATGGAACATGTAACATTTGACATGATTATTGACAGTAACACCATAGCTCCGTTAAGATCACTCACAAAGGGAATGCATTAACTTCGGTGAAGCGTCATAAGTTTATAGAACAGATAAATTACAAAATAGACAAAATTTAAACAACGAAAAATAAATAAAACTATACATCATTGATGAAACAGCAGCTTGGTAAAATAGCTTGTACAAAGATTGTTTTACAATACCCATTACAACAAAGCATCTGTATTGTTTAGAAAAACAAAGAAGCATAAAATGACAATGATATTCCCCAATAAAGTATGAGCCAACCGTAGCAGTGGAAAAGAGAGTCAAAGCAATACATCAACTATCTTCGAGCTTGGAAAGAAAACTGAGCTAAGTGGTAATATTCCCTCCCTGCGAACCTAGAGGGGGGGGGGGGGGGCGGAAGAAAAGAAAGCAAAACAAAACAGAGTCAGACTTAAAGCCTGGTAAGTCCAGTGACTTTCAGCATGTAAATAGGTAAAAGCATCATGACATGAATAAACTAGATACCAGACCATAACCATGATAATAAGCATAGCAAGATAACAAATGGTGATCGTTAGATACAACATGGTAAGATACACTGAATGCGCTTCGGCTCTTTCTCTGACTTCCTATTTTCTGTGCACCACCCAACTAGCATCCTAACTAGTGTCTTTTATAGAACGATTCGTATTCCCTACTAGTGTCCCAACCAGTATCCTATGTTATATAATAAGGTGATCCCAACCCCGCAATTGTGGTAGCCTTCAGGTGTACATCTAGTATGAGGATCTTACCTCAATCAGCCTAATTGCCATAAAGATGTTAGATGTACCCTTACTACCCCATCAATCGGCTCCCTACTTGTATTAATTTCCCTTGTGTCTGTGTCAATCGGCCTTCTCTTACGTGTAGATACCCTGTGCTGGTCCCACCAGAAGGTGTATCAATCCCTATGATAGCAACCCGACACAAATTCTAGATGCACAGTGTATACTACTGATGCCCAATGCCTGCTTTATCCACTCCGGAGTATGTGCACACCCATACTCCGCCGGAACCTACACTGCTGCACCACCTGCCGCTATTTTGACCGCTTATAATCAGCCCAGTAATCGTGCCCCATCCTGCCTAGTTCAGGGTACTGTGATACATCTATGTGGGTTACTGCTGAAATGGGTCCTCGTTACTAGGATTTCCTAGGGTCTATTCGTATACCCCCAAATTGGTTAAGTGTTATCCATCCATTCAAGTTAACTTAACCAATCCACACGTCATGTCATGTTGGTTAAGTATTTCTTATTAACTTAACCCTTCTCATTCATCATGTTGTAATTGGTTAAGTGTTTTCTATTAACTTAACCCTGTTCATTCATCATATTAGATTGGTTAAGTGTTTCCCCTTAGCTTGACCCCATTCGTTCATCTTGTTATATTGGTTAAGTGTTTACCATTAACTTAACCCCACTCGTTCATTGGTTAAGTGTTAACTTAACCCTACCGCTTGTCATGTTACATTGGTTAAGTGTTGCCCTCTTGTGTTACTTAACCCTACCACTTGTCATGTTACATTGGTTAAGTGTTGCCCTCTTGTGTTACTTAACCCTATCACACGTCATGTAATATTGGTTAAGTGTTGTTGTTCGACGCTTTCCTATGAACTAGAAAAGCGCGAAATTTAAAATAAATTCTGCAAGCGTACAGGTCCCGTAATATGCAGGTCGAATCATAGGGAGGTGTTTTAAATCTTATTATTTATCTATTCTTAGGCGAGTTAGGCAAAATCTGGAGATGTTTTTGAATTAATGTATTGAATGTACTATTGATCTGAATCTAATCATATCATTATCAAATTCAACAACTGAAAAGAAAGGAATCAATTACTAGAAAAAGGAAATAACAACTAGAACAATAACAGAAAATTAAAAGTTGGACTGCCATTGAATCTAATCAACGATCAATCGCTAACATGCAGTAATAAAAGAAAATAACAATATGTGTTCTACCAAAACTAATTGCGTAGACACACAAATTGTCATGAAAGAAAAAGACAATCAACTAAAATGAAGAAGAACTTTTTATTCATAAATGAGAATACAGAATTAAAAAAATGGCATGAACATTTACAATGAGTACAACGTATATTTATAGGTGGGATAGGCCAAACCCTTAATCAGATATATGAATAAATGGGCCTCTTTTCCTAAGAATTATCTCATGCCTTTCTTGACCAAGCTTGTTTGGAAATAATCTTTAAGAATATCTGAGCATATTATGGTGAATGTCTCCAAATCTTCCATGTGGTTAATTGATTGATAATCGGATTGTATGTGATTAATTCTTTCAAACATGGATTCCTATTAGACTCCAAAAATGCATAAGATAAAATCTTCAAATCTTCCATGTGGCTAATTGATTGGTAATCAGAATGTATGTGATTAATTCTTCCAAACATGGACTCTTATTAGACTCCAAAAGCACATGAGATAAAATCTTCAAAGTTGATCTTTTCTTGTGTAATATCTTGCTTTACGGGGTGCATGAAGATTAATGAACGACCTGTGAAAATATACAAAAAATACCCAATGTAAAATTTATTTATTTACAATAAAGATAAGATAGAGCATAAAAATTAACACTTTTACATGTTAATCAAATACCCCCACACTTATCTTTTACTCGTCCTCGAGTAAAACAAAAAATGAAAAACTAAACTAGATAGGTCACACTTTCATAGGAATCATGATTGCATTGAGCGTATGCAACAAGCCGTTAAACCTCTAGGTGTCCCTAGTAGGACGAGTGGTGTCTCGTGAGGGTTTTCAGCGGATACTACCCACAAAATCCAAATGTAGTGTGTGTGGATCTAATGCAACTACACGAATGCAATGGATATATATAAAAAAAATGACAACACGACTTGTTTCAAAAAAGTGGTACAACAAATTAAGTTAACAATTTCTAGTCAGTTGATTTTATTTTAGATACCTCAACTTGTCACAAATTTTCAATATAAATCAAGTTTTCAAATGTTAAATTCCAGTTTGGCCAGTTAGTTCGGTCGATAACATAGTGCAGCCATGAAATAGATTCTTAGTTTGCTTGGCATAGTTTGTAAAGTGGTATTGTTATTTCCTCGTGTATGGCTAGTCAAATCAGCAAGGTCAAGAAGTGTTTAGGCATCATCGTTTATTCTCTATTTTATAAAATTTTAAAATTTATGATTAATTACATACACCTAACTTAAAAGACCAAGGTTTACAACCCATGCACTGCTTCGCGGACTAACGGAGAGTGGGTAAAGAGCTTGGCGGATTGTGCAGGCCGACTTTGACTTTGTCAACAACGTGTCGGTAATCCTTAGGTGTCCAATCTCATAAAATGAGACCAAAATATTCCAACGCTGACTTTGTCAGCAACATGTCGGATAGAGCTTGGCGGGTTTGCACACCAATGCTAGATATACAAGCAATGTTGGATACCCTTGGATTACTATTATTATTATTATTGAAATTATAAGCACAAAAGAGAGTTACGCGAATTCAACTTAACACAACTTAGTTTTAAAGATTCGAAAAGCCAATATAAGTATTTTAAGCCTCCACTTATTTAAACAAAGTCTACAATATAGAATAGATTTCATGGCCATCACCTAAGAATCTCCCTATGTACCGGTTACACTATTATCCCTCAAAATTAAACTTTTCATTATATTTCTTATTTGATCTAAGTTGAGAGAAAAAAAATACTATCAACTGACTAAAAATTGTAAATTTATTTCGTGGTGTCACTATAAAATGAGTTGTGTCTGTGTGAGTGTGTACTTTTTTTTCTTTTTTTTGGAAGAAATGTGATGCAGACTTGACTCCCCCACACTAGAATGAGACAGTTTCCCAACTGTCTAGGGTATGCAGACCAACATGGAAGGGAAAAATAAAAATAAAAGAAAAGAAAAGGAACGTGTACCACCTGATTTACGGTGGATGATCATGAAGATAGATAAGGTCATCGTCTTCGTACTACTCGAATTCCAAAATTGGTTTCAGTCGTTGACCGTTTACTTTGAAGATTTTTCCATCCTTAGGATTTTCAATTTCAACTGCTCCATGAGGATATACTGTTTTCACAACATAAGGTCCAGTCCATCGAGATCTGAGTTTTCCTGGAAACAAGTGAAGTCTAGAGTCGTACAAAAGAACTTTTTGACCTACACTGAATTCCTTGCAAAGTATGTTTTTGTCATGTTGGGCTTTGGTCCTTTCTTTATAGATTTTCGCATTTTCATATGCTTCATTTCTTAATTCCTCTAATTCTGAAATTTGTAACTTCCTATGTGAGCCGGCCTTCTCCAAGTCGAAATTCAAAAGTTTAATTGCCCACAGAGCACGATGCTCTAATTCAAGAGGTAAGTGACAGGCCTTTCCAAAGACTAATCAATATGGTGACATCCCTAGATTGGTTTTGTAAGCAGTGCGAAGTGCCCAAAGTGCATCAATCAGTTTTAAGGTCCAATCTTTTCTATTGGAATTCACGGTTTTCTCAAGAATTTGTTTGATTTGTCTATTGGAAACTTCTACTTGCCCACTAGTTTGTGGATGGTAAGGGGTCGACAGCTTGTGTGTGATTGAGTATTTCTTGAGCAAGGATTCAAAAGCACGATTACATAAGTGAGTGCCATTGTCGTTAATGATAGCTCGAGGTGTACCAAAGCATGAAAAGATGTTTTCTTTGAGGAATTTGATAACAACCTTGTTATCGTTGGTTTTGGTCGGGATAGCTTCAACCCATTTTGAGACATAGTCTACCGCAAGCAAGATGTAAAGATTCCCGAATGAGTTAGGGAATGGTCCCATGAAATCGATGCCCCAAACATCGAATATCTCAATCATTAAAATGGGGTTGAGAGGCATAATATTTCGCTTAGTGATTCGACCCGTTCTTTGACATCGATCGCATTTAGAGCAAAATTCGAAAGCGTCACGGAAGAGTGTGGGCCAATAAAAACCGCTTTGCAATACTTTTGCCGCAGTTTTTCTTGCTCCAAAATGACCGCCACAAGCATGGTCATGTGAGAAAGAGAGAATACTTTGGTGCTCATGATCGGGTACACACCTTCGAATGATTTGGTCTGGACAGTATTTGAAAAGATATGGGTCGTCCCAATAGAAGTTTCGAACTTTAGAGAGAAATTTTTGCTTATCTTGTTTCGACCATTCAACGGGTGTTTGTTGTGTGAAAAGATAATTCACAATGTTAGCGTACTAAGGGGTGTTCGAGATGGAAAGAATTTGTTCGTCGGGAAAATAGTCATCGATTTGGGTGTCATCAACATTTTCGTGCACAATTCGAGAAAGATGACCAGCTACAACATTTTCAGAGCCCTTTTTATCTCGTATTTCAATGCCAAATTCTTGAAGAAGAATGATCTAACGAATCAAGCGGGCCTTGGCATCCTTTTTAGAAAGCAAATATCGTAAGGCAGCAAGGTCAGTGTAAACTATGACTTTGGATCCTATGATATATGGTCTGAATTTTTCAAGAGCGAAGACAACTGCCAAAAATTCCTTTTCAGTAGTTGAGTAATTCAGTTGGGCCTCGCTTAAGGTTTTGCTAGCATAATAAATAACTCGAGGGAGTTTGTCGATTCGTTGACCCAAGATGGCTCCAATCGCAAAATCAGAAGCGTCACACATAAGTTCGAAGGGTTGAGTCCAATCAGGGGGTTGAATGATGGGAGTTGTGGTCAAGATTGACTTAAGAGTTTCGAAAGATGTTTTGCAATCATTGGAAAATTCAAACTTGACGTCTTTGGCAAGTAAGTTCGAGAGAGGTTTTGAAATTTTCGAGAAATCCTTAATGAATCTTCTATAAAATCCCGCGTGGCCAAGAAATGAACGAACATCCTTAACAGACTTAGGAGGAAGTAGATTAGCAATCAAATCAATTTTGGATTTATCGACTTCAAGGCCATCTTTTGAGACGACATGACCTAGCACTATCCCCCTTTTTACCATGAAATGACATTTTCCCCAATTAATTATGAGTGATTTCTCCTTACAACGTTTTAGAACGAGTTCTAAATGAGTGAGACAATGAGAAAAAGATGATCCGTAGATTGAAAAATCATCCATAAATATTTCCAAGAATTCTTCCACCATATCAGAGAAAATACTCATCATACACCTTTGGAAAGTCGTGGGGGCATTACAAAGACCAAAAGGCATGCGACGATAAGCAATGGTTCCAAAGGGACAAGTAAAGGTGGTCTTATGTTGATCTTCTAAAGCAACAGGAATTTGGTTATAGCCAGAGTATCCATCGAGAAAACAATAGTACTCATGTCCTGCTAAGCGTTCGAGCATTTGGTCAATAAAAGGCAAGGGAAAATGGTCTTTTCGTGTTGCGGAGTTGAGCTTTCGATAGTCAATACACACACGCCATTTTGTTTTGATTTTTGTTGGGACGAGCTCATTACTTTCATTTTTGATTACTTTGACTCCTGACTTCTTTGGTACAACTTGTACCGGACTCACCCAAGTACTATCAAAGATGGGATAGATGATGTTATTGTCTAGACATTTGATTATCTCCTCCTTGACCACTTCTCTCATGTTTGGGTTTAATCACCTTTGAGCTTCACGGGTGGGTTTGGCCTCATCAACTAAATGTATGTGATGTTCCACAATTAATGGGCTAATTCTTTTTATATCGCTCAGTTCCCACCCCAAAGCATCTTTATTGTCCCCTAAAATTTCTAAGAGTTTTTCTTCCTGGTCCTCGGTAAGATCAGAGGCCAAGATTATGGGAAAAGTTTCCGAGGAGTCTAAGTATGCGTACTTAAGGTCTTGTGGCAAGGGTTTGAGGTGTAACTTAGGATGTTCTTGAGTGTTAACATTGGTCAACATTCCATGGTTGGATTCAGATGACGAAGGATTGGAGTCAAGAAATTCATTCAATTCAGAAATGTATTCGAATTCATCGAAATCAGAGTCAAAATGGTCAAGACACATTTTCAAGGCTTCAGAAGTGTCATTAGAGGTTTCATCAACTGTGGTTTGAATCTTGTCGATTTCATCGGTCTCAAAATCCCTAGGTTGTTTGTTAAGATTAAAGATGTTTAGATCAATGGTTAGGTGCCCGAAGGAAAGTCGAAGTTGACCGTTCCTACAATTTATGACAGCATTTGAGGTTGCTAAGAAGGGACGTCCTAAAATCAACGGTATTTGAACTTTGGGATTTGAGACAGGCTCTGTTTCTAAAACTATGAAATCGACAGGGAAGTAAAACTGTTCGATCTGTATCAAGACGTCTTCGATTATTCCCAATGGCTTTTTGATAGATCGATCAGCTAGCTGAAGAGTGATGTTTGTTGGTTTAATTTCCCCTAATCCAAGTTGACGATAAAAAGTATAAGGAAGAAGATTGACACTGGCACCAAGATCGAGTAGGGCATGAGAGATGTGAGTGCTTCCTATTTTGCAATCAATCGTAGGGTAGCCAGGGTCTTTGTACTTGACTGAGGCAAGATTCGAAAGAATAGAGCTTGTATTCGCAGTTAGAAAGGCGGTTTTTGGGACATTAGTCGCACGTTTTTGTGTGCACAATTCCTTAAGACATTTAGCATATTGAGGAATTTGTTCAATGGTGTCTAAAAGAGGAATGTTCACACGGACTTGTTTGAAGATTTCCAAAATTTTATCGAAATTTGCCTTCTTCTTCTTGTTATTAAGTCTATGGGGGAAATGGAGCTATTGGTTTTTCGACTCTATGATCAGTTTCATCATTCGAGGAAGAAGGCGATAAGGGTGTAGAAGATGAAATGTTGGTATTGCCAACATTGATTTTTGAAGGTGAGTCGGGTTTGCCGACACTAGGAGAAGAACTGTTGGGATTGCCAACATTTGAGGAAAATGGAGGTTTAGAAGAATTAGCATTCGAAGCCAATGGGTGATCATCAAGATTTGGCATTGGGGTCGAGTTGGAAGGTTCGCCAGGGTCGCCCACGTTATTATCAATCCTCTTTCCAGATCGAAGGGTTGTAATAGCATTGACTGGATTATGGTTTTCGTCCTCACAAGAATTTACAGCACAAGAGTTATATTTTGGATTCACCTCAGGTTGACTAGGCAACTTTCCTTTCTCATTATTTTTCATTAGTTCTTTCATCATATTCATCATTTGTTTGAGTTTAACATCTTGATTATTTATTTGTTTCTCTAATCGAACAATATCTTGTGAAGATTGACCAGCTTGAAAATTCGGATTTGGAATAAAGGGTTGCACGTGAGATGGGTTAGCCGAATTATTGGGGTTTGACCAAGAAAAATTTGGGTGGTTCCTCCAACCAGGATTGTATATGGATGAGTAAGGATTATTTTGAGCTATAGCATTAGCTTGGTCCTAAGAGTAATAGTGGGGTAGCCCTTCTCCGGTTTGAGGAGTTTGATTTTCTAAGGGAATTTGACTTGGGTCCACGACATGCACTCCTCTAGTAGAAGTACGAATGGGTACACGAATTGATTCCCATTGCATGTCCTTTTCAGAATAATCTTCTAAGAATTTCCAAGCTTCATCGGCCGTCTTATACATAAATTCTCCTCCACACATTGATTCTAATTGTGTTCTAGTCTGATAGTTTAGCCCTTCATATGCAATTTGACATAAGTGATCTTTTAGAATTCCATGATGAGGACAACTATATAATAGTTGGTTGAATCTTTCAAAGTATTTTGAAAAAGTTTCCCCCTCATTTTGACAAAATTGATTTATCTTGGTTCGAATTTTGAGAGTTTTATGGAAAGGGAAAAACTTTTTCAAGAATGCAGTGACAAATTCATCCCAACTTCTTATGGAATGTTTTGGAAGAGAATTTAGCCATCTTTTAGCGCTTTTCAAGTAGTGCAAATGGAATTAGCCTCAGCTTGATTGATTCGTTAGACAATTGTTGCATTTTTGTTGTAGATGCATACAATTCAAATTCACTTAGAAATTCATAAGCATTTTCAGACCCAGTAAATTTTGGTACCCCTTGAATAAAAGAATGTTTAAGCTAAAAATTATTTCCTTCGGCTGGTGGGAACACGATGACAGAGGGTTGAACGGTCCTAGTTGGATAACATCGATCACGAAGAGATAAGGGTCTATCCATTTCAATATTGAGATTTTGAAAATTTGGATTTACTCGATTTTGATCCCCAAAGTTTGGAAAGTTTTGATTTACTCGATTTTGATCCAACTCGTTTGGAAAATTTTGGTTGATTTGAAAACCCCTTGGAGAATTTTGTTGGCTAACACTTTTTTCACTCATTGTTGTTAAATGCAAACAAGGAAGATCCTAGACTTAAGGTTGACACAAGAAGCTCCTAATCAAAATAAATAACGAACACAAGTGTATCTTATTAATTGATAATCTCGATTTGAAGGGGGAAGAGGGTCTTATGGCCGTTCACGTATAGTATAAATACTAAGGGATACGACCAATGCTTTACGGGTAGTATGCAACCTCTTTTGCTAGAAGTTCAATAAATTGAACTAATATATATCCGCGATCAAACCCTTGAGAAAATCAATTTCACAAAATACACTTTTGCAGTCAAATATTTTGCAAATTAAATTAAATAAATAGATTGAAAAAGTTAATTTGCTAGAAGGTCGAAAAATTCCTGATGTAATACGTATCACCGTCCTTTACAAAAGGAATATAACGAATTCCACACAGCAAAATAAATTTTTAAATCTAATATATTTAAACCAATTTGTTTGTCCTATTGAGCTTGAGTTTTTACTCCTAAGGCCAATGTCTAATCAATTTTTATTTAAGTCCTGGGAGGATGCAAATGATAGATTTTAATTCTTTTGGAGCCAAGGAAAGTAACGACCTCCTCACCTTATGTTTGTTAGGGCAGTGCTCGTAACTAAATTTATTTCAGAATGCAACCAATACAACAGTCAGGTACAAAAAATTGCGGAAATTAAAATTTTACAAGCAAGCCGATGCCCCTGCAGAATTTTTTTACAAGCAATGTCTATATTTTATTTTATTTTTTGCAGCAGAGCACCTGTAGAATTCAGAAAATATTATTGTGGGGTAAGGCAGTCCGTCCAGAGCAATTGAGTGGCACTGACAATTTTAACTTCACTGCTTGCAATTTTCTCCACCTCAGAATTCCTTGTTGATTGCTTTAAACTCTTCACTTTGGCCTTTGACAAATTTTTGAGATTTCACTTTTGCTTTTTTTTAGAAGGAAAAATCAAACAAAAGAAAGAAAAAAATACAAAAGGGGAAAAAAAAACTAAACAAAAACAAATAGATTTAAAATGAACAAAATCTAAACTAAAAGAAAAAGGGAAAATATTAATAATAATAGAGCTAAGGTTAACTAAAGCAAACACTTAACACAATCTCAAGCCATGCACTCAATCTAAACACTCAACAAGGAAACAATGGGTGTGGCGCGCTTAGAGTCAGACCTAAGTGACTGACCAAAGCAAAATTGGCCCCAATAGCAAAATATTGGAACAAATCTACTTTGCCTTAACCTGAATTACAAATGGCAATTTCACCCTAAAATCACACCTCTTGTTTTCCAATTTCCTCTGGTCTTTTAAATTCCTCAACTAACCCCTTCAGGAAACAAAGTCACGCACAAAATCACGCATCTTCCCAAATTTCAGGAAACAAAATCTCGCACAAAATAAAAAATCAAATCCGACTTCTTCTTTAGGCCTGATCGAATTTGTTTGTTTCAAATCAGCTTTTGGTCTTCGGTAGGCTTTTGAATTGTGCTCTAATTGGCTATGGTTTGGGCTGTGATTTCGATACGGCGAAGGGGATTTAGAGGGGTCTGTGCTAATGAAGCAGTGTAAATGGTTAATGAGGATGAAGTGGGGGGTTGTGACTGTGGTCAATGGCAAGGGAGTTTGTGGTTTAGGAGATGCTGTATATAATGGTTGTTTGTGAAGAGTTTGGGTGATTATTGACGTTTGAAGAGGATTAATGGGTTTGATGATGGTTTTTTTTAGGCTTGTTGATTTTGGGTGGGAATTGGGTACAGTGAAGGTGGTGGTCAGTGTTCAACGTGATGAACAGGGGAGGACTATGGTATTATGGTGAGGATGAATGTAGATGAAGGAATAGGTTGTGTGATGATCGATGTATACTGTAAGTCAGCAGAGATTTGGTGGTTTCAGAAGTGTATCAGATTTTGGATTTGGTGAGGAAGCTTGCTGATGGTCGTGGCAATCAAGTCTATGGATGGACTGATTCCGATGTAAGGTGAGGTGCAAATGTGACGGACGTGTGAGGTTATGAGGGTAGGAGTTGTTGCAGGGCTTTGGCTTTGTGGTGAGAACGGTGTATGGGTTGAAGAAGATGAGACAGGGGGACGTGGAAAGGAGCCTCGAGTTGTGATGTGGGACTGTGGATGGGATGTGATTATTATGACAGTGGTTCGTATTGGGATATTGAGGCTTTGGGTATTGCGAGTTAAGGTCAGAAGGATTGGTGTTCTGCGAGAGATGTACAGGAAGTCTGCGAGGTTGATTGTGAGTTCTAGGTGGTTGCGAATTGGTTGGTCTGAGGAAGTTTGTGTTCGGTGATCGGAATTGTGATGTATTTGTGAGTGTGTTAATTAGGATCTGGTTTGTTTTGAAGGAGAGATGGGGGATTGTGTGTGATTTTCACGGCAGAAGGGTGCTGACTGTGAATCGAGTTTTTGTAGTGGAATTTGCGTGATGTTCGAAGCAACAACCTGTGAGATGGTGGAGGCTTTGTAAAAGGGAAAACCAAGAAAAAATGGAAAGAAATAAGGAAAAATTGGAATTTTTTTATATAGAAAATTTGTACAAGAATAAAGGGAAAGAAATATATTGAAATTTGGAAAGGAGATAGAGAGGAATTGAAAATAAAAAGCAAGTTTTTTTTAAAGTTATTCTAGAAGTAGAAGAGGGGGGAAAAATATAAAAGGAAAAGAACTAAAAAGGGGAAAGCAACAAATGAAAAGAAGAAAAGAAATTGAAACAAAAATTAGCAAGATTTTTTTTGTTTAAAAAGATTACAATATCATTGAATAATACCAAAACTAGCCAAATTATATATATATATACAAGAACACAAAAGGAAAATAAAATAAAATAAAAACTAACACGAATCGGAAATTAAATAAATAACAAAATTTAAATGTTGCCTCCCCGGCAACGGCGCCAAAAACTTGTTCGACGCTTTCCTATAAACTAGAAAAGCGCGAAATTTAAAATAAATTCTGCAAGCGTACAGTTCACGTAATATGCTGGTCGAATCACAGGGAGGTTTTTTAAATCTTATTATTTATCTATTCTTAGGCGAGTTAGGCAAAATCTGGAGATGTTTTTGAATTAATGTATTGAATTTACTATTGATCTAGATCTAATCAGATCATTATCAAATTCAACAACTAAAAAGAAAGGAATCAATTAATAGAAAAAGGAAATAACAACTAGAACAATAACAGAAAATTAAAAGTAGGATTGCCAATGAATCTAATCAACGAACAATCGCTAACATGCAGTAATAAAAGAAAATAACAATATGTGTTCTACCAAAACTAATTGCATAGACACACAAATTGTCATGAAAGAAAAAGACAATCAACTAAAATGAAGAAGAACTTTTTATTCATAAATGAGAATACAGAATTAAAAAAATGGCATGAACATTTACAATGAGTACAACGTATATTTATAGGTGGGATAGGCCAAACCCTTAATCAGATATATGAATAAATGGGCCTCTTTTCCAAAGAATTATCTCATGCCTTTCTTGACCAAGCTTGTTTGGAAATAATCTTTAAGAATATCTGAGCATATTATGGTGAATGTCTTCCATATCTTCCAAATCTTCCATGTGGCTAATTGATTGATAATCAGATTGTATGTGATTAATTCTTCCAAACATGGATTCCTACTAGACCCCAAAAATGCATAAGATAAAATCTTAAAATCTTCCATGTGTCTAATTGATTGGTAATCAGATCGTATGTGATTAACTCTTCCAAACATGGACTCTTATTAGACGCCAAAAGCACATGAGATAAAATCTTCAAAGTTGATCTTTTCTTGTGTAATATCTTGCTTTTCGGGGTGCATGAGGATTGATGAACGACCTATGAAAATATACGAAAAATACCTAATGTAAAATTTATTTATTTACAATAAAGATAATATAGAGCATAAAAATTAACACTTTTACATGTTAATCAGTTTCCCTCTTGTGTTAACTTAACCCTACCACTTGTCATGTTACATTGGTTAAGTGTTGCCCTCTTGTGTTACTTAACACTACCACTTGTCATGTTACATTGGTTAAGTGTTGCCCTCTTGTGTTACTTAACCCTATCGCACATCATGTCATTTTGATTAAGCGTTGCCCTCTTGTGTTAACTTAACCTTACCACTCTAAGCATGTCCGTTCATTAGCATTAATTCATTCATTAATGCCTCAACCTCTCACATTAGAACTGTTGTTTGCGGTTGTTGGATGTGCCGGGCGGTTACGGGCAGACTTCTACCGCAAACTTATTCTAACCTCGGGTTTTGGGCATAATGCGCTAACCTCTCACATTAGATCTATATTGTTGTGGTCGCTGGATGTGCCGAGCAGTTCCGGGCAGTCTTACATTGCAACTCAATCTAAACTCGGGTTAGGCACGTTCATCTTTAACCAATTTACATATTTACTATACATGTCCAAGTCTAAATTTCATATGCTAACTATCCCAAATTCACCAAACTAGTCATGTTCCAATTCCCAAGTTATGCCCAACAAATTCAATTACAAGTTATTACTCAAAATAGGTTACACCCAATCTTCCCAAATTTTCCATAATAGTCATGCCCCAAAATCGCAATATACATTATGCTTGGCGTCCCAACCAATAGTTATGCCCAATCTAGATTTAATATTTCAATTTACAGTTTCCGCCCAATCTAGATTTAATATTTCAATTTACCCCAAGTTTGCAACAATAACATTTATTCCCCAAATTACAGGTTACAAATTATGTCCAACAATTTCGCCGAATATGTTATGCCCAATTATTCCACCGAATACATTATGCCCAATATTTACCCAAAATATTCCCCATATTCCAATCGTTCGTGTTTCGCGATTTCAGCTTAGGTTCGAAGGTAACCCAGGTTCATAAAACAAAAGGAAATAGGTGAAGAGAGAGGGAAGGAGAATAAAAGAAGAATAGGCGTACAAATAGGCATGTAACAACAGACCTAATACAAGAGATTTAGATCCAACAAAGATAGATTCTTGAAGAACTGATACAATCATTATCACAGGCATAAGAATAACATCACGAACCAAAGAGGATTATAAACCTGATGTACAACAAAGATAGGCCTGATTCAATCAATAAAAATAACCTCTAAGGCATGTAAGACATAGATTCAATAGAAGGACAGTGATAAATCTAAAAAAATTGTCTTACATTCAGGCATAGACTTCGATTCATTTTATTACATGTCAAGATTACAATCAGGTATTCAAATCTGAAAATAACGTGAACTTACATTGCTAGGATAAGAAAAGAGAATTGAATCGTTGTTGTTACAGAAACTCTAATTTGATGTTGATTAAGCTTCAAAGTTGATTGTTGATGAAGAACTTCTAATATGATTTAGGTTTCTGAGGCGGCGACTAAGAGAATTGAGAGTTCAACAGCATAGAGTCGTCATAAGAAATTGTTATGAATTAGGGTTTAGGTTTAGAGATGTATATATAGATGTCTAGGATTAATTCTAGCCTTTAGATTAATCTAGGATCAATATAAACCATCCAAGTCACAAAGACACTTCACCAGGCCAATCAGAACAAGCCACAGATGCCCTAAGACACCAAAAATCGTCACTGCCCAGAACTGGCTGATGGGGTCGACCCCTACAGGAGGGGTACACACCTATGTCGACCCCGGTGTCGACCCCAAAGAGCCTAAGTCGTCACAGGTGTCGATTCAGCGGGTCTCGGGTCGACACCCCAAACGTGGTCGGTTCCGCGTTTCCTCCTCCCGCCTTCGCTGTTTTAAATATTTTATTTTAATTCTGGTTTAAACTGAAATCTTCTAACCTCCGTAACTTCTTCATACTGTATCCGTTTTATGCAAACTCGGACTCTATGTCAAGTAAAATTCTGAGATGAATTCAATGGCGCAACCCGTTTCCCTTAATTATTCTTTTAAAGATTAATTATTCTTTAATAATCTCTTATGTCCCTTTTTAAAATTACGGGGTGTTACATTCCCCCTACTTAAAGGAATTCGTCCCCAAAATCGTCAAGTCAAGAAGAATGTACATCCTACCATCCAACATCCATCTACTCAACCATTCAATCACAGGCATCCATTATCCTTAAAAAGGTTTCTAATGTTTTTCATGAACATATGCATAGTGTGTGTATATATCCTTACCAAAATGCAAAATCAGGTGGTCAACTGATTCAGTTGACCTCCTTAATGTAATTCATGATAGTGCCATGTGTCCATTATGTATGCAAAAGAATCCTAATGATACATATTATTCTTACATGAGTGCACAATCATTCATACAAATGCAACATCCATATGATAACACATCGAGTTTCAATCCGTATACAAATACATATATGCATATGCACTATGAAAGTGACTGAGTTGATCTAGTGCCTAATGTGTGTGTATATGCATCCACGAGCAACCACTAGCAAACACTTACATCCACTTGCATCCACCAAACATAACATGTCTCAAACACATGTTTACATCCATTGGCTTCTACCTAAGGATCGAGGATAGGACCGAGAGGATATACTTAAAAGATAAAGACTAGCATGCAAATAAGTCTTTACAGAAAAAGAGAGATCAAGGATATACCCTCAAAAAGGGTATGATGCGCGTATCTAGTCTTCAGTCTTCTAAGTCGCATCTTCTTGAGCTTCACTCCATTGTGCTCTGATTGTGTTAACTATCTGAGAGTCTTTTCTTTGTGAAGTCCCTGTTTGACCCAAAATCATAGGTCTTACTCCTAGCGATGCCAACTACTAACTTAACCGAAGGTTTTAAAAGGTTGATATGTATTCTAAACTTTTCCTTTTTCACATAAAGAGGACTTGAAGTCAACCTTTTTCTTCTTAAGGCATCCGCTACGACCTTACCCTTCCTTCTTACATCAAAATGGCGCCTAGTCCCGTGCCGCATGCATTCGTGTATACCGTAAACCATTTACTACCGTAAGGTAAAAGTCAAAACTGGGGTCGTTGTAAGAGCCCTCTTCGATCGTTGGAAAGCGACATCATAATCAATATCCCGAGCAAAGGTTAGATTCTTCTTCGTTAATCCAGTAAGTGGGGCTAATACCCTCGCAAAGTTCTTAATGGACTTCCTATATTAACCCGCTAGTCCAAGAAAGCTTCTTACTTCTGTTGCATTCCTTTGGACCTTTTAGTCTTGCACTGTAAACCATTTACTACCGTAAGGTAAAAGTCAAAACTGGGGTCGTTGTAAGAGCCCTCTTCGATCGTTGGAAAGCGACATCATAATCAATATCCCGAGCAAAGGTTAGATTCTTCTTCGTTAATCCAGTAAGTGGGGCTAATACCCTCGCAAAGTTTTTAATGGACTTCCTATATTAACCCGCTAGTTCAAGAAAGCTTCTTACTTCTGTTGCATTCCTTGGGACCTTTTAGTCTTGCACTGCAACCACTTTTGCGGGATCTACTGCTATCCCTTCTTTGGACACTACATGTCCTAGAAAGCTTCTTACTTCTGTTGCATTCCTTGGGACCTTTTAGTCTTGCACTGTAAACCATTTACTACCGTAAGGTAAAAGTCAAAACTGGGGTCATTGTAAGAGCCCTCTTCGATCGTTGGAAAGCGACATCATAATCAATATCCCGAGCAAAGGTTAGATTCTTCTTCGTTAATCCAGTAAGTGGGGCTAATACCCTCGCAAAGTTCTTAATGGACTTCCTATATTAACCCGCTAGTCCAAGAAAGCTTCTTACTTCTGTTGCATTCCTTGGGACCATTTAGTCTTGCACTGCAACCACTTTTGCAGGATCTACTGCTATCCCTTCTTTGGACACTACATGTCCTAGAAACCTTACTTCTTCTCTCCAAAAATGGCATTTTGGAGAACTTCGCCTTAAATTGATGTGCTCGAAGTGTATCCATGACTTCTCTTAAATGCAAAGCATGTTCTTCCTCATTATTTTAGAAAAGCAGGATATCGTCCATGAAGACTACTACAAACTTATTAAGGAACTCCCTAAACACCCTACTCATAAAGTCAACAAAATAAGTAGGTGCATTCGTCAAACCGAAAGGCATGACGAGTCACTCAAAGAAACCATCAAGGGTCCTAAAAGCAGTATTGTCTATACTGTTCTCTGCTACTCTTAGCTGATGAAACCCTGTAACCAAATCTTGTTGGGAGTAAACAGACGCAGCTACAAGCTGGTCAAACAAATAATCTATTCTTGGAAGTGGGTGCCTATTTTTCTTAGTCAGCTTGTTTAATTCTCTATAATATACGCATAAGCGAAGTGAACCATCCGCCTTAGTAGCGAACACTACTGGAGCACCCCATTCAAAAATACTTTGCCAAATAAACCCTTTCTCAAGCAACTCTTTAACTTTCTTGCTGAGCTTCTTCCTTTCCCTAGGAGCTATGTGTCGTACGGGTAATGCAACTAGTTTGGCGTTATCAACCAAGTATATGCGGAAATCTATTTTGCGTTTGGGGGTAAACCCTTCACTTCATCAAAGACACCGGGATACTCACGGACTACTTGGTCGGATTGCGAATTATCAACAGATGCATCAAGAGATTCTAGGTAACTAAGCATGACCGAACCCTTAAGGTTACATGAGATTTAGAGGGTATTACCGAGGCGAGTCAAAAGTCTAACTACCCTCCTTTCACAATCGAGAATGGCACCATTACTGGAATCCAATCCATCCCTAGAATCATCCCCTAGCCCATGAAACCAAAAATGTAAGCATTACATCTAAACTCAACACTTAGTATAGATATTCCCAAATCCAAACAAATCATAGATAAATGAGCCGAAACCCTAATAGGATTTGAGACTACAATGGGATCCTCTACAATACTATGCAGAGACTCAACTACGGAAGCAGATAGAAAATAATGTGAAGCGCCCGAATCGAACAAAGTTCTAACAGGATGATTGAAAAGAAAAACTAAACTTTCAACAGAAACGTTCCTACCTCTCTTAAGGTACACTAGCAGTGAGAGCATGCAGTCGCCCTCTAGAAGATCATGCCCTTGTCCTTGTCCTTCAGGCAATCCTTGATTAGATGCCCTGCTACACCGTACTGAAAACAACCACCTGTCTTCTTCTTCCTAAAATTAAATGACCTGCTATACCACAGAAATGACACTTCCTCTTGTCGCAGGATCTATTATTTCTTCCACCCTTCTTATATTCCAATCCCTTGTTTGTGAGTCTTCCGCTTTGGCCTATTTCTTTTCATCTTTCTCCTTCTGTGTGGATTAAGCCATATCAACAAGCTTCTTATCATTGGGCTTGCGCTTCTTAGCCCAAACTCCCATATTCTTATCCTTACTATCCTTGTGTAGCTTGCTGACAAGTTTCTCGAAACTACCTCCATCGCACGGCAACCTACAAAGCTTGAAAGATGATTAGCCGCAGGTTAAACTACCGCGGCTACAGATGGAGGTCGGGCACTACTTCGCCCTTGACATGTGCCGTATGCCTACGAAACTATGGTAGAAAGAAAGGAAGATGAGATTCAAATAGAGAATCGAAAGATAGTGCATATGGCTCTGGGGAATATGCCTTTAAAAAAATACTTTTCTCTTGAAAAACGCTTCTTTAAAACATGTTGTAGAAAACACTTCTTTATAAAAATGTTTTTGAAAACAGGTTTTAAAATCCTTTATCTGTTATGGTAACCTTCCTCTCTGATACAATGTGTAACACCACGCCTCCATTAAGATCACTCACAAAGGGAATGCATTAACTTCGGTGGAGCGTCATAAGTGTATAGAACAGATAAATTACAAAATAGACAAAATTTGAACAACGAAAAATAAATAAAACTTACTTCATTGATGAAACAGCAGCTTGGTAAAACAGCTAGTACAAAGATTGTTTTACAATACCCATTACAACAAAGCAACTGCATTGTTTAACAAAATAAAGAAGCATAAAATGAAAATGATATTCCCCAATAAAGTATGAGCCAACCATAGCAGTGGAAAAGAGAGTTCAAAGCAATACATCAACTATCTTCGAGCTTGGAAAGAAAACTGAGCTAAGTGGTAATATTCCCTCCCTGCGAACCTGGGGGGGGGGGGAATGGAAGAAAATAAAGCGAAACAAAACAGAGTCAGACTTAAATCCTGGTAAGTCCAGTGACTTTCAGCATGTAAATAGGTAAAAGCATCATGACATGAATAAACTGAATACCAGACCATAACCATGATAATAGGCATAGCAAGATAACAAATGATGATCGTTGGATATGACAAGGTAAGGTACACTGAATGCGCTTCGGCTCTTTCTCTGACTTCCTATTTTCTCCGCACCACCCAACTAGCATCCTAACTAGTGTCTTTTATAGAACGATTCGTATTCCCTACTAGTGTCCCAACTAGTATCCTATGTTATATAATAAGGTGATCCCAACCCCGCAATTGTGGTAGCCTTCATGTGTACATCTAGTATGAGGATCTTACCTCAATCTGCCTAATTGCCATGAAGATGTTAGATGTACCCTTACTACCCCCATCGATTGGATCCCTACTTGTATTAATTTTCCTTGTGTCTGTGTCAATCGACCTTCTCTTGCGTGTAGATATGCTATGCTGGTCCCACCATAAGGTGTATCAATCCCTATGATAGCAACCCGACACAAATTCTAGATGCACAATGTATACTATTGATGCCCAGTGCCTGCTTTATCCAGTCCGGAGTACGTGCACGCCAATACTCCATCGGAACCTACACTACTGCACCACCGGCCGCTATTTTGACCGCTTATAATCAGCCCAGTAATCGTGCCCCCCCTGCCTAGTTCAGGGTACTGTGATACATCTATGTGAGTTACTGCGGAAATGGGTCCCCATTACTAGGGTTTCCTAGGGTCTATTCGTATATCCCCCAAATTGGTTAAGTGTTATCCACCCATTCAAGTTAACTTAACCCATCCACACATCATGTTGGTTAAGTATTTCTTATTAACTTAACCCTTCTCATTCATCATGTTGTAATTGGTCAAGTGTTTCTGTTAACTTAACCATGTTCATTTATCATATTAGATTGGTTAAGTGTTTCCCCTTAGCTTAACCCCATTCGTTTATCATGTTATATTGGTTAAATGTTTCCCATTAACTTAACCCCACTTGTTCATTGGTTAAGTGTTAACTTAACACTACCACTTATCATGTTACATTAGTTAAGTGTTGCCCTCTTATGTTACTTAACCCTACCACTTGTCATGTTACATTGGTTAAGTGTTGCCCTCTTGTGTTACTTAACCCTATCACACGTCATGTTATATTGGTTAAGTGTTGCCCTCTTGTGTTAACTTAACCCTACCACTTGTCATGTTACATTGGTTAAGTGTTGCCCTCTTGTGTTACTTAACCCTACCACTTGTCATGTTACATTGGTTAAGTGTTGCCCTCTTGTGTTACTTAACCTTATCACACATCATGTCATTTTGGTTAAGTGTTGCCCTCTTGTGTTAACTTAACCCTACCACTCTAAGCATGTCCGTTCATTAGCATTAATTCATTCATTAATGCCTCAACCTCTCACATTAGAACTGTTGTTCGTGGTTGCTAGATGTGCCGGGCGGTTTCGGGCAGACTTCTACCACAGACTCATTCTAACCTCGGGTTTTGGGCTTAATGCGCTAACCTCTCACATTAGATCTATACTGTTGCGGTCGCTGGATGTGTCAGGCGGTTCCGGGCAGTTTTACACCGCAACTCAATCTAACCTCGGGTTAGGCACGTTCATCTTTAGCCAATTTACATATTTACTATACATGTCCAAGTCTAAATTTCATATGCTAACTATCCTAAATTCACCAAAATAGTCATGTTCCAATTCCCAAGTTATGCCTAACAAATTCAATTACAAGTTATTACTCAAAATATGTTACACCCAATCTTCCCAAATTTGCAATAATAGTCATGCCCCAAAATCGAAATATACATTATGCTTGGCGTCCCAACCAATAGTTATGCCCAATCTAGATTTAATATTTCAATTTACAGTTTCCGCCCAATCTAGATTTAATATTTCAATTTACCCCAAGTTTGCGACAATAACATTTATACCCCAAATTACAAGTTACAAATTATGTCCAACAATTTCACCGAATATGTTATGCCCAGTTATTCCATCGAATACATTATGCTCAATATTTACCCAAAATATTCCCCGTATTCCAATCGTTCGTGTTTCGCAATTTCAGCCTAGGTTCGAAGGTAACCCAGGTTCGTAAAAGAAAAAGGAAATTGGGGAAAAGAGATAAAAGGATCATAAAAAATGAATAGGCATAAAAATAGGCATGTAACAACAGACCTAATACATGAGATTTAGATCCAACAAAGATAGATTCTTGAATGAACTGATACAATCATTATCACAGGCATAAGAATAACATCACGAACCAAAGAGGATTATAAACCTGATGTACAACAAAGATAGGCCTGATTTAATCAATAAAAATAACCTCTAAGGCATGTAATACATAGATTCAATAGAAGGATAGGGGTAAATCTAAAAAGATTATCTTACAATCAGGCATAGACTTCGATTCATTTTATTACATGTCAAGATTACAATCAGGTATTCAAATATGAAAGTAACGTGAACTTACATTGCTAGGATTAGAAAAGAGAATTGAATCGTTGTTGTTTTAGAAACTATAATTTGATGTTGATTAAGCTTCAAAGTTGATTGTTGATGAAGAACTTCTAATATGATTTTGGTTTTTGAGGCGGCGGCTAAGAGAATTGAGAGTCCAGCAGCATAGAGTTGTCATAAGGAATTGTTGTGAATTAGGGTTTAGGTTTAGAGATGTATATATAGATGTCTAGGATTAATTATAGCCTTTAGATTAATCTAGGATCAATATAAACCATCCAAGTCACAAAGACACCTCACCAGGCCAATCAGAACAAGCCACATATGCCCTAAGACACCAAAAATCGTCACTGCCCAGATGTGGCTGATGGGGTCGACCCCTACAGGGGGGTCCACACCTATGTCGACCCCGGTGTCGACCCCAAAGAGCCTAAGTCGTCACAGGTGTCGATTCAGCGGGTCTCGGGTCAACACCCCAAACTTGGTCGGTTCCGCGTTTCCTCTTCCCGCCTTCGCTGTTTTGAATATTTTATTTTAATTCTGGTTTAAACTGAAATCTTCTAACCTCCATAACTTCTTCATACTGTATCCATTTTACGTAAACTCGGAGTCTATCACAAGTAGAATTCCGAGACGAACGCAATGGTGCAACCCGCTTCCCTTAATTCTTCTTTTAAAGTTTAATTATTCTTTAATTATCTCTTATGTCCCGTTTTAAAATTACGGTGTGTTACATTGACTCTGGATTGAATTTTCTTCCCATTTGTAAGATTTGGTGTATTCTGTTTGGATTGCTTTTTTTAGGTTATAGTTATCTTTCTTTATGTAATTGAACTTTTGTAACAACCCGAAAATTTTGAACCAATTAATTTTTTTATTTTAGCTATTTTAATGGATTTTGAATATTTAAAATGATTTATTTTAAATAATAACGACCAAAAATTTATTTAAATTGAAGTTAGAAAATATAATTTTAATTTAATTATAAAACGAGCTTGAAATGGCGTGGTAGTTTGAAAATTTGGTTTCAAATTTCAAATGAGCGTACATAATTCAAAATAAATCAGATTTCAGTAAAACCAGAAATATTTGAATCTGTTTAATTATATCTTTCTAACGAATGTGAAAAATTGAGATTTCATAATACAAATTGAAAGTTATGTCCAGTTTAAAATTTGAAATAGTCGCTATGGAATTTATATATATTTTAATAAATACATAGCCCTTAAAAATAGCCTTTTTGCAAACGACCTCCATTTTCGACGAAACCACTTTTGCTGGATCCAGAATGTCAAATTATTGCTAGAATCCAATTTTCATAATATTTGGAATTAATATGTGAGCGTGGTGAACTTAAACGCGTTTGGTAATTTCAGTTTGAATTTTATCGACCAGAAAATGGCCATTTTTCAAACGGTCTCCAAATACGATGAAATTAGTTTTGTAGGACCGTATCGTCAAGATGTAACCAGATTTATTTTTCTGGAATTTTTGGAGTCAGTATGTGGCTCCGGTAAATTAAAATGTGCATTCAAATTTTATTCAATTTGTTTAATTTATATTTTAATTTAAAGAAAAACTGATCGAAACGATAGAATTGGCTTATGAAACATATTCCGTTGTGTCTGGGATGAGGGTATCTAGCTAAGGGCGACAGTCATTGGAATTCATTTGGAGTTCGGAAATTAAACAAGTAAAATTGGAAATTAAATAATTTTAATTAGTAAATATTTTTTATAAATAAGCCACACCCTAACCCTAATTTCCCAAACACGGAAACCCGCCGATAGAACATTTCTACGGCCAAAATTCTCAGAAGTTCTACCCCAAATCGCACTCAATCCACGCCTCAACCTCAACCCGTTCCACAATGAAAATCAAAGAGAATCTCACACCCTTTAAATCCATATGACTATTATTCAATTTCATGCAAAAATCTATCCAAAAATCGACTTGGAAGTCGCGTCGTTTGTGGCAGTTTTTGGGGCTCCAGGGTGCATCGGGTTGTGCGAATTCGAGGGTGGTGGCGCTTGAGGTGGGAAACAACGTGGCGATGTCGGATCTAATTCCGATGGTGCGTGGCAGGGCGGTTTGCAGCCCTAGCGATGGAGTAGATGGGTTCTTCGTTACAGTAGAACGATGAAAAGGGGGGACATCGGCTCGAACGGTGGAGGTGATTAACAAAATGGATTAAGCTAATGACTTTTTTTATTATTACATAGTTAATTAATGTAATCAAACATAAGTAGAGTTGTTTTTAAAGATATAAATAGATTTTTTTTAAATATATATATATAGAAGATGAAATTTTTATATAAATGACTTTAGTATAAAAATGTGAATTTTTATAAATAAATAACATGGGTTTAAAAATCTAATTTTTTATATAAATAACATCGTTTTAAATTTGAATTTTTAATTAAATAACATAGTTTAAAAATATGATTTTTATAAAATTAGTTTTAGATTAAAAATATGATTTTTATAAAAACAGTTTTAGATTAAAAATGTGGTTTTTATAAAAATATTTTTAGATTAAAAATATGATTTTTATGAAAATAGAGTAGATTAAAAATGATATTTTTATATAAACACCATAATATAAAAATGTAATTTTTATATATAATAGCATAGAATAAAAATAGGATTTTTAATATATGTAAAGTGATAAAATAGCTTTGATTTAAAAATGTAATTTAAAAAAATGAAATAACCTGGTTTTAATAACGAAACTTTTATATATATAAAGCATTGATTTATTTTCAGTTTTTAAAAATAAATTAGCAATAATAAAATGTGATTTTTAATATATAGATAACAATATAAAAATGTGATTTTTAAATACAGATAGCATTGAAATAAAAATGTTATTTTTTTATTTATGAATATCATTGTTTAAAAAAGTGGATTTTAATATAAACTGCGTGACACAGATTACGATGGAACCGAGTGGAAGCAAAACCTAATCCAAACCGTCCAATAAAGAATGGCGGAGTGGAAACCAGAGGTGAGAACTCTCTCTCACTCAAATTATTTTACAGTTAAATATATACTAGGATGCAGACGGGGCTTAGAAGCCCCCAACACTACTTTTTGTAAAAACCATGATTGTTTGTTTGTTTGGATTGTATTGTGGATTGTAATTGATTGATATTGTTGTATATAAAATTATTTATATAAAATGTGTATAAAATTATCAGAAAAAGAAAATAAAATAAATATTCATTTACAAGCCGGACGGTTTGTTTATGTACACCTATTTAACTGATGATGATTGGGACGATAATATTTTACACATCACCCAACTACACAAATAGTAATCAGTATTTGTTGTTTGAAAACCCCACACGGGTATTGGGATGATATTTGACACACACTGATCCCAATAATTAGTGGTATGTCAATCGATGGGTTGACAGACTGTATGTAACAACCCGGAAAATCAGAACCAATTTAAAATTTTTATTTTGGCTATTTTGCTGAATTTTGAATAGTTAAAACAACTTATTTTAAATAATAACGATCAAAAATTTATTTAAATCAAAGTTCGAATGGATACATTTTTTTTTCATTTCAAAAGGAGTTAGTATTAACGCGGCAGTTTGAAAATATAAATTCCAATTTTGACTGACTGTAAAGGATGCCAAATAAATCGGATTTTGGTGAAACCAAAAATATTTAAATCTGTTTAAGAATATCTTTCCAACAAATTCGAAAAATTGAAATTTCAGAGCGGGAATCAAAAGTTATGGTCAGTTGAATTTTCAGAATAGTCGCTATGGAATTTAATATAATATATGAAACGACCCGAACTTCCCCGTGAAGGAAAGCACGGATAGAATTGAGGACAAGACAAAATAGAACGCATATAGAAGAACATTTCATTGCTATTACAACAATTCCATCAGATACAAGAATATACAGAGTATAAATGAATAAATTACATTCGATAAATATCAGAGATCACAATAAGTTACATAGCAGCGGAAAATAGTACAAAACACAACTGAAAGTGATACACGGATACAGAGCTTTCCGAGCATCGTTCCAGCTGTTAATCAGGACCCTGTGAATATAAATCTGCAAAACCAAAACTACTAGCTGCCCGTGCGGAAAATAGGGGCACCCAGAGTTTAGGTTAAAACAATAAACTCCAGGTCAGTCATGTGACTGGTGTGAGAACTAAAACAGTTATTAATATTGGTTTTAAAGTTCGGTAAATCAAGGGACCACGCCGTATAACACGGAACGGGTTTCCTCCCAAGAATACCAGTGCATAAAACAAACAGCGCAATGCTAAATAAAGAAAAATGAAGCTGTTATAAGACCCAGGTCCCATCACACAATGCAATGCAAGCCGGAGGATAGGGTTTTCCCTTATAACAGCCAAAGCATGCTTGATACGTTTAAAACACATTATTTGATACTATTATAAGTGTATAGTGTCAAAACAATTTCAATCATAAATATCAATCATAGGCGGCATGGGTACCATCTATCATGTCGCCATACTAGTTCTACAATTAAAACCGCAATATCACGTATTGGAAATTGGATTCCGTCATGAGCCGAGGCAAGGGGCAAGCTCCTCTCCGCGTTCGAGACACTCTAGCAATGCCTCAGGACCCCACTCTGATCCTTTGGAACCTCCAAGGCCGGTCCTCTCTTACTTTTGAGGATTAATTATTCCTGAACACACGTTTCCCGGTCCTTACAGACCTATATCCGAGGCACCTCGTATCCAACAACCACACAGGTGAAAAGTATATAAATGTCAGGGCTGGTAGGTCACTGACACCACCCTAGCTAGAAAGAAACGTCGTGCACTCCTTGGGTCCGTATCCCGTTTTTGACTCATACCGAGGTGTGAGGCTCGCGAATTCACGTTATACACAAAGCTATGCCACACAGGCCGTGCTTTATTCATCAACCACAAGACTTTGCTTTTCAACAGAAGCCTTGATCAATTGCCACTTACGCGTGCCACACAGGCAATTCATTCCATGCGACTGATGTCCATCGATATACAACCTCTGAGCTCGTATGTCTCAGAGAAGGGCGTTAAGCAAGAGAATAAATTCTCCGCCGCCAAACAGATGTATATTTAAAAGAGATCAATCAACACAGAATAAAATCCAATGTCAGACACACAATCCATTTACAAGTTCGTTCTGGGTCTGAACGAAACCGGAGGCACTTTCCTCGCATATCCATCCATCTCCAAGTACGTCTGGACGATCACCAATTGATTCCCTCATCCTGGGTGTACAACCCAATCAAGATCATCAGTAATCACCCAAATGATGTGAAGACTTCCGGTCTTCAACCACCGTCTTCATCTTCGACATCTCGTCGAATCGGTTATTCAGAATGTGTATAAACCCGGCCTTTCTGAATAACCCACGTATATAATAAACAAATGTTACACAAACACAACAAACGCCTCATTCCAATTTAGAATATTCTTTTATTCACAAAAACACATTCTTATGGAAATGTTCCCATTAATTTTATCCAAGGTAAATTCTTCTAAATTTATTCTATAATCTTCCTTTGGATATCATTTCAAACTAGTCGGGATTAGCGAACCACACCGAAGTAATTATTTATTTTATTTCCCAATCCCAACCTATATATCCCATGGAGAAAACTGGTAATACTCCACATCTAACACCACGGTGTTATCGGTAAAATTAATTACCATTTCACGTTCAAATCTAATTAAAGATTTAACTATCGCTTTGGAGCAAAACTGGTGGTACTCCACTCTCGATCACTTTTCAAATTTGATAATTAAAATTATCAATTCACATTTTAATCTAATTAAAGATTCATTAAAACACCACTTAGTTTTAATCTTCTCAAAAATCAACATCTTGTCTTTAACTGGGTTAAAGAACCAATGTCTTCTAAAACACGATTCACGATAAACCCAAATCACATTTGATATTAAATACAAGGCTCTGAATAGAAAATATATCGGCTTATATTCAATATCAAATTCTGAAACCAACATATATCGTATTGGAAATAACGATATAAAATATATCTTTCAAATTCCCATAACAATATCTGTATAGTCACGAAATACAACATCGAAATATCCCGAAGATAATTTCGATTCAACTCCAGTCCAATTCACGTATTGGGAATATTGATTATTTTTAAAATCACTTCAAATTCAATTTATTTATTTCAAAAATAAATTGATTTTAATTCTAGTTCAAAACTAGTTCATTTTGACAAAATCTATTTTTATCCTTTCAAATGTGGAATTTTCCAGCCCAATTTTTCCCAAATCATATATTATGATTTTACACAAATTATAGATATTTTTAATAATTTTATCAAGGCCCGTACAGTCGATTTCCATCTACGGCCATCGAACTGCACTTACAGCGACCTTTTCTGAAATTGATTTGGACATAATTCCAAATCTAACCGTTAGATTTCAAATTTCTAATATTCATTGGAAAGCTCTTTTCGATACGAACCCAACGGTTCCGGTTTTAGGAGAATCCGACGGTCGGATCTCCCGTAATGTCCGTTTGAAATAAATGGTCGAAATTCACGAACTGCCGCGGCGCGGCGCGTTCTATTCAGGCCATTATATTATATATATAATATATATATTTCGTCGATTTCTATTTTTAAAACGAATTTTATAAATAGTTTTAAATTCGTTTTCAAAACCATTTCAACACTATATTCAATTTCAAATCGATTTGATTTCAATTCAAATTGAATTCATTTCAATTCAATTCCAATTCTAATTCGTTTCAATTCAATTCAATTTCAGTTCGTTTTAAATTTCAATTTCAATTTAATTCAATTTGAATTCATTTCTATTTTATTCGAATTCAAATTCACTTTCTATTCAATTCGAATTGAATTCATTTTCTATTCGATTCGAATTCATTTCAAATTGATTCAATAAAATTTCAATTTGAATTTTAATCTAATTCAATTTGAATTTCCTTTCAAAATATTAAATTTTGAAATCACTTTTCAATATTCATTATAAAACGAATAAAATCGATATAAACATCGTTCGCATCAAAATAACGCATCTCTAATCAACACGGCTTTATATTTCAATAATTCGTTATTCTATTCAACAAATGAATATTTGTTTTATTCAACACATGAATCTATATTTCTTTCAACACACGACTAATCTCAACACATGAGTACCGTCAACACCTCACTATTTTTGTTATGTAAAATATTTTATAAAACTATGGTATCTATCGTTTGATTTTTAATTAGACTTCTACTGGGAAGTAGTTCTAATTTTAAATATGATAAAGATGTAAATTTCATTGTATAAAATATTTCACTCAACACATGAACATTATCAACACATGACTATTTTTATATTCAACACAGGAATTTTCTTTTATAATATTCATTATTTTCCCGATTGGAATGAGGCCCAATCAATCACCATATAATGTTAATTATATGGATTCCATACAACACATGTATATACTAGCATTGAAAAATAATCAACCATCAACCAAAGTGCACTACACTGTATAAGCATCAAATATAGATTTCTTACGCTTATAACAGCCTGTCAATCAATCGATCGACATATTTAGTCAATCAGGATGAGTGAACTTCCAAATTTCATCCTAACACCCGTGTGGGGTTTCAAACAATCAAACACAGATTTTATTTGTGCAGTTGGGCGATGTGTAAAATTTATCGTCCCAATCAATGTCCTTCAAATAGGTGTACATAAACAAACCGTCCGGTTTGTAAATGAATATTTTATTTTATTCACTTCCACGTTAAAAATTATATTTTTAACGATAAAATATTCTATTTCAACACATGAATTTCTATTCAGTTCATTTACACAATAAAAATGATATTTTTATTTTTCTAACATATTTTGGGAAATTTCGGCGGCATAACGGCACGATACTAGAAACGGGACGAGGCCTAGCCTTATCCCCGGTCTAGTGAAGGCCCACGCCATTCACACATCAATCAAATCCATTTCATTTCACCAAACAATTCAATTCAAACCAAATAATCTAACCAACTACACAACCAAACAATTTAACAAACAAGCCATCCATGGTCTGTGGATGACGGGTGTCGGGTGCTGCTAAGCACCGTCTGCATCCTAGTATATATATATATATAACTAGAAAAAGAAATTTAGAGTGAGAAATTCTCACCAATTAGCTAATCCAATACCACGACTCTTCTTATGTAGAAAATCTTGTCGTTCTCGTCTTTTGTCACTTTCACCGCCCGTAGTCACTACATATGTAAAAATCACATTTTTATATTATTGCTATGTATATAAAAATCACATTTTTGTTCCTTCTACATAATAAAGATCAAATCTTTAATACTTCTATAATGTAAAAATCATATTTTTAATCTTCTACTAATATAAAAATCATATTTTTAATCTTCTACTAATATAAAAATCATATTTTTATTAACTTCATATGTCAAAAATCATAGAAGCTTTATAACGGAGAAAACTCACATATTTTCTATCGCCCGGATTTGTTTTTCTGGCTCTAGAATTTGCAAACGAGCTTCAATCTTCACACCATCTTTTTTCTAGCACAAGCACGCCATTCTGAACAACTTTTGCCTAGTGGTCTTCTTGCCGAAAATGTGCCATTTCGCTGGAAATCGCGAAAAGACAGCATTTTGACAGTGTTTGAACAGCAGACTTCGGACGCGTTTTCCCGACAACTCCGCAATGAAAAATAGGACTTATCATATACCAAATCGAAGAGAAAATCGTGCTCTTCGACTTTGGTCTTGAGGAACTTTGGCTAGAAATGCACGGTTTGAGAGTTATGGGGCAAAACAGATCTGGCTGTTTTTCTACATACAGGAATTTTTGTGAAAAAGAGGGATTTTGGGTTTGTGGGGCCCACGGCCAAAGGGAGGGCGGCCAGAGGCGGTGGCGGGCCTGATGGACGTGGGGGAGGCTGCAGCAAGGTGGTGGAGGCGCTGGAGGGGCCCACGGTGGCGGGTGGTGGTGGATTTGGGGCTAGGGTTCATGAAATTGGAAGAGGGAAAGAGGAGGAAGAGGAGGAGGAGGAGAGGAAGAGGAAGGAGGAGAGGAGGAGGCCGGCGGTGCGCGAGGGGGGTGGGGGGTGGTGGCAGCGACGTGAGGGGGGGGGGGGTGCTGCGTTTTCTTCCTTTTTTTTTTTTACGGTGAATGAATGAGAGGAGAGAAAGGTAAGGGTTGACTTTATATAATAATATATATTTAATTTAATTTATTCCAAAAAGTGACTTTTTCATTCGAACTCAAAATCGAACCCAACGACTGTCGCCCCTAGCTAATTACCCCCATTCCGAACACAATGGGATATGTATCGTAAGCTGATTCGATCGTTTCGATCAGTTTTCGTCAAATTTACATTTAAATCATTATATTGAATTTTAAACGTACATTTCTATTTACCGGGGTCACATACTAACTCGAAAAATTCCAGAAAAATATTTTCTAGCTTCGTATTGACGATACGGTCCTAACAAAACTAATTTCGTCGAATTCTGAGACCGTTGGAAAAATGGCCATTTTCCAGTCGATTAAAATCAACTGAAACTGGTCAAACGCGTTTTCCTTTGTCACGCTCACATATTGATTCGAAAAATTATGAAATTTGGAATCTAACAATAATTTGACATCACGGATCCAACAAAAGTGGTTTCGTCAAAATCCGAGGTCGTTTGCAAAATTGCTATTTTAAGGGCCTGAATTCCATAGCGACTATTCAGAATTTTCAACTGAACATATCTTTTTATTTCCGCTATGAAATTTTGATTTTTCGGATTCATTGGAAAGATATAATCAAGTAGATCCTAATGTTTTTGGTTTCACTAAAATCCGGATTATTTTGCACCCGGTACATTCAATTGAAGTTTGAAATCGAATTATCGAACTACCGCGCCATCTTCAATTCCTTTTATAATTTAAAATAAATATTTATATTCTAACGACGACGCGTATAAATATATACGTTCTAATTATATTCAAAATAAAGTTCTCGTTGATTTTTATTTAAAATAATCTATTTTAAATCTACTAAATTCATTAAAATTGCCAAAATAAAAATTTTAAACTAGCCCAGATTTTCCGGGTTATTACAATATATGGCCCGTATAAATAGCCATCTTTCAAACGATCTCCGTTTTTGACGAAACCACTTTTATTGGATCCAGAATGTCAAATTATTGTAGGATTCCAATTTTCATAATTTTTGGAATCAATATATGAGCGTGGCAAAAGAAAATGTGTTTTGACAATTTCAGTCAATTTCGATCGACTTGAAAATGGCCATTTTTCCAACGGTCTCCAAATTCGATGAAATTAGTTTTGTTGGGACCGTATCGTCAAAACATAGCCAGATTTATTTTTCGGGAATTTTTAGAGTCAGTGTGTGGCCCCGGTAAATTAAAATGTTCAATCAAATTAAATAATTAAATGTTTTATTATTTAATTTAAAGAATAACTGACTGAAACAGTCGAATGGGCCTGCAATACATATCCCATTGTGTCCGGAATGGGGGTATTTAGCTGGGGACGTCACTTGTTGGGTTTGATTTGGAGTTATGAGCAAGATAGAAATTAAAAGAATTAAATAAAATAAAATAAAATAAAAAATATGTATAAATACCATATACATACGCGTATACGGTATTTTCTCCCTCGTCGTATACCCGTAACCCTCAAAACTAATGGCGGCTACAGCACCTTCGTTCCCTCCTCAATAACTCGTGATCTACTCAATAAAATTCGACAGTCCAGTAGAAGTTTTTGTAGAGTTTTCTCCAAGCTTCGACTCCATACCAGTTCCACCATTTGTCATCGCGTATTGATCAAGAACGGAGCCCCCAAAGTCGCGCCGCGTCGAGCCACCTTGCTCCGCCGTGCCGCCGTCGATCTTGGCCATTCCACTGGCGTCGGGCGCGCCTCTCGAGGGTCTAGGCCGTGGTGGAGTCCGTTCGTCCTATCGCTATCCGGTTTAGCCACAAATTGAAGACCTAGTTTTGAGCATTTCTGAAAGGCATACGGTATATATAATTTAAACTGTTTATAGCGCTTTTAAGCGTTGCAAATCTAATTGTATTTGAAAAAAATGTACCTTTCTCATACGATAACGAAATTCGATGAAACAGGAAGAGTTGGAATCCTTGAATCGAGATCTACATTTCAGAACTGACCGCAGAATTTTTGGAGTCTTGTACAATTTTAGAAGAGATAGAATGCGAGGTTAGATGTCTTAATCTGATTAAATTAAATTAAATTATATTAGGAAGCAGACGGAGTTTAGAAACACCCGACACCCGTCGTCCACAAACCATGGAAGACTTGTTTGAGATGTGGTTTGAAACTTGGTGAATATTATGAATGGTTGATCGTTGATTTTGGTTGAAACCAAATAGGATTAGTTTATGGAAAAATTCGTCTGTGTACGAAATAGATTATTGAAATCCCCCTTGTCAAAAGCTGCGAGGCTTTAAGGTAGCGCGAGGAGCCGTATTTCGGGACAGTGCCGGTTTTAATTACCCTACCGTTATGCTGCTGAATTTTTTTGAAATATTTTTATGTTTTAAAATATTCATGTTGTTATATATTAATTGTTTGAATAATATGAAAATCAGATGTTTAATATATATATATATATATATATGAAATTGATCGTTATATGTCCACATTAAATTTACATTTTCAATGTAATCAAAATTGGTCATTGTCTTATAAAATGGATTTATATGTAATTTTACATTTTTAATGTATATACAACATTTAAAATGAAGCATTGAGAAATAAAAATTTTGTGACATTAGAATTTACATTTTTAATGAAAAAGAAACATAAAAAATAAGCAGTGATAAATGAAAATGTGTTTACCATGGAAAACTTACATTTTAATGTAAATAAAAAATTTAAAAATAAAAAACACTATATAAAATGTAAGTTAATAATAAAATACAACATGGCTATATACAATGTATTAACAATAGATTTTACATTTTAAAAGTGTTACATTAAAATGAACATTGTTATGATAATAATGTTTTACATTAAAGTTTTACATTCTCATGTAAATGAACCTTTAAAAATGGTCATTGAAATTGCAAAAAGTGTTTTCATTGAAAGTAACATTTTCTTTTAATGCAAACAAAACATTGAAAATGACCATTGTTATATTAAAATGTCTTTACTTTGAAATATACATTTTTTAATGTAATGTAAGATTAAAAATAGTCGTTTGTTAAATAGAGATGCATTTATATTAAAATGTACATTTTTAAATGTAAGGCAACATTATAAATAGATACTGTTAAAAAGAAGTGCATTTATATTGGAATAAAAAGTTGCATTTTCCAATGCAATCATAAATAGGAGTAAAGAATTGTATTTTTCAATGTAATCATCCACTGAAATAAAAAGTTACATTTCTCAATGAAATAATACATTGAAGTATGAAAATTACATTTTTATATGTAATCAAAGTAAGGAATAGAAATTTACATTTTTAATGTAAATATTATATTGAAATAAAAGTTTACATTTTTAATGTGAATATTATATTGAAATAAAAGTTGACATTTTAAATGTAAATATTATATTGAAATAAAAGTTGACATTTTTAATGTAAATATAATAATGAAATAAAAACTCACATTTTTAATGTAGATAAATAAAAGTGTACATTTTCAATGTGATAAATATTGAAATAGGAAGTGTACGTTTTTCAATGTAATAACACCTTGAAAAGAAATTTACATTTTTTCAGTGTAAATAAAGTATAAAAGAAATTTATATTTTTTCAATGTAAATAAAGTATAAAAGAAATTTACATTTTCAACGTAAATAAAGAATGAATGAAATTTACATTTTTCAAATGTAAATGAAGAATGAAATCAAAAGTTACATTTTTATATGTAAATAAAGATGGAGGTTACATTTTTATATGTAAATATAGTAGAAATTTACATTTTTCTTTGTAAATAAATGAATTTATAGGAATTTACATTTTTCAATGTAAATAAAGTATGAAACAGAAATTTACATTTTTTAATGTAAACAAAGAATGAGAAAGGAAATTCTGTTTTTCAATGCAAGAAAAGAATGAAATAAAGGACTCATTTTGCAATGTTATAACACATTGAAATAAAAAGATTTCATTTATCTTTATGTAATATATATGAATCACATAAAAGAATTAGTGCGGGAAGAATTTGTTGTAACATTAAAATCTCAATTTAATGTAATATATGATTTCATAAATAAAAGAAATCAATGTTGAATCGAAATGGTGTTAAAATCGTTGAACGATTATATTTATATATTATTATACATAAAGATAAATTAAAATAAAATGAATCGCGACGCTGTAGTTTGCGCTTTGAAACCGTAACTTCAAACGATTGTACCAATTTGCCCAAAACCAGAACCGATGGGTTCGTTTTGGAAAGATCTTTCCAACGATACAAAATTTGCTAAGATCCAATGGTTAGATTATGAGAAATGTGTAAATCAAATTTCGATGAAAACAGCGCCAAGGCCATGTAATGACCCAAAGCGTCATTTAGTTAAAAATGGCTATTTTTAAATAAATAAAAGCAGCGATAAATCGTTATAAAATATTATTAACGATATGGAATGAAAAGAATGATTTAAATTATATGTATATTCGAGAATTATTTGAAAAGGACGAGTTAACTCTCATTTCAAATAATTATATGACGATTGGAAGTCGAAGATTTGAAGACGGTGATTGAAGACCGGCGATCTTCACATCGAATGGATGACTAATGATGCCCTGTACTGATTTGCTCCCAGGAAAGGGTTACAGCGGTAGTTACCCGGACGTACTTGTTGATCGTCCGGATATGCGAGGACCTCTCTTCCATATTGGACATATGGGACGAGGAATAACGTGTCTCCGGTTTCGTTCAGACCCAGAACGGACTTGTAAATGGATGTGTGTTTGACATTGGATTTCATTCCATGTAAATTGATTTTTGTTTAATATATATCTGTTGGTGGCAGAGAATTCATTCTCTTGCTAAACACCCTTCTTTGAGATGCACGAGCTCAGAGGTTATATATGGATAGTTATCGATCGCATGGCGTGAATTGTCAGTGTGGCATGCCAAGATGCAATGATCAAGGCTTATTATTGAAAAGTAGAGCCTTGTGGTTGATGATTAAAGCACAGCTTTACTCTAGCACAGCTTTGTGTATAGCGTTACTTCTCGAGCCTCACACCCTGGTATAAACCAGAAATGGGAGAGGGATCCAGGGAGAACATGCGTTTCTTTCTAGCTAGAAGTAGTGTCAGCGATTTACCAACCCTGACATTTTTACTTACGTGGATTATGGAAAGCGAGGTACCTCGGATATTGAGTCCCTAGTGGCGCTATTTACGCCCTATAGGGCGGGGAGACGTATTGTTCAGGAATTATATATAATCCACTAATATTAGTTGTGGACCGGCCCTATGTCTCCTAAGGGCTCACCTGAGTCTAAGTCCTGAGACATGGGCTAGATTGTCTCGAATTCGGTAAGGACTATCTCTTGCCTTGGTTCATGATGGAAATCCAACTTCCAATACGACCCTTGCGGTTTTGATTGCAAACCTATATTTGGCGACATAGTATATGGTAGTTATGCCGCTTATGATTGGTACATTATGATTGAAAAGTTTTTTTGAAAACATATATACACCATAATAATATCAACCCTGTTTTATTGTATCAAGCATTTTTGACCATTATAAGGTAAAACTCTATCCTCCGGTTTACGTTGTATTGTGTGGTGGGACTTGAGTCTTATAATGGTTTCATTTTTCCAAAAAGCATTGCGTTGTTTAACGATTTACTTTATTTATGCATTGGTAATCCAATGGAGTAAACCCGTTTCGCATTAGCGGCGTGGTCCTATGATTAGCCTTATTAAGTAAGATTTCTCATACCAGTCCCATGACTGACTCGTAGTTTGTTTCACTTTGCAAACTCGGGTGCCCTCTTTTCCACACGGGCAGCCTTGTGTACAGGTTTAGCAGACTCACTCTGGATAGCAATGGAGCTGGAGATGGACACTATCATTTCTATATTGCTGTTCAAACTTCACTTAGTATATTATGTTTGTTCCAGTGCAGACATTTTATATTAAGTTGAAACTGTATTACGTACTAAGTATGATCCTATTATGCTGTGTAACTCTGATGATATATTATTCCCAGTGAAATTTGATGTACTTTATCTGCTGTAATTCTATATTTCTGTTCTGCTGTTATTGTTTATGTGTTATATTCCAATGACTATCCTTACTTTCGTTCTGCGGAAGTTTGGGGTCGTCACAGTTGGTATCAGAGCCAGGTTAAACTTAGCTCGGAATATAACATATAAATAAATCAGACAGAAGTAGAATCAGCAGTATTCTAAACCGAATAACTCATCATAGATAGGACTAGTAAGTCCCAAAATGAGTATAGCAGAATAAAACAACCCCCATAGATTCATTTACATTTAAATATATGTCTCTATGTTTTACAATATCTATTCTATTGGCCTGACTCTTTGTCTGCTATTTGCAGACATAGTTGAAAATAAGTGGCAGAAACAGAAGAAGTAAATCTTTGGTCCAACAATCTAATGAGCCAATCGTGCTCCCACAATCAGAACCAGATCTAGAAGCTCTAAAAACGAAATATCGAAACCTAGGTGGAGTACAATTCTCGGGCAAAGAATCCGTGATTGAAACACAGGCATGGATGCGTTCTGCTGAGAGAATTCTTGAAGGCTTATAGTTGAGAGATGATCAGAAAAGATTAATAGCATCTTGGGCACTCAAAGATGGGGCTCTAATCTGGTGGGAAACTATTACTGAGGAAAATCCAGAAGGTAATATTACTTGGGATAGATTCAAAGAAATGTTCAAAGGAAGACTTATTCCTCCAGAAGCAACTGAGCGACTATATGATGATTTTTACGATCTGAAACAAGGAGATATGACCATCTAGGAGTACCAGAAGAAATTCAATGAACTTTCCCGCTTTGCCCCAGAACTAATTAAAGATCCTACAAGGAAGAATCTGAGGTTTATCAAAGGACTTCAAAAGAAATACGAAGGTAGAGTACTTGCTCATGTGAATCTCCCATTCTTAGAAATGATACAAATGGCTTACCGCTATGAGTATAATGATAAGCAATATGGTACGAAGGATGAAGAAGAAAGCAGTTCTAGCAGTAAAAGAAAGTTTGAAGCTGATAGCCCTGAGGCAAGTACAAAGCCTGAGGCCAGCAAGAAGCCTAAAGCTGATAAGAAAAGGGTTGAATCTAAAGAAGAACCGTTAACGACTGCCATACGCAATAACTGTAATAGGCGAGGGCATTTGTTGAGGAATTGCAAATCTTCAAAGGGGAAAAGGAATGCTGAACCCAATTCCAATAAGAAGTCTCAAAAGGGCAGAAAATGCCATAAGTGCCACCAGTCTGGTCATATTGCGAAGAATTTCCAGCTATCAATGGAGTCTGTAATGGCTCATGTAAATGAAGTAGCAGAAACTCCAGCACCCTCGGCAAGTCAGCAAAGGCTAGATGTTTTAGAAGGCACTCTCACTGTCAGCAATATTCCAGTTAAAGTATTGTTTGATACGGGCGCGTCACAAAGCTTTATCTCTATCCATACGGTTAAGAAGTTGAAGTTAAAACTAAGGAACCTTAAAGAATCAGTTAGAGTTCATAATTCGATAGGAGGTTGTCTTATTCTCGGTGTGTATTGTAAAGTGCCCGTCTCTTTTTTCCATTATCGATTTCCTTGCACCTTGATTGTTATGGACTTTTCTAAATTTGACATCTTTCTTATGCTGGACTGGTTAACTAAACATAAAGCCGAGGTTAGATGTGCAGAAAGATTGGTTAAAGTTAAAACCAAGCTTGCCAATATTGTTATACCCTGTGTAGGCTCAGATTCAGACAGAAAGGAAATTTGGGTTGCTCTTGAGGTTTCTCCCACTGCTATTGAAGATATCCCTGCAGTCAAAAATTATGTGGATGTGTTCGAAGAAGTTGATAGCTTACCTCCACGAAGAGAAATCAACTTCAGGATTGATCAAGTTCCAAATGCAAGGCCAGTGGTACATCCTATTCGGAGAATGACATGGAAAGAGAAAGAAGAGTTTTGTAATCAAATTAAACAGCTGTTATGGAAGGTCTAATTAGGCCTAGTTTTTCGGAGTAGGGTGCAGCAGTAGTTTTTTCCCAAAGTCAGACAATACTCTCAGACTGTGTGTGGATTACCGAGATTTAAACAAGCAGACACTCAAGAGTAATTATCTATTGCCTCGTATAGATGATTTTTGGATCGATTAAATGGAGCGAAAGTATTTTCTAAAATGGACGTAGCTATAGGTTTCCATCAACTGCGTATTGCTGAAGAATGTGTTCCTTTGACAGCTTTCAGGGGTCTAGACATATTTTTATGAATTGTTAGTGATGTCATTCGGCTTATGCAGCGCTCCAGCTTATTTTTTCGTTTTGATGAATCGAGTATTCCGTGATGTCCGAAACAAATTTTTGTTGGTTTTCATCGATGACATTTTAATCTTCTCCAAATCAACTGCCCAGCATGAAAAACATTTGGAACAAGTCTTAAAATTCTAAGAAAGAATGTATTAAAAGGCAAATGTTCAAAATGTATATTCTGGCAAGAAGAAGTGAAGTTCCTCGGTCATGTAGTATCGAAGGAAGGAATTTCAGTGAATCCCAGTAAAATCACAACCATTCAGGATTGGAAGCAGCCTAACCCTCCTACTGGGGTCAGAAGTTTTCTAGGATTGGCTGGCTATTATTGGAAATTCGTTAAAGATTTTTCGAGGCTAGCTTGTCCATTGATGAAGCTTACAAAGAAGAATATAAAGTTTATTTGGACACCCGAATGTGAGGCAACTTTCCAAGAGCTGAAATTGAGGTTGACCACTGCTCTAGTGTTGACTATCATTGATGGCAATCAAGATTTGAAAGGCTGGACTGATGCTTCTAGAGAAGTTATTGGTGCGGTACTAATGTAAAGAGACAAAGTAGTTGCTTACACTAGTCGTCAATTGAAACCGCATGACAAGAAATACCCCACTCATGATCTTGAGTTGATGGCCATCGTATTTGCTTTAAAGATATGGAGGCACTATCTTTTGGGTGAGAAGTTTGAACTATATATACAGATCGAAAATCCTTGAAGTATCTGTTCACCCAAAGGGACTTGAATTTGAGGCAGCAACGTTGGGGAGAATTTCTTGCGGCTTATGATTTGGACATCTTTTATACGCCAGGGAAAGCCAGTGTTGTGGCGGATGCGCTTAGCAGAAAGAATGCGAGTGTCGCCAATCTCATCATTACATCCACGTTGATTGACAAAATCTCTGCTCTTTAGAAGGATGATGAATTTATACAGAGAATTAGTAAAAGAGTTTGGAAAGTCGAACCCTCGAGTTTCCAAATTGATAACAAGGGAGTTCTGAGGTTAAATATTCCTGAGCTCAGAAGAGAAGTAATGGATGAATGTCTTAAATCCAAGCTTTGTATTCATCCAGGGGTGAGCAAAATGTATCATGATCTCAAGCGCACATTCTGGTGGAAGTCTATGAAAAGAGACATCTCCATTTATGTCAACAGGTGTTCTACCTGCCAGCAAGTCAAAAGTGATCAGCAAAAACTTGCCGGCTTGTTACAACCACTACAAGTTCCGAGTTGGAAATGGGATGAAATTTCCAAGGATTTTATTGATGGCTTGCCCCGAACTAGAAAAGGCAATGACGGTATTTGGGTGATCGTTGACCGTTTCACGAAGTCTGCCCATTTTGTTCCAGTCAGATCAACTAGAACAACACAAAGTTTGGCGAAAATTTATTTCAAAGAGATTGTCTGACTACATGGAGTTCCCAGTAGCATTGTTAGCGATCGTGATCCTATATTTGCTAGTAAATTTTGGGAAGCTTTCCAAGAAGAGCTGGGGACAACATTAAAATCTGAGCACCGCTTATCATCCTCAAACAGATGTCCAGACTGAGAGGGTGAATCGTATACTGGAAGACTTGTTGCGGGCATGTATTCTTGACTTTGGTGGATTATGGGAAGATCACTTGCATTTGGTCGAGTTCTCTTATAATAACAATTACCAAGCAAGCTTGAAAATGTCGCCATTCAAAGCATTGTATGACAGGCCTTGTAGATCTCCCGCATGTTGGGTTGAACAAGGCAATAAACTAGTATTGGGTCCTGACATGATTCGTGAAGCTTCGGACAAAGTTGATTTTATTAAGAAGAGATTACTAGCAGCTCAGAACCAACAGAAAAGTTATGTAGATTCAAGAAGAAGGGATTTGGAATTTTCTGTTGCCGATTATGTGTATTTGAGAGTTTCTCCATTGAGAGGAGTAGTTCACTTTGGGAAGATTGGGAAGTTGGCTCCTAGATTCATTGGTCTATTCCCTATTCTAGAAAGAATTGGAACTCTCTCTTACAGAGTTCAGTTACCTGACTGGTTGCCAGCGGTACATGATGTATTCCATGTGTCTCAACTTCGGAAGCATGTACATGATCCAAACTTGATTGTGGAGGAAGCTGCACAGCAAGATTTGGAGATTACCCTGAACTTAGCAGTAAGAAGGGAGCCGGTAAAGATCATTGGCAAAGAAACCCAAATCTAAGGAACAAAAGAATTCATCTAGTCAAAGTGCAGTGGAGCGGAGATCCCAGAGACTGTACATGGGAGACCGATGATAGCATCAAACAGGCTTACCCCCAGTGTAGAGTGGATATCTCTGACTAGCTCTAGTGCAAGGTACATTTACCATACTTTACATTTTCCGTTTTGTTTCCTACTTTACTGTTGTTTCCTTTTCGGGGACAAAAAGCTTTTAAGTGGGGGAGATTGTAACAACCCAGAAAATCAGAACCAATTAAAAAATTTTATTTTGGCTATTTTTCTGAATTTTGAATAGTAAAAATAACTTATTTTAAATAATAACGATTAAAAATTTATTTAAATTGAGGTTCGGATGAATACATTTATTTTCATTTCAAAAGGAGTTAGTAATAGCGCGGTAGTTTGAAAATTTGAATTCCAACTTTCACTGACTGTACAGGATGCAAAATAAATCGGATTTTGGTGAAACAAAAATATTTAAATCTGTTTAAGAATATCTTTCTAACGAATCTGAAAATTGAAATTTCATAGCGGGAATCAAAAGTTATGGTCAGTTGAATTTTCAGAATACTCGCCATGGAATTTAATATAATATATGGCCCATATAAATAGTCATTTCTCAAACGACTTCCGTTTTCGATGAAATCACTTTTTTTGGATCCGGAATGTCAAATTATTGCAGGATTCCAATTTTCATAATTTTTGGAATCAATATGTGAGCGTAGCAAAAGAAAATGTGTTTTGACAATTTCAGTCAATTACGATCGACTTGAAAATGGTCATTTTTCCAACGGTCTCCAAATTCGATGAAATTAGTTTTGTTGGGACCGTATCATCAGAATAGAGCTAGATTTATTTTTCGGGAATTTTTAGAGTCGGTCTATGGCCCAGGTAAATTAAAATGTTCGATCGAATTAAATTATTAAATGTTTTATTATTTAATTTGAAGAATAACTGACTGAAACAGTCGAATGGTCATGCGAGACATATCCCATTGTGTCCGGAATGGGGGTATTTAGCTGGGAACGTCACTTGTTGGGTTTGATTTGGAGTTATGAGCAAGATAGAAATTAAAAGAATTAAATAAAATAAAATAAAATAAAAAATACATATAAATACCATATACATACGCATATACGGTATTTTCTCCCCCGTCATATACCCGTAACCCTCAAAACGAATGGAGGCTACAGCACCTTCGTTCCCTCCTCAATAACTCGCGATCTACTTAATAAATTTCGACAGTCCAGTAGAAGTTTTTGTAGAGTTTTCTCCAAGCTTTGATTCCATACCGGTTCCACCATTTTTCATCGTGTATTGATCAAGAACGAAGCCCCCAAAGTCGCGCCGCTTCGAGCTGCCTAGCTCCGCCATCGATCTTGGCCATTCCACTGGCGTCGGGTGCGCCTCTCGAGGGTCTATGCCATGGTGAAGTCCGTTCGTCCTATCGCTATCCGGTTTAGCCGCAAATCGAAGACCTAGTTTTGAGCATTTATGAAAGGCATACGGTATATATAATTTAAACTGTTTATAGTGCTTTTAAGCGTTGCAAATCTAATTGTATTTGAAAAAAATCGTATCTTTCTCATACGGTAACGAAATTCTATGAAATAGGAAGCATTGGAATCCTTGAATCAAGATCTACATTTCAGAACTGACCGCAAAATTTTTGGAGTCTTTTGCAATTTTAGAAGAGATAGAAAGCGAGGTGAGATGTCTGAATCCGAATAAATTAAATTATATTATATTATATTAGAATGCAGACAAAGTTTAGAAACTCCCAACACCCGTCGTCCACAAACCATGGACAACTTGTTTGAGTTGTGGTTTGAAATTTGGTGAATATTATGAATGGTTGATCGTTGATTTTGGTTGAAATCAAGTAGGAATAGTTTATGGAAAAATTTGTCTGCGTACGAAAAAGATTATTGAAATCCCCCTTGTCAAAAGCTGCGAGGCTTTAAGGTAGCATGCGGAGCCGTACATCGGGACGGTGCCGGTTTTAATTACCCTACCGTTATACTACCGAAATTTTCTGAAATATTTTTATGTTATTAAATATTCATGTTGTTATATATTAATTGTTTGAATAATATGAAAATAAGATTTTTAATGTATATGTAACAACCCGGAAATCTGAGCCAATTTAAAAATTTTATTTCGACAATTTTATTGAATTTTGAATATTTAAAATGAATTAAATAATAAGGACGAAAAATTTATTTTGAATAGAAATAGAACGTATATATTTATTTGAATCGTCGTTAGAATATAAATAATTATTTATAATTATAAAAGGAATTGAAAATGACACGGTAGTTTGAAAATTCAATTTCAAAGTTCAAATGAATGTACAGGATTCAAAATAAACCGGATTTTAGCGAAATCAAAAATATTAGAATCTAATTGAGAATATCTTTCCAACGAATCCGAAAAATCAAAATTTCATAGCGGGAGTCAAAAGTTACGTCTAGTTGAAAATTCAGAATAGTCACTATGGAATTCTGGCCCTTAAAAATGGAAATTTTGCAAACGACCTCGGTTTTCGATGAAACAACTTTTGTTCGATTCGTGATGTCAAGTTATTGCTAGATTCCAAAATTCATAATTTTTCGACTTAATATGTGAGTGTGGCAAAGTAAAACGTGTTTTGTCAATTTCGATCGACCTGAAAATGGCCATTTTTCAAACGGTCTCAGAATTTGACGAAATTGGTTTTGTTAGGACCATATCGTCAATACAAAGCTAGAAAATATTTTTTGGGAATTTTTAGAGTCCGTACGTGGCCCCGGTAAATTGAAATGCGCGTTCAAATTCAATATATAGATTTGTATTTTGATTTTGACGAAAACTGATCGAAACGATCGAATCAGCTTACGATACATATCCCATTGTGTTCGGAATGGGGGTAATTAGCTCGGGGCGACAGTCGTTGGGTCTCGTTTGGAGTTCGAAAATAAAAGTCAACTTTGAAGGAGAATAAAATAATAATTAAAATAAATATAAATATAACTTCCTCCCCCCCCCCCCAATTCATTTTCTCTTTCTGAAATAAAACCCGCCCCCCTTATCACCATCGCCCCCTCAGCCCACCTCCTCGCAGTGGATCGCGCCTCCACCGGAGGGACCTCCAGCCGCCGCTCGCCCCACCCTCCGCCTCCTCTACCTCCTACGACCCACCTCCCCCTTCTCCCTTCCCAAATCGAACGCCCCCATCGGAGAAACCCCCAAATCAACGATGCCACCACCCTGAAGGCCACCGCCACCTAATCGGACCGTCCGCACCTCTGACGCAGCGCAAACACCTCCACCCTTGCTCTCCTTTGACCAACTGAAATGTAAGTTTTTACTTTACTTATTTAGGTGAAAAGCTTAGATTTTTAACAGTACAAAGTTCCTATTTTTAACCCGTTAAAGAGTAGATTTTGACTACATAAAAATACGATTTTTAGAATCGAAAAGTTTAGATTTTTACAAAGGATAAAAATATAATTTTTATATTATAGAAAGGATACAAATATAATTTTTATATTATAGAAAGGATGAAAATATAATTTTTATATGATGTGAAGAATGAAAATATAATTTTTGTATGATGTGAAGAATGAAAATATAATTTTTATATGATGAAAGGAATAAAAATATAATTTTTATATAATGTAGAGATAAGAATATATATTTATAAGTGAAAAGAATATATTTTTATAAGTGAAAAGAAAATATTTTTATATAGGAAAGGATCATATTTTTATAATCGAAAAGATTAAATTTTTATAGAGATAAAGATATGATTTGTATAATGTTTTTATTGTGATAAAAATACGATTTTTATTCTGTATATAGAGATATAAAAATTTGATTTTTAATGTGACCACATGAAAAGAATTGGGATGGAACGAATTGAAATCAAAATGGAATTCAAACGGTTCAGAAATTCAGAAATGAAATGGCGGAGTGGAACCCCACGGTGAGAACTTCTCACTTTTAATTTAATTTCTAGTTGAAATATATAGTAGGATGCAGACGGTGCTTAGCAGCACCCGACACCCGTCGTCCACAAACCATGGATGACATGTTTGTTTAATTGATGTGTTGTGAAAATTGATTGTGTGATGGAATAAATATTTTATAGTTAAAAATATAAAATTTTAACATGTATATAAAATAAAGATTTATAAACAAATCGAACGATTTGTTCATATACACACATTGGGCTGATATTGATTGGGACGATAAATTTTACACGTCGCCCAACTGCACAAATAAAACCTGTGTTTGATTGTTTGAAACCCCACACGGGTATTGGGATGAAATATGACATACACTAATCCCAATAATTAGTTGTATGTCGATCGATTGATTGACAGGCTGTGTAAGCGTCGAATATTTATATTCAATGCTTGTATAGTGTAGAATGCACTCTGGATGATGGATTGCCGTTTTCATTGTTGTTATACACGTTTGTTGTGTGAAAATCCATATAATCACATTATATGGTAATTGACTGTGTCTGATTCCAGTTCAAAATTATCGAATATTTTAAAATAATTTCCAGTGAATATTGAAATGTGAAGCCGTGTTAAGTAGTTAAACGCCATTTTAACACGAACGGGAATTTTGGCGATTTTATTCATTTTATAATGAAATATCGAAAGTGATTTCAAAATCTGATATTTTGAAATGATTTGAAATTCGAATTAAATTGAAATGATTTGAAATTCGTATTAAATTGAAATTATTTGAAATTCGAATTAAATTGAATAGACTTGAAATTCGAATTAAATTGAATAGAATTGAAATTCGAATTAAATTGAAATAGAATTGAAATCGTTTTGAATTGAATTTAAAGAGAATTGAAATCGATTTGAATTGAAATCGATTTGAAATGAATTTAAAACGAATTCATATTAGAAAAATCAATTTTAATTTGAATTTGAGGTGGAAGTTGAAATCTTTTTGAAAATGAATTTAAAACAATTTATAAAATACGTTTTAAATGGAAATCGACGAAATATATATTATATATATAATATACTGGCCTGAATAGAATGCGCCGTGCTGCGGCAGTTCGCGAATTTCGACCATTGACATCGAATGGACATTATGGGAGATCCGACCGTCGGATTCTCCTGAAACCGGAACCGTTGGGTTCGTATCGAAAAGAGATTTCTAACGAATATTAGAAATTAGAAATCTAACGGTTTGATTTGGAATTATGTCCAAAACAAATTTGGAAAAGGTCGCTGTTAGTGCAGTTCGAAGGCCGTGGATGGAAATCGACTGTACGTGCCTTGATAAAATTATTAAAAATATCAATAATTAGTGTAAAATCATAAGAAATGATTTGGAAAGAATTGGGATGAAAAACTCCAAACTTAAAAAGATAAAAATAGATTTTTATCGAAATGAACTAGTTTTGAACTTGAATTATAATTCAATTATTTTTAAATAAATAAATTGGAATTGAAATGGTTTTGAAAATAACCAGAATTTCCAATATATAGATTGGAAATGGAGTTGGATCGAAATTGTCTTTGGAATATTTCGATGTTGGATTTCGTGATTATACAAATATTGTTATGGAAATTTGAAAGATATATTTATATCGTTATTTCCAATACGATATTTGTTGGTTGTGGTATTTGATATTGAATATAAGCCGATATATTTTCTATTCAGAGCCTTGTATTTAATATCAAATGGGATTTAGGTTTGTCGTGAATGATGTCTTCAATAACACTGTTCTTAAACCCAGTTGAGAAAAAGATTAAATCTTTTTATTTAGATTTAATGAAGTATACCAATTAAATGGTATTTAATTGGAATTGAATTTGAATTGATTTTTGGGTTTATCGTGAACGGTGTTATAAATTACACTTGTTCTTTAACCCGATAATTAATGGAATGTGAATTGGACCGTTTATCGTGAACTGTGTTTTAACGACATTAGTTCTTTAACCCGATTTACAGTGAAATGTGATTTGGAATTTATAAATCTTTTGTTAAGATTTAAAGGAGATTTTCCAAAGTAAAGTTTATATCGATTATATATATTGATATGTTTTGCATGAAAATTCCATTGCTAATGGAATGTGATTTTGGGTTTATCGAGGACCGTGTTTTAAATGACATTGGTTCTTTAACCCAGTTAAAAACAGAATATGATTTTCCCAAGTTAAACAATCATTAATATTGATTTTTGGGAAGATTAAAATCAAGTGGAGTTTTAATGAATCTTTAATTAGATTGAAATGATCGAGGATGGAGTATCACCAGTTTTGCTCCAGGCGATAGTTAAATCTTTAATTAGATTTAAACGTGAAATGGTAATTGAATTTACCGATAACACCGTGGTGTTAGATATGAAGTATTACCAGTTTTACTTTATGGGATGAATAGGTTGGGATTGGGAAATTAAAACAAATGATTACTTCGGTAAGATTCGTTAATCCCGACTAGTTTGAATTGATATTCAAAAGAAGATTAAAGAATTTGTCTTTGATAAAATTAATGGGAACCTTTCCCAAAGTATAAGAATATTGGAATAAAAGAATATTCTGAATTGGAATGAGGCGTATGTTGTGTTTGTGTAACAATTGTTTATTATATACGCGAGTTATTCAGAAAGACCGGGTTTACCCCATTCTGAATAATTGATTCGACGTGGTGTCGAAGATGAAGACGGTGGTCGAAGACCGGAGGTCTTCACATCGTTTGGATAATTACTGATGATCTTGATTGGGCTGTACACCCAAGAGGAGGGAATCAGTTGGTGATCGTCCAGACGTACTTGGAGATCGATGGATATGCAAGGAATAAGGTTCCTCCGGTTTCGTTCAGACCTAGAACGGACTTGTAAATGGACTGTGTGTCTGACATTGGATATCATTCTGTGTGATTGATGTATATTAGTTGCATGGAGTGGTTTTCCTGTGTGGCATGCTGAGATGCAAATGATCAAGGCTTTTGTTGAAAAGCAGAGTCTTGTGGTTGATGATCAAAGCACGACCTTTGTGGCATAGCTTTGTGTAGCATTAATTCGTGAGCCTCACACCACGGTTGTGAACCAGAAACAGGAGAGGACATCAGGGAGGGCATGCGTTTCTTTCTAGCTAGGAGTGGTGCCAGTGTTTTACATGGCCTGACATTTTACTTATGTGGATGATGGATAGCGAGGTGCCTCGGTTAGATCGGACGATCCGGGTCCGATGGAGTCATTTGGCTCATTTACGCCCCATAGGGCGGGGAAACGCAGTGTTCAGGCATTATAATCCACATCGGTGGACCGGCCCTGACGATCCAAGGTGCAGTCGCGGCTGTTCCTGAGACCTGGTAGGCTAGATTGTCTCGAAGCGGTGAGGACGATCCCTTGCCTCGGTTCACAGATGGAAATCCAACTTCCAATACGTGACTTTGCGGTTTTGATTGTATAACCTATATATGGCGACATAGTAGTATGAGGCACTTATGCCGTCTATGATTGATACTTATGATTGAAATCGTTTTGACACTATACATTTATAGTAATAATTCAAGATTAAATTTAGCGTATCAAGCATTCTTTGGCTATTATAAGGTAAAACTCTATCCTCCGGCTTGTGTTGCATTGTGTGATGGGACCTGGGTCTTATAATAGCTTCATTGTTCTTTATTTAACATTGCGTTGTTGTTTTATGCACTGGTATTCTTGGGAGGAAACCCGTTCCGTGTTATACGACGTGGTCCCTTGATTTACCTAAATATAAAATAAAGATTAATACTTGTTTTAGTTCTCACACCAGTCACATGACTTACCTGGAGTTTATTGTTTTAACCTAAACTCTGGGCGCCCTTATTTTCGACACGGGCAGCTAGTAGTTTTGGTTTTGCAGATTTATCTTCATAGGAACCTGGTTACAGCTGGAATGATATTCGGAAAGCTTTGTATCCGTATATCTCCTTCAGTTGTGTTTTCTATTATTTTCCGCTGCAATGTAATGTATTGTATTCTCTGATATTTAATGTGTAATATTGATTCATACTCTGTATATTCTTGTATTCTGATGAGATTGTTGTAATATACAATGAAATGTTCTTCTGTTTGTGTTCTGATTTGTCTTGTCCTCAATTCAATCCGTGATTTCCCGTAAGGGGGATTTCGGGTCGTTTCATCGTGGTATCAGAGCTTTGGTTTACAAAGCTCAGAGAACAAGACACGTTAGAACCAAATGAAAGAATTCATCAGATGTTGGATTAGTAATATCCAATGAGAATGACTCGTTAGAGATGGGATCAGTAGTATCCAAGAACGAGTGTGAAGAGTATATTTTTAAAATGAAAACGAATTTTGTTTTGAAAATTTAAACTTTATTCAACATATTTGAATATTTATTTATATTGAATTTGGACAATCCAATATATAAAGATTTTGCATATACGTCTGATCCACGGGTATTCGAAGTTTTAATATATTCGATAGATATAGAATCACACTCTAGTCGCCCGGAGATGATACTGATGATGAGGCCTCATCATCAGTGTTTATATTCGAGTGCCGAAAGTGGGATATCTATATATTTCCAATTGACTGGTGTGAACCAAAATATAGTTAGAATATATTGTTGTGACTTGGCATCAAAAACGTGATTTTCTCTACGTATAGCAAAGCTATGAATTTGAAAAGATAATCAACTAATTGATTGCTGGTTGTGTTGTTTGATTATTGTTTGATTAATTAAATGTGGAACCTTTAGGCCAAATTGAACCAAAAAAAGTGAATTGTATTGAAAATTAGTCGCATTTGCATGCATATACATGTACTTACATTGAACAGGTTATAGCAAGGAGACTAGAGAAGAGGAATAAAATTGTTTGCCTGACAAATAGGTACATGTTTACAAATTTATTGGGTTTGGATGATTTTATGAGCCGATTGGCTAGCCGCTTGACTTTTTCTTTTTCTTTTGGATTGAAGAAGGCCATGGGAGGCTATATGAAATATCCCGAAGTCCCCGGTGCAGGGGAGGTTATGGCGAAATTTTTCGAAAATTTAGGGTGTTAGCTAAATTTTTGAAAAATTTGAAAAGTTCTTAGAAACTGAAAAGTTGAAGAACTTAAGCCGTAAAGAAAACAATGAAAGTTGAGTTGATTAGTTAAACAACTTTCGGCTTCGTTCTTTTCGGGGACGAAAAGTTTTAAGTGGGGGAGATTGTAACAACCCGGAAATCTGAGCCAATTTAAATTTTTTATTTTGGCAATTTTATTGAATTTTGAATATTTAAAATGAATTATTTTAAATAATAACAACGAAAAATTTATTTTGAATAGAAATGGAACGTATATATTTATTTGAATTGTCCTTAGAATATAAATAATTATTTATAATTATAAAAGGAATTGAAAATGACACGGTAGTTTGAAAATTCAATTTCAAAGTTCAAATGAATGTACATGATTCAAAATAAACCGGATTTTAGCAAAATTAAAAATATTAGAATCTAACTGAGAATATCTTTCCAACGAATCCGAAAAACCAAAATTTCATAACGGGAATCAAAAGTTACGTCCAGTTGAGAATTCAGAATAGTCGCTATGGAATTCTAGCCCTTAAAAATGGTAATTTTGCAAACGACCTCGGTTTTCGACGAAACCACTTTTGTTGGATTCGTGATGTCAAGTTATTGCTAGATTCCAAAATTCGTAATTTTTCGAATTAATATGTGAGCGTGGCGAAGTAAAATGTGTTTTGTCAATTTCGATCGACCTGAAAATGGCCATTTTTCAAACGGTCTCAGAATTTGACGAAATTAGTTTTGTTAGGACCGTATCGTCAATACGAAGCTAGAAAATATTTTTTGGGAATTTTTAGAGTCCGCACGTAGCCCCAGTAAATTGAAATGCGCGTTCAAATTCAATATATAGATTTATATTTTGATTTTGACGAAAATTGATTGAAACGATCGAATCAACTTACGATACATATCCCATTGTGTTTGGAATGGGGGTAATTAGCTAGGAGCGACAGTCGTTGGGTCTCGTTTGGAGTTCGAAAATAAAGTTCAACTTTGAAGGAGAATAAAATAATAATTAAAATAAATATAAATATAACTTCCTCCCCCCCAATTCATTTTCTCTTTCTGAAATAAACCCCCCCTCAGCCCACCTCCTCGCAGTCGATCGCGCCTCCACTGGAGGGACCTCCAATCGCCGCTCGGCCCACCCTCCGCCTCCTCTACCTCCTGTGACCCACCTCCCCCTTCTCCCTCCCCAAACCGAACGCCCCCATCGGAGAAACCCCCAAATCGACAACGCCACCGCCCTGAAGGCCACCGCCACCTAACCAGACTGCCCGCACCTCAGACGCAGCGCAGACGCCTCCCCCCTTTCTCTCCTTTGACGAACTGAAATGTAAGTTTTTACTTTACTTATTTAGGTGAAAAGCTTAGATTTTTAACAATATAAAGTTCAGATTTTTAACCGATTAAAGAGTAGATTTTGACTACATAAAAATACGATTTTTTGAATCGAAAAGTTTAGATTTTTACAAAGGATAGAAATATAATTTTTATATTATAGAAAGGATAAAAATATAATTTTTATATTATAGAAAGGATAAAAATATAATTTTTATATGATGTGAAGAATGAAAATATAATTTTTATATGATGTGAAAAATGAAAATATAATTTTTATATGATGAAAGGAATAAAAATATAATTTTTATATAATGTAGAGATAAGAATATATATTTATAAGTGAAAAGAATATATTTTTATAAGTGAAAAGAATATATTTTGATATAGGAAAGGATTATATTTTTATAATCGAAAAGATTATATTTTTATAGAGATAAAGATATGATTTGTATAATGTTTTCATTGTGATAAAAATACGATTTTTATTCTGTAGATAGAGATATAAAAATTTGATTTTTAATGTGACCAGCATGAAAAGAATTGGGATGGAACGAATTGAAATCAAAATGGAATTCAAATGGTTCAGAAATTCAGAAGTGAAATGGCGGAGTGGAACCCCACGGTGAGAACTTCTCACTTTTAATTTAATTTCTAGTTGAAATATATACTAGGATGCAGACGGTGCTTAGCAGCACCCGACACCCATCGTGCACAGTTCATGGATGACTTGTTTGTTTAATTGTTGTGTTGTGAAAATTGATTGTGTGATGGAATAAATATTTTATAGTTAAAAATATAAAATTTTAACATGTATATAAAATAAAGATTTATAAACAAATCGAACGATTTGTTTATATACACACATTTGACTGATATTGATTGGGACGATAAATTTTACACATCGCCCAACTGCACAAATAAAACCTGTGTTTGATTGTTTGAAACCCCACATGGGTATTGGGATGAAATATGACATACACTAATCCCAATAATTAGTTGTAAGTCAATCGATTGATTGACAGGCTGTGTAAGCATCGAATATTTATATTCAATGCTTATACAGTGTAGAATGCACTCTGGATGATGGATTGCCGTTTCCATTGTTGTTATACACGTTTGTTGTGTGAAAATTCATATAATCACATTATATGGTAATTGACTGTGTTTGATTCCAGTTCAGAATTATCGAATTTTTTAAAATAATATTCAGTGAATATTGAAATGTGAAGCCGTGTTAAGTAGTTAAACGCCATTTTAACACGAACGGGAATTTTGTCGATTTTATTCATTTTACAATGAATATCGAAAGTGATTTCAAAATTTGATATTTTGAAATGATTTGAAATTCGAATTAAATTGAAATGATTTGAAATTCGAATTAAATTGAAATGATTTGAAATTCGAATTAATTGAATAGATTTGAAATTCGAATTAAATTGAATAGAATTGAAATTCGAATTAAATTGAATAGAATTGAAATTCGAATTAAATTGAAATAGAATTGAAATCGTTTTGAATTGAATTTAAAGCGAATTGAAATTGAATTGAAATTGATTTGAATTGAAATCGATTTGAAATGAATTTAAAACGAATTTATGTTAGAAAATTCAATTTTGATTTGAATTTGAGGTGGAAGTTGAAATCATTTTGAAAATGAATTTAAAACGATTTATAAAATACGTTTTAAATGGAAATCGACAAAATATATATTATATATATAATATAATGGCCTGAATAGAACGCGCCGCGCTGCGGCAGTTCGCGAATTTCGACCATTGACTTCGAATGGACATTACGGGAGATCCGACCGTCGGATTCTCCTGAAACCGGAACCGTTGGGTTCGTATCGAAAAGTGCTTTCTAACGAATATTAGAAATTAGAAATCTAACGGTTGGATTTGGAATTATGTCCCAATAAAATTTGGAAGAGGTCGTTGTAAGTGTAGTACGATGTCTGTGGATGGAAATCGATTGTACGAGCCTTGGTAAAATTATTAAAAATATTAATAATTAGTGTAAAATCATAAGAAATGATTTGGAAAGAATTGGGATGAAAAACTCCAAATTTGAAAAGATAAAAATAGATTTTTATCGAAATGAACTAGTTTTGAACTAGAATTATAATTCAATTATTTTTGAATAAATAAATTGGATTTGAAATGGTTTTGAAAATAACCTGAATTTCCAATATATAGATTGGAAATGGATTTGAATCGAAATTGTCTTTGGAATATTTCAATGTTGGATTTCGTGATTATATAAATATTGTTATGGAAATTTGAAAGATATATTTATATCGTCATTTCCAATACGATATTTGTTGGTTGTGGTATTTGATATTGAATATAAGCCGATATATTTTCTATTCAGAGCCTTGTATTTAATATCAAATGGGATTTGGGTTTGTCGTGAATGGTGTCTTCAATAACACTGTTCTTAAACCCAGTTGAGAAAAAGATTAAATCTTTTTATTTAGATTTAATGAAGTATACCAATTAAATGGTATTTAATTGGAATTGAATTTGAATTGATTTTTGGGTTAATCGTGAACGGTGTTTTAAATAACACTTGTTCTTTAACCCGATAATTAATGGAATGTGAATTGGGTTTATCGTGAACTGTGTTTTAACGACATTAGTTCTTTAACCCGATTTACAGTGAAGTGTGATTTGGAATTTATAAATCTTTTGTTAAGATTTAAAGGAGATTTTCCAAAGTAAAATTTATATCGATTATATATATTGATATGTTTTGCATGAAAATTCCATTGCTAATGGAATGTGATTTTGTGTTTATCGTGGACCGTGTTTTAAATGACATTGGTTCTTTAACCTAGTTAAAGACAGGATATGATTTTCCCAAGTTAAACAATCATTAATATTGATTTTTGGGAAGATTAAAACCAAGTGGAGTTTTAATGAATCTTTAATTAGATTGAAATGATCGAGGATGGAGTATCACCAATTTTGCTCCAGGCGATAGTTAAATCTTTAATTAGATTTAAACTTGAAATGGTAATTGAATTTACCGATAACACCGTGGTGTTAGATATGAATTATTAACAGTTTTACTTCATGGGATGAATAGGTTGGGATTGGGAAATTAAAACAAGTGATTACTTTGGTAAGATTAGTTAATCCCGACTAGTTTGAATTGATATTCAAATGAAGATTAAAGAATAAATTTAAAGAATTTATCTTTGATAAAATTAATGGGAACCTTTCCCAAAGTATAAGAATATTGGAATAAAAGAATATTCTGAATTGGAATGAGGCATATGTTGTGTTTGTGTAACACTTGTTTATTATATACGCAAGTTATTCAGAAAGACCGGGTTTATCCCATTCTGAATAACTAATTCGACGTGGTGTTGAAGATGAAGATGGTGGTCAAAGACCGGAGGTCTTCACATCGTTTGGATAATTACTGATGATCTTGATTGGGCTGTACACCCAAGAGGAGGGAATCAGTTGGTGATCGTCCAGACGTACTTGGAGATCGATGGATATGCGAGGAATAAGGTTCCTCCGGTTTCGTTCAGACCCAGAATGTACTTGTAAATGTACTATGTGTCTGACATTAGATATCATTCTGTGTGATTGATGTATATCGGTTGCATGGAGTGGTTTGCCTATGTGGCATGCTGAGATGCAAATGATCAAGGCTTCTGTTGAAAAGCAGAGTCTTGTGGTTGATGATCAAAGCACGGCCTTTGTGGCATAGCTTTGTGTAGCGTTAATTCGCGAGCCTCACACCCCAGTTGTGAACCAGAAATGGGAGAGGACATCAGGGAGGGCATGCGTTTCTTTCTAGCTAGGAGTGGTGTCAGTGTTTTACACGACCTGACATTTTACTTATGTGGATGATGGATAGCGAGACGCCTCGGTTAGATCGGACGATCCGGGTCCGATGGAGTCATTTGGCTCATTTACGCGCCATAGGGCGGGGAAACGCAGTGTTCAGCCGTTATAATTCACATCGGTGGACCGGCCTTGACGATCCAAGGTGCAGTCACAGCTGTTCCTGAGACATGGTAGGCTAGATTGTCTCGAAGCGGTGAGGACGATCCCTTGCATCGGTTCACAGATGGAAATCCAACTTCCAATACATGACTTTGCGGTTTTGATTGTATAACCTATATATGGCGACATAGTGGTATGGGGCACTTATGCCATTTATGATTGATACTTATGATTGAAATAGTTTTGACACTATACACTTATAGTAATAATAAAATATGAAATTTAGTGTATCAAGCATTCTTTGGCTATTATAAGGTAAAACCCTATCCTCCGGCTTGTGTTGCATTGTGCGATGGGACCTGGGTCTTATAATAGCTTCATTGTTCTTTATTTAGCATTGTTCTTTATTTAGCATTGCGCTGTTGTTTTATGTACTGGTATTCTTGGGAGGAAACCCGTTCCGTGTTGTACGGCGTGGTACCTTGATTTACCTAAATATGAAATAAAGATTAATAACTGTTTTAGTTCTCACACCAGTCACATGACTGACCTAGAGTTTATTGTTTTAACCTAAACTCTGGGTGCCCTTATTTTCGACACAGGCAGATAGTAGTTTTGGTTTTGCAGATTTATCTTCACAGGAACCTGGTTTACAACTGGAATGATATTCGGAAAGCTTTGTATCCGTATATCTCCTTCAGTTGTGTTTTGTATTATTTTCCGTTGCATTGTAATGTATTGTAATCTCTAATATTTAATGTGTAATATTGATTCATACTCTGTATATTGTTGTATTCTGATGAGATTGTTGTAATATACAATGAAATGTTCTTCTGTTTGTGTTCTGATTTGTCTTGTCCTCAATTCAATCTGTGATTTCCCGTAAGGGGGATTTCGGGTCGTTTCAATATATATATGAAATTGATCGTTATATGTCCACATTAAATTTACATTTTCAATGTAATCAAAATTTCTCATTGTCTTATAAAATGAATTTATATGTAATTTTACATTTTTAATGTATATACAACATTTAAAATGAAGCATTGAGAAATAAAAATGTTGTGACATTGGAATTTACATTTTTAATGAAAAAGAAACATTAAAAATAAGCAGTGGTAAATGAAAATGTGTTTGCCATGGAAAATTTACATTTTAATGTAAATAAAACATTTAAAAATAGACAATACTATATAAAATGTAAGTTAATAATAAAATACAACATGGCTATATACAATGTATTGACAATAGATTTTACATTTTAAAAGTGTTGCATTAAAATGAACATTGTTATGATAATAATGTTTTACATTAAAGTTTTACATTCTCATGTAAATGAACCTTTTAAAATGGTCATAGAAATTGCAAAAAGTGTTTTCATTGAAAGTAACATTTTCTTTTAATGCAAACAAAACATTGAAAATGACCATTATATTAAAATGTCTTTACTTTGAAATATACATTTTTTAATGTAATGCAAGATTAAAAATTGTCGTTTGTTAAATAGAGACGCATTTATATTAAAATGTACATTTTTAAATTTAGGCAACATTATAAATAGATACTGTTAAACAGAAGTGCATTTATATTGGAATAGAAAGTTGCATTTTCCAATGCAATCAAAAATAGGAGTAAAGAATTCTATTTTTCAATGTAATCATCCGTTGAAATAAAAAGTTACATTTCTCAATGAAATAAATCATTGAAGTATGAAAATTACATTTTTATATGTAATCAAAGTAAGGAATAGAAATTAACATTTTTAATGTAAATATTATATTGAATAAAGTTTACATTTTTAATGTGAATATTATATTGAAATAAAAGTTGACATTTTTAATGTAAATATTATATTGAAATAAAAGTTGACATTTTTAATGTAAATATAATAATGAAATAAAGATTCACATTTTCAATGTAGATAAATAAAAGTGTACATTTTCATTGTGATAAATATTGAAATAGGAAGTGTACATTTTTCAATGTAATAACACCTTGAAAATAAATTTACATTTTCTCAATGTAAATAAAGTATAAAAGAAATTTACATTTTTTCAATGTGAATAAAGTATAAAAGAAATTTACATTTTTTTCAACGTAAATAAAGAATGAAAGAAATTTACATTTTTCAAATGTAAATGAAGAATGAAATCAAAAGTTACATTTTTATATGTAAATAAAGAAGGGGTTTACATTTTTATATGTAAATATAGTAGAAATTTACATTTTTCTTTGTAAATAAAAGAATGTATAGGAATTTACATTTTTCAATGTAAATAAAGTATGAAACAGAAATTGACATTTTCCAATGTAAACAAAGAACGAGAGAGGAAATTCCGTTTTTCAATGCAAGAAAAGAATGAAATAAAGGACTCATTTTGCAATGTTATAACACATTGAAATAAAAAGATATCATTTATCTTTATGTAATATATATGAATCGCATAAAAGGATCAGTGCGAGAAGAATTTGTTGTAACATTAAAATCTCATTTTAATGTAATATATGATTTCATAAATAAAATAAATCAATGTTGAATCGAAATGGTGTTAAAATCGCACAACGATTATATTTATATATCATTATATATAAATATAAATTAAAATAAAATGAATCGCGCCGCTATAGTTCATGTTTTGAAATCGTAACTTCAAACGATTATACCAAAAGATCCGACCGTCGAATTTTTCCAAAATCGGAACCGATGGGTTCGTTTTGGAAAGATCATTCCAACGATATAAAATTTTCTAAGATCCAACGGTTAGAATTTGAGAAATGTGCAAGTCAAATTTCGATGAAAACAGCGCTAGGGCCATGTAATAACCCAAAGCGTCGTTTGATTAAAAATGGCTATTTTTAAATAAATAAAAGTAGCGATAAATCGTTATAAAATATTATTAATGATATGGAATGAAAAGAATGATTTAAATTATATGTATATTCAAGAATTATTTGAAAAGGCCGAGTTAACTCTCATTTCAAATAATTATACGACGATTGGAAGTCGAAGATTTGAAGACGGTGATTGAAGACCGACGATCTTCACATCGAATGGATGACTACTGATGCCCTGTACTGATTTGCTCCCAGGAAAGGGTTACAGTGGTAGTTACCCGGACGTACTTGTTGATCGTCCAGATATGCGAGCACCTCTCTTCCATATTGAACATATGGGATGAGGAATAAGGTTTCTCTGGTTTCGTTCAGACCCAGAACGGACTTGTAAATGGATGTGTGTCTGACATTGGATTTCATTCCATTTAAATTGATTTTTGTTTAATATATATATGTTGGTGGAGAATTCATTCTCTTGCTTAACACCCTTCTCTGAGACACACGAGCTTAGAGGTTATATATGGATAGTTATCGATCGCATGGCGTGAATTGTCTGTGTGGCATGCCAAGATGCAATGATCAAGGCTTATTGTTGAAAAGTAGAGCCTTGTGGTTGATGATCAATGCACAACTTTATTCTAGCACAGCTTTGTGCGTAGTGTTACTTCGCGAGCTTCACACCCCGGTATGAACCAGAAACGGGAGAAGGAACCAGGGAGAACATGCGTTTCTTTCTTGCTAGAAGTGGTGTCAGCGACTTACCAGCCCTGACATTTTTACTTATGTGGATGATGGAAAGCCAGGACCTTGGATATTAAGTCCCTAGTGGCTCTATTTACACCCCATAGGGAGGGGAGACATATTGTTCAGGAATTATATATAATCCACTAACATTAGTTGTGGACCGGCCCTATGGCTCTTAAGGGCTCACCTGAGTCTGAGTCCAGATACATGGGCTATATTGTCTCGAATTGGGTAAGGACTATCTCTTGCCGTAGTTCATGATGGAAATCCAACTTCCAATATGACCCTTGCAGTTTTGATTGCAAACCTATATTTGGCGACATAGTATATGGTAGCTATGCCGCCTATGATTGATACATTATGATTGAAAAGTTTTTTTGAAAACATATATACACTATAATAATATCAACCCCGTTTTATCGTATCAAGAATTTTTGACCATTATAAGGTAAAACTCTATCCTCCTGTTTGCGTTGCATTGTGTGATGGGACTTGAGTCTTATAATGGTTTCATTTTTCTAAAAAGCATTGCGCTGTTTAACGATTTACTTTATTTATGCACTGGCAATCCAATGGAGTAAACCCGTTCTGCGTTAGCGGCGTGGTCCTGTGATTAGCCTTATTATTAAATAGGTTAAGTAAGATTTCTCATACTAGTCCCATGACCGACTCGTAGTTTGTTTCACTTTGCAAACTCGGGTGCCCTCTTTTCCACATGGGCAGCCTTGTGTACAGGTTTAGCAGACTCATTCTGGATAACAATGGAGCTGGAGATGGACACTATCATTTCTATTATGTTGTTCAGACTTCACTTAGTATATTATGTTTATTCCACTGCAGACATTTTATAATAAGTTGAAACTGTATTATGTACTAAGTATGATCCTATTATGCTGTCTAACTCTGATGATATATTATTCCCAGTGAAATTTGATGTACTTTATCTACTGTAATTCTATATTTATGTTCTGTTGTTATTGTTTATGTGTTATATTCCAATGACTATCCTTACTTTCGTACTGCGGAAGTTTGGGGTCGTCACACTGTATAAGCGTTATTTATTTATTTTAATGCTTATACAGTTGTAAAATGCACTCTGGTGTTGTATGAATTTTTAATGATTGTTTATCATTATTGTTGTATATATGTGATGTTAAAATCCATATAACTAAAATTATATGGTAATTGATTGAGTCTGATTCCAGTTCAGAATTAACGAATATTTTAAAATAATATTCGGTAAATATTGAAATGTGAAGCCGTGTTAAGTAGTTAAAAGCCATTTCAACATGAACGGGATTTTCTATTGATTTTATTTTATGAAAAGTGATTTCAAAATCTGATATTTTGATAATATTATCATTTTAATATGAAAATGATATGGAATATTCAATTTTGATTTGAAAATTGAAATTAAATTGAAATCGTTTTAAAATGAATTTAAAACGAACATATTAAGGAATATTCAATTTTTATTTGAGAATTGAAATGAAATTGAAATTGTTTTGAAATGAATTTAAAACGAATTTATAAAGGAATGTTTAGTTTTGATTTAAAATCGAAATGGAAGTGGAAATCGTTTTTAAAACGAATTTATTAACGAATTCATAAAATATGATTTAAATGGAAATCGACGATATATATATTTATATACATATAACGGCCTGAATAGAACACGTCGCGCAGTGACCGTGCGCGAATTTCGACCATTAACTTCAAAATGATGTAACGGGAGATCAGACCGTCGGATCCTCCTAAAACTGGAACCGTTGGGTTCGTATTGAAAAGAAATTTCCAATGGATATAAGAAATTTAAATTTGAACGGTCGGATTTTAAGATATGTCCAAATCGAATTCAGAAAAGGTCGCTATGGATGCAGTTCGGTGGCCGTTATTGGAAACCGACAGAAGTGGCGATATTAAAATTATTAAAAATAGGGGAAAATTATCTATAATCATAATAAATGATTTGGAAAGAAATTGGATGAAAAAATAATAGTTTTGAGAAGATAAAAATATATTTTTATGGAAATGAACTTGTTAATAACTAGAATAATAATCCAAACGATTTTTAAATAAATAATTTGGATTTGAAAAAGGATTTTAAAATAACCAAAATTTTCTCATGAATATATTGGAACGGAAATAATCTTTGGAATATTTCAGTATTAGATTCATGATTATATAGATATTGTTGAGGAATTTGGAAGATATATATAACGTTATTCCCAATACGATATTTGTTGGTTTCAGAATTTGATATTGAATATAAGCCGATATAATTTCTATTCAGAGCCTTGTATTTAATATCAAATTAGATTTTGGGTTATCGTGAACGGTGTCTTTATTAACACTATTCTTAAACCCCGATGACAAAAGAATAAATCTTTTTTTAGAGAAAATTACCAATTAATTAATATTTAATTGGAATTGAATTGAAATGGGATTTTGGGTTTATCGTGAACTGTGTTTTAAATAACATTAGTTCTTCAATCCAATTAACAGTGAAGAGATGATTTGGAATTTATAATTCTTTTTATTAAGATTAAATGGAAATTTTCCAAAGTAAAGTTTTCCGGTTTAATATATTAAATTGGAATTGAATGGAATTCGATTCGGTAATAATCGAGATGAGCTTCTGTGAAGGAAGGTTGTTAATATATATGGAATTTAAAAGGCTTAGTCGTTATTCCATTTATATTATTAGTCGCATACAGAAATTGATATCGATTATATATTGATCTTTTTTCCGTGAACATTCCATAGTTAATGGAATAGGATTTTGGGTTTATCGTGAACTGTGTTTTAAATGACATTGGTTCTTTAACCCAGTTAAAGACAGGACTACATGTCTAACATTATATCTTGAACTGTATTGTTGATCTATGCTGAATATATATATGTTTGGTGGTGGAGAATTTATTCTCTTGCTTAACACCCTTCTATGAGAGGTACGAGCTTAGACGTTATATATTGGCAGAAATCAGTGGTACGATGTAGATTGTCGATGTGGTATGTTTGGGTTTCAAAAGTTAAATAGTGATTAAATAATGATGGTTGGAAGATTAAAACTAAGTGGAGTTTTAATGAATCTTTATTTAGATTGAAATGTAAATGTGATAACTTAAATTATCAAATCAGGGAAATGATCGAGAATGGAGTATCACCAGTTTTGCTCCCAGCGATGGTTAAATCTTTAATTAGATTTGAACGTGAAATGGTAATTAATTTTACCGATAACACCATGGTGTTAGATTTGGAGCACTACCAGTTTTGTCCCATGGGATATAGAGGTTGGGATTGGGAAATAAAGTAAATGACTACTTCGGTAAGGTGCGCTAATCCCGACTAGTTTGGAAAACCCTAATTTGGTTTAAATTGTGAAAAGAATATTTGGATAAAAGAATATTCTGAATTGGAATGAGGCGTATATTGTGTTTTTATAGCACTTATTTATAAGATACGCGAGTTATTCGAAAGACCTGGTTTATCCCATTCTGAATAATTGGTACGACGATAAGTCGACGATGAAGACGGTGGTTGAAGATCGGAGTTCTTCACATCATTTGGATGATTTACTGATGTCTTGATTGGGATGTACACCCAAGACAAGGTAATAAGTGGTGATCGTCCAAACGTACTTGGAGATCGACCGGATATGCGAGGGCCTCTCTCTTGTATTGGACATATGGGACGAGGAATAAGGTGCCTTTGGTTTTGTTCAGACCCAGAACGGACTTGCAAATGGATGGTGTGTCTGACATTGATTCCTTTATATTGCATTCGTTGATCTCTGCTAAATATATATCTGTTTGGTGGCGGAGAATTTATTCTCTTGCTTAACACCCTTCTCTGAGTCGTACGAGCTTAGAGGTTATATATTGGTGGAAATCAGTGGCACGATATGGAATGTCAGTGTGGTATGCTGAGATGCAAACGATCAAGGCTTTTGTTAAAAAGCAAAGTCTTGTGGTTGATGATCAAAGCATGGCTTTAAATAGCATAGCTTTGTGTAGCGTTAATTCACGAGCTTCACATCCAGGTATGAACCAAAAACGGGATAGTGACTGCATGGAAATGGACATATGTTAGTTTTAGCTACGAGTAACGTCACGGTATGGAGCCCATACCGCTTACTCATGTGGATGTTGCATACTATTATTTGATGGAAAGCGAGCTACCTCGGAATTCGGGCCGATTGAAAGGCTCAGATATATCAGTCACTACGGGCCGATGGATATGAGGGTTGACATTACTGACCCAATTTAGAGGTTCGATAGAATTGGCTAACATATAGTTTATGGTATAACTAATCATTGACGGACGACCGGACATGAAGATCCAAGGCGTTCACTATGGGGGATCCTGAGGCATTTGCTAGAATGTCTTGAAATCGGTAAGGATAATCCCTTGCCTCGGTTCATAGATGGAAACCCAATTTCCAATACATGATATTAGGTTTTAGTTGTAAATATATATATATATATATATATATGGCGGTGTAATATAATGGTACCTACGCCGCCTATGATTGATACATTTATATTTGAAGTTGATTTCTTCACTTATAGTAATAATAAAAGATGAAATTTCACGTATAAAGCATATTTAGCTATTATAAGGGAAAACTCTATCCTCAACTGCGTTCATTGTGTGATGGGACCCAAGTCGTATAATAGCTTCATTTTTCTCTTTAGCATTGCGCTATTATTTTTATGTACTGGTATTCACGGGGGATAAATCCATTCCGTGTTATACGGCATGGTCCCGTGATTTACCTGACTTTAAAATCAAGCTAATAACTGTTTTAGTTCTCACACCAGTCTCATGACTGACTCGGAGTTTATTGTTTCTACCTAAACTCTGGGTGCCCCTATTTTCCACACGGGCAGCTATTAGTTTCGGTATTTGTAGATATTATTTTCACAAGATCTTGGATTTACATCTGAAGTTATATTCGGAAAGCTCTGTATCCGTGTATTTCTTTCAGTTGTGTTATGTATTATTTTTCCGCTGCTTTGTAATTTAAACCTCTGATATTTTTCTGCTGTATATTATTCATTTATACTCTGATATCTTATACTCTGATGTAAATTCTTGTAATAACAATGAAATGTTCTACTGTTTGCATTCTGATTTGTTGTGTTCTCAACTCAATCCGGCTTTCCCATAAGGGAGAGTTTGGGTCGTCTCAGCTTTGATGTTTTCACCTTTCTGTTTATGACTTTATCCAACGTTAATGTTTTGCTTTTCAGTTTGTGGTTTTAGGTAATTGGACTTTGGATTTCACAATACAACTATTTATTATCAGCCCAAAAAATATATTCTAAAACCGAGAAACTATTAGTTGCAAACAAAATCAGGATATTTTATTCTTTTTAGCATTTTCATATAGGATAGATAAGACAAACACTTATATATATAAAGTGTTCACCATCAACGTTATCGCCACCACACTCTAAGCAGCGGTCTGAAAAAATTATAAACTTGGTTAATTTTATATTTTTTTTATTCCCTTGTTTCGACTACTAAATAACTATAAATTGCCTTTTCAAAAGATAAAATAAAGTTGGAAGCTTTTACCTTGATTAATTATGCCATAAAAATATTCTTAGAACTCAATTGGCTATTTTGACATCACAATCGTTTAGATACTATAAAGATGCTTGTTATTGTAAATTCATACATTTATAAATAGGAAATTATCTATTAATTTTAATACAAACCTAGTAGCTTTCAATAATGACTAAGCAGGCGTAGGCATAAAGGACCCAACCACCACTGAACTTTTTCAATTTAGACAGGTGAGCTTCTATTACTATGTTTACAAGGTATTTTACTCTTTATTTTGTTGTTTTCCCGTCATTAAAAAAATAAGTATCATTCATCTTTGATTACATGTATATGGTTTATTGTATATATTATCATCTAAGGGCTACCGACCAAGGTTTGAAACTATATATGCTTTTCTATGTTGGTATATGTGTATACATAGACACACATATAGCAACCAAGAAAATCGCTATTTATGATGCTACTTCCATTATCTTTTGAGAAAAAATTTATTTTTCCTATAAAGAAATTGATGCAGATCTCATAAAAACATTTTTTTCTGCATACAGAATATGTATTTACGGTTGCAAAACCTAAAGATGCAACTAAGAAGATGGTTGCATGTAAGAAGGGCATAATTGTTCAGTCTTGAATTCTCTGGATCTAAATATACAAATTAGATGCATATAAATTGGAATCTTTGCTTGAACTAACTTATGTAATGTGTTGTACACACTAATAGTTTCAAGTCTACCTAACCTCTCCCTCGTTTCCCTCTCCATCAAAAATATTCCTTCCTTCAACCTCAAATTCTCATCTTCCAACTTTGCAATCCTTGCCTCTTGATCATCAACTTTTTTCTCCAAAAGATAAGCCGATGTTGCACCTTGATCTTCTCTAAAGCTCTGATGCACCATTTCAAAGTTAGTCAAATCATGATCCAGTAAGTTAATAAGTTCAACTAATTAAATATCTTTTGCATCAAAAGGTAATGAAGGTGATACTGACATACAACCCATGACCTCTTTCACGATGGTTGTCCTTTGTAAAAGAAAGAATTGGTCTGGTTTCCAAAAAACTATAGCATCAGGTAACTTCTTTAAGATAAAATCATCAATAGATTCCATGTCCACTGTTGAAATTCATAGATTGAATTCAAATAATTAAGCATTTACAAGCATATGTAATACACTTAACTGCAGCTTAATAAGACATGAATTACCCCCTCTATAAATTACCACCAGAACATGGAAAAATAAATAAGATTAGCAGTATAGCTTAATAAGACGTACAAGCTATGATGGGATCCCAAACAATGAACTGCAACAAGTAATCCAAAACAAATTCTTTATCTTCACCTCCTGTAAGTTGCCACATTCAGTTGCAACAAGTTACCTGAAACAAATCACTGTAGTAATCTTTAAGGAATTCAACATAATTCATGTCTATAAACAAAATCAAACACTGTAAATAAATGAAACCCCAAAAGAAATACAAGAATTTAAAAAAAAAAAATAACTCACCAATAAATGATTCTGATGATAGAAAACTACCTAAAATCAAATTGACTCGAGACTGCGAATAGATCGCTGGAGGTTGATTGGGAACAAGCAAAATTGGTTAGGGTTTTCGACTAAGATGAATTCAGAGGCGGTGATTGAAATAGTTTTTGAAATCTATGGTTCTATAGGTAGAGATTGGAAACTTAATTGATTTTATACTTGGGGTTTTGATTTTAGTTGATAGAAAACTAGTACGGTTTATGTTTGGAGGAATATTATTGAAAAGGGAAGAGGGAAAAAATACTTGGAGCCAAAAAAAATTAGATCAACAGCAAAAAAAATTATTTTGAAATCTGATTCACCTATTACTTAAACATAAAAGCTCAATTGCAGAAATGTATACGTGGACTCACACAATCGTGCGATTCTTGAATTCTCTTCTCCCGTCTCGAATCTCCCTTCGATTTTCATAAAATAATAAAAATAAAAAATAGAAAAGAAAAATAATCTGATACATGTAGTGCAAACGGTGCAAACGGTTCCTTGCTTCCATGATCTGCCCAAAATTTCGCATCGTGTCTTCCCCTTCCAAACCCCAACCTTGATTCGTCTCTTCCTATTGTTTACCCTAACACAAATTTTTTAACTAATATCACATCGTTTTGCGTTTCGAACATCGACAGCGGCCTCTGCTGTCGCGTCATCCTCAATACCAAATACCGATCGTAAATTTTGAACTGGATTCAGGCCAATATTCAAATGAAATATTGTGGATTTATGGTAATTTTATTAATTTGTTCAACTCTTTTTTACTTATCTTTGTTTCCAAATCTTATTTTGTTCATGTTTGACCTTTGTCCTTATTAACAGCGTATTGAACTGTAAATCATAAATTAGGGTTTTGCCATCTTCTACGTAGCTGAAGTAGTTTCAGATAACTAGGATGGTTCATTTAGCCGATGTTGGTTTATTTTGTTGTTTTCCACAACCAGTCACAACTTATTTCGCAAAATTTGATTTCAGGTATGATTATTTCATTCTACTTTGAAGGATTTTTTTCCCAAATTGATCTATGCAATAATTTTTGGCAGTAGTCAGGTATATTCCTGTAGTTTGGTGTTTTGAGATGCATAGGTTTGTTAGGCAGAGATACCATCTGACTATCAACGTACTCAGTCCATTAGTTTGTTGTTTTTTTATTGGCTATTTGAAGTGCAGGTGAATGATTTTTCCCTATTTCATATGTAACTGAATTTTACTCCATTCAAGCATTTTTATCACTTTGTTCTGGTGTTCAACATGTTGTTCATAGTTCTACTTTGATGAAAATGTAATGACAGTGTGACTTAAAAACCAAAATTGATTACAGTACATGATGGGTAGTATATATTTATTAATCGGGGAAATAAATATGTCAGGACTATAATTTTTGTTTTATTATTTCATTACAGGCTTTGATTATAAAAACCTAAAGGGCATCAAGTAATATATATTGAATTACTATGGGGAGGGTGGATGAAGATAACGTGAGGTCTCTATAGGATGATTGCAATAGTGGGTGGATTAATAATATTAATAAGTTACACATCCAGAAAATGAAGATAGAAAAAACGCACTATATTTCATAGCTAGAAAACGTTAACAGTGGTTTTACTGTCATATCTATTACTTATAATAGAAAGCAAAACCCAAGCCTCCATGGCTTGGATAGTCTAATGTCCTCGCATTTCGAAATACTCACTCCTTGTGTGATCTGTTTATTTCTTTTACATCCTTTCTATTCGTTTCCCCCATAAACAAATCCCTCCTGCATTGTTCCGATGGGCCAATTTTTTCTTCCTCCCATAAACACATTTGTCTTCCTTTCTATAGTTAAATTCCTCCACTCATGTACTTCTGTTTAATCTTTGCTCCAATTGTCCTACGCGCCTCTAAATCAAACGCCGTTCATGCCTCACACAGAAAAATGGTAATGACATTGTTTCTCCTGTGAGTTTTTTTTGCTCTCACCATATTAATGTCTCTAATAATTTTATCATATTTCTTCGAAACCCCTACCAATTTTGGTGTTCTCATTATCAAATACTGCTCTATTCATAGTCCGGTGCAAGAGTACTGCTACTATGATAATCGGTTAATCCGTCCTATTCATTTTCTACAACCAACTGAATGTTAACTTTAGATTGATGGCCAACGAATATTCTTCATAATACACTATTTTTTCCCTTATTTTGTTCCTACTTAAGCGTATTTTTGGACAATCACATCTTTTTTTTTTGGAATGAAAGTGAATGTGGAGAGGAAGAGTATAAGGAGCCTACATATGATTTTCGACAACAACAGTTTGCATGCTTTCATTTCTTGGAGAAGGAAAAGGTCTGTGCTAATGGTGAACAGCCATCACAGTTCCAGTAATTTTGTGTACAACATTTTCAGTTTATTTAACTGATATTACTTGGTTATAAGTAGTGATTAATTTTTTGTTAAAACAAACTTACTAGTTACAGAACTGCAAATGCCTAATTTGCGTACTGATAACAAAGGTAGCACTCTTTCCATTTTATAATGCACAAACTAAAATTTTGCAAACTCCACCACACCATACTGTTCTTTCCATATTTTTTTCTTTTTGGTTGATGACACGATTCGTTATATTATCTATGAAACTGATTTCTCTTCATATCAGATCCACGTTAACACTGTTCCAAACCAAAAAAATAAATAAAAGAATTCGAATGAGATTTTAGTTGTTCCATTTAACACTGCTCCAAACCGAAAAAATTAAAAAAATTCAAATGTGACTTCCAATGTTATTAGGAGATCATGAATCAATTTATATGTCATAAATATTCACTATGTTTTGATCCTGCTCTTTATATTGGTAATGTTTTGTATTGGTCATTTTGAATTTTATAAACGTTATGACTGCGACAATACATATTATATTCTTAGTTACTGAGAATTATCATTTGCTTATCATTATTTGCCCTTTGTTCGCTGTTCTTACAGCTCTGTATTCTATTATTCTATTATAGAATTAAAAAGCGTAGCTTTATTATTCTTTTTTTCCTTTGAATGTCCATGATAAAAATTGAGTTTAGATCATGTTGGAATAAATTAAAACTAGCAATAAATATTGCATTAAATTATGTTTCCTGTTTTTCTTATTTGGTCATGTTTGGAAAGGATTTATTGTGATCTTATCCAAATCCTTCTTTCAAATAGAAAATGCATGTATAAAATGAGTCTTATGTCAATCATGTATTAATCAAGAAAAAGGAATAAAATATTGCCTTCTTCAAAACCTTTTATCTCTTCCTCTCAAACTATTTTTCTTCAATTGGTATCAGAGCCTGGTTGAGACTATGGCTTTTCTATTTTCCTCACCGTTTGTCCTCACAAAAGAAAATTTCGAAGAGTGGAGTAATAAAAAGAAAGAAGAATTGATCTCCAAAGGGCTTTGGGAGATCGTTGAAAGTGGCTACGAATGGCCAAAAAATGTAAAAAACATGACGGAGAAAGAGAGTAAAACATTTGTAAGCTTGAAACGGAAAGATCTTCAAGCTCGGATTTTGATGAGTGAGAACGTTGATAGAGAAGCTTTCGACCATATTCTTGGAGAAAAATTCGCAAAAGATTCGTGGAATTTATTGAAAGAGGTGTATGCAATGGATAACACAAAAGCAGAAGAAGAAGATGAAGAGGAGGTCGAAGAAGAGGATGAAAGAAAAGAAGCTGAAAAGGAAGCAACCGAAGCTAAAAAGGCAGATACAGATGCTAATATGGATGATGTAGAACCTGCAAAGGCTAATGAAGATGCTAACATAGCCGATGTAGAAGCTGACAAGGCAGATGAAGAAGTAAAAGAAAAGGAGAAGGAGGAGAGCAAGCCAGAAGCGGATGATGTGGAGACGATGGACATAAGAGAAAACAAAAGTGAAGAAAATCTGGATGTGGAAAGAGAAGACCAAAACGAGAATGAAAACATGGATTCCAGTATGATTGAAGTTGAAGACGCTCAAGCAGAAGATAATTCAGAAGAAAAGATGGACAAGATAACAAAAGATGAAGGCAAAGGCAAAGAGGCAGAGAAGAAGAAAAAGAAGAAAAAAGAAAAAGAAAAGAAAGGAAAACAAGAAGAAGATGAAAATGCAGAAGATGATGCAAAAGAGAAGAGAGAAAGGAAAGAAAAGAAGGATAAATACAAAAAGGATGAACATGAAGAAGTGAAGGATGAAGAAGAAAAGAAGAGTAAAAGTAAAGAAGATGAAAATGAAGAAGGCGATGTTAAGGAGAAGGAAGAGAAGCAAAGAGCATTATTACAGTTACACTGGAATGTGATTAATGAAAGCCAACAAGATGACCAGGAAGCGAACTCACACAAGCTAGAAGATGATATTGAAGAAAACAAGAAATTGTTGCTAACTGTTGGCTCCCAATTGCAAAAAGCAAAACATGATCTTACAATAAAAGAAGAGTTTTTTAGAAGCTTAAAAGCAAGTGAGGAGGCTTTACAGAATGGAAAAACATGGTCTAGAATGTAAATTAGATGAATCGGTTCAAGAATTCAATAGGCTAAAAAGTGTGGTCCACAATTTGTTTGCCAAAGTTGTAGAACTTGTAACACCCCACACCCGCTAAGGTCACTCACTAAGGGAATGCCTTAACTTCGGTGGAGTATTTTAAGTGAATATAGAACAGAAAAATTACAACAAGACAGATATAAGTAATATTTGAAATTTAAAACATCATTTCATTACAGCAGAAGGTAAACATGTTTGGTTACATATTAAAAACCAACAAGAGTCAAGTACAAAATATCCATCTCATTAAAACATATGTACATAATCCCACTACATAACTAATAGCCATAATAGAAAAGATAACCGAGCTTTACTTCAAGAGTCCAAGCTCCAAAAGATAGATAAAGCAATCTGATCAAAGCCCACTAGTGCTAGGCCCACTCTGATAACCTGAGGGTTGGGAAAAAGATAAAAACAACGGGGTCAGACATAAGTCTGAGTGAGCCCTATAACTTTAACAATACAATCATTAAAGTAATTAGGGTATGATATAAACTTGGTACGGTGATGACTGGGGATAAATGACTACACTAAGCAGCCAACTAGACATAGGATAAACTAAGATAATGGTAAAGACGCATCTACCCACCCAAGGGTAATTACTACACTGCACCACACCAGTCATTCCTACTTAAAGGTTGATCCCACCCAAGGACTTAGAAAAATTAATTAGTAGTTTCGTGTACCCCTAGCTGACTACATAGGTGCCGTCTGCCCCTATCTCCACTAGGTGTACCCACTACTCCCCAAGCGATCGGCTCCCTAACGTAGATACCCATGCTGGCCCCACAGTGGGGTGTATCACTCCCCAAAGTGGCAACCCGATGCAATCAACGGTGCACGGCTTATACCTACACGATGCAACAACGTCTTACCTACCAGCCCGGGTCCACACACGCATATGAAACCCGTTGGACTTGCGTTGCCACCGCTAACCCGTTTTGGCCTCTTATAGTCAAGCCCAGTACGCGTGTCCCGTCCTCGACATGGGTCGAGCCCAATAAGATACATATGGGTTACTGGTTGAAATGGGCCCCCACAAGCTACCCACCTAAGCTTGTCCCTTTTTCTAGTGCATCCCACTTAACCCTTTAATCATGTTTAATTACATGTTTCCACTTGGTTAAGTATTCTAATCGTATTTTCTATTGCCATCCAAGGCAACCCACTAGATTTCCACATGCCACCCAAGGCACTTACTTGATTTCCACATGCCACCCAAGGCACCCACTTAACCCTTTAATCATGTTTAATTACATGTTCCACTTTGGTTAAGTATTCTAATCGTATTTTCTATTGCCACCCAAGGCAACCACTAGATTTTTCCACATGCCACCCAAGGCACCCACTTAACCCCTCATGTCCCTCTACATGCTAATATGGTTAAGTGTTTCTTAATTGATTAAGACCGTAACCTTTGTAAAGACCTCTCACATTAGACTATCTTTTATGGCAGCTGGATTTGCCGGTCGGGTCCGGGCAGCCTTACGCCATAACCGAGTCTAACCTCGTGTCTTTACACTTGTCACGTATTTAGTTTATGCCTAAGACCTCTCACATTGGGCCAATCATTTGTAGCCGCTGGATTTGCCGGTCGGTTCCGGGCAGTCTTATGCTACAAAAGGGTCCAACCTCGTGTCTTAGTCGATTAATTACACCTAATTAATTACCCCCATAATTTGTATTAATTATCCCTAATTAATTACAAATTTAACGATGTACATAATTGACTCAATTATGTCCATCCACTTTATGGTATGCATAATCATACCAACTTCACACCATTTCATTAACATGAATATTAACCCCATCGTTCCCCACGTAATACGTTGACATGACATACTTAAAAGGGAAGATTCATCACAAACACAATGGGTTCCACTTGCATAACATTAGCATCAACATGGGTTTTAAAGGTGTCAACATGCATATATGACCATGGCATCAAACCCAACTAGCATAAATAATCAACCCAAACTTGCATGAATCACATATGTCATAAAGAGGGTAACTTGCATAAGTTACTTATGTCATACAAAGGGGTAAACTTGCAAATGTATGTATGACATATAAAGGGGTTAACTTGCATATGTATGCATATCATACAAAGGTGTAAACTTGCACATGTTACTTGCATATAATCAAACACCAAACTTGCATAACATGTCATATATGGACTTGCATATAATCAACCACCAAACTTGCATAACATGTTATATATGAACTTGCATATAATCAAACACCAAACTTGCATAACATGTTATATATGAACTTGCATATAATCAAACACCAAACTTGCATAACATGTTATATATGAACTTGCATATAATCAAACACCAAACTTGCATAACATGGTGTCATAATGGATCAATGTTTATCATAGTGATTTGCATCACTAGCATCATGAACACATAGCATAGATTAAACTCAACTTGCATAACTAGCATCATGAACATATAACATCAAACTTGCATAACTAACATCATGAACACATAGCATATGATAACACAACTTGCATTGATCCACATTCATAGCCATAACCTCATTATATCCTATCATAATCATTTCAACACTTGGTCATTAAGGCTATAATACTCACAACTTGTTGATTAGCACTCCTATGAAGAAGATTAAGTTGCTAGAGTTGATTAGAAGTTGATTTGAGAAGCTATCTTCCTCTTTAATTTGTTGGTGGCTCCTTCTAGTTGCATTTTGACGGCATAACGACGTTGTCTCCAATTTTAGTATGAATTAGGGTAGTCTTAGGGTGTATTTGTAGATTAGTTAAGTGTTTTAGGCCATTAGATTAACCCTAATTTAGGTTAGAGCCGTCAGATTTCGTCACAGCCCCAAAACACAGCCCAAACCTCAAAACAGTGCACCCAGGCCAAACTGACCGACAGGTGGGGTCGACCACTGGGTCGACACATGGGTCGACCCCTTGGGGGGGTCGACACCCATGTCGACCCTAGTGTCGACACCCTCTGTCTGGCGGGAATTTTCCCGCCTCTTCTGAAATTTGAATATTTTAAATCTGTTTTGAATTTTCTGAAACTTCGGATGACCATAACTTCTTCATACGAAGTCCAAATCACGCAAACTCGGACTCTATCTCAACCAGAATTCCGAGACGAACACAATGGCGCAACTCGTTTCCCTTAATTCTCATGTCTGAGATTAATTATTCTTTAATTACTAAACATTAATATTAAGTGAAATTCGGGGTGTTACATTCTCCCCTACTTAAAGGATTTCGTCCCCGAAATCTCCAAGTCAAGAAGAACGTATCCTACCAACCAAACAACCATCTACTCAAACCATCAAACACTGGCATCCATTGTCCTTAAAGTTTCTAATGCTGTATGAACATATGCAAAAAGTGTGTGTATATGTTCCCTATCTAATGCAAAATCAGGCGGTCTTATTGATTCAGTTGACCTCCTTAATGCAAACCATGATTGTGCCATGCATCCAATATGTATGCGAAAGAACCCTATCGACACATACTATTTCTACATGTGTGCACAACCATACACCAAAATGCATCATCCATATGATAACGCAACCATTATACATCCATTAATATAGCTACCTACACACAATTATATGCAATATGTAATATGAAGTGACTGAGCCGATCTAGTGTCTAAAGTGTGTGTATATGCATCCACGAGCAACCACTAGCAAACACTTGCATCCACATGCATCCATCAATCATAACATGTCTCAAACACATGTTTCAACCATAGGTTTACCCTATCTAAAGGTCAAAGGTACTAACGAGAGGACATACTAAAGATAAGATAAGAACTAGACAAACGATAAAGGAGAAATTAAAAGACATACCCTCAAAAAGGAATGGGTACAGTGAACGCATCTTCGCTTCTGTCTCCCAAGTAGCGTTGCTTTCATCATCTCCCCATTGCACTTTGACTAGTTGAACCTCTCTGTTTCTCAACTTCCTAATCTCTGATCCAAGGATGCGAGTAGGAGCTCGTCGAATAGTCGCATCACGCTCTACCTCCACTTCTCTAAGCAGGCTCGGCTCTACCACCTCTGCGGTCTCATGTAGGCACTTCCTCAAATGTGACACATGGAATACGTCATGTACCCCACTACACCCCACTAAGTCTCTTGGGTAAATCCACTCTATATGCCATCTGTCCAATCCTTTCCTTAATAGGAAACGGTCCTACAAACCTTGGTGCTAACTTCCCAACGGACCCAAAGCGAACAACATTCCGTAATGGAGATACTTTGACAATGACCATATCCCCAGCATCAAACTCAAGATTCGTCCTCCTCTTATCCGCGTAAGATTTCTGCCTATCTTGCGCTGCTTTCATCCTTCTTCGAATCAAATCAATCTTTTCCGAAGTCTCTCTAACCATATCAGGCCCAAGCAAGATCTTATCCATAGATTCCCACCAACATGTAGGTGATCGACAAGGCCTTCCATAAAGAGCTTCAAAAGGAGCCATACCAATACTAGATTGAAAGCTGTTATTATATGCGAACTCCACCAATGGAAGATGCTCTTCCCATGTACCTCCAAAATCTAAGATACATAGCCTCAAAAGGTCTTCTAGAACGTGATTCACCCTCTCGGTCTGGCCGTCCGTCTGAGGATGATATGCGGTGCTCAAACACAACTGAGTCCCTACTGCCTCTTGCAAACTCTTCCAAAACTCGCTAGTGAAGATAGGATCTCGATCACTCACTATACTAGAAGGTACCCCATGCAATCGAACTATTTCTCGAAGGTAAACTGAAGCTAGCCATGGAGCAGTCCTCTTGCTCTTCACGGGTATGAAATGGGCACTCTTAGTAAGTCTGTCTACCACAACCCAAATTCCCGTATTACCCTTCCTCGATCTTGGTAACCCATCAATAAAATCCATCGAGACGCTATCCCACTACCATTGCGGAACTTCCAATGGGTGAAGCAACCCACCAGGTTTCTTTTGCTCTGCTTTCACTTGTCGGCACACCAAGCATCTAGCGACATAATCGGCCACATCTTTCTTCATACCGGCCCAAAAGAAAACTCGCTTCATGTCTTGGTACATCTTGTCCCCACCGGGATGAATGGTCATCTTTGAACGATGCGCATCATCAAGAATAGCCTTCCTCAAACCCTCGTCTTGCGGCACACAAAGTCTACCGTCTCTACGCAAGCACCCCCTATCGTCTAGGCTGTACCTACTCAAATGGCTGGACGACTCCCCCCTTACGAGCTTCTCTACTAACTCAACCAACTGTGGGTCATCCCGCTGTGCCTCGCCCATCCGTCCCAAAAGAGTAGGTCTGACCTCTAAGGATGCTAGCAAACCGGGTATAAAGTCATCGAAAGGTCTGAAATCAAACAACGAGATAAATTCCAAGCTTCGTCGTTCCACGAGCAATGGACTCAAGGACAACCTTTTTCTACTTAAGGCGTCTGCCACCACGTTACCCTTGTCAGGGGTATACGCTATCTCGAAATCATAGGATGCTAAGAACTCCATCCACCTTTGTTGTCTTAAGACTATGCGCTCGAAGAGTCTCCAACACTTCCCTAAGATGTAGGGCATGCTTTTCTCCACTTCTAGAGACAACCAGGATATTCTCCCATGCAAAATCGTCACAACTATCCATCTCTCACGCAGACCATCCTAGTCGAACTCGACATCCCCCAAGTGCAAGCCCCAAAGGCCTAAACCAATATCAGACAAACACCCAAGGGATACCTCCTTCAAATTCAGACGACCTACGCGAGATGATACTAGTAAAAACGGCTAAATAATTAAGCACTTGTCCAACTCTGGATGTCCTTGCCAGTCTCGCTCCAAATCCACCGTTGATCAAATAACTGGCTTTGCTTAACCTATTAAGCACATACGAAAACTTATTTCTCTCTTAGAAAAGACCAAGATGTCATCCACAAAGACCACTACGAAGTTATTTAGGTACTCCCTGAACACCCTACTCATCAAATCAACAAAGTATGCAGGGGCGTTCGTCAAACCAAATGGCATCACCAGCCACTCATAGAAACCATCCGGAATCCTAATGGCAGCCTTCTCTATACTATCCTCAGCCACTCTCAACTGATGAAACCCCGTGGCTAAGTCCAACTGCGAAAACATTGAGGCGCCAACCAACTGATCAAAGAGATCATCAATCCTCGGAAATGGGTGTCTATTCTTCTTTGTGAGCTTGCTGAGTTCTCTATAGTCCACACAAAGTTTGAGGGACCCATCCGCCTTCGTGGCAAAAATTACTGGAGCACCCCACTCCGATATACTTCGTCTTATGAACCCCTTCTCAAGCAACTCCCCTACTTGCTTATGGAGTTCCCTCCTCTAACGAGGAGCCATGTGGCGCACTGGTAAAGATACTGTCTTAGCATTGTCCACCAGATATATTCGGAAGTCAATCTCCCGCTTCGGAGGTAAGCCCTTCACCTCCTCAAACACATCCGAGTATTCCCGGACCACTCTAACAGATCGCAAACTCTCGACCGAAGCGTCAAGCGATTCAAGATAACTTAGCATAACAGAATCCATGGGATTACAAGAGATCTCGAGAGTGTTACCCAAGCGGGTCATGAGCCTAACAACTCTCCTTTCGCAATCAAGAATGGAACCATTACTGGATAACCAGTCCATGCCCAAAATCAACCCATAGCCCGTAAAGCCCAAAACAAAAGCATCACATCTAAACTCAACGCTAAGTATAGAAATCTTCAAACCCAAACATATCATGGACAAATAAGTGGAGCCCCCAATTGGGTTTGAAACAACCAAGGGATCATCTACTAAACTGGTGTCTAAGTGCAGTGACTTAACTAATGATGATGAGATAAACGAATGCGATGCGCCAGAGTCGAATAAAGTTTGAACAGGATGATCGGGAGAACCAAATTTCAACCTAGACGGTCCTACCCCCATCAGGTATACCAGCCATGAGGGAATACATCTACCCTCCAGAAGATCCTGTACTTTGTCCTTACCTCTTTGGACAATCCTAATAAGGTGTCCTATTTCTCCAAAACAACTAGCCTTCTCCTTCACATTCTCCTTTCGTGACCTTCTCACCACGATGAGATTTCGTCCTTTATTTACCTAACAGCTATTTGAACCTTCCTCCCTCGTCCATCTTAAAGGTACCCACAAGCCCTCCACCTCCTTGGACTAACTTCTTAGCCCGACAAACGTCTAAGCCCCTTGAAGTGGTTCTTCCGTCCTTCATACGGAAGTCCTTATTTATCTTAAAAAGACATCTATATGCGGAGGGGAAATTCAAAAAGAGAAAGAGGAAGAGGTTCAAAACGGAGAATCGAAGGAAGGATATATGGCTCTTGGGGATTATGTTCTTTTCTTTCAAAAACTTTTCTCTTAAAAGACATGTTTTTGAAAATACTTCTTCCAAAAATGTTTTTTAGAAAAATGGTTTTTCTAAAAGTTTTATCTGTTCTGGTAACCTTAAGCTCTGATACCGCGTGTAGCACCCCACACCCGCTAAGGTCACTCACTAAGGGAATGCCTTAATTTCGGTGGAGTATTTTAAGTGAATATAGAACAGAAAAATTACAACAAGACAGATATAAGTAATACTTGAAATTTTAAACATCATTTCATTGCAGCAGAAGGTAAACATGTTTGGTTACATATCAAAAACCAACAAGATTCAAGTACAAAATATCCATCTCGTTAAAACATATGTACATAATCCCACTACATAACTAATAGCCATAATAGAAAAGATAACCGAGCTTTACTTCAAGAGTCCAAGCTCCAATAGATAGATAAAGCAATCTGATCAAAGCCCACTAGTGCTAGGCCCACTCTGATAACCTGAGGGTTGGGAAAAAGATAAAAACAACGGGGTCAGACATAAGTCTGAGTGAGCCCTATAACTTTAACAATACAATCATTAAAGTAATTAGGGTATGATATAAACTTGGTACGGTGATGACTGGGGATAAATGACTGCACTAAGCAGCCAACTAGACATACAATAAACTAAGATAACGGTAAAGACGCATCTACCCACCCAAGGGTAATTACTACACTGCACCACACCAGTCATTCCTACTTAAAGGTTGATCCCACCCAAGGACTTAGAAAAATTAACTAGTAGTTTCGTGTACCCCTAGCTGACTACATAGGTGCCGTCTGCCCCTATCTCCACTAGGTGTACCCACTACTCCCCAAGCGATCGGCTCCCTAACGTAGATACCCGTGCTGGCCCCACAGTGGGGTGTATCACTCCCCAAAGTGGCAACCCGATACAATCAACGGTGCACGACTTATACCTACACGATGCAACAACGTCTTACCTACCAGCCCGGGTCCACACACGCATATGAAACCCGTTGGACTTGCGTTGCCACCGCTAACCCGTTTTGGCCTCTAATAGTCAAGCCCAGTACGCGTGTCCCGTCCTCGACATGGGTCGAGCCCAATAAGATACATATGGGTTACTGGTTGAAAGGGGCCCCCATAAGCTACCCACCTAAGCTTGTCCCTTTTTCTAGTGCATCCCACTTAACCCTTTAATCATGTTAAATTACATGTTTCCACTTGGTTAAGTATTCTAATCGTATTTTCTATTGCCACCAAAGGCAACCCACTAGATTTCCACATGCCACCCAAGGCACTTACTTGATTTCCACATGCCACCCAAGGCACTTACTTGATTTCCACATGCCACCCAAGGCACCCACTTAACCCTTTAATCATGTTTAATTACATGTTCCACTTTGGTTAAGTATTCTAATCGTATTTTCTATTGCCACCCAAGGCAACCACTAGATTTTTCCACATGCCACCCAAGGCACCCACTTAACCCCTCATGTCCCTCTACATGCTAATATGGTTAAGTGTTTCTTAATTGATTAAGACCGTAACCTTTGTAAAGACCTCTCACATTAGACTATCTTTTATGGCAGATGGATTTGCCGGTCGGGTCCGGGCAGCCTTACGCCATAACCGAGTCTAACCTCGTGTCTTTACACTTGTCACGTATTTAGTTTATGCCTAAGACCTCTCACATTGGGCCAATCATTTGTAGCCGCTGGATTTGCCGGTCGGTTCCGGGCAGTCTTATGCTACAAAAGGGTCCAACCTCGTGTCTTAGTCGATTAATTACACCTAATTAATCACCCCCATAATTTGTATTAATTATCCTTAATTAATTACAAATTTAACGATGTACATAATTGACTCAATTATGTCCATCCACTTTCTGGTATGCATAATCATACCAACTTCACACCATTTCATTAACATGAATATTAACCCCATCGTTCCCCACGTAATACGTTGACATGACATACTTAAAAGGGAAGATTCATCACAAACACAATGGGTTCCACTTGCATAACATTAGCATCAACATGGGTTTTAAAGGTGTCAACATGCATATATGACCATGGCATCAAACCCAACTAGCATAAATAATCAACCCAAACTTGCATGAATCACATGTCATAAAGAGGGTAACTTGCATAAGTTACTTATGTCATACAAAGGGGTAAACTTGCAAATGTATGTATGACATATAAAAGGGTTAACTTGCATATGTATGCATATCATACAAAGGTGTAAACTTGCACATGTTACTTGCATATAATCAAACACCAAACTTGCATAACATGTCATATATGGACTTGCATATAATCAACCACCAAACTTGCATAACATGTTATATATGAACTTGCATATAATCAAACACCAAACTTGCATAACATGTTATATATGAACTTGCATATAATCAAACACCAAACTTGCATAACATGTTATATATGAACTTGCATATAATCAAACACCAAACTTGCATAACATGGTGTCATAATGGATCAATGTTTATCATAGTGATTTGCATCACTAGCATCATGAACACATAGCATAGATTAAACTCAACTTGCATAACTAGCATCATGAACATATAACATCAAACTTGCATAACTAACATCATGAGCACATAGCATATGATAACACAACTTGCATTGATCCACATTCATAGCCATAACCTCATTACATCCTATCATAATCATTTCAACAATTGGTCATTAAGGCTATAGTACTCACAACTTGTTGATTAGCACTCCTATGAAGAAGATTAAGTTGCTAGAGTTGATTAGAAGTTGATTTGAGAAGCTATCTTCCTATTTAATTTGTTGGTGGCTCCTTCTAGTTGCATTTTGACGGCATAACAACGTTGTCTCCAATTTTAGTATGAATTAGGGTAGTCTTAGGGTGTATTTATAGATTAGTTAAGTGTTTTAGGCCATTAGATTAACCCTAATTTAGGTTAGAGCCGTCAAATTTCGTCACAGCCCCAAAACACAGCCCAAACCCCAAAACAATGCACCCAGGCCAAACTAACCGACAGGGGGGGTCGACCCCTGGGTCGACACATGGGTCGACCCCTTGGGGAGGTCGACACCCATGTCGACCCTAGTGTCGACACCCTCTGTCTGGCGGGCATTTTCCCGCCTCTTCTGAAATTTGAAATTTGAATATTTTAAATTTGTTTTGAATTTTCTGAAACTTCGGATGGCCATAACTTCTTCATACGAAGTCCAAATCACGTAAACTCGGACTCTATCTCAACCAGAATTCCGAGACGAACACAATGTCGCAACCCGTTTCCCTTAATTCCCACGTCTGAGATTAATTATTCTTTAATTACTAAACATTAATATTAAGTGAAATTCGGGGTGTTACAGAACTGGACAAAGAAACCCTGACTGTTTTGAATCATTTTGCCAAAATGATACATGTATTTGAACAATACTATGGATTGGCTTCTCAGGCTATTAAACTCATAAAAGAGATGGAAAAGAAATGCGAGGAAAAGATTTCAAAACAAAAGCAGGACATTTTGCAGGGATTGTTGCAAGCTAAGGAGGAGCATGCTGCAATGTTCAGCAATGTTAAAAAAGATTATGAACAAAAGGAAGAGAAAAGTGACAAACACAGTACAGTAATATGGAAAACGATGGATGCTTGGAAAGAAGAAAAAAGAAATTGGGAAGACATAGCAAGATCTCTGATGCGTAGTTCAACCCAGTTCTCATATGCACGAGATGTAGCTATAAAATGTACAATGCGTATGCGTGCACTGCATGATAAGTTGATGTCCCCACAGAAGAAGAGCACAATTAAAAAGGTCTGGATAATATCATTATTTTTCTTGCCAAAACACGTCAGGTATAAATCGAGATGTTCTCAAAGAAGGTGATCGGATGACTGATATTTCAACAAAGGCACATAGCGGATGAATCTTCAGAAAAGTGCAGAAAATTTGGAAACAATAAGCAAGTTTTAATTTAGGGGAGACATTGTTGGAATAAATTAAAACTAGCATTAAATATTGCATTAAATTATGTTTCCTGTTTTTCTTATTTGGTCATGTTTGGAAAGGATTTATTGTGATCTTTTCCAAATCCTTCTTTCAAATAGAAAATGCATGTATAAAATGAGTCTTATGTCAATCATGTATTAATCAAGAAAAAGGAATAAAATATTGCCTTCTTCAAAATCTTTTATCTCTTCCTCTCAAACTATTTTTCTTCAGATTATAATGTTTTCTGATGGAGGTCCATTTTGTAATATCTTTGTTTAGAGATGAGAATTATTTCACTACAAAATGTCAGATAATGATCGATCACTTTCTTATTTTTCCATGACAGTGAGAAGGCTTGCTCGGCTACTTATAGTTTCTTACAGAGTTTAGTGTTAGAGGCTTTGGTTCCTGGATGCAAACTATTTACTCTTAGCTCTAAGGTATTGGTTTTTGCCTTTGAGAGGTTAAATTTTGGCGGTTAGCTCCATGTTCTCTTCTTGAAACGTACAAACACGGGAAGAGGCATCACATAATGAGCGTTGAACTGGAAATACACTTTGACTGACCTGAAAATAAAAGGACAACTTATATATGAGAAATCATCTCATCTTAGACTGCACTGTCTAAACAAGGAGGAAATCAGATTTGAACAAAAAGGTTGCAAAGTTGGCAGAGATTATGCAAAATGAGCACCATGTACTCAATTGTATGGGTTTCTTCTAAAATGAGATAGGTGCAGATTAGGAATCCTACGATGAAGTGTAGATGACAGTGATCGAGATCGCCGAAATCACTCTGATTGGGGAAGTTGGAAATTTGCGGTGTCTCATGTGTGTGAACGTTAGCAATGGAACAGAATCATGTGAAGAGAAATAATATATTATAGGGCTCTGCAAACCAACATTATGCTCAAGGCAAAAGCAATGTCATCAAGGTACAAACTGAGTTTGTATTACAACTTAACTTATTACAATTTTATTTCAAATATATGTGCAAGTTTTATACTGATCAACATATGAAATGCTATTAGCAACGATGACAATGAAAATAGCTGGTTGACCTTCTCTTAAGCGGAGTCATGATTGTACCATGCATATTGTTTGCCCTCAGACTTTCAAGTATAATTTGGGATATAGAGCTACAACATGGTTTCTTTCTGCATATAAATTTAAAGTAACTATAGTTCATTTTGAAAGAGCATCTATTTCATTTAGGAAACATTTTCAATTTTAACCACCAAAATAAATCCATAATAAGTAAAGTAATAATATTACACATTAATTTTAACTCTAAGTGAATGATAAGATAGATAAAATTGGAAAAAAGATTGCGTGTATTACATTTTATGTTAGGTGACAACTGGGATGGGTTTATGATTTGGAAAGCAATGGAAAATAGTGTTTATTGGTTTTTACAAATCAACAATAAACAAGTAACATTTGTTGTGCCTAACAATGTAAAATACAATTGTTGTGTTCAAACTTGCAAACTATTACTCAGCTAATACAATGATCCGCTTTGGGTACATACTTATTATAAGAAAACCAAAACAAAGGATTTCATATCACTAGAATCTGAGTAGTTTTGGTCCACCAAATTTTTATTATAGAAAAAAATTATATAATCCAAACTACCACAATGTTAGATGGATGAAAAAACAACCAACGCGTAATTTTACGCTGTTAAAACCACAATAAACCATAAATTCGCTTGTGCCATTATCTTTCTATAAACAAATTTACACCTGATGGTTTTACTATACGGCCTGTTTATTTTGGCTGGGACAAATCGTTATCATTCTCAAAGTATTTGCATGTGCATGCATCATTGGGTTTTCTGAATTCTAAGCTAACCGACTTAAATCTCAACTAAGTGGAAATTTTATTGTTTTCACTGGAATGTTGATGAAAGTTTGCTTACAAGGCTCCAAGTCCACCCAAATTTTATTTATAAAAAATATACATAAACTAGGTTTGCTGAATTGACCTTTCAACTTAGTAATATCGACCTGTTTAAGTAATCATGACTGCGCTGCTTTTTATTTCTTTTTTCATCAACGTGGTACTGTTCGGCATTTAGTCCTGCTGCAAATACAAGTGTAATTTTGTTGTTCTCTCTTTGTTACATAGCTTCATCAATATTACATTGCAACATGGTTATATCCTATTAAAAGGCACTGCTGAAGGGACTTTAGACGCATATAAAGGAGTGGCATGTTTTTAATCCCTTTTAACATTTTTTGCACTTCTATAACTAATTGTTAAGGGGCATTGGACCAGTAGGCCATTACTAATCTATTTCAGGATTCCCTTTAGATATTCCCTTAAAATGGCTCTATTGCTCATATTTTCAATCATATACTGCTTTCAAAATCCTAATATGGGTCTTCTTCTTTTCAATGCCATTTTACAACCAAATAATAATGATGATGATGATGTTCGGCTTAATTTTACAACAAGTGTTATTAATCGGTCTATTTGAAATTGTTTACATACAATTTTCAATCATCAATTGACCAAAATTTTAACATTTAATGGCAACTTGTAGTTTATCTCTGCTGCTCTTTTTTTTACATCACATAACTCAGCCAATTGCATAATGTAAGTACTTCCATATGATAGTACTATGTTCACCCCAGTTTCTTGCAAAATGGTAATATATTCCCCTATGTAACTTTTTGATGTGAAATCAAACTTATCAGCCATGTCCTTTACATATTTACACGAGAATATATAACTTTAAAATTTGCTGTATAAAATTCTAAATTATGTCATCGATCAACTACCATCCTGTAATACGTGAATGGACCAGGTAAATCCATTATTATTAACATGTTTGTCTAAATCTCAATTTCTAGGCCATTATTGCATGGTAGGAACTCATTTGTATATGTATATGTGTTTACATGTTGTTACCAAAGCCTTTATTTACAGTTATCATATATTTTCGAAGAGTGGACTGATTTTGCATCCTTAATTTTTTATAGGCACCTGCACCAGCAAACATGTCAAAGTACTAGGCCTCACTGGAATATAACCCATTAATCATTTTGTAGTAATGTTAACATAAATTTCAAACATTGAACTAGGCAATATCATGAACGCGCTAGGGACAAAGTATGTGCAATAACAAGACAATGTTAAACTCCTATGACTAAAGTTTGAAAATTGATCTTTTCATCTAATTTATCATGCTATGGTTGAGAAGTTGATAGCAAAAATGACAAACTAACAACCATTATTAAATAAACTGCAGACTATTTACAAATATTAAAGCCTGGCACAAAATATATCCTGTTTCGCATTTCACTGACGAACATATGTATCTATATGTGTTGTAATTTGCGATACTATATGGTGGATTGAAGTGGTTGAAGATAACTTCGAGTAAAAGGTAACCGTTCGCAAATCGGAGGTCGCACGAAGAAGTTATGAGCTGAACTGTGTTTGGTGTCAGTTGTGCAGTGCGACAGACGTCTGTCGTATGGGACGACAGACGTCTGTCACTACAGGGTATATTTCCTGAGAGTTCCCACAGACGTCTGTCAGTCCCACGACAGACGTCTGAGAGGGACAGACGTCTGTCGTAGGAGGGACAGACGTCTGAGCTGAAGCTGAAATAATTCTGGAATGCGACAGACGTCTGTCACCTTCCACGACAGACGTCTGACGCGTGTTATGGGCTTATTTCGGGCTGAAAACCTTGTAATTGATTTGTGAAGATACGGGGGCAATTTGGGTAATCGGCCTACTACTATATAAGCTATTTTCTGAAGTGTTAGTGGGAGAGCTTTGGTAGCTTGGAGACTTGATTTTGGTAATCAAGGGTTTATTCTCAAAGGGGATTAGGGTTTATAACCTAATTCCAATTCTTCAATTCTATTCTCCTCAAACTCTTTTCTATATTGAAATATAGTGATCATTGGATCAATTTCTTGTATTCCTTTCATCGTGGTAATAAAATACTCTCTTCAAAGTGGATGTACACTAACAAGATAATAGTGGAACCACTATAAATCCTTGTGTGATTTAGTTTTGTTGCTTTGTCATTAGTTTCTTGCTTGTGATTGAGATTTGGTTTATTCGTGAGATTGTTTGTGGCTAGAGTTATTGCTTTGGTTGTTTTTGCAAGCCTAACAACGATCTAGTCTTCCGCTAGCGCATTGTGATTTGGATATTTGGTTCTTGAGTGGTCTCGGATCGGATTAATCACATAGGGATTTGGTTCCAACAGTTGGTATCGGAGCTGTTTTGGTGCTTGTTAGGTGTTTGTGAAAATGCCGGAGACGGATAGTAGCTCGGTAAGTCCTTCAACCGGAAGTCTGAATAGTGTGGCGCCATATGTACGGGGTTCGTATGCGGCGTCGGGTTCTCAATTGGTTATTGACAAGTGGAATGGTGATAATGACTTTGAGAAGTGGCAATGGAAATTGAAAGTGGTTCTTAGGCGGAATCGGGTGCACCGAGTAGTATTTGATACTCACTTATTGCCAAGTGATATCTCGGATGTTGAGAGAGAGGAGATGGAGGAATGGGCTTACACTACTCTTCAACTTGCTATGGGGGAGAATGTGATCTCCGAAATTAGTGGTGAGACTACCGCTAAAGGTATTTGGGACAAGTTGGAAGAACTTTATATGAGGAAGTCCCTCACTAATCGTTTGATCTTGTTGCGTACATTTTTCACCTTCAAGATGAAGGAGGGTAATACGCTTAAGGCGCATTTGAATGCCTTTGATGACTTGCTCATGAAGATGAAGGCCGTTGATTTAAAGATTGGGGAAGAGTAAAAGGCGATGATATTATTGTGTTCATTGCCGGATCACTATACAGGTTTCTCAAATAGCTTGATCAATGGTCGGGATACCTTGACTCTAGATGATGTCAAGACGGGTCTTCTTAGTGAGGAGTTGGGAGATCAAATGAAGGAAATGAGTGAGGGTAGTAGTGGAGCTAGTAGTGGTCACGGGTTGTTTGTGGAGAAAGAAAAGAATGTGAAGAAAGGAAACCGGGGGCGTTCTAAATCAAGAAAACCCGGTGGAAGAGGTAAATCGAAAGAGAAAAATGGCAAGTGCTTTATTTGTAAGAAACCGGGACATTGGAAGAATGAATGTCCGGACAAAGATAAGAAGGAAGTAGTGTCTTCATCCGTGGCGGTGGAGAATGTGGATGGTGAGATAGATGAGAATGTGTTGACGACGGTGGCATCGGGTGTTTCGGGTAATGAATGGGTTCTCGATTCGGGTGTGTCGTATCATATGACGCCAAATAGAGATTGTTTTTCGTCCTTTGAGGTCAAAGAGGGAAATTCAATTGCTATGGGAAATGGTGCTATTTGCAAGTCAATGGGTAGTGGCTCCGTGCAAATAAGGATGTTTGATGGAGTTGTTCGCACGCTCACCAATGTTCGCTATGTTCCGGGACTTAGGAACTCGCTTATATCTTTGGGGCAATTGGATTCTCTAGGATGCAAGATCACTATCGAGAAGGATTGCTTGAGGGTTTCAAAGGGAGCGCTTGTGGTTATGAAGGGTGCTAGGACTCATGGTATATATTTTCTTCAAGGTGTGACCATAGGAGGTGAGACTTGTGTGGGCGTTGATAGTTCTCGTGACTTAGATGTGACACGGTTGTGGCATGTGAGATTGAGTCATGTCTCGGAGAGGAGTTTGGATATTCTTCGGAAGCGGGAGATGATTGATGGTGAGAGCTTCAACAAACTAGAGTTTTGCGAGGAATGTGTCATGGGGAAGCAAACAAGGGTATCATTCGATGAAGGCAAACATGACTCAAAGGAGGTTCTTGAGTATGTTCATTCGGATGTTTGGGGACCGGCACCGGTTGCTTCTTTGGGAGGAGCAAGGTATTATATCTCTTTCATTGATGATTTGTCTCGCAAGGTATGGGTGTATGTAATGGGGGCCAAGTCGGAGGAATCTGCTATGTTCAAAGTGTGGAAGGCACTTGTTGAGAATGAGAGTGGTAAGACTTTGAAGGTGTTAAGGACCGACAATGGCGGCGAATATGTCTCGCGTGAATTCTTGGAGTATTGTAAGCATCACGGAATCCGGAGACATTTTACTACACCGGGAGATCCGCAATCTAATGGAGTAGCGGAGAGAATGAACCGAACTCTACTTGTGAAAGCTCGATGCTTGAGATTGACATCGGGTTTGTCTAAGAGATTTTGGGCCGAAGCTTTGTCAACCGCGGTGCATATTGTGAATCGAATTCCGTGCTCGTCCATTGGTAACAAAATTCCGGAGGAAGTGTGGAAAGGGAAGAGTGTTGATTTGAGATATCTTCGTGTGTTTGGTAGCCAGGTTTATGTGCATGATCCGGGGAATGATAAGCTTGGAGCTAGGGCATTCAAGGGGATCTTGCTTGGTTTCACGGATGGCGTGAAAGGCTATCGGATATGGAATCCGGAAACGAAGAAGGTTGTTAATTCTCGTCATGTCACTTTTGATGAGTCGGCTTTATTCAAGGTGAATGAGAACTCATCGGACGTTCGGATTTGGTTCATGGTGAATCAAAGGAGAAGGAAGTCATTCCCACATTCCGTCCAAGTGGTAGTAGAGTTGAAGAAGCTCGTGGGGTTGAAGCGGTTGATGAAACATCACATAGTCCACATGGTTCCTCTAGTGATGATGTTGGTGATGTACATGATACTAGAGAAGTTTCGACTCAAGGTGGAGCAGAAAGGGGTTTAGGTGAAAGTATTGCTATTCGGGTTGGTCGACGTGCAATAAGGCCTCCCGAAAGATATGGTGATTGGAACTGCCTTAGCTTTAGTGATCATTTGGACTATGCTCTCAATGTAGTCCAAGATGAACCGATGGACCTTGATGACGTCATGGAGTCGAGAGAGAGCTCGAAGTGGATTTGCGCCATGGAGGAAGAGATGCAATCGCTTATGAAGAACCAAACTTGGGAGTCGGTTCCACTTCCTCAAGGAAACCGTGCTATAGGGTGCAAATGGATTTACAAGGTGAAGGATGATGGAAGGTATAAAGCAAGGTTAGTGGCAAAGGGGTTCTCACAAAGGAAAGGAGTATGATGAAATTTTTGCACCGGTGGTTCGTCATACATCTATCTGAGTTTTACTAGCCATAGTTGCTATCCATGACTTGGAGTTGGAGCAACTTGATGTGAAAACCGCCTTCTTGCATGGAGACTTGGATGAAGACATCTACATGGAGCAACCGGAAGGGTTTGTTGTAGATGGTAAGTCTAATATGGTTTGCAAGTTGAAGAAATCACTATATGGGTTAAAGAAATCGCCTAGACAATGGTACAAGAGATTCGATCATTTCATGCTTGAAAGTGGCTTCCATCGAAGCATCAAGGATGCTTGCGTATATTTCAAGAGGTTGGGAAATGATTGTTGGGTGTATTTACTCTTGTATGTGGATGATATGCTCATTGCTTCCAAGGATCGAAATGAAATCAACAAGTTGAAGATGCTTTTGAAATCGGAATTCGAGATGAAGGACCTTGGAGAAGCAAGAAAAATCTTGGGCATGGAAATTGTAAGAGACCGAAAGCGTTTTGAGTTAAGATTGACTCAAAAAGAATATATAAAGAAAGTGCTTTGCCGGTTTAGCATGGAGGATGCAAAGGCGTTAAATACACCTTTACCTTTGCATATGAAGCTTTTGGAGAAGGGATCACCTATCGGGGATAAAGACAAGGCATATATGGCAAAGGTGCCATATGCAAGTGCGGTTGGTAGTTTAATGTACGCAATGGTGTGTACAAGGCCCGATATTGCAAATGCCGTCGGGGTGGTTAGTTGGTATATGGCTAATCCGGGGAAATCGCATTGGGAAGCCGTGAAGGCTATATTGAGATACTTGAAAGGTACAGCATCTCATGGACTTGTCTTTGGTGGTAGTGATGAAAGGAGTTGCAAGTTGTTGGTTATTATGACTCGGACTACGCCGGTGATAGGGATCGGAGGAAATCAACTTCCGGGTATGTCTTCACACATGGCGGGACGGCCATTAGTTGGAGATCGCGATTGCAAACCGTAGTTGATTTATCCACTACGGAGGCGGAGTTGATTGCCGCTGTGGAAGCGGCCAAGGAGGCACTCTAATTGAAGCGATTGTTGTGTGACTTGGATTTCGAACATGAAAGTGTTGATGTTCGATGTGATAGCCAAAGTGATATCCATTTGGCGGAGAATTTGGCGTTTAGCTTACGGACCAAGCATATTGAGGTGAGGGAGTTATTTCTTGTAGCCATGGATGAGGGTAAGCTAGTATACCTTCGGAAAGTGCACACAAAGGATAATGCGGCCGATATGTTTACGAAAGCATTGCCGTATGGGAAGTTCGAGCATTGCTCGAACTTAATTCATTTGTTGAGTTGCTAGGTGCCACGGGGTGGCACAAGGTGGAGAGAGTGATTTTGTGGTGATGGAAAGGAATAGCGGTGAGAGATTGGAAATCTATCTTCAAGGTAAGTACTCGTTCACACTCCCGAGTACATTGTCTTTTGGTGAGACGGTTTTGGTTTGAATACTTTTAACACTTCATTGGCGGGTGGGGGCTTTGCCTGAACTCGTTGGTGGAGTGCAATGGGTGGTGGCTATGCCGGAACTCATTAGGAAAGTATTCATGGAGCTTGGTCGAAGATAGATGGTAGTGCACGGTGCATTGGAGTTTGGAGTTGAGATGGTTGTAGTATCGAGGTGGAGTGTTGTAATTTGCGATACTATATGGTAGATTGAAGTGGTTGAAGATAGCTTCGAGTAGAAGGTAACCGTTCGCAAATCGGAGGTCGCACGAAGAAGTTATGAGCTGAACTGTGTTTGGTGTTAGCTGTGCAGTGCGACAGACGTCTGTCACTACAGGGTATGTTTCCTGAGAGTTCCCACAGACGTCTATCAGTCCCACGACAGACGTCTGAGAGGGACAGGCGTCTGTCGTAGGAGGGACAGACGTCTGAGCTGAAGATGAAATAATTCTGGAATGCGACAGACGTCTGTCACCTCCCACGACCGACGTCTAACGCGTGTTATGGGCTTATTTCAGGCTGAAAACCTTGTAACTGATTTGTGAAGATACGGGGGCAATTTGGGTAATTGGCCTACCACTATATAAGCTATTTTCTGAAGTGTTAGTGGGAGAGCTTTGGTAGCTTGGAGACTTGATTTTGGTAATCAAGGGTTTATTCTCAAAGGGGATTAGGGTTTATAACCTAATTCCAATTCTTCAATTCTATTCTCCTCAAACTCTTTTCTGTATTGAAATATAGTGATCATTGGATCAATCTCTTGTATTCCTTTCATCATGGTAATAAAATACTCTCTCCAAAGTGGATGTACACTAAAAGACGTTAGTGGAACCACTATAAATCCTTGTGTGATTTAGTTTTGTTGCTTTGTCATTAGTTTCTTGCTTGTGATTGAGATTTGGTTTATTCGTGAGATTGTTTGTGGCTAGAGTTATTGCTTTGGTTGTTTTTGCAAGTCTAACAACGATCTAGTCTTCCGCTAGCGCATTGTGATTTGGATATTCGGTTCTTGAGTGATCTCGGATCGGATTAATCACATAGGGATTTGGTTCCAACAATATGTATATGTATATTAGTTCTTATAGCCACCTTTTGGGTATTTATATGTATATTAGTTCTTACATTTCTTTATACTCATGTTTTTTTCCTTTACATTTAGTTTTTTCTCTGGGTCTAACCACTCATGTGTATACAGTTTGCGGACTATCCAAATCACCAGCTCTTTTGACTTCTAATACATGCTTTTACTTCTTAATTGAGTTGGGATCTGGATTGCGATAATATCAGGTAAATGTTAATAAATGATCAATACTTTGTCCATTTCAGATTTGAATCATGCTTCTAATTATAAAATATGCTTCATATGTAAACAGTCTGTGGACTGTCCGAATTACAATTCTTTTTACTTCTAACAGCTGCTTTTAGTTCTCTACTAAGGTAGGATCAGGATTGCGATAATACTAGAAAAATGTTAATGAATGATCAATACTTCGTCCATAAAATCACAATGTTACCAAGTCATACCAAGTATGCACAATCCAAGCTTTTTCAACTTAACTGTATGTCTTGGTCGCTGATTTTACTACTTGGACATTAATTGAATTATTAAAACATCAAGGCCTGTTAAAGTACATATAAATAGAGTAAAGTTGCATTATAATATGTTTGAAAGCATATTTGGTACTTATTTTTTTTATACTACTCTATGTTGCTATATGGATCTTCATTGCAAAGTCACTTTTAGACCTTTAACATTACATTGTAGTTATAGGCTGGCCTATCTGCCAATTTGTTTTAGAAATGCTTGATTCCGCACAGCCTATATGTTTTCTTAAACTATATATTATGTGAGGCTATATGTATAGAAATTATCAATGAGTTATCATTTGCCATAGAAATAAATTTCATGCTCAGCATGATTAATCATAATATGATCTCCTTCATGGGCAAAAATAATTTGTCCATAGAACCTTTCATTAACAGTACCGATTTGATTTGTTTTCTATGGAAAATTCTACACTCAATATTTCTCACAATCTCAATTATGTATGGATAAACCGTGTGAGTTTGATATAACATGAAATTTCTGCTTGGAAGATATAATTAAATATTGTTGAAAAAATAACTGTATGTAGATATGAGGCTCTAATATTTTACTATAGTATATTAATTTGATGAGTGATGGTTGCTAATTTGTTCTTATTTATAAAATACGGAAAATAATGTGAGGATTTAACACCATTACAACTCATTAATAATGCAGTTGAGGTCTGATTGTAACCATATTTGGAAAATATTAAAGCAAGTTGCAAATGGGACGATCGATAACTTGATTGGAGCATACTGCATGGAGTAAAAGTTCATCACAGTATTCGCTTGAATTACATGTGAGCTTGATTAGTTTATTATGTAAACTGATTGGTATGATTTTACTTTTTATTTGAAGTAAATATTTAATTCTATATTTCCGGGATCTTCTTGAATTTGTTTGATGACACAGATTTTTATGTTATATGTGCACATTTTTTTTCCCCATTGACTCTTATTTTACCTATCCTTAGTTGAGGTATTTTTGAGTTTTTTTTTTTTTTTTTTTTCTTTTGTTAGGTTTGGTACCACACGTGTGGATATATTTTTTCTATCGTGGAATGCTATCAGCAGTCGTGCAAAAATAATTGCAAATAATACTTGTCATGTGATTGGTTAATACCATGGCAATGTGACTCATCTACTATTTAACAATTAATAAAAAACATTAATAATATTGCCCTGACCAATCACATAGCGAGTTTTACTGACAATTGCTTTCGAGCGATTGATGGTCGCAATCCTCTTTTCTATCAGTATAATATAGAACATAACTATTATTTGGCAGTATAGCATTGGTCTATATTTCAGAAGAAATTTAACACAATATACAACGCAAAAATTTATATTATCCATCTACCCATTTTTGGTTCCTCATGACGAAAAATTAACATGTCAACTTTTTTGTTCATGTGCTCTCACATAACGAATATGTTTACAATAAACTTACATGTTTCGTTTGCTTGAGCTTTCTGACCTAAAGATGTGGCCTCTTCGTATTCCCAAATGACATTTCCTTGATCATGGTTTTCTTCTTTCAATTCTTCCGCCAAGCTTAATGACATATATAGGGTTTCTATATTGTCGTATGATTTCCTTGATTATGAAATATGCAATGCCATTTATTTTCCTGCACAAAGCATGTAGATTGTCGTATGTACTTCTGTACTCATCAACTTTTTCATTTATTCATTGCTATTAAAAAATGTGCCTTTTTCCTATATTGTCGGATTTCCATCCAGCTTACGGATTTAAAGTAACTAAAGCTGTTTACTATATAATCTTTTATCAATGAGATTTAAACATACAGCTAGGAAGAAAAGTGTTTGACATGTATATCCAATGATTATTTTCACTATACTTTCAAACTTTAATACAAAGAAGAGATGATAAAATCATAAGTGCACTATTATGCATGTCAACTTTTTGTAAACATATCATAGAAAAAACATATATTAATTACTTAAAAATATATTAGTTATCTGCAACATGTGACTTTAATTTTGAACTACATAGGAATTCAGAAGACAAAATAACATACTTTGGACTGTCTACAATTCAGGCAGTGACGGTTTCAGCTATGCGCTGTGAAACAAAGGCTTTCAACCTTGAGAAACTGGAATTTGCAAGTTCTGTAGGTATGATTTTTAAATGCTTTAGGCCTAATCATATCTCTGCTGCTGCTACTCAACTTTGAGCTCATGGTAAATATGCTTCATGGAATGGTAATATTGGAATCGATGACTGCGACTTTGCGGAGAATGTGTAACATCCTTGCCAGATGACGCAATGTTACTTGCTCACTGTTCTACTGCTGCTAATGAGAACGATGGGGAGGTTTGAGATGTGTTTTTGGTTTTCTTTACGTGGTGTTGTTCTTTTGGCTTTATTGGAAGCGGCAAAGCCAGAATAAAGTCACTGTATGCTAATTTTTACTATTCAATATTGTCGTTATTTATTTCACTTTAATGGCTTTTAGCTTGGTGTCTTAGAGTGTGTTCTTTTTTGTAGGATTTCTTTGCTATTACTGTTGTTGTTGTTTAAGAGTGTATACATGTCCGTTATACATGCTATCTTGAATTAAACTAGCAACGACTTGCACTACTTGAAAAAGTACCAAAGATGTAAGCTAACACCAGCATATATTTGATTTGTTTATCACTTATCTTTTAGATTTTTTATACTCTCTTCTGGTCATATTTGATTTGTCATATTACGTTGTACCATTGCAACTTGCAAACTCTATTCTTATATATGCAAATCATTATAGATCTTCATTTGTTTATTGGCTTGCGATTGACAATGCTGCACAGGGTTATTTTCCGAACCTACATTCTGTAGCAGATGGTTTCCCACAATCTAATTAATTCTTGGTTAAGTGCAACGGATTAACAATTTATGTTGCCTATTCTGCATATGCTTTATATTATCACTATATATAACTGTTTCCAATATACATATAGCACTCTATGAACAAAACAGCCGATAATAAGAAGGCATCGAAATATATTGTGTTACAACTTACAGCTATCCCACAAATGCCGTGTGCGAAGCACGGGTTCCATCCTAGTTTATTATAATGAGCGAAGATGAGGAATTGCTGAAAATCAACATCTCTTAAAAGTAGCAAACAAAAATTGTTGTAAAATACTTAAAAGCCAAATTGTATATTAAAAAATATCAATCTTCACGAGCACTCGAAGTCAACAACTCTATTCTTCCACAAAACTATCGTTAGGACCTAGGGAACCAATGATGATGTAAACTAGCTTGAGTCAAAAAGTAACTATAGGTCGAATCCAGATATAAAGACCAAAATGATCTACAAGTTAAACTCACAGATCGATACTGATACCGCCTATGGATCAATGGTACCGGTCCCGCTTATGGATCAATGGTACCGATCCCGCCTATGGATCATTGATACCGATTCCCAACTATTACTAAGGTATCCTCCACTTTTCTGGAGAAATGATCTTTGATGTAGAGAAAGAGATGGAGATTTTTGGGAGAGATTTCAGGCTACTTACCATAATAAATAAAAGGATAAATGCTCAATTTAGAGAATTATTTTTGGCACTTTTTCTCTCTAAATCAGATCCCTTATAACACTACACCAAAACGACTATATAGTAACACTGAATATTTTACATTGTCAACGCTTATGTGTGTTGTAGATTATACACATTAATAAGTGTTAGTAAGTTAAAATGTGTTGCCAAAAATACACATTAAAATTTATTTATTGTCAATGCTTATTTGTGTTGGAAGGTCTAGTTAAACAAAAAATAATTGGAATATGGCCGGGGTAAAAAGGTAAATGAGGATTATTTGAATGTTTTACCCTAATTCCTTGTAACGATCCAAGATTTCAATGTTTTAATATATGAAATTTATTTGGATTTTCTGAATATAAATTTAATTTAATCAGGTTTAATTATGAACATAAGTTAATAATCTGGAGTATATTAGTTCGAATAAATATTAGTTTGAAATTTTAAAGATATCTTTGATTTATAAAGTTATAATTTTATAATATCTTGTGGTAGGATTTGGTAAAAGAAAAATTATTTTGGATATGTTTTATAAAATTTTATAGGTAATGACCTTATTTAAATTTGATAATATATTGATTTGGTAAAACATGATTCATTGAGGTGTTATTTAATAGCATAATTATAAATAACTAAAATTTAATATTTAAAGATTTAAAATGATTATATTTCGACGACGTGAATTACATAAATGTTGAAAATTTTATTTGCTTTGAAGTTTGAATTTTATTTTACTTGAGAATTTATTTTATTTAGATTTAAATTTTGGTTTTTTTTTTACAAAAATTAACCCAAGGTTGTATTAATCTTCATAATTGTAATGTATAAGTGTGTTCGCTTTGTTTGATCATTTTCTACGATTGATTTCGGTAGTTATAACTAATATAACGTTGATAGCATCAAAATTTTAAATTTAAAATTAAGTTGTGAAATCCATATTTTTGAGATGCGTTTAGCTGAACATAACTAACGAATCAAAAGCATACAGAAATAAGCAAGTTATTCGGTTTGCATAGAATTAGATTAGGCATTTCATGAATAATTACAAAATAGAACGGCCTTGGAAGTCAAGCAAATCTAACTTAAAAATATTAGAGAGTATTTTAGATAAACGGCATTTTTCGTTTGGTGAAATTCAAACACGGTTTGCTCGGATTCTAAATTCGGTATCGGATATGTGCAAAAAGATGGAACGTTCTCTTACGTATATTGTCCAACCCTTGCGTCTAGAGTACAACTAGTACGTATGTAAATGGAATCTCTCGTGTACGTAAATTAAAAGGAAGGAAAAGTTCAGAAATTCAAATTTTGCAACTCCGTCTGTACACTTGTAACGCATGCAATTTGGTATGGAAACACGTGTTCCCTTTTCTCCACCGCTTTACCATCCATTACAAAGCTCCTTTTCATTCTCAGCTGCATCCTCATCTTCACATTGCTACCCAATTATATCCTTCACATCGTCTCATTTCAGGCCACGGAAAAGAAGTTGCCGCCACCATTAAAATACTCACTCCATCACCTTTTCTCCACCACCACTGTACTACTCCACAAAAACTAGCACCTCCGTTTCTCTTGAATGCCGCAGTACGCAACACTCTCCTCCCATTAAATCAGTCCTTCTTTACGTCATCTTGCATGCCAGCTCTTCTCCGCAAATACCACCTCCCTTGTTTTCACTTCTGTATTATTTGCATTTCCACTGCATTTCACCAAGTTTCCCATCCCCTTCAGCACACACGGTTTCCCTTCCCCTTTTAAAGACAGCCCGCGCCATACTATTGCACCCCTTAAAATAATCCTCACCCATCTTAAATCCCCTACCATTACCACCCTTTCTTTCTCTTTTAGTGCAACATCAACAAGGCCTCACCGCACCAACTACGTCGGTCAGCCACAATTGCCGCTTCCAATGCTTCCACCACAGTACTCCGTCACCGCAGCCACCTTCTATAGCGCCCAGCCGTCCCCCACATAGTTGTTACATCCTCCTCAGGCGGTTGCAAAAACATGCGTGGCCTCACTCCTTAAACCGTTGTTCTTCCCGTTAGAGAAGGTTATACAGTCAACATTCGCTGAAACAGAAGAAAAAGAAAAAATAGGGTGTGAGTACAATATTTGGGTTACCATTGTTACTGGCATTCGCGGCCTCAGTTATAACCGCGTTGGATGTTCGAAATCGATGTTATGCCCGTTTTGTTTCCTTTCGCATCCCCATCTTCATCTCATACCGTGGAAGGTGAGTTACTCACTGACGACCGTTATTTTAATTAAGTAAATTAACACTAGTAAATGACATGCATTGCTGAAAAGTATACATTCATATATTTTATATATACGGTAGATGTGGAAAAGAAGTGCGTGCGTAGCGACGTCCATCCGGAGTTTTGCTCGCAGTTCATACCGTGTTTCGTTAGTGAAGATTTGGAGAGATATTGGTGAGAATTCCTTTTTTAAAAAAAGTTCTTTAAATTAGCAGAAATCATATATTATAATTAGTTGACCATTTTATTGAATTGGTTAATTTCTTATGGATATGGATGCTGTATAAAATGTCTGACTAGACGATTACGTAGTGAAACACATTTGAACACAAAGCGTTATTGACCATAACGCCTTGCACACAGTTATATCGGTTGTTGGAAACTTGTTGTGTTTACTATGAATGATTTTGTGCTTGTATGGTTGATCTTTGATTTGTTTATGGTTTTGTCACACGCACCATAGTTGTGGAATTTTGCGATAATCAGTTGGAATTTCCTTATCATGCGAATAATGATTTCATTATTGGATTTATAATTTGAATTTAAGCTTTGGATATAACTTAAATTTGTTTGGAAATTTAAATAATTTAAACTATGTTCGCAAAAGATAGAAATTTTGTAAGAAATTGATTTTTAAATTTAAAGGGGAATGGGTTCTTGAAATTGGGACGAAATAATGGGTTTTATGTAAATAATTGATTTCATAACAATGATCAAACAAGTTTTACGGAATTGTTATTCGATTTAAAATAAAATGAATATTCAAAAGTTTGAAATGGTGTTTTGAAATAAAGTTAATTTAAACGGGAATATAAAATATTCATTTGAAAGATTTGGAATAAGGTATGAAATTCTATAGTTAAGATTTAAAAATGACTTTCATAAAAGACGAAGCAATTTCAAATTATTTCACTGGTTATTTTAAATTGGTCGGTTAGTAGACAAATAAAATTTAAATTTGAATTAGCTTTCAATTATTTGAAATTTAACTTGATCAACCGATGTTCCTGAAACAATTTCGGAATTGAATTGGTTTTGAAATATAAATTGGATATTGTTTTGAAATATGTAAGCATTGGTTCTATGTAATGATTTTTAACAATAATTGTGAGAAGTTGAGCTAGTGTTGGAAAATATTGTTTTAAGATTTTGATTTAATTTGAAATAAATATTTTGAAATTTTGAAATGAAGATTTTGGAAGTAAAGTGATTTTGGGCATGAATATAAAATATTTGTCTTAATATGGTTTTAAGCTTAAGTTATGAAAATTAAGTTTATTTGGAAAGAATTTAGATGATTCATATTAAATTGTTATATAGCTCGAATAGAACGCGTTGCGTAGCGACATTTCATTAATATCGATTATAATTTTCAAATGACTGTAAGTTGAACGTTTTAAATCAGTTTGACATGAAATGCAAAACGTCAGGATTCTATTAACGATATTTTTCGAATAGAAAAGGAATTTTAAATTTTCAATGTATGGTTTCTAGTTGTGTTTAAAACAAAATTTGAAAAGATCGATATACGTGCAGGTTGGTGACCGTAACGGGGAATTGAAATATACAAGTCTATTAAAAAATTAATAAAAATTGGAGAAATTTATGACAAATCATGTTTGTTATTTAAAGCTGATTTGAGTTGAAATAAGTGAATATCGAATGCTTTTTTATCCATTTGATTCAAATGGTTATTTTATAGCAATTTGGTAGCACTGTTAAATGTCATTGTAACGTTTCTTTGGAAACCATCGCGCTTTGAAGTTATGAACTATAAAGCTATCGTTTTAAATTATCGAAATGGTTTTGCTAATATTTTGAAAGATTTTAAGAACCTAATTTCTTAATGCGTAATTTGTTACTTACTTTTCAGTCAAGTATTTGGAATATAAATAGTTTGATCTATCGTGAATGAGAATTTAACCAAATTAAGATTTGGTAGTTAAAGAATGTTAAAAGAGTAACAAAGAATAAAAAGACTATGTTTTGAAATATAAAATTGAATATTGAATTTCGAGTAATGGTTAAAGCGATAACGAGGTCTTGGGAAACTGGAATGATTCCAACCTTAATTTGAAATGAATCGATAACTATTTGGAAGGAGATTTTAATTGAAAACCGTATAATCCATAGCTACTCTTTTGAAATGCGCTTATTACTTGGAAAGACCGGGATCGAATATATGTTCGAAAACCATTCCAAGTAATAACATGACGTTATAAAGAAACTAAGACTTTGAAATCGATAAATTATGACCGAGTATCTTTGAGTTGTTTGGATTGAATGCCAATGTCTTGTTTGGAATGATCACCCAATACGAGGTTATATGTGGCATGAGATCTGAATATATTTAGAGATTTTCGATTTGTTGTTCCGTTCAGACCCAGAACGGACTTGTATGGATTGTGTGTCTGACATTGAAATTGACTGCGTAGCACTGATCTCTGTTAATATATATATATATATATATATATATATATATATATATATATATATATATATATATATTGGACTCATGGAAATATATTATTCTCGTCTTTAAGACATAGGAACTTAGAGGGTATGTATTGATAGAAATCAGTGACATGTCATGAATTGTCAATGTGGCGTACTCGAGTTATGATACGAGCTAGTGATGACCAAAGAATGGCTTATCGAAGGGTAGCTTCGTGTATATCGTGACATCGACGAAACTCACACCCCGGATTGATGGTAAACTGGCGGTTAGGTCGTATACATAATCTCTAATGAAAATCGAAAGCTGCGGCGGTATATCTACCTCGAAACCTGAGGGAATAAAGTATATACGGTGTCCGATGTCTGGATGTTATCCGGGATATATACTTTCGCGCTATGTATTCGGTGTCCATTGTCTGGATGTTAACCGGGAATACATAGCATCGTGTCCTCCAATGATCTTTCGTGCCAGGATCCATCACATTGGAAACCTAGTAACCAATATGAGCCATTCGATTTTTTGTAAACTGTATATGTGAGCATAGTCACTATGCTTGAGAAGATTAATATATTTGTTTGTGAAATGGTTTTCGATACTATGCACTAGTGATAATATTAAAAGAGGATTTTCACGTATTTCACCATTTTGGTTATCATAAGACAAAACTCGCCCATCTGGTGTGCGTTGCATTGTGTGATATGGAACGAGCTTATGATAATTTCATTTTTCAAAAGTCATCGCGGATTTCTGTGCACGGGAATTCACATAGAGGAAACCCATTCCGCGTTAGCGGCGTGCCCTGGTGAAGTTCCCAATGTTAAAATAAACCCTAAATAGTAACTGTTTTGAGTTATCACACCAGTCTCATGACTGACCTAGAGTTTATTGTTCCCTTACCTAAACTCTGGGTGCCCATAATTTTGCACGGGCTGCTAGTATTTTAGTTTGCAGGTTTAGTGTCGAAGCTGGATTCTGGTTGGAGCTAGAGTCTCAATTTGATTTTACTTCTTCCGCTGTGAGCATTTGTCTTCGCTGTGTTTATGTTGTACTCTAATTTTATTGTAACTCTGATTTAAACATTTTGTAATGAAATAAAAAGTGTTGTTCTTTGTGTTCAAATATGTTAGTACCCATAACCATCCGTCTTTATGAAGGATTTAAGTTGTTTAATTACCGGCGAAAATCAGACAAAAAGGCGGGTCGTTATAGTTGGTATTAGAGCTTTGGTTATACAAAGCTATGAGGTACAACATATTTGAACAACAGATAGGACTCATCAGAGTTATAATATCTCATTAGAGATAGGGTTAGAAATGCCCTAGAATGAGATTTCGGAGTATTATATTAGGGAGAGCGTATTTTGAAATATATAAATTATTTTAAATTTAATAAATCATTTTGGAAAGTGTTTTTTTTTTTGAAATATACTAAGAGTTTTGAATGTTTATTGGACATCGAGAATTGGACTATCGAGTATATAAGGATTCTGAATATACGCTTAGCTAACGTATATACGAAGTCCAATTTATACTGGATAGATATAGAATCACACTCTAGTCGCTCGGGAATGATTATGTTTATTGATCGATCATCAACAGATATTATTTTCGAGTTTCGAAAGTGGGATGACTATATGATTCCGAGAGAAATGTCGAGAAATACTTAAAACCGTTAGATAAGTGTTTGAAATTGCTTGATAAATGTTAATAAACATTTTGATAAATAAGTATAAACTGTAATAAATAGGAAAAATTAAATAAAATAACATCTTTATGAATTGCAGTGAAGTATAAAATGTTCTGAAAATATAATGGTATCCCTACGCTAGTGTTGGGTTTTGGTTTCCTTGTCCGTCATTATTCTTTGTTTATCATTACCTATTTGATATATTCGTGATGGTGCAATCCTATCCCTGAGCCCTCCCTTTTGCTTTGCATCAACCGATCTAAGGGCAAGTTGTTAATAGCATAGATTTGGATTTGAAATTAAGTATTTGGAATTATCGCTTACTTTGAATTAGGTTCAAATGAATTTCAAAAATGTTGAATTTATCCAATATTTTATTTTTACAAGATAATTTGAAATTTATTTTCATGAAAACTTGATATGGTATATAAATTGAAATGTTTTATAAAACCTATCATTTGGAAATTTGTAAAGTTTAAGTTTATACAATACTGGATTTAAGATAAATTGTATTATAAAGTGAAAATTCTGATTTCCAATGGTAAACGAAGTAGATTTTTCCCTAAGTATTTGGATGTAAAGTTCGATGACTTGAAATCCCGAGATTTTGAAATATGATTTGAAAATATTTGTAAAGTACTGTTGCGAAATGATTTATAGCTTCGGGATATGAAATAAAATGATTTAGTACTAAGATTTGAGTAACCTGTGACTAAAGAAAGGTATGGCTGGGGTGTAAACCCCTGATTGATGATTCTCTCTAGGGTCCGGAGGGGCATCATTTATTTATATCGATACGTGTAGGCGTACATATTGGCCTTGTCATTGGGAGAAACCACTCGACTTGGGACATAAGTATTATGTCGTTATATCATAAAATATTTGAAATTTCGAAATATTTTTGGTTTTAAAATCCCGAAGCAAATAGGATTTGATATAAAAGGAAAATATAGTATTTCGAATGTTTTGAAAATAAACCGGGATTTTGAGTCGAGAAAATTAATTCATTCTTTGTTTTCAGGTTTATATCCTATTGTTGTTTGTTTAAAACTAGATTTGAAATTGGTGAATATTTTAAATTTGTATAGGTTTAACAATCTCTCCTTTTAGAGGAAGAAAATTTTTAAGGGGGGGGGGGAGATTGTAACGATCCAAGATTTCAATGTTTTAATATTTGAAATTTATTTGGATTTTTTGAATATAAATTTAATTTAATCAAGTTTAATTATGAATATTGGTTAGTAAACTAGAGTATATTAGTTCGAATAAATATTAGTTTGATTTATAAAGTTATAATTTTATAAATATCTTGTGGTAGGATTTGGTAAAAGAAAAATTATTTAGGATATATTTTATAAAATTTATAGGTAATGACCTTATTTAAATTTGATAAAATATTGATTTGGTAAGACAAGATTCATTTAGGTGTTATTTAATAGCATAAATTATAAATAACTAAATTTTAATTTTAAAGATTTACAACGATTATATTTCGAAGACGTGAATTACATAAATGTTGAAAATTTTATTTGCTTTAAATTTTGAATTTTATTTTACTTGAGAATTTATTTTATTTAGATTTAAATTTTGGGTTTTTTTTTTACAAAAATTAACCCAAGGTTGTATTAATCTTTATAATTGTAATGTATATGTGTGTTCGCTTTGTTTGATCGTTTAGTACGCTTGATTTCGGTAGTTGTAACTAATATAACGTAGATAGCATTTAAATTTTAAATTTTAAATTAAGTTGCGAAATCCATATTTCTAAGATGCGTTTAGCTGAACATAACTAACAAATTAAATGCATACAGAAATAAGCAAGTTATTCGGTTTGCATAGAATTAGATTAGGCATTTCATGAATAATTACAAAATAGAACGGCCTCGGAAGTCAAGCGAATCTAACTTAAACATATTAGAGAGTATTTTAGACAAAACGACATTTTTCGTTTGGTGAAATTCAAACACGGTTTGCTCATATTCTAAATTCGGTATTGGATATATGCAAAAAGATGCAACGTTCGCTTATGTATATTGTCCAACCCTTGCGTTTAGAGTACAACTAGTAAGTATGTAAATGGAATCTCTCGTGTACGTAAATTAAAAGGAAGGAAAAGTTCAGAAATTCAAATTTTGCAACTTCGTCTGTGCACTTGTAACACATGCAATTTGGTACGCAAACAGGTGTTCCCTTTTCTCCACCGCTTTACCGTCCATTACAAAGCTCCTTTTCATTCTCAAATGCATCCTCTTCTTCGCATTCCTCCCCAATTATATCCTTCACATCATCTCATTTCAGGCCACGGAAAAGGAGTTGCCGCCACCATTAAAATACCCACTCCATCACCTTTTCTCCACCGCCACCATACTCCTCCACAAAAACCAGCACCTCCCTTTCTCTTGAATGTCGCAGTACGCAGCACTCTCCTTATCTTGCACGCCAGCACTTCTCCGCAAATACCACTTCCTTGTTTTCACTTCTGTATTGTTTGCATTTCCACTCCATTTCGCCAAGTTTCCCATCCCCTTCAGCACACATGGTTTCCCTTCCCCTTTTAAAGACAGCCTGTGCAATACTGTTGCACCCCTTAAAAACAATCCGCATCGACCTTAAATACCCTACCGTTACCACCCTTTCTTTCTCTTTTAGTGCAACGTCAACAAGGCCTCACCGCACCAACTACCTCGGTCCGTCACAACTGCCGCTTCCAGTGCTTCCACCACAGTACTCCGTCGCCGCAGCCACCTTGTGTAGCGCCCAGCCATCCTCCACATAGTTGTTGCACCCTCCTCAGGCGGTTGAAAAACACGTTTGGCCCCACTCCTTAAACCGTTGTTCTTCCCGTTAGAGAAAGTTATACAGTCAGCTTTCGTTGAAACAGAATAAAGAGAAAAAAATAGGGCGTGATACACTATTTGGGTTACCACTATTACTGGCATTCGCAGCCTCAGTTATAACTGCGTTGGATGTTCGAAATCGCTGTTGTGCCCGTGTTATTTCCTTTTGCATCCCCATCTTCTTCTCATACTGCGGAAGGTGAGTTACTCACTGATGACTGTTATTTTAATTAAGTAAATTAACACTAGTAAATGACATGCGTTGCTGAAACGTATACATTCATGTATTTTATATATATACGGTAGATGCGGAAAAGAAGTGTGTGCGTAGCAACGTCCGTCCGGAGTTTTGCTCGCAGTTCATACGATGTTCGTCAGTGAAGATTTGGAGAGCTATTGGTGAGAATTCCTTGTTTGAAAATTTTCTTTAAATTAGTAGAAATCATAGATTACAATTAGTTGACCATTTTATTGAATTGGTTAATTTCTTATGGATATGGATGCTGTATAAAATGTTTGACTAGACGATTACGTAGTGAAACACATTTGAACACAGAGCGTTATTGACCATAACGCCTTGCACACAGTGAAATCGATTGTTGGAAACTTGTTGTATTTACTATGAATGATTTTGTGCTTGTATGGTTGATTTTTGATTTGTTTATGGTTGTATCACACGCACCATAGTTGTGGAATTTTGCGGTAATCAGTTGGAATCTCCTTATCGTGCGAATAATGATTTCATTATTGGATTTATAATTTGAATTTAAGCTTTGGATATAATTTAAATTTGTTTGGAAATTTAAATAATTTAAACTATTTTCGCAAAAGATAGCAATTTTGTAAGAAACTAATTTTTAAATTTAAAGGGGAATGGGTTCTTCAATTTGGGACGAAATAATGGGTTTTGTGTAAATAATTGGTTTCGTAACAATGATCAAACAATTTTTAAGGAATTGTTATTCGATTTAAAGTAAAATGAATATTCGGAAGTTTGAAATGGTGTTTTGAAATAAAGTTAATTTAAACGGGAATATAAAATATTCATTTGAAAGATTTGGAATAAGGTATGAAATTCTATAGTTAAGATTTAAAAATGACTTTCATTAAAGACGAAGCAATTTCGAAGTATTTCACTGGTTATTTTAAATTGGTCAGTTAGTAGACAAATAAAATTTAAATTTGAATTAGATTTCAATTATTCGAAATTTAACTTGATCAATCGATGTTCGTGAAACAATTTCGGAATTGAATTGGTTTTGAAATATAAATTGGATATTGTTTTGAAATATGTAAGCATTGGTTCTGTGCAATGATTTTTAACAATAATCGTGAGAAGTTGAACTAGTGTTGGAAAATATTGTTTTAAGATTTCAATTTAATTTGAAATAAATATTTTAAAAATTCGAAACGAAGATTTTGGAAGTAAAGTGATTTTGGGTATGAATATAAAATATTTGTCGTAATATGGTTTTAAGCTTAAGTTATGAAAATTTAAGTTTATTTGGAAAGAATTTAGACGATTCATATTAAATCGTTATATAGCTCGAATAGAACGCGTCGCGTTGCGATAGTTCATTAATATCGATTATAATTTTCAAACGACTGTAAGTTGAACGTTTTAAATCAGTTTGACATGAAACGATAAATGCCAGGATTCTATTAACGATAGTCTTCGAATAGAAAAAGAATTTTAAAATTTCAACACATGGTTTTTTTGTTGTGTTTAAAACAAAATTTGAAAAGATCGATATACGTGCAATTTGGTGACCATAATGGGAAATTAAAATATACGAGTCTATTAAAAATTAATAAAAAATGGAGAAATTTTTGAGAAATCATGTTTATTATTTAAAGGAGTTTTGAGTTGAAATAATTGAATATCGAATGTTTTGTATCCATTTGATTCAAATGGTTATTTTACAGCAATTTGGTAACGTTGTTAAATGTCATTGTAACGTTTCTTTGGAAACCATCACGCTTTGAAGTTATGAACCGTAAAGTTGTCGCTTTAAATTATCGAAATGGTTTTGCAAATATTTTGAAAGATTTTAAGAACCTAATTTCTTAATGCGTAATTTGTTACTACTGACTTTTAAGTCAAGTATTTGGAATACAAATAGTTTGATCTATTATGAATGATAATTTAACCAAATCAAGATTTGGTAGTTAAAGAATGTTGAAAGAGTAACAAAGAATAAAAGGATTATGTTTTGAAATTTGAATATTGAATTTCAAGTAATGGTTAAAGCGATAATGAGGTCTAGGGAAACTGGAATGATTCCAACCTTGATTTGAAAAGAATCGATAACTATTTGGAAGGAGATTTGAATTGAAACCGTATAATCCATGGCTATTCTTTTGAAATGCGCTTATTACTTGGAAAGACCAGGATCGAATATATGTTCGAAAACCATTCCAAGTAATAACACGATGTTATAAAGATACTAAGACTTTGAAATCGATAAATGAAGACCGAGAATCTTTAATTGTGTGGATTGAACGACGATGTCTTGTTTGGGCTGATCACCCAATACGAGGTTATAAGTGGCATGAGATCTGAATATATTTAGAGATTTTCGGATTGTTGTTCCGTTCAGACTCAGAACGGACTTGTAAGGATTGTTTGTCTGATGTTGGAATTGACTACGTAGCACTGATCTCTGTTAATATATATATATATATATATATCGGACTCGTGGTAATATATTATTCTTATCTCTAAGACATACGAACTTAGAGGGTATGTATTGATAGAAATCAGTGACATGTCATGAATTGTCAATGTGGCGTACTCGAGTTATGATATGAGCTAGTGATGATCAAAGCATGGCTTATCAAAGCGTAGCTTTGTGTATATCGTGACATCGACGAACCTCACACCCCGGATTGATGGTAAACTGGCAGTTAGGTTGTATACATAATCTCTAATGAAAATCGAAAGCTGCGGCGGTAGATCTACCTCGAAACCTGAGGGAATAAAGTATATACGGTGTCCGATGTTTGGATGTTATCCGGGATATATACTTTCGCGCTATGTATTCGGTGTCCGTTGTCTGGATGTTAACGGGGAATACTTAGTTTTGTGTCCTCCAATGATCTTTCATGCCAGGAACCATCACATTGGAAACCCAATAACCAATACGAGCCATTCGATTTATTTGTAAACTATATATGTGAGCATAGTCACTATGCTTGCGAAGATTAATATATTTATTTATGAAACGGTTTTCGACACTGTAACACCCCGTATTTTCTGTGAACGTATTAATAACAAATCGGAGAATAATTAAATTGTAACAGAAGAATTAAGGGAAACGGGTTGCGCCATTGCGTTCGTCTCGGAATTCTGCTTGGAAACGAGTCCGAGTTTGCGAGAATCGGAGTCCGTATGACCAAGTTATGGCCCTCCAAAGTTTCAGGAATTTTCAGAGTTCAAAACAGCTCGAATGCGAATTCAAATTTCGAATTCAAAAACAAGAACAGACTTGGCGGGAAAATTCCCGCCCAGTACCCAGGTCGACTGGGCAGTCGACCCCCCCCCCCCCCTGACCAGGTCGACTGGGCAGTCGACCTGGGGGTCGACCTAGTCCCCGAACCTGGTTTTGGGCCTGGGTGCATTCTTATGTATCTGGTCTCGTTTTCTTCCTAGATTCGTCTGCCTAAACCTATTTAAACAGCCCCAAACCTAGCCTTCTCTACACACAATTCTATTCTGCTTCTACTCTGCCTCTGTTCTAAATAAAAATAAAAATGGCGTCGCTACTCTGCTGGAATCAAAACTAGAAGCTAATCAACATCAACCAAAGCAACTCAATTCAAGCTTGAAACTTCAACAACGGTTAAAGAAGATCAACTAACGTCGCTACAACTATCTTTCTTTTAGAATCCAATCAAGGCAAGTACAGTTATTTTCCGATATAAACGTTAATTCTGATTGTGACATGAATTGTAAATCTGAATCTGAGATTATGTCTGTTCTGTTCTGTTTAGATCTACCTTATTCTGTATTTCTTTCTGCTTTCTGTTCTATAGCCAGGCTACCACGAGCCTGAGCCAATCTCATAAGAGATTAACATACGCTAAAATATTTGGGACAATAAAATGAATAATGCATGAAATGGGCATGACCGATATGTGACTGATTTGAGGAAAGAACATAGGTTGAACTTGGAACTTAGGACATAAATCTAAGGCATATAATTGAACCTATGACTTGAGTTTTGTGGCATAAAGAATATTGAACATATGACTTGAGAAGTTGAGGCATAAAATTTACATTGGACATATGACTTAGAAATTGGGGCATAAATTTGACCGTAGGCATGTAATTAGTTTAGATACATATTACATGTTGTAAACTAGATCTGGATATGAGCAAGCTATGTATGATAATCTGTGATTTGGGGACATAATTCAATATATGATTTTAAGAATATGATACATGATTAAAACCTAGATTTGTGGCACATTTTAAGAAGGGGAAGATATGTGACTTAGGTGTAGAAATTAAAATCTATAATAAGATTTGAGGACTATTAAGTGTGAATACACCTAAATAGGGATTTTTGGATATATGGCATGCATTGTAATATTTGGTATAATTTATAGATGAATCTACTAAAATGGGAACATATGTTATATGGTAAATTATGTCCATATTCTATGTTATGTAAATTTAGGCAAACATGGTGTATATGATCATATTGTGAATCATGACAATTATTTAGGCCTAATTTATGATTAAGCAAGGCATGTAAATAGAACCTTTAGAAATATTAAATCTGCTAAATCTGTCATCTGCTAAGTCTGTTGAAAATGCCAAATCTGCTAAACCAAATCTATTGAGATGCCTAAACTGCTAAATCTGTTGAGATGCCTGAACTGCTAAATCTGTTGAGATGCCTAATCTGTTATCTACTAAATCTGCTAGTTTGCTTAATCTGCTAAATCCGTTAAGTAGCCTAATCTACAAAATTTGTTTTCTGCTATATCTGTTGAGTTGATATAATTAGTCTGTTATTGACATAATCTGAATTGGCTATAGTTATGAATAATTGACATGTATATTAGGCGTGGGCATAAATGGTAAATTATTAATTAATTGGCCGCAAAGATGAACATGGCTAACTCGAGGTTAGAATGAGTTTGCGGCGTAGTCCTGCCCGGAACCGCCCGGCACATCCAGTGGCCGCAAACAATAGGTTCTAATGTGAGAAGTTAGTCATAATATGCTTAGACACGAGGTTGGGTCTGGCTTGTGGCAGAAGTCTGCCCGGAACCGCCCGGCCCATCCAGCGGCCACAAGCTAGCGACCTAATGTGAGAGGTCTGTGCATTAATAATTAATTAATGCAAATCTGAGATAAAAATGATGTCTAAAACATGTTGGGTGGATAGGGTTAAACCAACTGGACTGATATATATAATAAACCCGTTCAATAATCTGTAGGCCCAATACAAAGTTAGACAAATCTGAAATTCTGTTAAATCTGTACATCTGATCCGTTAGTCTGAAAACTTGTTGATTTGATTTTCTGATCTGTGAACTAGTAAATCTGATCTCTGTATGTTTGAACATATAAACAAGTTAATCTGAAATCTGTTAGTCTGGGGACACAAGGTTAGGAGGGAAATTACTTGTGTCATCTGTTGTTTGGGACCCATATTAGTCAGTAACCCTTTCTGGTATCAAAACTTTGACCCAAGAGTAGGTAGGGTCCGGGCACGCTTACTGAACTAATTATAAGCGGTTCATTCTGATAATGGCGAGGGGTGTTGATGGTGCGTTCCAACCGGGTCATGTGCGTGCATGGATCCCGGTCTGCCTCTGAGGATGTAAGACGCCGTGACATCTGTAAATAGGTTTGTGCCAATTGGTTGTCACTTTAGGGAGTGATACACCCTACTGTGGGGCCGACACAGGGTATTTATGTATTAGGGAGTCGATCGCTTGGGGTAGGGTTTTAGGGTACACTTAGTTCTGTCTGTTTCTGTTGGTACCGTCTGTTTCTGTTGGGTGGTAACACCTGTCTGTTTCTGCGTGGTACCGTCTGTTCGGGTGGTAAAGGCCCATTTACTAGTGTACACCTAATTCTACATTCTGTTTCCGTAGGGATTAATTTGTTTCTGCTTCTGTCTGTTTCTGTTCAGGTGGTAAAGGCCCATTATTAACATTCTGTTTCTGTCTGTTTCTGTTCGGGTGGTAAAGGCCCATTATTAGCATTCTGTTTCTGTCTGTTTCTGTTGGGGTGGTAAAGGCCCATTACTAGCATTCTCTTCTGTGGAAAATTATTCTGTACCCGTTTCTGTTTCAGTTTATACATTAGGGTGACACCTAATTCTGTTATACTAGTATTAGTGCAGAGAAGTGTTAAGAAATAGCTTATATCATTCTGTTCTGTTGTTATATCCGCAACACCAGTTACTGTTATCTCTCATCCAGTTTTATTTTCATGTCATGTTATTATTATCTGTTCATAACTGAAAATCACTGGACTTGCCAGACTTTTTGTCTGACCCTTGTTGTTTCGCCTCCTTTCTTCCGTTTCCCCCCCAGGTTTTGTAGAAGGGAGTACTCTAGCTTGATCCAGATTTCTTCCGCTTGAAGTGCTTAAAGTATGGCTTGTCTTCTTCTGTGGGGATTATGATTTTAAACTATGCATTCTGAAGGCTTTTGTACAAGACTGATATTTTGTACTTGAATTCTGATATTGTGATTTGAAAAGATGTAGCCAAGCTTATCTCGGTTTCTGTTGTAATAAAGTTATAAATTTTTCAAGTACTGTTTTTATCTGTCTTGTAAGTTTCTGTTCTGTTTACTAAAATGCTCCACCAAAGTTAAGGCATTCCCTTTGTGAGTGACCTTAACGGAGGTGGGGTGTTACAAACACTATGCACTAGTGATAATATTAAAAGAGGCTTTTCACGTATTTAACCATTTTGGTTTTCATAAAACAAAACTCGCCCAGCTGGTGTGCGATGCATTTTGTGATATGGAACGAGCTTATGATAATTTCATTTTTCAAAAGTCATCACGGATTTTTGTTCACGGGAATTCACATGGAGGAACCCGTTCCGCATTAGCGGCGTGGTCCGGTGAACTTTCCAACGTTAAAATAAACCCTAAATAGTAACTGCTTTGAGTTCTCACACAAGTCTCATGACAGACCTGGAGTTTATTGTTCCCTTACCTAAACTCAAGGTGCCCATAATTTTGCACGGGCAGCTAGTAGTTTAGGTTACAGGTTTAGTATCGACGTTGGATTCTGGTTGGAGCTAGAGTCTCATTTTGATTTTACTTCTTCCGCTGTGAGCATTTATCTTCCGTTGAGTTTATGTTGTACTCTAATTTTATTGTAACTCTGATGTAAACATTTTGTAATGAAATAAAAAGTGTTGTTCTTTGTGTTCAAATATGTTAGTACCCATAACCATCCGTCTTTATGAACGATTTAAGTTGGTTTAATTACTAGCGAAAATCGGACAAAAAGGCGGGTCGTTATATTCCTATCGCAACATATCAAATGCTTTCTGCTTTTTGTTACCCTTCGGCTCCATTCAAACCCTATCATCTCTTCAATGCAAAAATTTGATTTCGAACCCCTATCCATCTACTTCAATGCAAAAAATTGATTCAATAATTTCTCTCTTCTTCCTCCACACACGAACTCGATTGGTATCATCTCTTCTGGATAGATTTATGCTTTCAACCCTAAAAAGAGGTCGTTTCGTTCTTATTTGGTTTTTGATTTCTGGGTCGATATTTGATTTTTGTTTTGTATGCCTTAAGAGCCGCATGTGTTGTAAAAATTCCTTTTCAAGTTACTTAAAAGAGAAATGCATAATTTTATTATTATTTAGGGATAAGGGGTGTATTAGAGCTTTAATGGTGAGACTAAGAGCTGCACTATTGCTTTTCATTACATTACTATTATTATAAGACCAAATTATATCTTTAAGTTGGTTTGACCATGATTCTGCTATTAGAAATATCTGGTTTCCTTTGTATTTACAATGATTGATGTGTCCAAGAGATGCAAAAAAAATCTTTCTTTAGTTTATCTTAATTGTGAGGCAATAGTCATAGTCCAATTACGTTATTTTTAGGGCGTACAAAACTATTTAAGCATTTTGTTATTTTACCTATGTATTGCATATTTAACTTTGAACAAAACTCAACATTTGCATGAAATTTATACACGTTTTTTACACTTTAACCTATTTTCGTTTTAATTTTGCATATGCTTAGTGGTGATATTAGTTGTTTTTTTGTCATTCTTCAAAATTTCTCATAATAATGGCTTATGATGCATCTGGTATGTGAGTTTTTCTATAACATCCTTAAAAAAATATTCTCGCTTAAATTTATTTGTAATAATTTTCAAACGATTTTCTTTCTTTAGATTTTGATGTGCATTATGTTGGTTTAACACATTATATGAGAAAAATAAACATATTTAAGTACTAAAAGGAAAATTTGGACTTGTATGAGAATTTTAAATTTGGACAGATTTTTACGTTAAATAGTGTTGACCAGCTTTTTGGCAAAAAGCCGGCCCAACCCAAAGTCGAAACTTGTTACCAAATATCGGCCCGTTCCAGACCTTCACGAAGGATTTTCATCTTAGGTCGACTGATCATGTGTCGACCCGAAATTACGTCGCAGCAGAAAAGGCTCTCCCCTAAAAAACAAGTCGACCGATTGGGTCATCATCGATCGATTGAGCCGTTCCTGACGAATCAGCTCAAACCTAGAATGTTGGATCGAAAATAATTAACCAAACGTACTTGCTAAAAGATGGAGTCCTACTCCCAAGGCTACAGAACCAGATAGCTTTAATCAAGAACAACTTTTATATGCCAAAGCTTAACCTCCACGTTGGCCACGATTGCTGAGAAGAACTATTCACCAGTAGTAAATCCGGGTCCGCCGCCTACAACAACTTTACCTGATCGGGTTACATGTTTCCAAGCCTAAAAAGGATATATGCCATGTCGCATACCAACTCAACATGGATCTTCGCCTATAAATACAACTCTTCCTCGAAATGGAAGGACATCTAAAATCCATTGCTCAAAGTTTTATACTCGACATCCCAAAATAGTATGTCATACACTCTAAGTGCAGCATAAGGATATTGTGTTTAGATCTCATCTTTCTCTATTTTCTTAAACTAAAAAATCACTTTAACCTGTAATCGACAATATGAACAAAGACTATAAGTAGACGTAAGCTTGGATTAAGCCGAAGCACTATAAAATACTGTGTCTTCCTTATTTGTTCACTTTTTCACGCATTTCTGTGACTATTCTCGTGTGTGATTAACACACATTGGGGTTAATCGTTACTAGACCAACTTTTAACGTCAACACTTTGGCGCGCCAGGAAGGGGGCATGCTATCGACCTTTGACCGCCTTCAGCTATTTCCGAAATCGACAATGGAGAAGCAGAAGAAGGGTACAACATCTTCCCATCCTTTACCTGCTGATGCAGCAGGAGCAGCAACAACGGAGGGAAGCCCGAGGCTTCAAGACCCATCCAAATACCTCACTAGGTAAGACATTCCAGTATCATTTCCTACACCGGGCGAGGTTTGGGAAACAACCGATCTTTGGTCTGCTGAGATCCAAGCCCCAGATAGGTCAACACCTTTGCTTCCTTCTAGTTTAACTTCAGTTCCTGATCGGCCAATACCTTGGTTGTCACTCCCGGCTATAACACCCCGCACATTTTTGTAAATATTTGATTGTGCGTATATGTAATTATATGCATGGTCATTGTTAATAAAAAAAATGTTATAAAAGTAATGCATGAATATATGTTATATAAAAAAAGATTCATGCATTTGAAAAAAAGATTCATGCATTTGGTAAAGATTCATGCATTTGAAAAAGATTAATGCATTAAATGTGCAAGTAAAAGAAGAAAGGATTTTAAAAAAAAAATGCATGTGCTAAAATAGGTAAATGATAGAAGAATTAATGCAATGCAATTAAGCGCATGTAATAATAATTAAAAAAAAGGATACATTAATAAGAAAAAACATTAATATAATTGATGCAATTAAAGGAAGGCATGCATATAAAAAGTATAGAAAGAGAGAGCTAATGAATTAATTGAAATGTATGAAATGCATACAATGAGAAGAAAATGGAATGCATTGATAAAGGTGAAACATGGTAAATTTCAATGAATTAACGAATTAAAGATAGAAGGTAGAATGTATGCATATATATACATATACATATATATGTATATAGGGAAATAAGCAATGAATTAACAAAGTAAGTTACAATGCAATATTGAAAATAAAAGTAGATGTATATTTTGGCGTTTGAAATTCAAAATTATTGAATTAATTGCATGCAATATGAAAGGATTAAGGCATGCCATAAAACATGCAATTAATTAGGGGAAGGAAAAGTCACACATTTAATTTAAAGGCAATTGAACATTTAAAAAAACTAAACGTTAAAAAATAGAAAACAATGCATTCTTAGTTGGCTTGATCCTATTAGTTCAATTCAAATTTTTGATGACATGGCAATTTCTGATTGGCTATACGATGTGGAGAAAGTAGATTCCATCAAGGAAAATAGATGGTTAGCATCGATTTAAACTTCTTAAATAAGGAGACCTATCAAAAACTCAAACACTCATAATTCTAAAGCTGTGTTGAAACTCTGCCATTACTCTCTCTCTCTCTCTTCTCAAACCTATTCTGAAAATTAAAATATTAGCCTAGGAAAATTATGAATCCAGATCTGGAAGAGAGAATCAACGTTAATAAAAGATTATTGAATCATGAAATCAAGGTAAACTTCTAAGAAACAATCTATTTAAAATATTTCTCTTTCCTTTCTCTTTTCATGAAATAACAAATCCATGATCGATAGATTGTAAATTCGATTAAGGGAAACCATGGATGATAGAACGGATCAGATCCAAAATTTGGGGAAAGCATGAAAGGTGAGTGGGTTTAAAATATACTTTTGAATAATAGTACCTCTATCATTTGGCATTCCCTATAGTGAACATATTGGAAGGTTTAATTTGATGAAATGCATTATTGCGCTAAAATGGATAATATGTTCAATTAGTTAATATATTGAGATGTACATTTACTTGAATGTTTAAGAAAAATGAATACCGTTGTATAGATCCATTTTATGAACCTATGAATTGGGTAAATGATACACTATTGGAGAACTACATGTTATTTTAAATAGAATTAATTACATGTAGGAAGACACGCGACTATATTGGGATTTAGGGCATAATTTGGAATGGGATTTTGGAACATAATATATATTATGTTTTGAGACTTTAATTTGGAGGCGCAATATGATACGAACATGAATGGTTGAAAATTCATATATAAGATTAGTTGAAATATTGGATATGTTTATATGTTATAGACTTGTTAAAAATATTGGCAGTAACTACCATTGTTCATATTATATATTGATTTGTCCCATTTATATACCAGAGCCCTTACCTGTGTGAACTAGAATGGTTGAATGATTATATACATAGAATTGAATAAATGAAGATGAATGCCTAGGATTACAATTAGAAATTGTAATTGAACTTATGACACGAGGTTAGATTGCATTAGTGGTGGAAGTCTGCCCGGACCCGACTGGCATATCTAGCAGCCACTAATGTTGAACCTAATGTGAGAGGTCTAAGTGCGCAAATACGAGACGGGCTATGACACAAGGTTAGGCCCAGCTTGTGGAAGAAGTCCACCCGGACCCGACCGGCATATCCAGCATCCACAAGTTGTAGGCCTAATGCGGGAGGTCTAGCCCATTATAAACCACAAATGGACATGGTAATGAATTGGACTACTTAACCTAACCTAATCCATATGGATTGTACGAATATGAAATAAAGTTAGGGATAAGTAAAATTGGTTGGACAGTGGGTGGGTAATATTTACATATAGGCCCGCAAACTTAGCCCGATAAGGTTATGTAATAAAAGACACCTAGTGGTATATATAACCGGTAGGAATAATAAAGTTATGTAATTAAAGACACCTTTTAGGGTAAGCATAACTTGTAGGAATGATAATCACCTATCATAAATAAATAACATTAATGAAAATGTTGCATAATAGTTAGATTTGTCCCAGGGACAAGTGAAGATTATAACTTAGGTTATAATAAGCTAATAAGGAAACGGGATAACTGGTGAAATGAGATAAGGGACACTTAATTGTAAATTAAGTAATCAATAAATGGGGAAAACTGGAAACTAGTTGAGAAAATAGGGAAAATATATGAAATATAAGATGTTGTACTTAATTATAAATTAAGTAACATGTGAGCTTGGAAGTCTGAAACCCGTTAACAAGAATGGTTTGGCGTGTCCTAGGGACAAGAGGAAATTATAACATAGGTTATAATAAACGGGTAGAGAAACTTATTAATAAGCCTTAGTTGATAGAACTAAGTTAATAAGTAAACAATGATAAGTTGTATTGACAATGTAAAATGGAATTATGAATAATGAGAAAGAATGAGGAAAGCTTATGAAATGAAATAATTATATTTAATCATAAATGGTAAGTGACATGTTAGTTAGAAAACATGTGAACTATATATACTTAATTACATATTAAGTAAAACATGTTATTGTAATGATGAAGTCAACAGGAAGATAAAATGGGGTTGTGGATTACAGACCTTGGGCCACAATCTAGAGAATAACATGTTGTGGACTTATTAATAAACTTAAATGGAATAAGTTATATGACTAAAACTAATAAGCAAGAGAAACTTGGTAATTTGAATAAGAATTCAATATGAATTGGAATAACCAAGTTAACTGAAAACCTGATGAGGTGAGACAAGCGTGTAAAAGAATGTTTAGACATAGGCTCTAACAACATACTAAAGTAAGGCGCTTAGACCAGTCCGTACGGTTGAGGGTGAATAACCCAACGGGGTAGATCATCGAGGTGTTATGAGGCACGAGGGGAGCGCACTTTCATCTGATTGTTCTGACTGCTCCAAAGGACTGGATGGGGTAGCACGTGGCTTCCTGAGGTACGTAAGGTGCTCCTAGTAGTCTTCTGTGCGGTGACAGATGTCTTAGGCTGTGCTCGCAGAGGTTGGGTATGCGCGTAACTACTAGGTGGGTGGGCCTTGACTGCAGATGCAGCTATGCAGTCAGAATGCTGTGACGAGGTGACACCAGGGTGGTTCGGTGGTTGCCTCACAAGGAGGCAGAGGGTCACGATGTAACGACCCAGATTTTTCGCTGTTAATTTTAAAAATATTAAATTGTGTTAAATGAGGTATCGGAAGTATAAATGGAATTTTATATGGAATTTATTTAATTAAATGAATGGATTTCTAATTGATATTGAATATCATTTTAAATTAAATATAGAAATATCGAGTTTAAAATTCAAATTTGATTATCTTGAAGCTATATGTATATATTCAGATTGGATATACAATTTAATTGTTTAATGTAATTTGCGCCCCATAACACCATTTTTGGAATTCTGCAAAATGAGTTAGTTTGTCTATTTAATTATATTTCTGGAATCGTAACACATTGTTCAACATAACGGTATTTTTAATTATGTTGTTTGCGGCTCATTTATAAGTGATGTAGTGTGTAACGAAGTTTCCATATTCTTTTTAATTTAAATATATGACTATTTTTATCAGTGATGTTTATGATTTTTAATAGTTTTCTTATGGACTTAGCGCCTCTTGTTATAATGACATTGCATTATACAATTCCATTATTGCTAGGAAGTGTAGCATAAATGGATTCTTGGTTTCTATCCTTGATAGTATGAATTACAATTATATGTTCAAACTATTTATATTTTTAGCAATATATTCATACTTAAGAAGAACCTCTTTTTACACATTTATATGTTAGTATAGGAATTGTAGCAATCCAAATCAAAGTTTATATCAATGGCAATAAGGGCCATAACAGAAGAAAAAAATGTATATATATCTTACGTTGTAAGCTTCATACAGCGTGCTAGCCAAGCTTTTGTTTCGTGCAAACCAAGCCATTTCAGTTCCGTGACCCCCATGTTGTTACACCGTGACCCAAGCTTCCTCTTCTCTTAAGTACTGGACGCCCTCAAGTCAGAAGAAAAAAAAATCGGACAAAATATAATTTATTTCATTTATAAATTAATAGTTAACCCCACTTAATTCACTACCCAGAAATCCCTCATTTTACCAATTTCGTCCATTCTTTTCTAAGCCATCCTCCTCTTCATCAGTTTCTTTCATTAAACGCAAGTTCAAAGAGAAAATATTGGTTATGTAAATTCGTATAATAATCTCTCAACCCATTCCACTTAAAACAAAATCCAAGCTTTCTTATCCTTCACCAACTATCGAAGAAACAACCTCCCTTAGATCAAATTTGACAGTGGAAATCAGTCAATTCCTTCAACGAAAATTTCGAAACTAAATTATTTTGGGTTTACAAGCAACCACTCTTCGATCGTGTATCTAGTTAGTTTCGTGCGATCGTGATTTGGGTGGAATCCGAGTTTGAAACAGTGAACTAGGGCTCGGGTTACCAACGTTGTCGCGATGTCTGGAGAGGGAACGATGGGGCGACGGCATCAGGATTGGCCTAGTAGCGGTGGTGATTGGTGATGTGGGGGGAGCTATCGTTCGATCCTGGAATGATGAAACCGTGAGTAACAGTTAATTAGGAGGTTAATTATTTTAAAATGGTAATGAATAGTTAATGGTGATTATTAGTCTGTATGGTTGTTTAGTAAAAGGAGGTTTGAGTCACTACTGTGTGGTAGGGGAGTTAACGAGGGTGTTATTTTCTTTGAGGATGGGGGATTAACAGTAATAGAAGGTAGTGCTTTGTGAAGAAAGGATTTTGGCGGTGGTTTCGTAAATAGTAAAATTGTGAGGGAGTTTTCACGCTGCATGGAAAATGAATTAAACAAGAAGAGTAGTGGATTAGGAAGTGGTTTAATTAAAGGAAAAAGGACTACTGAAGAGTAAAAAATCGAAGTGCATAGCAGAAGTTAATTACTAGTGAACTAGAAGTGGAAATTTGAAGAATGTTAGATGTAGTGGGGGATTGAAGTTTGGGTATAGGATAGATTTCATGAAAAAAAAATGAACGGAACAAATTGTTTCCATGAGAAGTATCAATTGTAAGCGGGATTAAGTATTTAAAGGCATCACTTAATGGTATGTGTTTGGTGAAGATTGGATGCGTGGATGATAGAGGTATCATTGTGTTTGCTAAACGAGGTGATTAAGATGGTTAATTGAGGTATTAAGAACTAATGAAGTAAATGGTGATCTGTGAAGTGGATGAACGTCAGGGAAAGCTTGGCAATGGCACTAGGAAATGAGTTCGAACCATACCTGAGGGGAGAATGATTAAGCTCAAAGGGTTAGGTGTTAAGAAAGGGGTAATTAATTTTACTAATGACTTAATTAAGGAATTTAGCTATTTTAATGTAAATTATACCTTATAACATACATAACTTGACCGTATGTTACCAGAATTGAACATGACCGGATCCTTTGGAACCGTAACGACGAAATCTACGTTATAGCACTGACGTGACCGAGATCGGAGCTACTGGAATTTCGTGATAAAATCAAACTCCTGTTTGATTTTACGAAACAAAAGCGGAATCATCAACTGCAAAGCTAGGTGAGTAAACTCATAACTCTGACTTGCTTATATTTTTATATAAACAAGTTTTAAATTTAATTATAGTAATTCTATAATATGCAATGGTTGATTGGTTGAATAGTTGATAAAATTGGTTGAAATGGTTGATATGATTACATCGTTGATCGATTATTAGTTCTGATATTTCATATTGATGTGAAATAATATTATTGATGCTGATTAACATCCGTAGATGCAGGGAAACAGGTTTGAGGAATCCAACTGGATTCCTCAACATTTATTTTACTGTTTTTATTTAATTGTGATGTATGATGTTTTATATAATCCATGATTGGATATGTTGTGTTTGATTTACCCTGGCCCTAGAAACTTGGTATTTTAGTTACCGTAAACATTTTCGAATATGGAAAAGAAAATTTGGGATTTAAAAATGGAATTTATTCCCAAAACTAGAAACTAAATCTCGAATGGAGTTGGAAATAGAAACCTGTTTAAATGGATAAAATAAGAAGTAAATTATAAATGAGTTTATAAATTAAGTGATATTTTTATTGGTTGATAAATTGAAAATATAAATTCAAGTTCCGAATTTATATAGAAAAGTGGAAAGGTGTTTTAAAACCGATATTTGAAATTGGGATAGAACTTAGCAAGTTATAAAGGGAATTATGAATGAGAGAAGTAAATAAAAGGAAATTGGATTTGAGATATTTAGTATGAAATCAAATAAATTTGATTATGTAAAAAGGAATAGTATTCACGACTGAAGTGAATAATGGTTAAAGTGAAAACATTTATAAAGGAAATTTGAATTTGGAAATATAATTTCAAATGGATATTTAAATGAGAAATAGAAATGGGAATTAGTTTTCGAAGGACAACGATAGATTTTATTCCAATATTTATAGTTATGTCAATAAAATTCTATGTTTTGAAATATCTTAATATTATTTTAAGTTAGAATTACCATATGAGAAGGGATTTATAGAAAGCAAATAAAATTGATTTTGGCAATCAGGGGGTGTATATCTTGTATATCCATTCAGAAAGAAAATTTGAATTGTGTAAAATAAACGGAGAAAGTGCTGATGGAGTAGTAGTTTTTATAAATGAATAATTGAGTCTAGATTCCTATTAAGGAATGAAATTCATATTTGAAAATTGAATAACAGTGGGAAGAAAATGTTTACAAATGGAAATGAATATTAAGGCCATTTGAGTTAAGTTGAAATGGTAAATAAATTCCGAAGTTCGGAATATAAATCGAATATAGATTATTCGAGAGAGAGTTATATACTGGAATTCGATTATATCGAATTTAGGGAAATAGTTGTTTATACTTTCCGTTTGAATCAAATTTGATTATTTAATTATTTACCTATTAATTTATTTATTGAGATTAATAAGTACAAGTTATATTTTTATAAACCAAATATTTGGGAACAACGATTATAGCGCTGCTGTTATAATAAATGTTTTATAAATCTAAACAGCGATTTTAATGCTGCAGTTATAAATAAATGTTTGGAAACATCGATTAGAACGCTACTATTATAATTAATGTTTTTCCACAAAAGAAGTGTATTCTTAGATTGAACCCGAGAGTCGCGTAAACAATGTTTTGTTTGAAGTTGTGAGCTTTGATTATTTCAAAATTGAGAATGTTGTTCAATTAAGGTCTTAGAGGTAATTATACCCCAACTTGATTGACTTCATGATTGATGGAGGAATGGTTAAGGTTCGATAGTGAAGACTGGTTAGCAATATGGTTAGTTAATAAATGATTAATGGTTTAAGTTATAATAACGATGTTTTATAACATCGCGTTAATTTAAAGGATTTTGAAATGTTTCCCAAAATAAAATGAGAGATATTTTCTACGCATAGAAAAGGAAATGAATTGGTCAATGAGGAATTAATAAATGGATTATGGAAATATTTTCCAATATTCATAAGGGATATTTTCTGAATATAGAAAATAAGGATTCGTGAATATTTAGAAATGTTTTCTAACTGGAATAAGAGATATTTTCTCAAATAAAGAAAGTAGGATATTGGAATTGTTTTTCCAAGAATCGAGAGAGACAATTGAGCTTTGAAAAGATAGGAAAATAGAAATTTGGAATTGATAATAAAATAAGGAATTTATATAAAATGGGGCCAGTATCTTGATGGTTGATCGGTAGAATTTCAATTTGGAAATAGGGTCGTTGGTTGAATGGATGGTCCTTTGATAGTTAAATCACCGGCTATCAAAGTTTTGACTTACTTTATACCTCTGTTGTCAATACGGAGAGACCGGGATCAGATTTAATATCTGAAAACCACTCCATATTGGCCTAAGCGTTATGAATCAACTTATGCTGAAGATGATCGAAGATGGAGTAAAGTGCAAGGGTCGTTCCATTAATCCTAGGTAGAAATTTCCCAAGATGGATTAATAGAACGGTGCTTTCGGTTTGTCCAGTCCTAGGACAACATATATGGACGAATGTCCAACTACGTGACATTCCAAGTAAACGATGGCAAGATGTTTTGAAAGATAATCATGACCTCAAGCCTCATCACCCGGGAAATGACAAAAACCGGGCAGGCATCATGACCATGTGGGTCATTCCAATTAGGGGTATTATCACCTGATCTAGAGAAATTTCATTTGCTTCTTATTCTATTCGCTGCTGTATGCTTTCGGTAACGGTTGCTGATCACAACCGTTGGTGATAATATGCTCGATACACTCAAGTTAAATGAGTGGTCAGCCATGTGTGGGCCGGGTTGCAAGACGTTCTTGTTGAACCCAGTGTATTCCGCTCTAGAGATACACTATCGGAAGGTGATTCCATACCCTGTCATGTTGGAAATCCAATCTCCACTAAGCGCCTTGCGGTTTTTGATTTAATATTATATATGGAGCGTGAGATGCAAGCGTTCCGCTAGATTTCTATTTATTTGGTTTAGACACTACCGTAATATCATTGGATTTGATATCAAAAATATTTTTGGTCATCGTAAGGTAAAAACCATCCGTGTTTATGTGTGGATCGGTCTTACGATTATCATTTCTTTCGAAAGGATTTTGAAAGTTAAACAAATGGTTGGAGTTCACTCATACCAGTCCCATGACTGACCCAGAGTTTATTTTGTTTGTTTTCCCTAAACTCTTGGGTGCCCAAATTTGTACGGGCGGTCAAGTATTCGGGATTTTTCAAATTCACTTGGAGGAGCCAAAAGCAAGAGGCTTCATCAGTTAGCTATAGACTATCATATTTTCCGTTGTGTACCATGTTGTATTGGGAAACATGTGTTTATAACTGTTCCAGGAATACCTGTTGTGCTATGAAATATGTATATACAGTTACTGATTTGTATTTCAAAAATTATGTTATTTAATATATTTTATTCGTTCTGATGTGAGATTGTGTTCTTCGTTTTCTTCTATTCTAACTATTCTTTCTTTCTATTTCTCATCATCTAACTTCTTTCTAATAATGATTCGTATTTCTGTGCAATTTGGGTTGGACATGTGGTGTGATTAGTCAACTCAAAGAGTACGGAAATTCAGGCCGTTACACACGACCAATAAGGATAGTAGACCGTCGGACACCCGTCATCGGCAACCAGTGGGATGCGAAAAGACTAATAATAAACCCAAGACACCATTCACCCTTCACTATCGGGGTAAGGGGCTGAGGGGAGATGCCACATGGATGTTTAGATTGTTTGTGTTGGGACAGTCGCTTAGCTCTTGTAGTCTTTACTAGTTGAGGGAGGGGACGAGTTAGGGCCATAGCCACCATGACAACAGACCCTAGGTATATCTGTATATAGAGGCTCTTTAAAGACGGGCCTGTACAGATATTGAAAAGCTCCCGATCGAGTTTCCTGTTTCTTGTATCGCCCTGCCATTGAACTCGGTGCACATTAGAGGACGTGTGATTGAGGCATCGAGCTACAATTAACAGTATGTACGAGGGACAGTCTAGATACATGCATATCTGCTCTTGGTGGTGTATCGTACACTTAAGGGCATTACTCCAGTATGAGATCTGATTCGATCGAGGGTGGCAGTCCGTACACTTACGTAGCGTAGTGATGGCAGATATATGTTGATCGTAACATTGTTATATAGAGATCCGTACGCCACTCCGGCGTTGGATAAGGGATTGCGGGCATGTCAGTGGCATTACGGTGGATACCATGCTAGTGGGGTACCATGGGGTGTACCTCGATATTGGGGGTAGCTACATATATATTGTATTAGGTTAATCCACTGGGAAGTAAATGGGTACGACATGTGTGTAAGCCTTGAGTGTTGTTAACCCAAGTAACCTAATAAATATAAAGTATGATTGAAAGGTATATGTAGGATTATCCAAAGTGTATAGTTTAAATCCAGTCACCAGAACTTGTGTTCTGACCCCCTCCTCATAACATACTCACAGGTTAGATTTGTGGCAGAGACATAAGACATTATAGCTTTGGATACTGGTTACGCAGTATTATTAATATGGTAAGGCTGTAGTTTGATTTATATTATATTTTATCCATTCCGCTGTGAGATATTTTCTAAGCTCTGACATATTTTATGTCTTTGTCTTTTCTGCAGGACACCAGAGCAAACCAGTCCGAGTTTCGATAGATCGGAATTTTGAAGTAAAAAATCGGTCTATTGGAATTAGGGTTGTCACATCTGGTATTAGAGCTTAGGTTTAGGATTCCTATATAAACAGTGAGTGAACGTATTTGTATTTTTAAAAAATATAAGTATGTTATATATATATATATATATATATATATATATATATCTAGATCCATAAACGAACCCACTAAATAGAAAGAGTATAATATGGTAAGAATTGGGATACTTGTTTTGTACACTAAAGGAATGAATAATGAAATATGAGACCCTTAGGTAATTTGGGTGGAAAGTGTACAATGTATTTTGTATGGAAGGAAAGTGAATCCCATATGATTAGTATTTTGGGTTAATGGGCTTGAAAATCTTATAAATTGGAAAAGTTTAAAAAGAAAAAAATGGATTAGGAATATATATAGTAGAGAGAATTGATATTAGGGGAATGTCTAGGAAAGCCTAGAAAATTGGAAATTCGCTTTGAGTCTAACCCCATTGTTAACTTTTAAGAACCTGAAATTGTAAAAGTTTTGGGAAAAGGGTTTATGGTGTTTTCAAGTTTTAATCTTAAAAGTTATAGTTTTAAAATACGTAAAGAAGTACATATTGATTTTTAAAGTAAAATTCTCGCATGAAAAGGTGCACATTATAGAGCATGTATAGCTCGCTAGTTTTCATATTATAATATATGTAAGGATTAAAAAGGTTTTGAAATCTCTATTCTTTATACAATGAATTTTGATTATTGTTTTTTTAAAGGGGGGTCAAACCATGTTTTTGAAAAGAATGGAGTAGGTAAGGATTAGTGCCTAAGAGAGAATGGGAAAAGTTTGAGGCTATGTAGTAAATAGCAAGGATTATCTTGGAAATAATGGAAAATTCCTATAGAATGCATGAGGCTATGTAGTAAATAGCAAGGATTATCTTGGAAATAATGGAAAATTCCCATATAATGCATAAGTATCGTAAAACCTAAAATTTGTTGCTTGAGGAAAAAAAGTATAGGCTAGTAATACACAACAAGGACTAGTAGTGACTACTAGATAGAGAAGGGCAAGTAAGTGTTGAGAGTTTGTGGTTGGACTTTTCTTTAGTGAAATAGTCTTAAGATTCTTGACCCTTAGTAGTAGCTGTGTAGGGTGTTGAAAAATGGAAAAGCTTATTTGAAAAATAAGCTAAGAAAGAAAAATAGCCTAACTAAAAAGAAAACAATAAATCCAGAGAAGCAACAAACATGACGGGAAAAGAAATGAGAATATTAAGAAAAGATGAAAAAAAATGAAAATTTTCCAAGATAAGTTGAAAAAGAAAAAGAAAGTTTCCTTATGTGGGTTGTGCTTGGATAGGAAAATAGGAAATCTTTATAGAGTATTTACATAAAATCCAACTACAATTAGAAAAGGTACATAAAAGAAAAACGGAAGATGTGAATTTTTCCGTTTTATACTTTTTATAACAAAAGAAATCAAATTTGGAAAATTAGATTTTTCTAAATTTCGAAATCAACGATGCTTGGTAGGGTTTTGATTGGATGAACTATACTCTTATTCTGTAAGAATGTGGGAAAATTTGGATGAAAAGCTATTTTGATTTTCAAAATATTGCATTCATGTAGAACTGCCAGTATATATAGGATGTGAGCATCATGTTTTAAAAGATTTTTTTTTAAAAAAAAGTTTGCATACATATAGGAGGTACTGCTTAGATATACATGTATTACTATGATGTATTGCACATTGCACATGTACACAATGTTTGCAAAAGTTGGATGCATACATGATGGATGTATATTATGCGAGGTGTTATTTGATTTTACACTCATCGAATTTCGGGGATGAAATTCCCTAAGAGTGGAAGAATGTAACACCTCGCATATTTTTATAAATATTTGATTTTGCGTATATGTAAATATATGCATGGTCATTGGTAATAAAAAAAATGTTATAAAAGTAATGCATGAATATATGTTATAAAAAAAAGATTCATGCATTTGAAAAAAAGATTCATGCATTTGGAAAAGATTCATGCATTTGAAAAAGGTTAATGCATTAAATGTGCAAGTAAAAGAAGAAATGATTTTAAAAAAAAATGCATGTGCTAAAATTGGTAAATAATAGAAGAATTAATGCAACACAATTAAGCGCATGTAATAATAATAACAAAAAACAGATACATTAATAAGAAAAAAAACATTAATATAATTGACGCAATTAAAGGAAGGCATGCATAGAAAAGGTATAGAAAGAGAGAGCTAATGAATTAATTGTATGAAATGCATACAATGAGAAGAAAATGGAATGCATTGATAAAGGTGAAACATGGTAAATTTCAATGAATTAAAGATAGAAGGTAGAATGTATGCATATATATATATATATATATAGGGAAATAAGCAATGAATTAACGAAGTAAATTGCAATGCAACATTGAAAACAAAAGTAGATCTATACTTTGGCGTTTGAAATTCAAAATTATTGAATTAACTGCATGCAATATGAAAGGATTAAGGAATGCCATAAAACATGCAATTAATTAGGGGGAGGAAAAGTGGCACATTTAATTTAAAATAAAGGCAACTGAACGTTTAAAAAAACTAAATGTTAAAAATAGAAAACAATGCATTCTTAGTTGGCTTGATCCTATTAGTTCAATTCAAATTTGGCAAATTTTATTCAAACACCGTAAATTGCTTTACTTACACCATCATATTTAAAATTATAATTCAGACCAAAATGACCTTATTAAATAGGAACCAATATTAAAGAATGAAAACGTATATAATTCTTCCTTGTTAGCATTATGCATACTCCATATAATTTCTCTTATAAAGTTAGTAAATTATAAATTAATTTATATCACTGGTTAAATTAAATTTATATTTCTTTTGAGGATTAAAATATATTCATATCATTACAATCAACATTTATATACAGTCAATTTTAACAGGTTTCACTTTAATTAAATATAAAAATTAAAATTAAAATCTAACTGCTAAAATTAATGTTATATAGAGTACTAAAAAAATTTCAATCTTTCATTCAAATCTAATGATGTTTAAATTTAACACCAAAATTTAACTAGTTTAACTTTCTAATATTTAAAAAAATAAGTTCAAATTTCTATTATCCAAAATTAAAAGTGATTTAAAAATAAAACAATCAAATAATTTAAAATACTAGTGTTAAAAAAATTCTTTTTAAATTTTAGGTAAATACATTGCAATGAATTCACAATTTTATATAATTTAGTTTTAAGGTTAAAGAGGAATAGTGATGAAAATATAAATGGGTAATTTTGTAAAATACATGGTGTATGAAAAGAAATTTTTGGTGTATGCTATTTTATTTCATTTTACGGTGTGTGTTAAGGAATTATATGTGTATGAATAGAATTAGCCTTCAAATTTTTGATGACATGGCAATTTCTGATTGGCTATACAATGTGGAGAAAGTAGATTCCATCAAGGAAAATAGATGGTTAGCATCGATATAAACTTCTTATATAAGGAGACCTATAGCTAACTCAAAAACTCATAATTCTAAAGCTATGTTGAATGTTATTACTCTCTCTCTCTCTTCTCAAACCTATTCTGAAAATTAAAATATTAGCCATGAAAAATTATGAATCCAGATATGGAAGAGAGAATCAACGTTAATAAAAGATTATTGAATCATGAAAGCAAGGTAAACTTCTAAGAACCAATCTATTTTAATTATTTATCTTTCCCTTCTCTTTTCATGAAATAATAAATCCATGATCGATAGGTTGTAAATCCAGTTAAGGGAAACCATGGATGATAGAACGGATCTGATCCAAAATTTGGGGAAAGCATGAAAGGTGAGTGGGTTTAAAATATTCTTTTTGAATAATAGTACCTCTATCGTTTGGCATTCCCCATACTGAACATATTGGAAGGTTTAATTTGATGAAATGCATTATTGCGCTAAAATGTATAATATGTTCAATTAGTTAGTATGTTGAGATGTACATTTACTTGAATGTTTAAGAAAAATGGAAAAATGAATATCGTTGTATAGATCCATTTTATGAACCTATTAATTGGGTAAATGATACACTATTGGAGAACTACATGTTATTTTAAATAAAATTAATTACATGTAGGAAGACACGCGACATATATTAGGATTTGGGGTATAGTTTGAAATGGGATTGTGGAGCATAACATATATTATGTTTTGAGACTTTAATTTGGAGGCGCAATATGATATGAACATAAATGGCTTAAAATTCATACATAAGACTAGTTGAAATATCGGAAATGTTTATATGTTATAGACTTGTTAAAAATATTGGAAGTAACTGCCACTGTTCATATTACATATTGATTTGTCCCATTTATATACCATAGCCCTTACCTATGTGAATTAGAATAGTTGTATGATTATATACATAGAATTGAATAAATGAAGATGAATGCCTAGGATTACAATTAGAAATTGTAATTGCACTTATGACACGAGGTTAGGTTGCATTAGTGGTGGAAGTCTGCCCGGACCTGACCGGCATATCCAGCAGCCACTAATGTTGAACCTAATGTGAGAGGTATAAGTGCGTAAATACGGGATGGGCTATGACACGAGGTTAGGCCCAGCTTGTGGAAGAAGTCTGCCTGGACTCGACCGACATATCCAACATCCACAAGTTGTAGGCCTAATGTGGGAGGTCTAGCCCATTATAAACCATAAATGGACATGGTAATGAATTTGTAACGTCCTATATTTTGAACGTTAATCTCGAATATTTAAATCTATTTAAATAATGATTTGGTGATATAAATGGATTTTATATCGAATATATTTATTTAAAACGGACTTCGAATTTATATATATTATAAATTAATTAAAACGAGCTCGAAATAGCGCGGTAGTTTCTAATATAACATTTTGAATTTCAATTGGTTATACAAGATCCAAATTAAGTCGGATTTCTGTGAAATAAAAACCGCTTGAATCTATTTGATTGTATTTTTCTAATGAAGAGAAAATTGGAGATCTCATATTATAAACGATAAGATATGTCCAATAGAAATTTTTAGAAAAACGCTATCGAATCGTTTATAAACCATAACGATAATTTAAAATAATTAAATATCGGTTTCGAATTTGGACAAGATCTTTGAGGCGTAGTTATAATTCAATTTTTAGAATTTTACTGTAATTTTTAATTAATTAAATATGCAACTTTTTATTTGGAGTATTTTGCACCGTATATCAGCATTTCGGGGTTTTACAATATAAGTTAACCTACCATTATTATTATATTTTTGGGACCGTGGGGCTTTTCTTGACAAACCGATATTTTTATTTTTGTCGATGGCGGTCCTTAAATGATATATTTTTATATAGTGCGATACCCTAAAAATCTACCACTATAAAACAAATCTAATTAAAACAGGCGTGTGTTCACTACCCTATCCCCATTTCCTATGTTGAAAATCTCTGTAGCGACGTCAATTTTACTCGTTCTTTCTTTTCAAAAGCATACTGGTTGCATGTGGCTACCATGGAAGTCTTCAGCTTGCCATGTTCATGTTCCATATCTCGTACACTGATTGTTACCTCTTGGCACATCCATACGACTTGAGGCCAGCTGTTTGATAATGAAATGTTGATCAAATTTCGTGCATCCTATTTTCCTGCCCATCACCCTATGATTTGAATCCCTATACTCCTTTATTCTATTTAAAGGTTGTCACTCTCCTCTCCTTAGAGCATTCCCAGCAGTAATGCTGTTTTTGAGCGTGAATCGCTTTCACAAAGCGTTGATTCCCCCCACTCTTCCAGCAGTGAGTTGGGGGACGCTAGGTATATATTTTTTTTAAAAAAATTCGAACACTAAACGGTTTTCTGAAAACCGTTTAGTGTTTGGGAAAATAATAAAAATATATATACCACGAGCTACTGTTTACAGAGTCATTTTCTCTGTAAACAGAATCTCACGATTTCTTCAAAATCCCCCAAAAAATCAAAACCCTAGTTCCAAAATTAGTTGAAAAACAAAGGATTTGTGCTAGAATCTCAAACAAATCAATATCTACTCTTTCTCATCTCTTTAGCACCATCAATTCCATCAATCTCCACCTTTAACCCATCATATTTGGGATTTTTGTTGATTTAGAAAATTTGTTGAATTGGTTGATGATGGAGGAAATCATTGAAGGCACCAGAGCTGCGAGTGGGTTACGCAGGAGAAAAGTTTCACGAAAAAGTCGTAAAACGATTAAACGCGAAGAAGGTGGCTACAGAGCAAGGAAGGAGACAACAATTGATCCGACGTTTCCATTCATGTCTATTACGAGTCTACAAGAAGGAGTTACACATATCTACAATAGTGGAAAAGAGCTTACGGTAAAATTTTTTGATTTTAAAGTGTGTTAAATAGAATTATTCGATACGAAAATATTATGTAACTGATTTATTTTTATAACCAGAATCGCGCCAAAATGAGATGTCATGGGGCATTTAGGACAATGTTGAAATGGTGGAAGAAGGTTAAAGAGTATCCACAAATTCGAGACCTGATAGAGAGTATATTTGGAAAATTTATGGAAATTGAATTGAAAAACTCTGATAACAGATGCATACATGCTATTGTTGAGCGTTGGTGGCCGACTACGCATACCTTTTTATTTCCTAGTACGGAGATCGGGTTCACACCGTTAGATTTTACCATGCTAACATCCATTCCCATGGGAATGCATAATCTAAAGATACCGTATGATGAGAGTTGGGGGCAATTCGAAAATGCAAAGCAACTATTGCCACTTCTTGAGCCGAAAGATATTCGGGTAGGAAATGTTGCTTTATCGCATCTTGTGAAGTACTTTCATATTGATCATCGCCACGCATCGCATATTAATTGGAATCCATGGCAAAATTCAGTTGCATTCGCTAATGCAGAGGTTGTCCATGCACGCAACCTATCGATGAAACAGTTGCCTTTAATTGTTCCGCCCGGTAGCTCATATGAGATGTATTTAGGAGAGAGGTGTATGCGGCAGCTTACAGGCTGGGCGACTATTCCCATTGATCCTCCCGCACACATGACCTGCAAGATGACATATTCTACATATGTGGAGTTGCAAGAAGCCTTATACCAAGATGACTGTCAATAGTATATATATAAAGAGCCAGACATGGACTACAACACGTATTGGCGCTCAGTGGGCAGAGATGTTGGTCCATTACTAGATGCTTCTGTCCGTATCAGTAATATGGATTCTTTCAGACATTCTGCTTTGAAGGCAAGAATTGAAACTCCAATCGTCACGTCTTTAGAAGTTAATTACGCATCTCAGTTTTACCAACAACCACAGCAAAGTGAGTGGGCCGAGGATCCTGGATGGAACTTGCAATGGACAGGACATGATCCGTTACCAATTCCTCATTTGATGGATATACCGCCAGTTCCGTCCCATTACACCGTTGATAGTCTATCGGAAATGAATACGGGTATGCGACAGTTAGCTCTTGAACAGTCGAAGTATTATGAAGAGGGTTTGAATAGGATTAACACGGTTGCAGACGATTTTGTAAGTTATCTATTAAATTTTTGTGAAACATGTTTGTTTTCCAATATTGCTCAGAACATAGAATCCCTAGTATTATTTGTATACTGATATTGTGTTTGTTTTTAAATACTGCGCAGAACATGCAGGTTTTTAGGGAACCAGTGTTGCATTTGGGGTCTAGTCGGGGAGGTCGAACAAAAAGCAGGAAAAAAAGAAAAACTCGTGTATAGATGGAAGAGATGGAAGAGGAGGAGGAAGAAGATGACGAGGGTGATGATGAGGATGAGGATGACGATGAGGACGAGGGTGACGTTGAGGATGAGGTTGATGAGGATGAGGATGACGATGATGGTGATGAAGGTGGTCAACCCAGGGATGTACGTACTAATCAATATGGTGTTAAGCTTAGATATCTCACCTCATCATCGTCGATGTCGGGTACTTATTAATTTAACTCCATATGCACTTGTAACTAGTGCACCTATGTATATTTATTTAGTTCTAAGTTTAGTAAAGTTCACATATAACAAAGTGTTTATGTATGTGCAGGCAAGAGTCTGGACAAAGGGAAGCAGAAGAGCAGTGGTTTCGTGAGCAAGGTGAAGTCTCTATTTACGGGAAAGGGAAAGAAGAAAGGAAGTGGGATTTACATTCCAGGCATTGAGGACATTCAATGAAGTTCGAAGAGATGTTTGTATGACTTTTTAGGTGCTAATGTTAATGTAATGGTTTGTTTTAGTGTAATGGTTTGTTAGTTGAATGGTACTATAAATTGTTGTGTCTACTGTTAGGTGTTACTGTAATGGTTTGTTTATGTAATGGTGTGTTACTGTAATGGTTTGTTTATGCAATGGTGTGTTACTGTAATGGTTTACTGTAATGATATGCGCATTGTCAAACTGGTAATGGTAAGAACTACAAAAATTAAACAAACAAACATCAAATTCATTACATTACCGAGAAGCTTACAACAACGACGATTACAACATTAAGAAATGCAAACTACACGAGTACGAACTATAACAATTAAACAAACAAACATCAAATTCAAAGTAAAATAGATAACATTACGGTTGTTTCCACGTACACCTACCACGGACGTAGGAAAAAACTAGCTTTAGCTGCATCAGCAACATGCTTGTTCAAGCGTGTTATTTCGGCTTGCGCTTCCAGTGCATACCGCGCTCCACGTTCACACATCGGAGGGTCAATCCACTGCTTAAAGTAACAACAATCAATTTCGTCAGGATAAATCTTGTGGGCCTCGTAAGCTTCACACCCGAAAAAGCGACGACCAGCATTTTTTATAGTTTTCAAAACAACGACAACCGATTTTTCACCACAACGGCAAATTGGGTTGGATCCACCCGGACGTAGTGGTTGGACAACGCGCCCTTCAACTACTCTTTCTTTTCCAGGCCGTTGAGTAGCTACCGCTTCATCGTCATTTTCCCATTTGTCCATAGTTGAGCCTACACATTCATTTTCGTGTTTCGACATAATGAAAGAGGGTGGAGGAGGTGGCTTTAGAGAAACCGATATATATAGGAAAAAGCTGGGTCGTCCTTTCACCACACAAAGGAGTGAAAAAACATAACGGAGTTAAAAAACTTAATGGAGTTGCCAAACATTAAAGTTGGACTTGAGTAGTCATGTCGCTTTAGTGCTCTGTGAAAACATAACTGAGTCGTCCTATCCTATCACTTTAGTGCTAGGTTACAGTGCTCCAGTGTTGCATTGTTATTACAGTCCATTGCTACTGACTTGTCATACCCTATCCTATCGTATCCTATCGCTTTAGAACTCTGTTAAAAAACATAATTGAGCCCACTGAATTGTCATATCACCTTAGTTTAAAGGATCGTCACATGTACACTACTACAACCTTGCATTGACTAGTCTAATGTTTCTCCAGCATATGTATGTTTACTCCACATAATCCCCCTATAAATATCTACGGTTACTAATTTTTAGTTATCTGGAACCAAAATTTCCATCAACATAAAAAAATGCCTTCATGGTCATGGCCCTCGTCAATGGATTCGAACTGTGATTAAAACTTTCCTGAGCGTTCGCCTTCAAGTCCAAGAACAGATATTGATTGGAATATCGGATACCAAGAGCAGCACTACGAGGACCTGCGTCGTGACTACCCGGAGTTGGCCTGCCTGACGATTCATCCACCAATTGCTCATGTTCCAGATGTGGGTCATCAAGAAGTCCAAACTACGAATGATGAACGCTTACGAGCGGCTACAGTCCCTCGTCCTCCTATTGTTCCAGATGTAGGTCATCAGGAGGTACGACGAGCTTTAGTTAACCAGACTCCTAACGAGCAGAAGGTTAACTCCTATCCTATTTGTTGCCACTGTGGTCACGCAATGGTGGTAGTAGTCCGTGCGGACGGAGAGAATATTGGTCGTAGGATCCAGTTATGCTCGCTATGGCTTAAAGGATGCAATTATTTTGAGTGGATAGACGCCCGTTTCCCTCCAAGGGCTATTACTTACGCCAACGAGTTAGAACAAGAGAATAGAAGACTTCGAACCTCTTTAGAATCCCTTCATATTGAGTGTAACAATTAATGTGCCTGCGTACTAAAGTTCCAAGTTTAACATCTCTTTTATCCTATAATTTAGTGGCTAGTATTTAGTTTTTTCTCTTGTATCCTACGTTTGGCTGGTCATGTTATAATGAACACATGTTGTATCGCACGTGTTTTGTGGAATTAGTGTCGTTGATAACGTTTTTAATAACTAGCATATGTTGTACCAACTGACAACTATCAAACTGGAAAGATATAAAGTGCTTAAGGGTAACAAAATGTAACGACCACGTAAATCCGTACTATCTGAGTTGACTGATAACACCACACGTCCAACCCAAATTGCACAGAAATATGAATCATTATTAGAAAGAAGTTAGAGGATGAGAAATAGAAGAAATAAATATTATAATAGAAGAAAAACGAAGATCACAAACTCACAGCGGAACGAATAAAATATATTATATAACATAACTTTTGAAATACAAATCAGTAACTTTATATACATACCATCATCAGAGCGCAACAGTCATTTTTGGAACAGTTATAAACACCTATTTCCAGATACAACATAGTACACAGTGGAAATACGATAATCTACAACTAACTGGTGAAGCCTCCTGCTTCCAGCTCCTCCAATTGAATCTGTGAAATCCCGACTACTTGACTGCCCGTACAAATTTGGGCACCCAAGAGTTTAGGGAAAACAAAACAAAATAAACTCTGGGTCAGTCATGGGACTGGTGTGAGTAAACTCCAATCATTTGTTTAACTTTTAAAATCCTTTCAAAAGAAAAGATAATAGTAAGACCAGGCCACACATAAACATGGACGGTTTTTACCTTACTATAACCCAAAACACTTTGATACGAAAATCCAGTGATATTATAATAATGTCTACATCAAGTAAATAACCAAATAGCAGAACGCTTGCATCTCACGCTCCACATACAAAGTATAAAATCAAAAAAAACGCATGGCGCTTATTGGAGATTGGATTTCCAACATGACAAGGTATGGAACCACCTTCCGATCAATGTACTCTAGAGGCGATACACCGGGGTTCAACAAGAACGTCTTGCAACCCAGCCCACACATGACCGACCACTCATTTCGCTTGAGTGTATCGAATGTATATCACCAAAGGTTGGGATCAGCAACCGTCTCTCGATTGGGACAGCATCGAATAGAATAAGGGATTAAATGAATCTCTAGATAGGTGATTATACATCCTAATGGGAGCGACCCACATAGCCATACTGCCTGCCCGATTTTTGTCATTTCCCGGTTGTTGAGGCCTGAGGCTACGATTACTTATCATTTTCTGATAGCACAATCACTTTGAATGCCACATCATCAGATCCGTTAATCACTAATTGATTTGCACAAATATTCTGGATATTATGCTAAGGGAATAAATCCGTTGCAACCATATATATTTATACATACCAACTCCTGCGATCATTGGAAATACTCTGTTAGACATTCGTCCATTTACGTTCGTTCTGGGATTGAACGAAACCGAAGGCACAATTTCTATTTATAGAAAAAGCCCTTGCACTTCACTCCATCTTCGATTATCTTCATATAATCTGATTCGCAACGCTACTGCCAATACAGAGTGGTTCACGGATAATAATCCAACCGGTCTCTCCATATTGACAACGATGGTAAACTTCGATAGTCTGTGATTTAACTATCGAATAAAAACAAGTGCTCATCCAACATATCAAACAAATCACTGGGCTCTTTAATTAATTATTCATTAATTAAATCACTGTTTCATTTCCCTATCAATATTTGTTAACCAAATATTTTCAATAACCGTATAGGCCCTTTACGCTATTTGGAAAACATTTCTGAATATCGTCCTCCTTTATTTTCTGTATTTAGAAAATATATTCTATTTGCAATTGAAAACAATTTCAATCACTTTTTCTACTACTTTAATTATACTCAGGAAATATTTACTTTTATATTTCCAAAGTTCCACCACTTGGGATAAACGAATGTTGTGTAAAACATCGTTACAACAACCCAAAATATTTTATTCAACTAACTCTTTTCAAACACTTCTCTTCGTGGCGGGATTCTGCTATTTATCAATTAAAAATGAAATCAATCAAGTTCGAGTAACTTTACCTCTCAGACCTTAACTGAAGACATCCTACTCTTCAAAACGGCAAAACCACTAACCTCGAATAAAAACACTATACAATCCAATTATTCATTTTTAAAAACATGTATAAAGTTCGCTTTCTATTTTTAATTTATAGATTTCCCTTTCTGTTTCCAATACTCTATTTTTGATTTCGCTTCCTTATCGAATTCTACATATATCGATACATTGATTTATAACTATCAAATTATCTTAAAAATATTCTAACTCCTTAAATTTCCGGAAAATTTCGCCATAACCTCCCCTGCACCGGGAGCTTCGGGATATTTCAAATAGCCTCCCATGGCCCTCACCAATCCAAAAGAAAAAGGAAAAGCCAAGTGGCTTGCCGATACGGCGCATAAAACCTCATATATGAATTTAAACATGTACCTTTTTGTCGGGCACATACATTTAAAATCTTCATATACCTCATCCCATACCTGTCTAACATATGCTCACCTATTTTCAATTCAATTCAACTCAATACAATCGTTTGAATTCAGTTTCGCTCATTTATTCTTTAATTAGCTATTTTTGCCTATTTCGCTTCTTTGTTTGAACATAACATGTTCAAATAAAATATTAACTTGCTCATTACAAAATTGAATTTCAATTTCAATTTCAATTCTAGTTTCCTTTTCGATTTCGAATATAATTTTTCAAATCGAATCCACTTATTCGAAGCCCTATATCCATTCAAAATCTCATTAATTAATTTCTATTCAAATTAGTTAATTCAATTCAATAAATCAAAAATATGATTTTTGTTTCAAAAATCAATTCATTATTCCACCTGAGTTCACGTATAATCTACAACTCAAATATGAAATTTTCTAAATAGAAATTCGGATTTTTATCCGCTTAAAATCCTTTTATAAAATTAAATAAACCGTTATGGTTTCCACATGGTTATGGCGCTGTTTTTTTTTAAATTTGATTTTGACATAACTCAAAATATATACGACGAAATCCAGATTTTTCTCCTTCATTAGAAAACTATTATCAAATCGGTCCTGACGTTTCTTGTTTCAAAGAATTTCGACTTCAATTGGGTTCTGTATACTCGATTGAAGTTTGAATCACCAATTTACGAACTACAGCCCAACGGCGAGTTCGTTTTAATTATATTTATAAATATAAACGTTTTAAAACTTCATTTATATAAATTCAACTCTATTCTGATATATTTTTAATATATATATCAAGTCCATTTCAACATAACATTCCTGATCTATTTTACTTCCATTAGAAATTTTATATTCGAATTCCATTTCACTTCTATTTTCAAATTTTATATTTAAATTTCATTTGAACTTTCTTTATTCAAATCTATTTGAATTCCTAATATTCAAACTCCTTTTCTTTTCTATTTAAAATTCAAATATTTAAACTCCTTTCTAATTCTACTATTCAAATCCCATTTGACTTCTATTATTCAAATTTTTTTTTTTTGAATCCCCTTTTGAATTTCCTTTATTCAAACTCTATTTGAATTCCTATATTCAATTTCTATTTTGAAATTTCTTTATTCAAATTCTATATTCAAATGTTATACTCAAATTTTATTTGAATTATATATTTAAAAATTCCATTTCAAATCCTATTTGAATTTTCTTTTGAATTTCAAATATTCCAACTCCTTTCTAATATTTAAATTCTACTTGAATTTCAAATTCTATTTGAGAAAAATAGAATTTCCCTTTTAAACCTCAAATATCCTTCTCATGATATTTTAATAAATTAACACTTGGCCCAGTGATATTTAAAACAATCAAATCACCCAATTTTCAATCATTTGATTTTTAACACGTCATATATTAATATATATGAAATCAAGCAAACAAACAAACAAACAAACAGATAATATATTTTTGAGGAATCCAGTTGGATTCCTCCAACCTGTTTTCCTGCATCCACAGACGTTAGTCAACATAGTAATACCCATCCTGCTTCGAGGCAGGATATCGCGGTATGAAGGTCATCCACTATCATAGCGTGGGGCGTATAGGGTAATCATCCGCTAATGAAACCGCGGGCATCCGCTAATGAGACTGCGGGAATCCAACCAATCATCAACCCAATATGTATATATATATATATATCCTAAATAACTAATATATATTTAAAGCAATCAGAAAGCATTCAACAAGCAACAAACAATTATTTTTAACAAATAATAATAATTATAAATAAAAGGTGAGTGAGATTTACTCACTGTGATCTTTATATGACGAAATATATTGGAGATGTTTGATTTTTAAATTCCATCTATCTTCGGAAAAATCCAAATTAACTCCAGCTTGTAAACCTTTCAGCTATAAATCCAATATCGTCTTGTTCGTGAATTTCGAACCTCGCATGAAGTCATTTATGATTTATATGAGTTTGATGCGATTTAAATGATTATTAATTTGTAAAATAAAAATTAATTAATTAATATCATAACTTAACCTTACTTACATTCTTAGTCGAATGTCACCCTCTTCCTTCCCCGATGAAATACAGAACCCGACATCACCACGAGGAGGACTCAGACCCTTCCATCTCAGTCATCCAGCAACTTCCTACACACTACCGTATTACCCAGAAATTGTCATCACGCATCCTCCTTCATTCACAACTCGCATCCCCTAAATTACCCCATCAGTATATCGACATCGCCCCCTTCAAATCACCGTACTGTCGACTATCCTTTGGCCATGCTGAAACCAACCTCCTGTGCGATAATCCTCTTTATCCTAAATCGCGATTTCGAACTAACCAAGCACCATCGACTTCGCCTTTCACCACTAATCCACTGTCGCTTCCTTCCTTAGACCATCGGAAGTCGCCCTAGTGCCACTACTAGAGGCGCTCTGATCCTTAATCCATCAGCCACCTCGTTTACCTTCGAATGATAACCCTAGCTTTATGCGATCTCCAAAAATCATTCGCTCATCATGATCCGATTTAATTCAAGCCCCACCCTTTTCCTCCTGAAGCTCGATGTCACCCTCGAGATCCGAAAATGATGCATCAGTTTTGAAACTTTGGTTTCGATTTCGATTTAAATTTCCCCTTTTTTTCCTTTTCTCTATGAATTCGATTTTGAAAGACTAGGAAGAACGAAAGAAAATGAGCTAAAGATTTGAGAATGGAAATGGACGGAGGTGAGGGATCAATTTATAGAGCGAGCGAGAGGAAACAGTAAGTACGTTGCCAGTAATCTGTTGTCTCTTTGATACTAAAGGTTAGAGACATTTTCTACAGCTCGAGGAGAGTATATAGGTCTGCGAAATGAAAGGAGCTGAAGCTAAGAGTAGGCTCAACGTTTTAATAATACATAGGTCGACCGAAGGATTTGATTTGATTTTATATAATATAAAATTCCAAAATATCTCGTTGCCCCAAATTTGCACTCTCGAACCGCTATTTTAACGTGACAACCGATGTCTCGAACGTTATTCCCTATTTTAAATTCAACGAAGTGGGTTCCGAAATTTAATTTGGTCGTATATACGGAATAACAATATTCATGTTTTAAATTAATTTGTTTAAAATATAAACCACTTCAGAAAAATCAAATTTATCGAAAACAAGTTATTATTATCTTTTATACTCAAATAGGATTCATATTGATCGACTGAATCATTTCAATTCAGTTTTTTTAATTTCAAACTCAATTATATTTTGTTTTCATATTACAAGAATATACCATATTTGATATTAACTCATATATCGATTATTAAATTGACAAGTTCCGCATTAAAATTCATTTATTATTCCAATTCAACATTTAAAGAAAAATTTAAATGTTCAAATAAATCTGCTAAAAATCTGGGATGTTACATTCCTTCCCCCTTAAAAGAATTTCATCCCCGAAATTTACTAAGCAAGAAGAAATGTTACCGACCCAATACCTTTCCAAAAGCCCACTTGGTTATAACTCAACATTTCATATTTTATAACTCACATCCCATATAATTTTATGTTTTCCTGCGAATATTCAATTTCAGTTTATTTAACTGGTTTTCTTCATTTCAATTTATTTAACTTGCTTAAGTTAAATTTAGATTTTAGAATTCAAATTCCTGGGTTTTTGTTTCAAATCCTTTTTGAAATCCCATAAATATAGACATATATTTATTTTTATTTCAAATTCAAAACATTTGTATTTTAAACAAACTTGTTTTCCTTCAAAATCTTTTCCAAGGTAGCAATCCATCACTTAGAAACTCGAAAATGAACACTGATGATGTTGCAGTCATTATCAGAATTATTTCCCTGCCACTGAAGTGAGTTCAGTGCTTTAACACTTTCAAAATCCATTCAAAAATGATTTTTATTTAAAAATCCTTCTAACACAAAGCTATATTATTTTAATCTATTTCAAAAATATTTTCAAATCTCCCAGGATTTAAATTCCAAATTCTGGTTTGAATTCAATTTCAATTCATTTCATTTGTATATTTCATTCATATACAAATTTTATTTTGGTTCTATATAACCATTTCGTTTCTTATAATCTCATTTGCTTATAATAATAACAACCAACACATCCATATATTATAAAAAATTCAAAGATTATTTCTTTTCTATAAAAATAGAATTTTGGGTAAAATTATTTCATTAACCCAATTAAAACAATACTGTGTCAAATTCCTCTGTTCAAGTGTTTAGAAATTCCTATCGACTTCGTGGCGTCCCACGATTCGATCAGAATTCATAAACCACTCAACAGACTAACCAACACAATATAAAACAAATTTTATATCAATTTACAAATACGCGCTCTCGTATATATACACTCAACTCATTCTAGGGTACTACTGACCCTATATCTAATGAGCACATGTCACACAAGCCAAGGTATTCGCTCAACCTAAGCTCTGATACCCTGTAACGACCACGTAAATCCGTACTATCAGAGTTGACTGATAACACCACACGTCTAACCCAAATTGCACAGAAATACGAATCATTATTAGAAAGAAGTTAGAGGATGAGAAATAGAAGAAATAAATATTATAATAGAAGAAAAACGAAGATCACAAACTCACAGCGGAACGAATAAAATATATTATATAACATAACTTTTGAAATACAAATCAGTAACTTTATATACATACCATCATCAGAGCACAACAGTCATTTCTGGAACAGTTATAAACACCTGTTTCCAGATACAACATAGTACACAGCGGAAATACGATAATCTACAGCTAACTGGTGAAGCCTCCTGCTTCCAGCTCCTCCAATTGAATCTGTGAAATCCCGACTACTTGACTGCCCGTACAAATTTGGGCACCCAAGAGTTTAGGGAAAACAAAACAAAATAAACTCTGGGTCAGTCATGGGACTGGTGTGAGTAAACTCCAATCATTTGTTTAACTTTTAAAATCCTTTCAAAAGAAAAGATAATAGTAAGACCAGGCCACACATAAACATGGACGGTTTTTACCTTACTATAACCCAAAACACTTTGATATGAAAATCCAGTGATATTATAATAATGTCTACATCAAGTAAATAACCAAATAGCAGAACGCTTGCATCTCACGCTCCACATACAAAGTATAAAATCAAAAAAAACGCATGGCGCTTATTGGAGATTGGATTTCCAACATGACAAGGTATGGAACCACCTTCCGATCAATGTACTCTAGAGGCGATACACTGGGGTTCAACAAGAACGTCTTGCAACCCGGCCCACACATGACCGACCACTCATTTCGCTTGAGTGTATCGAATGTATATCACCAACGGTTGGGATCAACAACCGTCTCCCGATTGGGATAGCATCGAATAGAATAAGGGATTAAATGAATCTCTAGATAGGTGATTATACATCCTAATGGGAGCGACCTACATAGCCATGCTGCCTGCCCGATTTTTGTCATTTCCCGGTTGTTGAGGCCTGAGGCTACGATTACTTATCATTTTCTGATAGCACAATCACTTTGAATGCCACATCATCAGATCCGTTAATCACTAATTGATTTGCACAAATATTCTGGATATTATGCTAAGGGAATAAATCCGTTGCAACCATATATATTTATACATACCAACTCCTGCGATCATTGGAAATACTCTGTCAGACATTCGTCCATTTACGTTCGTTCTGGGATTGAACGAAACCGAAGGCACAATTTCTATTTATAGAAAAAGCCCTTGCACTTCACTCCATCTTCGATTATCTTCATATAATCTGATTCGCAACGCTACTGCCGATACAGAGTGGTTCACGGATAATAATCCAACCGGTCTCTCCATATTGACAACGATGGTAAACTTCGATAGTCTATGATTTAACTATCGAATAAAAACAAGTGTTAATCCAACATATCAAACAAATCACTGGGCTCTTTAATTAATAATTCATTAATTAAATCACTGTTCCATTTCCCTATCAATATTTGTTAACCAAATATTTTCAATAACCATATTGGCCCTTTACTCTATTTGGAAAACATTTCCGAATATCGCCCTCCTTTATTTTCTGTATTTAGAAAATATATTCTATTTGCAATTGAAAACAATTTCAATCACTTTTTCTACTACTTTAATTATACTCAGGAAATATTTACTTTTATATTTCCAAAGTTCCACCACTTGGGATAAACGAATGTTGTGTAAAACATCGTTACAACAACCCAAAATATTTTATTCAACTAACTCTTTTCAAACACTTCTCTTCGTGGCGGGATTCTGCTATTTATCAATTAAAAATGAAATCAATCAAGTTCAGGTAACTTTACCTCTCAGACCTTAACTGAAGACATCCTCAACTTCAAAACGGCAAAACCACTAACCTCGAATAAAAACACTATACAATCCAATTATTCATTTTTAAAAACATGTATAAAGTTCGCTTTCTATTTCTAATTTATAGATTTCCCTTTCTGTTTCCAATACTCTATTTTTGATTTCGCTTCCTTATCGAATTCTACATATATCGATACATGGATTTATAACTATCAAATTATCTTAAAATATTCTAACTCCTTAAATTTCCGGAAAATTTCGCCATAACCTCCCCTGCACCGGGAGCTTCGGGATATTTCAAATAGCCTCCCATGGCCCTCACCAATCCAAAAGAAAAAGGAAAAGCCAAGTGGCTTGCCGATACGGCGCATAAAACCTCATATATGAATTTAAACATGTACCTTTTTGTCGGGCACATACATTTAAAATCTTCATATACCTCATCCCATACCTGTCTAACATATGCTCACCTGTTTTCAATTCAACTCAATCCAATCGTTTGAATTCAGTTTCGCTCATTTATTCTTTAATTAGCTATTTTTGCCTATTTCGCTTCTTTGTTTGAACATAACATGTTCAAATAAAATATTAACTTGCTCATTACAAAATTGAATTTCAATTTCAATTCTAGTTTCCTTTTCGATTTCGAATATAATTTTTCAAATCGAATCCACTTATTCGAAGCCCTATATCCATTCAAAATCTCATTAATTAATTTCTATTCAAATTAGTTAATTCAATTCAATAAATCAAAATTCTGATTTTTGTTTCAAAAATCAATTCATTATTCCACCTGAGTTCACGTATAATCTACAACTCAAATATGAAATTTTCTAAATAGAAATTCGGATTTTTATCCGCTTAAAATCCTTTTATAAAATTAAATAAACCGTTATGGTTTCCACATGGTTATGGCGCTGTTTTTTTTTTTAAATTTGATTTTGACATAACTCAAAATATATACGACGAAATCCAGATTTTTCTCCTTCATTAGAAAACTATTATCAAATCGGTCCTGACGTTTCTTGTTTCAAAGAATTTCGACTTCAATTGGGTTCTGTATACTCGATTGAAGTTCGAATCGCCAATTTACGAACTACAGCCCTACGGCGAGTTCGTTTTAAATATATTTATAAATATAAACGTTTTAAAACTTCATTTATATAAATTCAACTCTATTCTGATATATTTTTAATATATATATCAAGTCCATTTCAACATAACATTCCTGATCTATTTTACTTCCATTAGAAATTCTATATTCGAATTCCATTTCACTTCTATTTTCAAATTTTATATTTAAATTTCATTTGGACTTTCTTTATTCAAATCTATTTGAATTCCTAATATTCAAACTCCTTTTCTTTTCTATTTAAAATTCAAATATTTAAACTCCTTTCTAATTCTACTATTCAAATCCCATTTGACTTCTATTATTCAAATTCTATATATATATTTTTTTGAATCCCCTTTTGAATTTCTTTATTCAAACTCTATTTGAATTCCTATATTCAATTTCTATTTGGAAATTTCTTTATTCAAATTCTATATTCAAATGTTATACTCAAATTTTATTTGAATTATATATTTAAAAATTCCATTTCAAATCCTATTTGAATTTTCTTTTGAATTTCAAATATTCCAACTCCTTTCTAATATTTAAATTCTACTTGAATTTCAAATTCTATTTGAGAAAAATAGAATTTCCCTTTTAAACCTCAAATATCCTTCTCATGATATTTTAATAAATTAACACTTGACCCAGTGATATTTAAAACAATCAAATCACCCAATTTTCAATCATTTGATTTTTAACACGTCATATATTAATATATATGAAATCAAGCAAACAAACAAACAAACAGATAATATATTTTTGAGGAATCCAGTTGGATTCCTCCAACCTGTTTTCCTGCATCCACAGACGTTAGTCAACATAGTAATACCCATCCTGCTTCGAGGCAGGATATCGCGGTATGAAGGTCATCCACTATCATAGCGTGGGGCGTATAGGGTAATCATCCGCTAATGAAACCGCGGGCATCCGCTAATGAGACTGCGGGAATCCAACCAATCATCAACCCAATATATATATATATATCCTAAATAACTAATATATATTTAAAGCAATCAGAAAGCATTCAACAAGCAACAAACAATTATTTTTAACAAATAATAATAATTATAAATAAAAGGTGAGTGAGATTTACTCACTGTGATCTTTATCTGACGAAATATATTGGAGATGTTTGATTTTTAAATTCCATCTATCTTCGGAAAAATCCAAATCAACTCCAGCTTGTAAACCTTTCAACTATAAATCCAATATCGTCTTGTTCGTGAATTTCGAACCTCGCATGAAGTCATTTATGATTTACATGAGTTTGATGCGATTTAAGTGATTATTAATTTGTATAATAAAAATTAATTAATATCATAACTTAACCTTACTTACATTCTTAGTCGAAAGTCACCCTTTTCCATCCCCGATGAAATACAGAACCCGACATCACCACGAGGAGGACTCAGACCCTTCCATCTCAGTCATCCAGCAACTTCCTACACACTACCGTACTACCCAGAAACTGTCATCACGCATCCTCCTTCATTCACAACTCGCATCCCCTAAATTACCCCATCAGTATATCGACATCGCCTCCTTCAAATCACCGTACTGTCGACTATCCTTTGGCCATGCTGAAACCAACCTCCTGTGCGATAATCCTCTTTATCCTAAATCGCGATTTCGAACTGACCAAGCTCCATCGACTTCGCCTTTCACCACTAATCCACTGTCGCTTCCTTCCTTAGACCATCGGAAGTCCCCCTAGTGCCACTACTAGATGCGCTCTGATCCTTAATCCATCAGCCACCTCGTTTACCTTCGAATGATAACCCTAGCTTTATGCGATCTCCAAAAATCATTCGCTCATCATGATCCGATGTAATTCAAGCCCCACCCTTTTCCTCCTGAAGCTCGATGTCACCCTCGAGATCCGAAAATGATGCATCAGTTTTGAAAATTTGGTTTCGATTTCGATTTAAATTTCCCTCTTTTTTTTCCTTTTCTCTGTGAATTCGATTTTGAAAGACTAGGAAGAACGAAAGAAAATGAGCTAAAGATTCGAGAATGGAAATGGACGGAGGTGAGGGATCAATTTATAGAGTGAGCGAGAGGAAACAGTAAGTACGTTGCCAATAATCTATTGTCTCTTTGATACTAAAGGTTAGAGACATTTTCTACAGCTCGAGGAGAGTATATAGGTTTGCGAAATGAAAGGAGCTGAAGCTAAGAGTAGGCTCAGCGTTTTAAAAATACATAGGTCGACCGAAGGATTTGATTTGATTTTATATAATATAAAATTCCAAAATATCTCGTTGCCCCAAATTTGCACTCTCGAACCGCTATTTTAACGTGACAACTGATGTCTCCAACGTTATTCCCTATTTTAAATTCAACGAAGTGGGTTCCGAAATTTAATTTGGTCGTATATACGGAATAACAATATTCATGTTTTAAATTAATTTGTTTAAAATATAAACCACTTCAGAAAAATCAAATTTATCGAAAACAAGTTATTATTATCTTTTATACTCAAATAGGATTCATATTGATCGACTAAATCATTTCAATTCAGTTTTTTTAATTTCAAACTCAATTATATTTTGTTTTCATATTACAAGAATATTACCATATTCGATATTAACTCATATATCGATTATTAAATTGACAAGTTCCGCAATAAAATTCATTTATTATACCAATTCAACATTTAAAGATTAATTTAAATGTTCAAATAAATCGGCTAAAAATCTGGGATGTTACACAAAAGATTTAAAACAATTAACTATACGTATATAATTTAAAATACACGGGAAAAATAAAAATTGAGTGGAGGTAATTCTGTGATGTAATAAGAGCAAATTTAAAATTTAAAACTAAAAAATAGTTATATAACTATAAAAATTATGTAATCTAAGATAAGATAAAAAACAAATTTTCAAACTTAAACGGAATTACAAAATTTAAAAAATGTATTTCCAAACTTAAAAAATAAATGAATTTAAAATTTAAAAAATAAATGAATTTAAAATTTAAAAAACAAATTTTCAAACTTAAAAAATTAATGAATTTAAAATTTAAAAATCAAATTTTCAAACTTAAAAGCATTGAAACAAATTTAAAAAATATTAACTACAAACTGTAAATAATTAAATAATTTAAATATACGAACTAAACCAAATTCAGAAAATTCAGAATACTCAAACAAAATGCTTATGGGCATTTGTATTTAAACACAATGGAAGATTTCATATAAACGGTTTTGTGAAAACTGTTTATATGTTAAACGGTTTTCAGAAAACCGTTTAACATATAAACGGTTTTCAAAAAACCGTTTACATGCCGCCACTCCAAATTGGAAATGTCGGGCGTCGCCAATTCAAATCTACCCCCATACTCGTCGCACTTCTGCTGGATAGCATCTTCATCTCTTTCTCCCTCATTTCACCTCCCCTCTACTCTGCTGGGAATGCTCTTATAAAACAGATCGTGGCTTCCAAAATTCAGAGAAAACAAAAATAAAGCACCAAATTTTCCCAAACCTTCAAAATATAGTTGGGAAATAAAAGCCACTTCCATAAAATACATAACCACTCAAGCTCGCGTGAAACTGCTGTGTACATATTTTGAAGGCGTGGATCTCGTGACAAGCTGTTTCAGGCGTGAACTGTTCAAGCTTCGGTGGTGGTTCTGACTATCGGTGGCGTCCGTTTGAAGAAAAAGGAGAAGGCGGACGATGTGGTGAGGACTGGAGGCTCGCCGGTGAACCGACGGCGTCGTGGTAGGCGAATGAACGTTGGATTGGAGTGAGGTGGGAAAGTTGGGGTACTGGCTACTGTGTGCTGACGCAAGGCAGTATGGAAGAAGTGTGTAACGTGAGGCATGTGAAGGGTAATGTTGGATTTGTCTTGAGGGCTGCGCGAGGTGGATGGTCGGGGTAGGAAGGTGTGAGGGAGATGTAAAATGCGGTGATGGCTGCGCATTTGTTTTAAGCTACTGTAGTGGGTTATGTGGGGAAGAAGCCTCACGTCCTTTAAATATATATAAAAAAAGAAGAGTGAAGTGACTTCTGCATTGGCCAAGGAGGAAACTGAGTTGAAGCAGGGTAGGTGGCGTTCGGTAATTGGTCAGTGGGGGAGTTCGGCGAGACCAGGAGGGTGGAGGCAAACCGTTGAAAACAAGTGGGGTTCCGGGGAGGAGTTTGACGTCGGCCTGTGTGTTGAGGGAAGACAAGAACTGTACATGTGGAAAACGAGGTGAGCAAGTGGCAAACGCGGATCATAGCGGAGCGGTTAGGGATGAAATGGGTATCATACAGGAGAAGATGGACGCTGTGTAAAACGTGGTGGGGGAAGTGTAAATGCGTGTGTACTGAAGGGAGCTGGGTGGTTTTGGGGAAGAAGAACGATGAGAGACAACAGAAAGAAAAATAGCCTGGGATGGCATGAAAACAGTGAAAGGAGGAGGGTTCATGATATAATGGAAAGTAAAGAAGAACGGGGAGCAGCTACTGGAATTCGAAATGGATGAATACCGTGGTGAGGAAATACTGTGGTAAGCAAAAGTAACAATCGACCTGATTATTAGAATAATTAACTTAATGATTTTTTTTGGGAATTATTAATTTAATCAAATTGTATAATTATGATGGCAGCATAGTTTTTAAAATCGGACCGTGAGTCAAACCGTGAGGACTCGGAGTCCAAGGTTTTGAAGGTCTGACCGGTCGAACCGCCGAAAGCCGCACATGCTTGTTAACAGTGAAAATGTGAATAATCAAGTTTTATGTGTACTCTAAAGTAATCTGTTTATAAACTATTTTTAATAAATTGCATGATATAATAAAATAGCAAGGACATAAACAAACACACATGTTTTTTAGAATAAAATGGTAAGTTTATGGTTCAAATGTCGGAACAGTTACGAGTTTTTGGAATATTTTAGTTGTTATTTTGGAAACAACATAAATGATGAAATTATCAGAAAGAATTACACAATTAGGAATAGGAAAAAACAAAAAACCGTGGTTTAACCGTGTAAAATAGAAGGTTGGACCGCTGGTTTGAAGGTTCGACCAGGGTTCATGCATGAATGAGGTCTGATTGAGTTCCACACCGTGATGGTCAAAGGTTCAGGGTTATTCGGGATCGGACCGCGGCATGGTCGGGTTTTAAAAACACTGTATGGCAGTGTATTTGACGTTCGAGCTTGGTGATAATATGCAGCTGAAACAAAGATGCAGAGACGAACAAAAGCCGGTAATCGGCCTGATTAATAAATAACAAAAGTAATTAGTAAATAATTTATTTTTTAAGAATTTATTATTTTAAATTAAATTTTTAAACTTATAGTAAGCATTACTCGTGCCTGTGTTGTCAGAATCAAACCAAATCAAAACGTTGGAATCGCAGTTGAAAGTACTACACTGCGGAGCTAAGTCAGAAGGGTTGAAATCAACTGGGGTTTCGTTTTAAACGCATGTTTAAAATTAAACGAAACTACGCTGTAACTGTCGAATCAGAAACGAAAGGTGAGTTAACTCTCACACTTTTTTGGAATTTTATGATGTGTTAAATTCACATAACTATAATCCACAATTAATTGATTGATTGGATGTCGTGATTGCTTATTGTTTGCTAATGGCTGGATATGTTAGTTCAAATTATTATCCACTTGTTGTTATAAATTATATTGTGATCTGATATGCATATAAATTATATTATGATCTGATATGCAGGGAAGGACAAGTTGGAGGGATCAGACTGGATTCCTCAAATAAATTATATATTATTGATTGTTCACATATGAATTGCTTATCCCAAATGATGTTATAACCTGTTTAGATATTGATGGTTGAATGGAAGTTAATCGTTGAATTTATAATCAACGATTGTTATGTTTTAATCAATAAATATTATTGATTAAGTGGTTGGCAGCAGATGACCTGAAATCCATCGTTTAAGACGTCGTTTTGCCGTTAGGCGAACTAACGGAGTTTTATGTTATAAAATATATTTTTATAATTGGATCAAAGCTTTCGAATTTATTTGACGAAATTCATTTAAAATAAAAGGGTTATAAATATTTCGTTATTTATAATTAGGTTTTACAAAGAATATTATTAAACATTATATATATAACGAATTCTTTTGTCGTTAATAAGATTTTACGGATAGAAAAGTATAAATTAACCTACGAGTTGAGAAATTAGAATAATTGTTTATTTAAACAATTAAACGGTTTTATTAAGTTAATTAAGTTGATAATTAACTTAAGGAGATGGATTAGTCAGTTAACTAATGTTTATAAGGCAATAAAGTCAACTGTTATGAAGGTTGGATATTAGGTAAATCAAATCTAATAGAAATAATTTACGAATAATCATTAAATTTAACGAATGTTCTAAGGAGTTAATTTATCTTTAATTAACTACGTTTTAAAGTTGTTTATTTAATTATTTATTTTTCTAATAAATGAATTATTAGTTTATATTGAAGTAAACTACTTTTACTTCAAATTTGATGATAAAGTTTATTAAAGTGATTTACTTTTTAAATAATTTCATTTAAGAAGTAAAACAAGAGCAATGAGCTTCTAAATTGAATCAGGTAAAAGGGAATTATAATAATTATAAGTTTTTGTAAACTATGTTGATCGAAAGGATTGGAATTAAATAGAATGCTTTCAAATGAACTTTTACTTAATAACTAGATTAAGTAAGATGGTTATAAGAAAAGGTAAGATGGTAAATGGATTTTGGGAATGAACACAAGTTAAGATAAGCTACTAAATATGGATTTGTGTAATGATGTGGTGAATGAATTGTATAACAAATCCCAGTTTATAAACCAAAGTTTATAAAAGATTGGTAAGCTAATATGAATAAGATTTTACCTAGTTGAGTAAAATGAATGAAATGAGAAATTGATTAATGGATTGGTGTAAGAAAATACAGTAAGAGATTTAGTAATGAATGAAATGAGAGGTAGTTATAATACCCAACTTGAACGGCTTCACTATTATCGAGGGATGATATTAGTTTGTAGTGGTAAAGGATTTGAGATCAGATTATTATATTGCAACATTTGCAAGACTTTAAAATATAATTAAATTGTTCGGTTTTAAAATAAACAACGTATAGTTTAACATTGTTTGGCCCGAGTTGAAGTGTAATAAAATATTATGGGTCGGGATACACTTATTCTAAGTAATAAGTAAACAACAAATATTTTCCGAAGATATGGAAATGGTTATGTTGAATGGGAAACAAAGTTAAATATTTGGATTTGAATTATATATTTCCATAATGATTTGAATTAAGAGTAAAATTTGAAGCTGGGTTTAATAAAACCAATTGGGTTATATAATAACTAAAATGTCTTTTGACATGGTTTTGGCCATACGATAATTAATAATTGGAGTTATACCATCAAGCGGATAATATATCGTTATTTTTCCAAAGTAAAATTGAAAGGGGATTTTGAGGATATAAAGTAATATTTCCAAGATAAAGAAAATGAAAAAGGTTTCATGATACTAAAATGATATTAAATCAATATAAAGGTTTAAAGAAATGGGTTTTTATCAAAGGGTCTGAGCTACCAATATACTTGACCGTACTGTTTGACATTGATAGTTAAAACACCAAACTATCAATGAAATAATCAATTGGACCTTTTGACGTGTTGTTTCGAAGGGACCGGGATGAGAACTAGACCCAAAACCACTTCGATCCAACGTTGCGTACGAAACTAACTTATAGCAAATGAAGATGGAACATTGAAGACCGTAGATCTTCATGAAACGGAAGAACTACTTATAATCTCTGGATAGCTCCCAAAAAAGAGATACACTGAGGTTCTGTCGTGGTTGGATTTTACGGATTGCAAGGACTTCTCGCTACTGATCCATGGGGTGATTCCTATATTGGATGCAGTAAGAGAGTACCTTCGGTTCATCCGGTTCCTGGATGACTTGTATGGACGAATGTCTGACGGAATATTTCCAAAGGGATTATGTACGTTGATTTCTTCAAACGTACCACAGTTGTGGCAGAGAAAGGCCTTCTCTTAAACAACTAGAGTATTTTTGTGGACGTCAATTAGTGATATCTAGCGGATCTGACGACATGGCATTCAAAGTGGAAGGAGATGCTCTGATCTGAAGGATAAGCTTAACCTCAAGCCTCATAAATCGGGAATGGCACAAAATCGGGTAGGCAGCATGATTATGTGGGTCGCACCCATTAAAAGGGTATATCATTACCTGATTTGGAGAAATCAAATGCCTTCGGTTGTCCCTTTTTATATGTATGCTATCAGTTCGGTTGGCTAGCCCTCAACCGTGGTGATGATATATTCGGTACTCTCAAGAGAAATGAGGGGTCGGTCATGTGTAGCCGGGTTGAAAGACGTTCTTGTTGAACCCTAATGTATTCATTTCCGGAGGTACATTCTCGGCAGGTGGTCCCAAACCTTGCCAGGAAAACCATTCTCCAATAAGAGCTCGCGGTTTTGATTGTATACTATATATGTAGAGCATGAGATGCAAGCGTTCTGCTAGATTCTCATTTATTTGTGATTTGATAGACACTATTATAATATCAGAAAAGATATTGATTTCAAAATATTTTGAGTTATAGTAAGGTAAAAACCGTTCGTGTTTACGTGTGGGCTGGTCATACTAATATCCTTTTCTTTCAAAAAGGATTTTTCAAAGTTAAACAAGTTGCTTGTACTGTGAATTTATCACTGAAAGTATTTCAGACTGATCCGGATGAATTTTGCTTTGTGTGACGGCCCGCCCCGAACCAGCCGACATTTCCTTCGAAATGCGTTGTACCGATGTCCAACTAGCACGGGACGGTCGTCGAAAGAAAAGAAAAGAAAAGAAAGGAATTTGAAACTATGAACTAACAAGGAACCTGTAGTATCTCTCACAGCGCATGGAATAAAATATAATAACAACATAACTTTGACATAAAACAGGCGAGACAGTGCACAAGATGAAAACTAAATCATCATAGCAGCGAAATCCATAACATAGCTTATGATCCAACATCATTACTACAACTTCAAATTTCTTTCTCTAAAGCAAAAGAAAGAAAAGGTACACTACTAATGCCCAAGCAGTGACCAGCTAGCTACAACACAGGGAGTATATATGCATATCATACGTGGAAGCCTCTTGCTCATCTCCAGACAGCTACTCGCGCATTACCACCTAACATGTCTCTAGTCTTCTCGTTTAGGAGCACCCAGAGTAATAAGAAGAGACATAAAACTCTAGGTCAGACGAAAGTCAGGTATGAGCGATAAGCAACAAAACAGAACAATAACAGGTATAATCCAATCATACGTGAACCTGGACCTACAACCAAAGAGTTTGCACAGCAAGATGTATAGTACTCTATGGTAACACTAACATAAAGTGTAAAAGTAATATGGTGTGTGCATGATATGGTGATAGCAAACATCAAACATATCAATCATCCTCACATCTCTCACTCAATGCGTAAAGCATACGATATCCACCACCCGATCACCCAATCCTTTGCTACGATCACTTTGCTCCATGGAGTCACAATGACTCCATTGCACTGATCCATAGCCACCAATCCATCTCTCAGTGGTGAACTAAAGTTATGGATATCGATAACCCCTTTGCACACGTCCCACAGCAAAGTCCAACTCATGAATTTAACTCGTTGGACCCCTTTGGGATCCTGAGTAAAAACCTCTCATTTGAACTACCTTTGCATCTCGGGTTTTGGTCATCGTCCCTGTTCGTCCTTCATTTCAGTTCGCGATCCTCCGTATCGACTCATGGTGCTTCGAAGCCCCGGTTATTGATCAACTTCCTCGGCTCGTGGTTCGCCCCAAGTACAGCTCGTGGTTCCTCCTTCCTCTCGTGACTCGTGACACCAAGGCTCGGTTCGTGGTCTGCTCCAGTTCGTGACACGTGGTCGGATCGTAGACCACCTTCAGGTCGTGGGACCCACTCGTGGTCCCTATCTTGGTCGTGGTCTTCGGGCTCGCCATCCTAGGGGTCGCCCTCCTAGGGTTCGTCCTATTCCTCACGGTCGGGGTGTGAGGGTTCGCCATCTTCCTCACGGTCGCGGTGTGAGGGTGTTTCAAGATCCTAGGGGTTGGGTCGTGAGGGTGCTTCACGTTCCTAGGGGTCGGGTCGTGAGGATACTTCACCATCCTAGGAGTCGGGTCGTGAGGATACTTCGCCATCCTAGGAGTCGGGGTGTGAGGGTGCTGCACGATCCTAGGGGTCGGGCCGTGAGGGACAACTGCTTCATGAACGGGAATGACCAATTTCCTATAACTTTTTCCAGCAAGTAATTTATGCCTTACAATGGCATTTTCGACCAAACTAACTTTTCTATGCAATCACAAATCATTCGAACAGTAATAACAACATATATAATCAACCATAAACACCAAAACAACAATTTAACATGTAAATATGGATCAAACATACCCAAAACTATGATTTTCCCCTTAATCCCCTTCATCAAGATTTAACCTTACGATTAGCAAAACATGTCCAAATTAACCCAAATTTCTAACAGAGTCATAAAATGACATTTAAGAATTTCTATATATTTTTCCAGATTTTTAACATGCATAATTTCGTTAATTATCACTAATCACCCCTAATTAACCGTAATTAGTGAAAAACAAGGCAAATCACTCACTTTAGCCAAAATATAAACTCAGATCTGAAATGATTCTTTAAATGGCATGAATTCCAATGCACACAGTAGCCTTTGCCTCTAATTTGATGTTGATTAGAATTGGTTTGATGCTAATTAGCTTAATCTTCGATTAGAAAGTGATTTGGAGGTGTTTTAGAAAGTGGAGGCCATGGCTAGTGTTCAAGAGATGTAAGTGGCGGCTAGAAAACTGATTAGAAATGATTTCCCAAACCCTAATCCCGAAATGGGTTATGGGCCTAGCTGTTAATCACTCTAGTTAGGCCCGGTTAAGCTGTTTTTCACCTTCCAAACCTTATTTCAGCCATATCTCCTAAACTGTAAGTCTGTTTGATCAATGTGACCACTCTACGGAAAGTAAACCATCATCCGAATCCAATGGAAGTGGTTTCAGGTCAAAACTCCTTATCAATCAATAGTTATAGGCAAAACAAGATTCGCCAAGGGCAAAATGGTCATTTAAAAATCGGCAAAAATCGTGAACATGGAAAATGACCCATATCGTTGTTCCCCAAAGTTACACGACCATACAACCTCGTAAGAAGAAGAAATAAATATTCTACGATCCTCCGATGCGTAGAATACGGTCGTTACATTCTTCCCCCCTTAAGTAATTTCGCCCCCGAAATTCCTTAACCAAAACATACAAAGGTTCTCGCATGCCTATCAATTATTTGCAATCAATCAAACATACATAACAAACATAACAAGCCTATCCTAGCATGCGGTTTACTAACGAGGGAAGAAACTATCACTATTAAAATCTTACCAGGCAAAGAGTTCTAAATGCGACTTTGTTATGTTCTCCTCTGTTTCCCAAGTACAGTCTTTCTCATTCCCACCCCACTGGACTTTGACTAGTTTCACCGTCTTCCTTCGAAGTTGTTTCGTATCGTGTCCGACAATACGAATCATCTTGTGGTTCCCAACCACCTTGGGTTCTACCTCGATATGGTCCAACTGATTTGGTAAAATAGTCACATTAGGGTCGTGCACAAACTTCTTAACTTGGAAACATGGAATACGTTGTGAACTCCCGCCATCTTATCTGAAGTTTCTCTTATAACTTCTGGTCCAAGCACAAATTTCTCACCGGTTTCCAATTAACATGATGGTGAGTTGCACGTTTTCCATACAAAGCTTCACATTGAGCCATACCAATACTGGACTGATAACTATTATTATATGCGAACTCAATCAAATGCAAATGGTCATTCCATGACCCTCAAAAATCCAGTATGCAAGCTCTCAAGAGATCCTCTAATACACGATTCACCCAAATACTATCATGATCCAATCTGGTCCTTGGTAACCCATCAATGAAATCCATTGAGACTTGTTCCCATTTCCATTCTGGAATTTCTAATGGTTGCAACAAGCCACTAGGTTTCTTTTTCTCAGTTTTAACTAACTGGCAATTCATGTACTTCATTTCTCAATCCATTAACATTGGGTACAACCAGTCTCCCATTCTTTCAAAGCCATCCTTCTCTATCAAGTCCATACTTTCTCATCTCCTTGCTATCGATATCTATTTCTACCTTGGAGATGATTTCCAATAGGTTAGGATCGTTCCTCTGACTAGAACCAATCCGCTTGATCAAAGTCAGTTAGATCGTCTAACTTGCTAACATTTCTAGATCCAATCCATACTTACGTCTGAGATCATATCCCACGATATACTCCAGTTGCTCCCATTCAAGAAACATAGCATCTAAACTGTCATGTCTCATATTCAATGCATCAGCTATCGCACCTAGTCCGGTAGCACAGGCATCCGTGTATGCCGTCATCTCTTCATTCTCTATTACCAGAATCCTACAGGTGATAGTCTACTCAAGGGAACAAAAATAGGAACAAACATAGCAACCATAGCATCCACCAAACATGTCCTATCTATCAACTTCTAAAGCCATAAATACGTTGATACCTACCTGACTGGTCCAACCAATCCCAAGGCTAATGGAAGCCCCGCCTCCATACATATGTCGATGCCTACTTGACTGGTCCAACCAATCCCAAGGCAAATGGAAGCCCCGCCTCCATACGGACTACTGTACGTCCAACGTACGTTTATCCTCCAAGGATAACTAGATCACGTCCAACGGATCCAAGGTAACGGGCGTCCCTAGATACCCCTGCTTTGAGTCCGCCTAGAACACTCTAAGTATCGACGATTTCTTGGTACTCTCATCAGAAGAGATAAACACATACTCTGACCCAGTCCCGAGTATCCATTACTGACAAATCTCAAGTCCAACATGAGTCGTCTCTCTATTCATTGCATCTCCAAGATCAACGAACAACCATTTTTCTTTTACGAGTTCAAGTCCAACTTGAATCGTCCTAGCCCTTGTTGCGTCTCCACGATCAACGAGCACATCTTATCCCTTCGAAGTTCTACCATTCTTGAACCAAAGAGAACATCAACATAGGGTCCTAAACAATCCATTACCTTGCAGCTTCCTCAAGTCCCACTCGAGTCATCTCCTAGCCCTATCGAATCCAACTCGGGGCAGTTCATACCATTGAACAGTCTTATCAAGCCATGGCTGCACATCACTCCTCGAGTAAGCCGAGATATCATTCAATGTAAATCACAACAACTACTCATATCTCACGCAACCCATCCTAGTCGAACTCGACATTCCCTAAGCACAAGCCCCAAAGGCCTAAACCAATATCAGACAAGCACTCAAGGAACATCTCTTCCGAATTCAGATAATCTACGTGAGATGATACTAGCAAAACAACTAAGCAATCACAAGCAAACATACATCCATAACTCGATAAGACCACATTACAACAAATCATGCAAAGACTAGTCGAATCACCTATCGGGTTCGTCACAACTAAAGGTCTATTGACTATCTCAGGTTCCAATCCCAACTTATCTACCAGGTCACTAGATATGAAAGAATGGGATGCCTCGCTATCAACAAAACTAGAACAGAAACATCATAAATAGAAAGCATACCTCAAATAATGACGCCCTTTCCCTTCTCCGTCGCAGTTGGGGCATTCGACGAAGAAGGAACAGTGTTGATAGCATATGCTTTCACAATCTACTTCTCTTTAGGGGGTTGTAGGCAATTATCCTTGTGATGTCCCACTTGGCCGCAATTGAAGCACTACCTTTCCCCGGGTTTTTCTTGACAATCTCTAGCATAGTGGGCCTTCTTGCCATAACTAAAGCAATCTTTGTCTTTCTTGTCCTTCTTTTTCTGACCACCTTTGGTCTGATCCTGTTTTCTCTTATTCTGAGACTCCTTCTTACCTCCACCGCTTGCTTGTGGCTTTGGTTCCTCTACAGATGCAATAGCAACATCGGCCTTTGACTTAGGGTAAAGACTCTCTGATCTCAACGCTTTCCCCACTATAGACTCGAACGTCTCGTCGATGTGGTTTATCTGCCTTTCTCCTAAGTACTCATCTAAGCCGGTTATGAACTTCTCGTTCTTCTTCTCGGCGGTGTCGATAAGAGATAATACATACTTCGATAAAGTATCGAACTCAGCAATATATTCCGAGACTGCCCTACCATTCTGCTTAAGCTCCAAAAATTTCCTAAATAATTCAGATTTGTGAGCAGCTGGAATGAACTTTTCGCTGAAATGAGTCGTAAACTGATTCCAAGTAACTTGATCTTCAGGAGTAGCTGCTTTAATAGCATTCCACCAATTCATAGCTCGTCCTTGAAGCTGACGCGATGCTAACTTTCTCTTCATGGCATCATCGATTCCCGAGTCCTCGAAGATGCGCTCACAACTATCCAACCAATCTTGAACATCCGTAGCCAACTCCGTTCCGTGGAATGGCTTCCCGTCAAGACTAGTATAATCCTTGTTAAGCTTGGCGAAATCGGCCCTAGGCGCCTGCACTACTATACCACCACCATTTGCAGCATTAGGAACTACCCTCTGAACATCGCTAAGCATCTCTCTCATGAAGTCAGTGAACATCGTCCTCATATCAGGAGCATTCCCATTATTAGCTCCTCTACCAGTACCCCTCGTATGTCGGCTCATCGTTCAATCTGTAAGGAGAAAACGATTAACCATCTCTTCGGTGGTGCCAGTGCAGTGCGACTCCATACTTAAATATACTAATAGTATATATATATATATATATATATATAGCTTTTGAAAACCAAACTATCACAAATAATCGCTCTTATATACGTATACTATCTCTCCCTGGTGTCTTTCCTTAGGTTAACTACGCAACCTAGAGCTCTGATACCAAATGTGACAGCCCGCCCCGAACCAGCCGACATTTCCTTCGAAATGCGTTGTACCGATGTCCAACTAGCACGGGACGGTCGTCGAAAGAAAAGAAAAGAGAAAAAAGGAATTTGAAACTATGAACTAACAAGGAACCTGTAGTATCTCTCGCATCACATGGAATAAAATATAATAACAACATAACTTTGACATAAAACAGACATGATAGTGCATAAGATGAAAACTAAATCATCATGGCAGCGGAATCCATAACACAGCTTATGATCCAACATCATTACTACAACTTCAAATTTCAGTCTCTAAAGCAAAAAAAAGAAAAGGTACACTACTAATGCCCAAGCAGTGACTAGCTACAACACAAGGAGTATATATGTATATCATTTGTGGAAGCCTCCTGCTCGTCTTCATACAGCTACTCTAGGTCAGACAAAAGTCTGGTATGAGCGATAAGCAACAAAACAGAACAATAACAGGTATAATCCAATCATACCTGAACCTGGACCTGCAATCAAAGAATTAACACAGCAAGATGTACACTACTCTAAGTTAACACTAACATAAAGTGTAAAAGTAATATGGGGTGTGCATGATATGGTGATAGCAAACATCAAACATAGCAATCATCCTCACATCTCTCACTCAATGCGTAAAGCATACGATATCCACCACCCGATCAACCAATCCTTTGCTACGATCACTTTGCTCCATGGAGACACAATGACTCCATTGCACTGATCCATAGCCACTAATCCATCTCTCAATGGTGAAATAAAGTTACGGATATCGATAACCCCTTTGCACACGTCCCGCAGCAAAGTCCAACTCATGAATTTAACTCGTTGGCCCCCTTTGGGATCCTGAGTAATAACCTCTCATTTGAACTACCTTTGCATCTCGGGTTTTGGTCATCATCCCTGTTCGTCTTTCATTTCAGTTCGTGATCCTCCACATCGACTCGTGGTGCTGCGAAGCTTCGGTTTGTGATCAGCTTCCTCGGCTAGTGGTTCGCCCCAAGTACAGCTCGTGGTTCCTCCTTCCGCTTGTGACTCGCGAAACAAAGGCTCGGTTCGTGGTCTGCTCTAATTCGTGACACGTGGTTGGATCGTGGACCACCTTTGGGTCGTGGGACCCACTCGTGATCCCTATCTTGGTCATGGTCTTCTAGCTCGCCATCCTAGAGGTCGCCCTCCTAGGGTTCGCCCTATTCCTCATGGTCAGGGTGTGAGGGTTCGCCATCTTCCTCACGGTTGGGGTGTGAGGGTTCGCCATCTTCCTCACGGTCGCGGTGTGAGGGTGCTTCACGATCCTAGGGATTAGGTCGTGAGGGTGCTTCACGTTCCTAGGGGTCGAGTCGTGAGGATACTTCACCATCCTAGGAGTCTGGTCGTGAGGATACTTCGCTATCCTAGGAGTCGGGGTGTGAGGGTGCTGCACGATCCTAGGGGTCGGGTCGTGAGGGATAGGTTCTTCACAAACGGGAATGACCAATTTCCTGTAACTTTTTCCAGCAAGCAATTTACGCCTTACGACGGCGTTTTTGACCAAACTAACTTTTCTATGCAATCACAAATCATTCCAAGCAGTAATAGCAACATATATAATCAACCATAAACACCAAAACAACAATTTAACATGGAAATATGGATCAAACAAACCCAAAACTATGATTTTCCCCTTAGTCCCCTTAATCAAGATTTAACCTTACGATTAGCAAAACATGTCCAAATTAACCCAAATTTCTAATAGAGGCATAAAATGACATTTAAGAATTTTTATATAACTTTCCAGATTTTTAACATGCATAATTTCGTTAATTATCACTAATCACCCCTAATTAACCGTAATTAGTGAAAAACAAGGCAAATCACTCACCTTAGCCAAAATATAAACTCAGATTCAAAATGATTCTTTAAATGGCATGAATTCCAATGCACACAACAGCCTTTGCCTCTAATTTGACGTTGATTATACTTGGTTTGATGTTAATTAGCTTAATCTTCAATTAGAAAGTGAATTGGAGGTGTTTTAGAAAGTGGAGGCCATGGCTAGGGTTCAAGAAATGTAAGTGGCGGCTAGAAAACTGACTAGAAATGATTTCCCAAACCCTATCAGCCTCCCCATAACCCTAATTCCGAAATGGGTTATGGGCCTAGCTGTTAATCACTCTAATTAGGCGTGGTTAAGCTGTTTTTCACCTTCCAAACCTTATTTCAGCCATATCTCCCAAACGGTAAGTCTGTTTGATCAATGTGACCACTCTACGGAAAGCTAAACCATCATTCAAATCCAATGGAAGTGGTTTTAGGTCAAAACTCCTTACCAATCAAAAGTTATAGGCGAAACAAGATAAACCAAGGGCAAAACGGTCATTTAAAAATCGGCAAAAATCGTGAAAATGGAAAATAACCCCAGTAGTCGTTCCCCAAAGTTACACGACCATACAACCTCATATGAAAAAGAAATAAATATTCTACAATCCTCCGATGCGTAGAATGCGGGTCGTTACACTTTGCTTCAAATGTGCTCGGGGTCAGACCGAGTATATTTCCAGGTTAGGTTTCGCTCGGAGTCCCAGGAGCTAGAAGCAGGAGGCTTCACCGTTAGTTACTTAGAGTTAGTTTCGCTGTGACAGATATATATATTGTACTCTGATGATTGGTATGTATATATAGTTTCTTTTTGTAAAGAGATTTGATATATTATATTTTTTGTTCCGCTGTGAGATTTCGATGGGTTCTTCTTTTTCTTCTATTCTAATATTTCTTTCTTTCTACTTCTCATCCTCTAATTTCTTTCTAATAACTTTCTGCATGTTCGGTACTCGAGTTTGGACATAGGATGTGATTATGTCGAAAATTCGAGCATCGAATTTTCTAGTTAGTTACATAATTAGACAACTTAACCTAATCTAATCCATAAGGATTGTATGAATATGAACTAAAGTTAGGGTTAAGTAAAATTGGTTGGACAGTGGGTGGGTAGTATTTACATATAGGTCCGCAAACTTAGCCCGATAAGGTTATGTAATAAAAGACACCTACTGGTATATATAACCGGTAGGAATAATAAAGTTATGTAATTAAAGACACCTTTTAGGGTAAGCATAACTTGTAGGAATGATAATCACCTATCATAAATAAATAACATTAATGAAAATGTTGCATAATAGTTAGACTTGTCCCAGGGACAAGTGAAGATTATAAGTTAGCTTATAATAAACTAATAAGGAAACGGGATATTTGGTGAAATGAGATAAGGGACACTTAATTGTAAACTAAGTAATCAGTAAAGGGGAAAAACCGGAAACCAATTGAGAAAAGGGGGGAAATGTATGAAATATAAGAAGTTGTACTTAATTACAAATTAAGTAACCTGTAAGCTTGGAAGTGTGAAACTCGTTAATAAGAATGGTTAGGCTTGTCCTAGGGACAAGAGGAAATTATAACATAGGTTATAATAAACGGGTAGAGAAACTTATTAATAGGCCTTATTTAATAGAACTAAGTTGATAAGTAAACAACGATAAGTTGTATTGACATTGTAAGTGGAATTATGATTAAATGAGAAAGAATGAGGAAAGCTTTTGAAATGAAATAAGTTATATTTAATCATAAATGGTAAGTAACATGTTAATTAGAAAACTTTTGAATTGGATATACTTAATTACATATTAAGTAAAACATGTTATTGTAATGATGAAATCAACAAGAAGATAAAAAGGGGTTGTGGATTACAGACCTTGGGCCACAATCTAGAGAATAACATGTTGCGGGCTTATTAAACTTAAATGGATTAAGTTGTATGACTAAAATTAATAAGCAAGTGAAACTTGGTAATTTGAATAAGAATTCAATATGAATTGGAATAACCAAGTTAACTAAAAACTTGATGAGTTGTGACAAGCACGTAAAAGAATGTTTAGACATAGAGTCTAACAACATACTAAAGTAAGGCGCCTAGACCAATCCGTACGGTTGAGGGTAAATAACCTAATCGGGTAGATCATCGAGGTGTTATAAGGCACGAGGGGAGCGCGCATTCATCTGATTGTTCTGACAGCTCCAAAGGACTGGAAGGGGAAGCACACGGCTTCCTGAGGTACGTAAGGTGCTCCTAGTAGTCCTATGTGCGGTGACAAATGTCTTAGGCTGTACTCGCAAAGGTTGGGTATGCGCGTAACTACTAGGTGGATGGGCCTTGACTGCAGATGTAGCTACGCAGTCAGAATGCTGTGATAAGGTGACACCAGGGTGGTTCGGCGGTTGCCTCACGAGGAGGCAGAGGGTCACGACCAATAAGGATAGCAGATCGTCGGACACTCGTCATCGGTAGCCTGTGGGATGCAAAAAGACTAGAGCTAAACCCAAGATACCATTCACCCTTCACTATCGGGGTAGGGGGTTGAGGGGAAATGCCACATGGATGTTTAGATTGTTTGTGTAGGGGCAGTCGCTTAGCTCTTGTAGTCTTTACTAGTTGAGGGAGGGGTCGAGGTGGGGTCATAGCCACCATGAAAATAGACCTTAGGTATATCTGTATATAGAGGCTCTTTAAAGATGGGCCTGTACAGATATGGAAAAGCTCCCGATCGAGTTCTGTGTTCCTTATATCACCCTGCCATGGAACTCGGTGCACATTAGAGAACGTGCGATTGAGGAATTGAGCTACAATTAACAGTATGCACGAGGGACAGTATAGATACAGGCATATATGCTCTGGCTGGTGTATCGTAGACTTGATGGCATTACTCTGGTATGAGATCTGATTCGATCGAGGGTGGAAGTCCGTACGCTTACGTAGCATAGTGATGGCAGATATATGTTGATCATAACATTGTTATATAGAGATCCTTACGTCACTCTGGCGTATGATGAGGGACTGCAGGCATGTTGGTGGCATTACGGTGGAGACCCTGCGAGTGGGATACCATGGGATGTACCTCGATATTGGGGATAGCTACATATATACTGTATTAGGTTAATCCACTGGAAAGTAAATGGGTACGACATGTGGGTAAGCCTTGAGTGTTGTTAACCCAAGTAACCTAATAAATAGAAAATATGATTGAACGGTATATGTAGGATTATCCAAAGTGTATAGTTTAAATCCAGTCACCAGAACTTGTGTTCTGACCCCCTCCTCATAACATACTCGCAGGTTAGATTTGTGGCAGAGACATAAGACATTATAGCTTTGGATACTGGTTATGCAGTATTATTAGTATGGTAAGGCTATACTTTGATTTATATTATATTTTATCCATTCCGCTGTGAGACATTTTCTGAGCTCTAACATACTTTATGTCTCTGTCTTTTCTACAGGATACCAGAGCAAACAAATCTGAGTTTCGATAGACTGGAATTTTAAGAAAATAATTGATCTGTCGAAATTAGGGTTGTCACATCGGCAACCCCCAGTGTTACAGTAGCTGTAGATTCGTAGGTTGGTTGCGATTTAGTTCAAGGTCGTCCAACCATTTTTCTTCTAGTCTAGGGTGTTAGGGACTGCAGAATGGATCGTTAAGTCAAAGAAAACACTAGAGGGGGGGTGAATAGTGTTTGTAAGAATTTAAACAAACTTAAAACTAAAGATAATTATGGAATGAATCAAACAACACAAACACAGATTCAAACACAAATGTAAAATTAACAGAATTAAAAATGCAGAAAAGGAAAGAACACACCGGATTTTATACTGGTTCCGATTACTCCTACGTCCAGTCCCGCACAACGCTGGATTGTGCAGAGTTTTATTACTCATTCAATAGTCAATTACACCCTCCCTGATTTCACGGCTCACAAGGAGACACCGATTCCTATTTACTTGATTTCACGGCTCACAAGAACACACCGACTCCTATTTCCTTGATTTCACGGCCCACAAGGAGACACCACTTCCTACTTTCTTGATTTCACGGCTTACAAGAACACACCGACTCCTATTTCCTTGATTTCATGGCCCACAAGGACACAACGACTCCTCTTTGACTCACAACAAGGTTTATTCAACCCAACCAATTACAAAATAGCCCTATAACTCTTCAATACCATTTGATTCAGAGAGTACAGAGTAGAGAGTGTAGAGAGAAGAAGTTTTATCAAAACAGAATTGAATTCGATAAAGTATAAGTGTAAAAACCATAAAAATGGTTAAGAATAATATTGTGATGAAAGAGTATGAAGTTAGAGAAGAAGATATGTTAAAAAATTAGGTTTTAACCTCTTATGAAGGGTTGCAATGGTTCTGAAGCGTTTCAAAAAGTGAAACGACACTTCCCTTCTAAATTAGAAAAAATAGCTGTTATATTTCGACATGCTCTTTTTGCTATGTCGACATACCAATGTACATTTTTGATTTTCAAAGCATTTTCAAGTGTTTTGATATAAAACTAATTTTGGAAATTCTTGAGTAAAATTCTAATGTTGTAAATTAATATTATATGATAGAAAAACATATGAAAACATAAATTTAAACTATATAAATGTATTTATAAAATTATAAGGTTTTAAACTATATAAAGTATAAAAAATCTATGTTTGAAAAACAAAATAGAGAGGATTGAGAATAAAATAGAAAAATAAAATAGAGAGGATTGAGGATAGAATTGAAAATCAGAATTTGAAAATTAGAATTTGAATTCGAACCTGAAGCGCTATTTTGAGTCTTACAGAATCTAGACTCTATAAATATATTAATCTTGAACTCTTGAAATATTGATTACTCATGAGTCTTGAAATTTCTCTGATCTTTGAATCTCTATCATCTTTATAACTGTACAGTCTTCAGTAATATTTCCTGTATATAATTCCTGCATATATATATATATATGTATATATATATATTCTATACAAAAAGTATTAACATATATTTGATAATCAATGATAATTGAAATAAGGTTGTTGTCATCAAAACTCCATTCTCCAGCAATCTCCCCCTTTTTGATGATGACAACCTTAGTTTATAAAATATCATACCTGTATATACCTGTATGATGATGTTTCTTCTATACTCCCCATGTCTATAAGAATCATAAAAACTAACTATGCCTATATGCCTATATTTTATAATTTCTCTTCCTTTGGCATTATCAAAAGGAAATCCTAAAGATACTCCCCCTAAATTATACAACTCTAGAACCAAAGTAATATTTCTAAAAATACTCCCCCTAAATTGTATAATTCTTTGAATAGAACATAAGTAACTATTTCTAAGTAGAGTACTCTCTTAATCTATTAAACTTACAATAATATTTATGTTTTTAGAAGTTTATAACTATATAGACTATAAATGACAATTTTATTAAACAATCACGTGTACATATACATGACTTTATATATATACAACTTATCATAGGAACGTAATAAAACGAATCAAGAAAAAACGTAAAACACTTAATTATTTGACAATGGGAGATTTGTGAATAGGACAATTTGGATAATGGAGACAGAATTCTCCATTCTTTTCAATCACATTCCCATTTTCCTCATATAGAACTTCTCCTATGCACTCAACATTATCATCTTCGTCCATAACGGTTGGTTGAGTCTCTTGTTTTTCTCCTTCCTCCATCATTTCTTCTTCCTCTTCTGGTTCTTCTTCTGGTTCTTCTACTAGTTCATCCTCTTCTTCCATTGGTGATTATCATCATTGATGATAATCTGATTAGTCTCGTTATCCATTATAAACTTTAAGAGACTTCTCATTACTTTTCCTTGTCTGTTTTGCTCTTGACTTATTCGAATTTGGAGTACTTGCATCTCAGCCACCATTTGTATTAAATACTCCATTTTTTCTTCGATTTTGATCACTCTAGAAAGTGTAGATCATTGAAATGGACCCTTGGATGGTCCAACGTATGAATCAGAGTTGTTTTGAGTATTTGGATTAGTGGAAGCCATTGAAATTTTTTACTTTAGAGTTTTTACAGAGAAGAAGAATTAAAATGAAGAAGAAAAGTTGAATTAATAAATTTATATAGTTGAAATAACTAACTTTTGGTGGGAACTAATTTAAAAAAATTCAGTTATATGTCGACATAGCAGAAAATTCATGTTGACATAGTATTGTATTAAGTTTCATTATTTTAATTTCTTATATATATATATATATATATTATTACCTAATTATTCTAATTCACTTAATGAACATATACCTAATTCTCTCCTAAATTTAGTGAATGTTGCTTCATTTAATGGTTTGGTTAATATATCAGCTATTTGTTTATCTGTTTCTATAAATTCAAGTGAAATCTTTTCTTTACTTACATTATCTATTAGAAAATGTTGTCGTACATCAATATGTTTAGTTCTCGAATGATGAGTAGGATTTTAGAAATATTTATAGAACTTGTATTATCGTAGTATATAGGTGATTTACTTATACTTAAACCAAAATCTTTTAAAGTTTGTTGCATACAAATTACTTGTAAACATGCGAAAGCAGCAGATATATATTCTACTTCAGTTGTTGATAAAGATACGATATTTTGTTTCTTACTAAACCAAGATACAAGGGAATGTCCTAGAAAATGACATGTTCCACTAGTACTTTTTCGATCAGATTTACATCCCGCGTAATCAGCGTTACGGTACGAAACTAGATCGAATGAATCAATTTTAGGATGAAATTATCCAAAATCTGATGTATTCTTTACATATCTCAGAATACGTTTTACGGCTATTAAATGAGTTTCCTTGGGTTGTGATTGATATCTTGCATAGAGACATACACTATGCATTATATCTGGTCTACTAGCGGTTATATATAATATGATCCTATCATTCCTCTGTATAGATTTTGATCAACATCTTTTGATGTATCATCTTTACTTAAAGCAATATTAGTTGCCATAGGTGTCGATCTACTATTTGTTTTTGTTAGATTATACTTATTAATTAAATCTCTTGCATATTTTTTTGATTAATAAATATTCCATTCTTTAGTTGTCGAATTTGTAAATCTAAAAAGAAAGATAATTCTCCCATATGGCTCATTTCAAATTCTTTGGCCATAATATCTGAAAATTCTTTGTTCATTTTTTCATTTGTTGACCCAAAGATTATGTCATCAACATATATTTGTACTAATTGTATATCTTTGTTATTTTTCTTAATAAAAACACATTATCTAATTTTCCTATTTCAAAGTTTGATTGTAATAAATAATTTCATAATCTATCATACCAAGCTCTAGGAGCCTGTTTTAATCCATATAACGCTTTCTTCAGTTTATATACATGATCTGGTAATTTTTCGTCTTCAAATAGTGGTGGTTGCTCTATATATACGTCTTTCTTGAAAATCCATCTAGAAATGTACTTTTGACATTCATTTGATATAATTTGAAATTATTATAATTTGCAAAAGCTAGTAAAATTCTAATAGCCTCTATTCTTGCTACAGGGGAAAACGTCTCATCGTAATCTATTCCTTCTTCTTGAGTATACCCTTGTGCTACTAGTCTTGCCTTATTTCTTACTACTTCACCGTGTTCATTCATTTTATTTTTATATACCCATTTGCTTCCTATTATTGTTTTATCCTCTGGTCTAGGAACAAGTTCCCATACTTCATTTCTAGTAAACTGATTCAATTCTTCTTGCATAGCAAGTATCCATGAATCATCGGAAGAAGCTTCCTTTGGATTTTTGTGTTCTATAGTTGATATAAATGCAGTATTACTCATATTATTTAATTGATTACGAGTTCTAACAACGGATTTAGTATCCCCTAAGATATTTTCTACAGGATGGTCTCTAAGTAATCTTATTCTTTCATTTGGTTGGTTATCTTCATTATTTATTTCATTAATTTCATCTTCATGATCGTCTTCATTGTTTTGAGTTATACTTTTATAGTTTTCATCAAAAGATACGTTTAAAGTTTCTTCTATAGTGTTGGTTCGAGTATTAAAAACTCTATAAGCCTTGCTTCTTTCTGAATATCCAATAAAAATTCCTTTATCTGATTTTGAATCAAATTTGTCTAAATTATCTTTTGTATTAAGTATAAAACATTTACTTTCAAATATTTTAAAATATGATACTTTTGGTTTCTTGTTATATAAAAGTTCATAAGGAGTTTTATGAGTCAAAGGTCTAATTGAAATTCTATTAATAATATAACAAGCTGTTGCTACTGCCTCAGCCCAAAAATTCCTTAGTAAGTTACTATCGGATAACATAGTTGTTGCACATTCTTGTCTCGTTTCATTTTTACATTCAACTACTTCATTTTGTTGAGGAGTTCTTGGAATTGAAAATTTGTGGGTTATTCCCTTTTTATTATTCAAAATTCTCATTTTCAAATTCTCCACCATGATCGCTACGTATTATTTTAATTTTTAGTGATAATAAATTTTGAATTCTTTTAGAAAAAGTTTTAAATTGATCAAAAGCATCACTTTTATTTTTAAGAAACAAAGTCCAAGTGTATCTAGAAAAATCGTCAACTATTACATACACATGTCTATTTTGATTTATTGATTGAGTTTGAGATGGACCAAATAAATCCATGTGTATTAACTCTAATGGTTTTGAAGTGGTAATTTCTTCTTTTGATTTGAATGAACTCTTCTTTAATTTTCCAAATTGACAAGCATCACATAAGTTACTAACTTTGAATTTCATTTTAAGTAATCCCCTAATTGAATCTAATTTAGAAACTTTAGAAATATGTTTGAAATCTATATGACCGAATCCCTTATGCCAAATCCAGGGATCACTTGTATTGGTCATAAAACATAAATTATCTTTAGAGATTTTCATACTTAATATATAAATACTTTTCTTTCTATCTCCTTCGAATATAACTTTTGAATTCCTATCTTCTATGAAACATTTATTCTTTTCAAATTTTATTTTATACTCTTTATCGCAAAGTTGACTTATACTTAGTAAATTGTGTTTTAAATTCCTAACTAATAAAACATCAGAAATAGTAGGAGTTTCAGAATTACCGACATTGCCGATTCAATGATGTATTCTTTAGAATTATCTCCGAAGTTTACCAATCCACCATCTTCATATTTCAGATTATTGAGTAGTTCTGGATTTCCAGTCATATATCTCGAACAACCACTATCCAGTATCCATTTGTCCTTTTTCATTTCCACCAATTGCTTTCCATAATTTGAATTTTCAATAGCCATGTAACACAGTAGTTCATGATTTGAATTTCCAATAGCCACCTTTTCAGAATTTGAATTACCAATAGCCACTTTACCCATCTTTCAACTTTTGAAGTTTCAAAAGTCATAGAATTCATCCTTTTCTGTATTGAACAATATTTCAGTAGATCATGTGCTTCTTTAGTATTAATATATGCAGACTCTTTTAATATTGATGTAATGCATGAATTGACACTAATAATATCAGAGATTCCAAAATTTTCCATTTTACCAAAATTTCAAAAATCAAATTATGATCTTTTTGAAAAACCTGGCTCTGATACCGATTGTTAGGGACTGCGGAATGGGTCATTAAGGCAAAGAAAACACTAGAGGGGGGTGAATAGTGTTTGTAAGAATTTAAAAAAAACTTAAAACTAAAGAGAATTGTTGAATGAATCAAACAACACAAACACAATCACAAACACAGATTTAAACACAAATGTAAAATAAACAGAAATAAAAATACAGAAAAGGAAAGAACACAACGAATTTTATACTAGTTCGAATTACTCCTACGTTTAGTCCTGCACAACGCTGGATTATGCATATTTTTATTACTCTTTCAATAGTCAATTACACCTCCCTGATTTCACGGCTCACAAGGAGACATCGATTCCTACTTTCTAGATTTCACGGCTCACAAGAACACATTGACTCCTATTTCCTTGATTTCACGGCCCACAAGCAGACACCTATTCCTACTTTCTTGATTTCACGGCTCATAAGAGCACACAGACTCCTATTTCCTTGATTTCACGGCCCATAAGGACACACCTAGTCCTCTTTGACTCACAATAGGGTTTATTCAACCCAACCAATTACAAAACAGCCCTATAACTCTTCAAAAGCACTTGATTCAGATAGTAGATAGTAGAGAGTGTAGAGAGAAGAATTTTTATCAAAACAGAAATGAACTGATAGAGTATAAGTGTAAAAACCATAAAAATGATTAAGAATAATGGTGGGTTGAAAGAGTGTGAAGTTAGAGAAGAAGATATGTTAAAAATTAGGTTTTAACCTCTTTTTATAGAGTATGAACGGTTGCAACGGTTCTGAAGCGTTTCAAAAAGTGAAAAGACGCTTCCTTCAAAATTAGAAAAAATAACTATTATATGTCGACATGCCCTTTTTGCTACGTCGACATACCCATGTACATTTTTGATTTTCGAAGCATTTTCAAGTGTTTTGATATAAAACTAATTCTAAAAATTATTGAGTAAAATTCTTGTGTTGTAAATTAATATTATATGATAGAAAAACATATGAAAACATATATTTAAACTATATAAATATATTTATAAAATTATAAGGTTTTAAACTATATAAAGTATAAATATAAAGTATATAAAAAAAATCTAAGTTTGAAAAACAAAATAGAGAGGATTGAGAATAAAATAGAAAAACAAAATAGAGAGGATTGAGGATAGAATTGAAAAACAGAATTTGAAAATTAGAATTTGAGCCTGGAGTGCTATTTAGAGTCTTACAAAATCTAGACTCTATAAATATATTAATCTTCAACTCTTGAACTCTTGAAATCTTGATTACTCATGAGTCTTGAGATTTCTCCGATCTTTGAATCTCTATCATCTTTATAATTGTACTGTCTTCAGTAATATTTCCTGTATATAATTCCTTCACATATATATATATATATATATATATTCTATACAAAAAGTGTTAGCATATATTTTATAATCAGTGATAATTGAAATAAGGTTGTTGTCATCAAAACTCCATTCTCTAACATAGGGATCGACTGAACTCCCTGGACGCACAAAGCAACCACTAGGTCTACTAGAACCAGGAATGTTGCAACTTCCAGTCTGACCTGAAATCTTATAGCAAACTCGTCTTACGCAGCCTCCCCTACAGCCTTCCCACCTTGCCGATCCAGACCAAGTTAGGTGACGCAATCCTCCGTGTCACCAAGACCACTCTACCATATCGGTTCCCAACGCGACGGAGGGAAATGCTATAGCAAACCACCTCTAACATGGTTCCAGGCGGGGGCAGTACCATGCCCTAGATGGATATTACTCACATGGACAGATCCCTTCCAATCGTAGCGGACATAATTTGGTCCAACAATAACCAAGCGACTTTTGCTTCATCCGAACCAAGGCCTTAGGCAAGAAACCACCTTCACTCAATTCTCAATGGCTGAACCGAATCGACTATAGGAGCTTGGGGGATGCTTCCACCCAGTACTAGTACTGGGATCCTCGGTGCAGAATTGGATTCGTCGCAATGACTCCTTGGAGATGGATGTGGATGACATCCAGCGTAGTCCATTCACACGGGAAATCAGAAACTCTCAAAATCCACCGGATTTCAAGCTTTCAGTCCTGGAGCCCTACAATGGTAGGACCAACCCGACCATACATATCATGCGATATATTCTTCATATGGAAGTGTTATCAGCCTCAACCATTGTCATAGCCAAATGCTTCCCTCTATTTCTCACAAACATAGCCGGAATGTGGTTTCGGAAACTAACAACTGAGTCGATCAACAACTGGAATATGTTGGTCACTTGATTCGTCGAGCAGTTCAGAGTTCACATTTCCTGACCAAAGAGCGTCATGTTCCTTACATTCATCAAGAAGCTGTAACACCCCGAAATTTTAACGACACTAAAGATGATGCATTAAAGAATAATTTGTGTGAAATACACTATTAACAATAAATTAATAATAACTTAATTTAATATTCAGAATTAAGTAAAACGGACTACGCCATTGCGTCCGCCTCGAAATTCTAGTTAAAATAGACACCTGGTTTGTGTAATTCGGATAACGTATGAAGAAGTTATTAAGGTATGAAGTTTGTATATGCACAAGAAGAATATATATATATACATACATACATATACATATATATATATATAATAAGTTCAGAAACTCAAAAATGGGTCTAGAAATTCGAAATTCGGTTCAAAATTCGATATTTGGGAAGGCGACAGATTTCCCGCTCAGGTGGGTCTACCCACTCAAAGGGGGTCGACCAGTAGGTTGACCCACTCAAAGGGGGGTCGACCCACCCCTGACAGATCTGGGCGAAATACTTCGTTTTGTATCTGGACACCTTTCTGAGAAAGATTCATTGAACCCTAGGCTATATAAAGGATCCTAGACCTAGGTTTTATTCATATAAAAATAGTGACGACGGTAGAGCTCTGCTGCAACAAAGATTGAATGGCCTAATCTACTCCAAATCTAATTCAGCAAGCATTATACAAATTCAGTGATTGCTACAACAACAAAATTCAACGTGTTCTTCGCAGTAATTTGGATCCATTTCCTTAGATCTATTCACTGTGAGTTCATGTTATTTTTAGATCTGAATATTTAAATAGTAATCGTGATATGTATATAAAAATTGGATCTTGAATCGGTGCCTAATCAGTTCTATTATGACTTATTCCTCTTATGTGTTCTTATATGTTTATATCGTCACCAAGTCTAACCTTGTCATAATATGTCCATTCAGTTTTTATGCCTATTTCTACCATTATGTTATTGATTCGTTATTATGCCTATTCTGATTCTATTCTCTCCCTTTTTTCCCTTTTATTTTTATATAGCTAGGCTACCTTCGAGCCTTGGCCTAATGCTAAAAAATGCAAACGTGCGAAATTGGGAAAGACATAATTTAGGGCATAATTGATATTGGAAAAATACGAATATAAGTTTGGGCATAAAATGTGGAAATATACAAATATGGATTTGGGGACATATATCATGTTGTATAACACGAATATGAATTTAGGCGAACATTGGAAAATATGATTTAGCATAAATTATGTAAAATATGATTTGGGCGTAAATTGGAATATATGTTAATATAAGTCTGGGCACAACTTGTATTGAAATATGTGAATATGAACTAGGGAGATAAATTGGAAAATATGTAGATTTGGGTTTGTGCATAACATATATATATATATATATATATATATATGCCTTGACTTATAACTTGGGGAAAAAGAGCATATGGTGCATAATTAAAAGGTGAATTGAAAAGGGGCGTAAAAGTCTATAATTTGAATAGTGAATTGGGCATATAATTAAATATGGGTAAAAAGGGTATGAACACCTATAAGGACATAGGTAAAATTGGATAATAAAGAATGCCTAGGATTACAATTAGAAATTATAATTGTACTTATGACACGAGGTTAGGTTGCATTAGTGGTGGAAGTCTGCCCGGACCCGACCGACATATCTAGCAATCACTAATGTTGAACCTAATGTGAGAGGTCTAAGTGTGCAAATATGAGACGTGCTCAGACACGAGGTTAAGCCCAATTCGTGGAATAAGTTTGCCCGAACCCGCCCGACATATCTAGCATCCACAAATGACAGGTTAAAGTGGGAGGTCGAGCATACTGTAACCATAAATGAAAATATAGTAATAAATCTTGAATACTTAACCTAGTTGAATCCATAGGGATTGTATGAATAAAACAAAGACGGGGTTAAGTAAAATTGGTTGAACGGTAGGTGGGTTAAGTAAATCTGAGGGGGTGGGTAATATTTACATATAGGCCCATAAACTTAACTCGATAAGGTTATGTAATTAAGACACCTAGTGGTATAAATAACTAGTAGAAATAATAAAGTTATGTAATTGGAAGACACCTTGTAGGGTAAGCATAACTTGTATAAACGATAGAATTAGATATGCGTAATAATCTGCTAAGTAAACAACGATAAATTGAAGTGACGATGTAAATTGAATTTATGATTAAATGAGAAAGAATGAGGAAAACTTGTAAAATAAATAAGTTATATTTAATCATAAATGGTAAGTGACATCTTAATTAGGAAACATGTGAATTGAGATATACTTAATAACGTATTAAGGAGAACATGTTATTGTAATGATGTAACCAAGCAAGAATATAAAATAGATTGTGGATTACAGACCTTGGGCCACAATCTAGAGAATAACATGTTGTGGGCTTATTAATATACTTAAATGGATTAAGTTATATGATTGAAATTAATAAGCAATAGAAACTTGGTAAATTGGAATAAGAATTCAATATGAACGAGAATAACCAAGTTAAATGGGAACCTGGGGAGGTATGGCAAGCGAGTAAAAGAATGTTTAGACATAGGGTCTAACAACATATTAAAGAAAGGCGCTTGGATCAGTATATACGTTTGAGGGTGAATAACTCAACGAGGTAGATCATCGAGGTGTTATAAGAAACGAGGGGATCGCACATTCATATGATTGTTGTGATGGCTCCAAAGGACTAGAAGGGGAAGCACGCGACTTCCTGAAGTACATAAGGTGCTCCTAGTAGTCCTCTGTGTGGTGACAGGTGTGTGGGCCTTGACTGCAGATGTAGGTATGCAGTCAGAATGTTGTGACAAGGTGACGCTAGGGTAGTTCGGCTGTTGCCTCATGAGGAGGCAGAGGGTCACGACCAACAAGCATAGTAGACCGTCGGATATCTGTCATCGACAGCCAACGGGATGCGAAAAGACTAGAGCTAAACCCAAGATACAATTTCACCTTTCACTATCGAGGTACAGGGTTGAGGGTAGACGCGACATGGATGTTTAGATTGGTTGTTATTTGGGGCGGTCGCTTAGCTCTTGTCGTCTTTACTAATTGAGGGAGGGGCCGAGGTGGGGCCATAGCTACCATGGAAAACAGACCATAGGAATATCTGTATTTGGAGGCTCTTAAAAGCGGGCCTGTACAGGTATGGAAAAGCTCCTGACCGAGTTCCGTGTTTCTTGTTTAGCCCTGCTATGGAACTCGGTGCACATTAGAGGACGTGCGATTGAGGCATCGAGCTATAATTACAGTACATACGTGGGACAGTCTAGATACATGCATATCTGCTTTGGGTGGTGTATCATAGACTAGAGGGCATTATTCCGATAAGGAATCTGATTTGATCAATGGTGGCAGTCCATACGCTTATGTAGCATAGTAATGGTAGATATATGCGGAACGTAACATTTTATATAGAGATTCGTACATCACTCTGGCGTAGGATGAGGGACTGCGTTCATTACGGTGGAGACCGTGCGAGTGGGGTACCATGGGGTATATCTCAATATTGAGAGATAGCTACATATATTGTATTAAGTGAATCCATGGGAAAGTAAATGGGTGTGATGCACGGATAATTCTTGAGTTCTACTAACCCAGGTAACCTAATAATCAAGAAAATGTAATGGAACGATATTGGTAGGGATCATTCTATTTTTGATATACTAGTATCGGTGCGGTGTAAAGAAATGTATTTAGGAAGCGTAATATATCATGTTCATCTTATCTTACCTAGTTCTTGCGACTGTAGCATGAGGCTCGGGCTAGAGAGTCTCAAATTCGGTAAGGATGGTCCCTTGCCTTGGTTCATGACGGAAATCCAATTTTCAATACGTGACATTTCGGTTTTGATTATAAAGCCTAGTATGGCGACATAGTAGCATGAGATACTATGCCGTCCATGATTGATACATTTATATTTGAAGTTGTTTTCTTCACTTATAGTAATAATAAAAGATTAAATTTCGCGTATCAAGCATTATTTGACTATTATAAGGTAAAACCCTATACTCCGGCTTGCGTTGCATTGTGTGATGGGACCTGGGTCTTATAATAGCTTCATTGTTCTTTATTTAGCATTGCGCTACTTGTTTTATGCACTGGTATTCTTAGGGTTTAAAACCCGTTCCGTGTTATATGGTGTGGTCCCTTGATTTACCTAACTTTAAAAATCAAATTAATAACTATTTTAGTTCTTACACTAGTCACATGACTGACCTGGAGTTTATTATTTTAACCTAAACTCTGGGTGCCCCATTTTTCCACATGGGCAGCTAGTAGTTGGATTTTGCAGATATTATATTCACAGGATCCTGCTTTATAGCTGAAGGGATATTCGAAAAGCTCTGTATCCGTGTATTTCTTTCAGTTGTGTTTTGTATTATTTTTCCACTGCTAATGTAATTTAAATCTCTGATTTTTATCAAATGTATATTATTTATTCATACTCTGTTATATTCTTGTACTCTGATGTAATAAGCAATGAAATGTTCTTCTGTTTGTGTTCTGATTTGTCGTATTCTCAGACAATCCGTTCTTTCTCTTCTCTTCGGAGATCGGGGAAGTTTGGGTCGTCACATCACACTTTTTATTATTACTGTTATCTTGTTCTTCCAGTTTTATATACCTTCCATGGTACTTTTATTTATTTATATTTAAAAGTAACTGGACTCGCCAGACTTTATGTCTGACCCTTTTTGTTTCCTCTTCTCTCTCTTCCGTTCCCCTCCCCTCCCCGCCCCCGCCCTTAGGTTCTCAGGGTGGAAGTACTTAGAGTTGATTTGGATTCTTTCAGCTTAACTTGGATTTTGGATATAGATGTACCGCATTGACCTCTGGTCAACTCTCTTATGGCTTCACATGGAAAATATGGTTTTATGCTTTTGTACTCTGATATTTTTGGCAAGACAGATTATTTATGTAATTGGTTACTTCAAACTTATGATGTAAACTCAGTATTTGGGACCATGATGTTTTGATTTGAATAAAGTTTTTAATTCCGTTGATATTTTACATGTCTGTCTTGTGATATTATGTTCTTATTTACCAACAACGCTTCACGAAACTTAATGCATTCTCTATAGAGTGACATTAACGGACGTGGGGTGTCACAGAAGCGGTTTGTAGAAACCCTATGCTCCTTCTTAGAAAGATTTAACGTAGCTGTAGCATAAGTCGATCGACCCAAGCCATCGATGGTGCTTATGGCTGCCATAGCTGGTGTTCAGAGCCGATCTGAATTCAGGATTTCTTTAACCAGAGACCCCCAAGGACATTGAAGACTTCTATGCCGAAGCAGATATATTCCTCCGACAAGAGGATGCTAGCATCAGGATGGAGAGTCTCGAGGTACTTGCTACCGAGCACCGAGGTCCATACAATACATTTGGTCAAAACAAGGGAAAATGAAATGTTTCGGAAAAAGAATGATCAGAACGTATGAATCTGGAGAGAAAACAAGTACGATCAGGACAATGAGCTCAACTTATACCTACTAGACGTCTACCTTGACATACGAGGTCTTTACCTTTCCCAAAGCCTTATAGAAGGGAGCCGACCCAAAAAGAATTTGAATTAGAAAATCACTACATGTATCACAATATGGTAGGTCACAGGACCAGTGAATGCAGGCATATGTGAGATCTCATCGAGGATAGGGTTAGATGTGGAGAGCTACCCGAGTATGTTAAGAAATCTGCACTGGCCACACCGCCACAACCCTCTGCCCAAGCTCCTCAGGTTGGTCCCCTAGCTCCTCAAAACGGAAAGGACCCTGACCCTTATAATCGCGACATCATCATCAACTAATCTGGCTTAGATTACTGTTGATACACTTCATTTCTAAGGATATAACAAATGTACTTTTATTTTTTCATTTCAAGCAATATAGTTATGTTGAAATGCACATGTACAGGGTTAGGATTTAATCCCTAGGTGTGCTCTGGATTCAACTATCAACCTATTAGGATTTGTTTTTTCCTATAGTAGGTCCTTAGCAGCAATAAACTTTTTTCTCGAATAAGGATAATGTTTGATCGATTCAAGCATCTTGTCAGGATATGGAAGCCAATACTCAATCTAAGCCGAGCATGGTTAATGCTCGCCACTCCGAATATGCGCAGTGCTAGCCACCATCTCTAAACCGAGCATGGTCAACGCCCGCCACCATACCTAAACATTTTATCAAGCCGAGTATGGTTAATGCTCGCTAACCTTCTTAAATTCGAGCATGGTTTTTGCTCGCCAATCCGAATATGGTTTGTGCTAGCCATCATCTCTAAACGGAGCATGGTCAACCCCCGCCACCATACCTAAACATTTTATCAAGCCGAGTATGGTTAATGCTTGCCAACCTTCTTAAAGCCAAGCATTGTTTATGCTCGCCAACTCGAGTATGGTCAGTGCTAGTCACCATCTCTAAACTGAGCATGGTCAACGCCCGTCGCCATACCTAAACAATTTCTTAAGACGAGTATAGTTAATGCTTGCCCACTTAACCAAACTGAGAATGGTTTATGCTCGTGCTCTAGGTATAGTTTATACCCTCCCCCCTTCTTTAAACCGAGCATGGTTTGTGCTTGTCACTTGGATATGGCTTATATCCCCTTATTAAAACCGAGCACGGTTTATGCTCATACTTCTTGAATTCCGGGATTTGGCATGTTCGCCTCTAAACCCTTTATAGGAACTATTTTACTCAACAAGGACCGGGTTTTATTACACTTTTATGAAGACGACTTGGCATGGTCAATCAATTTTCTGGAACTCTCGAAGACTTGGCCTTAGTACGGTCGGTAGTGGATGTCGGTTTCCCTACCTTAATATGATCTCCAACGGTCGTTGGTTTTTTGGCCTTAATACAATCATCAATGAACGTCAGTTTTCTGGCCCTTATAATATGGTTTGGCGTAACCATGGCTTCCAAGATCATAAAACAAAGGCCTTCTACTCAACATCTACTAGACTACAAAGATCTAAAATTTTATAATATGCATAAAGTGGTATAATGGTATCGATGATATAAAAGAGATTCATTCTATGGTTATATTAGTGATATGTTTGTTCTTACCCTATAAAAGAAACCATCAAAAATGTAATTATATCGTAACAATCATATTAGTGATATTTTTGTTCTTACCCTATAAAAGAAACCATCAAAAATGTAATTATATTGTAACAATCATAGTAACCACAGGCAAGTGGTATATTTGACTTGTTCTTTCCTTTTTCATTTTGGTTAAATTCGACCCATTTCAAGCAGGTAAACATGTTAACATAATATCAACGATGAAATATAATGTTATTCCATATAGAGGCCATAAATATAGTACAATTTATGTTAGCATTAGGTCAAGAAATGCATAGGCAGGTGAGCTGATATAGTCCCACTAGGTCGTGGACAAACTGTGATGGTACCATCTGGCGTTTTTCATGTTTAAAAATATAGTGGACCAAACGTTGCTCATTTATTTGGTATAGAATCATGTAATGTAATCATCCAACAAAATTTACAAATTTGGCTGGCCACTAACGTTACATAACTACCAAGAACTTTTCTCTTACTCTCATTTAAGTATCTGCTTAATTCATTTGTTTATTATTACTAAATATTCAAATACCACCTTCATTGGCTATTTTGTTAGACTGTATACAACTCCACTGTGAATTGAGCTATAGGTCACATGATGAATTTTACTCCACTATGACCCCAATGTTATATTAAAACAGTTTACGATTATTTGTAATAAAGGTATGACCGTAGGCAATGATCTTGGTTTCTAGTTACAGAAAATATTTTTATTAAAAAATATAAGACATCTCAATTTTTATACAGAAGAATCACTTGCTAGTTAATATCTGTAGAGTTATATTTAAACTAATAGTAGAGTTAACTGAACAAAATTACACCTCAATAGTCCCTTAAATACAAATTTATTCAAGGTACTAATAATATATAAAACAATGTAAAATGCTAGTATAAAATCATATTGCTTTATGCAAGATATTGATCAATATATAGATTAGCTTAAGAAAATCATGCTTAGATTTCTCCTAATTTTGCTACTTCACTCGTTACATGCACAATCACTTGCCATTTTTAAGCATGTGAAAGTAGGGCAGCATAACTTGGAAGTGTCAACTAATTTCAAGGAATAGGTAAACTTCATTATAATTTATAACATTTAAAAGCTTTTTCCTACTTGTATCATGTTATACTTTATGTCTCCATTCTGATGTTTCTATTGCATATCTTAAGAACATACTATTCATGAATCTTCATGTACGTCATACATCAAATTTCCATATATTGTCCCACCAATATGTGCAATCCAGCTTCAAGACTTAAAAACTTCATTCAGGTCAAGTATAACTGCATACTATTATATATGTTCTCACAGATAGCGAAACAGAACGAAAACCAATATTTATTTGAAAATCAACTTTATTATCTTACAGCTCATTAGATAGAGATGCATTGGTCTGAAACAGTATGGTCCCAAACTCAACCTATTAGGCTTACTACGCCATCAGGCTCAGTTTAAACGAGCCTTGTAAGCTCAGTTTAAAACTGAGCCACTCGGCTCAGGTAAACTGAGCCCATGGGAACTGAAATACTCATGATTTTTTGTTTTTTTGATAAGGAACTGATATTTTCAATTTAATGTGATATTAAATGAATGTAGACACTTCTAGAAGAAGCGGAAGAAAGAGGAAATTGGATGGTAGTTGTAATGAAGCAGTAGAAGATCTAGAAAACGATCGAACTGCATTTATGCATTGAATTTTGCAACTTAATTATGTATTGAATTTAACAACTTAATTATGTACTGAACTTGTTCGTTGTTAATTAACTGATATTTATGTCGTTACTTGATTATGAATGTTGTTTATTGGTATTCATTGAGATATACTTTTTAAATTGAGAATAATATTAGTTTTGGATTCATATTAAATATCAGTTGTATTATAACCATGTCAGTTATTAATTGACTATTAATGTTTGAGTACGGGAATTACCAACGCATATATCTGTTACCGTTAAAGTTTATCTTTGTTGGGAATGAAAATCTTGCAACATTTATAACCGTTGAGAATGAAAATGTTTCAACCTTTATGGGTGTTGCAAACAAAAATCTTCCAATGTTTATAAGTGTTGCAAAGGAAAATCTGCCAATACTTATAATCATTGCAAAGGAAAATATATCAATGCTTATAAGCGTTGGAAGAAAAATCTATTAATGCTTATAAGCATTGGGGAAGAAAATCTACCAATGCTTATATGCATTGAAAATAAAATGCCAAGCCCTTATAGCAACACTAATAAGCGTTGCTGAAATTGTTTGCGACGGTTATACTCATTGGGAATCACCTGTTTTGGTTAAGCTCATACATCAGTACTATAATCATTTTATTGAATGACTGTGGCAAAAAGAAGTACATGATATTGAACTTGTCTCCTATGCATTTAATTGAATGACTGTGAAAATCATTTTATTGGTTTGGAACTGTCTGATAAAGTTAATCCTGCATTTTTGCAGAGTATTTTGAGATGGAGCCCGGACCAGTAGATCCGAGCGTGTTATATATGCAGGCCCAACACAGGACATCGAATGCTAATCCGACGCAGGTAGCAATTTGTTACTATTTTCATATTTTGATGTTTAGTTTTTTAGACGTCAAACCCCAATTTTTGTTATGTATTAAATTTGCAGAGTGGTAGTACAGAGTTTGTCATTGACCACTCGTCCTCCCTTTTGAAAGTGACATCTGAGGATCCTTGTGTCGTCACCGAGATCGAGAGGGCTGGATTCATAAATATTTTTCGCTTAGGTTACATCCAGCTCGATCATAGCCTTGTCGGTGCTTTACTGGATAGGTGGAGGCCTGAGACATCCACATTTCATCTACCAGTCGGTGAGATGACTATCACCTTGGCAGATGTTGCGGTTTTGCTAGGATTGCCTATTCATGGCAATGTTGTTGCGTTTGATGGTGCGCGACATGATTATTTGCAGCTATGTCACGACCTACTAGGACTGGATCCACCAGCCAATCAAGTAAGGGGTCAAAATTCGATTCATATCGGATGGTTCCGTAATCAGTTGGCTGGTGATATTTCTGCAGAAGCCACCCAGTTAGAGGTTGAGCAACGGGCTCGTTGCATTTTACTACATATTATTTTCTGCAGAATGATGGTCGATCATGCCAAGACCCGTATAGATTTGAGATGGCTATAGTTTTTAGCTGATCTCGGGAAGTGCACATCATATTCGTGGGGTAGTGCAGTGTTGGCCTATGCATATCAGGAATTGTCCAAGGTCGCGCTGCAACAGTATAACTGTTTTGCCGGTTGCCCGACGCTACTTCAGGTATGAAGCGAATGTCTATAATTTACTGTTATACAATGTGATGCATCATTCTCTTTTATTAATAGTATATTTTTGTGTACACAGCTTTGGTCCTAGACTTATCTTCCCGTCGAAAGATTAGCAGTGACGCCCGATCCTATCGATGCCGCTTGGAGCTAGGTATACTTATTTGATCATTTATTTTATTAAACACAACACATAACATTTCCAATGTATGTACCTTTTATTATCATGTAACAGGTGGGTTGGAAAAAAGGATACGCGGTATACACCACGACGAGAGTTGTACTTTTACCGCAATGAGTTGGACGTCCTTATAGACGAAAAGGTTACATGGTATCCATACACTCCGGAGGTACTTGCCCCACTACCAATCACTTGCAGAGCTCATAGATACCTTTGGACGACGAGAGTACCTATGATAGCCTATACCTTCACCGCTTGGCACCTTCCCGATAGGGTTATGAGGCAGTTCGGCTTGAGGCAGCATATACCGGATGATGCACCGCCTTACATTGAGGGCTACAGTGCGCAAGACTTTCATCTGCATCATGCTATGTGGGATGACCACGATAACCATATTGAGTTCGAGAGGGAGCCCCCCATATCCGTGGCGCAGTACATGAGGTGGTACTGGAACATAACACGACGCTACGTCCTTACTCCCGGAGTAGATACTGCGTTAGCACCGTATGTTCCTAGAGCACCACTAGAGAGGAACGTGGTAAGTTGATGTGTATACTGTAACACCCCACCTCCGCCAGGGTGACTCTTGCAAGCACTCTGACTTTGGAGGGGCGTTTGAATCAGGTAAACATGCATAATGATATATCAAGGCAGAACAAGAACATATGTATATGCGTAAACAGAGTAAATAACATAGATAAAACAGCGGAAGATTTTAAACCATTTCAAAATAAGTCTGTTACATCATAATGTCAACTTCCCAAATAAACCAGTCTAGATAAAACAGCATCAACTGAAAACTAAAATACATAAATACTAATCCCCAAAAGAAGTGACAGCCACAGCTAGCTTCATGTCAAACCGTACATGAGCTAAATCCCACAAGCAAGCAGTCAGAAATCCAGTTAAGCTCCAGTATTCCCTCCCTGAGAACCTGGGGGGGGGGGGAACGGAAGAAAAGAGGCGAAAGAAAACAGGTCAGTCAAAAAGACTGAGTAAGCCCTACTACAATCAATGCAAACTGATAAAGTTAACTGGCATGAGAAGCAGGTATGATCATAAGGATAACAACATACTAGCATGATGATTAACTAACAAGGTAGATAAAGGTGTCATCGCATAATCAGGATTAAGGTTTTGCACCACAAGTGTACTAGCAAACTAACATGACTTGAATAAACAAGTATTGATCCCTTGGCCCAAACTTTGGCCCATTAACATGAAGTGACCCTAACCCGCGGTCCAATAACATGAAATGACCCTAATACGAGGTCCAACCAAATGGTCTAGTCGATCGGCTCCCTAAGCCTAACTCGTCACGTGTTGGTGTCAATACGGCCCAAACATAATTGTAGTCAGACTGTACCGGGTCCACCCTTCGGGTGTATCAAGCCCTAGGGTGTCAACCCCTGGACACCATGAACATGAGTGCACAGTCCCGATCTACTGGTACCCGTGCATGTTTTCTCTGGCTACGGACTATGTGCACGACCAGAGTCCGCCCGGAACTACACCGGCGTACCCTCTGCCGTCGCTTTTGGTCACTTACCTCCAGTCCAGTAATCGTGCCCCCACCCTAGCCTAGTCCCTAGGGTCATGATGATACTAACTTGGGATTACTGCTGGAGTGGGCCCCTATTGCTAGGATTTTTCTAGTGGGTTAAGTACGGTTTAACCCCCTTGCTAATCATGGATTAACTTGGTTAAGTGTAACGATGAGTTCACGACTTAACCCCGATTAATCTACCGAGCCAAAATTGGTTAAGTACTAAGTGGACCATGACTTAACCCTAATCATGAGGCATTAATTTAATGCGCCTTAACCTCTCACATTAGACCTTGTTGCGGTTACTAGTTAAGCCGGGCGGGTCCGGGTAGCTTTACACCACAACTTGTCTAACCTCGGGTCCAAGGTACAACATGATCAACTTCTCACATTGGGTCCTATTGTTTGTAGCAACTAGTTAAGCCGGTCGGTTCCGGGTAGGTTTACGCTACAAACTCAACCCAACCTCAAGTTGGCCACACTTATCTTTTCTAAGTGTCATGTCCATCATATTTCCAAAACATGTTACAAGTTTTCAAGCAATTGGGTAGACCTAACTTAATAGGTAAATTCCCAATGGGTAGACCTAACTTAATAGGTAAATTCCCAAGCTTATGTTTTTATGTCTTTTACTTTTACCCAACCCCAAACGCAATCCCATCGCTTACATATCGCAATAGCGCATAAAGGATAGAAAGAGGGAACTTGGCATAATCATGACATAAAAGTGTTGAAGCCACAAGTTCAACATGGTGGCATATAAAATGTTCATGTGTTCATATATTTGCATATTACATATTTTGGCCTCAAAAGCATGCATAAAACCAAACTTAGCATATTGGTGATACATGGTGCTAAATGACATGTAAAAATGGCCATAAGTTCGCATTTAGCCTCACATGCAAGTTATCATAAGAGATATGATAACTTACATGTTGCCAAAATGCAACCTTTGGCATAAAGCTTGAAGCTTTATGTTCATAAACCCAAGATAAGCTTGCATAACATGATAGCATGAATAAAATGTTCAACCCAAACTTGCATAGCATAACTTGCATATCATATGACAGCTTGCATATCAAACTTGCATGACATAACTTGATGAACTTGCATATCACATCATAACATACTTGCATAACATGATAAACTTGCATATTACATCATAGAAAACTTGCATAACATGATAAACTTGCATATTACATCATAGAAAACTTGCATATAAACTTGCATATCATACATTTAACTTTAAAGTTTAAGTATGAAAGTAGAATAGGGCTTACAATGATTAAGAAGTCACAAAAATATGACAAAGCCCTTATTAAACCCAAAATGCAAGCCAAAATGATCAAAAACTCTTCCTTTATGATGCTAATATAAGAACTTGACTTGAATGCAAGCTAATGATGATCATACAAGTCTAAAAACACTTGTATGCATGGAAAATCTCATAAAAAATTTGTTTAGGAATTTTATGAAGAGAGTGGAGGCCATGAGAGGATTGATTTTGCCATAGTTTAGTTGCTAGAATGAATAATGATGATTTAGGGCTAGGTTAGGGTCTTATTTATAGATTAGGCAAGTGTTTTAGGCCATAGGATTAAACCCTAGTTCCAATCTCAGCCCTCAAAACCGAATCTGGCCCCCAAGCTCAACACATTCTCAAAATGGTGCACCAGGCTAAACAGCCCGTCTGAGCCAAGTCGACAGCCCAGTCGACAGGGCTGTCGACTTGGTCTAACCAAGTCGACTCCCAAGTCGACAGGGCTGTCGACTTGGGGTGTTCTAGCGGGAATTCTCCCGCCTGGCCCAAACTGGCCCAATTTTCCAAATTCAGCTTTGAATTTGAAATCTGTTTTTGCTTAGAAGTTTTCTGAAAACTTCGTTGGGCCTTAATCGGGTCATACGGACTCCGATTTTCGAAAACTCGGACTCTATTTCGCGTATTTTTCCGAGACGAACGCAATGGCATAACCCGTTTCCCTTGATTCAGATTTATAAATTAAATTCTGCCTCGATTTACATCATTACAGGTTATTGAAAATACGGGTTGTTACATTCCCCCCTCCTTAAAGGATTTCGTCCCCGAAATCTTCAAGTTAGGAAGAACGTATCCTACCATCCAACCATCCATCTACTCAAAACATCATCCACGAGCAATCATTGTCCTTACAAGATTCTAAATGTTGTATTAACATATGCAAAGGTGTGTGTATATGTACTTATCTAATGCAAATATCATCAATGCAAATTATGTTAGTGAAATGAATCCATATGTATGCAATTCCTAACATAATGTATAACATCTATATGTGTGCACATCACATACATCCATATGCAACATCCATGTGATAACACAAAAATTTTCATCCATGAATAAGCATAAACACTCATGCATATGCAATATGAGGAGTGTGTGAGTCGATCTAGTGCCTAACGTGTATAATGCATCCACGAGTAACCACTTGCAAACACTTGCAACCACTTGCAACCATCAAGCATAACATGTTTCAAACACATGTTTCGTCCAAAGGTTTCTACCTAAGGCTCTCATGACAAGATTAACACGATAAACTAGATAAACATAGATAGCAAAGAGAAAGATATGCTAACAAAGAAAAGAGATTGAGAGTGTACCCTCAAAAAGGAATGGATAAAGCCCACGCATCTTCTCCTCGGTTTCCCAAGTTGCGTCTTCTTCGGCTTCACCCCACTGAACCTTCACCAATTTGACCTCTCGATTCCTTAACTTCTTGGTCTCTGTCCCCAAGATACAAATCGGAGCTCTCCTCAAGGTAGCCTCTTTCTCCATTTCCACATCTTTCAGAACACTTGGCTCAACAACCTCTGCTGATTCATGTAAACACTTCCGGAGATGCGAGACATGAAAAACATCGTGTACTCCGGCAAGCTTCTCGGGCAACTTCACTCTATAAGCCATCTGCCCGATCCTCTCTATAATAGGGAATGGTCCAACAAACCTCGGTGCCAACTTCCCAACGGCTCCAAATCGGACCACATTCCGCAAAGGAGAAACCTTTACGAAAACCATATCCCCAACATCAAACTCCAAATCAGTTCTTCGCTTATCAGCATAGGATTTCTGTCGGTCTTGGGCCGCTTTCATCCGTCTCCGAATCAACTCGACCTTCTCGGATGTATCTCTGATCATATCAGGCCCAAGTATAAGCTTATCTGTAGTCTCCCACCAACATGTAGGCGACTTGCACGGCCTCCCATATAAAGCTTCAAATGGTGTCATCCCTATGCTTGCCTGATAACTGTTATTATATGCAAACTCAACAAGAGGGAGATGGTCTTCCCAAGTACCACCAAAATCCAGAATACAAAGCCTCAACAGATCCTCGAGTACCCTATTCACCCTTTCGGTTTGACCGTCCGTCTGTGGGTGATAAGCAGTACTTAGATTCAACCTCGTGCCCATGGCTTCTTGCAAGCTATTCCAGAATTGACTTGTAAAGATTGGGTCACGGTCACTGACAATACTAGAAGGGACTCCATGTAGTCTCACAATCTCACGAAGATATACAGACGCTAGCCAAGATGCGGTCCTCTTGCTCTTTACCGGAATGAAATGAGCACTCTTCGTAAGTCTGTCCACAATAACCCAAATGCTCGTATTCCCTTTCCTTGACCTTGGTAGCCCATCGATAAAATCCATGGAAATACTCTCCCACTTCCATAGTGGAACGTCTAGAGGATGCAATAGCCCACCGGGCTTCTTCGACTCGGCCTTGACTTGCTGGCAAATGATACATCTAGAGACAAACTCTGCCACATCCTTCTTCATCCCAGGCCAAAAGAAAATGCGCTTCATATCTTTATACATCTTATCTCCGCCTGGATGTATAGTCAACTTAGAGTGATGCGCTTCCTCAAGAACCTTTCTTACCAAATCTTCTACCATGGGAACACATAACCTTCCGTCTCTCCTCAGCCAACCCTTGTCATCAATAGAATATCGAGCGAGATGACTAGACGTCTCTCCTCGAATTAGCTTATCCATAATATCAACTATCTGAGGGTCTTCTCTCTGCGAAGCCCCAACTTGATCAAGAAGGGTAGGTCTGAGTTCCAGAGATGCTAAAGAACCGGTCATCGACTCAACCGCCAAAGAGAAATCAAAGGTTGCCACATACTCTAAATTCTTCATCTCAACGAATAGAGGACTTAGGGTCAACCTTCTTCTACTCAATGCATCAGCCACCACATTCCCCTTGCCAGGGGTATAGGCTATCTCAAAATCATAGGACGCCAAGAATTCCATCCATCTTTGTTGCCTCAGATTCAGATCCTTCTGAGAAAAGAGATACTTCAATGACTTGTGATCGGTATAAAGCTCAAATCTTTCGCCCAGAAGATAATGGCGCCAAGCCTTGAGTGCATATACTATTGCTGCCAACTCTAAGTCATGAGTGGGATAATTCTTCTCATGTACTTTGAGTTGTCTACCGCCAAAGCATATCACCCTTCCTTCTTGCATAAGAACAACTCCTAACCTCGTGCCACATGCATCGGTGTATACTGTAAATAACTTCCCTCCATCGGGCAAAGCTAGAACAGGTGCTGATGTGAGAGCTCTCTTGAGCTTCTGAAAAGCAAGCTCGCATTCTATGCTCCAAGCAAAAACCAAATTCTTCTTCGTCAATTTAGTGAGAGGAGCGGATATCTTTGCGAAGTCCTTGATGAACTTCCGGTAAAAACCCGCAAGACCTAGAAAACTTCTCACTTCGGTTGCATTCCTTGGAGTCTTCCAATCCTGAACTGCAACTACCTTAGCAGGATCCACCGCTAAGCCTTGCTTAGATACTATATGCCCAAGGAATCTAACTTCCCTTCTCCAAAAGTGACACTTGGAGAACTTGGCCTTCAACTGATGCGCTCTAAGCGTATCCATAACCTCCATGAGATGCCTTGCGTGCTCTTCCTCATCCTTAGAGAAGATCAGAATATCATCTACGAAGACCACGACAAACTTGTTCAAGAACTCCCTGAACACCCTACTCATCAAGTACACGAAATATGCGGGTGCATTAGTCAAGCCGAACGGCATGACAAGCCATTCGAAGAATCCATCTGGAGTTCTGAACGCAGTCTTGTCTATACTATCTTCAGCTACCCTGAGCTGATGGAAACCCGTAGCAAGATCAAGCTGAGAGAAAACAGAAGCACCGACAAGCTGGTCAAAGAGATCATCAATCCTCGGTAACGGGTGTCTGTTCTTCTTAGTCAGCTTATTCAACTCTCGATAGTCAACGCAAAGTCGGAGAGAACCATCCGCCTTGGTAGCAAATACCACAGGCGCTCCCCATTCAGATATACTTCGTCTAATGAAGTTCTTCTCAAGCAACTCTTTCACTTGCTTACTTAGCTCCCGCCTTTCACGCGGAGCCATATGCCGAACGGGCAAAGAAACAGGCTTTGCATTATCCACCAGATAAATGCGGAAATCAATCTCTCGCTTAGGGGGCAACCCCTTAACTTCATCGAAAATATCCGGATACTCTCGAACCACTCTCACAGACTGAAGAGTTTCCATTGACGAGTCGAGTGATTCCAGATAGCACAACATGACGGGACCTCTCGGATCACAAGAAATCTCTAGGGTGTTTCCGAGGCGAGTCACGAGCCTCACAACCCTATGCTCACAATCAAGGATGGCTCCATATCTGGACAACCAATCCATGCCCAATATCAATCCGTATCCCCTGAAACCAAGAACATAAGCACTACACAAGAACTCTACACTCAGTATAGAGATCCTCAAATCCCCACATATCATAGACAGATGGGCAGAACCCCCAATAGGATTTGAGACACAGACGGGATCATCTACCAAGCTAGTACTAAGGTGCAAACTATCAACAAGATCAGATGAGATAAAGCTATGCGATGCACCAGAATCAAACAAGGTACGAACTGGAAAATCAGAAATATATACAAGGCTCTCAACAGAAATACTACCTCGATCGGGAACTGGAGCGACATTGAGAGCATGAACTTGCACTCCTGAAGGTCCAGCACGCTGAGTCTGACCCTGGCCTTGCCCTTGCTTCCTCGGGCAATCCTTACTGAAATGTCCAGTCTCACCACAGAAAAAGCATTCACCATTCTTCCTTTTCCTCTTCTTACAATCCTTAATAAGATGCCCAACTGAATCGCAATAATGGCACTTCCCCTTGTTGTTCTTGCCCTTGTTGTTATTGCCCTTGTTGTTGTTTCCCTTGTTGCCTTGACTCTTGTTCTTGTTCTGATTGCCTTGACTGCTCTGACCACTTGGATTACCCTGATTTCCTTTCCCCTGGGAATCAGTCTTCTTGGCTTGAGTATCATTCACCTTGATCTCCTTCTTGACATCTCCCTGAAGTAACGCCATATCAACCAAGCTCTCAAACGTGGCCCCATGGGGAATATGCGACATAGCCAATCCCTGCAACGGCTCATTCAATCCTCTAGCAAAACGAAGAGCCTTCTTCTGAGGAGTATTCACCATATCTAAGCCAAAACGAGCTAACTGATTGAACTTGTTCACATATTCTTTGACAGACATATCTCCTTGTCTCAGAGTTATGAACCTCTCCATTTGCAGATTCTCCTCAGCAGAAGATAGAAACTTAAGCATGAACCTTGCCCTGAAATCGGCCCAAGTCTCAACAGGCCTAGTGCCATTGGTGACTTCCCACCAATAAGCGGCTTCATCCTTCATAAGCCAAACCGCCAACAAGAGCTTCCTCTGATCGTCTATCCCAAAGATAGCAAATAAATCCTCGGTCTCTTTCAACCAATTTCTGGCCTCTACAAAAGTCTCAGTGCCTTGAAAGTTCTTGCCACCCATTGCTTTGAAATCTTTGCAAGACTTTGCGAAGTCAGCTTGAGGATGCTGAGGGGGAGGAGGAAGAGGAACCTCAGCGACAGGAGGAGGAGGAACATTAGCGACAGGAGGAGGAATATTAACTACTGGAGGAGGAGGAGGAACATCTGCGGGGCCGGCTTCGGTCGCCCTAGCCTCCAAAAGTCTCCTATACCAAACAGGTGCGTGCACTCCCTCCGGAATAGCAAAGTTATCGGCCATGCTGAAAACGAAGAAAAAGACAGATTTAGAATGGCGAAAAAAAACGAAGGAATTTTGCTAATGGCTTTTTGGGGAATAGCCTTTAAAAATAAACTAGACTTTTCTTTGGAAAATACTTTATACTTGGTTTTGAAAATAGTTTTCCAAAAGTTTTAAAAACCTTTTTGTTCCTTCTCGTAAACCATATGCTCAGATACCAAATGTAACACCCCACCTCCGCCAGGGTGACTCTTGCAAGCACTCTGACTTTGGAGGGGCGTTTGAATCAGGTAAACATGCATAATGATATATCAAGGCAGAACAAGAACATATGTATATGCGTAAACAGAGTAAATAACATAGATAAAACAGCGGAAGATTTTAAACCATTTCAAAATAAGTCTGTTACATCATAATGTCAACTTCCCAAATAAACCAGTCTAGATAAAACAGCATCAACTGAAAACTGAAATACATAAATACTAATCCCCAAAAGAAGTGACAGCCACAGCTAGCTTCATGTCAAACCGTACATGAGCTAAATCCCACAAGCAAGCAGTCAGAAATCCAGTTAAGCTCCAGTATTCCCTCCCTGAGAACCTGGGGGGGGGGGGAACGGAAGAAAAGAGGCGAAAGAAAACAGGTCAGTCAAAAAGACTGAGTAAGCCCTACTACAATCAATGCAAACTGATAAAGTTAACTGGCATGAGAAGCAGGTATGATCATAAAGATAACAACATACTAGCATGATGATTAACTAACAAGGTAGATAAAGGTGTCATCGCATAATCAGGATTAAGGTTTTGCACCACAAGTGTACTAGCAAACTAACATGACTTGAATAAACAAGTATTGATCCCTTGGCCCAAACTTTGGCCCATTAACATGAAGTGACCCTAACCCGCGGTCCAATAACATGAAATGACCCTAATACGAGGTCCAACCAAACGGTCTAGTCGATCGGCTCCCTAAGCCTAACTCGTCACGTGTTGGTGTCAATACGGCCCAAACATAATTGTAGTCAGACTGTGCCGGGTCCACCCTTCGGGTGTATCAAGCCCTAGGGTGTCAACCCCTGGACACCATGAACATGAGTGCACAGTCCCGATCTACTGGTACCCGTGCATGTTTTCTCCGGCTACGGACTATGTGCACGACCAGAGTCCGCCCGGAACTACACCGGCGTACCCTCTGCCGTCGCTTTTGGTCACTTGCCTCCAGTCCAGTAATCGTGCCCCCACCCTAGCCTAGTCCCTAGGGTCATGATGATACTAACTTGGGATTACTGCTGGAGTGGGCCCCTATTGCTAGGATTTTTCTAGTGGGTTAAGTACGGTTTAACCCCCTTGCTAATCATGGATTAACTTGGTTAAGTGTAACGATGAGTTCACGACTTAACCCCGATTAATTTACCGAGCCCAAATTGGTTAAGTACTAAGTGGACCATGACTTAACCCTAATCATGAGGCATTAATTTAATGCGCCTTAACCTCTCACATTAGACCTTGTTGCGGTTACTAGTTAAGCCGGGCGGGTCCGGGTAGCTTTACACCACAACTTGTCTAACCTCGGGTCCAAGGTACAACATGACCAACTTCTCACATTGGGTCCTATTGTTTGTAGCAACTAGTTAAGCCGGTCGGTTCTGGGTAGGTTTACGCTACAAACTCAACCCAACCTCGAGTTGGCCACACTTATCTTTTCTAAGTGTCATGTCCATCATATTTCCAAAACATGTTACAAGTTTTCAAGCAATTGGGTAGACCTAACTTAATAGGTAAATTCCCAATGGGTAGACCTAACTTAATAGGTAAATTCCCAAGCTTATGTTTTTATGTCTTTTACTTTTACCCAACCCCAAACGCAATCCCATCGCTTACATATCGCAATAGCGCATAAAGGATAGAAAGAGGGAACTTGGCATAATCATGACATAAAAGTGTTGAAGCTACAAGTTCAACATGGTGGCATATAAAATGTTCATGTGTTCATATATTTGCATATTACATATTTTGGCCTCAAAAGCATGCATAAAACCAAACCTAGCATATTGGTGATACATGGTGCTAAATGACATGTAAAAATGGCCATAAGTTCGCATTTAGCCTCACATGCAAGTTATCATAAGAGATATGATAACTTACATGTTGCCAAAATGCAACCTTTGGCATAAAGCTTGAAGCTTTATGTTCATAAACCCAAGATAAGCTTGCATAACATGATAGCATGAATAAAATGTTCAACCCAAACTTGCATAGCATAACTTGCATATCATATGACAACTTGCATATCAAACTTGCATGACATAACTTGATGAACTTGCATATCACATCATAACATACTTGCATAACATGATAAACTTGCATATTACATCATAGAAAACTTGCATAACATGATAAACTTGCATATTACATCATAGAAAACTTGCATATAAACTTGCATATCATACATTTAACTTTAAAGTTTAAGTATGAAAGTAGAATAGGGCTTACAATGATTAAGAAGTTACAAAAATATGACAAAGCCCTTATTAAACCCAAAATGCAAGCCAAAATGATCAAAAACTCTTCCTTTATGATGCTAATATAAGAACTTGACTTGAATGCAAGCTAATGATGATCATACAAGTCTAAAAACACTTGTATGCATGGAAAATCTCATAAAAAATTTGTTTAGGAATTTTATGAAGAGAGTGGAGGCCATGAGAGGATTGATTTTGCCATAGTTTAGTTGCTAGAATGAATAATGATGATTTAGGGCTAGGTTAGGGTCTTATTTATAGATTAGGCAAGTGTTTTAGGCCATAGGATTAAACCCTAGTTCCAATCTCAGCCCTCAAAACCGAATCTGGCCCCCAAGCTCAACACATTCTCAAAATGGTGCACCAGGCTAAACAGCCCGTCTGAGCCAAGTCGACAGCCCAGTCGACAGGGCTGTCGACTTGGTCTAACCAAGTCGACTCCCAAGTCGACAGGACTGTCGACTTGGGGTGTTCTGGCGGGAATTCTCCCGCCTGGCCCAATCTGGCCCAATTTTCCAAATTCAGCTTTGAATTTGAAATCTGTTTTTGCTTAGAAGTTTTCTGAAAACTTCGTTGGGCCTTAATCGGGTCATACGGACTCCGATTTTCGAAAACTCGGACTCTATTTCGCGTATTTTTCCGAGACAAACGCAATGGCATAACCCGTTTCCCTTGATTCAGATTTATAAATTAAATTCTGCCTCGATTTACATCATTACAGGTTATTGAAAATACGGGTTGTTACATATACTATTAAATACAATCAGTTTCATTTATTCATTCTATCTAATTTTCTTTTAAATTTGTAGGTTGCTGGTATCAAATGTGTGTGGGAGTAGGCAGAAAAGCTTAGAGAGAGGCAGACTGACGACGAGGGACGAACGATGTGCACGAACATACAGAAGATTTTAGACGTAATTCTATGCGGGAACAAGCTAGATAAGCTGAAACCACCATCTCCTCCACCTCCTGCCGGTTCTCCTCCACCTCCAGCAGCGCACGAAGAATTTGTGCATGGTTCATCTCAACTTGCACCTACATTATCACGTACCAGAAGTGCACGACGCACTAGGAGCAGCAACGGCAGTGGTTCGTCTTCAACTTCCACACCACTAGTCAGGCCGAGGCAAACCTAGTGCACGTTAGATTGACATGTCTAATACATTGGATGATAGTCTTTGTGTATGAATTTGCTATGTTTTGGTACGTTCATTTATTTCGTATCCATGGATGAACCTACTGCATGTTTTTGTTTTGTGTATGAACTTGTTTTGGTACGTTTATTAATTGGATGGTAGTCTTTATGTATGAATTTGCTTTATGCATGAACCTAGTGCTTGTGTTTGTTGAAGGCAAATATTTGCAGGTTTTCTGGTATGCAAGGTTTTTCCGAAGGCGAGTTTTCAAAACTCGCCTTCGGATTTTTCTGAAGGCGAGTTTCCAAAACTCGCCTTCGAAAAACAAACAGACCTAAATCTGTAATTAATTTGAAAGCAAGCCTATTCGTGTTATATTTTCCATGAAAAGGGCTACACACGTGATTTTCCCTTTTATCAATGGAGAAACCCTTCATTATCACCTCCTAGTCTCCATCGTTGGCACGCTCTAGGGATCAAATCATGTTTATCCTCGTTCAGACTTGTTTTTCGCATATTCCTTTTGTTTTGCAACCGTTAATTGGTTTAAATTGACTTGCATATACTATTGGCTAATTATAATGTTTTGATTCTAATATGGTATCCCATGACAAGTTAGCACATGCTAAGGCGATCATTAAAATAACACCAAATAATGCCTCTCTTTTCTTTGATTAAAGTTTAGATTGACAAATTATGTTGCAGAAGTTCGTATTCGTTATGGATGGACTCCTGATTTGTACTACTTGTCATTCCATTGGCCATCTATCATAATCGTGCAATCTCCTGCCTTTAGATCCTCGTTTTCCAAGGTAGGTGCCTCTCCCTAGCCTCCTTTGCATAGGTGGGTTCCCAAAGCCCAATTATGTCCCATACTGAGCTTGAACTTGAAAGAATTTCTATTAATGTTTTTGATAATCCTTCCTCCTTTTCTTTTGAGGATGTTATCGTTCTACCTTTGTTTAAGACTAGGCCTGTCATTTCTCCAATCTCTGCTTTAACCATGCAAATTGTCACTTTTCCACCTTTGTTTGAACTAGGGTTGTTACGGTTGAACCGTTCAACCGCCAAACCGTACTAACCGTTTAGACGGTTACCGTCTACTACGGTAACAGTGACGACGGTAACGGTTGTATAATTTGATAACTGCGGTAAACCATACCAACCGCACATGATCTTTTCTTAGTATTTCATATAATTTTTTTTTTTTTAATAACTTAAGCTTGATAAATGACATATATATAAATTATTTGTATTTTATTTATAGACAATATGCACATGGGTGGTTTGTTTCATAGATAACAAACTAATTCTTAAGAAAAAAGTTAGAATTTGAATTATTTACGAATAACAATGTAAATTTACGGTAATGGTTGCGGTAACGGTAGACAGTTATGATAACAGTTATAAAATTTGTTAACCATCAACAGCGGTTGCGGTTACGGTTGAGGATAAAACTGACGGTTGCCGTAATCGTAACGCCCCTGGGTTTGAACAGTTAGCCTCTTTTGTTACCGCTTGATCGGAAGCCCAATTATTTCATGGGTCCCAACTAGGCGATCTTGAGAGCACAAAGTATTTGACATGCATTATAATCCTGAGCGCTATTGTTATTTTCAAGTTTGTTTCCAAGCATCATGCTGAAGATCGCCGTTTATATTATATACTTTATGGTGTTGACTTCTCTTTAGCTTTGAAAGGTGAATTGGATGAATCAAACATGAAACTTTTGAACAGAACCTCTTGGGATAGATGCTTCTATATTCCAAGGATTCTCCAAACAACATTATGGGCCTTAGTAGTCTCTTTTCTGAGTATTCAAATGTTATTGGTCCCTCATTTGTGATGCGAGTGATGACCCTTTCTCTTTAGAGGACCGATTGATAAGTTTTCTCTAGCTGCTAGGGCTGGAATTTTTTTTCATATTACCACTTACCAGCCATTACCAATCACTACCAATGAAAATGGTACCGAACAATCGGTAATCAATTTGATTGGTACGGTATGTCAAACCACATGGAAATTTGCGGTACGGTAATGGTAATTGAGCATTGAAAATGGTAATTGCCATACCTACCACATATTTGTTTATTACATATCGAAGAATTTTTAATATGTAATGATTTAATAAAATACCTAAAAAAACACTATTACAATACAAGATTGAATGCAAATTTTATTATATATCTTAGAAACAGTTTAATTTAAATGGTATTTTTGTTCATCCATAAAGTTTTCATGCATGTTTGACTACGTAAAATAAGATATATAAATAATAATATAATAACAAAAAAATTAATATTTAATATTTTAACGTGAAATATTGTAAACAAAAAGATCTCATACTAGTGAACGGTAAAAACTTATTACCGATCTCTACCAACCATAAACCGAACTATTGGTAACCGATTTTTTTGGCTGGTAATGGTATGATTTTTCTATTACCATGTAAAGTCGGTACGGTAATGGTTTTGAGTACAAAGTTCAGGCACCGAACCGATTCCACCCCTATTTATGCCTACACCTATATTATATCATATAGTGATCTTCCCACCTTAAAACCATGCATAGTTCCCATGTGCATTTACATAATATACCTATTTACATATTTTTCAAATAAATATACAACATACTGGTTTTACCCAAAAAAAATCTAAATTTTGTAAATAAACAATATCAGGAACAACATATTGAACCCCGCAAAGATTAAAATGTCATAACTTCAACTAATATAATAGTTTCACGTACTGACATGAATAATATATATTACAACTTCAATGTATATGTCAACTCACCATATAACAAACATCAAAATATAGCTATAAGCATTGACAAAATTATGAAACCGTAATCTGTAAAGCATAAACAAAACGGTGTAAATATTTGGCAAACACTATAACAATGTTCAGTTTTCACACTGTAATATCATCCGGTGATTTGAAAAATATCTATTTATCAATGGGTTAACATTAAAAAATAAAAGCAATAACCTTTAATCTTGGAAAGAATCAGACATTCAACAACTTAGTATAACTGACATGCATAGACTTTTCTCCCATCCAATAGAGTGCAGTTTTGTGATTAATTACATTTGGGGGGAAATCAGTTACATACTTGTAATTTAATAGGGCACATGTGAAACATACGCACAAAGTACGAGCGTTTGTTGAACAGACAATTGATCTTTTGGACGTTTATTTAATAAGCAACTAATGTATTAAAAAAAGATTTAATCTTTAGTGCCTTTTGAATAAGCTATTGACATAAGACACATGTTCAGAAGACGCTTGCTAAATATCAATATATACTTTGTGATAAATATACTCTCCATCGTTGGAGATGCTTTTAGAGCATCTCCAAAAGTAAATTTTACCTTACAAAATGTAAGATATGCACCCGAGACTCCTTCCAACGTTGCAATGCAAATTTTATAATTTATAGTATTTCAGGAACCGATTACATACCTTTAATATAATTGTGCATCTATAGAACATATGCTCAAGCTCTAGACTTTTGTTCAACAAGCGCCTTGGATTCAGACATTTGTTGACCATGCATTTGAATTTTTAGGCACTTGTTCAACAAACGTCCAACACATTCAGAAATAGAAAAGAAAAAAAATTCTTATATGCCTATTGAACAGGCCCCTAATGTTAGACATCTCTTCAAAAGCCTGCTCAACATGCATCTTCTTTAAAAACCGCTGAAGGAAATATAAAATATTAATATATATTTTATAATATATATACTCTCAACTGTTGGAGATGCTCTTAATGCATCTCCAATGGATAATTTTGTTTCACAAAATGTACGACTACACGCATAACTCCCTCCAACAGATCCACTACAAAAGAAAAGTTAACTAAAGGCCGAAATTTTCGGTTTCTAACGTAACCATTCAGTCTTTAGACTATATTCAAAAACTGAACAAAGACCGAAATTTTGGTCTTTAAATGTCAAGTCTTAAATAAAATTATGACCGAAAAGTTTGGTTTAAAAAATGTAAAGACCGATGTTTCGATTTTAAATGTTTTTGAAACTGAACTCTAAAGACTGAAGTTCAGTATGTATTCAGTCTTAAATTTAAATTTGAATAACAACAAAATTTAATATTACTTGCAAATAGGATATAATAAATTAGTTTATATGTATATATGATTTTCTGTATTGCTATATCTATTAACATATATGTTAGTTTATGTTAAATGGCATCTAAATACGTATCTTTTCAAAAGAAACTTTCATGATCAAAAACTGAATACACAATCCACTTTTACTAGTACAAACAAGATACACTTAATACTCAAATACAAGATTTAAGGTCCATCACATAATTAAGTAAACAGCCGCTAAACAGTGGAATATGTGCCAAATACTCATTCAAAGTTGTAAAAAAGACAAGTGTCCTCTTATTCCAAAGCTCAAACGCTGATCAATCATGACTGGTCTCTTTTTTTTTTTTACTTCTTGCTTGATGTTCTCCCTTTAAGAGAAGATGATTCATTGATAATTGATATCAGGACTGATCTCGATCATGGCTATGGGTTTCCTAAGCTTAGGATACTTTCTGCTGCTCTTGCTTTTCTTGCTTCTTCTTCCCCATTCATATTTGTTACTTGTTTCTTCTTTTCTCATCGGTGGCAGCAGCTTGAGCATTGGCAAGAACTTGTTCCCCAAACTTCTTGTAGTAGGTCTAGTAATATGAGCAGGAGGTTTAATGTTAACCATTAGCGGCGCATGCATTAACAGCGTTGCCAATATCTCCCAACACATGTCAGGGCAAGGAGCAACATTCTTTGCTTTCACTTTTTGGTACGTCCATGTCATTATTCGTTGGCACATGAACTGGGATTTGATGGAGAGTAAGTTGAGAAAAGTGATGGGTTAATTTTAGTAAAAGAAGGATGTTCATGCGTTAATGGTGAAAGGTAGAGAAACTATCTGGTCATGGGCCTTAAATGAAGGAGATGAACTGACACGTTCTATTTATCATTTATTAATTCATAGGCAGGCATTATAAGCTATCTTATCTTACGGATCACTAAACATAGCCGTTGGGTTTAGGATAAGTATAAAATCTTAACCAATATTGCTTACGTAGTTACCAAAACGCTGAATCTTAAATATTTTGTAAGCTGTAAAGACGGAAGTTCGGTCATTAAGCAGTTTGGACTCATAGAAACAGAATAAAGACTTCTTTTCAGTCTTTTTATTCATAGAATCAATGAGTGATTTATTTCAGTTATTGATCGGTATTTAAATAAAAACTGAAAATATTCAGTTTTTAATTTGTAGTTCGTAATTGAACATATTTTTGTAGTGAGAATGCAAATTCTGTAATTCATTACATATATGGGGAAATCATTCACATATTTTAGTTGGAATGTCTGTTGAATGGATGTCTAAACTTTTGCTGTTTGTTCGACAAGCACTCTCCGTTCAAACACTTGTTGAATATACGCTTTAATTTTTGGGCGCTTACTCAACGAGCGCCAAATATATTAAGAAAATAGTTTCAGTTGAACAAGCTTTTGACGTCAAGTGTCTAATCAACAGACATCTATTTCAAGCACTACAGGAGATAAAGATGAGTTACAAAGTATTAGTACACATTTTGTAATATATACTCTCTTTTGGAGATACTCTTAGGTAATATGTAATTCAGGACAATAAAAATATCTTGTTGCTTGGCATGTTCGCAACTTTTACAGGAGATATCATTTGTCCTTAATGTAGAAAATATTATCGGTATATCGAAACAAAGGTAAGAATAGATATTTTTTTTCTTGTAGTATCCGTGTAACTGGAATTTCATGTGTCATACTTTAATTGTAATTTCAAATTCTTTTACTTAAAGCACATTTAATCAGTACAAACTCATTACCTATGAAGTTATCTAAAACAGTAATAGGATTATTACATGGGAATTTTTTTTTAAAAAAAAATCAAAGCTGTGTCCATTTAATTATTAATAAGTGGTAGATTTTGTTAAAACAACACTGGTTAAAGTTTATTGTTTTAACCAAAATTTTCTTAACAACAAAACCAAACTATGGCCCTCAATTTCCTCTACACAACTTGATCAGAACAACTACAACTGCCACTATGGGCCTCAATTTCTCCAAAATAAAACCAAAAGCCAAATTGCTAACCCAGCTCAAGGTATAAAATCAATCACTCCAATCAATATTAAGGTTTACCTTTTTGTTGGGTATTCCAAACTCCAATTTCTTGAAGCAAAACACAACTACACTTCGTTTTCCAATCTGTGTACCAAACCAACTCCCATGGCCTTCTGGAATCTTTACTTAACCCAATTCATAATGCCAGTATCAATCCATGGTTAAATAACTCAGTTGATTTCATAATCTCTTTTATTTCTAATTCATTATGCTGGAATTTATTTCCAATTCATTCAAGTTCTATATTGACCTGTTTGATGGACTGTTATTAAACCAGTTCAACAACCAAATAACAAACAACCAAATCATTTGAACATATCCAATATTATTACTCATTGGTCTGTATTCACTTTATTTATCATACATTAGTATCAATTGGTCAATATCTGAATGATTTCATTATTATCCATCCGGTTTCTGAATCCTAAATCCAATTCCACTTAATTTCATTTCCATATCCAGTTTATTTCTACCTTACTCAATTTCATTTCATAATTCCATTTGAATTCCATCTTCACTTAACCAGGTTAAGTTTCATTTTCTGTGTTCAATCAATCGATTGGTTTCTAACCAATTCTATTCCATTCCATAATTCAATTTGAATTCAAATCAAATTAAGCAAAACAACCAAACAACCAATATTACTATAGTATAGAAAACTATTTCCTTTTTCTATAAAAATATAATTTGGGCAAAATTATTTCATTTACCTTTTTTATAAAACAATATTGTGTCAAATACCAATTCAATATGGTTTCCGAATAATTGAACCGATCAGTCAACACAATACAAAACATTTTATATAAAATTTACAAATACGCTCTCGTGTATATACACTCCAACTCAATCTAGGGTGTTACTAACCCCATCTCTACTGAGTTATGCCACAGAGCCAAGGATATTACTCAACTAATAGCTCTGATACCACTGTAACGACCCAAGGTTTTTCGGCCTCGAAAATCAACATAAAAAAAACATTTACCGTATCTTATGTCGACCTTCCAAACATCGAAACAACGGAACGTTATGAGAAAGAATTTAGAGGGTGAGATAAGAAAGAAGGAAAAAAATATTAGAATAGAAGAAGAAGAAGAACCAACACAACACAGAGTCTCACATCGCAATGGAACAAAATATAATACATAAATAACTTTATTGAAAGCTTGAAGTAATATACTTACATACATCAGAGTACCATAACAAATATGGACAGTTATGACAACCTGTCCTCAAATACAACACACAGCGGAATATCCTAGATAAAACCATACGTCTGAACTCCTTCAGCATGTCTTCTGAACTTCGTAATATCCAATAACCTGAACTTGTACAACCCGGTCTAACCCGAGCATTACAAATACCGGGTCAGTCTGGTGAACCAGAGTGAGAAAAACTCGCTAAGTTTAAATAACATCACTACAAGAAAAATACCCTATTGCAACTAGTTATTTGCAACAGGCCCCAAATGTCAGTTGCAGTAAATGATATTTCGCAACAGACCTTTTATAGCTGTTGCAATAGATAAGATTTAACAACAGGCTTTTCCTTCCTGTTGCGAAAAGCATATTTTTCGCAACAGCGCTTTCACGTCTATTGCGAAAACATACTTTTAGCAACTGCGCTTTCATTCCTGTTGCAATAGACATATTATTTGCAACTACCCTTTCAAGCCAGTTGCAAAAATTATATATTTAGCAACTGTTTTCACCAGTTGCAAAAATTATATATTTAGCAACTGTTTTCACTAGTTGCGATAACTATAATTTTTTTGCAACAGGTAAAGCCACTTGCGAAAAACGTATTTTTGAAAATTATTTTTCCCCAAGTAATATTCGGTTATAATATAAGAAGTATAAACATAATAGTTAATATATATACACACACACACACACACACACACACACACATATATATATATATATATATATATATATATATATATATATGATTAAAATTCGGTTATAGTCATGAAATACACTACAAGAAAAATATAATGTCATTGCGTAGTAAAAAAATAATGTCATTGTACAATAAAAATATAATAGTTCATTGTGTAGTAAAAAAATAATATAAAAGTACAATAATATAATAGTTCATTATCAATAATTAGTAAATTATAGTTAACAATTTATATTTATTTCTAAAAGTCGTAAATTTGAGTCTATAGATGTTTCTGTATTAACTAATATTGCTTATAAATATTCAACAACTATTTTAAAAAAAGTATTATAAATATATTCAATAATAACACAATATTATTAGCTGTAATAATCAATATTTAATCTTTTTCTAAAATGTGTTACCTTAACATATGTTCAAAAAAAACTTATTTGACTTTTTTTTGTTTTATACGCTAAAATTTTGTTCGTTGCGCACAAATTTTGGCTCCATCCGCCAAACTTTCGTTACTTTTGGCTCCATCTGCACAATTTTTTTGCTCCATCCGCCAAATTTTTGGTCCCTCTGTTCTCTTCGTTTTCCCTAAAAATAAACCTAGATCTAAGCGGTCTCCAAAATAAAAGCGAATCCCTCCCAATCTAACGTAACCCGTCGCCTACTCCTCCGCCCTCTCACTTCCTCCTCTAGACCTGCTTGTTCTAAATCCTGTCGATTACTTGCTATCGACGCCAATTACTTTTCTAATGAAATCAAGGTCATCAAAATCATGCCGGAATCGTTGGACGCTTATGATACTGCTGGTACCAAAATTGAAAATCCTAAGTTCAGTGTTGAAAACAACGAAAGTGTAAACTGCAAAGAGGGGATCTTGGATTCGAAGAAGGAGAAGCAGAAGTTTTGGTTGATCGGGCTTCGTCTTCGTTCGGGATCGCTGCTGTGACTCTTCCCATTCTAGGCATTAGGGGAAAAATGTGAGGAATCCGAGTAGCCGGAATATTCATTTCCAACTCTACACATATGAAAAGGTAACAACCAAATTGAACTCTTTTTACAATCAATCCTTCTAGCTTCTGTTCGACAAGCAAATTTTGGTATGAAACTTCTGCGTATTGTGGAATTGAATGATATTACTGGAGAAATTACTGGAGAAGGAATTACTGGAGAAATTTCTGTTCGACAAGCAAATTACTCCAGTAATATCATAAGGCATGATTTGAATACTCCAGTAAATTCTGCTCGACAAGTAATTTCTGTTCAATTTTGATCGTGATATGATATGAATGATATTACAGGAGAAAATTCTGTTCGACAAGCAAATTTGCGTACTGTCAGCTGATTGTGATATGAATGATATTACTGGAGAAGGAAGCATAAGGCATGATTTCAGTCGAGAAAGGATTGAAACACCATGTATCTCTAAAGGTTCTGATTTATACTCATATTACATTTCAATGAAAACGAGTAGCAGTTGCCTATTATTTTTGAACCGTGCTCCACAATTAAAATGACCCAGTTCCTGAATTTTTGGTTGAGAATGCCATCGTGTTTTCTATATCCAATCATAGGCGTATGAAATTCCAGAAATGATCTATTTCAGGTTTGCATTGGATCTTAATTTTTTTTCCAACCATTTTATCCTTCACTTTGTAATTATAACTCATGGTAACCTCCTTTGTGCAATGCACAAATAGTTACATTGGAAGCTATATTAATGAGTATAGTGTACGCTCTGGGTTGTTATCTTCCAGTATAATGTTATGCATGACGAGAATCGGTTCACATATATGTCATACTTCATCTTTTATGAGTTCCTATTCAAAATACTTGGTGATTCTTTGTATTTCTATTTTGCATATGCTTAGATAACAAGTCTCCTAGTGATCTACATTATATGGAAGCAATTGGTACCAAGCTGAATGTTAGCATATGACATCTAAATCTTGACTCTTTATTGCATCCAAGTGGTTGTCTTGTAAAAAGGTATGTTTCATTTTATTTATTTAAGTCCAGGAAAGGATAAACCGTACATTGGACAAATGTAGTCATGATGGTCCCCGGTCTCCATACATAATATATTTGGATGTATGTAGATTTTGGTGTTTAATGATGTATTTAAATTTACATATTTAGATTTGGACGTATGTACCAATGATGTATTAAACCAACTTTCACCCGATGGTTATGTAAGTAGCCACATATTTTCTTTTGGTGTTCTAACGATAGAGTAATGTGTCACATTGTCCTATCTAGCTCTAATAGGAGATAAATTTGCTTCAATTCCTGTATCTGGTATGTCTTCTTTGAGTTCTTCTAAATTCGTTTGTAATATTTGTGTTTGCCAAATGATCCGGGGTATGTTGTGCTGGTATATCTTTTATTGCATACAGGTTACTATTTGGAGTTGTTTTTTTCTCATTTTTGTGCTTTCGTTTCCTTCTATAAGCATTTCTCTCAACTTGGTATTCTTGGTTGGCACAGGGTCTATTTTTAAGATGATTCTAGGATGACATGAGCCAAGCCTTTGTTTTCATGTGCAGCTTTTTTGGAAGTCTTCGCTTGATAAGCTTTCTTTTCCATTTCTAATAAAGTAAGTTGCCTAACACACTAGAATTCTTCACGTTTCAATTCAAATAGTTATTTCATATTTGTTTTATTATTGCATGTCAATTCTAGGTTTTTATTTGATGTAGAGTTCGCTGGAAGGACATACATATTCATGGATAGGCATGTGCATGTTCATGATCGACAGCAAACCTGGAGCATGAACTGCAGATTTGTTCTAGTGAACTGATGATATTTATTCTCTTGTTATAGTATATGCATGATATAGTAGATATATGAGTAGAAACTACTCTATACGAAAAAAATTGTGTTGTGTGAGTCAAGAAATTGTTATACATGAATAGTGTATGAAAATTGTAGAAACTTTTATTGTAATTGTTTGTATTATTAAAACTCTATTAAAATAAAAATTTTATTTGTTCATTTCATTCTGTGATATACACTAATATTAAAATAAATACATTTAATATGTAATATCTATAAGCTGTAATATTATTTTTTTATAGATTTATGTATCTATTGCAACGGGCATATACTGTTGCAAAATGGTCTGTTGCAACAGCAAAAGCCTGTTGCAAAAAAGTATACCGCAACATCTTATTGCAACAGGCAGAAAATGTTGCAGACTTTTAGCAACTTCGGCTATACCAACAGGCGCAGGCCTGTTGCAATAGGTCTACTGCAACAGATATCGCCTGTTGCGAAAAGTGTTTTTTGTTGTAGTGCATCCATATTGATTTTAAAGTCAAAAATCATTTTGAAAGAAAAAGGTAATAGTAAGACCAGTCCGCACATAAACACGGACGATTTTTACCTTACTATAACCCAAACCAGTTTTGAAATCATATCTGGTCCGATATTATAATAGTGTCTAAATACAAATAAATAGAATCTAGCAAAATGCTTGCATCTCACGCTCCACATATATAGTATACAAACAAAACTGCGAGCGCTTATTGGAGATTGGATTCCAACTATGATAAGGTATGGAACCACCTTCCGATAGTGTATCTCTAGAGGGGAATACACTGGGTTCAACAAGAATGTCTTGCAACCCGGCCGCACATAACCGACCACTCATTTCGCTTGAGTGTATCGAATGTATATCACCACCGGTTGGGCTCAAACCACCGTTTCCTGAAAGGGACAGCATCGAAATAGATTAAAGAAGGAAATAAAATTTCTCTAGATATGTGATTATACACCCTAATGGGAGCGACACACATAGTCATAGTGCCTGCCCGATTTTTGTCATTTTCCAGTTGATGAGGCTTGAGGTTACAATCGTCTTCTTGATCATCTTGTCACTATTCACTTTGAATGCCACATCGTCAGATCCGCCAGGAATCACTAATTGATTTCCTAAAAAATAATCGGGTTGTTAAGTTAAGAGAAGGTGTCTTCTCCGCCGCCACAGAAATACGTTTGTGGAAAGCAACGTACGTAACCCCTTTGGAAATACTCTGTCAGACATCCGTCCATAAAATTTGTCCTGGGATTGGGCAAACCGAAGGCACTCTCCTACTGCATCCTTGAATTATCCTATGGACCAGTAGCGAGTAGTCCTTGCAATCCGTAAAATTTCACTTATGACTGAATCACGTCAGAACAACCTTTGGTTGCAATCGAGAGAATATTCGACAAGTAATCCTTCCGCTTATGAAGATCCACGGTCTTCAATTTCTCCATCTTTACCAACATCTTCAACGTTTTACGTATTTGTTGGTCGAAATGGTTTTCGAATATAAATTCGATCCCGGTCTTTCCATACCAACAATCGACTTGGCCAGATTTTGATAGTCGGTGTTTTAACTATCAGAATAAACAACCATCATCCATAGAGAAATAAAATGGATTCAGTGGTCTAGTATACATCGCTAGTTGGCCTCTTTAGTTAAACAGTCGTTAATTTGATTTCTAAAAACTTTCGACATTTGGATTACCGCCTTTCCAATTTTTATTCAACTTATAATATGTTTGAATAGGTTTAATTCAAATTAACGAAGTAAATGATTTCGGAATTATTCTCCAAATATAATTAATGATATTTTTTTTGAAATGGAAAATGGACAATATAAGTTGAAAATCTTATTTGCATATTTTATCTTGTTATATCCATACAAATAACGGTGCTTAACATTTGCAATTTGCATTCAAACATATTTTTAATTCACATAAGTATATAATTGCATAGACTTATAAATAAAACGATAATTTACAAAGTGTGACAAAGGTTATAAATTGCAAATAAATGTCGTATAAACAAACTGACAAACGGAGTAAAATACCGTGTGCGACGCACACGCTTTAATTGTTCATTTACAAAGGACAATCACAACTAGATAAATTACCGTGTGCGACGCACACACTTTAGTTGTTCGTTTATAAAAAATAACAAAATCTTTGGGTTTAAACAATACAGTCATATACCCTTCCTGTTGGTTAAAGATCATAGAATAGAAATAAATTATACTCATTCACTTATTCCCAGAAAACTTATAATCCTTCAAATTATCGTTCATGACATTCTTTATGGAAATACTTATTTTAATCACTTCCACTATCCTCGTATCTAAACTAGTATCATCCTTGGATAATCATGAAGTCATTACAAGTTGGGGTATTTTATTTACCTCTCAGACCTTGAGACGACAACAATCTTATCGTCGGAATAAATAGAAGTTTATCAACGAATCCCAAATTCCAGTACCCATTCCAAAGTTCGACTTATCGTATAATCTCTTTTATAACCACTTATCTTAGTTTGTTTTCCCTAACCTCCATTTCATTTCCAAAACATTTTGTCTTTAAATCTTATCGGTAACTCTTTCACTTTTATACTCAACACCCATTTCTCTTACTTCCGTTCGAATTTCGATTCAAATTTAATCTTGTTTAAAACATTTCTTTTTATAGAATTTTTTCAAGGATTAAATCAAAAACCTAACTCATAAACATGAGTAAAACTTGTTGAAAATCCTTTTCAATTTAATATCATATTTGCCTCTATTAATCGAGTCTCGGTTACCGGATCACTACCTCAAAATTCATCTTCAACTCCTTTCATTTGAAAGTTTACCTAATCATTAACTACTTATAAAATAGTTAATTTTACCTTAATGGTTATTCTAAAATGATAATTTACTTTAACAATAATTAACATTCTAATAATATGTTTTTGATAATCTATCCTCGTTCAAGCAATTTACTTAATTATCTCAGAACCAAGTTAACCATTAACCAAATCCATTAGTCCTTTTTCCCTTGGTTATTAACAGACAAATGTTGAATTTTAATTCAACGATCAACGATAAACCAATCATTCAGTTGTACTGGTTAAATGGTTCATATGAATATAAACAACATATTTGAGGAATCCGGTTTGATTCCTCCAACCTGTCCTTTCCTGCATACAATGGGTTACTTTAAATTCAATACGATAGTATATGGTAAACAGAATAAACAATTTACCTAATAACAGACAAAAATCAATTTATAATGTCCATTCAATCATCTAATTATATATTTATGTAACCAACAAGGTAAGTTACCTCGTCAGGATATAATCGTTTAGAATAACAATTTAATCCGATTAAATTAAACAAATGTTTAATTTAATCAATAAATATTAAAAATATTCATTCTATATGCAAACAGTCAATCATTCATCAACCTGTAGCAATCATTGCACACAAAATAAGAACCCGGTTTATAAAATATAAACGGGATAAACTGAGTGAGTTGAACTCACCTTGATCTCCATTTGTCGACGAAACAGTTCATCTCCGTCAATCCAGCTTCATGGTGTTACGCTTGTTAGTACGGTTCCATCATTCCATGTCGGGTCCGATTCTGATAACATACGAGGGCGTCACACACAATTCAAGTCATAGTTTTAAATCTAAATTACTAAAAGCTAATTTTTATTAATTAATTACTTTAAAAATATAAATTGGTCACGTTAGTCCTGGTCGGCATATTTAAATAAACAGTTAGGCACCACATAGAATATACTACCGGTAACAAGCCACATGAACTAATCTTTTACCTGCCGTGCTATAGTCACTCGTCCTTCCAGCTGCGGACGTTCCCAAAAACATAAACAACCCAACTCGTTCAATTTTCCTTCATTCATTCCATACCCTATTTCAATGCTTTGAAAGTCTGCTTCCATTTTTCTTCTATTGACTGCTCCTTCAAGCCACCTCACCCCCTGTTTCCCCTTTTACCCAACGCGTTCAGCTTCCCTTTTTGTTTTGTTTTTGTTCCTTGTTCCTTTTCTTTGTTAAGCAGACGCCCTCCTTTCCTTTTTTCTTTGCGTTAAAACTAACGCTACTCCTTTCACAGCACTGCACCATCCATCTGCGTTTCATATTCTTTCACACCCGCTCCTGTAACTCCCCATTCTTTTTTTTTCCACGAAAGTCCATCCCAAATGCCTCCATGCATCTCACGTTAGTTCACATATTTCTCACTTACCTCTACCGTTGGCCACTACTATGCACACACCACCGAACTACCCGAACTTGCACAGTAAAATAATCCACTACCACTATCATGACAATCCCGATGCGGCCATTACAACCTCTCCCTCATGCATCAGCTATTGCATGCCATGCACCACTCTCGCACAACAGCTACTACCGCCTGCTCCTCTTCGAAACAGCGCAGTCCGCTCTCAATTTCCGGTGACAACTTGGTCTTGCTACCCTGGGCGCCAAATTGACCTCGGAATACGGCATCCCCTCCTATATACTCGCCAGTATTGAAGCTTGGCTGAACCAGTGCGCCATAAAGCAACCAGCGTCAGTTCTTCTCGAGAGACCAAATATCTGAAGCACGAAAGCTTCAGTTCGAACAAGAAGCTAGTAGAGATGATCCCTCTAATCAATTGGCTATTGTTGAGAATATATATATATATATATATATATTAAAAGAAAAAAGACGTGGTCTAAGCACTGAAAGAGGAAGGCCTTCGTGCCTTTGGTTTGTGGAAAACGAAGACGAACTGTGTTGTATTTATAAGTGGGAAACTGTGGTCGCCACGGTACAATTTTATATTATACATATTTTTAGGTCGACGCTAGTGTTTTAGGTAGCTGCTCATTTGTTTGAATTTGGACATATACCGTACTATTTATAAATTTTATATTGCCTATATGTGGTATTTACTATGGTGTCCAATAGAGGAAGAAAAAAATTGAGTTGGCTGTGTATGCAATATTATTGTTTCTAAGGGGGATAAAAACCACATCTCTTCTTTCAATCAACAAGAGTCACATGCCTAGGTCGGCTGAGCTATGCTTTGCTTTAAATTACATGTGCCAAGATATTGTAAATCAAATAAAGTTGGCAAGGTTTGGTGTGTGCGTGCAGTGCAACTTCATGTGCGTAGAGAAGGTAGGATAGATGTGCTTATAGTCTTTAGACTAGGCGTTAGGCCTATGGGCTGTGTGAGTAGAGACAGGCTTGCATGTGTGTGAAATGACTTAAGACTGCACAGTTTTGGGTAGAATGCAAGGTAGGTTTTATGTAAAATTCCTTAGGGCTTAAGAATAATCGCATAGGGTAAGCATATAAAGAGAAAGTTTAGTTTGGCCCTCACGTTTCATAGGGTCTGCTGCACTACTACTTTTAGCTTAGTAGTGTTTGTATCTTAGCATGTCATGGGAGAAGCACCTATGGGTATAAAACAGTAAGCAAAAGAAATAGGCCAGTAGTGTAGAGTTTCATTTCCTTAGTTTCGAAGTTACTTCAGTATACCAGTTCTACAAGGAGCATGTTAGGTGTGGGCTATTTAGTTTACTTTATAGCGTGATGGTGAAAGTATGTGTTCCATTATACGGTGTATAGGATGGAGAAATAAGAGAGTGTAGTTGTGCTTAAGGTAGGCCTATGCACTATTTTGACTTAGACATAGAGTAGGTTATCTAATTTTGTTTGTACGTGATCGATAAGTGGGTAATTATCTAAGGTGGGTTTTATGTTATGACTTTGCTTTGAAGATAAAATATTATATGATCTTCATATAGTAAAATTTTATTTTACCGTTAATTATCGCTATCCATTTTATTACCAAATCAATATTTAACACCAATTTAAATATTGTAAATAAAATGGTCGAAAAATCTGGAACGTTAGAGGATAACTATTTAAAAGATCGTGCCCTTCAATTTTTACCAATAGGGGCTTTTCTTACTAGAAAGAATCTGCCTATTTTCCAATTCTAGCTCCAGAGACAAACATGGATTTGTGAATAACTGTTTATCAAAGAACAGTCACAAATGACATGTTTTGTACGGCAGTTGAAAATCAGTAGCAAAAAAGTTAATGTCTGTTGTGACGTCTGCATTTATAACTATTGTTAAACGGAAGCAAAAAAAGGTTAACAACAGACGCGAATGACCTGTATTGTAGTAGTGTATATCGCAATTGCTCGTGGAAATGAAGATAATTGAAGACAAGCTGCTAAAGCAAAAGGGGTAAAAGCCGATGAATTTGTGGTAGATATGAAGGAAAAGTTGACCCTAATGTGCATTGAATGAGGAAACCACGAGAAAAGAAAAAAACAACTTTGCAACAGCGATAGTTATGTCCTGTGTCATGTTTGGAATTGTTTCGTGTATTGTTATGGCAATGTATTGCAGTGAAGTACCATCCAAATGAAAAAGCATGCATGGATAGTTTTTCTTCATATATATATATATATATATATATATATATTGTCGGGAAACAATGGCTGAGTCGCGGATTAGGTTGCTTTCTTGAAGGCGATTCGGCGATCTGGTCGGAGGTGGAAACCAGTTCGTTCCTTCGCCGCCGCTTCTAGGATAAAACAACCTCTAAAACAATAACTGATTTGCTTGCACAACAAATCAGTGCAGATTTGCACTTTCTGAATTAAAATACTGCTCGAGAATTTCTAAGAGAAAATTTTAATGGCGGCTGAGAGAAAAAGAGAAATTGTGATTCGGTAGGTATTCTCGTCTGAAGCTAATGACAATATATAGGACGAGAATTAGGGTTTGGGTTTACTGATTAGTGGGCCGCTTTAATGAAGGATAAGAATTTTTACAGTTGCAGAAATCTTTTCCATAAAAAAACGGTTCGAAAAAGGCTAAGTTTTATGGTCCAAAAAATATAAGTGTCTACACCACGAAACCCAAGCCCAAGCCCGAGCCCGAACCGAACCGGACCGGGACGGGTCGAGTCGAGTTGGTCGGTCGCGCGCGCGTGTGTGGTAGTCATGATGCATGGTCTCCTTCCTCACAACAATGCATGTATTGGGAGCCCAAGGCCCCAACATGATTTCTTAGAAACAAGTATAAATACTTGCTTCTTTCATATAATCCCATAATGTGGGACTATTCTTATATAGGAGCCATTCATACACTTATTCAAGATTTTTAATAATTCACTTAATGTTATAAAACATTTCCAACAATCCCCACTTGAATTTTTTAAAATATTTTCGAGCAGTTTCTTAAAAAGCATAAGATTGTGCATAAACAAAGGTGTCTTTCGACTTGAACCTTTGCATAGTGAATAAGATTCGGTTTTTACTAGAGTGACACGTAGTCCTGAACTCTATTCTTGACATCAAACCACACACAATCTTTTCTATAGTGCAATCAAATAAGCCCGTGCATTTATGGTCATGCATGTCTATCCTAGTTTAGTGAATGCTCTAGAAGTTTTGCCCGCAACTCCATAGGAAACGGCCACATTTCCACATTCACAAAGGTGAGTCTATCAAGAGCACTCCTGAAGGTAGGTACTCTACTCCACATAGAGTATAGATCTCATTAAGAGTTTCTATTAACTCATGCTCTAATCACTTCAGGAATACATGCTTCTTGGTTTATTAAATAGCATGTTCAACTCATATCACTACACAACTTGTTATTACCCATTGAACCTAGTTTTTGGGATCTCTAGTCATTTAGGTCGGGTTACCATTGTGCGTGACTCAACAATCTAAGGGCAATAGTCCCATTCTTTTAGAAGAGTTATGGACTTTCTCTCTGGACAGTCCTTTCGTCAAAGGATCTGCCAAATTTTCCTCACTACGTACGTAATCCACTCTAACGGTACCTGTGGAAAGTAGTTCTCTAATCGTACTGTGCTTATGACGTATTTGTTGTCTCTTACCGTTATAATAACGGTTCTGAACTTTTGCAATAGCCGCGGTACTATCGCAATGTATCAACACAACCGGTATCGGTTTTTCCCATAAGGGAATCTCAGCTAGCAGATTTCTCAAATACTCTGCCTCTTCACTAGCTCTAGCTAGTGCTATCATCTCAGACTCAACAGTAGACTGAGCCAAAATAGTCTGTTTCTTGGATTTCCAAAAAACAGTTCCTCCAGCGATGCTAAATATATAGCCACTGGTCGCTTTAGAATCATCAAATAAGGTATTCCAGTCTGCATCGGAATATCCTTCAAGTACAGCTGGAAACCTTTCATAATGTAATCCAAGGTTCATGGTTCGTTTAAGGTATCTCATTACCCTTTCAATAGCTTGCCAGTGCTCTATACTAGGTCTACTGGTAAACCTGCACAATAATCCTATGACATAGGCAATGTAGGGTCTAGTACAATCAGTGGCATAGCGAATGCTGCCAATGATGCTCGCATAATCAGACTGTCTTACACCTTCACCAGTGTTCTTAAATAACTTTACACTGTGATCATATGGTGTATTTGCAGGTTTACAGTCAAAGTAATCATATTTCTTTAGTATCTTCTCAATGTAATGAGATTGATCCAAAGAAATTCCCTTTTCTGACCTAGTAATCTTAATACCAAGGATTACACTCGCCTCATCTAGATCTTTCATATCAAAATTAACACTTAATAAGGATTTGACTGAGTTTATGGCATGAATATTTGACCCAAAAATGAGTAGGTCATCTACATAAAGGCATATAATAGTGCAAATGTCATTCTCAGATTTGTAATAAATGCATTTGTCACTTTCATTAACTTTAAAACCATTTGAAATGATTAAGTTATCAAATTTTTCATGCCATTGTTTATGTGCTTGTTTTAAACCATATAATGATTTATCTAATTTACATACTTTATGTTCTTGACCATGTACTACAAATCCTTTAGGCTGCTCCATATAAATTTCTTCGTCTAATTCATCGTTCAAAAAAGCAGTTTTAACATCCATTTGGTGTATAAGTAAATTATGGATGGAAGCAAGTGAGATTAAAACCCGAATGGATGTTATTCTAGTTACAGGTGAAAAGGTGTCAAAGAAATCTATATTTTCTTTTTGTTTAAAACCTTTAGCTACTAGTCGTGCTTTATATTTATCTACAGTGCCATCAGGTTTTAATTTCTTTTTAAGTACCCATTTACATCCTATAGACTTACAACCAGGGGGTAAATCTACCAAGTGCCAAGTCTTGTTGGATTCTAAAGAATCCATCTCATCATTTATAGCCTCTTGCCAAATTTCGGCATCTAAAGAAGATAAGGCCTCTTCGAGGTTTATGGGATCCTCCTCGATAGTATAAGCACAAAAATCCGAACCGAAGTCTTTTATGGTTCTTGCTCTTTTACTTCTTCTAGGTTCAGCTTCAGAATTTTCATTAAGTTCTGTTCTAATTGGCATATTTGAAGTGCCCCCACTATTCCTTAATTTAAAAGGAAATTTAGTTTCATAAAAATCAACATCATTTAATTCAATTATATTATGTGCATTAAGGTCATAAAATCTATATGTTTTGCTATTAATAGCATAGCCTATAAATGCACATTCATATGCTCTACTTGCCAATTTTATTCTCTTAGGGTCTGGAATGCGAACATAAGCTAAACAACCCCAAGTTCTAAAGTATGAGACATTGGGTTTATGATTCTTTAAAATTTCATAAGGAGAAATTTTATTCTTAGATTTGGGGATTCTATTCAGAACATAGCATACAGTCAATAAAATATCCCCCCACCAATGTTTTGCTGCACCAAAATTTAATAATATGGCAACTACTAGTTCGGTAAATGTCCTATTTTTCCTTTCTGCTTTACCGTTCATTTTAGGAGAATAGGGTGCAGTTCTCTCATGTACTATACCATGTTGTTTATAGAAGTCCAGAATTGAATTAGATTCGTATTCTATTCCTCTATCACTACGAAGTCTCTTAATTTTTCTATTTGCTTGATTCTCAATCTCAGTTTTGAATGTTTTAAACATATCAAAAGAATCACTTTTATTTTTCATAAGGTATATATATGTGAAATCAGAGCAGTCATCAATAAAAGTGATAAAATAACGATGTCCCTGGCTAGTCAAAGTGCCATCTAGTTCACATATGTCAGAATGAATCAAGTCTAAGCGTTCAGAAACTCTATCAACGGATTTGTGAGGTTTCTTTGTGATTTTAGCTTGTGTACATAATTCACATTTATCAAGTTCAGATTTTGTCATTTTAGGTATCATATCTAGGGTACTTATGTTACGGATTATTCGATTATTAACATGACATAATCTAGAATGCCAGATATTAAAATCACACAACATGTAAGCAGAAGTAGTCATTTTATTAGATTCAACATTCAGTTTAAACATACCCTCACAAGCATAACCCTTTCCCACAAAAGTTCCCTTATAAGTTTGGGTGTACAAATCAGCCCCAGTTACTTGAGTGAAACCAGCCTTATTAAGGAGGAAGCCAGAGACCAGATTCTTCCTTATCTCTGGAGTGTGCATAACATCTTTCAGAATTATAGTTTTTCCAGAGGTGAACTTGAGTTCCACATTGCCAATCCCCGCAACTCTAGTGGTGTGAGAATCTCCCAACAGCATTTTCTGATTTTCAGCAGCCGTGTATGTCGAGAACATGCCACGATCATAGCAGACATGGCGAGAGGCACCAGTGTCTACCCACACAAACCCTCTAATCCACCAAAAAGGTGAATCTCAGTAATCATAGCCGTAAGAGGATCCTCAGTCAGGTTAGCCTGCGGTGCAGAGCTTGGCCTGTTCTGACACTTACGTGCCATTTGACCTGGTTTTCCACAGTTGTAACATAGAAACAACTGTCCAGAGTCATTCTTTTGGGCTGGTTTCTGCTGTCCTTTTGGGTTTCCTTGCGGATTCCCATTCTGTTTGTTGTGCCTGTTCTGATTCTTAAAAGATTTCTGATTTGGTTTCAGAACAGCGGGTGTGGTCTTCTTAGTGCTATTGTTATTCACAATCAGCACCTCTTCTTTCTGGTCCTGCTTGCACGCCTCCTCCTCAATACAGAGGCGTGTAATCAAGCTCTCTAAGGAAAATTCCTTAGTCTTATGTCGTAAGACATTCTTAAAGTCTTTCCATCCTGGGGGTAATTTGTCAATGATAACGGCAATTTGAAATTGTTCGTCCAAGACCATACCTTCGGAGATGATCTCATGAGCTATTTTCTGCAGCTCATGAGACTGCATCTCTACAGATCAATCATCAGTCATCTGGTACTTTAGGTAACGGCTCACAGCATATTTCTTTGCCCCAGCCTCCTATGTATCATACTTCTTCTTCAATGCTTCCCAGATCTCCTTTGCTGTCTTTTCATCTGCGTTATAGTAATCATACAGATCATCGCTCAGTCCGTTCAGAATAAAGTTCTTGCATAAGTAATCCTGTTCATTCTAGGTCTGCAGTTGCTTTGACTGTTCAGCCCATGATGCCATTTTCGCTGCATCAGTCTCTTCAGGTTTATCTGAAAGCTGCGGTTTGTCAGTGGTCAGCGCAGCCACAACCTTTTTGATCGTGAGGAAGAACTCCATCTTCTGACGCAATCGTTTGAAATGCAAACCTTCAAATCTGAAAGGAGAAGCAGTCACTAGAGGGTTCTGGAAAGCAAAGGGTGGAGCAGCATCGTCTAGGGTTGAGTTGGAAGCCATTGTTTCAAATCGTCTTCAAATTGTTGAGAAATAATGGCTGAGTCGCGGACTAGGTCGCTTTCTTGAAGGCGATTCGGCGATCTGGTCGGAGGTGCAAACCAATTCGTTCCTTCGCCGCCGCCTCTAGGATAAAACAGCCTCTAAAACAATAACTGATTTGCTTGCACAACAAATCAGTGCAGATTTGCACATTCTGAATTAAAATCCTGCTCGAGAATTTCTGAGAGAAAATTTTAATGGCGGCTGAGAGAAAAAGAGAAATTGTGATTCGGTAGGTATTCTCGTCTGAAGCTAATGACAATATATAGGACGAGAATTAGGGTTTGGGTTTACTGATTAGTGGGCCGCTTTAATGAAGGATAAGAATTTTTACCAATGTAGAAATCTTTTCCATATAAAAAAACGGTTCGAAAAAGGCTAAGTTTTATGGTCCAAAAAATATAAGTGTCTACACCACAAAGCCCAAGCCCAACCCCGAGCCCAAACCCGAACCGAACCGGACCGGGTCGGGTCGAGTCGGTCGGTCGCGCGCGCGTGTGTGGTAGTCATGATGCATGGTCTCTCTCCTCACAATAATGCATGTATTGGGAGCCTAAGGCCCCAACGTGATTTCTTAGAAACAAGTATAAATACTTGCTTCTTTCATATAATCTCATTATGTGGGACTATTCCCATATAGGAGTCATTCATACACTTATTCAAGATTTTTAATAATTCATTTAATGTTATAAAACATTTCCAACATATATATATATATATATATATTATTCGACTTTTTGGAGTTGTTGACTATGAATTGTAATGTAAACTGTTGTATGTTCTGAAACGAATCTATGAATGGTGTATTATGCAAGGGTGTATGTGATATTGTAGTGTTGTACGTGATATCTGCAAGTAGTGTATTATGCAAGATGGTGAAGCATGCATGGAATCTGTTGGCCCCACGCGAAGATGTGGAATCAAACGAATTCAGAAAGTTAATATCTATAACAACATTTAGGAATGTTGCTATAGACACCTATGGATGTTGCTGTAGACTCAAATAGGTATCTATTACAATAATATTTCTTATATGTTGTCTTAGATAATGAAAATGTCGCCTTTGAGGTCTGATACAATGGTGAAAGTTGCATGATAGCAAAAGTGTTGCCAAAGATCTATGGCAACAATTTTTGGGCTTGAGCCAACATTTTTTTTTTTGGTGTTGCAGAAGGTCGTTCATGGCGTAGTGTATCCATGTAATTGGAATTTCATGTGTGATACCTTAAGTGTAATTTCAAATTCTTTTCTTAAAGCACAATCAACCAGTACAAATTCAACACCTATGAACTTGTCTAAAACAATAATAGGCATGTTACATGGGAAATTAAAAAAAAAAAAAGAAAAAAAAAATCAAACAACAATTGCCTTACTACAAAACCATTTGGTATATATAGCGGTGTCCATTTAATTATTAATAAATGGTACATTTTGGTAGAGCAAGCTAACACTGATTAAAGTTTATGATTTTAACCAAAATTTTCTTAACAACAAAACCAATCTATCTCAAAGGTAACACCGATTAAAGTTTATTATGAGGTGTGATATATTTATCTTTGACTTTCTGCAGGATAACAGGCAAACCAACTCGAACTTCGATAATTTTGAATTTAAAAAAAGAAAAATCGATTTTGTCGAAATTCGTGCTATTACACTTACTGTGTACTGTGGTTGCATGCTATAATCATTAATGGAGGCTGAAGCATTTTGGCATGCTTCGTTCGGCCTATCCAAAAGATATACTTAGGATCTTTTCATGTGCTTTAAGATAACTGCTGAAAACATCGCGACCTTCGGTTTTTACCGATAGGGATTTTTCTTATTATTACTAGAAAGAATCCGCTTATTTTTCAATTCTAGCTCCGGAGACAAACATGGATGAAATGGTATATGCCGAAGGCCTGGTGTCTTTAGCAATCCTTCATCTTAACTTTAGTTTTCGGTTTCGTCTTGATTATTTTGGTGTTATCATGCAGGGCGGGCCCTAGGGTAAGGCGAGCAAGCCAATCACTTAGGGCAACCCACTTCAAGGAGGAACCATTCGATCGAAATGTATGTGTGTGTGTATGATTCACAATAGTTTTACGAAACAAGCATACAACTAATAGTTATAATTTTGCATTTTGATGAAATTGAAATTGAGTTAGATTCATATAATTGATCGATATCTACGTCAAAGATTGAAATATAAACTTAACTTATGCCTCGTATCAGCACCCTAAACGGTACTAAAATCAAAGTGGCTGCCGTACCTTGTATGTATCAGAGGCGCATGTTGCTTTTTATTGCTTTATGTGTGCTGTGTACGATAATGGAGTAAAAATAAGGTCTGTTAGTTATTCATTTCTTATATAGATGGAAAAATCACTTCTTATTACACATAACAAACAAATCAACAATACATGCACATTGATATATGTATCTCGAATTTTTATACACTTCACGGCACACATACAAACGCAATTCCACTGCCAATCACCCACACTCCATCTACTCCTTTTCCTCCCCTACACCACCATCTCACCCCCAAACCTCGCCACCTTACAGTCTGGTGCACCCAAACCCGAAACCGAAAACCGGTCCTCCCCTCCCATAACCGGCATTGGTGCTGACATCCTCACCCTGCTCACGTACCCCTCTCTATACGTCTGCCCCAACACCCCATCCACCCCTTCCGTCAATCCGTAAAATTTAAACCCTAGCTCCAGATGCGCGAAGCAGTCCTCCTCATTAATAGCATATCCGTGCACCACAGACTCCTCCTCCGTGATTGGCACCACGACAACCGTGATCCTGAACTTTCCCTCTACCTCCACCACTACCTCATTTGCCTCGCCCGACCGGGTGACGACCGTTACCATAGACGGCTCGTTGTTTGATTTCCAGCTTGCATTCTCCTCGTGTGGCAAAGCGATGTTAAGGCCGTTGTAAGCGATTTCCAGTCGGTCAATCGAGTCGTCCCATTCAGCAGTTTTCAAGGCGGAGAGCTGGAGTTGGTTCGAACCATACATGATGGCAACGGACTGGATCCAAGTGAAGTTGCGTGTTGAGTTCTGTTTGGGGTTCGGCTTGCCGATGAAGTGGGCGTTTATGTGGAGATCGACATCGGTAACTAGGCAGAAATCTTGATCGCGCTTCCCGTGGAAGTAGAACATCACCCCGTCCCCTCCTATGAAGCGTGGATCTTGGCATACACCTCCTGGTTTATCGCAAGCTGCATTTCAAAAATAACAAAATTTACATATACCATGCATGATTGTACATGTAAATATACTCTCAATTGTATATGTACTTACGGCAAACAGGACTGCAACGCTTGCAGTCGACGTAGCAAGTACGAGGACAGGAAGCGGGGCACTCGAATTGTATCCCTCTACAGAAGGGATACAATTTCTTGCTCCCCTTGCACTTGACCTTCTTGGGCTTCTTGGGCTTTTTGGGTTTGGGCTGCTTTGGTGATTTGGGCGTATCCGCAGCATGAGCTACTGCTAAGATCAGAAACACGATAATGCATGATAGAACTATTCTCAGTTGAACTTTAGCCATTTTGTTTTTTGATGAGCAGTTTGTTTTGTTTTATTGGCTTTTGATTTCTGAGCTTATTTATAGATTTGGAAATGTGAGTTTGTGTACTCGGTATCGGTTGCTTTAGATGGGTTTAGATCTCTGGCATATATAGCGTAGTCCATACGAATCTACGATATGCATGCAATACAATCTTTAAACGGTTTGTATGGGTTAAGAATGTAAGTGTATTATGCTGCTAACGAAGGCAAAGCTGATGAAAATAATAATCCCATATCGGTAAATAATCAACTAAAATCGTGGATAAATACTAAGAGGGCTATAGTTTACATCAACCAATTGGTTTTGTAAACAAGCTATATAGCGCTTTAAAACCTATAAAATGTCAACATGGTATCAAAGCTCAGGATTGAAGCTAATGCAAAAAAAATGTAACTATGATTGCTTTATCTTAAAATTATGTTGACATAGACCAGATGCACATGGTTTGATGTAGATGTACCGCGAACAACATATCATGAATGCTTTATATCCAAGTTTAGCAGGGGTCCTTCAATTATGCAACTAAGACGGAAGTGGAATTTTGACTTTTGATGTTGTATATTCAATTAAAATGTTGAATTGACTGAAGGAAGCTTGTATGTCAAATAGGAAGTGCACAAATGCTCATACCAGCGAACAAAGAAGTTTTGTATGTCATACGCATGTGGGTCGGCTATGATTACTTAGCATCAGCATCATTTGTTTAGATGCTCATGCGAATTTTTATGTGTTAGATTTGTGTGTTAACACAGATTTGAATTGATCGAACACAAATTGAAATAACTTTCTTGAGAATGAATTAGTTTGACTTTACACAGATTTGTGTGTTACATGTCTATGATTTAGTTGGGACGCCTATTAAACAGATGTATAGGTTTAGCTTTTTGTTCATTAGGCCGTTAGGTTTAGAAGTTTGTTCAACAAACATTTAATTAATGGAAGCGTCAATACATATATTTTTTTCTAAAAAAAAAAACATTTTTTTCGATCAAACAAGCTTTTGATGTCAAACGTCCATTCAACGTACATACGTTTTGAGTACTACTTTAGATAAAGATGAGTTACAAAATATTAGTACACATTTTGTAATATATACTCTCTTTTGAAGATACGCTTAAACTTAGGTAATATATAATTCCGGACAATAAAAATATTCAATGTTTTTATAATTCGGCTGGGAGTCAACCGTCAGGATTCAGAGTCAAAAGTTTTGAAAGCCTGATCGGTCGAACCGTCAAGAACCATACATACTTGTTAGTAATGAAAATGTGAATAATTTTATGTGTACTCAAATAAATAAATAATAAAGTTTGAAGTCGTCTATTTATTCAATAATATTAATAAATTGCATGATATGATCAAATAACAAGGGCACAATTAAACACACATGTTTTTAAAACGAAGTGGTAAAGTTTACGGTTTAGATGTTGAAACAGTTATGATTTCTTTAAATATTGTAGTTGTTATTTTCAAAACAATACAAAAGATGAAATGATCGGAGAATTGCACAATGAGAAATAGGAAAAAATAAAAATTACACAATGAGAAGTAAGAAAAAACAAAAATTCGTGGTTTAACCCTATAAATTTGGAGGTTGGACCGCTAGTTTGAAGGTCCAATCAAGATTCATGCAACAATGAATGATGTCTGATTGAGTCTCGCGTCGTGATGCTCCAAGGTTCAGGGTTATTCGAGGGTCTACCAGTAAGGTCTGTTTATGAAAACTATGAAAATATCTCCTTGGTTGGCATGTTCGATTTCGCAGGAGGTATTATTTGTCCAGAGCGTAGAAAATATTATCGGTATACCGAAACAAAGGCAAGGAAAGATAAAAATTTTCCCTGTGTAACTGGAATTTCTTGTGTAATACTTTATTGTAATTATAGATTCTTTTACTTAAACCCCAATTAATCTGTACGAATTCAATACTTATGAACTTATCTTAAACAATAATATGCACGTTACATGAGAAATAATAATATATATATATATAAAAAGACACAATTGCCCTACTACAAAACCATTTGGTGCATATAGGTCCATTTAATTATTAATAAGCGGTACATTTTGTTCGAGCAAGCTAAAACCGATTAAAATTTATTATTTTAACTAAAAATTTCATAACAACAAAAATAATCTATCCTGATGGTATTTTTTTTGGATTAATGGCTCCAACGTTGGAGAGGGTTTTGGAACCATGCCAAAGGCAAATCAACATGCTTTATACAGGCATTATTTTTTGGAAATGGAATTCATGCATTGTGAGCGGGCGCTTGCTGAACACGTCGAAGACGGATATACGCCTATATCAGACACAAAAGCCGGCATAATCATTTCATACGGTAAAAAATTTCGTTTTATTTTTTTTATTTACTTCTACGTTGAAATGCCGCCACGTGCAGTAAAGACCGGTAGACACGTAGTCCGATATTCGACAAACATCAATATCGGACCAGTTCATATAGCACCTGATCCCACCGTGACTGCAGATAGCCTTCGATTATTGCACGACTTGCCTCAGCTTATTACGCATCGACTGACGACGCTTATATTTGATTATTTATTATTACGTAGATAGACAAACGTTTTTCTATACACGAATGTGAATTATTAGTTCATGTTTACAATAAATAAATATATGTTTAGGTTCGACATGTTGCTATGTGAGGTAGTTGGTTACGTTGTATGACAAAGTATTATGATTAGTTACCAGAGCCGATATTGGTTAGGCTTCGTGCGATACCTTTCGGAGACTTCTTAGATTTACCTAGGTTCACGCATGTAGACCGATGCCTTGTAGAGGCTCTTACTGAGCTATGGTGGCCTAGTACACACACCTTTCACTTTCCTGATTTTGAGTTAGGGCTGACCCCTTTATATTTTTACATGTTCACCGGCATAGAGGTAGGTCGTCTCGGTCGTGTCCCTGTTCCATTTGATACATCATTTGAGATGGTTGAGAGTTATCCTAATCATTTACTGGGTTTAAACCCAAATACGATTCAGGGAGGTGTCGTTACCCTCCCAACTCTACCGGACTATATAGTAGCTCATCAGACCACTCTTGATATGCATACTCCAGTGATCAAGACCTTTTTGTTATACCTTTTTAGGCCCATTTTTTTAGCAACAACAAGGGGACTATTAGACTTGGTTTTCCTGGCTGGTCTGGTAGACATTGGCTAGTTGCAAATGTATGATTGAGGTACAACTATATTGGATTATTTGTATGTAGCACTGGATACGTACGTCGTGTAACGCTCTAAGCAGTTGCACGGATTCTGGTAGTGAGAGATGCACCTATATATTGAGCGAATGATGATACGTTCCCTTTGCCATGTTGATGGGAGAAACCTCCCGATATTTGATTGCATATGTTTTGTTATGCTTTAATTGTGATATTTCAGAATTAAATTTCCAAGTAATTTGGTTTGAGTTCCCGAAGTGAAAGCTAATTTGATATGAAAGCTAAAAATGTATTTCAAATGATTTGAAATAAGAATTCAAGAATAAAGTCTTTTTTTTTTTTTTTGAATTTGTTCAGGAGGGAAACCGAACGAAGTCGTAAAACCCTTCCTAGTGCACTTAGCACGGTCTGCGAGCATATTGTAAAGTTAATTAGATTTTGAAAATCAAAATTTGGGGATTAAGCCTAAATGGGTAGTTTGAGGAATTGCATATTGTTTGTTACACCGTAGACTCAAATAGTCTATTTGTAATAGTTGTTTATGATCGGTATTCATGCGGAGAAAACATGTTCCGTGTTATACAACGTGGTCACGTGATTTATCAAACTTTAAAATAAAGTATAAAAACTGTTTCGGTTCTCACATCAGTCCCATGACCGACCTGGAGTTTTTATTGTTTCCCACCTAAACTCTGGATTTTCTATTTTCCACACAGGCAACTAGTAGTTTTGGTTTTGCACATATTCTTAAAACAGGATCCTGAATTATGGTTAGAGATATATTTTGGACTTTTTAGTAGTCTTCCGTTGAATGTATTTATAATTCCGCTGTGCATTATAATTCATTAAGCTCTGATATTTGTGTTGTACTCTGATATATTATTGTACACTGGTGTAAAATTGTTGTAATAATAATGAAATATTCTTTTGTGTTTTATTCTGATGTGTTGTATCCCATAACAGTTCGAGGATTTCTGTCATTTCAGATCGGACCTGGGTGACTTACGGCCGATTCGAAAGGCGGGGATTTTCGGGTCGTCACAGTATCTATAGTTATACTCTTCCTTTATCTGTTCGTGAATTGGCTTCTTGAACTTTGTAATTCTATTTTTCCATGTTTCAAAATTTGAAAAGTCACACACTTGTCAATAGTCAAACATTGGTTCGTGGTTTAAGAAGATAGCTTACACGTGAAAAACCTTTTTCTCTCACTTTTATTTTTCATTTTCGTGTACACAAACTCTTTCCTGTTCTCCATTTTCACACTCACTCTCCACTGCTCCTCCACAACCCTTGTCGCATCTCTCCGCGCCTTCACCATACTCAATCGTCGCTTGTCCATCTGACTATCGCCAACCACCCATAACACACTACCTAACCCAGGCTGAGTCCCTCTACGGATTCCCTCCTTCCATCCCTTCAAAATCCTAAAACGCCACCTCCACGACAATCAGCCTCCAACCTCCTGCACTTCCGACCAACCACCCAAGGACCTAAAAGTGGCAAAACTACCTCACAGCCCTCTGGCCTCCATCGCCAAATCCAATACGCTTGCTTACCAACGTCGCGGCCCACAAGTTCACTTCCTCACCCTTCGTCTAGCTTGTAGCCACCTGAACCACACCTAGTCATGCAACCTCCCATATACTTGTCAAGCTCTCACACACGCCTAACCACCACATAAGCTGATGCAATAAACCCTTCCCTCCTTTTTTCTCTTTATTGATTTTTTTAAAGGAGAATCTAAAGCCAATTTTTCTTTCCAATTTATTGCAATCCCGTTTTGTTCGAGTCGCCTCCATGTTTATGTGCGTCACCTAAACCACGGAGGGTGGGAATTTCACTCACGACTAATATCTATTTGCAAGTATTGATATTCACATAAAAAGTTTAAATTGTGGTTGATGTTATAGTAAATTGTTATGGATATTCACATGTATTGGTAGATGTTAATTACATGAAATAATTAGTCACCTAAAAATAGTGATTGATTCATGATTGTTGTTATGTTTGTATGCTTTGAATTTTTTACATTGATATGATTTCGTTATCACACTGCAAGTACCCGATATTATATACTGTATATGAAACCATCAAGACATTGAATGCAAATACAGATTGAAATAATACATACCCGGATTTAAAAAGCATAGGCTGAAATCATACATATTCGAATCACTTGAACATAGAACAGATAATTATACACGAACACCTTTGGTCAATTTAAATTATTTTCCAAAATTTTATAAGTATGATTTGATTTAGATAAACTGATTTTAAAATTAAAGGAAAATAATTTAATTTTAAAATTTATGTTTGTAACATTTTAAACCTGAAATTATGAATTTAAATTTTTACTAATTTAGAAATTTTAATTTGATACATAAGATTTACTTTAAACATTTAATTTAATATACAAATTTAATTTAATACAATAAATTTAATTCACACAAAGATTTAATTTTCAAATTTAATTTGTTTAAAATAATTGAAAGAAAAGATTTGATTTAATTTAATGATTTAATTAATATAAGATTATCATTATGCTTTAATTGTTTAATTGATTCAAAGATAAAATTTGAAATTTGAAGAATCTGATTTAAGTAATAAAATCTAGTACTTAAACTTTAGGTGTTGTTTAAAACCAATGCAATGAAATGAATTTAGAATTAAGTTTCAAAACCAATTTAAAGTAATGGTTTAGAATTTGAATTTAAGTTGTGAACTATTTAAACACTTTGTTTAAATTAGAAATTTAAATCATTTAAGCTTTAAATATATTGAAAATTGTAAGTTAAAACCTAAATTAATTTTTCAATCGGATTTGAAAAAGTTTTGATATATGATGATTTGGATTGGTATAATTTAAATTAGTATTATTTTATATTTAACTGGTATATATTTGTATAACTATTAAACTATCATATACCAAATTTAAATATTATGTATTTTAAAATTATTTTAATAAAACTATTTAGTATTAAATTTAACTATTATATTATTATTAATATATTAATCAAACTATTTTATATTCAACTGAAATATTATATATTTTATAACTATTTTAATTAAACTATTTTATATTAAATTTTACTATTTTTACATAATAGTCTATTTCCAACCAAGAAGTTTTAAGTCTAAATGTTTGAATATAAAAATTTCATCTAATAATGATTGATATTTGTGCTATAGAAATCTATAATCGAAATGAGCGTTTGAAAATTACCCATTTTGCAGATATAAGAATTTGAATTTTGAATTCAAATATTTAATTAATTTGAGTAAATAATAACGAAACTTAATATTCGAATTAAGTTGAACTAAACTGAATTATGACATTGGAATATGATAATTACTTAATTATAAATTACCACGGTGTGAAAAAGGATATTTGGTTGTTAAATAGATCGTGGTCGGATATAGGTATACTCTTTGTCAATATAAGAAACCACTTTAACAAATGTGTACGGGGTGGATGACTAGAATGAAGTATGATGATTTGGTGACACTACACCATAACAGCCAATTTGGCACACTAGGATGCGGACGTAAAATACGGTTTATAGCCGTATCATATTTGATACTGTTCAGATCCGTATCAAACTACATTTTGCGATCCGCATCACCCCATACACCCTAAATCTGACCGTCCATCAACGAAGCTCCAGATCAGTTAATTTGATACGGCTTTTGGCCAAATCGAATGCGTATCATATTGTGCACCCCATTAGGCACTCCGAATTAAAAATTTGGCTGCTCTCTTTTCCCTCTATTTCACTTTAATGGTGACTGAAAACCCAAATTAGAGTTTTCGATCGCCAAATCGTTCCTCCACCTTTCTCTGGAATCTCCCCTACCGACAGAGACGAACAACCCTCTCCTTCGACGCAGCAACCCTTAGTCCCTAGCCCTCCGTTGACCGCAGATATGTGTTTCAATTGAATTGTGTTTTGCATGCCTGATAATGGGGATTAGGGAACAAGTTGAAGTCTTTGTGTGTTAGCTGACCCTTACTTTTTGTTAGTTTGTTAGCTATTTCAATTGAATCGTGTTGTGCATGCCTGATTGTAGAGATTAGGGAACAAGTTGAAGTCTTTGTGTGTAAGCCGATTGCTACTTTGTGTTAGTGTGTTAGCTATTTCAATTGAATTGGAATGTACTAGTGTGTTAGCTGGTTGTTATACCCTAAAATCTGAGAAATTAAATTTGATTGCGGTAATATATCCATGAGTATGAAACAAAGAAATAACAATAAGTTAGTCAAGACGATTGCAACTAAAATGTAGTAACCACATCCATGTACAAGCTGTCACCGGTTTATAGTTTAACTATTTAACAACTAAAAGTTGTCCATTTCTTAAATTGAGCAAACGGATAATTCTATAGTTCAATATTTACCAATGATTTCATCGTCATTTGACTGTTTGTTTGCCTTATGCTTGAAATTTAATTTGGGTTGTCTTATAACAAGTTTACTCTGTTTTGAGAAATAACAAGTTTACTGAAAATATAATAACAGGTTTGTTGAAACCTTGGATGATGGATGATTACTCAACTTTCTAGTTAATAATTTAATGGGCGATCCACCAGGTGGATGCATTTTAGCTCACGCGTAGGGTCGGGTATCCATGCTTATTAGCTTTATCCAAATGTCAGATGCTGCTACACTTAACCTTAGTAAAAAGCTGCTTTCACTAGCAACTTTCCCCTACTTTGTAGCAGAGACTGTAGTGTAAGTTATCTTGCACTACATAGTTTGCTTCAAAGAAATTGAAAGTTGCAAATGAAAGCAGCTTTTTCCAAAGGTTAAGTGGAGCAACATTCGACATTTGAATAAAGCTAATTAGCATGGATTATTGACACTGCGCGTGAGCTAAAATGCATCCACCTGGTGGATCGCCCAGTAAATTCTTAATTAGAAAGTCGAGTATGTGTGTCATCCGACGATGATGATTCAATATCTTCAGACGTTGGAGCAGGTATATATTATTTTACACTTATCTCTACATAGTATCTTACATAAGAATTGAATGGACATGTACTTGTGTGCACATGCATCTTGAATATTCTTTTCGTTTATTTGTTCCTTGTTGTGTGTGTAGGTGGATGTTCTGTATGCTAGGGTACGAACTGTCGGTGTTGCATATGGACTACACTTCAGGTGATTCTTCTTTTGGGTTTGCATTTTTAATGACTATCAATTAGGTTGTTGTATGAATTTAGGCCACATGGGTAGAAATTAGTAGACTAATCGACTAGTCGATTCGACTAGGTTGTTATTGGTTCCCAGTGAAGTATTTGTACACAAACACACTGATTGACTATGTACCGTTAAGTTACACAAACACACTGATCGTCACGATATGCCCTTCACTATTATTGGTGTCCAATGAAATTACACAAGTCCAAAATATTGAAATTACCATCTAATCCTTCACTGCTAGAACCATTGTTGTTATCACTTTTTCTACTAGAATTAACATTCAATGGAGCATTCTAATCCTTCACTGTTATATATGTATACAATTAGCTCTGTATTCATGTTTGCATCTCAGTCACCAAATGTTACAATGTCGATCTACTGTTTAGCTGTGAAGTATTTGTAACTTGTTTCTTGTATTTTATAGGCAGTCATGTTGGAGATTATGGTGCTTTGTTGGAACTCAGGCTGTAGGCTATATATCACGATTTAGTTTTGCTGCCAAATGAAACTTGAACTCCAGGCTGGCTATCGCTCAATCTTCCTGGCCTCGACTGGACTGTTTATCAGGCTGTTATCTTTTTACCTCATTTTTGTTACTTCGTAATGTGATGAAAATCTAATACAGTTTCCTTTTAATGTTTATGTTTGTATGTACATCGTGTTATGACAAACTTGTAATGCTTTGAGTATATATATGTATAAATTGTGTTATTCCTGTGTATACTTTGTAGTATGCATGCTCACTCTGGGATATGAAAGATATGTGCTACAGTTTCTGGTTATATATATATATATATACACATATATGATATATATATATATATACATGTGTATATATATATACACATATATATGTGTGTGCACACACATATAATTAGACACGGTCAAAGACCGTCTCTGATTAGACTTTAGATACGGATAGTAGCTGTATTTTTAAATAATGAGATACGGTTAGTAGCCGTATCTAATAACTTAACATGCCACTTTTTGATACGGCTATTTACCGTGCCCAAGAGCTCTAGATACGGCTAAAAACACAGTCTAATCAGCATATATGGTGTAGTGTGAACGCTATTGGAATGAAGTAAGATAAAGATGATGGATAGCCTCGACATTCATGTCATAATAAAAATGACTATAACAAGAGCTATGCTGTAACACCCCACCTCCGCCAGGGTGGCTCTTGCAAGCACTCTGACTTTGGAGGGGCGTTTGAATCAGGTAAACATGCATAATGATATATCAAGGCAGAACAAGAACATATATATATATGTAAACAGAGTAAATAACATAGATAAAACAACGGAAGATTTCAAACTATTTCAAAACAAGTCTGGTACAACATAATGTCAACTTTCCAAATACACAAGTCTAGATAAAAACAACATCACTGAAAAACTGAAATACATAAGTACTATCCCCAAAATAAGTGGTAACCATAGCTAGCTTCATGTCAAGACCGTACATGAGCTAAAATCCCACAAGCAAGCGATCAGAGATCCAAGCTAAGCTCCAATATTCCCACCCTGAGAACCTGGGGGGGGGGGGGAACGGAAGAAAAGAGGCGAAAGAAAAACAGGTCAGTCAAAAAGACTGAGTAAGCCCTACTACAATCAATGTAAACTGATAAAGTTAACTGACATGAGAAGCAGGGATGAACATAAGGATAACAACATACTAGCATGATGATTAACTAACAAGGTAGATAAAGGTGTCATCGCATAATCAGGTTTAAGGTTTTGCACCACAGGTGTACTAGCAAACTAACATGACTTGAATAAACAAGTATTGATCCCTTGGCCCAAGCTTTGGCCCAATAACATGAAGTGACCCTAATACGCGGTCCAACCAAACGGTCTAGTCGATCGGCTCCCTATAAGCCTAACTCGTCACGTGTTGGTGTCCATACGGCCCAAACATAATTGTAGTCAGACTGTGCAGGGTCTCCCGTCGGGTGTATCAAGCCCTAGGGTGTCAACCCCTGGACACCATAAACATGAGTGCACAGTCTCGATCTACTGGTACCCGTGCATGTTTTCCCCGGCTTCGGACTATATGCACGACCATAGTCCGCCCGGAACTACACCGGCGTACCCATCTGCCGTCGTTTTTGGTCACTTACCTCAAGTCCAGTAATCGTGCCCCCACCCTAGCCTAGTCCCTAGGGTCATGATGATACAAACTTGGGATTACTGCTGGAGTGGACCCCCATTGCTAGGATTTTTCTAGTGGGTTAAGTACGGTTTAACCCTCTTGCTAATCATGGATTAACTTGGTTAAGTGTAACGATGAGTTCACGACTTAACCCTGATTAATCTACCAAGCCCAAATTGGTTAAGTATTAAGTGGACCGTGACTTAACCCTAATCATGAGGCATTAATTAATTTAATGTGCCTTAACCTCTCACATTAGACCTTGTTGTGGTTACTAGTTAAGCCGGGCGGGTCCGGGTAGCCTTACACCACAACTTGGTCTAACCTCGGGTTCAAGGTACAACATGACCAACTTCTCACATTGGGTCCTATTGTTTGTAGCAACTAGTTAAGCCGGTCGGTTCCGGGTAGTTTTACGCTACAAACTCAACCCAACCTCGAGTTGGTCACACTTATCTTTTCTAAGTGTCATGTTCATCATGTTCCCAAAACATATTACAAATTTTCAAGCAATTGGGTAGACATAACTTATTAGGTAAATTCCCAATGGGTAGACCTAACTTAATAGGTAAATTCCCAATCTTATGTTTTTATGTCTTTTAAGTTTACCCAACCCCAAACGCAATCCCATCGCTTACATATCGCAATAGCGCATAAAGGATAGAAAGAGGGAACTTGGCATAATCATGACATAAAGGTGTTGAAGCCACAAGTTCAACATGGTGGCATATGAAATGTACACATGTTCATATACTTGCATATTACATTTTTAGGCCTCAAAAGCATGCATAAAACCAAACTTAGCATATTGGTGATACATGGTGATAAATGACATGTAGAAATGGCCATAAGTTCGCATTTAGCCTCACATGCAAGTTATCATAAGAGATATGATAACCTACATGTTGCCAAAATGCAACCTTTAGCATAAAGCTTGAAGCTTTATGTTCATATACTCAAGATAAGCTTGCATAACATGACAACATGAACAAAATGATCATCCCAAACTTGCATAACATACTTGCATATCATATGACGAACTTGCATATCAAACTTGCATAACATAACATGATAAACTTGCATATCATAACATGGCAAACTTGCATAACATAGCATGATAAACTTGCATATCATAACATGGCAAACTTGCATAGCATAACATGATAAACTTGCATATCATAACATGGCATACTTGCATAGCATAATGATCAAACACAACTTGCATCATTCATTAACTTTAGAGTTTAAGTATGAAAGTAGAAAAGGGCTTACAATGCTTATGAAGACACAAAAAATATGACAAAGCCCTTATGCAATCAATTAAACCCAAAATGCAAGCTCTAATAGAAAAACCCTTGAGCCAAAATGATCAAAACTCTTTCTTTATGATGCAAATATGGAAACTTGACTTGAATGCAAGCTAATGATGCTCATACAAGCTTGAAAACACTTGTATGCATGGAAAATCTCTTAAAAATTTATTTAGGAATTTTATGAAGAGAGTGGAGGCCATGAGAGGAATGATTTTGCCATAGTTTAGTTGTATGAATGAATAATGATGATTTAGGGTTAGGTTAGGGGCTTATTTATAGAGATTAGGACTAGTTTTAGCCTTAGGATTAAACCCTAGTTCCAATCTCAGCCCTTAAAACCGAATCTGGCCCCCAAACTCAACACAAACCCAAAATGGTGCACCAGGCAAAACTGCCCGGCTGGACTAAGTCGACAGCCAAGTCGACAGGGCTGTCGACTTGGGTCCAACCAAGTCGACTCCCAAGTCGACAGGGCTGTCGACTTGGGTACTCTGGCGGGAGTTTTCCCGCCTAGCCCAATCTGACCTAATTTTTCAAATTCAAACTTGAATTTGAAATCTGTTTTTACTTTGAAATTTCCTGAAAACTTCGTTGGGCCTTAATCGGGTCATACGGACTCCGATTTTCGAAAACTCGGACTCTATTTCGCGTATTTTTCCGAGACGAACGCAATGGCATAGCCCGTTTCCCTTGATTCAGATTTATAAATTAAATTCTGCCTCGATTTACGTTATAACAGGTTATTGAAAATACGGGTTGTTACATTCTCCCCTCCTTAAAGGATTTCGTCCCCGAAATCTTCAAGTTAGGAAGAACGTATCCTACCATCCAACATCCATCTACTCAAAACATCATCCACGAGCAATCATTGTCCTTACAAGATTCTAAATGTTGTATGAACATATGCAAAGGTGTGTGTATATGTACTTATCTAATGCAAATATCATCAATGCAAATTATGTTAGTGAAATGAATCCATATGTATGCAATTCCTAACATAATGTATAACATCTATATGTGTGCACATAACATACATCCATATGCAACATCCATGTGATAACACAAAAATTTTCATCCATGAATAAGCGTAAACACTCATGCATATGCAATATGAGGAGTGTGTGAGCCGATCTAGTGCCTAATGTGTATAATGCATCCACGAGTAACCACTTGCAAACACTTGCAACCACTTGCAACCATCAAGCACAACATGTTTCAAACACATGTTTCATCCAAAGGGTTTCTACCTAAGGTTCTCATGACAAGATTAACATGATAAACTGGATAATCAAGACAAACATGGATAGCAAAAGATGTGCTACAAAGAGATCGGGAAGATAAGCAGGATATACTCCTTTCGGATTACAAGAAATCCCTTCCTAATCCAACCCATATTCTATAAAAGCCCAAAAGGTTTAGTCAACCTAACGGACCCCTTTAAACCTTGACATGTATTACTAGCCAATAAGTCGTACCTCCCGATAAAAATAGGACCGAGAATGGGACTGAGAGGATATACGTAAAAAGATAACATGCAAGTAAGTTCCACAGGAAAACAAGGATCAAGGATATACTCATAATAAAAAGGAAATGATGCGCGTATCCAGCCTTCGATCTTCTAAGTCACGTTTCCTTGAGTTTAACTCCACTGTGCTTTGACCATCTTTTACTTCATGATTCCTTGGCTTCTTAACTCTTATTTCCAAATATGAGTTGGAACCCATTTCATTGTCGCCTCTCGTCTTCCTCTTTCACTTACTCTTCTATCATTCTTGGCTTAAACATAACTATGACCTCATGGTTTCATGCAAGCTCTCCAAAATTCACTAGTGAATCCTGGATCTCGTTTACTTACTATAAAGTATTCCACGCAACAGAACTTTTCTTGAAAATACCAATCCACGTTGCCAATTGCTCTTACTAACGTGATTTTCTATAACTCATGCTTGAACGAAATGAACCATTCGCCTGTGAATGATAGGCCGTACTTAGATTCAGTCGCTTGCCCATGACTTCCCGTAGACTATTCCAAAACTGGCTAGTGAAAATTGAGTCATGGTTACTAACTATACTTTAGGGAACCTCGTGCAACCGCTTTATTTCTTGAAAGTAAACTGTCGCTAGCTATGATGCAGTCCTTTCGCTCTTTTACCAGAGTGAAATGAGCACTCTTCGTGAGTCTACCTACTATGACCCACATGCTCGTATTCCCTTTCCTTGACCTAGGCAGTCCATCCACGAAATCATTCGTGACGCTTTACTACTTCCATTGCGGGGACCTCCAATGGATGTAATAGCCCACCGGGCTTCTATGACTCGGCCTTTAACCTGTTGGCACACCATGCACCTTGGGACAAACTCGGCCACCTCCTCGGGTGATGTGCATCATCAAGAACCTTCTTTCTCTCATCGCGTCTTAGCCATCCCTTGTCATCTATAACGAGATGACTTACTATCTCGCCTCGAATCAACTTGTCCATGATCTCGACTAACTGCGGGTCTTCTTTCTGCGAAGTCCCTACTTGATCCAGAAGGGTAGGTCTAAGCTCAAGGGACGCTAACTAACTAATTAAACTGAGAGAACTTCTTACTTCAATTGTCCTCGTCGGAGCTTTTCGGTTTTGAACCACGACCACTTTAGCGGGATCCACCACTAAGCCTTGCTTAGAAACTATGTGCCCAAGAAATCTAACTTCTTTTTCTCCAAAATGACATTTGGAGGACTTGGCTTTCAACTGATGCGCTCTAAGCGTATCCATCACCTCCTTGAGATGTCTAGGATGTTCTTCCTCGTTCTTTAAGAAAGTCAGGATATCATCTACAAAGACTACCACAAACTCGTTCAGGAACTCCCTAGACACCCTACTCATCAAGTCCACGAAGTAGGCGGGTGCATTAGTCAAACCGAATGGCATGACCAGCCATTCTAAGAATCCATCCGGAGTTCTGAACGCAGTCTTGTCTATACTATCTTCAGCTACTCTGAGCTGATGGAATCCAGTAGCAAGATCAAGAGGGAACAGATGTTCCTACAAGCTGAACAAATCATCGATCCTTGGTAATGGTTGTCTATTCTTCTTGTTCAACTCACGATAATCAACACACGGGCGAAGCGAACTGTCCACATTAGTAGCGCATACTACTAGAGCACCCTCCTCGGAAATGCTTCATCGTATGAAGTTCTTCTCAAGCAACTCCTTGACTTGCTTTCTTAACTCTCATCTCGCGGGACCATGTGCCTAACCGGCCACGTAACTGGCTTGGCATTATCAACCAGATATATGCGGAAATCAATCTCTCGCTTAGGGGTAACCCCCCTTCACTTCACCCAAGATATCAGGATATTCTCGGACCACCCTCACCGATTGCAAACTATCGATAGATGAGTTGAGGGGTTTAAGATAACACAACATGACGGGACTCATAGGGTTACTAGAAATTTTTAGGGTATTACCGAGGCGAGTCATGAGCCTCACAATCCTATGCTCAAAAATCAAGGATGGCTCCAAAACTGGACAACCCATCCATGCCCAAAATCAACCCATACCCCATGAAACCGAGAATATAAGCATCACACGAGAATTCTACACTCAAGATAGAGATTTTCAAATCCACGTAGATAATAGACAAATGGGCGGAACCCCCAATTGGATTTGAAACACACACGGGATCATAAACTAGACTAGTACTTAGGTGCAAACTATCAACAAGATCAGATGAGATAAAGCTATGCAATGCACCAGAATCAAACAAGGTACGAACTGGAAAATCAGAAATATATACAAGGCACTCAACAGAAATACTACCTCGATCGGGAACTGGAGCGGCATTGAGAGCATGAACTTGCCCTCCTGAAGGTCCAGCACACTGAGTCTGACCCTGTCCTTGCCCTTGCTTCTTCGGGCAATCCTTACTGAAATGTCCAGTCTCACCGCAGAAAAAGCATTCACCATTCTTCCTTTTCCTCTTCTTACAATCCTTAATAAGATGCCCAACTGAACCGCAATAACGACACTTCCTCTTGTCGTTATTGCCCTTGTTGTTGTTCCCCTTGTTGCCTTGACTCTTGTTCTTGTTCTGATTGCCTTGACTGCTCTGACCACTTGGATTACCCTGATTTCCTTTCCACTGGGAATCAGCCTTCTTGGCTTGAGTATCATTCATCTTGATCTCCTTCTTGTCACTCCTATTCTCTCCATTGAGTAGGGCCATATTCACCAAACTCTCGAAAGTTGCCCCCAAGGGTATATGAGATATGGCCAAACCATGTAATGGCTCGTTTAATCCTAGAGCAAAGTATAGGGCCTTCTTCTGAGCTGTGTTAACCAAGTCCAAACCGGCCCGAGCCAGTTGATTAAACTTATCTATGTATTCCCTAATAGTCATGTCCCCTTGCTTCAGTGATAGAAACCTTAGTCCAAACTTTCCCTGAAAGTCATCCCAAGTCTCGATTGGCCTAGTAGCGGTGGTGACCACCCACCAACGTGCAGCTTCTTCCTTTAGCAACCACACTGCCAATAAAACCTTCCTACGGTCATCTATATCAAAGAAGGCGAAAAGATCTTCAGTTTCTTTCAACCAATTCCTAGCCTCTACAAAAGTCTCAGTGCCTTGAAAGTTCTTGCCACCAATTGCTTTGAAATCTTTGCAAGTCTCTATGAAGTCAGCTTGAGGATGCTGAGGGGGAGGAGGAAGAGGAACCTCAGCGATAGGAGGAGGAGGAATATCAGCGACAGGAGGAGGAGGAACATTAACTACCGGAGGAGGAGGAGGAGGAACATCTGCGGGGCCGGCTTCGGTCGCCCTAGCCTCCAAAAGTCTCCTATACCAAACAGGTACGTGTACTCCCTCCGGAATAGCAAAGTTATCGACCATACTGAAAACGAAGAAAAAGGATAGATTCAGAATGGAGAAAAACGAAGGAATTTTTGCTAATGGCTTTTTGGGGAATAGCCTTTAAAATAAACTAGACTTTTCTTTGGAAAATACTTTATACTTGGTTTTGAAAATAGTTTTCCAAAAGTTTTCTAAAAACCTTTTTGTTCCTTCTCGTAAACCATAGGCTTTGATACCAAATGTAACACCCCACCTCTGCCAGGGTGGCTCTTGCAAGCACTCTGACTTTGGAGGGGCGTTTGAATCAGGTAAACATGCATAATGATATATCAAGGCAGAACAAGAACATATGTATATATGTAAACAGAGTAAATAACATAGATAAAACAGCGGAAGATTTCAAACTATTTCAAAACAAGTCTGGTACAACATAATGTCAACTTTCCAAATACACAAGTCTAGATAAAAACAACATCACTGAAAAACTGAAATACATAAGTACTATCCCCAAAATAAGTGGTAACCATAGCTAGCTTCATGTCAAGACCGTACATGAGCTAAAATCCCACAAGCAAGCGATCAGAGATCCAAGCTAAGCTCCAATATTCCCACCCTGAGAACCTGGGGGGGGGGGGGGGAACGGAAGAAAAGAGGCGAAAGAAAAACAGGTCAGTCAAAAAGACTGAGTAAGCCCTACTACAATCAATGTAAACTGATAAAGTTAACTGACATGAGAAGCAGGGATGAACATAAGGATAACAACATACTAGCATGATGATTAACTAACAAGGTAGATAAAGGTGTCATCGCATAATCAGGTTTAAGGTTTTGCACCACAGGTGTACTAGCAAACTAACATGACTTGAATAAACAAGTATTGATCCCTTGGCCCAAGCTTTGGCCCAATAACATGAAGTGACCCTAATACGCGGTCCAACCAAACGGTCTAGTCGATCGGCTCCCTATAAGCCTAACTCGTCACGTGTTGGTGTCCATACGGCCCAAACATAATTGTAGTCAGACTGTGCAGGGTCTCCCGTCGGGTGTATCAAGCCCTAGGATGTCAACCCCAAGACACCATAAACATGAGTGCACAGTCTCGATCTACTGGTACCCGTGCATGTTTTCCCCGGCTTCGGACTATATGCACGACCATAGTCCGCCCGGAACTACACCGGCGTACCCATCTGCCGTCGTTTTTGGTCACTTACCTCAAGTCCAGTAATCGTGCCCCCACCCTAGCCTAGTCCCTAGGGTCATGATGATACAAACTTGGGATTACTGCTGGAGTGGACCCCCATTGCTAGGATTTTTCTAGTGGGTTAAGTACGGTTTAACCCTCTTGCTAATCATGGATTAACTTGGTTAAGTGTAACGATGAGTTCACGACTTAACCTTGATTAATCTACCAAGCCCAAATTGGTTAAGTATTAAGTGGACCATGACTTAACCCTAATCATGAGGCATTAATTAATTTAATGTGCCTTAACCTCTCACATTAGACCTTGTTGTGGTTACTAGTTAAGCCGGGCGGGTCCGGGTAGCTTTACACCACAACTTGGTCTAACCTCGGGTTCAAGGTACAACATGACCAACTTCTCACATTGGGTCCTATTGTTTGTAGCAACTAGTTAAGCCGGTCGGTTCCGGGTAGTTTTACGCTACAAACTCAACCCAACCTCGAGTTGGTCACACTTATCTTTTCTAAGTATCATGTCCATCATGTTCCCAAAACATATTACAAATTTTCAAGCAATTGGGTAGACCTAACTTAATAGGTAAATTCCCAATGGGTAGACCTAACTTAATAGGTAAATTCCCAATCTTATGTTTTTATGTCTTTTAAGTTTACCCAACCCCAAACGCAATCCCATCGCTTACATATCGCAATAGCGCATAAAGGATAGAAAGAGGGAACTTGGCATAATCATGACATAAAGGTGTTGAAGCCACAAGTTCAACATGGTGGCATATGAAATGTACACATGTTCATATACTTGCATATTACATTTTTAGGCCTCAAAAGCATGCATAAAACCAAACTTAGCATATTGGTGATACATGGTGATAAATGACATGTAGAAATGGCCATAAGTTCGCATTTAGCCTCACATGCAAGTTATCATAAGAGATATGATAACCTACATGTTGCCAAAATGCAACCTTTAGCATAAAGCTTGAAGCTTTATGTTCATATACTCAAGATAAGCTTGCATAACATGATAACATGAACAAAATGATCATCCCAAACTTGCATAACATACTTGCATATCATATGACGAACTTGCATATCAAACTTGCATAACATAACATGATAAACTTGCATATCATAACATGGCAAACTTGCATAACATAACATGATAAACTTGCATATCATAACATGGCAAACTTGCATAGCATAACATGATAAACTTGCATATCATAACATGGCATACTTGCATAGCATAATGATCAAACACAACTTGCATCATTCATTAACTTTAGAGTTTAAGTATGAAAGTAGAAAAGGGCTTACAATGCTTATGAAGACACAAAAAATATGACAAAGCCCTTATGCAATCAATTAAACCCAAAATGCAAGCTCTAATAGAAAAACCCTTGAGCCAAAATGATCAAAACTCTTTCTTTATGATGCAAATATGGAAACTTGACTTGAATGCAAGCTAATGATGCTCATACAAGCTTGAAAACACTTGTATGCATGGAAAATCTCTTAAAAATTTATTTAGGAATTTTATGAAGAGAGTGGAGGCCATGAGAGGAATGATTTTGCCATAGTTTAGTTGTATGAATGAATAATGATGATTTAGGGTTAGGTTAGGGGCTTATTTATAGAGATTAGGACTAGTTTTAGCCTTAGGATTAAACCCTAGTTCCAATCTCAGCCCTTAAAACCGAATCTGGCCCCCAAACTCAACACAAACCCAAAATGGTGCACCAGGCAAAACTGCCCGGCTGGACCAAGTCGACAGCCAAGTCGACAGGGCTGTCGACTTGGGTCCAACCAAGTCGACTCCCAAGTCGACAGGGCTGTCGACTTGGGTACTCTGGCGGGAGTTTTCCCGCCTAGCCCAATCTGACCTAATTTTTCAAATTCAAACTTGAATTTGAAATCTGTTTTTACTTTGAAATTTCCTGAAAACTTCGTTGGGCCTTAATCGGGTCATACGGACTCCGATTTTCGAAAACTCGGACTCTATTTCGCGTATTTTTCCGAGACGAACGCAATGGCATAGCCAGTTTCCCTTGATTCAGATTTATAAATTAAATTCTGCCTCGATTTACGTTATAACAGGTTATTGAAAATACGGGTTGTTACATATGCTGGGCTAAATGAGGTCGCATCCCTCATCGACAATACTTCTTCATTTACTATCTCAGTTCCTTGTTTTGATTTGATTTGATGTGCATCTGTGATTATGGGGGTGTTGTTTGAGGAAGGCTGTAGTTGCGGCTTTGCGTTACTAACAATCCATGAGGGCAAAACGATAGAATCCTACCCTAGGTATTACATCGGGATCCTTGTCATATTTATTTTGGTCGACCCCACTATGACTTTGGTATGTATTGTACACTATGGACTTCCCTCTGATTTCTACCAGCTTACGGTGGGGTCTACAGTATTATATAAACTAGGAAGCTTATATAAATTGTATTAAGGGGGATATAGGTAAAGCCATAATACTATTTTCAGTACTATACTTTACTAATGAACATTCTTATAGTTGTGTACTGTATTATATGTAACTAGTTTATCAGATCCTCAAAGGATAGAAATCTCAAACATCCTTTAAATTACTTATGCCTTTCACCTGTATACATTTCACTTGATCTAATTGACTTGCATTAGTCCTAGCTCAGGTATTTTGTTTTACTTTATGCTCTGGTCATCTTAAGTATCACATTATTTGAGATGTACCCTTTCAGAGCTAAAGACTTGCCGAAGATCCATCTATCTATTTATTTCTGTTATTTCCTAGTTATGTATTATAAATTCTATGTATTAGACTTCCACTGTATATACTTTTGAAACTTTGATGTATTTTCATTAGTAGATTCATGAACTATTATTGTATTATTTTATTCTATTGAAGGATATTGTATGTAACAACCCAAAATTTTGGAACCAATTTAAAAAGTATTTTTAATTTCAACGATTGATTTTGAGATTTCAACGATTAAATGCTCATTTCAGCCGTTTACCAAGGAACATTATGGAGATGACCTCGAATTTCGACGAAAGTAATTTTATCGGATCCGTAGCATCGAAAAATGGTCGGATTCCAAATTTCATAATATTTCGAGTTAGTGTGAGGCCGTGCGAGAATTAAACGCTTGCTAAAACAATGCTTCGAAATTAAGCTGAAACACGATTAAAAATAATACGGAAGGTCAGACGAACTCGAGATTTGATGAAACATGTTCCGTTGGATCCAGATTTACGTTTTATGCTATAAAGAAAATTTTCATGTAAAACAGAATTGCCGTTTGATCACACGATCAGAAGACGTATAGCAGAACAAACATTTTATGTTTGTCAATTGGAAAGTGCTTCCAATACGCCTAAACGAGGTTTCGAACATCGGAGAAATCGAAGTGTTTTGTTTGCAATCTCCCTCGTTGCGACATGTAGTGATCCGCGTGCATTGCCTTGTAAGTTTGCCCAAAACACCTCCTTCATCCTTTCTTCTTCTTTCTTTCTTCTCTATTTTGCATGTTGCACCTCCACCTCCGTTTCTTTCTTTAATGGCTTCTTCCCTCCTCTCCACCACCCACTAACACAGGCGCCGCCCTCCCCCACCCATCACAAGCTTGTGCCGCCTCCACTCCCCCTTCCTCATACGCTGTGGACCCCACACCTCCCCTAAACCTTAAAACACCTATTTTTACACCTTGTTGCACTTAAACCCCTCCCAAACTTTTCTTTTTCCTCTCCTACCAGACGCCCCAGCCCTGTGGACCCCAAGATAACCTGGATAGCCTCCACTGTGGGCCCCTCCTTGCTGTCGTGCACCCTAAGACCCTTGTAATCTTCCAGATCCAGTCGTAAACTTCCGAATCTGAGTGTATTCGTGAGCACGAGTGTGTTCGCGAGTAGTTCGAACCCTGTAGTCGCCAGATTTAGTCGTGTGAGCAGTCTACAAGTGTCATTGGTGCCGTATGAGAGCTGTAGTAGTGTGTGCAAGTCCGATTTCCTTCCGGAAAAGTTTGGCGGAGTGGAATCCTGTGGTGAGAAATCGAAACTCACGTAGATAGGGAATAAATTTAATTAACTATTAATTGTTAATTAAAAATGTTTAGTAATGTTTAACACTGATTACATAAGTTTTATGTTATGTTAAACATTGAGTAGTGTGATAAAATGTCATTTTTATTTGTTATTTGCGGTACTGATTGAGTATACGACATCTATATTATAAAAGTGTCGATTTAAGAATGATTGGACCTTAAATGGTTTTGGGTTAAGCAATTTATTATATTTGTTTATTCAATGTGATTAAAAAAACACACATGTCTTGGGGTGACAATATACTTAAACATCTCCCTTGTGTGTAGATAAGTGACATGGATTTTTATGTAAACCTCACATGGGTATTGGGACAATATTTTTACACATCTCCCAAGTGTGTAGATAAGTCACATTGGTTGAGTATAAAACCCCATATGGGTCTTTGGATGACAGTTAACCTACACGTCTCCCTTGTGTGTATATAAGCTACATGGATTGTGATATAAACCCCACACGGGTTTTGGAATGATATCTTTACACATCTCCCAAGTGTGTAGATAAGTCACAGTTGTTTGTGAATGTCATGAAAACCCCACACGGGTATTGGTATTATAATAAACACTAGTCCCAAGTGTGTAGTCTATCAATGTATTGTCAGGACTGTGTAAGCATTATTTAATTAAGGCTTATATGGTGTAGTTCACTTTCTGTGTGAATTGGATGCGGAGTGATGGATAACTGGATGTTATAATATACACTGCTTGAAAATGAACAATAAAACAAGTTATTGGTTCACTGGCTAAGACTCCATCAAGAAAAATGGTTTTTAATGAATATTCTATGAATATAATGATAGCTGAAAAAAATCAAAGATTGATTTTTATGTCTGATTTTGGATGGATACAAAGATAACAAAATATCGATGAATTTTCATAACTGTCATGAGTGATTTTGAATTAATTTTCATATGGATTTAGCTTGTCAAAGTTTTATTTTGAAATGAATAGTAACGAAAAAAAATGAAGTTTAGTTAGGCTATTTAAAAGATGTTTTAAAAGAAGTTTCTTTACGAAAGTTTCTAGTTTATTTTTATAACGAATGACAAGAAAATTTGGATTAAAAATACTGAAGTTGAGAAAAATAATATTATTTTAATCATTATAATATTATTATAATCCGGGTATATTAAAAATATATGATTTGAAACTGAAATATTAAAACACGAGTTTGGAAAATTAGTATATATATTTTAAATAATATATAAAATGGTTTTGAAGCGATTCGACATATTATATATATATATATATACACACACACACACGTCGAATATTGAACTTTTTGTGTAGCGTTGTTCGTGATTTTGACCTGTAACTTTAAATGAATATAACGAAAGATCCAACCGTCAGATTTTCCGAAAATTGGAACCGTTAAGTTCGTTTTGAAAATATCTTTCAAATGATAATAAGTCTTTTGAAATCTAATGGTTAGATTTTGAGAAATGTCTAATTCAAATTTTAATGAAAACAAAGCCATGACCCGTAATAACCTGTAATTGGAAATTACGAGTATGGACTATTTTGATATAAAGAAAAATAGCGTAAAATCATTATAAATATTATAAATGATTTGAAATGATATTAAACCAATTTTTCTTGGTTTTAAATGATAAAAATGGTTAAGTTAAATTTGGCGGTTCTATGTAAATTTATATTACGGATTTTGAGAAAGAATTTGGAAAAAAGATTTTTAATTCTTAATTTTTCTTGAGTAAACCTTTTTGTAACGTCCTACATTTTTATCGGTTTGTATTTGAATATTTAAATCAGTTTAAATATTGAATTCGTAATATAAGTGGATTTATATATTAATTAAAGCGGAGTTGAACGTATAAAAATATATATTAAATATTATTGAGCCCGTAATATCGCGGCAGTTCGTAATTTAACGTTCTGAACTTCAACTGAGTGTACAGAACCTGTTATTAATCAGATTTCTTCGAAACAAGAAACGTTGGAATCTGTTGAACTGTACTTTTCTAATGGAAGTGAAAAATCGAAATTTTAGATTATAGATTGCAATTACGTCCAAATTAAATATTGAGAAAAGCAGCGACATATTCGTTTATGGCCATAACGGTTATTTAAATATCTGATTCAAATTTGGACAAGATTCTTTTGAGACATACTTATAATTTAATTTTTAGAATTTTACTGCAATTTTTATTTCGTAAAATAAGAAACTTTTTATTTGGAGTATTTTGCACCCTGTAACAATATTTTGGGGTTTCACAATATGAGTCAACCTACCGATATTATTATATTTTTGGGATCGTGACACCTCGTTGGACTCGACTGTATTCTTATTTCTGTCTACAACGGCCCATACACGAACGAAGTGTTACACAGCTAACACAGACACGAAAAGCATGCATGAACAAAAAAAAAAAATCCAAACATATTCATTTAGTAATAGCAAACAAAATTGCACGTATGAAGCATATATGTAGATAATCAGTCCAAGAATGGTGAAAGAAAAGAATGAATGTACGAACGGTAAGGTGGTTCAAATTAATGCCATTTTGTGAAGGATATTCATAGAATGGAAATGAAGAATAAATAAACAAAACAGGTTTCTTCATCGTTAAGGAAACAGACATTTTCCCTAACCTGTAATTCGAAAAAGCCACGTAGTTCCTTCTCACTGAAGGAATGAAAGTCTACCAATTCTCTAAACATATGCAGACCTCAGCCATATGCTTTCAAATTCAACATTCATTATGAAAAGAAAAAAAAGTAGCAAACGTACACACCTAGGTTAAAGTTAAACTAACCTATGGAGCTATACACCGTGGAGATCAAGGAATCGTCTACCTTCCTAAACCATAACGCAGACAAAACATGAATTCAATTAAAAACAGTACCTACCTAGAAGCTATCGGCCATTACCCTAATTCCTCAATGGCCAAGGAATTAACAGTTGCCTATACTATTACCCTATGCTTCCTACTCCTTGAGACTCAAGTAAAAGCAACTATAAGAACGTAGCTGCTTCTAATATGTTCTCCTTTCTTGTTCAAAGCAAGCACCGTAAGTTTTAATGACGCGAAGAAGAAAAGTAATTCCAACCAAAAATCACTATAAAACTGAAAACTACACGGAAAAATCTGAAATCAATTCTATGTATCCGTTAAAGCCTGTGCTTCTCTCTTTGCTGCGACGTTGAGTTTGAAAACCTATAGCGAGACTATGGTTTGAATATTGGTGCAAACGGAAGCCGCGATGGCATGGCGTGTGCGCGGATTGTGAACGTTGGGGTTTGCTAGAAGGAGTTTTCAAAGAGAAGGGGTGCGTGAAATGAAACAAGGCTATGTGCCTGTTTGGTCAAATTTTGCGCTCATGGTGGTTTCCTCTTAATAACTTCACACGCAAATGGTATGTACACACTCCAGTATGAAGGTGAGTCTGTCAACAGTTTTGGTGTTGGATAAAATGGGAGTCGCTACTTTATAATAGCATACGATTGTGGTTTGGGAATCACGAAGGGGTAGGCTTGCGAGTTGAAAGGAATGGGTCCGAGAAGGAGGAGGAAGTTGCGGCATAGTTGAATTGGTATTAAATTCTGCACATTGTTTTGTATTTTCATGGGTTGGGTGCTAAGTCGGTTTGCATCTATTCTATTGTCTGCTCGAATGCTGCTATGTTGAAGTAGCAAGTTAGGATATTTTTGGGATGCTTGGGAAAGAAGTTCGAATGGGTTTAATGGAGAAGAAGCTTTCGGTATTGGATTTTGAAATAAGCGTGTAGGCTTCTTGGATGAGGACCAACGTGTGAAAGTAGTGGAAATGGGGAATTATGGTGGAACAGTTTGGGATGATATCAGTGGAGGAAGAAGAGTTGTCTGGAGCGGGAGGGTTTCATGTCGTTGTGGGCCACTAACAATGAAGTGGGCCAATTTATATACGTAGAATGGGAAGCCCAGATTGTATTTAGAAAAATGGTATGAAGCGGGTAAGGCCCGGGAAAAATAATGTGTCTTGAGGTATGAAGAAATAACGGAAATAGTGAAGAAGACGTTCGGATACATGCTAGAGACAACAGTTCAAAGCAGGACGGTGGAAATAATTTGAGTGGGCCGGGTAAAGGATATGGTAAGTCTAATAAATAATTAAATCAATGTTAGTATAAAGAGTGTATTAATTCGTAACGACCATAACTTATTCGTTCGTTACTAGAATTTTGCAATTTTGGATCCGTTAGAATCGTACGACCACAGGCCACGTGCGAGAACTAGCCTGGAGCAGTCTGGAGGACGTTATAATTTATAGCAAAATTAAACGTTTGATTCAGATCAACAGACCTTAATCGTTGCTTAACCGTCAACGACCAAGGTGAGTAAACTCACTAACTTTGTCTAGTTTTTTTATAATTTCATAAACGTTATTTAATTTTGATAAAAATGATTGAATGCTATGTGTGATGGTTGTTTGGATGATTTACAATTAAATTGGTTGATAGTTATATATATGAATTCTTTGGTTAAAAACTGATTTAATAATTTCATATTGATAGGAAATTGTGTTACTTATGTTGATTAACATCTGTGGATGCAGGGAAACAGGTTGGAAGGATCCAACTGGATTCCTCAATGAATTATATTGTTGTTTCCATATACATTGCATTATATGATGCGACGAATAATCTATGCTTGATTATTTTATGTTTGGGGTGTTTGGACAACATCGACCTGAAATAATGGGTATTTAAATACAACAAAATATATTCGAATATATTGAAAAAGGAATTTGGAGTTTTAAAATATAAAAATTGAATTTCGATTAACTAGAATATAATACCTGGTTTAATTATATAAACCAAGTTGTCTGATTTATTAATGACATTTATGAATAGAATAAAATAATTATTGTTAAATAATTATTATTAGATAATCCGTGAATGTTAATTCGAAGATGAGTAAGGGAAAGGGAAGTCGTTGAAATTATTTCGAGGTTCGAATGTGAGTATGGATTGGATAAAACTATAAGGATTTGTAATTACAATTCGAAAACGCCGAATGTTATAAAAGCAAATTAGTTTTACAAATTATACATTATATAATTTGGAAATTTGACAAGATAATTAATATTGGTTTGTAACCAATAATTTATAATCGAATACATATACGAGATTTTGTTATAACTTATAAAAGGAGTTATTGAAACAGGAAGTATGAGTTATAAATAACAAGATAAACGAAATTTTAAACTGAAATGGTATTTATCATTGAAATCGACATTTGATTTAATAAAATGAGTCCATGTTTCTGTAAAGGAATAATATTCATAGTTTAAAGTGAATAATGGTTTAGAAGCAAACGGTTTGAAAATCGGAATGGGGTTAAAAATGAAATTGGTAAATGTTGGAAGTGATAAATTCAAATTGAATTTAGAAATTGAATTATCTTGAAACGGTGAGTTTATTCCGAAGTTCGGAACATTAAATCGAATATAGGTTATTCGAAAAGGATTTATAAGTTGAAATTCGATTATATCAAATTCAGGAAAGTAATATTTACTTTTTGATTTTTATCAATATGTGTTTATTTATTTATCTCATTAATTAATTAATTAATTATTAAAATTAATGAATAAAAGCTATATTTTGAAGTTAAATGTTTTAGAAATAGAGATTATAACATTATCCTTAAAATCAAATGATTATCGTTAAAGAAGTAGATTCGTAACCGGAATCCGAGAGACGCGTAAGCAATAATTTGATAAGAAAATAAGAAATGGAATTAAGGAAAATTAGAAACTGATTGGAGACTAGTTAAGTGGAATGACTTTCTGAGTGTCGATCTGATGTTGGTTTCGGCCTTCCGGATTGATATTCAGGGAATTGTTCTCTTACTAGTTTACGGTTGGGGACTGATGGAAATGAAAGGATAGTGATGCGTGAATAAAAAAAGGAAATAATTTCCGATGTAAAATAACGTATATTTTCTAAATGTTGAAAATAAGAGTTGTTAATATGGGGTTAATTCCCGTTGTTAAAAAGAGATATTTTCTAAATATAGAAAATAAATATTTTAAAATAGATGGCAATGTTTTCCAACGATCGTATGAGGCGAAACAGGTTTTGAGAAATATTTGGGAAATATGGGGTACAGGAAATTGGGAAATGAATAAATTACTAATAAATTAATTAAAGGGGGTCAGTGGTGATTGATGATTGATCGGTAAGATTTCCATTTGGAAATATGACCGTTGTTTGTATGTATGTTTTCCTTTGATAGTTAAATCACCGGCTATCAAAGTTTTGACCATTTTTCGTTGTCAATACGGAGAGATCGGGATCAGATTATTATCTGAAAACCACTCTGTATGGGCATTAGCGTTGCGAATCAAATATGATGAAGATAATTGAAGACGGCGGTTATGCAAGGGTTGTTCTGGAGATCCTAGGTAGAAATTGCCTAAGGGGGATATACAGGATAGTGCCTTCGGTTTGTCCAGTCCCAGGATAACTTGTATGGACGAATGTCTGACAGAGTATATCTAATAAATCGCGAAAGTTGATCTCTTCAAACGTATTTACATTGATGGCGAAGTAATTCGTTTCTCTTAGCTTTATACCCGTGGTATTTTTGGGGAAATCAATTTGTGATTTAGCAGGTATGACGATGTGATATTCAAAGTGAATGGTGGCTAGATGTTTCAATAGATACGTTATGACCTCAAGCCTCATCTACCGGGAAATGACAAAAATCGGACAGGCAGCATGGCTATGTGGGTCGCCCCCATTAGGGTGTATTGTCCCATCTAGAGAATATTCATATTTGTTACTTCTTTTCGCTTCTGTATCTCCCGGGAACGGTTATGTTGCTAGCAACCGCAGGTGACAATATATTCGATACACTCAAGAGAAATGAGTGGTCTGTCATGTGTGGCCGGGTTGCAAGACGTTCTTGTTGAACCCAGTGTATTCCTCTCTAGAGATACACTATCGGCAGGTGGTTCCATACCTTGTCAGTCGGAATCCAATCTCCAATAAGAGCCCGCGGTTTTGATTGTATATTATATATATATATATGTGGAGCGTGAGATGCAAGCGTTCTGCTAGATTTTATTTACTTGTGATTAGACACTATTATAATATCAGAAAGGTATTGATTTTTGAAAATGTTTTGGGTTATAGTAAGGTAAAAACCGTCCATGTTTATGTGTGGGCTGGTCTTACTATTATCCTGTTCTTTCAAAAAGATTATTCAAGGTTATATCGAATGATTGAAATTTACTCACACCAGTCCCATGACTGACCCAGAGTTTATTTTGTTTTGTTTTACCCTAAACTCTTGGGTGCCCAAATTTGTACGGGCAGTCAAGAAGTTAGGATTTTACAGGTATACTTGGAGGAGCTTGGAGCAGGAGGCTTCAACATTAGTTATATATAAAGTTTATTTCCGCTGTGATGTTATGAGTTGAACTCTGATAATGGTATGTATCTATACAGTTTTGTATTTCAAAGTTATGTTATAATATATTTTATTTGTTCCGCTGTGAGATTCGTATTTACTCTGATTCAATTCAGTTGTCTTCTTCTTCTATTCTAATTTTCTTTCTTTCTATTCTCACCCTCTAACTTCTTTCTCTAAACGATCTGGTGTTTTCGATGTCTGATTAGTTGACATTATGTTTTATGTCGATTTTCGGGGTTGAAAATCCCATGGTAGTTACAGTGGTATCAGAGCTGAAGGTAAATGGATTAACTTGGCTCTGTGGCGTGACTCAATAGAGATGGGGTTAGTAATACCCTAGATTGAGTATTAGTGATATACATGTGCGCGTATTTGTAAATTAATATAAAAACCGTTTTGTATTGTGTTGACTGGTCAATCGAGTGGTTTATGAATTCTGATCGAAACAGTAATGCAAACTATGTCGATAGGTGTTTCTAAACTCTTGAAGAGCAATTCGACAGTAAGTTTAGAAAAGAGGGTAAATGAAATTATCTTACCCAAAATATATTTTGATATAAAAGAAGTATTTATGTTGAAATTATTATAATATATACTAGATGTGTTGATTTGTTAATATATTTGAATCATATTACAATTGGAAGGGTTATAAATAACCCATGGGAATTTGTATAAGTGTAATCACATGAATTAAATCTGAATTTAAATCAGAATTGGAATTAAATTTCTGGAAAATTGGAGAAGTGTTGGTAAATGAATTTTGGATTAAATATATGGAAATTTTAAGACCCTGAGAGATTTGGAAATGGATTTCAAGCATTTGGAAAGGATATTTGGAAGTAAATTTCAAGATAAAAGTGTTTGAAAAATAAGTTTTGGAAGTTATATAGTATTGAAATCACTTGGGCAGCTGGAAAATAAATTCTGATGATGGCGGCTGCATTATCAGTGTTCATTTTCAAGTTTCTAAGTGACAGATTATTACCAAAAATTTGTTTTGGATTGTTTTGAGAAAGTCAGTTGTTCAGGAAATTCAAATGTTTTGAATTGCTATTATTATTTGTAATATATATGATTTCAAACTAATTTGAAATAAAACCTCAGGAATTTGAATTCTAGAATTTAAAATTTACTTATGAAGTAAATAAATAGAAATTTAACTAAGTTGAATAAAATTGGGTTGGATTAGAGATAATCCGGGATGGAATTTGATTGTTGAGCAAGAATTGGAGTTGAAATAGAAATTTGGGTTAGTAAAAGCGAAAGATTGGTTTGAGAATGGATTGATGGGAGATCAACCAAGGATGCTTGGATATATGTTAAAGTGATAGCAAATGGCAGAGATAGAGTTAAATGCCAATAAAAAGGTACAAGTTTACATTATATTCGAGTATGAGATTTATGAGATATTTTTGGAAAGCCGCTTGGCTGTTTGTTTTCTTTTGGATTTGGAAAAGGCCCAGAGTGGCGAGTGGTAGTAGCACCGAATAAGCCGTGCAGAGGAGACGGTGGAGAAATTCTCCAAAAAATTTAGGCTGTTAGGAAGTTTTCAGAATTTCTGAAAGTACTCGTTAATAAGAAGAAACTAAAATTTTAATTAGAATTACTTGGTTCAGTTGAAAATTGAATTTAAGAAATCAACTAAAAGATTTTTAACTTGGTTATAATATGGATTGTAGCATTTTCCCTACCATAGTAATTTCGGGGACGAAATTCTTTTAAGGGGGAAGGAATGTAACGTCCCGCATTTTTATCGGTTTGTATTTGAATATTTAAATCAGTTTAAATATTGAATTCATAATATAAGTGGATTTACATATTTAAAGCGGAGTTGAACGTATAAAAATATATATTAGATATAATTGAGCCCGTAATATCGCGGCAGTTCGTAATTTAACGTTCTAAACTTCAACTGAGTGTACAGGACATGTTATTAATCAGATTTCTTCGAAACAAGAAACGTTGGAATCCGTTGAACTGTACTTTTCAAACGGAAGTGAAAAATCGAAATTTCAGATTATAGATTGCAAGTTACGTCCAAATTAAATATTCAGAAAAGCAGCGGCATATTCGTTTATGGCCATAACGGTTATTTAAATATATTTAAATATCGGATTCGAATTTGGACAAGATTCTTTTGAGACGTAGTTATAATTTAATTTTTAGAATTTTACTGTAATTTTAATTTCGTAAAATAAGCAACTTTTTATTTGGAGTATTTTGCACCCTGTAACAATATTTCAGGATTTCACAATATGAGTCAACCTACCGACATTGTTATATTTTTGGGATCGTGACACCTCGCTGGACTCGACTGTATTCTTCTTTCTGTCTACATCTGCCCATACACGAATGAAGTGTTACACAGCTAACTCAGACCCGTAAAAGCATGCATGAACAAACAAAAATATTTATATATATATATATCCAAACATATTCATTTAGGAATAGCAAACAAAATTACACGTATGAAGCATATATGTAGATAATCAGTCCAAGAATGGTGAAACAAAAGAATGAATGTATGAACAGTAAGGTGGTTCAAATTAATGCCATTTTGTGAAGGATGTTCATAGAATGGAAATGAATAACAAATAAACAAAACAGGTTTCTTCATCATTAAGGAAACAGACATTTTCCCCAACCTGTATTTCGAAAAAGCCACATAGTTCCTTCTCATTGAAGGAAGGCAAGTCTACCTATTCTCTAAACATATGCAGACCTCACCCCTATGCTTTCAAATTCAACATTCATTATGAAAAAAAAGTAGCAAACATACACACCTAAGTTAAAGCTAAACTAACCTATGGAGCTATACACCGTGGAGATCAAGGAATCATCTACCTTCCTAAGCCATAACGCAGACAAAACATGAATTCAATTAAAAACAGTACCTACCTAGAAGCTAACGGCCATTACCCTAATTCCTTAATGGTCAAGGAATTAACAGTTGCCTATACTATTACCCTATGCTTCCTACTCCTTGAGACTCAAGTAAAAGCAACTATAAGAATGCAGCTGCTTCTAATATGTTCTCCTTTCTCGTTCAAAGCAAGCACCGTAAGTTTTAATGACGCGAAGAAGAAAAGTAATTCCAACCAAAAATCAAAATAAAACTGAAAACTAAACGGAAAAAACTGAAATCAGTTATATGTGCCCGTTAAAGCCTGTGCTTCTCTCTTCGCTGCGACGTTGAGTTTGAAAACCTATAGCGAGACTATGGTTTGGATATTGGTGCAAACGGAAGCCGCGATGGCATGGCGTGTGTGTGGATTGTGAACATTAGGGTTTGCTAAAAGGAGTTTTCAATGAGAAGGGGTGCGTGAAATGAAACAAGGCTATGTACCTGGTTGGTCAAATTTTGCGCTCATGGTGGTTTCCTGTTAATACCATCACACACAAATGGTATGTACACACTCCAGTATGAAGGAGAGTCTTTCATCAGTTTTGGTGTTGGATAAAATGGGAGTCGCTATTTACAATATCATACGGTTGTGGTCTGGGAATCGCAAAGAGGTAGGCTTGCAAGTTGAAAGGAGTGGGTCCAAGATGGAGGAGGAAGTTGCGGCATATTTGTATTGGTATTAACTTCTGCACGTTGTTTTGTATTTTCATGGGTTGGGTGCTAAGTCGGTTTGCATCTATTCTATTGTCTACTCGAATGCTGCTATGTTGAAGTAGCAAGTTAGGATATTTTTGGGATGCTTGGGAAAGAAGTTCGAATGGGTTTAATGGAGAAGAAGCTTTCGGTATTGGATTTTGAAATAAGCGTGTAGGCTTCTTGGATGAGGACCAACGTGTGAAAGTAATGGAAATGGGGAATTATGGTGGAACAGTTTGGGATGATATCAGTGGAGGAAGAAGAGTTGTCTGGAGCGGGAGGGTTTCATGTCGATGTGGGCCACTAACAATGAAGCGGGCCAATTTATATATGTAGAATGGGAAGCCCAGATTGTATTTAGAAAAATGGTATGAAGCGGGTAAGGCCCGGGAAAAATAATGTGTCTTGAGGTATGAAGAAAAAACGGAAATAGTGAAGAAGGCGTTCGGATACATGCTAGAGACAACAGTTCAAAGCAGGACGGTGGAAATAATTTGAGTGGGCCGGGTAAAGGATTTGGTAAGTCTAATAAATAATTAAATCAATGTTAGTATAAAGAGTGTATTAATTCGTAACGACCATAACTTATTCGTTCGTTACTAGAATTTTGCAATTTTGGATCCGTTAGAATCGTACGACCACAGGCCACGTGCGAGAACTAGCCTGGAGCAGTCTGGAGGACGTTATAATTTATTGCAAAATTAAACGTTTGATTCAGATCAACAGACCTTAATCGTAGCTTAACCGTCAACGACCAAGGTGAGTAAACTCACTAACTTTGTCTAGTTTTTTTATAATTTCATAAATGTTATTTAATTTTGATAAAAATGATTGAATGCTATGTGTGATGGTTGTTTGGATGATTTACAATTAAATTGGTTGATAGTTATATATATGAATTCTTTGGTTAAAAACTGATTTAATAATTTCATATTGATAGGAAATTGTGTTACTTATGTTGATTAACATCTGTGGATGCAGGGAAACATGTTGGAAGGATCCAACTGGATTCCTCAACAAATTATATTGTTGTTTCCATATACATTGCATTATATGATGCGACGAATAATCTATGCTTGATTATTTTATGTTTGGGGTGTTTGGACAACATCGACCTGAAATAATGGGTATTTAAATACAACAAAATATATTCGAATATATTGAAAAAGGAATTTGGAGTTTTAAAATATAAAAATTGAATTTCGATTAACTAGAATATAATACCTGGTTTAATTATATAAACCAAGTTGTCTGATTTATTAATGACATTTATGAATAGAATAAAATAATTATTGTTAAATAATTATTATTAGATAATCCATGAATGTTAATTCGAAGATGAGTAAGGGAAAGGGAAGTCATTGAAATTATTTCGAGGTTCGAATGTGAGTATGAATTGGATAAAAATATAAGGATTTGTAATTACAATTCGAAAATGCCGAATGAAAGCAAATTAGTTTTACAAATTATATATTATATAATTTGGAAATTTGACAAGATAATTAATATTGGTTTGTAACCAATAATTTATAATCTAATACATATACGAGATTTTGTTATAACTTATAAAAGGATTTATTGAAATAGGAAGTATGAGTTATAAATAACAAGATAAATGAAATTTTAAACTAAAATGGTATTTATCATTTAAATCAAGATTTGATTTAATAAAATGAGTCCATATTTCTGTAAAGGAATAATATTCACAGTTTAAAGTGAATAATGGTTTAGAAGCAAACGGTTTGAAAATCGGAATGGGGTTAAAAATGAAATTGGTAATGTTGGAAGTGATAAATTCAAAATTGAATTTAGAAATTAAATTAGCCTGAAACGGTGAGTTTATTCCGAAGTTCGGAACATTAAATCGAATATAGGTTATTCAAAAACGAGTTATAAGTTGAAATTTGATTATATCGAATTCAAGAAAGTAATATTTACTTTTCAATTTTTATCAATATGTATTTATTTATTTATATCATTAATTAATTAATTAATTATTAAAATTAATGAATAAAAGCTATATTTTGAAGTTAAATGCTTTAGAAACAGAGATTATAACAGTCCTTAAAATCAAATGATTATCGTTAAAGAAGTGGATTCGCAACCGGAATCCGAGAGATGCGTAAGCAATAATTTGATAAGAAAATAAGAAATGGGATTAAGGTAAATTAGAAACTGACTGGAGACTAGTTAAGTGGAATGGATTTCTGAGTATCGATCGAATGTTGGTTTCGACCTTCGGGATTGATATTCAGGGAATTGTTCTCTTATTAGTTTACGGTTGGGGACTGATGGAAATGAAAGGATAGTGATGCGTGAATAAAAAAGGAAATAGTTTCCAATGTTAAATAACGTATATTTTCTAAATGTAGAAAATAAGAGTTGTTAATATGGGGTTAATTCCCGTTGTTAAAAAGAGATAATTTCTAAATATAGAAAATAAATAGTTTAAAATAGATGGCAACGTTTTCCAATGATCGTATAAGGCGAAACGGGTTTTGAGAAATATTTGGGAAATATGGGGTACAGTAAATTGGGAAATGAATAAATTACTAATAAATTAATTAAAGCGGGTTAGTGTTGATTGATGATTGATCGGTAAGATTTCCATTTGGAAATATGACTGTTGTTTGTATGTATGTTTCCTTTGATAGTTAAATCACCGGCTATCAAAGTTTTGACCATTTCTCGTTGTCAATACAGAGAGATCGGGATCAGATTATTATTTGAAAACCGCTCCGTATGGGCATTAGCGTTGCGAATCAAATATGTTGAAGATAATTGAAGACGGCGGTTATGCAAGGGCTGTTCTAGAGATCCTAGGAAGAAATTGCCTAAGATGGATATACATGATATTTCCTTCGTTTTTCCAGTCCCAGGACAACTTGTATGGACGAATGTCTGACATAGTATATCTAATAAATCACGAAAGTTGATCTCTTCAAACATATTTATGTTGGTGGCGGAGGAATTCGTTTCTCTTAGCTTTATACCCGTGGTATTTTTGGGGAAATCAATTTGTGATTTAGCAGGTATGACGATGTGATATTCAAAGTGAATGGTGGCCAGATGTTTCAATAGATACGTTATGACCTCAAGCCTCATCAACTGGGAAATGACAAAAATCGGGCAGGCAGCATGGCTATGTGGGTCGCCCCCATTAGGGTGTATTGTCACCATCTAGAGAATATTCGTATTTGTTACTTCTTTTCGCTTCTGTATCTCTCGGGAATGGTTATGTTGCTACAACCATAGGTGACAATATATTCGATACACTCAAGAGGAATGAGTGGTCGGTCATGTGTGGCCGGGTTGCAAGACGTTCTTGTTGAACCCAGTGTATTCCTCTCTAGAGATACACTATCGGCAGGTAGTTCCATACCTTGTCAGTCGGAATCCAGTCTCCAATAAGAGCCCGCGGTTTTGATTGTATAATATATATATATATATATATATATGTTTGTGTGGAGCGTGAGATGCAAGCGTTCTGCTAGATCTTATTTACTTGTGATTAGACACTATTATATTATCAGAAAAGTATTGATTTGTGAAAATGTTTTGGATTATAGTAAGGTAAAAACCGTCCATGTTTATGTGTGGCCTCGTCTTACTATTATCCCTTTCTTTCAAAAATATTATTTAAAGTTAAACCGAATGGTTGAAGTTTACTCACACCAGTCCCATGACTGACCCAGAGTTTATTTTGTTTTACCCTAAACTCTTGGGTGCCCAAATTTGTACGGGCAGTCAAGTAGTCAGTATTTTACAGGTATACTTGGAGGATCTTGGAGCAGGAGGCTTCAACATTAGTTATATATAAAGTTTATTTCTGTTGTGATTTTATGAGTTGAACTCTGATAATGGTATGTATCTATACAGTTTTATATTTCAAAGTTATGTTATAATATATTTTATTCGTTCCGCTATGAGATTCGTATTTACTCTGATTCAATTCAGTTGTCTTCTTCTTCTATTCTAATTTTCTTTCTTTCTATTCTCACCCTATAACTTCTTTCTCTAAATAATCCTGTGTTTTTGATGCCTGATTAGTTGTCATTATGTTTTATGTCGATTTTCGGGGTCGAAAATCCCGTGGTCATTACACTTTTGAATAAGGATATGAATTTAATTATAAAAGCCTAATGACTTAACCAGATCTGAGAATAAGATTTTAAATCTTATCTAAGAGAACCAATTAAAGGAGACGTAATTGGTGAGTCAATAATCCAAACGACAATTGGATTCGATTTGTTTTGGGGTGAATTATTCGGAAGGACCGGGTTTAACCCATTTCGAATACTTGAACGACGATTAAAAGTCGAAGATATCGAAGATGGTGCAAGACCGGGAATCTTCACATCGATTGGATTGCTGATGTTGCCCTGGATTTGGGTAGCTCCCTTGAAGGGCTTGTAGTGGTAGTAGTCCAAACGTACTTGTTGATTGTCTGAATGTGTGAGGGCCTCTCTCCGGTATTGGACATATGGGACGAGGAATAAGGTGCCTCTAGTTTCGTTCAGACCTAAAATGAACTTGTAATGGATTGCGTGTCTGCACGGTATTTTGTGATGTGTTAATTGATTTTTACTATATATATATCTGTTTGGTGGCAGAGAATTTATTCTCTTAGCTTAACACCCATCTCTGAGACGTATAAGCTTAGAGGTTATATATTGGTAGCTATCGGTTGTATAATCTGGGATGATTGTGTGGCATTCTGATTGCTGCTTTTAGATATATTAAAGCTTACATTGAAAAGCAAAGTTTTGTGATGCGTTAATTCACGAGCTTCACACTCTGGTATGAGTCCAAAATAGGATGGAGGACTACAAGGTGGACATGTGTTTCTTTCTAGCTAGAAGTAATGCCATGGTATGGAGCTCAGGCAATTTACTTATGTAGATGTTGGAATCGAGGCACCTCTGATGTGGCCACAAAGGCCAAAGTGATCGACATACTGACCAAAGAGGTCCAATAGGATCGGGAAACGTACTGTTTGGGAAATTATCTAGAAGCAATGTACGACTGATAAGCCTTGCCGCTCCAAAGGGATATGTTCCCTGGAACATTCTGCCAGAGAAGTTCCGAAGTTCGATGAGGAAAGATCGCTTGCCTTAGCTCATGATGGGAATCCAAATTCTAATACCCGACTTTATGGTTTTATTGCATACCTACGGCTACATAATATGATGCAGTGTTATGCCGTCTAAGATTGATACATTTATTTTTGAAATGGTTTAAAATTAGACACTAATAATAATATCAAATGGTTTTCTCGTATCAAGCATGTTTGATGATTATAAGGTAAAACACTATCCTCCGGCTTGCATTAGCATTATCTGATAGGACCTGAGTCTTATAATGGCATCCTTTTTAAAAAAAACATTGCATTATTTTTTTATGCACTGCATTCGTGTGGAGTAAAGTCGTTCCATGTTATATGGCGTGGTCCTATGATATGCCTTATTTTTAAATTAGTTAAGTTAACCATAGGGTTTCTCATACCAGTCTCATGACTCACTCGTAGTTTGTGTTTTCCCTTGCAAACTCGAGTGCCCATATTTTTTACACGTGCAACCAAGTGAACATATCTCTAAGCTTGCTTTTTTTTGGATGTGTACTGGATCTTCTGTAGCTGTTTTGGACTTGGAGCTGAAGATTGAACTTTTATATTTCTTTTGAATTTTTTTAAGACTCTCTTATGTTAATTATCTTTGACTTCATTGTGTAAAAGTTATTATCTAAAACTTGTTATGTATAATTTTGATCTTGCGCTGTTGTAACTCTTATATTTATTTCTGCTGATGTAAAATGATGTAAATTATTCTCTGATGTAATATATTATGCTAGGTTCTATGCTCGGCTGTTGTGTTTGATGTGTTATATTTCAACGATTATCCATTCTGCTTGGGATCGGGGATTTCGGTTGTCATAGGTGGTATCAGAGCTAAGGGTTGCTTAGTTTTGGAGTATAACATATTAGTGAACTCATCAAAGATAGAATCAGTAGTATTCTAGGATGAGTAACTCATTAGAGATAGGATTAGTAATGTCCTAGAATGAGTACAATAGTATAGCATACACCCGTTGAAGATGTATATCTATTTATACATATGTTTCTGCGCTCTTACATTTCCTTAAGATATCTTTTCTGATGGCCTAACTCTTTTCTTGCTATTTGCAGACATATTAGAAAATAAGTGGCAGAGGTGGAAGAGGTAGAGGACGGGTAACGTACAGGCTAAAGTTCAACAGCCCAACCCCTTAGGAGCTGTTAATGCACCAATTGTGCCTCCTTAACAACAACCAGATTTAGATTTACTTGCTAAGAAATATAATAATTTGGGTGGAGTGCCACTCTTGGGCAAGGAATATGTTATCGAAGCGCAAGCATGGATGAGATCTTGTGAGATAATCTTTGAAGACTTAGAATTGGCTGATAATCAGAAGAAGTTTCTAGCATCCGGGTTGCTTAAGGATGAAGCCCTAATTTGGTGGGAAGAAGTTACGATGGGTAATCCAGGAGTTGTATTACTTGGGATAGGTTCAAGGAAATTTTTGAGGAGAGATTTATTCCTCAAGAAGAAGTCGAGCGTCTATATTATGAATTTTCCAATCTCAAGCAAGTTGACATGACCATCTATGAATATGTGAACAAATTTAATGAACTCTCTCGCTTTGGTCGCGAGCTAATTAAGAATGGAGTAAAGAAAAATACGAGATTTATTGAGGGTCTCCAAAAAAGGTACAGGAGAAGAGTGACAGATCATGTGAGAGTCCCGTTTGCTGGAATGGTTGAGACGGCTTGTCGGTATGAGAACATCGATAAGGGTAATTCTTTGGAGGAAAAAGAGAAGGGTTATTCTGGTAAGAAGAGAAAATTCTAAAATACGAAACCACAGACAAGCAAGATTGAAGAGAAGCCTAAAGATGAAAGGTTTAATAATGTTAAATGCTACAATTGCCATAAGCATGGACATTTAGCAAATGATTGTAAAGCTCCTAAAAGGCCAAGGAAGTCGATTGAAGAAACATAGTGTCATACTTGCCATAAGAACGGTCACATCAAGCCATATTGCCCACTGCAGAAAAAGTCCTAAGTGGATCATATTTATAATATGGAGGATACTCCAACAAGTTCTACTGGTAGAGGGAGGCCATGAAGATACGCTTACCGTTAGACATAATTCTATTAAAGTGTTATTTGATACAGGCGTGTCGCGAAGTTTTATTTCATGTAACATGGTTAAAAAGCTAAATTTGAAGCTTAGATAGCCAATTTGTGTTAACAATCCAATAGGAGGCTCCTTTGACCTTTATTTGTGTTATAGGGTGTCAGTTTCTTATTCCTTTATTGATTTTCCTTCGATATAATCGTTATGGATTTTACCGAGGTTTGATATTATACTTGGGTTAGATTGGTAGACCACATACGAGGATGAAGTTAAATGCACTTATAGAATTATTCAACCTAAATTAAATTTGGAAACAATATATCAATACCATGTGAAGGTCCCCAGATAGATAGAAAAGAATTTTGGTTTGCTCTGGAATTTCTACCACTTCTATAGAGAATATCCTTGTTGTTATAGATTATGCAGATGTATTTGAAGAAGTTGAAAGCCTTACTCCGCGAAGAGAGATTGACTTTGGAATTGATCTAGTTCCAAATGCGAGGCCAGTGTGCATCCAATTAGGAGAATGACGTTGAAAGAGAAAGAAGAGTTGGGTAATCAGACTCGACAGCTTTTATGGAAAGGTCTGACTAGACCTAGTTTCTTGAGTTGGGAAGCAGTAGTGGTGTTCGTTCCGAAGTCAGACGGTACCCTCAGCTTATGTGTGGATTACCGAGATCTCAACGAGCACACGCTCAAGAATAAGTACCCATTTCTGCACATAAATGATTTATTGGACCATTTGAATGGAGTGCGTGTGTTTTCGAAGATGGACCTAGCTACAGGTTTTCATCAATTAAGAATTGCAGAAGAGTGTGTTCCTTTGACAACTTTCAGAGGTCTAGATTTATTTTACGAATGGTTAGTAATGCCTTTCGGATTGTTTATTGCCTCTGCTTATTCCGTGGATTTGATGAATCGGGTATTCCAAGAGGTGCTGAATAAGTTTGTATTAGTCTTCATTGATGATATCTTGATCTTTTCAAAGACAGTAGAAGAACATGCAAGACATTTTGAACAAGTGTTAGAGATTCTAAAGAAATATTGAAAGCTAAGTTTTCCAAATTCTAATTCTGGAGAGAAGAAGTGAAATTCTTGGTCATGTAGTATCAAAGGAAGGGATATCAGTAGATTCGAGCAAGATTACGACCATCTAGGATTGGAAGCAACCTAAGACACCTACAGAGGTTAGAAGTTTTCTTGGATGGGCGAGCTATTATCAAGAATTCGTAAAGGATTTTTCGAAGTTATCCAATCCATTGACAAAGCTTACTAAGAAGCATGCCAAGTTTATTTGGATGTCTGAATGTGAAGCAGCATTCTAAGAGCTGAAAGAGAGATTGACTACTACACTAGTGTTGACGATTATAGATGGGAATCAAGACTTAACCGTCTATACAGATGCTTCTAAGGAAGGAGTTGGTGTGGTATTGATTCAAAGAGGCAAAGTAATTGCTTATGCAAGTCGTCAGTTGAAGCCACACGAGAAAAGATACACCACTCATGATTTAGAGTTGTTAGCGGTGGTATTTGGCTGAAAGATTCGGAGGAACTACCTATTGGGTGAGAAGTTTGAGTTGTATACGGATCATAAATCTTTGAAGTACCTGTTCACCCAGAAAGATCTGAGTATGAGGCAACAACGTAAGTTGCAATTTTTGGCGGTTTATTATTTAGATATTCTCTATACTCTAGGAAGGGACAATGTTTTGGCAGACACACTTAGTAGAAAGAATGCGATTTTTGCTAATTTGATTAATACACCTTCGTTGATAGAGAAAATTTCTGTTCTACAAAAGTATGATGAGTTTATTCAGAAGATTAGCAAGAGGATTCAGGTTGGTGAAGCCTCGAATTTCCAAATTGATAATAAAGGGTTTCTAAGATTGAAAGGACTGATCTGCATTTTTGATGTTCCAGAGCTCAAAAGAGAGGTACTAGATGAATGTCACAAGTCTATGCTTAGTATCCATCCAGGTGTACAGAATACGTATCGAGATTTGAAACACACATTTTGGTGGAAATCTATGAAAAGAGATTTCTCGATATAAGTTAGCAAGTGTTCAACTTGCCAATAGGTCAAGAGTGATCAACATAAGATCGCTGGGTTGCTACAACTATTAGATATTCCGAAATGGAAATAAGACCGAATATCGATGGAATTCATTGATGGTCTACGTAGAACCAAGAAGGGGAATGATGGCATTTGGGTTATTGTAGATCTTTTGACGAAGAGTTCCCATTTTCTTCCAGTAAAAGCAAGTAGGACAGATGAGAGCCTTGCGCAGTTGTATGTTAAAGAAGTTGTTCGGCTGCATGGGGTACTCAACATCTTTTTTGGTGATTGAGATCTGATTATCACCAGTAAGTTCTAGGAGGCATTTTATTATGAATTGGGGACCAAGTTGAATCTTAGTACAACATACCATCCCCAGACAAATGGTCAGATCGAGAGGGTGAATCGAATCTTGGAAGATCTGTTGCGAGCATATATCCTTGATTTTGGAGTATCATGGGAAGATCATTTACATCTTATAGAGCTCTCATATAACAATAGATTCCAAGCTAGTTTGAAGATATAACCATTTGAGGCATTGTATGGTCAACCATGCAGATCTTCTGCATGTTGGATAGAGTCTGGTAATCGGCTAGTATTGGGTCTAGATATGATCCGGTAGGCCACAGATAAAGTAGACTTCATGAAGAAGCCATTAAAAGAAGCACAGAGCCGGTAGAAAAGTTACGCGAATTATAGAAGAAGAGATTTAGCATTTTCTGCTGGTGATCAAGTGTATTTGAAAGTTTCTACGTTGAGAGGAGTGGTTCAATTTGTGAAGTCGAGAAAGCTATCACCTAAATATATTCATCCGTTCCCGATATTGGAGAAGTTTGGGACTCTAGCTTATAGCGTTCAGTTGCCAGATTGGTTTCCCGGAGTACATGATGTATTTCACGTTTCTTAGCTCCGAAAGCATATGCATGATCCTGACTTGATTGTCGAGGAAACATCACAAGAAGATTTGGATATCACTTCAAGTTTAAAAGTTCATAGAGAGCCGATGAAGATAATAGGCCGAGAAATGAGAGTCTGAGAGATAAGAAAGTAAACTTGGTCAAATTTCAGTGGAGCGAATATCCTAAAGACTGCACTTAGGAGATAGAGGATAACATTAAACAGGGTTATCATTTCTATTTTCAACTTTAATTTTGTCTATCTTTACGGAGGCGAAAAGTTTTTAAGTGGGGGAGATTGTAAAAACCCAGAATTTTGGAACCAAATTTTTTTTATAAGAAAATTCGATGATTAAATGCTGATTTCAGCCATTTACAAAGGAACATTATGGAGATGACCTCGGATTTTGACGAAACTAATTTTATTGGATCCGTAGCATCGAAAAATGGTCGGGTACCAAATTTCATAATTTTCCGAGTTAGCGTGCGGCCGTGCGAGACGCGTCGAAAGTAAGCTGAAATGCGATTGAAAAATAGAACGGAAGGTCAAACAAACTTGGAATTTGATGAAACATGTTCCATTGGATCCAGAATTATGTTTTATGCTAAAGAGAAAATTTTCTTGGAATTGTCGTTTGATCACATGATCAAAAGACGTAGAGCAAAACAAACACACATTACGTTTTTCGATTGAAAAGTTCTTCCAATATACCTAAATGAGGCGTCGATCATCTGGGAGCTCGAAGTGTTTTTGTTTGCGATCTCCCTCGTCGCGTGCATGGCCTTGGAAATTTGCACAAAACCCCTCCTCCTTCCTTTGTTCTTTCTTTCTTCTCTATTTTGCATTTGCACCTCCTCCCCCTTTTCTTGCTTTAATGGCTTCCTCCTTTCTCCCCACTAGCGCCGGCGCCGCCCTCCCCTACCCGTCACCGGCCTACGTCTTTGCCGCTTCCCTTCATCCGACGCCGTGGACCCCGCACCTCCCCTAAACTCTGAAACACCTATTTTTAGACCTTTTTACACTTAAACCCCTCCAAAACTTCTCATTTTCCTCCTCCTACCCAACTCCCCAGCCCTATGGACCCCACGATGATCTGGCCAGCCTCCACCATGGGCCCTACCTTGCTGCTATGCGCCCTAGGACCCCAAACCCCCTTCATTTCTCCGTAACTTCCAGATCCGAGTTATTTTTGAGCGCGAGTGTGTTCGCGAGTAGTTCAAACCCTTTAGTTGCCAGATTCAGTCGTGTGAGCAGCCAACAAGTGTCGTTGGTGTCGTACGAGAGCCGTAGCAGTGTGTGCGAGTCTAATTTCCTTCTGAAAAGTTTGGTGGAGTGGAATCCTGTGGTGAGAATTCGAAACTCACGTAGATAGGGAATAAATTTAATTAACTGTTAGTTGTTAATTAAAAATGTTTGTAATGTTTAACACTGATTACACAAGTTTTATGTTATGTTAAACATTGATTAGTGTGATAAATATTTCATTTTTATCTGTTATCTGTGGCATTGATTGAGTATATGACATATGTATTACAAAAAGAGTCGATTTGAGAATGATTGGACCTTAAATGGTTTTGGGTTTAGATTTTTTTTTATTGAATACGATAAAAACCCCACACGGGTATTAGGATGAAAATAAGCTTACGCGTCTCCCTTGTTTGTAGATAAGCTACAAGTATATTTTTGTAAACCCCACGCGCGTATTGGGATGATATTTTTACACATCTCCCAAGTGTGTAGATGAGTCACATTGATTGAGTAGAAAACCCTACACGGGTCTTGGGATGACAGTTAACCTATACGTCACCCTTATGTGTATTTAAGCCACATGGATTGTGATACAAACCGCATACGGGTTTTGGGATGATATTTTTACACATCTCCCAAGTATGTAGATATTGGGATGATAATAAACACTAGTCCAATATGTGTTGTTCGTAAATTTATTGGCAGGACTGTGTAAGCGTTATTTAATTAAGGCTTATATGTGTAGTGCACTTTGTGTGTGAATTGGACGCGGAGTGATGGATAACTGGATGTTATAATATACACTGTTTGAAAATGAACTTTAAAAATGGTTATTGGTTCATTAGTTAAGTCTTCATTAAGAAACATGGTTGTTAACGAATATTTTATGAATATAATAATAGCTGGAAAAAATCGACGAATGATTTTGATGTTCGATTTTGGATGGACGCAAAGATAATAAAATACCGATGAATTTTCGTAACTGTTGAGAGTGATTTTGAATTAATTTTCGTATGATTTTAGCTTGCCGAAGTTTTATTTTGAAATGAATAGTAATGAAAAAAATGAAGTTCAGTTGGTCTATTTAAAAGATGTCTTAAAAGAAGTTTCTTCTTGAAAATTTCTTGATTATTTTTACAATGAATGACAGGAAAATTTGAATTAAAACAATATTGAAGTTCAAAAAAATAATATTATTTTAATCATTATAATATTATTATAATACGGTTATATTGAAAATATATGATTTTGAAATTGAAATATTAAAATATGAGTTTAGAAAATCATTATATATATATATTAAATAATATATAAAACGGTTTCGAGACGTATTATGTGTATATATATATATGCACGTCGAATATTGAACTTGTCGTGTAGTGGTAGTTCGCGATTTTGACCTGTAACTTTAAATGAATATAGCAGGAGATTCAACCATCGGATTTTTCAGAAATCGAAACTATTGGGTTCACTATGAAAAGATCTTTCAAAGGATAATCAGAGTTTTGAAATCTAACGGTTAGATTTGGGAAATGTTTAATTCAAATTTGAATGAAAACAACGCCATGACCCGTAAAGACCCGTTATGGACTATTAAATAAAAATAGCGTAAAATCATTAAAAAATATTATTAATGATTTAGAATGAGTTTAAACGATTTTTTCTTGGTTTTAAATGATAAATATGGTTAAGTTGAATTTGGCGGTTATGTTTAAACTTATATAAAGGATTTTGAGAAAGAATTTGGAAATAAGAATTTTAATTCTTAATTTGGATTGAATTCTTGAGTAAACCTTTTAAATAAGGATATGAATTGTATTATGAAAGCCAAATGACTTAACCAGATTTGGGAATATGATTTTAAATCTTATGTAAGAGAACCAACTAAAGGAGACTTAATTGATGAGTCAGTAATATAAATAAGAATTGGATTTTATTTGTTTTGGCGTGAATTATTCGAAAAGACCGGGATTAACCCATTTTGAATAATTTAACGATGATTAAAAGTCAAAGATATTAAAGACGGTGCATGACCAGGAATTTTCACATTGAATGGATTGCTGTTGATGACCTGGATTTGGGTTGCTCCCTCGAAGGGGTTATAGTGGCAGTAGTCCGGAAATACTTCTTGATTGTCGGGATGTACGAGGGCCTCTCTCTTATATTGGACATATAGTACGAGGAATAAGATGCCTCCAGTTTCGTTCAGACCCAGAGTGAACTTGTAAATGGATTGTGTGTCTGACAAGGTATTCTATGTTGTATTAATTGATTTCTACTAAATATATATCTGTTTGGTGGCAGGGAATTTGTTCTCTTAGCTTAACACCCTTCTCTGAGATTTATGAGCTTAGAGATTATATACTAGCAGCTATTAGTTGTATGGTCTGGGATGACTGTGTGGTATGCTGAGTGCTGCTGGCAAATTGATCAAAGTTTCTGTTGAAATGCAAAGCTTTGTGGTGCGTTAACTCACGAGCTTCACAACCCCGGTATGAGTCAAATACGGGATGAAGGACCGTATGGAGGACATGCGTTTCTTTCTAGCTAGAAGTTATGCCATGGTATGGAGTCCAGGCAATTTACTTATGTGGATGTTGGAATCAAGGCACCTCAGATGTAGCCGCACAAGGCCAGAGTGGTCGACATACTGACTGTTTGAATCAAAAATGGTTCAAGCACCAAAGGTACATAAATCGTACTTCACCAATTGGTAGAAAATAGAAAATGGAGCCACGTAATTCAAAATAAAGAGGAAAAAAAGTAAAAAAAAAACACAGGAATTTTTATAGTGGTTCGATCTAGGATAGATCTACGTCCACTTTTGAAGTGATTTTCAATATCATGGAGAAATTTACAAAGTGCATCATCTCATACATCTCATTTATTTCATTTGTTCACTCTCTTTATGATGATTTTCCACTTTTTACTCTCTTTCCGCTTTAGATCTCTCTTGAATTCGAGAAGGAACAGATTAGAACTCGTGATTAGACGATCTTCCTTGATTCCATCATGAAATTGATGTTAGATCCGAGCTTTAAAGAGGAGTAATGGCGGTTGGAGATCTCTTGAATTGAATTTGAGTGAGAATTGATGGTGTTCGGAGAAAATGAGATCCACTTGATGTTGGAGGAAGGAGGAGTGAGCATAGGAAGCCATTAGTGGAGCTTGGGGAGCTTGAGAATCGTTGAAATCCGAAATGACAGCCCTTCGGGATGGCCTAGATCGGTACCTTGAAGTGTGGGGAAATGGGTTATTTATAGGAGAAGTTTGGACCAGGTGTCAAAGCTGTAATTATGGTGAAAAGGGTACGGGTCGTTCGCTGGCGTATTTATGGATCTGCCACTGGACAGTTGTACCTAGCTGGAGCCAGCTGCGTGTGCGACCCGAAAAGTGACGAACGACTGGGCATAGCATGAGAGACCAGATATGAGCGAGCAAACCACCTTGTATACTAAATGAGCGACCCACCATCAATAATGAATGAGCGAGACTTTGCATGGATGATCGAGCGAGTCCGTATAAAGCGGCTACGTGTCTAGCTGGAACCACGTGCGTGTTATTTTAACACTCTAGCCATCTTGTTTTATTCAAAGTTGGGGAATCAGAATTACAAGCTTGCCATCGTATTATTGCACTGTACAAATTGGGATTCAATAATTACGGGATTGCCATTTGCTTCTTTTATACTTTGCTGAACTATTTTTAACTAGACTTGTTTCACAGTTTTGCTCGACCCTAGTGTGATGGAGTGAACGAGATCCAGTGCTCGACCCATACATCAAGAGGCGCTCGACCCGCTAATTAATGGTGCTCGACCCTGACACCGCTCAACACTTCAGCTTATATGCTACTTGACCATAGTAACATGAATGGTATGACATGCATATTTCTCGATGAACAATATGACATGTTCGCATGCAGTCACGCTCACGCTTTACCATCATACATATAGATTTTCACGTTCACCTTGGTTAAGTAAATGGTTCATTCATGTTGGCAGGTTCCTTTATCACACCATGTTATAATACACGTGCATGATATTATGTTTCTATAAGCCAATGTTGATTGCAAGCTGCTTGTATGACATGGCAGTGCTATTGGTACGTGAGTTAATATGACCCATCATATTTGTGGATAGCATAAAATCGGTCCATTCTATGTTAGCATTCGTATTTGTTGGCTATGTAAATCACGATATAAATGTTGCACGACCCATTAAAGAAGAATGCTCGACCTATGAGCCATAACATCGCTTCAATGAAGTGCTCGACGCTTGGCCATGTATACAGTTCGACCCTTGGTAATGATCGACCCATAGTTCTCGAGCCACGATGTTCGACTCGTGGTGCTCGACCACATATAGTACAACTGACTGATCCATCGTGTTACTGCACAGTCGATGCAATATTTTCTTGAATCGCGTTAACTAACGGGGTTAACATTCGCCCTGTAACGACCAGGGAATTTTGACCCTGAAAATCAACATAAAACCCATGTTGACTATTCAAGCATCGGAAATACCAGATCATCAATAGAAAGAAGTTAGAGGGTGAGAAATAGAAAGAAAGAAAACTAGAATAAAAGTAGAAGAATATAACAGAAATAATCAGAGTAAAACACGAATCTCACAGTAGAACGAATAAAATATATTATATAGTATACTTTGAAATACAAACTGTATTTATACTTACACACATTACCAGGGTACATCACATGTATATCATAGCAAAAATAAACTCTCTCTATATATCTAACTCTGAAGCCTCCTGCTCCGAACTCCTCCAAGTATATCTGAAAAATCCTGACTTCTTGACTAACCGTACAAATTTAGGCACCCAAGAGTTTAGGGACAACAAAACAAAATAAACTCTGGGTCAGTCATGTGACTGGTGTGAGTAAACTCCAATCATTTCGGTGTAACTTTTCGAAATCCTTTCGAAAAGAATGATAATCGTAAGATCGATCCACACATAAACACAGATGGTTTTTACCTTACAAAAACCCAAAACATTCTCTTTTAAAACAATACTGTTCTAATATTATAATAATGTCTAAATCAAGTCAATAACAATCTAGCAGAACGCTTTCATCTCACGCTCTACATATATAATATACAATCAAAAACCACGAGCTCTTATTGGGTAATGGATTTCCAACTATGACAAGGTATGGAATCACCTTCCGATCAGAGTACTCTAGAAGCGATACACTGGAGTTCAACAAGAACATCTTGTAACTCGGCCACACATGACCGGCCATTCGTTCTGCTTGAATATTCCGAATATATTGTCACGTTACGGTCGGTATGCCAACATAACCGTTCCCGGGATTTACAGAATTGAAAGAAGTAATAAATATGAATATTCTCTAGATGGTGACAACATACCCTAATTGGGTGCGACCCACTTAGCCATGCTGCCTTCCCGATTTGTGTCATTTCCCGGTTGTTGAGGCTTGAGGTCATAAAGTACTATTATACAGATCATGTTTATATTTACTTTGATTGCCACATCGTCATACCCGCCAAATCACAAATTGATTTGCCCTAAAATACCATGGATATAAAGCTAAGAGAAACGCAATTCTTCGCCACCAACGTAAATACATTTGAAATGATCAACTTACGCGATCTATTAGATATACCCTGTTAGACATTCGTCCATACACGTTGTCTTGGGACTGGACAAACCGAAGGCACTATTATATAGATCCATCTTAGGCAATTTCTACTTAGGATCACCAGAACAGCCCTTGCACAAACTCTATCTTCAATTATCGTCATCATATTTGATTCGCAAAGCTAATGCCTATACGGAGTGATTTTCAGATAATAAATCTGATCCCGGTCTCTCCGTATTGACAACGGAAAAAGGGTAAAAACTTTGATAGCCGGTTACTTAATTATCAAAGGAAACATACATACAAACAACGGTCGTATGTCAAATGGAAATTACATCGATCGATTATTAATCAACACCGAGCCTCTTTAAATAGATAACAATAATCATTTCATTTCCAAATTTCTCTTATATATCTTTACCAAAATATTTTTCAACTGGTTTAGCCTCTCACGATTTCTTGGAAAACGTTTCCATATATTCACAACTCCTTATTTCCCTTATTTCGAAAATATACGTTATTAACATTGGAAACATTTCCATACTTTATTCATGCATCACTATCCATCAGTCTCTAATCGTAAACCAGTAAGAGAACAACTTCCTAGGTATCAATCCTGAAGGCCGAAACCAACATCAAATTGATACCCAGAAAGTCGTTCAACTTAACTAGTCTCCGGTCAGTTCTTAATTTCTTAACTCCGTTTCTTAATTCTAGAAATCATTTCGTTTTTTTGTTCTTAGAAAATATCACCGGCTATATTTGGAAAACATTTCCAAGTTCCATTTGTATAAATTTAAACAACATTGTATAAAACATTGATTATAACGATAACGTTATACTCTTTGCTTCCATATATTTAAAATATAACTTTTATTCTTAATTTACAATAAATAAATAATATTTAATTAAAAATAATTTTAATTAAAACAAAAAGCAAATGGTACCTCCCTAGATTCGACATAATCAAATTTCAACCTGTAACTCTCTCTCGAATAAATCTCTATTTGATTTACGTCCTGAATGTCGGAATAAACTCGTCGTTCAGGTTAACTCGATTTCTAAATTCATTCTTGAATTTATCACTTCAAATATTCATCAATTTCCTTTTCTACCCATTTCAATTTGTAATGCATTTGTTTTAAAATCCTTATTCACTTTAAAACATGAATATTATTTCTTTATAGAAATCCGGACTCGATATCTCAATCTAAATCTTGATTTTTATTTATAAATACCATTGCAGGTTGTAATTCCAATTATCGAGTTATTTGACAAGTTCATATTCGTATTCCACTTCATAAACTCCGTTTTCAAGTAAACCTCTTGTTAATTATAAATCAAGTTATAATTAAATCTCGACTTCATATTCTATTGTAATTTATTGGTTCCAAACCAGACCTTAATTATCTTATCAAATTCCAAATTATATAATATATAATTTCTAAAAATAAATTGTTTTAATAACATTCAACATCGTCAAATTATAATTACAAATCCTTATGGTTTTAAATTTATTCACATTTCAAGTATCGAAATAAATCTCCTTGTCTTTCTTTCTAACGATTTCCCCTTTCCATTTCTCATTTTTAAATTGTCATTCACGAATTATTTGGTAATAACTATTTAGCAATAATTATTTTATTCCATTTAAAAATATCGTTAATAAATAAGACTACTTGTTTTATTATGATTAAAACAAGTTATTAAAAACTCCAAATTCTTTTCCAATATATTTAAATATACGGTATTTAAATACTAATTATTTCATGTCAATGTTATTCAAACATCCCAAAACACCCAATAATCAATCACCGATTATTTTTCACATCATATTACGTTATATATGAAAATCAACAATAAAATTGTTGAGGAATCCAGTTGGATCCCTCTAACTTGTTTCCCTGCATCCAAAGATGTTAATCAATACAAATAACACTAATTTCATAACAATACAGGATATTAAAATAAATTGATCAGTATTCGATCAACTGTTTATATGTATGACTATATATATATATAATTTCAACCAATTAATTAGCAAATCATCCAAACAACCATCACACACAACATTCAGTCATATTTATCAAATTAAAATAACATTTATAAAGTTATAGAACTGATCAGAGTTAGTGAGTTTACTCACCTTGTTCGTTAATCGTTAAATAACGGTTAACGTTCGATTGACCATATCAGGCGTTTTAATTCCGCCATAAAATTGTATCATGCTCCAAATGGCTCCAAACCAGTTCCATTGCGTAGCTTGCGGTCCTACGATTCCAATGGATCAAACCTTTCGCAATTCTTATTAAAACCCGACCCATCACCGATCCAACATGCATGTTTCTTCCAATAACCAACCCGCATATAATTTCCATCTTCCCTGATTAAAAATCTTGAGCTATTTCTCTGTATGAACATGGTTTAATTTAAACTTATACTCTAAATTGAATTGGGCCTTATCAAATAATTCACCGGCCCATCTCCCCTTTAATACCCACGTCCACCAACCCTTTGCTTAGTCCACCAAGTCACAGCCGTAACTCCCCCTACATAAAAAATGACAGTCTGTTCCCTGAGAACTTTCCTATCCATTCACGTTTCCCTTTTTTTCTATTTTAAATTTTTAGATTAAATTTTAATCTGACTATTATTTAATAGATTGGGCCTCACCCACTTTTGCAGCCGGCCGAAATGCCATCGCATCCGACCCAATACTGTCTTCTTCTTCTTCCAGATTTCACTCGCAACTTTGCATTTGTTTTTTAGTCCAATATTTTGATCCTCCCATACTTCAGAATTCAAGACCCCTCGCCATGCTGTGTAACGGCACACCATGCCATAAAGCAACTCCTCCATAATCACCAACCCGTTGCCACAAACCAAAGACCTCTCGTGACCTGCTTAGTATTTCATTTCCATTGCCAAGCTGTTTAACGCCTTCTTCTCCCTCCAAAATCACCCAAAACAAAGCAACTCCTCCAAACCAGTAACACGTTGCGTCTTCAGGTGACTCGCGCAGCTCACTGTTCCAATACTTCACTATGACCCTTGCCTCACGTCTTCTTTTTCTCTCTTCTCCTTTTCACATATGTGCCTACTTTATTTTATTTTAGTGGGCTTGATTCAAATCAATGGCCCCTTTCCATAACCGCTCACCACTACATACAATACTCCTCCTTCCCAGTTTCTATACTCCTCAACGGCATCACCTAACGCATGAACACTCTGCACCGCCCCATGCCCAATAAGCCAAACCCACTTCTTGTTAACACATGCCTCGTCACCCGAAGTGCCACCCATACATACAAACACCAAGCCACTCAGTAACCGCCCTTCTCATTTAACTTGTTCCAATCCAAGGCTCTCCTTTCACCATTTGCATGCATACGCTTTTGTTCCATTTTTGTTTTTCTTCCATGCACTAAAATATATGTGATAACCCAAACCCCGTACAATGGTGGCAAGGGTAATCTTTGGAATATAACACATAAACAGATAACAGCAGAACATAAATAAATAAATACACCAGATAATGTACAACAGAATATACTGGATAATAATAATCATCAGAGTTACACAGTATACAGGATCATACTCAGTACAAATACAATTCAGTTATACATAAATGTCTACAGCGGAAACAAAACATAATATGTACAATAGGAGCTGAACAGCATAAAAAGAGATAAATGATAGAATCCATCTTCAGCTCCAGCTATCCAGAAAGAGCCTGCTAAAACCTGAATACAAGTCTACCCGTGTAGAAATAAGGGCACCCGAGTTTGCAAGTGAAACAAACTACGAGTCAGTCATGGGACTGGTATGAGAAATCTACTTCACTTATTTTACAATATGGCAATCACAGGACCACGCCGCTAACACGGAACGGGTTTACTACATTGGATTTCCAGTGCTTTAAAACAAGTAAATCTTTTAAACATCGCAATGCTTTTCATAAAAATGAAGCCATTATAAGACTCTGTTCCTATCACACAATGGAACACAAACCGGAGGATAGAGTTTTACCTTATAATGGCCAAAATATGCTTGATACGAGCAAAACAAATCATTTGATATTATTACTAGTGTTTATATGTTTCAAAAACAATTTGAATCATAACTATCAATCATAGACGGCATGGGTACCATATATCATGTCGCCATATATATATTCATATATATATATACACACACACACACACAATCAAAACCGCACGATGCCGTATTTGGAAATTGGATTTCTATCATGAACCGAGGCCAGGGATCGTCCTCACCACTTCGATACAATCTAGCCCATGTCTCAGGATCAGATCTCGAGTGACCCTTAGATCTTCAGGGCCGGTCCACCGTTGTGGATTAAAATGCCTGAACACTGCATTTCCCCGCCTTATAGGGCATAAACTGGTCATATCGACCAAATCATCGGCTCCGAAGAGACCGAACTAACCGAGGCCTCGCTTTCCATCATCCACATAAGTAAAATATCAGGCCGTGTAAAACACTGACACCACTCCTAGCTAAAAGGAAACGCATGTTCTCCCTGCAGTCCTCTCCCGTTTCTGGTTCATACCGGGGTGTGAGGCTCGCGAAACAACGCTAAACACAAAGCTAGCTATTCAAAGCCCTGCTTTGATCATCAAACGCAAAGCTCTGCTTTTCAACAAAAGCTTTGATCACTGCGTCTCAGCATGCCACACAGGCAATTCACGCCATGCAACTGATGTCTATCAATCACACAGAATGAAATCCAATGTCGGACACACAGTCCATTTACGAGTCCGTTCTGGGTCTGAACGAAACCGGAGGATCTTTATTCCTCGCACATCCGTACAATCAACATGTACGTCCGGACGGCTACTACTTCAGCCCCTTCAAGGTAGCTACTCCTATCATGAGCATAAGTAGCACCCCTCCATTTGACGTGAAGATCATCTGTCTTGCATCGTCTTCATAACTTCGACATTTGATCGTCGATCAATTATTTGAAATGAGAATTAACTTAGCCTTTTCAAATAATTCACGTATATTTAGAATTTCCAATCAATTCATTTCAATGGTTAAATTATTCGACATCAATTATTCTGTTCTTTAATGTAATTTTCACGCCAAACACATTCAACGATCAAATATTCAATAAACCGAGCAAATTCAGTTTATTTTCATTCCATATCATTTATAATATTTTATCCCGATTTATCGCTATTTTTATTTATTTAAAAATAGCCAATTCATTCAAACGACGCTTCAGGCCATGACGCGGCCGTGGCGCTGTTTTTCTTCAGATTTGATTTACACATATATGAAATTCTAACCGTTGGATCTTTACAAATTCTATATCATTAGAATCTTTTCAAAACGAATCCAACGGTTTCAGTTTTGGGAAAATCCGACGGTCGGATCTCCCGGTACAATTGTTTGAAGTTTCGATTTCAAAATACGAACTACAGCGTCGTTATTCGATTTATTTTAATTATATATATATATATATATATATATATATATATAAAATCGATTCTGGCGCTGATTTTCTTCAGATTTGAATTAAACATTCCAGATAATCCAACCGTTGGATTTTTACAAATTTGGTGCCATTGTAAAGGTATTTCCAAGGCGAACCCAACGGTTGTGGTTTCGGGAAAATCCGATGGTCGGATCTCCCGCCATAATCGTTTGAAATAACGGTTTCAAAATACGAACTGCAGCTTCGTTATTCGATTTATTTTAATTATATATATATAAATATAATTCATTCTTCGATTTCAAAACCATATTCATTTTATACTTTTGATAAAAATGATATTTTTATCCAACATATATTTATTTCAACACATCACTATTTTTAACAATTCATATAGATAATAAAAATGTGATTTTTATTGTAAAACAATTTATTTCAAAACACGATTATTTTATATACTTCGTATAGATGATAAAAATGTGATTTTTATTATGAAACAATTTATTTCAAAACACGATTATTTTATATACTTCGTATAGATGATAAAAATGTGATTTTTATTATAAAACAATTTATTCCAAAATATGATTATTTTATATACTTCGTATAGATGATAAAAATGTTATTTTTATTGTAAAACAATTTATTTCAAAACATGATTATTTTATATACTTCATATAGGTGATAAAAATGTTATTTTTATTTTTCAAAGAATTTATTCTATACATGAATGTCATTCAACACATGAATTTCTATTCAATACATGAATATAGTTTCAACACATGAAAATAAATCAAACACTGAAATATTTCAGAAAATTTCGGCAGCATAACGGTAGGGTAGTTAAAACCGGCACCGTATCGATGTACGACTCCTCGCTCTACCTTAAAACCTTGCGGTTTTTGACAATGGGGATTTCATGCGTCTAATTCATACGCAGACGAGCATGTTTATTTTTCTTTTCCACAAAATAATCCTATGTGGTTTCAACCAAAATAATTCTCAACCACAAACCAACAATCTCAAGCGACAAACAATTCTATCAACCATTCGCATTATTCACCAAATTTCACATCAACCAATAATCCAAACAAAATCACAACCAATATATATCGTCCATGGTCTGTGGACGAGGGGAGTATATATATACATATTCGTATATAAAAATATTTTAATTTATTTCAATTTATTTCAATTCATTTCAATGTCATTTCATCGCATATATAATTTTTACAACGTATATATAACTTATACATCGAACATACAACTTATACAATGCTTATACATGAGGTGTACAACGCTTATATAACTCATGCATCGACTATATAATTTATACATCGTCATTTCCATATCGTTTATAATTCAGAAATTTCACATTGGGTTCCACTCCACCAAAAATTGTAGAAGGCTCAAAAAAATATTTGGTCTCTTCTAGAATGTAGACGACATCCACACGAGTCCACTGTCTCTTGTTTCACTGGATTTCGTCAAAAAATGAGAAAGATATGATTTTTACAGTGAAATCATAAACCGTAGCGCTTTAAAGTGCTATTAAACAGATTAAAATTAAAATAGCCGTACCTTTCAAAACCTGTTCAAAACTAGATCGCCGATTTGCGTTCAATCCGCGACGCTATAGCACGATCGAACTTCACTAGTTCTCCGAGAGAGCTTTCCGGCGCCTGGGGTTTCATCCAACTCGAGCTCGAGATGGAGGCATGGCGGCGACTTCGATGGTGATACTTTGGGGAGGTGGATCTCGCGAAATACAACACTGTGGGAGGCGTACCTGGTACGGATTTGAAGAGGAGAGTGCGCTCTACAAAAACCCCAACTGGGTGGAGGGCTATCGAGGCGTGGATTTTGCGTAATCGAGGAGAGAAGGTCTCGATGTATTTCCGCCGTGCATGTTTTGGGTTTACGGGCTTCGTCGGTCAACGCGGGAAGTAAGAGAAGAAAGGGAATTGGCCAGTTATTTTATTTTAATTTTTAATTTATTTGAATCCCAAAATACCCTTCATGTCATACGAACTCCAATCCAAACCCAATGACTGTCGCCCCTAGCTAAATACCCCCATTCCGAACACAATGGGATATGTTTTGTAGGCCCATTCGACTGTTTCAGTCAAATTTCCTTCAAATTAAAATATAAAACATTCAATATTTGATTTGAACGTACATTTCAATTTGCCGGGGCCACATACTGATTCTAAAAATTCCCGAAAAATAAATCTAGCTATGTTTTGATGATTCGGTCCCAACAAAACTAGTTTCGTCGAATTCTGATACCGTTTGAAAAATGGCCATTTTCTGGTCAATCCAATTTAACTGTAATTGACCAAACACATTTTCCTTCGCCACGCTCACATATTAACTTCAAAAATTATGGAATTTGAAACCTAGCAATAATTTGACATCCCGGATCTAACAAAAGTGGTTTTGTCGAATTCTGAGGTCGTTTGCAAAATGTCTATTTTCAAGGGCGCGATATATTCTCTATATCGACCTTTCCTAAAATTCATTTGGCCATAACTTTTGATTCCCGCTATGAAACTTCAATTTTTCAAATTCGTTAGAAAGATATTCACTAACAGATTTAAATATTTTTGGTTTCACTAAAATCCGCTTTATTTTGCACCCGGTACAATCAGTCAAAGTTTGAATTGAAATTTTGAAACTGCCGTGCCCTTTCAGGCCATGTTTATAATTAAAATTAATTATATTTATTTTCAACCATCAATTCAAACCTACATTTCGTCGTTATTATTTTAAATTTTTTTTTTAAATATTTAAAATCCACAAAATAGCCAATTAAAATTTTTTAAACTGGTTCAGATTTTCCGGGTTGTTACAATCTCCCCCATTTAAAACTTTTCATCCCCGAAAAGGAACAAAGTCGAAAGTGGTTTGATTAACCAACTCAACTTTTAATCTGGCTTCCATTCTTCAACTTTTCAGTTTCTAAGAATTTTGAAATTCTTCAAAAATTTGGCTAACACCCTAAATTTTCGAAAAATTTCGCCATAACCCTCCTTTGTACGGGGAGGGGTTTGAAAATTTATTGGGCCGTATTAGGTACCCAATAAATCCTAATAAGCATACACATATTTATAGTGATATATTCTAGTGTCCCCGGGGGAGTGTGTATAGATAATAACTCCAGAGAATAAATTCTCGTCACCCCATAAATAGTTTTTGTGCGTTATAAGACTAGAGAGACGTGTTTATTATCATCTCTAGACCCATGTGAGGTTTTTATTAATCTTGCCACTTTATCATTACAATTTTATATGGTCTATATCAGTCATCAGTTCAACCTGTAATATATAGTCATCGCCATACAAGCCTCTCGCTCGTATGGTAAATCTTCAACCTCGTCACACAAGCTCCAAATGCTTATGTGGTATATGATGAAGTATGCCTATCTTCAAGAAGTATGCCATGTAGTGTAGTTCAAAATTAATTGTTACTATCCTATGGCGACATTTATTAATACACACAGAATAACCAGGACTCTGCATCCAATGGCATTCACAGGAGTTGATATAATAATAAATTTGCGCATCCAACTCATCAAGGTTTACCTATTTGTCGGGGACGCAAATAAATTCTTTACTCAACAGCTAATCCATTTACCTGTTCAAACATATATAATGCACATGTATATATTTCTATCTATTCTCTAATCAGTTCAATGTGTGATTTAATCGAATACATTCTTCCATTCATTATCTTATTGATTAAATTAATTAACATCTTAATAATTTAATAAATCAAATCCACAATCACACAACACAAACATCAACCAATTTATTTTTAACTTTTCACAAATATACTAATTAATCCATATACTCTTTTTAAAATCATTCAGACTATATGATTAAAATTTTACATTCGTGAAAAGAAAACAACAACATAATAGAGAACATAATGGAAATGCAAAATATGGTAAATGTACCTTGCACCAGAGTCAATCAGAGATATCCATCCTGCACTTAGGATAGGCTTTCTTAATGCTTTCCTCAGTTTCCCAAGTACAATCTCGCGGATCTCCACTCCATTGCACTTTGACTAAGTGAACCTTCTTGTTCCTCAGCTCTTTGGTTTCTTTGCCAATAATCTTGATCGGCTCTCTTCTCACAGCCAATTCTGGAGTATTGTCTATATCCCATTGCGTTGCTTCTTCCACGATCAAGTCTGGATCATGCACTTGCTTTCGAAGTTGAGATACATGAAATACATCATGTACTCCAGGCAACCAATCGGATAATTGAACCTTATAAGTGAGAGCTCCAATCCGTTCAAGAATAGGAAACGGACCAATGACCTTAGGCGCCAATTTCCCTGTTTTACCGAACCGGATGACTCCTCTCATTGGAGATACCTTCAAATATACATAGTCGCCAACAGCAAATGATATATCTCTTCTTCTCTTATCTGCATAGCTCTTTTGTCGGCTTTGGGCGGCGAGTAATCGTTTCTTAACGAATGCGACTTTGTCCGCAGCATCGCGAATCATATCAGGCCCCAACACAAGTCTGTTACCAGGTTCAACCCAACAAGCAGGGGATCGGCACGGTCTACCATACAATACTTCGAATGGAGACATTTCAGGCTCGCTTGGTAGCTGTTGTTGTGCAAGAACTCGGCCAAATGCAAATGATCTTCCCATGATCCGCCAAAATCAATAATACAAGCCCGCAACAAATCTTCTAAAATACGATTCACCCTCTCAGTTTGACCGTCTGTTTGAGGATGATAAGCGGTGCTCAAGTTCAGCTTCGTTCCCAATTTTGCTTGGAATGCTTCCCAGAATTTACTAGCAAAAATCGGGTCACGATCACTAACGGTGCTCATGGGAACTCTGTGCAGTCTAACAATTTCCTTGAAATATATCTGCGCAAGACTCTTAGCGGTTATATTCGATCTGACAGGTATGAAATGGGCGGTCTTCGTGAAACGATCTACGATCACCCAAATACTGTCATTTCCTTTCTTGGTTCTGGGCAAACCATATATGAAATCCATAGAAATCTGTTCCCACTTTTCACCTGGAATTTCTAAAGGTTGCAACAATCCAGCGAGTTTCTGCTGATCGCTTTTGACTTGCTGACAGGTGGAACACCGGCTAACATATAAGGAGATGTCTTGTTTCATAGATCTCCACCAGAAAGTGCATTTGATATCATTATACATCTTGCTCACTCCCGGATGGATACTAAGCTTGGCTTGTGACATTCATCCAATACTTCTCTCCGGAGTTCAGCAATGTTTGGCACACATATTCGGCCTTCTAACCTCAGAATTCCATCGTTATCAATTTGAAAACTCAAGGACTCGCCTTTCAGTATTCTTTCTTTGATTCTTTGAATTAAGTGATCATCCTTCTGAAGAGCAGATATTTTATCAATCAATGAAGTCGTAATAATAAAACTGGCGATTATTACATTCTTTCTACTCAGCGCATCAGCCACAACATTGGCTTTCCCTGGAGTGTACAAAATCTCAAAATCGTATGCTGCAAGAAATTCTAGCCAACACTGCTGCCTCATATTCAAGCCTTTCTGGGTGAACAAATACTTCAATGACTGATGGTATGTATAAATTTCGAATTTCTGACCCAACAGATAGTGCCTCCAGATTTTCAAAGTAAATACGATGGCTAACAACTCAAGATCATGAGTAACATAATTTTTCTCATGCGGTTTCATCTGACGGCTAGCATAAGCAATCACTTGAGCCCTTTGCATTAATACTGCAACAAGGCCTTCTCTAGAAGCATCTGTCCAGACTTTCAAGTCCTCATTGCCATCAATTATCGTTAACACTGGAGCAGTCGTCAGTTTTAATTTCAGCTTCTGGAAAGCTGCCTCACATTCTGGAGTCCAATTGAATCTCGAATGTTTCTTAGTCAGTTTCATTAAGGAACTAGATGTCTTCGCGAAATCCTTAATGAACTTCCGATAATAACTGGCCAATCCGAGAAAACTTCTGTAGGTGTAAGAGGCCGTTTCCAATTTTGAATAGCAGTGATTTTACTGGGATCCACTGAAATTCCCTGTTTTGACACGACGTGGCCAAGAAATTTGACTTCTTCTTGCCAGAATATACATTTGAAAAACTTTGTTTTTAAAACATTCTTTCGCAGAATTTCTAACACTTGTTCCAAATGCTTTTTGTGCTCGCTTTCTGACTTAGAGAAGATCAGGATATCATCAATGAAAACCAGAACAAATTTATTCAACACTCCTCTGAATACTCGGTTCATTAGATCGATGAAATAAGCTGGAGCGTTACATAAGCCGAACGACATTACTAACCACTCGTAGAATAAGTTTGGACCTCTGAATGTTGTCAAAGGAACACACTCCTCGGCAATACGCAGCTGATGGAAACCTGTAGCTAGGTCCATTCGAGAAAATACCTGTGCGCCATTCAATCGATCCAACAAATCATCAATCCGCGGCAATGGATATTTGTTTTTCAATGTCTGCTTATTCAAATCCCGATAATGCACACAAAGTCTGAGAGTACCATCTGACATTGGGACAAATACCACTGCTGCTCCCCAATCAGAGAAACTAGGCCTGATCAGACCCTCCCACACCAGCTGTCGAGTTTGATTATCTAACTCATCTTTCTCTTTCATTGTCATTCTTCGAATAGCGTGAACTATTGGCCTTGCATTCGGGACTAAAGAGATTTTGAAATCAATTTCTTTTTGCGGAGGTAAGCTAACAACTTCTTCGAACATGTCCGCATAGTTCTTGACGACTGGTATATTTTCAATGTCGACTGGAATATTCTCCGTAACGACAGGAACATGTTTTATCTTAGCAGGAGAAACATCTAAAGCTGCCCAGAACTCTTTTCTATCAGAATTCTGACCTTCACAAGGAATGGTTGTATACCCAAGCTTTGTTTTAACTTTAACAACTCTTTCTGCACAGTTAACTTCTGCTTCGTATTTGGTGAACCAATCCAATCCCAGGATAAGATCAAACTCTGCGAAATTCATGTTGATAGAGATAGTAGGGAACCGAAAACAGGAAAAGGAGACAGGCACCCCACAAATCCAACTAAGATCGAGGGAACCCCCCAACCGGATTATGGACAGTCCTGGGCTCTTTAAACTTTTTCAGTTTCAAATCTAACTTTTTTACCACCTTTTTTGAAATAAAACTTCGCGACGCACCCGTATCAAACAGTACTTTAACTGGAATGTTTTTGACATTTAGCGTGCCTTCTAAAACATCTGACTTTCTCTCACTAGCGGAGGGTTCTGAAGTTTCAGCCACTTCATTTACATGCACTGCTTTAGGTTTTCTGTATAGTGGGCAAGGCTTTGAAAGATGACCAGACTGATGACATCGATTGCATTTTCTATTCTCTTGAAACTTGTGATTGGATTTTGACCCAACATTTGTTTCTTTCTTCAAGGATTTGCAATTCCCTTGAAAATGCCCGGGCTTCTTGCAGTTATTGCATATTGCAGTCGTTACTGGCCCCTTTTCTTATTTAACCTTTTTCCTATCGACTTTAGGTTTCTTTCTGGCCCAGATGTCGTACTTGCCTCAGCCTGCGTACTTGTCTCTGGGCTATCAGTTTCGAATCTTCTTTTGTTGCTCGAACTGACTTCCTCTTCATCGACAAAACGGCCTCGCTTATCTAGATCTTCATACTGATAAGCCATGTATATCATTTCAGAAAAAGGAAGCTTCACATGCCCCATTACACTATTCTGGTATCTTCTTTGGAGCCTGTTTATAAACCTCAGATTCTTCCTCTTCGGATTTTGAATTAGATGAGGGGCAAAATGAGAAAGTTCATTGAATCTCTTCTGATATTCAGGAATGGTCATATCCCCTTGTATCAGATAGTAGAATTCATCACATAACCGCTCAGTTGCTTCTGGAGGAGTAAATCTTTCACTGAAAATCTCTTTGAATCTATCCTAGGTTATATCACCTTCTGGATTATCCTTAATGATTGTTTCCCACCAGATTAAAGCTTCATCTTTTAGCGCCCAAGATGCCACTAATCTTTTTGATCATCTCTCAGCTAGAAACGTTCAAAAATTCTTTCTGCAGAACTTATCCAAGCTTGAGTTTGAATGATGAATTCATTGCCTAAGAATTGTACTCCACCCAGATTTCGATATCTCTTAAATAGAGCTTCTAGATCTGGTTCTGCATTCCTTCTGTTTCTGACACTCATTTTCTAGTACCTCTGCAAATAGCAGACCAAGTGTCAGGTCAACAGAAAAGATAATTTAAAGCATAGAGACATATACTTAAATGTAAATGTGTCTATTGGGGTGTATTTCATTCTGCTATACTCATACTAGGATATTACTGATCCTATCTGTATTGAGTTATTCACCCTAGAACACTACTGGTTCTATTTCTGACGAGTTCGTTCATATGTTATATTCCTGAGCTAAGGTTAACCAAAGCTCTGATACCACTTTTCTGACAACCCAAACCCCGTACGACGGTGGCAAGGGTAATCTTTGGAATATAACACATAAACAGATAACAGCAGAACAGAAATAAATAAATACACCAGATAATGTACAACAGAATATACTGGATAATAATAATCATCAGAGTTACACAGTATACAGGATCATACTTAGTACAAATACAATTCAGCTATACATAAATGTCTACAGCGGAAACAAAACATAATATGTACAATAGGAGCTGAACAACATAAAAAGAGTTAAATGATAGAATCCATCTTCAGCTCCAGCTATCCAGAAAGAGCCTGCTAAAACCTGAATACAAGGCTTCCCGTGTAGAAATAGGGGCACCCGAGTTTGCAAGTGAAACAAACTACGAGTCAGTCATGGGACTGGTATGAGAAATCTACTTCACTTATTTTACAATATGGCCAATCACAGGACCACGCCGCTAACGCGGAACGGGTTTACTCCATTGGATTGCCAGTGCTTTAAAACAAGTAAATCTTTTAAGCATCGCAATGCTTTTCATAAAAATGAAGCCATTATAAGACTCAGTTCCCATCACACAATGCAACACAAACCGGAGGATAGAGTTTTACCTTAAAATGACCAAAATATACTTGATACGAGCAAAACAAATCATTTGATATTATTACTAGTGTTTATATGTTTCAAAAACAATTTGAATCATAACTATCAATCATAGACGGCATGGGTACCATATATCATGTCGCCATATATATATATATACACACACACACACACACACACATACAATCAAAACCACACGATGACGTATTTGGAAATTGGATTTCTATCGTGAACCGAGGCCAAGGATCGTCCTCACCGCTTCGAGACAATCTAGCCCATGTCTTAGGATCAGAGCTCGAGTGACCCTTGGATCTTCAGGGTCGTTTCACCAATGTGGATTAAAATGCCTGAACACTGCGTTTTCCCGCCCTATGGGGTGTAAACTGGTCATATCCGACCAAATCATCGGCTCCGAAGAGACCAAACTAACCGAGGCCTCGCTTTCCATCATCCACATAAGTAAAATGTCAGGCCGTGTAAAACACTGACACCACTCCTAGCTAAAAGGAAACGCATGTTCTCCCTGCAGTCCTCTCCCGTTTCTAGTTCATACCGGGGTGTGATGTAACACCCCACATCCGTTAAGGTCACTCACAAAGGGAATGCCTTAACTTCGGTGGACAGTTATAGGTAAAAGATACAGATAAATTACAAGATAGACAAAATTAAAACAGCGGAAAATAGAACTTTACTTTATTGATAAAATAGTTTGTACAACAATTGTTTTCCAATACAAGAATATCTGTCTTATAAAATAAAGAAGCATAAAATAACATTTATATTCCCCAATGTAGCATGAGCCAGCCATAGCAATGGAAAAGAGAATCCAAGCAAAACTTCGACTCATCTTCAGCTTGGAAAGAACACTGGACTAAGTAGTAATATTCTCTCCCTGAGAACCTGGGGGGGAACGGAAGACAAGAAAGAGAAAGAAAACATAGTCAGACATAAAGTCTGGTAAGTTCAGTAACTTTCAGCATGTAAACAGGTAAAAGCAACATAACATGAATTTAACTGAATACAAGACAACACCATGATGACGGGAATCATAAGGTTAGCACAAGATGTGATAAGGTAAGATAAACTGGATGCACTTCTATACTTTCTCTGCTTCGCTACTACCTTGTTATTCTAATTTCTATATCTCTGCACCACCTAACTAGTAATCTGTATAAACTGATAAAACAGTAATGTGATCCCATTCCCCAAAATTGTGGTTGTTTCAGGTGTACTTCTATTATTTATTACCTAGATCTGATCTAGGGTTTTCTATCGAGCGCATTCTAGATTCAACTAGGGTTTACGCTACTAGGTCCAACTAGGGATTATGCTACCTATTGAACGTTTCTCGGATTTTAGGGTTTACGCGACCTAGGTCTAACTAGTGATTATGCTACCTATCGAACGGCGCCCCTAATCTAGGACACACTATCCAGAGTGGTATATGTTCCTAGACTTTCCCCACGTATGTGTCGTGGATCGTTATCGCTGTCTAGATGCACATGTCCTCTATATGTGCGACTCGAGTCTCGTGGCAGGGCAAATCAAGAAACACAGGACCCAGTCGGGAGCTTTAAGTTATCTGCCGATGCAGATGCTAAGGTCTGTTTTTCCAGTGGCTATGGTCCCACTTGACCCCTCCCTCAACTAATGAAAGGTACACCTTGAAAAATGAGAACTATACGCAGGCCCCCCTATGCCCCCACTAACCTATGGCCATCCGCAACCATAACTAGATAGCAAGTATATGGTCTTTTGGAGTTCTCCGCCTTTCCGCTTCACGTATCTCAATTGACTCAAGATGGTAGGTAGACGACGAGTTGCTATCACAGGGCTACTGGTCTCGCCGAATCACGCTGGTCCATCCTAGTCTTTAGGTTGCCTTATATTGCAACCAAGGCATACCCTTGGTTCTTCTAACGCAGACCTTAACCTCTGTGAGCCCAGGCGGATCATCTGCAGCCTCACAGAGGGATACCAAGAGTACCCTCACGTCCCCTTGAAGCAACGTGCTTCGTTACCCAGTTCGTTGGAGCCTTCTTTAAGATCAGATGGACATTCGCTCCTTCTCGTGTTCTACTAAGATTTATTACTTAGTCCCCTTAACTAAGGTTTACCACTTAGTCTCCTAAATTGTTTATTTTCTTAACTAAGGTTTACAACTTAGTCTTCTTAACTAAGGTTTATTACTTAGTTCTCGTTAAGTTGGATTAGTTAAGTGTCGTTAGTCAATTCAAGTTAACTTAACCCATTCATTTGTCATGTTAAACTGGTTAAGTGTTATCAGTAGTTCATGTTGACTTAACCCTACCACAAATCAATTTATATTGGTTAAGTATTTCTTGTTACTTAACCCCACCCCTTCATTTTGTATTGGTTAAGTGTTCCTTTTAACTTAACTCTGCCCATCTGTTTAGCTAACATGTTATAACAGTTAAGTGTTCTCTTAGTTAACTTAACCCTAACATCTGTTTTATTCACATGTTCTAATGGTTAAGTATTGTCCCTTCATGTTTTAACTTAACCTTGTTTGTCACACTATGATGGCTAAGTGTTCTAAGTTTACTTAACTCCACCTTCTAGTCTAGTTAACATGTCAAATTGGCTAAGTGTATTTTACTTAACCCCACCTTCTAGTCTAGTTAACATGTTAAACTGGCTAAGTGTATTTTACTTAACCCCACCTTCTAGTCTAGTTAACATGTTAAATTGGCTTAGTGTATTTTACTTAACTACACCTTCTAGTCTAGTTAACATGTTATAATGGTTAAACCTTTTCTTAACCTCACCCACTTGTCTAGTCAACATGTTATAACAGTTATTTAACCCCTACAAGTCTTGTCTTGTTAACATGTTAAGTTGGTTAAGTGTTCCTATGGACTTAACCCTCCCATTCTAGCTTAACTGTTTCTTAGCTTTAAATTATTCATTTAAAGCACCAACCACTCACATTAGAAAGATATTGTTGTGGTCACTGGATGTGTCGGTCGGTTCCGGGAAGATTTACACCGTAACTCAGTCTAACCTCGGGTCCTTTTGGGCTCAATGCTCTAACCACCCACATTAAATAGGTATTGTTACGGTTGCTGGATTTGCCGGGCGGTTCCGGGCAGTCTTATACCGTAACTCAATCTAACCTCGGGTTAGGCATATTCGTCATTTCTAGATTTACATATTTATCCTTTTTGTCTATATGTAAATTGCTAACAATTCTTCTAAACAAATTTGGCCTATATCATATTCATTTGTCATGCCCACTAACATACCTATATTCTAGGCCCAAATCTTGATTTACCCAACCTACAGTTTTTATTCCAATTTAGATCTAGTATTCCCATTTACAGTTCATGTCAAACTAGATTTTATACTCTAGTTTACAATTTATGCCTAAAGCTTAATTTACTAGTCAATACTAGATTCAATATAGCAAATTGCATCTTCTTTAATTCACGTCAAATACCCCAATTTGCATCTAATAGTCATGTTATAATACATGCTCTAAATTATGCCAAATAATATAGATTTCATGTTATACCCAAATAACCCCGCATTTATAACGTACGTATACCATGATTTCACAAGTTTTCTAAATACTCATGGAATGAAACTAAAAGGGAATAGAGGATAAACATGAGTTTTGACATAAAAGAATAGGCATACAAAAGCGAGCCAAATACAAGGATAATGGATCCAATGGTTTTGGTGTACATAATAGTGAATAGGAATAAACTAAGCATGTCACACCCTAGGTATGAGATCCAACAAAATGCCAGTTCGGTGTACAACATGGTTTGTAACTACAGTGTTATGGGCATAAACAATGAACCATAATAGTCTTAGGAGATTAACCACAATAGTCATGGATAATTAACCAAAATAGTCCTAGGCAATTATCCTAAATAGTCATAGGCAATTAACTGTAATAATTTCAAAGTCATGGTCATAGACAATAGTCTTACATTCATAATCATAGCCAATAATCTCATAGTCATGAATCATGGTCGTAGGCAATGGTATTATGTTCATAGTCATAGGCATAGTTTTATGTTCGTAGTCATAGGCAATAATCTCATAATCATAGTCTTAGGCCATTAACGATAGTTTCAACGTCATAGGCATAGGCACAGTTTCATCGGTAATTAACCACAATAGTCCTGAATCAGATCCAAAGTTATATACAAACACAGATTCAAACAAAAGGATCAGGCATATTCTTATATCCATATAATTTCATGCCACAAATAGATCTAGATGTTCAAATCTAAAAAGTAACTGACTTACATTGATCGGTTTTAGAAAGGATAATCAGATGGTGATTTGCTATGATTTGCATGACGTTGCTCGCAACCGTTGAATTAGCCTTTGATTCTTTTCTTAAAGCTTTAATCTTGATTTGAATCTCCAATTTGCAATCCCTAGCCGCAGTCTTCAAGAAATAGTCTTCGTGTTTTATTTTAATTTATTTATTTCAATTATTCCAGAGGCAACATAAGGAGAGAATAAAATGGTGTAAAGAGAATGGGACTAGGGGGATGTTTATATAGGATTAGGCGGACGAATCTAGACTGAAAACGAGACCAGAAACATCAGAATGAACCCAGGCTCAAAACTGGGTTTTAGCGCCAGGTAGACCCCCAGGTCGACCATAGGGTCGACCTGGTCCTTGGGAGGTCGACCATAATGTCGACCCCCAGGTCGACCTGGTCCTGGGCGGGAAATTTCCCGCCCAGCCTGTTCTGGGTTTTGAATTTGAATTCGAATCTCGAGCTGGTTTTGATTCTGAAATTTTCTGAAACTTCAGAGGGCCATATCTCCCTCATACGGACTCCGTTTCTTGAAAACTCGGACTCGTTTCCAAGAAGAATTTCGAGACGAACGCAATGGCGCAACCCATCTCCCTTGATTCTTCTTCTAAAATTTAATTATACTTTAATTTGTGAAACTTAATGTTACAAAATTACGGGGTGTTACATGTGAGGCTTGCGAAACAACGCTAAACATAAAGCTAACTATTCAAAGCCCTGCTTTGATCATCAACCACAAAGCTCTACTTTTCAACAAAAGCTTTGATCACTGCATCTCAGCATGCCACACAGGCAATTCACGCCATGCAACTGATGTCTATCAATCACACAGAATGAAATTCAATGTCAGACACACAGCCCATTTACAAGTCCGTTCTGGGTCTGAACGAAACCGGAGGATCTTTATTCCTCGCACATCTGTACAATCAACATGTATGTCTGGACGGCTACTACTTCAGCCCCTTCAAGGCAGCTACTCCTATCATGAGCATCAGTAGCACCCCTCCATTCGACGTGAAGATCATCTGTCTTGCATCGTCTTCATAACTTTGACATTTGAACGTCGATCAATTATTTTAAATGAGAATTAACTCGGCCTTTTCAAATAATTCACGTATATTTAGAATTTCAAATCAATTCATTTCAATGGTTAAATTATTCGACATCAATTATTCTGTTCTTTAATGTAATTTTCACGCCAAACACATTCAACCATCAAATATTCAATAAACCAAGCAAATTCAGTTTATTTTCATTCCATATCGTTTATAATATTTTATCTCGATTTATCGCTATTTTTATTTATTTAAAAATAGCCAATTCATGCAAACGACGCTTCAGGCCATGACGCGGCCGTGGCGCTGTTTTTCTTCAGATTTGATTCACACATATATGAAATTCTAACCGTTTGATCTTTACAAATTTTATATCATTATAAAGATCTTTTCAAAAAGAATCCAACGGTTTCAGTTTTGGGAAAATCCGACGGTCGGATCTCCTGGTACAATTGTTTGAAGTTTCGATTTCAAAATACGAACTGCAGCGTCGTTATTCGATTTATTTTAATTATATATATATATAAATATAATCGATTCTGGCGCTGTTTTTCTTCAGATTTGAATTAAACATTCCAGAAAATTCAACCATTGGATTTTTACAAAGTTGGTGCCGTTGGAAAGGTATTTCCAATGCGAACCCAACGGTTGTGGTTTCGGGAAAATCCGATGGTCGGATCTCCCGCCATAATCGTTTGAAATCACGGTTTCAAAATACGAACTACAGCTTCGTTATTTGATTTATTTTAATTATATATATATATATATAAATATAATTTATTCTTCGATTTCAAAACCATATTCATTTTACACTTTTGATAAAAATTATATTTTTATCCAACATATATTTATTTCAACACATCACTATTTTTAACAATTCATATAGATATTAAAAATGTGATTTTTATTGTAAAACAATTTATTTCAAAACACAATTATTTTATATACTTCGTATAGATGATAAAAATGTGATTTTTATTATAAAACAATTTATTTAAAAACACGATTATTTTATATACTTCTTATAGATGATAAAAATGTTATTTTTATTGTAAAACAATTATTTCAAAACACAATTATTTTATATACTTCATATAGGTGATAAAAATGTTATTTTTATTTTTCAAAGAATTTATTCTATACATGAATGTCATTCAACACATGAATTTCTATTCAACACATGAATATAGTTTCAACACATGAAAATAAATCAAACACTGAAATATTTCAGAAAATTTCGGCAGCATAACGGCAGGGTAGTTAAAACCAGCACCGTATCGATTTACGGCTCCTCGCTCTACCTTAAAACCTTGCGGTTTTTTATATTGGGGATTTCATGCATCTAATTCGTACGCAGATGAGCATGTTTATTTTTCTTTTCCACAAACTAATCCTTTGTGGTTTCAACCAAAATAATTCTCAACCTCAAACCAATAATCTCAAGCCACAAACAATTATATCAACCATTCGCATTATTAACCAAATTTCACATCAACCAATAATCCAAACAATATCACAACCAATATATATCGTCCATGGTCTGTGGACTAGGGGATTATATATATATGTATATATATATATATATTCGTATATAAATATATTTCAATTTATTTCAATATCATTTCATCGCATATATAATTTTTACAACGCATATATAACTTATACATTGAACATACAACTTATACAACGCTTATACATGAGGTGTACAACGCTTATATAACTCATACATCGACTATATAATTTATACATCATCGTTTCCATATCGTTTATAATTCAAAAATCTCACATTGGGTTCCACTCCACAAAAAATTGTAGAATGCTCAGAAAAATATCCGGTCTCTTCTAGAATGTAGAGGACGTCCACACGAGTCCACTGTCTCTTGTTTCACTGGATTTCGTCAACAAACGAGAAAGATATGATTTTTACAGTGAAATCATAAACCGTAGCGCTTTAAAGTGCTATTATACAGTTTGAAATTAAAACAGCCGTACCTTTCAAAACCTGTTCAAAACTAGATCACCGATTTGCGTTCAATCCGCGACGCTATAGCACGATCGGATTTCACCATGTTGTAGTGCTCCGAGAGAGCTTTCCGGCGCCTGGGGTTTCATCCAACTCGAGCTCGAGATGGAGGCACGGCGGCGACTTCGACGGTGATACTTTGGGTTGGTGGATCTCGCGAAATACAACACTGTGGGGGGCGTACCTGGTACGGATTTGAAGAGGAGAGTGCGCTCTACAAAAACCCCAACTGGGTGGAGGGCTATCGAGGCAGGGATTTTGCGTAATCGAGGAGAGAAGGTCTCGATGTATTTCCGCCGTGCGTGTTTTGGGTTTACGGGCTTCGTTGGTCAACGCAGGAAGTAAGAGAAGAAAGGGGATTGGCCAGTTATTTTATTTTAATTTTTAATTTATTTAAATCCAAAAATACCCTTCATGTCATACGAACTCCAATCCAAACCCAACGACTGTCGCCCCTAGCTAAATACACCCATTCCGAACACAATGGGATATGTTTCGTAGGCCCATTCGACTGTTTCAGTCAGTTTTCTTCAAATTAAAATATAAAACATTCAATATTTGATTTGAACATACATTTCAATTTGCCGGGGCCACATACTGATTCTAAAAATTCCGGAAAAATAAATCTTGCTATGTTTTGATGATACGGTCCCAACAAAACTAGTTTCGTCGAATTCTGATACCGTTTGAAAAATGACCATTTTCTGGTCGATCCAATTTAACTGTAATTGACCAAACACATTTTCCTTCACCACGCTCACATATTAACTTCAAAAATTATGGAATTTGAAACCTAGCAATAATTTGACATCCCGGATCTAAAAAAAGTGGTTTCGTCGAATTCTGAGGTCGTTTGCAAAATGGCTATTTTCAAGGGCGATATATTCTTTATAGCGACCTTTCTGAAAATTCATTTGGCCATAACTTTTGATTCCCTCTATGAAACTTCGATTTTTCAAATTTGTTAGAAAGATATTCACTAACAGATTTAAATATTTTTGGTTTCACTAAAATCCGCTTTATTTTGCACACGGTACAGTCAGTCAAAGTTTGAATTGAAATTTTGAAACTACCGTGCCCTTTCAGGCCATAATTAAAATTAATTATATTTATTTTCAAACATCGATTCAAACCTACTTTTCGTCGTTATTATTTAAAATATTTATTTTAAATATTTAAAATTCACAAAAATGCCAATTAAAATTTTTTAAACTGGTTCAGATTTTCTGGGTTGTTACAATATAGCTAGTTCGTCTCGGTCTTCATGAACAATGGTGCTCCAGGTACGCTGCAGTATTGCGTCGAAAACTTGAAAATAATATCACCTTAGAGCTCGAGTTCTTATGGTCTCATATGTGTACACAATGCAGTTTTTAGATGCGCAAGGAAGTTTTATTTAATTTTAAGAAGACACGGTTTGCCATTTGAAAAGCTATGGAAAACTTTAGGGAATCAGAAAAATAGAAACCAAGGCATCTGCAATGTATTTATAGTATGGAGAAATTTTAGCGCTTAAGTAAATACGAAAATCTTAGCCCTAAAGTAAATACATAGGCTTCAGGTTGGCGTGATGGTGACAATTCACGCTTTGGGTTAGACAGTACTTCGGCATTAAGTAATAGGGGCGTAGGAAGGCCTTTTCTTCTCTGCGTTTTGAAAAAAGGTAGTACCCTCCCTTATCAGCGAAGGAATGTATACATTTTCTTTTAAAGTTAAAAAAAACAACTTACCCCGCTATGTACAATTATATTCATATATGAGCGCTACAGACTGGATTAAAAATACCATTTTGATGTGCAAGGTGCCACGATCCCAAAAATGTAATAATATAGACAAGTTGGCTTATTCTGTGAAACCCCAAAATGCTGATATAGGGTGTAAAATATTCCAAATAAAAAGTTGCTTATTTTCCAAAATTTAAATTATAGAAAATTTCTAAAAATTAAATTAAAAATACGTCTTAGAAATCCCATCCAAATTCGAAACCGATATTTAATTATAATTAAATATATCATTATGGTTTATAAACGATTTCATAGCGACTATTTGAAATTTTGATTTGAACATAACTGTTGGGGAATGGAGTTTTGATAACAACAACCTTATTTCAATTATCATTGATTATAAAATATATATTAACACTTTTTGTATAGAATATATATATATGTGCAGGAATTATATATAGGAAATATTACTGAAGACTGTACAGTTATAAAGATGATAGAGATTCAAAGATCAGAGAAATTTCAAGACTCATGAGTAATCAAGATTTCAAGAGTTCAAGAGTTCAAGATTAATATAGTTATAGAGTCTAGATTTTGTAAGACTCTAAATAGCACACCAGGTTCAAATTCAAATTCAAACTTTTAAATTCAAATTCAAATTCAAATTTTCAAATTCTTATTCTTATTTTCAAATTCTGATTTTCAATTCTATCCTCAATCCTCTCTATTTTATTTTTTTATTTGTTTCTATTTTTATTCTTCTTTGTTTTTCAAACTTAAGTTTTTATATATACTTTATATTTATACTTTATATAGTTTAAAAGCTTATAATTTTATAAATATATTTATATAGTTTAAATTTATGTTTTCATATGTTTTTCTAACATATAATATTAATTTACAACACTAGAATTTTACTCAAGAATTTCTAGACTTATTTTTATATCAAAACACTTGAAAAATGCTTTAAAATTTAAATTTTCAAAGGAGTATGTCGACATAACAAAAACTCCATGTCGACATATAAATGCCACTCTTTCCAATTTTCAAAGGAAGTTTCTTTTCACTATTTGAAATCATTCAGAACCGTTGCAACCTTTAATACTCTATAAAAAGGCGTTAAAACCAAATTTTTTATCATCTCTTCTTCTCTAACTTCATCCTCTTTCTCTACACCATTATTCTTAATCATTTTTATGATTTTTACACTTATACTCTACCAAATTCAATTATGTATTGATAAAACTTCTTCTCTATACACTCTCTACTCTCTAAACCAAGTGCTATTGAAGAGTTATCGGGTTGTTTTGTAATTGCTTGGGTTGAATAAACCTTGTTTGTAAGTCAAAGAGGAATCAGTGTATCCTTGTAGCCGTGAAATCAAGGAATAGGAGTCGATGTGTCCTTGTTGAGCCGTGAAATCAAGGAATAGGATTAAGTGTCTCCTTGTTGAGTTGTGAAATCAAGGAGGGTGTATTTGACTATTTGAAATAGTAATAAAACTCTGCGCAATCCAGCGTTGTATGGGACTGGACGTAGGAGTAATCTGAACTAGTATAAAATCCGGTGTGTGCTTTCCTTTTCTGCATTTTTATTTCTATTTATTTTGCATTTGTGTTTGAATCTTTGTCTGTGATTGTGTTTGTGGCGTTTGATTCATTCCATAATTCATTTTGTTTTAGAATTTTGTTTAAATTCTTACAAACACTATTCATCCCCCTAGTGTTTGCTTTGCCTTAACGATCGATTCCGCAGTCCCTAACAATTGGTATCAGAGCAAGGTCTTTCAAAAGTTCATTATCTGATTTTTGAAACATTGGTAAAATGGCAAATTTTGGAATCTCGGATAATACTAGTGTCAATTCATGCATTGCATCAATGTTAAAAGAGTCTGCATATATTAATGTTAAAGAAGCATATGATGTACTAAAATTTTGTTCAATACAGAAAAGGATAAGTTCAATGACTTTTGAAAATTCAAAAGTTGAAAAGATGGATAAAATGGCTATTGGCAATTCAAATTCTAAAAAGGTTTCTAATTCAAATTCAAATCTTGAACCGGTGTGTTGCATGGATGTTAAAAATTCAAATTCTGGAAAGCAATTGGTGGAAATAAAAAAGGACAAATGGATACTGGATAGTGGTTGTTCGATACATATGACTGGAAATTCAAAACTACTTAATAATCTGAAGTATGAAGATGTTCGATTGGTGATATTCCGAGATAACTCTAAAGGATATATCATTGGAATCGGCAATGTCGGTAATTTTGAAACTCCTACTATTTCTGATGTTTTACTAGTTAGGAATTTAAAACACAACTTACTAAGTATAAGTCAACTTTGTGATAAAGGTTATAAAATAAATTTTGAAAAGAATAAATGTTTCATAGAAGATAGGAATTCAGAAGGTATATTCGAAGGAGATAGAAATAAAAACATCTGTATATTAAGCATGAAAATCTCCAACGATAATTTATGTCTTATGGCCAATACGAGTGATCTGGATCTGGCATAAGAGATTCGGTCATATAAATTTCAAACATATTTCTAGAATTTCTAAATTAGATTCAGTTAGAGGATTACCTAAAATGAAATTTAGAATTAATAACTTATGCGACGCTTGTCAATTCGGAAAATTAAAGAAAAGTTCATTTAAATCAAAAGAAGAAATTACTACTTCAAAATAATTAGAGTTAATACACATGAATTTATTTGGTCCATCCCGAATTCAATCAATAAATCATAACAGATATGTGTATGTAATAGTTGACGATTTTTCTAGATTCACTTGGAATTTGTTTCTTAAAAATAAAAGTGATGCTTTCGACCAATTTAAAACCTTTTCTAAACGGATTCAAAATTTATTATCACTAAAAATTAAAATAATACATAGTGATCACGGTGGAGAATTCGAAAATGAGAATTTTGAAAAATATCGTAATAAAAAGGGAAGAACCCACAAATTTTCAATTCCAAGAACTCCTCGACAAAACGGAGTAGTTGAACGTAAAAATAGAATGATACAAGAATGTTCAAGAACTATGTTATCCGATAGTAATTTACCAAGGAATTTTTGGGCTGAGGCAGTCGCAACAGCTTGTTATATTATTAATAGAATTTCAGTTAGACCTTTAACTCATAAAACCCCATATGAACTTTTGTATAACAAGAAACCAAAATATCATATTTTAAAATATTTGAAAGTAAATGTATTATACTAAATACAAAGGATAATTTAGACAAATTTGATTCAAAATCTGATAAAGGAATTTTTATTGGATATTCAGAAAGAAGCAAGGCTTATAGAGTTTTTAATACACGAACTAACACTATAGAAGAAACATTAAACATATCTTTTGACGAAAACTATAAAAGTATAACTCAACACAACGAAAACGACTGTGAAAATTAAATTAATGAAATAAATTATGAAGATAATCAACCAAATAAAAAAATACAATTACTTAGAGACCATCATGTAGAAAATATCTTAGGAGATATTGAATCCGTTGTTAGAACTCGCAATCAATTAAATAATATGAGTAATACTGCATTTATATCAACTATCGGACCCAAAAATCCAAAGGAAGCTTCTTCCGATGATTCATGGATACTTGCAATGCAAGAGGAATTTAATCAGTTTACTAAGAATGAAGAATGGGAACTTGTTCCTAGACCAGAGAATAAAACAATAATAGGAACCAAATGGGTCTATAAAAATAAGATGAATGAACATGGTGAGGTAGTAAGAAATAAGGCACGACTAGTAGCACAAGGTTATACTCAAGAAGAAGGAATAGATTATGATGAAACTTTTTCCCCTGTAGCAAGACTAGAGGCTATTAGAATTTTATTAGCTTTTGCAAACTATAATAATTTCAAATTATATCAAATGGATGTCAAGGGTGCATTTCTAAATGGATTTGTAAAGGAAGACATATATGTAGAGCAACCACCCCTATTTGAAGATGAAAAATTACCAAATCGCGTATATAAGTTGAATAAAGCATTATATGGATTAAAAAGGCTCCTAGGGCTTGGTATGATACATTACAAAATTATTTATTACAATCAAACTTTGAAATAGGAAAATTAGATAATACTTTGTTTATCAAGAAAAATGACAAAAATATACAACTAGTACAAATATATGTTGATGATATAATCTTTGGGTCAACAAATGAAAAAACGAACAAAGAATTTTCAGACATTATGACCAAAGAATTTGAAATGAGCCATATGGGAGAATTATCAATCTTTTTAGGTTTACAAATTCGACAATTAAAGAATGGAATATTTATTAATCAAGAAAAATATGCGAGGTATTTAATTAATAAATACAATCTAACAACAACAAATGGTAAACCAACACCTATGGCAACTAACATTGCTTTAAGTAAAGATGATATATCAAAAGACGTTGATCAAAAATTATATTGAGGAATGATTGGATCTTTGTTATATATCACCGCTAGTAGACCAGATATGATGCATAATGTATGTCTTTGTGCAAGATACCAATCACAACTTAAGGAAACACATTTAACAGCTGTAAAACGAATTCTGAGATTTGTAAAGCATACATCAGATTTTGGATTATTTTATCCTAAAAATGATTCATTCGATTTAGTTTTGTACTGTGACGTTGACTATGCGGGATGTAAATCTGATCGGAAAGGTACTAGTGGAACATGTTATTTTATAGGACATCCCCTTGAATCATGGTTTAGTAAAAAACAAAATACTGCATCTTTATCAACAACTGAAGCAGAGTATATATCTGCTGCTTTGGCGTGTTCACAAGTAATTTATATGCAACAAACTTTAAATGATTTTGGTTTAAGTATAATAAATCACCTATATACTGCGATAATATAAGTGCTATAAACATTTTTAAAAATCATACTCATCATTCGAGAACTAAACATATTGATGTGCGACATTATTTTCTAAGAGATAATGTAAGTAAAGAAAAGATTTCGCTTGAATTTATAGAAACAGATAAACAAATAGTAGATATATTAACCAAACCATTCAATGAAGCAACATTCACTAAATTAGGAGAGAATTAGATATATGTTCATTAAGTGAATTAGAATAATTAAGTAATAGTATATATATGTATAAATAAAATAAGGAATTAAAATAATGAAACTTTAAACAAGACTATGTCGACATAAAGTTTCTGTTATGTCGACATATAACTACCAAAAATTTAAAATTAATTCCCACCAAAAGTTAGTTATTTCAACTATTTAAATCTTTTAATTCGGCTTTTCTTCTTCATTTTCATTCTTCTTCTCTGGAAAAACTCTAAAATAAAAATTACAATGGTCTCCACTAATCTAAATACTCAAAACAACTCTGATTCATACGCTGGACCATCTGACGGTCCATTTCAACGATCTACGCTGTCTAGGATGATCAAAATTGAATAAAAAATGGAGTATCTACTTCAAATGGTGGCTGAAATACAAGTACTCCAGATTAGGATGAATCAGGAGCAAAACTGGTAAGGGAAAGTAATGAGTTGTCTCCTAAAGTTTATAATGGATAACGAGACTAATCTGATTATCATCAATGATGATAATCAAGCCATGGAAGAAGAGGAAGAGCCTAAAGAAGAATCATAAGAGGTAGAAGAAATGATGGAGGAGGAAGAACTACAAGAGATTCAACCAACGGGTACAGGCGAAGATGGTAACGTTGAGTTTGTAAGAGAAGTTCTATTTGACGAAAATGGGAATGTGATTGAAAATAATGGAGAATTCTGTCTCCATTATCCAAATTGCCTAATTCACAAATCTCCCATTGTCAAGTAATTAGGTATTTAAGGACTTTCTTGTTTTTTCACGTTCCTATGATAAAGTCGTATGTATATAAATTCGTGTATATGTACAAGTTCTTATTTAATAAAATTGTCATTTACATGGTTTAATTATTACAACTTTCTAAAACATAAACATATGAATATCTAATTAAGGGGGAGTATATGAAACTTAATGTTATATGATTTAATAATTATTTAAATTCTAGAATTATACAATTTAGGGGGAGTATCTTTAGAATATCTTTTTAATAATGCCAAAGGGGTAGAAATGATAAAATATAGTCATAGTTTATAGGATTCTTATAGACAGGGGGAGTATAGAAGGAACATCATCAAACAGGTATATACAGGTATGATATTTTATAAACTAAGGTTGTCATCATCAAAAAGGGGGAGATTGTTGGAGAATGGAGTTTTGACGACAATAACCTTATTTCAATTATCATTGATTATAAAATATATATTAACACTTTTTGTATAGAATATATATATATATATGCAGGAATTATATACAGGAAATATTACTAAAGACTATACAGTTATAAAGATGATAGAGATTCAAAGATCAGAGAAATTTCAAGACTCATGAGTAATCAAGATTTGAAGAGTTCAAGATTAATATAGTTATAGAGTCAAGATTTTGTAAGACTCTAAATAGCACTCCAGGTTCAAATTCTAATTCTAATTTTCAAATTCTAATTCTAATTTCCAAATTCTTATTTTCAGTTCTATCCTCAATCCTCTCTATTTTATTTTTTTATTTGTTTCTATTTTTATTCTTCTTTGTTTTTCAAACTTAAGTTTTTATATGTACTTTATATTTATACTTTATATAGTTTAAAACCTTATAATTTTATAAATATATTTATATAGTTTAAATTTATGTTTTCATATGTTTTTATATCATATAATGTTAATTTACAACACTAGAATTTTACTCAAGAATTTCCAGAATTATTTTTATATCAAAACACTTGAAAACTGCTTTAAATTTTAAATTTTCAAAGGAGTATGTCGACATAACAAAAACTCCATGTCGACATATAACTGTCACTTTTTCCAATTTTGAAAGGAAGTGTTTTTTCACTATTTTAAACGATTCAGAACCATTACAACCTTTCACACTCTATAAAAAGGGGTTAAAACCGATTTTTTTATCATCTCTTCTTCTCTAACTTCATCCTCTTTCTCTACACCATTATTCTTAATCATTTTTACACTTATACTCTGCTGAATTCGATTCTGTTTTGATAAAACTTCTTCTCTATACACTCTCTAATCTCTACTCTCTTAATCAAGTGCTATTGAAGAGTTATAGGGCTATTTTGTAATTACTTGATTTGAATAAACCTTGTTTGTAAGTCAAAGAGGAATCAGTGTATCCTTGTAGTCGTGAAATCAAGGAATAGGAGTCGGTGTGTCCTTGTTGAGCCGTGAAATCAAGGAATAGGAGTCAATGTCTCCTTGTTGAGCCATGAAATCAAGGAGGGTGTATTTGATTATTGGAAATAATAATAAAACTCTGCGCAATCCAGCATTGTGTGGGACTGGACGTAGGAGTAATTCGAACCAGTATAAAATCCGATGTGTTCTTTCCTTTTCTGCATTTTTATTTCTATTTATTTTACATTTATGTTTGAATCTATGTCTATGATTGTGTTTGTGGTGTTTGATTTATTCCATAATTCACTTTAGTTTTAGATTTTTGTTTAAATTCTTACAAACATTATTCACTCCCCTCTAGTGTTTGCTTTGCCTTAACGACCCATTCCGCAGTCCCTAACAATAACTTACAATCTATAAAACGAAATCTCCAGTTTTCTCTTTCATTAGAAAAATACAGTTAATTAGGCTCTAACGTTTCTTGTTTCGAAGAAATCCGATTTATAATGAATCCTGTATATGCAGTTGAAGTTCAAATCGTCGAATTACGAACTACCGTGACGTTTCGAGCTCGCTTATAATTTATATTATAATTTATACGTTCAACTGTCGTATATAAATATATTCATTATTTAACTCGAATTTAAACTCAATAAAATATCTTCTATTATCTAATTCAATAATATTGCCAACTTACATATTCCGACTATTTCGGAAATAAATATTTATTACTCCATAATTTATATTAATTAAATATTAAAGCTATTTAAATTCAAATCATTTATATTATCAACCTAATATTTAAATCATTTATATTATCAACCTAATATATTTAAATAATTAAATTAATTAGTTATTAAATCGCTAAAATTCTAGGACGTTACATTCCTTCACCCTTAAAAGAATTTCATCCCTGAAAATACTAAGAGAGAAAATGCCACAAATCTTTGTTACCTAGGCTAAAAGTAATTTATTTTACCTCTTAATTTAGTTTCAATTGAACCAGTTAATCAAAATATTAATTTATTCTTATCAACAAAAAATTATAAAAAAACTTGAAAATTTTCTAACACCTTAAATTTTCAAAAAAATTCACCAGCGTCTTCTTTACACGGCTTAATTGGTACAACTACAACTCGCCTCTCTAGGCCTTCTTCAACCCAAAAGAAAATCAAACAGCCAAATGGGTTGCCAAACTGGCTCATAAATATCTCATACCTAATGTAAAATAAACTTGTACCTTTTTTTTGGGTAGTCAACTCTATCTCTTCCACTTGCTATTAATTCAGCTTATACCCATACATTTCCAACTTGATCTCCAATCAATTCATCCTCAACAAAATTATTCGCTTATATCCAAGCCAAACTCTACTTCAAACTACAGTTCCAAATTCTTGACTCCCCAATCCAACCTCATTCCAGATTCTTATCGTACCATCCAATATACTTAACCTCGTTAAGTTCCATTCCCAAATTAGTTTCTCTAACCAGTTTCCTTCAACATCAAAATCTGATTTTTATTCGGCTACATTTTATTCCAATTAATTTCCTCTTAACTGGTTTTGATTCAATTCCAATTTGCTTTGACAAATTTCTATTTAATCTGTTTTTAATTCAAACAACCTTTACCTAGGAGTTTCAAATAGCTTAGATTCTCCAAAAATAAAATATCCTTCTCTAGAATTTCAAAACAACTTGTTTTCTTAAAACAATTCAAAAACAAAAATTTTGGTAGTAATTCATCACTTAGAAACTCGAAAATGCACACTGATGATGTGGCCAACATCATCAGGGTTATTTTCCAGTAATCAAAGTGAGTTCAATACTATATCATTTCAAAACCCATTTTCAAACACTTCCATTTTGAAATTGCTTCAAAATTACTTCACACTTCTTGGAAAACAATTTAAATTCACCCAAGATCTTAAAATTTCCATATATTTAATCCAAAATTCATTTTCAACACTTTTCCAATTTTTCAGAGTTCTTAATTCCAATTCTGATTATATTTAGATTTAATTCATCTGATTTTATATATTACTCTTATACGAATTCTGATTGTTTATTATAAACATGTTGATCATAATCCTATTCGATTATAATTACAACTAACATATTCAATATATATTATAATAACTCCAATATAAATACTTTTTCCATATCAAAATATATTTTCGGGTAAAATTATTTCATTTACCCTCTTTTCAAAACATACCTTGTTGAAATTGCTCTGTTCAAGAGTTTAGAAACACCTATCGACACAGTTTGCAATACTGTATCGACTAGAATTCATAAACTAGTCGACAAACCAATCAACACAATATAAAATAGTTTTTATATCAACTTACAAATACGCACTCATATATATATCGACTCAAACTCAATCTAGGGTGTTACTAACCCCATCTCTATCGAGTTACGCCACAGAGCCAAGGTAATTACTTAACCTTCAGCTCTGATACCACTGTAATGACCAGGGAATTTCGACCCTGAAAATCAACATAAAACCAATGTTGACTATTCAAGCGTCGGAAATACCAGATCATTAATAGAAAGAAGTTAAAGGGTGAGAAATAGAAAGAAAGAAAATTAGAATAGAAGAAGAAGAACATAACAGATAGAATCAGAGTAAAACACGAATATCACAGCGGAACGAATAAAATATATTATATAGCATAACTTTGAAATACAAACTGTATTTATACTTACACACATTATCAGGGTACATCACATGTATATCACAGCGGAAATAAACTCTCTCTCTATATATCTAACTTTGAAGCCTCCTGCTCCGAACTCCTCCAAGTATATTTGAAAAATCCTGACTACTTGACTGCCCGTACAAATTTAGGCACCCAAGTGTTTAGGGAAAACAAAACAAAATAAACTCTGGGCCAGTCATGTGACTGGTGTGAGTAAACTCCAATCATTTCGGTGTAATTTTTCAAAATCCTTTCCAAAGGAATGATAATCATAAAACCGATCCACATATAAACACGGATGGTTTTTACCTTACGATAACCCAAAACATTCTCTTTTAAAACAATACTGTTCTGATATTATAATAATGGCTAAATCAAGTCAATAACAATCTAGCAGAATGCTTTTATCTCACGCTCTACATATATAATATACAATCAAAAACCACGAGCTCTTATTGGGTAATGGATTTCCAACTATAACAAGGTACGGAATCACCTTCCGATTAGTGTACTCTAGAAGTGATACAATGGAGTTCAACAAGAACATCTTGTAACTCGGCCACACATGACCGGACATTCATTTCGTTTGAACATTCCGAATATATTGTCACCTTACGGTTGGTATACAAACATAACCATTCCTGGGAGAAACAGAATTGAAAGAGGTAACAAATATGAGTATTCTCTAGATGGTGACAATATACCCTAATTGGGTGCGACCCACTTAGCTATGTTGCCTGCCCGATTTGTACCATTTCCCGGTTGTTGAGGCTTGAGGTCATAGCGTAATATTATACAGATCACATTTATATTTACTTTGATTGCCACATCGTCATACCCGCCAAATCACAAATTGATTTCCCCAAAAATACCATGGGTATAAAGCTAAGAGAAATGAATTTCTCCGCCACCAACATAAATACATTTGAAACGATGAACTTACGCGATCTATTAGATATACTCTGTTAGACATTCGTCCATACACGTTGTCCTGGGACTGGACAAACCAAAGGCACTATTATAGATCCATCTTAGGCAATTTCTACCTAGGATCACCAGAACAGCCCTTGCACAAACTCCGTCTTCAATTATCTTCATCATATTTGATTCGCAACGCTAATGCCTATACAGAGTGGTTTTCAGATAATAAATCTGATCCCGGTCTCTCCGTATTGACAACGGAAAAAGGTTCAAAACTTTGGTAGTCGGTTATTATTTAACTATCAAAGGAAACATGCATACAAATAATGGTCATATTTCCAAATGGAAATTACACCGATCAATCATCAATCAACACCGAGCCTCTTTAAATAGATATTAATAATCATTTCATTTCCTAATTTCCCTTATATATCTTTACCCAAATTTTTTCAACTGGATTAGCCTCTCAAGATTTCTTGGAAAACGTTTCCATATATTCACAACTCCTTATTTCTCTTATTTCGAAAATATACGTTATTAACATTGGAAAACATTTCCATACTTTATTCACGCATCACTATCCATCAGCCCCTAGCCGTAAACCAGTAAGAGAACAACTTCCTAAGTATCAATCCCGAAGGCCGAAACCAACATCAGATCGATACCCAGAAAGTCATTCAACTTAACTAGTCTCCAGTCGGTTCTTAATTTCTTAACTCCATTTCTTAATTCTAAAAATCATTCATTTTTTTGTTCTTAGAAAATATCACCGGTTATATTTGGAAAACATTTCCAAGTTCCATCTGTATAGATTTACACGACATTGTATACAACATTGATTATAACGATAACATTATACTACCTGCTTCCAAATATTTAAAATGTAACTTTTATTCTTTAGTTAGAATAAATAAATAATATTTAATCAAAAATAATTTTAATTAAAACAGAAAGTAGATGGTACCTCCCTAGATTCGACATAATCGAATTTCAACTTATAACTCTCTCTCGAATAAATCTCTATTTGATTTACGTCCTGAATGTCGGAATAAACTCACCATTCAGGTTAACTCGATTTCTAAATTCATTCTTGAATTTATCACTTCAAATATTCATCAACTTCCTTTTCTACCCATTTCAATTTGCAAAGCATTTGTTTTAAAATCCTCATTCACTTTAAAACATGAATATTATTTCTTTATAGAAATCCGGACTCAATATGTCAATCTAAATCTTGTTTTTTATTTATAAATACCATTGCAGGATGTAATTCCAATTATCAAGTTATTTGATAAGTTCATATTCGTATTCCACTTCATAAACTCCATTTTCAAGTAAACCTCTTGTTAATTATAAATCAAGTTATAATTGAAACTCGACTTCATATTCTATTGTAATTTATTGGTTCCAAACCAGACCTTAATTATCTTATCAAATTCCAAATTATATAATATATAATTTCAAAAAATAAATTGTTTTTATAACACTCGACATCGTCGAATTATAATTACAAATCCTTATGGTTTTAACTTTATTCACATTTCGAGCATCGAAATAAACTTCCTTGTCTTTCTTTCTAATGACCTCCTCTTTCCATTTCTCATTTTTAAATTATCATTCATGAATTATTTAATAATAATTATTTAGCAACAATTATTTTATTCCATTTAAAAATATCTTAATAAATCAGACTACTTGTTTTATTATGATTAAAACAAGTTATTAAAATCTCCGAATTCTTTTCCAATATATTTAGATATATTTTACGGTATTTAAATACCAATTATTTCAGGTCAATGTTATTCAAACATCCCAAGACACACAATAATCAATCACCAATTATTTGTCACATCATACAATGTAATATATGAAAATCAACAATAAAATTGCCGAGGAATCCAGTTGGATCCCTTCAACCTGTTTCCCTGCATCCACATATGTTAATCAATACAAATAACACTAATTTCATAACAATACGGGATATTAAAATAAATTGATCAGTATTCAATCAACGGTTTATATATATGACTATATATATATATATAATTTCAACCAATTAATTAGCAAATCATCCTAACAACCATCACACACAGCATTCAGTCATACTTATCAAACTAAAATAACGTTTATAAAATTATAGAACTGATCAGAGTTAGTGAGTTTACTCACCTTGTTCGTTAATCGTTAAATAACGGTTAACGTTCGATTGATCATATCAGGCCTTTTAATTCCGCCATAAAATTGTAACGTGCTCTGAATGGCTGCAAGCCAGTTCCATTGCGTAGTTTGCGGTCCTACAATTCCAACGGATTAGACCGTTCGCAATTCTTATTAAAACCCGGCCCATCACCGATCCAACCTGCCTGTTTCTTCCAATAACCAACCCGCATATAATTTCCATCTTCCCTGATTAAAAATCTTGAGCTGTTTCTCTGTATGAACATGGTATAATTTAAACTTATACTGTAAATTGAATTCGGACTTATCAAATAATTCACCGGCCCATCTCCCCTTTAATACCCACGTTCACCAACCCTGTGCTTAGTCCACCAAGTCACAGCCGTAACTCCCCCTACATACAAAATGAAAGTCTATACCCTAGAACTTTCCTATCAATTCACGTTTCCCTTTTTTTCTATTTTAAATTTTTAGATTAGATTTTAAACTGACGATTATTAAATAGATTGGGCCTCACCCCCTTTTGCAGTCGGCTCAAGTGCCATAACATCCAACCCAATATTGTCTTCTTCTTCCAGATTTCACCCGCAACTTTGCATCTGTTTTTCAGTCCAATATTCGATCCTCCCATACTTTAGAACTTAAGACTCCTCGCCATGTTGTTTAACGCCTCGCCATGCCACAAAGCAACTCCTCCATAATCACCAACCCGTTGCCACAAACCAGAGACCTCTTGTGACTTGCTCAGTATTTCATTTCCATTGCCAAGCTATTTAACGCCTTCTTCTCCCTCCAAAATCACCCAAAACAAAGCAACTCCTCCAAACTAGTAACACACTGCGTCTTCAGGTGACTCGCGCAACTCACTGTTCTGACACTTCACTATGACGCTTGCCTCACGTCTTCTTTTTCTCTCTTCTCCTTTCACGTATGTGCCTACTTTCTTTTATTTTAGTGGGCTTCACTCAAATCAACGGCCCCTTTCAATAACCACTCACCACTACGTACAATACTCCTTCTTACCAGTTTCTATACTCCTCAACAACATCACCTCACGCATGAACACTCTGCACAGCCCCATGCCACAACAGCCAACCCCACTCCTTGTTAGCACACGCCTCGTCACCTGAAGTGCCACCCATACATGCAAACACCAAGCCACTCACTAACCGCCCTTATCCTTTAACACGTTCCAATCCCAGGCTCTCCTTTCACCATTTTCCTACATACGTTTTTGTTCCATTTTTTTTGATTTTTTTTCATGCACGTATTGCTGTTTTTAGATATGTGTACGTATTGCTGTTTTTAGATATGTGCACGTATTCCAATCCCAGGCTCTCATATGTGTACGTATTGCTGTTTTTAGATGTGCAAGGAAGTTTTATTTGATTTTAAGAAGACACGGTTTTCCGTTTGAAAAGCTAGGGCAAACTTTGGGGAATCAGAACAATAGAAACCAAGGCATCTGCGATGTATTTATAGTATGGAGAAATCTTATTGCTTAAGTAAATACGAGAATCTTAGCCCTTAAGTAAATACATAGGCCACAAGTTGGCGTGATGGTGACAATTCATGCTTTGGGTTAGATAGTACTTCGGCATTATGAAATAGGGACGTAAGTAAGCCTTTTTTTCTCTACGTTTTGAAAAAAGGTAGTATCCTCTCTTAGGAGCGAAGGAATGTATATATTTTTCTTTTAAAGTTAAAAAACTACTTACCCCTCTACATACAATTATATTCATATATGAGCGTTACAGACTGAATTAAAAATACCGTTTTGTTGTGCAAGGTGCCACGATCCAAAAAATATAGTAATATTGACAAGTTGGCTTATTCTGTGAAACCCCAAAATGCTGATACAGGGTGTAAAATACTCCAAATAAAAAGTTGCTTATTTTACAAAATAAAAATTACAGAAAAAATTTAAAAATTAAATTGAAAATACGTCTTAGAAATCCCATTCAATTTCGAAACCGATATTTAATTATAATTAAATATATCATTATGATTTATAAACGATTTCATAGCTTTAATTATAATTAAATATATCATTATGATTTATAAACGATTTCATAGCGACTATTTGAAATTTTGATTTGAACATAACTTATAATTTGTAAAACGTAATCTCCAATTTTCTCTTCCATTAGAAAAATACAGTTAATTAGGTTCCAACGTTTCTTGTTTCAAAGAAATTCGATTTATAACGAATCCTGTATATGCAGTTAAAGTTTAAATCGTCAAATTACGAACTACCGCAACGTTTCGAGCTCGATTATAATTTATATTATAATTAATACGTTCAACTGTTATATATAAATATATTCGTTATTTTACTCGAATTTAAAATCAATAAAATATCTTATATTATCTAATTCATATAATATTGCCAACTTACAAATTCCAACTATTCCGGAAATAAATATCTATTACTCCATAATTTATATTAATTAAATATTCAAGATATTTAAATTCAAATCATTTATATTATCAACCCAATATATTAAAATAATTAAATTAATTAATTATTAAATCGCTAAAATTCCGAGGCGTTACATGCCCCTCAAAGCTTGTATTTTTTGCTTGCGAGAAATGCGGGCTTCGAACTGAACATTGTCAATCTTGCATTGAGATTCAGTCATAGTTTGTTAGTTGAATTTACATGCTGCAAGCCATCTGTTCGGTAATTAAAACAAGCAATTGCACATTTTTGAACTTATACTCACAATCGATTGTCCATATCGATAGTGGGTTAGTTAATCATTAAAAATTATTTATAGCGAATTTTATCTTTGAATCGAATAAGGTGTTTGTACAGGACTGTTTTATTCAACGCTTTATAACTCGTCAAATATTATCTGCACAAGTACAATATTCTAATTCGAATTCGCGTTATCGCTAAAGATCAACTAATCGACTAAAGTCGACTGTGGATTTCAAGCGTCATTGCTTTAATGACTCGTATGATAATACACGACATTTCTCATTTGGGGAAATAAGCATTTGTGACTTATTCTCTGCTTTCTCTTTGAGAAGCTCTCAATATTCATGCCCCCACTCAGGAGATCCTCTAGTCTTCACTATGGAAAGAAATTTTTATAGCTCAATGTTTGTCTTGTTGATCAGTTCTAATATTTGAGACTCCATCAGATGCCCCGTGTTTTGGAGAGGCCGTTATAATCCAATGTTCGTCTTCTCCTGTTGACTGAATCAACATTATAGAGTTCATGGAGCACTGTTGATTTCTCCTATGGAGAAGTTACTTTCTCTATGGAAAGGATTTTTGGTCTTAGTATCGTTTCGCAGTGTGAGCTCAAATGACGTTTAAATGAGGTTGCACGCTTCGCGCCACGAACTGCCATGCTTCGTTTCACTTATAGTGAACTCTCACGCTCCGTTTCACGCAACGAATTCACGCAACCTTTGGAGGGTTGCATCACTTTGCGTCATGAACTCCCATGCTTTGTTTCACTTATAGTGAACTCTCGCACTTTGTTTCGTGCAATGAATTCCTGCGACTTTTGGAGGGTTACGTCGCTTCGCGCCACGAACTCCCATGCTTCGTTTCACTAACAGTGAACTCCCGCGCTTTGTTTCGCGCAACGAATTCCCTTGACCTTTGAAGGGTTGCATCGCTTCGCGCCATGAACGCCCACACTTCGTTTCTCTTATAGTGAACTCCTGTGCTTCATTTCGCGCAACGAATTCCTGCGACCTTTGGAGGGTTGCATCGCTTCGCGCCATGAACTACCATGCTTTGTTTCTCTTATAGTGAACTCCCATGCTTATTGTTGCACAACGAATTCCCGCGACCTTTGGAGGGTTGCATCGCTTCGCGCCACAAACTCCCACGCTTCATTTCACTTATAGTGAACTCCCACGCTTTGTTTCGCGCAACGAATTCCCACGACCTTTTGAGGGTTGCATCGAGGGTTGCATCGCTTCACGCTACGAACTCCCACGCTTCGTTTCACTTATATTAAACTCCCGCGCTTCATTTCACGCAACGAATTCCCGCGACCTTAGAGGGTTGTATCGCTTCACACCACGGACTCTCATGCTTCGTTTCACTTATATTGAACTCCCAAGCTTCGTTTCGCGCAACGAATTCCCGCGACCTTGGAGGGTTGCATCGCTTCGCGCCATGAACTCCCATGCGTCGTTTCACTTATAGTGAACTCCTGTGCTTCATTTCGCGCAACAGATTCCAACGACCTTGGATGGTTGCATCGCTTCGCGTCACGAACTCCCACGCTTCGTTTCACTTATAGTGAACTCCTGTGCTTCGTTTCGCGCAACGAATTCCTGTGACCTTGGAGAGTTGCATCGCTTCACGCCACGAACTCCCACGCTTCGTTTCACATATAGTAAAATCCCGCGCTTCAATTCGCGCAACGAATTCTCGCGACCTTGGAGGGTTGCATCGCTTCGCGCCACGAACTCCCATGCTTAGTTTCGCTTATAATGAACTCCCGCGCTTTGTTTCGCGCAATGAACTCCCGCGACCTTGGGGGGTTGCATCGCTTTGCGCCACGAACTCCCACGCTTCGTTTCACTTATAGTAAACTCCCGTGCTTCGTTTCACGCAATGAATTCCCGCAACCTTGTGATTTCGGATCTGTGGCTGTTCGCTTCCTTCTTGGCCATTTGACTCACTGGGACTTTTCCTATTCACTTTTTGAAGTGGTGCTTTTCATCCTTGCATTATGCATATTGATGGTTATAGCACTTGACATTTGAATTGATTTTATTTGGGTTGCCTCACTTGGTCGTAATTTGAGGAAACGAACGCCTATGGAACAACATGCAATGACAAAATCGTCTTTAGCAAATTTAGTATATTTTGCAAGTAAGAGGTTTATATAGGCAGATAAGATTTCATTCGTAAAGCTATTGTTCGGTAGAATGCATGTAAATCATTATAGACTTTTTACAAGAAAGTAGAACGTAGCAAGAAGTAAAGTAATGGCAAAAAAAATCGCTTATTCTGAGCCACAAATATTAGATCATCATCAACGATCGTCAATCGATTATCGGCCTTGGATTAGTTTGATCAGCAGGAGTTCTGTTACTTGGACCGGATTGGTCATTTGATGCCCCTTGCCCCTGGGGAGTTGCAGAAGGATTTGCCTCTTGGGGATTCTTCACATATTGTTGCAGGCGGTTTTTCCTAATTAGCTCTTCAATTAATGATTTTAGATGCCTATATTCATTGGTATTGTGGCCTAGTTGATTGTGGAACCTGCAGAACTTCTCAGATTTGGTTAGATGGTCATTTATCTTCATTGGCCGAGGCTCCGGGTAATCTTCTACATCCTTTGTGGCAAGGTAAATGTTTTCAGGAGTGTCATTCAAAGGTGTTAGTTCAGACGAGTCTAAAAGACAAAACTTTTTATTAGTTTGTTGTCGTTCCCGTCATTGGCTCGCTTCTGCCCCTGAGTTTTCTGTTGATTACACTGGATAGCGACACTTTTTGGAGTTTCAAGGAGTTGGTTACCATAATGATCTGAAGGGGCAAAGGATTATCGTCCACTCTCATGTACTCCTCTGCTTTCTTATATAACTTGTCAAGCGTATTTGATTCCTTTATCTTTATCCATCTCCCGAATTCGCTTGTTTTGTCTATAGCATCAAGTAAAGCCATGAGAATTATACGTGGCTCTGCATTCCTCACTTCAGACAGAGCAACATTGAATCAGCTGAGAAAGGCTTTAACAGTTTATCCTGGCTTCTGTTTCATTGCCGAGAGAGTTATAGCATCCTTGGCTTTGGTAGCATATAAGCAGAACTGCTTCTTGAAATTTTTTGTCAGGTCAGAGAACCGGGCTATGGATTTAGGTGGCAGCTTTGTGAACCATAATGATGCAGCACCTTCTAAGTAGAGAGGAAATTATGTGCATCTCATCTCGTTTTTTGCTTTTGCTGCACTCATATGCCACTTGTATTTGAACAGAAAGCAGTTAGGATCAACAAGGCTGTTGTACAGAGGCAAGGTTAGAGGATTGAACTTCTTTGGACACTCTGCTTCAAGGATTCTTTCGGTGAACGGGGTCCTATCAGGAGAGAAGTCCCATTCTCTTTCATCGCCATTGCCAGCATGATTTCTCTTCATGATTTGCTCTATCATATCCGAGATGTATTCTTCGGTGTTATGCCGCTCTACGAAGATGAGCACTTTACCAAATGCTCGTCTAGGAAAGCGGTCTTTATTAGAGATCTTAGGTCATTTGCCTTCTCGACGAGGAGGTGCCCCCATGGAAAGATTAGTAGCCTTTTGAACATTCGTCTCAAAATGATTCTTAGCTTTTGATTTCAACTCTTCGATGTTAGCTTCGTCCTTGTCATTCAACAAATCATAATCGTCTTCCATGTTGTCATTGCGGTTATGATCGGAAGCTAGCGATTTGTTATTTTCTTTGAGATCAACATGGACCGTTTGAGGGGCTAGATTTGGTCGAGCATTAAGGATGGCGTCAAGTTTCTCCATCATGGCTTTAGTAGAAGCATCCACTCTTTGATTTACAATTGCAATAGCGGCATTCAACTCATTTTTAGTTACACCAGCTCCACTTACCGAGTTTTCGCCAACTTCAAAACGGTTAGCAAGCGGTGTTTCTTCGTTATCAACATTAACATCGTTTCCAACATTTTTACTTATGGTCTTGTTAGATTTCGCCACTATGCTGGATAAGGCTTAAAACTTCAATGCAAGGCCTTCAACCTTGAGAGATTGTGAGAGAAGGAAGTGCAAACGCGGCCTCACGGTGGGTGCCAAATGTTTGAATCAAAAATGGTTCAAACACCAAAGGTACGTAAATAGTACTTCACCAATTGGTAGAAAATACAAAATGGATCCACGAAATTCAAAATAAAGAGCAAAAAAGTAAAAAAAAAACATAGGAATTTTTATAGTGGTTTGATCTAGGATAGATCTACGTCCACTTTTGAAGTGATTTTCATTATCATGGAGAAATTTACAAAGTGCATCATCTCATACATCTCATTTATTTCATTTGTTCACTCTCTTTACGATAATTTCCCATTTTTTACTCTTTTTCCGCTTTAGATCACTGTTGAATTCGAGAAGGAACAGATTAGATCTCGTGATTAGATGATCTTCCTTGATTCCATCATGAAATTGATGTTAGATCCGAGCTTCAAAGATGAGTAATGGCGGTTGGAGATCTCTTGGATTGAATTTGAGTGAGAATTAACGGTGTTTGGAGAAGATGATATCCACTTGATGTTGGAGGAAGGAGTAGTGAGCTTAGGAAGCCATTAATGGAGCTTAGGGAGTTTGAGAATGGTAGAAAACCAAAATGACAGCCCTTCGGGGTAACTTAGATCAGTCCCTTGAAGTGTGGTGAAATAGGGTATTTATAGGAGAAGTTTTTACCAGGTGGAAAAGCTGTAATTATGGTGAAAAGGGTATGGGCCTTTCGCTAGCGTATTTACGGATATGCCACTGGACAGCTATACCTAGCTGGAGCCAGTTGTGCGTGCGAACCGAAAAGTGATGAACAACCGGGCATAGCATGAGAGAACAGGTATCAGCTAGCAACCCATCCTGTATACTAAATGAGCGACCCACCATCAATAATAAATGAGCGAGCCTTTACATGGATGATCGAGCGAGTCCGTATAAAGCAGCTATGTGCCTAGCTGGAACCACGTGCGTGTTCCACTATTTTAACACTCTTGCCATCTTGTTTTATTCAAAAGTGGGGAACCAGAATTACAAGATTGCCATCGTATTATTGCACTGTACAAATTGGGATTCAACAATTACGGGATTGCCATTTGCTTCTTTTATACTTTGCTGAACTATTTTTAACCAGACTTGTTTCATAGTTTTGCTCGACCCAAGTGTGATGGAGTGCACGAGCTCCAGTGCTCGACCCATACATCAAGAGGCGCCCGACCCGCTAGTTAATGGTGCTCGACCCTGACACCGCTCGACACTTCAGCTTATATGCTACTTGACCACAATAACATGAATAGTATGACATGCATATTTCTTGATGAACAATATGACCTATTTGCATGCAGACACACTCACGCTTTATCCATCATACATATATATTTTCACGTTCACCTTGGTTAAGTAAATGGTTCATTCGTGTTGGCAGGTTCCTTTATCACACCGTGTTATAATACGCGTGCATTATATTATGTTTCTATAAGCCAATGTTGATTGCAAGCTGCTTGTATGACATGGCACCACTATTGGTACATGAGTTAATATGACCCATCATATTTGTGGATAGCATAAAATCGGTCCATTCTATGTTAGCATTCGTATTTATTGGCCATGTAAATCATGATATAAATGTTGCACGACCCAATAAAGAAGAATGCTTCACCTATGAGCCATGACATTGCTTGAATGATGTGCTCGACGCTTGGCCATGTATACGGTTCGACCCTTGGTTGATGCTCGACCCGTGGTGCTCGAGCCACAATGTTCGACTCATGGTGCTCGACCGCATATAGTACAACTGACCAATCTGTCCTGTTACTGCACAGTGATGCAATATTTTCCTGAACTACGTTAACTAAAGGGGTTAACACTAACCAAGTGGTCTAATAGGGCCGGGAAACGTATTGTTCAAGAAATTATCCAATCAGCGACATACGGCTGACCGGTCGTGCTGCTTCAAAGGGAATGTTCCCTGGGACATTCCCCTAGAGATATTCCGAATTTCAGTGAGGGGAGATCCCTTACCTTGGCTTATAATGGGAATCCAAATTCCAATACCTGACTATACGGTTTTAGTTGTATACCTATGACGACATAATAGGATAGGGTATTATGCCGTCTAAGATTGGTACATTTATTTTTTGAAATTCTTTTTAAATTAGACACTAATAAAAATATCAAATGATTTTCTCGTATCAAGCATGTTAGGCCATTATAAGTTAAAATTTTATCCTCCGACTTGCGCTTGCATTGCTTGATGAGACCTGAGTCTTATGATGGCTTCATTTATCAAAAAGAATTGCGTTGTATTTTTATGCACTGGCATTCAGTGGAGTAAACCCGTTATATGTTATATGGTGTGGTCCCGTGATATGCCTTATTTTAATAAGCTAAATTAACCATAGGATTTCTCATACTAGTCCCATGACTGATTGGTAGTTTGTGTTTTCCCTTGCAAACTGGGTTACACGGGAAGCCAAGTGAATGGGTCTTTAAGCTTGATTTTTTTTGGGATGTGTACTGGAGCTTCTGTAACTGTTTTGGACTTGGAGCTGAAGATGGAAAATTTATATTTCTTTTGATTTTTTTCAAAACTCTCTTATGTTAATTATCTTTTATTTTGATGCGTACTATTTATTATTTGAAACTTATTATGTATAGTTATGATCCTGCGTTGTTGCAACTCTGATATTTATTTCCATTGATGTAAAATGATGTAAATTATTCTCTGATGTAATATATTTATTATGTTATGTTCAATGATCCACTGTTGTGTTTAATGTTTTATATTCCAATGATTATTCATTCTGCCAAATGTGAGGCTGAACTAACAAACTTTAGCGTTTGTTGATTGAAAGTGCTTCTAAAAGCATGAAATGAGGTGTCAATCATTGGGAAGCCTCAAGTGTTTTTGTTTACAACTCCTCCATCACCAGCCTGTGTCGCCACCCATAACCCTCCTCCATCGTCGTGGGCCCCAATTCCCTCCACAAACCCTAAATCACCTATTTTGCCCTCTTTTACAATTTAAACCCTCAATACGCTAAGCTTTGCACCAGTTACCACTCTCGTACCCCACACCATGGGTCCCCCTTGCCACATCATCCCCCTACAGCCTCCACTCGCGGGTCTCATACCTCTGTCGTGCGCCCTAGACCCCGTAAACCCCCTTCAAATTGTCTTAAACTTCCCTTTCTATGTGTATTCGTGAGATGAGAGTGTTCGCGAGTTGTTTGAACACCGTAGTCGCAAGATCCAGTCCGTGAGTTGTCGACAGGTGTCGTAGGTGTCGTACGTGAGCCAAAGCAATGTGTGTGAATCTGTGTTTCTTTCATATAAAGTTTGGTGGAGTGGAAACCCGTGATGAGAAACCGAAACTCACGTAGATAGGGATGAAAATTAATAGTCAATTAAATATGTTTAACATTGATTATGTATGTTTAATATAATGTTAAATGCTGAGTATTATGGTAAAAATATGATTTTTATATCGTACATATGAAATCCCTTGAGTATAAGACATCTGTATTGTTAATCATGTCGATTGGAAAATAATTGGACCTCAAATGGTTTTGGGTTGAGCGATTTTATTTATTACTGGTTGTTGATTGTATTGAAAACCCCACACAGGTCTTGGGATGACAATGCGCTTACACGTCTCCCATATGTGTAGATAAGCGACGTGGATTATGATGTAAACCCCAAATGGGTATTGGGATGTTAATTTTATACATCTCCCTAGTGTGTAGACAAGTCACGATTGTTTGTGATTGTGATGGAAACCCCACACGGGTATTGGGATGATAATAAACGCGAACCGCAAGTGTGTAGTTTGTCATTCTGTTGATTAACGAGACTGTATAAGCGTTATTTATTTAAGGCTTATATGGAATAGTGCACTTAGTGTGTGAATTGGATCTATGTGATGGATGACTGAGTGTTATTATATACACTTTGTAAGAATGAACAATAAAAATGGTTATTGGTTCATTGGTTAACTCTTCATCAAGAAAACTGGTTTTTAATGAACATTTTATTAATATACTAATGGCTGAAAAATAAAAGTTTGATATTGACGTCCGATTTTGGATGGATGCGAAGATAATAAAATATCGATGAATTTTTGTAACTGCAGCAAGTGAATTTGAATTAATTTTCATATGAATTTGGCTTGTCAAAGTTTTATTGTGAAATGAATTGTAACCGCGGAAAGTGAAGTTGGGTTTTGATATGTAGAAAACGTTCTAAAATATATTTCTTTCCAAAACTTTCTTGTTTATTTTTATAACGAATGTCAGGAAAAATTAGAAGAAAAATATTGAAATTAGGAAAATTATATTATTTTAATCATTATAATATTTTTATAATGACATAATATTGAAATAATAATTTTTTGGGTTTAAGATTAAAATACGAGTTTGGAAAATTATTATATATTTTTTAAATAATATATGAAATGGTTTCGATGTGATTTGACGTATTATATATATATATGTACGTCGAATATGGATTAAAATAGAACTGTCGTGTAGCGGTAGTTCACGATTTTGACCTGTAAATTTAAATGAATATACCAGGAGGTCTGACAGTCGGATTTTCCTGAAATTAGAACCGTTGGGTTCGTATTGAAAAGATATTTCAAATGACATCAAGAGTTTTGAAATCCAATGGTTACATTTTCAGAAATGTTCAATTCAATTTTGAATAAAAACAGCGCCATGAATCGTAATGATCTGTAATCTTTAATTGTGGGTATGGACTATTTATATATATATTTATATAAATAGTGTAAAATCATTATAAATTATGATAAATGATTTGGAATGGATTTAAACCCAATTTACTTGGTTTAAATGATAAACGTGGTCAAGTGAAATTTGGCAGTTTTGGGTAAAAGCATATATAACCGATTTTTGAGAAAAAATTGGAAATAAGAATTTTAGTTCTTAAATTGAATTGAATTATTATGTTAACCTTTTATATAAGGTTATGAAATGATTTTTGAATGCCAAATAACTTTACCAGATTTGAGAATAAGATTTTAAATCTTGTGAAAAGGAACCAACTAAAATTAGACTTAATTAGTGAGTCAATAATCCGAATATGGATTTGATTTGATTTTTTTGGCGCCAGTTATTTGAAAAGACCGAGCTTAACCCATTTGGAATAATTGAACGACGACTAAAATTAGAAGATATTGAAGACGGTGCAAGACCGGTAATTTTCACATCGAATGGATGACTACCGATGCCCTGGATTTGGCTAGCTCGCTTGAAGGGATTGTAGTGGATGTGGTTCGGACGTACTTGTCGATTGTCTGGATGTGCGAGAGCCTCTCTCCTGTATTGGACATATGGGGCGACGAATAAGGTGCCTTCAGTTTCTTTTAGACCCAGAACGAACTTGTAAATGGATTGTGTGTCTGACATTGTATTTTATTCTGTATTAATTGATCTCTACTAAATATATGTCTGTTTGGTGGCAGGGAATTTATTCTCTTAGCTTAACACCATTCTATGAATTGTCTGAGCTCAGAGGCTATATATTGGCGAACATCAGTTGTATAGCATGAAATGACAATGTGGTATGCTGAGTGCTCCTGGCACAAAGCTTTTGTTGAAAAGCAAAGCTTTGTGGTGCATTAATTCGCAAGCTTCACACCTCGCTATGAGTCAAAAATGTAATGAAGGACTGCAGGGAGGAGATGCGCTTTTTTATAGCTAGAAGTGATATGGAGCCCAAGCATTTTACTTATGTGGATGTTGGAATCGAGGCGCTTCGGATGTGGTAGCACAAGGCCATGTTGGTCGACATACTGACCAAGAGGTCCAATAGGACTGGAAAACGTATTGTTCAGGCATTCCTAATCAGCGATGTACAACATACCGGCCCTGGCGCTCCAAACAGATATGTTCCCTCGGTTATTTTGCTAGGGATGTTCCGAAGTTCAAATAAGGAAAATCCTTTGCCTCAACTCATGACGGAAATCCAAATTCCAATACGCGACTTTACAGTTTTAGTTGTATACCTACGGCTAAATAATAGGATGCGGTATTATGCCATCTAAGATTGATACATTTATTTTTGAAATTGTTTTTAAATTAGACAATAATAATAATACCAAATGATTTTCCTGTATCAAGCATATTTGACCATTATAAGGTAAAACTTTATCCTCCGGCCTGCGCTTGCATTATGTGATGGGACCTAAGTCTTATAATGACTTCATTTTTAAAAAAGCATTGCGTTTTTTTATGGACATGCATTCGTGTGGAGTAAACCCATTACGTGTTATACTGCATGGTCTTGTGATTTGCTTTATTTTAAATAAGTTAAGTTAATTGTAGGGTTTCTCATACTATTCCCATGACTGACTCGTAGTTTTTTCCCCTTGCAAACTCAAGTGCCTATATTTTTACACGAGCAGCCAAGTGCATAGGTTTTTAGCTTTCTTTTGGATGTGTACTGGAACTGTGGGTGTTGTGATGGACTTGAAGCTGATGTTTGGACTTTTTGTTTCTTTTGAACTTTTTCAAGACTCTCTCTTATGTTAATTATATTTTATTCTGTTGTGTACTATTTTTTATCTGAAGCTAGTTATATATAATTATTATCCTGCATAATTATACACTCTGATGTTATTTCCGTTGATGTCAATGATGTAAATTATTCTCTGATGTAATAGTATGCTATGTTATGTGTTCTGCTATTGCGTTTTATGTGTTATATTCCAATAAGTATCCTTTCTGCCTGGGATCGGGGGTTTAGGCCGTCACAGACGGTATCGGAGATAAGGGTTAACCTTAATTTTGGAGTATAACATATTAAAAGACTCATCGGAGATACAATCAATAGTATTCGAGGATGTGTGACTCATTAGAGATAGGATTAGTAATGTCCTAGAATGAGTATACCAGAATATCATACACCCTAGTAGATACATTTCTATTTATGTATATTTCTTTATGGTCTTACAATTCCTTAAGATATTTTTTCTGTGGGTCTGACTCTTTTCTTGCTATTTGCAGATATAGTTGGAAAATGAGTGGTAGAGGCAGAAGAGGTAAATGAAGAGGATGGGGAATTGTTCAGGTTGAAGCTAAACAGCCAAACCCCGTACGAACTGTTAATGCACCAATTGTGCCTCCTTAACAACAACTGATTTGGAAGTACTCGCTAAGAAATACAAAATTTTTGGTGGATTGACATTCTTAGGAAAAGAATCTGCTATCGAAGCGCAAGCATGGATGCGATCTTGTAAGCAAATTTTTGGAGGCTTGGAATCGACTAATGACAGGAAAGGGTTTTAGCATCTTGTTTGCTCAAGGATGAAGCCCTTCTTGTGGGAGACTGTTACAATGGGCAATCATGGAGGTGGTATTACTTAGGACAGGTTCAAGGAGATTTTTTAGGAGAGATTTATTCCTCAAGAAGAAGTCGAGCGTCTGTATTATGAATTTTCCAATTTCAAGCAAGGGGATATGACCATCCATGAATATGTGAATAAATTTAATGACCTCTTTCACTTTGATCCCGAGATAATTCAAAATCCAGTCAAGAAGAATGTGAGATTTATTGAAGGTCTCTAGCGAAGGAATAAAAGTAGAGTGATAGCTCATGTGAGACTCACATTTGTTGGAATGGAAAAGATGGCTTGTCGGTACGAAAACTTTGATAAGAGGAATGCTTTGGAGGATAAGGAGAAGGGTTACTCGGGCAAGAAGATAAAAATTTTCAAGTAGAAATCCAGAAGAAAGAAAGGCAGGAGAGAAGCCTAAGGATGAAAGATTTAAGAATGTTATATGCTACAACTTCCATAAGCAAGGACATTTAGCGAATGTTTGTAAAGCTCCCAAGAGGCCAAGGAAGTCAATTAAAGAGGCACAGTGTTATAATTTCCATATGAAGGGGCACATCAAGCCACACTTCCCACTACTAAAAAAGTCCGAAGTAGCTCATGTTTATAATGCGACAGACACTTCAACAAGTTATGCTGGTAGCGGAAGATCGGATGTCTTGGAAGTTACAGTTAGAGATATTCCTCTTAAAATGTTATTTGATACGGGCGCATCATGAAGTTTTATTTCAAGCAACATGGTTAAGAGGCTAAATTTAAAACTTCGATAACTTGAAGAACCATTAGTTTTAACAATCCGATAGAAGGTTCCCTTGATCTTTGTTTATATTGTAGAGCGTTAGTCTCTTATTCTCGCTACCGATTCTCCTTCAGTTTGATTATTATGGATTTTACCGAATTTGATGTTATTCTTGGGTTAGATTGGTTGAAGAAATACAGAGATGAAGTTAAATCCGCCGATAGAGTTGTTAAAGCTAAATCCCAATTTAGAAATTATATAACTATACCTTGTGAAGGTCCGGAGTCAAATAGAAAAGAATTTTGGTCTGCTCTTGAGATTTCCCCCACTTCTATAGAGATTGTCTTAGTTGTTAAAGATTACGTGGATGTGTTTGAAGAAGTTGATAGTCTTCCTCTACAATGAGAAATTGATTTCAGGATCGATCTAGTTCTGAATGCAAGGCCAGTTGTGCATCCGATTCGGAGAATGACGTTGAAGGAGAAAGAAGAGTTAGGTTGTCAAACTTGACAAACTTTATGGAAAGGTCTGGTTAGGCCTAGTTTCTCGGGTTGGGGAGCAGTAGTGGTGTTCTTTTTGAAGTCAGATGGTACCCTCAGGTTATGTGTGGATTACCGAGATCTTAACAAACAGACACTCAAGAATAAGTACCCACTTTCGCGTATAGATGATCTGTTGGATTGTTTGAATGGAGCGCGCGTGTTTTCGAAGATGGACCTAGCTATAGTTTTTCATCAATTAAGCAATGCAGATGAATGCTTTCCTTTGACAGATTTCAGGGGTCCAGATTTATATTATGAATCGTTAGTAATGTCGTTCGGGTTGTGCAACGCCCTTGCCTATTTCGTAGAGTTGATGAACCGGGTGTTCCAAGAAGTGCTGAAAAAGTTTGTATTAGTCTTTATTGATGATATTATGATCTTCTCAAAGACAGTAGAAGAGCACACGAGACATTTGGAATAAGTATTAGAGATTCTGAGAAGAATATATTGAAAGCCAAGTTTTCAAAATGCCAGTTCTGGAAATATGAAGTGAAATTTTTTGGACATGTGGTATCAAAGTAAGGAATCTCGGTAGACCCGAGTTGTGACGACCGCCTACAGCCCCCGTACTAAACAAGAAAAATAATGCGCTGAAAGACATGCCAGGCAGCTATGGACGATCATCATGGTATGATAACACAATCGGAACATGTCGTAAATCTCACAGCGCAAGGATAGAATATGATAGAATATATACAACATGCATTAATAGTGAAGCAGAAAAAACTAGATTTTCATAACGACTAAAAAGTAATACCTATAGACTTGAGTTACAACAATAGTGTTTGTACAAATTGCCTCGCTACAACACTTAGAGAATAAAAAATAGCGGAAATCCAAATATTATATAGTAAAAAAATAGTACACTAGCCTCCTACTCGCCTCTGGACAGCTACATCGTCCATACTTAGCAATCACCTATCACCTTCCACATAGTCTGCCCATCCACAACCGGATGAACGACCCAAGGTAATAAGTGGAAACATAAAACCTTAAGTCAGACAATAGTCTTAGTGAGCGATAAAATAACAAACAAACTTCATCAATAAAGTATATGAGAATAGGTAGATTTACGAACCATTACCCAATACCAGAGAAGAACTCACACCGATCTTCCCCACATCCGACAGTGATAGCCTTTACATCAAACTACTCAACCATTCATCCATGGAAACTAGAACACCCATTCAATCATGGTAAAACACTAATGACATCCAATCATCCAAAATACATATCTCATGCAAACCATCCTAATCGAATTTAACATCCCTCAAGTACAAGCCCCAGAGGCCTAAACCAATATCAGACAAGCACCGAAGGAACATATCCTTCGACGTTGGACAACCTACATGAGACGACACAAATAGAGCATTCAAACAGTCAAACATTCATGACTGACTCTGGCTATCACCGCCAATTTTGTTTTGAAATCATCGCTAATCGTATGACGGGCCATCATGACTGCCATATGTCAAAGGCTAATGGTAACCCCAGTTCTAGCACAATTCCATATGCCTTCATGACTTGTATGTTTGTATTATCTAAACTCGACAACTAGACCCTTCATGACTACCCAAGGTACGAGGCCCTTCATGACGGCCCAAAATACTCCTGCTTTGAGTCTGCTAGAACTTACGATAACGATAATCTCTGGGCCTTCACATTCTTAGGCATCAACTGCGATGACCGTTCACTTACTCAAGTCCCCCTTGAGTACCCATTATCCACGAACCCAAAACACCCTTGAGCACCGATCAACGAACACCTTTCAACACTTCAAACCTTCCTTCTTGAATTACTTCGAAGTAACACCCTCACTGAGCCCAATTACATCACTGCGCTGCGGCCAGAGTTCGGGGAGTTGCCCCCAAAAATATTTTTTCCGACCTTTTTTATTCAAATCTGAGTAGTACCCGAAAAATAAAATTTTCATAATTAACCCTATGCGACCGACCCCTGGTGCGACCGACCCCTTAGTGAACGATCCCCCGTGACCGACCCCCTGCGACCGACCCCCATGGTAACCGATTGGTCCAGCACATGCATGACCCCTTGTCCACAACATGCATGACTGACCTGTCTTGGACCGACCACCAACTAGTGACCAATCCCTTCTACTTGACCGACCCTGAGCTCTTTTCCCCAGACCGATCGACCCAATGCCAAACTGCTCAACTAGACCCTACTCGACCCCAGCCCCGCTCGACCGACCCTGCTCGATCCAAGCCCCGCTCGACGGACCTAGTCTAGATGCATGCCCCCGTTATGGTGTGAACCATGTTGCTCGACCCGTACTTCTTCTGCTCAGCCTGGTGTGTGCGGCCGACCCTGTGACTTGTTCCCCAAGCCATATGCGACCCATGGCCTGTACAACCCCAATTCAAGTCCAATTTCGACTAAAACTTTTCCAATCGACGAAATATGCTCATCGAATTCATTCAACACAACCATAAGCATGTTATGAAATCACTAACAACATGAATATAACGATTATCACCAAAATTATGCAAATTCACCAAAAATCATAATAAATGGACATATGATCTAAATGCGGATCTAACTTGCATAAACATATGAAATGGCATAGGAATTACCAATTTAAACTTACTAAATTGGATCATAAGGTGATTCATACGAAAATGGACTTACCAAGGTATAGATCTATGGTTAAACACTTGAATTTTATGAAAAACATGATCAAACATTCATATACTTGATTGAATCCATGTGAGAGATGCATATCACACACCGATTCTCCAAATCAAGCTAAAATCAATGTATTAAGATTCCGGACAGCAAGCAACTCAAACCAAACCCCTTGATCTGATGAATTCTCACTTCAAATGATGTAGATCTAGCCTCCAATGGTGTAGATCTTTGATTTCCTTCCTTAGATTTTGTTTTTTAATGGTGGAAATGTGTTAGAGGAAGGAGGAACATAGGCCACCAAATGAGAGAATAGAGAAACTAAACCATTTCTCATACCTCCTATCCGCTATTTATACCCTTTCACTAGCCCACTAATGGGCCTCTCCAAATCAGCCCATTATGGCTTAAAAACCCGAACAGCCAACTGTTAAACCTTAAAACAGCGATTCCTCCTAAACCGCTGAGCCAAATCTTTAATGTAACCAAACTACAGAAAGGCAATCATCATTTCCTCTCCAATGGCACATGTCTCATTACCTAATTCGACCTAAGTCAAAAGTTATGCCCTATACAAGACTGATAGGGGAAAAATGGTCACAAACAAAATTGGTAAAAATTATGGACATGTCCCAAATCCCCATAAGCAACATATAAAATCATGATAATGATCCAACCCTTAAGGAATACAATAAAAATATTTTACTACCTTCCGATACGTAAAATGTGGGTTGTTACATTCTTCCCCCTTAAGAATTTCGCCCCCGAAATTCCAAGCAAACACAAGCAACCATTACAATTCCGCATGCCTATCATCCTTGAAAAGTCAATTCAATTATCCAAACTAGCACCCATCAAGCCATGCATCCATAGCCTTATCCTAGCACGCGGAATTCTACCAAATAACAACAAGATATAATGATATAACGATGATATGATATAAAAAGGTCCTACCAACAAAGAGTTCTGGATGAGTCGCCCTCATGCTCTCTTTTGTCTCTCACATACAATCGTCGCCATCTTCACTTCACTATACCTTGACTAGCTTAACCGTCTTTCTCCTAAGTTGTTTCGTGTCATTTCCCACAACACGGAGTGGCTTACGAGGTTTCGCAACTACAGTTTCTACTTCTAGGTCTTCGAATTGCTCTAGAGATACCACCACATTCGAATCATGCACGAACCTCCGTAGAAACGATACATGGAACACATTATGGACACTCGGCATCTTCTCGAGTAACTCCAATCTATATGCGAGATTTCCAATTCGCTCGACTATCGGAAATTGTCCAACAAACCTTTGAGATAAATTTCCCTTATTCCCGAATCGAATCACATGCTTCAATGGTGAAATATTTACGAAAACCTTATCACCAACGTCGAATTCCAAATCTTTTCGACGCTTATCAGCATAACCCTTCTGATGGTCTTGGGCAGCCTTCATTCGTTGTCAAACGATCTCGATACAATCTGAGGTCTCTTTGATCATCTCAGGACTAAGTACCAACTTATCACCAGTCTCTAACCAATAAGATGGAGAAGTGCGTGACCTCCCATACAACGTCTCGTATGGTGCCATACCAATGCTAGACTGGTAGCTATTATTTTAAGCAAACTCCACTAAATGTAGATGGTCTTCCCATGATCCCCCAAAATCCAACACACAAGCGCTCAGGAGATTTTCCAAAACTTGGTTAACTCACTCGGTTTGACCATCATTATGGGGATGGTAAGCCGTACTTAAACACAACTCGGTTCCCAAAGCTTCCTGCAAACTCTTCCAAAATTCACTCGTAAATAATTGATCTCGGTCACTCACTATACTCTTCGGGATACCATGGAATCGGACTATCCATTTTATATAAAGCTCAGCAAATTTCGATGTCGTCCTAGTCGACTTGACAGGAATGAAACTTGCACTTTTATTCAAGTGATCCATGATAACCCAAATCCCTTCATTTCTGGCCTGGTTCTAGGTAATCCATCGATAAAGTCCATCAATATCTGCTCCCACTTTCACATAGGAACTTCCAATGGCTGAAGCAAACCACTCGGCTTCTTCTGTTCAGCTTTCGCCAACTGACAGTTCATGCACTTGGAAATGAACTTTCCAATATCTCGCTTCATCCCTTCCCAATAGTAGACTCTCTTCATGTCCTAATACATCTTATTACCATCGGGATGAATTGTCAACTTCGAGTGATGACATTCCTTTAGAACATCATCCCTCAATCCGTCGATATCAGGAACCACTAGTCGCCCTTGCTTTCGGAGCCAAACCTCTTGATCGATTTCGAACTCTTTATTCTCTGGTTCCATCTTCTGGAAAAACTCGACAAGCTTTGCATTTCACTTTTGGCTTTCGCCAATCCTTTCGATGAGAGTAGGTCTTATCGATAAGCTTGCCAACATTTCAGGTTCCAATTCATACCTTGGTCTGAAATCAAATCCTGCCAAGTACTCGAGGCTCTTCCATTTTGAAAACATCGCTCCCAAACTTGCGTGTCTTAGACTCAACGCATCTGCCACTTCCTTTCCTTTTTCAGGAGTATAGGCTATACCAAAATCATATGATGCCAGAAACTGTAGCCACCTTTGCTATCGAAGATTCAAATCCTTCTAGGAGAAAAGATACATCAACGACTTGTGATCCGTGAACAACTCGATGCGAACTCCCAACAGATAATGTCTCCACGTCTTTAGAGCAAACACAATCGCCGCCAACTCTAAATTATGAGTTCGGCAATTCCTTTCGTGCGGCTGCAGCTTTCGACTCGCCTAGGCCACAACCTTATCCTTCTGCGTCAGCACTGCCCCAAGTCTAGTACCACATGCATCGGTATAAACAATCGTCTCTTCATTCCCACTTGGAATGGTCAACACAACCGCACTCGTCAGTTTCTCCTTCAGGATCGCAAATGCTTACTCACACTTTGCGTCCCATGTGAACACTTGCTTTTTCTTTGTCAATCCCGTCAACGGTGCAACTATCTTGGAGAAATCCTTGATAAACCGTCGATAATAACTAGCCAACACAAGGAAGCTTCTCACATCCGTTGCATTCTTAGGTCTATCCCAGTCCTGGTTTGCTGCCACTTTAGCGTGGTCAACCGCTATCCCGTTTCCAGAAATTACATGGCCTAAGAACCTCACTTCACTCTTCCAGAAGTGACACTTTGAAAACTTGGCTCTTAGCTGATGCATTCGCAAGATTTCTAACACCACTCTCAAGTGTGTCTTGGTCTAGCCTCATTCCGTGAGTAAACCAGAATGTCATCCACGAACACAAGCACGAACTTGTTCAACTAATCTCTGAACACCCTATTCCTAAGATCCACGAATTATGCTGGCGCGTTAGTCAACCCAAATGGCATTACCAACCATTCGAAGAACCCGGATGGTGTCCTAAAAGCAGTCTTCGGCACATTACCCTTTGCCACCCTCAACTGGTGAAATCCCGTTGCCAAATCCATATGAGAAAGTACTTTGGCTTCATGAAGCTGATCGAACAAGTCATTAATCCTTGGCAACAGATACTTGTTCTTCCTACTCACCTAGCTCAGCTCACGATAGTCCATACACAATCTCAACGAGCCATCCGCCTTGGTTGCAAACACGACCAGTGCACCCCATTCGGAAACACTTCTCCGGATGAATCCCTTTCCCATAAGGTCACAAACTTGCACCTCCAACTCTCGTTGTTCCTTAGGCACCATCCGCCTAAGAGGCACAACGATTGGTCAAGCACCCTCGACCAAATCGATCCTAAACTCGATCTCACGATGCGGCGGTAAACCTTTGATTTCTTCAAAGTCATCCTCAAACTCTTTAGCGGTTAGCACAGAAGACAAGTCATTTTGTGGAATCACAAGCGAATATAGTTAGCTAACGAAGACACCATCTTCGCGCTTACACCGTATCAAAATTTTTTGCCCTTTCACATCCCCGACTCTCATCTATAGCTTCTCGCAATTCACCCTTACCACATACCTCTTGTGTCGATCCATGCCTAAGATGATCCTAAACCCAGCGAAGTTAAGAACAAAGCAATCACACACAAAAGAGCAACCATGACTCGACAACACTAGACCACGAAAAATCATGCAAAGATTGGACGAACCCCCAACTGGATTAGTCACTACGAAAGGTCTATCACTAATCTCGGGTTTCTAACCTAAGCGACATACAAGCTCATTGCAAATAAAAGAATGCGATGTTCCAGTATCGAACAAAACTCGAACTGAAACACCTCGGATAGAAAGAGTACCTTGGACGATGACACCCTTTCCCTTCTCCTCTGCAGTAGGAGCTCGTGAAGAAGATGGCACGACTTCCAAAGCATATGCCTTCACAATCTGCTTCCCTTTAGCTGTTTGCGGACAGTCCTTCTTGAGATGCCCGGTCTTGCCACAATTATGAAACTTCCTCTCAACCTTCGGATTCTTGCACTCATTAGCAAAATGACCTTTCTGTTGGCAGTTGAAGCAAACCACCTCACTCTTAGGCTTCTTCTGGCCATCATTTCCTTTCTGCTGTTACTGCTTCCTCTTCTCATTATTACCACCTTGCTGTGGTTTCTGGGCTTCCTTGGTTGCAGCAAAAACATTTGCTTCCCTAGGGAACAAGTTCTCATGAAGAACAACCATTTCCACAAGCTTCTCGAATGGATCGTCAAGATGGTCCACCAGTGGCCTTCCAATATAGTTATCCAGACCCATAATGAACTTCTCGTTCTTCTGACATGGTGTGTCAATGTATGAATGAGCATATCTGGACAAGGACTCAAAATCAGAAACATAATCAAGCAAAGAACGACCATTCTGTTTCAGCTCTACGAACTTCTTGAACAAAGCAGACTTATGAGCTGTGGAGATAAACTTTGCTTCAAACTTAGCTTGGAATTGCTCCCATGAAATCTCTTCCTCCGGAGCCTCAAGTGTAACGGAATTCCACCATTCCATGGCCTTGCCTTGCAGTTGCCTTGACGCAAGCTTCCTCTTGGTTGCGTCCTCTAGGGCTGGAATTTTTTTCCATATTACCACTTACCAGCCATTACCAACCGCTACCAACGAAAGTGGTACCGAACAATCGGTAACCAATTTGATTGGTACGGTATGCCAAACCCCATGGAAATTTGCGGTACGGTAATGGTAATTGAGCATTGAAAATGGTAATTACCATACCTACCACATATTTGTTCATTATATATCGAAGAATTTTTAATATGTAATGATTTAATAAAATACCTAAAAAAACACTATTACAATACAAGATTGAATGCAAATTTTATTATATATCTTAGAAACAGTTTAATTTAAATGGTATTTTTGTTCATCCATAAAGTTTTCATGCATGTTTGACTACGTAAAATAAGATATATAAATAATAATATAATAACAAAAAAAATTAATATTTAATATTTTAACGTGAAATATTGTAAACAAAAAGATCTCATACTAGTGAACGGTAAAAACTTATTACCGATCTCTACCAACCATTACCAACCATAAACCAAACTATTGGTAACCGATTTTTTTGGCTGGTAATGGTATGATTTTTCTATTACCATGTAAAGTCGGTACGATAATGGTTTTGAGTACAAAGTTCCGGTACCGAACTGATTCCACCCCTAGCGTCCTCCAACCCTAAGTTTCCAAAGATACGAACACAAGAATCCATCCGTCTCTGAACCTCTTCAACTGGCTCAGTTCCTTTGAATGGTTTCCCTCTAGAAATGTATAATCCTTGCACAGCTTCGCAGAATCCACAACCCTAGGCAACTGAACACCTTCATATATTATAGCTGCCACTGGGGCGGGCACCCTTCGCATGAATGCCTCAATCATGGCTTCAAACATGATAGGGTAGTCTGGTTCATCGCCACTTCCCCCTCTAGTATTAGCTCCCCTAGTAGCGTGTCTTGTTGTCCGTCCACTCGTTCTAAATCTGCAATTTAGAATAATTAGTCACCTTCAAGAAAAACTGTGAAAGGAGAACAAACACTACTACCACATATGCTAATATATATAGTAAGCATCCAACTGAAATCTACAAGTATGTCTCTTATACGTGATCGCATCTTCAAACATCGGCTAAAATTGATAACCAGAGCTCTGATACCAAATGTGAGGACCACCCACAGTCCCCGCACCAAACATGAAGAATAATGCACTCAAAGACGAGTTAGGCATCTATGGATGATCATCATGGTATGATAACACAATCGGACCACGTCGTAAATCTCACAATGCAAGGATAAAATATGATAGAATATATACAACATGTATTAATAGTGAAGCAGAAAACACTAGACTTTCATAATGACTAGAAAGTAATACCCATAGACTTGAGTTATAACTATAGTATTTATACAAATTGCCTCACTACAACACTTAGAGAATATCAAACTGCGGAAATCCAAATACTATATTGTAAAAAGAAAGTACACTAGCCTCCTACTCACCTCCGAACAGCTACATCATCCACACTAAACAATCACCTGCCACCTAGTCTGCCCATCCACAACCGGATGAACAACCCAAAGAAATAAGAGGAAACATAAAACCTTGAGTCAGAAAACAGTCTTAGTGAGCGATAAAACAACTAACATACTTCATCAATAAAGTATATTTGAATAGGTATATTTACCAACCACTACCCAATACCAGAGAAGAACTCACACCGATCTTCCCCACATCCGACAGTGATAGCCTTTACATCAAACAACTCAACCATTCATCCATGGAAACCAGAAAACCCATTTAATCATGGTAAAACACTCATGACATCCTATCATCCAAAATATATATCTCATGCAAACCATCCTAATCGAATTCAACATCCCTCAAGTACAAGCCCCAGAGGCCTAAACCAATATCGGACAAGCACCCAAGGAACATCTCCTTCGACGTTGGACAATCTGCATGAGACGGCACAAACGGAGCATCCAAACAATCAAACATCCATAACCGACTCTAGCTATCACCACCAATCTTGCTTTGAAACCATCGTTAATCGTATGACGGCCCATCATGGCTACCATATGTCAAAGGCTAATGGTAACCCCAGTTCTAGCACAACTCCATATGCCTTAATGACTCGTATGCTTGTCTTATCTAATCTTGACAACTAGGCCCTTCACGACGACCCAAGGTACGAGGTCGTACATGACTGCCCAAAGTACCCCTGCATTGAGTCTGATAGAACTTACGATAATCTCTGGGCCTTCACAATCTTAGCCATCAACTCCAATGACTGTTCACTTACTCAAGTCCCCTTTGAGTTCCCATTATCCACGAACCCAAAACACCCTTGAGTTGTCTTCTCATTCTTTGCTCTGCACCGATCAACGAACACCTTTCAACACTTCGAACCTTCTTTCTTGAATTACTTTGAAGTCACACCCTCATTGAGCCCAATTACATCATTGCGCTATGGCCAGAGATCGGGGGGTTACCCTCGAAAAATATATTTTTTAGGCTTTTTTATTCAAATCAGAGTCGTACCCGAAAAATATAATTTCCAGCATTGACCATGTGCGACCGACCCCCTGGTGAACGATCCCCCGTGACTAACCCCCTGCGACCAACCCCCATGGTAACCGACCGGTCCACCAAATGCATAACCCCTTATCCACTGCATGCACGAATGCCCTATCTTAGACTGACCACCAACTAGTGACCGACCCCTTCTGCTTGACCGACCCTTAGCACTTTTTCCTAGACCGACCGATCCAATGCCAAACCGCTTGACTGGGCCCTACTCGACCCAAGCTCTGCTCGACCAACACCTCTCGATCCAAGCCCCGCTCGACCGACCCAGTCTGGATGCACGACCCCGTTATGTTGTGAACCATGCTGCTCGACCCGTACTTCTTCTACTAGGCCTGATGTATGCGACCGACCCAGTGACATGTTCTCCAAGCCATGTGTGACCCATGGCCTGTACATCCCTAAATCGAGTTCAATTTCGACCAAAACTTCGCCAATCGACACAATCGATGAAATATACTCATCGAATTCGTTCAACACAACCATTAATATGTTATGAAATCACTAACATCATGAATATAACAATTATCACCAAAATTATGCAAATTCACCAAAAATCATAATAAATGAACACATGATCTAAATGCGGATCTAACTTGCATAAACATATGAAATGGCATAGGAATTACCAGTCGAAACTTACTAAATTGGATCATAAGGTGATTCGTATGAAAATGGACTTACCAAGGTATTGATCTATGGTTAAACACTTGAATTTTATGAAAAACATGATCAAACATTCATATACTTGATTGAATCCATGTAAGAAATGCATATCACTCACTGATTCTCCAAATCAAGCTAAAATCAATGTATTAAGATTCCGAACAGCAAGCAACTCGAACTAAACCCCCTGACCCGATGATTCTCACGTCAAATGATGTAGATCTAGCCTCCAATGGTGTAGATCTTCGATTTCCTTCCTTAGATTTTGATTTTTAATGGTGGAAAGGTGTTAGAGAAAGGAGGAACATAGGCCACCAAATGAGAGAATAGAGAAAATAAACCATTTCTCATATATCCCATCCCCTATTTATACCCTTCCACTAGCCCACTAATGGGCCTCTTCAAATCAGCCCATTATGGCTTAAAAACGCGAACAACCAACTGTTAAACCTTAAAACACTGATTCCTCCCAAGCCGCTGAGCCAAATCTTTAATGTAACCACTCTACAGAAAGGCAATCATCATTTCCTCTCCAATCGCACAGGTCTCATTACCTATTTCGACCTGAGTCAAAAGTTATGCCCTGTACAAGACTGACAGGGGAAAATGGTCATAAACAAAATTGGTAAAGATTATGGACATGTCCTACATCCCCATAAGCAACATATAAAAACATGAGAATGATCCAACCCTTAAGGAATAAAATAAAAATATCTTATTATCTTCCGATACATAAAATGCGGGCTGTTACACGAGTAAGATTACAACCATCCAGGATTGGAAGCAACCACAGACTCCTTTGGAAGTTATATTTTTTGTTGGATTAGCGAGTTATTATCAGAAGTTTATGAACGTTTTTTCGAAGTTGTCCATTCCTTTGACGAAGCTTACTAAGAAGCATGCCAAGTTCAATTAGACGTTAGAATGTGAAGCAGCTTTCCAAGAGCTGAAAGAAAGAATAACAACTTCACCCGTGTTGACGATTATAGATGGTAATCTAGATTTGACCATCTAAAATGATGCTTCTTGTCAAGGAGTGGACGTAATGCTGATGCAAAGAGGCAAAGGCATTGCTTATGCAAGTCGTCTGCTAAAGCCACATGAGAAAAGATACGCCACTCATGATTTGGAATGGTTAGCTATGGAATTTGCCTTAAAGATTTGGAGGCATTACCTATTGGGTGAGAAGTTTGAGATGTATACAGATCATAATTCTTTGAAGTACCTATTCACCTAGAAGGATCTGAATATGAGACAACAACATTGGTTGGATTTTTCGGCTGCATATTATTTAGACATTTTATATACTCCAAGAAAGGCCAATGTTGTAGAAGATGCACTCAGTAGAAAGAATGTGATTGTCGCTAATCTAATTATTACGCCTTCATTGATCGAGAAGATTTCTATTTTACAGAAAGAAGATGAGTTTATTCAAAAGATTAGCAAATGAATTTAGGATGGTGAAATCTCGAACTTCCAAGTTTATAGTAAAGGAGTTCTGAGATTAAAAGGACGGATTTGCATTCCATATATTCCAGAGCTCAGAAGGGATGTACTGGATGAGTGTCACAAGTCTAAGCTCGGTATTCATCCAGGTGTACAGAAGATGTATCGAGATATGAAACACACATTCTAGTGGAAGTTTATGAAACGAGATATCTCAATATGTGTTAGTAGGTGTTCAACGTGCCAACAAGTTAAGAGTGATCAGCAGAAGGTCACTGGGTTTCTACAACCATTAGAGATTCCGAAATGGAAGTGGGACTTGATATCGATGGGTTTCATTGACGGTCTGCCTAAAACAAGGATGGTTAACGACAACATTTGGGTTATTGTTGATCGTTTAACGAAGAGTGCCCATTTTCATTCTGTAAGAGCAAATAGAACAACTTAGAGCCATGCTCAGTTGTATATTAAAGAAGTTGATTGACTGCATGGAGTTCCTAGCAGCATTGTCAGTGATCGAGAGCCAATCTTTACCAGTAAGTTCTAGGTGGAATTTCTGTCAGAGCTGGAGACAAAGTTGAATCGTAGCACTGCTTATCATCCATAGACAAATGGCCAGATTAAAGGATGAATTGTATTTTGGAAGATTTGTTACGAGCTTGTATCCTTGATTTTAGAGGACATGGGAAGATCATTTACATCTTGTAGAGTTCTCGTATAACAACAGCTACTAAGCTAGTTTGAAGATGTCACCATTTGAGGCATTTTATGGTTGACTATGCAAATCTCCTTCATGTTGTATTGATCCTAGAGAGCGTCTAGTTTTGGGTCCAGATATGATCCAAGAAGTCGCAGATAAAGTGGATTTAATAAAGATGCGGTTATGTGACGGCCCGCCCCGCACAAGCCGACATTTCCAATGAAAGTGCGTTGTGCCAATGTCCAACTAGCACGGGACGGTCGCCAAAGAAAGGAAAAGAAAGGAATTTGAACTAACAAGGAACCTGTAAAATGTCTCATAACGCATGGAATAAAATATAATAATAACATACTTGACATAAAAACAGGCGAGACAGTGTATAAGCTGAAAACTAAACCATACTCATCATAGCAGCAGAAATTCAAAATACAGCTTATTACAACTCCAACATACTGTCTCTAAAGCAAAGAAAGAGGTGCACTACTAATGCCCAAAGTAGTGACCATCAACAACACAGGGAGAATATCTATGTATATCATACGTGGAAGCCTCCTGCTCATCTCTAGTACAGCTACTCGTGCATAATCACCTGACCTGTCTCTAGTTTACCCGTTTAAGAGCACCCAGAGAAATAAGAAGAGACATAAAACTCTGGGTCAGAAAATAGTCTGGCATGAGCGATAAGCAGCAAAACAGAACAATAACTGGTATACTAAACCATACCTAAACTTGGACCTGCAACCAAAGAGTTAGCACAACAGGATGTACAATACTCTAAGGTGACATTAACATATGGTGTAAAGATACGGGGAAGGGGTGTGCATGTCATAGTGATATCAAACAATCAAGCAAAGCAGCCATCCTCACATCTCTCACTCAGTGCGAAAGCATACGATATCCACTACTTTGACCACCCAAAAACTTGCTATGATCACTCTGCCACATGAAGTCATGGTGACTCCACTGCACTAATCCATAGCCACTAGTCCTTGCTATGTCCACTCTGCCCCATGAAGTCATGACGACTCCACTGCACTGGCTCATAGCCATGCTATAATCACTCTGCCCCATGGAGTAATAACTAGCCCACTGCACCGATCCATAGCCTAACATCTGTCTTGGTGGTGAATCAAAGTTATGGACATCGATAACCCCTTAGCACACGTCCCGCAGCAATGTCCAATCATGAAGTCAACTCGTTGGTTCCCATCTAGATCCTGAGTTCTACTTTCCATTTGGACTACCTTTGCATATCGGGTTTGGTCTTCTCCAGATCAGTTCGGTCATTTTTCTTCACTTTGCTTCGAATCGGACTCCCTGAAGTGGCTCGGTTCGGATACTCCTCCCTAAGCATCAGGTCGGTCGTGACAGTCCACTCGTGGTGCATTGGTTCGGTCGCGCTCTCCGGTTCGGGTCGTGATTCCCATACAGTTCGTGGGTGTACTCTGGTTTGTGACTCCAACTCGACTCGGTTCGGAGGAGGCGGCTCGTGATGCATCTCCAACGATTCGGGTCCCCACCGGTTCGAGGCAAGTGGTTTGGAGGTAGACGGTTCGGGTCGGGGAACTTCTGACGCGAGCGGGTCGGAGAACTTCAGATGTAAGTGGATCGGCTTGTGAGCTCCTGGAGGTCAGTTCGTATCATCTTCGTGAATCACGAACGGTTCGGTTCGGAGAGGGGAGGGGGCGATCCGATCTAGTTCCTGCACAATTTCCTGTAACCAGCGACTGTTTTACGCCATACGACGGCGTTTTCGACCATTCTAACTTTTCTAATCAATCACAAAGCGTACCATATAGTCATAGCAACATGTATAATCAACCACAAACAACAACAATATGATATGTTAAAATGGATCAAACATACCTGAAACCCATATTTTCCCCTTAATCCCCCTTAATCATGTTTAAGCATACAATTAGAAAAACTTATCCAAATTAGCCCGAATTTCTATCAGAGCCCTAAAATAATATTTTAGAATTTTACAAATTTTTCTATATTTTTCTGAGTTATAATTTCGCTAATTAACACTAATCACCCCTAATTAGCCGTAATTAGTGAGAAACAAAGCAAATCACTCACCTTAGCCACAAGTTACTTATAGATCTGAAAGTATCTCTGATATAGGTATAATCTCTGTGTGTTCCAGCAGCTCTATCCCAAACTTGATGCTAATTTGCCTTGATTTGATGTAGATTAGGCTAATGCTTGATTAAACGGTGATTAGAAGGTGTTTTAGGAGTTGGAGGCCATTGTTAGGGTTTCTAAGAGGTAAATGGCGGCTAGAAAACTGAAATAGAATGAAAACCTAACTCATTTCAGCCTCCCCATAACCCTAATCCCGAAATGGTTTATGGGCCCATTTGCTAATTACCCTAATCAGCACATTATGCAGTTTTTCACCTTCTAAACCTTAATTCAGTCATATCTCTCAAACGGTAAGTCCGTTTGGCTAATGTAACCACTCTACGGAAAGGTAAACAATCATTCGAATCCAATGGAATTGGTTTTAGATCAAAACTCCTTACCAATCAAAAGTTATGGCCGAAACATTACCCTAATAGTCGTTCCCCAAAGTTACACGACTATACGACCTCATACGAAAAAGAAATAAATATTCTACGATCCTTTGATACATAGAATGCGGGTCACTACACTCTCCCCCCTTAAGAAGTTTTGCCCTCGAAATTCCTTAATAAAAAACATACAAAGATGTTCCGCATTCCTATCAGTCATTCATAAACAATCAAACATACACAACAAGCCTACCCTAGCATGCGGTTTACTAACAAGGGAAGAAACTATCACTATTAAAATCTTACCAGGCAAAGAGTTCTGGATACGTTTTCCTTATACTCTCCTCTGTCTCCCAAGTGTAGTCATTCTCATTCTCGTCCCACTGAACTTTAACTAGTTTCACCACCTTCCTTCGAAGCTCCTTTGTATCGTTCCCAACAATACGCATAGGCCTACGGTTCCCAACCGCCTCGGGTTCAACCTCGATATCGTCCAACTGATCCGGTGAAATAGTCACATCAGGGTCATGTACAAACTTCCTTAATTGGGAAACATGAAATACATTGTGAACTCCCGCCATCTTGTCAGGCAACTCTACTTTATATGATAAATTCCGAACTGTTTCGAGAACTGGGAATGGACCAACAAATCTGGGTGCTAACTTGCCTCTCCTACCAAATCGAATCACGCTCTTTAACGGAGAAATCTTGACAAATGCCAAGTCACCAATGGAGAATTTTAAGTCTCTTCGTCTCTTATTAGCATAACTCTTCTACCTATCCTGGGCAGCCTTCATTCGTTGTTGAACAATCTTGATCTTGTCTGATGTTTCTCTTATTACTTCTGGTCCAAGCACATATTTCTCACCGGTTTCTAACCAACATGATGGTGAGTTGCACGGTCTTCCGTACAAAGCTTCATATGGAGCCATACCAATACCGGACTGATAACTGTTATTATATGCAAACTCTACTATATGCAAATGGTCATCCCATGGTCCACCAAAATCTAATATGCAAGCTCTGAAGAGATCTTCTAATACTCGATTCACCCTCTCTGTCTGACCATCAGTTTGAGGATGGTACGTGGTACTGAGATGTAATTCTGATCCTAAAGCCTCTTGTAAGCTCTTCCAAAATCCATTAGTGAACAACGGACCTCGGTCACTTACAATGCCTTTGGGTATTCCATGAAATTTCACTACCCACTTCATGTACAGTTCTGCTAACTTAGTTGCTGTTCTATTCGACTTGACGGGTATAAACCTTGCACTCTTTGTCAATCGGTCCACAATCACCCAAATGCTATCATGGCCCGATCTAGTCCTTGGTAACCCATCAATGAAATCCATTGAGACTTGTTCTCATTTCCATTCTGGAATTTCTAATGGTTGTAACAAACCACTAGGTTTCTTTTGCTCAGCTTTAACTAGCTGGCAATTCATGCATTTGGATATAAACCTCCCAACGTCTCTTTTCATCCCTTCCCAGTAGTAGGTCTGCTTCATGTCTCGATCATTTTATTTCCACCGGGATGTATAGTCAGTTTTGAGTAATGACATTCTCTAAGCACTTCATCTCTCAATCCATTAATATTGGGTACAACTAGTCTCCCATTCTTTCTAAGCCATCCATATCGATCAAGCCCATACTTGTTCATCTCCTCGTGGATACCCATCTCTAACTTGGAGATGATTTCTAATAGACTAGGATCGTCCCTCTGAGTGGAACCAATCCGCTCAATCAAAGTGGGTCTGATCGTCAAACTTGTTAACATCTCTGGATCCAATTCGCACTTTGGTCTGAAATCGTACCCTGCAATATACTCCAGTTGCTTCCATTCAAGAAACATATCCCCTAAGCTGGCATGTCTCCTACTCAATGCATCAGCTACTGCATTGCCCTTTCCTGGTGTATATGCGATATCGAAATCATAGGAAGCCAAGAATTCTAACCATCTCTGCTATCGGAGATTTAGATCCTTTTGGGAGAAAATGTACTTTAATGATTTATGATCAGTAAACAACTCGAATCTTTCTCCCAAGAGATAATGTCTCCACATCTTCAAAGCGAACATGATTGCTGCCAATTCCAAATCATGGGTTGGGTATCTTTTCTCATGTGGTTTTAGTTGTTGACTTGCATAAGCTACAACCCTACCTCCTTACATCAATATAGCACCTAGTCCGGTACCACATGCATCTGTGTATACTGTCATCTCTTCATTCACTTTAGGAATGACTAACACTTGCGCACGCATCAACTTTTCCTTTAAACTTTTGAATGCATTTTCACACCTTTCGTCCCAGACGAAAGCTTGATTCTTCTTGGTCAACTGAGTTAACGGTGTCGCTATCTTGGAGAAATCTTGGATAAACTTAAGATAATATCCAGCTAATCCCAAGAAACTTCTTACATCTGTTGCATTCTTGGGAGTAGACCAATCTTGTACCATAGCCACCTTTGCAGGGTCCATAGCAATGCCATTCTCCGAAACAACATGGCCCAAGAATCTCACTTCCCTCCTCCATAAGTGACACTTAGAAAATTTCGCTTTCACTTGGTGTTTTCTCAACACCTCCATTATTATCTTCAAATGTTCCTTGTGTTCTTCCTCTGTCCTCGAATAAACTAAGATATCGTCCACAAACACAAGAACAAACTTATTCAATTGATATCTGAATACCCTATTCATAAGATCCACAAAATATGTCGGTGCATTGGTTAACCCAAATGGCATGACCAACCACTCATAGGATCCAAACGGCGTTCAAAATGTCGTTTTAGCTATACTCTCAGTTCCACCCTAAGATGATGAAAACCTGTCGCGAGATCCAACTGGGAGAACACTCTCGCGTCACTCAACTGATCAAACAAATCATCTATCCGTGGTAGAGGATACTTATTCTTCCTCGTTACCTTATTCAACTCGCGGTAGTCCACACACAATCGAAGGGAACCATCTACCTTGGTAGCAAACACAACTGGTGCTCCCCATTCAGAAACACTTCTTTTGATAAATCCGTTCTTCAAAAGATCGCTCACTTGCACCCCGAGCTCTCGCTGCTCCCTTGGCGCCATACAACGAAGTGGCATCACTATAGGTCTGGCATCTTTCACTAAATCAATACGGAACTCAATCTCTTGGTGTGGTGGAAGTCTGGTCACTTCCTCAAAGATATCCGGATACTGGCCAACAATGGGAATTCCTCTTAACTCGTCCTGCGGGATGTCGAGGGAATTTAGAAAACTAGCCATCACCTCAACACTAGGTAGGCCACCAAACACTACCCTCCGCCCATCATCCGCCCTAATAGTCACCGAAAATCCCTTACAGTCTACCACCACCCCATATCTTTGGAGCCAATCGACTCCCAAAATAATGCCAAACCCAGTAAATCCCAAAACAAAGCAATCACAAGCAAACATACATCCATGACTCGGTAAGACCAAATTCCGACAAATCATAATAAGGCTAGTCGAACCACCAATCGGGTTCGTCACAACTAAAGGACTATCGACTATCTCGGGTTCCAATTCCAAACTATCTACCAGGTCACTAGATATGAAGGAACGGGAATCCCCAGTATCAAATAACACTCTAGCTGGAACATCATAAACGGAAAGCATACCTTGGATAACAACATTCTTTCCTTTCTCCGCCGCAGTTGGGGCATTCGACGAAGAAGGAACAGCATTGATAGCATATGCTTTCACAATCTGCTTTTCTTTAGGGGTTTGCGGACACTTATCCTTGTGATGTCCCACTTGGCCACAGTTGAAGCACTTCCTGTCCGCTTGTTTCGCTCGACATTCTTTGGTATAGTGGCCCTTCTTGCCATAGCTAAAGCACTCAACATCTTTCTTACTCTTGTTCTGACCATCCTTAGTCTGATTCTGCTTCCTTTTATTCTAAGAATTATTTTTGCCTCCACCGCTCGCTTGCGGCTTTGGCCCTTCTGCAGATGCTACAACGACTTCAGTCTTGGGCTTAGGATAAAGGCTCTATGATCTCAGTGCTTTCCCAACAATCGATTCAAAAGTCTTATCAATGTGGTTTATAAGCCTTTCCCCCAAGTACTGATCTAAGCCTGTTATGAACTTCTCATTCTTCTTCTCGGGAGTTTCAATAAGGGATAATCCATACTTCGATAAAGTATCGAACTCAACAATATACTCCGAGACTGCTCTACCATTCTGCTTAAGCTCTAAGAACTTCCTAAACAATTTTGATTTCTGAGCAGTTGGGATGAACTTATCACTGAATCGGGCCTTAAACTGATCCCATGTAACTTGATCCTCAGGGGTAGCTGTCTTAATAGCATTCCACCAATTCATAGCCCGTCCGTGCAGCTGACGGGATGCTAGCTTTCTCTTCATTGCATCCTCGATACCCAAATCTTCGAAGATGCGCTCATAGCTATCAAGCCAATCCTGAACTTCTGTAGCCAATTCCGTTCCGTGGAATGGCTTCCCACCAAGACTAGTGTAGTCCTTATAGAGCTTGGCGAAATTGGCCCTAGGCGCCTGTACCGCTGCACCACCAACATTTGAAGCATTAGGAATTGCCCTCTGAACATCCCTAAGCATCTCTCTCATGAAGTCAGTGAACATCATCCACATATCAGGAGCATTCCCATTATTAGCTCCTCTACCAGTACCCCTCATATGTCGGCTCATCGTTCAATCTGTAAGGAGAAAACGATTAACCATCTCTTCAGTGGTGCCAGTGCAATGCGACTCCATCCTTAGATATACTAATAGTATATATATATATAACTTTTGAAAACCAAAATATCACAAATATGCGCTCTCATATACGTATACTATCTCTCCCTGGTGTCTTTCCCTAGGTTAACTACGCAACCTAGAGCTCTAATACCAAGTGTGACGGCCTGCCCCGCACAAGCCGACATTTCCAATGAAAGTGTGTTGTGCCAGTTTCCAACTAGCACGGGATGGTCGCCAAAGAAAGGAAAAGAAAGGAATTTGATCTAACAAGGAACCTGTAGAATGTATCACAACACATGGAATAAAATATAATAATAACATACCTGACATAAAAATAGGCGAGAGAGTGTATAAGCTGAAAACTAAACCATAATCATCATAGCAACGGAAATTCAAAATACATCTTATTACAACTCCAACATACCGTTTCTAAAGCAAAGAAAGAGGTGCACTACTAATGCCCAATGTAGTGGTCAGCAACTACACAGGGAGAATATCTATGTATATCATACGTGGAAGCCTCCTGCTCGTCTCTAGTACAGCTACTTGTGCATAATCACCTGACTTGTCTCTAGTCTGCCCGTTTAAGAGCACCCAGAGTAATAAGAAGAGACATAAAACTCTGGGTCGGACAAAAGTTTGGTACGAGCGATAAGCAGCAAAACAGAACAATAACAGGTATACTAAACCATACCTGAACCTGGACCTGCAACCAAAGAGTTAGCACAACAGGATGTACAATACTCTAAGGTGACATTAACATATGGTGTAAAGATATGGGGGAGGGGTGTGCATGTCATAGTGATATCAAACAATCAAGCAAAGTAGCCATCCTCACATCTCTCACTCAGTGCATAAAGCATACGATATCCACTACTTTGACCACCCAAATCCTTGCTATGATCACTCTGCCCCATGGAGGCATGGCGACTCCACTGCACTGATCCATAGCCACTAGTCCTTGCTATGTCCACTATGCCCCCATGAAGTCATGACGACTCCACTGCACTGGCTCATAGCCATGCTACGATCACTCTGCCCCATGGATTAATAACTACCCCACTGCACTGATCCTTAGCCTAACATCTGTCTTGGTGGTGAATCAAAGTTATGGACGTCGATAACCCCTTAGCACACGTCCCGTAGCAAAGTCCAATAATGAAGTCAACTTGTTGGTTCCCATCTGAATCCTGAGTTCTACTTCCCATTTGGACTACCTTTGCATCTCGGATTTGGTCTTCTCCAGATCAGTTCGGTCCTTTTCTTTCACTTTGCTTCAGATCGAATCCCTGAAGTGGCTTGGTTCGGTTATTCCTCCCTAAGCGTCGGGTCGGTCGTGACAGTCCACTCATGGTGCATTGGTTCGGTCGCGCACTCCGGTTCGGGTCGTGATCCCCATACAGTTCATGGGTGTACTCTGGTTTGTGACTCCAACTTGACTCGGTTCGGAGGAGGCGACTCATGATGCATGTCCAACGGTTCGGGTCCCCACCGGTTCGAGGCAATTGGTTCGGACGCAGATGTTTCAAGTCGAGGAACTTCTGACGCAAGCTGGTCGGATAACTTCGGATGTAAGTGGATCGGCTTGTGAGCTCCTGGAGGTCAGTTCGTATCATCTTCGTGAATCACGAACGGTTCGGTTCGGAGAGGGGGGCCGATCCGATCCGGTTCCTGCACAATTTCCTGCAACTCTTCCATCGACTGTTTTACGCCATACGACGGCGTTTTCGACCATTCTAACTTTTCTAATCAATCACAAATCATACCATACAGTCATAGCAACATGTATAATCAACCAAAAACAACGACAATATGATATGTTAAAATGGATCAAACATACCTGATACCTATATTTTCCCCTTAATCCCCCTTAATCATGTTTAAGCATATAATTAGCAAAACTTATCCAAATTAGCCCAAATTTCTATCAAAGCCCTAAATTAATATTTTAGAATTTTACAAATTTTTCCCGATTTTTCTGAGTTATAATTTCGCTAATTAACACTAATCACCCCTAATTAGCCGTAATTAGTGAGAAACAAAGCAAATCACTCACCTTAGCCACAAATTACTTATAGACCTGAAAGAATCTCTGATATAGGTTTAATATTTGTGTGTTCCAGCAGCTCTATCCCAAACTTGATGCTAATTTGCCTTGATTTGATGTAGATTAGGCTAATGCTTGATTAAATAGTGATTAGAAGGTGTTTTAGGAGTTGGAGGCCATTGTTAGGGTTTCTAAGAGGTAAATGGTGGCTAGAAAACTGAAATAGAATGAAAACCTAACTCATTTCAGCCTCCTCATAACCCTAATCCTGAAATGGATTATGGGCCCATTTGCTAATTACCCTAATCAGTCCACTTAAGCAGTTTTTCACCTTCTAAACCTTAATTCAGCCATATCTCCCAAATGGTAAGTCCTTTTGGCTGATGTGACCACTCTAAGGAAAGGTAAACCATTATCTGAATCCAATGGAAATGGTTTCAAGTCAAAACTCCTTACCAATCAAAAGTTATGGCCAAAATATGATCAGCTAGGGGCAAAACGGTCATTTAAAGATCGACAAAAATCGTGAACATGGGAAATGTCCCCAATAGTCGTTCCACAAAGTTACACAACTATACGACCTCATACAAAAAAGAAATAAATATTCTACGATCCATCGATACGTAGAATGCGGGTTGTTACAAGTTAAAGGCAGCATAGAGCCGATGGGAAAATTTTACGGATTCTAAAAGAAGATATTTAGCATTTTCTGTTGGAGATCAAGTTTATTTGAAGGTTTCTCCATTGAGAGGAGTGATTCGATTCGGGAAAACGGGAAAGATATCACCTAAGTATATTGGTTTGTTCCCGATATTGGAAAAGATTGGAACTCTAGCTTATAGAGTTCAATTGCCAGAGTGGTTGTCTGGAGTAGATGATGTATTTCACGTTTCTCATCTCCGGAAGCATGTGCATGATCCTGACTTAGTTGTTGAGGAAGCATCGCAAGAATTTTCATAAATCACCCCCAAGCGTAGCAGTTCGTAGAGAACCAATGAAGATAATTGGCCGAGAAACGAGAGTGCTGAGAAATAAGAAAGTGAACTTGGTTAAAGTGCAGTGGAGCGTAGATCCTAAGGACTGTACTTGGGAGACAAAGAATAGAATTAAACAAGCTTATCCCAGGTGTAGAGTGAATATCTCTTAGTAACTCTTATAAGAGGTAAACTTATGTTTATTTTATCATTTCTGTGACAACTTTGCTTTCGTCTAATTTCGAAGACGAAATTCTTTTAAGTAGGGGAGATTGTAACGACCCGGAATATCGGAACTGATTTAAAAATTATTTTTAAAAGAATTTAGTGTCAAAATTGAAAATTCAATGATTTAATGCTGATTTCAGTAGTTTACAAAGGAACATTATTGAGATGATATCGGATTTCAACGAAACCAATTTTATTGGATCCATAGCGTAGGAAGATGGTCGGATTCCAAAAATTGTAATTTTTGGAGCTAGTATGTGCGCGTGCGAGAGTTAAATGCATGCCGAGATAACTCGTCAAAATTAAGCGAAAACGCGATCGAAAAATAAAATGGAGGGTCAAACAAAATCGAAATTCAACGAAACCTATACTGTTGGATCCAAAATTACATTTTATGCTAGAGTGCAAATTTCGTGTAAAACAGAATTGTCGTTTGATCACACGATCAGAAGACATGAGGCTGAACTAACACACTTTAGTGTTTGTTGATGGGAAGTGCTTCTAATAGCATGAAACGAGGTGTCTATCATCGGGAGGCCTCAAGTGTTTTTGTTTACAACTCCTCATGTGCCGACACGCAGCGATCCGCATGATGATGATTGGAAATTACACAAAACTCCTTCCTCCTTACTTTCTTTTCCTTTCCTCCTTTTCATTTTTCTCCTAAACTCTTCTTCCTCTCCTTTGCTTTAATTTGCTCTCCCCTCCACCGTGCCTCCTTCTAGCTGCTGTCACACCCTCCTCCATCCATCACCATCCTGCGCCGCCAGCCACACCCCTCCTACTTCGTTGTGCGCCCTAATCCCCTCCACAAACCCTAAATCACCTAGTTTGCCGTCTTTTGCAATTAAACCATCAAAATTCCAAGCATTGCACCCTAACCACGTCAATACCCCACGCCCCAGGTCCCCTTTGCCATGTTAGCCCCCTACAGCCTCCACCCGTGGGTCCCACACCCATGCCATGTGCCCTAGACCCCCTAAACTGCCTTCGAATTATCTTAAACTTCCAGATCTATGTGTATTGTGAGTTTCAGTGTGTTCGCGAGTTATATGAACCCTGTAGTCTCCAAATCCAGTCTGCGGGTCGCCGACAAGTTTCGTAGGCGTTGTACGTGAGCCGTAGTTGTGTGTGTGAGTCCCTGTTTCTTTCATGTAAAGTTTGGTGGAGCGAAAACCCGTGGCAAGAAACCAAAACTCACGTAGATATGGATTAAAAGTATTTAATTATTAATTGTTAATTAAGCATGTTTATTATGTTTAACATTTATTACATTTGTTTGATATAACATTAAATGTTGAGTATTGTGGTAAAACATATTTCTATATCATATATGTGAAATCCCTTGAGTATAAGACATCTGTATTGTACATCGTGTCATTTGGAAAATAGTTGGACCTTAAATGGTTTTGGGTTGAGCAATTTTATTTTTTACTGGTTAAAAACCCCACATGGGTATTGGGATGATAATTTTACACATCTCCGAAGTGTGTAGATAAGTCACATTGAGTGTGTAGAAAACCCTACACGGATTTTGGGATTACAGATAATATAATGACCCAGCTTTTGGACCAATTATATAATCTATAATGTGTAGATTATACTGATAATTTAATTTAATAAAAAGGAAATAAGACTTATATATCTGGAGAATATTAGAGTCAAATTTAAACTAAATAAATATGATTTATATATCTTGTAAATATTAAGAAAATCAAAATAAATATATGTTGATGATTTAAAATTACTTAACCAATGTATATTTATATATATAACAAGTAATTGATGTTTTATGATTTTGTTATAATTTGAATTAGTTTATCTCATATGAATATAAGATTATCTAAGTAAAAACAAAAGGAAAAGTGGACTATTTCATATGTGATTTTTCTTGAAAATAAAAATAAGCAGCTGCTTATATAATACAAGATAACTTCATATGGAAGAAAAGATAAGCAAATATTGGATTATTGAATATAAAAAGATGTTTATTCAATGACAATATTTTTACTATAAATTTAATAATGTTAATAAAATCAAACTCATTTAAAATAATAATTATTATTCTAAAAATCAAGTGTGTATATATATGTATATATACTAGTTTGTTGCTTTAACCATTTTTATTTGCATTTGAAACCTGCTTTTTAACATATGTAAATATAAAATAAAGTATACTTAAAGTAAAATTCAATTTTTACTTCATATACAAGTATATGCAAGGGCATGAATTCACAATCATAGGAGAGTAGTGCTGCTGCAAATATTTAGATAGCCTAGACCTAGGCTTCTTAATAGAAAAGGTTGAAAAGAAGGCAAGTACATGTTATTTCAAATCATATATGTACAACTAGCCTAAAATCCTCCTTTCCATTAAAGTATAGGCTACTTTAAACTCATTTCCACCTTGCTGTATACATATAGGACACAACATAGGCTGTTGTGGTGAAGACTAGGGATGGATTTGTAAATTTATAAAGTACATATACGTGAACACATAGGATAGAAAGAACATGCATAGGCTAATTTGCGTAGGAACTAAGTTATAAGACATTGATATGATTGTACAACACTAAATCACTATCTCCTACATGATGTTGTGCTTACACCTTGAACATTAACTTGGAGACATCCACACATCTACCCTGAATAGCCTAGTTCTAGATGCACTTCAACACATGGTTGTATGCACTATAGGCTAGATATACACGTGCATTTGCCTAGAAATGTAGATAGAGAAAAGACTCTTAGCAAACTTCCCTTCAATCAAATGTCACACCTCTTAAAAGACTAGTGCAACCTATACCCTGCATAACCCAAAACCTACCTGACTAAGCCTACACATATTCATCTATAAATACACATGAAGACTACATAAAATTCATACACTAGTTCACTAGAAAAACAGAGCATAAAAACCTGGAAACAAAGGCATGACAATGAGCATTAGCAAAACAGCAGTGGGCTATAATTGTGAGTAAACTCCTCCTGTTTTCTATCCTATCTAAATGTATGAATGTTTCTATTAAGATTATGATTCATGTACGTATATATGTATGTATGTATGTACATATGTGCATACTTCAGATGTATGTTATCATTTTGAGAGGACTGAATATCGTGTGCATAAACCTGGAAATAAATTGCAATACGGTAGCAAAATAATGAGTAAACACTTTAAAATCTCTATAATGTTTTTATATTTAAAAATTGTGTATGTATACTGGTATGTTTCTGTCATATTGGATGCAATTAGTGAAGTGTTTATAAGTAGTTAGCTTAAGATTGAACTGAGAACCACATTCAAAGCAGTAGCGAATACATATTATGTGCATACAACCTAAATTTCTTTGCTATTTTATATAAATCTGTAAATAGATTCAAACCATATGTGTGTTGATATATTACCATTATACCGAATTCAAATACGAATGTATATTTGAAGGTTGAATCTATGAAAATAGTGGCTTAATGGTTCGAAACAACAGGAGAATAAATTGCATGACAAAAATCATATAATGGTGAGTAAACACTTAAAAATACCTTTTCTATTTGTGATGTATCCTAGTATATTCCTACTAGATGTGTGTACACATGTATTCCTCACATTCAATACAAACATTTATGTTGTTTAAGGGTTACATTCTATAAGTAATAGATTAAAAAAGAGGGTTTGAAAAAAAACCCAGCAGCAGTATATAAGTAAACACCCCACAAATTCTCTATTGTTTCTGTGCATTCAACTATAGTGTGTTGATCTGTGCCTATAGGAATTGATTCAAACATCTATGTTATTAACAGTAATATCTACAATTAGGTAGAATATAACTTGAGGGTTTTTAAAAAACGAGGGAGACATAATGCAAAGATAGTGAAAATAAACTAGGTAAATAACTCTAAATTTCCTTCCTTACAAATCTAACATAGAGTTTTATGGGTGTATAGAATTCAAATATATGCCTCTAAATAGTTGCTATGAATTGAATAATGTTATATATATACATGTTGCTTCATCACAGTATGCAATATCAACCTCCTGATCAATTGAAACCATGTACAGGAATACCCTTCCTGTTACTTCGAAACTCAAGAACATGAGTTCTAGTTAGTTATAGAAATTGAAATCAACATAAAAGATACTTGTTTATATCTCAAATTTGCTATTTTTTTTTTCAATTCTAATAGTGCCCTATACCACCAAAATTTATTAAATTACAGTAAGAGATAAATAAACTCGAATTTTCCATACATCATTAAAATGGAATTTAGTTACATGAATGGATTCAGCTTGGAAACTCATGAATTTTAATATAAAAATTCTGATTTTTAATAGCCTACGTGACGGGAATTTTAGGGTTCATCTAAATTAGGACATTGATTAAATTCAGGCGATGGGTGTGGTTGTGGTGGTGGCGCCGGGGTCTAAGGAGGAGGGTAGGTCAGAGAGTATGGGAAAATACGATCTGGATTTTTAAGCGAGTAAATTTAGAAATTTGAAATTTTAAAGGGGTTTGCTACTATGTTTGGTAGGTTAGGTTTAGGGGGGATTGCACCACCGTGGTAACAGTAGGGCATTGTGCACCAGGGGGAAATTGTAGAGGAGTTCATCAACAAGCTTGAGGTTAATTCTGGCAATGCTCGGTTAATCATGGGGGCGATGCAAGGCGATTCAGTGGTGGTGGCTTTTTGTGGAGCTTCTGCTAAAGGTGAAGATTTTGGAATGGAGGGAAATGGGGAATTCTGGTTATGGCACTAAGATCAAGGCTAGATTTTGATGGTGGGATGATGGAGAAGGAGGCACGACCATCGGCGGTACGGTGTGCACATGCATGGTGATGATGGTGTACAAGAGAAAGAAGGAATTTCAATGGAAGAGAGGAAAGAAAGAACGAAGGAAAGGAGGAAAGAGGTTGAACAGGAAAAGAAAAGAGATTTACTAATCTAATCTATGATTTTTGTATGCCAAACTCGTGGTTGGCATTGGATTTTCAATGACAAGGCAAAGAAGAAAGAGGGAGAGATCGGGTAGAAGCAAAGCAAGGATTGGAGTCATTTTTGTTACCAAATCCACGAGTTGTCCTTGAACTTGTTTTACCTGACATGAAATTGATCTGGGTTGTGTAAAGATGGCTGATTCGCGGGCTTTTGGGCTTCGGCCTCAATAATAAAAAATAAAAGATTTAATTAAGGGTTGTTTGAAATTTAGACTTACTTTTTAAATATAAATATTATTTACGTATAGTTTAAAATGTGAGAAGTTTTATTTAACCAATTTACAGGAAATAGCTAATTTAATGAATGTATGTGCATACAAAATGGACGGTAATGAATCAAGAAGATTCATGTGATTTGAATTAAATAAAATTTAACAAAAATTATTATATATATATATATATTGAAAAAAAAATAGGATCAGGAAGCTATTTTGTAAAATAAAGAAATAGAGGTCGTCATGTAAACTTTAAATTCCCAAATATATAACATCCGTAACTGAAGGAAGTTTGAAATAAGGTCAAATTATTTATTTCAAAAAAAATTGGAATAAATATAATGTGAAATTAACCATTATCGAGATCCTATATTCTAAACTGCTATTAGTTCGGAATTTAAACGTCGAATAATAGTTTACTGTTATTGTTGTATTGAATGATTGTTGTTAATTATTTGTTATGATTTGTAGTAATAAATTGATTCTAAGTAAATTAAAATAAAACATTGAGACATTTTATTGTATCATCTTATGTTGTTTACTATTCTGAAATCATACTTTATATTTGTGTAAGTTAATTAAATCAAACGGGCATGTTATGAAAAATTTATATGATATGAAATGATTTGATCAAATAATCCTATTCATCAACACTGTTTAAATTTGATAGTTAAAACACCGACTATCAAAGAAATATTCCTTATGCGTTAGTTCGAAGAGACCGGGATGGGAACTGGACCTAAAACCACTTCGAACCAACTTCACACTCATTAACTAACTTGCAGGGATTCATATTAAAATGATAAAATTGAAAACCGTAGATCTTTATGAGCGGAAGAATTACTTGTTTAAATTTCTATGGTGGCCGCCAGAGTTATTATAATTTGTGATTCTATCATGATTGAAATCTTCGAATTTGCAAGGACAATTCTCTACTGATCCATGGGGTGATTCCTACATTGGATGCAGTAGGAGGGTTCCTTTGGTTCATCCTGTTCCTGGATGACTTGTATGAATGAATGTCTGACAGAGTATTTCCTAAAAATTACATACATTGATTTGTACAAATATACCAAGTTAATGGCAAAGAAGGGCGCTTCTTTTACATTCAAAGGATATTTATGGACGTCAATTAGTGATTTGACGGATCTGACAATGTGGCATTCAAATTAAATAATGACCAGATGTTCTAAAAGGTAATTCTAACCTCAAGCCTCATCAACCGGGAAATGGTATAAAATTGGGTAGGTCGCATGGCTAAGTGGTTCGCTCCCAATTAGGGTGTGTTGTTACCTGATCTAGAGCAATTCCATTTGCTTCTTTATTATTTCGATGTTGTCCCTCTCGGGTAACGGTTGTTGATCCCAACCATTGGTGATATTACATCCGGTACACTCAAGCGAAGTGAGTGGTCGGTCATGTTTAGCCTGGGTTGCAAGATGTTCTTGTTAAACCCGGTGTATTCCTCTCTAGGGATACACTCTCGGAAGGTGGTCATATATCTTGCTAGTTGGAATCCATTATCCAATAAGAGCCCCACGGTTTGGATTGTATAATATGTATGTAGAGTGTGAGATGCAAGCCTTCTGCTAGATTGTTAATTACTTGATTTAGACACTATTATAATATCAGAATAGTATTGATTTCAAAGAATGTTTTGGGTTATCGTAAGGTAAAAACCATCCGTATTTATGTGTGGATCGGTCTTACGATTATCCTTTCTTTCTAAAGGATTTTTAAACGTTAAATCTAGCTATTTTAAAATCGTTTACTCACACCAGTCCCATGGCTGACCTAGAGTTTATTTTTCTATGTTTTTCCTTAACTCTTGGGTGTCCAAATTTGTATGGGCAATCAAGTAGTTCAGGATTTTACAGATACACTTGGAGAAGCTTGGAGCTGGAGGCTTCAACATTAGATATATAGAGTTTAGTTACGATGTGTTGTATATAAGTTGTACTCTGATAATGTATTTAAGTACAAGTACAATTTTATATTTCAAGAGTAGTTATATAATATATTCTATTCGTTCCGCTGTGAGATTCGTGTTACTCTGATTCTATTGTGTTATGTTCTTCTTTTTCTTCTAGTCTAGATTTCTTTCTCTCTATTTCTGACCTTCTAACTTCTTTCTATTAACGATCTGTTAATTTCTAAAGTTTGATTAGCCGATACATGGTACAGGATATGTATTTGTGTCAATGACAAGGATCGGGAATTTTCGGTCCATTACAATTAGTATTAGGGCATACGGTTTAGTAATAACCATGACTCTGTGGCGTAACTCAATAAAGATTGAGTTAGTAGTACCCTAGATTGAGTTTGAGTGTATATATATAAGCGTGTATTTGTAGGTTGTATAAAAACTATTTTATATTGTGTTGATTGGTTTGTTGAGTGATTTATGAATTTTGGTCAATACGATAGTATAAACTGTATCGATAGGTATTTATAAACTCTAGAACAGAGTAATTCGACACAGTTTTGTTTAAAGCTGGGTAAATGAAATAATTTTACTCAAAATTATATTTTGATATAAAAAGAATAATCTTATGAAATCATTATTATTATATATGGATGTATCGATTGTTGTTATTATAATCAATTAAGAATATAAAAAATGAAATGGTAATATAGTGAACCAGATAGAATTTGTATAAAGAATGAAACATACAAATAGGACAAACTGGAACGTGCTTGTGAAAAACAAAATGTTTTGGAAAAATTCAAAGATTTTGAATTTCTAATGGAATAGAGATATGTGATTTCAATCTGTTTTGAAATAAAACTAGGAGTTAAGATTCTGGAATTGGAAATTTCAACTGGAACAAGATTGAAATAATAAAGTCAACGTGAATAGAATTAAATTGAATTGGAGTTTAAAAAGGAGAATTTGAAGCAGATAAAGTATTTGAACATGATTTGATTCAAATTAATGAAGTGGATAAGAGTTGGAAATTATTTTCCAAATTTAATCATGGATATTTTATTTCTAAATAGAAAATATAGTAATATGGGTTTATAAGGGATTACGATACAGAGTTAAGAAATTAGAACCTAATTGGAGATTGGTTAAGATAAATGATTTTCTGAGTGTTGATCTGATGTTGATTTCGGTCTTTGAGCTTGATACGTAGAGGATTATTTTCTTACCAATTTACGGTCAGGGTGATGAATATTGAAGAATAGTAATGAATGAAAATGTTTTCCAACTGTAATAATTGATATTTCTGGTTATGAAAATAATTGAGTGATAGCTAATTATTGATGTATTGGGTGTTTTGATTTCGATGAAATGTTTAGTAGATAACCTGTGTGTTTTGGATGCCTTGTTTGTTGTGATTGTTAGGGGAAGACCCATATATGCGTTTTAATATAAGTCTATAAATTTGAATATAAATTGAATCTCCCCATTACTCTTTAATTTCGAGGACGAAATTCTTTTAAGGGGATAGATTGTAACGACCCATTTTTGGACTAATTTTATAATCTATAATGTGTAGATTATACTGATAATTTAATTTAATAAAAATAAAATAAGACTTATATATCTGGAGAATATTAGAGTCAAATTTAAATTAAATAAATAAGATTTATATATCTGGTAAATATTAGGAAAATCCAAATAAATACAAGTTGATGATTTAAAATTCCTTAACCAATGTATATTTATATATATAACAAGTAATTGATGTTTTATGATTTTGTTGTAATTTTAATTAGTTTATCTCATATGAATATAAGATTATCTAAGTAAAAACAAAAGGAAAAGAGGACTATTTCATATGTGATTTTTCTTGAAAATAAAAATAAGCAATTGCTTATATAATACAAGATAACTTCATATGGAAGAAAAGATAAGCAAATATTGGATTGCTGAATATAAGAAAATATTTATTCATTGGAAAGATTTTTAGTATAAATTTAATAATGTTAATAAAATCAAACTCATTTAAAATAATATTTATTATTCTAGAAATCATGTGTGTGTATATACGTGTTTGTTGTTTTAACTATTTTTATTTGCATTTGAAACCTGCTTTTAAACTCATGTAGATATAAAATAAAGTATATTTAAAGTAAAATTCAATTTTTACTTCATATACAAGTATATACAAGGGCATGAATTCACATTCATAGGAGAGTAGTGCTAGTACAAATATTTAGATAGCCTAGACCTAGGCTTGCTAATAGAAAAGGTAGAAAATAAGCCAAGTACATGTTATTTCAAATCATATATGCATAGCCAACCTAAAATCCTCCTTTCCATTAAAGTATTGGCTACCTTAAACTCATTTTAACCTTGCTGTATACATCTAGGACATAACATAGGCTGTTGTGGTGAAGACCAGGGATGAATTTGTTAATTTATACAGTACATACACATGTACACATAGGATAGAAAGAACATGCATAGGCTAATTTGCGTAGGAACTAAGTTATAAGACATTGATATGATTGTACAACACTACATCACTATCACCTGCATCCTGCTGTGTTTACACCCTGCACATCAACCTGGAGGTAGCCACACATCTACCCTAAAAAGCTTAGTTCTAGATGCACGTTAACACATCGTTGTACACACTATAGCCCTGATATACATGTGCATTTGCCTAGAAATGTGGATAGAGAAATGACCCTAAGCAACTTCCCTTCAATCAAATGTCACCCCTCTTAAAAGACTGCTACAAACCATTCCCTTCATAACCCAAAAACGTACCCGACTAAGCCTACATATATTCATCTATATATACACATAAAGACTACACAAAATTCATACACTAGTTCACTAGAAAAACAGAGCATAAAAACCTGGAAACAAAGGCATGACAGTGAGCATTAGAAAAAAAGCAGTAGGCTACAATTGTGAGTAAACTCCTCCTGTTTTCTATCCTATCTAAATATATGAATGTTCCTATTAAGACTATGATTCCTGTATATATGTATATATATATATATATAGTGTGTGTGTGTGTGTGTGTGTGTGTGTGTGATGACCCGAACTTCCCCGTGAAGGAAAGCACGGATTATTTTGAGAACACGACAAATAAGAATACAAACAACAGAACATTTCATTGCTTATTACAACAATTTACATCAGAGTACAAGAATATACGGAGTATGAACAAATAATATACATTTGATAAATATCAGAGATTTACAAATTACAATGTAGCGGAAAATAATACAAAACCCAACTGAAAGACATACACGGATAAAGAGCTTTCCGAATATTATTCCAGTTGTAAACCAGGATCCTGTGAATATAAATCTGCAAAACCAAAACTACTAGCTGCCCATGTGAAAAATAGGGGCACCCAGAGTTTAGGTTAAAACAATAAACTCCAGGTCAGTCATGTGACTGGTGTGAGAACTAAAACAGTTATTTAAAACTTTACTTTAAAATCAGATATATCAAGGGTCCACGCCGTATAACACGAAATGGGTTTCCTCCCAAGAATACTAATGCATATAACAAAACAACGCAATGCTTTTTGGAAAAATGAAGCTATTATAAGACCCAGGTCCCATCACACAATACAACGCAAGACGGAGGATAGGGTTTTCCCTTATAATAGCCAAACATGCTTGGTACGTTAAAACAAATCATTTGATACTATTATAAGTGCATAGTGTATAAAACAACTTCAAAAATAAATGGATCAATCCTAGACGGCATGAGTACCATATATCATATCGCTAATACTAGGCTTTATAATCAAAACTGCAAATGTCACGTATTGGAAGTTGGATTTCCATCTATGAACCAAGGCAAGGGATCGTCCTTACCAAATTCGAGACAATCTATTCCGTTCCTAAGGATACAGCCGCAATTGCACCATGGATCGTCAGGGCCGGTCCAATCGATGTGGATTAAAATGCCTGAAAACTACATTTTCCCGCCGTATGGGGCGTCAATCTGGTCTGTATAAAGACCATACCATCCATCGGCCCTGCAGTGCCGATATATCTGAGGCGGCTCGCTATCCATCATCCACATAAGTAAAATGTCTGGGCATGCAAAACCCAGACACCACTCCCGGCTAGAAGGAAACGCATGTCCTCCCTGATGTCCTCTCCCGTTTCTGGTTCAAAACGGGTTTGAGGCTCGCGAATTAACACTATATACAAAGTGATCATCAACCAAAAGACTCTGCTTTTCAATAGAAGCCTTGATCCTTTGCATCTCAGCATGCCACACAGGCAATTCACGCTATGCAACTAAAGTCTATCAATCACACAGAATGAAATCTGATGTCATACACACATCCATTTACAAGTTCGTTCTGGGTTTGAACGAAACCGGAGGCACCTTATTCCTCGTCCCGTATGTCCAATACAGGAGAGAGGTCCTCACATATCCAGTCGATCTCCAAGTACGTCTGGAACGATCACCACTTATTACCTTGTCTTGGGTGTACAGCCCAATCAAGACATCAGTAATCATACAAACGATGTGAAGACCTCCGGTCTTCAACCACCGTCTTCATCGTCGACTCATCGCCGATTCAGTTATTCAGAATGGGATAAACCCGGTCTTTCCGAATAACTCGCGTATACTATAAACAAGTGCTATAAAAACACACCATACGCCTCATTCCAATTCTGAATATACTTTTATTAAAATATTTCATATCTTTTAGGAAAGGTTACCATTAATTTTATCAAAGATAAATTCTTTAAATTTATTCTTTAATCTTCCTTTGGATATCAATTCAAACCAAATTATGGTTGGTTTATCCAAACTAGTCGGGATTAGCGAACCTTACCGAAGTAATCATTTGTTTAATTTCTCAATCCCAACCTATTCATCCCATGAAGAAAAACTGGTGATACTTCATATCTAACACAACAGTGTTATCGGTAAAGTTAATTACCATTTCGTGTTCAAATCTAATTAAATATTTAACTATCGCTTGGAGTAAAACTGGTGCTACTCCATTCTCGATCATTTCCCGAATTTGATAATTTAAATTATCACATTCCCTTTTCCAATCTAATTAAAGATTCATTAAAACTTCAATTCAGTTCTAATATCAAAAATCATTACCTAATGATTATTCAAAGTTAAGAAATTAATCTTATCTTTAACTGGGTTATAGAACTAATGTCATTTAAAACACAGTTCACGATAAACCCAATATCCCATTCCATTAATTATGGAATCTTCACGGAAAACAGATCAATATATATAATCGATATAAACTTCCATATCCAACCGATAATATAAATGGAATGACGGCAAAGCCTCTTAAATTCCATATATAGTAACAGTCTTCCTCCATAGAAGTTCACTTTGATTATTACCGAATCGAATTCCATTCTATTCCAGTTTATTTTATTAAACTGGAAAACTTTTCTATGGGAATTTCCCCTAAATCTTAATTAAAAGATTTATAAATTCCAAATCGCATTTCACTGTGAATCAGGTTAAAGAACGAATGTTGTTAAAAACACAGTCCACAATAAACCCAATTCACATTCCATTTCAATTCCTATTAAATGTTGAATTAATTGGTAATTCTTCTTTAAATCTTAATTAAAAGACTTATTCTTTTCACATGGGGTTTCAGAACAGTGTTAATGAAGACACCATTCCATCAGTCTCTAACCGTAAATTAGTAAGAGAACAATTCCCAAGTATTAATCCTGAAGGCCGAAACCAACATCAGATCAATACCCAGGAATCCATTCAACTTAGCTAATCTCCGGTTAGTTTGTAATTTCCTTAACTACATTAGGTTTAAGAGCAGTATTATTAAAGATACCATTCACGACAAACCCAAAATCGCATTCCATTGTTGATCGGGTTAAATAAAAAGTGTTATCTAAAACACCGTTCACGATAAACCCGAAAACCAATTTCAATTCCAATTAAATGTTAATTAATTGGTAAACTTCATTAAATCTTAATAAAAATATTTAATCATTTCTCAACGGGGTTTAAGAACAGTGTTAGTGAAGACACCGTTCACGACAAACCCAAAATCCCATTTGATATTAAATACAAGGCTCTGAATAGAAAATATATCGGCTTATATTCAATATCAAATTCTGAACTCAACAAACATCGTATTGGAATAACGATATATATTTCTTCGAAATTCCTCCACAATGTTCGTATAATCACAGAACCCAATATCGAAATATTCCAAAGATAATTTCGATTCAAATCAATTCCAATCCATATATTGGAAATTCTGGTTATTTTTAAAACCATTTCAAATCCAATTTATTTATTTAAAAATAATTGGATTATAATTCTAGTTAATAACTAGTTCAATTCGATAAAATATATTTTTATCTTTTCAAATATGGAATTTTTCATCTCAATTTTTTCCAAATCATTTATTATGATTTTACAAAAATTATTGCTATTTTTAATAATTTTATCAAGGCCCATACAGTCGATTTCCATAAACGGCCATCGAACTGCACTTGCAACGACCTTTTCCAAATTTGATTTGTACATAATTCCAAATCCAACCGTTAGATTTCAAATCTCTTGTATTCGTTGGAAATCTCTTTTCGATACGAACCCAACAGTTCCAGTTTTAGGAGAATCCGACGGTCGGATCTCCCGTAACGTCAATTCGAAGTCAATGGTCGAAATTCGAGAACTGCCGTGATGCGGCGCGTTCTATTCAGGCCATTATATGTATATAATATATATTATATATATTTCGTCGATTTCCCTTCAAAACATATTTTATAAATCGTTTTAAATACGTTTTCAAAACGATTTCAACTTCATATTCAATTTCAAATCAAAATTGAATATTCCATATCATCGATATATAAATGATAGTATTTTTAAAACATTAGATTTTGAAATCACTTCCCTTTCGATATTTATTATAAAAATGAATAAAATCGATATAAATATCGTTCACATCAAAATGGCGTTAATCAAATCAACACGGCTTTATATATTTAAATATTTTCGCGTACATCCCAAAACGGACATCAAAATCAGATTTTGATCTTTTACTGAATATATTTAAAAATATTCATTATTTTAAAATATTCCTTCTTTCTGAACTGGAATCAGACACAGTCATTTACCATATAATGTTATTTATATGGATTTCATACAAGGGGTTTTTTTACTACAAGGGCTTACTAACCTTATACAATTATTTTCTAGGACACGGGTTGCCAATAATTACTTTCCAGGACATTTATCATTCGTCGCCTCTATTTCTCAAAAACCTAATTCCTAATTCGCTCGAATCAGTACTTTCAACTGTTACCAATACAAAATTTCGACTAAATCGATCTTCGCCATATTGTTAGAGAAAGCATCTACTATAAAAGTAAGTTTCAATTAACAATGAAAGAATAGTTAGTATATGTAACGACCCGGATTTTCCGCGACTTTGGTTATCGACATAAGCTCGATGTCGATAACCAAAACATCGAAAAATCTCGGTAGTTAATGAAAGAAATTAGAGGGTGAGAATAGATAAGATAGAAACTTAGAATAGAAGAAGAAGAAGAACACAACATCAGAGTAACACGAACCTCACAGCGGAACGAATAACATATAATATATAACATAACTTTGAAATATAACAGTTATGTATACAATAGCACTTATCAGAGTACAGCACTTACAACACAGCGGAAATAAACTATAGCTATATGATCTAGAAGACTCCTGCTCCAGCTCTTCAAGTATATCTGTAAATCCCGACTACTTGACTGCCCGTACAAATTTAGGCACCCAAGAGTTTAGGGAAAACAACAAAGTAAACTCCGGGTCAGTCATGGGACTGCTATGAGTAAGACAGTTTAAACAGGTATATGAACAAGTAAACGATATCTCATAAGACCACGCCGCAGAACGGAACGGGTTTTTCTCTTATGAGAATCCAAAATATCTTTATATCAAAAACCTTTTGATATTATAATAATGTCTATGTACAAATAGATATCAACTAGCAGAAACGCTTTCATCTCACGTTCTACATATATGGTATACAATCAAAATCGCAAGCACGTATTGGATAATGGATTTCCAACTATGACAAGGTATGGAACCACCTTCTGATCAGTGTACTCTAGGAACGATACACTGGAGTTCAACAAGAACATCTTGCAACTCAGCCACACATGACCGACCACTCATTTCGCTTGAGTGTATCGAATGTACATCACCAACGGTTGGGATCAGCAACCGTTCCCGTATATATATGGGACAGCATTGATAGATTTAAGAAACAAATGAATATTCTCTAGATAGGTCATTATACACCCTACTTCGGTGCGATCGACTTAGCCATGCTGCCTGCCCGATTTCTGTCATTTACTGGTTGATGAGGCTAGAAGCTACGCTTTATCATCACATCAGATTCACTTCGAATGCCACATTGTTAGGTCCATCGAAAATCACTAATTGACGTCTACAACAGTACATTACGTGTCAGCTAAAAGAAGTTTCCTTCTCCGCTTCCACTCTTGGTACGGTTGAAGAAATCAATGTACGTGACCTTTCTGGAAATACTCTGTCATACATCCATCTTCATTCACTTAGAATGTCACATCGTCATACCCGCCAAATCACAAATTGACTTATCCAAAAATAACACGGGTATACAGCTAAGAGAAACGAATTCCTCCGCCACCAAACGTGAATACGTTTGAATAGATCAATTTACGCGATCCATTGGATATACTCTGTCAGACCTTCGTCCATACAAGTTGTCCTGGGACTGGACAAACCGAAGGTACCATTCAGTATATCCATCTTAGTCACTGTTATCTAAGACTTATACAACAGCCCTTGCATTTTACTCCGTCTTCAATTATCTTTGGCATATATGATTCGCAACGCTTATGCCAATACAGAGTGGTTCTTTGGATAATAATCCAACCGGTCTCTCCATATTAACAACGTTAAAATGGTCAAAACTTCGATAGTCTGTGAGTTAACTATCAAAGAAAAAAAAGTGTGCAAACAACGATATTATTTCCAGATGGAAATTATATCGAACAAACATCATTTAACATTAATCTCTTTAGTTCATTTATTTACTTATCTCCTGTTTCCCTATATTCTAAATTCTTATTTTCTTTTATCAGAAAACATTTCTGATTCTCGTTTGGAAAACATTTCCAAAACTCCTTTACGATCAAACCTTACCATTTCTTAGTTAAGAAGGAAGTCACTCAAGTTGGGGTATAATTACCTCTCAAACCTTAACTGAACAACGTTATAACTTCAAAATGGTCAAAGTTTATCTTTTAATCTTTAACAACTTCTTTACACCTTTCTCGGATCCAATTTTACTAATCTACTTCTATATTTAAAACATTGGTTATAACGATAACGTTATAATCCCTACTTTCGAATTATCTAACTTTAATTATAACTTCTATTCTTATTAGTGAATAATTAACCTAACACTTATTTATTTATAAATAAATAAATCTCTATTTAAACACTGGAAAGTATAAGTACATTCCCGAATTTGATATAATCGAATTTTCCGATTAACTCTCTTCGAGAAATCTCTATTTGATTAACTCTTCTTCGAATAACCTATATTCGATTAATTCCTTCTCGAATAAACGATATTCGATAATCTCTCTTCGAATAACTAAGATTCGATGACTCTTCCTTTTCAAATATCTCATATTTGAAAATCTCACTTCGATTAAACTATAATCGATAACTCCCTTCGATGAAACTAACATCGATAACTCCTTTCGATGAAACTAACATCGATAACTCCTTTCGATGAAACTAACATCGATAACTCCTTTCGATGAAACTAACATCGATAACTCCTTTCGATGAAACTAAAATCGATAACTCCTTTCGATGAAACTAACATCGATTTATTTAACTCGACGAACTTAACTCGACTAACTTAACTCGACTCGACTAACTCGACTTACTTGGTTCGACCAATTCAATTCGATTAACTAGGCTCGACTAACTTGACTAACTTAACTCGACTTACTTGGTTCGACCAATTCAATTCGATTAACTAGGCTCGACTAACTTGGTCGAACCACCCGATCAACTCAACTTATTTAACTTAACTTATTTCTCAACTCGGTCAACTCGATTAACTCCTATCGAATAACTAATATTCGATTAAACTCCATTCGCTTGACTCTAGATCGCAGCGATCACAATGGTTACGCCTGACTCCCTCAGGAAACATCCGACCGCCGTAGGCTATTTACAGCCCTGCGAATTACGCTAGCAGTCGTACAAGATGGCAACTTACCCTGAATACTATGTTTGACTAACTCTGTCTCAAATAACTATATTTGATTAACTCTAGTTCATTTTAACTCTAATCGATTAACTCTAACTAATTAACTCCAACTGGTTAACTCTGTTTGACTAACTCGACTTGACTAACCCCTTTCGAATAACATATTCGATTAACTAACTTTCAAATACCATATTCGATTAACTAACTTCGAATACCATATTCGATTAACTCCTTTCGAATGTCTATATTCGATTAACTAACTTCGAATACCATATTCGATTAACTCCTTTCGAATGTCTATATTCGATTAACTTCTTTCGAATGTCTATATTCGATTAACTAACTTCGAATACCATATTCGATTAACTCCTTTCGAATGTCTATATTCGATTAACTAACTTCGAATACCATATTCGATTAACTAACTTCGAATGTCATATTCGATTTACTTTATTCACTTTATAAAGATTTCCTTTTTAACAACGTTTTATTCATTTGAAAAGATTTACTTTTAAATAACGGTTCTACACTTTAAAAATGATTTCCTTTTTATAATGTTCCCTTTCCAATTCTATTTGTAAATGGTTTACAAATATTTCCTTTTCAAATTTATTCTTGAAATATTCTAACTCCTTAAATTCCCGGGAAAATTCGCCATAACCTCCTTTGTATCGGGAGCATCGGGAAAATCCCCAAACTCGCCACACAGGCCTTTCCATTAAAAAAAATGTTTTGAATTTATTTCCTTTTCAAATATCTCCTATTTATAAATATTCCAATTTATAAACATTTCTTATTTATAAATATTCCACTTTATAAATATCTCTTATTTATAAATATCCCATTTTATAAATATGCTATTTTCAATATCACTTTGAAAATTCCCTTATCTACATTCCGGTATGTTATGGAATTCAATCATATCAAATCACAATGTTCAATATCGTCCAAGCACATATAATCGCCCATAGATTTTATATCACATCATATAACAATATATGAAAAACAATAAAATAACTGTTGAGGAATCCAGTCGGATTCCTCCAACCTGTTTCCCTGCATCACAGATGTTACGCAGTATAATCAACATTACTTCCAGTTAAATATGAAATATTCTGTTAACGGAATCAATATATAACTATTTAACTGTTTATATATTTATATATATATTTATATATATATATAATATTCACTAACTGACTAGCAGTTCAATCAAACAATCAACACACAATCAATCAGTCAATATTTAACAGTTCTAAAAATACAATATGAAAATATAAACTGTTCAGAGTTTGTGAGATTTACTCACATTGGACTGTTATCGTTAAAAACGATTAACTGTCTTTGATTTAGACGGACAATTTATTTCGCCATAAATTGTAACGAGCTCGGATTCACTCCCGGTCAGTCTCATTGTGTTGCTCCCGTCCATACGATCCCAATGGATCTTGTTTCGCTGAATTTCGATAACGTGTGAGCAAGTTATGGTCATTACAAGTTGTGTGTATATATTTTATTTAAAATAAAACTTTGTTTAAATAGTTGGGCCTCACCACTGTTCAATGGCCCATCCACGTTTTAATATAGCTGACCCGCTCCGTCATCTTCTTCCCCAAATAGCGAATTGTTCCAGGAAACCTCAAACTCCAATTTCGTGACTTCCTTCTTCCACCGCTCCCACACTAGTCAACGGAAATCCAAAAAAACTTCACTGTTGAATCCCTCTTCCCGTACTCTACTTCGTCCTCCCCCTAAACTGAAACTCGCACTCGTCAAAAGGAATCCGATAATGAGCCAGTATTGTCGCTCATGAGAAAGCTGCGACAACAACTATCACCGAAACCCCTGTAACTCCAACCACAAACTCGTCTTCATGATTCAAACCCAATTCAAATCATCAAATCGTCGAACACTGCTTGGTATTGGCAAATTCCCAAACCCTAGTTCGCTGCCTCGTGCTCCAGACCTGGTGCGAGTTGCACAGAAAGAGTACTAGGCGGTAGCAAATGCTCCAGTGATCCCATTCATATATGTGAATTGATTTTAGGAAATTTTATTGAATTCCTTTGATTTTTTCTTGGTTGCGTTTGATAAAGAATGTGGTGGCCAGTTTTGTTTCTGAGAAAGTGGATTAGGTTTTAAGAAAGGTGAGGGGGGTATTTATAGACCACAAAAATATCTAGATATTTTTATATTAATATTTTAATATTTTTATTTAATTCTTTATATTCATTTCTGACTTCTAAAAATTCGTGTGATCACACACGATACCCAAAAATCATGAAACTGGACATATAGCTAGAGTTCGACATTACGGTCCCAACGAAACTGGTTTCGTCAAATTCCGACTCCATATGCTCACACAGTGTATTTTTAACTGTCAAAATACTGACTGTTTCTCACTTTAAAAATCCGTACGGCCACACACTGACTCTAAAAATCACGAAACTGGAAATCTAACAACTATTTGACATTGCGGATCCAACAAAATTAGTTTCGTCGAATTCCGACTTCGTTTGTAAAACCGGCTATTTTTAAAGCTCTGAATGACCCATTTAAATATATAAATATATTTAAATAAAATTAAATTAAATATAAGTAAATTTATATTATCGTATATATTCACCGAGGAATATCATACAGCTCCAGTATATTTATTTACTCGCTATTCCGAGTCCAGATTGAATCGAATTTCAATTTATATTGAAATTCTCTTTTATAACGTATATAAAGCATTACGAATTATAAAGGAATTTCACAGCGACTTTTCTGAAATTTGATTTGGACGTAACTCAAAATCTACATGACGAAATCCCGATCTTTCTCTTCCACTAGAAAGATATACTCCACCAGCTCCACACGTTTCTTGTTTCACTGAAATCCGGCTTAAAACGAATCATGTACATTCAGTTGAAGTTCAAATCGCCAAATCGCGAACTGCAGCGCCATTTCAAGCTCGATTTTAATTATAATATATATATACGTTTCAAACTGACATCGATTGAATATATTCGTCAATATGATTCAACTCTAAGCTGAATTAAATCTTGGGGATGACCCTGTTCACCTTATATTGTGATTTCCAATATTTTTTATTATTTCTGAATTAAATATATTATTTAATTTAATTAAATATTCCATATTATTTAATTAACGACGATTAAATTCCCTATATCACAATTTTAAACAATTAAATAAATTGATTATACCCCTGGAAAATGCGGGTCATTACATTCTTCCCCACTTAAAATAATTTCGTCCTCGAAATTGCTAAGTTAGAGGACGACCCTACCTATTGGAATTCCTAAGATTTGTTTACCCCTTATTTCTGATTTTAACTGAACCAAATAATATTGACTAAAATATTTATTCATTCCGACTAACTGAAATTTTCAAAAAATCTGAAAATTTTCTAACGCTTTAAACTTTCGAAATTTTTTGCCAGCACCTCCTTTGTACTGGTCAATAGCTCAAACTCCAACTCGCCTCTCTGGGCCATCTCCAACCCAAAAGAAAATCAAAACGCCAAACGGCTTGCCAATTCGGCTCATAAATTCCAAACTCATATAAAATATAACTTGTACCTTTTTGTTGGGCATATCATTATATCCCTACCATCTGTTATCAACTCGGCATATACAAATGCCATCCCAATCAACTCCAACCAAGTTATTCTTAACACAACCATTCGCTTATTCAAGCCGAATTCAATTTCAAATTCGAGTTTTAAATTCCAAACTCTCAACTTATCATTTCAAATCCAGATTATTCTCTAATCCAATTCAATTCTATTTAACTCTGTTCAAGTTAAATTTCAATTTATTTTTACCATCTCATTTTATTTAACTTCATTAGTTAAATTTTTAATTCCAGAACTTAAATTCTTGGGTTTCTTTCAAATCAATTTGAAATTATACTGCCAATTCAAAACCTTTGAATTTCTAAACACTTGTTTTCTCATAACAATTCAAATCAAAATCTCTGGTAGTAATCCACCACTTAGAACTCGAAAATCACACCGATGATACTGCGCAATCATCATCGGAATTATTTTCCAGCGACCCAAGTGATTTTCAATACTATATCATTTTCAAAACCATTACAAAATACTTCCATTTGAAAATATTTCAAAATCTCCCAAGAACTTAAAATTTCCTTATTTTAATTCCAAATCTGATTTAAATTCATATTTAATTCATCTTATTTCATATACTTTACTTATATGATTCTGATTGGTTATATATAACCATTTCACTTTATAATCTCATTCGATTATAATTACAACCAATATATCTAATATATGATAATATATTACATATCCATACTGTGTCGGTCCATCGTATTCAAGTATTTATTTACTCCTACCGATACAGTGGATCAAACTGATCGACCAGAACTCAAAAACAACTCAGCCAATGAATCTCCACAATATAAAACCATTTTTATATCAAATACAAATACGCACTCGTATATATACACTCAAACTCAATCTAGGGTATTACTAACCCTATCTCTACCGAGTCACGCCACAGAGCCAAGTAATTCTTAACTTAAGCTCTGATACCAACTGTAACAACCCGGATTTTCTGCGACTTTGGTTATCGACATAAGCTCGATGTCGATAACCAAAACATCGAAAAATCCCGGTAGTTAATGAAAGAAATTAGAGGGTGAGAATAGATAAGATAGAAACTTAGAATAGAAGAAGAAGAAGAACACAACATCAGAGTAACACGAACCTCACAACGGAACGAATAACATATAATATATAACATAACTTTGAAATATAACAGTTATGTATACAATAGCACTTATCAGAGTACAGCACTTACAACACAGCGGAAATAAACTATAGCTATATGATCCAGAAGATTCCTGCTCCAGCTCTTCAAGTATATCTGTAAATCCTGACTACTTGACTGCCCGTACAAATTTAGGCACCCAAGAGTTTAGGGAAAACAACAAAGTAAACTCCGGGTCAGTCATGGGACTGGTATGAGTAAGACAGTTTAAACAGGTATATGAACAAGTAAACGATATCTCATAAGACCACACCGCAGAACGGAACGGGTTTTCCCCTTATGAGAATCCAAAATATCTTTATATCAAAAACCTTTTGATATTATAATAATGTCTATGTACAAATAGATATCAACTACCATAAACGCTTTCATCTCACGTTCTACATATATGGTATACAATCAAAATCGCAAGCACGTATTGGATAATGGATTTCCAACTATGACAAGGTATGGAACCACCTTATGATCAGTGTACTCTAGGAACGATACACTGGAGTTCAACAAGAACATCTTGCAACTCAGCCACACATGACTGACCACTCATTTTGCTTGAGTGTATCGAATGTACATCACCAACGGTTGGGATCAGCAACCGTTCCCGTATATATATGGGACAGCATTGATAGATTTAAGAAACAAATGAATATTCTCTAGATAGGTGATTATACACCCTAATTCGGTGCGACCGACTTAGCCATGCTGCCTGCCCGATTTCTGTCATTTACTGGTTGATGAGGCTAGAAGCTACGCTTTATCATCACATCAGATTCACTTCGAATGCCACATTGTTAGGTCCATCGAAAATCACTAATTGACGTCTACAACAGTACATTACGTGTCAGCTAAAAGAAGTTTCCTTCTCCGCTTCCACTCTTGGTACGGTTGAAGAAATCAATGTACGTGACCTTTCTGGAAATACTCTGTCATACATCCATCTTCATTCACTTAGAATGTCACATCGTCATACCCGCCAAATCACAAATTGACTTATCCAAAAATAACACGGGTATACAGCTAAGAGAAACGAATTCCTCCGCCACCAAACGTGAATACGTTTGAACAGATCAACTTACGCGATCCATTGGATATACTCTGTCAGACCTTCGTCCATACAAGTTGTCCTGGGACTGGACAAACCGAAGGCACCATTCAGTATATCCATCTTAGTCACTGTTATCTAAGACATATACAACAGCCCTTGCATTTTACTCCGTCTTCAATTATCTTTGGCATATATGATTCGCAACGCTTATGCCAATACAGAGTGGTTCTTTGGATAATAATCCAACCGGTCTCTCCATATTAACAACGTTAAAATGGTCAAAACTTCGATAGTCTGTGAGTTAACTATCAAAGAAAAACAAGTGTGCAAACAACAATATTATTTCCAGATGGAAATTATATCGAACAAACATCATTTAACATTAATCTCTTTAGTTCATTTATTTACTTATCTCCTGTTTCCCTATATTCTAAATTCTTATTTTCTTTTATCAGAAAACATTTCTGATTCTCGTTTGGAAAACATTTCCAAAACTCCTTTACGATCAAACCTTACCATTTCTTAGTTAAGAAGGAAGTCACTCAAGTTGGGGTATAATTACCTCTCAGACCTTAACTGAACAACGTTATAACTTCAAAATGGTCAAAGTTTATCTTTTAATCTTTAACAACTTCTTTACACCTTTCTCGGATCCAATTTTACTAATCTACTTCTATATTTAAAACATTGGTTATAACGATAACGTTATAATCCCTACTTTCGAATTATCTAACTTTAATTATAACTTCTATTCTTATTAGTGAATAATTAACCTAACACTTATTTATTTATAAATAAATAAATCTCTATTTAAACACTGGAAAGTATAAGTACTTTCCCGAATTTGATATAATCGAATTTGCCGATTAACTCTCTTCGAGAAATCTCTATTTGATTAACTCTTCTTCGAATAACCTATATTCGATTAACTCCTTCTCGAATAAACGATATTCGATAATCTCTCTTCGAATAACTAATATTCGATGACTCTTCCTTTTCAATTATCTCATATTTGAAAATCTCACTTCGATTAAACTATAATCGATAACTCCCTTCGATGAAACTAACATCGATAACTCCTTTCGATGAAACTAACATCGATAACTCCTTTCGATGAAACTAACATCGATAACTCCTTTCGATGAAACTAACATCGATAACTCCTTTCGATGAAACTAACATCGATAACTCCTTTCGATGAAACTAACATCGATAACTCCTTTCGATGAAACTAACATCGATTTATTTAACTCGACGAACTTAACTCGACTAACTTAACTCGACTCGACTAACTCGACTTACTTGGTTCGACCAATTCGATTCGATTAACTAGGCTCTACTAACTTGACTAACTTAACTCGACTTACTTGGTTCGACCAATTCGATTCGATTAACTAGGCTTGACTAACTTGGTCGAACCACCCGATCAACTCAACTTATTTAACTTAACTTATTTCTCAACTCGATCAACTCGATTAACTCCTATCGAATAACTAATATTCGATTAAACTCCATTCGCTTGACTCTAGATCGCAGCGATCACAATGGTTACGCCTGACTCCCTCAGGAAACATCCGACCGTCGTAGGCTATTTACAACCCTGCGAATTATGCTAGCAGTCGTACAAGATGGCAACTTACCCTGAATACTATGTTTGACTAACTCTGTCTCAAATAACTATATTTGATTAACTCTAGTTCGTTTTAACTCTAATCGATTAACTCTAACTAATTAACTCCAACTGGTTAACTCTATTTGACTAACTCGACTTGACTAACCCCTTTCGAATAACATATTCGATTAACTAACTTTCGAATACCATATTCGATTAACTAACTTCGAATACCATATTCGATTAACTCCTTTCGAATGTCTATATTCGATTAACTAACTTCGAATACCATATTCGATTAACTCCTTTCGAATGTCTATATTCGATTAACTTCTTTCGATTGTCTATATTCGATTAACTAACTTCGAATACCATATTCGATTAACTCCTTTCGAATGTCTATATTCGATTAACTAACTTCGAATACCATATTCGATTAACTAACTTCGAATGTCATATTCGATTTACTTTATTCACTTTATAAAGATTTCCTTTTTTACAACGTTTTATTCATTTGAAAAGATTTACTTTTAAATAACGGTTCTACACTTTAAAAATGATTTCCTTTTTATAATGTTCCCTTTCCAATTCTATTTGTAAATGGTTTACAAATATTTCCTTTTCAAATTTATTCTTGAAATATTCTAACTCCTTAAATTCCCGGGAAAATTCGCCATAACCTCCTTTGTATCGGGAGCATCGGGAAAATCCCCAAACTCGCCACACAGGCCTTTCCATTCAAAAAGAAATGTTTTGAATTTATTTCCTTTTCAAATATCTCCTATTTAAAAATATTCCAATTTATAAACATTTCTTATTTATAAATATTCCACTTTATAAATATCTCTTATTTATAAATATCCCATTTTATAAATATGCTATTTTCAATATCACTTTGAAAATTCCCTTATCTACATTCCGGTATGTTATGGTATTCAATCATATCAAATCACGATGTTCAATATCGTCCAAGCACATATAATCGCCCATAGATTTTATATCACATCATGTAACAATATATGAAAAACAATAAAATAACTGTTGAGGAATCCAGTCGGATTCCTCCAACCTGTTTCCCTACATCACAGATGTTACACAGTATAATCAACATCACTTCCAGTTAAATATGAAATATTCTGTTAACAGAATCAATATATAACTATTTAACTGTTTATATATTTATATATATATATATATATATATATATAATATTCACTAACTGACTAGCAGTTCAATCAAACAATCAACACACAATCAATCAATCAATATTTAACAGTTCTAAAAATACAATATGAAAATATAAACTGTTCAGAGTTAGTGAGATTTACTCACATTGGACTGTTATCGTTAAAAATGATTAACTGTCTTTGATTTAGACGGACAATTTATTTCGCCATAAATTGTAACGAGCTCGGATTCACTCCCGGTCAGTCTCATTGTGTTGCTCCCGTCCATACGATCCCAATGGATCTTGTTTCGCTGAATTTCGATAACGTGTGAGCAAGTTATGGTCATTACAAGTTGTGTGTATATATTTTATTTAAAATAAAACTTTGTTTAAATAGTTGGGCCTCACCACCGTTCAATGGCCCATCCACGTTTTAAAATAGCTGACCCGCTCCGTCATCTACTTCCCCAAATAGCGAATTGTTCCAGGAAACCTCAAACTCCAATTTCGTGACTTCCTTCTTCCACCGCTCCCACACTAGTCAACGGAAATTCAAACAAACCTCACTGTTGAATCCCTCTTCCCGTACTCTACTTCGTCCTCCCCTTAAACTGAAACTCACACTCGTCAAAAGGAATCCGACAATGAGCCAGTATTGTCGCTCACGAGAAAGCTGCGACAATAACTATCACCGAAACCCCTGTAACTCCAACCACAAACTCGTCTTCATGATTCAAACCCAATTCAAATCATCAAATCGTCGAACACTGCTTGGTATTGGCAAATTCCCAAACCCTAGTTCGCTGCCTCGTGCTCCAGACCTGGTGCGAGTTGCACAGAAAGAGTACTAGGCGGTAGCAAATGCTCCAATTGATCCCATTCATATATGTGAACTGATTTTAGGAAATTTTATTGAATTCCTTTGATTTTTTCTTGGTTGCGTTTGATAAAGAATGTGGCGGCCGGTTTTGTTTCTGAGAAAGTGGATTAGGTTTTAAGATAGGTGAGGGGGGTATTTATAGACCACAAAAATATCTAGATATTTTTATATTAATATTTTAATATTTTTATTTAATTCTTTATATTCATTTCTGACTTCTTAAAATTCGTGTGATCACACACGATACCCAAAAATCATGAAACTGGACATATAGCTATAGTTCGACATTACGGTCCCAACGAAACTGGTTTCGTCAAATTCCGACTCCGTATGCTCACACAGCGTATTTTTAACTGTCAAAATACCGACTGTTTCGCACTTTAAAAATCCGTACGGCCACACACTGACTCTAAAAATCACGAAACTGGAAATCTAACAACTATTTGACATTGCGGATCCAACAAAATTAGTTTCGTCGAATTCCGACTTCGTTTGTAAAACCGGCTATTTTTAAAGCTCTGAATGACCCATTTAAATATATAAATATATTTAAATAAAATTAAATTAAATATAAATAAATTTATATTATCGTATATATTCACCGAGGAATATCATACAGCTCCAGTATATTTATTTACTCGCTATTCCGAGTCCAGATTGAATCGAATTTCAATTTATATTGAAATTCTCTTTTATAACGTATATAAAGCATTACGAATTATAAAGGAATTTCACAGCGACTTTTCTGAAATTTGATTTGGACGTAACTCAAAATCTACATGACGAAATCCCGATCTTTCTCTTCCACTAGAAAGATATACTCCACCAGCTCCACACGTTTCTTGTTTCACTGAAATCCGGCTTAAAACGAATCATGTACATTCAGTTGAAGTTCAAATCGCCAAATCGCGAACTGCAGCGCCATTTCAAGCTCGATTTTAATTATAATATAATTATACGTTTCAAACTGACGTCGATTGAATATATTCGTCAATATGATACAACTCTAAGCTGAATTAAATCTTGGGGATGACCCTGTTCACCTTATATTGTGATTTCCAATATTTTTGATTATTTCTGAATTAAATATATTATTTAATTTAATTAAATATTCCATATTATTTAATTAACGACGATTAAATTCCCTATATCACAATTTTAAACAATTAAATAAATTAATTATACCCCTGGAAAATGCGGGTCATTACAGTATAATTTTCCTGTAAATGTTGTCTATTATTACTTAATTGTTTGCCTTTTGTTGATTATATTTCTTTAATCAATCGATTATAATTTCTAATCAGTGTTTACTTATGCAAAATATTTTATTACGATTCGATTTATGATAATTACTATTCAGTGTTTGTTAATGATATTCATTGAATAAAACGAAGATAATTACTATTTATTATTTAAAAATACAGTAATGCAAACTATATAATTAAGAGATAATACTCATATATCACAGGTTACTAATATTATTTAAGAAAAAAGATAAACGGTTTTCTCTTTCTTTTAAAAGTTAAAATATAGACTCAAAGAAATTGAAATGATACATCAAAAACTGTATACTTCTGAACATCAAATTTGATGTTCAGAAGTCTATATTTGATGTTCATACTGACTATTTTTTGAAGTATCATTTCAATTTCTTTGATTCTATATATGTTTTTCAATGTAATAAATATTTCTACAATCAATTCAATGTTCAGAACTTTACACTTTTTACTGTTGAATAATATGGTAAAAAGATATAACAATATATCTTTTTTACACAGTTTATTAATTTTATCATTTTCTGTAGTATGAATTAAATTTTTATCATGAACTGTAATTTAATAGAAGAAAAAGATATAATAATATATCTTTCTAATGCAGTTCTTTAATTTTCTCATGTTCTATAGTATAAATGAAAATTTTATCATGTTCTGTAATTTAATAGAAAAAAAAAGATATAACAATATATCTTTTTTATGCAGTTCATTAATTTTATCATGTTTCGTAGTATAAATTAAATTTTTATCATGTTCTGTAATTTAATAGAAGAAAAAGATATAACAATATATCTTTTTTATGCAGTTCATTATTTTTATCATGTTCTGTACTATTAACGAAAATTTAATCATGTTATATAATTTAATAGAATAAAAAGATATATCAATATATCTTTTTTATGCAGTTCATTATTTTTATCATGTTATGTACTATAAATGAAAATTTTATCATGTTCTGTAGTATAAATGAAAATTTTATCATGTTCAGTAATTTAATATAAGAAAAAGATATTACAATTTATCTTTTCTATGCAGTTCATTAATTTTATCATGTTCTTTACTATAAATAAGTTCTCTAAAATAATTGCTAAGTCATAAAGTTGAATAATATGGTAAAAAGATAAAAGATAAAATAAGTTCATTAATTTCTATGATAATTACTAGTTATAAAAGATAAAATAAGTTCTCTAAAATAATTGCTAAGTCATACAGTTGAATAATATGGTAAAAGTATATAACAATATATCTTTTTTATGTAGTTTATTAATTTTATCATTTTCTGTAGTATAAATTAAAATTTTATCATGTTATGTAATTTAATAGAAGAAAAAGATATAACAATATATCTTTCTAATGCAATTCTTTAATTTTATCATGTTTTGTAGTATAAATGAAAATTTTATCATGTTCTGTAATTTAATAGAAAAAAAGATATAACAATATATCTTTTTTATGCAGTTCATTATTTTTATCATGTTCTGTAGTACAAATTAAATTTTTATCATGTTTTGTAATTTAATAGAAGAAAAAGATATAACAATATATCTTTTTTATGCAGTTCATTATTTTTATCATTTTCTGTAGTATAAATTAAAATTTTATCATGTTCTGCAATTTAATAGAAGAAAAAGATATAATAATATATCTTTCTAATGCAGATCTTTAATTTTATCATGTTCTGTAGTATAAATGAAAATTTTATCATGTTCTGTAATTTAATAAAAAAAAAGATATAACAATATATCTTTTTTATGCAATTCATTAATTTTATCATGTTCTGTAGTATAAATTAATTTTTTATCATGTTTTGTAATTTAATAGAAGAAAAAGATATAACAATATATCTTTTTTATACAGTTCATTATTTTTATCATGTTCTGTACTATAAATGAAAATTTTATCATGTTCTGCAATTTAATAGAAGAAAAAGATATAACAATATATCTTCTTTATGCAGTTCATTATTTTTATCATTTTCCGTAGTATAAATTAAAATTTTGCAAAATCATGTTCTGTAATCAAAACTGAATTTCAAATTTAAGAAATAGTTCAATATGTATGTCATGTGTTAATTGTTAGTTGCAAATATGCAATATTAATGATATAACTGAATTTTTGAACAAAATTACAATTTTGTAATTAACAATTTTAAAATGTTCAGTAAAATATCTTATTTTATTTCAGATTTAAAAAAGATATTTCATCTATCTTTTCAAAACTGCACTTCATATTTAAAAAAGATATCTGAAACTACTCTGATAAAGATATGATAACTACTCTGACTATTTTTCCAGAATAATAGTTGCCCTTTTAGCATGGTCGGCGGTGATGTAAAATCTATGACAATGCCTTTTACTACAGACAGATGCAGCTTCTTCAAGTCAAACATGAATCAGTTTCACAATGTGCGGAACATGCTAGTTGAATATCTTGTCTCAGACGCAGCTAAATCAGAAGCACTACACTCTATTGTGGTAAGATACGTGCTATTAGTGATATACTGGGCTGAGATGACTAGATTCTTCTTCGTGTTAGAGGCCCTACTAGCTTCTGTATCCCATGTCTTGTTTGTATTTAACAAGTTGTTCTTCTTTGTGTGAAAAAGATAAAAGTATTATCTTTATCTGAAAAAGATAAAAATATATACATTTTCAGCTGTTATAGAGTCAGTTCCTTGAATTTATATTTGCATTTATACATGTTCATGAGTTTAAAATGTTTTGTTCCTTGTATTTATATTTGCATTAAAATTATTTATGTACGTCCAACGAAATATTTCATGTAAATGTAGAGAATTGGAAAGTCATCAGAAAATATTTCGTGTTTATGCTATTATTAGTTCTGAGCTTAGCTATTGCAGCAGTAGATTACATGGATCAAGATATGTCACCTTATTTACTTTCGTCTTATTCGTCTCGATGATGAATTTGTATTTCTAATGTTAATTAGCAAGATGTAACACAACTGATGTTAATTTGACGATGAAATTTTGATAAATGATCATGAAATTTCAATGGCTAATTGGATTCTAATGCTCAGTTAAGAAAGATAAAAGCATTTATCTTTTGTTGAAAATATGTTACTACTGCATTTTTTTTGAATATTACTAAATATTATTTATTTTTGTCATAGAGCATTACAAACAAATAATAACATGTGATAGTACATGAAATATCCTCATATAGATACAATACGCTGTTAATAACAAATTATGTCACGAGCTTAAAAATATTATCAATAAAAGATAAAATTATTTATCTTTCTTCAAAAAGCAGTAGAACCATATTACACATTACAAACTCATGGTCAGTTATCTGAATAGCATCATGGTAATGACCCGCATTTTTCACGGTCAAATAATTTATTAATTTAATTATTTTATATAGTGGGGTGCCAAATAAATATAAGTACACTATAAACATCAAACTTGAAAGCAATGTGGTGAATTCACGATTTAAACTAACAAAAAAAATATCCTCAAATAGATATCAAAGGCTAAGCTAATGATTGTAACATCAACAATATTAGTGAATAAAAAAATGAAAGCCGTGAATGAAGGACTGATGAAATGAAGAATAAACGAATAACGAAAATTAAGGAAGAATAAGTAAACATAAGTTTAAAACATGTTAATAGCATGAGAGTGCATCATTTACCAATGCAAATAATTATTAATGGCCGGCTTGTTCGCATAAATGAAGGGATGACCAAAAATTTCATTGTGCTAGAAGTAGAGCATCCGTAGTTGCATTGAATAAACCTTTCATGATGATAAGATCGTACAAGCATCAGTGGTTCATTTCAACTAAGGAATACCTCGTGTGTGTTAAAGGACTTCATTGGTGTAGCCTTGTCTAACATATTCAATGCGTGGTATGTGAATACTCGGAGTCCACGAAGCAACCTACTGCACCGTTCCTTCTCCACTAAGAAATTGGAATATTAAAATAAAAATATCCTAAAATATCTCCATTCATTTGTCTATATAAACCACCACTATAATGACCTAATTTCCCAATCTCTTCTGTTGCTTTTCTAAGCAGCCAGCCTCTTTATCCAAAACGAGAAAATGTCCGTCTTCAAATTTTCTAGAAAATCACATAACAATCTCTAAATTCCAATATCTATATATTTGTAACCACCATAAATTGGTCTTCATGCTAATGCCCTCTTCTAATGGAGCGCATGTTCTTGCTGGAAGGAGGTAGTGGGAGTCGAGACTTAGGGTTTACTGGATGCAAGCTTAAGTTGTTGGCTGTTCAAAGTACATGAGTGCGAGTTTGGCAGAGTTCCGGAGCAGGTTTCTAATTGTAGGAGAAGTATTTGGTGAGGTCAGTTTCGAAACCGATGGGTTGAGCAGTGGCATCCGCAGTAGAATGGAAGGGGAGAAGGAGAAGAAGGAGTATGGCATAGGAGTAGGGTGATGACAACTTTGAGTGCGGTTGGGTAAGTGTTTGAAGAGGATGAGCTGTATTTCACCGTTGAAATGTTTATGTCTGGAGAGCGGTTTTGTTGGGTAGTAGGGATGCGGTTGTACAGGATCGAAAGTTGAATGGGGTAGAATTGCTTTGATATTTGGTGAAATGAAAGGGTGCAGGGGTGATACGTGAGTACTTATAGGGAGGACTGTTGGTTTATATTATGTCCTTGTTTAAGATAATGGGAGGATGGTAGTTGGTGGATCGGAGAAACTGTTAAGGGAAGTATTCGTAGGAGATGGAGGCGGCACAACAGAAATGGTATGGGGTGGTGTAGTTAAGTGGTTGTGCGATGGTGAATTTGTATATATTGGTAAAAAACGATGGAGGAATTTAGGCGCAGCAGTGATGTTCAGTTTTGGTAGGATCTTGAAAACTTGAAGATCAAGTACTGTGTGATTTTAAGCACGAAGGATAAGTGGATGTATCCGATTTGAAGTTCTGTTAAGTAAGAAAGGATCGCAAGGTTTTTCCTATACGTTGCGCCAACTACTGATAATGCGAGTGGGAGAAGACACTAGAGATTGATGAAATGGATACCGGATGATAGAGATTGTAAAGTGTAAAATATTGGGTATTTTTGTTTGATTTTAAATAGTAGAGAGGAGGAGCGGTTTACATTCGAAGTTGACCATTGAAGTTGCTGTAGAAGTTGGGATCGAACTAATAAGGACGGGGAAGAAAGAGTTTAGCAGAATGACGTGGACTAGTTGGTTATATAAAAGGTTAATTAATATTAGCAAATTTAGTTTTAATTTGATTTATAATGAATCGTATAACTGGTGTAATGTATAAATCTATCATACTGTATCAGAATGTGACGAAATCAGATTCGACAAGATCGTATGAACGGACACCTCACTATGGAACTGACGGGAAGCGAATCAAAGCTTGTTTGAATTCATGGCGAAATAAATTGTTTGATTCAAATCAAACAAACAGTTTATCGTTCTTTAACGATGAACTGCCAATGTGAGTAAAACTCACCAACTCTGAACAGTTTATAATTTCATGTTGTATTTTTAGAACTGTTAAACATTGGCTGATTGACTGTGTGTTGACTGTTTGATTGAACTGCTAGTCAGTTAGTTGAATTTCTATATTGATTCTGTTTAACAGAATATATCATATGGAACTGAAAGTGATGTTATCTATATTGTTTAACGTCTGTGATGCAGGGAAACAGATTGGAGGAATCCAACTGGATTCCTTAACATTTATTTTTACTGTGATTCATATATTGTGATATATGATGTGATAAATAATCTGTTGTTGATTTTGTATGTTTGGACGATATTTATCGTTGTTATATGGTATGTTAAATACCATAAGAAATACTGGATGTGGGAAAGCGGATTTTCAAAGTGTATTTTGAAAATGAACTATTTATATAAAATCGATGGATTTTATATAGAAAAGGAAAAGGATTTTTATAAAAGAAAATATTTATAAAATCGAAGGATTTTATGAAAAGAGATATTTATTTAGAAATAAATAAATAGGATTAAAAAGGTTATTTATTTAGAAAATAAATAAAGGAGTTAAAAGGAGATATTTATTTACGAAATAAATAAAGTTAAAAAGAAAATATTTATTCGTTAAATAAATAGGAAATATATTTGTAAACCAAATGTTAAAGGAAATATATTTGTAAACCAAATGCTAAAGGAAATATATTTGTAAACCAAATGTTAAGGGAAATATATTTGTAAACCAAATATAAAGGAAAATATTTGTCAAACAAATAGAAAGAGAAAATATTTGTAAAACATTTACAAATAGGATTTAAAGGAGATATTTGCAAAACAGTTACAAATAGATTAAATGGGATTATTTATTTATTTAGGGAATAAAAAGAATTAGAATAAAGGAATATTTATTTGAGAAAATAAATAGAATAAAGGAAATATTTATTTAGACAATAAATACGATATTTTAAAAGGAGTTAGAAATAATCAGTTAGAGTTAAAGGAGTAAATCGAATATAGTTTATTTGAAAGGAGTTAATCAATTCGAGTCAACCAGTTAGAGTTAATCAGTTAGAGTAAATCGATTAGAGTCAAATCGAACTAGAGTTATCCAAATATAGTTAATCGAATATTAGTTATTCGAATAAGAGTTAATCAAATAGAGTTAAAACAATATTAGAAACTCACTAGAGATTAGTTAAGTCGAATTGTTTTCTAAGTGTGGATCTGATGTTGGTTTCGACCTTCGGGGTTTATACTTGGGAAGCTGTTCTCTTATTAGTTTATAGTTAAATTCTGATAGTTGTGGAATGGTAGTAATTGATGATTGATCGATAGTATTTCCATTTGGAAATAATATCGTTGTTTGCACACGTGTTTTCATTTGATAGTTAACTCACCGACTATCAAAGTTTTGACCATTTAGCGTTGTTAATATGGAGAGACCGGTTGGATTATTATCCGAAAAACCACTCTGTATTGGCATAAGCGTTGCGAATCATATATGCCAAAGGAAATTGGAGACGGAGTAAAGTGCAAGGGCTATTGTATAAATCTTAGATAACAGTGCCTAAGATGGATATACTGAATAATACCTTCGGCTCATCCTGTTCCTGGACGACTTGTATGGACGGATGTCTGATAGAGTATTTCCAGAGATCACGTATATTGATTTCTCCAACCGTACCAAGAGTGGAAGCGGAGAAGGAAACTTCTTTTAGCTAACACATAATGTATTGTTGAGGACGTCAATCGGTGATTGGATGGATTTGATGATGTGGCATTCAAAGTGAATCTGTTGAGATGATAAAGCGTAGCTTCTAGCCTCACATCCGGTAAATGACAGAAATCGGGCAGGCAGCATGGCTATGTAGGTCGCACCTATTAGGGTGTATAATCACCTGATCTAGGGTTTCATTTATTTCTAAAAATCTATTGTCGATACTGTCCCATTCGGGAAACGGTTGCTGATCCCAACCGTTGGTGATATACATTCGATACACTCAAGCAAATGAGTGGTCGGCCATGTGTGGCCGGGTTGCAAGATGTTCTTGTTGAACCCAGTGTATTCCTCTCTAGAGGTACACTATCGGAAGGTGGTTTCATACCTTGTCATAGTTGGAAATCCATTACCCAATACGTGCTTGCAGTTTTGATTGTATACTATATATGTAGAACGTGAGATGAAAGCGTTTCTGCTAGATGAATATCATATTGTGGTTGATAGACATTATTATAATATCAAAAGGTTTTTGATGTAAAGATATTTTGGATTCTCATAAGGGAAAAACCCGTTCCGTTATACGGCGTGTTCTTATGAGATATTAATTACCTGCTTGAACTGTTTTTAAACTGTTTTACTCATACCAGTCCCATGACTGACCCGGAGTTTATTTTGTTTTGTTTTCTCTAAACTCTTGGGTGCCCAATTTTGTACGGGCAGTCAAGTAGTCGGGATTTACAGATATACTTGGAGAGCTTGGAGCATGAGGCTTCAAGATCATATAGCTATTGTTTGTTTCCGCTGTGTTGTAAGTGTTGTACTTTGAAATGAAATGTATATTCAAGTACAGATTTATATTTCAAAGATATGTTATATATTATATGTTATTCGTTCCGCTGTGAGGTTCGTGTTACTCTGATGTTGTGTTCTTCTTCTTTTTCTTCTTATTCTTCTTCTTCTATTCTAAGTTTCTATCTTATCTTTCCTCACCCTCTAATTTCTTTCGTTAATGACTGGTATTTTCGATCCTTGGATGTTCGATAGGTGTTGTATATCGGATAACCAAGATCCTCAAAATCCCGGGTCATTACAGTTGGTATCAGAGCATAAGTTAAGTTATTACCTTGGCTCTGTGGCGTGACTCGGTAGAGATAGGGTTAGTAATACCCTAGATTGAGTTTGAGTCTATATATACGAGTGAACGTATTTGTTATTCAATATAAAATTGTTTTATATTGTGGAGATTTATTGGTGAGTTATTTATGAATTTCTGGTCGATCAATTTGATCCACTGTATCGATAGGGGTTACTAAACACTTGAATACGATGAACCATCATGGTATGTTTTGAAAAGAGGGTAAATGAAATAATTTTACCCAAGGTATATTTGATATAGATATTGAATTAATAATATATGAGATATATTAGTTGTTATTATAATCGAGTAAGATTATAAATATAATGGTTATGTAAGTAATCTATCAAAATTCATATAAGTGAAATATATGAAATCGAAATGAATTAAATCTGAAATTTAAACCAGAAATTGAATTAAAATTCTGGAAAATTGGATAAGTGGTTGTAAATGAATCTGGATTAAGTATAAGTAAATTTTAAGATCCTGGGAGATTTTAAATTGTTTACAACATTGTGAAAGGATATTTTGAACTGATTTCAAAATGGAAATATTCAAAAATGGTTTTGAAAAGTGATATAGTATTGAACTCACTTCGATTGCTGGAAAAAAAATTCTGATGATGACAGCTGCATCATCAGTGTTCATTTTCGAGTTGGTAAGTGACGAATTACTACCAGGAATACTGTTTTGAATTTGTTTTGGGGAAAAACAAGTTGTGTTGAATTTCAAAAAGGAAAATTTGATTTTTGAAAGAGGTAAACTGTTTAAAAACTTCCAGGAAGAAAAGGTTGTTTGAATTAAAACAAATTAAAGTAGAATTTGAAAAATTCAATAGAATTGAGATTGAATTAAAAGCAAGTTATGTGAAAATCGTATTGAAATAGATTGATGTCAAGTGGAATTAGACTTGATTAGAGATATTCTGGAATTGTATTGGATTGATGAGTTAAGGATTTTGAATCAAGAATAGTGCTTGAGTTTGAAATGAAATTCGACTTAGGTATAAGTGAATGGCTGTGTTAAAGATAAATTGATTTAAGATCAAGTTGGAATTGCATTGGTACGTGTTGGATTGATAACAGGTGAAAGTGATAGGGTTGATATGCCCGACAAAAAGGTACAAGTTTATATTTGATATAAGCATGAGATTTATGAGCCGAATTGGCAAGCCGCTTGGCTGTTTGATTTTCTTTTGGGATGGAGATGGCCCAAAAAGGAGAGTGGTGGTTTGGCGTATTGACCAGTACAAAGGAGGTTATAGCGAAATTTTTCGAAAAGTTAAGGCATTAGAAAATTTTCAGGATTTTTGAAAATTTTCGTTGATAAGAATTAATTAATAATTTAATTGAAATTAAATTGGTTCAGTTGAAACTGAAAGTAAGAAGTGAGCAAATATGTTCTAACCAGTCGATAGGGTCGTTCTCTACCTTAGCAATTTCGAGGACGAAATTATTTTAAGTGGGGAAGATTGTAATGACCCGCATTTTTCACGGTCGAATAATTTATTAATTTAATTAATTTATATAGTGGGGTGCCAAATAAATATAAGTACACTATAAACATCAAAATTGAAAGCAACGTGGTGAATTCACGATTTGAACTAACAAAAAGAATATCCTCAAATAGATATCAAAGGCTAAGCTAATGATTGTAACATCAACAATATTAGTGAATAAAAAAATGAAAGCCATGAATGAAGAACTGATGAAATGAAGAATAAACGAATAACGAAAATTAAGGAAGAATAAGTAAACATAAGTTTAAAACATGTTAATAGCCTGAGAGTGCATCATTTACCAATGCAAATAATTATTAATGGCCGGCTTGTTCGCATAAATGAAGGGATGACCAAAAATTTCATTGTGCTAGTAGTAGAGCATCCGTAGTTGCATTGAATAAACCTTTTATGATGATAAGATCATACAAGCATCAGTGGTTCATTTCAACTATGGAATACCTCGTGTGTGTTAAAGGACTTAATTGGTGTAGCCTTGTCTAACATATTCAATGTGTGGTATGTGAATACTCGGAGTCCACGAAGCAACCTACTGCACCGTTCCTTCTCCACTAAGAAATTGGAATATTAAAATAAAAATATCCTAAAATATCTCCATTCATTTGTCTATATAAACCACCACTCTAATGACCTAATTTCCCAATCTCTTCTGTTGCTTTTCTAAGCCGCCAGCCTCTTTTTCCAAAACGAGAAAACGTCTGTCTTCAAATTTTCTATAAAATCACATAAAAATCTCTAAATTCCAATATCTATATATTTGTAACCACCATAAATTGGTCTTCATGCTGATGCCCTCTTCTAATGGAGCCCATGTACTTGCTGGAAGGAGGTAGTGGGAGTCGCGACTTAGGGTTTACTGGATGCAAGCTTAAGCTGTTGGCTGTTTGAAGTACATGAGTGCGAGTTTGGCAGAGTTCCGGGGCAGGTTTCTAATTGTAGGAGAAGTATTTGGTGAGGTCAGTTTCGAAACCGATGGGTTGAGCAGTGGTATCCGCAGTAGAATGGAAGGGGAGAAGGAGAAGGAGTACGGCAGAGGAGTGGGGTGATGACAACTTTGAGTGCGGTTGGGTTAGTGTTTGAAGAGGATGAGAAGTATTTCGCCGTTGAAATGTTTATGTCTGGAGAGCGATTTTGTTGGGTAGTAGGGATGCGGTTGTACAGGATCGAAAGTTGAATGGGGGTAGAATTGCTTTGATATTTGGTGAAATGAAAGGGTGCAGGGGTGATACGTGAGTACTTATAGGGAGGACTGTTGGTTTATATTAGGTCCTCGTTTAAGATAATGGGAGGATGGTAGTTGGTGGATCGGAGAAACTGTTAAGGGAAGTATTCGTAGGAGATGGAGGCGGCACAACAGAAATGGTATGGGGCGGTGTAGTTAAGTGGTTGTGCGATGGTGAATTTGTATATATTGGTTAAAAACGATGGAGGAATTTAGGCGCAGCAGTGATATTCGGTTTTGGCAGGATCTTGAAAACTTGAAGATCAAGTACTGTTTTATTTTAAGCACGATGGATAAGTGGATGTATCCGGTTCGAAGTTCTGTTAAGTAAGAAAGGATCGCAAGGTTTTTCCTATAGGTTGCGCCAACTACTAATAATGCGAGTGGGAGAAGACACTAGAGATTGATGAAATGGATACCGGATGATAGAGATTGTGAAGTGTAAAATATTGGGTATTTTTGTTTGATTTTAAATAGTAGAGAGGAGGAGCGGTTTACATTCGAAGTTGACCATTGAAGTTGCTGTAGGAGTTGGGATCGAACTAATAAGGACGGGGAAGAAAGAGTTTAGCAGAATGACGTGGACTAGTTGGTTATATAAAAGGTTAATTAATATTAGCAAATTTAGTTTTAATTTGATTTATAATGAATTGTATAACTGGTGTAATGTATAAATCTATCATACTGTATCAGAATGTGACGAAATCAGATTCGACAAGATCGTATGAACGGACACCTCACTATGGAACTGACGGGAAGCGAATCAAAGCTTGTTTGAATTCATGACGAAATAAATTGTTTGATTCAAATCAAACAAACAGTTTATCGTTCTTTAACGATGAACTGCCAATGTGAGTAAAACTCACCAACTCTGAATAGTTTATAATTTCATGTTGTATTTTTAGAACTGTTAAATATTGGCTGATTGACTGTGTATTGACTGTTTGATTGAACTGCTAGTCAGTTAGTTGAATTTCTATATTGATTCTGTTTAACAGAATATATCATATGGAACTGAAAGTGATGTTATCTATATTGTTTAACATCTGTGATGCAGGGGAAACAGATTGGAGGAATCCAACTGGATTCCTCAACATTTATTTTTACTGTGATTCATATATTGTGATATATGATGTGATATATAATCTGTTGTTGATTTTGTATGTTTGGACGATATTTATCATTGTTATATGGTATGTTAAATACCATAAGAAATACTGGATGTGGGAAAGGGGATTTTCAAAGTGTATTTTGAAAATGAACTATTTATATAAAATCGATGGATTTTATATAGAAAAGGAAAAGGATTTTTATAAAAGAAAATATTTATAAAATCGAAGGATTTTATGAAAAGAGATATTTATTTAGAAATAAATAAATAGGATTAAAAAGGTTATTTATTTAGAAAATAAATAAAGGAGTTAAAATGAGATATTTATTTAGGAAATAAATAAAGTTAAAAAGAAAATATTTATTGGTTAAATAAATAGGAAATATATTTGTAAACCAAATGTTAAAGGAAATATATTTGTAAACCAAATGTTAAGGGAAATATATTTGTAAACCAAATATAAAGGAAAATATTTTTCAAACAAATAGAAAGAGAAAATGTTTGTAAAACATTTACAAATAGGATTTAAAGGAGATATTTGTAAAACAATTACAAATAGATTAAATGGGATTATTTATTTATTTAGGGAATAAATAGAATTAGAATAAAGGAATATTTATTTGAGAAAATAAATAGAATAAAGGAAATATTTATTTAGAAAATAAATACGATATTTTAAAAGGAGTTAGAATTAATCAGTTAGAGTTAAAGGAGTAAATCGAATATAGTTTATTTGAAAGGAGTTAATCAATTAGAGTCAACCAGTTAGAGTTAATCAGTTAGAGTAAATCGATTAGAGTCAAATCGAACTAGAGTTATCCAAATATAGTTAATCGAATATTAGTTATTCGAATAAGAGTTAATCAAATAGAGTTAAAACAATATTAGAAACTCACTAGAGATTAGTTAAGTCGAATTGTTTTCTAAGTGTGGATATGATGTTGGTTTCGGCCTTCGGGGTTTATACTTGGGAAGCTGTTCTCTTATTAGTTTACAGTTAAAATATGATAGTTGTGGAATGGTAGTAATTGATGTTTGATCGATAGTATTTCCATTTGGAAATAATATCATTGTTTGCACACGTGTTTTCATTTGATAGTTAACTCACCGACTATCAAAGTTTTGAACATTTAGCGTTGTTAATATGGAGAGACCGGTTGGATTATTATCCGAAGAACCACTCTGTATTGGCATAAGCGTTGCGAATCATATATGCCAAAGGAAATTAGAGACGGAGTAAAGTGCAAGGGCTATTGTATAAATCTTAGATAACAGTGCTTAAGATGGATATACTGAATAGTACCTTCGGCTCATCCTGTTCATGGATGACTTAAATGGACGGATGTCTGATAGAGTATTTCCAGACGATCACGTATATTGATTTCTCCAACCGTACAAAGAGTGGAAGCGGAGAAGGAAACTTCTTTTGGCTAACACATAATGTATTGTTGAGGACGTCAATCGGTGATTGGATGGATTTGATGATGTGGCATTCAAAGTGAATCTGGTGTGATGATAAAGCGTAGCTTCTAGCCTCACATCCGGTAAATGACAGAAATCGGGCATGCAGCATGGCTATGTAGGTCGCACCTATTGGGGTGTATAATCACCTGATCTAGAGTTTCATTTATTTCTAAAAATCCATTGTCGATACTGTCCCATTCGGGAAACGGTTGCTGATCCCAACCGTTGGTGATATACATTCGATACACTCAAGCAAATGAGTGGTCGGTCATGTGTGGCCGGGTTGCAAGATATTCTTGTTGAACCCAGTGTATTCCTCTCTAGAGGTACACTATCGGAAGGTGGTTCAATACCTTGTCATAGTTGGAAATCCATTACCCAATACGTGCTTGCGGTTTTGATTGTATACTATATATGTAGAACGTGAGATGAAAGCGTTTCTGCTAGATGATTATCATATCGTGGTTGATAGACATTATTATAGTATCAAAAGGTTTTTGATGTAAAGATATTTTGGATTCTCATAAGGGAAAAACCCGTTCCATTATACGGCGTGGTCTTATGAGATATCAATTACCTGCTTGAACTGTTTTTAAACTTTTTTACTCATACCAGTCCCATGACTTGACCCGGAGTTTATTTTGTTTTGTTTTCCCTAAACTCTTGGGTGCCCAATTTTGTACGGGCAGTCAAGTAGTCGGGATTTACAGATATACTTGGAGAGCTTGGAGCAGGAGGCTTCAAGATCATATAGCTATTGTTTGTTTCCGCTGTGTTGTAAGTGTTGTACTTTGAAATGAAATGTATATTCAAGTACATATTTATATTTCAAAGATATGTTATATATTATATGTTATTCGTTCCGCTGTGAGATTCGTGTTACTCTGATGTTGTGTTCTTCTTCTTCTTCTTATTCTTCTATTCTAAGTTTCTATCTTGTCTTTCCTCACCCTCTAATTTCTTTCATTAATGACTGGTATTTTCGATCCTTGGATGTTCGATGGGTGTTGTATATCGGATAACCAAGATCCTCAAAATCCCGGGTCATTACAATCATGTAACATCCGCGATTTTGACCGTTCAAATCGACAATGATCCTTAATGTCGACATAAACAAATCAAAAATACGGATAGTTATTAGGATAAAAAAATAATAAAAAGAAGAAAAAAGAAATCAAATACAGAATCTCGCTGCGGAAGGACAAAATATATTAAATAAATAACAGTTCGTGAAGCTGTTAAACATACATTTGATTATATTTACACAATTTATCAGAGTAAATTAACAAACAACCTACCAATATATGCAGCGGAATAATAATTTTAATACGTCTGTTGAGCTCCATCTTCATCTTCATAATGGAATCTTCGCTAACTGTAACTCGGTCTGACCCGAGCGTATTGCAAAAAAAAGAAACACAACAAACACTCAGATCAGAATTAAATCATTCTCATATTAGTTAAATCAAATTTCATGTAATATTATGAGTGCGATAACTTAAGGGATGTAACGGGAATTTCCATCTCTTAAGGATCCGTCAAACTAATACTATATAATATATTATAATACGCTATTATAATAATGTCTATGGTTAAATATAACATAATAAAATAGTGTAAGTGGGATTACCATTATTACCCTTACACCGTTTATACCGTTGCCGTACAGTTTGCATATAACACACCAGTACGTCAGCGGATAGGGATGCGCTATGATACGACAACGTTAAATCAAAATCGTAGGGGGCTCGATCAGGATAATATGACAAGGCACACAAGGAATGCCCAGAGTATTAATATACTAGTTGCACGCCCGGACTGGTGGTAATGCATAGCCGCGACTACCGCCCACCTCGAACAACACTCCCAAATCACGGATGCACATCAAATCAAATCAATCAAACCGAGGGACTATAGTAATAAAGGAAGAAGTGTTGCCGATGGAGGTAGCTAACCCAATTTGGTCACAGTATAGCCATGTTTTAGTCATTTTAATTATGACCCGAAGGTCAAGGATATCCATCATCGTTCTCTTTCTTCAAATCTATTAATCGCCTCTAAATCCATCCAACACCATTTCTGGAACTCCACCGCGTACACAGTTGTTAAAGTGGTTTTCGGTACTGGCAGAGAGTATGACAATATCCGATCCCGGTCTCTTTAACAACCCATCGTTTACATTTTTCACACCGATCGGTTCTTTTACATTTCAAAGAGGTCCGAACTTCATATCAAAATATCATGTTTTTCAAAATCATTTCAATAGTCAAAATAAAGTATTTCCAAATAAAATTCCCAATTAAAACCAACTTAATCCTCGAAGCAATTCCAACTTTTAAAATAATTTAAATATTAAAATAGTAAAAATATATATATAATAGTTTAGATGTATAATTGAAATAGTTTGAAAATAAATAGTTTGTTATTAAAATAGAATTATCATATTATCAAAAATCTATAGTTAAAACATTAAAGTAATTTATAAAATAAATAGTTAATTATAAAATGATTTATTTAAAATAGTTTATAAAATTGTTGGAAATACTATAGTTGGAATTATAATCGTTCCTTTAAAATTTCAATTAGACTAGAAGTCATATTCCAGTTTCAATTCAACCAACTCAATGTCAATATTTCAATTGTTTAAATTTCTATTTTACATTCATTTCAATTCAATCAATTTAATTCAAATGATAAAATTCTAAATCAGATTCTCAATTTTAATGATTTCTATTTATAACAAATATCGAATTCACAATTCATATATAATTCAAATCAATGTTGATTCATAATAAATTTCAAAGGTGGGTGAAACCATTCAATTTCAATAAATTCGATTTACACTATCTTTCACTTTATTTAACTTCAGTTACAATACTAATTTATTTCCTTTTTTTTGTATTTCAAAATTCAAGGTTCAAGTTCAAAGGAAATAAATTATAAAACATCGCTTATATTGTCTTTAAAACAATATTTCAAAATTCATGGTTAGTTTTTTATTTATTTAACCAACCGGTGTCCGTATATAATTTTCCATCCTATAGCCAAGTGATACTTAAATTTTAATTTTAGTATTTTGGGAAAGGATATATATCATTTCAATCCAAATCAGGGTCATATGTATTTATCATTTCAACCTACGTTCTTAATTCATTTTAATGATTAATCCCAGGTTTATTTGATGCCCGTAACATCTAGGGTAATGATTGGGATTAATCAGCACAAACAATGGTCATATATGAATAAATGTGAATAATAGATAAATTCACACAATTAACATCAATATGTCAAACATATCAAATTCAAGCCATTCATCACATCAATACATACAAACAGTTCAATATCGTATAAATTTACAAATTATCAGGTGTTAGGTTCTGAAACCGTAATTAGATGTCAAATTTTAACTTAACTGTAAAATTAAATCTAACAGTCAAATTAAACTACACTATCGATGCAAATCAATATAAATATGCAATTTAAACTGTCAAACATCAATCCAAACAATCATATCGAGACATAATATTATTTTAACTAATATTAGAATACTTTAGTTAAGCGTGAGTGGGTTAAATCACTCACCTTGGTTCTGAACGTGTTTGAAATCCAATTTAAGGCCCAAAATTTCACAGTCTTAGAATTCATTCAAACTAGCGCCATTGCGAAGAGCTCGTCAATACGATTCTAACGCAACAAACCGCACGTCAAACTAAGTTCGTATGAAAAAGTTATACACGTTATACAAATTTGTAATTAAATTATAACGAAACAAACAACACTTTCTCACCTCAAATAAATGTCATGTCATCCTTCTTCTCTCCCATCTAAAATGTTGTTACAGCAAATTTCGAATCACTCATGTCCAAAAATAGCCCCCTTCACTTCCACCTTCCATGCTCATCTCTTCACGAAATGCCAAACCGATTTCACCGTTATTCTTCTTTTCAAAATCTCTACCAAGACATCATCAACCCAACCAACTCAGTCATCACAATAAAACATCGTTCCCATGTGTTCTTCACGCATGATGCTATAGGTATCGTCATCTTTTTCTGTCGATTCTCCTCAAATTTTGCCACCCAAACTCAAATTCGATGTCCGATTCATGCTTTAATCTCTATGTAAATCAAAAAAATCTCAACCCTACTTTATTCCATTTACTATAAAAATATATTTGAAGCCACATAAATTTTATTGGAACCTTCTAATTTGCATACCTAGAAGAAGCTCTTGTCTATACAAGTCGAATGAATCTAAAATCAAGTGATTTCGTTGAGTATTGTGGAAGATTTAATTTTTTTGAAGATGAAATGGTGTCGTGGCTTTTGTTTTTTCACGTTGTCATTTGATAGAAAATGATGACCATTGAATAAATGAATTAGCAAACATAAATGAAGAATGCTAAGGTTTCAGAATTAAATATTATTTATACATTAGATTTCCAAATTTTTCATCTTTATCACTTATTGTAAGTGTAACGACCCGGATTTTGAGCGACTTTGGTTACGACATAAACTCGATGTCGATAACCAAAACATCGAAAAATCCTGGTAATTAATGAAAGAAATTGGAGGGTGAGGATAAATAAGATAGAAACTTAGAATAGAAGAAGAAGAAGAACACAACATCAGAGTAACACGAACCTCACAGCGGAACGAATAACATATAATATATAACATAACTTTGAAATATATTAGTTATGTATACAATAGCACTTATCAGAGTACATCACTTACAACACAGCGGAAATAAACTATAGCTATATGATCCAGAAGCCTCCTGCTCCAGCTCTTCAAGTATATCTTTAAATCCCGACTACTTGACTGCCCGTACAAATTTAGGCATCCAAGAGTTTAGGGAAAACAACAAAGTAAACTCCGGGTTAGTCATGGGACTGGTATGAGTAAAATAGTTTAAACAGGTATATGAACAAGTAAACGATATATCATAAGACCACGCCGCAGAACGGAACGAGTTTTTCCCTTATGAGAATCCAAAATATCTTTATATCAAAAACCTTTTGATATTATAATAATGTCTATGTACAAATAGATATCAACTAGCAGAAACGCTTTCATCTCACGTTCTACATATATATTATACAATCAAAATCGCAAGCGCGTATTGGATAATGAATTTCCAACTATGACAAGGTATGGAACCACCTTCCGACCAATGTACTCTAGGAACGATACACCGGAGTTCAACAAGAACATCTTGCAACTCAGCCACACATGACCGACCACTCATTTCGCTTGAGTGTATCGAATGTACATCACCAACGGTTGGGATCAGCAACCGTTCCCGTATATATATGGGACAGCATTGATAGATTTAAGAAACAAATGAATATTCTCTAGATAGGTGATTATACACCCTACTTCGGTGCGACTGACTTAGCCATGCTGCCTGCCCGATTTCTGTCATTTACCGGTTGATGAGGCTAGAAGCTACGCTTTATCATTACATCAGATTCACTTCGAATGCCACATTGTTAGATCCATCGAAAATCACTAATTGGCGTCTATAACAGTACGTTACGTGTTAGCTAAAGAAGTTTCCTTCTCCGCTTCCACTCTTGGTATAGTTGAAGAAATCAATGTACGTGACCTTTCTGGAAATACTCTATCAGACATCCATCTTCATTCACTTAAAATGTCACATCGTCATACCCACCAAATCACATATTGACTTATCCAAAAATAACACGGGTATACAGCTAAGAGAAACGAATTCCTCCGCAACCAAACGTGAATACGTTTGAACAGATCAACTTACGCAACCTATTGGACATACTCTGTCAGACTTTCGTCCATACAAGTTGTCCTTGGACTGGACAAACCGAAGGCACTATTCAGTATATCCATCATATTCACTGTTATCTAAGACTTATACAACAGCCCTTGCACTTTACTCCGTCTTCAATTATCTTTGGCATAAATGATTCGCAACGCTTATGCCAATACAGAGTGGTTCTTTGGATAACAATCCAACCGGTCTCTCCATATTAACAACGTTGAAATGGTCAAAACTTCGATAGTCTGTGATTTAACCATCAAAGAAAAACAAGTGTGCAAACAATGATATTATTCCCAGATGGAAATTATATCGGTAAATCATCAACATATGTCTATATATATATATTCACATTGCCTTATTTTCTATGTTTAGAAAATATATGTTATTAACACTGGAAAACGTTTTCCATTTGCTTATTTACAAATCACTACTCTTCCCCAACTATCAGTCCCTGACTGTGAACTAGTATGAGAACAATTCCCTAAGTATAAATCCCGAAGGCCGAAACCAACATCAGATAGGCACTTAGAAAACCATTCAATTTACTAATCTCTAGTCAGTTCTAATTTTACTTAACTCTATTTGATTAACTCTGATTGATTAACTCTAATTGATTAACTCTAACTGGTCAACCTTAATTAATTAACTCTAACTGGTTTTACTTGGTTTGACTAACTCCATTTATTAACTTGACTGACAAATTCAACTCGATTAACTGAACTAATCACTTTGATTAACTCGACAAATTCACTTTGGTTAACTTAACCAATTCACTTAACTAATTCACTTAGTTTAACTTAACTAATTCACTTTGATTAATCTAACTATTCACTTAACTCCTGTCGAATAAACTATATTCGATAACTCCTCTAACTCTACTCGAATAAACTATATTCGATTATCTCCTTAAATCTATTCGATTTGATAACTCCCCTTTTCGAATAACCAATATTCGATTAACTCACAATATTCGACTACTCACTTCGAATAACTAATAATTGATAACTCCTTCGAATAAACTATATTCGATAATCTCCTCTCGAATAACTAGATTCGATTAACTTAACTTATTTAACTTAACTTGATTAACTCCTATCGAATGACTAGATTCGATCAACTTAACTTATTTAACTCATCTTGATTAACTCCTATCGAATGACTAGATTCGATTTAACTCCATTCGCTTGACTCTAGATCGCAACGATCACAATGGTTACGCCTGACTCCCTCGGGAAACATCCGACCGCCTTACGCTATTTACATCCCTGCGAATTACGCTAGCAGTCGTACGAGATGGCAACTTACCCTGAATACTATGTTTGACAAACTCTGTCTCAAATAACTATATTTGATTAACTCTAGTTCGTTTTAACTCTAATCGATTAACTCTAACTGAGTAACTCTAACTCGATCAACTCGACTTGATTAACTCGACTTACTTAACTCAACTGGTTAACTTGACTTACTTAACCCAACTGGTTAACTTGACTTACTTAACTCACTGGTTAACTTGACTTACTTAACCCAACTGGTTAACTTGACTTACTTAACTCACTGGTTAACTTGACTTACTTAACTCACTGGTTAACTTGAATTACTTAACTCACTGGTTAACTTGACTTACTTAACTCACTGGTTAACTCTATTGAACTGGTTAACTCTACTGAACTGGTTAACTCTACTGAACTGGTTAACTCTACTGAACTAGTTAACTCTATTCAACTAACTCGACTCGACTAACCCCTTTCGAATAGCATATTTGTTTTACTAACTTTCGAATACCATATTCGATTTACTCCCTTCGAATACCATATTCGATTTAACTCCTTTCGAATACCATATTCGATTTACTTTATTCACTTTATAAAGATTTCCTTTTTAACAACGTTTTATACATTTGAAAAGATTTACTTTTAAATAACGGTTCTACACTTTAAAAATGATTTCCTTTTTATAACGTTTCCTTTTCAATTCTATTTGTAAATGGTTTACAAATATTTCCTTTTCAAATTTATTCTTGAAATATTCTAACTCCTTAAATTCTATGAAAAATTCGCCATAACCTCCTTTGTAACGGGAGCATCGGGAAAATCCCCAAACCCGCCACACAGGCCTTTCCATTCAAAAAGAAAATGGTTTGTAATTATTTCCTTTTTGAATATCTCCTATTTATAAATATTCCAATTTATAAACATTTCTTATTTATAAATATTCCACTTTATAAATATCTCTTATTTATAAATATCCCATTTTATAAATATTCTATTTTCAATATCACTTTGAAAATCCCCTTATCAACATTTCGGTATGTTATGGTATTCAATCATATCAAATCACGATGTTCAATATCGTCCAAGTACATATAATCGCCCACAGATTTTATATCACATCATATAACAATATATGAAAAACAATAAAATAACTGTTGAGGAATCCAGTCGGATTCCTCCAACCTGTCTTCCTGCATCACAGATGTTACATAGTATAATCAACATCACTTCCAGTTAAATATGAAATATTTTGTTAACAGAATCAATATATAACTATTTAACTATTTATATATATATATATATATAATATTCACTAACTGACTAGCAGTTCAATCAAACAGTCAACACACAATCAAACAGACAATTTCTAACAGTTCTAAAAATACAACATGAAATTATAAACTGTTCAGAGTTAGTGAGATTTACTCACAGTTGCGCGTTAACCGCTAAATAATCGGTTTGCGTTCTTTGATTGAGTCGGACAATTTATTTTGCTATAAATTGTAACGGACTCCAATTGACTCGCGGTCAGTTCCATTGTGTAGTGTCCGTCCATACGATCCTATTGGATCTCATTTTGCTTGATTCCTTTCAACTCCTTCCAGTGACGCTCAACCCTGAAGAAGATCACCAATGTTACAAATCAAAGCTCCATGAACAGGAATGACAGGAATCCACTGATTCTTATGAAGTACTTGAAGGCCTCCATGACCGTCTTGCATAAGCAAAGTTAAGAATGTAGGATCTGCATGTTTTGTTGTTCCTACTACAATCCATGGTTCAGGACATAGAGGGTAGTAATGGAAAAGTGTATTCTGTATCGCTGTTAGATCAATACTCTTCAAGTAGCTTGGATCCAAATTCAGCGCCTATGACAATAGTTCATATATAGTTTCAGCAACCTTTTCCATGTGTTGCCTATATTCCAATATTTCCTCTCTGAAAACATTTGGTATTTCTTCAATGTTCAAAGATCCATCGAATTTAATCCCAACTGTATCTCTCCAATCCGCAGCCAAGGAAGTAAACAGATGATAATTCGAATTATAAGCTACTTTTGCGTTCATCTCTCTGGTACAATACTTTGCCTTGTTATCAACATCCAGTTCATGAAACTTCCTATTACCAAGCATCATATTATCAAGTATGCTCATGGGTATCCCATGGTTTATTACCTGAAAAAAAAGCCCCATTTATTTGATGCATCAAGTACTTCCCGTATCACTCTTTTGCGTCCTTGCTCCAGTAGTATTCTCTTCACCGTTTTCTGCAGACACAAGCTCCCATCTGCTGTGTTCACCCCTCACGTTTTAGCCAAACTCTCGCCTTCTAGTTCAAACCGAACTCCACACCAAAACACACAACTCCATCAAATCATTTGAAATCCGTTCGTCATCCTCACGCCCTGTGTAATACTGCTTGCGACATGTCTCTGCTTCGATCTTCGGACCCCCCTACCAGCGCCTGTTCGGCCTTCGACCCAGCTCCGGCGTATATCCCCATGGCCGACGCTGATGGGAACAAAATAAATGCGAACTACTTGTGTTCGAATTCAGGGAACAAAAGTACCAAAGGGAGCTCTTGTTCTGAGGATTTAAATGAATCGAATATCGGATTCTTTGGTTGAGTAATTGATTTTTTATTTATGTTCAAAGATCCCGATTTTTGTTTTAGAAGAGAAGGAGCTGGCGGCTTCAATTTGGTTTACTGAAAACGTTGGTTTTAGGTTTTAAGGAAAGTAGAAGGAAGGGTTATTTATAGCTTTCGAAACTCAGTACTTAAGTAAATATATGGTATGTGATTGTCATACGTTTCCTTTACTGTTTGAGTACTTGTTTCCGTATTTTCTTGCATTTTCCTGAACCAGTAGAGGACGATGGCGTATGGTATTATATACAAACAGAGTGTCCCTATGCATATATGTGGCCTTAGGCTTGTATATTTCCATATGAAGTAACGATGTACTGTAACATTCATGTGTCTACTGAGGATTAGCTTGCATGAAATTATGTACACTTTGAACAAGAGGAAACACAACAACATTACTTCACTCTTAAGGTAGGGGGTACCTTGGAGGTCTATCGCATTAATGAAGAGGCATTAATGAAGAGGGGACGTGTGAGAGAAAATGTCAAAATAGGGGATGGTCGCTTAAAGGATATCTTGTTGCACACTAATTTGTTCACATATGAGTTCCTACGGACTGAAATAAAAACAGCGTCGTGATGAGCAATGTGCCACGATTTCACAAATATAATAATACCGGTAGATTAACTCATATTGTGGAACCCCAAAATATTGATTACAGGGTGCAAAAATTACTCCAAATAAAAAGTTGCTTATTTAATTAATTAAAAATTACCATAAAATTCTAAAAATTAAATTATCACTATGTCTCAAAAGAACCTTGTCTGAATTCAAACCCGATATTCAAATATTTTTATATAACCGTTATGGCCACGAACGAATATACCGCTGTTTTTCTGAATATTTGATTTGGACATAAATCAAAACCTACACAACGAAATCCCCATTTTTCTCTTCCACTAGAAAGATATACTCCACCAGCTCCACACGTTTCTTGTTTCACAGAAATCCGATTTAAAACGAACCTTGTATATCCAGTAGAAGTTCAAATCGCCAAATAGCGAACTGCCGTGCCATTTGAGCTCGATTTTAATTATATTATAATTATACGTTCAAACTGTCGTCGATTGAATATATTCGTCAATATAATTCAACTCTAAGCTGATTAAATCTAAGGGACGACCCTGTTCACATAATATTGTGATTTCCAATATTTTTGATTATTTCTGAATTAAATATATTATTTAATTATTTAATTTAATTAAATATTCACTATAATTTAATTAACGACGATTTTAATTCCCTAAATCACTATTTATATAATTAAAAAAAATAATTATAATACCTCTGACAATGCGGGTCATTACAGTAAGTTACCTAAAATTTAGCCTTTATTTACATATGTTACATTCATATCTTGTAGTCATCATCTTAACAATACAAATTTATTTAAATTGATTTAGTTTAAGTTCCCAATATATATATATATATATCACTTTGATTACTTGGACCTTTACTATAATTTGTAAAACAAATTAACATATTTATTTATATAATAAAATATTCATTTTACGAAACTGTATATGGATAGTTTTGTAACCTGATGCGTTTTTATCTGTCGATATATTTGCTACATTACATTAGATGCCAACAATAATTTAGCCCATCGTAAAAGGAAGTATAAGATTTGTTGGCATGCAAATAAGAATGTTCCATTTTAACATATTTGTCCTTTCATTGAAATTTGAAATAATACAACGTGCATGACAATTCAAACATTTACAACAATCATTGATATTAAAACATTACAAAACTATATATATATACACGAAAACGTAAGTAAAAGATATATCATTAAATCATACTAAAAATTAAAGACCATGTTAAATTGGATATGCAAATTATATTGAGCAATTAAATTTTAAAATAATCAATTTATTTTATGTCTTAATAACCTGCTATAAATTCCTCAATGTCAATATAACAGCCATTTAAGTAATGTAAGGCTGGTTAACAAAGGATCAGTAATGGTCCGCTCAATCAATTACAGGAAACAAAGGATATAATTTATCATCATTTATAGGCTAAGAATCTCACTGGTTAAATTTATAAATAAAGCAATCAATTTTTTGTTTCCACTAAATTCTAATCCAATATAGGTCTTATATTAGTTATGTGAATAAATTATGCATAATATAAATTTAAAATTAAATTATCTAACAATTTCAAATTAACAAATAATCAATTCATTTTAAGTCTTAATAACTTGCTATAAATTCTCAATTACATTTCTAAACAATTTAAACCACTTTCTTCCAATTAAACATTTATTTTCAATTAAATTTCAAAAAATGTTAATTTTACTCAAATCAAAATAAATTCAAACTAACTTTGTAAATTGATTTTATTTGTATTTAATTCCAACATCGATTATTTACCAATTCAATTGAATTTCAACTATAAATTCTTTAACTCTATTCCATCCACTTCCTTTAAGATATCAAATTTCAATATAAATTAGTACAAACAAAATCATAGTTAAGTTTACGATCAACGCAACTTATTATTGTTATAATAAGTTGAAATTCATTACTTAGTTCTCTTTAATTAAGTTCACATCATAAAATTTATAAATATATATATATATATAATCAAAAGTCATATTAAATTTAATAATCTAAATCATCGAAAAATAGGGGTTGTTACACTATCCCCCACTTAAAACTTTTCGTCCTCGAAAAGGCGCAGTAAGGGAGTTGTCAATTTATATATCAAATCATATATATATATATTGTAAATAATATATGCAGAAAATCATATAAGACTTAACAAATACACCCAACAAGTGTCCAACTAGCATTCATCCAAATTTTTAACAATAATTTCCATTCATAGTTCCTAATATCAACATTTATCTATTACACTACCATTTCTTACAAATATACAATTTATTGACATTTATTGGTAGCATTCACTTCATTTCACATTAGTTGTTTTCATTCTCTTCAAATTTGATTCATTTAAATTTTATTAGGTTTATATAAATTTATTTTCTTACAACCAATTCATATTCCATTAATGCATACTACCTTATATCCAATTGACTCATTTACAATCATCTGTGTTCACTATTTTTGTTTCATTTAACAAAATTAGATTCATTTCCATATTATATCAATTCCATTTCATTCGGCTTATTTTACTAATTTAGTCCTTTCCAAATTTATTTATTTTCATTAATCTCCATGAATCAAATAAATTTAATAATATGTACACTAGTTTTAATTTATTTACTTTTCTTAGTTGAATTCAATTCCACAACATGACTAAGTATATCTTTTATTATCAAAATTTATATTTTATTGACATTTATAACCAATCAATTTAATTTCACCTTTCATTATTCATACATAGTATTATTTTATTGCTTATTCTTGTAACATTCAACTTCTTAGTGAATTGGTAAGTTATTCATGTCATAGAACATAATTGATTATTACACAAGTTTCAGTGGTTACCATTCGTTTCAATTTATTATCCAATTCTTAAGAATTTTATTTTGATTATAACTCTCTTAATATTCAGAAGTTTCAATTCATTACTTATTCAAGATTTCAGGAATTAAATTTTAGGTTCTTCTCTTTTTTTTCAATATAATATATGATTTACCTAAAAACATACTATAAAAGGATTTAAATAAAGTTTAATTTCGTAAAACAAAATACAAAATATTAAATGTCTCCCTACTTAGACTCTTGAAAATAAACATCGATGATGCGTGCACTCATCATCGAAATCATTTCCAAAGACAAGAGGGTATGAACTATTTTTTTTTTCAATAATTCATTTAAAATAATTTCTATATGAAACACTTTTAAAATATAAATATATTATTTCAAACCATTTGCAAATCAATATTACAAAATCACCCGAAATCAAATTCTAAAATTCACATTTTACTTCTTATTTCTTTACTGAATTAATTTTTTTTCCAATATTCCAATATTTATTTCTTAAATCATTCAATAACAATTAGTTTTAAATTATTGATTAATCGAGTAATAATTGATGAAAATTTAATATTATCATCAACAAAATCAAAATTCACATATTTCAAATAATTCTATACATAAATATAATTTCAAAACAATATTATGTCAACGAATCCTACTCAAGTGTTTAGAAATCCCTATCAATTCCTTGGCGTCCCAAGTATCGACCAGAATTCATAAACACTCAACAGAACAAACCAACACAAATAAAATCATTTTATACCAAAATTGCAAGTACGTTCTCTCATATACACTCAAACTCATTCTAGAGTATTACTACTCCATCCCTAATGAGTTAATCCCAAATAGAGAAAAGGTTTTCGCTAAACCAAAGCTCTGATACCAAATTGTAACATCCGCGATTTTGACCGTTCAAATCGACAATGATCCTTAATGTCGACATAAACAGATCAAAAATACGGATAGTTATTAGGATAAAAAAATAAGAAAAAGAAGAAAAAAGAAAACAAATACAGAATCTCGCAGTGGAAGGACAAAATATAATAAATAAATAACAGTTCATGAAGATGTTAAACATACATTTGATTATATTTACACAATTTATCAGAGTAAATTAACAAACAACCTACCAATATATGCAGCGGAATAATAATTTTAATATGTCTGTTGAGCTCCATCTTCATCTTCATAATGGAATCTTCGCTAACTGTAACTCAGTCTGACCCGAGCGTATTGCAAAAAAAAGAAACACAACAAACACTCGGATCAGAACTAAATCATTATCATATTAGTTAAATCAAATTTCATGTAATAATATGAGTGCAATAACTTAAGGGATGTTACGGGAATTTCCATCTCTTAAGGATCCATCAAACTAATACTATATAATATAATATAATACGATATTATAATAATGTCTATGGTTAAATATAACATAATAAAATAGTGTAAGCGGGATTACCATTATTACCCTTACACTGTTTATACCGTTGCCGTACAGTTTGCATATAACACACCAGTACGTCGGCGGATAGGGATGCGCCGTGATACGACAACGTTAAATCAAAATCGTAGGGGGCTCGATCAGGATAATATGACAAGGCACACGAGGAATGCCCAGAGTATGAATATACTAGTTGCATGTCCGGACTGGTGGTAACGCATAGCCGCGACTACCGCCCACCTCGGAAAACACTCCCAAATCACGGATGCGCATCAAATCAAATCAATCAAACCGAGGAACTATAGTAATAAAGGAAGAAGTGTTGCCGATGGAGGTAGCTAACCCCACTTGGTCACGGTATAGCCCTGTTTTAGTCATTTTAATTATGACCCGAAAGTCAAGGATATCCATCATCGTTCTCTTTCTTCAAATCCAGTGATCGCCTCCAAATCCATCCAACACCATTTCTGGATCTCCACCGCGTACACAGTTGTTAAAGTGGTTTTCAGTATTGGCAGAGAGTATGACAATATCCGATCCCGGTCTCTTTAACAACCAATCGTTTACATTTTTCACACCAGTCGGTTCTTTTGCATTTCAAAGAGGTCTGAACTTCATATCAAAATATCATGTTTTTCAAAATCATTTCAATAGTCAAAATAAAGTATTTCCAAAAAAAATTCCCAATTAAAACCAACTTAATTCTCGAAGCAATTCCAACTTTTAAAATAATTTAAATTTTAAAATAGTAAAAAAAATATAAAATAGTTTAGATGTATAATTGAAATAGTTTGAAAATAAATAGTTTGTTATAAAAATAGAATTGTCATATTATTAAAAATCTATAGTTAAAACATTAAAGTAATTTATAAAATAAATAGTTAATTATAAAATGATTTATTTAAAATAGTTTATAAAGAAAAAGAATCATTATTAAAATAGTTTATAAAATTGTTGGAAATACTATAGTTGGAATTAGAATCGTTCCTTTAAAATTTCAATTAGACTAGAAGTCATATTCCAATTTCAATTCAACCAACTCAATATCAATATTTCAATTGTTTAAATTTCTATTTTACATTCATTTCAATTCAATCAATTTAATTCAAATAATTAAATTCCAAATCAGATTCTCAATTTTAATGATTTCTATTTATAACAAATATCGAATTCACAATTCATATATAATTCAAATCAATGTTGATTCATAATAAATTTCAAAGGTGGGTGAAACCATTCAATTTCAATAAATTCGATTTACACTATCTTTCACTTTATTTAACTTCAGTTACAATACTAATTTATTTCCTTTTTTTGTTTATATTTCAAAATTCAAGGTTCAAGTTCAAAGGAAATAAATTATAAAACATCGCTTATATTGTCTTTAAAACAATATTTCAAAATTCATGGTTAATTTTTTTATTTAACCAACCGGTGTCCGTATATAATTTTCCATCCTATGGCCAAGTGATACTTAAATTTTAATTTTAGTATTTTGGGAAAGGATATATATCATTTCAATCCAAATCAGGGTCATAGGTATTTATCATTTCAACCTACGTTCTTAATTCATTTTAATGATTAGGCCCGGGTTTATTTGATGCCCGTAACATCTAGGGTAATGATTGGGATTAATCAGCACAAACAATGGTCATATATGAATAAATGTGAATAACAGATAAATTCACACAATTAACATCAATATGTCAAACATATCAAATTCAAGCCATTCATCACATCAATACATACAAACAGTTCAATATCATATAAATTTACAAATTATCAGGTGTCAGGTTCTAAACCAGTAATTAGATGTCAAATTTTAACTTAACTGTAAAATTAAATCTAACAGTCAAATTAAACTACACTATCGATGCAAATCAATATAAATATGCAATTTAAACTGTCAAACATCAATCCAAACAATCATATCAAGAAATAATATTATTTTAACTAATATTAGAATACTTTAGTTAAGCGTGAGTGGGTTAAATCACTCACCTTGGTTCTGAACGTGTTTGAAATCCAATTTGAGGCCCAAAATTTCACAGTCTTAGAATTCATTCAAACTAGCGCCATTGCGAAGAGCTCGTCAATACGATTCTAATGCAACAAACCGCACGTCAAACTAAGTTCGTATGAAAAAGTTATACACGTTATACAAATTTGTAACTAAATTATAACGAAACAAACAACACTTTCTCACCTCAAATAAATGTCATGTCATCCTTCTTCTCTCCCATCTAAAATGTTGTTACAACAAATTTCGAATCACCCATGTCCAAAAATAGCCCCCTTCACTTCCACCTTCCATGCTCATCTCTTCACGAAATGCCAAACCGATTTCACCGTTATTCTTCTTTTCGAAATCTCTACCAAGACATCATCAACCCGACCAACTCAGTCATCACAATAAAACATCATTCCCATGTGTTCTTCACGCATGATGCTATAGGTATCGTCATCTTTTTCTGTCGATTCTCCTCAAGTTTTGCCACCTAAACTCAAATTCGTTGTCCGATTCATGCTTTAATCTCTATGTAAATCAAAAAAATCTCAACCCTACTTTATTCCATTTACTATAAAAAAAATTTTGAAGCCACATAAATTTTATTGGAACCTTCTAATTTGCATACCTAGAAGAAGCTCTTGTCTATACAAGTCGAATGAATCTGAAATCAAGTGATTTCGTTGAGTATTGTGGAAGATTTAATTTTTTTGAAGATGAAATGGTGTCGTGGCTTTTGTTTTTTCACGTTGCCGTTTGAGAGAAAATGGTGACCATTGAATATATGAATTAGCAAACATAAATGAAGAATGCTAAGGTTTCAGAATTAAATATTATTTATACATTAGATTTCACAATTTTTCATCTTTATCACTTATTGTAAGTTACCTAAAAGTTAGCCTTTATTTACATATGTTACATTCATATCTTGTAGTCATCATCTTAACAATACAAATTTATTTAAATTGATTTAGTTCAAGTTCCCAATATATATATATATATATATATATCACTTTGATTACTTGGACCTTTACTATAATTTGTAAAACAAATTAACATATTTATTTATATAATAAAATATTCATTTTACGAAACTGTATATGGATAGTTTTGTAACCTGATGCGTTTTTATCTGTCCATATATTTGCTACATTACATTAGATGCCAACAATAATTTAGCCCATCGTAAAAGGAAGTATAAGATTTGTTGGCATGCAAATAAGAATGTTCCATTTTAACATATTTGTCCTTTCATTGAAATTTGAAATAATACAATGTGCATGACAATTCAAACATTTACAACAATCATTGATATTAAAACATTACAAAACTATATATATACGAAAACGTAAGTAAAAGATATATCATTAAATCATACTAAAAATTAAAGACCATGTCAAATTGGATATGCAAATTATATTGAGCAATTAAATTTTAAAATAATCAATTTATTTTATGTCTTAATAACCTACTATAAATTCCTCAATGTCAATATAACAGCCATTTAAGTAATGTAAGGCTGGTTAACAAAGGATCAGTAATGGTCCGCTCAATCAATTACAGGAAACAAAGGATATAATTTATCATCATTTATAGGCTAAGAATCTCACTGGTCAAATTTATAAATAAAGCAATCAATTTTTTCTAAATACAATACCAAGTGTTTCCACTAAATTCTGATCCAATATAGGTCTTATATTAGTTATGTGAATAAATTATGCATAATATAAATTCAAAATTAAATTATCTAACAATTTCAAATTAACAAATAATCAATTCATTTTAAGTCTTAATAACTTGCTATAAATTCTCAATTACATTTCTAAACAATTTAAACCACTTTCTTCCAATTAAACATTTATTTTCAATTAAATTTCAAAAAATGTTAATTTTACTCAAATAAAAATAAATTCAAACTAACTTTGTAAATTGATTTTATTTGTATTTAATTCCAACATCGAATATTTACCAATTCAATTGAATTTCAACTATAAATTCTTTAACTCTATTCCATCCACTTCCTTTAAGATATCAAATTTCAATATAAATTAGTACAAACAAAATCATAGTTAAGTTTACGATCAACACAACTTATTATTGTTATAATAAGTTGAAATTCATTACTTAGTTCTCTTTAATTAAGTTCACATCATTAAATTTATAATATATATATATATATATATATATATAATCAAAAGTCATATTAAATTTAATCATCTAAATCGTCGAAAAATAGGGGTTTTTACACATCATCAGCCATTATCAATTCGTTATCAACAAATAATTGCAAATACAGACTACAAAATTGCTAGAGTGAAACATAAAAAAATAATAAACTGGCAAGTCTAATAAATAAAACAACATTTTTATATATGTAGCATAAGTAAATATATACATTAGCATAAGTAAATATATACAGTACAACATTGTAAACCAACATCGTCTTGACTAATTTTTTTCTGTAGAACAAATCTCCATATACTTCTTGATCCTTATCTTCTTTCAATCCAGCGCCTAAAGTTGATATTCTGAAATTGATTAAAAAAGATAATTCTATTTGTTATGCAACAGTTTCACCATGTATAACAACTCTAACTCAGGAACCAGATTCAAATAGGCACCAGGTGTTAACTTCACAATATGCTTGAAAATTCATGCTTCCTTTGAAATAGGATTACTTCTCCCATGTACGCCTTCTTCAACATATAATTATTTCCCTTTTGCAAAAATGCTAATAACCCAATACTGCAAACGATTGTAAAAATCGGCTTTAAATATGTATATATAATAGAAACACCATACATGAAAGTCATCACTGATCAAGTCAAACACTTCATGAACTCGATACGCAAACAGCACATCAAAATATATATTATCACATAACCATATCATCTAAAACATTGATTTGTATTTAATATCTATTTAGATCACCAACTGTAAATTACCTGTCATATAATACTTACAACACAAAGAAATTTTTTCTTCAAGGACAATTGTTCAAAATAGTATTCCAATAATCCAAAACCAAAAGACCACTTAACTATTATAGTTTGTCAATACTAATCAACATGCCTCAACATCTTAATATTACAGAAGAGTAAAACCATTCTATCTAGATAAAACTAACTTTTATATCTTTTTTTATGAAACACTTGAAAAAGATAAAACTATTTATCTTTTATATCTTTTTTTTTATAAAACCGACTAGTATATCTTTTTCTATGTTTTTACTGCATTTAAAATGATATACAAACTAAAGCAAGTATAATATAATGATAAATGCATAATAATATTACAAACTTACCTAAAACATTAATATGTATATGTTTTTATATGAAACAAAAATTAATTATTTAAATAGATAACCACGTTTATCTTTTTGTCTATTTATTTCCTAATACAAAAATTAATACTGTTAAAACTTAAGTTATTTTATCTTTTCAGTAAAAAAGCTAATTTGTATATCTTTTTGTATGATAAAACAAAAGTTATTTAAAAGCTAAAAGTATTTATCTTTTCACACAAGATAATACACATATTATACTTTTTTTATCCTTTTTTTTTAAAAGAACAACTTGCAGTAATGATCTAAATCATACTGGTATACTTGAACTTTTTTTTTGTATACTGTGTACAATCACTATGATATTCAGTGCAGGGCAAGGCCATAAAAAATAACACAGCAAAAGTAGGCAAACACAATCACGGTGATACTCAGTTTAATCAATAACAACAAACTACTATTTTATTCCAGTTTAAGATTAATATCGAAAAACTTTAACAAAGCCTAATCGTGAGAAATAATCACCTGAAATGGCCTATTTTTCTCATATTGAGGGGAAGCCGAGTGGATGCTCCCTTGTCTTCAATTTGTCATGAGACTTCAGTTTGTTGGAGGACTTGCGGTGGCGACATCGAGAAGGTAGGTGGTAATTTGGTTCCGGATTGAAGTAGAAAACAAATTGAAGAGGAGCGATTTGGAGAGGGATTGAAGTGGAGGCCATTTTTCTCGATTTGGGATGAAGGGTTTTCGGCTAGATAACAGTAGAAGGGAAGGAGCGACGTTTTTGTCCTGCAAATTAATTATTTGAAACCCATGTCCTCCAAAATAATTAAGAGGGGTTAAGGAGCCCTTGTGACAAATTTCCACTTCATACAACACATGTACTCAACAACAATCAAACACGGTCAACCATCATCCAGAGTGCAATACACAACTGCATAAGTGATAAATATAAATAATTAACGCTTACAACAGCCTGTCAACCCATCGATTGACATACAACTAAATATTGGGATTAGTGTATGTCCAATATCATCCCAATACCGTGTGGGGTTTCAATCAACAAATAATGAATTTTATTGGTGTAGTTGGGCGATGTATAAAATTTATCGTCCCAATCAATATCAGTCAAACCAGTGTACATAAACAAATCTTCCGATTTGTAAATAAATATTTATTTTATTCATATACACGTTAAAAATTATATTTTTAACGATAAAATATTTTATTCGACACATGAATATTCTATTCAGTTCATTTATCAATAAAAATGGTATTTTTATTGTTTTAATATTTTTTTAGAAAATTTTGGCGGCATAACGGCGCGATACTAGAACCGGGATAAGGCCTAGACTTATCCCACGCCCAATAATGGTTCGCGCCATACACAAACCAAATCATATCAATTCATTTTACATCCCAAACTAATCCAAACAAATATATCAAACAAACAAAACAATCAAACAAGTCGTCCATGGTTGGTGGACGATGGGTGCAGTTATAAAATAAATAACTATACAAAGGAAATTATGGTGAGGAGTTCTCACCTTTGGGATCCACTCCTCCATTCCTTATTTCTGAATGGTTCGGATTTGCCCGAAATTCCAACTCAAACTTTTCCATTCCACGCTGTTCATAGTAAAAATCACATTTTTAATATGATGTTTATACATTAAAAATCATATATTTAATCAACGATATTTATATTTTAAAAAAAAATCACCTTTTTATTCGTTCACTTTCCATATAAAAATCATATTTTTATACGTTTTTATATATATAAAAATCTCATTCTTTGTCAATGCTAGGTAGATAAAAATCACATCTTTATATTTTAAAAAGCGGAAAATAGGCATAAGGACAAACTTTGGAAATAATTTAGTCTGAAGGACGTCAAGTTTTATTTTTAAGCTGAAGGACCAACTTTGAAAAAATTTAGGCTAAAGGACAATGCTAAATATAATTAGCATTTTCTGCAGTGTAAAACTGAATAATGCTAGTTAAAACTAGCATTTTCGTATAGTGTAAAAAATTGAATATAATGCTAATTACATTTAGCATTTTCCTTTAGATTAATTTTGGTTCACAGTTTGTCCTTCAGACTAAAAATAAAACTTGGTGTCCTTCAGCCTAATTTTTTGGCAAAGTTTGTCCTTCTCCCTAATTATCTCTTTTAAAAAATCGCTTCTATATATTTTCAAAAATCTAATCTTTATATTTTCCAAAATGAAATCTTTACACTGTTAAAAATGAAATATTTTCATGTTTAAATATCATATGTTTTCATGTTTAAAAATCATTCCTTTTTATTTCGCTATTTATATAATAAAAATTATATTTTTATTATGCTTCTTACTATATAAAAATTACATTTTTATAAATCACTTTGTATAAAAAATCATATTTTTATACATCGCATTTAATAAATCAAAATCTAGTCTTATCACGCTTTCATAAAAAGAAAAATCCAATCTTTATCATGATCTACATATCATAAAAATATGAAAATAAAATCATCTTTTTTATATTCTTAAAACAGAAGTTAAACCATGTTTTTTTAATATTTAAATTAGCTAAACAGAAATAAAATAAATGAAAAAAGAACTCGCTGTTTTAATTTCACCAGAGGAAGGGGCTTGCGTAGGAGGTCTGAGGTTGGGGGGGGGGGGAGGTCGCGGTGGTCGGGGAAGGTAGCATCAACGACAGCGGTGGCCCCATTGGCCGGAGGCGCTGACTTCAAGCGGGTTTTGGGGGTTCAGGGTTCGAAGGGGTTTCAAATCGAAGGAGGAGAGAGGCGGCGGGGTTAGGGAAGGAGAGGGAAGGGGCGGAGCAGGCGAGGCGGCGGCGGTGGTCCCCCCCAGATGCGTCGACGACGAGAGTTAGAGGGGGGCGCATTTTCCTTTTTTTTGTTTGGTTAGGAAGAACGACCGGGAGGGGGTTGACTTGGTAGAAGGGAAAGGAGGGGGTGTTTATAATAATTTATATATTTTATTTAATTTGAATTTCAAAAAAGCAAATTTTCATTTCAACTCCAATTCGAACCCAACGACTGTTGCCCCTAGCTATTTACCCCCATTCCAAACCCAATGGGACATGTCCCGTAAGCCAATTCGATCGTTACGATCAGTTTTCGTTAAAGTTAAAATTAAAATATAACGTTAAAAATTGATTTCAACGCACATTTTAATTTACTGGGGCCACATACAAACTCCAAAAATTCCTAAAAAATAAATCTGGCTATGTTTTGACGATACGGTCCTAAAAAACTAATTTTGTCGAATTTGGAGACCGTTTGAAAAACGGTCATTTTCCAGTCGATTAAATTCAAACTAAAATTACGAAACACGTTTAAACTCACCACGCTCACATATTGATTCCAAAAATTATGAAAATTGGAATCTAGCAATAATTTTACATTTCGGATCCAACAAAATGGTTTCATCGAAAACGGAGGTCGTATGCAAAATGGCTATTTTTAAGGGTTATATTTCCGTAGCGACTATTCTGAATCTTCAACTGGACATAACTTTTTATTCCCGCTATGAAATTTCAATTTTTCGGATTCTTTGGAAAGATATTTTCAAACAGATTCAAATATTTTTGGTTTTACTAAAATTCGGTTTATTTTGAATCATGTATATTCATTTGAAATTTGAAATTGAATTTTCAAACTACCGCGCCATTTCCAATTCCTTTTATAATTAAAATAAATATTTATATTCTAACTTCGATTCAAATAAATATATACATTCTAATTCTATTCAAAATAAATTTCTAGTCATTATTATTTAAAATAAATCATTTTAAATATTCAAAATTCATCAAAATTGCCAAAATAAACATTTTTAATTGGTTCTAATTTTCCGGGTTATTACATATAGATGCATACATCAGATGTATGTTATCGTTTTGATAGGACTGAATATCGTGTGCATAAACCTGGAAATAAATGGCAACACAGTAGCAAAATAGTGAGTAAACACTTTAAAATCTCTATAATGTTTTTGTATTTAAAACTTGTGTATGTACGCTGGTATGTTTCCTTCATATTGGATGCAATTAGTGAAGTGTTTATAAGTAGTTAGCTTAAGTTTGAACTGAGAACCAAATTCAAAGCAGCAGCGAATACATATTACGTGCATACAACCTAAATTTCTTTGCTATTTTATATAAATCTGTAAATAGATTCAAACCCTATGTGTGTTGATATATAACCATTATACTGAATTCAAATACGAATGTATATTTGAAGGTTGAATCTATGAAAATAGTGGCTTAATGGTTCAAAACAACAGGAGAATAAATTGCAAGACAAAAAACATATAATGGTGAGTAAATACTTAAAAATCCCTTTGCTGTTTGTGATGTATCCTAGTAGATTCCAACAAGATGTGTGTTCACATATATTCCTCACATTCAATCCAAACATTTTTGTTGTTTAAGGGTTACATTCTGTAAGTAATAGATTAAAAAAGAGGGTTTGAAAAAAAAACAAAAAAAAAACAGCAGTAGTATATAAGTAAACACCCCATAAATTCTCTATTGTTTCTGTGCATTGAACTATAGTGTGCTGATCTGTGCCTATAGGAATTGATTCAAACATCTATGTTATTAAAAGTATATCTACAATTAGGTAGAATATGACTTGAGGGTTTTTAAAAAACGAGGGAGACATAATACAAAGACAGTGAAAATAAACTAGGTAAACAACTCTAAATTTCCTTCCTTACAAATCTAATTTAGAGTTTTATGAGTGTATAGAATTCAAATATATGTCTCCAGATAGTTGCTATGAATTGAACAATGTTATATATACATGTTGCTTCATCACAGTAAGCAATATAAACCTCCTGATCAATTGAAACTATGCACAGGAATACCCATCTTGTTACTTCAAAAATCAGGAACAGGAGTTCTAGTTAGTTATAGAAATTGAAATCAACATAAAAGATTCTTGTATACATCTCAAATTTTCTATATATTTTGTTTCAATACTAATAGTGGCCTATACCACCAAAATTTATTAAATTACAGTAAGGGATAAATAAACTTGAATTTTTCAAGCATCATTAAAATAGGATTTAGTTATATGAATGGATTCATCTTGGAAAATCATGAATTTTAATATAAAAATTCTTATTTTTAGTAGCCTAGGTAATGGGAATTATAGGGTTCATCTAAATTAGGACATTGATGGAATTCGGATAATGGGTGTGGTCGTGGTGGTGGCACCGGACTCTCAGGAGTAGGGTAGGTCAGAGAGCATGGGAAAAATACAATCTCAATTTTTAAGTGAGTAAATTTAAAAATTCGGAATTTTAAAGGGGTTTGCTACTTTGTTTGGTAGGTTAGGTTTAACGGGGATTGCTCCACCGTGGTGCTAGTATGGGGTTGCACACTAGGGGGAAATTGTAGAGGAATTCATCAACGAGCTCAAGGTTAATTCTGGCCATGCAAGGTGATTAAGTGGGGGTTGCTTTTTGTGGAGCTTCTGTTAAAGGTGAAGATTTTGGCACGGAGGGAAATGGGGAATTGTTACGCACCAAAATCATCTAATCTCCGAAGAGACGAAAAAATCCGGATTGTTTGATAAAACGACGCATCAAAACTTTTCATTGCTTTTACGACAATTTACACCAGAATACAAGCATATTGGAGTACGAATAAATAATGTTACACAACGGAAAAATAATATCAGAGATTAATAATTTACATAGCAGCGGAAATAAAATGTATAAATACAATACACAGCGGAAATACATCAACTACCACAACTGAAAGAAATACTCGGATACAAAGCTTTCCGAATATAGCTCCAGCTGTAAACTAGGATCCTATTAAATAGAAATTTGCAAAACCAAAACTACTAGCTACCCATGTGGAAAATATGGGCATCCAGAGTTTAGGTGAAAACAATAAACTCCAGGTCAGTCGTGGGACTGCTGTGAGAACTTAAAACAGTTATTAAACTTTTACTTTAAAATAGGGTAAATCACGGGACCACGCCGTATGTCACGGAACGCGTTCACTCCCATGAATACTCTGAAATAAAACAACTTGTAAACAATGCAATGCTTTTGAAAAATGAGGCTATTACAAGACTCAGGTCCAATCACACAATGCAACGCAAGCCAGAGGTTAGAGTTTTATCTTATAATAGCCAAACATGCTTGATACGCTTTAAGACAAATCATTTTTATTTTACTATAAGTGCATAGTGTGTAAAACAACTTCAAATATAAATGTATCAATCATATACGACATAGTATCCCATCCTACTATGTCGCCAAATAGGTTTACAACTAAAATCGAAAAGTCACGTATTGGAAATTGGATTTCTGTCATGAGTCAAGGCAAGGGATGTCTCCTTACCATTTTCGAGACAGTCTAGAAAATGCCTCAGTATCACACCTATGGGAAACCCTTGGATCTTTAGGGCTAGTCCACACCTAACGTTTGTGGATTGGTTATTACCGAATAATACGTTTTCCGGTCCTATCTGTAATGACCCGCATTTTCCAGCGGTATAATAATTAATTTTATTTAGTTATTTAAATAGTGATTAGAGAATTAAATGGTCATTAATTAAATAATAGCGAATATTTAATTAAAATAATAATTAAATAATATATTTAATTCAGAAATAATCAGAAATATTGGAATTCACAATATTCTGTAAATCGGGTTATTTCTAAGATTTTATTCAGCTTAGAATTGAATTTGAATAACGAATATATTTAAATAACGATGGTTAAACGTATAATTTATATTATAATTATAATCGAGCTCGAAATGGCGCGGTAGTTCACGATTTGGCGATTCGAACTTTAAACGAATATACATAAGCCGTTTTAAATCGGATTTCTGTGAAACAAGAAAGGTTCTGAGTGGGTGGAGTAAAATTTTCTAGTGGAAGAGAAAATTCGAGATTTCGTCGTATAGATTTTGATTTATGTCCAAATCAAATTTTAGAAAAGTCGCTATGGAATTCCTTTATAATTTATAACGATTTATTTTTATTTATAAAAGGAATTTCATTATAAATCGAATATCGATTTAATCAGGATTTGAGATATCGAGCTAGAAATTCATACAGGAATATTCTAGAGCTGAACGATATCGTATGGGGATATATACGATAATATTTATTTATAAATATTTAATTTAAAGGTTTTTAAATATATTTAATATTTAAAAAGGGTTATTTAGAGCTTTAAAAATAGCCAGTTTTGCAAACGACCTCGAAATTCGACGAAACTAATTTTGTTGGATCCGCAATATTAAATTATTGTTAGATTCCAAGTATCGTGATTTTTAGAGTCACTGTGTGGTCGTACAGATTTTTAGAGTGAAAAATAGTATATATTCTAACGGTTAAAAATACGCTGTGTGAGCATACAAAGTCGAAATTCGACGAAACCAGTTTCGTTGGGACCATAATGTCGAACTCTAGATACTTGTCTAGTTTCGTGATTTTTACGTATCATGTGGGATCGCACGGATTTTTAGAAGGCGACAACAAATATAAAATGATAAAAATAAAAATATCTAACAAATATCTAGATATTTTGTCACCTTATAAATACCTAACAACTTTCCTAAACCCTAAACAGAATTCATTCTCTGGTCAACCATTCTTTTTCTTCCGTCGTTCTTTTTTTCTTTCTTACAGCAAAAGTTTATGAGTTCAAAAATCAAAAAGAAATAGAGATAAATTCCTAAAAATCATGAGATATGTATATGTGGACTCGTGCTATGACTCTCTTCGATTTGATATCGCGTTTGAGAGGTGCGGTTCAGGGTTGTTGAACTCGGCTACTTTACAGCGTTAGTCATTTGTTCTAGGATTCAAGAATTCAAAAGTTTGTAAGCTTTGTTTGCGATTTGGTTATGGTATTTGTGTTATTAGGATCGAATGAAATGTTTTGGCAAAATTCCGTGGATTTTGGGGAAAAGATTGGTCGCTCGTTTCAGTGAACGGTGCTGGGAGTCGGGGTTGGGAAGCCTCGTCGAGTTGTTCAAGAAGGGGGCCAGGTCGAAGTGTTTGAAAAGTGATGAACGATGGTGTATTCGGTTGGAGAATCGATGAAGAGTTGAAGGAGAAATGGGGATCGAAACGTGTGATAATGGTTTGTGGTTGCTCCTGAAGCTTGCGTTGGGTCATTGGGGAAGACAAGGTAATAGTGCGGGCTGGTATTTTGTGAAGGATATTGGGCCGAATTCAATTAGTAATGCCCGGTAAAGAAATTAGTTAAAGTTTATTTTAATTTAAAAATAGTGTATTAACTTAGAAATGGTATAACTTCGTGATACGATATCAAAATCTGACGAAACAAGTTGCGTTGGGATCGTAAGGACGGACACTATACGATGGAACTGATTGGAAGTCCATCGGAGCTCGTTACAATTTATGGCAAAATAAATTGTCCGTCTGAATCAAGCGATGGTTATCGTTATTAACGATGATCGTCCAATGTGAGTAAAACTCACCAACTCTGAATAGTTCTAAGTGAAGTAACGTTATTTAAGAGAACATTTATAAAGTGGAGAACCGTTACTAAAAGTACATCTTTATAAATGAATAAACGTTATCAAATAGAAGTTATTCGAATAAGAGAAATCGATTAGAGTTAGAAATGATCGATTAGAGTTAGAATAAATCGATTAGAGTTAGAATTAACTAGTTAGAGTTAATCAGTTAGAATTAACCAGTTAGGGTTAGATTTAACCAGTGAGAGTTAGAGTTAACCAGTTAGAGTTATCCAAATGGAGTTGATCGAGTAGAGTTATCGAATATAGTGTACTCGAGAGAAAGAGTAATCGAATATTGGTTATTCAAAGAGGAGTAATCGAATATTGGTTATTCGAAGTGAGTAAATCGAATATTGGGTATTAGAAGTGAGTTAATCGAATATTGGTTATTCGAAAAGGGAGTTATCGAATCTAGTTATTCGAAAGGAGTTAATCGAATATAGTATTCGAACAGAATTAAAGGAATTAATCGAATATAGTTTATTCGAGTAGAGTTAAAGGAATTATCGATTAGTTAATCGAAAGGAGTTATCGATTATAGTTTAATCGAAAGGAGTTATCGATTATAGTTCAATCGAAAGGACTTATCGATTAGTTAATCGAAAGGAGTTATCGATTATAGTTTAATCGAAAGGACTTATCGATTAGTTAATCGAAAGGAGTTATTGATTAGTTAATCGAAAGGAGTTATCGATTATAATTTAATCGAAAGGAGTTATCGATTATAGTTTAATCGAAAGGAGTTATCGATTATAGTTTAATCGAAAGGAGTTATCAATTAGTTAATCGAAAGGAGTTATCGATTATAGTTTAATCGAAAAGTATCGGTTATAGTTTAATCGAAAGGAGTTATCGACTACAGTTTAATCGAAAGGAGTTCTCGATTTTAGTTTAATCGAAAGAGAGATAATCGAATATAAGTTATTCGAAGAAGAGTTAACCAAATAGGAGTTGGTAAATTAGTTGTTCGTTATTTATTCGAGTTAGGAAATAAGAGTTAGACTAAAGTTATTATATTTCAGAAGCAGGAAATTATAACACCACTGTTATAATCAAATGATTCTGTAAAGGAGTTGGACTCGTAAATTATATCCGGAAGTTACGTAAGGAAGTGCTAAAGAGTTAAAGGATGAACTTACCCTATTTCGAGATTTGAAATGTTGTTCAGTTAAGGTCTGAGAGGTAGTTATACCCCAATTTGATTGACTTCGTTTTTAATTTAGAAATAGTTAAGGTTCGAGAGTGAATGTGGTTGAGTGATTTTAGTAAATAAGTATAGTGGTTTGAGTTGTCGTTGCGATGTTGATTTAAACATCTGTTTAAATCCAAGTAAAGAAGATTTGGAAATTTTTTCCAAATAGAATCAGAAAACGTAATCAAATATTGAAATTGGAAATATGAATTAGAAAAGGGAATTATTCTTATACTAATTTACAATTAGAGACTGATAGTTGTAGAAGAATAGTGATATGTAAATAAGTTATGGAAATGTTTTCCAACGTTAACGTATATTTTCTAAACTTAGAAAATAAGAATATATATATAGAGAGAGATATATATGATTGAAGATATATATATGATTGATTGATTGAATTTCCATTTGGAAATAATATCGTTGTTTGCACACGTGTTTTTTCTTTGATAGTTAAATCAAAGACTATCAAAGTTTTGACCATTTTAACGTTGTTAATTTGGAGAGACCGGTTAGATTATTATCCAAAGAACCACTCTGTAATGGCATAAGCGTTGCGAATCATATATGCCAAAGATAATTGAAGACGGAGTAAAGTGCAAGGGCTATTGTATAAGTCTTAGATAACAGTGCCTAAGATGGATGTACTGAATAGTGCCTTCGGTTCATCCTGTTCCTGGATGACCTGTATGGATGAATGTCTGACAGAGTATTTCCAGAAAGGTCACGTACATTGATTTCTTCAACCGTACCAAGAGTGGAAGCGGAGAAGGAAACTTCTTTTAGCTGACACGTAATGTATGGTTGTAGACGTCAAATTAGTGATTTTTGATGGATCTGACAATGTGGCATTCGAAGTGAATCTGATGTGATGATAAAGTGTAACCTCAAGCCTCATTAACCGGTAAATGACAGAAATCGGGCAAGTAGCATGGCTATGTAGGTCGCACCTATTAGGGTGTATAATCACCTGATCTAGAGTTTCATTTACTACTAAAAATCTATTGTTGATGATGTCCCATTCGGGAAATGGTTGCTGATCCCAACCGTTGGTGATATACATTCGATACACTCAAGCGAAATGAGTGGTCGGTCATGTGTGGCCGGGTAGCAAGATGTTCTTGTTGAACCCAGTGTATTCCTCTCTAGAGGTACACTAGCGAAAGGTGGTTTCATACCTTGTCATAGTTGGAAATCCATTACCCAATACGTGCTTGCGGTTTTGATTGTATACTATATATGTAGAACGTGAGATGAAAGCGTTTCTGCTAGATGATTATTATATTGTGGTTGATAGACATTATTATAATATCAAAAGGGTTTTGATATAAAGATATTTTGGATTCTCATAAGGGAAAAACCCGTTCCGTGATACGGCGTGGTCTTATGAGATATCGTTTAATGGCTCAACCTGTTTTAAATTGTTCTACTCATACCAGTCCCATGACTGACCCGGAGTTTATTTTGTTTTGTTTTCCCTAAACTCTTGGGTGCCCAATTTTGTACGGGCAGTCATGTAGTCGGGATTTACAGATCCTTGAAGAACTGGAGCAGGAGGCTTCAGGATTATATAGCTATTATTATTCTGCTGTGTTGTAAGTGCTGTACTTGAAAAATGATTTGTATATGCAAGTAAATCTTTTATTTCAAGTTATGTTATATTTTATTCATTCCGCTGTGAGATTCATGTTTACTCTGATGATGATGTTCTTCTTCTTCTACTATTCTAAGTTTCTACCTTATCTTTCCTCACCCTCTAATTTCTTTCATTAACTTTCCGGTTATTTTCGATCCTTGGATGTTCGATTTGTGTTGTATATCGGATAACCAAGATCGCAAATTTTCGGGTCGTTACTGTTGGTATCAGAGCTTAAGGTCAAGTGAATTACATTGGCTCTATGGCGTGACTCGGTAGAGATGGGGTTTGTAATACCCTAGATCGAGTTTGAGTGTATATATACGAGAGCGTATTTGTTATTCAATATAAAATTGTTTTATATTGTGGAGATTTATTGATTGAGTTGCTTATGAATTTCTGGTCGATCAGTTTGATCCACTGTATCGATAGGAGTTACTAAACACTTGAATACGATGAACCATCATGGTATGTTTTGAAAAGGGGTAAATGAAATAATTTTACCCAAATTATATTTTGATATAAAGGATTTATATCGGAGTGATTATAATATATTGGATATATTGGTTGTTATTATAATCGAGTAAGATTATAAATAAAATGGTTATATAAATAACCAAGTAGAATTCGTATAAGTGTTATGAATTGAATTGAATCTGAATTCAAATCAGAATTGGAACTAAACGTTGGAAATTTGAAGAAGTGTTGATAAATGGATTTGGATTAAATTTAAGGAAAATTTAAGATCCTGGGAGATTTTAAATTGTTTTACTAGCATTGTGAATGATATTTTGAACTGATTTCAAAATAAAAGTGTTTAAGAATGATTTTGAAAGAGATATAGTATTGAACTCACTTCGATAACTGGGAAACAAATTCCGATGATGATCATGACATTATCGGTGTTCATTTTGAGTTGTAAATGACAGATTACTACCGAAGGTTTTGTTTTTGAATTGTTTTGAGAAAACAAGTTAGTTTGAATCCTGGAAAGGGAAGTTTGATTTTTGAGAAAAGCAAAGCTATTTAAAAACTCCCAGGAAAGACTGTTTGAATTAAAAACAAAAATTAATTAAAAATTTGTGAAAAACAAATTGAGATTTAATTAAAGCCAGTAAGTGAAAACTGAATGGAAATAGAATGATATCAAGTAAGTTGGGTTGATAAGAGTTTGAAATCAAGAATGAAACTTGAGTTTGAGAATGGAATTTGGCTTGGTTAAAAGCGAATGGTTGTGTTGTGGATAAAAATAGATTTGAGTTTGATTGGGATAACACTGGTATATGTTGAATTGATAACAGGTGCAAAGGATATAATGAAATGCCTGACAAAAAGGTACAAGTTTATATTTCATATTGGGTATGAGATTTGATGAGCCGATTGGCAAGCCGCTTGGCTATTTGATTTTCTTCTGGGTTGGAGATGGCCCAGAGAGGCGAGTCGTGGTTGTACCGATTGAGCCGTACAAAGGAGGTTATGGCGAAATTTTTCGAAAGGTTAAGGCGTTAGAAAATTTTCAGGATTTTTGAAAATTTTCGTTGATAAGAATTAATGAATATTTAATTGAAATTAAATTGGTTCAGTTGAAACTAAAATTAAGAAGTGAACAAATAAATTTCAATCCAGTCGATAGGGTTTGTTTTCTACCTTAGCAATTTCGAGGACGAAATTATTTTTAAGTGGGGAAGAATGTAATGACCCGCATTTTCCAGGGGTATAATAATTAATTTTATTTAATTATTTAAATAGTGATTAGAGAATTAAATGGTCGTTAATTAAATAATAGCGAATATTTAATTAAAATAATAATTAAATAATATATTTAATTCAGAAATAATCAGAAATATTGGAATTCACAATATTCTGTGAATCGGGTTATTTCTAAGATTTTATTCAGCTTAGAATTGAATTTGAATAACGAATATATTTAAATAACGATGGTTGAACGTATAATTTATATTATAATTATAATCGAGCTCGAAATGGCGCGGCAGTTCGCGATTTGGCGATTCGAACTTTAAACGAATATACAGAAGCCGTTTTAAATCGGATTTCTATGAAACAAGAAAGGTTCTGAGCGGGTGGAGTATATTTTTCTAGTGGAAGAGAAAAATCGAGATTTCATCGTGTAGATTTTGATTTATGTCCAAATAAAATTTTAGAAAAGTCGCTATGGAATTCCTTTATAATTTATAACGATTTATTTATATTTATAAAAGGAATTTCATTATAAATCGAATATCGATTTAATCAGGATTTGAGATATTGAGCTAGAAATTCATACAGGAATATTCTAGAGCTGATCGATATCGTATGGGGATATATACGATAATATTTATTTATAAATATTTAATTTAAAGGTTTTTAAATATATTTAATATTTAAAAAGGGTTATTTAGAGCTTTAAAAATAGCCAGTTTTGCAAACGACCTCGAAATTCGACGAAACTAATTTTGTTGGATCCGCAATATTAAATTATTGCTAGATTCCCAGTTTCGTGATTTTTAGAGTCACTGTGTGGCCGTACGGATTTTTAGAGTGAAAAATAGTAGATATTCTAACGGTTAAAAATACGCTGTGTGAGCATACGAAGTCGAAATTCGACGAAACCAGTTTCATTGGGACCGTAATGTCGAACTCAAGATACATGTCTAGTTTCGTGATTTTTACGTATCATGTGGGATCGCACGGATTTTTAGAAGGCGATAACAAATATAAAATGATAAAAATAAAAATATCTAACAAATATCTAGATATTTTGCCACCTTATAAATACCTAACAACTTTCCTAAACCCTAAACAGAATTCATTCTCTGGTCAACCATTCTTTTTCTTCCGTCGTTCTTTTTTTCTTTCTTACAGCAAAAGTTTATGAGTTCAAAAATCAAAAAGAAATAGAGATAAATTCCTATAAATCATGAGATGTGTATATGTGGACTCGTGCTATGACTCTCTTCGATTTGATATCGCGTTTGAGAGGTGCGGTTCAGGGTTGTTGAACTCGGCTACTTTACAGCGTTAGTCATTTGTTCTAGGGTTCAAGAATTCAAAAGTTTGTAAGCTTTGTTTGCGATTTGGTTATGGTATTTGTGTTATTAGGATCGAATGAAATGTTTTGGCAAAATTCCGTGGATTTTGGGGAAAAGATTGGTCGCTCGTTTCAGCGTACGGTGCTGGGAGTCGGGGTTGGGAAGCCTCGTCGAGTTGTTCAAGAAGGGGGCCAGGTCGAAGTGTTTGAGAAGTGATGAACGATGGTGTATTCGGTTGGAGAATCGATGAAGAGTTGAAGGAGAAATGGGGATCGAAACGTGTGATAATGGTTTGTGGTTGCTCCTGAAGCTTGCGTTGGGTCATTGGGGAAGACAAGGTAATAGTGCGGGCTGGTATTTTGTGAAGGATATTGGGCCGAATTCAATTAGTAATGCCCGGTAAAGAAATTAGTTAAAGTTTATTTTAATTTAAAAATAGTGTATTAACTTAGAAATGGTATAACTTTGTGATACGATATCAAAATCTGACGAAACAAGTTGCGTTGGGATCGTAAGGACGGACACTATACGATGGAACTGACTGGAAGTCCATCGGAGCTCGTTACAACTTATGGCAAAATAAATTGTCCGTCTGAATCAAGCGATGGTTATCGTTATTAACGATGATCGTCCAATGTGAGTAAAACTCACCAACTCTGAATAGTTCTATTTTTATAACGTATATTTAGAACTGATAAATGATGACTGATTACTGTGTGTTAACTGTTTGGTTGAATTGTTTGTTTATTGATTGAAATCATAGATAATGATATATATAAATCGTTAATCGAATATTGATTCTGTTTAACAGAATATTTTATATTCATGTTGTTTAACATCTGTGATGCAGGGAAACAGGTTGGAGGGACCCAACTGGGTTCCTCAATATTTATAATACTGTTCTGTTCATATATTGTAATATATGATGTGATATATAATCTATTGTCGATTATGTGTGTTTGGACGATATGGGCCAACGTGATTTGATATGTTAAATACCATAACATACCGGAATGTTAAAAAGGAATTTTCAAAATGAATATTGAAAATAAACTATTTATAAAATCCAAGGATTTTATAAAAGAGAAAATATTTATAAAATCAAAGAAGATTTAATAAAAGGAATTTATTTATAAATGGAATATTTATAAATAGGAAATCTTTTTAAAGTGGAATTATAAATAAAGGAAAATCTTTATAAAGTGGAATATTTAGAAAGAGAAATATTTATATACTCATAAGATTTTATAAATGAGATATTTGTTTGTTAAACAAATAGAGTTTTATAAGGAAATTATTTGTAAAACAAATACAAAGGAAATTATTTGTAAAACAAATACAAAGGAAATTATTTGTAAAACAAATACAAAGGAAATTGTTTAGTAAAACAAATAGAAAGGAAAACATTTGTAAAACATTTACAAATGGAATTGGAAAGAGAAATATTTGTTGAACATTTATAAATAGATTAAAATGGATTTATTTATTTAGGGGATAAATAAAATAGAAGGATTATTTATTTATTTAGGGAATAAATAAAAGTTAAAGGATTTATTTATTTAGGTAATAAATAAAAGTAAAAGGAATATTTATTTGACAAATAAATAGAATTAAATCAAAGGAATATTTAGAAAATGAATAGAAAATAGAAAGCTGTTTTTAACAGGTAAATGGAAAGGACTAATTTATAAATAACAGTTTGTAAATTAAATTAAAATATTTATCATTCGATAAATGGAATATATAAGTATGAACTTATATAAAGAAGTGATATTGGTTTTAACACTGATATTTTTAAATAGAATGGGAACGCAACACTTGTATTAGTGAAGTAACGTTATTTAAGAGAACATTTATAAAGTGGAGAACCGTTACTAAAAGTAAATCTTTATAAATGAATAAACGTTATCAAATAGAAGTTATTCGAATAAGAGAAATCGATTAGAGTTAGAAATGATCGATTAGAGTTAGAATAAATCGATTAGAGTTAGAATTAACTAGTTAGAGTTAATCAGTTAGAATTAACCAGTTAGGGTTAGAGTTAACCAGTGAGAGTTAGAGTTAACCAGTTAGAGTCAACCAGTTAGAGTTATCCAAATGGAGTTGATCGAGTAGAGTTATCGAATATAGTGTACTCGAGAGAAAGAGTAATCGAATATTGGTTATTCGAAGAGGAGTAATCGAATATTGATTATTCAAAGTGAGTAAATCGAATATTGGGTATTAGAAGTGAGTTAATCGAATATTGGTTATTCGAAAAGGGAGTTATCGAATCTAGTTATTCGAAAGGAGTTAATCGAATAAAGTATTCGAATAGAATTAAAGGAGTTAATCGAATATAGTTTATTCGAGTAGAGTTAAAGGAGTTATCGATTAGTTAATCGAAAGGAGTTATCGATTATAGTTTAATCGAAAGGAGTTATCGATTATAGTTTAATCGAAAGGACTTATCGATTAGTTAATCGAAAGGAGTTATCGATTAGTTAATCGAAAGGAGTTATCGATTATAGTTTAATCGAAAGGAGTTATCGATTATAGTTTAATCGAAAGGAGTTATCGATTAGTTAATCGAAAGGAGTTATCGATTATAGTTTAGTCGAAAAGAGTTATCGATTATAGTTTAATCGAAAGGAGTTATCGATTACAGTTTAATCGAAAGGAGTTATCGATTTTATTTTAATCGAAAGAGAGATAATCGAATATAAGTTATTCGAAGAAGAGTTAACCAAATAGGAGTTGATAAATTAGTTGTTCGTTATTTATTCGAGTTAGGAAATAAGAGTTAGATTAAAGTTATTATATTTCAGAAGCAGGAAATTATAACACCACTGTTATAATCAAATGATTCTGTAAAGGAGTTGGACTCGTAAATTATATCCGGAAGTTACATAAGGAAGTGTTAAAGAGTTAAAGGATGAACTTACCCTATTTCGAGATTTGAAATGTTGTTCAGTTAAGGTCTGAGAGGTAGTTATACCCCAACTTGATTGACTTCGTTTTTAATTTAGAAATAGTTAAGGTTCGAGAGTGAATGTGGTTGAGTGATTTTAGTAAATAAGTATAGTGGTTTGAGTTGTCGTTGCGATGTTGATTTAAACATCTGTTTAAATCCAAGTAAAGAAGATTTGGAAATTTTTTCCAAATAGAATCAGAAAACATAATCAAATATTGAAATTGGAAATATGAATTAGAAAAGGGAATTATTCTTATACTAGTTTACAATCAGAGACTGATAGTTGTAGAAGAATAGTGATATGTAAATAAGTTATGGAAATGTTTTCCAGCGTTAACGTATATTTTCTAAACTTAGAAAATAAGAATATATATATAGAGAGAGATATATATGATTGAAGATATATATATGATTGATTGATTGAATTTCCATTTGGAAATAATATCGTTGTTTGCACACGTGTTTTTCTTTGATAGTTAAATCAAAGACTATCAAAGTTTTGACCATTTTAACGTTGTTAATATGGAGAGACCGGTTGGATTATCATCCAAATAACCACGCTGTATTGGCATAAGCGTTGCGAATCATATATGCCAAAGATAATTGAAGACGGAGTAAAGTGCAAGGGCTATTTTATAAGTCTTAGATAACAGTGCCTAAGATGGATGTACTGAATAGTGCCTTCGGTTCATCCTGTTCCTGGATGACCTGTATGGATGAATGTCTGACAGAGTATTTCCAGAAAGGTCACATACATTGATTTCTTCAACCGTACCAAGAGTGGAAGCGGAGAAGGAAACTTCTTTTAGCTGACACGTAATGTATGGTTGTAGACGTCAAATTAGTGATTTTTGATGGATCTGACAATGTGGCATTCGAAGTGAATCTGATGTGATGATAAAGCGTAACCTCAAGCCTCATCAACCGGTAAATGACAGAAATCGGGCAGGTAGCATGGCTATGTAGGTCGCACCTATTAGGGTGTATAATCACCTGATCTAGAGTTTCATTTACTACTAAAAATCTGTTGTTGATGCTGTCCCATTCGGGAAACGGTTGCTGATCCCAACCGTTGGTGATGTACATTCGATACACTCAAGCGAAATGAGTGGTCGGTCATGTGTGGCCGGGTTGCAAGATGTTCTTGTTGAACCCAGTGTATTCCTCTCTAGAGGTACACTAGCGAAAGGTGGTTCCATACCTTGTCATAGTTGGAAATCCATTACCCAATACGTGCTTGCGGTTTTGATTGTATACTATATATGTAGAACGTGAGATGAAAGCGTTTCTGCTAGATGATTATTATATTGTGGTTGCTAGACATTATTATAATATCAAAAGGGTTTTGATATAAAGATATTTTGGATTCTCATAAGGGAAAAACCCGTACCGTTATACGACGTGGTCTTATGAGATATCGTTTAATGGCTCAACCTGTTTTAAATTGTTTTACTCATACCAGTCCCATAACTGAACCGGGGTTTATTTTGTTTTGTTTTCCCTAAACTCTTGGGTGCCCAATTTTGTACGGGCAGTCAAGTAGGCAGGATTTACAGATACTTGAAGAACTGGAGTAGGAGGCTTCACGATTATATAGCTATTATTATTCCGCTGTGTTGTAAGTGCTGTACTTGAAAAATGATTTGTATATGCAAGTAAATCTTTTATTTCAAGTTATGTTATATTTTATTCGTTCCGCTGTGAGATTCGTGTTTACTCTGATGATGATGTTCTTCTTCTTCTACTATTCTAAGTTTCTACCTTATCTTTCCTCACCCTATAATTTATTTCATTAACTTTCCGGTTATTTTCGATCCTTGGATGTTCGATTTGTGTTGTATATCGGATAACCAAGATCGCAAATTTTCGGGTCGTTACACTATCGGACCTATCACTCGAGCCTTTTAGTCGGCTCTATATCTGAGGCGCCTCGCAATCCATCAACCACATAAGTAAAAATGTTTGGGCTTCATACAATGACACCACTTCTAGCTAGAAAGAAACGCATGCACTCCTTGCCGTCACTATCCCGTTTTAGACTCATACCGGCGTGTGAGGGTCACGAATTAACGCTATACACAAAGTTGCGCTACTTAAAGCCGTTCTTTGATCATCATCCACAAGGCCCTGCTTTTCAATAAAAGCCTTGATCATTGCATCTTAGCATGCCACATTATCTATCCATACCATTGATTTCCACAAATACATAACCTCTAAGCTTGTACGTCTCAGAGAAGGGTGCTAAGCAAGAGAATAAATTCTCCATCACCAAATAGATATATATTTAGCAGAGATCAACAAATACAGCGCAAGGTACAATGTCAAACATACAATCCATACACAAGTTCGTACTGGGTCTGAACGAAATCGGTGGCACCTTATTCCTCGTCCCATATATCCAATAAGAGAGAGGCCCTCGCATATCCGAATAATCAACAAGTACGTCTGGATAACTACCACTATAACCCCTTCAAGACTGCAGCTCCATCTAGGGCATCTGTAGTAATCCATTCGATGTGAAAATTGTCGGTCTTGCACCGTCTTCAATATCTATGACTTTTAATCCTCGTAACAGTTATTTAGAATGGGTAAAAACCGGTCATTTCGAATAACTTGCTCATCTTATAATAAAGTGATATATAAACACATCATACGCCTCATTCCAATCCATAATATTCTTTTACTCAAATATTCATATCTTTGGGAAAGGTTCCCATTAAATTTATCAAAGATTTTAATTCATTTAAACTTCTTATTTAAATCTTTCTTTGAATACCATTGCAAAAGATTTTATTATATCTTTTCACAACTTAAACCAAATTATGGTTTATATAACTAGTCGGGATTATCGAGCCTTACTAAAGTAATCATTTATTTCATTTATCCCAATGCCAACCTATTCATCACATGGAGAAAAACTGGTAGTACTCCATATTTAACACCTATAGTGTTATCGGTAAATTTAATTACCACTTTACGTTCAAATCAAATTAAAGATTCATTAAAACCCCAACTTGGTTTTAATCTTCAAAAATCATTACTTAATGATTATTCAATTTTTGGAAATTAATCTTATCTTTACTTGGGTTAAAGAACAAATGTCATGTAAAAACACCGCTCACAATAAACCCAAAATCATATTCCATTTTATATAGAATTTTCACGGAAATCTGAACAATTTATAATCGTTATAAATTTCCATACCCTACCAATACTATAAGTGGAATAGCGACAAGGCCTTTTAAATTCCATAAATAGTAAATGCCTTCCTTCACAGAAACTCATCTCGATTATTATTAACTCGAATTCCATTCAATTCCAATTTAATTAAATAAACTGGAGAGGTTCTCTAAACCTTAATTAAAAGATTTATTCCATTCATAAATGGGTTCAAGAACAGTATTTTTGCCATTCATGAAAAAGCCAAAACCCCAATTTCCGCTTAATTCCAATTTATATGTTGGAAACTTTTAGTTATGAAAAAACCGTTCGCAAATCCAATTTAATATTTTTCTAAAAATCATTGGATCATTGTTCTACTTATTAACTAATTCATTCGGATGAAAATATCTTTTATATTTACAAATATGGAATATTTCATCCAAAATCTTTCCAAGTCATTTTATCATGATTTTACATAATTTATTTATCTTTTTAGTAATTTTATCAAGGCCCTTACAGTCGGTTTTCAATTTCGGCCACCGAACTGCATCTATAGCGACCTTTTCCAAAACTGATTTGGACATATTTTAAAATCTTGCTATTCAAATTTAAATCTCATATATTCATTGGAAAGATCCTTTTGATATGAACCCAATGGTTCCCGTTTTAGGAGAACATGATGATCGGATCTCCCGTTATGTCGATTCAAAGTTATGGTCGAAATTCGCGAATGGTCGCTGCGCGATACGTTCTATTTAGGCCATTTAAATATATATATTTTATTTCTTCGATTTCCATTCAAAAACGTATTACATAAAAATGTTTATAAATTCGTTTAAAAACAATTCCAACTTTCATTTCAATTTTTAATTAAAATTGAACATCCCATTTTATTATGATCTCAACATGATAATTTTTTCAAAATGTAATATTTTGAAATTCAATCTTCTCGATATTCATCACAAAAATGAATAAAATCGATACAAAAATCCGATCGGGTTAAAGCGTTTATATACTTAACTCGGCTTCACATTTTTATATTTTCGTGTCCATCCAAAATCGAACATCAAAATCAACTTCCAATTTTTCTACAATATTACATTATAAAAATATTCACATTTATTCTAGATTGGAATAAAATTTCAACCAATATCCATGTAAATAAATTAATATGGATTACATTCGTCATATGCACTCAACAATAGTTGCAAACAACTATCAACATCCAAAATGACATCCAATGTGTATTTTATTTTCATATGAGCTTCAATCAAATAATTAACCCTTACATAAATCCGTCTATCAACTGATTAACCGCAATTTCACATAAGCGAGATGTGTGAGTCAAATATCATCCCAAGACCCGTGTGGGGTTTTCAACCAACAACAATTATTTAGTGAATCATTTATTTCATCACATTGATTTGATTTAAATAGGTGAACATAAACAAGTCATTCAACTTGTAAATGTATTTTATTTACTCCAATTTCACTACTACAAATAATGTGACATTTTTGTCAATCAATTAATTATTTTTAATTCTCATCCATATCACAACATAACCAATCATCCAATGCCATTTATGGTGCCACAAGTGTCCATGAGTATGAAATGCGAGTGCCATATATTCATACAACGCTTCTAATGCAAATGATTTGTGAATAGTTCATGTGTTGAAGTCCAAAAGGGGTATTACATGCAACTAAATTTCTAATGAGTTTAGATTTCTCACTTTTCTTCAATCGCTTTTCCCTTTTCTAAGTGACTTAACTTAACCACAAAACAAATTATTTTAATATTACACAATTTATCATATGTTATCCATATATATAGTCTATAATGATTACTCTTATTATGACAAAATAATTAGAAACGTTTTCACCCTAAATAATTAGGATAGAAATTCTAACCCAAGCTAAACCAATCGTCACGACACTTCTAATGTAGATTTTCTTGTCGCGCATTCGCCGTTTGTCACTCTCTACTACTCGAATTCACCATTTTGGCTTTATAGTTTTTATATGACCTCCAATCTTCACCAAAACCGGCCACCAACACAGAAACGCCATTCCGGACAACTTTTGCTTAGTGCGCTTTCTTCCAAAATGCATGGATTCACCAAAAATCGCTCATTTTGGCCCCAAGTCTGCGATCTTCAATCGCACTTTCCGAGCAGCTCTGAAATCCAAATTCGATTTTGATATGTGCATTTCGTAGAAAAAAAACAAGATCTACGACTTTCGTTTATGGGGCCTTAACCAGAAATGCACGGATCGGAAGCTATTGAGCGAAGAAGGGAAGGGGGGTTATTTGCAAAATGGATCTTGTGAAAAAGAAAGATTTTGGAGGAGGTGGGACCCACGGCTGGAGGGGTGGCCTGACTGGCGGCGTAGGGGTGGCGGGGGATGGTGGGGAGTTGCTGCGGCTGTTTGGGGTCCGGTGGTGGTGATTTTGTGGAGTTTGGCTTCTAGGGTTTGCAAAGATGAAGACAGAGAAGAGGAGAGAGAGAGGAGGAGGAGGAGGAGAAGGAGGAGGAGGCAATAGGGGAGAGGCTGGCGGCAGGTAGGGGGTGCGGTAGTGGGAAAAAGGGAAAGGAGGCCATTAATTTGTGAAAGAAGGAGGAAGAGGGAAGGAGGACTTATGAAGAGAGAAAGGAGAGAAATGATTTATAAGCTCATTTCTTTCTGAATCGCCCGAATGCAAACGATCTCCTTTTGCCACGAAATTCGGGCAAGAGATAATACACATGATGATGAGTCCAATGAATAAGTTTCGTCGAATTCCGAGTTCGTTTGACCTTCCGTCTAATTTCTCAAACAGGCTCAAATAAGCTTCAAAAATAAGATTTTAGCGTACTTTTTCTTCTTGTACGCCCAAACGCTAATTCCAAAAATTATGAAATTTTGGATTCTATCATTATTTGAGATACGAATCCAAAAAAAGTGAAATCAAATTCTGATATCGTTTCAATAACGTTCCTTTGTAAATTGACTATCAGTTTTGCCCTAAACGGGTTTGCCTCTCATGACCACATACTAACTCCGTTTCACGTGAAATTTGAAATCTAGCCATGACTTATTGTTTTGAATCCAACAAAATTGATCTCGTCAAATTATGAGCACGCTAGCAAAATTTCACTTTTTAAGGGCTATGCGATGATTTTAAAAATCGAATTTTCAAAATTTACAAATACAAGGCTTATTAATCAATTTAATAATTTTAACGAGTTTGTTTTAAGTCAAATAAAATATAAAAATTAATTTTAAAATTATTCTCAAAATTTATTTAGCAAAACTAACCAATTTATATTTCCATATTCATTAAAATAGCTTAAATTAAAATTTTAAATTGGTTCAGAAAATATGGGTTGTTTCAGGAATTCTGGTTGTGGAACTGAGATTGAGGCTGCATTGGGAAGTTGGGGTGATAGAGCAGGAGGCACGACCATCGGTGGTAGCTGTGCGTATGCATGGTGGTGATGGTGCACAAGAGAAAGAAGGAATAACAGTGGAAGAAAGGAAAGAAAGAACGAAGGCAAGGAGGAAAGGGGTTGAACAGGAAAAGAAAAGGGGATCAATAAGTTGATCTATGATTTATCTCTGCCAAACTTGTGGTTGGCATTGGATTTTCAATGGCAAGGAAAAGTAGAAAGAGGGAGAGATCGAGTGTAAGCAAATCAAGGATCGGAGTCATTTTTGTTTTTGTTGCCAGATCCACGATTTGGCCTTGAACTTGTTTTACCTGACATGAAATTGAACTGGGTTGTGTAAATATGGCTAATTCGTGGGCGTTTGGGCTTCGGACCTCAATAATAAAAAAGATAAAAGATTTAATTAAGGGTTGTTTCAAATTTAAACTTCCTTTTAAATATAAATATTATTTACATAAAGTTTAAAATGTGAGAAGTTTTATTTAACCCATTTACAGCAAATAGCGAATTTAATGAAGGTACGTGCATACAAAATGGACAGTAATGAATCAAGAAGATCAATGTGATTTAAATTTAATCAAATTTAAATAAAATTGATTTTAAATAAATATATGTATGTATATATGTATATAGAAATTGAAAAAAAAACAAAGGATCAAGAAACTATTTTGTAAGATACAGAAATAGAGGTCATCGTGTAAACTTAAGTTTAAATTCCCAAATATTTAATATTTGTAACAGAAGGAAATTTGAAATAAGGTCAAATTATTTATTTCAAAAGAATTTGGAATAAATATAATGTGAAATTAACCATTACCGAGATCCTATATTCTAAACTGCTATTAGTTTGGAATTTAAACATCGAATCATCGTTGACTGTTATTGTTGTATTGAATGATTGTTGTTAATTATTTGCTATGCTTTGTAGTAATAAATTGAATCTAAGTAAATTAAAATAAAACATTGACACATTTTATTGTATCATCTTATGTTGTTTACTGTTCTGAAATCATACTTTATATTTGTATAAGTTAATTAAATCAAACAGACATGTTATGAAAAATTTATATGATATGAAATGATTTGAACAAATAATCCTACTCATCAACACTGTTTAAATTTGATAGTTAAAACACCGACTATCAAAGAAATATTCCTTATGCGTTAGTTCGAAGAGATCGGGATGGGAACTGGACCCAAAACCACTTCGAACCAACTTCACGCTCATTAACTAACTTGCAGGGATTCGTATTAAAATGATAAAATTGAAAACCGTAGATCTTCATGAGCGGAAGAATTACTTGTTTAAATTTATCTGGTGGCCGCCAGAGTTATTATAATTTGTGATTCTATCGTGATTGAAATCTTCAAATTTGCAAGGACAATTCTCTACTGATCCATGGGGTGATTCCTACATTGGATGCAGTAGGAGGGTTCCTTTGGTTCATCTTGTTCCTGGATGACTTGTATGAATGAATGTCTGATAGAGTATTTCCTAAAAATTACATACATTGATTTGTACAAATATACCAAGTTAATGGCAAAGAAGGGCGCTTCTTTTACATTCAAAGGATATTTATGGACGTCAATTAGTGATTTGACGGATCTGAAAATGCGGCATTCAAAGTAAATAGTGACAAGATGTTCTAAAGGGTAATTGTAACCTCAAGCCTCAACAACTGGGAAATGGTATAAAATCGGGTAGGTCGCATGGCTAAGTGAGTCGCTCCCAATTAGTGTGTATTGTCACCTTATCTAGAGAAATTCCATTTGCTTCATTATTCTCTCGATGTTGTCCCTCTCGGGAAACGATTGTTGATCCCAACCATTGGTGATTATACATTCAGTACACTCAAGCAGAGTAAGTGGCGGTCATGTTTAACCTGGGTTGCAAGATGTTCTTGTTAAACCCGATGTATTCCTCTCTAGAAATACAATGTCGGAAGGTGGTCCCATACCTTGCCAGATGGAATCCATTATCCAATAATAGCCCCGCGGTTTTGATTGTATAATATGTATGTAGAGCGTGAGATGCAAGCGTTCTGCTAGATTGTTACTTACTTGATTTAGACACTATTATAATATTAGAATAATATTGATTTCAAAGAATGTTTTCGGTTATCGTAAGGTAAACACCATCTGTATTTATGTGTGGATCGGTCTTACGATTATCCTTTCTTTCAAAAGGATTTTTAAACATTAAATCAAGCTATTTTAAAATCGTTTGCTCACACCAGTCCCATAACTGACCCATAGTTTATTTCTCTATGTTTTCCCTAAATTCTTGGGTGCCCAAATTTGTACGGACAACCAAGTAGTTCAGGATTTTACATATACACTTGGAGAAGCTTGGAGCAGGAGGCTTCAACATTAGATATATAGAGTTTAGTTACACTTTGTTGTATATGAGTTGTACTCTGATAATGTATGCAAGTACAAGTACAGTTTAGTATTTCAAGAGTTGTTATATAATATATTTTATTCGCTCCGTTGTGAGGTTCGTGTTACTCTAATTCTATTGTGTTATATTCTTCCTTTTCTTTTAGTATAGCTTTCTTTCTCTCTATTTCTAACCTTCGAACTTCTTTCTATTATCGATCTGTTAATTTCTGATGTTTGATTAGTCGATACGCGGTACAGGATATGTATTTGTGTCGATGGCTAGGATCGAGAATTTTCAGGCCGTTATAGTTACCCCACACGTCTCCCAAGTATGTAGATAAGCTACATAGATTATTATGTAAACTCCATATGGGTGTTGGGATTATAATTTTACACGTCTCCCAATTGTGTAGATAAGTCATTTTTGTTTCTAATTGTGATGGAAACCCCACATGGGTATTGGGATGATTGTAAAAAAATAACCAAGTGTGCAGTTTTTCAATCTGTTAATTGACAAGACTGTATAAGCATTATTTATTAAAGGCTTATATGGTGTAGTGCACTTTGTGTGTGAATTAGATGTGGTGTGATGGATGACTAAGTGTCATTATATACACTGTATAAGAATGAACAATACAAATGGTTATTGGTTCAGTTTTCATCAAAAACATGGTTTTTAACGAATATTTTATTAATATAATAATAGCTGAAAAAATCAAAGTTTGATTTTGACGTTCAATTTTGGATGGACGTGAAGATAATAAAATATCGATGAATTTTCGCAACTGTAGCAAATGAATTTGAATTAATTTTCATATGATTCTGCCTTGTCGAAGTTTTTAATGTGAAATAAATAGTAACTACTGAAAGTGAAGTTCGGTTAGGCTATGTAGAAAACGTTTTAAAGGAGATTTCTTTTCGAAAATTTCTTATTTATTTTTATAATGAATATCAAGAAAATTTGGAAAAAAAATATTGAAGTTGGGAAAATAATATTATTTTAATAATTATAATATTATTATGATGACATAATATTGAAATAATAAAAATTTGGGTTGAAGATTAAAATACGAGTTTGGAAAATTATTATATATTTTTTATATAATATATAAAATGGTTTCAAAGCGATTCGACGTATTTTATGTATATACATCGAGTATGGATTGAAATATAACGTGTCGTGTAGCGGTAGTTCGCGATTTTGACATATAACTTTAACTGAATGTACCGTGAGATCCGATCGTCAGATTTCCCAAAATTGAAACCGTTGGTTTCGTATTGAAAAGATATTTCAAATGGTAACAAGGTTTTGAAATCTAACGGTGAGATTTTTAGAGATGTTCAATTCAATTTTGAATAAAAACAGCGTCATGGCCCGTAATGGTCTGTAATTGGAAATTACGGGTATGGACTAATTTTGTGTGTGTATATATATATACATAAATAGTGTAAAATTATTATAAATTATCATAAATGATTTGGAATGTATTTAAACCAATTTTACTTGGTTTTGAATGATAAAAGTGGCTAAGTGAAATTTGACAGTTTGGGGTAAAAGAATATATAACTTGTTTTTGAGAAAGAATTTGGGAACAATAATTTTAATTCTCAAATTGAATTCTTAACTTAACCTTTTATATAAGGTTATGAAATGATTTTTGAAAACCAAATAACTTAATCAAATTTGAGATCAAGATTTTAAATCTTATGAAAAGAAAACAATTAAAAGAGACTTAATTGGTGATTCAATTATCCAAATAAGGATTTGATTTGTTTTGTCGCATATTATTCGAAAAGACCGAGTTTAACCATTTCAAATAATTGAACGATGATTAAAACTAGAAGATATTGTGCAAGACCGGAAATCTTCACATCGAATGGATGACTGATGATGCCCTGGATTTGGGTAGCTCCCTTGAAGGGTTTATAGTGGTAGTGGTACGGACATACTTGTTGATTTTCCGGATGTCCGAGGGCCTCTCTCATGTATTGGACATATAGGACAAGGAATAAGGTGCCTCCGGTTTCGTTCAGACCTAGAACGAACTTGCAAATGGATTGTGTGTCTGACATTGTATTTTATGCTTTATTAATTGATCTATATTAAATATATATCTATTTGGTGGCAGAGAATTTATTTCTTAGCTTAATACCCTTCTCTGAGATGTATAAGTTTAGGGGTTATATATTGGTGGACATAAGTTGCATAGTATGAAATGAAAATGTAGCATGTTGAGTGCTGCTAGCAGATAGATTAAAGCTTTTGTTGAAAAGCAAAGCTTTGTGGTGCATTTATTCGTGAGCTTCACACCTGGCATGAGTCAAAAATGGGATGAAGGACCGCAGGGAGGAGATGCACTTCTTTCTAGCTATAAGTGATATGGAGCCCAGAAATTTTACTTATTAGAATGTTGGAATCGAGGCACCTCGGATGTGGCCACAAAAGGCCATGCTGGTCGAGGTACTGACCAAGAGGTCCAATAGGATCGGAAAACGTATTGTTCAAGCATTGCTAATCAGCTGCCGTTCTGTTCCAAAGGTATATTGTAACAAACCGAAAATCCGAGCCAGTTTAAAATTTTTATTATGGCAATTTTGGCGAATTTTGAATATTTAAAATAGATTATTTTAAATAATATCGACGAGAAATTATTTTTTTATATAGAAATCGAACGTATATATTATATAGATCGTCGTTGGAATATAAATATTTAGTTTAAATTATAAAAGGAATTGAAAATAGCGAGGTAGTTCGATAATTCGATTTCAAACTTCAAATGAATGTGCAGGATTCAAAATAAACCGGAATTTAGTGAAACCAAAAATATTAGAATCTATTTGAGAATATCTTTCCAACGAATCCAAAAAATCAAAATTTCATAGCGGGAATCAAAATTTATGCCCAAATGAAAATTCAGAATAGTCGCTATGGAATTCTGGCCCTTAAAAATAGCCATTTTGCAAACGACCTCGGATTTCGACGAAACCACTTTTGTTGGATCCATGATGTCAAGTTATTGCTACGTTTCAATTTTCAAAATTTTTTGAATCAATATGTGAGTGTGGCAAAGGAAAACGCGTTTGACCAGTTTCAATTGATTTTAAGCGACTGGAAAATGGCCATTTTTCAAACGGTCCCAGAATTCGACGAAACTAGTTTTGTTAGGACCGTACCGTCAATACGAAGCTAGAAAATATTTTTTTGGAATTTTTCGAGTTAGTATGTGACCCCGGTAAATTGAAATGCACGTTCAAATTCAATATATAGAGTTATATGTTGATTTTGACGAAAACTGATCGAAACGATCGAATCAGCTTACGATACATATCCCATTGTGTTCGGAATGGGGGTAATTAGCTATGGACGACAGGCGGTGGGCCTCGTTTCGAGGTCGAAATAAAAAGTCAACTTTTTGAAATTTAAATAATTAAATAAATAAAAAATTAAAACTCTCTCCCTTCCCATTATCACTCCTCAGACCCCCCCCCCCGTTCGATTTAATATCAATCAGAAAAAAAAAAGAAAAAAAAAGAAAGGAGGAGGGGGGATCGCGATCCACCACCGCCCCCTCTCCCCTATAGTTCCGCCGCCGCCCAAGGCGGGGCCACCGCGCCGCCTATCCCCCCCCCCTCGATTCACTCTCTCCTCTTCCTCCTCTCGCGCCAGAGCAAGCCCCGCACCCTCCCCTTCTACTCCGCCGCCGCCTCCTTCTTCTCCACCGCCTTCTCCTCCCTACCCCCTTCTTCTACCTCCAAATCGATCCCCCCTCACCTACACCACCGCGAACCAGAAACCGCGCCTCCACCTCCCAAATCCGCCCTCCGTTCATTGCTGAATCCAAACCCGCGAGCCCACCAGCACTTCTTCGACAGCGGACACCCGTTCCCCACCTCCGGTCAGGTCCGGCGCTCCAAAAACGGTGAGCTTTTACCTTTTTATTTAAATGTATAGCATTGTTTTAAAATTGGTTTTATAAAATATACAAAACATTGGTAATTTTCAGTTTTAAGGATAAATTTGCATTGTTTTTAGAGATATAAATATATATTGTTTTGCTTACATAAAAATAGGATTTTTAGCTTCATAGGAAAGATTTTATTTTTATGTAAAGAATAGATTATATTTTTAGAGAAAAGAATAGATTTTTCTTTAGTCAATAAAAGATGTGATTTTTATCTATGTGAACAATAAATAAAGATGAGATTTTTATTGTATGTGAAGATAAAAATATAATTTTTATATAATGTAGGGAATAAAAATATGATTTTTATATTATAGAAAGATTAAAAATATGATTTTTATCATGTGTGAAATATTAAAATATGATTTTTATAAATTAGTGTATTGAAAATAGAATTTTTATATAATGGAGAATATAAAAACATTATCTTTATATATGTAGCGAAATAAAAATCTGATTTTTTATTATATATATAGTGAAGTAAAAATGAGATTTTTATAGTGATGAAATAAAAATTCGTTCTTTATATAAGAAGCAGAAATATAAAATATAATTTTTATATGGAAAGAAGCGCTGTAAATATATATGAAGTAGAAATAAAAATATGATTTTTATTTATTGAAATGAAGCAATAAAAATATATTTTTTATTATGAACAGCGAGAAAAGGACTGCAATGGTCATTTCAAACCGATCCAGACGATTCAGCAGTTCAATAGCAAAGCACGGCGGAGTGGAACCCTCTGTGAGAACTTCTCACCTTTGATTTTCTTTATTTCTAGTTTTTGAAATATATACTAGGATGCAGACGGTGTTTAGTAGCACCCGACAACCGTCGTCCACAGACCATGGACGGCTTGTTTGTTTGATTGTATGTTGTTGTGAAAATTGAATGTGTGTGGTGAAATAAAATATTTATATAGTTAAAAATATTTTATAGTTAAAAATATAATTTTTAACGGTATTCAAAATGAAATAAATAAATATAAACAAATCGGACGATTTGTTTATATACACACATTTGACTGATATTGATTGGGACGATAAATTTTACACATCGCCCAACTGCACAAATAAAATCTATGTTTGATTGTTTGAAACCCCACACGGGTATTGGGATGAAATTTGACGTACACTAATCCCAACTGTTTAGTGATTTGTCGATCGATTGATTGACAGACTGTGTAAGAGTTAAATATTTATATTTGATGCTTATACAGTGTAGAATGCACTTTGGATGATGGATATCTGTTTTCATTGTTATTATACACATTTGTTGTGTGAAATCCATATAATCAACATTATATGGTAATTGACTGTGTCTCATTCCAGTTCAGAATTATCAAATATTATAAAAGAATATTCAGTGAAAATTGAAATGTGAAGCCGTGTTAAGTAGTTAAACGCCATTTCAACGCGAATGGGAATTTTGTCGATTTTATTCATTTTACAATGAATATCAAAAGTGAATTCAAAATCTGATATTTTGAAATAGAATTGAATTCGAATTGAAATGAAATAGAATTGAATTCGAATTGAATAGAATAGAAAAGAAATTTGAATTGAATAGAATTGAATTGACATTTAAATTAAATAGAATTGAATTGAAATTCGAATTGAAATCGATTTGAATTGAAATCAATTTGAAATGAATTTAAAACGAATTTATAGTGGAATATTCAATTTTGATGTGAAATTGAATATGAAGTTGAAATCGTTTTGAAAACGAATTTAAAATGATTTATAAAATATGTTTTAAAAGGAAATCGACGAAATATATATTATACATATTATATGTATAATATAATGGCCTGAATAAAACGCACCGCGCTGCGGCAGTTCGTGAACTTCAACCATTGACTTCGAACGGATATTACGAGAGATCCGACCGTCGGATTCTCCTAAAACCGGAACCGTTGGGTTCGTATCGAAAAGAGCTTTCTAATGAATATAAAAAATTAGAAATCTAACGGTTGGATTTGGAATAATGTCCAAATCAAATTTAGAAAAGGTCGGTGTAAGTGCAGTTCGATGACCGTTGAGGGAAATCGACTGTACGGGCCTTGATAAAATTATTAAAAATAGTAATAATTTGTGTAAAATCATAAGAAATGATTTGTGAAGAATTGGGATGAAAAACTCCATATTTGAAAAGATAAAAATAGATTTTTATCGAAATGAACTAGTTTTTGAACTAGAATTATAATTCAATTATTTTGAAAAATAAATAAATTGGATTTGAAATGGTTTTGAAAATAACCAGAATTTTCAATATATTGATTGGAAATGGATTTGAATCGAAATTGTCTTCGGAATATTTCGATGTGGGATTTTGTGATTATATAGATATTGTTATGGAAATTTGAAAGATATATTTATATCGTTATTTCCAATACGATATTTGTTGGTCGTAGAATTTGATATTGAATATAAGCCGATATATTTTCTATTCAGAGTCTTGTACTTAATATCAAATGTGATTTGGGTTTGTCGTGAATGGTGTCTTCATTAACACTGTTCTTAAACCCAGTTGAGAAAAAATATTAAATCTTTTTATTTAGATTTAATGAAGTGTGCCAATTAAATAATATTTAATTGGAATTGAATTGGAATTGATTTTTGGGTTTATCGTGAACGGTGTTTTAAATAACACTTGTTCTTTAACCCGATAATTAATAGAATGTGACTTTGGGTTGCCGTGAATGGTATCTTTAATAATATTGTTATTAGACCCAATGGAGTTAAGAAAATCAGAAATTAACTAAGGATTAGTTAAGTTGAATGGTTTCTTGGGTATTGATCTAATGTTGGTTTCGGCCTTCGGGGTTATTACTTAGGGAATTGTTCACTTGCTAATTTACGGTTAAAGGCTGGTAGAAATGAAATGTGATTATGGGTTTATCATGAACCGCGTTTTAAATGACATTGTTCTTTAACCCAGTTAAAGATTAAAACTAAGTGGAGTTTTAATGAATCTTTAAATAGATTGAAAAGTGAATTTGATAATTAAAATTATCAAATTCAAGAAATGATCGAGAATGGAGTACCACCAGTTTTACTCCAGACGATAGTCAAATCTTTAATTAGATTTGAACGTGAAATGGTAATTGAATTTACCGATAACACAGTGGTGTTAGAAATGGGGTATTACCGATTTTGCTCCATGGGATAAATAGGTAGGGATTGGGGAATAAAATAAATAATTACTTCGGTGTGGTTCGCTAATCCCGACTAGTTTGAATTGATATTCAAAAGAAGATTAAAGAATAAATTTAAAGGAATTTATCTTTGATAAAATTAATGGGAACCTTTCCCAAAGAATAAGAATATTTGAATAGAAGAATATTCTGAATTGGAATGAGGTGTATGTTGTGTTTGTGTAACACTTGTTCATTATATACGCGAGTTATTCGGAAAGACCGGGTTTATCCCATTCTGAATAACTGATACGACGATAAGTCGAAGATGAAGACGGTGGTCGAAGACCGGAAGTCTTCACATCGTTTGGATAATTACTGACGATCCTGATTGGGCTGTACACCCAAGAGGAGGGAAATAGTTGGTGGTCATCCAGACGTACTTGGAGATCGATGGATACGCGAGGAAAGTGCCTCCGGTTTCGTTCAGACCCAGAACGAACTTGTATGGACTGTGTGTCTAACATCGGATTACATTCTGTGTGATTGATATCGGTTGCATAGCGTGAATTGCCTGTGTGGCATGCTAAGATGCAAATGATCAAGGCTTCTGTTGAAAAGCAGAGTCTTGTGGTTGATGATCAAAGCACGGCCTTTGTGGCGTAGCTTTGTGTAACGTGAATTCGCGAGCCTCACACCCCGGTTGTGAACCAGAAACGGGAGAGGACATCAGAGAGGGCATGCGTTTCCTTCTAGCTAGGGTGGTGTCAGTGACCTACCAGCCCTGACATTTATATACTTTTCACCTGTGTGGTTGTTGCTGTTGCGAGGCGCCTCTGATACATCGGTCGTTCTCGAACCGATGGAGTCAGTGGACTCATTTACGCCCCAAAGGGCGGGGAAACGCAGTGTTCAGAAATTTTAATCCACATCGGTGGACCGGCCCTGACGATCCAAGGCTTGACTGAGTACTTGCCTGAGACATGGGCTAGATTGTCTCGAATTCGGTGAGGACTATCTTTTGCCTCGGTTCATAGATGGAAATCCAATTTCCAATACGTGTATTGCAGTTTTATTTGTAGAGCCTAGTATGGCGACATAATGGGATGGGGCGCTTATGCCGTCTATGATTTTTACTTATGATTTGAAATTGTTTTGACACTATACACTTATAGTAATAATAAAACAAGAAATTTCACGTACCAAGCATTCTTGGTTATTATAAGGTAAAAACCCTATCCTCCGGCTTGCGTTGCATTGTGTGATGGGACCTGGGTCTTATAATAGCTTCATTTTTCTTTATTTAGTATTGTGCGGTTGTTTTATGCACTGGTATTCTTGGGAGGAAACCCGTTCCATGTTATACGGTGTGGTCCCTTGATTTACCTAACTTTAAAATAAAGATTAATAACTGTTTTAGTTCTCACACCAGTCACATGACTGACCTGGAGTTTATTGTTTTAACCTAAACTCTGGGTGCCCTTATTTTGGACACGGGCAGCTAGTAGTTTTGGTTTTGCAGATTTATATTCACAGGAACTTGATTTACAGCTGGAATGATGTTCGGAAAGCTTTGTATCCGTATATCTCCTTCAGTTGTATTTTGTATTATTTTCCGCTGCTATGTAATTTATTGTAATCTCTGATAGTTTGTAATGTGTAATATTCATTCATTACTCTGTATATTCTTGTATTCTGATGAATTGTTGTAATAGGCAATGAAATGTTCTTCCGTTTGTGTTCTTTTGTGTGTTGTTCTCAAAGTATCCTCTCTTTCCTTACCGGGGGAGTTACGGGTCCTTACAGTTAGTATCAGAGCTTTGGTTTACAAAGCTCAGAGAACAAGACACATTAGGACCATACGAAAGAATTCATCAGAGATTGGATTAGTAATATCCAATGGGAATGACTCGTTAGAGATAGGATCAGCAGTATCCTAGAACGAGTGTGAAGAGTGATATTTTGAAAATGGAAATGAAAACAAATTTTGTTTTGAAATTTAAATCGTTTTATTCGTATTTGATTATTTATTTATATTGATTTTGACAATCCAGTATATAAAGATTTTGTGTATACGTCTGATCCGCGTGTATTTGAAATTTTAATATACTGGATAGATATAGAATCACACTCTAGTCGCCCGGAGATGGTTCTGATGATAACTATAGTTCGAACATCATAAGAATTGGTATTCGAGTTTCGAAGGTGTGATATTTATATATTTCCAACTGACTGGTGTGAGAACCAAAATATAGTTAGAATATATTGTTGTGATTTGGCACAAAAAAATGTGATTTTTGACTATATATCAAAATTATGAATTTGAAATGATAATTCACTAATTGATTGATGGTTGTGTTGTTTGATTATTGTTTGAATAATTAAATGTTGAACCTTTAACCGAATTGGTCAAATATTGAACTGTATTGAAAATTAGTTGCAAATGCATATACATGTGTATACATTGAACAGGTTATAGCAAGGAGGCTAGAGCAGAGGAATAAAATTGTTTGCCCGACAAATAGGTACATGTTTATTGTATTTCTTGAGTTTTGGGTGATTTTGTGAGCCGATTGGCTACCCGCTTGGCTTTTTCTTTTTCTTTTGGATTGAAGAAGGCCATGGGAGGCTATATGAAATATCCCGAAGTCCCCGGTGCAGGGGAGGTTATGGCGAAATTTTTCAAAAATTTAGGGTGTTAGCCAAATTTTTGAAAAATTTGAAAAGTTCTTAGAAACTGAAAAGTTGAAGAACTTAAGCTGTAGCGAAAACAATGAAAGCTGAGTTGGTTTTTAAAACAACTTTCGGCTTCGTTCCTTTTCGGGAACGAAAAGTTTTAAGTGGGGGAGATTGTAACAACCCGAAAATCCGAGCCAGTTTAAAATTTTTATTTTGGCAATTTTGGCAAATTTTGAATATTTAAAATAGATTATTTTAAATAATATCGACGAGAAATTATTTTTTATATAGAAATCGAACGTATATATTATATAGATCGTCGTTGGAATATAAATATTTATTTTTAATTATAAAAGGAATTGAAAATGGCGCGGTAGTTCGATAATTCGATTTCAAACTTCAAATGAATGTGCAGGATTCAAAATAAACCAGAATTTAGTGAAACCAAAAATATTAGAATCTATTTGAGAATATCTTTCCAACGAATCCAAAAAATCAAAATTTCATAGCGGGAATCAAAAGTTATGCCCAAATGAAAATTCAGAATAGTCGCTATGGAATTCTGGCCCTTAAAAATAGCCATTTTGCGAACGACCTCGGACTTCGACGAAACTACTTTTGTTGGATCCGTGATGTCAAGTTATTGCTAGGTTTCAATTTTCATAATTTTTCGAATCAATATGTGAGCGTGGCAAAGGAAAACGCGTTTGACCAGTTTTAGTTGATTTTAATCGACTGGAAAATGGCCATTTTTCAAACGGTCTCAGAATTCGACGAAACTAGTTTTGTTAGGACCGTACCGTCAATACGAAGCTAGAAAATATTTTTCTGGAATTTTTTGAGTTAGTATGTGACCCCGGTAAATTGAAATGCACGTTCAAATTCAATATATAGAGTTATATGTTGATTTTGACGAAAACTGATCGAAACGATCGAATCAGCTTACGATACATATCCCATTGTGTTCGGAATGGAGGTAATTAGCTATGGACGACAGGCGATGGGCCTCGTTTCGAGGTCGAAATAAAAAGTCAACTTTTTGAAATTTAAATAATTAAATAAATAAAAAATTAAAACTCTCTCTCTTCCCATTATCACTCCTCAGACCCCCCCCCCCCCCCCCGTTCGATTTAATATCAATCAGAAAAAAAAAGAAAAAAAAAGAAAGGAGGAGGGGGGATCGCGATCCGCCACCGCCCCCTCTCCCCGATAGTTCCGCCGCCGCCCAAGGCGGGGCCACCGCGCCGCCAACCCCCCCCCCTCGATTCACTCTCTCCTCTTCCTCTTCTCGCGCCAGAGCAAGCCCCGCACCCCCCTTCTACTCCGCCGCCGCCTCCTTCTTCTCCACCGCCTTCTCCTCCCTACCCCCTTCTTCCACCTCCAAATCGATCCCCCCTCACCTACACCACCGCGAACCAGAAACCGCGCCTCCACCTCCCTAATCCGCCCTCCGTTCGTTGCTGAATCCAAACCCGTGAGCCCGCCAGCACTTCTTCGACAGCGAACACCCGTTCCCCACCTCCGGTCAGGTCCGTCGCTCCAAAAACGGTGAGCTTTTACCTTTTTATTTAAATGTATAGCATTGTTTTAAAATTGGTTTTATAAAATATAAAAAACATTGGTAATTTTCAGTTTTAAGGATAAATTTGCATTGTTTTTAGAGATATAAATATATATTGTTTTGCTTACATAAAAATAGGATTTTTAGCTTCATAGGAAAGATTTTATTTTTATGTAAAGAATAGATTATATTTTTAGAGAAAAGAATAGATTTTTCTTTAGTCAATAAAAGATGTGATTTTTATCTATGTGAACAATAAATAAAGATGAGATTTTTATTGTATGTGAAGATAAAAATATAATTTTTATATAATGTAGGGAATAAAAATATGATTTTTATATTATATAAAGATTAAAAATATGATTTTTATCATGTGTGAAATATTAAAATATGATTTTTATAAAGTAGTGTATTGAAAATAGAATTTTTATATAATGGAGAATATAAAAATATTATCTTTATATATGTAGCGAAATAAAAATCTGATTTTTTATTATATATATAGTGAAGTAAAAATGAGATTTTTATAGTGATGAAATAAAAATTCGTTCTTTATATAAGAAGCAGAAATATAAAATATAATTTTTATATAGAAAGAAGCGTTGTAAATATATATGAAGTAGAAATAAAAATATGATTTTTATTTATTGAAATGAAGCAATAAAAATATAATTTTTATTATGAACAGCGAGAAAAGGACTGCAATGGTCATTTCAAACCGATCCATACGATTCAGTAGTTCAACAGCAAAGCACGGCGGAGTGGAACCCTCTATGAGAACTTCTCACCTTTGATTTTCTTTATTTCTAGTTTTTGAAATATATACTAGGATGCAGACGGTGTTTAGTAGCACCCGACACCCGTCGTCCACAGACCATGGACGACTTGTTTGTTTGATTGTATGTTGTTGTGAAAATTGAATGTGTGTGGTGAAATAAAATATTTATATAGTTAAAAATATTTTATAGTTAAAAATATAATTTTTAACGTGTATTTAAAATGAAATAAATCAATATAAACAAATCAGACGATTTGTTTATATACACACATTTGACTGATATTGATTGGGACGATAAATTTTACACATCGCCCAACTGCACAAATAAAATCTGTGTTTGATTGTTTGAAACCCCACACGTATTGGGATGAAATTTGACGTACACTAATCCTAACTGTTTAGTGATTTGTCGATCGATTGATTGACAGACTGTGTAAGCGTTAAATATTTATATTTGATGCTTATACAGTGTAGAATGCACTTTGGATGATGGATTGCTGTTTTCATTGTTATTATACACATTTGTTGTGTGAAATCCATATAATCAACATTATATGGTAATTGACTGTGTCTCATTCCAGTTCAGAATTATCAAATATTTTAAAAGAATATTCAGTGAAAATTGAAATGTGAAGCCTTGTTAAGTAGTTAAACGCCATTTCAACGCGAACGGGAATTTTGTCGATTTTATTCATTTTACAATGAATATCAAAAGTGAATTCAAAATCTGATATTTTGAAATAGAATTGAATTCGAATTGAAATGAAATAGAATTGAATTCGAATTGAATAGAATAGAAAAGAAATTTGAATTGAATAGAATTGAATAGAATTGAATTGACATTTAAATTAAATATAATTGAATTGAAATTCGAATTGAAATCGATTTGAAATGAATTTAAAACGAATTTATAGTGGAATATTCAATTTTGATGTGAAACTGAATATGAAGTTGAAATCGTTTTGAAAACGAATTTAAAATGATTTATAAAATACGTTTTAAATGGAAATCAACGAAATATATATTATATATATAATATAATGGCCTGAATAGAACGCGCCGCGCTGCGGCAGTTCGTGAACTTCGACCATTGACTTCGAACGGATATTACGGGAGATCCGACCGTCGGATTCTCCTAAAACTAGAACCGTTGGGTTCGTATCGAAAAGAGCTTTCTAACGAATATAAGAAATTAGAAATCTAACGGTTGGATTTGGAATAATGTCCAAATCAAATTTAGAAAAGGTCGCTGTAAGTGCAGTTCGATGGCCATTGAGGGAAATCGACTGTACGGGCCTTGATAAAATTATTAAAAATAGTAATAATTTGTGTAAAATCATAAGAAATGATTTGTGAAGAATTGGGATGAAAAACTCCATGTTTGAAAATATAAAAATAGATTTTTATCGAAATGAACTAGTTTTTGAACTAGAATTATAATTCAATTATTTTGAAAAATAAATAAATTGGATTTGAAATGGTTTTGAAAATAACCAGAATTTTCAATATATTGATTGGAAATGGATTTGAATCGAAATTGTCTTCGGAATATTTCGATGTGGGATTTTGTGATTATACAGATATTGTTATGGAAATTTGAAAGATATATTTATATCGTTATTTCCAATACGATATTTGTTGGTCATAGAATTTGATATTGAATATAAGCCGATATATTTTCTATTCAGAGCCTTGTATTTAATATCAAATGTGATTTGGGTTTGTCGTGAATGGTGTCTTCATTAACACTGTTCTTAAACCCAGTTGAGAAAAAATATTAAATCTTTTTATTTAGATTTAATGAAGTGTGCCAATTAAATAATATTTAATTGGAATTGAATTGGAATTGATTTTTGGGTTTATCGTGAACGGTGTTTTAATTAACACTTGTTCTTTAACCCGATAATTAATAGAATGTGGCTTTGGGTTGTCGTGGATGGTATCTTTAACAATACTGTTCTTAGACCCAATGGAGTTAAGGAAATCAGAAATTAACTAAGGATTAGTTAAGTTGAATGGTTTCTTGGGTATTGATCTAATGTTGGTGTCGGCCTTCGGGGTTATTACTTAGGGAATTGTTCACTTGCTAATTTACGGTTAAAGGCTGGTAGAAATGAAATGTGATTATGGGTTTATCGTGAACTGCGTTTTAAATGACATTGTTCTTTAAACCAGTTAAAGATTAAAACTAAGTGGAGTTTTAGTGAATCTTTAAATAGATTGAAAAGTGAATTTGATAATTAAAATTATCAAATTCAAGAAATGATCGAGAATGGAGTACCACCAGTTTTACTCCAGACGATAGTTAAATCTTTAATTAGATTTGAACGTGAAATGGTAATTGAATTTACCGATAACACAGTGGTGTTAGAAATGGGGTATTACCAGTTTTGCTCCATGGGATAAATAGGTTGGGATTGGGGAATAAAATAAATAATTACTTCGGTGTGGTTCGCTAATCCCGACTAGTTTGAATTGATATTCAAAAGAAGATTAAAGAATAAATTTAAAGGAATTTATCTTTGATAAAATTAATGGGAACATTTCCCAAAGAATAAGAATATTTGAATAGAAGAATATTCTGAATTGGAATAAGGCGTATGTTGTGTTTGTGTAACACTTGTTCATTATATACGCGAGTTATTCGAAAAGACCGGGTTTATCCCATTCTGAATAACTGATACGACGATAAGTCGAAGATGAAGATGGTGGTCGAAGACCGGAAGTCTTCACATCGTTTGGATAATTGCTGATGATCCTGATTGGGCTGTACACCCAAAAGGAGGGAAATAGTTGGTGGTCGTCCAGACGTACTTGGAGATCGATGGATACGCGAGGAATGTGCCTCCGGTTTCGTTCAGACCCAGAACGAACTTGTATGGACTGTGTGTCTGACATCGGATTTCATTCTGTGTGATTGATATCGGTTGCATAGCGTGAATTTCCTCTGTGGCATGCTAAGATGCAAATGATTAAGGCTTATATTGAAAAGCAAAGTCTTGTGGTTGATGATCAAAGCGCGGCCTTTGTGGCGTAGCTTTGTGTAACGTGAATTCGCGAGCCTCACACCCCGGTTGTGAACCAGAAACGAGAGAGGACATCAGGGAGGGCATGCGTTTCCTTCTAGCTAGGGTGGTGTCAGTGACCTACCAGCCCTGACATTTATATACTTTTCACCTGTGTGGTTGTTGCTGTTGCGAGGTGCCTCGGATACATCGGTCGTTCTCGAACCGATGGAGTCAGTGGACTCATATACGCCCCAAAGGGCGGGGAAACGCAGTGTTCGGGAATTTTAATCCACATCGGTGGACCGGCCCTGACGATCCAAGGCTTGACTGAGTACTTGCCTGAGACATGGGCTAGATTGTCTCGAATTCGGTGAGGACTATCTTTTGCCTCGGTTCATAGATGGAAATCCAATTTCCAATACGTGTATTGCAGTTTTATTTGTAGAGCCTAGTGTGGCGACATAATGGGATGGGGCGCTTATGCCATCTATGATTTTTACTTATGATTTGAAATTGTTTTGACACTATACACTTATAGTAATAATAAAACAAGAATTTCACGTACCAAGCATTCTTGGCTATTATAAGGTAAAAAACCCTATCCTCCGGCTTGTGTTGCATTGTGTGATGGGACTTGGGTCTTATAATAGCTTCATTTTTCTTTATTTAGCATTGCACGGTTGTTTTATGCACTGGTATTCTTGGGAGGAAACCCGTTCCGTGTTATACGGCGTGGTCCCTTGATTTACCTAACTTTAAAATAAAGATTATTAACTGTTTTAGTTCTCACACCAGTCACATGACTGACCTGGAGTTTATTGTTTTAACCTAAACTCTGGGTGCCCTTATTTTCGACACGGGCAGCTAGTAGTTTTGGTTTTGCAGATTTATATTCACAGGAACTTGGTTTATAGCTGTAATGATGTTCGGAAAGCTTTGTATCCGTATATCTCCTTCAGTTGTATTTTGTATTATTTTCCGCTGCTATGTAATTTATTTTAATCTCTGATAGTTTGTAATGTGTAATATTCATTCATTACTCTGTATATTCTTGTATTCTGATGAATTTTTGTAATAAGCAATGAAATGTTCTTCCGTTTGTGTTCTTTTGTGTGTTGTTCTCAAAGTATCCGCTCTTTCCTTACCGGGGGAGTTACGGGTCCTTACATATATGTTCCCTGGGACATTTTGCTAGAGATGTTCCGAAGTTCAGATGAGGAAAATCCTTTACCTCAGCACATGATGGAAATCCAAATTCAAGTACGCAACTTTACGGTTTTAGTTTTATACCTACGACGACATAATAGGATGGGGTATTATGCCATCTAAGATTGATACATTTATTTTCGATTTTTTTTAAAATAGACACTAATAATAATACCAAATGATTTTCTCGTATTAAACATATTTGGCCATTATAAGGTAAAACTCTATCCTCCAGCTTGTGCTTGCATTATGTGATGGGACCTGAGTCTTATAATGACTTCATTTTCCAAAAAGCATTGCATTATTTTTATGCACTGGCATTCGTGTGGAGTAAACCCTTTCCGTGTTATACGACGTGGTCCCGTGATATGCCTTATTTTAAATAAGTTAAGTTAAGTTAACTGTAGGGTTTCTCATACCAGTCCTATGGCCGACTCATAGTTTGTTTTTCCCTTGCGAAATCGGGTGCCCATATATTTTTGCACAGGCAGCCAAGCGAATAGGTTTTAGCTTTCTTTTTGATGTGTACTGGAGTCGTGGATGCTGTAATGGACTTGAAGCTGAAATTTGGACTTTTTGTTTCTTTTGAACTTTTTCAAGACTCCATCTTATGTTAATTATATTTGATTCCGTTTTGTACTATCTGCTATATGAAACTAGTTATGTTTAATTATGATCCGACATTGTTGTAAACTTTGATGTTATTCTCGCTGACGTAAATGACGTAAATTATTCTCTGATGTAATATTGTGATATGTTCTGTGTTCTGCTGTTGCGTTTGATGTGTTATATTCCAAGAACTATCCTTTCCGCTCGGGATTGGGGGTTTGGGTCATCACAAAGCCCAAAATAATAACAATCAGTTGTTTTGATTGATTCGAGTTAGACATGTTTAGTTTTATTGTCAACTTGAATTGTTTGAAATATCGGGTCGTTATAGTTGGTATCATAGCTTTGGTTTGGATAAACCTTAGCCTATGGGGTTTAAACTTATTAGGGATATGTTACTAATACCCTAGAATGAGTGGAATAATATGAAATCATCCTCAAGTGAGTGTATTTTGAAAATATAAATTATTTAAAATTTAAACCTCTTTTCAAATTTTCCTTCCATCCTATTCCGTCTTCCTTGTTAGTATTTTGTTGATTAGGATTTCATTAAGTCTTGATCTCGATTCTTGGTTCTAAATTCGTCCTTGGTCTTTCGCGAAATGATAATATGTAAATAAATGATTTTATATTAAAAGTAGGGAAGATGTTTTGGATGAAGTACACATAATTTAGAATATAATTGGAAATGCCTTATAATTATCTTATAATAAAAAAATTAGAATTTTGATAAAACGATCCATTAACGAACTGAATTTTAATTAGAATATAAAATATAAATGGTTTCAAAAACAATAATTAATTTCTTGATATAAGAATAATATTAATTATATTCCATAAGAATGACATTTGGAAAATTCATCCTGAGTAAGTTATATATGAAATACGAATTGATTTCAAGAGAAAATTTTAACTGGTCTGATTATCAGCCAAATGTAATGTCTGCTTTATGTGGCCATTTTTTAGTAGTCTAGGTCCTTAGCCTAGCTCTTAAACTATAATCTAGAATGCATGCAGTGGATGGCCCACTATAAAAACCGCTTGTGGTGGACATTCATCTTAAAAACTGAATATAGTAGCTAAACAATCTATCCACTCCTGTTATAATGTATTTATTATTTGTTATAATAAATAGTGTTACGGACAACTTTAAAAACCGACCAGCTCTACCAAATAAAAAATTATAACTGGAATAAAAATTGTTTTATATTGTGTTATTTATTCTGCAAAGGCTGAGTTTTAGGTTCTGATCAACATGCCTAGCTAGCGTTACCGATAGGGATTTCAAAACACTTAAACAAGGCAATCAAACACAATACTTCTTTCGAAATTAGTAAATGAAATAATTTTGATAACTTAAATTTTGGTTCTTCAGATATATTTTTTCTGAAATTTTGGAAAAAGTTATATTGATATTATTTAAAAATATTAACAAATAGAAAGTGCTTTCAATAAAAAATTTAAAAAAGAAAGTTTACTACTTCCATCTTCTATCGTCGAAAAATAATTTCAGTGATGAGTGCATGCATTATCGACATTCATTTTCGAGTCTTGGAGTGGGGAGACCACTTAGTAACCTCACTACATAATTGATTTGTTAAAAAAGAGGATTTAAATCTTGAAGTATAATTTGATATAAAATGATATATGTGTGTATTTAATTCTAAATGTCTTGAAATAAAGCTGATGTTTGGTTCTTAAATTGAGTTATCAAAATGAATGAAAATTTTGATTATCTTGAATAGTCGCTTCCAAAAAAATTAAATAAGAGATAAAATCAGAGTATTTAAGGGAAATATAAATTGTACTTATAGCTCTTAAATTTAAAGATAATAAAACTGGAAAAAAAAATCTGAAACTGTTGAACATTCCTGTTAAAGTAAAATGAAAAAGAAATTTGTATAGTATTCAATTACATTCCAAAAACATAAGTAAAAACTCACCGTAAATATTTAAAAAGTGTAAAATGTTATTTTTGCTATGTAATGGAATATAATACAAGTTGTTTTCAAAGTAAAATATTTGTTAAAAATGAATTAAAATTTAAAAAGAATTGATTATACGTTTAGGTGAATGTTATGAAAGGTTTAATAAATTAAATATTAAATGAGAATACTACTTTAATAAATGAATATGAACTTGAGAACGTAAACGAATAATAAATTAGATCTTAAGTTTGTACATTGTGGTAAAATATAAAAGTAAATTTTGACAAGGAATGTTTTATGATTTAAATGTGACTTTAGTGATAATTATAAATTGGAATAATATTATATAAAGGAAGATGGATCTCAATAAAATGCCACCAGTAAGTAAGCTAATGAAATGAATTATGAATTCAAAGCTAACATAAGAGAAATTAAATGTATGAATTGACTAAATTGAATTAGAACTTGATATGAATTGAAATGGATGCAAGTGAAGTGAAAATGATTATAAAGAATGTAAGTCAATTTGATCTAAATGAATGTAGATTAATAGAATATAAATTTATTGAAGTCAAATAAGTGAATATGCACATAAAAAAGTGAAATAGTTGTAAGTTAACTTAAAGAGAATAAATTGAATGACCAATAAAACGAATGTTAATAAGTGAATACTAATCAAAGTAAATAAAACAAACCAAGTAGATGTTACTATGAAATGAATGTTAATAAAAATGAAAGAGTACAAAATTTAACGTTAACATTGGATGATGTACTGCTTATGCTTTGCTTACACTTTTGCCATGTTTGTTTATGGTTGTGTAATGCTTATGCTAGGTATCGATGGCGCAGCTTCATTTTTGGAGCTTGTTTTTATGCTATAGCACTAAAATATGCTTGCTAATAACAATAAAAAGGTACACATCTCGAATTACATGTTGTACTTGGGTATTATATATTGTTTTCCCATGGTTTGAGATGCATCATCACAAAGATGAGATGTACATTGTTATTATGTATACATTCGTGTTTTTCTCGATCAAGCCACGCAATAGAGGCGCTACCGAAATTTTCTGTAATTTCGAGTGTTAGAAAGAATTTAAGACTTTAAAATCCTGTAACTTATAATTTTTTTCCCATAAGTTAAAAATCTTGGTAAAATTTTCACAAGTTGAAGTATTTTATTTAAATTATTTTAAGTATGATTCTTTACATTCTTTTTCTAAGGCGAAAATTTTTAAGTGGGAGGGATCGTAACGACTCGCAAACTTCAATGATTTTAAATAATGTTTTAACTGAAGTTTAAATTTAAATTTTAAATTTAACAACGAAAATTTGATATTTGAAAGATGTTTAATTAAATATAGTAAAGGAATGAATTTCATAGTAAAATAAACAAGTTTATTCTGCTCGTAGAATTTTATTAAATGGTTATGAAATTGTTGAAAATAAAAAGTTGTTGAAATTCAAAATTTTCTTGTTTAAAATACTTGATCATTTTCTAAGAAAGATGTCATTTTTTATTTCATGAAATTTAGATCTTCATTGCTCTGAATCTACGATTTTATCTGTAAAATGAAAATTCTGCTAGCATATATGTATATTGCTACAACCTTTGTCCCTAACCATTCTATATGTACCCTTCCTCGATCTGTACGTGAATTGGCTTCTTGAACTCTGTAATTCTAGTTTTCTAGGTTTTGAAGTTTAACACGACACACCCTACCCACTAATCGGAAACTGGTTCGTGGTTCATGAGGACAAAGCTCATGCGTAAAAACCTTTTCACTCCCTTTCATTTTCCATTTCATGCACACAAACTCTTCCATCTTCTTCATTTTATCAGGAAATCTCCATTAATCTTCAACAACCCTTGCCTCCTTTCATGACCATCATCACCACACCAAATCTCCGCTTACCACCCCTAGTGCGCCACCTATCCCAAGCCTAGCCCACCTGTAGCCTCCCTCCTTCCATCCCTTTGAAATCCTACACCTTGAAAATACATCCAGCAACCCATGACAACAGGCATCCAACCCCTATGATTTCGACCAACCACCCAAAGATTCGGTAGTTTCCCAAACAATCTGACAACCCTCTAGCCTCCACCTCCATCCCTCTATACCCGCTTAACAAACACATCAACCCACATTTTCATTCTTCTCGCCCTTCGTCCACCTTGCATAAGCCACTTGAACCACACCCAGTCATGCAACCGCCCGCATCCATGCCAAGCTCTCACAATTGTCGAACCACCACCTAAGTCGATATAGTAAACTCCCCTACCTTTCTCCTCTTATTTGATTTAAAAAAGATAGGAGAATCAAAATTCAATTTCTCTTTCCAATTTATCGCTATCTAGTTTTGTTAGAGTCGCTTTCGTAGTCATGTGCATCACCTAAACCATGGAAGGTGAGACTTTCAATCACGACAAATATCTATTTGCAAGTATTGATATTCATACGAAAATGTTTATATTGTGCTTGATATTGTAGTTAATTGGTATCGACATTTGCACGGACTGATAGTTTTTAATTACATGACGTAACAAGTCGCTTGAAACAATAGTGATTGATTCATGATTATATGGTTGTTGTTATGTTTATAAACTTTGAATTGTTTATATTGACAAGATCCTGTTATCACACTTCAAGTACTCGATATTATATACTGTAGATGAAATTATAATGACATTAAATTGAGACACAGGTTGAAATGATTCATGCCCGAATATAAAAACTAAGGGTTGAAATCGTACATAAACGAATCACTTGACCATATGATAGAAAATTATATACGGACACCATTTGATCAATATAAATTATTTTCCAAAATTTTATAAGTATGATTTAATTCAAATAAATTGATTTTGAAATTTAAGGAAATGATAAGTTTACGTTTGTAACATTTTAAACTTGAAATTATGAATTTCAAATTTAATTAATTTAAATTTTTAATTTAATATAAAAGATTTACTTTGAAGATTTACTTTAAATATTTATTTAATACAATATACATATTTAATTTAATATAATAACTTTAACAAATTTAATTAAAAGAAAATATTTAATTTGTTTAAATTAATTGAATGGAAAGATTTGATTTAATTTAAAGATTTAATTGATATAAGGCTGTCATTCAGGTTTATTTTTTTAACTAATTTAAAGATGGATTATGAAATTTGATGTAAGTATTAAAATTTAATACTTAAACTATGAATATTTCTTTAAAGCAATGTAAATAAATCAAAATGAATCTTGAATTTAAGTTAAAAACCAAATTGAAGTAATGGTTTACAATTTGAATTCAAGTTGTAAACTAATTTAAACATTCTGATTAAATTAGAAACTTGGATCGTTTAAGCTTTAAGTTGACTGGAAATTGAAATTGGAAATCTGAACTAAATTAAGTTTGGTATGAAATTTTTTTTATATTATTTTTTATTTAGATGTTTTAAACAAATCTTAATTTAACTAATATATATTTTTATAACTAGTAAACAATCATATATTAAATTTAACTATTATATATTTTAAAATTATTATAATAAAATTAATTTATATTAAATTTGACAATTATATTTTTATAACTATTTTAATCAAACTATTTATATACAACCGAACTATTATATATTTTATAAATTTTAATTAAACTATTTTATATTAAATTTAAATATTTTTAAATAAAGGTCTATTTCTAATCCGAGCAATTCTAAGTCCAAATATTTGAATACAAAGATTTCATGTAGTAACAATTGTTGTAGAGATCTATAATTAAAATGTGAGTTTTGAAAACGAAAAGTCTTGTGAATATAAGAATTTTTTTTTTGCAAGGCAAGCGGGGTTGAAGTGGACCCCTACCACATTTATTAAAGTAGAAAGAACATACAAAAGCGCTTAGCATAAGAATATGCAAAGCACACCACACTGAAATAAAAAAAACAACAAACACACAAAACAAAACCAATTACAAAAGAAGATAAAACCAATCAGTGGAGAAAGAAGCTTCGAAACTGAATAAAGAAGTATTCAAGTCCCTTCTAATTTGCTGCTTCAGGCTAAACCGCATGTCCTCTGCCGTTTTCCTCTTTTCCGTGAAATATCTCGAGTTCCTCTCCTCCCATATCATTCGCACGAACTTTTTAATGCACAAAATGAATAGGATATGTTCATTCTTTCTCCATCTCGTCGTCGTCTGTATGCAATGCCATTGCAAGATTGAATCGCCATGTTGATCATCCACTCCAAAGAGTTGCGTTAATTTCTTCCAGATGGTATTGGTGTAACAACATTCGAAGAATAAATGTGCCGTAGTTTCATCACAACTGCCGCAAAGCAAACAATTAATATTGACAGCCATTCCTAACTGATTGAGCTTGTATTTTGTGAGTAGCGCATCTTGAATTACTTTCCAGAACATGAGATTCTCTCTTAGCACTGCATACTTGCTCCAAACAATTTTAGACCATTCACATGTTGGCATTGCATCAATGTTAAGCAGCAAGTGATATACTTTCCCAATACTGTGGGAAGTTCCATTCCATGTAATTTTTATATCAGGCGAGTACGTGATATTATGATGGTAAATATCACATGCAGTCTTAGCATGAGCAGTTGGAAAAAATGGTAGAACAACTTTACCTGTAGCCATGAAAAAAGTGACCTTAGCATTCCTATTTATTCCTGACTGTGCAATGCAAGCATGTCCCAAAACAGTAGAAAGAATAACACCTTTTGAAATCCAAGGATCGTCCCAGAATGAAACATTGCATCTCGTCGTAATATTATACTGAATGAAAGGTAACAATTTCGTTCTTAATGCAAGAATACAACACCAAGCCCAACTACACGTGTTAGGTGTGTCCATGAGCCAAAACTTACGGTTCTTGACGTTGAACTTCCAGCACCAGCTTACCGACAAACTTTCCTTGTAGCAAATGAAATCATTGAAGTGAGTGCTAACAGCCGCAAAATTCCATTGTTGAAGAGATAATAAACCAAGGCCCCCCTTATCCCTAGGAAGCTGCATTTTACGAAAGGAGAAAGGAATAGGTTTCCTGTTATGAATGCTACCAGTCCAAAAAAAACCTGAGCAGAGCCGTACTAATCATTTTCACAAGCTTTTTGGGGAGAATAAAAGCTCGTGCCTAATATACAGTCAAAGAAAACCCAATACTCCGGACAAGTGTGAGCCTACCAGCTTGAGTGAGATATTTATTAGCCCAATTTCCAAGCGTGGCTGTTATTTTATTGAACAAAGGCAAACAGTTAGCTTTGGTGATTCTGGATGAGTACAACGGCAAACCAAGGTAAATAGACCCCATACGTAGCGGTTGCATTTGAAGTAGAGCATTTAAACCACCTGCATATTCATTACTAATTCCTGCAAACATCACTTGAGATTTTAAAGTGCTAAGCTGTAGTCCAGTCATAGAATGGAAAAGGTTGAGTGTTTCGAGAATAGCTATCATAGAGGCAGCTGTAGGTTTTGTGAATATCATGATGTCGTCAGTGAATAGAAGTGTGGAAATTGAGTTGTGCTTGCATTTTGGGTGAAACTCGATAACGCCATGATTGAACTTCTCCTTAAACATAGACGTAAATAGCTCCATAACAATTAAAAAGATATATGAGGAGATGGGATCCCCTTGGCGTATACCTTGTCTACTGTTAAAGTACCCAGAGTTTTACCCGTTATACACAAGAGAAAAGGTCGGTGATGATATACAAATATAAATCCAAGCAACAAACACCTTAGGGAAATTCATCCTTGCTAGAATCCTGACTATAGATGTCCAATGCACACTGTCGTAAGCTTTACTCAGGTCTAATTTCAGCATAGCTGAAGGACTAGAGTTAGCACAGCTATATCCCTTGATAAGCTCATGAGTTAATAGCACGTCATCAAGAATATTTCGAGACGGCAAGAAAGCCGATTGATTTTTGGAAATTAAAGTTGGCAGTACAGCAATCAATCTATTAGGTAGAATTTTAGAGATGCACTTATACGATACGTTACAGCACGATATAGGCCTGAAAGAGGAGACAGATGAAGCATGGGTATTTTAGGGTACGAGGACTAAATTAGTTGCGTTTACTTCAGTAAGCAACCTGAACTTATCAAAATAATTTTGTATGGCTTTATAAAAATCAGTTGCAATAATGTCCCAGGTGGCGAGAAAGAAGTTCACATTAAAACCATCCGGCCCTCCACAAGATTTTTTATTCATGGAAAAAAGAGCTTGTTTAATTTCCAAATCCGTTACCTTTGCAACGAGGAGATCTGCTTGAACTGAGGATATGAAAGGTAGGGGAACATTATCAATGAGGTTAAGGCCGGGGGAGAAATTACCGCTATTACCAAGCAGATCTGAGAAATACTGCAGTAAAGCATCATCGACTTTGTCCGGGGTATCAAAAAAATTACCAGCCACATCAGTTATGTTGTGAATATGTTCTTTAGACTGCTTCACCTTTACCGCTGCATGGTAAAATTTTGTATTCCTATCCCCTTCATACTTCCACTTGATATTCAGCTGTTGCTTTTTCATGCTAGCTTCCATTTCAAGTGCACGATTCAATTCACTAAAAAGCTTGCTTTCCTCAAGAGCAACCGCTGGATCATCTGGATTCAAGAGCATATTATTTTGAGCCTGATTTAAAGATAATTTAAGATGGTCAGACAGCTTAGAACCACAACCAAATTTAGCACTTGCCCATATATGAAGAGTATATTTTGTAGACCTAAGCTTCCTACAAAAAACAAACATAGGATTACCGAAGAAATGTGGAGACCAAGAAGTGAAAATTTTAGAAGAAAACTCAGGGTCTGAAATCCACGAGTTAAAAAATTTAAAACTTCTATACTCTCTTCTCAATGGCGGTCCGTAGGATAGGATAATCGGAGAGTGATCGGATAGGATGGGATTGGGTAAGTATGCATGAAGGCCAGGCCAGGAGAGAATGGCTTTGTAATTGCAAAAAGCATGATCGATGTTGGTGAAGGTCCTCACACCACTTCTACTACGATCGTTCCAAGAAAACTGGGCACCAGATCTATTAACGTTAATAAGATCAGAGTCCAAAATAGCAGTATTCAACGGCTCTATGTCTCTTGGCATAAGAGGAATGCCACCATGCTTATCATCTAGAGTGAGACAAGAATTGAAATCACCCAAGACAATCCAGGGATGAGAATCTTGCCTGAACGCAGGAAGAAGACTCAGCATCGAGTGCCTTGCAAGATTGGAGTTTTCAGCGTAGATGACGGTTAGATAGAAAGTGGATTGATTGGAGAGGTTAGTAACATGGAAATGGATAAGTTGACGTATGGCAAGATCAATGCGAAGAGTTAGGTAGTCGGGATTGTGAATGACCAGAATTCTGCCATACTCAGCATATTCTAGATTGTGGGAAACATGTCAGTCAGGCTTGATAAAAGCAGCAGAAGAAATTGATAGCGGGAGGTTTAATTTAGTTTCTAAAATGGCAAAAATTTGGAGACTATTTTGGTTAATAATGTTTCTAACTTGATCAAGTTTTAGGGGGTTGTGGGCACCCCTAATATTCCAAACAGCTAAGTTTTGACTCATTGAGTAAACTCTTTAGCGAGGGATTCGGCCAATGTCCTACTCCGAGTTCTTGGAGTTCTTGGGGATTGTTGAGAAGTAACATGGAGGGGATCATCCGGAGGCGTAAAGGCATTGGTAACAGGGATAGATAAAGGCACAGCTAAGGAAACTGGTGGCCATCCCGGAATCGATCCACGGAAAGTGTAAGGTGGTTTGGGGGGGACATTACCCTGGAGAGATGCTTCGGTTTGTGGAGAAAAAGGGTTAATGCAAGGAACTTGCGTGGTGGATTGACTATTTGGAATGGTTAATGGGGAAGTAATTAATTCGCTTGGATCAGGGAGCTTATTTGGAACGGTGGCATTGGGACATGAGGTTGTAATAAATGGAATGGTTGGTGAAATTGGAGTGGCAATGGGACTGGATGATGGAATTAAAGGACTGATTGGTTCATGTGGGATAAAAGAGGTAGGTGGGATAATAGTGGACGTGCACAACAACATGACATCTTTCTGTAGATTTTCAACAAAGTGATTATCAAGGTTTGAATTTTTTGAATTTTCAGGGAAATTATGTGGTAGCTCATTTTCACTCAGGGTCGATGTTGACATGGTCGGTTGATTGGGAGTTTGTAAGTAAGGGTTAAAAGGTTCATGCACATTGACATGCACAGAGTGCATGTTTAAAGGTATTTCAGAGACGTCCACATAAGGAATTACGAAATCATCATTCTCCATAACATCATTAGTTGCTTCCTGCAATTCACCCTCCTCAACATCATTCAGTATCTCCTCATTCAATAGTGGGTCATCTAACAGACCAAATTTATTACTTATTTGAATAACCGGGTCCATTAAATTAACAGCAGACTTGCTAGTTCCAGTACCCACTACTTCCTTGGTTTGCACACTTTTGCCGTTAACATTCCTAGTATTAACAGGGGCAGCATTCCCATTTGTATTCATCTCTTTACTCTTAGCTAGATACTCATTTAAATTTTTCCTGCTGCCGTTTCCCTTAACTACAGTCCAAAATTGTTTTCTCGCTTGCACTGGTGGAACATAAGCATTTCCATTGTTTGTTTTCACTTCAAATTGCCTTCCCCTGTTCTCATTTCTTACGTCAACCCCTTTATCATGCTCCACAGCTCCACTTTGTTTCTTTTCGAAAGAAGATTTACTACAAGTCACCATCAAATGGCCGAAGGAATTACATAAGCTACAGATTTCAGGCCTCCAAATGTATTACACTCAAACAAAACGTATCGTACCATCAGGAAGCTCCGCAGCAAACTCCTCAGGAAGCTCTGAATTAGGAGTAATTTCTACTAAAAATTTTGCATACTCCAATCGCTCGAGTCTTTCTGTTGATTCATCCATGCAAAGGAACTTCCCAATTCTGGACGCGAGCCAGCTAATCCCAACTAAAGACCAACGGTACATAGGAATAGTGTAAAGTCTGATCCAAACTGGAACAGCCTTGATTGCACTGCTACTATTTCCAACAGATGGATTCCATTTTTGGAGAATAAATAACTTGTTCCTCATGACAACAGGGTCCGATGCAAGGATTTTCCTTCTATCTTCCTCAGAAGACAGATTGAAAAGGAACAAGAAACCGTTAGAGTTGACTTTTACCCTACCCTTCAAACGCCAAAGATTCTTAAGGTTGTTGATGACTACAGTGTATGATAACGGTTGATCTAGGAAATAGCCAACAATGGTATGTTGCCAGTTTTCATTACCAGCACTCACAATTGCTTCTGAGGGCACCATAGCTCCGTTGTTGAAAACAAGCGGGATGTCAGGTGGCTGAAAAGATCCAGCATTTCTTGGCTTATTGGCAAAGAGGGAGTTAAACATAGGCTTAGGACTTAGGACAGAGGGTGGCAGTGGAGAAGGTTGCGGGGGTGGATCAGGCGCAGGAGGTAAAGGCGGTGGATTAGGGTTAGCTAGAGGCAGGATTTCATGGGGAGTGGTAGATGATGGAACAGGGATGTGACTGGGCGGTAAAAGGGAAGTATGGTTTTGTGAATATAAGAATTGAAATTTCAAAGTGTCAAGTTTTTAATTGATTTGAGTAAATGATAAAAAAAATTGATGTAAATTGATTTATGAAATTGAATATGATATTTATTTGAATATAAATGACCACGGTGTGGAATAATACGTTTGGTTCTTAATGGGACTGAGGCTGGATATTGGCATACTCTCTGTCATTCCCAGGAACCACTTAAACAACTATGTATATGGTGGATGATCTATAATGAAGTAGGATGGGTTAGCGAACACTACTGGAATGAATTAAGAGAACGATAATGTATAGCCTTGACATCCATGTCATAATTAATATGACCAAACCAAGAGTTATACCAGACCAAGTGGGTTTGCTCCCCTTATTAGCGGCAATTCTTCGTTTACTATCTCAGTTCCTCATTTTTATTTGATTTGATGTGCATTCGTGGCAATAGGAGTGTTGTTCGAGGTGGGTGGTAGCTGTGGCTATGAGGTTACCACCAGCCCGAGAGGGCAAAGTGACGAAATCCTACCTTGGGTATTGCCTCGATGTCTTGTCATATTTATCCTTATCGATCCCACTGCGACTTTGGTTTGTATTCTACACTATGGAGTGCCCTCTAATAGTTACTAGTTTACGGTGATATTTAAGGTACTGTATAGACAACAATACTTATATAAAATGAGTTAAGGGGATATGGATAACGCCTTAATGCTATTTTCAACACTTAACTTTACTAATATATATATATATTACTATAATAGCGCATCATATTATATTTAAATAGTTCAATAGATCCTTAACAGATGAAAATCCCAAACAACCTTTCATTTACTTTTACCTTTCACATGTATACATTTCACTTGAATTGATTTACTTGCATAAGAATGTTAGTCCCGACTCGAGTTGTTTTATTTTACTTTATGCTCGGGTCAGCTTTAGTATCACTGTATTTCAGACACACCCTTTTGAAACTGAAGACTTTCTGAAGATCGTATCTATATATTTATTTCGGTTATTTCCTCTTTTAGTTAGTTATATATTATAAAATCTATATTGTACTACTGGTGCATTTACCTTTGAAACTCTGATGTATTTGTAATTGTAGGTTTATGAAATATTATTGTATTGTTTTATTCCGCTGTGAAATATTGTATATGTCTATGGTTCTGTGATGATTTTTATTCTAAACCCCAAAATAGTAAAACTCTGTTGTTTTGAATGATTCGAGATGGGCATGTTCGGTTTATTTGTCAACTTGAATTGTTCGAAATGGAAGGTCATTACATGTTTTGATGTTGTTATATATGGTGAGTTGTCATATATGTTGAAGTTCGGATATATATTGTTCGGAAGAACATGAAATAACTATATTAGTTGAAGTTATGATATTTTGAACTTTGTGGAGTTTGATATGTTATGCCTGATATTATTTATCAAGAAAATTATTCCCCCCCTTTTTTTGGGCAAAGACAGCCCATTATATAGTTGCAGTACCTCTTTTATTAGACAAACATGTAAACAAGTATTTTGTACATGCATAGAACAATTATATTTGGTTTTATAGTGGCCATATCATTTTACAGATACAAAATAGGTGTGAGCATAAATGCCTCATCAGTTAACAAAACTTTCCAATCCTATGAAGAGGAAGAGTCATTACTAATAACATATAACAACTTAGAAAAAAGACTAACAAGGTTGGGTACGTAGTCTAATGAAAACCTAAAATATATGAAGCCTCTGTCCTAAGAGTCGTCTAATAAAATTTTTGTATTCAGTTCAACGAATTTTCCTTTCGAAGTTAAAGGGAAGTCATTACATAAACTATATAATATAAACATTGATCTTTACCATGATGCTCAGAAACAAACTTGAAAAAACAATGGTGATCAGGATTATAAGGCATGGTAGATACTTGGTGCTTTCAAGATTGCTCAGTTGGAACCTATAAAAAGACATGGCTCTCAATCATTGACGGTGGTTTGCGCAGCTGAACTAGAGGTTAGAGAAATGGAAGGCCTAGGCCCAGACAAAGATTGAACAATAACATACTCAAAAGCTGAGGAAGGATCATGAGAAATATTAATAGAAATACTTGCAAGCTCAGTAGTGCATGGTTCGGTTTTGGGAATCCACTTGTGAAAAAGAGGCTGACAGAGCGAAACCTTCAGAGGGTAGGATCAAAAGATGGGAGCTTCCAAAATTCTGCTAGATGGCCAAAGGAATGAAAAGTAGTGCAAATGTCAGGAGCCCCTCAATAACGAACACGAACTTCTACAACATAGTCGTTGGCAATCTGAAATTTAATCGGAAAAGAGAGAGATGCTTATTTATGATTATTTCAATGATCACCTTAGCATAAACTAACTTCTTACGACATACACTATTAGAATCGGAACACTTTAATTTGCTAGTAGTTCATGCAAGCCAACTTAAGCAAATCAATGGTTGCAAAATAGAAGGAATGTCCGAAAAATAAGTACAAACAGGGATAAATATGACTTGATCCCTAGTGTGTGCCACTAATGGAGACTAAGAGGTGATAATGAAGGGTTTGCCATTGACAAAACAAGGTTTTGCTTCCAAAATACATTGATGTTACCCATGACAAGAGAAATTGAAAATGTACATGGTATTAATAAAGATGATACGAAGGTCACCTCGAAGCATCCAAAATCAATAAGGGGTATTCACTTATGTTATGACTAAGGTGGTTAATATGGATGACCAGGTTTTGGGTTTAGATATGGTAGCGGGTCAAGTGGTGATGTATGGATCCAAATAAGAGCGACATCCCATTTTGGTAGGATCAGTAGCAGTTTTTTTCCTTAGAGGTATTTATACAAGCACTTGGATATCACAAAGTTGAAACATTTGAGAAAGGGGTTGTAACACTAATTCTCGCATCCAACATGCCACATTATGACCACTACTAACTCCCCGCCAAATAGATACATACGAAGAGTGTTAACATAAAAAACATTCACCTGAAATGTTGCTCAACCTAACGCCAGCATATTCTTCAACTACCGAAGACTTACTGGTTCAAATGAGTTTGCAACTAGCGCTCGGATCCAACAAGCTTATAACGATGGAGGAAAATCATTAAACGACATAAGCCTCGTCCGAGATAGGGAGAGAGATTTAGATAGAGGTCGACCAGATCTTGTGTAGACAGAAGAGGTAAGAGCAGTGGGGCGCTGCTTCCGAGCCATGGGGAATAAGTAAGTAGCGATGATGAGAGATGTTAGGAGGAGAAGGGAGCATAGAAAGGCAGCAAAAATAAACTTAATTGAAACGCCATTAACCATACCTTATTTTTCTTATAACCTTTTAGAATTAGTTTTAAAAAACTGATTAGGCAAATTCTATTTGAATCCAAGAATTTGCTGAGTAAACCCAGCAAATCCGAAAAAACAAGGTGAACCCAATGTTTTGCTGAGTTCACCCATGTATTATTTAAAAAAAGACATTTTTACCCTCCCTCGTAGGACCCCTACGAGATTCTTTACTCCACCTCGTAGAGCCCCTACGAGATTCTTTACTTTACCTCGTAGAGTCCCTACGAGGTAAAGTAAAGAATCTCGTAGGGGCTCTACGAGGTGGAGTAAAGAATCTCGTAGGGGTCCTACGAGGTATGCTGAAAATTGGAAGAAACAAAAATTGCAAAGTAAGGGCAGTTTTGTCATCGTTTTTTCTGGGTATACTCAGCAAATTCTTGGGTCCAAATAGAATTTGTCAACTGATTATTATTTGAAATAAAAATGTTACAAACACTCAGGTGAATTGTGTAGAGAATATAATTTGAAGAAAAATATGCTAAGATTAGGGAAAAAAGATTTATAGTGATTCATCAAGTCTTGGCCTGCGTCCACTAAAATATTTTTAATGCTAGGCCACTTATTTCATAGTATAAACTCTTACATCGTAATGATACGTGATCTCACAAGGGAATTTAATAAAAGAGCCAAAAATGATACTCTAAATTGAGCATTTATCCTTTTATTTATAGAAGCCTGAAATCTCACCCAAAGATCTCCATTTCTTTCTCTATCTCGAAGATCATTTCTCCAGAAAAAGTGGATGACACCTTATAATGGTTGGGGATCAGTACCAGTGATCCATATGTGGGATCAGTAATGATCTATGAGTTTAAGTAGCGGATCATTCTAGTCTTCATCTTTTGACTCGACCTGTAGTTACTTCGTGATCCAAACTGGTTTACATCAACATTGGTACAACACTGGATTTCTAAAGACAGATCTAAGGAAGAATAGAGTACATGACTTAGAGTTCTTGTGAAGATTGTTTACAAGGAAATTGAACTTGAAGTAGGTTTTTAACATCTTGAGAGTGATTTAAAGGAGTAGAGGCCACTTTGGATGAGTAATTGTTTAACCAAAAAGTGATTCTAACACCCAGTTGACTGATAATTCTAAGAAAAATGAACTAAAAAGAAACAATAACAAAAGATTTATAGTGGTTCGGTGTTAATAAGCCTACGTCCACTTTATACTTTCTTGATTGATGACTTGATTGCAAATACAATGATGATAGCCACTCAAATCTCACTAGTACAATCAATAATCACTCTAATTTTGTAGAATTACACCCAACGAGTTTGGGTACAATCTGAAATAAACAGAGGAATATAGTTGGTGATGAAGCTTGAGTGGATAGAGAGCCAAAAGATCCCTCAAATGGAGTGTTGTGGTGTATTTATCGACATGGAGCATGGTCAGGTCGGATGCCACGTTGGTCCCATCCCATAAATCTCGGGTTTGGGTGCTTTGTGGTGTAGACAACACATCAATGACGTGGGTAATTGGGTGGTAATTGCCCCGAGTTTGTAGCGATGTGGGGTGTAACCACTTCATAGAAGGAGGCTTGATTTGGATCGGATGGAAGGTGAGGGGTTCAGATTAGATGCTTTTGGACCAAATCGATCCGGGATCTGACATCTGGAGTTGGCTTGTAAGCTTGTGTTCAATGGAGGAGTTCAGTAAGGGAGGCCCGAACCGACCGATTACTAGCCTGCCACACCTTCCTGTTCATGAGTACATCCATCAATTAACCCCTTAGCTTTATATAGCCTGATCATAAAGCAGGTTAACATTTTTCCCCCTCGAAGTACGTTTCATTGGAAATGAGATGTGCTTTGAACTTGATAACCTGTCTGTTCTCAAATTGGTGGCAACTAAAGGTCATGTCCATCTATGGAGTGGCAACGCTTGGTGAAACTGTACTTCGTGACTCTCATTGCACACCTATAAATGTGAGATCTAATTCATGATCATCTCCTTAGCATTTTGGAACACGGGAACTTTTGGGCAGGATACAAACAAATTCCCAGGTAAATTTTCTGATTTTCGTTGCTTCAAAAAGAGTTCAGCTATTACCCCATTGTATACGGTTGTCTCGCTTATCTGTGTTAACATATTTAAATAAATTGGAAAAACTTCTTCGAATTCCATTCTTATTTAGCATGGTCTACGTTCATTTGCATGTCTTCAAGTCGACATTTATACGGTGTTGTGGTTTGAGATGTTCTAAACCGAATCGGCCCATTTCCATTTACTAAGTCATCCTCATTGCTATAATTAACGGGTCGGCCCGACCCATCATGTCGGAGAATACAAAAAGCCTTATTGACCCCTTATATAAGCCGCCCTCCTCTTCTTTTCTCTTCTCACTTTTAGCCGTTGTCTTCTCAATTCTTTTCGATAAACCCTAATTTCCATAAGCCCAAATGCAGTTTAATTCTTAAATCAAGATCATAAGTAGTTGCGAACTCTATTTTCTTCACTTTTTAGTCAAACAATGTTCAAATTTGTATCAATTTGCATTAATTTATTCTCGTCAATGTTAACGCCGGTTCTTATGGCTCCTGCATGTCGTCATCGCCGTTAATGATGCCTTTGTCACCTCAAGGTGGTGGCGTTGATGACTTAAACCCAACATCGTGGGTAATGACTTGTGAGTGTGTAATCGATTGTGATAAATTGAAAATGATGAGAATGGGTTTTCAGTATGGTAGAAGAAGAAAGGAGGTGATGAGAGAGGAGATGAGGTGCTTAGCAGATCGGACGAGAGGAAATTAAGGCAAATGACGAAGCAAACCATGCCAGGCGGTTCAGATCGGGCTGAAACCCTTCAATTCGTTTTACTACTTCGGGGTTGCTTCAACTCGACTTGGAGTATTCACTTGAGGGCTTCCGATCCGACCCGACATCGATTCTTTATCACCCCGAACTGATCCATTGTGATTTTCTCTAGGACCTCGAATTGACCCGATACAATATTGCTCCATTCATAGCCTTGAACTGAATTGTTTCTATATTCTTCATAACTCTGAATCAACCCGATTCGTTAACCCAAGAATTTCCGAATCGAGCCGACGCTTTTGACATGGGATATATGCACAGCCATACATTAATTGAACTTGGTTGCAACTGATTCTTTAATGATGCGTATTTGCAGCACAATCTTGCCTAGAACTTAATTAAAACCAGAAATAGCTCGCAAACTCATGGACAGTTAGGATAGAGCCTTGTAAATTTGGACATTTTTGAATTGAATCGACAAACGATTATTTAACTTTCCTTTATGCTTCATTACATTCTGCTTACTTCATACTTTTTGATTTCAGCATTACACACACCAGCATAGTTTAGAGCACATACACATATGGGGGGCACGAGCAATCATACTCTAATTTCTGTCATCTCTAGGATAGTACAACAATCATGTCTGGAAGACGTTCAGCCAGATTGGCCGAGAAGACTGAAACTTCAGCGTCATCTGATAATCCCAACCACGAAGATGTATGCTCTACTTTGGACTTAGCATTGGATAGTGTCGGCTCGGAATACGAGATAGAAATTCATGAGAGTGCAGAATCATCTGGAGTGAAGTTTACATGGATGAAGAAGAGGAAGGAGGAGTGGGAGACAATCGTGCTGCTGATGAATTTGAAAGTGCCACTATCTTAGAAGCACATACAGATTCAGTCAAGTCGACGATCGATGATCCCAAGCTTATATGACTATGTTTAAAACATGGAATTCTTCGGAAAGATACCAAAGTGGCTACTAAAACGGACCAGCCTCATAATCCACCCGTAGGATGTATGGCGATTAGCCGGTTGATGTGTATTGTTGGGGGCGATCCCTCTGTTTTCACCATTTGTCGTCGATTTCTAAGACGAATGCAAATTGCCCTCATGCAACTGCATCCCAATGCCTATTCCTATCTGTACACACTATATATTGCCTACAAGAAAATTCTGGGGATAGAGCTCACCTTTGAAGACATAAGCTTCTTCTACAATTTTAAACACCGAACAAAAGATACTCCATCTTTCGTCTATTTCGAGTCTGTGCCAAAAAAAGATTATCGATGAACCGTTCAGCAGCAAAGTTGGTGATGTGAAGCCCAAATGGTTCTACATCAAGCAGCAACGGGGATGCGCTAGGCGATGGCTCAAATCAAGTAAGCTTTAGACTTTGATGCTCGAAATTCAATTGTTGTCGTAAATGTACTGACTTGCCTTATCCCTTTTCAGTTGCTAACCTGAAAAAGGAAGTGCACCAAATGCACTTGGTTCGCATGAACCGTTTGCTTAATGGTGACCAATTTTATATAACCATTATAGGATGTCTGGAGGACGACTATCTTCATCGTCATCATCTTCTTGCTATGACTCGGAGCATAGGCCACGGGGAGGGTCCTTATGTATATGTTCCCCCAGTCGAGGGACAGGCTGAAACTTTAGTTGAGAAAGGAGAGAGTTCTAAAGGTCAAGGACTCGTAGGCTCCAACCAAGAATTGCAATTAGAAGTTAAAGAAACAACAAAGGGGGAGGATCTAACTATACCCCGAAAGAGCCCTTCACCTATGATAATTCGGGACGAAGTACTAGTGAATATACCTGTCGGGGATAGGCATCGGTACGTTACTCCTGAGAACGCTGCTACTTCCGAAAGACAAACTTCTCCCAAGATTCCACCAATAGCCAAGTCTCAAGTCGATAACTCTTTTATGGACGGGTCTATATATCAGGGTTTGGGGAGGCTTCTCCTTCCCGATAGCATTTATACTTCGCAAGATATTGGAACAGATTCTTTCTTCCCAGCTTCCGAGGAAGACGTTACTCCCGTGAAAGTTGGGGAGACTACACAAACATGCCTAGCTCCAGGATCTGGTCTGTTGGAGGGATCACTTAGGACATACATACTACACTTGCACTACACGTCACAGCACTTGTGCACCATATTAATCCAGTTTTTTAACATTTATTCATATAAATTCGTAGGAGATATGCCGCGCCATCGCTGCTCTCTTAGAGATGTTCGCTCAAGTATGCCCAAGTTCGACTCTGACACGCAACATGATCGGGATGATGGTCGAGGGAGAGATAGCAGGAGACATCATGATTCCAACTGTCCTTATTCTTCATGTTCTCGTTCTCCTCGTCAGTCAGATATTGACAAGCATAGAAGTTATCAGGACTATCGTAAAGGAGATAAATCGCTACCCAAGGTTCCAACTCCTCCGAAGGAAAAACATCATCAAGAAAGGATACCACCAAAACATTCTAACCCACAGGATAAAACCAAAGCTTCTGAAAAAGGAAAAGAGAAAGGTAAAATGGCCCTTGTACTTAATAAACGACGAAAAGTCAAACTATCAATAGTGAAGCCTATGACACTTGACTCAAAGAATAAAGAAAAATTGAAAATTCTAAAGAAGCAATTTCCAGATCATCACTTCAAGAATATGCTTTTCGTTCCTGCTCTTGAGCCAGTACCTTCGAAGTGGGCTGATGAGGTCAAGGATAAGATAGACTTAATGGATAAGAAGTATAAGGAGATGTACAAATACTCGCGAAATCTTTCCAAAATCATTTGAGACTTGATAACTGATGTGAATAACATGACAGAAAAGGCGGAGAATGATGAGAGTATTTTGAAGGAAATAGAAAAAGAAGTGAAGGACGCATAGGCTCAACTTCCTCTCACACAAAGTGAGGTTGGCAACTACAAGAAACAATCTGAAGAGTTAAAAAAGCGCTACCACACCGAACTTGAAGCTTATAGCTAAGAACGCTTAGATTTGAAGAAACAGGCTGAGGATGCTAAATCCCAAAGCACTGTAGGAAAGTCAGCTTGTGCTTGCCTTGAGCATGAGAAGGCAGAGTTAGCAAAAAAGAATGATGATCTTGAGGCCAAGCTGATGGAGATTGAATCAAGATCAGTTCTATCTGTGGGGAACGCGGGTATTGTCATTAAGTCTGCCGAGGATGTAAATGTACAACTTGCCGGCGCCCAGAAGGAATTGGACAACTACAGTGGGCTCATGGTTGAATTCTTTGCCGAAGTGATCCATAATCGGGACATTTCCTTGATTTAGGACTACCCAATGACATTGGTTTACGTGTGGGGTTAGGTTATTGAATGGGAGAAAAAACAGCTTAAGGTAGACACCATTGATGAGGAAAAAATCATGGAGAAATACTTGAAAGGTGAAGAGCCGGAATGCTTGGCTAAAGGGCGTAGACTTATTACTGCTGCTATGGAGGAGGAGACACGTCGGCTTAAGTGAAAACAAACAGCCGAAGCTGGTCCTTCATCTATTTCCCCTGGGGCTACAGAAGTAAAGGAGTACAATCCCGAGAATCCAGGACTCCCTAAGACAAATTTTTAATCTCCAATTGCTGAAACAACTTATGAAACTCTTGTCGCTCACGTTGAAAAGTCATCTGAAGGTATCTCCATCTTTTCGCCTCAATTTGTTAAAACTATTTCAACTTTTCGTCGTATCATTGGGAAAACGATCGAAGTACCCGAGGTTTTTCTTGAGCTAATAAATGTTGCTTCTCGTCCTGTAGGTGCAAAGCTTGCTGAGAAGATCGAGGAGAAACAGGAAGAGGTCACTGATGCAAAGTCTACTAAGAAGACCGAGGAGAAACAGGATGAGGTCACTAATAAAGCTATTGTGTCGTCCAGTACTGAGACTCCTAAGGATGGAGACATGATAGATGCATTAAAGGATGACGACGACAATGATAGAGAGGAGAGGGATGATGACGTTGTTGTGATTGGAGGCTTAGGAGAAGCCGATGACATGACTTTAGCTGAGATGAAGGCAAAGAAATATGCGCTTTTGGAAGCTAATGTCGAACAAAAAGAGCCCCTTAATGTTAATCCCCTTCAGGCAATTGCTCCTCAGTCTGGATTGGTTGTCAAGCTTTCTACCCAATCAATAAATAGAAGTTTAACTCAGAAGTCCCCTACTGATCCAAATGCACCTTCAATCGATAAAGGGAGAAAGAAACGTATCCTAACCTAAGTGAGAGGAGAAAGCTAGGCTCAAAGCTACCAAAAGTCCAAAGTCTCCCCAAAGCCCAAGTGAAATGTAGTTCAGTCCTTTTTATTTTGTTTTCCACTAGCCTACTGTTGTTGTAGCGAGTGCGACCCTCGCATCTTTTGATTAGTATCCTTTTGTAAACCTGCACTTAAGCAAATAAAGTAGCTTGTTTTCTTGTGATGTCAAATATTTGCAAGTTTGTCATTCATTTCAATTCAACGCATTAGTAGTCAAAACATTATTAATACAAGTAAAAAATGATAAATCACATCGCAGATCAAAGAAAAAGTCCCATACAAGCATTCCTTCAAATAATAATTTATGCAATACAAAATTCATTACTAAACTAAGTAGTAAACAACAGGGAGATGTGATGTGTATGTGTATGCCCCAAATCAATCTTGAATAAAATGCCTGGCCAGGGCTTGTTCGGGATTGATTAGGATTGACATTAGATTTCCCCCAATCCTTCAGTGGGGGTAAGGATCCTTTTTTTCTTGGCATTTGTCCTTAGTGCCTTTATACTATTCTGTCGTATGCCCAGGTTAGGGTGTGGTCAAGACGGTCTACTATCGTGGTGCACCATCACGCCTTGGGGGCGTCGTCTTCCCATCCTTGATACTCTCTCTTGAATCACGAGAGTTAGAGTCTGGGACATCGTATTCCCGTCCTTTATACTCTCTCTCTCTCGAATCATGAGAGTTAGAGTTTACCATGCAAACGGCTATCCCATTTGCTTTAGTTTTCTCACTACACCTTATTTCTTAAGGTGGAGTCTCACCAATTCGAGTGTTATACTCGCTTCCAATTTCAATTCAAGTTAGATATTCCGTGCCCAGAATAAAATAATCACAAGATATAAAGAGATAAATGCAGGGAAAATAAATGACACATAATATTTTTATAGTGGTTCGGCCAAATCATAGCCTTTCCACTTTATAATCTTTTATATATATTAACTAGACTTTTCTAGGCAAGTTTTGCCTTTTTACATAGTTTATAAAATAAAAGAATTAGTACAATCTTAAGTCAAGTATTGCAGCAAGTGCTGGGCATTCCATGCTCTGGGTACTTCCTCAACATCTACGGTCGTTAACTTGAAATCTCCTGTGTCAAGTCTTCATCGAATGGCATACGGTCCTTCACATTTTGAACCTAGGTGGATCGGGGTCGGGAAGAATTGTTTCAAAACTAAGTCTCCAGGTTCAAAGGTCCGAGATCGAACCTTCATGCTATAATATCGCTCAACTTGGTGTTTATACCTGGAGGCGCGTAAGTCTGCTTCATCTCCCTTTTCCTCAACCATGTCCAAGGACTCGAGAAGAAGCACTCTATTCGTCATCGGATCATAGTACGTCATTTTGTAGAAGGGAACTTTCAACTCCATTGGAATGATGGCTTCTTATCCGAATGATAGTGATAAGGGGATATGACTAGTCATTGATTTGTAAGTCGTCCGGTAAGCCCACAATGCTAAAGGTAACTCATCAACCCACATGGCTTTTGTCGACTTAAATTGTTTCTTAAAAATGGATTTAATGATCATTTTTACTGCCTCAACTTGTCCATTCGATTGTATGTGAGCTACTGCAGTGTATCTTATGTCAATCTTGTATTTCTGGCAAAAATCTTTGAACTCGGTGCTATCGAATTGGGTTCCATTATCAGTTAGGACAACTTTGGGAATCCCAAATCGGCAAATTGTGTTTCTGACGACAAAATCGATTACCCACTTTGTTGTGATCATTGTTAAAGGTTCAGCTTCTGCCCACTTGGTAAAATAATCTACGGTCATGATTGCATATTTTGCTCCACTTTTAGTGATCGTTAGGATTCCAATGATGTTTATCCCCCACACAGCAAACAGTCACGGACTCACCATTGACTTTAGTTAATTGGGAGGTGCTCAGGGAATCTTTGTGAATTTCTGGCACCTATCGCAGCGTCGTGAATAAGTAGCTGCATCTCTGTTTATGGTAGGCCAGAAGTAGCCACACCGTAATATTTTCTTTGCCAATGTTTGACCTCCAGTGTGATCTCCATATTCACCCACATGTACATCTTTTAGTACACGTTTGATGTCCTCGTGTGTGAGAAAAGTCATAGAAAATCCCTACTAGTAAAGGACTTCGTCCTGTATGACATATTTTGAAGCTTTGCGAATCACAACCTGTCTTTCACTCTTTTTTGTCGTGATTGTTCCATTTTGCAGAAAGTCCTTTATCAGCGTCATCCATGATTCTCTTTCCGGGTCAGTTTCTAGCACTGGATCAATTTCCATCTGATCAATGCTTGGAGATGTTAATACCTCAATCGAGGCCATTTCTGTTTCTTCAGGGTTATCAGAACTGGAAAACTTAGCTAGCCTATCCGCTTTTTGATTCTCTGTCTGCAAAATGTGGGTTATGCTGTAATGTTCTAATTTGTCTAATAGCCGCTCTACCCTTTCTAGGTAAGCGATGAGTCGAGGTCCCTTAGCTTGAAACTCCTTCCGCACATGGCAAACAAAAATTTTACAATCATAGAAAATGCTCAAAGTTGTTACTCCTAATTCCTTAGCGATTTTCAACCTGGCAATCAGGGCCTCATATTCAGAATTATTGTTAATTGTGGAAAATTATAAACGTAGAGCATAGTAAATTGATCACCCTTCAGGAGTTGTTAAAACAACTCCAGCGCCGGATCGTCTATCATTCTTAGCACCATTTGTATATAGCTTTCAAGGGCAAAGTTCTAATTTTTTTCTCTGAGAGGCCAGCCTCTTCATCTAAGACATCCTCCTCAGGGATTGTGAATTCAGCGATGAAGTCAGCTAATGGTTGCCCCCTTATTGATCTTTTGGGTTGGAAGTTCCCGTTGTAGGACTTGTCAGAGTGGTTAATCGGTATATACAACAATTGGGTGAGCTTGGAAATATTGGCGGAGATTTCTGGAAGCAATCAGTAGGTTATAAGCAAGTTTCTCTATCTTCGGGTAATTGTGTTCTGCTGCCGCCAACTTCTTGCTCACATAATATACTAGTCTCTGAACTTTGTCTTCCTCGCAAACCAGAGCTGAATTAATGGCATGGGATGACACTGCTAAATGCACGAATAAATTTTCATGGTCCATTGGTTTAGATAATATCGGGGGTTTTCTAGGAGATCAAGCAGGTTCTGAAAAGCTTCTACGCAATCTGGGGTCAAGTCAAAATTGGGCTTCCTACATTTTATTAAATCGAAGAAAGGAACACATTTGTCTGTGGCCTTAGAAATAAACCTGCTTAATGCCGCAACCTTTCCCGCCAAGCTCTGGACATCTTTAATCTTCCACGGCTTTTCAATATTCCTGATTGCCGCAATGTGATTGGGATTAATCTCGATTCCACGGGAGCTGACTATGAAGCCCAAAAATTTTCCTGATGCAACCCCGAATGAGCATTTTAGAGGATTAAGCTTCATTCCATATCGTCGGAGAATAATAAACATTTCTGCTAAGTCCTCTGTATGGTCAGATGATCACTCCGACTTTACAAGCATATCATCCACATATGCTTCCATTGTCTTTCCAATTTGGTTGTAAAACATCTGATTCACCAAGCGCTATTAGGTGGCTCTGGAATTCTTCAATCCGAACGACATCACCACATAACAGTACAACCCCAAGTCCGTAATGAAACTGGTATGCTCCTGATCTGGTACACGCATGGGAATCTGGTTGTACCCTAAATATGCATCCATGAAAGAGAGAAGTTCATGCCCTGCCGTTGAGTCTACTAATTGATCAATTCTGGGGAGTGGAAAGCTGTCCTTCAGGCAGGTTTTGTTTAGATTAAAAAAGTCAATACATGTTCTCCACTTCCCATTAGATTTCTTAACCAAGACGGGGCTTGATATCCAGTCGGGATATGTTGAATCCCTAATGAACCCATTATCTCTTAACTTCTCCACTTCCTCTTTCATGGCGACTGACCTCTCCAGGCCTAACATACGCCTTTTTTGTTTACCAGAGGATGCTTTGGGTTTATGCACAGTGAATGGCTCATATTTGAAGGAGAAATTCCGCACATATCAGCGTAGGTCAAGGAAAACACATCTAAGTTCGCTTTCAAAAAATCTGTTAATTCTTTCGTTCGGAAAGAATCCAAGTGAGATCTGATCTTCAAGACCTTTGTCGGGTCGTCATTATCAATCAGAACGTCTATGATTGCTTCATTAAGCGTCACCTTCCTGCTTCTTGGTTCTTTGTCCACTCTAGGATTGATATCTTCAGGCATGCCGTCACGCGACTCCCTCGGTGACTTTTGTTTATTTGCTATGATGAGCCCTCCTCAGCAAGAGTAGAAGTATTCTTGGACTCTGCATCTTTTCCGTTGCACAACATCTTTAATTCTGCCATAGAACAAGCTCTTCCAGCAACTTGTTCACCACGAACCATTCCCACTTCGGCATCGGTTAGGAATTTCATCAATAGGCACCAGGGTGCGATGTAGCCCTAAATTATGCAAGAGTTGGTCGACCTAAGAAGGCGTTGTAAGGACAATCAATGTCCATGATCACGAATGGTAGGATCCTTACTCTTCGGCAATCTCCTTATCCTATTTCTATAGATAACTCCACCATACCAATCAGAGCCGTTTATGATCTGTTAAAGCCGCGTATCCAGCCTCCACACGGCTTCAAATCCTTTATTGCTAGCTTCATTTGATCAAACTCTTTTTTAAACAAGATGTTGACAGAACTCCCGCTATCCACAAGGACTTTCTTAACTATTGCGGGTCCGATAATGGTAGTTACCACTAATGGATCGGTGTTGGGAGCTTCGACTGCTACACTGTCTCTATCTCAGAAGATAACATCATCCGTTGTTGTTTTCTATTGTTTCACGGGTGCAGTGTCTTCAAGATTACGACACTCCCCTATTTCTGGGTGTTTTGCAGCATTCACATACTGCTCCATGGTCTTATTGCTAAATCCCGCCGGATGTGGTCCTCCGATGATGGTATTGATGACTATACCTTTTCCCTTTTGCTGGGAAGTGGGCCTAGGAGTAGGCTGATTCTGATTTGGATCTTGTCCCCCTGTCTTTTGGGGCGAACTTATATCCATCCAGTTTTACTGTGTAAAGTGACTTCTCAACAACGTCCCTTAGGTGGTGATACTTGTTTGTGCAGTGGTCGTAGGTTTTGTGAAACAAACAAAACTTATCGGTTTCACGCTCTTTTTCGGTTGAATCCCTTGGTGGAGGTTTCTTGTACTGGACAACGTTATAAGTATCCAAAGTATAGCTTAGCTGTGTATAATTTTTCAAAAGTCTGGAATCGAGGTCTCTTTCTGGAATCATTCCACTGATTTCTTTTTCTTTTTCTACCATTTCCACCCTGGTTACCATTTCCTCCACTTTTGTTACCAGCATTTACTTCGACGTTTCCTGCTTTGTCACCGGACTGCTTGATGGCAACGTTGCTCTGAATATCTTCTCTCGGGATTTCGTCAGACTTTCTCTTTCGGTTGGCATATATTTCTTCCTATCGCAGACGAATATTGGCTTTCTCGTAAAACAGTTCCCTTGTTAGCGGTGGTTTTCCAGCCAAATATTTCCCGAACTCAGTGTCTTTGTCAACCCCATCAGTTAATGCCATCAAGATGGTCTGGTCATGTGGGTCACTTACTTCAGTAACTGCCAAGTTGAAGCGATCTAAATATAACTTCAAAGTTTCACCAGGAGCTTGCTTGATCCGAGATAGTTCAATGAAACTCTTAGAGTTCCGCGCATGGAGTCAGAATTGGTTCATGAAGCTTTCACCTAGCTCTTTGAAATTGGAAATTGATCGAGGTAAGAGTCGGGTGAACTACATTAATGCAACATATTCAAGATATATAGGAAAAGCCTTGCACTTTACTACATCAGGTGCTGCTGCGGCGTTCATATACCATGAATACCTCATCAAATGCTGCCTCTAATCGGTTCTTCTGCCATATCAATCCACCGTGGGCAGATTAAACTGTCTGCGGAACTGAAAATCCATAATATCGTCAGTGAAAGGGGTATGGCTGCGTTTTATACCCCAATCTTCGTTGGTGTAACCCCTACTATCAGACATAATCTGGCGTACCATTGCTTCCTCCTCAGCATTGGTTAGTATTTGCTCGGGATCTGCACTTCTAGTTCACCTAATATATCCAGCCCTTGCATCAGGTGATGTTCTTCGGTTTCTAGCAGCAATCGAATTCCCTTTCCCTCTGTGGTCTCGATCTTTCACAGGACGAGTGGGTTGAAGGAGTTGGCCCTGAGTAGGAATGGTGATGTTTGGGTCCCTGGGAAGGACACGAGATCCCTGCATCGGCAGCAACATCGGCTCTCATAAGCTTGGGTCATTAGGTCCTAAGACACGAGCGGTGTCTTCACGAGATCCCAACGATCCAAATGTCACTTCTTCAAGATTCTCAGGTCTCTCATAAGGCCTCCTCTAACGCGAACGTCTTTCCTCCGAAGAAGATGAATGGTCTGTAGCGAGATGATGAGTTGGAGAGGGTGTTCTCTATCTACAAAGATTGTCTATTTCTCTACTCATTGCTTTCATGTTTTCTCTCATAACAACGTTATCACGTCTCTGGTCCTCTAAGGCATCATTAGTTCTATCCAACATGTCGAGTAGGCGCGAGAAATCCATATGTGAAACAGGCACAGAGGCGAAAGGCTGATTACTAGTTGTTGTGGATGGTATTGGAGCATCTGCAGTAGCTCGAGTAGAAGTACCAGCCTCAACCATACCTGGTTCGGGTCGTAGTTGCACCCTCGGTTCGGGTTGGAGGAAAACTTCCAGTGACATTCAGGCGTCCGGTCCGGGTTGAATTGACGTCATTGGTTTGGGTCGGGTCTCGTCCTTCAGATCGGTTCGGTTTGAATCTGATCTAGTCCCCCATGACCTGGTACTATAACAACCTGCTGATCTTCACTCGCTTCATTTTCCCAATAAGTTTGAGATTTCTTTCCTTTTCTTAGAGCCATAAAATCTGAGTCTTTTGAGATCAACGAAACTTCAAAAATAGCGGAAATGTGGACTAACTTCTTCAGACTTGAGAATCCAAAAAGCAGAATGGTAATCCAAAATGCTGAGAATTCAAGTTTCTCAGTGAAAGCACCAAAATGTTAGACCAAAAAGTAGTTCTAATGCCCAATTAACTGATAATTCTAAGAAAAATGAAAAAGCAACAAGAACACATGATTTATATTGGTTCGGTGTTAATAAGCCTACGTCCACTTTATACTTTCTTGATTGATGACTTGATTACAAATAAATTTATGATAGCCACTCAAATCTCACTAGTACAATCAATAATCGCTCTAATTTTCTAGAATTATACTCAAGGAGTTTGGGTACAATCTGAAATAAACAGAGGAATATAGTTGGTGATAAAGCTTGAGTGGATAGAGAGCCAAAAGATCCCTTAAAATGGAGTGTTGTGGTGTATTTATAGGCATGGGGTGTGGTCGGGTCAGATGCCACGTAGGCCCCATCCCATAAATCTTGAATTCGAGTGCTTTGTGATGTAGACAGCACATCAATGACGTGGGTGAATAGGTGCTAACCGCCCTGAGTTTGCAGTGATGTAGGGTGTAACCACTTCGTAGCAGGAGGCTTGGTTCAGATCAGATGGAAGGTGAGGGGTTTGGATCGGATGCTTTTGGACTGAACCGATCCGAGATCTGACATTTGGAGTTGGCTTGTAATCTTGTGTGCAGAGGAGAAGGAGTTCGGTAAGGGAGGCCCAAACCGACCCGGTTGCTTGCCTGCCACACCTTTATGTTCGCGAGTACATCCATCAATTAATCCCTTCGCTTCGTATAGCATGATCACAAAGAAGGTTAAAAGTAATTATGGATCGGTACTATAACGAACTTTATTTTATCTATCAAAGGATCGTAAAATAATTTTCATACAAGGTTGTTTCATTTTAATATGCCGAAATATGGTTATTTGATGTTTTACACATCTATAATTTTTGCCAAACTTTTTGGTTTTCATTTTACCCTCGAGTATCTTATTCTGGCTGTAACCTTTAATTGGTGCAGATTTCGATGCACTAACCTATTCGATTAGATTAAGATGGTGGTTGTCATTTCGTAGAGTGAACTCCTAAGCAATTTGGCTAAGGAGTTTTGGACATATGGCAGTTTTTTTTTAAACTACTAGACAGACTTGGAGACAACTAATGGGCTCGGAATAACTAGCTCATTGGATTAGTGACCAACAGTTGTAAATAGCTGTTGAATGAGATTCAGTTAATCTTTCTCCTCATTTTCCCATTAGCCTAAAGTACTTTGATATACTAGTTCTTATTCCTAAATCCTAAATCACATCTAATCCACTTATAATTTCTTCTAAACGCCTAAACAATATATGATCTACATTGATCTACACGTTTTCATCCTTTAGAAGGTTGTTTCGTTTGTTCCTTGTTGTCCCGAATTGATAACTCATAGATTTACATAAGTTTATTGATTTGGTGTTTAGATTAGGCTTTTTTATATCACATACATGTTTAAATCACCTCAAAATATGATCAAACTTGTTACTTTCTTATTTTAAAAGGCTAGGTTAGCCTAACTAGACAAACAATGGATTAAAAGATAAGCTTGAATGGCTTAGTAAACCTAATCTAAATTTATGGATATATATATATATATATATATATATATATATATGAGTGATACATGTTTTTTATGCATTTGGTGTTTTCATACGATTAATTTTCATATGTTATGCTATTTGAATCATTACATTGTTGGTCTGGATGTGATGTTCGATTTTTACATCAGAACCATTGTAATTAGGACTTGGACTAACGATTGGAGCATATCAGGATCAAAGTTCGTCGGGATAACGCCAAACTTGGAGGATAAGTCTATAAGGCAATGTGATTGCACTTATAAAATTTGGGCATAAAATTGTCTAAGTACATGGATTAGTAACAATCCATATCCTATGGATCAACATTGATCCGTCATACTTGACCGTGGCATCATGTGATCCATTGTGGTGGCTTAGGTAGGCTTCAGGAAGGCTTGGACCAAGTATGATGATGTTTGGACGAAGTTTGCATGTAGAACATGGCCAAGGTTAGATGGACTTCAAATGAAGCTAGGCATAAAACATTGGACCAGAAAAAACTATAGAGTTGCTTAGAAGAGGTCATGAGCACTTAGCCAGAAATTGGCTAAGTACTAGTATTGATCCATACCCTATGGATTTGCACCAATCCATAAAGACGAGCGCCATGAGTATGTGATCCATATGATGAAAGGTTTGGTTTTTAGGGTCATGAAGGAGATTCTTGCTCGATGTTTGCTTCTTCGGACTGGAAGTTATGGCACAACAAAGGTTGGTTCCTCGATGGGACTCAAGTAAGAGTGGGACTAAAAGAAGTGATGGTGATATAATGAGGCTGCTTGATGGTAAAGACAACATATTGGACATATAGGTCCCCTAAACACGATTGTAATAGAGTTATAAGAGGATGTGTCAAAAATATGGGTCCCGCAAGCATAGTGTCAATGAATTTGCGACTATTTGATTGGAAACTCGGGAATTGGGACAAATCAAAGAAGTGATGGATATGCGGCTTGGGATAGGGAATAAGGCTGTAGTATAATGGATTTGATGAAGCAATGACGCTTAGGACAGACTAAAGGCATCTTAAGGGTGGGAGTGCCGAGGAATCAGTGATGACTCAAGGAGTTCTAGTATTGACTCAAGAAAGGGTTATGCTGAACATTTGGTCCTGAAGGAAAAAAGTACAGGACATATAGATCTCGCAAGAATGACGATTATTAGATTTCCAAGGTGACTTTGTAGGAGTGCCCAAGTTGTTGACACCAGGGTCTTGAAGGCAAACGTACCGGAGATTTAGGTCTTGAAGGTATGATGAGTCAAACTAGAACCAGGATTTCCATTAGTCCCTAGCTGAGCGAGGATTTCCATATGAGACTTAATGTATTCCTGGAATTAGTAGGTGGATTTGAGTGATGATTTCTATTCTTGCTTTTACCTTCATTTCTTGGGTATACTATCACTTATAGGCTAGAAGAAGAGGATAGGGAATGAGGCCGGTGTAGGCTGTTCAGATTCTTCTATCCTACGATTATGCCCATTTCTACGATTATTCCTATTGAGTAGCATATATTACCCGTTATTATGTGTTGATTCTTTGATCATAGGGACCTATCAGGTATGAGACGTAACATGTCTATTTCCAGTATAGTGTCTCCTTTTATTATCTTGTGTTCTTTCTGGCATTGTCATTGATTAGTTAACATTGTTGATGAGTAGATTAGAAAACATGTCAGGTTATACGAGGATGCTAAGCTAATGACAAGCTTAGAAGAGTTTTAGCGTATACTATACTTGTATATATTTGCATTACACTGTTATTAGAGTACCTTGAGAGATGTAGTGAGGATGGCATGTATTAGATATTTTAGATTTCATATACATGACTCAATGGTATAATGATGTTACTACTATTTTGTTTACTCTGTTATGACTCACTACATTACTATCTATATTTCTTATTATACTTTGTAACACCCCGCCTCCGCTAGGGTCACTCGCAAAGGAATGCACTAGCTTTAGAGGGGCATTATTGGTTAACATGCACAGAAATATCACAAGACAGAACATATAAAATAGCGGAAGTAAAATCGAACTTTCATAAACATTAATAATTAAGGTCTAAAGCCTTTTACATCATAGTACATCAAAACCTGTCTTGCAATAGTAAAGAAGCATAAAGACTTTTGCATAAATTATTCCCCAAGTAAAAACAGTAAAGTAGCCATAGCCAAGATAAGTCCAAGCCATCCATGATGACCTTCAAGCAGAAGAAGTCTGAACTAAACAACAGCATTTCCTCCCTGTAACCTGGGGGGGGAACGGAAGAAAAGAGGCAAAACAAAACGGGTCAGTCAAAAAGACTGAGTAAGCCCTATCTACTATCAGCATAAAAACTAGTAAAGTTAACTGACATGAGAAACTGAGATGAACATAAGCATGATAACAAGATAGATATACTAAGCCAAAATAACAGGATGAACTACTGAACTCAGATAAACTAAGGTGTCATGATAAATTACGATGTCAGGATAAAACAAGGTATCACATCGTCAGGTTCTATCAAGTATAATATCCCCAAGATATTTATCACGTATAACGTCCCATGGTACCTATCCTGTATACCCGCTCTGCACCTACCGTACTAGTATCCCAACCTTGTTATGTGTTAACCATGAATGTCCCTTACTCAAAGTCGTGTAATGGTCCATGTCAACCTAATATATCGCATAGGTTACTCAAATCATATGTTTCTTTCCATGTATATAAGTTCAGTCCTTTGCCGTACCTCGTACGGGCTTCCTCATGTCGTATTATCCTTGAAATCGTTTGGACTGTCACCCTTGTTCTAGCTAGGCCCTTCCATATGAATCATCGTTTGAACTACTAGGACTTACGCCACCTAGCACCACTAGGGATTACGCTCACCTATTGCACGCTTTCGTATTTCGGTTTGGGTTAAACCACCTAGGCCACTAGGGATTACGCTAACCCTCAACCGCGCCCTTTTTCCCACGCATTCATCGTGAATCATTTTTCTATAACTGTATGCACATGTATCACATCGTGCCATCCGAGTCCTGTCACAGGGCAAAACAAGAAATACAGGACTCGGTCGGGAGCTTTAGATTTATCTGCCGATGCAGATACTAAGGTCTGCTTTTCTACACGTGGCTATGGTCCCACGAGACCCCTCCCTCAACTAGTGAAAGGCAACACAAGAGAAAATCTTGCATGAGAACTACACTCCGGCCAGCCCACATCCTACGGCCTACCTCACCCATAATTAGATAGCAATTATGGTCTGTTGGGTGTTCCCTGCCTTTCCGTACGTACACGCTTGACTCAAGATGGTAGATGATCGACGAACTTGCTATCTCGGGCACCTTATGTATTCGTCGACTCACTGCTATCCACCCCAGTCTTTAGGTCGCTCGCATAGCAACCAAGGCATATTCTTGGTTCTTCTACCGCAGACCTCAACCTCTCGTGAGCCTAGTATAATGACCTGGCAGCTCACAGAGGGATCCCAAGAATATCCTCACGTTCCCCGAAGCCGCTGCTTCGTTACCCAGTTCGCTGGAGCCTTTATCTAAATCAGATAGCCTGCTCCTACACGTATACTTAAACGATGACCTACCGTATCGGGTTACTCATCTATCTAAGAGGTGGTCCAAATTTCCTTGGCTAAGAATTATTACTTAGTTTCTTTTAACTAAGGTTTACCACTTAGCCTTATTTCCATAATCCTTGTTAACTATGGTTATTTACCTAATCCTCCGAATTAGGGTTTATCTAATGGGTTAAGTGTCACTTAAGTTCACAACTTAACCCGTCTACAAACCACGTCAAAATTGGCTAAGTATCCAAGTCCAAAACTTAACCCTACAAACCATGTGTCAAGTTGGTTAAGTATATCAAGCAATTCATGGCTTAACCTTATCTAATTATCATTTTAGATTGGTTAAGTATATGTATTAACTTGACCTTATCTAATTACTGAGTCATATCGGTCAAGCGCATTCAAACGATTCGTGACTTAGCCTTATCATGTTTTCACGTTAGATTGGTTAAGTATAGGTTAACTTAACCTCATCAAATTAACGAGTTAGATTGGTTAAGTATAGGTCACTTAACCTCCATAAATTCACGAGTTAGATTGGTTAAGTTTAAATCACTTAACTACATCAAATTAACGAGTTAGATTGGTTAAGTGTTTAACTTAACCCCATTGAACTACCAAGTGGGATTAATTAAGTTTAGGTTAACTTAACCCCATCCGATTACCATGTTTAGACTAATTGAGTCTAATCTTAACCCCATCCATTAACTGTATCTTTCGGTTAAGTGTCATTAAGGAAACGTACTTAACCTTACCAAGTTATCGTGTTGGATTGATTAAGTGTTGATTAACTTAACCCCGTCCACTAGTCGTATAAAAATGGTTAAGTGTCATTAGGCAAATCAAGTTACTTAACCTACCCAACTTTGTCATGTTTTGTTAAGTATCATTAGCCCAATCAAATTACTTAACCCACTTGTCCATGTCATATTTGGTTAAGAGTCATTAATCAAATTGACTTAACCCTATTATGTGGCATTAATTACTTAATGCACCTTCACCTCTCACATTAGACTTTGTGGTGGTTACTAGTTAAGCCGGTCTGTTCCGGGTAGCTTTACACCACAACTTGGTCTAACCTCGGGTTCAAGCACCACATGACCAACTTCTCACATTGGGTCCTATTGTTTGCAACTACTAGTTAGGCCGGTCGGTTCCGGGTAGTTTTACGTTGCAAACTCAACCCAACCTCGAGTTGGCCACACTTATATTATCTAAGTGTCACGTTCATCATGTTTCCAAAACATGTTACAAGTTTTTCAAGCATTTGGGTAGACCTAACTTAATAGGTAAATTCCCAAAGGGTAGACCTAACTTAATAGGTAAATTCCCAAGCTTGTGTTTTTATGCATACTTACATGTCAACTTCCATGTTATATTTCAAGTCTTGTTTTCAAGTATAAACACATGTCATATTTAACGTTACATGTTGTCATGTTTATACCCATTTACCCAAATCATATTCATGTCATTATGTTTTCCCATAATGTGACCCCAACGCTTTTTAAACTCGCATATACGTTCGCAACAACGTAATGGATTAAAAGAAGAGACTTGGCAAAGGCATGACAAAAATGGATATTAAGCCACAAGTTAATCATGGTGGCAAATGAGGCACACATGTGTTCATTAACTTGCATGTTACATTCTTACACCTCAAAAACATGCATAAACCCAAACTTGGCACTTAAGCGAATCATGGTGATAAACAACATGGAATGATGACAAGTAACTCGCATATGACCTCACATAAGGGTTATGGCTTCATATGCAAGTTGACATGAAGGTTATAAGGGTTCTCATGTTGCATAATGCAACATTTCAACATAAAGGTCAAAGCTTTATGACCACAAGACCAAGGTAATGACTTTATAAGCTTGCATAAGATGATAGCATGCTACATACTAATGTTTAAACCCACTTACAACATGTCATATTAAGTTTAAAGTTCATATCTAATAGTAGGAGAAGGGCTTACATTGCTTTGAAGGCCTAAATCGATTAAACTAAAGCTTGTGAGGAAGCCTATGCATGCCATCACCCAAAAACCCAAAGATGGATGCCCCAAATCAACAAAAACACCATCTTTATGAACAAAGATCAAAGCTTTTGCCTTGAAATCAACTTGAGAGGCTCTCATACTAACATAGGGACTCTTTAACACTCTCATGATCATGAAACCTTTCATAGAAATGAAGTGGAGGCTAGGATAGTTGAGTGGAGGCCATGAGAGTAGAAATTTTGCCATAGTTTAGTTGCATGAATGAATAATGAGGATTTAGGATAGGTTAGGGTCTTATTTATAGATTAGGCAAGTGTTTTAGGCCATAGGATTAAACCTAGATTCAATCCAAGCCATCAAAGCATGTCTTGGGGAAGAAGTCAAGTGTAGGAACCATCTAGGGCCTTTAGATTAAAGATGAACCATGAGAACCATCCAAATGCAAAATCTGCATTTGAGCGAATCGGCCCACGGGTTGACAGCCAAACACCCTGGATTAACCCCTAGTCGACCCATTTCACTTAATTAAGTATACTTTAATTTGGGATTTTTTCGTGAAACTTCGCGAGGCCATATCCTGGTCATACGGACTCCGATTTTCGAAAACTCGGACTCTATTTCGCGTATTTTTCCGAGACGAACGCAATGGCGTAACCCGTTTATCCTGATTCAGGTTTTATAATTAAATTCTGCCTTGATTTCTTGTTTTAACGTGTTATCGAAATACGGGTTGTTACATTCTCCCCTCCTTTTAGGATTTCGTCCCCGAAATCTCCAAGTTAGGAAGAACATATCCTACCATCCATCATCCATCTACTCAAAACATCATCCACAAGCAACCATTGTCCTTAGATGATTTCTAATGCTGTATGAATATATGCAAAACGTGTGTGTACATGTTCCTTAGCTAATGCTAATGGTCAGGCCTGAATAATCTTTCTAATGCAAAATATGTATAGTGCCATGAATCCAACATGTATGCAAATAGTCCTAGTCATATAGATACTATATGCGTGCAAAATCATTCATTCATATGCAACAATCACATGATAACACATTCAATTTCATCCATAAACAAGTATAAATACTCGTGCATATGCAATATGAAATGTGATCGAGTCGAGCTAGTATCTAATGTGTATTCGCGCATCCACGAGCAACCACTTGCAACCATATCAATCATAACATGTTTCAAATACATGTTTACATCCATAGGGTTCTACCTAGAATTCCCTGAAACAGGGTCGAGAAGATAAACAAGACAAACTCCTTACGGGGTTTGTAACAGAAAATAGGACCAAGAAGATGTCCACAAAAGATAGCCTACAAGTAAGCTCTACAGAAAACAGGGATCAAGGATATACTCCCAAAAAGAGATATCATGCGCGTATCTAGTCTTTGACCATCAAAGTCGTATTTCCTCGAGCTTAATTCCATTGTGCCTTGACCATCTTTTAACTTCGCGATTTCGTAGCTTCTTATTTCCTGTTTCCATAACATGAGCTGGAACTCATTTCTTCGTCGCCTCTCGTTCCACTTGCACTTATCCTTTTCCTAGAATACTTGACACAAACATGACTGCGTAATCATGATCTCATGCAAGCTTTCCAAAATTCACTAGTGAATCTTGGATCTCGTTTATATACTATAAGGCATTCCATGTAGAAGAACTTTCTCTTGAAAGTAAACAGATGTCAATCAAGTTATCATGCGCACTTACTAGGGTGATCTCTATAACCCATGCATAAATGAAGTAAACCATCCGTCTTATTGGCGAACACCACTCGATCGGGCTTCAAATTTCCAATAAAGGCATCAAGGGATTCTAAGTAACTAGTCATGACAGAACCTCAAAAAGGTTACCCGATACTTCGAGGGCATTACCAAGGCTAGTCAAAAGGTCTAACTACCATCCTATCAAAACCGAGAGTGGCACCCCCTACTGGATAACCACTTCATCCCTAGAATCCATCCATAGCTTATAAACATAAGCATTATTTCCAAACTCAACACTTGGCATAGACATTCCCAAATCCAAACAAGTCATGTATAAATGGACTGATTCTCCAATAGGACTTTGAGACAAAATTGGGATTCTCTATTACGCTAGTACTTAAGGTGCAGAGACTCAACTATCGAAGCAGACTTAAATGATACGAACAACGAAATCCTAACGGGATGATAGAGAAGAAAAGCTAAACCTTTAACAAGATCGTTACCCTCCTTCCGAGGTACTCTAGAAATGAGAGCATACTACTGCCCTCCCGATGATCTTGTCCTTGTCCCATAATACTTAACTATCCGCCCCGTTTTACCATGCCAAAGGTACTCTCTCGTCATGGGTTTCATTGTTCATCTTTCTCCCTCCTTTGAGGACTAAGCCATACCAACAAGTTGCTCATCCTTAAGCTCGTATCGTTTATCCTTCTTTCGCACGATCCTTTCTTGAAAAATGCTTCTTTGCAAACGGTTTTTCAAATAGTTTTCAGAAGGTCTTTAAAAACTTTTGCCCAGTCTGGTAACCTTCTGCTCTGATACCAAATGTAACACCCCGCCTCCGCTAGGGTCACTCGCAAAGGAATGCACTAGCTTTAGAGGGGCATTATTGGTAAACATGCACAGAAATATCACAAGACAGAACATATAAAATAGCGGAAGTAAAATCGAACTTTCATAAACATTAATAATTAAGGTCTAAAGCCTTTTACATCATAGTACATCAAAACCTGTCTTGCAATAGTAAAGAAGCATAAAGACTTTTGCATAAATTATTCCCCAAGTAAAAACAGTAAAGTAGCCATAGCCAAGATAAGTCCAAGCCATCCATGATGACCTTCAAGCAGAAGAAGTCTGAACTAAACAACAGCATTTCCTCCCTGTAACCTGGGGGGGGAACGGAAGAAAAGAGGCGAAACAAAACGGGTCAGTCAAAAAGACTGAGTAAGCCCTATCTACTATCAGCATAAAAACTAGTAAAGTTAACTGACATGAGAAACTGAGATGAACATAAGCATGATAACAAGATAGATATACTAAGCCAAAATAACAGGATGAACTACTGAACTCAGATAAACTAAGGTGTCATGATAAATTACGATGTCAGGATAAAACAAGGTATCACATCGTCAGGTTCTATCAAGTATAATATCCCCAAGATATTTATCACGTATAACGTCCCATGGTACCTATCCTGTATACCCGCTCTGCACCTACTGTACTAGTATCCCAACCTTGTTATGTGTTAACCATGAATGTCCCTTACTCAAAGTCGTGTAATGGTCCATGTCAACCTAATATATCGCATAGGTTACTCAAATCATATGTTTCTTTCCATGTATATAAGTTCAGTCCTTTGCCGTACCTCGTACGGGCTTCCTCATGTCGTATTATCCTTGAAATCGTTTGGACTGTCACCCTTGTTCTAGCTAGGCCCTTCCATATGAATCATCGTTTGAACTACTAGGACTTACGCCACCTAGCACCACTAGGGATTACGCTTACCTATTGCACGCTTTCGTATTTCGGTTTGGGTTAAACCACCTAGGCCACTAGGGATTACGCTAACCCTCAACCGCGCCCTTTTTCCCACGCATTCATCGTGAATCGTTTTTCTATAACTGTATGCACATGTATCACATCGTGCCATCCGAGTCCTGTCACAGGGCAAAACAAGAAATACAGGACTCGGTCGGGAGCTTTAGATTTATCTGCCGATGCAGATACTAAGGTCTGCTTTTCTACACGTGGCTATGGTCCCACGAGACCCCTCCCTCAACTAGTGAAAGGCAACACAAGAGAAAATCTTGCATGAGAACTACACTCCGGCCAGCCCACATCCTACGGCCTACCTCACCCATAATTAGATAGCAATTATGGTCTGTTGGGTGTTCCCTGCCTTTCCGTACGTACACGCTTGACTCAAGATGGTAGATGATCGACGAACTTGCTATCTCGGGCACCTTATGTATTCGTCGACTCACTGCTATCCACCCCAGTCTTTATGTCGCTCGCATAGCAACCAAGGCATATTCTTGGTTCTTCTACCGCAGACCTCAACCTCTCGTGAGCCTAGTATAATGACCTGGCAGCTCACAGAGGGATCCCAAGAATATCCTCACGTTCCCCGAAGCCGCTGCTTCGTTACCCAGTTCGCTGGAGCCTTTATCTAAATCAGATAGCCTGCTCCTACACGTATACTTAAACGATGACCTACCGTATCGGGTTACTCATCTATCTAAGAGGTGGTCCAAATTTCCTTGGCTAAGAATTATTACTTAGTTTCTTTTAACTAAGGTTTACCACTTAGCCTTATTTCCATAATCCTTGTTAACTATGGTTATTTACCTAATCCTCCGAATTAGGGTTTATCTAATGGGTTAAGTGTCACTTAAGTTCACAACTTAACCCGTCTACAAACCACGTCAAAATTGGCTAAGTATCCAAGTCCAAAACTTAACCCTACAAACCATGTGTCAAGTTGGTTAAGTATATCAAGCAATTCATGGCTTAACCTTATCTAATTATCATTTTAGATTGGTTAAGTATATGTATTAACTTGACCTTATCTAATTACTGAGTCATATCGGTCAAGCGCATTCAAACGATTCGTGACTTAGCCTTATCATGTTTTCACGTTAGATTGGTTAAGTATAGGTTAACTTAACCTCATCAAATTAACGAGTTAGATTGGTTAAGTATAGGTCACTTAACCTCCATAAATTCACGAGTTAGATTGGTTAAGTTTAAATCACTTAACTACATCAAATTAACGAGTTAGATTGGTTAAGTGTTTAACTTAACCCCATTGAACTACCAAGTGGGATTAATTAAGTTTAGGTTAACTTAACCCCATCCGATTACCATGTTTAGACTAATTGAGTCTAATCTTAACCCCATCCATTAACTGTATCTTTCGGTTAAGTGTCATTAAGGAAACGTACTTAACCTTACCAAGTTATCGTGTTGGATTGATTAAGTGTTGATTAACTTAACCCCGTCCACTAGTCGTATAAAAATGGTTAAGTGTCATTAGGCAAATCAAGTTACTTAACCTACCCAACTTTGTCATGTTTTGTTAAGTATCATTAGCCCAATCAAATTACTTAACCCACTTGTCCATGTCATATTTGGTTAAGAGTCATTAATCAAATTGACTTAACCCTATTATGTGGCATTAATTACTTAATGCACCTTCACCTCTCACATTAGACTTTGTGGTGGTTACTAGTTAAGCCGGTCGGTTCCGGGTAGCTTTACACCACAACTTGGTCTAACCTCGGGTTCAAGCACCACATGACCAACTTCTCACATTGGGTCCTATTGTTTGCAACTACTAGTTAGGCCGGTCGGTTCCGGGTAGTTTTACGTTGCAAACTCAACCCAACCTCGAGTTGGCCACACTTATATTATCTAAGTGTCACGTTCATCATGTTTCCAAAACATGTTACAAGTTTTTCAAGCATTTGGGTAGACCTAACTTAATAGGTAAATTCCCAAAGGGTAGACCTAACTTAATAGGTAAATTCCCAAGCTTGTGTTTTTATGCATACTTACATGTCAACTTCCATGTTATATTTCAAGTCTTGTTTTCAAGTATAAACACATGTCATATTTAACGTTACATGTTGTCATGTTTATACCCATTTACCCAAATCATATTCATGTCATTATGTTTTCCCATAATGTGACCCCAACGCTTTTTAAACTCGCATATACGTTCGCAACAACGTAATGGATTAAAAGAAGAGACTTGGCAAAGGCATGACAAAAATGGATATTAAGCCACAAGTTAATCATGGTGGCAAATGAGGCACACATGTGTTCATTAACTTGCATGTTACATTCTTACACCTCAAAAACATGCATAAACCCAAACTTGGCACTTAAGCGAATCATGGTGATAAACAACATGGAATGATGACAAGTAACTCGCATATGACCTCACATAAGGGTTAGGGCTTCATATGCAAGTTGACATGAAGGTTATAAGGGTTCTCATGTTGCATAATGCAACATTTCAACATAAAGGTCAAAGCTTTATGACCACAAGACCAAGGTAATGACTTTATAAGCTTGCATAAGATGATAGCATGCTACATACTAATGTTTAAACCCACTTACAACATGTCATATTAAGTTTAAAGTTCATATCTAATAGTAGGAGAAGGGCTTACATTGCTTTGAAGGCCTAAATCGATTAAACTAAAGCTTGTGAGGAAGCCTATGCATGCCATCACCCAAAAACCCAAAGATGGATGCCCCAAATCAACAAAAACACCATCTTTATGAACAAAGATCAAAGCTTTTGCCTTGAAATCAACTTGAGAGGCTCTCATACTAACATAGGGACTCTTTAACACTCTCATGATCATGAAACCTTTCATAGAAATGAAGTGGAGGCTAGGATAGTTGAGTGGAAGCCATGAGAGTAGAAATTTTGCCATAGTTTAGTTGCATGAATGAATAATGAGGATTTAGGATAGGTTAGGGTCTTATTTATAGATTAGGCAAGTGTTTTAGGCCATAGGATTAAACCTAGATTCAATCCAAGCCATCAAAGCATGTCTTGGGGAAGAAGTCAAGTGTAGGAACCATCTAGGGCCTTTAGATTAAAGATGAACCATGAGAACCATCCAAATGCAAAATCTGCATTTGAGCGAATCGGCCCACGGGTTGACAGCCAAACACCCTGGATTAACCCCTAGTCGACCCATTTCACTTAATTAAGTATACTTTAATTTGGGATTTTTTCGTGAAACTTCGCGAGGCCATATCCTGGTCATACGGACTCCGATTTTCGAAAACTCGGACTCTATTTCGCGTATTTTTCCGAGACGAACGCAATGGCGTAACCCGTTTATCCTGATTCAGGTTTTATAATTAAATTCTGCCTTGATTTCTTGTTTTAACGTGTTATCGAAATACGGGTTGTTACATACTTCATCCATGCACTGTGAGATATATGGTATGTCTTGGTTTTGAATATCACACTTAATGGTCAGCCCATATCAGCTTGGCATTCTTTCAACGCACTGTTCCCTTATTTACATGCAAGTGGTATAGGGTTGTTCTCGCATTTGGTATCAAATTTGACTACTTGATTTGACCAAAGTTATTAGAAAGCATACACGTTGGAGAGGCGTATTTGTAGATTCCATGGATTTATACTATATAAAGTTGTATATGTAGCAGTTGCACTTAAGCACCATTGTTGTTTTCTTTGTTTGGGACTGATTGTTCTTGTTATAGATTAAAGATGAGTCGGCCATTAGAAACGCGATTAGGAATAATTCTACACCATTTTTTTTCGGTGAAGGCGGTTCGAGGATTGCTAACTCCGAACTACCAGGCTATGTTCGATGTTATGATGGTGCCAGTCGAGGTAAGAGCCTGCGCTGCCCCTGGTGTAGCTATATAAGATGGTGGTGTTCCTTTGCCAAAACCTAGAATGGACTTTGACAAGGTATATATGATGGGATTTATCTACTCTAGGAGGCAAGCCATTTAATGGAACCGAATCTGCTATTGAGGTCCAGGAGTGGTTGGTTACCGTGCATGTATATTTGGAGACTTTAGTGTTGATGATGCTATGAAGTGGAGGCTCACTTCTAAATAGCTTCAGGTAGACCTATGAGTTGGTGGTGTTCTATCACCGTTACTACTCCTAAAGGGGAAAATTATATGAAATGACTTTAAGATTAGGTACGAAGACAATTTTATTCCTACTGTACATAAGTTATCCTGTTTAAGAGTGTTGCTAAGCTGAAATAGGAAGGTAAGGCAGTCTCGAAGTATGTTCCATAGTTTGAAGCTCTCTCAAATTATATGAAATAACGAGAAGTTCATTACTGAATTGGATGAGTATTTGAGAGAGAAGCTTGTGGATCATATCGAAGACCCTTTTGAGAAACTAGTTGGAAAGACTTTGAGACATGATAACATGTTTCCAAGGAGGTTTGCTGCATATAATACTAAGGAATCAAAGTCGTAATAGAGCAGTGGAGGTAGGAAAAAATGGAATGGTAAGAGGAGAAACAACAATGCAAGGTAGGATCTAATGAGAAAAGGATAGGAGTGAGGTGCTTTGTTATAACTGATATGAGAAGAGCCACGATACTAAGCAATGCAAGGCCCAGAAGCGGTGAAATGCAATAATTTCCACAAGATTGGGCATTTCAAGAAGGATTGTCCAGAATTTCTTAGGGAGAAGCATAGGTTAAAGGGATATGTTTTGGATGCAGTTCCAACTTGTAACACCCTGTATTTTCTATGAATATTAAAAAAACGAATTAAAGAATGCTTAATTTTAAAAGCGGGAAATGGGTAGCGCCATTGCGTTCGTCTCGGAATTTTGGTTGGGAGTCCGAGTTTGCGTAAATCGGACTACGCATGAGGAAGTTATGAAGCTTAGAAGATTTCAGTTCAAAGCAGAATTAAATAAAATAATAATTAAAACATCAGAAAAAAAATTCAAAATTTGAAAATTAGCCAATAAAAGATGAGCGGGAAAAATCCCGCCCGAGGGTGTCGACCCCACTAGGGGGTGTCGACATAATTGTCGACCCCTATCTTCCCAGATCTGGGTGATGAATTCGGAAGGATTAGGGCTTATGTGTTGCGCTGTGGTTGGCTAGGTGACGTGTCTCTTTGGTTTGGATGGCTCTGATGACTCCTATGCTAATCTAAAGGCCATAGTTTGTCTAACACATCTATAAATACATAGCTAAACTTAACCCTAACCTCATAACCCTATTCTATGGTGCCTCCATGCTGTCCATCTCTAAACTAGCCTAGCCTCCTTCTTCTCCAAACTAGAAATCAAATTAGAGAGCTTCAAACTGAAGAAAAGGTTTTCCGCTTCAATCAACAAAGAAAGATTAGAATCGCTACAACGTCAACTAATTCTCTTTTTTCTAATCCTATCGCTGTAAGTTCAATTATTATTCAGATTTGAACACATAATAGAAATCATGACTGTAATGAATCAAATCTAGAACTATGCCTAATTGTAAGATAATCAATTCTGATTCATGCTTGTTCTTTTGTCAAATCTGAAATTACCTATGCCTATGAGACTGTTGTGATTGAACCTATCATGTTGTACATCAAGTTAGTAATTTCTTTATGTTCAATCCTATCGAATCTGTATACCTATGATGTATTTTCCTTAGTTTGCTCATATTCGTTGTTAATGTACAACATGCTTATTGGAACGATGATTCTTGTGTTTAGTACACCTTTACATGCCTATTTTCCCTTATGTCAATTCTTGTGTTTCTTCTATATCCTCTTTCCATTTTATTTTATGAGTACTTGGAATTTGGAAACCTTGTTGAATCTTGTTGTACGTGCGATTGTAACGTGGGGAATTGGGTATAACCTATTGGAGTAATTTTGGACATAACAAGTATATTGGACATAACAAGTATATTGGACATAACTTGAATTGACTACAATTGTGGATAATTGGCATACAAAAATCTAGACTAGGACATGAATGGTAAATATGTAAATTGGATAAAAGATGGACATGCCTAACCCGAGGTTAGATTGAGTTGCGGTGTAAGACTGCCCGGAACCACCCGGCACATCCAGCAACCGCAACAACAGGTCTAATGTGAGAGGTTAGCGCATCAAGCCCAAAACCCGAGGTTAGAATGAGCTTGTGGTAGAAGTCTGCCCAGAACCGCCCGGCACATCCAACAACCACAAACAACAGTTCTAATGTGAGAGGTTGGTGCATTAATAAATTAATTAATGCCAATGAACAGACATGCTAAGAATGGTAAGGTTAAGTAACATATAAATAGGCGACACTTAACCAATGCAACATGTTAATTAAACAAATGAGTGGGGTTAGGTTAAATTGATAACACTTAACCGCTATAACATGTTGATTAGGAAACCCTAGTAACGGGGACCCATTTCAGCAGTAACCCACATAGATGTATCACGATACCTTGAACTAGGCAGGATGGGGCATGATTACTGGGCTGATTATAAGTGGTCAAAATAGGGGCAGGTGGTGCGTCAGTGTAGGTTCCGACGGGGTACGGGCATGCATGTACTCCGGAGTGGGAAAATCAGGCACTGGGCATCAATAGTTATACACTGTGCATCTTGAATTGTGTCGGGTCGCCATCATAGGGATTGATACACCACATGTTGGGACCAGCACAGGTATCTACAAACAAGCGAGGACGAATGACACAAGTAATAAATACATGCGAGTAGAAGTCGATCGATAAAGGGATCATTTTATTATGAACACATGAGGCTAGTTGAAACAATTATTAGTAGGTGCAGAGAAATAGAAATGGGTACGATAGCATATTCAGTTTATCTTGCCTTATCTTGTCTTATGTTATCTTGTTACTATGGTGTTGTCTTATATTCGGTTTATTCATGTCATGATCCTTTTTCTTGTTTACTTACTGAAAATCACTGGGCTTACCAGGCTTTTTGTCTGACCCGTTTTCTTTCGTCTTCTTTTCTTCCGTTCCCCCCAGGTCCACAAGGAGGGAATACTTCAGCTTAGTTCAGACCTTTTCCAGCTTGAAGAGAGTAGATGTATTGCTTGGATTCTCTTTTCTTGGGCTCTGGCTACACTTTTATTGGGATTTCTGCTGCTTTACTACTGTTTTATGCTTCTTCATGTATTTGGAGTTTTGAATCAAGACAGAGGTTTTATTGTAATGATTTAGAAGTTGGGTTTTGAGACAATGGTTGTAATGTTTTGACCGAACCACGCTGCTTATGAAATGATTTTAGTTTTTCCGCTGTTTGTATGTCTGTCTTGTAAATTATCTATATCTTTTACCTATAATGCTTCACCAAAGTCAATGCATTCCCTTTGTGAGTGACCTTAATGGAGGTGTAGTGTTTCACTTGGTATCAGAGTTGATGGTTACCAGATCGGATAAAAGTTTTTGAAAACTATTTTTCAAAAAGAAGTTTTAAAGAAGCATTTTCAAGAAAAGTGTTGTTTTATTTTAAAGGCATATTCCCCAAAGCCATATGCACTATCTTTCTATCCTTTGTTTTGAATATTTTTCTTTTCGTTTCAGCATGTCTGGGGATCTTAATCTTCCAGAGGGAGTGCAAGTACCCACCTAGTTCCGTCGGTATTTAGAGGCTACGGCCCCCGCCGAAGGACAAGCAGACGCTTATCATCCCCCAGCCGGAGATGTTGCTCCTCCTCCTCCCCCAGCTGCGGACGTCGTTCCTCCTCCTCCTCCACGTCTGAATGCTTTCTCGAAGATATGTATGGACTTTCAAGCTATGGGCGGAAAGAACTTTAATGGGACTGAATCATTCGTGGAAGCAAGAAACTGGCTCAAGGAAACACAAGATCTATTTGTTATCTTCGAAGTGGATGATAGGAGGAAGATACTGCTAGCTGTAGGGTTACTTAAGGATGAAGCCTCTTTCTGGTGGGAAGTTACTAATGCTGAGAGGCCAGTTGAGACTTGGGAGGACTTCAGAATGAGGTTTGGGATGAAGTTCCTCTCGCAAGCTGAACAAAGCCTACAGATGGAGAAGTTCTTAGCACTCAAACAGGGAAGCCTATCGGTTAAGGAATACGTCAACAAGTTCAACCAGTTGGCTAGATTCGGACTGGAGTTGGTAAACAGTCCACATAAAAAGGCTCCCCGTTTCGCTAAAGGGTTAAATGAGCCACTGCACGGCCAAGCTATGTCCCATATACCAATGGGCGCGACTTATGAGAGACTGGTGGACATGGCACTGTTACATGAGGAAAGCAAGGGCGAGAAGAAAGAGGTTAAGATGGAAGAACCTTTAAACAAGAAATTGGAGGAATCACAGAATAAGAAGACGAATTATTAGAAGGGTGGAAAGAATAACAAACCCCGTGACAAGAGGAAGTGTAATTTTGGTGGCATACCTGGACATCTGACTAAGGACTGCAGAAAGAAGAAGAGGAAGATGGGTGGTTGCTTTCAATGTGGCGAGGAAGAACATATGGCTAAGGATTGCCCAAGAAGGCAAGGGCAAGGGCAAAGGACAGGATCTACTTCTGGAGGGCAGATTCACGCTCTCACAGCACCTACGCAAGCAAGAGGTAGAAATATTTCTTTTGAGGGTTTAGTTTACCTTTCTAATCATCCTGTTCGTACTCTTTTTTATTCTGGTGCATCGCACTCTTTTATATCTTTTGCTTTAGTTGAATCTCTGCACCTAGATACCAGTGTAGTAGAGGATCCCATGGTTATTTCAAATCCAATTGGGGGTTCAGCTTATTTATCAATGATTTGTTTGGATTTGGAATTTCTATACTAAGCGCTGGGTTTAGATGCAATGCTTATGTTTTGGGTTTCACGGGCTATGGGTTGAATCTAGGCATGGATTGTTTATCCACTAATGATGTCATCCTCAATTGTGAAAAGAGAGTGGATAGACTTTTGACTTGCCTCGGTAATACTCTCGAAATCTCTTGTAATCCTATGGATTCTGTTATGCTTAGCTACCTAGAATCTCTAGATGCGTCTGTTGAAAATTTGCAATCTGTTAGAGTAGTTTATAAGTACTCGGATGTCTTTGAAGAAGTGAAGGGTTTACCTCCAAAGCGAGAGATAGATTTCGACATATACCTAGTTGATAATGCAAAACCAGTTGCTTTACCCGTTGGACACATGGCTTCAAGGGAAAGGAAGGAGCTCAGTAAGCAAGTTAAAGGGTTTCTCGAAAAGGGGTTCACAAGGCGGAGTATTTCTGAATGGGGTGCTCCAGTAGTGTTCGCAACCAAAGCAGATGGTTCACTTCGCCTATGCGTGGATTATAGGGAGCTAAACAAGCTGACCAAGAAGAATAGGCACCCACTTCCAAGAATAGACGACTTGTTCGACCGTCTCGTAGGTGCATCAGTTTTCCCCCAACTAGTTCTGTCTACCGGATTTCATCAGCTAAGAGTGGCTGAAGACAACATAGATAAGACTATGTTCAGGATTCCGGATGGTTTCTTCGAATGGCTTATCATGCCTTTCGGTTTGACAAATGCACCCACCTATTTCGTAGACTTGATGAGTAGGGTGTTTAGGGAGTTCCTTAATAAATTTGTAGTAGTCTTCGTGGACGACATTTTGATTTTCTCAAAAATTGAGGAAGAACATGCTTTGCATTTAAGGGAAGTTATGGATACTCTTCGAGCACATCGGCTCAAAGCAAAGTTCTCCAAATGCCATTTTTGGAGAGAAGAAGTAAGATTTCTTGGATATGTGGTGTCCAAAGAAGGGATAGCTGTGGATCCCGCAAAAGTAGTGGTGGTGCAAGATTGAAAAATTCTGAGGAATGCAACCAAGTACGAAGTTTTCTCGGACTAGAGGGCTATTACAGAAAGTTCATTAAAGACTTTGCGAAGATCTCCGCCCCAATTACTAGATTGACGAATAATAACCTAACTTTTGCTTGGGATTTGGATTATGATGTTGCTTTCCAACGATTGAAGAGGGCTCTAAAAACAGCTCCAGTTCTGACATTGCCTGATGGAAGTAAGATGTTTACAGTATACACAGACGCATGCGGCACGGGGTTAGGTGTTGTCTTGATGCAAGAAGGTAAGGTAGTTTGTTATGGAGGAAGGCAATTGAAGGTACATGAAAAGAACTACCCAACTCATGATTTGGAACTAGCTTCCATTGTTTTCGCTCTTAAGTCATGGTGTCATTACCTACTAGGAGAAAGGTTTGAAGTGTTTACTAACCATAAATCATTAAAATACCTTTTCTCATAAAAAGATCTTAACTTAAGACAGCAAAGGTGGATCGAATTTCTTGCCTCATACTATTTTGAGATTGCTTATAACCCCGGCAAGGGTAATGTGGTAGCAGACGCCTTAAGTAGGAAAAGGCTGACCTTAAGTCCTCTCTTTGTAGAAAGGCAAAACTTGGAGTACATAACAACCTTTGACTTTAGACCCTCCTTTGAGTTTGTACCAGGTTTGTTAGCATCGCTAGATATGCGGCCTACGCTTTTGGACTCAATAGGAACCGCGCAACGTGAAGACCCTGAGATAGTTGATGTGATGGATAAGTTAATTAGAGGTGAAACTTATAGTCACCTCAATAGATACTCCATAGATGACAATGGTTGGTTGAGACGGGATGGAAGACTATGTGTCCCACAAGCAAGGGATTTGATGAAGACAGTTCTTGAAGAAGCACACCATTCTAAGTTGACCATACACCCAGGTGGAGACAAGATGTATAAAGACATAAAAAGGGTTTTCTTTTGGAATGGCATGAAGAAGGATGTAGCTGAATTCGTCTCTAAGTGCTTAATATGCCAGTAAGTCAAGGCGGAGCAGAAGAAGCCTGGTGGTTTGCTTCATCCTCTAGAGGTCCCACAGTGGAAATGGGATAGCATTTCGATGGACTTTATAGATGGTTTGCCTAGGCCAAGAAGGGGCAATACCAGTATTTGGGTAATAGTTGGCGGGCTCACTAAAATCGCTCACTTTATACCTATTAAGAGTCGGAGGACTGCCACATCATTAGCATCCATTTATCTTAAAGAAGTAGTTCGACTGCATGGGATACCCTCTAGCATAGTAAGTGATCGATATCCTATCTTTACGAGTGAGTTTTGGAAGAGTTTGCAAGAGGCTGTAGGCACACATCTATGCTTATGCACTGCCTATCACCCTCAAACCGATGGTCAGACTAAAAGGGTGAACAAAGTATTAGAAGATCTTTTGAGATTGTGCATTCTTGATTTTGGAGGAGCGTGGTATGATCATCTTCCTTTGATGGAGTTCGCCAACAACAATAGCTACCAAGCCACCATAGGCATGGCACCCTTTGAGGCTTTATATGGAAGACCATGCCGATCACCAACTTGTTGGTGGGAATCTACAGACAGGCTCGTACTTCGGCCCGACATGATCACAGAGACTTTGGAGAAGGTGGACTTAATAAGAAGACGAATAAAGACCACACAAGATAGACAGAAGTTCTACGCGGATAAAAGAAGGACCGACCTTGAGTTTGAGGTTAGAGATAGGGTTTTCCTTAACGTATCTCCTTTGAAGAATGTCCTTCACTTTGGATCCGCAGGAAAATTGGCACCAAGATTTTTAGTGCCATTTCCTATCATTGAGAGGATTGGAACGATGGCTTATAGAGTAGAGTTTCCCGAAAGATTGGCTGGAGTTCATAATGTTTTTCATGTTTCTCATCTACGAAAGTGCTTACATGAGTCTGCGGAAGTGGTGGAGCCGAGCATATTAGAAGAAGTAGAAGTGCAACAAGAAGCGACGGTGAGAAGAGTTCCAACTTGTATCTTGGGAACAGAAGTTAAGAAGTTACGCAATCGTGAGGTCAAGCTAGTTAAAGTACAATGGAGGGACGCTGAAGAAGACGCGACTTGGGAGACTGAAGACAAGATATGCACAGCCTACCCTTTTCTTTTTGAGGGTACATCCTTGATCTCTTTTTCATAAGTTTATCCATGCTTGTATCTATCTTTTAAGTATATCTCCTCGGTCCTATTCTTGATCCTTAAGTAGAAACCAATGAATGTAAACATGTATTTGAAACATGTTATGATTGAAGGTTGCAAGTGGTTGCTCATGGATGCATATACACACACATTAGGTACTAGATCGGCTCAGTCACTTTCATATTGCATATGCATATATGTATTTGTAAATGGATTGAAACTTGATGTGTTATCATATGGATGTTGCATTTGTATGAATTATTATGCACTCATGTAGAAGTTATAAAGTACGCTTAGGAATAATCGCATACATGATGGACTCATGGCACTGACATAATTCGCATAAAAGAGGTCAACTGAATCAGTAAACCGCCTAATTTTGCATTAAATAAGGACATATACACACACTATGAATACGATCATGAAAGCATTAGAAATCTTTTTTTAGGACTATGGATGCTAGTGATTGAGGGTTGAGTGGATGGATGTTGGATGTTAGGATACATTCTACTTAACTTAGAGATTTCGGGGACGAAATCCTTAAATGAGGGGAGAATGTAACACCCCGTATTTTCTATGAATATTAAAATAATGAATTAAAGAATGCTTAATTTTAAAAGCGGGAAATAGGTAGCGCAATTGCGTTCATCTCGGAATTCTGGTTGGGGTAGAGTCCGAGTTTTCGTAAATTGGACTCCGTATAAGGAAGTTACGAAGCTTAGAAGATTTCAGTTCAAAGCAGAATTAAATTAAATAATAATTAAAAAATCAGAAAAGAAATTCAAATTTCGAAAATCAACCAATAAAAGATGAGCAAGTAAAATCCCACCCGAGGGTGTCGACCCCCCTAGGGGGTGTCGACAAAGGTGTCGACCCCCCTAGGGGGTGTCGACAAAGGTGTCGACCCCCCTATAATGTTGTCGATAGGGGCATCGACCCCCATATAGGGGTGTCGACCCCTATCTTCCCAGATCTGGGTGACGAATTCTGAAGGATTAGGGCTTATGTGTCGTGCTGTGGTTGGCTGGGTGACGTGTCTCTTTGGTTTGGATGGCTCTGATGACTCCTATGCTAATCTAAAGGCCATAGTTTGTCTAACACATCTATAAATACATAGCTAAACTAAACCCTAACCTCATAACCCTATTCTATAGTACCTCCATGTTGTCCATCTCTAAACTAGCCTAGCCTCCTTCTTCTCCAAACTAGAAATCAAAATAGAGAGCTTCAAATAGAAGAAAAGGTTTTCCACTTCAATCAACAAAGAAAGATTATAATCGCTACAACGTCAACTAATTCTCTTTTTCTAATCCTATTGCTGTAAGTTCAGTCATTATTCAGATTTGAACACATAATGAAATCATGACTGTAATGAATAGAATCTAGAACTATGCCTAATAGTAAGATAATCAATTCTGATTCATGTTTGATCTTTTGTCAAATCTGAAATTACCAATGCCTATGAGACTGTTGTGATTGAACCTATCATGTTGTACATCAAATTAGTAATTTCTTTATGTTCAATCCTATTGAATCTGTATACCAATGATGTATTTTCCTTTGTTTGCTCATATTCATTGTTAATGTAGAACATGCCTATTGGAACCATGATTCTTGTGTTTGGTACACCTTTACATGCCTATTTTCCCTTATGTCAATTCTTGTGTTTCTTCTCTATCACCTTTCCGTTTTATTTTATGAGTACTTGGAATTTGGAAACCTTGTTGAATCTTGTTGTACGTGCGACTATAACGCGGGGAATTGGGTATAACCTATTGGAGTAATTTTGGACATAACAATTATATTGGACATAATTTGAATTGACTACAATTGTGGATAATTGGCATACAAAAATCTAGATTTGGACATAAATGGTAAATATGTAAATTGGATAAAAGATGAACATGCCTAACCCGAGGTTAGATTGAGTTGCGGTGTAAGACTGCCCGGAACCACCCGGCACATCCAGCGACCGCAACAACAGGTCTAATGTGATAGGTTAGCGCATCAAGCCCAAAACCCGAGGTTAGAATGAGTTTGCAGAAGAAGTCTACCCGGAACCGCCCGGCACATCCAGCAACCGCAAACAACAGTTCTAATGTGAGAGGTTGGTGCATTAATAAATCAATTAATGCCAATGAACAGACATGCTAAGAATGGTAAGGTTAAGTAACATATGAATAGGCGACACTTAACCAATGCAACATGTTAATTAAACAAATGGGTGTGGTTAGGTTAAATTGAGAACACTTAACCACTATAACATGTTGATTAGGAAACCCTAGCAACGGGGACCCATTTCAGTAGTAGCCCACATCGATGTATCACGTTACCCTGAACTAGGCAGGGTGGGGCACGATTACTGGGTTGATTACAAGCGGTCAAAATAGTGGCTGGTGGTGCGTCAATGTAGGTTCCGACGGAGTACGGGCATGCACGTACTCCGGAGTGGAAAAATCAGGCACTAGGCATCAGTAGTTGTACACTGTGCATCTTGAATTGTGTCGGGTCGCCATCATTGGGATTGATACACCCCATGGTGGGACCATCACAGGTATCTACAAACAAGCGTGGCCGAATGACATAATAAATACATGCGAGTAGAAGCCGATCGATAAAGGGATCATTTTATTATTAGCACATGAGGCTAGTTGAAACAATTGTTAGTAGGTGCAGAGAAATAGAAATGGGTGCGATAGCATATTCAGTTTATCTTGCCTTATCTTGTCTTATGTTATCTTGTTACTATGGTATTGTCTTATATTTGGTTTATTCATGTCATGATCCGTTTTCTTGCTTACATACTGAAAATCACTGGGCTTACCAGGATTTATGTCTGACCAGTTTTCTTTCCTCTTCTTTTCTCCCCCCCCCCCTCGGTCCACAGGGAGAGAATACTTCAGCTTAGTTCAGACCTTTTCCAGCTTGAAGAGAGTAGATGTATTGCTTGGATTCTCTTTTCTTGGGTTATGGCTGTGGTTACACTTTTATTGGGGATTTATGCTGCTTTACTACTGTTTTATGTTTCTTTATGTATTTTGAGTTTTGAATCAAGACAGAGATTTTATTGTAATGTATTGGAAGTTGGGTTTTGAGACAATGGTTGTAATGTTTTGACTGAACCACACTGCTTATGAAATGATTTCAGTTTTTCCACTGTTTGTATATCTATCTTGTAAATTATCTGTATCTTTTACCTATAATGCTTCACCAAAGTTAATGCATTCCGATTGCGAGTGACCATAACGGAGGCGTGGTGTTTCATGGCTTCTAGTACATCTACCACTTTGAAAATCGAAAGACCATCGTAGTGCAAGGTATGCTTTCAACCAGAGATGTTTCTGTTAGTGTTTTATCTGATACTGGAGCTACACATTCTTTTATCAGCAGTGATTTAAAGTGTAGACTAAATTTTCACCCTGAGATTGTAGACGAATCTATAATTGTGATTAACCCAATAGGAGGGTCTACTAGTCTCTGTATGATTTGTCGCAGTATTGTTTTATCAAGTCATGGATGCTCCTTTGTTTGTGATTGTTTTATCCTGAACTTGTCGATGTTCAAGATTATTTTTGGTATGGACTGGCTTAGGAAGTATGCAGCTACTGTGAATCGTGAGAGCCTCAAAGTGACAATCAATAACGTGGAAAGGTGATGGGTTGCGATTGACTATTTACCAGGGGATAGTGTTATGATCATCTTTTTATATTCGCTTGTGAGTCCAGAGGAAGAATTGTCATATGTTTCTATTGTTAGCGAATATCCAAATGTCTTTGAGGAAGAAGTTAGGCTTAGCCACATTTAGCGATGGAAGTTAAGATTGATGTAGTGGATGAAGCCAGACCCATTGTTATGCCTTTGAGACGGATAGTGTTTAGAGAGTAGAAGGACTTTGAGGTGTAGGTTAAAGACCTGGAAGGGTTCATTCGAAGAAGCATACCTGAATGGGATGCACCTATTGTATTCGTAACGAAAACAGATGGCTTATTAAGGCTATGTATGGATTATCATGGGCTGAATAAGGTGACTAGAAATAACAAGTATCCATTACCAAGTATTGACAAATTGTTCGATCATCCGCACAAGGCTAAGGTGTTTTCCTAGATGGATTTATCCATAGAATTTCACTAATTGAAAGTGGCACGTGATAATGTGACAAAGGCTGCATTTATGACACTATTGTAATGTCACGTATTTTTGGTAGTCCAATATTTAATTTAATTTAATTTATTATTTTAAATATTTATTTGGAATTTTAAATGGATTTAAAATATATAATTCGTTTATAAAATGAATTTTAAACATTAAATTTATATATAATATAAAACGAGCTTGAAATGGCGCGGTAGTTCGTAATATTGAGTTTTGAACTTCAATTGAATATACAGGATCCGATATATGTCGGATTTCTGTGAAATAAGAAACGTGTGAATCTTGTTGGTTATAATTTTCATATGAAAGAGAAAAATTCAGATTTCGTGTTACAGATTGTTAGTTATGTCTAATTCAATTTTTAAAATAGTCGCTGTGGAAATCGTTATTAGAACGTAACGTTTATTTAATATATTTAAAAGGGAAATTTAAATCGTTTAACTCAAAATTGACGATATTGAGTTGTGTAAATTATATTTGGAATTATATATATATATATATATATTCTGTTTGGATATATATAATAAAAATAATTTATTATGATTTATTTGAATTAATTTGGAATTTAAATAATATTTTATTCGATATTATTTGAGCGTTAAAAATAGCCATTTTTGCAAACGGTCCCCGTTTTCGATGAAATTAGTTTCATTGGAACCGTATCATTAAATTATTGTAAGAAAATCAAACTTCGTGGTAAACCTATATCGTATGCGATTTCGGTGGCCAAAACGTCTCTGTTTCTATTTATTTATTTAGATTATTTAGACATGGGTAACTATTAAGGAATAAACGACTGGTCAAACGAACTCCAATTTTAGTGAAACAAGATTCATTGGATATGTTAGGAAGAGGTCTAGTAAAATGTTAAGGCCTCATATTTATTGGATTTTTTCTGTAATTATAGGAATTTTAAACGCTTGATTTTTCATCAATATTTATAAAGGACTTTTCACAGACGACCTCGGAATTCGACGAAACCTGTCCCATCGGGTCCGGAATATTTTTTTTATGCTAGGATTACATTATTTTGTCAAAAACAAAGATCGTATGAGCTTGTTTTATCGTGATACTTCATCGCAAAGTCTTGGTTTATATTAAAATATATAATATTCCATGCACCCTTATAAATACATCTGCCCAAACCCTTATTTGCGTCAAAGTTTGCTCTCTGGTCAACGCAACTAAGCTGCCTCCATTTAATAAAATTACAGATGAAACCAACTCCATCTTTCTTCATTTTTTCCTCAAAATCTATTATTTTCTAAAATCTTCAGCGCCAAAATTCTGAAGCTTGATGAGATGAAGCTACTGATCGGTGGTGACCACCTCTGGTGATCCGATGTGACTGTGGCAGCCTCGAGAAACCAATGTCATTCGTGAGTCATGGGCAGCGACTGGATGCATCGAATGGTGCAAGGCTTCTGGCAAACGTTGGCCAGGGCATGGCGCAGCGTCTGGAGTGATTTGATCAAAGTTTGGTTGGACATGGAGGTGGCGGCAACGTCTTAAATTGGAGGAGTGGTTCATGTTTTACTAAATAGGAGTTGCGATGATAAATGGAAGTAGATCGACCTAGTGGGTTTTGGTGATGAGTGGTTTGAAGCTTGAACTTGCGAGTTGGTTTGTGAAGCTGCGAAACAGAAGTATACTAGAGCGGAGAATTTGTGCTTCGATAGTGGAAGGGAGGAGGTTAGCAACGTGTTGTGTGATGGTGAAGGGTACATATTTGGTACGAGAATAATAAGAGGGAACCGATGAAGCATATAATCAGTCCCTGTTGTTTAAAATCTGAAGTTAATGGCTTAATGTATGAGTTGAAGTTGAACGTGGTTATCCTTTTGGAGAATGAATGAATGAAAAGACAGTGGAGTGGGAAGGTCCCTGGAATGAGATGGCAACATTTGTTTACACAGTAAGAGCATCGAGCCAGAATTTATTTAAGAAAAAAAAACGAAGTGCAGATGGATATACCAGAGGGGACTGGAACAGGGGTGAAAAATGTGAGAAGTCTGCATGGTTTTGGAGCGGTGGTTGTCTGACAGAATGAATATTGAGTGGGTTTGTGTTCTTATTAGCAAGAACAAAGAGAAAGGGAATAGCAACGTTAATGGGAACGAAATGAAGATTTGATCGGCTATTTTTCCTCCAATGTAATTAATTATAATTAGGGAATTTATTACTTAAGTTTAAATATATTAATTAATTATATATAAGTAGTGTTAAACTAATGATGATCGTTTGTTAAATACAGGAGGACGAAGTCGAGAATACAGAAAAGGAAAAAGGGAATCAGGCTTTAATTTTATTTTGGAATGGATCGAACGTTAGTTTCTAACGTAATTAAGGTGCTTTAATTAAAGTTAATTAAAATTAGTTAAGGTTTAAACTATAATTAGGAATTTAATTATTTATTAAATTTGTGCTAGATTAAATTATTGATAACTAAATTATATGATATTAGAATTAGACAAACAAGGTGTCGTTGGAACCGCAGTGACGAGCACTGCATTATGGAACAGATGCTTATGCTATTGGAATCAACTGGCATTTTTAGTCAAATTAAACGACTGTTTAATTTGATTAAAACAAGCCGTTGACAACGGAATCAAAACCAAGGTGAGTTAAACTCACTCAGTTCTTCCCACTTATATTTTATATAAGTAGGGTTTTTATTTTGTGTGTTATGATGGTTGCTAATGGTTGCTAGTAGTTGACCGTTTGTTATTCATATATTGTTTGAATCAATGAAATTAAACGTTGTTTAATTTCAGTGAAATACCAAATCGTTATTTTAACGATTGGACCCAATGAAGGTAACTTACCTTATTGGTCACGTTTATAAAATAAACGTGTTTAATTGTTTGAATTGTTGTGTTAATTAGTTGATGTTAAATATTATTATTTACTGTTATAGAAATTATCGGTTAAATGCAATTGAATGTTCTGCTTTGAGATAACCGGTTTGATACAGGGAAGAACAGGTTGGAGGGATCCAACCGGATTCCTCAATTATATTAGATATTATTTGTTTATTTTCATATTGTCATTATATGAACTGATTTGGTTGAAGGATTGATTTGATTTGTTGACCGTTGATCTGAATTCAGCATTTATTTCGTTCAAACCAATGTGGGATATTGGTTGAGTAATTGGCAGCATATGGCCTGAAAATACATCGTTTTTAAATAACGATTTACTGTCAGGCGAATCGATATAAATGAAGTTATAAAATTTATTTTATAACTGAAGACAGATATTTAAACCTATTATTTTGAATAAGAGTTTATTAAAGAAAATAAATATTTATTATTTATTATTTAATTTTACAATTAATTATTAATTGATTTTATAAGGTAAATTCTGATGTTAATCAGATTTATAAACAAGATAGTAGAAAATTTACCTAATAATTGTTTTTCTTAGAAAACAATTAAATGGAATTATTTAAATTAATTATATTATTAATTAATTTAAAGGAAGGAGTAATTGGAATCAGTTAACGAAATAAATGTATTTTGGGTTGACTATTTCAACCGTTTAAGTGAGAGTGATTATTAATTAGTTTGTTTTGAATTAAGCTAAGGGAAAGATTTAACGTATATTTGATTTTATTTTTATAAGATTTTAAAAGGATAATTTAAGAAATTAACTACCTCTACAGTAGTTAATAATTGAAGTAAATTATTATTTTTAATAATAATTTAGGAGATTACTTTTTATTTGAAGTTCATTTAAAATGTAATCGGTATTGAAATGGAATTGAATTGAATTCTGAAACGAGTTTATGAATGGGTTTTATACTAAAACCCATGTTTTTATAGCAAAGTTATAAAAGATTTTTTAAGCGAACAAGATAGCTTAAATTAAACGTTTACTTAATAATTGAATTAAGTAAAAGGAAATTGGGAATTAATGGTTTAGATTAAACCAGAGTTGTGTAAACAAAGTTAAAAAGAGATGAGGTGTTAATACGTAAATTTTAAATTAATGTTGCTTAATAACAGAATTAAGAAAATGAACGGAATTGGAATAAGATTTTCAAAGGGGAAAATGGGTGAAATGGATTAGAAAAGGAATGGTTAAACGTGAATTTGATAAAGAGGTGAGTAATTGGATTTTGTAACAAAATCCGAATTATAAATGAATTGTTTAAAGAGGTAAAAGTTACAAGGTGATGTTTTTAATAAATTACTTAGTTAATGAATTAAGGAATAATGGTTATATCCAAGAAGGAGATTTCAAAGCATGAAAGGTTTGATAAAATCCTGCTTTAAATAAAATAGTTAAATGCGTTTTGTTTTGATATTATAATAAAAGATCGATGTTTGGATTACAACTCATATCTATCTTATGATAAGAACGTTGTTGATCTAGGTCTGAGAGGTAATTAAAATACCCCAACTAGAATGACTTCAGGATTATCTGAGATGATATTAGTTGTAATGGTAAAGAGGAGTAATAATTTATTATTTCCATTAGATAAATAATAATGCGACGTTATTTACGAAAATTTGAAGAATATAATGTAAGAATTCCAAAGTAAAGGAAATTAAAGAGATTTGAGAATATATATAATGATGCTCCAAAGCTAAGGGAAATAATAAAGGAGTGTACGAAAATATAACAATATTTTCGAGTTAAAAAGAAATGAAGTGTTAAGTTTTGAAATGGGTTATTCTATAAGAATAAGCAATGGGTATTGTTTCCAAGTAATGAAACAAAAGGAATTTCGTAACGTTGTCTTACGGGTGAAAAGCGAATAATTTTCCCAATTATAGATAATAAAGAATGATGGAGCAAATGTTTGAAAGAGAGTTAAATGGAAATTGAATATGGTTATAAGATATTTTTCTTATGTATTAAAATGAAATGGTCTTGAGAATCATTAGTATGTTAAAATAAGAAGTAAATACAATATTTTAACCACCACAAATATATTGATTGGTTTAACCATCAATCACCATTTTTGTACCAAAATCTGCCATGTGCGAAGCATGTGCCTTAGTTTTTAATTAACCATACATTAATTATTTTTAATTAAAAAGGACAAGTGATGTTGAATACTGAACCAGTGAACTCATTTTATTTCCATGATTGAAAAACTGTTTTATTTTGATAGTTAAATGACCGACTATCAAATCTGGCCAATATGATTGTTGGTATGGAAAGATCGGGATCAAATTTATATTCGAAAACCATTCCGACCAACAAATACGAAGAGATATCAGAAGATGATCGAGATGGAGCATTGAAGACCTGGATCTTCATAAACGGAAGAACCACTAATAATCTCTGATTTAGCGTCCATAGATATACTGTGATTCGGTCGTGGTTGAAATCTACGGATTGCAAGGACTTCTCGCTACTGATCTATAGGGTGATACCTAGGATGTGGTAGGAGGGTGCCTTCATTTCATCCTGTTTCTGGATGACTTGTATGGATGGATGTCTAACAAAGTATTTCCAAAGGATCACGTACATTGGTTTCTTCAAACGTATTATTTCTATTGATGGCAGAGAAGACTGGACACCATCTCTTAGCTAAATACGCATGATATTTTTGTGGACGTCAATTAGTGATATTCAACGGATCTGATAATGTGACATTCAAAGTGAATGGTGACCAAATGTTCAGAAGAAAATTAAACTAAATAAATAAATAAATTTAACCTCTAGCCTCATCAACCGGGAAATGGTATAAAATCGGGTAGGTCGCATGGCTATGTGGGTCGCACCCATCAAAAGGGTACATTCATTACCTGATCTGGAGAAATCAAATGCCTTCAGTTGTCCCTTTTTATTTATGTATGTATGTTATTGGTTCGGTTGGCTGGCGCCCAACCGTGGTAATGATATATTCGGTACTCTCAAGCGAAGTGAGGGGCCGGTCATGTTTAGTCGGGGTTGCAAGATGTTCTTGTTGAATCCCCAACGTATTCATCTCCAGAGGTACATTGTCGGAAGGTGGTCCCATACCTAGCCATAGTTGGAAATCCATTCTCCAATAAGAGCCCGCGGTTTTGATTGTATATTATATATGTAGAGCGTGAGATGCAAGCGTTCTGCTAGGTTGATATTTATTTGTATTTAGACATTATTATAATATCGGAGAAGATATCGATTTCAAATACATTTTGGGTTATCGTAAGGTAAAAACCGTCCGTATTTATGTGTGGATTTGGTCTTACAATTATCCTTTTATTTAAAAAGGATTTTGACTATAAAATCAACTTGTGTGATGGCTATAAACTTAGTGTGTTTTCTCACTCTGGTTCACCAGACTGACCCAGTGATTGTAATGCTCGAGTTAGACCGAGGTGTACAGGTCCAGGTTATCAGATGCTGCGAAGTCCAAAGATGAGCTGGATGTGTTCAGACGTATGATATTATATACTATATTTTTCCGATGTGTGTTGTATATGAGGACAGGTTATTATAACTGTCCAGATGTGTGATGTACTCTGATGATTGTAAGTATTTTTAAAGATCTCAGTAAAGATTATTTCTATATTATATTTTGTTCTACTGCAATGTGAGACTCTGTGTTGTGTTGGTTCTTCTTCTTTTATTCTAATAATTCTTTCTTCCTTATCTCACCCTCTAATTTCTTTCTAATAGTTATCTTCTTTTATGTATAACTTGAGTTGACTTGGGTTGATAAATGTCAGCTTAAACTGTACTAAAAAAGTGGATCGTTACAACCATCGTGTTTTTTTTTGAGTAGTTGGTGATGCCATTTGGATTGACTAACGCGCCATCAAACTTTATGGATCTTATAAATAAGGTATTTAGAGATCAGTGGAATAGGTTTGTACTTGTGTTTGTGGATGATATCCTTATCTATTCTAAAACAAAAGAGGGACACAAGACGCACTTAAGGATTGTGCTTGATGTGTTACGAAGACTAAGGTTGAAGGCCATTTTTTTCAAATGTCACTTCTAGAAGAAGGAAGGGATATTCTTGGGTCACGTAATATCACTACGCCATAGATTGCATACGGCAACCCCAGAGAAGTGATGCAGGAAGTGCAAAATAATGTTGGTATAGGCCAAAAATGATCTCTGGCAACACTTTTTGGGGTTGCCTTTTGCCGCGTTGCCTTAAAGTCAAAGGCAACGACTTTGCTATCCTAAGGTAACATCGCTACAGGTGTTGCTACTGGCACTAAATTTACATAAATGTGGGGCCCACTAAATTCTGAATCTTGGGATCACGGAATCCTGTTGCGCCCCTAAATTGTGTAGCCGGGTTCACGGAATCCTGTTGTGGGGCCCACATTTATGTAAATTTATGGCAACACTATATCATAGCTACGACAACATTTAACACTGCATACTGCAACATTATATCATAGTTATTGCATCATTATATAACATACTGTATAACAGCAATTACCATCACACACTGAAATTAATAAACAACTTTTCATTTCAAATCAATAACCAATAACACAAATACTACTTAGTCAACTACAGAATAAAAAAATAGCCAATAAATTCAGTTTTACAGAGTACTTACAAACACAACTGGTACTAAATTCATGTTTACATCAAACTAAAACAGTTTCAAATTAATAAAGCCCGAGTCTCCAGTGCATTCAGTACCTCTCTACTGCCTCCTTCACCTGCAAAATAAAGCAGTTTCAAAAGTCATGCATTTTAGCAAAAGCCTTTAGTACAACTAATGCATTTCAGCACAACCAAAGTCATGCATGCCTCGGCTACAAACTGATGCAATGCCTTGTTTACATTGCAATACAAAATGGAAGACATGGATGCCTCAGTTGCATTTCAGCACAAACTATGTCCATAGTATAACTGACTTGCACTTCAGCACAAAGACATTTCAGCACAAACTATGGCCAGAGTTGCTTTTCAGCACAGAATTGCATTTCACAATCTATGGCTGAGTTACAAATTGATGCAATGACTCAGCTTGTTCAAAGCATTTACGATATCAAGGAATGCAACAGAATGCCTGAGGCACTAAAAATTTAGACATGCCATGACTCGTTCAAGTACAAACACAACCATTGCATCAATTACGAACTAACACGATCATTACTGATTGAAGAGAAAATAAAATTCTTAAAATTCTGTAGTTCATTACTGAAGCATTAGCCTTGTACATGGTCAGTTACATACCAGCATTAAACCACAGAATTGTAAGAATTAGACTGATGCTTCAGCAAGCGGAAATTGTAAGAATTCTGAAGCATACCACCAGCTAACCATAAAAATAAGCAAAAATACATACCAGCAGTGTGTGTCTGTATACGATCTCCGATTTGCACAATTTGTAAGGGCCTTAGACTACAAAAACATGAAATTAAGAAGCCATGTTTTTTACTTTGCTAGGTGGAAGGCGGATTCGTCTTATTGGGACATCATCTCTACACCAACGAACATCAAAATCTTGATTTCCCATTCCATAAGCAGGATGGATATCATTCAAATCTTCATTTTCATATTCTCTTTCGAGTTCACACCAGTCTTTCGGTAATTTCTTGATAACATTGTGGCACATCTTATCAATTGGATCTGCTATATAAAACACCTGTTTTACCTGTGAAGCCATAACATAAGGATCAGATTTCTGGCACAATTGATTAAAATTAACACGAGTCGGCCCATATAATTCTTTCTCTTCTTGGTACCAGCGACATTTAAGTAAAACCACACTAAATTCTCCCCAATAATCTAGTTCTAATATTTCTTCAATTGATCCATAGTAATTAACTTCACCAATAAATGGATTTTGTTCTTTCGAACTTACAAAGCTAGTAGTCACGGCTGTCAAAAATACACCACTTGTAATGACCCGCATTGGGAGAGGTATTATAATTAATTAATTTAATTATTTAAAAGGTGATTAAAAGGATTTATTGGTCGTTGAATTAAATAATGTTAAATATTTAATTAAAATAATAAATTAAATAATATATTTAAGTCTGAAATAATCAGAATTGGCTGAAATGGAGATATGGTGTGAACTGGATCATCTGTGATATTTAATTCAGTTTAGAATTGAATTAGAATAACGAATATATTATTTGAATGACAGTTTGAGCGTAGAGTTATAATATAATTAAAATCAAGCTTGAAATGGCGCTGTAGTTCGTAAATGGGCGATTCGAACTTCAATTGAATGTACATGATTCGTTTTAAGCCGGATTTCTGTGAAACAAGAAACGTGTGGAGCTGGTGGAGTATATCTTTTTAGTGGAAGAGAAAAATCTGGATTTCGTCCTGTAGATTTTGAGATATGTCCAAATCCAATTTTAAAATAGTCGTTATAAAATCGTTTATCGACCGTAACGGTTTATTCGATATAACTAGAGATCGGGTTTGAATTTAGACAAGGTTCTTTTGGGATGTAGTGATAATTTAATTTTTAGAATTTTATAGTAATTTTTAATTAATTAAATAAACAACTTTTTATTTGGAGTATTGTGCACCCTTAATCAGCGATTTTGGGGTTTCAAAATATGAGTTGAACTACCGATATTATTATATTTTTGGGATCGTGAGACGGTGTTGATCACAACGGTATATATACTTCAGTCAGTAGCGAGATATACATGTATGTATGATCATATATATATTATACAAAACTCAGAAGTGTACAAAGCATTTGTGTGGACTAACCAAGGCCACACACACACTTCTCTCAGCCACACACAAAAGAAGAAAACATGGAAATGAAATCATCCACACGAGAAACCCTTATAAATACCCTAATACTTTCTTAAGTCCTAATTTCATTTCCTCGTCAACATCCATTTTCCGTTGTCTTCTAAATTGCAGAACAATTCAAAGAGACATCAAAAAAATAATATCGTGGGTTCGTTAAATCCTGGAATGGAAAGCGGTTGTTGTATACATCATTTTCAAGGCGTTCGATGTTATTTTGTTCGCACTTGTCTCTCAGCCGTGACTTAGATTAGCAGAAGATGGATGTAGCCGGAAGCGTGGAGACTCAGGTCACCACCTCTGATCGTGGTGAGCTCCAGAGGTTGTCGCAGGTTTCGGATCGATGTGAGAAACGGATAGTTCCACTTCAGCGTGCCATTCAAAAGAGGGAAGAAAGAACTGGCGGTCTGGGCTTATAGCGTACAAAAGGGGAAATACTGGTCTATTATCTTTCTTTCAAAATGGCGAGTGGTTTATTCGGTGATTAGTTCCTGTTCGGTTTTAGTGGAAGATGGGAGAAATGAAAGTCACGGTATTGTTTGGAGCTACAGGAGCATGTAAGAATGGAGAAGCTATGAAGGCGCAATGGCCATTTCGAGGGCTTCAGGACGTGGAAGGAGACTGATTAAAACTAGGTAAACATGGATTAGCAAATAAATGGCTTGATCAATTGGATGCTGAAGTTTGGTATAGACTATCGTTCAAAATAGTGTAGGGTTGCGGGTCTGGATCCTTAAGAAGGGAGATGGGCCGGAAATGAGAAATGGGAATCGCGAACGGTTGGATCCGTTGGGATCGTAGAGATAGACACTACAACATGGGACTGACGTGAGTGAATCGAAGCCCGTTACAATTTATAGCAAAATACATTGTCTGTCGGAATCAAGCGATGGTTATCGTTATTAACGATGATCGTCCAATGTGAGTAAAACTCACCAACTCTGAACAGTTTATAATTTCATGTTGTATTTTTAGAACTGTTAAATATTGGCTGATTGACTGTGTGTTGACTGTTTGATTGAACTGCTAGTCAGTTAGTTAAATTTCTATATTGATTCTGTTTAACAGAATATATCATATGGAACTGAAAGTGAGGTTGATATTATTGTATAACATCTGTGGATGCAGGGAGACAGGTTGGAGGAATCCAACTGGATTCCTCAACATTTATTTTACTGTGATTCATATATTGTGATATATGATGTGATATATAATCTGTTGTTGATTATGTGTGTTTGGACGATATTATCGTTGTTATATGGTGTGTTAAATACCATAAGAAATACCAGAATGAGGAAAAGGGATTTTCAAAGTATATTTCGAAAATAATTTATTTATATAAAATTAGTGGATTTTATATTATAAAAGAGAAAAGGGATTTTGATATAAAGGAATTATATTTGTTAAACAGATATAGGGGTAAATATTCGTAAAACAAATATAAAGGATATATATTTGTGAAAACAAATATAAAGGATATATTTGTGAAAATAGAATGAAAAGGAGATATATTTGTGAAAACAAATATAAATGAAATATATTTGTAAAACAAATATAGAGGAAAAATATTTGCAAAACAAATATAAAGAAAATATTTGCAAAACAAATATAAAGAAAAATATTTGCAAACCAATTAGAAAGAGGAATATTTGTAGAACATTTACAAATAGAAAATATAAAGGAAATATTTGTAGAACATTTACAAATAGATTAAGTGGGATCATTTATTTATTTAGGGAATAGATAAAAGTAAAAGAAATATTTATGTGATAAATAAATAGAATGAAAAGGAGATATTTATTTGATAAATAATAGAAAAGGAATATTTATTTAGGAAATAAATAGGATTATTAAGAGGGATTTGTTGAATGAGTTAGTTAAACCAGATTTGTCAAATAAGTTAGTCAAACCAAGTTAAATGAGTTGATCAAACCAAGTTAAATGAGTTGATCAAACCAAGTTGATTGAGTTAGTTAAATCAAGTTAACCAAATGGGTGAAGTTAGTTGAGTTAATCAATTTGAGTTAGCAAGTTAAGTTATTCAATTTGAGTTAGCAAGTTAAGTTATTCAAGATTAGTAAATCGAAAGGAGTTATCGATTATAGTTTTAATCGAAAGGAGTTATCGATTATAGTTTTAATCGAAAGGAGTTATCAAATCTAGTTATTTGAAAGTAGTTATCGAATAGTTTATTCGAAATAGAGTTAAAAGAGTTAATCAAATAGAGTAATCCATTAGGGTCAGTCCCATAGAGTAAATTGATAAGAGTTAATCGAATATAGTTATTCGAAAGAAGGGTTAAGTAAGGAAGTTAGTTAAAGAAAGGTAAAGTGAACTTTACCTATTTCAAGGTTAGAAATGTTGTTCAGTTAAGGTCTGAGAGGTAATTATACCCCAACTTGATTGGCTTCGTTTTTAACTAAGGAATGGTTAAGGTTCGGCAGTAAAGGATGGTAAAGTGAATTTAGTAATTAAAGGAAATGGTTGAGTTGGCGTAGCGATGTTTTATCTAAAACCTCTGCTTAATCCAAACGTAGGAGTTTTGGAAATGTTTTCCAAACAAGAATCAGAAATGCTTTCTAAATACAGAAAACAAGGAATGGAAATGGTTTCCAGTGTTAATAACGTATATTTTCTAAATATAGAAGATAGAAAATGTTGAATATAGGGAACAGGAGATGTAAAATGAACTAAAGAGATTAATGTTAAATGATGTTTGTTCGATAAAATTTCCTTCTGGAAATAATATCATTGTTTGCACACTTGTTTTTCTTTGATAGTTAGCTCACAGACTATCGAAGTTTTGTCCATTTTAACGTTGTTAATATGGAGAGACCGGTTGGATTATTTTCCAAAGAACCACTCTGTATTGGCATAAGCATTTGCGAATCATATATGCCAAAGAAAATTGAAGACGGAGTAAAGTGCAAGGGCTATTGTATAAGTCTTAGATAACAGTGCCTAAGATGGATGTACTGAATAGTGCCTTCGGTTCATCCTGTTTCTGGATGACTTGTATGGATGGATGTCTGACAGAGTATTTCCAGACGATCACGTATATTGATTTCTCCAACCGTACCAAGAGTGGAAGCGGAGAAGGAAACTTCTTTAGCTAACACATAATGTATTGTTGAGGACGTCAATCGGTGATTGGATGGATTTGATGATGTGGCATTCAAAGTGAATCTGGTGTGATGATAAAGCGTAGCTTCTAGCCTCATCAACCGGTAAATGACAGAAATCGGGCAGGCAGCATGGCTAAGTCAGTCGCACCGAAGTAGGGTGTATAATCACCTGATCTAGAGTTTCATTTATTTCTAAAAATCTATTGTCGATACCGTCCCATTCGAGAAACAGTTGCTGATCCCAACCGTTGGTGATATACATTCGATACACTCAAGCAAATGAGTGGTCGGTCATGTGTGGCCGGGTTGCAAGATGTTCTTGTTGAACCCAGTGTATTCCTCTCTAGAGGTACACTAGTGAAAGGTGGTTCCATACCTTGTCATAGTTGGAAATCCATTACCCAATACGTGCTTGCGGTTTTGATTGTATACTATATATGTAGAACGTGAGATGAAAGCGTTTCTGCTAGATGATTATATATACTGTGGTTGATAGACATTATTATAATATCAAAAGGTTTTTGATATAAAGATATTTTGGATTCTCATAAGGGAAAAACCCGTTCCGTTATGCGGCGTGGTCTTATGAGATATCATATACCTGTATAACTGCTTTAAATTGTTTTACTCATACCAGTCCCATGACTGAACCGGAGTTTATTTGTTTGTTTCCCTAAACTCTTGGGTGCCTAAATTTGTACGGGCAGTCAAGTAGTGGGGATTTTACAGATACACTTGAAGAGCTGGAGCAGGAGGCTTCAGGATCATATAGCTATAGTTTATTTCCGCTGTGTTGTAAGTATTGTACTCTGATAATGTATTGTATACATATAATGATTTATTTCAAGGATATGTTATCTATTATATGTTATTCGTTCCGCTGTGAGATTCGTGTTACTCTGAGGTTGTGTTCTTCTTCTTCTTCTATTCTAAGTTTCTATCTTATCTTTCCTCACCCTCTAATTTCTTTCACTAATTACCAGGATTTTTCGATGTTTGGTTATCGACATCGTGTTTATGTCGATAACCAAAGTCGCTCAAAGATCCGGGTCATTACAGTTGGTATCCGAGCTTAAGTTAAGTGAATTACCTTGGCTCTGTGGCGTGACTCGGTAGAGATAGGGTTTGTAATACCCTAGATTGAGTTGAGTGTATATATACGAGTGAACGTATTTGTAGATGATATAAAAATAATTTTATATTGTGAAGATTTATTGGTTGAGTAGTTTATGAGTTCTGGTCGATCAGTTTGATCCACCGTATCGGTAGGAGTTTATAAACACTCGAATACGATGGGTCGACACGATATGTTTTGAAAAGAGGGTAAATTAAAATAAGTTTACCCATGGTATATCTTGATATAGAGAAGATATATATATATATCAAAATTTTAATATAGTGGATATATTAGGTGTTATTATAATCGAGTAAGATTATAAATTAAATCATTATGTAAATAACCAATCAGAATTCATATAAGTGAAATACGTAAAATCAGATGAGTTGAATCTGATATTTTAAACCAGGAATTGAGTTAAAACTCTGGAAAATTGGATAAGTGTTTGTAAATGGATTTGGATTAACAATAAGGAAAAATTAAGATCCTGGGAGATTTTAAATTGTTTTACAAGCAGGGTGAATTATATTTAGAAATAGATTTCAAAGTGGAAATGTTTAGAAATGGTTTTATAGTATTGAACTCACTTCGATTGCTGGAAAATAGATTCTAATGATGACAGCTGCATCATCAGTGTTCATTTTCGAGTTGTAAGTGACGGATTACTACCAAAGAGGTTGTTTTTGAAATTGGTTAGAAAAGCAAGTGTTTTGAATCCTGAAAAGGAAAGTTTGATTTTTGATATGGTAAACTGTTTAAAATTCCTAGGAAAAATATTGTTGAATTAAAACCAAATTGAATTAAAATTTGATAAAGCAATTGGAATTGAGTTGAAATCAGTTAAGTGGTGACTGAAATTGAATTAGAATATATCGAAACAAATTGGATTTATAAGATAGGAATTTGAAACGATATTTGGTTGATGAGTTAAGAATTTGAAATTTGATTTGGCTTGGATAAACGAATGGTTGTGTTGGGGACAAATTGATCAGAGTTTGATTGGATTGATATTGGTATATGTTGGGTTGATAACATGTGGAAAGGATAGAATGATATGCCGACAAAAGGTACAAGTTTATATTTCTATTGGATATAAGATTTATGAGCCGAATTGGCAAGCCGCTTGGTTGTTTGATTTTTCTTTTGGGTTGGAGATGGCCCAGAGAGGCGAGTTGGAGTTTGACCGATTGACCAGTACAAAGGAGGTGCTGGCGAATTTTTTTGAAGAGTTAAGGCGTTAGAAAATTTTCAGGATTTGTGGAGATTTTCGTTGATAAGAATTAATTAATAATTTAATTGAAATTAAATTGGTTCAGTTGAAACTGAAGTTAAGAAGTGAACAAATATGTTCTAACCAGTCGATAAGGTCGTCCTCTACCTTTTAGCAATTTCGAGGACGAAATTTTTTTAAGTGGGAAAGATTGTAATGACCCGCATTGGGAGAGGTATTATATTTAATTAATTTAATTATTTAAAAGGTGATTAAAAGGATTTATTGGTCGTTGAATTAAATAATGGTAAATATTCAATTAAAATAATAAATTAAATAATATATTTAAGTATGAAATAATCAGAATTGGCTGAAATGGCGATATGGTGTGAACTGGATCATCTGTGATATTTAATTCAGTTTAGAATTGAATTAGAATAACGAATATATTATTTTAATGACAGTTTGAACGTAGAGTTATAATATAATTAAAATCGAGCTTGAAATGGCGCTGCGGTTCGTAAATGGGCGATTCGAACTTCAACTGAATGTACATGATTCGTTTTAAGCCGGATTTCTGTGAAACAAGAAACGTGTGGAGCTGGTGGAGTATATCTTTCTAGTGGAAGAGAAAAATCAGGATTTCGTCGTGTAGATTTTGAGATATGTCCAAATCAAATTTTAAAATAGTCGCTATAAAATCATTTATCGACCGTAACAGTTTATTCGATATAACTAGAGATCGGGTTTGAATTTAGACAAGGTTCTTTTGGGACGTAGTGATAATTTAATTTTTAGAATTTTATAGTAATTTTTAATTAATTAAATAAGCAACTTTTTATTTGGAGTATTGTGCACCCTTAATCAGCGATTTTGGGGTTTCAAAATATGAGTTGAACTACCGATATTAGTATATTTTTGGGATCGTGAGACGGTGTTGATCACAACGGTATATATACTTCAGTCAGTAGCGAGATATACATGTATGTATGATCATATATATATTATACAAAACTCAGAAGTGTACAAAGCATTTGTGTGGACTAACCAAGGCCACGCACACACTTCTCTCAGCCACACACAAAAGAAGAAAACGTGGAAATGAAATCATCCACATGAGAAACCCTTATAAATACCCCTTATACTTTCTTAAGACCTAATTTCATTTCCTCGTCAACATCCATTTTCCGCCGTCTTCTAAATTGCAGAACAATTCAAAGAGACATCAAAAAAATAAAATCGTGGGTTCGTTAAATCCTGGAATGGAAAGCGGTTGTTCTATACATCATTTTCAAGGCGTTCGATGTTATTTTGTTCGCACTTGTCTCTCAGCCGTGACTTAGATTAGTAGAAGATGGATGTAGCCGGAAGCGTGGAGACTCAGGTCACCACCTCTGATCGTGGTGAGCTCCAGAGGTCGTCGCAGGTTTCGGATCGATGTGAGAAACGGATAGATCCACTTCAGCGTGCCATTCAAAAGAGGGAAGAAAGAACTGGCGGTCTGGTCTTATAGCGTACAAAAGGGGAAATACTGGTCTATTATCTTTCTTTCAAAATGGCGAGTGGTTTATTCGGTGATTAGTTCCTGTTCGGTTTTAGTGAAATATGGGAGAAATGAAAGTCACGGTATTGTTTGGAGCTACAGGAGCATGTAAGAATGGAGAAGCTATGAAGGCGCAATGGCCATTTCGAGAGCTTCAGGACGTGGAAGGAGATTGATTAAAACTGGGTAAACATGGAATAGCAAATAAATGGTTTGATCAATTGGATGCTGAAGTTTGGTATAGACTATCTTTCAAAACAGTGTAGGGTTGCGGGTCTGGATCCTTAAGAAGGGAGATGGGCCGGAAATGAGAAATGGGAATCGCGAACGGTCGGATCCGTTGGGATCGTAGAGACAGACACTACAACATGGGACTGACGGGGAGTGAATCAAAGCCTGTTACAATTTATAGCAAAATAAACTGTCCGTCTGAATCAAGCGATGGTTATCGTTATTAACGATGATCGTCCAATGTGAGTAAAACTCACCAACTCTGAACAGTTTATAATTTCATGTTGTATTTTTCGAACTGTTAAATATTGGCTGATTGACTGTGTGTTGACTGTTTGATTGAACTACTAGTCCGTTAGTTAAATTTCTATATTGATTCTGTTTAACAGAATATATCATATGGAACTGAAAGTGAGGTTGATATTAATGTATAACATCTGTGGATGCAGGGAGACAGGTTGGAGGAATCCAACTGGATTCCTCAACATTTATTTTACTGTGATTCATATATTGTGATATATGATGTGATATATAATCTGTTGTTGATTATGTGTGTTTGGACGATATTATCGTTGTTATATGGTGTGTTAAATACCATAAGAAATACCAGAATGTGGAAAAGGGATTTTCAAAGTATATTTCGAAAATAATTTATTTATATAAAATCAGTGGATTTTATATTATAAAAGAGAAAAGGGATTTTGATATAAAGGAAATATATTTGTTAAACAGATATAGGGGTAAATATTCGTAAAACAAATATAAAGGATATATATTTGTGAAAACAAATATAAAGGATATATTTGTGAAAATAGAATGAAAAGGAGATATATTTGTGAAAACAAATATAAAGGAAATATATTTGTAAAACAAATATAAAGGAAAAATATTTGCAAAACAAATATAAAGAAAATATTTGCAAAACAAATATAAAGAAAAATATTTGCAAACCAATTAGAAAGAGGAATATTTGTAGAACATTTACAAATAGAAAATATAAAGGAAATATTTGTAGAACATTTACAAATAGATTAAGTGGGATCATTTATTTATTTAGGGAATAGATAAAAGTAAAAGAAATATTTATGTGATAAATAAATAGAATGAAAAGGAGATATTTATTTGATAAATAATAGAAAAGGAATATTTATTTAGGAAATAAATAGGATTATTAAGAGGGATTTGTTGAATGAGTTAGTTAAACCAGATTTGTCAAATAAGTTAGTCAAACCAAGTTAAATGAGTTGATCAAACCAAGTTAAATGAGTTGATCAAACCAAGTTGATTGAGTTAGTTAAATCAAGTTAACCAAATGGGTGAAGTTAGTCGAGTTAATCAATTTGAGTTAGCAAGTTAAGTTATTCAATTTGAGTTAGCAAGTTAAGTTATTCAAGATTAGTAAATCGAAAGGAGTTATCGATTATAGTTTTTGTAACGACCCGCAAATCCGAGCTATCTGAGTTGACTAATAACACTACACGTCCAACCCAAATAACACAGAAATACGACTCATTATTAGAAAGAAGTTAGAGGATGAGGAATAGAAAGAAAGAAATATTAGAATAGAAGAAAACGAAGATCACAAACTCACAGCGGAACGAATAAAATATATTATATAGCATAAGCTTCGAAATACAAATCTGTTTTGTACATACATACATACCATCATCAGAGTACACATAACATTTGATCCAGCGGAAGTAACTCTAAATAACTAACGTTGAAGCCTCCTGCTTCAAGCTCCTCCAAGTGTATCTGTAAAAGCCTGAAACACTTGACTGCCCGTACAAATTTGGGCACCCAAGAGTTTAGGAAAAAACAAAACAAACAAACTCTGGGTCAGTCATGGGACTGGTGTGAGTAAACTCCAACCACTTGTTTAACTTTCAAAAATCCTTTTCGAAAGAAAAGATAATAGTAAGACCAGCCCACACATAAACATGGACGGTTTTTACCTTACTATAACCCAAAACACTTTGATACGAAAATCCAGTGATATTATAATAATGTCTACATCAAATAAATAATCAAATAGCAGAACGCTTGCATCTCACGCTCCACATATATATTATAAAATCAAAAACCGCATGGCGCTTATTGGAGATTGGATTTCTAACATGACAAGGTATGGGACCACCTTCCGATGATGTATCTCTAGAGACGAATACACCTGGGTTCAACAAGAACGTCTTGCAACCCGGCCCTCACATGACCGACCACTCATTTCGCTTGAGTGTATCGAATGTATATCACCAACGGTTGGACTCAAACCACCGTTCCCGAATGGGCAGAATCGATAGATTTAGAAACAAAAGGAATTTCTCTAGATAGGTGATTATACACCCTAATGGGTGCGACCCACATAGCCATGCTGCCTGCCCGATTTTTGTCCTTTCCCGGTTGTTGAGGCCTGAGGCTACGCATACTTACCATTCATCGATAACACAATCACTTTGAATGCCACATTGTCAGATCCGTAAATCACTAGTTGAGTTTGCACAAATATTCTGGATATTATGCTAAGGGATAAATCCGTTGCAACCATATATATATTCATACAGACCAACCCATTTGATCATTGGAAATACTCTGTCAGACATTCGTCCATATTACGTTCGTTCTGGGATTGAACGAAACCGAAGGCACTATTTCTATAAATAGAAAAGCCCTTGCACTTCACTCCGTCTTCAATATATTCAGCCTACTTGGTTCGCAACGCTTATGCCGATACGGAGTGGTTCACGGATAATAATCCAACCGGTCTCTCCATATTGACAACGATGGTCAAAACTTCGATAGTCTGTGATTTAACTATCGAATAAAAACAAGTGTTCATCCAAACATTTCAACCAAATCACTGGGCTCTTTAATTAATATTTCATTAATTAAATCTCTTCTCCATTTCCTTATCAATATTTGTTAACCAAATATTTCAATAATCAATCTTGGCCCTTTACGCTATTTTTGATTTCGTTTCCTTATCGAATTCTATATATATCGATATATAGATTTCTAATTGTCAAATTTCTTTAAAAATATTCTAACTCCTTAAATTCCCGGAAAATTTCGCCATAACCTCCCCTGTATCGGGAGCATCGGGAAATTTCAAATAGCTTCCCGGTATCTTCCTCAATCAAAAAGAAAAAGGAAAAGCCAAGCGGCTTGCCGATACGGCGCATAAATCTCATATATGAATTAAACATGTACCTTTTTGTTGAGCACATTATTTATATACCTGCATTATCCTTGTCCCATACCTGTCTCCTGTATGTCTATACCTGTCCAATTTATTTCAACTCCATACACTCGTTTTGACTCCACTCGTTAAATTAACTCGTTATCTATCTCTTTGCCTATTTCGCTTGTATATTTGAATATAACACGTTTCAAATATATTTCCACTTACTTATCAATCAATTGAATTCAAATTTCAATTAAAGTTCTATATTCGATTTCGAATATATATTTACAATCCCAAATTTCACTTTTCAAAGTTCGATTTTAGTTCAAACTCGATTAACTAATTCTTCTTTAGTTAATTCTATTCAATAATCAAAAATATGATTATTGTTTCAAAAATCATCTTCTTTACTTCACTTGAGTCCATATTTATTTTCTAACTCAAGTCTAGATTTTTAAATGGAAATCCGGATTTTTATTTGCTTAAAAATCCCAATATTTATATATAAAATCCATTATGGTTTATAATGGTTTCTGGCGCTGCATTTTTGAAATTTTGATTTTGACATAACTCAGAATCTATACGACGAAATTCATATTTTTCTCTTCTATCAGAAAACTATTATCAAATCGGTCCGGACGTTTCTTGTTTCGAAGAATTCCGACTTCAATTGAGTCCTGTATACTCGATTGAAGTTCGAATCGCTATTTTACGAACTGCAGCGCTGCGGCGAGTTCGTTTTAATTATATTTATATATATATAAACCTTTAAACTTCTAAACTTCTTTAAAAAGAATTCAACTCTATTTAACTCTGCTTGATTTAAATTCAAATCTCACCTTTATTTGAATTCTAAATTCAAATTCCAATTCCTTTTCTATTTGATGTTCAAATTCAATATTTGAATTTCTATTTGAATTCCCTTATTCAAATCCCATACTTGAATTCATTTGAATTCTCTTATTCAACCTCTATATTTAAATTCCATTTGAACTTCTATATTCTCATTTCTATATTTGAATTCTATTGAAGTTCAAATATTCAAACTCCCTTTTTAAATTCTATATTCAAAATTCCATAGTTTAAAACCCATTTGAATTTCATATTCAAATCCCATAGATTAAATCCTATTTGAATTCAATTTGAATCTCTTATATTCAAATTTCATTTCCCATTCCCATTTGAATTCTAATATTCAAATTCATTTCCAACACCATTTGAATTTCTAATATTCAAATTCATTCGAATTCCCTTGAATTCAAATTCCATTTCAAAACTATTTGGATTTCCTATTTTGAAATCCTATTTCAATCCTACTTTGAAATCCTACTTTCAAAGTTTATTTCAAATTCTATTTTGAAATCTCATATTCAAATTTCTACTTGAATTTCTATATTCAATTCCATGTTCAAATTCAACACTTGAATTTCTATTTCAAATCTCAATTCAAATTTCATATTTAAATTCCATTCAATCTCTATTCAAATTTCACATTTGAATTTCTCCTTTGAAATACTATATTTCAAATTCTATTTAATTTTTCTTTGAAATTCTATATTTCAAATTCTATTTAATTTTTCTTTGAAATTCTATATTTCAAATTCTATTTTGAAATTCTACACTCAAATCTCTATTTGAATTTCTTTATTCGAATTCCTTTGAATTCAAATTTTATTTTAATTCCTTGAATTCAAATTCTATTTTTCATTCAAATTTCGTCTATTCAAATTCTATTTGAACTTCTATTTGAATTTCTAATATTCAATCTCCTTTTAAAATTCAAATATTCAAACTCCTTTTAAAATCCAAATGTTATACTCAAATTTCATTCGAGTTATATATTTAAAAATCCTATTTTGAAATTCCATTTCAAATCCCAATTTCACGCTTGTATTTCTATTTCTGAATTATCAAATGATAATTCTTTTCACTTCATTTATAACTTCGTTATAAAAGAATTATTTATAACTTCGTTTATAAAGAAACTACTTGTTTTATTTTTCAAAACAAGTTTATATTTTATTTCCATTTAAAAATTCAAATTCTATTTAAAAATAGAATTTTCCCTTTTAAAATCTCAAATGTCCTTTTAATTGGCCCAGTGATATTTAAACACACAAAGCAACGAATTATTTATTTTTCTAACACGTCATATATAACAATATATATGCAAACAAATAAACAAACAGATAATATATTTTTGAGGAATCCAGTTGGATTCCTCCAACCTGTTTCCCTGCATCCACAGATGTTAGCACATAAATAATACCCATTCTGCTTCGTGGCAGAATATCGCGGTATAGAAGGTCATCCACTAATCATAGCGTGGGGCGTATAGGGTAATCATCCGCTATGAAACTGCGGGCATCCGCTAATGAGACTGCGGGAATCCAACCAATCAATCAACCCAATATATATATATATAGCCTAAATAACTAATATATATAAACAACCAGAAAACAACACAAGCAGCAAACAATTATTTTTAACGAATAAAAATAATTATAAATAAAAGGTGAGTGAGATTTACTCATCGTGATTTTTGTTTGCTGAATATCCAATGAAGCCAACTATATAGATTTCACAGTGATATCCCCAACCGTCTGTTTTTCATTGTAAAACAATATAAATAAAATTTCAATTATTTAATTAGACTAATTAATTTAATTAATTACTATGTGTAAATAAGTTCCAATTTAACCATAGATTTTTCTAACATGATTAGTATATAAATTTTATTCCTTTACTAACAAATTTCCTTTTAAATAAACTAACTACATAAATTGATTTACTTTTTTATAAATACTAATTTCCTTTTAAAATTTGAACTTTGAAAAATAAAATTACCTTAATCCCTTTAATAGGCAATCTCTTTCCTTATCGCTAATCGAAATCATAGCCAAGCCTTCTTCTCTACATCGAACTGCTTCTGAGCACTACGACCCTCTTTCAATGAACTTGACGCATCAAATCCCTAGAGCAAACCATCGACTTCGCTACCTCTCCTTGAATCGCGATAGCTTGCATGGAATGCTACAGGGTAGCGACACCTTTATCATCGCAAAAGTTAATCCCCTCATCAACGAAGATCAGTGCTTCCGCCCTTGAATCGAAGCCTCCAATCGAACCTCCTCTACTGAGCGGTCACCGCACCCAAGCCCGAGGCGGCGCCTCCTCCCTGATCGATCCCAAGCTCGCTTGCATAGTTCGAACCATTGAATTACGATGATTCCCCTTTTTCCCCATTCGTGAGCGCATCATGCTCGGTTTCGAGCTTCTGACAGTGACGCTGTTTGGATCGCGACTTCCCTGTTGAAGATTAACGCAGACGAGTTGAGGGAAAGAGGGTTTTTCTTTGAAAGCTTTCGATTTTGGTTTTTGGCTGAGGAAATGGCCAAAGGGAAGTTGCGATATATATAATAATGGGAAGGAGACAATTCGTACCCGACATTAAAATTGTGCTTTACTTTGCAATGAAGCTGAGGAGCAGAATTTGTGGCTCGAGAAAAACATTATAGGTCTGCGCTATTAAAGAACAGGAGGTCGGCTTTGAACTTAGGTTGGCTGAAAGTTGTACGATTTGTTTATTTGCTTTGATTTTGTTTATATTTCTATTTGAAAATATCTCGCGGTAACGAACTCCTATCTGAGCGTAACGACCGACGTCTCTAGGATTTAACCACTAATTTGAACTCAACGAAACAAGTTTCAAAACCCAATTCGATCACTTTGAAAAATATATCATTTAAAATCAGCGATTTAAAAATATAAATTGATTTCAAATAATTAAATTTATCGTTATAAACCCCAAATAGAATTTATATTGACTAACTGAATCATTTCAATTCAGTTTTAACTGTGAATTAAAATGTTTTCATTCTCGTATTCGATTATTCAACATATTTGATATTAAATCGTATACCGATTATTCAATCGATACAATATGAAAATTCGTTTATCAATCCAAATCAATATTTAAAACTATTTAAATATTCAATATTAAATAGCTAAAAATCCGGGTCGTTACATTCTTCCCCCCTTAAAATAATTTCGTCCTCGAAATTGCTAAGGTAGAAAAAGGGTACAAACTCATTACTTTTCAAAATCTCACTTATGTTGAAACTCACCTCTTCGTATTTCAACAAATTAGCTCCAACCAAAACTTTTGGTTTCCATTCATATGCATTCTAATTCATATTCATTTCAATTTATTTCAAATTGATTCTAGTCAATTTACTTACTTCGAACCATTTAACTTGCTTCAGTTAAATTCCAGAATTCAAATCCCTGGGTTTTCGTTTCAAATTCTTTTGAAATCACTTAAATATATACATATATATTTATTTCCATTTCAAATTCAAAACATTTGAATTTTCAAACCACTTGTTTTCTTTTAAACAAATTTCCATCAAAAACTTTTTCTAAGGTAGCAATTCATCACTTAGACACTCGAAAATGAACACTGATGATGTTGCAATCATTATCAGAATTATTTTCCAGCTACTGAAGTGAGTTTAGTGCTTTAAAAATTTTAAACCCAATCTAAAATGATTTTAAATCAAAAATCCTTCCAAACAAAGCTATATTATTTTAATATACTTTGAAAAATATTTTTCAACTTCCCAGGATTTTGAATTCCAAATTCTGGTTTGAATTTCAATTCTAATTCATCCCATTTGTATATTTAATTCCTATACAAATTCTATTTGGTTATAAATAACCATTTTAATTTTTATAATCTCATTTGATTATAATATCAACATCCAACACATCCATATAATAATAATTCTAGAAAATTATTCTTTCTATATCAAAAATAGAGTTTTGGGTAAAATTATTTCATTTACCCTCTTTAAAACAATACTGTGTCGACTTTCTCTGTTTAAGTGTTTAGAAATTCCTATCGACTTCGTGGCGTCCCACGATTCGACCAGAATTCATAAACCACTCAACAGACTAGTCAACACAATATAAAACAACTTTTAATATCAATTAACAAATACGCTCTCTCGTATATATACACTTAACTCATTCTAGGGTACTACTGACTCTATCTCTAATGAGCACATGCCACACAAGCCTAGGTGTTCGCTCAACCTAAGCTCTGATACCACCTGTAACGACCCGCAAATCCGAGCTATCTGAGTTGACTAATAACACTACACGTCCAACCCAAATAACACAGAAATACGACTCATTATTAGAAAGAAGTTAGAGGATGAGGAATAGAAAGAAAGAAATATTAGAATAGAAGAAAACGAAGATCACAAACTCACAGCGGAACGAATAAAATATATTATATAGCATAAGCTTCGAAATACAAATCTGTTTTGTACATACATACATACCATCATCAGAGTACACATAACATTTGATCCAGCGGAAGTAACTCTAAATAACTAATGTTGAAGCCTCCTGCTTCAAGCTCCTCCAAGTGTATCTGTAAAAGCCTGAAACACTTGACTGCCCGTACAAATTTGGGCACCCAAGAGTTTAGGAAAAAACAAAACAAACAAACTCTGGGTCAGTCATGGGACTGGTGTGAGTAAACTCCAACCACTTGTTTAACTTTCAAAAATCCTTTTCGAAAGAAAAGATAATAGTAAGACCAGCCCACACATAAACATGGACGGTTTTTACCTTACTATAACCCAAAACACTTTGATACGAAAATCCAGTGATATTATAATAATGTCTACATCAAATAAATAATCAAATAGCAGAACGCTTGCATCTCACGCTCCACATATATATTATAAAATCAAAAACCGCATGGCGCTTATTGGAGATTGGATTTCTAACATGACAAGGTATGGGACCACCTTCCGATGATGTATCTCTAGAGACGAATACACCTGGGTTCAACAAGAACGTCTTGCAACCCGGCCCTCACATGACCGACCACTCATTTCGCTTGAGTGTATCGAATGTATATCACCAACGGTTGGACTCAAACCACCGTTCCCGAATGGGCAGAATCGATAGATTTAGAAACAAAAGGAATTTCTCTAGATAGGTGATTATACACCCTAATGGGTGCGACCCACATAGCCATGCTGCCTGCCCGATTTTTGTCCTTTCCCGGTTGTTGAGGCCTGAGGCTACGCATACTTACCATTCATCGATAACACAATCACTTTGAATGCCACATTGTCAGATCCGTAAATCACTAGTTGAGTTTGCACAAATATTCTGGATATTATGCTAAGGGATAAATCCGTTGCAACCATATATATATTCATACAGACCAACCCATTTGATCATTGGAAATACTCTGTCAGACATTCGTCCATATTACGTTCGTTCTGGGATTGAACGAAACCGAAGGCACTATTTCTATAAATAGAAAAGCCCTTGCACTTCACTCCGTCTTCAATATATTCAGCCTACTTGGTTCGCAACGCTTATGCCGATACGGAGTGGTTCACGGATAATAATCCAACCGGTCTCTCCATATTGACAACGATGGTCAAAACTTCGATAGTCTGTGATTTAACTATCGAATAAAAACAAGTGTTCATCCAAACATTTCAACCAAATCACTGGGCTCTTTAATTAATATTTCATTAATTAAATCTCTTCTCCATTTCCTTATCAATATTTGTTAACCAAATATTTCAATAATCAATCTTGGCCCTTTACGCTATTTTTGATTTCGTTTCCTTATCGAATTCTATATATATCGATATATAGATTTCTAATTGTCAAATTTCTTTAAAAATATTCTAACTCCTTAAATTCCCGGAAAATTTCGCCATAACCTCCCCTGTATCGGGAGCATCGGGAAATTTCAAATAGCTTCCCGGTATCTTCCTCAATCAAAAAGAAAAAGGAAAAGCCAAGCGGCTTGCCGATACGGCGCATAAATCTCATATATGAATTAAACATGTACCTTTTTGTTGAGCACATTATTTATATACCTGCATTATCCTTGTCCCATACCTGTCTCCTGTATGTCTATACCTGTCCAATTTATTTCAACTCCATACACTCGTTTTGACTCCACTCGTTAAATTAACTCGTTATCTATCTCTTTGCCTATTTCGCTTGTATATTTGAATATAACACGTTTCAAATATATTTCCACTTACTTATCAATCAATTGAATTCAAATTTCAATTAAAGTTCTATATTCGATTTCGAATATATATTTACAATCCCAAATTTCACTTTTCAAAGTTCGATTTTAGTTCAAACTCGATTAACTAATTCTTCTTTAGTTAATTCTATTCAATAATCAAAAATATGATTATTGTTTCAAAAATCATCTTCTTTACTTCACTTGAGTCCATATTTATTTTCTAACTCAAGTCTAGATTTTTAAATGGAAATCCGGATTTTTATTTGCTTAAAAATCCCAATATTTATATATAAAATCCATTATGGTTTATAATGGTTTCTGGCGCTGCATTTTTGAAATTTTGATTTTGACATAACTCAGAATCTATACGACGAAATTCATATTTTTCTCTTCTATCAGAAAACTATTATCAAATCGGTCCGGACGTTTCTTGTTTCGAAGAATTCCGACTTCAATTGAGTCCTGTATACTCGATTGAAGTTCGAATCGCTATTTTACGAACTGCAGCGCTGCGGCGAGTTCGTTTTAATTATATTTATATATATATAAACCTTTAAACTTCTAAACTTCTTTAAAAAGAATTCAACTCTATTTAACTCTGCTTGATTTAAATTCAAATCTCACCTTTATTTGAATTCTAAATTCAAATTCCAATTCCTTTTCTATTTGATGTTCAAATTCAATATTTGAATTTCTATTTGAATTCCCTTATTCAAATCCCATACTTGAATTCATTTGAATTCTCTTATTCAACCTCTATATTTAAATTCCATTTGAACTTCTATATTCTCATTTCTATATTTGAATTCTATTGAAGTTCAAATATTCAAACTCCCTTTTTAAATTCTATATTCAAAATTCCATAGTTTAAAACCCATTTGAATTTCATATTCAAATCCCATAGATTAAATCCTATTTGAATTCAATTTGAATCTCTTATATTCAAATTTCATTTCCCATTCCCATTTGAATTCTAATATTCAAATTCATTTCCAACACCATTTGAATTTCTAATATTCAAATTCATTCGAATTCCCTTGAATTCAAATTCCATTTCAAAACTATTTGGATTTCCTATTTTGAAATCCTATTTCAATCCTACTTTGAAATCCTACTTTCAAAGTTTATTTCAAATTCTATTTTGAAATCTCATATTCAAATTTCTACTTGAATTTCTATATTCAATTCCATGTTCAAATTCAACACTTGAATTTCTATTTCAAATCTCAATTCAAATTTCATATTTAAATTCCATTCAATCTCTATTCAAATTTCACATTTGAATTTCTCCTTTGAAATACTATATTTCAAATTCTATTTAATTTTTCTTTGAAATTCTATATTTCAAATTCTATTTAATTTTTCTTTGAAATTCTATATTTCAAATTCTATTTTGAAATTCTACACTCAAATCTCTATTTGAATTTCTTTATTCGAATTCCTTTGAATTCAAATTTTATTTTAATTCCTTGAATTCAAATTCTATTTTTCATTCAAATTTCGTCTATTCAAATTCTATTTGAACTTCTATTTGAATTTCTAATATTCAATCTCCTTTTAAAATTCAAATATTCAAACTCCTTTTAAAATCCAAATGTTATACTCAAATTTCATTCGAGTTATATATTTAAAAATCCTATTTTGAAATTCCATTTCAAATCCCAATTTCACGCTTGTATTTCTATTTCTGAATTATCAAATGATAATTCTTTTCACTTCATTTATAACTTCGTTATAAAAGAATTATTTATAACTTCGTTTATAAAGAAACTACTTGTTTTATTTTTCAAAACAAGTTTATATTTTATTTCCATTTAAAAATTCAAATTCTATTTAAAAATAGAATTTTCCCTTTTAAAATCTCAAATGTCCTTTTAATTGGCCCAGTGATATTTAAACACACAAAGCAACGAATTATTTATTTTTCTAACACGTCATATATAACAATATATATGCAAACAAATAAACAAACAGATAATATATTTTTGAGGAATCCAGTTGGATTCCTCCAACCTGTTTCCCTGCATCCACAGATGTTAGCACATAAATAATACCCATTCTGCTTCGTGGCAGAATATCGCGGTATAGAAGGTCATCCACTAATCATAGCGTGGGGCGTATAGGGTAATCATCCGCTATGAAACTGCGGGCATCCGCTAATGAGACTGCGGGAATCCAACCAATCAATCAACCCAATATATATATATATATATAGCCTAAATAACTAATATATATAAACAACCAGAAAACAACACAAGCAGCAAACAATTATTTTTAATGAATAAAAATAATTATAAATAAAAGGTGAGTGAGATTTACTCACCGTGATTTTTGTTTGCTGAATATCCAATGAAGCCAACTATATAGATTTCACAGTGATATCCCCAACCGTCTGTTTTTCATTGTAAAACAATATAAATAAAATTTCAATTATTTAATTAGACTAATTAATTTAATTAATTACTATGTGTAAATAAGTTCCAATTTAACCATAGATTTTTCTAACATGATTAGTATATAAATTTTATTCCTTTACTAACAAATTTCCTTTTAAATAAACTAACTACATAAATTGATTTACTTTTTTATAAATACTAGTTTCCTTTTAAAATTTGAACTTTGAAAAATAAAATTACCTTAATCCCTTTAATAGGCAATCTCTTTCCTTATCGCTAATCGAAATCATAGCCAAGCCTTCTTCTCTACATCGAACTGCTTCTGAGCACTACGACCCTCTTTCAATGAACTTGACGCATCAAATCCCTAGAGCAAACCATCGACTTCGCTACCTCTCCTTGAATCGCGATAGCTTGCATGGAATGCTACAGGGTAGCGACACCTTTATCATCGCAAAAGTTAATCCCCTCATCAACGAAGATCAGTGCTTCCGCCCTTGAATCGAAGCCTCCAATCGAACCTCCTCTACTGAGCGGTCACCGCACCCAAGCCCGAGGCGGCGCCTCCTCCCTGATCGATCCCAAGCTCGCTTGCATAGTTCGAACCATTGAATTACGATGATTCCCCTTTTTCCCCATTCGTGAGCGCATCATGCTCGGTTTCGAGCTTCTGACAGTGACGCTGTTTGGATCGCGACTTCCCTGTTGAAGATTAACGCAGACGAGTTGAGGGAAAGAGGGTTTTTCTTTGAAAGCTTTCGATTTTGGTTTTTGGCTGAGGAAATGGCCAAAGGGAAGTTGCGATATATATAATAATGGGAAGGAGACAATTCGTACCCGACATTAAAATTGTGCTTTACTTTGCAATGAAGCTGAGGAGCAGAATTTGTGGCTCGAGAAAAACATTATAGGTCTGCGCTATTAAAGAACAGGAGGTCGGCTTTGAACTTAGGTTGGCTGAAAGTGGTACGATTTGTTTATTTGCTTTGATTTTGTTTATATTTCTATTTGAAAATATCTCGCGGTAACGAACTCCTATCTGAGCGTAACGACCGACGTCTCTAGGATTTAACCACTAATTTGAACTCAACGAAACAAGTTTCAAAACCCAATTCGATCACTTTGAAAAATATATCATTTAAAATCAGCGATTTAAAAATATAAATTGATTTCAAATAATTAAATTTATCGTTATAAACCCCAAATAGAATTTATATTGACTAACTGAATCATTTCAATTCAGTTTTAACTGTGAATTAAAATGTTTTCATTCTCGTATTCGATTATTCAACATATTTGATATTAAATCGTATACCGATTATTCAATCGATACAATATGAAAATTCGTTTATCAATCCAAATCAATATTTAAAACTATTTAAATATTCAATATTAAGTAGCTAAAAATCCGGGTCGTTACAGTTTTAATCGAAAGGAGTTATCAATTATAGTTTTAATCGAAAGGAGTTATCAAATCTAGTTATTTAAAAGTAGTTATCGAATAGTTTATTCGAATAGAGTTAAAAGAGTTAATCAAATAGAGTAATCCAATAGGGTCAGTCCCATAGAGTAAATTGATAAGAGTTAATTGAATATAGTTATTCGAAAGAAGGGTTAAGTAAGGAAGTTAGTTAAAGAAATGTAAAGTGAACTTTACCTATTTCAAGGTTAGAAATGTTGTTCAGTTAAGGTCTGAGAGGTAATTATACCCCAACTTGATTGGCTTCATTTTTAACTAAGGAATGGTTAAGGTTCGGCAGTAAAGGATGGTAAAGTGAATTTAGTAATTAAAGGAAATGGTTGAGTTGGCATAGCGATGTTTTATCTAAAACCTCTGCTTAATGCAAACGTAGGAGTTTTGGAAATGTTTTCCAAACAAGAATCAGAAATGCTTTCTAAATACAGAAAACAAGGAATGGAAATGGTTTCCAGTGTTAATAACGTATATTTTATAAATATAGAAGATAGAAAATGTTGAATATAGGGAACAGGAGATGTAAAATGAACTAAAGAGATTAATGTTAAATGATGTTTGTTCGATAAAATTTCCATCTGGAAATAATATCGTTGTTTGCACACTTGTTTTTCTTTGATAGTTAACTCACAGACTATCGAAGTTTTGTCCATTTTAACGTTGTTAATATGGAGAGACCGGTTGGATTATTTTCCAAAGAACCACTCTGCATTGGCATAAGCATTTGCGAATCATATATGCCAAAGAAAATTGAAGACGAAGTAAAGTGCAAGGGTTATTGTATAAGTCTTAGATAACAGTGCCTAAGATGGATGTACTGAATAGTGCCTTCGGTTCATCCTGTTTCTGGATGACTTGTATGGATGGATGTCTGACAGAGTATTTCCAGACGATCACGTATATTGATTTCTCCAACCGTACCAAGAGTGGAAGCGGAGAAGGAAACTTCTTTAGCTAACACATAATGTATTTTTGAGGACATCAATCTGTGACTGGATAGATTTGATGATGTGGCATTCAAAGTGAATCTGGTGTGATGATAAAGCGTAGCTTCTAGCCTCATCAACCGGTAAATGACAGAAATCGGGCAGGCAGCATGGCTAAGTCGGTCGCACCGAAGTAGGGTGTATAATCACCTGATCTAGAGTTTCATTTATTTCTAAAAATCTATTGTCGATACTGTCCCATTCGAGAAACGGTTGCTGATCCCAACCGTTGGTGATATACATTCGATACACTCAAGCAAATGAGTGGTCGGTCATGTGTGGCCGGGTTGCAAGATGTTCTTGTTGAACCCAGTGTATTCCTCTCTAGAGGTACACTAGTGAAAGGTGGTTCCATACCTTGTCATAGTTGGTAATCCATTACCCAATATGTGCTTGCGGTTTTGATTGTATACTATATATGTAGAACGTGAGATGAAAGCGTTTCTGCTAGATGATTATATATACTGTGGTTGATAGACATTATTATAATATCAAAAGGTTTTTGATATAAAGATATTTTGGATTCTCATAAGGGAAAAACCCGTTCCGTTATGCGGCGTGGTCTTATGAGATATCATATACCTGTATAACTGTTTTAAACCGTTTTACTCATACCAGTCCCATGACTGACCCGGAGTTTATTTGTTTGTTTCCCTAAACTCTTGGGTGCCTAAATTTGTACGGGCAGTCAAGTAGTTGGGATTTTACAGATACACTTGAAGAGCTGGAGCAGGAGGCTTCAGGATCATATAGCTATAGTTTATTTCCGCTGTGTTGTAAGTATTGTACTCTGATAATGTATTGTATACATATAATGATTTATTTCAAGGATATGTTATCTGTTATATGTTATTCGTTCCACTGTGAGATTCGTGTTACTCTGAGGTTGTGTTCTTCTTCTTCTATTCTAAGTTTCTATCTTATCTTTCCTCACCCTCTAATTTCTTTCACTAATTACCAGGATTTTTCGATGTTTGGTTATCGACATCGTGTTTATGTCGATAACCAAAGTCGCTCAAAAATCCGGGTCGTTACACCACTGTTTTGTGTTGTACATTCGGCATCTCTTAACCTTGTATAAAATCTGTATCCATTGATAACATATCCAGTAAATCGCTTAGCTGTTGGAAGAGGCCCCATTGCAAGCAGTTGTACTTCTTTTGAAATGTCCTCCTTTTTCCCAACCTCTTCCTTTAACCACTTCCAAAATTCTTCATTGTGTTCTCTCTCTCTTTTATATTTTTTTGATGATGCATGACCATCAATTAATGCTCGATGTTCCCTAGAATAAAGACCAGGTTAACCAAAGATAGAAACAAATTTGGCTGGATCTATTACTAAAGCTGAAACTGACCATACCGAAAACAATTCTGTATGAATGAGAACATAGCTTAACTACAAATCATGCCTGAAATCCCTGAAAGTGCTGAAACTTGGAATTTACAACTAACACTACGTGAGGCTAGAATCAATAACATGTTTGTAGATTGTTTAAAAGAACTGATTTTGCTGGCAAAAGGATGACATCAAAAATAGATTTTTTTAATAGTTGACATCATTTCACAAGCTACGCAAAGAATATTATTACTGATGTTAACCGAACTTGTCCACTTTTCTAATTAAATAAACCATTGTAAACTTTATATGCATAAAATTCCATCTGCCAGGTTCAAAAAGGAAAACATTATTTATTATGAAAAAAGGAACAAAATAACTAATAAAGGATTCATAAAGGTAGGGATAATACTTCAATACTTACTAAAATGAAAATACTTACCCAAGTAAACTCTCTATTTCCTTGTTACCACAATTGAATAGAATGTAACGGTGACATTCCTTCCATTGAGAATTTTTAAGATGAATAGTTTTTCCATCTTCGTTTCTTCTTGTGCCAATAGGATATTCCAGATTTTGTGGACATGTTTCAAATTGCATTTTTCCTGCTCCATCGCCACCTAAGAACCTTGAACAGAATATCAAACATTCCTATGCAAGAAAACCTTCAGCAATGGACGCCTCGGGTTTACTTTTGTTGCGAACATATGATTTCAGTTTACAAAGATAACGCTCAATAGGAAACATACAACGAACATGTGTAGGTCCACCATATTCAAGTTCCTTGCATAAATGAACTAGCAAGTGCACCATTGTATCGAAGAAAGCATTTGGGAATATCATCTCAAATTGACAAAGAATTTCCACAATTTCCTTTTGTAGCCTCTTGAGATCAGCCAAATCGATACTTTTACTCCAAACACTTCTTAGAAATGCACCTAATCTTATCATAGGTATTGCAACTTCAGGTTTTACAAATTTCTTCACGGCAAACTGCAGTAAGTAGTGGAGAAGAAAATGAGCATCGTGGTTCTTATACCCTGCAATTTTCCTCTCTTTCTTGTTTACATACCGGCTGATATTAGCTGCACAACCATAAGGCAGTTTAGCATTCTCCAACACAGAGCAAAATAGTTCTTTCTCCTTGTTCGTCATTTCAAATATGGCAGCCCTCATCTCAAGGTAATTCCCATCAGTTGATAGAACCGGATGAAGGACCTCCCTGATGCCTATCTCTGGTAAATCATACCGAGAATTTAAATGGTCTTTCGACTTCCCATCAATATTTAGTAAAGTACCAAGTATGTTATCACAAATGTTTTTCTCTATGTGCATAACATCAAGGTAATGTTGACATACATTTTGACTCCAATATGGTAAATTAAAAAATATTAACTTTTTTTATAAGGAGATTCGTTTTTATGCTTCTTGATCACCTCTTTCTTCCCAAAATTATTTTCATAACCAGCCAACAATTCTTCGATGTGAGTCCCGGATAAAATACCGGGAGGTGTTCCCATTTCAATTTCACCATTGAACCTTTTCTTATCAAACCTCCACTTGTGTCCTAGGTCTAAAAATTTCCTATGATTCATGTAGCACATTTTTCTACTATGTTTCAAGTAAGTTGAAGAAGTCTCGAAATGGCATACAGGACAAGCTAAATAACCCTTCGTGCTCCAGCCGGATAACATTGCATAGCCTGGAAAGTCACTGATCGTCTATAACACGCTTGCACGTAATGTGAAATCATCACCAGTGAAGGCATCATAAGTTTGTATGCCAAGATCCCATAATTCTTTCAATTCTGCGATAAGAGGCTGCATGTAGACATCAATGTAATTGTTAGGAGACTCTGGACCAGGGATAAGGGTTGAAAGTATCAAATTTTCTGTCTTCATGCATAACCAAGGTGGAAGGTTATAATTTACCAATATGGTCGGCCATATGCTATGTTGTGTAGTCATTGTACGAAAAGGACTGAATCCATCAGATGCTACTCCTAACCTGATATTTCTGTTATCTGATGAAAAATGAGGATAATTGGCATCCATAGTCTTCCATACCTCGCCATCAGCTGGATGTCGAAGTCTGCCATCGTTTTTTTGTCCTACTGCATGCCATAACATAAGTTCTGCGTATTCCTTCGACATGAACATCCTTTGCAACCTTGGTTTTAGTGGAAAATAACGCATCACTTTTGCTGGTACTTTGTGAATCTGCTTCTCCGAATCTTTGTCAATACCCACTTTCTCTTCCGGCATAACCCACCTTGAAAAACCACAACTTTTGCAGTTATTTTCCTTTTCATTTTCTGCCCAATATAGCATGCAGTCATTTGGACATGCATGTATTCTTTGGTAATCGAGGCCTAAATCTTTAATGATATTTTTGGTAGCATTGAAAGATAAAGGGATGTGGGCTTCTGGAAAAGCTTCTTTCATCAACTCTAATGAATCACTGAATGCAGACTCAGTGATTCTATGTAGGCATTTTAAAGAATAAAGCCTGACAATGAAACTTAATCGCGAAAATTTATTACACGCGGGATATAATGTTTTTTTTCCCTCTTCAACACGTTGATGAAATTTTCTAGCATCGACATTTATTCCATTTGACCCACCAGAAGATCCATCTTCATTGTTCCGCATATTTCCACAAGTACGTTGCAACATCTCATTGATATTATCTCCAAAACTTATTCCTGCTTCACAATCCATATTATTATCGCTCCTTGATCAGGATCTAAACAGGAAACTTCACAAATCCATTTCATGTACAATTCAGATGAACCATTCCAAATCAGATGGTTGTAGACTACTTCTTGACAATGCTACTTGCGATTATGACACTTTTTGCAAGGGCATATAATTTCATCACCTACCGCAAATCTAGAAAAAGTATTTCGAATAAAAAGTTTCACTCCATTGATGTACCCTTCATTGAATTTAGGAAGTTCTGCCCATAGTTTTTCCTCATCGTTCATTGAGTGATACCTCAAAGCAGTAAATTAGGCACAAGTAAAGCAGTACATGACGCAACACAACAATCAAATCATAAAAAATTGAAATATTCATCGAGTGATACCTGAAGCAGCAGATTAAATCGAAACCCTAACTGAAATCTGAAACCCAAGACGAACCCCAATTGAAGACCTAATTGAACTTGAACTTGAACCTGCCCTACTCGAACCCTAATTAAGCTTGTAAACTTGAACTTTTAGCCCTAATTGAACCTGAGAGTGAGTGTGTGAGAGGTTGAGCAGCTGAGTACTTTGGTAAAGTTCGATTGAAATTTTCAATATTTTTTTAGTTTTCCCCCCTTTGTTTTTGCTTCCCGCCCTAGACATTATTTCACGCGCGGATTGCTAATCTGGACTAAACATTTCTTCATGCGGATCGCTAACCTGGACCATTGGATCGTGTTGACGCGGATTGATAATTTTATTCACAAGGCTACTGCAACACATGTTGATATATATGCTAACACATTTAAGTGTGCGTTGCAGTAGACGAAAAACAGCATAGCAATGGAAAAATTATAGCTAGCAACACCATGCATTTTCATTTTGATAGGCCATCTATGACGTAGTGTATATAGGTAAGGGATAAATGTCGATCCTTCAAAGTTAGCAGCAATTCAAGATTGGAATTGACCTAATAATGCTAGGGATATTTGTAGTTTCCTTGGTCTAACTTGGTATTATAGACGATGTATCTAGGATTTCTCTATGATAGTTGCTCCATTGGCTAACTTAACAAATAAAGATAAATTTTTGGTTTGGATGCCCGATGTGAGCAAGCTTCTGTTGTTCTGAAAGTGGGATTGACAAGTATATTAGTGTTGGTTATTCCAAGTGGAAATGAAGAAACGACTGTATACACAGATGCTTGTGGTACATGTCTTGGTGTTATATTAATATAGAGAGGGAGAGTTGTCTCTTATGCTAGTGGGCAACTGAAGCCGCATGAAAGTAATTTACCCTACTCATGATTTGGAGTTGGTGGTGATTGTCTTTGCTTTGATGATATAGAGGCAATACTTGTTGGGGGATTGGTTTGATCTATTTACATATCATTAGTCTCTGAATTACCTTTTCTCTCAAAAGGATCTTATCCTCCTACATCAAAGGTGTTTAGATTTTTTGGCATCCCTTGTTGTATCTAACAATTCTATGATTTTTGTTTAATGATAAAAAAACATATGATATTATTTAAATGTGTTTGTAATTGTACTATTTTATATTACATTTCACATCAATAAATAATATACCATTGTACACAACTGAATATTCACAGTACATTTATTCAATTAAATATTTTGTTTCAACATTTGAAATAGCACAACATTTTTGACTCCTCTATCTATATACTCATAGATATTTCCCACATGATATTGTACTTGCAAATAAATTGAATACGATAGACACATTTGTTTGAACACAATAAAATGATATTTTTTTCAACCAAATTTGTTTATTACAAATATCAGTACAATCTTCTCGTTCAGTATATTTGTTCCTCGCTACAACACTCATCACTCAATACGTTCATTGACACTAATACATTCACTCAGTTATTGTTATTGTCTAGTCTTCTGTCTTCACAGCTTTTAGTCAGTACAGTCATCCTGTAACACCCCGTAATTTCTATAAATATTAAAATTAACAAATTTAAGGACACTTAATTTTTAGAAGAAGAATTAAGTGAAATGGTTTACGCCATTGCGTTCGTCACGGAATTCTGCTTGAGATAGAGTTTGAGTTTGCGTAAATCGGGCTACGTATAAAGAAGTTATGGAGCTTAGAAGATTTCAAGTTTAAACTAAAATTAAATTAAAATAATAATTAATAATCTAAAACTAGTTCGAATTTCAAAAACAGCAGAATTGGGCTGAGCGGGAAATTTCCCTCTCGGATGTGTCGACCCCCCTATAAGGGTGTCGACATAGGTGTCGACCCCCCTATAGGGGAGTCGACCCCTATTGACCAGGTTGGGCTGACGTGTTCAAGTGATGATTTTTCTGATTTTAGGGCTTAGGTGGCTTCATTTGGTTGGGTGAGTGATGTATCATTGTGAATTGGATGGTTTAAAATGATCCTAAACTAAACTAAGGGCTCTAATTAATCCTACACATCTATAAATACATATCTAAACTTAACCATAACATCATAACCTTATTCTATGGTGCCACCATGTTGTCCATCTCTAAACTGGCCTAGCCTCCTTCTTCTCCAAACTAGAAATCAAATTGGAGAGCTTCAAATTAAAGTAAAGGTTTTTCGCTTCAACCAACAAAGAGAGATTAGAACCGCTACAGCGTCAAATAATTCTCTCTTTTTCTAATTATATCGCTGTAAGTTCAGTTATTATTCAGATTTGAACACATAATAGAAATCATGACTGTAGTGAATCGAATCTAGAACTATGCCTAATTGTAATGATAACCAATTCTGATTCATTCTTATTCTTTTGTCAAATCTGAGGTTACTTATGCCTGTGAGACTGTTACTATTGATACAATTGAATCTATCATGTTGTACATCAAATTGGTGGTTCTTTTATGTTCAGATCTATCGAATCTTTATGCCTATGATGTAACTTCCTCAGTTTTCTCATATTTATTGTTAATTTACAAAAATCTATTGGAACCATGATTCTTGTGTTTGGTACACCTTTACATGCTTATTCTCTTATGTCAATTCTTGCGTTTCTTCTCTGTTCCCCTTTTTGTTTTATTTCATGAATACTAGGTTCATTTGGAAACCTAGTTCGAATCTTGTTGTACGTACAATTGAAACTGAGTAATTTTGGGCATAACAAGTAAATGTGACATAACTTGAATTGACTACACTTGTGGATAATTGACATGTAAACTTGGAAATTAATGGTAAATATGTAAATTGGTTAAAAGATGAACATGCCTAACCCTAGGTTAGATTGAGTTGCGGTGTAAGACTGCCTGAAACCGCCCAGCACATCAGCAACTGCAACAATAGGTCTAATGTGAGAGGTTAGCGCATTAAGCCCAAAACCCGAGGTTAGAATGAGTTTACGGTAGAAGTCTGCCCGTAACTGCCCGGCACATCCAGCAACCGCAAACAACAGTTCTAATGTGAGAGGTTGGTGCACTAATAAATCAATTAATGCCAATGAACAGATATGCTAAGAATGGTAAGGCTAAGTAACATATGAATAGGCGACATATAACCAATACAACATGTTAATTAAACAAATGGGTGGGGTTAGGTTAAATTGAAAACACTTAACCGTTATAACATGTTGGTTAGGAAACCCTAGTAACGGGGACCCATTTCAGCAGTAACCCACATAGATGTATCACGATACCCTGAACTATGTAGGGTGAAGCACAATTACTGGGCTGATTATAAGCGGTCAAAATAGCGGCAGGTGGTGGTCAGTGTAGGTTCCGACGGAGTACGGGCGTGCACGTACTCCGGAGTGGGAAAATCAGGCACTGGGTATCAGTAGTTATACACTGTGCATCTTAAATTGTGTCAGGTCGCCATCATAGGGATTGATACACCCCATGGTGGGACCAGCACAGGTATATACAAACAGCGGGGACAAATGACACAAGTAATAAATACATGCGAGTAGAAGCCGATCGATAAAGGGATCATTTTATTATGAACACATGAGGCTAGTTGAAACAATTGTTAGTAGGTGCAGAGAAATAGAAATGGGTGCGATAGCATATTCTGTCTATCTGCCTTATCTTGTCTTATGTTATCTTGTTACTATGGTATTGTCTTATATTCGGTTTATTTAAGTCATGATCCTTTTTCTTGTTTACATGCTGAAAATCACTGGGCTTACCAGGCTTTATGTCTGACCCGTTTTCTTTCATCTTCTTTTCTTCCGTTCCCCCCCCCTCAGGTCCACGGGGAGGGAATACTTCAGCTTAGTTCAAACCTTTTCCAGCTTGAAGAGAGTAGATGTATTGCTTGGGTTATCTTTTCTTGGGCTATGGCTGTGGTTACACTTTTATTGGGGGTTTATGCTGCTTTACTACTGTTTTATGCTTCTTTATGTATTTGGAGTTTTGAATCAAGACAGAGGTTTTATTGTAGTGATTTGGAAGTTGGGTTTTGAGACAATGGTTGTAATGTTTTGACTGAACCACGCTGCTTATGAAATGATTTCAGTTTTCCACTGTTTGTATGTCTGTCTTGTAAATTATCTGTATCTTTTAACTATAATGCTTCACGAAAGTTAATGCATTCCCTTTGTGAGTGACCTTAACGGAGGTGGGGTGTTACACTTGGTATCAGAGTTGATGGTTACCAGATCAGATAAAAGTTTTTGAAAACTATTTTTCAAAAAGAAGTTTTAAAGAAGCATTTTCAAGAAAAGTGTTGTTTTATTTTGAAGGCATATTCTCCAAATCCATATGCACTATCTTTCTATCCTTTGTTTTGAATCTTTTCTTTTTGTTTCAGCATGTATGGGGATCTTAATGTTCCAGAGGGAGTCACAATACCGGGATGATTTCGTAGGTATTTGGAGGCCACAACACAAGTCGAAGGCCAAGGAAACGTTCCTTCAGCTGTACCTATCGTTCCTCCTCCTCCTCCGTGTATGAATGTTTTCTCGAAGATATGTTGAGACTTTCGAGCTATGGGTGGAAAGAACTTTAATGGGACTGAATCATTCGTGGAAGCAAGAAACTGGCTCAAGGAAAAAGAAGATTTGTTTGTTATCTTCGAAGTGGACGATAGGCAGAAGATACAGTTGGATGTATGGTTACTTGAGGACGAAGCCTCTTTCTGGTGGGAAGTTACTAATGCTGAGAGACCAGTTGAGACTTGGGAGGATTTCAGAATGAGATTTGAAATAAAGTTCCTCTCGCAAGCTGAACAAAGCCTACAAATGGAGAAGTTCTTAGCACTCAAACAGGAAAGCCTATCAGTTAAGGAATACGTCAACAAGTTCAACCAGCTGGTTAGATTCGGACTGGAGTTGGTAAACACTCCACATAAAAAGGCTCTCCATTTCGCTAAAGGGTTAAATGAGCCACTGCACGGCCTAGTTGTGTCCCATATACCTATGGGCGCGACCTATGAGAGATTGGTGGACATGGCACTGTTACAGGAGGAAAGCAAGGATGGGAAGAAAGAGGCGAAGATGGAAGAACCTCTAGACAAGAAAGTGGAGGGATCGCAGAATAAGAAGACGGATTCCAAGATGGGAAGGAAGAATAACAAACCCCGTGACAAGAGGTAGTGTAATTTTTGTGGCATACCTGGACATCTGGTTAAGGATTGCAAGAAGAAGAAGAGGAAGATGGGTGGTTGTTTTCAATGCGGCGAGACAGGACATATGGCCAAGGACTGCCCAAGAAGGCAAGGGAAAGGGCAGAGGACTGGGTCTACTTCTGGAGGGAAAATTCACGCTCTCACAGCACCTACGCGAGAAAGAGGTAGAAATATTTCTATTGAGAGTTTAGTTTATCTTTTTGATCATCCTGTTCGTACTCTTTTTGGTTCTGGCGCTTCGCACTCTTTTATATCTACTGCCCTAGTTGAATCTCTACACCTAGATACCAGCTTAGTAGAGGATCCCATGGTTGTTTCAAATCCAACTAGGGGTTTGTCTTATTTATCAATGATTTGTTTGGATTTCGAAATTTCTATACTAAGCGTTGGGTTTAGATGTAATGCTTACGTCTTGGGTTTCATGGGCTATGGGTTGATTCTAGGCATGGATTGGTTATCTAGTAATGGTGCCATCCTTGATTGTGAAAAGGGAGTGGTTAGACTTATGACTCGCCTCGGTAATACCCTCGAAATCTCTTCTAATCCTATGAATTCTTTTATGCTTAGCTACCAAGAATCTCTTGATGCGTCTGTTGAAAATTTGCAATCTGTTAGAGTAGTCCGTGAGTACTCGGATGTCTTTGAAGAAGTGAAGGGTTTACCTCCAAAGCGAGAGATAGATTTCCGCATATACCTAGTTGATATTGCAAAACCAGTTGCTTTACCTGTTAGACACATGGCTCCATGGGAAAGGAAGGAGCTCAACAAGCAAGCTAAAGAGTTGCTCGAAAAGGGGTTCATAAGGCGGAGTATGTCTGAATGGGTTTCTCCAGTAGTGTTCGCAACCAAAGCGGATGGTTCACTTCGCCTATGCATGGATTATAGGGAGCTAAACAAGCTGACCAAGAAGAATAGGCACCCACTTCCAAGAATAGACGACTTGTTCGACCAGCTCGTAGGTGCATCAGTTTTCTCCCAACTAGATCTGGCTACCGGATTTCATTAGCTTAGAGTGGCTGAAGACAGCATAGATAAGACCGCGTTCAGGACCCCGGATGGTTTCTTCGAATGGCTTGTCATGCCTTTCATCTTGACAAACGCACCCGCCTATTTCGTAGACTAGATGAGTAGGGTGTTTTGGGAGTTCCTTAATAAGTTTGTAGTGGTCTTCATGGAGGACATTTTGATTTTCTCAAAAAGTGAGGAAGAACATGCTTTGCATTTAAGGGAAGTTATGGATACTCTTCGAGCACATCGGCTGAAAGCAAAATTCTCCTAATGCCATTTTTGGAGAGAAGAAGTAGGGTTTCTTGAACATGTGGTGTCCAAAGAGGGGATAGCTATGGTTCCCGCAAAAGTAGTTGCGGTGCAGTATTGGAAGATTCCACAGAATGTAACCGAAGTACGAAGTTTTCTCGGACTAGCGGGCTATTACAGAAAGTTCATTAAAGACTTTGCGAAGATCTCAGCACCACTTACAAGATTGACAAAGAAAAACCTAACTTTCGCTTGGGATTTGGATTGTGATGTTTCTTTCCAACGATTGTAAAGGGCTCTAAAAACAGCCCTAGTTCTGACATTGCCTAATGGGGGTAAGATGTTTATGGTATACACAGACGCATGCGGTATAGGATTAGGCGCTGTCTTGATGCAAGAAGGCAAGATAGTTGGTTATGGGGGAAGGCAGTTGAAGGTACATGAGAAGAACTACCCAACTCATGATTTAGAACTAGCTACCATTGTTTTCGCTCTTAAGTCATGGCGTCATTACCTACAAGGAGAAAGGTTTGAAGTGTTTACCGACCATAAATCATTAAAGTACCTTTTCTCATAAAAAGATCTTAACTTAAGACAACAAAGGAGGATGGAATTTCTTCTCTCATACGATTTTGAGATTGCTTATACCCCTGGCAAGGGCAATGTGGTAGCAGACGCCTTAAGTAGGGAAAAGCTGACCTTAAGTCCTCTCTTTGTGGAAAGGCAAAACTTAGAGTACATAGCAACCTTTGACTTTAGACCCTCTTTTGAGTTTGTACCTGGTTTGTTAGCAATGCTAGAGGTGCGCCCTACGCTTTTGGACTCAATAGAAACCGCGCAACATGAAGACCCTCAGATAGTTGATATGATGGATAAGTTAATTAGAGGTGAGACTTCTAGCCACCTCAATAGATACTCCATAGATGACAAGGGTTGGTTGAGATGGGATGGAAGACTATGTGTCCCACAAGCTAGGGATTTTGTGAAGACAGTTCTTGAAGAAGCACACCATTCTAAGTTGACCATACACCCAGATGGAGACAAGATGTATAAATACATAAAAAGGGTTTTCTTTTGGAATGGCATGAAGAAGGATGTAGCCGAATTCTTCTCTAAGTGCTTGATATGCCAGCAAATCAAGGCGGAGAAGAAGAAGCCTGGTGGTTTGCTTCATCCTCTAGAGGTCCCACAGTGGAAATGGGATAGCATTTCGATGGACTTTATAGATGGGTTGCCTTGGTCAAGAAGGGGCAATACCAGTATTTGGGTAATAGTTGATAGGCTCACTAAAAGCGCCCATTTTATACCAGTTAAGAGTAGGAGGACTGCCTCATCGTTAGCCTCCATTTATCTTAAAGAAGTAGTTCGACTGCATGGGATACCCTCTGGCATAGTAAGTGATCGAGATCCTATCTGTACGAGTGAATTTTGGAAGAGTTTGCAAGAGGCTGTAGGCACACAACTATGCTTAAGCACTGCCTATCACCCTCAAAACTATGGTCAGACTGAAAAGGTGAGCAGAGTATTAGAAGATCTTTTGAGATTGTGCATTCTTGATTTTGGAGGAACGTGGGAAGATCATCTTCCTTTGGTGGAGGTCACCTACAACAATAGCTACCAAGCCACCATAGGCATGGCACCCTCTGAGGCCTTATATGGAAGACCATGCCGATCACCAACTTGTTGGTGGGATTCTACAGACAAGCTCGTACTTGGGCCCGACATGATCAGAGAAACTTCAGAGAAGGTAGACTTGATATGAAGACGGATGAAGACCGCACAAGATGGACAGAAGTCCTACACGGATAAAAGAAGGACCGACCTTGAGTTTGAGGTTGGAGAAAAGGTTTTCCTTAAAGTATCTCCTTTGAGGAATGTCATTCGCTTCGGATCCGTAGGAAAATTGGCACCAAAATTTGTAGGACCATTTCCTATCATTGAGAGGATTGGGACGATGGCTTATAGAGTAGAGCTTCCCGAAAGATTGGCTGGAGTTCATAATGTTTTTCATATTTCTCATCTACGAAAGTGCTTACATGAGTCTGTGGAAGTTGTGGAGCCAAGCATACTATAGGAAGTAAAAGTGGAATGAGAAGGACGGTGAGAAGAGTTCCAACTCGTATATTGGGAACAGAAGTTAAAAAGCTACGCAATCGTGAGGTCAAGCTAGTTAAAGTACAATGGAGCGACGCTGAAGAAGACGCGACTTGGGAGACTGAAGACAAGATACGCGCCGCTTACCCTTTTCTTTTTTAGGGTACATCATTGATCTCTTTTTCCATAAGTTTATGCAAGCTTGTATCTATCTTTTAAGTATATCTCCTCGTTCCTATTCTTGATACTTAATTGGAAACCAATGGATGTAAACATGTATTTGAAACATGTTATGATTGATGGTTGCAAGTGGTTGCTAGTGGTTGCTCGTGGATGCATATACACACACATTAGGTACTAGATCGGCTCAGTCACTTTCATATTGCATATGCATATATGTATTTGTATATGGATTGAAACGTGATGTGATATCATATGGATGTTGCATTTGTATGAATGACTGTGCACTCATGTAGAAGTTATAAAGTACGATTAGGAATAAGTGCATACATGATGGACTCATGGCACTGACATAATTCGCATTAAGGAGGTCATCTGAATCAGTAGACCGCCTGATTTTGCATTGGATAAGGACATATACACACACTATGCATATAATCATGAAAGCATTAAAATATTTTTTTAGGACAATGGATGTCTGTTATTGATGGCTGAGTGGATGGATATTGGATGTTAGGATACATTCTTCTTAACTCAGAGATTTCGAGGACGAAATCCTTTAAGGAGGGGAGAATGTAACACCCCGTAATTTCTATAAATATTAAAATTAACAAATTTAAGGACACTTGATTTTGAAAAGAAGAATTAAGTGAAACGGGTTATGCCATTGCGTTCGTCTCGGAATTATGCTTGAGATAGAATTCGAGTATGCGTAAATCGGGCTCCGTACGAAGAAGTTATGGAGCTTAGACGATTTCAAGTTTAAACCGAAATTAAATTAAAATATTAATTAATAATCTAAAACCAGTTCGAATTTCAAAAACAGAAGAATTGGGTTGAGTGGGAAATTTCCCGCTCGGAGGTGTCAAACCCCCCCCCCCCTCCCCAAAGGGGGAGTCGACACAGGTGTCGACCCCCTATAGGGGAGTCGATCCCTGTCGGCCAGGTTGGGCTGACGTGTTCAGGTGACGATTTTTTTGAGTTTAGGGCTTATGTGGCTTCGTTTGTTTGGCTGAGTGATGTATCATTGTGAATTGGATGGTTTAGATTGATCCTAAACTAATCTAAGGGCTCTAATTAATCCTACAGATCTATAAATACATATCTAAACTTAACCCTAACATCATAACCCTATTCTATGGTTCCACCATGTTGTCCATCTCTAAACTGGCCTAGCCTCCTTCTTCTCCAAACTAGAAATCAAATTGGAGAGCTTCAAATTAAAGTAAAGGTTTTCCGCTTCAATCAAAAAAGAGAGATTAGAAACGCTACAACGTCAAATAATTCTCTCTTTTTATAATCCTATCGCTGTAAGTTCAGTTGTTATTCAGATTTGAACACATAATAGAAATCATAACTGTATTGAATCGAATCTAGAACTATGCCTAATTGTGATGATAACCAATTCCGATTCATTCTTATTCTTTTGTCAAATCTGAGATTACCTATGCCTATGAGACTATTACTAGTGATACAATTGAATCTATATTGTTGTACATCAAATTGGTGATTCTTTTATGTTCAGTTCTATCGAATCTTTATGCCTATGATGTAACTTGCTCAGTTTGCTCATATTTATAGTTAATGTACAACAAATCTATTGGAACCATGATTCTTGTGTTTGGTACACCTTTACATGATTATTCTCTTATGTCAATTCTTGCGTTTCTTCTCTACTCCCCTTTTTGTTTTATTTTATGGATACTATGTTAATTTGAAACCTAGTTCGAATCTTGTTGTACGTACGATTGAAACGCGGGGAATTGGGTATAACTTAATTGAGTAATTTTGGGCATAACAAATAAATGTGACATAACTTGAATTGACTACACTTGTGGATAATTGACATGTAAACTTGGACATGAATGGTAAATATGTAAATTGGTTAAAAGATGAATATGCCTAACCCGAGGTTAGATTGAGTTGTGGTGTAAGACTGCCCGGAACCACCTGGCACATCCAGAAACCGCAACAACAGGTCTAATGAGAGAGGTTAGCGCATCAAGCCCAAACCCCGAGGTTAGAATGAGTTTGCGGTAGAAGTCTACCTGGAACCGCCAGGCACATCCAGCAACCGGAAATAATAGTTCTCATGAGAGGTTGGTGCATTAATAAATCAATTAGTGCCAATGAACAGACATGCTAAGAATGCTAAGGTTAAGTAACATATGAATAGGCGACACTTAACCAATACAACACGATAATTAAACAAATGGGTGAGGTTAGGTTAAATTGAGAACACTTAACCGTTATAACATGTTGGTTAGGAAACCCTAGTAACAAGGACCCATTTCAGCAGTAACCCACATAGATGTATCACGATACCCTGAAATAGGCAGGGTAGGGCACGATTACTGGGCTGATTATAAGCGGTCAAAATAGCGGCATGTTGTGCGTCAGTGTAGGTTCCGACGGAGTACGGGCGTGCACATACTCCGGAGTGGGAAAATCAGGCACTGGGCATTAGTAGTTATACACTGTGCATCTTGAATTGTGTCGGGTCGCCATTATAGGGATTGATACACCCCATGGTGGGACCAGCACAAGTATCTACAAACAAGCAGGGTCGAATGACATAAGTAATAAATAGATGCGAGTAGAAGACGATCGATAAAGGGATCATTTTATTATTAACACATGAGGCTAGTTGAAACAATTGTTAGTAGGTGCAGAGAAATGGAAATGGGTGCGATAGCATATTCAGTTTATCTTGCCTTATCTTGTCTTATGTTATCTTGTAACTATAGTATTGTCTTATATTCGGTTTATTCATGTCATGATCCTTTTTCTTGTTTACATGCTGAAAATCACTAGGCTTACCAGGCTTTATGTTTGACCCGTTTTCTTTCGGTCCCCCCCTCCGGTCGACAGGGATGGAATACTTCAGCTTAGTTCAGACCTTTTCCAACTTGAAGAGAGTAGATGTATTGCTTGGTTTCTCTTTTCTTGGGCTATGGCTGTGGTTACACTTTTATTGGGGATTTATGCTGCTTTACTACTGTTTTATGCTTCTTTATGTATTTGGAGTTTTGAATCAAGACAGAGGTTTTAATGTAATGATTTGGAAGTTGGGTTTTGAGACAATGGTTGTAATTCTTTTACTGAACAACGCTGCTTATGAAATGCTTTCAGTTTTTCCGCTATTTGTATATCTATCTTGTAAATTATCTGTATCTTTTAACTATAATGCTTCACGAAAGTTAATGCATTCCCTTTGTCGGTGACCTTAACGGAGGTGGGGTGTTACACATCCAAAACTATCACAAACAGAAACACACACAGTATTTGAAACAAAAATAATTTTAAATTCTAGTAGATATAACTTTCATTTTAAAATTTTATTTGCCTTAGAATTTTGGTGTGTTTCTCATCATCTTTCATGACTTGATATGATTTATTTGTATATCCATCTGTGTTTAGACAGCTTGTGATATTCACAGTGATACACTGTAAATACCAGTGCTTACACACACACACACACACACACATATATATATATAATCTACACATGGACTATACATGTATACACATACATTGTATGTATATACACATACTATAGTACAGGGATTGGAAAATTATTCTGAATGACTACATATACACACGTGTATAAATATACACGCACGCACTGCCTTGCCAATGAAAACGCAATATAACAACTGAGGAGCAGCCATGTGGACCAACTCGAATCAGTTCACATATATGATCAACATGCATATATGGACGAGCAAAATAAAGTGTTGGCAAGACAAAGTGGTTGAGCATAAGGTAACACAGCATATACAAATGCAGATCATCATGCAGAGCACAGATGCACTCCAACTTTGAAGAAATACAAACACATGCCAAAATTTGTCGAGCCATATTGGTAAGTCAACAATCAAGATTCAGCATACAATCATGTTTGCATTTCATGGCCATGATAGCAAATAAGAGGACAACAACAAACAGTCAGAATGTGAAACTCAAGTGTGCAGATGCAAAAATGGTAGAGTCTACAAGTGCATGTGGAACAAGGGTCAATACTACATGGTTCAAAGTGCACAAACCAGTGATGTCACCAAGAAAATAGATTATTAAAACCAAAATATGGATCAAGCGGGGAAAGTGGTCAAGACAGTGGTGAAGCTAGCACCAAGTCACACAACAATGCCAAACACAAAATGAAACAGCCAAACTCAAGGAAAATATACACCTGGATAGTCATGTGTAATGTAAGTACAAGGCAAATGGAAAACTTAGGCAAGTGCACATAGCAGTCGACATTCAAAACAAAAGGAAAATGGATTTGAAGTGTGAATTTGCTAGTTTCAGAAGAAATGATAAAGGGTACATCTGTTCTTATCAGTTTCATACACTAAAAAGTGCATCAATCAGATAGGAGAAAAGAAATACACATCTGCACATATCAGTGTATTAGTTCGAAATCAGCATGGACATTTCAAAGTGAGGCTTCAACTAAAGTTTACATGCATGGAAACATGGACAAGAAGTAACATACATTCGGCAACAAGTTTAAATGCATCCAGAGATGACAGTATAATTGATTGGCAGATTTAACATTTTTTGGCAATAATATAATCAATGTTTTCGCCAAAACTTATCAATATTTCTTTCTTGAAAAAGAATCACGCAAGGGACCAGATGATGTCTATTTTATTTCCAAGATTTGTTTACTTGTTTAAAGCATATATGATATGATTATTCAACATGAATGAGTAACAGGAAATTCAAGTGTTTCCTGTTTTTGGGTCGAATATTAATTCAAGTCAACATGAATAGGCACAACATTTTAACAACAAACATTTTTGGAAAAACATTAATTTCTGGTTTCAAATCATTTTCCAAAAATATATAGTGCGAAATTGAGGGAGCAAATTATTTTTTCCAGATTCTTTGAAGACCAAAATCATGTCTTGGTTCATCAAAAGATTCACACAACATTCAAAGCCAAGAATACAAATTAAAGAATCGGAGCAGTAAAGGAAACACGCACAAATCAAGTCAAGCCAATCACATGAAATCAGAGAGTGTTTATAGGGTGTCATTACCCTATATATTCACCACTTCATCACTGGCTTAAGGGATGGAAACCAAGCATCACAAAAATCAAGATCAAAAGGAATCAAAATACTCACATTTTTTCTTGGGGTTTCGATCAACTCTAGAATCCAAATCGATCGAGTAAGAAACAGAAAGCATAAAAGCAATCGTGGACACCACTACTTCTTTTTCAGCAATCGCGATCGACTTTGGAGAATCAAGGAAAAACCCTAATCCCCAAATTTACAAGCCCCCATTTTTATTCTCTAGACCAAAGAGAACGGGCTTAACCAATTGCAAGGAGGCCGGCCTAGTCAACTAGTTTCAAGGGGAGGCCAATTTTCTTTTTTAAAAGGCTAGGGTTTTTAGTGTGTCTTTATTTTACATTGTTTTTGTACTTTATTTTTGTAATCACCGAATAGTTTTCTGGTGTCTGTCATAATAGGTGATCTAGTTAAGGTTTTAACTAGCAGTTTACAAGAGTATGTAAAAACTAGGATTTACCAGCTATGGGTTTGTAGCTAAGGGAAAATCTGATCTAGGGGATATCGATCAGTCTAGGGTTTTGAGCATAGGATTAGAATAGGAGCGAGGGATTTGCGAGTTTGCATTGTCTCGTAAGCGGGATCTGTTCTATTACCTAGTAGAAACCTTAGGAATGCAATAGTAGGCAGGATTTTGCCAAAGCTGGGTATATCTGCATGTTATTTACTTCCTGCTTCTATACTCTCTGCTGCTATCTATTCTATGAATTTTTAATATCCCGTAAAAACTGTGATAAACCCTATTCACCCCCCTCCCTTCTAGGGTTAATCTAGATCCAACAAGTGGTATCAGAGCTTGGTATTTTATTAACTCTAGAGTCATGGTGTTCTCTAGTTGTCAGTGTTCTGAGAGTCAGTCAGTGATATTCCAATTATTTTCAATGGGACAAATTTTTTAGTTTGGAAATCGAAAATCCAATCTTATTTAAAATCTGTTAATTTTGAATATTGGAATATTATTGAAAATTTGGGAGATATGTTCGATAAGAGAAATAAGGTTTTCAATGCTCATGCTATGCATATTATTTATTCCTATTTTGGTAATGACCAATTAAATTTTATCTCTTATAGTTTGACTGCGCAGGATATCTGGAAAACTCTCGACAAGTTGTGTGGAACATACAACAACTGCTCAAAATCCCAGAAGGTCAACTCAGATTTAGATCTATGCTTGAAAGGAGAAGCAGATGAAAATTCAGATGGATCAGATGATGGGGACTCAACAGACAATGAAACAGAAAATTTTTCTTATGAATATTTGGTGTATATATGTGTTGAATTAACAAAATATGTTGATAATCTCCATTTGAAAAACAAATCTTTGAAACCTAAGAATCATGAGTTGACCAACAAAATTAACTATTTGGAATCAAAACTTTCAAATGTCATGAAATTAGAAAATCCTGATTGTGAAAACTGTTTGAAATTGAAAAATGATCTCGTTCATCTCAATACAAATATTCAAAAACTTGAGAATGATATTCTGATCTTAAAATAGAACGAGCTTGTGTTATTAAGATCGAACAATATTCTACAAAAGGAATTTGGAAATTTTAAGACTACCAAAAATTCCAAACATGAAATTGCTGAAAAAGAAGGCTTATTGAAATCTGATTTGATTTTGAAAGTGTTAGAAAATGAAATTGTGAAATTCAAGAAATTTGTAAAACTTGAGTTTGAAAAGCAAAAACATTTAGAATTTGAAATCTCTGAGTCTCAAGCCAAAATCAAATTACTTGAATCTGAAAATTTGGTTTTGAAACAACTTGATACTAAAAGAAAGATCACTAATAATCATTGTTCAGATTTAATCAACAAAAACAGTGATCTTAAATCCAAAATTCAACGATTAGAATCAACTTGCGAAAAAATCTCTAATGGGGAAAAAATCTTTGAATATGTTGTTACAAAATCAAGTTCCTATAGGAAATAAATGTGGTATTGACTTTGGGAAAATAAATGTTTTTGAAAACAGTAATTCAAATGGTTTTAAAAATTCTTCAGAAAGTTTCGAAAAGGGTCATATTGAAAATTTGAACTCTCAAAATCTCAACAGTTATTTAAATCCCAATCAAGGTGGGAACTTGTTCTATCACAATCCAATTAAACGATTTTGGACCCCAAAAGGAAATAAAACAAGTTTGGTTAAATATAAACAGATCTAGGTCCTTAAAGGCACTTTAGTGAATTCTAATCGATTGTTGTACAAACAGGTTTTGGGTACCGAAAGTCGTGAACACATTTCAGAGCGGTTTTACAAATTTTGTTAGACCACTCAATCTTATAAACTGTTAGGTACCGGAGTAGGCTGTGTAAAAGAGATCTGAATTCAAATTGTTCCATAATTCTATACCATTTAGAGTTCCTTAGCCAAGATTGTCTGAGTTGGAGATCCACAACATCTATTGTAAATATGGAATGATCTCTTAACTCATCTCTATTAATATTTTCTTTGTTTTATATTCTCTTTTTTTAAATTGATTCAAGTGATCTCAAATAAACCGATTTAATTTTTGGATCATGAATATCTCTCAAGCTTGATGTAAATTTTCTATAAATTTCTCTTGTGCTTGTCAGAGATAATTGTGAAAAATTCTTGGAAAACATGGTTTTAAAACTCACTGTTATTTCATGATCATTTGATTTGAATATGTGTTTGTTGAAATTATTAATTCGTGAATCTCACGATTTAAAATTTATAATCGGGTGTGATCGATTCACTGAATCCTGATATTTTCATATTCCTTCAAATGATTTAAAATAAGCTATATTTTGAATCTTGTGTCATGAATCATCTTTTGTGACTGTTAGAAATATTTGTGAAATTTTTTCTTAACAAGACTGCTTTAAAATTTGTTTGATTTGCTTCTTTGATAAAATTAATCGCTTTTGAAAATATTTTGATGACTACTTGTTTTGGTCAAAATTGTCTACTGCTCTGATAATGGAATTAATTTGATTGATTAGTTAATCTTGTTTGCTTGGGCTTTATAACTGGATATTGTTGTCTGAGATACTCTTGTCAGTCATTAGTGTCATTTTAAAGTTTTCGTTAATAGAGACAACAAGTGGTATCAGTCATTCATGCTCTGAAATTTTTCTCACTCATCTGTTTTGACCCTGTATAGATTCCACACATTTTTTTCTTTGTATAAATCTTGTTAAATCCCTCTTGTAATTGATTTTTCAATTTTAAAATCATTTATTGATTCATTCAGAAATTGAAATCAATAACCAAATTGAACTGTATTTAGAATTCATCAAAATTATGATTAGATTTGGAAATTGTGACGAGTTGTGACTGTAGTATATTTCACAACAAGAGGAGATTTTATTTATATTTTCATGATGATTGAATAGTTTGTATAATATCTTTGAATTGGCGAATATTTCACGAACATCTCCTTTATCTACCATTATTCTGTCATCTATCATGATTTTATATTAATGTGGAGTGTTTAATATTTTAAAAAAAATCAATCTTGAATAAACAATGTGATGGAATTGTGGTTATATTATTTTTTAGAATTAGTGATAATTGAAAATTTTCAAAGATCCCGGTACAGTTGAGCATATTTCATAATATGATTAATTTAGAAATTTATTTCACAAACCATTTCTGTACCTACCACATTTCTATCATCCATATTGGTTTTATATACTAAGGAGTTTTCTCTTGAATCTAAAAATAATGAAAATATAATATTCATAAGTGTTTCTCTAACCTCATTTAAAAATCCAAGCTCTGGTCATGCATGGTTATGAGATTACTTATTTTTAAGCTGCAACTGACCTCATTTAAAAATCCAAGATCTGGTTATGCGTGGTCAGTGTGCTCTTAAGTAAAAAGAAAAGAAAATAATTTGCAATAAATAAAATTTTATATGAAATTCTCCTTAGTGTGTAAAACCCAGCCAATCAATTCTTTTTTTAATTTGTGAAATGTGTTAATATCTTATGATGTATTATGATTTATTGATTGATATCTATTGGGATATGAGATTATTTAATTGCATCACTTAAATTAAATCTGTAATTATAGTCCAAATCCATCACTGTGTTTGTCCTCAAATTTTTTTAAAAATATTATTTGAAAATAATTGGAATTCGTATTTTTAAAACTCTCTCCATTTATATAAATTTCATCATAAATCCGTCATTCTCTACAATGTGAAATTTGCCACTTGTTCTTAGAATAGTATGAGTTTTGTTTGATTAATTGAGATTTATTATGATTATTCTCTCTCTTAAGCTGATTATATGTTTTTAGTCAATTATTTCATCACTATTTTAATTTCTGTATCCTTTTGATGATAACAAAAGGGGGAGAATGGGTTAAGATTTTGATCGATAGTGAATGTTCTTTGAATATTTTAATATTGAAGTGTCAATTATTGATATTCACTCATGCACATATTTAAGGGGAGTTTTGTTGTAGGGGGAGCATTCAAATAGGATGAGTTCAATAATCCACTGTCAAACACATTTATTATAATAATATTCAAAATCTTATTTTATGTTTGTTATCATCAAAAGGGGGAGATTGTTGTATCTAACAATTCTATGATTTTTGTTTGATGATAACAAACATATGATATTATTTAAATGTGTTTGTAATTGTACTATTTTATATTACATTTCACAGAAATAAATAATTATTGAATAATATACCATTGTACACAATTGAATATTCACAGTATATTTATTTAATTAAATATTTTGTTTCAATCAAATTTGTTTTATTACAAATATCAGTACAATCTTCTCATTCAGTATATTTGCTCACTACAATCATCACTCAATACGTTCATTGTCACTTATACATTCACTTAGTTACTGTTATTGTCTAGTCTTCTGACTTCACAGCTTTCAGTCAGTCCAGTCATCCACAGCTGTCACATACAGAAACACACACAGTATTTGAAACATAAATAATTTTAAATTCTAGCAGATATAATTTTTATTTTAAAAATTTATTTGCCTCAGAATTTTGGTGTGTTTCTCATCATTTTTCATGACTTGATCTGATTTATTTGTATATCCATCTGTGTCTAGACAGCTTGTGATATTCACAGTGATACACTGTAAATACCACAAGGTAGACAAATCGTCCATAGTGCTCATATATATATATATAATCTACACATGGACTATATATGTATACACATACATTTTATGTATATACACATATTATAGTACAAGGACAGGAAATCTATTCTGAATGTCTACATATACACACGTGCATAAATATACACGCGTGCACTGCCTCGCCAATCAAAACGCAATATAGCAACTGAGGAGTAGCCACGTGGACCAACTCGACTCAGTGCACATATATGATCAACATGCATATGTGGATGAGCAAAATAAAGTGTTGGCTGCCAAAGTGGTCGAGCACAAGGCAACACAGCATGTATAAATGCAGACCAGCATGCAGAGCACATATGCAATGCAATAAGGCAACTTTGAAGAAATACAAACACATGTCAAAATGTGTCGAGCCAGATTGGCAAGTCAACAATCAATATTCAGCATATAATCATGTTTGCAGTTCATGGCCATGACAACAAATAAGAGGACAACAACATATAGTCATAATGTAAAACTCAAGTGTGCAGATGCAAAAATGGTCGAGTCTACAAGTGCATGTGGAACAAGGGTCAATACTGCATGGTTCAAAGTGCACAAACCAGTGAAGTCACCAAGAAAAGAGACTATCAAAACAAAAATATGGATCAAGCGGGGAAAGTGGTCGAGACAGTGGTGAAGCTAGCACCAAGTCAAACACAAAGTGAAACAGCCCAAACTCAAGGAAAATAGACAGCTAGATAGTCATGTGTAATGCAAGTACAAGGCCAATGGAAAACTTAGGCAAGTGCACATAGCAGTCGACATTCAAAGCAAAAGGAAAATGAATTTGAAGTGTGAATCTGCTAGTTTCAAAAGAAATGATAAACGGTACATCTGTTCTTATCAGTTTCATACTCTACAAAGTGCATCAATCAGAAAGGAGAAAAGAAATATACATCTGCACATATCTGTGTATCAGTTCGAAATCAGCATGGACATTTCAAAGTGAAGCTTCAAGTAAAGTTTACATGCATGGAAACATGGACAAGCAGTAACATATATTCGGCAACAAGTTTAAATGCATCCAGAGATGACAATATAATTGATTGGCAGATTCAACGTTTTTTGGCAATAATATAATCAATTTTTTCGCCAAAACAAATTTATATTCCTTTCTTCAAAAAGAATCACGCAAAGGACCAGATGATGTCTATTTTATTGCTAAGATTTGTTCACTTGTTTAAAGCATATATGGTATGAACATTCAGCATGAATGAGTAACAGGAAATTCAAGTGTTTCTAGTTTTTGGATCGAATATTAATTCAAGTCAACATAAATAGGCACAACATTTTAACAGCAAACATTTTTGGAAAAACATTAATTTATGGTTTCAAATCGTTTTCCTAAAATATACAGTGCAAAATCGAGGGAGCAAATTATTTTTTCCAGATTCTTTGAAGACCAAAATCATGTCTTGGTTCATCACAAGATTCACACAACATTCAAAGCGAAGAATACAAATTAAAGAATCCAAGCAGTAAAGGAAACACGCACAAATCAAGTCAAGCCGATCACATGAAATCAGAGAGTGTTTATCGGGTGTCTTTACCCTATATATTAACCACTTCATCACTGGCTTAAGGGATTGAAACCAAGTATCACAAAATTCAAGACCAAAAGGAATCAAAATACTCACATTTTTTCTTGGGGTTTCAATCAACTCCAGAATCCAAATCGATCGGGTAAGAAATAGAAAGCATAGAAGAAATCGTGGACACCACTACTTTTTCAACAATCGCGATTGACTTTGGAGAATCAAGGAAAAACCCTAATCCCTAAATTGATAAGCCGTCATTTTTATTTTCCAGAGGCCAAAGAGAACAGGCTTAACCAATTGCAAGGAGGCCGGCCTAGTCAACTAGTTTCAATGGGAGGCATATTTTCTTTTCTTTAAAAGGCTAGGGTTTTTAGTGTATCTTTATTTTACATTGTTTTTGTACTTTATTTTTGTAATCATCGAACAGTTTTCTGGTGTCAAACTAGGTAATATAGTTAAGATTTTAACTAGCAGTTTACTAGAGTCTGTAAAATCTAGGGTTTACCAGCTACGAGTTTGTGGCTAAGGGAAAATCTGATCTAGGGGATATAGATCAGTCTAGGGTTTTGAGCGTAGGATTAAAATAAGTGTGAGGGTTTGCGTGTTTACATGGTCTTGTAAGCGGAATCTATTCTATTACCTAGTAGAAACCTTAGGAATGCAGCAGTAGGCAGGATTTTGCCGAAGCTGGGTATATCTATGTGTCATTTACTTTCTGCTTTTATATTCTCTATTGCTATCTGTTCTATGAATTTTTAATATCCCGTAAAAACCGTGATAAACCTTATTCACCTTCCCCTCTAGGGTTAATCTAGATCCAACATCCCTATGATTTTAGTATTTCCTATATATTCCAGGAAAAGGTACTATGGTGGAAGATGTCTTAAGTAGGATTCAAGTTGGACTTGTAGCTATGCTTCTAAAGTGGAATAAAATGGAGTATTTGGCTGAGTTTGATTCCAGTCTTCAATGTGAACTGGAGCCTAAAATGTTAGCCGGTTTATCCACCAGACATATGCTTATCGAGTGAATTGGAACTAGTCAGAAGAGAGATGCTAAGCGAGTAGGCATTTTGGATAAGATTGAGATGGGAGTTGATTATGAGGAATTGAAGCGATGTAAGATCGACCGAGATGGTTGGCTTTACAAGGATGGTCGGTTATATGTCCCTGATATTGATGGGCCTCGAGAGGGAGTTTTTGAGAGAGTGTAATCATTTTAGACTAACTGTCCATCCTAAAAGTAATAAAATGTATTAGGATATGAAAGGAACAAACTCCCAGGAAGTTATGAAGAGTGATGTGGGTAAGTTAATCTCGAAATTTACGAACTGCCAATTAGTAAATGCTGAGCAGAAGAAACCGAGTTAACTGCTTTAACTATTAGAGAACCCAAAATGGAAATAGAAACATATATCTGTGGATTTCATTAATTGGTTACCATAGATTAAGGAAGATTATGATAGTATTTGGTGGTACTGGATAGGATATCCAGGAGAGCAAGATTCATAACTATCCAGTCTACTAAAATGGCATCGAAATTTGCCGAATGTTATGTGAAATGAAATGTTCGATTCCATGGTGTACACAAGGGAATAGTAAGTGATAAGAATCCATGGTTTACCAGTGGATTATGGAAGGGTTTCCAAGAGAGCCAGGGACTAAGCCACAACTGAGCACAACTTACCACCTTAGACGGATGGACATACCGAGATAGTGAATCAGATTTTGAAAGACGTACATAAAGCTTGTATTTTGGATTTTTGAGGATCTTGGGATGATCATGTTCATTTGGTGGAGTTTTCTTATAACAGTTGTTATCAAGCAAGTGTCGACGTAGCACCTTAAGAAGCATTGTATGGAAGACCATGTAAAACACCATCTTGTTAGTAGGAAGCATGAGAGAAGGTGATACTTGGTCCAGAGATGACTAGGGATACATCAAATAAAATAGAGATCATTCTCCAATGAATGAAAGCTTCTCGAAATCGATAGAAAAGCTATGTTGATAGCAGAAGAAAAGATTTGAAATTCTCCATTGGGGATATAGAATTTGTGAATGTTTTTCCTTTTAGGAATGCAGTTTGATTTGGAAGGAAAGGCAAGTTGGCTCTGAGGTTTGTCAGGCCATTTTTTATCGTCGAAAGGATTGGGATTTTGGCCTATACAGTGGACCTACCTTTGAAGATGACGGGGTCGCACAATGTGTTTCAGATCTCTTATCTATAGAAGTTTGTGCACGAATCGGGGATTCTAATAGCATTGGATCATCTTGAAGATTTAGAGATACAACCAGAAATCTCAGGACCTTATAACCGCTTTAAATCATGGGAAATGATATGAAGAAGCTTAAGAGAAAGGTAGTTATGCTAGTTAAGGTACAATGGAGCGAGGATGATGGCGAATGCGCATAGAAACTGAGGATAGTATGAAGCGATCATGCCCAGAACTCTTCAAATGGTGTGTTCTATTTTTCGCTTCTATTTGCATTATTATATCTTATACTATTAAAATCCCATATGTTAGTCTAAGGCATTATTTGCATGGATTATTGGGTTCTAGATTTCGTGATAGGTAGGATGCTCGTAGGTGGTAGGCATGCAGGAAACTACGTTTGCGTGGGATTTAAATGGCGAAATTCCTAAAGGGTAGAATGTAGCGACTATGTTTACGTTTCATGTTTTATTTATCATAGGATCGTAAAATAATTCTATTCAACTCTTATAAGGTCGATTCATTCTTATATTATGAAATATGGTTGTTCATGATGTTTTACACATCTATGGTTATTGCTGAATTATTATGTGACCATTTTACCTTCAGGTATCTTGTTTTGGCCTTAACTTTTGATTGGTGCGTAATTTAATGCACTAAACTGTTCCATTGGATCGAGAATATGATTTTTCATTCTGTAAAGTAGTCACATAAGCAATTTGACTAAAGGGTTGAGACATATGGCAATTTTAAGTTTCTAAAACTATTGGGTGGATTTTGAGATAGCTAATGGGCTGAGATTAGTTAGCCCATTATGTTGTATATGACATTGTTGTATACACAATTATATGATTTTTGTTTGATGATAACAGACAAATATATATTAATATGAATGTGTTTGTTATTGTACTGTTTCATATGTTCATCACAGACAGGAATATAATATTTATATTTAAACATAATACATCTATAAAGAAATTCAAATATCTACACAGTAATTTGTTTAAATATAATATTTTATTTCAGTATTTATAACTGTAAAAATGTATAACTCCAACTATTTGTACACTTCACTAATAATTTTCATTCCAATACATTTCAGTACATATCAAGCCCTTACTACAACACTCAACAATCATACAGTCACTCAGTCGTACATTTTCATATATACATTCTTTTTACACACATTGCTTCATCTTCTATCTTGTATCTTTAGTCTTCTGTCTTCACAGTCAGTCCAGTCTTCATACCTGTCATGTACAGAAACACACACGCAGTATCTAGAACAGAAATAATTTCTAAATTCTAGCAGATATAATTTTTATTTTAAAAATTTATTTGCCTCAGAATCTCGGTGTGTTTCTCATCATTTTTCTGACTCGGTTTGATTAATGACTGCATCTAGACAGCTTGTGATATTCACAGTGATACACTGTAAATATCACAAGGCAGAAAACATATGTATATACGATGCAGGGACAGGAAGACTGACGGCAGCATATAAACACGTGTAAAAATATACACGTGTGCACTGCCTCGCCGATCAGTGTGCAACTGAGGAGCAGCCATGTGGACCAACTCAACTTAGTGCATATCAATACAAGACTGTGAAGCAAGAACCTAAATGGCCGAGCAACACAAATATGGTGAAATGTGTCAAGTTCAAGTCGAATGCAAAACTGAGTAGCATGAATAAACATGGCAGATCAGCTAAAAACTACATGGCAGATCAGCTTTTTTTTCAAGCAACTGTTTTAACATGGCAAATCACTTTCTTTTTAAACAAGCCCAATCACGTTTAGCAGTGCCAAAGTGTACAAGTGATCATATAGCAATACAGAAAAACACACAGCAACTTCAAAAACAGTTTTTACACATTTCAGTTCTAAGTGTACACAGCAAATACTGATTGAAGCAATCATCCATGAACACAACTGAAGTATCAATGAACCAGAACAGCAAGCATGGATTCATCATGAATGTCATTTCCAGTTTTCATGTTTTAAGTGATCAGCATTTACATAGCCAAAGTGGTCGAATTAACAATGTGCATTCATGAAACACAAATGGCCAAGCTTGTATGTACAAGTCATTGTCCAATTAGCAAAGGCATGGGTCATAACTGCTACAGCTCAATTAACAGACATTGGTGCAACTACAAACATGATAGTGGCAAGCATCAAGATGGTGAAACAATGTAAAGCATATAACTAGAGGTCAGATCAGACTGTACATGGTGGTGCAAATACGAAGTGTTACTGCAGGAAGTGGAAACAAGTGCATGTGCATACTTGCAGCTTATGGTGAAACAAGTGGAAGGTAGTCGAGACAGTGGCTAAGCATGATCCCAGCAGCATATACATGGGTCTTTTGTTGTGCAGATATGTTTTCAAGTGTGCAATTGACCAAGTGCAACAAAAACAATTCAAGCAACAAGTATGGTACAAATGTATGTATGGACAAATGCATGAGATCAGTTTCACAATCATGATTGCATAGGTATGCAACAATACTGGTTCAGACAGTAAGTGAAATTCAGATTCAAATGGATACGAGACAACTTAAAGTGGTGCACACAGCACCATAGTCACACTGCAATGAAAACAGGGCAACAATTCTTTGATTACACAAATGAATGCAAGGAAGATTCTTTCCAGTGGCAAACTCAAGCTAATTCAAACCACAAGTTAATACTTCAGGTTTCAGCAGTTCAAGTTAACATGAACATTGTGAAGACTAGCCTCAGGTTTAACAACAAAATGAGTACTTCGTGGAGCAGTAGGCAATCAATTCAAGTGAGGGTTCAACACTTTTTTTTTATGCATGGTGATTTTGTCTGGTTCAAGCAAAACAGTGATTAAAGTTGGCATAAAAATATCTCCGGATTTTCTTAACAGGTTTAAATGTTATTCCTGTTTTTGCACAATAAATTTTTGGAAAATCATTTAATTTTCCAGAAATTGGAGAAATCACTGTGAATGTATTTTGGCAAATAGTTTCCATCCAGATTTCACAAATCAGTTTTGGCAAGTGTATATAGTATGTTTTTTTATGCCAAAATCAAAATTTCCTTCCAGAATTTAAATTATGCATGGCACCAGAGGAATTCACGTTCACAGAAAAACAAAAGGGGAATGTTTCATTTTTTGGCAAGTATTTATTGTGGAAATCGAATTATGTTTTCCAAAAGTTCAGAGAGGTTTATAAAATCATGTCCAAGTCCATCACAGTAAATCACGCAAGCTTTTCAGTGCAAAGAAATCAAATTGAAACTGAGGACAGTCAAAAGGGGAAGTAGTTAAATCAGATCAAATCATTATTCGAAATCATAGATTGTATTAAGGATTATAATCCTATTTATACAACATCATTACATCATAGGCTAGGTGATTGAAATTGAGACCAACAATAATCAATTCAAGCAATCAAAGATCAAATTTTAGAGGACTTATAAATAGCTAGGGTTTCGATCCCGAGGCATCAGAACTGCAAATCGATCGAGGAAGGAAAACAAAGCATTGGAGCAATCAGAGAAACGACATCATCAATTCATCAAGCATCAATCCGATTGGGGATTACAAAGACCCTAGTTTTCTTTGAAGCCGTCGCCATATTTTTTCTCCAGAGGACAAAAGAGACTCGGGCAAAGTGAATTACAAAAGGGGCCGACCTACATGGAGTTAAACTAAGCCAAGTCTATTCTAAAGGGGAAAACCCTTCTAATTTAAACTCCTAGGGTTTTTAAATTTGTTTTAATTTGTATTGTTTTAATTTTGTTTTGTATTCGTTCCATATGAACAGTTTTCTAGAGTCTATAAAATTCTAGGGGATTCAGTTAGGGATTAACTAACAGTTTAATAGTGTCTGTAAAACTAGGGGAAAATCCGGTCTAGTGGATATAGACCAGTCTAGGGTTTTGAGCGTGGGATTAAAATAAGTGCGAGGGTTTGCGTGTTTACATGGTCTTGTAAGCGGAATCTATTCTATTACCTAGTAGAAACCTTAAGAATGCAGCAGTAGGCAGGATTTTGCCGAAGCTGGGTATATCTATGTGTCATTTACTTTCTGCTTTTATATTCTCTGTTGCTATCTGTTCTATGAATTTTTAATATCCCGTAAAAACCGTGATAAACCTTATTCACCTTCCCCTCTAGGGTTAATCTAGATCCAACATCCCTATGATTTTAGTATTTCCTATATATTCCAGGAAAAGGTACTATGGTGGAAGATGTCTTAAGTAGGATTCAAGTTGGACTTGTAGCTATGCTTCTAAAGTGGAATAAAATGGAGTATTTGGCTGAGTTTGATTCCAGTCTTCAATGTGAACTGGAGCCTAAAATGTTAGTCGGTTTATCCACCAGACATATGCTTATCGAGTGAATTGGAACTAGTCAGAAGAGAGATGCTAAGCGAGTAGGCATTTTGGATAAGATTGAGATGGGAGTTGATTATGAGGAATTGAAGCGATGTAAGATCGACCGAGATGGTTGGCTTTACAAGGATGGTCGGTTATATGTCCCTGATATTGATGGGCCTCGAGAGGGAGTTTTTGAGAGAGTGTAATCATTTTAGACTAACTGTCCATCCTAAAAGTAATAAAATGTATTAGGATATGAATGGAACAAACTCCCAGGAAGTTATGAAGAGTGATGTGGGTAAGTTTATCTCGAAATTTACGAACTGCCAATTAGTAAATGCTGAGCAGAAGAAACCGAGTTAACTGCTTTAACTATTAGAGAACCCAAAATGGAAATAGAAACATATATCTATGGATTTCATTAATTGGTTACCATAGATTAAGGAAGATTATGATAGTATTTGGTGGTACTGGATAGGATATCCAGGAGAGCAAGATTCATAACTATCCAGTCTACTAAAATGGCATCGAAATTTGTCGAATGTTATGTGAAATGAAATGTTCGATTCCATGTTGTACACAAGGGAATAGTAAGTGATGAGAATCCATGGTTTACCAGTGGATTATGGAAGGGTTTCCAAGAGAGCCAAGGACTAAGCCACAACTGAGCACAACTTACCACCTTAGACGGATAGACATACCGAGATAGTGAATCAGATTTTGAAAGACGTACATAAAGCTTGTATTTTGGATTTTTGAGGATCTTGGGATGATCATGTTCATTTGGTGGAGTTTTCTTATAACAGTTGTTATCAAGCAAGTGTCGACGTAGCACCTTAAGAAGCATTGTATGGAAGACCATGTAAAACACCATCTTGTTAGTAGGAAGCATGAGAGAAGGTGATACTTGGTCCAGAGATGACTAGGGATACATCAAATAAAATAGAGATCATTCTCCAATGAATGAAAGCTTCTCGAAATCGATAGAAAAGCTATGTTGATAGCAGAAGAAAAGATTTGAAATTCTCCATTGGGGATATAGAATTTGTGAATGTTTTTCCTTTTAGGAATGCAGTTTGATTTGGAAGGAAAGGAAAGTTGGCTCTGAGGTTTGTCAGGCCATTTTTGATCGTTGAAAGGATTGGGATTTTGGCCTATACAGTGGACCTACCTTTGAAGATGACGGGGTCGCACAATGTGTTTCAGATCTCTTATCTATAGAAGTTTGTGCACGAATCGGGGATTCTAATAGCACTGGATCATCTTGAAGATTTAGAGATACAACCAGAAATCTCAGGACCTTGTAACCGCTTTAAATCATGGGAAATGATATGAAGAAGCTTAAGAGAAATGTAGTTATGCTAGTTAAGGTACAATGGAGCGAGGATGATGGCGAATGCGCATAGAAACTGAGGATAGTATGAAGCGATCATGCCCAGAACTCTTCAAATGGTGTGTTCTATTTTTTGCTTCTATTTGCATTATTATATCTTATACTATTAAAATCCCATATGTTAGTCTAAGGCATTATTTGCGTGGATTATTGGGTTCTGGATTTCGTGATAGGTAGGATGCTCGTAGGTGGTAGGCATGCAGGAAACTATGTTTGCGTGGGATTTAAATGGCGAAATTCTTAAAGGGTAGAATGTAGCGACTATGTTTACGTTTCATGTTTTATTTATCATAGGATCGTAAAATAATTCTATTCAACTCTTATAAGGTCGATTCATTCTTATATTATGAAATATGGTTGTTCATGATGTTTACACATCTATGGTTATTGCTGAGTTATTATGTGACCATTTTACCTTCAGGTATCTTGTTTTGGCCTTAACTTTTGATTGGTGCATAATTTAATGCACTAAACTGTTCCATTGGATCGAGAATATGATTTTTCATTCTGTAAAGTAGTCACATAAGCAATTTGACTAAAGGGTTGAGACATATGGCAATTTTAAGTTTCTAAAACTATTGGGTGGATTTTGAGATAGCTGATGGGCTGAGATTAGTTAGCCCATTATGTTGTATATGACATTGTTGTATACACAATTATATGATTTTTGTTTGATGATAACAGACAAATATATATTAATATGAATGTGTTTGTTATTGTACTGTTTCATATGTTCATCACAGACAGGAATATAATATTTAAACATAACACATCTATAAAGAAATTCAAATATCTACACAGTAATTTGTTTAAATATAAAATTTTATTTCAATATTTATAACAGTACAAATGTATAACTCCAACTATTTGTACACTTCACTAATAATTTTCATTCCAATACATTTCAGTACATATCAAGCCCTCACTACAACACTCAACAATCATACAGTCACTCAGTCGTACATTTTCATATATACATTCTTTTTACACACATTGCTTCATCTTCTATCTTGTATCTTTAGTCTTCTGTCTTCACAGTCAGTCCAGTCTTCATACCTGTCATGTACAGAAACATACACGCAGTATCTAGAACAGAAATAATTTCTAAATTCTAGCAGATATAATTTTTATTTTAAAAATTTATTTGCCTCAGAATCTCGGTGTGTTTCTCATCATTTTTCTGACTCGGTTTGATTAATGACTTCATCTAGACAGCTTGTGATATTCACTGTGATACACTGTAAATATCACAAGGCAGACAACATATGTATATACGATGCAGGGACAGGAAGACTGACGGCAGCATATACACACGTGTAAAAATATACACGTATGCACTGCCTCGCCGATCAGTGTGCAACTGAGGAGCAGCCGTGTGGACCAACTCAACTTAGTGCATATCAATACAAGACTGTGAAGCAAGAAGCTAAATGGCCGAGCAACACAAAAATGGTGAAATGTGTCAAGTTCAAGTCGAATGCAAAACTGAGTAGCATGAATAAACATGGCAGATCAGCTAAAAACTACATGGCAGATCAGCTTTTTTTTCAAGCAACTGTTTTAGCATGGCAAATCACTTTCTTTTTAAACAAGCCCAATCACGTTTAGCAGTGCCAAAGTGTACAAGTGATCATATAGCAATACAGAAAAACACACAGCAACTTCAAAAACAGTTTTTACACATTTCAGTTCTAAGTGTACACAGCAAATACTGATTGAAGCAGTCATCCATGAACACAACTGAAGTATCAATGAACCAGAACAGCAAGCATGGATTCAGCATGAATGTCATTTCCAGTTTTCATGTTTTAAGTGATCAGCATTTACATAGCCAAAGTGGTCGAATTAACAATGTGCATTCATGAAACACAAATGGCCAAGCTTGGATGTACAAGTCATTGTCCAATTAGCAAAGGCATGGGTCATAACTGCTACAGCTCAATTAACAGACATTGGTGCAACTACAAACATGATAGTGGCAAGTATCAAGACGGTGCAACAATGTAAAGCATATAACTAGAGGTCAGATCAGACTGTACATGGTGGTGCAAATACGAAGTGTTACTGCAGGAAGTGGAAACAAGTGCATGTGCATACTTGCAGCTTATGGTGAAACAAGTGGAAGGTAGTCGAGACAGTGGCTAAGCATGATCCCAACAGCATATACATGGGTCTTTTGTTGTGCAGATATGTTTTCAAGTGTGCAAGTGACCAAGTGCAACAAAAACAAGTCAAGCAACAAGTATGGTACAAATGTATGGACAAATGCATGAGATCAGTTTCACAATCATGATTGCATAGGTATGCAACAATACTGGTTCAGACAGTAAGTGAAATTCAGATTCAAATGGATACGAGACAACTTAAAGTGGTGCACACAGCACCATAGTCACACTGCAATGCAAACAGGGCAACAATTCTTTGATTACACAAATGAATGCAAGGAAGATTCTTTCCAGTGGCAAACTCAAGCTAATTCAAACCACAAGTTAATACTTCAGGTTTCAGCAGTTCAAGTTAACATGAACATTGTGAAGACTAGCCTCAGGTTTAACAACAAAATGAGTACTTCGTGGAGCAGTAGGCAATCAATTCAAGTGAGGGTTCAACACTTTTTTTTATGCATGGTGATTTTGTCTGGTTCAAGCAAAACAGTGATTAAAGTTGGCATAAAAATATCTCCGGATTTTCTTAACAGGTTTAAATGTTATTCCTGTTTTTGCACAATAAATTTTTGGAAAATCATTTAATTTTCCAGAAATTGGAGCAATCACTATGAATGTATTTTGGCAAATATTTTCCATCCAGATTTCACAAATTAGTTTTGGCAAGTGTATATAGTATGTTTTTTTATGCCAAAATCAAAATTTCCTTCCAGAATTTAAATTATGCATGGCACCAGAGGAATTCACGTTCACAGAAAAACAAAAGGGGAATGTTTCATTTTTTGGCAAGTATTTATTGTGGAAATTGAATTATGTTTTCCAAAAGTTCAGAGAGGTTTATAAAATCTTGTCCAAGTCCATCACAGTAAATCACGCAAGCTTTCCAGTGCAAAGAAATCAAATTGAAACTGAGTACAGTCAAAAGGGGAAGTAGCTAAATCAGATCAAATCATTATTCGAAATCAGAGATTGTATTAAGGATTATAATCCTATTTATACAACATCATTACATCATAGGCTAGGTGATTGAAATTGAGACCAACAATAATCAATTCAAGCAATCAAAGATCAAATTTTAGAGGACTTACAAATAGCTAGGGTTTCGATCCCGAGGCATCAGAACTGCAAATCGATCGAGGAAGGAAAACAAAGCATTGGAGCAATCAGAGAAACGACATCATCAATTCATCAAGCATCAATCCGATTGGGGATTACAATGACCCTAGTTTTCTTTGAAGCCGACGCCATATTTTTTCTCCAGAGGACAAAAGAGACTCGGGCAAAGTGAATTACAAAAGGGGCCGGCCTACATGGAGTTAAACTAAGCCAGGTCTATTCTAAAGGGGATAACCCTTCTAATTTAAACTCCTAGGGTTTTTAAATTTGTTTTAATTTGTATTGTTTTAATTTTGTTTTGTATTCGTTCCATCTGAACAGTTTTCTAAAGTTTGTAAAATTCTAGTGGATTCAGTTTAGGGATTAACTGACAGTTTAATAGTGTCTGTAAAACTAGGGGAAAATCCGGTCTAGTGGATATAGACCAGTCTAGGGTTTTGAGCGTAGGGTTAGTACAGGAGCAGGGAGTGCAAGTTTACAGTGTCTATAAGCGGGATCTGATATTAACTCCTAGTAGAAACCTTAGGAATGCAGCAGTAGGCAGGATTTTGCCGAAGCTGGGTATCTTTGTGTGTTATTTCCTTTCTGCTTTTTATTTCTGTTGTATTCTTTGATCTGTTTATTATTTAATATCCTATCAGATTCTTAACTCAGAGAAAAACTGTGAAAAACCCTATTCACCCCCCCTCTAGGGTTATTCTAGATCCAACAAGTGGTATCAGAGCAGGTATTTTTGTTTAACTCCAGAGTAATGGTGATCCCCAGTTGTCAGTCTATTGAGAGTCAGTCCAATCACATTCCAAACATTTTTGATGGTACAGATTTTTTGAATTGGAAATCGGAAATGGTATCCTATTTGAAATCTTTTAATATTAAATATTGGGATATTGTTAACAGTGGAAGTGATATAATAGATAGGAATATTAATGCTTATGTTATGCATATTCTTTATTCTCACCATAGTAATAATCAATTTGTTTTTATCTCCCATTGTTTGACTACGCAGGAAATTTGGAAAACTCTCAATATGAAGTATGGACAAATTTACAACAGTAGCTCAAAACCCCAAAATGTCAACTCAGATTCAGATCTATGCTTAACTGCCTTACAGATGAAAATTCAGATGGATCAGTTGATGGAGATTCAACAAACGATGAAATGAGAAAATTTTCATATGAAGATCTGGTTTATTTTCGTGTTGATTTAACCAAATCTGTTGATAAACTCCAACTGAAAAATAAATCTTTGAAATCTATGAATCATGAGTTGACCAGCAAAATTAACTGTTTGGAATTAAAAATGTCAAATGTCATAAAATTTGAAAATTCTAATTGTGAAAATTGTTTGAAATTAAAAATTGATCCCGTTCATCTCAATAATAATATTCAAAGACTTGAACAGGAAATTTTGATTTTAGAAGATAACGAGATTGAGCTGAAAGATGCAAACAATTGTTTACAAAAGGAATTTATAAATTCTAAGGCTACCAAAAATTCCAAACATGAAATTGCTGAAAATAATAGTTTGTTGAAAACAGATCTGATTTTGGGTGAGCTTGAAAAAGAGATCGAAAATCTCAAGAAACTTGAATTTGAAAAACAAATTAAATTTGAATCTGAAATCTTTGAGTCCAACACCAAAATCAAACTACTTGAAAATGAAAATTTGGTTTTGAAACTGTCCAATGCTGAACAGAAGATCGCTATAAATCATTGCTCAAATTTGATAAAAGAAAATAGCGATCTTAAATCCAAAATTCAACAATTAGAATCAACTTTGGATAAATTTTCTAATGGGGAAAAATCGTTGAATATGTTGTTACAAAACTAAGTTTCTGTTAGAAATAAATGTGGTCTTGGCTTTGAGAAAATTAATGTTTTTGAAAATCGGAACTCAAATGATTTTAAAAATCCTTCAAATTATTTTGAAAAAAATCGATCTAAATTTTTTAATTCTGATACTTTCAAAGGATTTTTTAATTGTAATCGAGATGAGAATTTGTTTTGTATCAATCCATTTAGACATTCTTGGATCCCAAAAAGAAATAAAACAACTTGGACTAAATTTAAATAGATTTGGGTTCCTAAGGGCACAAAGGTAGATTCAAATGGATTGTTATATAAGCAAGTTTGGTTACCTAAAGTTGTGAACAAAACTGTGAGTGGCTTTACTAATTTATTTAGACCACTCAATCCCCTAAACACTTAGGTACTGGAGGTGGCTGGGGAACTGCTATTCAAAGGAGATTCAAATTCAAACTGTTTTGTACTTCTGTATCATTCACAGTTCCTCCAACCAAGATGATGAGTCGGAGATTCTGGTTTACGTGGATTTCAGGTATAATCTCTGAACTCATCTTTGTAAATATTTTGTTTCCTTTGTTTATTCCTTCTTCTATCCCGTCTATTTTTTTTCTTGTTTTGTCACTGTCATATTTCTGTTTCTTCTTGGGCTTCCTTAACTTCCAATTGCAAAATTCATATTTTTCTGGAAATTCGCTTCATTCGTATAAAACTCTGATGTTTTTAGTCATTTCCAGATCTTGAATCTAAACCTGTATATATCTACAATTGTTTTGAAGTTCATTTTCTGTTTTCTGAATTCCTAATAGTGTTGATGTATTCTTGTTATATCTTGAACATTGTTAATATGAATGCTAAATATTTTTTTAAGATCTGAAAAACAATTGAAATATCACACATCTCTGCTGTTCTGAGGTTCTTCTAATTCATTTTACAAAGGCTTGAAAATTTATACTCATTACAGCACATTATTATTTCTCAGTCGTGATAATTTAATTGGTTTTCAGATTGGCTTGGATATTTTGAATTGTCTGGAATTAGTGATACATCTTGAAATTCATCTTTATTCATGATCATTTTTTAATTTTTTGGATCATGAATATTTCTCGAGTCTGATGTAAATGATCTGAAATTACTCTTGTGCTTGTCAGAAATTCTTGTGAAAAATTCATTGAAAATCTGGTCTTAAATCTCTCTGTTTTTCATGATTATTTGATTTGAATATATGTTTGTTTAAAATCATTTGAAGTTATTGATTTATTGAATCACACACATATCTTGAATCTGAAATTTACTTCCTGGTGTGACTGATTCACTGAATCTTGAAAGTTTCATATTCCTCAAAAGATTTCAAATAAAAAGTGTTTTTAATCATTGGATCATGAATCATCTTATGTGACCGCCATCTTGACAAGTCTGATTTGAACTGATATCTTATGCTGCTCTGATATTGTCTTGAAAATATGTTGGAAATTGCTTGTTTATGATCTGTTTGCTGCTCTGATACTGTTCTTCAAATAAATGTTTGTTCTTGTCTGCAGCTCTGATAAATGTGCCTGTCTTGTTAATCTTGCCTGCATGGGCTTTGGGCTTAAAAGTTTTTTTATCTGTAATATCCTTGTTCGTCTCCAGTGTCATTTTTAAAATCCTCATTAATAGAGACATCAAGTGGTATCAGTTTAGAAGTGCTGCGTATTTTTTTCTACATATATATTTTTTAATCCCTCTTGTCTTGTATAGATCTGCATATTCCTCTTGTAATTGATTTTCAATTTTAAAATTATTTATTGATTATTCATTCAGAAATTGAAATCAATATCCAAATTGAACTGTATTTATTATTCATCAAAATCATGATCAGATTTTGAAATTTTGATGAATTGTGACTACAGTATATTTCACAACAAGAGGAAATTTTATTTAAAATTTTCATGATGGTTGAACATTTATTATAATAATTTTGAATTGGCAATTATTTCACGACCATCTCCCTTATCTATCATCATTCTGCCATCCATCATGTTTTTTTATATTAATGTGGAGAGTTTAATATTTTTTTATAAAAAAAATATCTTTTTGTATAAATAGTAAAAATATATGTGATAGAAATTGGACTATGTTATTTTTCAGAATTAGTGACAATTGAAAATTTTCAATGATCCCAGTACAATCGAGCATATTTCATAATATAATTAATTTAGAAATTTATTTTACAGTCCTTTTCTATACCTATCACATTTCTATCAGTCATATTGGTTTTATATGCCGAGGAGTTTTTCTTTTGAAGCTGAAAATGATAAGTATATAATTAATACATAAGTGTGTCTCTAACCTCATTTAAAAATCCAAACTCTGGTCATGCATGGTTATGAGAAAACTTATAATTTAAGCTGCGACTGACCTCATTTAAAAATCCAAGCTCTGGTTATGCGTGGTCAGTGTGCTCTTAAATTAAAAAAAAAAAGGGAATAATGTGCTATAAATAGAAATTAATTTGAAACTCTCCTTGGTGTGTAAAAATCAGCCTATCAATCCATCTTTCTAATCTGTGAAGTGTGTTAATATCTTAGGACGTATTATGATTTGTTGATTGATAGTTATTGGGATTTGAGATTATTCGATTTTGTCACTTAAATTGAATTATTAATTATAGTCCAGATCCATCACTGTTTTTTAACTTCATTTTTATAAATTCTTTTGAAAATAATTGAAATTCATATTTTTATAACTCTCCCCATTTTTTATATATTTCATCATAAATCCATCATTCTACAATGTGAAATATGCCACCTGTTCTCAGTTTATTATGATTTTTGTTTGACTGATTGAAGTTTACGATGACCATTCTTCCACTTGAGCTGAAATTATAATTTTTAGTCATTTTTTATCTATATTTTAATTTCTGAATCCTTTTGATGATAACAAAAGGAGGAGAATGGGTTGAGATTTTGATTTATGAGTGAATATTTTATAAATATTTTTAATTTTGAAAATTCATTTAATTCATTCATTTCACGCATGCACAGTTATAGGGGGAGCTAATAAATAGGGGGAGTTCAATATTCACTGTCAAACACATTTATTGTGCTCAAAATCTTATATTTGTTTGTCATCATCAAAAGGGGGAGATTTTTGTATATGACGTTGTTGTATACACAATTATATGATTTTTTTTTGATGATAACAAACAAATATATATTAATATGAATGTGTGTTATTGTACTGTTTCATATTTTCATCACAGACACGAATATAATATTTATATTTAAACAGAATACATCTATACAGAAATTCAAATATCTACACAGTATTTTGTTTAAATATATTATTTTATTTCAATATTTATAACAGTATAAATCTATAACTCCAACTATTTGTACACTTCACTGATAATTTTCATTCCAATACATTTCAGTACATATCAAGCCCTCACTACAACACTCAACACTCATACAGTCACTCAGTCGTACATTTTCATATATACATTCTTTTTACACACATTGCTTCATCTTCTATCTTGTATCTTTAGTCTTCTATCTTCACAGTCAGTCTAGTCTTCATACCTATCATGTATAGAAACACACACAGAGTATCTAGAACAGAAATAATTTCTAAATTCTAGCAGATATAATTTTTATTTTAAAAATTTATTTGCCTCAGAATCTCGGTGTGTTTCTCATCATTTTTCTGACTTGATCTGATTAATGACTGTGTCTAGACAGCTTGTGATATTCACAGTGATACACTGTAAATATCACAAGGCAGACAACATATGCATATACGATGCAGGGATAGGAAAACTTGACTGATGGCTGCATATACACACGTGTATAAATATACACGTGTGCACTGCCTCGCCGATTAGTGCGCAACTGAGGAGCAGCCACTGGACCAACTCAACTCCGTGCATATCAATACAAGGCAGTGAAGAAAGAAGCTAAATGGCCGAGCAACACAAATATGGTGAAATGTGTCAAGTTCAACTCGAATGCAAAACTGAGTAGCATGAGTAAACATGGCAGATCAGCTTTTTTTTAAGCAAGTGTTTTAGCATGGCAAATCACTTTCTTTTTAAACAAGCCCAATCATGTTTAGCAGTGCCAGAGTGTACAAGTGATCATACAGCAATACAGAAAAACACACAACAACTTCAAAAACAGTTTTTACACATTTCAGTTCTAAGTGTACACAGCAAGTACTGATTGAAGCAATCATGCATGAACACAACTGAAGTATCAATGAACCAGAACAACAAGCATGTATTCAGCATGAATGTCATTTCCAGTTTTCATGTTTTAAGTGATCAACATTTACATAGCCAAAGTGGTCGAATTAACAATGTGCATTCATGAAACAAAAATTATCAAGCTTGTATGTACAAGTCATTGTCCAATCAGCAAAGGCATGGGTCACAACTGCTACAACTCAATTAATAGACATTGGTGCAACTACAAACATGATAGTGCCAAGCATCAAGATGGTGCAACAATGTAAAGCATATAACTAGAGGTCAGATCAGACTGTACATGGTGGTGCAAATTCCAAGTTTTACTGCAGCAAGTGGAAACAAATGCAAGTGCATACTAGAAGCTTATGGTGAAACAAGTGGAAGGTAGTCGAGACAGTGGCTAAGCATGATCACAGCAGCATATACATGGGTGTTTTTTTGTGCAGATATGTTTTCAAGTGTGCACGTGACCAGTGCAACAAAAACAAGTCAAGCAGCAAGTATGGTACAAATGTATGTATGGACAAATGCATGAGATCAGTTTCACAATCATGATTGCATAGGTATGCAACAATACTGGTTCAGACAGTAAGTGAAATTCAGATTCAAATGGATACGAGAAAACTTAAAGTGGTGCACACAGCACCATAGTCACACTGCAATGCGAACAGGGCAACAATTCTTTAATTACACAAATGAATGCAAGGAAGATTCTTTCCAGTTGCAAACTCAAGCTAATTCAAACCACAAGTTAATATTTCAGGTTTCAGCAGCTTAAGTTAAAATGAACATTGTGAAGACTAGCCTCAGGTTTACCAACAAAATGAGTACTTAGTGGAGCAGTAGGCAATCAATTCAAGTGAGGGTTCAACACTTTTTTTATGCATGGTGATTTTGTCTAGTTCAAGTAAAATAGTGATCAAAGTTGGCATAAAAATATCTCTACATTTTCTTAACAGGTTTAAATGCTATTCCTGTTTTTGCACAATAAATTTTTGGCAAGTCATTTAATTTTCCAGAAATAGGACCAATCACTATGAATATATTTTGGCAAATATTTTCAATCCAGATTTCACAAATCGGTTTTGGCAAGTGTATAAAGTATGTTTTTTTTATGCCAAAATCAAAATTTCCTTCCAGAATTTAAATTATGCATGGGACAAGAGGAATTCACGTTCACAGAAAAACAAAAGGGGAATGATTCATTTTTTGGCAAGTATTTATTGTGGAAATCGAATTATGTTTGCCAAAAGTTCAGAGAGGTTTATAAAATCATGTCCAAGTCCATCACAGTAAATCACGCAAGCTTTTCAATGCAAAGAAATCAAATTGAAACCGGGGACAGTCTAAAGGGGAAGTAGCTAAATCTGATCAAATCATTATTCGAAACCAGAGATTGTATTAAGTATTATAATCCTATTTATACAACACCATTACATCACAGGCTAGGTGATTGAAATCGAGGCCAACAATAATCAATTCAAGCAATCAAAGATCAAATTTCAGAGGACTTACAAATTGCTAGGGTTTCAATCCCGAGGCATCAGAGTTGAAAATCGATCGAGGAAGGAAAACAAAGCATTGGAGCAATCAGAGAAACGACATCATCAATTCATCAAGCATCAATCCGATTGGGGATTACAAAGACCCTAGTTTTCTTTGAAGCCACCGCCATATTTTTTTTTCCAGAGGACAAAAGAGATTCGGGCAAAGTGAATTACAAAAGGGGCCGGCCTACATGGAGTTAAACTAAGCCAAGTCTATTCTAAAGGGGATAACACTTTTAATTTAGACTCCTAAGGTTTTTAATTTTGTTTTAATTTGTATTTTTTTTAATTTTGTTTTGCATTCATTCCATCTGAACAGTTTTCTAGAGTCTGTAAAATTCTACGGGATTCAGTTAGGGATTAACTGACAGTTTACTAGTATCTGTAAAACTAGGGGAAAATCTGGTCTATTGGATATAGATCAGTTTACGGTTTTGAGCGTAGGGTTAGTACAGGAGCAGGGAGTGCGAGTTTACAGTGTTTGTAAGCGGGATCTGTTATTAACTCCTAGTAGAAACCTTAGGAATGCAGCAATAGGCAGGATTTTGCCGAAGCTGGGTATCTCTGTGTGTTATTTCCTTTCTGCTTTTTATTTCTGATGCATTCTATGATCTATTTATTATTTAATATCCTGTCAGATTTTTAACTCAGCGAAAAACTATGAAAAACCCTATTCACCCCCCCCCCCCTCTAGGGTTATTCTAGATCCAACACATTAGACTAACGACCAGTAGTTATGAATGCGAGTTGAAGGACATTAGGTTAATATTTCTCCTCTGTTTCCCATCAGCCCAAAGAGCTATGGTCTGCTCTAGTTCTTCTTCCTACACTATAAATCCCATCTAATCCATTTCTAGTCTCCTCTAAACACTAAAGGAGATTATATCTACATTGATCCACATATTTCCATCATTTAAAAGGTTGTTTTCATTCATCCCTTTTGTCACAAATTTATCTCTCATAGGTTTACATAGATTCGTTGATTTGGTGAGTGATCTTGATCGCTCACATAATATATATTGCATTATATATTTCAATTAGGTGTTTTTATCACATGTATGTTTGAATCGCCTCAAAATATGATCATACTTGTTATTTTCATATTTTAAAGAGCCAATTTAACCTATCTAGACATATAATGGATTGGAGTGATAAGTTTGAATGGATTAATAAGTAGATCTAATCTAAATCTTTGCATATCTTTGATTAATGCATACTTATATATATTTATGTGTTTGCCCATGATTGGTGTTCATATGGTTTGCTACATGAATCATTATAAAGCTTGTCTTAGATGTGATGCTTGATTTTCGCATTAGAACAGTCGTATTTAGGATTTGGAATGAAGATTGGAGCATATCAAGATCAAATTTCATTGGGATCACGTAAGACTTGGAGGATAAGCTTTAGAAGCAGCAATTGCACCCGAACAATTTAGGCTTAGAATTACCTAAGTATATGGATTGGTACCTATCTATAGCCAGTGGATCGGCACCGATCCATCATATTTAATGGTGGCGTCATGCGATCCATTATGGTGGCTTAAAGAGGTTCCAAGAAGGTTTGGATCAAGTATTGTGACATTTGGATGAATTTTGCATGAAGTACTTGGATAAGGTTTGATGGATCGACATGTAGTACTTTAAATGAGATTAGGAATGCAATATTGAACCAAAAGGAAGCTATAAAAATTCTTAGATGGGGGTCATGATTACTAACACAAAAATTAGCTAAGTATATGGACTGGTACCGATCCATAAAGATAAGGGCCATGAGTATGCAATCTACGGGGACGAAAGGTATGGTCTTCTAGGTCATGCAGGAGGTCGTTGCTTGATGTTTGCTTCTATAAATTTGGAGTTATGGCATGACAAAGGTTGGTTCTTTGATAGGACTCAAGCAAGAGCGAGATCGAAATTAGTGATGTGCAGTTCGTGATGCGATGAGGTTGTTCGATGGTGAAGACAACATGTTGGACATACGAGCCATGTGAACACGATTGTAATGGAGCTTTAGAAGGATGTATTGGACATACGTGTCCCTCAAGCACGGTCAGAATGAAGTTTCGACTCTTTGATTAGAAACTCGGGGACTGGGTTGAATAAAAGAATTGACGGATATGAAGCTAGGGCAGTGATGAGGCTGTAGTATAATGGATATGGTGAAGTAGTTAAGGCTGAGCAAGGATCGAAGGCATTTGAAGGATGGTAGTGCTAAGGAATCATTGATTGCTCGAAGAGTTTCATTGTTGATTCGAGGCAAGGGTAAGAAATGGGTATGTTTGACACTTGGGTTCTGAAGGCAACACATGCTGGACACATTGGTCTCGCAAACACAACGATTATGAGATACCCAAGGTGACTTTGTAAGAGTGCCTAAGTTGCTGGACATTGGGCTCCTAAAGGCAGAGACTGGGCATTTGGGTCTAGAAGGTATAGGGAGTCAAACTGGAACCAGGATTTCCATTAGTCCCTAGCTAATTAAGGGTTGTCAAACGAGCATCAATATGTTTACGACTTTAAGAGGTGGTAACTGGAATTTGAATGATGATTGCTATGTTTGGTATGCTTGCTTATGCCTTCATTTCATGGGTATACTATCAACTACAGGGCCAGAAGAAGGGGATGAGGAATGGGGCCAGTGTAGGCTATCCAAATTCTTCTAAAAGATTATGCCCATTTCTATGATTGTTTATTTTGAGTATCATATACTATCTCATTATTATAAGCTGACTCTTTAGTGTTAGGGGCAAGTCAGGTATTGGAATTAACTTCTCTATTTCCATATTTTACAGTATAGATTCTGGTAGACCTTATCACTCACACCAGACTGTTGTTAGACCCAAGCTTTTATGTTTCCTTTTATTATCATGGGTGATCTTCGGCATTGTCATTGATTGGTTATCATTGTTGATTAGTAGACAAGATAGCAGGTCAGGTTATACTTGGATGTTGAGCCGAGGACGGGCTTAGAGGAGCTTCGGCGTATACTATATTTATATATATTTTCTTTTCGCTGTTATTAGAATATTCTGGGAGATGTATCTAGGATGAAATGTATTCAAATATTTTGAATTTCACGTACATGACTCGGTTATATAACGATGTTTCTACTGCTTCTTTCACTCTGTTATTGCTCATTACATCATTGTTTATATTTCTTATTATTATACTTTATCCATACTTTGTGAGATATACAATAGTTCTTGGTTTTGATTATCACACTTGATGGTCACTCCATATCAGCTTGTCTCCTTCCATAGCGCTATTTCCTTGTTTACATGTAAGTGATACAGGGCAACTGTCACAGGTACCGACCCAACACTATGTTGGATTTGGTCTCTTGTCTCCCGTGTTATTTTGATCTTTGTCTAGCAGTTTTGCTAGTACTTCGTTTCCAGACTCCAAGGAAATATCCATGTGCTCTTTCCCTTGATAACCAATCATCGTGGATCGGGACTAATCCCAAACTTTGACAAAGTCTTGATTTTTGGGTCATGAAAAGTGAGCTTTTGATTTATATGACCCGCTGTCTTATTCTTTCTCTTCACTTTAGTTATTATCGAATTAAGATTTTAGGCGGCCACTAAATTATCGAGATCTCCTAAGTTCATCCTTATCTTCCTCAAACGAGTCCTCCTTGAAGTCTATCGCTGCTTCTGGCCACCTAACTCATCGCCTCTAGCTTATCTCCAGGCAAACTCAGTCACCATCGATTGAATTGGGAGTCTTCACGTTGGTGGTCGATTCGGCCTTAAGGATGACGATTTGTGAATAGAAAATTGACAAAATTGCGTTATATATTGGGTCAGTACCAATCCAAGACTTGGTGGATTTGGAGTTTGAAAACTCCTTTGAACATGGACATGATTAATACCTCCATTCACCAGTTGCTACGTTTTGAGTTTCTACATGCTTCAAAAGTATGGCCAACAACTTGAAAGCTAGATGGAACAATCAGTGGTGACAATCACTTGGGACGAAATCTGAATATTATTATGAATTGTCGCGCGATGGTGGACATATGCACTTCACAATACTTCACATCCATGTGCTAGATTTCTTTTTAGCAGTAGGAATAGGTAAATTCATGTTACTACGACTATCTGTTGAGTTTAATAGCTATGGGTACGAGACGCTCCGAACCATGTTCTACCGTAACCGAAGGTCGACCTTTTAAATATGTCAAATCAAATGCTGAATTGAGCTCAGTTGTGACTCCTTCTACTCGAGACACTTTGAATAGCATATTAAACAAACTAGAAATCCCAAAGTTTATCAGCTTCTTCCGTAGATTCCTTAACCTCCTAAAGTAAATCTCGAAAATGAACCAGCTCTGGAATCGGATACTCGTGATGACGATGCGTACTAGATGATCATGCTAATTCCCTTGCTTCAAAAACTGATGAAGGGTTGTTACATAGTATTTGTAGTTTTGTACAAATGCATGGGATCTCGTTTAACGACGTACATTGGTTCGCTCTTCTCATCAAAGAGCATATCACCCTCACGATATATATACACCATACATAATAGATTTATGTTCTTGGCAAGCTGTGTCTCGCCATTCAATCCTCGCATCCATCCGATGTTACATTTCATGAAATTGAAAAACAAAAATTTTGACATAAATTGATAAACACAAAATCTGAGCCGTTGCATCAGTTTGTCTTTACATAAGAGGTGGAAATAACGGGGCAAGCTGTGACAACCCGGATTTTTACAACATGCTAAGACGAGAATCAAGGCAGAATTTAATTATAAAATCTGAATCAAGGAAAGAGGGCTATGCCATTGCGTTCGTCTCAGAAAAATACGCGAAATAGAGTCTGAGTTTTCGAAAATCAGAGTCCGTATGACCAAGTTATGGCCCGTCAAAGTTTTCAGAAAATTTCAAGTTCAAAAACAGTTCAAATTTGAATTCAGATTTCAAATTCAGCCAAGCAGAAGTGGCGGGAAAAATCCCCAAGTCGACTGGGGAGTCGACTTGGGAGTCGACACACCCCAGGTGGTGTCGACTGCCCAGTCGACACCCCTGTCGACTTGGGAGTCGACACACCCCAGGTGGTGTCGACTGCCCAGTTGACACCCCTGTCGACTTGGGTGGTCGGCCAGTTTGGCCTGGGTGCACCTGACTTGTTCCTCAAGACATGTTTGGAGGTTTGTGACGGATTTTGAGGGCTCAGATCTATCCTAGGGTTTATCCTATGGCGTAAACTACTCCTAATCTCTATAAAAAGACCCCTAAGCCTACCCTAAACCCTCACAAATCACTCATGCTACGAAGTGCCGCCCAAATGCCAAGTGATCATGGCCTCCATCTCCAATTCCTAGAGACTATGCATTCAAATCGGGTTCAAATCAAAAGGTGCAAGCTTCCTATGTCAAATCGAGGGTAGATCAACGTTGCTACGCAAATTTCATGATGATTCTTCAACAAAGGAGCCACCTTTCTTCGTCAAGACGATTCATACTCCTAGCCCTCTTGCCACGCTATGTAAGTTCTAGCTACTTGTAGATTCTAACGGTGGTTCTAATGTGACATGGAATAAAATGCAATGAAACATAAGTATGCTAGCCTATGTGAACCTAATTTTGCCTCTTTTCTATGATCTATGACCTTGGGCTAAGTTTTAGCGACTTAATCATGCCACTCATGTTATCTTTAACCTAGTTTATCTTTCAAGTTTGAATCTTTATCTATGGAATGCTAGCATGAACCTTTGGGAACCATTTGACTTGTGAAACATTGGCAAAGATTTGACTTTGGGCCTTATGCATGTAAATGAACCCAAACCCCTTATGTTATCATGCATGTTTGTGGCCAAATTCCCTTATGTTATCATGCATGTTTGTGGCCAAATTCCCTTATGATACTATGCATGTTTGTGGCCAAATTCCCTTATGTTATCATGCATGTTTGTGGCCAAATTCCCTTATGATACTATGCATGTTTGTGGCCAAATTCCCTTATGTTATCATGCATGTTTGTGGCCAAATTCCCTTATGATACTATGCATGTTTTTGGCCAAATTCGCTTATGATACTATGCATGTTTGTGGCCAAAAACCCCTTATGATGCTATGCATATTTTGAGGCCAAACCCCTTATGATACCATGCATGTTTGTGGCCAATCCCTTTTTGGCATCGTGCATGTTTTGATGCCAATATGTAGCATAGTATCCTTACTATGTTGACTCGCTTTTACTTGGGTTGGAAACACGATTTGGGGTAGGATAGACGAGCGTGATTATGACATGATAATTTGACATGGGATTTCATGAAAATATGACACTCATGATACACCTAAATGTGGACATGACATGTGGGGTAAACATGGGACTTGAAACTAGACACGTATGGGTTGTAAGTGTAATATGACACTAGACCAAACATGAAAGTGGCCAACTCGAGGTTGGGTTGAGTTTGTAGCATAAATCTACCCGGACCCTCCCGGCATAACTAGTGGCTACAAACAATAGGACCCAATATGAGTAGTTGGTCATATAGCACTTAAAACCCGAGGTTAGACTAGGTTGTGATATAAATCTACCCGGACCCGCCCGGCTTAACTAGTAACCACAACAAAGTCTAATGTGAGAGGTTGGGGTGCATTAATCTAATTAATGCCACATGAAAAGGTTAAGTAATTTTGACTAATGACACGAATGGGTAGGTTAAGTGGAATCGGACTTGATTTCTTAATGACACTTAACCAAACAAGACAATTAGGGGATGGGGTTAAGTAATTTACACTTAACTAATCCGACTTGGTAATTAGATGGGGTTGAGTAACCTACACTTAACTAATCTAAACACGGTAATTCGATGGGGTTAAGTTAAACACTTAACCAATCTAAACTTGGTAATTCAATGAGGTTAAGTAACCAATACTTAACCAACTTAACATGATAATTTAATGGGGTTAAGTAACTTATACTTAACCAATTATACATGATGATTTGATGAGGTTAAGTAACCTATACTTAACCAATCCGGCTCGATAATCCGATGAGGTTAAGATAATCTATGCTTAACTAATCTAACACGATAATCTGATAGGGTTAAGATAAACAAATACTTAACCAATTTGACTTGATGATTGAATAGGGTTAAGTCGTGAGCTTCTTGATATACTTAACCAACTTGTAGGGCTAGGTCTGGGACTTGAATACTTAGCCAAAACTTGACAGGATTCGTAGGCAGGTTAAGTCATGAACTTAAAAGACAATACTTAACCCATTAGACAAAATCCTAGTTCAGGAGACTAGGTGGAAAACCGGGATTAACAAGGATAACGGGAAAAGAGACTAAGTGGTAAACCTTAGTTTAGGAAACTAAGTAATAATTCTTAGTCAAGGGATTTGGATCAGTTCACAGATAGATGAGTAACCCGATACGGTAGGTCATCGCTTAAACACACGAGGAGGAGCATATTATCTGACTTAGATAAAGGCTCCAATGAACTGGGTGACGAAGCGGTAGCTTCGAGGGACGTGAGGGTACTCTTGGTATCCCTCTGTGAGGTGGCAGATGGTCCATGAAACCTGGCCTCACAGAGGTTAAGGTCTGCGGTAGAAGAGCCAAGAGTATGCCTTGGTTGCTATGCGAGCGACCTAAAGACTGGGATGGATTAGCGTGGAGTCGTCGATTCTTGTTTTTGCCCTGGATAGCACGTCGCCGACTACCTACCATCTTTAGTCAATCGTATACGAACGGAAAGGCAGAGAACTCCCAACAGACCATGTTCTTGCTATCGAGTCATGGGTGAGGTTGGCCCATAGGAAAGTGGGGCTATAGTGGGGCCGGGATGTAGTTCTCATACATGATTTTTCTTGGATTGCCTTTCAGTAGTTGAGGGAGGGGTCACGTGGGACCATAGCCACGGATACAAAAACAGACCTTGATATCTGCATCAACAAACGACTTAAAGCTCCCGACCGAGTTCCGTATTTCTCGATTTGCCCTGGCACGGGACTCGGATGGCACATTGAGATACATGTGCGTCTAGACATGGAAAACGATTCACGATACATACGTGGGATAAAGGGCGTGGTTGACGGGTGGCATAATCCCTAGTGGCCCTAGGTGGCTTGAACCCAAACCGAGACACGGAAACGTTCCTTAGGTAGCATAATCCCTAGTGGTCCTAGGTGGCATAAATCTTAAGTGAACACGCGATAGTTCATGGTAAGAAAACATAATCAGATCAAGGGTAGCAGTCCAAAACAACTTCAAGGATAAAATGGTACTACGTTGAGGTTGTATAGATTTACATGGGAAAGCCCGTACGGCCTACGGCAAAGGACTGAACTTATACATGGGAAGAAACATACGAGTGGGGAAAACCTACATATGCTATATATTAGGTTGACATGGACCATTACATGACATTGGGCAAGGGACATTCATAGTTAACACATGACGCGGGTTGGGATACTAGTACGAGAGGTGCAGAGCAAATATACATGATAAATACATTGGGATGTTATACATGATAGATACCGTGGGATGTTATACATGATAGATACCTTAGGATAGTATACTTGATAGAAACCTGACGATGTGATACACTGATTTATCTTGACACCGTAGTTTATCATGATACCTTAGTTTATCTTGCTACAGTAGTTCATTCGGTTATCTTATCTATCTTGTCGTCATCCTTATGTTTACTTTTAGTTTATGCATGTCATGTTACCTTTACCTGTTTTTATACTGGAAGTAGATAGGACTTACCAGTCTTTATGACTGACCCCGTTTTGTTTCGCCTCTTTGTCTTCCGTTCCCCCCCCCCCCCCAGGTTTTCAGGGAGGAAATGACGTTGTTTAGTTCGGACCTCTTATGCTTGAAGGTCATCATGTATAGCTTGGTCTTCTCTTGGCTATGGCTGCTTTACCTCTTTATTTTGGGGAATAATTTATGAAAAGGTTTTATGCTTCTTTATTATTGCAAGACAGGTTTTGATGTATTCTGATGTAAAAGGCTTTAGACCTTATTTTATAAGGTAATGAAATTTGTTTTACTTCCGCTGTTTTATATATGTTCTGTCTTGTAATATTTCTATGCATGTTTACCAATAATGCCCCTCCAAACCTAGTGCATTCCCTTTGTGAGTGACCCTAGCGGAGGTGGGGTGTTACATTTTGGTATCAGAGCAGAAGGTTACCAGACTGGGCAAAAGTTTTTAAAACCTTCTGAAAACTATTTGAGAAACCGTTTACAAAGAAGCATTTTTCAAGAAAAGTTTTTTTTTTTAAAGGCTATTCCCCAAAAGCCATTAGCACTATCCTTTGTTTCCTTGATTGATCCTCTTTTCCTTTCTTTCCTCCATCTGTAGTCACAGTAGTTTTAACTGCGACTAATCCTTGTCTAGCTACGTAAGTGTTTTCCCGTGCGATGGAGGAAGTTCTCGAGAGACCTGTTACCGAAGTTATAAGAAGGGATAAAAGAGCAAGGATAAAGGGCACTGGCTTAAGGATAAGCAGCTTGTTGGTATGGATTAGTCCACGAGGGAAGACAAGGACAAGATCAGCGAGAGGGCAATTGTATGCTTTCACTCCTAGCGTACCTAAGAGGGATGGTATCGTTTCTGTTGAAGGCTTAGCCTTTCTTTTCTATCGTCCCGTCTAGACTTTGTTTTGATCATCGCATCATTTAAGTCTGCCTCGATAGTTAAGTCTATGCACCTTAGTACTAGCATGGTAGAAGATCCCACTTTAGTCCCAAAATCTGGTTGGAGAGTCGGTCCATTTATTCATGACTTGTTTGGAATTGAGAGTGTAAATGCCAAGTGTTGAGATTAGAAGCAATGCTTCTATTGCTGAGCTATGGATGGATTCTAAGGATGAAGTGGTTATCCAGTAAGGGATGCCATTCTCGGTTTTGCAAGGAGGGTAGTTAAACTCTTAACTTGCCTTGGTAATACCCTCGAAGTCTCGTATAAGCTTATGAGTTCTGTCATGGTTAGTTACCTAGAATCTCTTGATGCATTTATCGGAAATCTCTGATCCAATCGAGTAACGTTCGCCAATAAGACGGATGGTTCGCTTGAGCATGGGTTATAGGAATCACCCTAGTAAGTGCACGTGGTAACATGGATTGACATCGGTAAACGAGATCCAGAATTCACTAGTGAATTTTGGAGAGCTTGCATGAGTACGCAGATATGGTTGAGCCAAGTATACTAGGGAAAGAATAAGTGAAACGAGAGGCGATAGTGAAATGAGTTCCAACTCATACCTTGGAAATAGGAATCAAGGAGCTATGAAATCATGAAGTCAAAGGCGGTCAAGTCACAATGGAATTAAGCTCAAGGAAATGCGGCTTAGACGCGCGCATCATGTCTCTTTTTAAGAGTATATCGTTGATCCCTGGTTCTCCTGTAGAGCTTGCTTGCATGCTATCGCTTGGTGGATATCCTCTCGGTCCTGTTTCTGTTGCAAACCCCGTAAGGAGTTTGTCTTGTTTATCTCCTCGATCTTATCTTGGGAACCTTAGATAGAACTCTATGGATGTAAACATGTATTTGAAACATGTTATGATTGATATGGTTGCAAATGGTTGCAAGTGGTTGCTCGTGGATGCGCGAATACACATTAGATGCTAGATTGACGCGGTCACGTTTCATGTTTCATATGCACGAGTATTTATACTTGTTATGGATGAAATTTAATGTGTTACCATGTGGATATTGCACGTGGATGAATCGTTGTGCACACATATAGTGTTTATATGACTAGCACTATTTGCATACATGTTGGACTCATGACACTAAACATATTTTGCATTAGAAAGATCATTCAGGCCTGATCATTAGCATTAGCTAAGGAACATATACACACACTTTCTGCATGTGTTCATAAATCATTAGGAGTCTTTTAAGGACCATGGTTGCCTGTGGATGATGTTTTGAGTAGACGGATGATGGATGGTAGGATACGTTCTTCCTAACTTGAAGATTTCGGGGACGAAATCCTTTAAGTTGGGGAGAATGTGACAACCCGGATTTTTACAACATGCTAAGACAAGAATCAAGGCAGAATTTAATTATAAAATCTGAATCAAGGGAAGCGGTCTATGCCATTACGTTCGTCTCAGAAAAATACGCGAAATAGAGTCCGAGTTTTCGAAAATCGGAGTCCGTATGACCAAGTTATGGCCCGTCAAAGTTTTCAGAAAATTTCAAGTTCAAAAACAGTTCAAATTTGAATTCAGATTTCAAATTCCGCCAAGCAGAAGAGGCGGGAAAAATTTCCGCCACCCCCAAGTCGACTTGGGAGTCGACACACCCCAGGTGGTGTCGACTGCCCAGTCGACACCCCTGTCGACTTGGGTGGTCGGCCAGTTTGGCCTGGGTGCACCTGACTTGTTCCTCAAGACATGTTTGGAGGTTTGTGACGGATTTTGAGGGCTCAGATCTATCCTAGGGTTTATCTTATGGCCTAAACTACTCCTAATCTCTATAAAAAGACCCCTAAGCCTACCCTAAACCCTCACAAATCACTCATGCCACGAAGTGCCACCCAAATGCCAAGTGATCATGGCCTCCATCTCCAATTCCTAGAGACTATGCATTCAAATCGGGTTCAAATCAAAAGGTGCAAGCTTTCTATGTCAAATCGAGGGTAGATCAACGTTGCTACGCAAATTTCATGACGATTCTTCAACAAAGGAGCCACCTTTCTTCGTCAAGACGATTCATACTCCTAGCCCTCTTGCCACGCTATGTAAGTTCTAGCTACTTGTAGATTCTAACGGTGGTTCTAATGTGACATGGAATAAAATGCAATGAAACATAAGTATGCTAGCCTATGTGAACCTAATTTTGCCCCTTTTCTATGATCTATGACCTTGGGCTAAGTTTTAGCGACTTAATCATGCCACTCATGTTATGTTTAACCTAGTTTATCTTGCAAGTTTGAATCTTTATCTATGGAATGCTAGCATAAACCTTTGGGAACCATTTGACTTGTGAAACATTGGCAAAGATTTGACTTTGGGCCTTATGCGTGTAAATGAACCCAAACCCCTTATGTTATCATGCATGTTTGTGGCCAAATTCCCTTATGTTATCATGCATGTTTGTGGCCAAATTCCCTTATGATACTATGCATGTTTGTGGCCAAATTCCCTTATGTTATCATGCATGTTTGTGGCCAAATTCCCTTATGATACTATGCATGTTTGTGGCCAAATTCCCTTATGTTATCATGCATGTTTGTGGCCAAATTCCCTTATGATACTATGCATGTTTGTGGCCAAATTCGCTTATGATACTATGCATGTTTGTAGCCAAAAACCCCTTATGATGCTATGCATAATTTGAGGCCAAACCCCTTATGATACCATGCATGTTTGTGGCCAATCCCTTTTTGGCATCGTGCATGGTTTGATGTCAATATGTAGCATAGTATCCTTACTATGTTGACTCGCTTTTACTTGGGTTGGAAACACGATTTGGGGTAGGATAGACGAGCGTGATTATGACATGATAATTTGACATGGGATTTCATGAAAATATGACACTCATGATACACCTAAATGTGGACATGACATGTGGGGTAAACATGGGACTTGAAACTAGACACGTATGGGTTGTAAGTGTAATATGACACTAGACCAAACATGAAAGTGGCCAACTCGAGGTTGGGTTGAGTTTGTAGCATAAATCTACCCGGACCCGCCCGACTTAACTAGTGGCTACAAACAATAGGACCCAATGTGAGTAGTTGGTCATATAGCACTTAAAACCCGAGGTTAGACTAGGTTGTGGTATAATTCTACCCGGACCCGCCCGGCTTAACTAGTAACCACAACAAAGTCTAATGTGAGAGGTTGGGGTGCATTGATCTAATTAATGCCACATGAAAAGGTTAAGTAATTTTGACTAATGACACTTAACCGATATGACACGAATGGGTAGGTTAAATGGAACCGGACTTGATTTCTTAATGACACTTAACCAAACAAGACAATTAGGGGATGGGGTTAAGTAATTTACACTTAACTAATCGGACTTGGTAATTAGATGAGGTTGAGTAACCTACACTTAACTAATCTAAACACGGTAATTCGATGGGGTTAAGTTAAACACTTAACCAATCTAAACTTGGTAATTCAATGAGGTTAAGTAACCAATACTTAACCAACTTAACATGATAATTTAATGGGGTTAAGTAACTTATACTTAACCAATTATACATGATGATTTGATGAGGTTAAGTAATCTATACTTAACCAATCCGGCTCGATAATCCGATGAGGTTAAGATAATCTATGCTTAACTAAACTAACACGATAATCTGATAGGGTTAAGATAAACAAATACTTAACCAATTTGACTTGATGATTGAATAGGGTTAAGTCGTGAGCTTCTTGATATACTTAACCAACTTGTAGGGCTAGGTCTTGGACTTGAATACTTAGCCAAATATTGACAGGATTCGTAGGCAGGTTAAGTCATGAACTTAAAAGACAATACTTAACCCATTAGACAAAACCCTAGTTCAGGAGACTAGGTGGAAAACCGGGATTAACAAGGATAACGGGAAAGGAGACTAAGTGGTAAACCTTAGTTTAGGAAACTAAGTAATAATTCTTAGTTAAGGGATTTGGACCAGTTCACAGATAGATGAGTAACCCGATACGGTAGGTCATCGCTTAAACACACGAGGAGGAGCATATTATCTGACTTAGATAAAGGCTCCAACGAACTGGGTGACGAAGTGGTAGCTTCGGGGGACGTGAGGGTACTCTTGGTATCCCTCTGTGAGGTGGCAGATGGTCCATGAAACCTGGCCTCACAGAGGTTAAGGTCTGCGGTAGAAGAGCCAAGAGTATGCCTTGGTTGCTATGCGAGCGACCTAAAGACTGGGATGGATTAGCGTGGAGTCGTCGATTCTGGTTTTTGCCCTGGATAGCACGTCGCCGACTACCTACCATCTTTAGTCAATCGTGTACGAACGGAAAGGCAGAGAACTCCCAACAGACCATGTTCTTGCTATCGAGTCATGGATGAGGTTGGCCCATAGGAAAGTGGGGCTATAGTGGGGCCGGGATGTAGTTCTCATACATGATTTTTCTTGGATTGCCTTTCAGTAGTTGAGGGAGGGGTCACGTGGGACCATAGCCACGGATACAAAAACAGACCTTGATATCTGCATCAGCAGACGACTTAAAGCTCCCGACCAAGTTCCGTATTTCTCGATTTGCCCTGGCACGGGACTCGGATGGCACATTGAGATACATGTGCATCTAGACATGGAAAACGATTCACGATACATACGTGGGATAAAGGGCGTGGTTGACGGGTGGCATAATCCCTAGTGGCCCTAGGTGGCTTGAACCCAAACCGAGACACGGAAACGTTCATTAGGTAGCATAATCCCTAGTGGTCCTAGGTGGCATAAATCCTAAGTAAACACGCGATAGTTCATGGTAAGAAAACGTAATCAGATCAAGGGTAGCAGTCCAAAACAACTTCAAGGATAAAATGGTACTACGTTGAGGTGGTATAGATTTACATGGGAAAGCCCGTACGGCCTACGGCAAAGGACTGAACTTATACATGGGAAGAAACATACGAGTGGGGAAAACCTACATATGTTATATATTAGGTTGACATGGACCATTACATGACATTGGGCAAGGGACATTCATAGTTAACACATGACGCGGGTTGGGATACTAGTACGAGAGGTGCAGAGCAAATATACATGATAAATACCTTAAGATGTTATGCATGATAGATACCGTGGGATGTTATACATGATAGATACCTTGGGATAGTATACTTGATAGAAACCTGACGATGTGATACCTTGATTTAGCTTGACACCGTAGTTTATCATGATACCTTAGTTTATCTTGCTACAGTAGTTCATCCGGTTATCTTATCTATCTTGTCGTCATCCTTATGTTTACTTTTAGTTTATGCATGTCATGTTACCTTTACCTGTTTTTATACTGGAAGTAGATAGGACTTACCAGTCTTTATGACTGACCCCGTTTTGTTTCGCCTCTTTGTCTTCCGTTTCCCCCCCAGGTTTTCAGGGAGGAAATGATGTTGTTTTGTTCGGACCTCTTATGCTTGAAGGTCATCATGTATAGCTTGGTCTTCTCTTGGCTATGGCTGCTTCACCGCTTTATTTTGGGGAATAATTTATGAAAAGGTTTTATGCTTCTTTATTATTGCAAGACAGATTTTGATGTATTCTGATGTAAAAGGCTTTAGACCTTATTTTATAAGGTAATGAAATTTGTTTTACTTCCGCTGTTTTATATATGTTCTGTCTTGTAATATTTCTGTGCATGTTTACCAATAATGCCCCTCCAAACCTAGTGCATTCCAGCGGAGGTGGGGTGTTACACAATCTAATGGTGCAGATTAATTTTATCATCAGTTGTGTCTATTTTTTCTATTCATATAGACTTTTCCATGTATGTATATATATATATATATATATATATATATATATATATATATATGAGAGTGAGAGAGAGAGAGAGAGAGATGCAGACCAATTCTAAGAGAAAATGAGGAAAATGGTTCCACAACCGCTGTCCAACATGCTGACCAATTCTAAGAGAAAATGGGGGAAATGGTTCCACACCCGCTGTCCACCTGGGTTTGCATGGCGATGGCTGTACAGATGTAAGTCATGCATCTTCACTCTCAAATAAGTCTGAATCTCAGTCTTCCTTGCTTAACGTATTGGCATAAACTATGTAGATGTTCCATAATGGCCTATAACAGTGATGCTCTATCAGATGCTATTAAGATACGGACATCCCGGGAGAAGATAGGGAGGTCGTAACTTAATTACTAATGCTAATCTTACGTCCCACCACTTGATCAAAGCAGGTCATAGCACTGGTCAGGTCTTAGAAGATGAAAATGAAGAGGAATCTGAAGGTAACAGCTCTTTGAGAGAAGACCATGTAGATCCTAACATGCACATAGTCCTAAGTTCTACAAATAAGGGGGCTCATATAGACATTAAAAATGGTAATGTAGTCGAGGAGGGTGATGAGTATGGCCACGATGACAAAGAGATTGATCATGAGCCTTTGGTCTAATAATTAAAAAAGACCAGAAGTTTGTTTTTGAAGAAAAGGCTTATCATGGAGCTACCCATAGGGAAAACTTCTATACAGCCTCCATCAGCTACAATGACGCAGAAGAGTCCTTCCTTCCATCTGATGATCCATTTGAAGGTCTTCAGCCAATCCCGACTGAGATCGTGACATATAATTTTGGATATATGAGTCCGGACGGTCATACATCTCCTCATCAAATTAATGATGCCATTCCTCATTCATTATAAAAGAAGTTATTTCTCCCAGCAGGGCACCAACACACGGTCAATTGGAAGAACGCTAGAACACCCATAGATAGACATGTGCACTACACTACACCTGCTCCAGCCTTTGGCTTGTTGAGACTAACATTATCCTTTTTTATTTTAGGTTCCATGGAACGTTCCAGTGCTTATGATCACTTGAAATGGACACCATATTTGTAAAAGTCCATAATATAAGTCGTACCCTTATGAACTTCTAGAGACCTAAGCTTCTACCGTTGATCAGACTAGAAGTGATAAGAACTATCAATCTTGTGACTCAATCTCAAAGCATAAGTTAAAATTTAGCACTCTTCTAGAGGAGGTTAATAAGCAGCTCACAAATTTATAGCTGACTCTGTTATGTAACATGAATTTTTATTATGAGAATATTTTCTTATGAGCTAAATATCAAAAACTATAATACCTTTAACATGAACTTTTCATATGAGTCTTGTTGGAAAGCATGATCGGTTTTGTCACAATGCATGAATTCCATTTCCGAAAATTCGTGCATGTATAAAGCATGATCGGTTGTGGCCATCGTTAATTTATAGTACAAAAAATGTTACCTTCGGGACAAAAATTTGTTTTGTTGTTAAGAAAATTTTGGTTTGTAAGATAATAAACTTTAATCCGTATTAGCTTTTGCTCCAACAAAATGTACCACTTATTAATGATTAAATGGATATAGTATATGGTTTTATAGAACACTTGCTGTTGTGTGATTTTTGTTTTTCCCATGCAATGTGCCTGTTGGGACTTACTATTTTAGACAAGTTCATAGGTATTGAATTCATACTGAATATATAATTATGCTTTAAGTAAAGGAATATGTAATTTTAGTTAAAAATAGTACACATGAAATTCCAATTTCACGGATACTACGGGAAAAAAAAATCTGTGTCTTTCACTACTACAAATCTGCAGTTTTCTGACTTTTTTTTGCGTCGTTAAGGCGTCGCTAAATTTTTTAGTGACTCCATAACGACCACAAATACGCGTTAGAAAAACAGGCGTCGCTAAATTACTATGTGTCGCTATGGCATCACAGAAATATCGTCACTACGGCGTCACTAAATTTTTCCCATGCCATAACGACACAAATGATTTGGCAAAATATTACGTCGCAATGGCATCAGTAAATATTACCGACGCTCTTGTGGCACAACTTGAATATCAAAATATTAGAGTCGCAACATTGTCACTAATATATAGTGACTCGGTTGTGACGTCTTAGCTCTAATAGACAGCATCTGTCGCTATGGGTCATTAAATTTAGTGACTCCATAGTGACGCAAATGATTTAGCAAAATATTGCATCGCAATGACGTCGGTAAATTTGAAATAGCTTTGCATCGTCTAATTGTTGCCAAATTCAACAGCACCACATAAAGCTAATACACATAATTGTATAATCACAAAATGTACAAATTCAAACATTTCAAACAATTATATATTAATAAAGCTAATACACATAATTGTATAATCACAAAATGTACAAATTGCGTCTAAACACGTGCAACATAATGCTGGTTAATAAAATAAAATCACATACCAATCACAATTCCAAACATGTCTAAATAACAGCTAATGGAACAAAAATACATAAATCCTTCACAAAATACCCAAATGAACAATTTACATATCATACGATAGACCACTGCCATCCTCACTTTTTTGTCTCTATACTTCTGCATAAACTCCATCCATCACATCTGCTATACTCATCTCTAAGTCTAACTCGCTCATTTTGGTATTGAGTGTAGAAATCTTGACATCATTCGCATTCAACTCCACGTTGAACTTCGATCACTTAGTCGATTCAGTCATCCTTGTGTTGAATGTGTTATTTCTGTATAGCTATATGTATGTGTGTTTATATATATATATATATATATATATATATATATATATATATATATATATATATATATATATATATATATATTGCATTACTACATGTACATTTTCTTGCAAATAATTAATAATTGCATCAATACATGTACACCTATTGTGTATATAAAAGTATCACTATGAATATTAAAAACAGACAATGTAGTGGATATTCATATATGTTAGCAGAACATAGTAGGCAATGCGCAGTGCTTTAGTAAACTAAAATAAATCAAATCTAGCTTAAAATTTGCATGGATGAACACAGTCCTACACTAGAATGGCAGGTTTACATTAGGCATGTAGCAAAGGGTGAATTATAAATTAGGTTGCATTTCCCATGCACTTGCTTACTTGCTTAAAATACAGGATGAAACATACAATAATACTCAAAAATACAACAAAAAATTACACTAAAAAGGCCAACATACCATTGCAATCCTTAAGCTATGAACTTGTTTCAAAAGCTTGATTCTTTCACCATGTGTATAAGCTCTTGCAATTGATTTATGTTGGTATAATCTTCACGTACAACACAAAATTAAATATACTCAAGAAGTCCAGCACATCCTATCCATTTAATGTTGCACGCATATAGATAGTTATATCATACAAACACTCATATTTTACGAAACTGGATAGTATTTGTGATGATTTTGAATGTATACAATAAGATCGATAATACTAAATTTTGATACTACAGTGATGACGATAAATTCGATTTTTCACCAAATTTCAAGGAACTCTACAAATCAAACATTATGAAAACAATTAAAAGAACCATTTGAAGAATTATCAGCTAAACCGTTCCAATTCTCTAAAAACTATTCTCAGGAACTGTAGGTCCTAAAGTTGTACTTTCACTAGTAACAATTCTGATATTCCCTAAGTTGTTATTAACAACATTATTATTATTATTTTAAAGGAAAACTGTTAAAGAATTATGTTTAAATTTACTGTACAAATAAGAAAATAAATTTTACAAAAGCTCGCCTCCTAGAAGAAATGCAAAAAATGTGACCTGGAAAGAAACAAATAAACATACGGACAAGAATTTGGTATTTGTATCAAATAAGAAGTGGAATGTGGACCAGTTTTAGTTGGGTTTGTTTAAAATGGGAAACATCTACTTATTTACTGAAAAAAATAGCTACAGCAAGTTTTCCACAAAGCACTTTATAGTTACAAATAATCAAATGCAAGCACTTTGCAAAGAAAAATCAACAGTTACATGATGAGTTGTGACAATATATAAATTGGATATTAAAAACTTATAATAGACTAAAAAAATTCAAGTGCTCTGAATCATTAGTCGTCAAAAAAAATTGATGAAAATTTTCTTGAAAAATTGAAATGTTGGACCTTTTTTTAAGCAAGCTAAAATTGCATGATCACAACCATATGCATAAAATTAATAAGTAATCAGGAATAATTGAAGAATGCAAACTACCCTAGCATATTACATAGAATTCACTAAAAAGTAGCCACTCTAACACTGGGAATTCAACTCGTGGACACGTTTATAATATTAATTTTGCTGATAAAATTGAGAATTAAATCAGCTGTCTTTAAATCTTTGATTTGATAAAAATATATAATACAAGATAATTCAAGTCTTTGTAGTACAATAAATTATATAATATAAATAAGAGGAGAAGAAGAAGATACAACTAATTAGGATGAGAATCAAGTACCATGTAATTAAGAGTAATTAGCCACAAACAGCTGAAATGTCTGCTTCATAAGCATATCAAGCCCAGGAAGCATAACATCCATTGCGTTGATATACAAGTATTGTCCTTCTTTGGCCCTTTTATTAACTCAAATAAAGCCTTCACTTTTTCAGCAGTTGATATATAAGTATTGTTCTTCATGATGCTTTGAATAATGACCACTGCCATGACTTTATTTGTAGAAGCATCAAAAAAATCCATTGCTTTGGGATAGTTGTCAAGATTTAATGCAGTGATAATATCATTGTATTTCTCCAATGGAGCACTCAAAAGAGCAACAAGTTGCTTAGTGACTCTGCTATCCGGAACCTTTCCTCTGCCAGAAAGTTTCTCGACACAACCACCCAATATTTGATCAACATAATCAAGATGGTCAGGATGAACACCAAGAGTAAATGATAGGAGGGACACATACAGGGTTATCACTCTAACAACAGGCATATCAACTTAGGCCTCAATGACCAAAAGAAATAAACGTTCACTTCCATTTCGCATTCAATTTTTTGTCTCCATCTTGAGTATGATAGCTAACAATGCAAATACCTAAGTGATCGTTTTTGTTCTTTCCAATAGCAATGCTCAATTTGGTAAAGGCTTCCACATGCAAGAATTCTGGAAGCACTTCTGTACTTGATGCAGCATAAATTGAAAAGCTCTCTATGAGTCGAGATAACACCGTCTTTACGTCCACAGCTGGCTGAAGTTGTGGGCAGGCACTTAGGAGTGTTTCAAGCGTCTTCAATTGATATTCATCAGGAAAGACTTGGATTTATAGTCCATCATGTACTATTGGGCAAGTTCATCTTTACAGTTCATCTTTACAGTTAACCACTTGTTCCAATACTTATACATTTCAAGACCCGCTCCCTCTATCTGACTAAGTACATGCAAGTTTTTCCCAACTAGATCACGGAGCTCATTCCTTTCCTTTTCATGCTTATCTTTTTCCCTGGAAGGTCACTGATGTTGCATCCGGACCCAAAGTTTATTCATCTCAATGAAATTTTGAATAACAAACTCGACAGCTTCATTAACAGTGTCAACACCCCCTTCTTATTCGGATCCAATATCAGGCAATTTGTCCCTGCTTATTTGTGAAAGGTAGCTCCTTAAAAAAAGTCCACGCACAGGATATTGCACTCCACGGCACATTTCTACTAGATCTTAAAGGACATCACTAGCGGGAGCCTCCTTTGATTTTATGTATACAGATCCTACGGTGCATAGAAGATACAATCTAGGGAAAACATTGCATGCATGCTGGACAAGCTCATATAAATCAATAACTGAACATCTACTCTTCGTCTCTTCTCTAAAGAACATCTCTAGCTAGCTTTCTTAATTCATCAAAAGCTCTCATATAAAGCTCATAATAATTATGAGGCGATAGTCTAGATGTCCTGAGCTCGGATAACATATTTGCAGAAAACTTAGAAGCTTCTTTTAAATCGTTGGAATCCAGAGCATTGTACATGTATTAAGCGTTTGTGTTGGAGGCTAGCGATGCCTTCTGCAAGCCATTTCTCATCGTCCTCCACGCCTAAATCCCCCATTGGGGCTTTGATTCTTTTTCTTTCATTTATTATTATTGGGATTGGAAAATCGAGTTTTGAGATCTCGACTGGCTACTTTTACCTCCCGGTTAGACTGATTTCTACTATTTTTTTCAAATGCAACAACGATAGAAAGTGAAGTTCCATTGATCTGAATACATACATTCATACATACATTCATACATACACACATACATATATATGTATATACACATGTATATACACACATATAGATATGGTATGCCGAGTATGGAAAAATAAGCCAAAGAATTACCCTGACAAAGCAGTTGTAAAATGTGATCTAGCCACCGCTCGTCGATGTTGATTAGATTGGATACATAATGCTCTGTCTCACAGTAATGAGGATGTGCCAAGCAATCAAGTATGGTGATAGCTTCTTCTATGATTTTTTTTATATAGTTTTCTTCAAATCCAAAGTCAATTGGGATTGTTGGTGGAGATGGAGCGCGTCTTTCTCTTCTCACTTTTTTTTCAACTAGCAGACATTCCAAAAGATAAATATTCATCATAAAGATAAAAATAATACAACATGACTAATTTGAAATCTAGTTTATGATCATATCAGATCTATATTCAAAACCAATCTAAGCCCATTCATTTGTGATCCTCCTTGCAAGCTGAATGACATTGGGCATGATGGTGATTCTCTTAGCATGAATGGAACACAAATTAGTTTCCTCAAATAAACCAAAAAGGTATGCCTCAGGTACCTCTTGAAGAGCATCGACCACAGGGCTCTGAAATCTCATATCAGTTTTGAGATCTTGAGCGATTTCGTGAACAATCAATGAAATGGAAGCTTCCTTTTCAAAAGTTCAGCGCTTTTCCGATACTTGCGGATCTCACGAAGAGCAATGAAAACTAGCCTGAATCTATGGGCCTTCATCGTACCACCGGTGACTAGAGCAGATTTGCGAGATGCTTTTTATTGTGAGTTGATTTCTTGGAGCCTTGCCGCCAGTTGATTTCTTAGAGGTTTTCTATGTGCATGCCATTGCGATAGAAGGAGAAAAATAGGGATTCTAATTTGGAGGACGGTCTATCTCTTCAACTTAGCGTAGTAGAAATTAGGGTTTTTCTAATCTGGGAATGTTATTTTTTGAGTGATAAGAAATTGAGAGTTACGAGATGTTGTCAGCATACAGGAATTAGATTTGGATTTTACCTGATTGAATGGCTCTGATCATTACTAAAACGTACATGCATATCATTAATCATTATTAGTAAGCATTGGATTTTACAACATGACCAGTTTAGATAATAGTTAAAAGTAGAATTATGGATTACCAATTTTGAATGACTCGTAAGGGATAGTCAAATCTCTACCCTTTTGCGGGGACAGAAGAAAATTATAAAAGTAAATAGATACGAGATTGTTACGGCATCACTAGGTTATACGGCATCACAGATGCATGGCTAATTTACAACGCATCTGCGACGACGGTATGAAAGCAACGTAATGTTCATGGCATCACTAAGAAGAAGACAATTAGCGAGGTCATTGTGACTCTTTAGTGATGATTTGCTGACGAAATTAAATTTGGCGAAGCTGCTCCAGTGCTGGGTCATTATGGCGTCACTATTCTACGTCAGAAATCAACCATTATTCTTGTATTGTTTGTTTCAGTATATTGATAATATTGTCTACTATACAATTTAGGACATGTGTTCAAATGACCCCTCTTGCAATGCTACGGACATGTCAAGCTATAAGATATTTTTATTGTTCTTAATTATATATTTCAAGATAATCATATTGTATAAATTCATCAAATGTTTTTGTGATGTTGAATTTCAGCCTGAAAAATAATTCTTACCCATGGTTTTTTAAATTAACCAACATGCAAAGACTCTTCAGAGTTATAGGCTACCCCAAACTTTTATACTCTTATGGGTCTATTCAGGCTCCAATTTGGATCATTTGCCAAAACGACGCGTCATGGCGCAAACGATCCAAAATGGACCGTTGCTCCAATGACTCAAGTTTGAGTCGTTGGAGCACGATGCATTAGATATGTCCGAGCGAGCCGTTGGAGCTATGCCTCCTCCCATATATATACCTTCCTCCCTCTTCATTTCTTCACTAAACCCTTACTCCATGTCTTCATTGTCAATTTTTTTCTAGTCAATTCGAGCTTAATTTCAGGTAATTTTCTCCGTCAATATATTTTAAACGTTTGTTTGAACAAGTTTGTACATGTCTTCGTTGTCAATTTCTTTAAACGTTTGTTTGACACACTACTCTGCATCTGGTTCAGAATCTTCGTCCACGTCCATCGCTACATGGACCGTGGAAAAAACGAAGACTTTCGAAGAAATCTACCTCAATCATTTACATCTCAAAGACACAGGGAGATTTTTGACCGCGGTTCAGAGAGACTTTAAAGAGCGGTTTGATGATGCTTGGACGCAAACCCATATGAAGAACAAATGGATAATCTGAAGAGTGTCTGGATACCTTGGAACGAACTGCTTCAAATTCCAAGCGGTATTTGTGATACTGTTCACGACCACCTCGACGGCTGGTGGAGCGGTCATGTCCGCTTATGTCGGAGGTTCGGGAGAAATCCACTTTCGAAGTTTCTGGAGCAGGATTATCTTTTTAGGAGCTGCATAGCAAAGGGAACCTGTAGGTGTGAGATTCTCGCACCACCAGAACCCTTTATTGTGCCCGATACAACTTTGTATCATGATATCCTTAGTGAACGGAGTCCACCACCAGTTCAGTCTATATGCAGATAGACGTCATGTGGTACATCTAGTAGACAAACTACAGAACGCTTGTTCGTTCAAACAGATCATTTCACGGTCGTAGTGGACTGTTGCTTTTCTCTTTCATTTACTGTTATTACACTGAAAAGTGAGATATTATTGAGATTTTTTCCATCGATCCGTCAATCTTGGATGTGGTGGAGGTACTATCTAACCAAGACTTGCTTGGTTATATAAGTTATCAACTAAGAAATTTCCGTCAGCGTTAGTAGTGCATTGTATTTCTCTATTTTATTAATTTATGTAATATTATTGTTATGAAAATTGCGCCTTTGCGGAAGCGTCCAGGATCTTCTTCACCCAATTACTTAAAGATGATTTCTATGGAAACAAACACAGATATGAAATCACACGCACAAACACAAAATATTCCACACAACCACCCTCTTTATTGATTCTCAAAACGAATAATGTTTACACTCACTGGTTCAACAACCAACAATAAACAAACTACTAGAATCAATAACCTTATTGAGAAAGGGAAAGAATATCTAGATGACTACAATATTTGTTGAAGAGAGAGAACAATGAAGAACGATGGCTAACCATGGATTAGTTAATTCGATCTCAATCCCATGTATTCCACACCTTTAATCCAACCCTAGATGCTGCTTTTATAGGAGAATAGAAGACCTAGGCAAATACCCAATTTGCCCCTTCATTTCTTGTAGAATAAGTCACAGAAAGACCAAGTCAAAACGGCAGAAAACCCGCTCAGACGTCTGACCCATATATGTCAGACGTTTGTCCATGCTCTCGGATTACAATCCCTGACAGGCCAGACATCTGACCCAGATTGGTCAGACGTATGTCCATACTCTCGGACTTCAGATCCCTGTAGGCACAGACGTCTGACCAAGCTCCCTCAGACGTCTGTGCTGAAGCGGAGCACACAACTGTTCTTCCTTGCCTTCTTTCTGCCGCTGCTCCATCTCCTCTAACGCCTAGCACATCCATGCCTCATCTTCACCAACATATGTGATTTCATGTCACAAATCACAACACTCCACCTTGATATGAAATCTCATCACATCAAACGAACTTCCAACACACAAGTCATCTAGCTCTTTCAACGACACCTATTCTCAATTAAACCATTACAAACACAACCCACCGCCTGCTAACGATGCATCTTCCGCCTAAGATGCACCACTCATCTCTGACGATCTAAAAGTGCTTGTAATACCACAAGGATCTCCACCTTGTGGATTTTCTGCATCGACACCCGTCTACCACTTGATCTGAGCTCCTTCCTTGATCTCCCAGGATCCCTTGAGCATCATCAACATGAAGACCCCTGTCTAACACATCAGCAGTGACCAAATTAACCTCTCCACCTTGCTGTGGACTAGGTTCTTCAACCGTCACTCGCCTTCCACCGTTGACCACAGAACCAACCAATCTATACAGGTTTCCCGCCTCCAAGACACCTCTCATCACAACACGACCACCCTTCTTCACTCTCAAAACTCCACCTTGAGTATCATAAGTGCAACCACGGCGATCCAACTGACCGAGAGAAATGAGGTTATGCGAACTAGCGGGTACATGTCTAACTCCAGATACTTCCCTCACCACGCCATCATGCATACAAAACCGGATAGATCCAATACCACAAACTGGTAGCTCTACTCCATTGGTTGTTCTAATCACGTCAACATTCTTCTCATAAGAAGAAAAACACTTCACATCCCTACAAATGTGAAAACTGGCTGCTGAATCCATCTTCCAAGGATTAACTTCGCTAAACAGGACATCACTAGAAGCATCGCTAATGGAACTTGCAGCAATATCTACCTGTGCCTTATTACTTCCATCACCATCCGCAACCTTCTTATTATCCCTCTGATAAGCATAACAATCCTTGCGTATGTGACCTTGCTTACCACAATAATAACAAGCACCTTTACCATTAGCCCCTTTCTTCTTCCTTCTTGTATCTTTCCCCGAGTCCCTTGCTACCATGGCCTCACCTTGAACTGATTTAAAACCCGACCCTTTTCTCCTTAGTTCCTCATTCAAAAGGCTGCTCCGAACAGTTTCCAAAGAGATGGCTCCACCTGCATTGGAGTTACTCAATGAAACAACCAAAGTCTCCCAACTTTCTGAAAGCGAACTCATCAGCAAAAGAGCCTGCAACTCATCATCAAAATTGACCTTCAGATTTGTCAATTGATTGATCACATCTTGAAATTCATTCAGGTTCCCTACAACAGACTTCTCCTCATCCAATCTCAGCTGAACAAGCTTTCGAACCAGAAAAGCCTTACTTGTAGCACTCCTTGACTCATACAAAGATACCAACTTGTCCCATAAATCCTTCGCGGATTCACAATTAGCCACATGATGGAATACCGAATCATCAAGGTATTGCCGAATCAAGGCAATAGCCTTCTTATCCATCTTCTTCCACTTTCCCTCATCCACACTTGAGGGCTTCTTACCATCTTCATCAATTGGATCATGAAGATCATTAAGGTAAAGCACATCTTCCATCTTAGGCTTCCAAATCCCCCAATTTCTTCCACCAAAAACAGTCATCTTAGGAAACGCCATAATATCCGACATCAAAAATTGATTTTTCCACTCCAAAATCACTCTAAGCTTTGCGATGATCTAGCTCTGATACCAACTGTTATGAAAATTGCGCCTTTGCGGAAGCGTCCAGGATCTTCTTCACCCAATTACTTAAAGATGATTTCTATGTAAACAAACACAGATATGAAATACAATGCACAAACACAAAATATTCCACCCAACCACCCTCTTTATTGATTCTCAAAACGAATAATGTTTACACTCACTGGTTCAACAACCAACAATAAACAAACTACAAGAATCAATAACCTTATTGAGAAAGGGAAAGAATATCTAGATGACTATAATATTTGTTGAAGAGGGAGAACAATGAAGAACGACGGCTAACCCTGGATTAGTTAATTCGATCTCAATCCCATGTATTCCACACCTTTAATCCAACCCTAGATGCTGCTTTTATAGGAGAACAGAAGACCTAGGAAAATACCCAATTTGCCCCTTCATTTCTTGTAGAATAAGTCATAGAAAGACCAAGTCAAAACGGCAGAAAACACGCTCAGACGTCTGACCCATATATGTTAGACGTCTGTCCATGCTCTCGGATTACAATCCCTGACAGGTCAGACGTCTGACCCAGATTGGTCAGACGTCTGTCCATACTCTCGGACTTCAGATCCCTGTAGGCACAGACGTTTGACCAAGCTCCCTCAGACGTCTGTGCTGAAGCAGAGCACACAACTGCTCTTCCTTGCCTTATTTCTGCCGCTGCTCCATCTCCTCTAACTCCTAGCACTTCCACGCCTCATCTTCATCACCATATGTGATTTCATGTCACAAATCACAACAATTATTATGTAGTGGGCTGTTCTGTTTAGTTTACTGTGTTATTCTTCTTTAATGATACTGTTCTGTTTTAAACATATATTAATTAAATTAAAAAACAAAAATAATAAGATCCCGCTTAAAGCTTCAAATGCATTCTCCACTAAAAAAAATATCCTGCTAAATTTCCTATTAAAATACCTTATTTCCTCTACCCTCAAACATACCCTAACTGTGTGTTGAATAAGGATAGGAGAAGAGTTTGTGCATGTGGGTTATACTTGGTTGTTGAATGTTGGATTATTCCTAAGATCAAAGGTTATTGCTCCTTTTTTTTATGTTAACTCATTGATCACTAGGTATTTTTCATCTTCAATTTACCACTTGAAATCGTAGGATGATATTATGGTGTGAAAATTAAACATTTACACTTCTTGGCAATTTTTATAGCTCTCCCTCTTAAATGGTTGCCACATTTTGTAAATGCTTTGCAGATTGCAGTTTCATATTTTATCAATGTTTATAGTTGTATTTTGATGTTTGTTTTGTAAGGTAGTTGTCATATAGGTTGAAGTTGTGATATTACAATATATTTTTATGTACATGAAACTATTACATTTGTTAATGTTGTCACATTTTGAATTTTGCGGAATTTGTTATGAAATTTTTGTTCCTGATGTTGTTTATCTAAAAAAAAATTGATTATTGGTTGAACCAAAAATGTCAAAACACCTAAAGGAAACGTGGAGTGAATAAAAGTTGAAGAAAGATAAATTAGAATGAGAAGAAAAGAGAAACAATTGTTTATGGTGATTCTGCAAGTCATGCATGTGTCCATTTCAATGTTTTTATTGCTACCTCACTTATTTCAGAGTACGACTTCCTACGAATTGATAATGATCCTTGAGCTTACAAGATGATTGTGTCAAAGATCAAAAGTGCCAAAAACGATTCTCTAAATTGAGCATTTTTCCTTTATTTATAGTTGTAATTAAAAAGCCTGAAATATACCCAAATATCCATATCTTTTTCTCCACGTCAAAGATTATTTATACAGAAAAAGTGGAGGTTACTTATCCATAGTTGAGGATCACTTATGATCCGTAGGTGAGATTGGTACCGATCTGTGAATTTAACTAGTAGACCTCTCCGGTCTTCATATCTTGACTTAGTCAATAGTTAACTTGGGGACCGAAGCTGGTTTACATCGTCATTGATAAATCTCTAGGCCCTAATGATAGATCTATGGAAGAATAGAGTTGTTGTCTTTTAGTCCTTGTGAAGATTAATAACAAGGAAATAAAACTTGAAGTATGTTTTCAGCATCAAGGAGTATTATGGGAGTGAAGGCCACTTTGGATGAGCACTTGAGGATCGGTGCATACACGACAGACACTATGTTCGATTTTTTTAGTCTCTTGTGGTGATTTGATCTTTAAATTGCGATCTTGCTAGTACATGGTTTTTAAACTCCTAAAAAATCTTTATGTGCTTTTTGCCTTGTTAACCTTTAATTCTTACTTATTTGTTCTATCCAAACACAGCCGAGTCAAAAGGTTGGATAACAAATATCCCCTAAAGTATATATCTTGTTTCAAATTAAATGTGCTTCGGACCGAGACAAGTTTGGACTACTCTAAAGGATTCCACTTTATGCTTCGAATAGCCGTTATCCTTCCTTTGGAATATTCTTATAAAGAGTTTTGTCCCTAACTAATCATTGCGACCTTTGCCAACATATGGGACTATAAATCAAGAACATGATTTCAGGTTGCCAGTTGTGCTCAACGATCCTGAACTTGTTCCTTTTCTACATCCTCTAGGTTTGCATTTGTTGTTGGTCAATTAGAATTTAATGCAAAGTTTGCATGCACGCTCATATGTACATGTACACACCCATATTATCAAGCTTCTAAGCAAACATAGGTCATTACCAATATCTTTTTAGAATACTTTTCTGTTGAGATAAAATACTAATCCCTATTGATCCCAAACCATGAAAAATTCTAGGTTTTTGGCTCGTGGAAACTCCTATTTGGATTGATATAATCCGCTTTTTTATTATTCCTCTTTACTTTTGTTGTTGTCAGATCAAGCTTATAGGACATCGTTAAGTTTGTCCTCATTCACCTCGAACTAGTCCTTCTTGACCCTTCTGCTGGCCACCTAACTCATCACGCACCTTTACCTTATCTTGACTCAAACTAGTCATTCCCCGATGAAGCGCCTAAGTTATGGTTAGAAATAATGCCCCCAAAAACCCAAATCTCCTCAAACTATTTATGCCTTGGTATATATAGGTGGTGATGGATTCAGATGTTGGCTTGGATGGAGTTAAACCCGACCTTAGGAGACTTCACATCGGTGGTCGATTCATCCTTGGGGATGATGATTGATGAATGGAAAATTGATGAAGATCCATTATATCTTGGGTAAGTACCAATCCAAGACTTTTTGGACCTGCATTTTAAATGCAACTTTGAACATAGCTTTGACTGATAGACCTCCCTTTACTAGCAACTATCCTTTGTGTTCCGATATGTATTCAAAAGCATAGTCGATGACGTGAAAGCTAGACGGGGTGATCAGAGATGATGTTCACTTCAAACGATATCATGAATTTTGTAAAGATAATAGGTTAATCTATCTTACTACGATTATTTGTTGAGTTCAATAGCTATGTTTACAAGACACTCAAAACTTCGTCCTACGATGATTGAAGGTCGGCCTTTTAAATACATCAAATCAGATCCGCAATCGAGTTCAGTTGCGACTACTTCTGCTCAATGCACTTCAAATAGTATACTGAACAAGCCAGAAATCCGTAGATGCATCTAGATCCTGAAGTAAATCTTGAAATTGAGGCAAGTCTTAATACTCTTGATGATAATGCCTTACTAGGTGATCCTATTGATTCCATTGCTTCAAAAATTGATGAATGATTATCATATAGGATTTATACCAAGCATAAGATCTCGTTTAATGATGTATTGGTTTGCTCTCATCATCGGAGAGCATATCACACATCTAAGAGATATAACATATGGAATAGCTTGACAACCTTTGTCCCTCCATTCAATCGTTTCATCTACTGGATGTTACATTTTTCATGAGATTAGGTCCAGCTCAGTTGCATCTGGAAAACGATGTAGTTCTCCTATAAACTTATTTTATCCTCTTTCGATACCTAAATTGCGAGCCAATCGTAAAACAGTTCCAATATATTTATAACTTCAAGCACTAGAAGGGAAATCTTTCCTTCATATACTCGGAATAACACAGGGATTGTGATGTTAATATTAGAGCTAGGAACAAGCCTAACTATTTTAAGAGAAAATGGTTTTGAATTTTTTGTCCACCTGGATTTGCATGGTGATGGCTATATAGATGTAAGTCATGCGTCTTCACTCTTAAATAAGTTTGAATCCAAGTCTTGATTGCTTAAATATTCTCTTAAATTATGTTGATGTTCTGCCCTGACCAGCAATTCTCCTTCCATTGTTGTGAAGATATTGATGGGTATCACAAAAGATGATAGGGAGGTCATAACTTTCATTACTATTGCTAACCTTATGTCCTATCACTTGACCAAAGTGGGCCGTAGCATTGGTCGGGTCTTGGAAGCTGGTGATGAAGAGGACAAGGAAGGGGAGGGTAATAACTCTATGAGAGAAGGCCATGTTGATCCTGACATTCTCCCAATCCTAAGTCTAGAAATGAGTAGTTTCAGGAAAACGTAAAAGATGATAAGGTAGTTGAGGATGGTGATGAGATGGCATTGATCATGAGTCATTGGTCAAGCAATCCAAGGGCAGCCAGCGATTTGTTTTGAAGAAAAGTCTTATCAAGAAGATAACTATAGTGAAAACTTCTGCATGTTGGGTAAACATTAATGCTTGTAATCTTGGAAAATGAAAAAAAGAGTCAAAAATGTTGGTTTGTGATTAGTTATGTCTTTTAGTTTCAAGAGTCATAAATTAAGTGTTGTGTCTATTAGTAAATTGGTGTGTCTATTTAATAAGTAATGTTAATTGGTAAAGGGTCATGTCAATTAGTGAAATGATGTCTATTGGAGTTGTAAGGTCATGTAGACCACTATATACATAAGGGTGGTCATTTTGTATGTGAAGAGAGAAAGAGAGGAAAAAGTGAGGCAAGAAAAAATGTTGTAAAGAAAGTTGAATTGTAAAAATGTAAAAAATTTGTTGTTTATCCTCCTTCATAATAATTCCTCATCTAAAAAACTCCTCTCCATAATAATCCCTCTTCTCAGTTTCTTCAAATTGGTATCAGAACTAGGTTGAAACTATGGTATTTTTATTCTTCTCATCGTTCGTTCTCACAAAAGAAAACTTCGAAAAGTAGAGTAGTAGAAAGAAAGAAGAGTTAATCTCCAAAGGATTATGGGAGATTATTGAGAATGGCTATGAGTGGCCAAAAGATGTCAAAAATATGACGGAGAAAGAGAGTGAGGCATTCACAAGCTTGAGAAGGAAAGATCTTCAAGCTTTTATGGTGCTGAGTGAGAACGTTGATAAAGAAGCATGGTGTCATATTAATGGAGAAAAAACGGCAAAAGATTCGTGGGAATTGTTGAAAGAGGTGTATGCAAACGAGGATGTTGAGATGACAGAGGTCGAAGAAGTAATTGAAGAAGATGATGAAGAGGAGGTCGAAACAGCAAAAGAGGAGCTAATGAGAAAGAAAGCTGTGAAAGAAAAGGTGGAAGAAAATATTGAAGAGGTTGAAAAAGAGGGAAAGAAAATCGAGCCAGCTTCCGGTGACACTAATTTCCAGGTGAAGAAGACCAAGGAGGAAGCGATTGGGAAGAAAAATGAAGTCGTTGACCTTGATGATGTCAAGGAAGAGGTGGACGATGAAGTGGAGAATGATGCTGAGGATGATGGCGGTGATGATAGCGATGGAGACAGCAACGATGATAGCGACGACAAAGTGGAGGATTTCGACGATGGCAAAAAAACTTTTAGTGAAAAGGGAAAAGAGCACAAAAGGAATGCCAGCAAGATTAAGGGTCAATCAAGCGCTAAGTCGAAGAAAAAAAGAGACAGATCTCGAAAGTACCAAAAGAAGGAGCTGGTTTCAAAATTTTGCAAGGGTATGAGATTATTTCTTTATGATGTGGATCTTAAACTAATGTATGGAATCTTCAAAGCTGTTGTTCTAGGGGGTTATCGAGTACAAATTCAGTGGCCTGAAAGCAAAGACAAGGCATGGTACCTCATCGAGCCTCATACCAAGCTTGCGGTTGTTATATTACTATTTTTGCCAAAACATGTGAGATACAAAGGAAGCATGGAACTGGTGCATGTGACAAGTCAGGATCAAGCTGCGGATATCTTTACAAAACCACTGCCGAAAGTACTTCTCAACAAATGCAAGAAAATAGTTGGCATGAAGGATGGAAGAAGGATTTAAGTTTACGGGGGAGTTTTGTTGGGTAAACATTAATGCTTGTAATCTTGGAAAATAAAAAAAAGAGTCAAAAATGTTGGTTTTGATTAGTTATGTCTTTTAGTTTCAAGAGTCATAAATTAAGTGTTGTGTCTATTAGTAAGTTGGTGGTCTATTTAATAAGTAATGTTAATTGGTAAAGGGTCATGTCAATTAGTGAAATGATGTATATTGGAGTTGTAAGGTTATGTAGACCACTATATAAATAGGGGTGGTCATTTTGTATGTGAAGAGAGAAAGAGAGGAAAAAGTGAGACAAGAAAAAATGTTGTAAAGAAAGTTGAATTGTAAAAAAGTAAAAAATTTGTTGTGTATCCTCCTTCATAATAATTCCTCATCTAAAAAACTCCTCTCCATAATAATCCCTCTTCTCAGTTTCTTCACTGCATAGCCTTCACCAGCTACAACGATGGAGAAGATTCCTTCACTTCCATCTGATGATCCACATGCACACCTTCAGCCAGTCTCCACCAAGATCGGACTGATGATTTTGACAATATGAGTCTTGATGTTCATGCTTCCCACCTTCGAATTAATGATGGCATTCCTCCTTCCAAAATGGGAAAAGTTACTTCTTTCAATAAGGTTCCATTACGCGGTCTATTAAGGAGACTTTAGGACACCTACAGACACACAGATATACACTGCGCTGCACCTATTCCACTCCCCATCTTGTCGAGACTAATATTGTCTAATCTTATTTGTAGATTCCATATGATGTTCTTATGCTTAAGATCACCTGAAATAGGCACTATGTGTTCAGTGGCCACTACCCTAGTCATACCCTCATGAAACTAGCAACAAATAAAGCTCTAGCCATCAATCAGACTAAGAGAGAGGGACAACTGCATGAGTGCTACCATTCTCATGAATCCTCCTAAAATGATAAGTGAAAATCGAGCACTCATCCAAAGAAGGTGAAAAAGCGCCGAATTTATACAGGGGCAAACAACCGGTTTCTCATGATCCCATGGTTGCTCCCATACCTATCCATCTTATAAGCTCTCTTGGCACTCAACGATATAAAGTCAAACAACGTCTCAAAGACAACAAAATTATCGATGTATAAGGACAGTAAAGGACCAGTTGGACCTCTAGTCGCATTCATAGGACAATCAACTGATGCCCTTCTCGCATGAACAAGCTCGAAATGCAATTTCCTCATATCTTCTTTGGTGGTATGATTTTGAACCTGTGACATATTATGTTCCAAATGCCTGTTAGAATTTAGAGGAGGAAGAGGAATAGATTATGAGAAAAAAGAATATTTGTAAAAGAGGAAAACTTTAACTGCTTTTTTTTCTTTTTTTTTCTTGATTCATACAAACGAGGAGATAGCTCTTATTTATAACATACAATAGATCTTTCTAGATATGCAATATTCTAGGAATAAATGGAAAATTATCTTTTCCTAATTAATAGCAACATTAAAATCTCTCATTAAAACCTCTTTCAATAAAATGCATGAACACTCTAGAAATACAAATCAAGTTTATTATTTTCCTTTTTTCAACACCCCCTTTTAAACTTGATTTGTGACTCCAAGCAAAGCTCTCATTCTTCGAAAATCTTCAATCTTCAATGGCTTGGTAAAAATATCAGCAACTTGATCGTGAGTTTTCACATATTTCAGCTCTACTTCGTTGTTGGCAATGCATTCCCGAATAAAATGATATCTCGTAACGATATGTTTGCTTCGATCATGAAATATCGGGTTCTTTGCAAGTGCTTGTGCTGATTTATTGTCAATGCATATTTCAGTAGCTCCTTTTTGTGGCAAATGAAGTTCTTTCAACAACTTTTTTAACCATAAAGCATGACATGTACTTGAACTTGCAGCAACATATTCAGATTCACAGGATGACAACGTAACAATAGATTGCTTCTTTGATAACCAAGAAATAGCACAATTACCCAGGAAGAATACATACCCCGTTGTACTCTTTCTATCATCTATGTCTCCAGCAAAATCACTATCAAAAAATCCATGCAACAGAAAATCATTGGATGAGGAATAAAATATTCCAAAATCAAGCGTTCCTTTAATGTAACGAAGAATTCGCTTAGCAGCAGTCATATGGACAGAAGTAGGAGTCTCCATGAAACAACTTATCACTCCAACGACATAAAGTATGTCGGGCCTTGTACTTGTCAAATATCTCAAACTTCCCACAAGTCCTTTGTAAAGAGTAGGATCTACCTTTTCTCCATCTTCAAACTTGGACAATTTCATTCCAGCTTCCATGGGTGTGTTCACAGGATTGCAATCGATCATCTTAAACCTTTTCAACACTTCCTTTGCATAACCCGTTTGAGAAAGAAATACACCTTCCTCCATTTGTTTCACTTCCAATCCCAAATAATATGTCATTTGCCCCAAATCTGTCATCTCAAATTCTGTCGACATGCAACTTTTAAATTCATCAAATAAATCGGGATTATTGCCCGTGAAAATGAGATCATCAACATAAATGCAAACAAACATAACATCTCCATTATTGTGAAACTTAGAATATAAAGGATGCTCATTTAAGCAACGAACAAACCCGTGATCTTGAAAGTATTGGTTGATGCGGCTATTCCATGCTCGTGGGGCTTGTTTCAATCCATACAACGATTTCTTGAGTTTCAGTACCTTCTTTTCATTCCCTTCAGCTACGTAGCCCAATGGTTGATCAACATAAACCTCTTCTTTAAGATACCCGTTCAAAAAAGCCGTCTTGACATCCATTTGGTAAATTTTCCATTTCTTTTGAGCAGCGAGAGAAATCAACAAGCGAATCGTCTCCATGCGTGCAACTGGAGCAAACACTTCATCATAATCAACTCCATGCTTTTGTTTATAGCCCTTCGCCACAAGTCTTGCTTTATATTTCTCCACCTCTCCTTTTGCATTTCTTTTCACCTTGTATACCCATTTAACGCCAATGGATTCATGACCTTTTGGAAGAGAAGTTAATTCCCATGTGTCATTCTTTTCAATGGATTTAATTTCTTCATCCATAGCGTCTCTCCACCTCATGTCTTGCACGGCTTCTTGAAAATTTATTGGCTCACTATCTGCAAAAAGACAATAAAGTTCATCATTATTAAGATTAATTTCTTCAGTTCTTTCATATATATTAGCAAGGGATTTCATCCTCGGCGGTCTTTCATTTAAGCCTTCAAGTTCTGAAGCTGGAGAAGAAGGTTCTTGTATAGTTTCAACATTCTCTGATTCTTGATCATCATCAAAATATGGAAGAAAATTATATCTGCTCTCTTGCTGTCCATCCCAATCCCAAGTTGCACCTTCATCGAATTCAACATCACGACTTACCACCACTTTGCCATTGTTAGGATTATACAACCTGTATCCTTTGGAATGATAATCATAGCTAACAAAAACATACTTGGCACTTCGATCATCTAGCTTTGAACGCTCTTGCTGTGGAACTTGAGCATAAGCGATGCTTCCAAATACTCGCAAATGATGGACACTTGGCCTTTTTCCATTCCATGTTTCTTGAGGGGTTTGTTCCTTGATATTCACAGTTGGAGAGCGATTTGACAAATACACCGCACAAGAAACGGCTTCAGCCCAAAACTCCTTTGGCATATTTTTTGTTTTAAGCATACACCTTGCGATATTAAGTATTGATCTATTTTTTCTCTCCGCCACGCCGTTTTGCTGAGGTGATCTAGGAACAGTGAGAGGACGACGAACTCCATGCGCTGTACAGAAATCATTGAATTGCTTTGAAGTGAACTCGCCTCCTCGATCAGACCTCAATGCCTTGATATTGTAGCCACTTTCTTTCTCAACATGCGTCTTGAAATTTTTGAATGTGGTGAAAGCTTCTGATTTCTGTTTGAGAAAATAAACCCATGTTTTTCTGCTATAATCATCAATAAAGAGTATAAAATATTTACTTTTACCAAAAGACGGTGGATTGATAGGCCCGCAAATATCCGTATGCACCAATTCAAGTGGTTTGGAGGCTATAGATGTTGCTTTCTTTGGAAAACTTTTCCTTGCATGTTTGCCAAGAAGACATGCTTCACACAAATGATTTGGATTTTTAATTATTGGCATACCCTTTACCATCATCTTTTCTCCCATTGCTTTCAATGATCCAAAGTTCAAGTGTCCAAATCTCATGTGCCAACACCATGCCACATCCTGCACATTAACCTTCAAGCATCTTGCTTCAACGGTTTGGACATTCAATTTGAACATCCGGTTCCGTGACATGCTCACCTTTGCAATTAAGTTATTGTTTCTATCTTTAAGCCAAAGATAATTATCTTTCATCAAAACTTCATAACCATTCTCAACAAATTGTCCGAGACTAAGAATATTGCTTCTTAGTTTAGGAACATAATAAACATCAGAGATCAATTTATGGTCACCATTCTTTGAAGAGATGAGAATTGTACCTTTGCCTTCAATGTGAATTTTCGAAGAATCTCCAAAGGAAACATTACCTTTCACCTTGTCGTTGATCTCCACAAATTTATCTTTGTATCCGCACATATGATTGTTAGCACCATTATCCAAGTACCACGAGCTTTCAACTTCATTTTCTTCCTTTTTCTCAGTTAGCAACAAGGTGGATTCTTCAACTTCTTGGTCATTAACAAGATTGGCTCTTTCTTCAGTATTGGCAGTTTGACATTCCCATGAATAATGACCAAATCTATGACATTTATAACATTCAATTTTGGACTTGTCATACCTTCTTTCATTTGATCTTTGGTAATTTCCACGACCTCGTCCTCGACTTCTTCCACGACCTCTAAAATATGAAGGATTTCTCTTGTCGTTATTTGAACTTTCACCATTGCTTCTTCCTTGTTCACATCCTTGCCTTCCGTGTCCTCTTCCTCGTCCATATCCGCGTCCTCTTCCTCTAAATTTACTGCTTTTCTCCTTCTTCATTTTTTAAAGTCGCTTTAGTTTTAAGAATTTGCTCATGTGGTTCTTCTTGTCTTCTCTTAATTTTCTCTTCTTGAGCACGTAAAGAACCTTCCAATTCTTCTACTGTCACTTCTTCGAGGTCCTTCATTTCTTCAATGACACACACAATATAATCGAACTTCGGTGTCAAAGATTGAAGAATCTTCTCCACTACTCGAACATCTGCAATTTTTTCTCCATAGCCTCTTGATTGATTCACATTCGCCTTCACCCTTGTAAAGTAATCCGAAATCGACTCGGATTCACTCATCTTCATTGCTTCAAAATCACTCCTTAGTGATAGAAGCTTAACTTTCTTTACTTTATCAACTCCTTGGAAACATTTTTTCAAAATTTCCCAAGCTTCATTTGAAGTGGTTGCATCAGATATTTTATCTATCATTGAATCATCCAAACATTGATGGATGAGGCTAAGTGCAAGTTGATCTTTTTCCTTCGTCTTTGCTAAGGCTTCCTTCTCCGCTCGAGATAATGCATTTTCATTTTCTGGCTCGTCGTAGCCTTTGTCTACGATCTCCTATACTCTTTGTCCTCCAAGTAAAGCTTTCATTCGAATACACCATTTTCATAATTTTCTTTTGTGAGGTGAGGATATTGGAAGGAAAACATTCCATTGTTTGACATTTTATCACACATTCACTAACCTTGCTCTACCACTTTGTTAGAATTTAGAGGAGGAATAGATTATGAGAAAAAAGAATATTTGTAAAAGAGAACTTTAATTGCTTTTATTTCTCTTCTTGTTTTTTCTTGATTCATACAAACGAGGAGATAACTCTTATTTATAACATACAATAGATCTTTCTAGGTATGCAATATTCTAGGAATAAATGGAAAATTATCTTTTCCTAATTAATAGCAACATTAAAACCTCTTTCAATAAAATGTATGAACACTCTAGAAATACAAATCAAGTTTATTATTTTCCATTTTTTCAACAATGCCTATGGCCAATATCATACTGGAGGCGATTGACAAGCCAAATCTTAAAAACTTCATAGGAAAGGCGCATCCTAGGGCAAAGGAGTCCCCACTCATTGATGTTGGATTACCCAGTTGAAGAATTCATTAGTTGAAGTTGATAAAAATGGTAAAGATTCTATCAAAGCACTTGAGCGTGCAAAGAAGGAACAACATACTCAGGTTGAGACTGCATGTTATAGGAGTCGCTCTTTGGAGCTAGAATTGGATTCCTTAATGAAGAAAAAAGGAAAACTACTGGAGCAAGCGAAGAAATTTAAGGAATAGCTTGTAACAGAAAATAAAGAAAAAGATATTACTCTTTGGAAACTCATAATTACCATAAGAGAATCGTCCATGCCCATAACGAGAGATATGGGACCATAAATAAAGCTAAGAATGTTGATGTTCTTATTTAAGAGGCAAGGGAAATCGATCGAAGGGATATAAAAAAGGAATTCGATCCACTTATGATCTAGATAAGTCTAAATATCTCAAGCATACGCTTCCATTTACTATCATGGAGAGTACTTCTGGTAGTACTCAAACTGAAACAAGCAATAAACATGATGAAGATATTTCACTAACCTCTTCCAGTTTGAGAAGGTATCAGTGGCATGCATAAATGCTATTTACATTTCCTTCATCTTCCCCAAACTACAAGTCAAGGGCGGATTCAGCCCTGGGCACAGTTGGGCTGTAGCCCAGGGCAATTTTTTTTTTCATTTTAAAGAAGCCCATAAAATACTACCCTAGTCCAGTGGCGGATTTAGGGAGGGTATAGTGGGGTCACTAGACCCCACTAGACTTTCTACATGTACAAATGCTAGACATGAGTGTTCGTTTACTATCTCATTTTGCTGCTAGTCTGCTACAGAAAAAACAATATTGTTTTTCTTTTTATTATCTTTTTCATCTTTCCTTTTTATAAGCCGTAAGTGTACCAGAAGGATGGTACTTTTGATACACGTATTGTATGTCACCAGCACACAATTCAATCAACAAATTTGTGTTAAGAACTTCGGTTATTCCTAATGAAAATGAATGTGGCCCTACATTCTGCAATATTTAAAGCAAAGAGGTTTACAAAAAGTCAATTGCCATATGTGATTTAGTGGGGATATAACATATAAACACTAAACAATACTGTATGCTGATTGATTCTTTCAAACCTTCCCACCACAACATATTGAGGCAGTTGCTTCCTACTAATGCGATTTTCGTCAGCCTGACCAACAGTAATATAACGTAGAAGACACAAGTTGAAAAACAATCCATATGCATCAAAAAAATGCTAATCTCCCAAAAGTTCCATAGCTGGTTATGCAGGCATCTCCAAATTGGAGTATCACAGAAGTTTGGTGGCCCATTATATGGTTCATAACTAACACCAATTTTGTTGCATTCAAGACCATCTAGCGTAACCTTACTCTCTCTAGAAGCATCCACTGTGTTTGTGTATTTTTGGCCTCCTCTAGCCTCGAACCCTGGCTCCGCTACTGCCCTAGTCCCTGGTCCTACCTAAGAGGAAAACAGGAAAGTAAAGTCCATCTTGTTCTTCAGTGTGTTCATGTTAGTTTCCCACGGGATACATTCGTTCATTCGAAAAGCCAGTAGAGAAGCGACTCTAATTCATAGGTGAATTTTTAATTCAAACAATTCACATCGTAGATCAAGTCAGGTGATTGTTTATTTACTTTCTGGGTAGGAGATTAGTGGTTTGAAGGAAAAACCCCTAATTGTTGAGTTTCTCACATCCCATAAGTCTGCTCTTGTTGAAATGGCGATAACAGTAAAAGAGGTGACGAGTTAGGTCCAATATCTAATTTGCTCGGCGAGCCTAATTTTACAAACTATTTTGGTGATTTGGGAGAAGATTTTGATGATGCTCAAGGAGGGCAAGATATTAATTCATGGTTGGATATTGAAATTGATAATATGCACGATACTGACTTCATGGGACTTGAAATTCCAATGGATGAACTTTCGGAAGTGTTTTGAAAAGTCTCGCCACTTGCCTTGTTGTACAATGCCATTTTTGGGAAAAGATGGATCTTTTATAAGCAATAATTCATTCTCTTTATAAAAGAGTTTGGGTTTGGAGCTGCTAGTGGTCATTTTGCTCTTACAAAGATATCATTATTGGTAGAAGGTGGAATGTAAATATGTTTGGGTCGCTGAGCTTGGTGCGTCAGTTGGGTAGCTAAAATTAGTTTTGCAGGTTATTTAACTAAAACTTTTACATACATTTATTATCTTAATAAAGAAAGAATTTTCATTGATTTAAAAAAAAGGAAGAAAGATCTGCTCTTGTTGATGCTTTATTTTACATAACTTTTTTCGCGTTCATGTGCTTCAATATCATAAAGTGGCATCCGTCTTCCATTTTTTAATGCTTGTACATTAACCTTTTTGGATAGCTTTCAGTTTTACCTATTGTATTTTTTTCTTAACATTTTTGTACCTAATATGAGTTATGTTTTGATCATCGATTATAGGTTGTTGTTGCAAATATTTATAAAGCTTATATTGACTAAAAAATGTCATCTTTAAAGTCAGCCCACCCTTCTTTTAATTCCTAGGTCCGCCCTTGCTACAAGTCAGCTTGCGATCATAAATCTACCATTTGAGGTTTTCAGCTTTGGCAAAGGAATGACGACTACCGAGTCTACTGCAATGTGTTTCTCTTAGATGGTTCTAAGTCCAACTATTCTGATTGGTGAGGCTCTTAATCTTAGTAAGAAAAAGATCGAGTGGACATAGTAGTGATCTACCCCTTGAGGAAAATAAGAGTAACAGACCCAAGAAAGTAAAGTCCGGGACGTGGTTATTTGGTCACTTTACTTTCGTAACTAGCCAACGAGATGAATTTTTGGTTTGTTGGTCGGTTTTCTGTAGGATGGCCCTACAATTTTTTTCCGTTTTTTAGTTATAAAAGAAATTTGTACTTTCACTTCGAAGTCTTTTTTTGATAGTGAATACCAAAGTATTAATGTCATTATTTAAGCCTATATATGAATGTGTTCAAGCATTCGAGTAGCTCACTTTGTATCTAATACAATTACGGTCTTTTCCTCGTTTTCATTAATTGGAATGACACTTAATCGCTTGTGGCTTCGAGTATAGATTTTAGGTTTGTACTCACATCCCACTATCGAGGACTAGAGCTGGTCGATAGACAGTTGAGTCGCATCCAGCTCGGTTTGCTTTCATCCCCCAAGTCAAGGGCAGAAGTTCATAAATGGACGGTCAGATCATGCCCTTCATGTTTTATACCCTTCTTATCACATCAAGTGTAAGAGTTAATTAATGGACGGTTGACTAACATCCATCTCAGTTTATACTTCTACCAACATGTCAAGAGAAAAGTTCGATGAATGTGTGGTCAAATCACATCTATTTTAGTTTAAACTATTAACTTTATGTGAAGATGGGGAGTTAGTTGATAAGTGGTCAAATTACGCTCATCTTAATAGAACTCCACAGGTCCGATTATGGACAAGGGAAGTTTGGCCGGCACCTAACTCTAGGCACCTACCTTCATGCATCAAATATGTCGGATTTATTTGAGTTTTTCATGTTTTACACCTCATGGGTTATGTAGACCAGTGGCGGAGGCAGCCACCAGGTACAGGTGAGGCCAAAATAAATTACAAAAGATTAAAATATTTCCTTTAGCCTTACATTATATGAAAAGGCTGTAATATTTGTGTCAGTTAGGGGAAACATGGTATTACAGCTATGGTAGATCAGTGTTTCACAACTATTCTTGCTGAAAATTCTTTGATGCAGGTAGGGCGGTGGCCCCATATGGGTACACCTTGGATCCACCCCTGATGTAGAGACAAAGTTGTGGATTCATAAATTCATTTCATTTAACTAAAAATGGTAAATGGTAGATTTTTTCTTATTATGTAACTTAAAAAAATCAAGTGAAATAGCATTGTAGATGCTTACTATTTTGTGCCCTTGGAAGTAGAATCTAAATCAACCTTGCAAGATTGAAAGCTCTATCTCTGAACTTTGGTTCTATGACATACGGATCTTCTTATCTCAAAAGCATGTTAACGGGGATTGGGAAAACTTTGTTTAGGAATAAGATCGTTGATTTCAAAGGTCCAATTCCTGACCTTCGCGCTGTAATATCGAACAACTCAGCTTCAATGCTCAGCTAGTCTCGGATTAACTTTGTCGCACTTTTCATTGATCATGCCTATGGGCTCCATGAGCTCCTAATTCGTAATAAGATTATAATATGTTACTCGGTGAGAAGGCACTTCTAATTAGTTAGAATCATGGCATGTGATCTTTAAGCTAAGTCGAATGGAGAGTAGTTAGTCGTGAACATGTTGTTCGTTCAATATGACTAAAGTACTAATGGAAATTCATCGATCCATGTTCCTTTAGTATTTTCCGATCGCTTCTTCGGATTGGACTTATTAATTTTATTCACTATTTTGACCCTTCTATTTACTTAAGGAAGTTCTACCACTATAAATCTTTTCTCAATGTGACGTCAGTGGTAGAAATCCTTGAATTTAAACCGTGCGCATAAGTCAAAAAAGAAAATTTGTGCCTTACACATAAATCCAAAACGTAAAATTTTCTCCTCAGTGATTTGTTCCAACAAATTCAATAAGTACACTTTCTTTGGTGAGAATTGTAATATAGATTCTATTTTACTTAAGGGAATACCATTTGCATTTGATTTTTTATGAATTATAGATCATCGATTTGGGTTATAGATGAAAGAAGAAGATAAACGAAAATGATAAGAACAAGAAATAAAAATAAATGATTTGTCAACTTATAATTGAATTTTATAAATTGATTATTTTGGTTATTACCTCTCATAATTGTATATATACTTTTTGCAAGGCTTACGCGGTTGAGAGGACTTCTACCACTTTTATTAAAGAACCGTAGAAAATAAAAGGAAAATACAACACATACAAGAAGACATAGAAACACAGTTCTTCAAACAGGAGAAGATAAACACAACACATGAATTAAATAGTTACATAAGGCTGTTCAAAATCCTAGGGTCAAAAGTGTAGCTTAAAAGCCGAATTCCTTCTCTGATGACCATGCGAACACATCTTCTAATTTGATCATTGGTCTTCACATTACATCCTTTAAACTCATACGTATTTCTCTCTCTCTCCATACAAAGTATATAAACTTTTTAAGCACAAAGTTTAGTAATCTAACTTTCAGACTTCTCCTTCTAGTTTGGCTGAGCAAATTATTCCATTGAATAGTGGCTTTTTGATTGGCATCGTTCCTTCTAATGTTGTTCATCAGTTCATGCTAAATGGAAAAGAAAATCTAACATTGAAAGAATAAATGCTCAATTGTCTCGTTTTCATTCCTACAGAACACACAGACTTGTTCACATTGAACTCCCCTTAATAATAGCTTGTCCTTCGTAAAGATTGAACTATTAATAACTTTCCACATCAAGAGATTTTCACCCGCACTGTTATCATTTGCCCAGATTTTCCTACTCCATTTACTGTTCGGCATAGCATTGATTCCAGATAAACTTTCATACAAATTTTTGATCCGATAAACATTACTACTATTGCACCAAACAGTCGCATGTTCACCTAGACCTCTAAGCTTCAATTATCTTGCTTTAATCCACATTAGATTGATTCTAGTAACGTAGGAAGGTGGAAAATAGATCTTTCCATCAATAACGTATTTAATTACTTTGGCATTGCAATTTATTCTAGATGAGATTATTTCAAGATGCCAGAGAGCTTTGTTTAGAATTAATGCATTCTCTAACCAGGGGTCATCCCACAAACGCACTTGGGAGTCAAGAGTAATTGAATACTTGAAACATGGAAGAATAAGAGATCTTAACTTGAAAATGCTTCTCCATGTCCAGCTTAACTTTTGTGGCTGAGAGATACTCCAGAAATTTTTGTCTTTAACAACATTGAACTTCGACCATTTAACCCATAAACTATCAGAATCATTAAGGAAGTCATCGATGTGCTTAATGAAAGAAACTTTATTCCACTGTTTTAGGTTAACAATTCCTAGGACACCTTTAATTATAGGACTTTCTACTTTTTTAAATGCAATAGGAGATAGGTATTTTTCTTTGTTTTTTTCCTTTCCACAAATAACGCATGAAAGCAGAACGTATCATCGATACTAGTTTGGAAGGAAGAACAAAAGTCCTCGACCAGTAAACCTACATAGAAAAAATAACATACTTAATCAACGTAAGTCTTCCTACTTGGCTCAGCAGCCTGGAAGTCCAAGTATTTAGTCTAGCAGTGATCTTGTTAAATAGTCGTAAGCATTGGCTAACTGATCTTGTTGGATAAACCAGTTCTTACCTTAATTGCATGGACTTGAGGTTCAAAAACACTCGCAGCTTTCATATTGGACTTCTAAAGATTTACTCTTAGACCAGTCATTTCATAGAACTCATTCATGGTTTCAAAGATAGCATTTATTGTCTGCACAGTAGGATTACAAATAATGATTAGATCATCCGCAAACATTAAAGAGGAGACCCTTGGTTCATGACACTTTGGATGTATTTGAACAAACCACTATCAATCTTTTTATTCAGCATCAGAGTTAGCAATTCCATCAGAACTATGAAAATATAAGCATATATTGGATCTCCTTGGCGTATTCCCTGCTTGCTCTTGAGATACCCCCACAATAGATCCATTAATGAGTAGAGAGAAGTGAGCAGTAGAAATACATGTTAATATCCAGGCAATAAATTGATGTGGAAAGTTCATGTAGCCCAAAATTCTCACTATAGAGTCCCACCGAATCATGTCGAATGCTTTCATTATGTCAAATTTTAACATGTATCTCGGACTAATATTAGAGTGGGTATAACCGTTTAAGAGTTCATGTGAGAGGAGAACATTGTCTAAAATATTATGTCCAGGTAAGTATGTGGCTTGGTTATAAGAGATAGTGGAAGGAATCACCTTTTTGAGCCTTGTAGCAATTATCTTGGCTATGCATTTGTAGAGAGTGTTACAACACGAGATGGGTCTAAAGTCAGAAACTATAGTGGCATTTTTCATCTTTGGGATAAGAGCTATATTAGTGGTGTTGAAAAAAGGTAACATTCTTGATTCGAGGAAGAGATGCCTCACTGCTTTACATACGTCTTGCTCAATGATCTGCCAGCAAGAAGAATAAAAGAATGCATTAAAGCCGTCAAGACCTCCGGTAGAGTTCTTGTTGAGAGAGAGCATAGCTTCTTTGACTTCGTTATCGGTTACTTCAATACGCGGAGATTGATAATCAAATGCAGATAATTTAGGTAGAATGTATGGATTAACTAAGTCAAGGTTAGGGATGAAGTTATCTTAATTTCCGAACAATTTAGAAAAATGTAATAAGAAAGCACTTTCAACATTACCTTGATTTTCCATAGTAACACCATTCTTGTCGACTATACGAACTATATTTTCTTTACATTGTTTATTCTTAAGCGAACCATGGAAATAAGCATTGTTTTTGTCACCGTCAATCTTCCATCTGATGCGAGCTTTATGTTTAATCATCACGTCTTCAAGGGTTAGAGCGCTTTGATATTGTTTTGTCATGTAACTTTCAGTTTGAGGATGAACTGGGTTTGTTGGGTCTTCCATCATTTTAATTTTAATTTTGTCTAAGTTTTTCTCTCCAAAGAGTGCTCTGCTTGCTTCCATTGCCAAATTTTTTGCTTTACCCAATCTCCAAGTTTGTTCTTCAAATATCTAAGCTTAGCCTGCATGATAATAAGAGGGTTACTGAAGGTAGGTTTCTCCCAAATTCCTTTTACAAAGCCAAGGAATTCATGGTCATCAACCCAATTATTAAAAAATTTAAAACTTGAATTTCCTTTCATGTCTAGCTCACGTATGTAAAGAATGATAGGTGAATGGTCTGAAAGAAGAGGAGATGGCATGTTACAATGAAGGGTTGGCTAAAAGCTGAAGGATTTGGCAGTGCAGAAGGCATGATCAATCAAGGAATAGGTTCTTGGACCATCCCTCTTTTTATTATTCCAAGAGAACGACATACCAGCACATTTGGTAAGTGGTAGAATTTCAGAGTGGAGAGGGGATTACCACCAATTCTTTGAGTGGTTTCAAAACAATAGTTGAAATCACCAAGAAGGAACCAAGGATGTGAAGTTTCTCTTAGGGAAAGGATAGATTTGAATAGGTTTAGTCTGGGTAGGAGGCTATTGGCAGCATAGATGAAAGTAAAGTAGTAGGAGGACTGGTCATTTTGGTTGATGGCATGACAGTGGATATGCTGACCAGAGGAATGAAGTGGAATCAAAGTCACTGTATATGGGTTATAAAGAATGAGTATTCTTCCATAAGGAGCTTCAACTAAGTTGTGAATGTAACTCCAATCGGGAATGATACTTAGCTGCCCTTATTGTCAATTCCAAGTTGAGTTTGGTCTCTACAATAGCAAGAATGCTTAACTTGTTGTCAGAGATTAGAAGTTTACATTAATCGAGCTTAGTATCATCGTGGCAACCTCTAATATTCCACACACATACTATTTTCACCATTAATTAAATTACAAGGGGTAGGGTACTTTTATATTTCGTACCCTGTAGCAAATACTGCTTCTGGGAAGAACTAGGAGTATTCAAACAAGGAATAATCTGGTTTTTGTAGGAGGAACAAGCGAGAAGGTGCCGAGAGGTGGAACTTTTAAAGCTTGAGGAGGTTGAATATTGGAGTAAAAGTTGACGTCAACTGGAGGGGGAGGACTAATATCGGGACTTGGTGACTTGTTTGGGTCATGTGTTGGATTATGTGACGTGGAGTGTTACATGCATGCATTAACAATTTAGGAGGAATCATGAATGGATACATTGTTCGATGAAAGGTTATCAACATTTATTACAACTGGGTGAGCACTTGCCTTGACTTTATGTTGTTTGTCCACTTCATTATATAACTAATTGATAGTTTCATCTACTTTTCCTTTTCCTTGTTTGATATCTCTTCTTCTATCTTTCAGGCACCCTTGCATAATTAACTTACGAAAATAGTTATTCACTTCAATTTCAGCAGCTAATTCTTTATTATTCTCACCAGGCTCTTCCAATTCAGGTATAGTTACTAATGAGTGGTTCTTTTTGCTAGTCAACAAGCTCTCCAGAGAGGGCATTGCAATATTGGATCTATCTTAAGTATTCATATTTGCAAATTCAAGTTCAATTTCATTACATTCCTCTGTTTGTTCTGTGTCAATGGAAATATCTCCTTCTTCAAGAACATTGGAGCTATTTCCTTTTTGAATCTCCTCAACAACACATGTGGCTTCCCTTACCTAACTGCCTTGTCTAGGATTGGCAAATCCATTCTCTCTAGTATTAACTGCAATTTTGTTTAGTCTATTTCCCACCTAATTCCAATTCTCTTTTTCTCTATTGTCTTGCATCGGGTATCTGCTCTGAACAACTTCTCTAACATTGCACTGTTTGTTTATCTGCTGACTTCTATTTTCATTTATTCCTTCCTCTCTTGTTTTTTCCTCTTTATCACAATTTTCATTTAAGTGGCCAAATGATTTATAAAGACTGCAAATATCTGGCTTCAACAGATATTCAACATAAATATGTTGAGCACCTCCCTCTACAGTCCCAACTAGAAAGTCATTCATTAATTCCTTGTCCGGTTTAACCTCTATCAAACGTTTAGCATATTCCAATCTCCTTCTACTTTCCGTCATTTCATCCATACAAAGTAGATTCCCTAACATACTACTTATCTAATTGATGCCAAAATTGGACCATACAATAATCAGAATATTATAAAACTTAACCCAAACTGGTACTGATCTCACATTACCACAAACATTATTGATTGAGGGTCAAACTTTTTTATAATAAATAACTTCTTGTTCATAATTATAGAATCAACTTGTAAGATTCTGTTTCTATCTTCATCGCAAGTAGATCCGAACAAGTACAGTACTCCATCAGATTTTACCTTCATCGAGCCCTTTAGTCTCCAAAGCGCATTAAGTTTTGCCACGACAGCTGTAACGAACTGTAAATTTTAACCCTTTGAGTCGACCAAATACAATACAAGTCCAACCCAAATTACACGAAAATACGAAACATTAATAGAAAGAAGTTAGAGGGTGAGAAATAGAAAAGATAGAAAATTAGAATAGAAGAAATAAGATAGAAGAAAGAACCGGACAACATAGAATCTCACAATCGCAGCGGAATAAAATATAATATAAATACAAGCCTTGAAAAAAAACATAACTGTATCTGAACTTACATACAATATCAGAGCACAACATATATACATCACAACGGAAATAAACTCTATACATCAAATACTGAAGCCTCCTGCTCTAATCTCCTTCCAGGTATCTGAGAAACCTGAACTACTTGACTGCCCTTACAAGTTTGGGAACCCAAGAGTTTAGGGAAAACACAGAAAATAAACTCTGGGTCAGTCATCGGACTGGTGTGAGTAAATGATTTTAAACATCTTGCTTAACTTAGAAAAATTCTTTTGAAAGAAAAGATAATCGTAAGATCGATCCACACATAAACATGGATGGTTTTTACCTTACGATAACCCAAAATATTTTGAAATCATAACTATTCTGGTATTATAATAATGTCTAGGGTTTTCCATAAATTAGAGTCTAGCGAAACACTTGCATCTCACGCTCCATATATATAGTATACAAACAAAACCGCTTAGCGCTTAGGGATAATGGATTTCCAACTATGACAAGTATAGAACCACCTTCCGATAGTGTATCTCCAGAGAGGAATACATTGGATTTAATAAGAACATCTTGCAACCTGGCCATACATGATTGGTCACTCATTTGCTCTGAGTGTACCAAATATATTATTACCCACAGTTGGCGCCAACATAACTATTCCCGGGAGATACAGAAGCGAAAGAAGTAACAAAATAAATATTCTCTAGATGGTGATAATATACCCTAATTTGGAGCGACCCACTTAGCCATGCTACCTGCCCGATTTTTGTCATTTCTCGGTTGTGAGGCTTGAGGTCATAACTTACCTTTTAGAATAACACATCTTTATTCACTTTGAATGCCACATCGTCAAACCCATCAAGTCACAAATTAACTTCCTCAAAACCATAGGTAAAAAGCTAAGAGAAACAAATTTCTCCGCCACTAAACATAGTTTTGAAGAGATCAATTTATGTGATCTATTAGCCATACTTTGTCAGACATTCGTCCATACAAGTTATCCTGGGTCTGAACAAACCGAAGGCACTATCCGGTAAATCCATCTTAGGTAATTTCTACCTAGGATTGACAGAATAACCCTTGCATAACTTTGTCTTCAATAGTCTTCAACTTGACTTTAAATTTATACAACGCCTAGGTCGAAACAAAGTGGTATTGGGATCTCGTTTAGAAAATCAATCACGGTCTCTTTGAATTGATGAACGTTAATATATTTTAGGGTCAAGTGATACTTAAAGTAACCAAATCAATATCTTTCATATGTGTTTATATATCCTTAATTGATTATCTAGGCTTATCTACTGAAAATATATAAGATTCCCGAATCCAATAGTAGTTTGTAAAAACAAGATGTGACTAAACAAGTAAATTGGGTCGTGTCATAGTATTACAATCAGATTAAATCAACAAATCAATTATCACGACGAATCTGATCCATCACAATTGTTGTTCTTGGAAAATAATTATTTCCAAATCATATCTATTTAAGATTCAATTTCGTTTAAGAATCCCATTTATTGATCATAACAGTGTTGTTATTGTCTATACTTCAATATATATACGACTTATAAATAAATTTACTATTTTATTTTCTTAGATGAATAGTTAATTCACTATATATAATTAGTTTAAACGATACTTTCCTTAACCGATTATCAATTTAGAATCCCTTTTCGATCCATTTCTGTATCCCATTTATCTTCTGAACTTCAGAATAATCTTATCGGTGCCGATCTTATCAAATTCTTTTACCGATATATCTCACATCCATTCTCGTTTGCAAACCACTTGCTTCTCAAGTTATTCACTTTGGATTGTGAATATTTTTTCTTCTGGACTTGTTTATCCCATCAACTCAATTTCATTAATATTTACTAGAACAGAAAAATTCTGTTTATCTAGTTCCTATTCACATGAATTTTTCTTATTTCGTTTAATCATCGTTAATTCAACTTTTAAATCATTTATTTTATTTAAAAATACACTTATCGATCCAAGTCGAATACAAATTAAAAATAACATTTCAATGTTCAAAACAGTTCGTCCATTATAACACAAATGGTACTGACGATCAATCATCTTCCATGAATCACTATATCTAGTTGATTACAGATCAACCAATTCGTCTTGAACTAGTTACCTGGCTTTTAGAAATAGGCAGATCCTTTTTATTCTAAACTTATTAATTTTAAAAAGAAACAATTTAAAACTCTATTTATTTATTTAAATGAAGTAACTTTGTTATTTCGAACAAAGTACAACTCGGTCTAAAATGATCATGTCTGATCGTATACCATCCGCTTTCCCCAATTTCATCAATCATCACAACCCTGCTCCCTTTTATTTCTTTTCTAATGGTATTTCTTTGTTTTTAATTCATATTAAAAAGAAATCTATTTTTTAATTTTCCTTTTTATTACTTCTCTTTACCTTCCTTTTCATTTATTTTCCTTTTCTATAATTTGATTTTCTTTTCTTCGAACCCGTCAGCCCAACTGGGCCCATTTCCACTCCCCTCTTCTTTCCGTTTATCCTTTATTTTCTCCCCATTCTTTTCGTTTATTTTGTTTTCTACCCATTCAGCCCAATCGTAAGCCCATAGTTTCATTTCCCCCTTTCCATTAATTCGATCCCAACAGAACGTCTCCTTCTTCATCCATTTTTTTCATGAACACTATTTAATTACTTCAACTATTCACCACTTCCCTTCTAATCGAATGTCAACCCAGTTGCACCATCATCCAGTCCATCCCTTTCACGGTTCACGTCAGAGACTGAAACTTCCCAAATCCTTAAAGCATGTTTCCTTCTTCCTACTGCGTGCTCTTCTTTTCTTCTCTCCAGTTCCTACTAAATATTGTTGACGGTGCTTACTGATCTTTCCTCGGTTATGTTATTGTTGAAATGGTAGTTAAGATTTATACGTTAATTCATATTGCATGAAAGTTCAGTACACGTAATTCCATTGTTGTGTTCTTTGTGAACTTCTCCTTCCTTGTTATATTGTTTCGCTAACTAAGATTTGTCACAAAATTATTATTATTATTATTAGTAAAACATAACGTCTCCAACCATTAATTCGCGGTTCTCACCATTTCTTTACTCTGCTTCTTTCCATACCACTGAACCCAAACATGCCTTTCTAGTTTCTCCCCATGTATACATGCACCATATATATTAGGTGAATCATGCATTGCTTTCCAGGCAATTAGTTTTGCCATGCCAAAATAGTCATACATCATAACAACGCACTACATGTTATATTGAATGCCAGAAGTGTAAAGCGGCTGTTAATTATAGTCCCCTTCACATGACATACACCACTGTTCCATTTCCTTGTTTCTAAATCCTTCTTTTCGTTTGTTCCCACCCAATGACCTCAAATACATGGATTAGTATAAAAAGAGGTGGCATGGAAAAATACCAAAACTACAGCATGTAAACCGATCAAGCCAAGCAGAAAATCAACATAACATGATGTAGATAGTATGTCAAATGCCAAGAAAATCAAGACTCAATATATTGTCAATTCTTGTTATTGTGCCAAGGCAATGTAGTACCAGTTCTTATATAATTTAGCAAGTAGTCTCGGCTTTTATGATTGCCAAACTAGTATAGCATCCGTGCTTATGATTTGCAAAAACCCATGTTTTTTTCCAGTTTTATATTTAATTACTTACATCATTTGTGATGAAATCGAGTGATATAATCATAAGTATGTCCACAGATTAGTATATATTTCAGATCGTAGAAAAGAAATTGGAAATTCACGTGAAGTTTACTTACAAGTATATCGTCATTTGTTCTTTCCAGATTTTTATTTATCAAATGTTCACTGTCTTTTTCTTTTCAAACCTAGCACCATTCAACTGCTCATATTTCAGTCACTTATATATATAGACATATATGTAATCTTTCAACATTCATCATTGCATATAACAAGAGGCAAAAAGAAGTGTTTATTTACCCTATTTGCTCACTGTTCTACTGCTTTCAAATACTCTGTTTACATTCCAGGTTTCAATCTAAACCAGGTTTTCATGCCAATTTAAAACCTACTACATTAATATACCCAAGAGCATGCAAGCCTATATAGATTTGTATCATACACAACAATTTGAAATCAGATTCAATGGAGATAGTTTACTCACATTGGGTTGCTCCCTGCCCTATTTTATTTCTAGGTTTCCCATCCCTGTTCTACTGTCTCCGCCATTAACTTCTCTTCTAGTCTAAAGTATTCAAGCTGCTTCTAAGCTATGAACTTGCACTGATATCTCAGGGTATTTTATAGGTGAAAACAGTGTAGGGTTTAAAGGCTTGGCAGCGTAGTCTACAGGCTGTCTTAGTCTGGATGGATTGGATACCCAAGTCTGCTACTATGTTTGATTGAAAACAGGTATGACGTTGTCTAGTTGATGGGGAGAGTAGCTAGGTTTATAGCTGACTGACAGGGATATATATATATATATATATATATATATATATATATATATATATATATATATATATATAGCATTCTTCATTCTTAGCCTTATTTTATTTTTTATCCCACTTTTAGCTTTTTTAAATTTTTTTTTGCAAATATAGCCCTCTTTTGGTCAATTCAGCGCTGAGTTGGCCAGCGTTGGCCAAAATGCATTGGCGCAATCTGGGATTGCGCCAGTACAAGTATACACTGACGCAATCTGGGATTGCGCCGGTACAAGTATACACTGGCGCAATCCCAGATGGCGCCAGCTCAGTGGAAGAATTATTGTCTTCTTTCTGCTGGGCGCAATGCAAAATTGCGCCAGCACAATATTTTAAAAAGAAAAATATACCACTAATGCTGTCCATGGATTCCAGGTTCACGCTTCCAACTGTTATGCTCCTGATCGGAAGCCAATCAAACTCCTATTTTTTCTCACTCTCTGTATTCTCTCTAATACTCCTTCCACCACCGCATCAAAAGCATCTTCAACTCCATATTCCACCTCAAACCTCGGATCCATATACACCAATGTCGGTATCATCCTCACCACCTCATCCTTCTCACTTCCTCCTCCCCATATCTCTCCAAAACCTCCTCCACCTTCACCTTCCCTTCTCTGACCTCATCCTCCATTATAAACACCGAATACCTCCCATGTTCCTTTGGGAAATGCCACAAATACTGCACATATGCAGTCCCTGGATGAAAAAACACAGGTATGCACCCTGCCAACATCGCATCAAACATCGACCTCCTCGTATACGAATCCCCTTCCGGCTGCAAGCAAAACACCAACCTTTGGAACGTTCTCATCACAGTGCTAGGCAAGTGGCAGTTACTTGCTCACATATGGCATTCTAATAAACTGCATTTCTTTGATCTCTTGCATTGCCCTATCAACTCTCCTCTTATAGAAGTGCTCACGCCTGGCCTTGGCGCTCCTGCAAAGTTGAACAACCATGGCCTCTCCATCTTCCTCATCCGTTCATGCCATGAGAGAACTTCTACTTTAGATGATGGATGGAAGTAGGTAGGGTACATAGAAGTGCTCACACCGACCCATTGAATGAGCTCTTTTGAACCAAGGTCGCGAATTGATGATCAATTGTAACCCCATAAATATCTACCAATGTCAAGACCTGGGTAGTACAATACGTAGATAGCGCAAGCCATTGAGGAGTTTGAAGTGAGACAGGGGTAGCTTTTCATTCTGCTCAGGAAGATGAGCTCGAGCGTGAACTGGTTGGTGTTGTACCAGCCTCTTTCGGATAAGGCGTTGTCTGTGTTTTGGAGTGGAAGGCCAAGGCCGGAGATTGCGGTGAAGGAACACATGTCGGTCCATTTTCTTAAATTGTGACATGCAGTGATTAGGTCTGAGTTGAACTTTGTAGGAAGGTCGTGAATGTAGATGTAACGGTTGGTGCATGTGTTATTGGGTTTGTCTGGGTGTCTAATAATGGTGTAGGTAGGTTTTATGGAAGAATTGAAGAAGAAAAATACATTGAGGGAAAGGAAAAGGATTATCAGACAATTTAAAGATGTAATTCCCTTGATGTTTCGTTTTGAAGGTGAATACTCCATGTTTTTTCTTTTCTTCTTCTTTCTGGGATATGAGGAGGTGAAGTAGAATATGAGATTTGGAAGATACAATGAACTGAATTTGAATACGATGGTGGGAAGAAGAATAAAGAGGCATACTGAGATTGTAGCATACCATATTAATAAAGCAGTAGGTGAGTGGACATATTTACATGCTAATCAGAGTTATGGTATTGTGCTGGCGCGATTCTGCATTGCGCCCAGCGGAAAAAAGAGAATTTTTTTTCTTTCATTGTACCGGGCCATCTGGGATTGCGCCAGTACACGTGTACCGGCGCAATTCCAGATTGCACCAGTGCATTTTGACCTGCACTGGCCAACTCAACGCTAAGTTGGCCAAAAAAGAGCTATATTTGCAAAAAATTTTTAAAAAGAAGCTAAAAGTGGAATTAAAAAAAAATAGGGCCAAAAATGAAAAATGCTCATATATATATATATATATATATATATATAGCTGTTGCACTTGGTTTAAGATTGATAAGGGACTTTCTAGACAAGGCTTCACACTTAAAGTCACAGCTGAAACTAGATTTTGGGGCACAACTACATGTGCAGGTCTGTCTTCTTTGTATTCTAAGGCATACTTGCCTATTAAGTAATTTAAACTATGTATATATTTACTTCATAGTGCAACAACATCTATATATTGACTCTTATGACATTTCAATTCATGTACAAAGCACATCTTTTCACTTAAATGTTTTGATCATAGTGTTCCAGGCTATTGATTCCTATATACTAGTAGCTATACTTTATAATTAAGCATACAGTCCCTGTTATTTGATTCGAACATACAATGCTCTAGTGTACAAAATGACAAAACAATGTGAAAAACACTATTTTCCAGTAACTGCATTTGATTCATTTCCAATATATGACATGTTCTAAACTTATAATCCATTAATGGTCATATGCATATATGTCAAAGAATAAATATTTACAAGAGTTACTATTTTAATTTACATGCACACAAACACACACACATATCTATACTATAATGCCAATACTTGAGTTTTGGTGAAGCTTTTTCGCTTTCCACCACGGTCCTTGACCGTTCAGCAAACTGAATTGAAAAACCAAATCAAAATCAGGGCAAACATGTCAATTTTCGTTCCACTACCCATGACTCTCTACGGTTTTGTCAGCACGTTTTCTTTTTAATTCCTTTTTCTCCCACCGCCTTCTGCTCTTTGTTGTCCACCTTCTTCGTGGTTTCCCCATTTCAACCCTAAAATTTCACCAAATTTCCATGTTATTCACCATTTACTTCCTTCCACCTTTACCTCCTCCTGCTCTTATGTGTTGTTGCCATCTTTCCCTTATACCTGCCATGTCCACTTCCTTCTTCACACTCTATCTGCCCGACCGATGCTCAATACCTACTTCTTCTTTTCAGTTCTCTCCAATCTACCACTGTTTCATCTGTTTCCTCATCAACTTCAGGAATGCCTACAACAACGCTCTAAGGTATTTCTCTACCATACGACCTGTAACCGCCTTAAATAATTCGATTTATATGGCTTTTTTTCATTTTTTACGATCGAATTTAGTTCGTTGCTTTTCTATTTGTAGAATTATGTGAAAAATTAGGTTCTTTTACTTCGTCGTGTACGATTTCGTAGATCTGAAACACGTTCGACTGCCGACCAACGACGTTATCTTCTTCACTACTCCTCGCTTATGCCACCGAGGCAAAATCATATACCTTTTTCTTAATTTAATTCTCAATTTCTATTGATTTTCATACTGTATTTATTTAAGTGATTACAAAAGATCTACTGACCCTCCACTTTTTCTACTATCAACCATGAAGGAGGCACTATATGTTTTGATGTGGCATTGCTATTGATTTGAGGAATTTACAGTTTTTTTTTTCCAATTGTTAATAATTTGTTAGAATTTTTAGTTATCCATGGTTTGATTTGTACATTACTAATTTTTAACTTAACGTGAATGACATAAGATTATTTGTTATGCAGCCATAACAACTAGCTTATGTGTAGAATGTTTACATTGCTTGACCCTTCAATCAGTCAGCCTTGATTACGCAATCAACATGGACATTAATTTAACTTAGCTACAAATTAATGTTAAAATATATTGTGCTTTCTATTGCACTGATGTTAGTTGGTCAGTTCCATTTTCATATACGAAAGCTGTTGGAAAACAATGGCTGAGTCGCGGACTAGGTCGCTTTCTTGAAGACGATTCGGCGATCTGATCAGAGGTGCAAACCAGTTCGTTCCTTCGTCGCCGCCTCTAGGATAAAACAGCCTCTAAAATCGATAACCGATTTGCTTGCACGACAAATCAGTGCAGATTTGCACTTTCGAAAATAATATTGCTCGAAATTTCTGAAAGAAAGCTTTAACGGCGGGGGTTAGAAGAAAACAGAATTCGGTATATTTTCTTGTCTGCAGATAAAAAGTATATATAGAACGAGAATTAGGGTTTGGGAGAAAAAATCAGATCTGCTAAAATTTCCAGGGACAAAGTTTTTACCGTTGCAAAAAAAATATCGGTGCAGAGAATAATTTTTCATTAAAAAACGGTTCGAAAACTGCAAAGTTTTATGGTCCAAAAATATAAGTGTCTACACGACAAATCCCAAGCCCGAGCCCGAACCGGACCGGGCCGGGTCGAGTCGAGTCGGTCGCGCGCGTGTGTGGTGTTCATGATGCATGGTCTCCCTCCTCACAACAAAGCATGTATTGGGAGCCCAAGGCCCCAACATGATTTCTTAGAAACAAGTATAAACACTTTCCACTTCCATGTAATCCCATGATGTGGGACTATTCACACATAGGAGCCATTCATACACTTAATTCACTTAATGTTTGTAAAAACATTTCCAATAGTCCCCCACTTGAATTTTTAAAAATATTTTCGAGCAATTTCTAAAAACATAAGATTGTGCATAAACAAAGGTGTCATCCGACTTGAACCTTTGCATAGTGAATAAGATTCAGTTTTTACTAGAGTGACACGTAGTCTTGAACTCTATTCCTAACATCAAACCACACACAACCTTTTCTATAGTGCAATCAAATAAGCCCGTGCATTTATGGCCATGCACGTCTATCCTAGTTTAGTGAATGCTCTAGAAGTTTTGTCCAAAACTCCATAGGAAACGGCCACATTTCCACATTCACAAAGGTGAGTCTATCAAGAGCACTCCTGAAGGTAGGTACTCCACTCCAAATAGAGTATAGATCTCATTAAGAGTTTCTATTAACTCATCCTCTAATCACTTCAGGAATACATGCTTCTTGGTTTATTAAATAGCATGCTCAAATCCTATCACTACACAACATGTTTTTACCCATTGAACCTAGTTCTTGGGATCTCCAGTCATTTAGGTCAGGTTACCATTGTGCGTGACTCAACAATCTAAGGGCAATAGTCCCATTCTTTTAGAAGAATTATGGGCTTTCTCTCTTGATAGTTCTTTCATCAAAGGATCTACCAAATTTTCTTCACTACGAACGTAATCCACTCTAACGGTACCTGTGGAAAGCAGTTCTCTAACCGTGCCGTGCTTACGACGTATTTGTCATCTCTTACCGTTATAATAACGGTTCTGAACTTTTGCAATAGCCGCGGTAATATCGCAATGTATCAACACAGCCGGTATCGGTTTTTTCCATAAGGAATCTCAGCTAGCAGGTTTCTCAAATACTCTGCCTCTTCACTAGCTATAGCTAGTGCTATCATCTCAGACCCCATAGTAGACTGAGCCAAAATAGTCTGCTTCTTGGATTTCCGAGAAACAGCTCCTCCAGCGATGCTAAATATACAGTCACTGGTCGCTTTAGAATCATCAAATAAGGTATTCTAGTCTGCATCAGAATATCCTTCAAGTACAGTTGGAAACCTTTCATAATGTAATCCAAGGTTCATGGTTCGTTTAAGGTATCTCATCACCCTTTCAATAGCGTGTCAGTGCTCTATACTCGGTCTACTGGTAAACCTGCACAATACTCCCACGACATAGGCAATGTCGGGTCTAGTACAATCAGTGGCATACCGAAGGCTGCCAATGATGCTCGCATAATCAGACTGTCTTACACCTTCACCAGTGTTCTTAAATAACTTTACACTGTGATCATACGGTGTACTTGCAGGTTTACAGTCAAAGTAATTATATTTCTTTAGGATCTTCTCAATGTAATGAGATTGATCCAAAGAAATTCCCTTTTCTGATCTAGTAATTTTAATACCAAGGATTATACTCGCCTCACCTAGATCTTTCATATCAAAATTGACACTTAATAAGGATTTGACTGAGTTTATGGCATGAATGTTTGACCCAAAAATGATTAGGTCATCTACATAGAGGCATATAATAGTGCAAATGTCATTCTCAGATTTGTAATAAATGCATTTGTCACTTTCATTAACTTTAAAACCATGTGAAATGATTAAGTAATCAAATTTTTCATGCCATTGTTTAGGTGCTTGTTTTAAACCATATAATGATTTATCTAATTTGCATACTTTATGTTCTTGACCATGTACCATAAATCCTTCAGGCTGGTCCATATATATTTCTTCGTCTAATTCACCGTTCAAAAAGGTGGTTTTCACATCCATTTAGTGTATTAACAAATTATGAATAGAGGCAAGTGAGACTGATACCCGAATGGATGTGATTCTAGTAACAGGTGAAAAGGTGTCGAAGAAATCTATGTTTTCTTTTTGTTTAAAACCTTTTGCTACTAGTCGTGCTTTATATTTATCAATAGTACCATCAGGTTTTAATTTCTTTTTAAATACCCATTTACAACATAGAGATTTACAACCAGGAGATAAATCTACCAAATGCCAAGTTTTATTGGATTCTAAAGAATCCATCTCATCATTTATAGCCTCTTGCCAAAAATTGGCATCTAAAGAAGATAAGGCCTCTTGGAGGTTCATGGGATCCTCCTCAATAGTAAAAGCACATAAATCTGAACCAAAATCTTTTATGGTTCTTGCTCTTTTACTTCTTCTAGGTTCAGCTTCAGAATTTTCGTTAAGTTCTGTTCTAATAGGCATACTTGAAGTGCCTCCACTATTCCTTAATTTAGAAGGAAATGTTGTTTCATAAAAGTCAGCATCATTTGATTCAATTATATTATGTGCATTAAGGTCATAAAATCTGTATGCTTTGCTATTAATAACATAGCCTATAAATACACATTCATATGCTCTACTTGCCAGTTTTATTCTCTTAGGGTCTGGAATGCGAACATATGCTAAACAACCCCAAGTTATAAAGTATGAGACATTGGGTTTATGATTCTTTAAAATTTCATAAGGTGAATTTTTATTCTTAGATTTGGGGATCCTATTCAGAACATAGCATACAGTCAATAAAATTTCCCCCCACCAATGTTTTGCTGCACCAGAATTTAGTAATATGGCAACTACTAGTTCGATAAAGGTCCTATTTTTCCTTTCAACTTTACCGTTCATTTCAGGAGAATAGGGTGCAGTTCTTTCATGTACTATACCATGTTGTTTATAGAATTACATAATTGAAGTGGATTCATATTATGTTCCTCTATCACTACGAAGTCTCTTAATTTTCCTACTTGCTTGATTCTCAATCTCAGTTTTGAATGTTTTAAACATGTCAAAAGCATCACTTTTATTTTTCATAAGGTATACATATGTGAAATCAGAACAGTCATCAATAAAAGTGATAAAATAACAATGTCCTTGTCTAGTCAAAGTACCATCAAGTTCACATATGTCAGAATGAATCAAGTCTAAGGGTTCAGAAATTCCATCAACAGATATATGAGGTTTCTTTGTGATTTTTGCTTGTGTACAGAATTCACATTTATCAAGTTCAGATTCTGTCATTTTAGGAATCATATCTAGGGTGCTCATGTTGTGAATTATTCGTTTATTAACATGACATAATCTAGAGTGCCAAATATTAAAATCACACAACATATAAGCAGAAGTAGTCACTTTATTAGTTTCAACATTCAGTTTAAACATACCCTCACAAGTATAACCCTTTCCCATAAAGGTTCCCTTATAAGTTAGAGTATACAAATCAGCCCCAATAACTTGAGTAAACCCAGCCTTATTAAGGAGAAAGCCAGACACCGGATTCTTCCTAATCTCTGGAGTATGCATAAAATCTTTCAGAATTACAGTCTTTCCAGAGGTAAACTTAATTTCCACATTGCCAATCCCTGCAACTTTAGTGGTGTGTGAATCTCCCAACAACACTTTCTGATTTTCAGCAGCCGTGTATGTAGAGAACAAGCCACGATCATAGTAGACATGGCGAGAGGTACCAGTGTCTACCCACCAACCCTATGATCCACCAACAAGGTGAATCTTAGTAGTCATAGTCGTAAGAGGCTCTTCGGTCAGGTTAGCCTGCGGTGCAGAGCTTGGCCTGTTCCGACACTTTCATGCCATATGACCTAGTTTTCCACAGTTGTAGCAACTATCCAGAATCATTCTTTTGGGCTGGTTTCTACTGTCCTTTTGGGTTTCCTTGCAGATTCCCATTTTGTTTGTTGCGACTATTATGATTCTTAAAAGATTTCTGATTCGGTTTCAGAACATCGGGTGTGGTCTTTTAGTGTTGTTGTTATTGACAATCAACACCTCTTCTTTCTGGTCCTGTTTGCGTGCCTCCTCCTCAATACGGAGGCGCGTGATCAAGCTTTCTAAGGAAAATTCCTTAGTCTTATGTCGTAAAACATTTTTAAAATCTTTCCAGCCAGGGGGTAATTTGTCAATGATAACAGCAATTTGAAATTGTTCGTCCAATGTCATACCTTCGGAGATGATCTCATGAGCTATTTTCTGCAGCTCATGAGACATCATCTCAACTGATCTGTCGTCAGTCATCTGGTACTTTAGGTAGTGGCTTACAACATATTTCTTTGCCCCTGCCTCCTCTGTATCATACTTCTTTTTCAGTGCTTCCCAGATCTCCTTTTTTGTCTTCTCTTCTGATTTATAGTAAGCACACAGATCATCGCTCAGTCCATTCAGAATAAAGTTCTTGCATAGATAATCCTGTTCAGTCCAGGTCTGCAGTTGCTTTGACTGTTCCCATGATGCCATCTTCGTTGCATCAACCTCGTCAAGTTTATCTGGTAGGTGTGGTTTGTCAGCAGTCAGCGCAGCCACAACCTTTTTGATCGTGAGGAAGAACTCCATCTTCTGACGCCCTCGCTTAAAATGCAAACCTTCGAATCTGAATGGAGCAGCAGTCACGAGAGGGTTCTGGAAAGCAGAGGGTGGAGCAACATCGTCTATGGTTGAGTTCGAAGCCATTGTTTCAGATCGTCTTCAAATTTTTGGAAAACAACGGCTGAGTCGCGGACTAGGTCGCTTTCTTGAAGACGATTCGGCGATCTGGTCAGAGGTGCAAACCAGTTCATTCCTTCGCCGCCGCCTCTAGGATAAAACAGCCTCTAAAATCGATAACTGATTTGCTTGAATGACAAATCAGTGCAGATTTGCACTTTCGAAAATAATATTGCTCGAAATTTCTGAAAGAAAGCTTTAATGGAGGAGGCTAGAAGAAAATAGAATTCGGACTATTTTCTTGTCTGTAGATAAAAAGTATATATAGAACAAGAATTAGGGTTTGGGAGAAAAAATCGGATCTACTAAAATTTCGGGGGATAAAGTTTTTACCATTGCAAACTTTTTACCGTTGTAGAAAAAATTATCGGTGCAGAAAATAATTTTCCATAAAAAAACGGTTCGAAAACTGCAAAGTTTTATGGTCCAAAAATATAAGTGTCTACACCACAAAGCCCAAGCCCGAACCCAAGCCCGAACCCAAGCCCGAGCCCGAACCGGGCCGTGTCGGGTCGGTCGGTCGCGCGCGTGTGTGGTTTTCATGATGCATGGTCTCCCTCCTCACAACAAATCATGTATTGGGAGCCCAAGGCCCCAACGTGATTTCTTAGAAACAAGTATAAATACTTGCCTCTTCCATATAATCTCATGATGTGGGACTATTCACACATAGGAGCCATTCATACACTTATTCAATATTCCTAATAATTTACTTAATGTTTGTAAAAACATTTCCAACAAAAGCATACATATATTTTTCATATCAATGCTTAATTTAAATATACCACTCATCTGAAGAAAACACTAAATATGTTAAGAAATTATCATATTATTGCCTACATTACACATGCAACTCGCCACATTTTTGAGTTTACATTTGTTGTATTCTTAATTGGTATTTCACGAAATAGAGTTGCTGTTGTTTTAATTTATTATTATTATTATTTTGATGGAATAAAGTTGCTATTGAGTTTTCAGTGCTTAATTATGTTAAGTAGCAATAAAAGGTCTTCTTTATGGCTGCTTTTAATCTTATCATTTATACACTAATAAATAGTTTGATAAATTTGAGCAACAACTTCAATTTTCTTTTTTGTTTGAGAACTATCAAAAATGATTTGTTATCTTGCACTATTATGAATTTCAGTTCTGAAATGATCCACATCATAAACCTTTCTTATCATTGGCTAAGCATGCAATTCTCCCTATTTGTTTCATGTTTACTATATGTACTTACATGTTCTAGGTTCTAGCTGAATTCCTTTTTCTGTTCCACATATGTGTGGTCTTCGTTTGATATAAAAAAAATCATGTTTCCATTGCATTTGTATATTATTTTTCATTATGAAGGTAGGTTACTTGCTGTCAATATGCAGTGACTAAGGTTGGAAGTCGTTTTATTTAATTTTTTCAGTTTTATTCAAGTTTTCTTTTTGCTTTAATTTTGCTAGTATACGGTAATTTACATTTTCCGAAAGTGAACATATTGAGATTCTTTATGCAGCTAAGGATACAGAAGTTAAAAGCCCATTTGGTCACCTAATTCTTTTAATAGGTGTGGTGTTTTATGTCTCTCCCTTTTTATATTTTTTTTCTTTTATCTAATTTTTGATATTATCTTCAAATTTGTGCGGTTGCCTTTGCTCCTGGAGATTGAGAAGGATACAATTATGTAAAGACGCAGTCATGCTGATATTAGCAACGGATTCTACCTCAAAATTGCAAACGTGATATAGGTGATTTACCTTACTATTTAACTAATTGTTAGTATAAGAAAATATACTTCTTGATCTGTTTCTCCCTTTGGATTAAAGTCCAAAGTTATTACTTTAGCAAATAATTTTCCTGCTTTGATAATGCAGGAAAATTTAAATATTTCCACTTATGTCTTTTTCAGTATAATAAGCAATAAATTTGAAGATTGAACTAAAAATGGCCCTTTTGAGACAATCTATATATGGTTATCTCAACTCATAGAATATTTTATTCAATTGCTATTGAATATTAAATATTAAGAGACCGACTTTTCTTATCATTGCCTATTAATATGTATTGACTGATATTAAAATTCATTTTATATGTTGTAATACATATAAGTGAATATGCATTTGTCATATTATATTTAGTCCCACATTTTGGGAGTAAGGCTAACATCAGCTCCAAAGCCAATATATAAGGGAGCCAATGTAATAGAATTACGTACACAATCAAGAGAAATAAAAAGGTCTCTCCCTTATCTCTTATGTTCTTTCTAATGCCTTCTCTTCTGATTATCTGTTCTGTAATGCCTTCTCTTCTTATTATCTGTTATGTAATGCCTTCTCTTTTATTTTCTGTTCTGTAATGCCTTCTCTTTTATTATCTGTTATGTATTATTTTACAACACGTTATCAGCACGATATTCCATTATAGTTTTTTTTGTTGAAATCTTTTAGATCTACATTTATGAATTTGTCATGTAAGTACTTTTTATTTGAGAATATCAATTCGTGGATCCCTATATTTGTTCTACAATTTTTTTTTCTGTTGGAGAATATCTGATTTATGGATCTATATTTTTTTTGTAGATCTAGATTGTGTTCCAGTGGATCTAACTTTTTAGATCTAACTATTTTTAACTTAGTGGTTTTTAGATATCCACCTATTCATACTTGATTTGGTATTATGGTATACCAAATATTTTTTTTAGGAAGATCCATTCATTTTCCTTTTATAATATTATATATGGATCTTTTACCCCCTATGCCATACATAAATAATCTTCATTTGCTACTTTATCTCTTCAATAACAGAGAAGCCATTGATAATAGGTACGCATATATGTAAACTACAGGCTGCTTTTTATTTAATCTAATGCTTGCTGTACAGCTTCAACTTTGTAATAATAGACTACCTATTCTCATTTTTTTTAATGCTTCATCTCGCAAGATGAGATGCTTTAAATATTTAGAATTATATTTCCATGTATAGCTCACTTTTATATGCTTTTTCATCTCCCAGTACAAGCAAGTTGCTTGCTAGCCAACATATGTATTACTGTGGCTATTATTTTTGTTATGTAACATGGTCTATGGCTCCTTAACGGTTGGTATTGTTTTCATTATTGTAGTAAGTTCATTGTAAATGTATAGAGAAAGACTTGCAAATTCGGATATTATTTTTATGATTCCATGCCGTAATATATTCAATTTATTACATGCATGTCTACGGTCCTATGAGATCTGCATTTTTTTTATGAAATAACAGTACTATAGTTTCATTGTTTTGTCTGTTCGTTAATTTGTTAATTCGTTTTGATAATTATAGAACATGTATACTAATATGTGAATTTTATTTAATTAAGCATCTGCAATTTTTTTGTGTAGTTCGCAAAATGACAAACATTGTTAAACTTGAATTTAAAGCATTGGACATTTCTGGAGACAATTATTTGTCATGGATACTGGATCCCGAGATCCACTTACAATCTCAACGCTTAGAGAATACCATTAAAGATGGTAATAATATGTCCCAGCAGGACAAAGCAAAGGCTCTAATATTTTTAAGACGCCACATCCACGATGATCTAAAATCAGAGTATTTAACTGAAAAAGACCCTCTCCACTTATGGAACTCCCTGAAGGAGCTTTATGACCACCAGAAGACGGTCATACTTCCAAATACAAGGCAAGAATGGTTGAACTTGAGGTTTCAAGATTTTAAATCTGTAAGAGAATACAATTCCGCAATGTTTAGAATTACGTCTAAACTAAAACTATGTGGAGAAAAGGTAGATGATGCGCAAATATTGGAAAAGACCTTCTCAACATTTCATGCCTCGAATGTGCTCCTGCAGCAGCAATATCGAGAGCGTCATTTTACAAAATATTCTAAACTCATTGAATGTTTGTTGATTGCTGAACAAAACAATGAATTTCTTCTTAAAAATCACTCCTCAAGGCCAACTGGTTCAGCCGCATTACCAGAAGTTAATGCTAATTTTTCCCGCCCCAGAAGAGGTCGTGGTAGAGGCAGAAGTAGAGGACGTGGTTGTGGACGTGGACGTGGATACAACCCCAGCAGAGGTGGTTACAATGGTTTTGGGGGCAACAAAACTACTGATTTCAAAAGGCAACAAAAGAAAAATGAGCCTGAAAACAGTAACAATTCAGCTGTTAAAAATAAAAAGCATTATGAGGAAATTTGCTATAGATGTGGACGCACTGGTCATTGGTCACGTACTTGTAGATCATCAAAGAAAATGGTAGAAGAATATCATAAATCGAAAAATATCGAGACAAACAATACCGAGGGATTGTCCGATAATACTAACCTGAAGTTAGATGATTTCTTTGAAGATTATGATGGAAATTTATTCAGCGGTGAAAATTTGAATGCAATATTCGAAGATATGACCGAACCAACCAATAAGTATCCTGAAGCTCACTATGTGATTTTTATTTTGTTTCACTTCCTTTCTACATGTATTAGTTTGAAACTTTTGTTTATTTTCCTGTCTTTTTAGTTTATGGAATTGCTGAAATAATATGTAATGTTGGACATGATAAGTAGTTTATTCTCATGGACATTTATCTGTATTTATAAGTTATTTCAGTTATTAACTAGCTGTATTTTTTTTTTATTCTAAAGGTATGGATCGACAGTGTTTAAGTGATGATATATGTCTAGTTGATAGTGGAACTACTCATACGATATTGAAAAACCTAAGTTTTTCTCAGAATTATCTGAAAATGTTTCATATAAAGTTTCAACTATAGTTGGTTCAGCCAATATAATTGAAGGGTCCGGAAGTGCCCATATAGTGTTACCAAATGGTACACATATATTCATTCAAAATGCACTATATTCAAGCAATTCTAAAAGAAATTTTCTTAGCTTCAAAGATATAAGAATGAATGGATATCATATTGAAACTATAAATGAAAACAATAAAGAATACCTTTGTGTTATTTCTAAAATTGAAAGCCAGAAGCTTATTTTAGAAAAAATTGGTACAATTTCAACTGGATTATACTTTACCAAAATTGGCATAGTTGAATCTCATTTTATAAATATGAGCCTGAAGCTCACAGATACAAAGAAATTGATTCTTTGGCATGATCGTTTAGGTCATCCTGGATCAACTATGATGCATAAAATTGCTAAGAACTCAAATGGGCATGATTTACCAAATGATTACATATGTACATCATGTGCACAAGGAAAATTAATTACTCGACCTTCATATAGTAAGATCACCTCTGAATCTCCAGCGTTTTTGTAAAGAATTCAAGGTGATATATGTGGTCCGATTCATCCCGCTTGCGGGCCATTTAGATACTTTATGGTGCAAATTGATCTCTCAACTCGTTGGTCACATGTATGTTTGCTATCTACTAGAAACATGACATTTGCCAAATTACTTGCTCAAATAATTAAATTAAGAGCACATTTCCCCGATCATCAAATCAAATCAATACGACTAGATAATGCAGCAGAATTCACTTCTCAAGTATTTGATGATTATTGTTTATCACTGGGAATTGAAGTTGAACATCCAGTAGCTCATGTTCATACTCAAAATGGTCTGGAAGAATCATTAATTAAGCGTTTGCAACTTATCGCAAGACCTTTACTTATGCAAACAAAGTTGTCTGTCGCAGCTTGGGGACATGCAATTTTGCATGCGTCCAAATTGATTAAAATTAGACCAACGACTTATCATCAATTTTCACCATCACAGATTTTAACTGGATCCCAACCAAATATTTCACACCTACGAAAATTTGGTTGCGTTGTGCATGTACCCATTAGTCCCCCACTTCGTAATAAAATGGGTCCTCAAAGAAGGTTGGGAATTTATGTGGGATTTGACTCACCTTCGATAATTCGTTATCTTGAACCTCTTATGGGTGATGTCTTTACTGCAAGATTTGCAGATTGCAAATTTGATGAGTCAAATTTCCCGCCGTTAGGGGGAGAAAAGACCGTTCCAGTAGAACGGCGTGAAATTTCATGGAATAATCCCTCTATGTTTCATTTGGATCCATGTACCAAACAATGTCAATACGAGGTACAAAGAATTTTGCATATTCAAAATATTGCAAATCAAATGCCAGATGCATTTAATGATGCTACGAAAATAACTAAATCTCATATTCCAGCAGCAAATACACCAGCTAGAATTGAAGTCCCCGAAGGACCAATACAGCAAATGAATCTAAAGCTAGATAAAAACGTGGAAGACCGATAGGTTCAAAAGACTTGGCGCCTAGAAAAAGAAAGTTTAATAAAAAATCATCAATTAGCAAACCTCCCGAAGAGGTTATAAATGATCCAAAGGATAACTCAAAAGAAAATTCCAATTCTCCAAAAATCAGTGAAGGAACTATTATCCCAGAAGAAATAATAGAAGCTTCCGAAAACAAAATGGTACCTAATAATAATGAGATCTCAATATTCTATACGAATTATGGAGAAATGTGGAACCGAAGTAATATAACAATTGATGATGTATTCTCATTCGCAGTAGCTACCGAAACAACTGAAAGTCATGACTATAATGAGAATAATGATAATGAACCAACTAGCATAAATGAATGTCGAAAAAGACAAGATTGGCCAAAATGGAAAGATGCTATTCAGGTTGAGTTAGATTCACTTCAAAAACATGGTGTATTTGGACCAATAGAGAAAACACCAGAAGGTGTTAAACCAGTCGGTTACAAATGGGTATTCGGTAGAAAACGAAATGATAAAAATGAAGTTGTGAGATACAAAGCCAGGCCTGTTGCACAAGGTTTCCTGCAAAGACCAGGTTTTGACTTCAAGGAAACATATTCTCTGTGACAACAAGGAATTTCGCTCGATCCGAATCGATCGTCAAACCGATCAAGACCGTTCGAAACCCCTGATCGTTTGAGAACAGGACAAACCAGAACACAAACAGAAGAACATTTCATTGTTATTACAACAATTCCATCAGATACAAGAATATACACAGTATAAATAAATAATATACAACAGAGAATATCAGAGATTTAAATACATTACTGCAGCGGAAAAATAATACAAAATATAACTAGAAGAAATACACGGATACAGAGCTTTCCGAATATCACTTCAGCTATAAACCAGGTCCTGTGAATATAAATCTGCAAAACCAAAACTACTAGCTGCCCGTGTGGAAAATAAGGGGCACCCAGAGTTTAGGTTAAAACAATAAACTCCAGGTCAGTCATGTGACTGGTGTGAGAACTAAAACAGTTATTAATCTTTGTTTTTAAAGTTAGGCAAATCAAGGGACCACGCCGTATAACACGGAACGGGTTTCCTCCCAAGAATACCAGTGCATAAAACAAACAGCGCAATGCTAAATAAAGAACAACGAAGCTATTATAAGACCCAGGTCCCATCACACAATGCAACGCAAGCCGGAGGATAGGGTTTTCCCTTATAATAGCCAAATATGCTTGATATGCGAAATTTCATCTTATATTATTACTATAAGTGAAGAAAACAACTTCAAATATGAATGTATCAATCATAGACGGCATGGGTACCATATATCATGTCGCCAATACTAGGCTCTAAAATCAAAACCGCAAAATATCGTATTTGGAAATTGGATTTCCATCATGGTGGCTCCTGATTCGAAAGATCGATCGCGTAGTGCCATCTACAACGGCTTGCGTCTCAGCAAGAGAAAACACCATAATGCACATCCGCACTTTTGGGAAATCGTGTATCACTGCGGCTTACGTCTCGGCGAGAGAAAACACCACTTACTCTATCCCTCAGGGAAATCGGGGGTGAGCCCTATCCCTCTGAGCACGAAGCTCAATCTCGATCGACCGAATCCACGACACCACGAAGGTGGCCATCATCTAAAAAGCATACTGATCAAACCATCAGTTTACCACCATACCGGGGTGTGAGGCTCGCGAAACAACGCTATACACAAAGCTAGCTATTCACAACCCTGCTTTGATCATCATCCACAAAGCTCTACTTTTCAACAAAAGCTTTGATCATTTGCCACTTTGGCATGCCACACTATCAATCCATATCGTACCACTATATCCTGCCAATATATAACCTCTGAGCTCGTATGTCTCAGAGAAGGGCGTTAAGCAAGAGAATAAATTCTCCGCCGCCAAACAGATATATGTTTAGTAGAGATCAACGAATACAATACAAAGGAATACAATGTCAGACACACCATCCATTTACAAGTCCGTTCTAGGTCTGAACGAAACCGGAGGCACTTTCCTCGCATGTTCGTACAATCAACAAGTACGTCCGGACGGCTACCACTTCATCCACCTTCAAGGTAGCTACTCCCATCGTGAGCATCAATAGCACCCATCCATTCGATGTGAAGATCGTCGGTCTTGCATCGTCTTCAATCTCTTCGACTTATCGTCGAATCGGTTATTCAGAATGGGCATAGACCCGGCCTTTTTGAATAACCCACGTATATAATAAACAATTGTTACACAAACACAACAAACGCCTCATTCCAATTCATCAGTCAATTTCACATTCTTAGGGAAAGGTTCCCATTAATTTTATCAAAGATAAATTCTTTGAAATTTATTCTTTAATTATCCTTTGAATATCATTTCAAACTAGTCGGGATTAGCGAACCACACCGAAGTAATTATTTATTTTATTTCCCAGTCCCAACCTATTCATCCCATGGAGCAAAACTGTTATTACCCCATAACTAACATCACAGTGTTATCGGTAAATTTAATTACCATTTCACGTTCAAATTTAATTAAAGATTTAACTATCGCTCGGAGCAAAACTGGTGATACTCCCATTTCGATCATTTCCAAATTTTGATATTTTAAATTATCAATTCTCATTTCAATCTAATTAAAGATTCATTAAAACTCCACTTAGTTTTAATCTTTAACTGGGTTAAAGAACTAATGTCATTTAAAACACAGCTCACGATAAACCCAAAATTCCATTTGATATTAAATACAAGGCTCTGAATAGAAAATATATCGGCTTATATTCAATATCAAATTCTGATTATTTTTAAAACCACTTCAAACCCAATTTATTTAATTAAAAATATTGGATTTTAATTCTAGTTCATAACTAGTTCATTTCGATAAAAATATATTTTTATCCCTTCAAACAGGGGATTTTTCATCCCAGTTCTTTCCAATTCATATATTTTGATTTTACACAAATTATAGATATTTTTAATAATTTTATCAAGGCCCGTACAGTCGATTTCCAATAACGGTCGTCGAACTGCACTTACAGCGACCTTTTCTAAATTTGATTTGGACGTATCTCCAAATCCAACCGTTAGATTTCAAATTTCTAATATTCATTGGAAAGCTTTTTTCGATACGAACCCAACGGTTCTGGTTTTAGGAGAATCCGACGGTCGGATCTCCCGTAATGTCCGTTCGAAGTCAATGGTCGAAATTCGCGAACTGCCGCAGCGCGGCGCGTTCTATTCAGGCCATTATATTATATATATATATATATATATATATATAATATTTTTTGTCGATTTCTGTTTAAAACGAATTTTATAAATAGTTTTAAATTCGTTTTCAAAACCGTTTCAACTTCATATTCAATTTTAAATCAAAGTTGAATTCTTCCTTATAAATTCATTTTAAATTCATTTCAAATTGATTTCAATTCAAATCGATTTTAATTCAATTCTAATTCGTTTCAATTCGATTTCAATTCGAATTCAATTCTATTCGATTTCAATTCGAATTCAATTCTATTCAATTTCAATTCGAATTTAATTATATTCAATTTCAATTCGAATTTAATTCTATTCAATTTCAATTCAAATTCTAATTCGTTTCACTTCAATTTCAATTTCAATTTGAATTTCAATTTAATTTAATTCGAATTTCATTTCAAAATATTCGATTTTGAAATCACTTTTCGATATTCATTATAAAAACGAATATACTCGATATAAATGTCGTTCGCATCAAAATAGCGCATCTCTAATCAACACGGCTTTATATTTTTCAAAAAGTTTGTTATTCTATTCAACAAATAAATATTTATTCTATTCAACACATGAATCTATATTTCTTTCAACACATGACTAATCTCAACAAATGTGCACTGTCAACACGTGAATCTATATTTTATAATATTCTTTATTTTACCAATTGGAATGAGGCCCAATCAATTACCATATAATGTTAATTATATGGATTCCATACAACACATGTATATCATAGCAACTATAAATAATCAACCATCATCCAAAGTGCACAACACAACTGCATAAGCATTAAATATAAATAATTAACGCTTACACAGTCTGTCGACCAATCGATCGACATACAACTAAATATTGGGATTAGTGTATGTCATCCCAATACCCGTGTGGGGTTTCAATCAATTAAACACAGATTTAATTTGTGCAGTTGGGCGATATGTAAAATTTATCGTCCCAATCAATATCAGTCAAATGTGTTTATATAAACAAATCATCCGATTTGTTTATAAATATTTATTTCATTTTATATACACGTTAAAAATTATATTTTTAACTATAAAATATTTATTTTCTATATAAATATTTTATTTCATTTCACATCACACAATCAACTACACATCAAAATCAAACAAACAAACAAGCCGTCCATGGTTTGTGGACGACGGGTGTCGGGTGCTGCTAAGCACCGTCTACATCCTAGTATATATATTAACTAGAAATTTAAAATAAAAGTGAGGAGTTCTCACCAATAGCTAAATCCATTCACCGCGACTCTTCATATGTAGGAAATCATCATCGTTCTCCTCTTGTCACTTTCACCGTTCGCATACGCTACATATATAAAAATCGAATTTTTATCTTCACCTCATATATATAGAAATCAAATTTTTATCTTTACTTCGTTATAAAAATTATATTTTTACATCGCTCTCCTTCTAATAAAGATTATATTTTTATAACTCTAGCTAAATAAAAATCATATTTTTATTCTATATAAAAATCATATTTTTAATCTTCACAACATGGAAAAATTATATTTTTATTCTTCTCATCATATAAAAATTATATTTTTATTCTCTTTACTATATAAAAATTATATTTTTATCTTCTTTCTCTTCGCTTTCATATGATTAAAAATCGTCTTTTGATCTTCTATGCTTTATATAATTTAAAGATCATAGCCTTCTATAAATTAAAAATTATCGCTTTCTATAAATTAAAAATCACATCTTTCTCATTTCAAAACCACTTCTTGTTCATTTCAAAATTCACCTTTTTATTTCACTTCTTATATATAAAGATTATATTTTTATTACTCTAATTAAATAAAAATCATATTTTTATTATACTAAAAATATAAAAACCATATTAGAAATACTCTACATAAGTAAAAATGATATTTTTCTAATGTTGTTCATACTATAAAAATCAAATCCTTTTCTAACTAAAAATCTCACCCTTCTCTAATTAAAAAATCTCATTTTTACATGTTAAAAATGAAATCCTTTTCTAATTAAAGCTGAAATCTTTTTCATGTTAAACATCGTATCTTTGCAAAGTTAAAAAAAATCGTATCTTTGCAAAGTTAAAGATCTAATCTTTACAAAGTTAAAGACCTAATCTTTATCCCCCAATCATATGTATAAAATTCCCCTTTTCTCTACGCTGTCTAGATGATAAATATTACATTGATCATAGAAATAAATAAAAACAATCAAAATCAGAAAGAAGGAGGCAAAAAAGACTTACTGTGTGTATTGAAGAGGGTGGGGGATGCTGCGTCGAATGGGATTTTGAGTTTGGGGCTCACGACTGGCGGGTAGGGCTACGGGGGTTCGGAGAAGAGGAGAGAGGAGGGGAAGGGGTTCGCACAGTCGGTGCTGGCTCGGCTTGGAGGGGGAACAAGGCGGCGCGGTGGTTGACTGTAGGGAGGGCGGTGGTTTAGGGTTTTGAACTCGGGGAAGAAGAGAGACGAGGAGAAGCAGACTGGCGAGGGGGGTGCGGCTATCACCTCGTGGCGGCGGCGGCGGGTCACGATCGTCGGTGGAGGAGGGATCGCGGCGCCTTCGTTCGTTGCCCTTTTTTTCCTAACCTAATTTCTGACGTGGAATGAAAGGGGGTTAAGGGGAAGGGGTTTATTATATTTTTATTATATTAATATTTTATTTAATTTCCATAAAGCAACTTTTTATTTTGAACTCGAAATGAAACCCACCGCTTGTCGTCCCTAGCACATTACCCCCATTCCGAACACAATGGGCTATGTATCGTAAGCTGATTCGATCGTTTCGATCAGTTTTCGTCAAAATCAAAATATAACTCTATATATTGAATTTGAACGTGCATTTCAATTTACCGGAGCCACATACTAACTTGAAAAATTCCAGAAAAATATTTTCTAGCTTCGTATTGACGATACGGTCCTAATAAAACTAGTTTCGTCAAATTCCGAGGTCGTTTGAAAAATGGCCAATTTCCAGTCGATTAAAATCAACTAAAACTGGCCAAACGCGTTTTCCTTTGCCACACTCACATATTGATTCGAAAAATTATGAATTTTGGAACCTAGCAATAACTTGACATCACGGATCCAACAAAAGTTGTTTCGTCGAATTCCGAGGTCGTTTGCAAAATTTCCATTTTTAAGGGCCAGAATTTCATAGCGACTATTCTGAATTTTCATTTGGGCATATCTTTTGATTCCCGCTATGAAATTTTGATTTTTCGGATTCGTTGGAAATATATTCTCAATCAGATTCTAATATTTTTGGTTTCGCTAAAATCCGGTTTATTTTGAATCCTGTACATTCATTTGAACTTTGAAATCGAATTATCGAACTACCGCGCCATTTTCAATTCCTTTTATAATTATAAATAAATATTTATATTCTAACGAAGATCTATATAAATATATTCTTCTAATTCTATTCAAAATAAATTTCTCGTCGTTATTATTTAAAATAGTCCATTTTAAATATTCAAAATTCATTAAATTCGCCAAAATAAAAAAAATTAAATTAGCTCGGATTTCCGGGTTATTACATTCTCCTGTTATGGATGTCATAACATTTCGATATTTAATAAGCCTTGTAGTTTCTGAGAAGCTTGACATAAGATAGACTGATGTTGTAACAGCTTATCTATACGGTGAATTAGATACAGATATTTACATGAAAATCCCAAACGGATATAAATTGCCTGAAGAAAAATCAAAGTTAATGTATTCATTAAAATTGAGACGATCACTATACAGTTTGAAACAATCGGGAAGAATGTGGTATAACCGTCTTAGTGAATATTTAGTAAAAGCTGGGTACAAAAACAATCTCATTTGACCATGTGTCTTTATAAAGAAATCGGTAAAGGGATTTGCTATCTTAGCGGTATACGTTGATGATATAAATTTGATTGGAACTCCTGAAGAGATCAATGAAACAATAGATTACCTAAAACAGGAATTTGAAATGAAAGATCTTGGCAAAACCAAATATTGTCTTAGTCTACAGATTGAGCACGGTAAAAATGGCATATTAATCCATCAATCAAATTACATTGAGAAAATCCTGAAGCGTTTTCAAATGGATAAAGCATATCCACTTAGTACGCCTATGGTTGTCAGATCATTAGATATCAAAAAGGACCCTTACCGACCAAAAGAAGATGATGAAGATGTACTTGGTCCATAAGTACCATATCTCAGTGCAATTGGTGCATTATTATATTTAGCGCAATGCACGAGACCAGATATTGCATTTTCAATCAATCTTCTAGCAAGATATAGTTCTGCACCAACTAAAAGACACTGGAATGGTATAAAACATATCATGAGATATTTGCGAAGAACCACAGATTTAGGCTTGTTTTATTCTAACATAGGCAATAATCCGAATCTAGTTGGTTATGCTGATGCAGGTTACCTCTCTGATCCACATAAAGCAAAATCACAAACTGGATATGTGTTTACAAACAGCAATGCTGCTATTTCATGGAGATCTACAAAACAAACATTGGTAGCAACATCATCCAATCATTCTGAAATTCTAGCACTACATGAAGCGAGTCGAGAATGTGTTTGGTTAAGGTCATTAATTAAACATATTCGAAGCACGTGTCAACTTCCCTTAACTACAGAAAGATCAACTATTATTTATGAAGACAATGCGGCATGCGTAGCTCAAATTCAAGCAGGATATATCAAGGGTGATAGGACAAAACATATTTCTCCTAAATTCTTTTTCACACATGAGCTTCAAAAGGACAATAAGATAGAAGTGAAGCAAATCCAATCTCAAGAAAATCAAGCAGATCTATTCACAAAGGCACTTCCAAAATCAACATTGCAGAAGATGATATATAAAATTGGTATGCGCCGCATGCATCACCAAACTATTTGAATAATGCATTACGAATCAGGGGGAGCATATATTATGCTGTAATGCACTCTTTTCCTTCACTAATATTTTTCCCACTGGGTTTTTATTAGTAAGGTTTTTAACGAGGCATTATTTTGATCCAGAAGTGTCAACCCTCATTGGAACATTGTCAATATGTTTCCTGAAGATGAAATAAAAATTGTACTCTTTTCCTTGTTTATGATTTTTCCCACAGGGTTTTTCATAAAAAGGTTTTTAATGAGGCAATTAATCTTATCATCTTTACATACGCATATTCAAGGGGGAGTGTTGTAATACATATAAGTGAATATGCGTTTGTCATATTATATTTAGTCCCACATTTTGGGAGTAAGGCTAACATCACCTCCAAAGCCAATATATAAGGGAGCCAATGTAATAGAATTACGTACACTGAATCAAGAGAAATAAAAAGGTCTCTCCCTTATCTCTTATGTTATTTCTAATGCCTTCTCTTCTTATTATCTGTTCTGTAATGCCTTCTCTTCTTATTATCTGTTCTGTAATGCCTTCTCTTTTATTATCTGTTATGTAATGCCTTCTCTTTTATTATCTGTTATGTATTATTTTACAACATTATATAAGTTTTTTTATTGTTTTAGTTGTGCTAACATACACTGATTTACATATTGGGAAAGTCAACATATTGAGTATCTGTTAACGTAGCTAGGGATAAAGAAGTTAAAATCCCATTTAGTCACCTAATTCTTTTACTATGCGGTGTTTTTGTATGTGAAATAGCATATAAGACCTTTTATATAACAACTACGTGTGTAATTGTCTTGATTACGGTGTGGAGTTATATTTGTTGCATGTAACCATTCTCATGTTACTTTCTTGATTGAGGGCATTCCCTGTCATATATTTGTTTTGTCGAACTGTACTCATTTCATGACCTCTACTCCAATAAGCCTTAAACAATCATCCACTACGCACTCACTAAATTAAGATCATGCAGATTTAGCTTCAAAATTAATAAAAAAACATGTAACGTACGAGTCCTTATGAAAAAAAACCATGTTAAACCTAGCAACGGATTCTACCTCAAAATTACAAACGTGATACAGATGATTGACCTTACTTTTTAACTAATTGGTAGTATAAGAAAATATACTTCTTAATCTATTTCTCTGTTTGGATTTAAGTCCAAAGTTATTACTTTAGCAAATAATTTTCCTGCTTTGATAATGCAGGAAAATTCAAATATTTCCGCATATGTCTTTTTCAATATAGTAAGCAATAAATTTGAAGATTGAACTAAAAATGGCCCTTCTGAGACATTCTATATATGTTTATCTCAACTCATAGAATATTTTATTCAATTGGTATTGAATATTAAGTATTAACAGACCAACCTTTCTTATCATTGCCTATTAATATGTACTGACTGAGGTTAGAATTCATTTTATATAAGTTTTTTATTGTTTTAGTTGTGCTAACATACACTAATTTACATATTGGGAAAGTCAACATATTGAGTATTTGTTAACGTAGCTAGGGATAAAGAAGTTAAAAGCTCATTTAGTCACCTAATTCTTTTACTATGCGGTGTTTTTGTATGTGAAATAGCATATATGACCTTTTATATAACAACTACATATGTATTTGTCTTGATTATGGTGTGGAGTTATATTTGTTTCATGTAACCATTCTCATGTTCCTTATTGATTAAGTGTATTCCCTGTCATATATTTGTTTTGTCGAATTGTACTCATTTCATGACCTCTACTCCAATAAGCCTTAAACAATCATCCACTACGCACTCACTAAATCAAGATCATGCAGATTTAGCTTCAAAATTAAAAAAATGTAATGTACGAGTCCTTATGAAAAAAAAACCATGTTAAACCACGAACCAGCTTATGACTAAATGCACTTCTATTACAGAGAAGGATGTAATGTGGATCATCCTTACCGTGTGCAGTGAATTTACAATACGGTATGTACCTTCATTTGTGTATTTCCCATTCTCTATCATATTGACTTTCACTGATGGATGTATCTTGAATTGTTCAGTAAATCCCACTCTACTTATCATGCATTTGTTTCCTTATTTGCTTTATTTCTGTTTCTGCATGTATTTACTGCATTTCTACATATGCAATACAAAATGTTCTTTGAAAACGTCAAATTGGAGCCTTTTCCATTTTTTTCCAAAATAGCCATGTTAATTTGCTGAAAGAATTGCTTATGTTGGGTTATTTATATAACCTTCAAAAACGGCTATGAAGTTTGTTAATTTTGATCATCATGTATACAATTCCCAATATACGCATAGTTGTTAATGCGAATGCATGTTACACTTCCGCTTTATTTCCTTTACTAATATTGAAAATGTTCAACATTTCTACCATCTTTTACATGTTTACAGGGTTTATGCGTATGACATTTAAAATCACTGTTGGAAATATCTAACATAATTTGGTAACAATAGGTACATTCTTCAGATTACTGCGTGCTTATATCACATCTTTTGTAATACATTTTTTAAATTATTTTTTTACTTTGTAATATACTTACTGCATGCAGATATACATACACATGGCTCTGCATTTAGATGAGTTCGTCTGACGTATGAAAGGTACACGTGATGGTCCATGTTCAAATGCAGTTGATGGTTATTAAATATTGTGTAAGCATATTCAATTCATCCATTAAAAATATATTTCATCTCATCCACAGAAAATAAGCGTTTCAGCGATTACCTGCACCTTACGATTCTAAAAGACGATAGTCATTATATGGTTATATTCATTTGATTGTTGTACCATTTTAAATTGTGCAGCTCAAATTTTAAAGTACAAAAGAACTGTTATAAAACTTTATTAAGCTATTAAAAATAAATGATATAATCCAAATTTATTTATCATTTTGTTTTCTCATGTTTGCAATGAATAATTTGTACTTGTTGACATAGGGACGTGCTGCTGACTGACTAATAAGCCTGGAATAGTTTACCTCCCTACATAGATCCCATTCAAGTATTGCAGATGAGTTCGAATCATGTACTCACTATACTTTAGCGTTGAGCCTCTGTTAAGGACATTATACTACACCAAATTCCCAATGTATTAAGGAAAATCCTATCATAAAATGTATATTGAACACTAAAGTTATCTTAGTTACACTGAATATCAGGTAAGGTGGAACATACAATATAATTTGTATAATATGTACACGTTCTGTTACAGTTTCTCCTTAACACATATAATATGTTCACGTTTTGTCATAGTTGCTCCTTAACACATATAATATGTTCGCGTTCTGTTACAGTTACCTTTTTTAAAATTCCGCAGCTTGCATAAGTTGAAAGGATCGAGGCAGAGTATCTGGCCAGACGTTCAACTTAATTATCATGCAACTTCCACCTTCTTGCATTTTCCTTTTAAACACAGTTTGATCTAAGTTTGTTTTATGCAATAATATGTACTTGCTGTTTCAGAATTGCATTTGAAATAAACATACATTCCAGTCTTCACCGTGTACCTCTTACATTACTTGGCTCCTACATATTACATAAAATGCCTGTACATCATTGTTTTTTAAACTTTTACCGACTAATATGACATTTTCCTGCTCTGTTCCTCTTTGTTGTGTTCATATTGCAATATTCTTTATTTCCATACACAACATACAACAATGATTGTCCACTATAAAGTTCATTTTCAGCTTCGGTCAAATCCATCTATGCACACGCCTATCGGGCGTGCATGAGTGCTAGTATATATAAAGATTAATTTAATTTTTCTCAAATATAAAAATCTAATTTTACTTAAGCAAATTATATGAGTTAAAACAAGTTTTAAATGAAAATGTTAAAACAACATTTTCCTGTGCATATGAAACACAAGTTAAAAATATACACATAGTAATTTAAGTCAATCTTTATTCAAAATGTATCTAAAATATTCAAAATCAATTTTTTTTAACTAAATTTTGTTACTACCATAATTTAATATTTATAGATTACAAAGTTAGTCAAAAATCCGGGATATTACAACAGATGAGTAAGATAGTGGTTTATCTAAGAAAAAACCAACTACTGAACCATTCCATACCTCCGTGCCAGCTTCAGGAATGTCGTGTATCAATTTCAAAGTACCATTTTCAATAGTAGGAATTAGCTCAACAGGAATGTACTTTCCAGCGTTTAAAGGCCTAGGCTTGAACAGGAAAGAAGTCCATGGTTGTTGAGTTACTTTATCCTTGATTTTGGTAGAATTGGAAGAAGAGGGGTTGGATGGTATGGGAGGTTCGGCTGGAGGGGAGTCAAGTGGGGCTATGGGTGGGTCAGGCGGCAATGGAGAGGTAGGTGGCTTGCTCGAGGTAGGGTTGGACATGACAGGTTCGACGATTGGATTGGGCGGGAAAGGACGGGGGGCATGGGCAAACATGAAAGGTGGATGACGATTATAAAAATAAATAAATAAAAGACATTATAATGTCCATTTTTCAAAGTGTACAAAAATTGTAATTAATGATAATGATGATGCTGCTAATAGACAAAGACGTGTCGTATACAATCAAATCCATGACATAACATATTTAACATAACATACTTGTTAACCAGCAAATCAAATCCACGACATAATCCATGAGCACCAATCAAATCAAAATTAATATAAACTTTCTTTCTTTTAAAAAAGGCCAATGATCTAACCTTTCTATGTGAGGCTGAGCTCGACATCCTTGTTTTCTCCCCTTGTGGAAAACGCTACTCATTCAGTCACCCCTCCTTTAATCTCATCGATCGTTTTCTTGCCTCTTCAAACATGACTCATTGCTCAATAGCAGTTCTAATGATCATCGTTATCATCAACCTAGTTCTTCAACCGCCATAGTAACCACAATAGACCAAATTAAGTTTGATTTGTGAAGTATTCAGAACTTCAACAACACTCATACTCGGAACATGAGGCACAAGAGTTGCTCAGAGTCATGTTTGAAGAGGTTAGATCATCCCATAACAACATGAAATAACGCACTCAGGAGTCATTCGTTCGGTGCCGACACATGTTGACTCTGTTCATACGGTAATCATATAGCAAATCGTAATCCAAATATTGGCATATTCGCGAATCTTGACCCCCTTAGCGAATCTTACCGGCTTCCACATACATGCAATAACTGCAAATGGCTATTGGGCCTAACCCCATGTTGTTCGCACCGCGAATTCACTTCTACAAGTTTCTACCTAATGAGCCAGAAATAATTGAAAAGCCTTTATCGATGATCTAGACTCTACGCGGACTACCTCTCGTTGAATCCAACCAGCTCCAATCTTCCTCAAATGGAAAGAAAATAATGAACTGGAAACCATAATAGTAAAGTTGACGAAATCAATGAATGATCTTAGGCAAATCTATGGCAATTAATTTGAGGGCCGATGAACTGACTATGACGCCCTATCAGACTCATGAGTTCATGAATTCACCATTAGCGAGTTGGTCATTGCCAGTTTGTATTCATTGCTGACTTGACATCAGTTGTTATAACGCTTAGCTGCACCCCTATTATACTGGCACTCGTTCAGCCGGGGGAAATATGTTGTAAGATTTTTGGTATTGCGAACATATAGAGAGTTGCGAAAAATTGGTACTAGAAGAAGTTCACACCGTAGTGAGTTAACCTAATTGAGCTGCTGTGAGCTAAGAAAGAACAGGGCTAACCGCAGGTGTGGCAGTGAACTCCTTCTCGCAAGAGATCCAATTAATATACTGGATGTTGGAGCTACGCTACCTCGGTAGCCACACAGCAGCAAGAGACCAGGGGGCAGTGATTAGTGATTCATTTATGAGGTAGTAGGCCTTTGTTTCAGATTAATGAATGTAGAGTAAATAGAAGCGGATTCCTATTCGTTATAGCTTGCTTATCCACTAACCATGCCATCTGGATTGTTTTGTTTAAAAGAAACTTGGCCGTCAACTCGTAAGCGCGGTTCAGCAGGCTTGTTCGTAACAAGATTCTCAGGTAGTCGAAGCAGGTTGAGTGGTTCCCCCAATTAATATACTGGTGCCTATCTGCTCTCTCAAGTCTAATACACCCCGCCCAATTAATATACTGGACTTTGTATACTAGGCGTCTAGTCATTCAAATGTATCTCCCAGGCGGCTTTATCATACACTCCATGAGTAGCAGACTCAACTCTATCATCCATAAGACCAGGCAGTATATTAATTGGCCTTTGCAGCTCTATGGTGAACAAAGTCATTTGGATGTGAAATACCAGTGGGTCTTACTTCGCTTTAGAGGTTGCTAGCTAGCAGAAAGGAGGAGGAGGTTGTGTATGTTGGTATGTTGAGGAGTACATGACTCAGTGATAAGAATATGAATAAATTTGATTTGAGCCACCTTGACTTCATACAAAATAACTTGCCTTCTATAAAGGAGCAAGTACATAAGGTTTTGATAAATTTTCAGCCTTATGAACACCATTATCATCATGTAGTTATAAGTACGATGGAGTTTTCCAATGCAGTTTCTTGTGACTATGATAAGGAAGGGGATTCATTTATGGCTCTCTGAAAAGTCATGAATAGTTAGGATGTATCCAACTACTTTCCTACAATGTATTATGACCCATGAAGATGGATGCTCGTTTTAGGGTTTTTGTTTCTAATTGATAATTTTAGGCTATGGTCATCATTAGACTTTGTTAACTTCTTGCCACTTGTCATTTTAATTATTAGTGCAACAGTTTTATGATTTGTATCTATTTCTAATTCTTAATTATGTGCAATAAGTATAGTTTGGATATAATCTTATGTGATGTATTGTTGATTGAAATGTAAGCTTTAATATAAACTGTCTGAAGTGATCCATTTCAAATTCTTAATTGTGTGCAATCAATATTGTTTGGGTTTAATCTTATGGGATGTATTTTTGATTGAAATATAAGCTTTATTAACTATTTGAAGTTATTATTAATTAAATAAGATAATAATGTATATTTGGGATTCTTGTACGGTAAGTTTTTTGAATTATTACTGGATGTACATCCCTTTTAGAATATTTATAATATTTATTGGAGATTTACATGAAGAATAGATGGTTAACTGATAGTTAGTCCTATGAGTTTAAAAGAGAGATCCACTAATAAGAATAAACAAACATTGATTGAAGATTGAGTGATCACTACAAAACACAGGGTAAATTGCGACGGCTTTTTGGCTTTGGCGGTCGTTGCAAGCCATCGCTTAAAGCCATTGCAATTTACCTCATTAGCAATAGTAACAACAATGAGAATAGTGATGGTTTTGTGACAAATTTAGCAATGGCTAGCAACAATAACATGTCCATGTGGCAACCAACATGGCAGTTAGTTGGTTCCCCAGGTGTACGTTGCAAGCCTTCGCAAAACTAGGCCAAAAAGTCGTTTTAAAACTTGACCAATTTGTCGTTGCAAGACGTTAAAAGTTCGTTTTTTTACCTGCCCTAATCAGTAACTCCATCCCCTAAAACAACACAATCATTCAATCTACACAAATATTATCACCTCATGATTGTTCACAAACAACACCATTCCATCAGTCCACCATATAATAAAATAATCTATACCCATGCAACTATATCACCAATTAACACATATTCCACTATTAACAAAACAAAATACCAAAATCCACCAAACCAAATAAGAACATAAGCCATTATAGTATACATGAAACAACCACTAAGTATCGGGTATCAAAATCATCAAAGAAAAATCTCAGATCCACCCAAAAACTACTAAGTATCAAACCCATCAACCAAACAATTAAGTATCAAACCCATCATAATATGTACATAAATCATACCCATAGGAAAAATCCAACAACACATCATCATCACCACAATCACCAGAACCCTTTGCATCTCCCTTTCTGGGCATTTAACCATGCTCTTGATAGTTAACAGCAATACACTCATCTTTCAGCTGCGCCAAGCAACTATTTCGCTAATCATTGAGCTCATCCATCTGTCTTTGCACTCGAGCAATTTCCACCTCATCGATGGATCTCATATAAGCCCTGTAACACGCCACCTCCGCCAGGGTCACTCTAAGCAAGTACACTAGCTTTGGAGGGGTGTTGTCTAGGTAAACATGCACAGAAATATTACAAGACAGAACATATAAAACAATGGAAGAAAACATGATTTCATTACTTTACAAAAGTAGTAAGGTCTAAAACCTTTTACATCAAAGTGCCATTAAATTACTTACATCGAAACATGTCTTGCAATAATAAAGAAGCATAAAACCATAGTCATAAATTATTCCCCAAGTAAAACAGTAAAATAGCCATAGCCAAGAAAAGTCCAAACCATAGATGATGATCTTGCAGCAGAAAATACGAATTAAGTAGCAACATTTCCTCCTGTAAACCTGGGGGGGGGGAATGGAAGAAAAGAGGCGAAACAAAACGAGGTCAGTCATAAAGACTGGTAAGTCCTAGCTACTTTCAGCCTAAAAACAGGTAAAAGTAACATGACATGTATAAACCGAAAGTAAACATAAGCATGATGACAAGATAAACAGATCAAACTAAGATAACAAGATAAACTCAAGTAACAAGGTAACCAAGGTAACAGGATAACCAAGGTAACAGGGTAAACTCGGAATAGCATCGCATGTCCAACGTCCTCTGCACCAACCGTACTAGCATTCTAACTCATATGTTTCTTTCCATGTATATTGTAACAACCCGAATTTTTACAACACGTTAAATCAAGAATCAAGGCAGGATTTAATTTTAAATTCTGAATCAAGTAAAACGGGCTATGCCATTGCGTTCGTCTCGGAAAAATACACGAAATAGAGTCCGAGTTTTCGAGAATCGGAGTCCGTATGACCCGTTAAAGGCCCAAAGAAGATTTCTGAAAATTTGAATTTCGGAAACAATTTTGGAAATCAGATCTGGGGCTAGGCGGGAAGTTTCCCCGCCTAGGCCATGTCGACAGGGCTGTCGACAGGCCTGTCGACTTGGGCCCAGACCAAGTCGACGGCCCTGTCGACTTGCCTGTCGACAGGGGGTGGCCGGGGCAAACTGCCTGGTGCACCTGCTTGGCTCACCTGGTCTTGTTCTTGGGCTGGTTCTGGAAGCTTCCGAGATCTGATGGTCCTAATCTATCCTAGGGTTAATCTAAGGGCCTAAAACTATCCTAATCTCTATAAAAACACCCCTAAGCCCCCCCCCCCTAAACCCTCATAACTCACCCTCTCCACGAAGTGCTGCCCAAATGCAAAGTGATCATGGCCTCCATCTCAAATCCCTAGAGCCTATGCATTCAAATCGGGTTCAAATCAAAGGATGCAAGCTTGCTACACCAAATAGAGGCCAAATCAACATTTCTATGCGAGTTTCGTGATGGTTCTTCATCAAAGGAGCCACCTTTCTTCGTCATAATGATGCATGATCCCTTTCCTAAGCCTTGCCTAGGTAAGTTCTAGCTACTTTTAGATGGAACGGTAGTTTTGATAATGACATGGGATAAAATGAGGCTAAACATGATTATGCGAACTTATATGAACCTTACCTTGCCTCTAGTGTTCATGGTTATGATTTTAGGCCATGTGAGTGATTTAATCATGCCTCTCATGCTATGCATAGCCTAGTTTAACTTGCAAGTTTGGATCTTTATGCATGAAATGCTAGCATGAACCTTTAGGAACCACTTATGTGTGAAACATTGGCTAAGACAAGATTTTGGGGCTTATGCATGTTTATGAACCCAAACCCCTTATGTTATCATGCAAGTTTGTGGCCAAATCCTTTATGAGATTATGCATGCTTATAGCCAATTCTCTCTTTTAAGTTGTGCATGTTTATGGCCAAACCCTTTTTGATAATATGCATGTTGTGGCCGAATTCCCTTGTGACATTTTGTGTGTTTGTGGCCAAAACCCTTTTTATGACACTATGCATGTTCGAGGCCAATTTGTAGTCATAGTATTCCTACTATGTTGACTCGTCTATACTTCCGTTGGAAACACGTTTTGGGGTTAGGTTAGACGAGCGTGAATATACATGAGAAACTTAACTTGAAGTTCCATGAAATATGATGTGAAACATGATTTGGGTTAAATGGGTATAACATGACAACATGCAACATTGAATATAGCATGTAAGTTAACATGTAAATATGCATAATCATAAGCTTGGGAATTTACCTATTAAGTTAGGTCTACCCATTGGGAATTTACCTATTAAGTTAGGTCTACCCAATTGCTTGAAAACTTGACTATGAACATGACACTAGACTAAACATGAAAGTGGCCAACTCGAGGTTGGGTTGAGTTTTCAACGTAAAACTACCCGGAACCGACCGGCCTAACTAGTAGTTGCAAACAATAGGACTCAATGTGAGAAGTTGGTCATGTTGTGCTTGAACCCGAGGTTAGACCAAGTTGTGGTGTAAATCTACCCGGACCCGCCCGGCTTAACTAGTAACCACAACAAAGTCTAATGTGAGAGGTTGGGGTGCATTAAATAATTAATGCCACATAGTAGGGTTAAGTTAATTTGATTAATGAGGCTTAACCAAATATGACATGGACAAATGGGTTAAGTAATTTGATTAGGCTAATGTTACTTAACAAAACATGACAGGGTTGGGTAGGTTAAGTAACTTGATTTGCCTAACGACACTTGACCATTTTTATACGACGAGGGGACGGGATTAAGTTAACCAACACTTAATCAATCCAACACGATAACTTGATAAGGTTAAGTAAATTTTCTTAATGACACTTAACCGTATAATACAGTTAATGGATGAGGTTAAGATTAGACTTAACTAATCTAAACATGGTAATCGGATGGGGTTAAGTTAGCCTAGACTTAATTAATCCAACTTGGTAATTTAATGGGGTTAAGATAAACACTTAACTAATTTAACACGATGATTTGATGAGGTTAAGTGACCTATACTTAACCAATCCAACTCGTTAATTTGATGAGGTTAAGTTAACCTATGCTTAACCAATCTAACGTAAAAACATGATAAGGCTAAGTCACGAATCGTTTCGAATACGCTTGACCGATCTGACTCGGTAATTTGATAGGGTCAAATTAATATAAATACTTAACCAATCTAAAATGATAATTAGACGAGGTTAAGTCATGGATTGCTTGATATACTTAACCAACTTGACACATGGTCTGTAGGGTTAAGTCTTGGACTTGGACACTTAGCCAGTTTCGACATGTTTTGTAGACGGGTTAAGTTGTGAACTTAAGTGACACTTAACCCATTAGATAAACCCTAATTCGGAGGATTAGGTAAATAACCATAGTTAACAAGGATAATGGAAATAAGGCTAAGTGGTAAACCTTAGTTAAGGGAAACTAAGTAATAATTCTTAGTCAAAGGAATTCGGACCACTTCTTAGATAGATTAGTAACCCGATACGTTAGGTCAACATTTAAGTATGCGTGTAGGAGCAGGCTATCTGATTTAGATAAAGGCTCCAACGAACTGGGTAACGAAGCAGCGGCTTCGGGGAACGTGAGGATGTTCTTGGGATCCCTCTGTGAGCTGCCAGGTCATTATACTAGGCTCACGAGAGGTTGAGGTCTGCAGTAGAAGAACCAAGAATATGCCTTGGTCGCTATGCGAGCGACCTAAAGACTGGGGTGGATAGCAGTGAGTCGACGAATACCCAAGTTGCCCGAGATAGCAAGTTCGTCGATCATCTACCATCTTGAGTCAAGCGTGTACGTACGGAAAGGCAGGGAACACCCAACAGACCATGATTGCTATCTAATTATGGGTGAGGTAGGCCGTAGGATGTGGGCTGGCCGGAGTGTAGTTCTCATGCAAGATTTTCTCTTGTGTTGCCTTTCACTAGTTGAGGGAGGGGTCTCGTGGGACCATAGCCACGTGTAGAAAAGCAGACCTTAGTATCTGCATCGGCAGATAAATCTAAAGCTCCCGACCGAGTCCTGTATTTCTTGTTTTGCCCTGGGACAGGACTCGGATGGCACGATGTGATACATGTGCATACAGTTATCGAAAAACGATTCACGATGAATGCGGGGAAAAAAAGGGCGCGGTTGAGGGTTAGCGTAATCCCTAGTGGCCTAGGTGGTTTAACCCAAACCGAAATACGAAAGCGTGCAATAGGTAAGCGTAATCCCTAGTGGTGCTAGGTGGCGTAAGTCCTAGTAGTTCAAACGATGATTCATATGGAAGAGCCTAGCTAGAACAAGGGTGACAGTCCAAACGATTTCAAGGATAATACGACATGAGGAAGCCCGTACGAGGTACGGCAAAGGACTGAATTTATACACAGGGAAAGAAACATATGATTTGAGTAACCTATATATACGATATACTGGGTTGACATGGACCAGTACACGACTTTGAGTAAGGGACATTCAGGGTTAACACCTAACAAGGTTGGGATACTAGTACGAAGGGTGCAGAGCAAATATACATGTTAGAACTAGGAAGAATATACATAATAGATACCTTGGGATGTTAGACGGGGTAGATACCTTGGGATAACGTACTCGATAGAAACCTGACGATGTGATACCTTGACTTATCATAACACCGTAGTTTATCATGATACCTTAGTTTACCTTGCCGCAGTAGTTCAACCGGCTACCCTGGTTTATCTATATTGTAGTTATCCTTATATTTACTTTCAGTTTATGCATGTCATGTTACCTTTACCTGTTTTTATACTGGAAGTAGATAGGACTTACTCAGTCTTTTTGACTGACCCGTTTTGTTTCGCCTCTTTTCTTCCGTTTCCCCCCCCAGGTTTCAGGGAGGAAACAATGTTGTTTAGTTCGGACTTCTTCTGCTTGAAGGTCATCATGGATGGCTTGGACTTCTCTTGGCTATGGCTACTTTACTGTTTTACTTGGGGAATAGTTTATTAAAAAGTCTTTATGCTTCTTTACTATTGCAAGACAGGTTTTTTGATGTACTCTGATGTAAAAGGCTTTAGACCTTATTTATTCATGTTATGAAAGTTTGATTTTACTTCCGTTATTTATATATATGTTCTGTCTTGTGATATTTCTGTGCATGTTTACCAATAATGCCCCTCTAAAGCTAGTGCATTCCTTTGCGAGTGACCCTAGCGGAGGCGGGGTGTTACACTTGGTATCAGAGCAGAAGGTTACTAGACTGGGCAAAAGTTTTTAAAGACCTTCTGAAAAATTATTTGAAAAACCGTTTACAAAGAAGCATTTTTCAAGAAAATTTTCCTTTAAAATGAAAAAGGCTATTCCCCAAAGGCCATTAGCATCATCCTGGTTTCCTTGATTTAATCTCTTTTCCTTTCTTTCCTCCATCTGTAGTCACAGTGGTTTTGACTGCGACTAGTCTTTCTAGTTGCGTAAGTGTTTCCCGTACGATGGAGGTGGTTTTCGAGAGACCGTTGCAGAGTTATGCAAGAAAGGATAGTAAGAACAAGGATAAAGGATACGAGCTCAGGGATAAGCAACATGTTGGTATGGCTGAGTCCTAAAAGGAGGGAGAAAGATGAACAATGAAACCCATGACGAGAGGAGTACCTTTGGCATGGTGAAACGGGACGGATAGTTAAGTATCATGGAACAGGGACAAGATCATTCGGAGGGCAATAGTATGCTCTCATTTCTAAGGTACCTCAGAAGGAGGGTAACGATCTTGTTAAAGGTTTAGTTTTTCTTCTCCATCATCCCGTCGGGACTTTGTTTGGATCACCGCATCTTTTAAGTCCGCTTCGATAGTTGAGTCTCTGCACCTTAGTACTAGCGTAGTAGAGGATCCCGTTTTTGTCTCAAGTCCTATTGGAAGATCGGTCCATTTATTCATGACTTGTTTGGATTTAAGAATGTCTATGTCAAGTATTGAGCTTGGAAATAATGCTTATGTTTATAAGTTGTGGATGGATTCTAGGGATGAAGTGGTTATCCAGTAAGGGGTGCCACTCTCGGTTTTAGAGGGAGGGTAGTTAGACTCTTGGCTTACTTTGGTAATACCCTCGAAGTCTCGTGGAACCTTTTGGGTTCGGTCATGATTAGTTACCTAGGATCCCTTGATACCTTTATTGGAAATTTGAAGCCCGATCGAGTGGTGTTCGCCGATAAGACGGATGATTTATTTCACTTATGCATGGGTGATGGAAATCACCCTAGTAAGTGCGCTTAACCTGGTTGGCATCTGTTTACTTTCAAGAGAAAGTTCTTCTACGTGGAATACCTTATGGTACGAGGTCCGAGATTCACTAGTGAATTTTGAGGGCTCGCATGGAATAATGTGTACGCAGTCCTGTTTGCGCCAAGTATTCTAGAAGGAGAATAAGTGCAAGTGGAACGAGAGGCGACGAGGAAATGAGTTCCAACTCATGTTATGGAAACAGGAAATAAGAAGCTGCGAAATCGTGGAGTAAAAAGGGGCGGTCAAGGCATGATGGAACTAAGCTCAAGGTAATGCGACTCAGGAGACTGAAGACTAAACACGTGCATGATATCTCTTTTGGGAATATATCCTCGATCCCTGTTTTTCTGTTGAGCTTGCTGGTAGGCTATCTTTTATGGATATCCTCTCGGTCCTGTCTCTGTTACAAACCCCGTAAGGAGTTTGTTTTGTTTATCTCCTCGACCCTTTTTCAGGGAATCTTAGGTAGAACCCTGTGGATGTAAACATGTATTTGAAACATGTTATGGTTGATATGGTTGCAAATGGTTGCAAGTGGTTGCTCGTGGATGCGCGAATTTACGTTAGACATTAGCTCCACTCGGTCACATTTCATATTGCATATGCACGAGTATTTGTTTATGGTTGAAATTGAAGGTGTTATCATGCGGTTGTTGCATATGGTTGAATGTTTGTGCACGCATATAGTGTATATGATTAGGACTATTTGCATACATGATGGATTCATAGCACTAAACATGTTTTTGCATTCAAAAGATTTTCAGGCCTGATCATTAGCATTAGCTAAGGAACATGTACACACACGTCTTGCATATATTCATATGGCATTAGAAATCATCTAAGGACAATGGTTGCTTGTGGATGATGTTTTGAGTAGATGGATGATGGATGGTAGGATATGTTCTTCCTAACTTGGAGATTTCGGGGACGAAATCCTAAAAGGTGGGGAGAATGTAACAACCCGAATTTTTACAACACGTTAAATCAAGAATCAAGGCAGGATTTAATTTTAAATTCTGAATCAAGTAAAACGGGCTATGCCATTGCGTTCGTCTCGGAAAAATACGCGAAATAGAGTCCGAGTTTTCGGGAATCGGAGTCCGTATGACCCGTTAAAGGCCCAAAGAAGATTTCTGAAAATTTGAATTTCGGAAACAGTTTTGGAAATCAGATCTGGGGCTAGGCGGGAAGTTTCCCCGCCTAGGCCATGTCGACAGGGCTGTCGACAGGCCTGTCGACTTGGGCCCAGACCAAGTCGACAGCCCTGTCGACAGGGGGTGGCCGGGACAAACTGCCTGGTGCACCTGCTTGGCTCACCTGGTCTTGTTCTTGGGCTGGTTCTGGAAGCTTCCGAGATCTGATGGTCCTAATCTATCCTAGGGTTAATCTAAGGGCCTAAAACTATCCTAATCTCTATAAAAACACCCCTAAGCCCCCCCTAAACCCTCATAACTCACCCTCTCCACGAAGTGCTGCCCAAATGCAAAGTGATCATGGCCTCCATCTCAAATCCCTAGAGCCTATGCATTCAAATCGGGTTCAAATCAAAGGATGCAAGCTTGCTACACCAAATAGAGGCCAAATCAACATTTCTATGCGAGTTTCGTGATGGTTCTTCATCAAAGGAGCCACCTTTCTTCGTCATAATGATGCATGATCCCTTTCCTAAGCCTTGCCTAGGTAAGTTCTAGCTACTTTTAGATGGAACGGTAGTTTTGATAATGACATGGGATAAAATGAGGCTAAACATGATTATGCGAACTTATATGAACCTTACCTTGCCTCTAGTGTTCATGGTTACGATTTTAGGCCATGTGAGTGATTTAATCATGCCTCTCATGCTATGCATAGCCTAGTTTAACTTGCAAGTTTGGATCTTTATGCATGAAATGCTAGCATGAACCTTTAGGAACCACTTATGTGTGAAACATTGGCTAAGACAAGATTTTGGGGCTTATGCATGTTTATGAACCCAAACCCCTTATGTTATCATGCAAGTTTGTGGCCAAATCCTTTATGAGATTATGCATGCTTATAGCCAATTCTCTCTTTTAAGTTGTGCATGTTTATGGCCAAACCCTTTTTGATAATATGCATGTTGTGGCCGAATTCCCTTGTGACATTTTGTGTGTTTGTGGCCAAAACCCTTTTTATGACACTATGCATGTTCGAGGCCAATTTGTAGTCATAGTATTCCTACTATGTTGACTCGTCTATACTTCCGTTGGAAACACGTTTTGGGGTTAGGTTAGACGAGCGTGAATATACATGAGAAACTTAACTTGAAGTTCCATGAAATATGATGTGAAACATGATTTGGGTTAAATGGGTATAACATGACAACATGCAACATTGAATATAGCATGTAAGTTAACATGTAAATATGCATAATCATAAGCTTGGGAATTTACCTATTAAGTTAGGTCTACCCATTGGGAATTTACCTATTAAGTTAGGTCTACCCAATTGCTTGAAAACTTGACTATGAACATGACACTAGACTAAACATGAAAGTGGCCAACTCGAGGTTGGGTTGAGTTTGCAACGTAAAACTACCCGGAACCGACCGGCCTAACTAGTAGTTGCAAACAATAGGACTCAATGTGAGAAGTTGGTCATGTTGTGCTTGAACCCGAGGTTAGACCAAGTTGTGGTGTAAATCTACCCGGACCCGCCCGGCTTAACTAGTAACCACAACAAAGTCTAATGTGAGAGGTTGGGGTGCATTAAATAATTAATGCCACGTAGTAGGGTTAAGTTAATTTGATTAATGAGGCTTAACCAAATATGACATGGACAAATGGGTTAAGTAATTTGATTAGGCTAATGATACTTAACAAAACATGACAGGGTTGGGTAGGTTAAGTAACTTGATTTGCCTAACGACACTTGACCATTTTTATACGACGAGGGGACGGGATTAAGTTAACCAACACTTAATCAATCCAACACGATAACTTGATAAGGTTAAGTAAATTTTCTTAATGACACTTAACCGTATAATACAGTTAATGGATGAGGTTAAGATTAGACTTAACTAATCTAAACATGGTAATCGGATGGGGTTAAGTTAGCCTAGACTTAATTAATCCAACTTGGTAATTTAATGGGGTTAAGATAAACACTTAACTAATTTAACACGATGATTTGATGAGGTTAAGTGACCTATACTTAACCAATCCAACTCATTAATTTGATGAGGTTAAGTTAAACTATGCTTAACCAATCTAACGTAAAAACATGATAAGGCTAAGTCACGAATCGTTTCGAATACGCTTGACCGATTTGACTCGGTAATTTGATAGGGTCAAATTAATATAAATACTTAACCAATCTAAAATGATAATTAGACGAGGTTAAGTCATGGATTGCTTGATATACTTAACCAACTTGACACATGGTCTGTAGGGTTAAGTCTTGGACTTGGACACTTAGCCAGTTTCGACATGTTTTGTAGACGGGTTAAGTTGTGAACTTAAGTGACACTTAACCCATTAGATAAACCCTAATTCGGAGGATTAGGTAAATAACCATAGTTAACAAGGATAATGGAAATAAGGCTAAGTGGTAAACCTTAGTTAAGGGAAACTAAGTAATAATTCTTAGTCAAAGGAATTCGGACCACTTCTTAGATAGATTAGTAACCCGATACGTTAGGTCAACATTTAAGTATGCGTGTAGGAGCAGGCTATCTGATTTAGATAAAGGCTCCAACGAACTGGGTAACGAAGCAGCGGCTTCGGGGAACGTGAGGATGTTCTTGGGATCCCTCTGTGAGCTGCCAGGTCATTATACTAGGCTCACGAGAGGTTGAGGTCTGCGGTAGAAGAACCAAGAATATGCCTTGGTCGCTATGCGAGCGACCTAAATACTGGGGTGGATAGCAGTGAGTCGACGAATACCCAAGTTGCCCGAGATAGCAAGTTCGTCGATCATCTACCATCTTGAGTCAAGCGTGTACGTACGGAAAGGCAGGGAACACCCAACAGACCATGATTGCTATCTAATTATGGGTGAGGTAGGCCGTAGGATGTGGGCTGGCCGGAGTGTAGTTCTCATGGAAGATTTTCTCTTGTGTTGCCTTTCACTAGTTGAGGGAGGGGTCTCGTGGGACCATAGCCACGTGTAGAAAAGCAGACCTTAGTATCTGCATCGGCAGATAAATCTAAAGCTCCCGACCGAGTCCTGTATTTCTTGTTTTGCCCTGGGACAAGACTCGGATGGCACGATGTGATACATGTGCATACAGTTATCGAAAAACGATTCACGATGAATGCGGGGGAAAAAAGGGCGCGGTTGAGGGTTAGCGTAATCCCTAGTGGCCTAGGTGGTTTAACCCAAACCGAAATACGAAAGCGTGCAATAGGTAAGCGTAATCCCTAGTGGTGCTAGGTGGCGTAAGTCCTAGTAGTTCAAACGATGATTCATATGGAAGAGCCTAGCTAGAACAAGGGTGACAGTCCAAATGATTTCAAGGATAATACGACATGAGGAAGCCCGTACGAGGTACGGCAAAGGACTGAATTTATACACAGGGAAAGAAACATATGATTTGAGTAACCTATATATACGATATACTGGGTTGACATGGACCAGTACACGACTTTGAGTAAGGGACATTCAGGGTTAACACCTAACAAGGTTGGGATACTAGTACGAAGGGTGCAGAGCAAATATACATGTTAGAACTAGGAAGAATATACATAATAGATACCTTGGGATGTTAGACGGGGTAGATACCTTGGGATAACGTACTCGATAGAAACCTGACGATGTGATACCTTGACTTATCATAACACCGTAGTTTATCATGATACCTTAGTTTACCTTGCCGCAGTAGTTCAACCGGCTACCCTGGTTTATCTATATTGTAGTTATCCTTATGTTTACTTTCAGTTTATGCATGTCATGTTACCTTTACCTGTTTTTATACTGGAAGTAGATAGGACTTACTCAGTCTTTTTGACTGACCCGTTTTGTTTCGCCTCTTTTCTTCCGTTTCCCCCCCCCCAGGTTTCAGGGAGGAAACAATGCTGTTTAGTTCGGACTTCTTCTGCCTGAAGGTCATCATGGATGGCTTGGACTTCTCTTGGCTATGGCTACTTTACTGTTTTACTTGGGGAATAGTTTATTAAAAAGTCTTTATGCTTCTTTACTATTGCAAGACAGGTTTTTTGATGTACTCTGATGTAAAAGGCTTTAGACCTTATTTATTCATGTTATGAAAGTTTGATTTTACTTCCGTTATTTATATATATGTTCTGTCTTGTGATATTTCTGTGCATGTTTACCAATAATGCCCCTCTAAAGCTAGTGCATTCCTTTGCGAGTGACCCTAGCGGAGGCGGGGTGTTACATATATGTTTAGTCCTTTGCCGTAAATCCTACGGGCTTCCTCACGTAATTCTATACTACTTCAACGTAGTTCCATTATCCTTGAAATCGTTTGGACCGTCACCCTTGATCTAGCTATATTTTCTTACCATGAATTCTCGAATATTCGGCTAGCATTTATGCCACCTAGGACCACCAAGGATTACGCTACTAACTAAACGTTTTCGTAACTCGGTTTGGGTTTTAGCCACCTAGGACCGCTAGGGATTACGCTACCCGTCAACCACGCCCTTTTCCCCACGTATGTATCGTGAATCGTTTTTCCATGTCTAGATGGACATGTATCTCAATGTGCCATCCGAGTCCCGTGACAGGGCTAATCAAGGAATACAGGACTCGGTCGGGAGCTTTAGGTTATCTGCCGATGCAGATATCAAGGTCTGCTTTTCTACCGGTGGTTATGGTCCCATGTGACCCCTCCCTCAACTACTGAAAGGCAATCCAAGAAAATCATGCACGAGAACTATCACTCCTGCCACCTATTCCCCCACTTTCCTATTGGCCAACCTCACCCATAACTAGATAGCAAGCATATGGTCTGTTGGGAGTTCTCTGCCTTTCCGCATACGTACACGGTTGACTAAAGATGTTAGGTAGTCGACAACGTGCTATCACAGGGCTAAACTAAATATCGCCGACTCCACGCTAATCCACCCTAGTCTTTAGGTTGCTTGCACAGCAACCAAGGCATACCCTTGGTTCTTCTACCGTAGACCTTAACCTCTGTGAGCCCAGGCGGATCATCTGCAACCTCACAGAGGGATACCAAGAGTACCCTTACGTCCCCCGAAGCTTCCACTTCGTCACCCAGTTTGTTGGAGCCTTTATCTAAGTCAGATAAACATTCGCTCCTCCTTGTGTGTTTGTTTAAGCGATGACCTACCGTATCAGCTTACTCATCTATTTGTGAACTGGTCCAATTCTCTTGATTAAGAATTATTACTTAGTTATCCTTAACTAAGGTTTATCACTTAGTTTCCCTTCCCGTTATCCTTATTTACTATGATTTTCCACTTAGTCCCCTGAACTAGGGTTTTGTCTAATGGGTTAAGTGTGGTCATTCGAGTTCATGACTTACCCCGCCTACGAATCATGTCAAAATTGGCTAAGTATTCAAGTTCAAGACTTAGCCCTACAAACCATGTATCAAGTTGGTTAAGTATATATCAAGAAGTTCATGATTTAACCCTAGATTATCGTGTCAGATTGGTTAAGTATAGGTTGTCTTAACCTCGTCAAATCATCGAGTAAAATTGGTTAAGTGTAGGTTAATTTAACCCCATTAAACTATCGAGTCGGATTGGTTAAGTATATTCAAGTGGTTCATGACTTAACCCCATCAAGTTACCTTGTTAGATTGGTTAAGTATATGTTAACCTAACCCCATCCACTAGTCATATTTTAATGGTTAAGTGTTACCCCCGTAAGTTTACTTAACCCTACCCTATATCGCGTTATACTAGTCAGGTGTTATCGACCCATTCAGGTTAAACTAACCCATCCTCTAATTGTGTTATATGGTTAAGTGTCATCAAATAATCAAGTCCGGTTTTACTTAACCCACTCGTCCACGTCATATTGGTTAAGTGTCACTAGTCTAATCAAGTTACTTAACCCACCCGTCCATGTCATATTGGTTAAGTGTCATTAGCCTAATCAAGTTACTTAACCCACCTATCCACGTCATTAGCATTTATTATTTACTAATGCATCAACCTCTCACATTGAACTTGTTTGCGGTCACTGGATACGCCGGGCGGTCCCGGGAAGAATTACACCGCAAACCCATTCCAACCTCGGGTTCAAGCATTACCACAATCTAATCTTTGCCTACGACCTCTCACATTGGACTATTATTGTTGTGGTCACTGGATATGTCGGGCGGTTCCGGGCAGAATTACACCACAACTCAAGTCCAACCTCGTGTCGAAGGCATCCGTTAGATTGTTAATTACGTATGTGTCATCTAAGTCAAAATCCCCACTTTACATATTACTAGACATATGCCCAAGTTCCACATTACATGCCCATGAAAATATGTACCCAATTCTAGCCACTTTACATATGTCCAATTCTCGCCTATTTGCATGTATGCCAAGTTTATGACATCCCAACCCTATCAAGTTCTAGCCAAAGTTACATGTTGTCAAGTTCATGCCCAAATAAACCCAAATCATGGTTCATTTTCCCAATTCCACTTATGCCTAGTTAACATAAGCCTAATCCCTTGATTTAACTTGCATAGTCTTAAAACCCGTGATTTAATTCATATGCCAACTCATGTTTGCCCAAACTTGCAAATAATATTGGCAATAACCCAAATCTTCCTTGTTCATGTTATGCATAAATTCTACCACCCACACCTATATCCAAATAGGTGAAATCCCAATATTCCCCTGTATACAAATCGCACGCACATCGTAGTTTAGGCCTAGGTCCGAAATCGACCAAGGTTGATCAAAAGAAAATAAATAGGGGAAGGTAGAAACTTTGCATAAAACAAGATCCGAGAGAAATTCATCATTACATGCATGATAAGGACATGAAAGAGTGATTTGCAACATGCATAGGTCCAAATTAATGTCATAGCAACATCCCAAAGATCAAAATCCAAAATAGACAAGAATGAACATGGATTGATTTTCATGCATAAATCCAATTCCAACTTTATCACATGTCATATTCAAGTTATCGTTTCAATCTAAAAGCATCTAGAACTTACAAATCGTGGCTAGAGGATTAAGAGCAAGAATCGTCATAGAATGGTGTTGAGATGGTGCTCTACTTCCTTGATTTGATGTAGAAAGCTTGCTCCTTTGTCATGGATCTAGTTTGAAAGCTCAAGCCTTCGAAGTTGGAGATGGAGGCCATGATCAAGAGACATTTTGGAAGCACTTCGTTGTTAGAATGATTTGTGGTGGTTTAGGCTAGGTCTTAGGGTCTTTTTTATAGAAGTTAGGACTAGTTTAGGCATAGGATTAACCCTAGTTTAGATCTAGACCACTGAAAATCGTCACAGGCCAGCAGAACAGACCAGAGAACCAAACAGGTGCGCCAGGTCGATCAGGCCCGACCAGGGAGGTCGACCCCCAGGTCGACACCCAGGTCGACTGCCCAGTCGACCTGGTCTGGGGCAGGTCGACTCCCCAGTCGACCTGGGGTTGGGCGGGAAATTCTCCCGCCCTTTCTGTTTGGGGCTGAATTCGAAATTCGAATTTGAATTTGAACTGTTTTGAATTCTGGAATTTTCTGAAAACTTCTAAGGGCCATAACTTGGTCATACGGACTCCGATTTACGAAATTTCGGACTCGTTTTCAAGCAGAATTTCGAGACAAACGCAATGGCATAACCCGTTCCCATTGATTCTTAACTTATAATTTAATTCTGCCCTAATTTCTTGTTTTACATGTTATAAAAATTCGGGTTGTTACATTCTCCCCTCCTTTAAGGATTTCGTCCCCGAAATCTCCAAGTTAGGAAGAACGTATCCTACCATCCATCATCCATCTACTCAAAACATCATCCACAAGCAACCATTGTCCTTAAACGATTTCTAATGCCATATGAACATATGCAGAAAGTGTGTGTATATGTTCCTTATCTAATGCAAATGATCAAGCCTGATTGATCTTCTAAATGCATAATATGTTTAGTGCCATGAATCCACATATATGCAAATAGTCCTAGTCACATAAACACTATATGTGTGCACAACCATCCATCCATATGCAACATCCACATGATAGCACATTAAAATTCATCCATAAACAAGTATGAACACTCATGCATATGCAACATGAAAATGTGTCTGAACCGATCTAGTGCCTAATGTGTATTCGTGCATCCACGAGCAACCACTTGCAACCATATCAATCATAACATGTTTTCAAATACATGTTTGCATCCATAGGGTTCTACCTAAGGTCCTCAAGATAGGACCGAGAAGATAAGCAAGATAACCTCTTTTAGGATTACAAGAAATCCCTTTCTAAACCCAACCCATATCCTATAAAGCCCAAAAGGTTTAGCCAACCTAACGGACACCTTCAAACCCTGACATGTATTACTAACCGATGAATCATACCCCCTATGGAATTTGCAACAGAAATAAGATCAAGAATAGGACTGAGAGGATATGCATAAAAGATAGTATGCGGGTAAGCTCTACAGGAAAACAGGGATCAAGAATATACTCTTAAAAAGAGATATGATGCGCGTATCTTGTCTTCAATCTTCTGAGTCGCATTTCCTTGAGCTTAACTCCATTGTGCTTTGATCGTCTTTAACTTCATGATTCTGTAGCTTCTTAATTCCTATTTCCAAATATGAGCTGGAACTCATTTCATTGTCGCCTCTCGTTCCACTTTTACTTATTCTCCCTCTAGTATACTTAGCTCAACTATATCCGTGTACTCATGGTTTCAAGCAAGCTCTCCAAAATTCACTAGTGAATCATGGATCTCGTTTACTCGCTCTACGGCATTCCACGCAGAAGAACTTATCTCTTGAAAACAAACAGATGCCAACCATGTTACCAAGTGTACTTATTAGAGTGATTTCCATAACTCATGCACAAGCGAAATGAACCATCCGCCTTAGTGGAGAACTCTAATCGAACGGATTACCAACAAATGCATCAAGAGATTCTAGGTAACCAATCATGACAGAACCCTGAAGGTTACACGAGACTTCGAGGGTATTACCGAGGAAAGTCAAGAGCCTAACTACCCTCCTTTCAGAACCGAGAATGGCACCCTTACTGGATAACCACTCCATTCCTAGAATTCGACCCATAGCTTAAGAGCATAAGCATTATTCCCAAAAGTCATGGGCGTCCTCAAATCCAAACAAGTCATGAATAAATGGACCGATTCCTCAATAAGATTTGAGACAAAAATAGGATCCTCTACTATGCTAGTACGAAGGTGCAGAGACTCATCTATCGAAGCAGACTTAAATGATGCGGTGATCAAAGCAAAGTCCTGACGGGATGATGGAGAAGAAAAGCTAAACCTTTCACAGAAACGTTACCATCCTTCTTAGGTACGCTAACAGTGAGAGCATACAATTTCCCTCTCGATGATCTTGTCCTCGTCTCATAATACTTGACTATCTTTCCCTTTTTACCCTACTAGAGATACTCTCTCTTGTAATGGGTTTTATCATTCACCCTTTTCCTTCTTTGTGGATTAAGCCATACCAACAAGTTGCTTGTCCTTAAGCTTGTATCCTTTATCCTTGTTCTTACTATCCTTTCTTATAACGCGGTAACAGGTCTCTTGAGAACTTCCTCCATCGCACGGAAAACATTTACGTAGCTAGAAAAGGATTAGTCACAGTTAGGTGGAGGAAAGAAAGGAAAACAGATTCGATCACAGGGTCACTCTAAGCAAATGGCTTTGAAAATAGTTTCAGAAGGTTTTAAAAACTTTTGCCCAGTCTGGTAACCTTCTGCTCTGATACCAATTGTAACACCCCACCTCCGCCAGGGTCACTCTAAGCAAGTACACTAGCTTTGGAGGGGTGTTGTCTAGGTAAACATGCACAGAAATATTACAAGACAGAACATATAAAACAGCGAAAGAAAAAATGATTTCATTACTTTACAAAAGTAGTATGGTCTAAAACCTTTTACATCAAAGTGCCATTAAATTACTTACATCGAAACCTGTCTTGCAATAATAAAGAAGCATAAAACCATAGTCCTAAATTATTCCCCAAGTAAAACAGTAAAATAGTCATAGCCAAGAAAAGTTCAAACCATAGATGATGATCTTGCAGCAGAAAATCCGAACTAAGTAGCAACATTTCCTCCCTATAAACCTGGAGGGGGGGGGGGGACGGAAGAAAAGAGGCGAAACAAAACGGGGTCAGTCATAAAGACTGGTAAGTCCTAGCTACTTTCAGCCTAAAAACAGGTAAAAGTAACATGACATGTATAAACCGAAAGTAAACATAAGCATGATGACAAGATAAACAGATCAAACTAAGATAATAAGATAAACTCAAGTAACAAGGTAACCAAGGTAACAGGATAACCAAGGTAATAGGGTAAACTTGGAATAGCATCGCATGTCCAACGTCCTCTGCACCAACCGTACTAGCATTCTAACTCGTATGTTTCTTTCCATGTATATGTTTAGTCCTTTGCCGTAAATCCTACGGGCTTCCTCACGTAATTCTATACTACTTCAACGTAGTTCCATTATCCTTGAAATTGTTTGGACCGTCACCCTTGATCTAGCTTTATTTTCTTACCATGAATTCTCGAATATTCGGCTAGGATTTATGCCACCTAGGACCACTAGGGATTACGCTACTTACTAAACGTTTTCGTAACTCGGTTTGGGTTTTAGCCACCTAGGACCGCTAGGGATTACGCTACCCGTCAACCACGCCCTTTTCCCCACGCATGTATCGTGAATCGTTTTTCCATGTCTAGATGCACATGTATCTCAATGTGCCATCCGAGTCCCATGACAGGGCTAATCAAGGAATACAGGGCTCGGTCGGGAGCTTTAGGTTATCTGCCGATGCAGATATCAAGGTCTGCTTTTCTACCGGTGGTTATGGTCCCACGTGACCCCTCCCTCAACTACTGAAAGGCAATCCAAGAAAATCATGCACGAGAACTATCACTCTTACCACCTATACCCCACTTTCCTATTGGCCAACCTCACCCATAACTAGATAGCAAGTATATGGTCTGTTGGGAGTTCTCTGCCTTTCCGCATACGTACACGATTGACTAAAGATTGTTGGTAGTCGACAACGTGCTATCACAGGGCTAAACTAAATATCGCCGACTCCACGCTAATCCACCCCAGTCTTTATGTAACAACCCGTATTTTAAAACAACACGTTATAACTTAAAACAGGGCAGAATTAAATGTTATATTCTGAATCAGGGGGAAACGGGCTATGCCATTGCGTTCGTCTCGGAAAAATACGCGAAATAGAGTCCGAAATTTCGTAAATCAGAGTCCGTATGATCAAGATATGGCCTCGCAAAGTTTCACGAAAAATTCAAATTTAAAAACATATTCAAATTTTCAGAATTCAGGGTAGGCGGGAAAAATCCCGCCCAGACAGGTCGACAGGGGGGTCGACACTAGGGTCGACCTCCCCCCAACCAGGTCGACACTAGAGTCGACCTGGGGGTCGACCTCCCCCCCAGGTAGACTGGGGAGTCGACCTGGGGGTCGACCTCCCTGGTCGGCCAGGTCGGCCTGGTGCACCTGTTTTGGCTCTTGGGTCTTGTTTTGGGGGCTTGTGACGATTTTAGATGGTTCAGATCCATCCTAGGGTTTAACCTATGGCTAAAACTAATCCTAAACACTATAAAAAGACCCTAAGACCTAGCTTAAATCATACTATTTCATTTTAGCCTCATGCAGCCGCCATTAAACCTAGAACTCTAAATTAAAAATACAAAGAACGAAATTAAAGAAGACGAAGGATGATTCTTGAAGGCTACAACTAGAAGCTACAACAACTACGATGCTTTAGACAACGGAATTGGGGCTATTTGATTTGAAGTTTTGATTTGGATTGCTTGCTTCATATTGTAAGTTCTATGTCACTTTTTTAGGCAAAAACGCTAAAATAACATGGACATGCTATGAATTGAAACCGGATTTAAGAACTATTATTAATCCATGTTTATATTGTTTAACTTTGAATCAAAATTTGGGAATATTGCTATGTTATTGTTGCAAGTTAAACTTATCATGATGTTGATGTTGTTATGAATCACTTGGGCTTAATTTTATTGCAAGTTGAACAAATACATGTCCGTGGAATCATTATGTTCATTGAAATCTTTATGTTGATTAAACCATGCCTATGATGCTAATTAAACCATGTCTATGATGTTAATGAAACTATGCATGTGATGTTAATATACCTATCCTGTTAATGACAAATTGGGAATTGCTAGGTTATGATGAAAAGTTGGAATCATTATGTTTATAATGCTAGATGAGAATCATTATGTTAAAAATACTAAATTGGAATCCACTGTGCCTATTAGAATTACCATGCCTTTAATGTTTCATGTTTGTAATAAAATTATTATTATGCCCGCAATGATTATTATGCCTATGATGTAAAGTTGAAATCATCATGTTAAACCAAGTTGGAACCATTATTATGCCAAGTTATCATCATGTTAGTATTGAAACCATGTGATATGTTATAGCCTGTTTATTATGCAAGTGATGTTGGAATTGTCACATATGCCTATCACATGTTTGGTGTTATTCCCCTTTATTTCTTGAATTGTTTATGCTTGCGAACGAAGTACGTTTATATATGTTGGGATACGATTGGGTAGAATAGGCAAAACTTGAATTGATTATAATCATAAACCGTGAAATTTGGCATAACTAGAACATGAAATATGGAACGAAAACTTGACTTGAACATGCCATAACTTGACTTGAAACATGCCTTAGTTGGACATAAAATTTATATGAACATGCTATGAAAGTAGCACGAATTTGATAAGAACATGGGCATGACTTTAGAAAACAAGAAAGTGGCCAACTCGAGGTTGGGTTGAGTTTGTAGTGTAAATCTGCCCGGAACCGCCCGGCAAATCCAGTTGCTACAAACAATAGAATCCAATGTGGGTAGTTGGTCATATCGCGCTTGAAACCCGAGGTTGGGTTGAGTTCGTAGCGTAAACCTGCCCGGAACCGCCCGACAAATCCAGTGGCTACGAACAATAGGATCCAATGTGAGTGGTTCGGTGCATTAATGAATCAATTAATGCCAATTAGGGTTAAGTCATGAACATGAAAAGACAACTTAACCAACTTGAACACGATTTGTAGGGCTAAGTCATGAACTTGAAACGACAACACTTAGCCAACTTGACATGACACGTAGGCGGGTTAAGTCATGAATTTAAATGACATACTTAACCATCTTGACATGACTAGACTGGAAAAGGATTAAGTCACGAATTACATGACTTAATCGGTTAGGCGCGTTAGGTCACGAATTACATGACCTAATCTGTTAGGCGAAACCCTAGACACGACCCTTTTCAGCAGTAACCCTCTAGACGTATCAAGGTACCCTGGGGCTAGGCCGGGTGGGGCACGATTACTGGGCTGATTGTAAGAGGTGAACGACGGCAGTGGGGTATGCCAGTGTAGGTTCGGTGGACTACGGTCGTGCACGTATTCCGGGGCAGGCACTGGGTATCCGTAGATTTATCTGTGCATCTTGAATCGTGTCAGGGGTTGACACCCTAGGGCTGATACACCCGAAGGTGGACCCAGCACAGGTGACTACATTCGTGATTAGCCGTATGACACAGACACTTGACGAGCTAGAACTTGTAGGGAGCCGATCGACTAGACAATCGCTCCGTAGAACCCCGTACTTGGGTCAGACCCCGTTTCAAGGTCATTTCATGATATTGGGCCGTGGGATTTATTTCGTGATTAACTTGTGACATGGGCTTAGTATACTAGTACAGTCGATGCAACGAATCTCGAACATGTGATGCTTTACTTGACTTGTCTTGACTTGTCTTAACTTATCCTGATCACCTTAGTCTATCTTGTTCTCCTTGACACCATTCTTAAGTTTAGTTCCAGTTCATACATGACAGGTTGTTTTAACCGTTTTTACACTGAAAGTCACTAGGACTTACTCAGTCTTTATGACTGACCCTTTTCCTTTCGCCTCTTTTTCTTCCGTTTCCCCCCCAGGTTCTCAGGGAGGAAACACTAGCTCTTAGCTTGGATATCACTTGCTTTGGCTCATCATGTACGGTTTGCTATGGCTGCTTCTTTTTACTGCACTTGGGGAATAAGCTGTTTTTCTGTTTTTAAGTTATTGCTTCTTTGGCTATTATTACAAGACAGTTGTAATGAAGTTATTTGAAATGTTTGTAAAAGATATGGTTTATTTTGGAATAAAATGAAGTTCTGTTTTACTCATAAATTCTTCCGCTGTTTACTTAATTTTTTTTATTAATGTTCTGTCTTGTGATAATTCGGTGATGTTATCTCGATAATACCCCTCCAAAACTAGTGCATTCCCTTTGTGAGTGACCCTAGCGGAGGTGGGGTGTTACATTTGGTATCAGAGCAGAAGGTTACCAAGACTGGGCAAAAGTTTTGAAAACCTTTTGAATTTTTTTTCAAAACCATTTACAAAGAAGCACTTTTCAAGAAAAGTTGGTTTATTTTAAAAGGCTATTCCCCAAAAAGCCATTAGCACAATCTTTGTTTCCTCGTTTGAATCTTTTCCTTTTTCGTTTTCAGCTTATCATGGCCGACGATCTTAATCTTCCCGAGGGTGTCAATATACCCACTTGGTTTTGTCGTTTCCTCGAGGCTCGGGCTAATGTGGCAGGCCCAGCCAATCCTCCTCCTCATCCTCCTCAACCTCCGCGAGAAACCGCTTTTTCAAAGATATGCAAGGACTTTAAGGCCATGGGCGGAAAGGATTTCCTTGGAACTGAGACTTTTGTTGAGGCACGGAATTGGTTGAAGGAAACCGAAGACTTGTTTGTTATCTTTGAGGTAGAGGACAATAGGAAAGTACAGTTGGCAGCGTGGCTCATGAAAGAGGAAGTTTCTTATTGGTGGGAAGTCACCAACGCTACTAGGCCCATTGAGACTTGGGCGGACTTTAGAGGGAGATTTGGGCTTAAGTTCTTGTCATCGACAGAGGAGAGTCTCCAAATGGAACGGTTTCTGGCCCTTAAACAAGGAAATATGACAGTTAAAGAATACGTGAACCGTTTCAATCAGCTTGCTCGCTTCAGATTGGAGTTAGTCAACACTCCTCAGAATAAGGCGCTACGTTTTGCACGAGGCTTGAACGAGCCACTACATGGTTTGGCCATGACTCATGTGCCCATGGGGGCGACCTTTGAAAGCTTGGTGGATATGGCCCTACTGTATGAGGAAGATAAGAAGGGCAAGAAAGAGGTCAAGCCCAACGATTCTCAGAATAAGAAGGTAGACCCCGAGAAAGGAGGCAAGAACGACAACTCACGTGATAAAAGGAAATGCAATTTCTGTGGTATGGAAGGGCACATAGCCAAGGATTGTAGAAAGAGGAAGAGAAAGCAAGGTGAATGTTTTCATTGTGGGGAGACTGGACATATCAGCAAGGACTGCCCTAAAAAGCAGACCGGACCTTCTGGGGGTACATCGTTAACTTCTTTTTCTAGATGCTTTGTTTTATCTTGTTTCTCTCCTCGATCCTATCTTGAGAACCATAGGTAGAATCTTTTTGGATGTAAACATGTAATTGAAACATGTTATGATTGCGAAATGGTTGCAAGTGGTCACAAGTGGTTGCTCGTGGATGCATGAATACACATTAGGCACTAGATCGGCTCAGTCACAGTTTCATACTTGCATATGCATGAGTGTTTATTCTGGAAACTTGGTTGTGCTATCATTTGGTTGTTGCATATGATTGAATGTTTGTGCACTCATGTAGAAATTATGAATTATAATAGGAAAATTTTGCATACATATTGGATTCATTTCACTAAACATATTTTGCATTTAGAAGATCAATCAGGCCTGATCATTTGCATTAGATAAGGAACATATACACACACTTTCTGCATATGTTCATACAACATTAGAAATCTTTTAAGGACAATGGCTGCCTGTGGATGATGCTTTGAGTAGATGGATGATGGATGGTAGGATACGTTCTTCCTAACTTGAAGATTTCGGGGACGAAATCCTTTAAGGAGGGGAGAATGTAACAACCCGTATTTTAAAACAACACATTATAACTTAAAACAGGGCAGAATTAAATGTTAAAGTCTGAATCAGGGGAAATGGGCTATGCCATTGCGTTCGTCTCGGAAAAATACGCGAAATAGAGTCCGAAATTTCGTAAATCGGAGTCCGTATGATCAAGATATGGCCTCGCAAAGTTTCATGAAAAATTCAAATTCAAAAACATATTCAAATTTTCAGAATTCAGGGTAGGCGGGAAAAATCCCGCCCAGACAGGTCGACAGGGGGGTCGACACTAGGGTCGACCTCCCCCCAACCAGGTCGACACTAGAGTCGACCTGGGGGTCGACCTCCCCCCCAGGTCGACTGGGGAGTCGACCTGGGTGTCGACCTGGGGGTCGACCTCCCTGGTCGGCCAGGTCGGCCTGGTGCACCTATTTTGGCTCCTGGGTCTTGTTTTGGGGGCTTGTGACGATTTTAGATGGTTCAGATCTATCCTAGGGTTTATCCTATGGCTAAAACTAATCCTAAACACTATAAAAAGACCCTAAGACCTAACTTAAATCATACTATTTCATTTTAGCCTCATGCAGCCGCCATTAAACCTAGAACTCTAAATTAAAAATACAAAGAGCGAAATTAAAGAAGACGAAGGATGATTCTTGAAGGCTACAACTAGAAGCTACAACAACTACGACGCTTTAGACAACGGAATTGGGGCTATTTGATTTGAAGTTTTGATTTGGATTGCTTGCTTCATATTGTAAGTTCTATGTCACTTTTTTAGGCAAAAACGCTAAAATAACATGGACATCCTATGAATTGAAACCAGATTTAAGAACTATTATTAATCCATGTTTATATTGTTTAACTTTGAATCAAAATTTGGGAATATTTCTATGTTAATGTTGCAAGTTAAACTTATCATGATGTTGATGTTGTTATGAATCACTTGGGCTTAATTTTATTGCAAATTGAACAAATACATATCCGTGGAATCATTATGTTCATTGAAATCTTTATGTTGATTAAACCATGCCTATGATGCTAATTAAACCATGTCTATGATGTTAATGAAACTATGCATGTGATGTTAATATACCTATCCTGTTAATGACAAATTGGGAATTGCTAGGTTATGATGAAAAGTTGGAATCATTATGTTTATAATGCTAGATGAGAATCATTATGTTAAAAATACTAAATTGGAATCCACTATGCCTATTAGAATTACCATGCCTTTAATGTTTCATGTTTGTAATAAAATTATTATTATGCCCGCAATGATTATTATGCCTATGATGTAAAGTTGAAAGCATCATGTTAAACCAAGTTGGAACCATTATTATGCAAAGTTATCATCATGTTAGTATTGAAACCATGTGATATGTTATAGCCTGTTTATTATGCAAGTGATGTTGGAATTGTCACATATGCCTATCACATGTTTGGTGTTATTCCCCTTTATCTCTTGAATTGTTTGTGCTTGCGAACGAAGTACGTTTATATACGTTGGGATACGATTGGGTAGAATAGGCAAAACTTGAATTGAATATAATCATAAACCGTGAAATTTGGCATAAGTAGAACATGAAATATGGCACGAAAACTTGACTTGAACATGCCATAACTTGACTTGAAACATGCCTTAGTTGGACATAAAATTTATATGAACATGCTATGAAAGTAGCACGAATTTGATAAGAACATGGGCATGACTTTAGAAAACAAGAAAGTGGCCAACTCGAGGTTGGGTTGAGTTTGTAGTGTAAATCTGCCCGGAACCGCCCGGCAAATCCATTTGCTACAAACAATAGAATCCAATGTGGGTAGTTGGTCATATCGCGCTTGAAACCCGAGGTTGGGTTGAGTTCGTAGCGTAAACCTGCCCGGAACCGCCCGGCAAATCCAGTGGCTACGAACAATAGGATCCAATGTGAGTGGTTCGGTGCATTAACGAATCAATTACTGCCAATTAGGGTTAAGTCATGAACATGAAAAGACAACTTAACCAACTTGAACACGATTTGTAGGGCTAAGTCATGAACTTGAAACGACAACACTTAGCCAACTTGACATGACACGTAGGCGGGTTAAGTCACGAATTTAAATGACATACTTAACCATCTTGACATGACTAGACTGGAAAAGGATTAAGTCACGAATTACATGACTTAATCGGTTAGGCGGGTTAGGTCACGAATTACATGACCTAATCTGTTAGGCGAAACCCTAGACACGACCCTTTTCAGTAGTAACCGTCTAGATGTATCAAGGTACCCTGGGGCTAGGCCGGGTGGGGCACGATTACTGGGCTGATTGTAAGAGGTGAACGACGGCAGTGGAGTATGCCAGTGTAGGTTCGGTGGACTACGGTCGTGCACGTATTCCGGGGCAGGCACTGGGTATCCGTAGATTTATCTGTGCATCTTGAATCGTGTTAGGGGTTGACACCCTAGGGCTGATACACCCGAAGGTGGACCCAGCACAGGTGACTACATTCATGACTAGCCGTATGACACAGACACTTGACGAGCTAGAACTTGTAGGGAGCCGATCGACTAGATAATCGCTCCGTGGACCCCCATACTTGGGTCAGACCCCGTTTCAGGGTCATTTCATGATATTAGGCCGTGGGATTTATTTCGTGATTAACTTGTGACATGGGCTTAGTATACTAGTACAGTCGATGCAACGAATCTCGAACATGTGATGCTTTACTTGACTTGTCTTGACTTATCCTGATCACCTTAGTCTATCTTGTTCACCTTGACACCATTCTTAAGTTTAGTTCCAGTTCATACATGACAGGTTGTTTTAACCGTTTTTACACTGAAAGTCACTAGGACTTACTCATTCTTTATGACTGACCCTTTTCCTTTCGCCTCTTTTTCTTCCGTTTCCCCCCCAGGTTCTCAGGGAGGAAACACTAGCTCTTAGCTTGGATATCACTTGCTTTGGCTCAACATGTACGGTTTGCTATGGCTGCTTCTTTTTACTGCACTTGGGGAATAAGCTGTTTTTCTGTTTTTATGTTATTGCTTCTTTGGCTATTATTACAAGACAGTTGTAATGAAGTTATTTGAAATGTTTGTAAAAGACATGGTTTATTTTGGAATAAAATGAAGTTCTGTTTTACTCATAAATTCTTCCGCTGTTTACTTAAATTTTTTTATTAATGTTCTGTCTTGTGATAATTCGGTGATGTTATCTCGATAATACCCCTCCAAAACTAGTGCATTCCCTTTGTGAGTGACCCTAGCGGAGGTGGGGTGTTACACTTTAGGTTGCTCGCACAGCAACCAAGGCATACCCTTGGTTCTTCTACCGCAGACCTTAACCTCTGTGAGCCCAGGCGGATCATCTGCAACCTCACAGAGGGATACCAAGAGTACCCTTACGTCCCCCGAAGCTGCCGCTTCGTCACCCAGTTCGCTGGAGCCTTTATCTAAGTCAGATAAACATTCGCTCCTCCTTGTGTGTTTGTTTAAGCGATGACCTACCGTATCAGGTTACTCATTTATTTGTGAACTGGTCCAATTCTCTTGACTAAGAATTATTACTTAGTTATCCTTAACTAAGGTTTATCACTTAGTTTCCCTTCCCGTTATCCTTATTTACTACGATTTTCCACTTAGTCCCCTGAACTAGGGTTTTGTCTAATGGGTTAATTGTTGTCATTCAAGTTCATGACTTACCCCGCCTACGAATCATGTCAAAATTGGCTAAGTATTCAAGTTCAAGACTTAGCCCTACAAACCATGTATCAAGTTGGTTAAGTATATATCAAGAAGTTCATGACTTAACCCTAGATTATCGTGTCAGATTGGTTAAGTATAGGTTGTCTTAACCTCGTCAAATCATCGAGTAAAATTGGTTAAGTGTAGGTTAACTTAACCCCATTAAACTATCGAGTCGGATTGGTTAAGTATATTCAAGTGGTTCATGACTTAACCCCATCAAGTTACCTTGTTAGATTGGTTAAGTATATGTTAACCTAACCCCATCCACTAGTCATATTTTAATGGTTAAGTGTTACCCCCGTAAGTTTACTTAACCCTACCCTGTATCGCGTTATACTAGTCGGGTGTTATCGACCCATTCAGGTTAAACTAACCCATCCTCTAATCGTGTTATATGGTTAAGTGTCATCAAGTAATCAAGTCTGGTTTTACTTAACCCACCCGTCCACGTCATACTGGTTAAGTGTCACTAGTCTAATCAAGTTACTTAACCCACCCGTCCATGTCATATTGGTTAAGTGTCATTAGCCTAATCAAGTTACTTAACCCACCTATCCATGTCATTAGCATTTATTATTTACTAATGCATCAACCTCTCACATTGGACTTGTTTGCGGTCACTGGATACGCCGGGCGGTTCCGGGAAGAATTACACCGCAAACCCATTCCAACCTCGGGTTCAAGCATTACCACAATCTAATCTTTGCCTACGACCTCTCACATTGGACTATTATTGTTGTGGTCACTGGATATGCCGGGCGGTTCCGGGCAGAATTACACCACAACTCAAGTCCAACCTCGTGTCGAAGGCATCCGTTAGATTGTTAATTACGTATGTGTCATCTAAGTCAAAATCCCCACTTTACATATTACTAGACATATGCCCAAGTTCCACATTACATGCCCATGAAAATATGTACCCAATTCTAGCCACTTTACATATGTCCAATTCTCGCCTATTTGCATGTATGCCAAGTTTATGACATCCCAACCCTATCAAGTTCTAGCCAAAGTTACATGTTGTCAAGTTCATGCCCAAATAAACCCAAATCATGGTTCGTTTTCCCAATTCCACTTATGCCTAGTTAACATAAGCCCAATCCCTTGAATTAACTTGCATAGTCTCAAAACCCGTGATTTAATTCATATGCCAACTCATGTATGCCCAAACTTGCAAATAATATTGGCAATGACCCAAATCTTCCTTGTTCATGTTATGCATAAATTCTACCACCCACACCTATAGCCAAATAGGTGAAATCCCAATATTCCCCCGTATACAAATCGCACGCAAATCGTAGTTTAGGCCTAGGTCTGAAATCGACCAAGGTTGATCAAAAGAAAATAAATAGGTGAAGGTAGAAACTTTGCATAAAACAAGATCCGAGAGAAAATCATCATTACATGCATGATAAGGACATGAAAGAGTGATTTGCAACATGCATAGGTCCAAATTAATGTCATAGAAACATCCCAAAGGTCAAGATCCAAAATGGAAAAGAATGAACATGGATTGATTATCATGCATAAATCCAATTCCAACTTACATGTCATATTCAAGTTATCATTTCAATCTAAAAGCATCTAGAACTTACAAATCGAGGCTAGAGGATTAAGAGCAAGAATCGTCATAGAATGGTGTTGAGATGGTGCTCTACTTCCTTGATTTGATGTAGAAAGCTTGCTCCTTTGTCATGGATCTAGTTTGAAAGCTCAAGCCTTCGAAGTTGGAGATGGAGGCCATGATCAAGAGACATTTCGGCAGCACTTCGTTGTTAGAATGATTTGTGGTGGTTTAGGCTAGGTCTTAGGGTCTTTTTATAGAAGTTAGGACTAGTTTAGGCCATAGGATTAACCCTAGTTTAGATCTAGACCACTGAAAATCGTCACAGGCCAGCAGAACAGACCAGAGAACCAAACAGGTACACCAGGCCGATCAGGCCCGACCAGGGAGGTCGACCCCCAGGTCGACACCCAGGTCGACTGCCCAGTCGACCTGGTCTGGGGCAGGTCGACTCCCCAGTCGACCTGGGGTTGGGCGGGAAATTTTCCCGACCTTTCTGTTTGGGGCTGAATTTGAAATTCAGATTCGAATTTGAACTGTTTTGAATTCTGGAATTTTCTGAAAACTTCTAAGGGCCATAACTTGGTCATACGGACTCCGATTTACGAAATTTCGGACTCGTTTTCAAGCAGAATTTTGAGACGAACGCAATGGCGTAACCCGTTCCCATTGATTCTTAACTTATAATTTAATTCTGCCCTGATTTCTTGTTTTACATGTTATAAAAATTCGGGTTGTTACAAGCCCTATGGAAATTAAAACCATGTGAAATACTTCGTTGATTTTTAGAAACAAAACAATATGGTAGTGTTTAAATATAACTTGGACCATAAATAATGGTATCATCGGCTAAGTTAAATGATTAGGTATTTAGATGTAGGCAACTGAAACTAAATATAGAATTTTACAATACAATTTATGATAAATTTGTTCAGATAAATGAATTACAAATAAAAGTTGTTATTATTATTTTATATGTATATGTTGTAGCTGAATTTATCTTTAAGATTTTTTAATACAATAGAGGTAAATACCATAAAATTATAATGTTTTGGTGTAACTATTGATAAATCATTAGTTTGACGGTAAATAACATAAATTTATAATGTTTATTTTGTAAATAACATAAATTTTTGGACAAGAACATTACTTGATAAATTGATTGTAAATAATTTTATAAACTTTCGAATGTAAAATAGTTCGATTGTGTAGGTTCACGATGTTATCATAAACTCTCATCCGTGGACCTTATTAACTATTTTGCTTTCCTAAAAAATATTTTATTTCATAATTTGATTGTGTACTAAATCTAAATATAAGTTATTAAAATGGTTACCTCTTGATTGGCGAAACCATAATGTTTATTTCGACTACGCCGCACAATGATGGAATAACATACATGATTCGACTCTTCAAGCATAATATCCTCCCATCCATTCGCTTGTGTCATTCTTGCTTGCTCATGTTCATAACTCTCCCATAATTACGAACATAAATTTGACATAATTGCTATATAATTTACTTATATACTATGAAATAAATGAATATGAAACATTGTCATTACGGATGAGCATATTTACCATTACTGATGCAGCTTTATGGTCCCCTCAATTATATGAAACATTCTCATTGCCACTTGTCTACTCAACGATATGTCTGACTCTAAAAACCTCGTCCATTTTAGGCTCCGTTTGGTACCTCACAAATTGAAGATATCCATGAATAAAATATAATAGAAATATGCAACAATGATATACATAAACATATGCTAAAGATATGCTAAAGATGTACATAAAAAAATAAGCATCAACTGCAAATTTACCCATTCCCTCTTATGCTGTTGGAAGGATTTCCAGCCACCACGATATAAAGCCTGGTTTTTATTCCTATTCTCCTTGTTCCTTGCTGATATTTCCAATTAATTTACATACACGATTAATTTAAATTATACAACTAATATAAATGTAAATAGTCTTATTATAGCTTACTTTCACTACTTTAGAGTCCTAATGTTTGAGAAATCCAGCCCAAATATCATCACCCATCCAACTTGGTTTTTTATAGCATTATTGGTTGTTGAAAGAGCCTCCTTGTAATTTTTCTGTGTCTTCTGATTCCAATTATTCCTATAAATATCTAAATCCTACGGATCCACTCATACAATGGTCAACATATTGAAATAATATTGAGTTATATACAACATATTAAATTTCGATGGAAATACATAATTGTACTTACCATCAAATCGGCCCATATAGCATTTTCGATATGGGGTGGAATATTGTCCCAATAAGGCACACAACTTGACATTCTACTCTTATGATTGCCTTGATACCTGTAGAATAATGTCGGATGGCTCCACTTCGAACCCCCGGTATAAACGTTGATGTAGATATTTAATATATTTTAAATAATATAATTGAGATAAATTTGATACTTACCAAACATTCTTAGGAACTGTCTCCTCCACTCGACTTAAATCTGGCTCTGAGCTGTTAGGACCTGCTCCAAGAGCAGGAGACTTGGAAGGAGAAGGATGAAATGTAATCCTACATCTTCTATCAGACATGTTAGCCATAAACATATATATCATATCATATAATGCGAATAATGATCACAAACATATTTAAACTGAATATAAAATGTGATTACTTTATTGTGTTTGTAACTCATCCAATACTGAGATAAATCCAATAAATATTGTATCAAATGAATACAGATTTCCGTTCTGTGGAAAAATGAATATCCATATAATGATCATATACAACACTTGTCAAACGGGTCCAAAAACATCTTTAAGGGGTTCATATAAATAAAACACATTTTATCTTTTCTATTTTGGAACTAAAAAATATTTTATAATTCATTTAATTATTTAACTATTTGTTAACTAAATTTTAAATTTTAAAATGTTCTTTAACTTTCATTTAACTATAATTTATTCCTATAGAATATTTTATTATTTTTATGCTCATTTCAGAATTTTATAACTCATTAAACTATTATATATTTTACTTTTGAAATTTTAAAGCGTACCTTAAAATTTAGCTAACCATTTAAAATTTTAATTTACAAATTTTTAGACTAAAATTAGAATCTAGCACTTATAATAAAATAAACTTTATTAATTTTAAACTATGTTAACACTTATAATTCACACACACTGATTAACTAAAAACTACTGCATACGATTAACCATCCCAGTCTACCAACATTTATATTAATCAGTACTACAAAGATTTTTCATCTAGACTGTAACAAACATTGTTTTAAATTAAAACAAATATTCACACAAAATTATCAATAAATATGTTAGTCAATAATATATAATATTATTCAAATCAAAACACCAACCAACATCTCTACATCAACGAACACGATATTATGATAACTGATACATAATCATCATCATTTCAACCTCATAATAAACTAATTTTACTTCATGATCAACTTAAAACACTACCACCATCATCTAATATCATATAGCTAATAAATCCAAACCCATCAAATATCATATAACCTAAACTAGGTGGAAATTGGATAAAGTGAAGATTAGATGTTGATTGGATGTCTTCGAGGAAAGGAATTACAGCCAACAACCAACAGCGGGGGAGAGGGTGGCGGATTTAGGACTGGGGGAGTGAAAAAGTGGTTTAGGGAAATGGGGAAGACAGGTTCTCTGGTGGCTGTTTTATCTGTAGCAACGACCACTTTTTAGCCATCGCTAGCCGTTGCAAGCGCAAGTCACTTTTCCAACCGCTCCTAGTTAATTCAAGTTATTCAAACAGATTCATATATAGACTCCACAAACAATATTCACATCACTTTAGTGTTAAGTATGCCTTAAAATCCACTTATGTTGCACCACATACATACATATGTGTGTGTATATACACACACACATAACTGGAATTCACCTGCATGGTGCAGGGAATAAAAGACAATTCCAACATGATAAACGAGCTCCTCTTAAGAAACATAAAACAATCAAGGGAAACTAAAATAATCCATACCAGGCAGCACTAATGCACCAGCGACGTTCGAGTGCAACTCAAGTTTCAACAACAACAAGATCAAAGTTCTTGTACTCAAGGCTGAAGGAACAAATGCAACAAGCAAGTCTAACAAGCCACGTATTTGAGGAATATCGATCAAGTAAAATGGCAATAAAGGTAGTATTTGTTCTTATGAGGCTCAACATGGAGCACGTGGGCCGAACAGGGTCATCAGGGTGCAGCTAAAGGTCGAATTGTGTTGGTTCAAGCGATGGGTAGGGGCATTGGATGGCTATGGTCATTGGTTCCAGGTCGTCCATGGTGTAACTGTAACGACCCATCTTTTTGCCCGATTTTTGCCAGTAATTAAACCAACTTAAACCGTTCATAAAGACGAATTGTTATGGGTACACACATATATTGAACAATATAATCGAACTTTTCATTGCACAATACAATATTACATCAGAGTTACATAGAATATCAGAGTTACAACACATACAGCGGAAGAAAAGAAATATACTCTCAATGGAAGAAACCGTATGATTTAGCGAAAGCTCCGAACTCTAGTGCGAACTCCAACTCTAAAAGCGTTCTGAATCCTGCTCCAACGATCTATAACTGCAAAACTAAACTACTAGCTGCCCGTGTTAAAATTAGTGGGAACCCAGAGTTTAGGAAGGAACAATAAACTCCAAGTCAGTCATGGGACTGGTGTGTGAACATAAACAGTTGCTTTAAGGTTTATTTTAAAGTTGGGAAATTCACCGGACCATGCCGCTAACACGTAACGGGTTTAATCCATGTGAATGCCCATGCATATAAATATGCAATGACTTTTAAAAATGAAGTTATCATAAGCTCATCCCACATCACACAATGCAAGCGCATACCAAATGGGCGAGTTTTATCTTATGATAACCAAAAATGCCTTCATACGTGAAAATCCTCTTCTAATATTATCATTAGTATAGTGTGTGAAGAAAAATCATTTCGCAAATAAATATAGAATCATAGCCCCCATAACCCAAATGGGTTATATTGACATATAGGTATACAATCAAAATCCGTATGGCTCATATTGGAGATTTGGGTTTCCAACTTGATGATTCCTGGCACGAAAGATCAATCAGGGATACGAAGCAAAGTGTAACACGGCTTCTTCATCCATCTCGGACATCAACAACAAATCGCAGGGAAGATCAACGGTTTTCGACCAGACACGACCCTCCGAACATACCCAATTTCCCCAAGTTCATAAGTGGTTTCCCACTGCTGCAGCTTCATCATCAATCATATATAAGTATACAACCTAACTACCAGTTTCTCACCAATCCGGGGTGTGTGGTTTGTCGATGTACGTCATACACAAAGCATGCCTAGATAAGCAATGCCCTGATCATAAAGCTCATTTCATATCTTAAGTATGCCACATTGTCCATTCACAACATGTCCACTGATTTCCATCATTACATAACCACTTTGAGCTCGTACGTCACAAACCAGATACATATCAACGAAAATCAGTGTTATGCCGTCAATTACAGTGTCAGACACACAATCCATACAAGTCCATTCTGGGTCTGAACGGAACAAAATCCGAAAATCTCCAAATATACTCAGACCTCATGCCACTTATAACCTCGAATCAGGTGTACGGCCCGATTCGAGACATCAGCAATATATTCGAATAAATCCAAAGATTCTCGGTCTTCATTCGTCGATTCCAAGTATTGAATATGCTTCATGTGTCGTATTATTACTTGGAATGGTTTTCGGATTTAAATCTGATCCCAGTCTTTCCAAGTAATAAGCGTGTTTAAAACAATAGCTATGGACCATACGGGTTTTCAATACAAATCTCCTTCCAAATTGTGATCAATTTATTCCACATTAAGGTTGGATTTATTTCAAATCACATTACCATCTTAGTTCTTCTTTACCAAACTAATATTCATTTATCAACCTTAAATTAAACATAACTTCTTTACGATAGTTATTCTTTCCAAAAGTCTTTTAAAACCAACCTCCCAAAATAATTCACAAACCCTTTTCTGGTTTTTAAACTATAGTTCACGATTTAAACCTTAAAAATCAAACCATTTCCAATGAAATGTAAAAGCATTCTTAAAGCATTATAGAATAATTATAGATTGAAAACTTATTCGAATCCCTTTTTTTCAACTCAAATCATTTAAATATGATTTAACTAATTTCCTGAATTTTCAATAACTTATAATTCATTCTAATCAATTTCTTATTATGGTTGCCAAGCTGTAAATATAGCAACTCTTTCAAATCATAACTTGAAAACCATACGTCGGAATATGAAAATCCCTTCTCTATTCAAATTTTGTTGATAATAGAAATCCAACCTTCTTGTTCATGTCAATCCGATTTAAATTTTCAAGTTATGGTTGTTTGGAAATAAAATCGATATAATTGAACTATCGTTATGCGACGCATTCAATTCAAACTATATAATGCTGAATATGAATTGTCTTATTTCTTCCCACATAAACTCAATCTTTCATAACTTAACTTTAAAACCATATTCCAAACAATATTTTTTATATTTACATCTGGGTTCCAAGACCACTTTACTTCAAAATCATCAATTCGAAATATTCAAATGAAATCGAAATCTAAAAATAATATTTCAAATCTCGTTCAATTTCTTACCATTATCGTTAGAATGGTTTACGCAAGCTAATACCGAATACATATATCATATTATTCTCCTATCAAGTTTCAAACCAATTATTTTAATAAACCAAATTTGACTCGAATCATTTCTTCAAAACTCAATTCAAATGTTAATATCTCATATTCTTTGAAAATATTCCCAAACCCCTTTTTAAATCGAAACTAAACAAAATATTTCAACTTAGTTATTTCTTTTATCGGGACTTACAGATAATGATTATAAAAATAATTGAAATCAAATGTATACATAACCCATGTAGCTCATAGTCACTTTCTTCATTGAATTTCAAAACCTGCTTAACTTTGAAAATCCAAATTTAAATTGAAAACATTTACGAAAACATTTCTTTCACGAAGGACTTATATTGTACATACATAGATTTACACATTATTTGAAATTTAAGTTCAAACCAAAATTTCCAATTATTATTCTAATATTAAAATAATAAAATTGTTATAGGAAGAAGAATTTAACTTGACTACCCATATAAATCCACAACTGCAAGGTGTGTGATACAACCAAACTTAAACCATAGGAACATGAATTTATCTATTAACATTGCAACAAATAAACAACCATCCAATTGTGCACAAGTGTTCAGTGTTTCAACTTCATAAGAGCACATTCAAACATCACCATAGTAGCAACCATTTATCAGAAATCAATCATATGCCGATTTTGATTATTAACGTTCCTATATAAAGATAATAATAATACTAATTTAAAATAATTGTTCTCACCCAAAGCTCTCTAGATTGTTCGCCGTCAATGCTCCGCATGAATCGCAACCGCTCCAAATGATCGCGTACCCATCTTTGAAATTGCCATCACCTTGCATACAAACTCACGTGCACATCATGTTGTCGCACTTCCTCTCTCTTTCTCTCATTTTTTTTATAAAGGGGCGTACTAGACATGCTTGCGCATGCAAGCACCATGCTTCAGGAAAACTTTTTTTTTTATACAAAGGAAGCAGACTGTTTTAAGAAGGGGAAATCGACTGTTTTAAACAAGGGGGAAAAGATGTGCTGTTGCAAGTGAGGAAGTGGATTTCACGCACAGGTGGTCTTGCGGGTTTCGGGTCTTAGAGAGGAGGCGTCCATGGTACGTGCATAGTTGGCTTCAAAGCGGTGTTGGAAGGTCAAGGAAAGAAAGTGAGGGTGCAGGCCAAGGGAAGAGGTGCATGCACGTCCATTGGTTGGAACTGGCGTCCTCAGGCCGGAAATGGCGGGTGCTTCTGGCGGATCTGGGTATGGGAAAATGGTTAGTATGGAGAGGAGAGTGAGGAGATGAACGTGAAGAGGAGGAAGAGCTAACAATTTTAGGAAGAGAAAATGTTAGGGGAAAAGGAGCGGAGTGATGTTTAAGTTGTTGGAGAAGCTACTGAAATGAGGAAGTGAGGCGTCTGACCAGTTTTTGCGTGGGAGGAGTAATGATGTAGTAAAGAAAGATGATGGGGAAGAGTGAAATCAACACATGGTGATGCTTGGGTACTGCTTCTAAAGGAAGAGTGCTTCATTTATCTCTTTATTTTTATCATATTTTTCGAGAATCGGCTGGCTTCAAAATGGAAAATGTTGTATACGACGAGCGCGTGGAAGGTTTTCAGGAAATACAAAACACTTGTTGAATCTTTAATTTCACATTGAGACAAGTGTAAAATTTAAGTCTGTCTGCCCTAAGTTTGCATATGCTAATTTCCTGCTTCCATTTCACGTGTGTGGGTTTGCCAGGGAATTGAAATACTACACTTTGTATGTATAATTTAAATTGCTTGCCATTATATTTACACTGATACCATTTAAACAATATTTAATTATTTATTTAATTATTCACTGCCAACAATAGTGAAGTAAATAAAAATCATGTACAAGAAAGTGTCACGATTCCAGAACAAAAATAGAATATACTGGTTGATTAATTCAGTAACATGTTCAAAGAACCACAGTCACCCTAAAATACGTTAGAAAAATATGTGCTTATTTTCCCAATTAATAATTATAGTAAAATTCTATAGAATATTTCATGACTACGTGAACTGAAACTGAACAAAATTTTGAAACAGATATTTAATTATGATTTAATTTCAAATCCTTGATCATTCTTAGCAACTGAATTACCAATTATTTTAATAGTCCAAGTAACGACGAAACGTGTTTTGCAAGGCGAACATTAGTTCAAATATGTTTCCCGATCAAATTTTCTTTCATTCTTATAAATCAATATCTTTGCTTTACAACTTTGATATAATTATTTTTCTACCTTCCAAAATTTAACAATCTTATATAATGGAAACCAATATCTAAATAAATCATATTTAAAATAATATCAATACTTATAAAATAATTCCTTATTAAATCTTATACACATTAAAGATACTCTTAAAACTAATTTCTTTTACAAAAATCATATCTATAAAATAGAACAAAATATTTATTTAAACTGATATATAAAATATTTTTAAACCAATATTTGTATTTAAATCTTATTAAATTCAATTAATATTCAGAAGATTGAAATTATATCATATATTAGACATTAAAAATCTTGGATCGTTATAGTAACAAACCGAATTTTTAATAAATAATAATCAATTGAAGAATAAGCTGTAAAATAGTGGGAATTGGGTAACGAGGGGCGCTCCGTTGGGTCCATTATGGTGTTCTAGTTCACATAGACATTTGGTTTGCATAAAACGGACTTAAAACGAAGAAGTTATAATAGTTTGAAATTTAAATTAAAAATCGTAATATATATATATATATATAATAAATTGGGCATGTCCATGGGACGACCCAGAATACCCCTGGTCGGCCCATGTTGAAGGTGGGTCAACCCATGTCGTGGCCTGACACTTAGTTTTCTAGGCACGAAATCGACTAAACCGGCTGTGTTTTTGGTGGTGCATTTGAATTCTTCTTTCCATTTGATGGCCCATATTAATAACCTAAAATCTAAGGATTCTAGGCTTCTTAATTCTATAATAAATATACCTCCTAGCTAACCTTAATACTCATAACTCCATTCCCCTTTCTTCATTGCTTCTCCATACAAACTTCTTCCTCTAAAATTTTAATGGAATTCCAAGATAAATTTTTATTCATAAAATGGGAGGATATTTATATACAGATCTAGAGACTCCTAGTAGGGCCATTAGATAAACATGTTTAGGTGATCGTGATTACTCATATTTTTGAATAGGTTTAGGCAAATAAGGAGTAATGGTAATTATATGTCAAATATTACTTGCGGATATGCTATTCTACAATTTGTTCCTATTTTATGTAAATCTTTTTCTATGAGTTTTTATGTAATTACTTGATTAGTATGATTTTGTGATATTCTGATAGTAAAATAGTTTGCTATTTTCTTTCAGTTATTTATAGTCTTTTCTACTCCTTTTTTGAATAAATAATTCTGAAAGTATAATTACTATCGATTTCTATTTCATTTCAGTAATATGTTGTTTATTGTTAATATTCCAATTTTCTTCTACCCTCTTTCTTTTTGGTTCTTTTATTTACAATTTAGGAAATACGTAACTTATTCGTTTGTTTTGAATATAAGCCATGCGAGAGCCTAAACCTTTCACCTTTTTATTTGTGTTGAGCTTAGGCCTAGCGAGAGCCTAAGCCTTTACCCTATTATTTCTGCACAAATTGGTGAAATATGATTTTGGGTTATTTGGTGTGAAGACCCGTAACTTCCCCGTAAAGGAAAACGACGGATAGTTCGAGAACAAACCACAACAGAACGCATATAAAAGAACATTTCACTATATATAACAACAGTGCATCAGATTACAAGAGTATACAGAGTATAAATGAATATTACACAGAAATATCAGAGATTTTTAAATTACATTTAAAAACATAGCAGCGGAAAAATAAAACAATACACAACTAGAAGGAGATATACGGATACAAAGCTTTCCGGATATCGTTCCAGCTGTAAACCAGGATCCTGTGAATATAAATCTGCAAAACCGAAACTACTAGCTGCCCGTGTCGAAAATAGGGGCACCCAGAGTTTAGGTTAAAACAATAAACTCCAGGTCAGTCATGGGACTGGTGTGAGAACTAAAACAGTTAATCTTTATTTTTAAAGTTAGGTAAATCAAGGGACCACGCCGTATAACACGGAACGGGTTTCCTCCCAAGAATACCAGTGCATAAAACAACAGCGCAATGCTAAATAAAGAAAAATGAAGCTGTTATAAGACCCAGGTCCTATCACACAATGCAAACGCAAGCCGGGGGATAGGGTTTTCCCTTATAACAGCCAAGGAATGCTTGATACGTTTAAAACAAATCGTTTGATACTATTATAAGTGCACAGTGTATAAAACAACTTCAAATCATAAGTATCAATCATAGGCGGCATGAATGCCCCATACCACTATGTCGCCATATATAGGTTTACAAATAAAACCGCAAATGTCACGTATTTGGAAGTTGGGTTTCCATCTATGAACCGAGGCTAGGGGCAAGATCCTCAACCGATTCGAGACGCTCTAGCCCGTGTCTCAGGAACAGCCGCAACTGCCCCATGGAGCGACAGGGCCGGTCCACCGATGTGGATTATTATGCCTGAACACTACGTCTCCCCACCCTATGGGGTGTAAGTCTGGTCCGTCAGCCGACCAGAATGCATCGGCCGAAACCGATATAACCGAGGCGCCTCGCAACAGCAACAACCACATAAGTCAAACTCGTCAGGGCGTGTAAAACCACTGACGCCACTTCTAGCTAGAAAGAAACGCAAGTCCTCCCTGAGGTCCGTCTCCCGTTTTTGGTTCATACCGGGTGTGAAACACGCGAGGTAAACGTTACACAAAGCTACGCCACAAAGGCCGTGCTTTGATCATCACCACAAGACTTTGCTTTTCAACAGAAGCCTTGATCATTTGCATCTTAGCTTGCCACACAGGCAAACCACTCTATGCAACCGATATCAGTCACACAGAATGAAATCCAATGTCAGACACACAGTCCATTTACAAGTCCGTTCTGGGCCTGAACGAAACCGGAGGCACCTAGTACCCCGCATATCCATCGATCTCCAAGTACGTCTGGACGATCACTAACTGTTTCCATCTTCTTGGGTGTACAGCCCAATCAAGATCATCAGTTATCACCCAAACGACGTGAAGACCTCCGGTCTTCGACCATCGTCTTCATCTTCGACTTATCGTCGCATCAGTTATTCAGAATGGGATAAACCCGGTCTTTCCGAATAACTCGCGTATATTTTAAATAAGTGTTACACAAACACAACATACGCCTCATTCCAATTCATTAGTCACTAACCGTAAATTAATCAAGAGAATAATTCCCCAAATATTAACCCCGAAGGCCGAAACCAACATCAGATCAATATCCAGAAAACCATTCTGCTTGGCTAACCGACAGTTAGTTTCTAAATTTCACGTTCAAATCTAATTAAAGATTTAACTATCGCCTGGAGCAAAACTAGTGATACTCCATTCTCGATCTTTTCAATCTAATTAAAGATTCATTAAAACTCCACTTAGTTTTAATCATTATCTGGGTTAAAGAATCAGTGTCATTTAAAACACGATTCACGATAAACCCAAAATCACATTCCATTAATTATTGGGTTAAAGAACAAGTGTTATTTAAAACACTGTTCACGATAAACCCAAAAATCAATACCAATTCGATTCCAATTAAATATCATTTAATTGGTACACTTCATTAAATCTAAATAAAAAGATTTAATCTTTTCTCAACTGGGTTCAAGAACAGTGTTAGTGAAGACACCATTCACGACAAACCCAAATCACGTTCCATTAATTATCGGGTTAAAGAACAAGTGTTATTTAAAACACTGTTCACGATAAACCCAAAAATCAATACCAATTCAATTCCAATTAAATATTATTTAATTGGTACTCTTCATTAAATCTAAATAAAAAGATTTAATCTTTTCTCAACTGGGTTCAAGAACAGTGTTAGTGAAGACACCATTCACGACAAACCCAAATCACGTTCCATTAATTATCGGGTTAAAGAACAAGTGTTATTTAAAACACTGTTCACGATAAACCCAAAAATCAATACCAATTCAATTCCAATTAAATATTATTTAATTGGTACTCTTCATTAAATCTAAATAAAAAGATTTAATCTTTTCTCAACTGGGTTCAAGAACAGTGTTAGTGAAGACACCATTCACGACAAACCCAAATCACATTTGATATTCAATATAAGGCTCTGAATAGAAAATATATCGGCTTATATTCAATATCAAATTCTACGATCAACAAATGTTATATTGGAAATAACGATATAAATATATATATCTTTCAAATTTCCATAACAACACCTGTATAATCACGAATTCCAACATCGAAATATTCCGAAGACAATTTCGATTCAAATCCACTCCAATGCAATCATTGGAAATTTTGGTTATTTTCAAAACCCTTTTCGAATTCAATTTATTTATTTAAAAATAAATAGAATTATAATTCTAGTTCAAAACTAGTTCATTTCGATAAAAATCTATTTTTATCTTTTCAAATATGGAGTTTTTCATCCCAATTCTTTCTAAATCATTTCTTATGATTTTACACAAATTATTACTATTTTTAATAATTTTATCAAGGCCCGTACAGTCGATTTCCATCAACGGTCATCGAACTGCACTTACAGCGACCTTTTTCGAATTTGATTTGGACATAATTCCAAATCCAACCGTTAGATTTCAAATTTCTAATATTCGTTAGAAAGCTCTTTTCGATACGAACCCAACGGTTCCGGTTTTAGGAGAATCCGACGGTCGGATCTCCCGTAATGTCCGTTTGAAATAAATGGTCGAAATTCACGAACTGCCGCGGCGCGGCGCGTTCTATTCAGGCCATTATATTATATATATATAATATATATAATATATACTTCGTCGATTTTCTATTCAAAACGAATTATATAAATAGTTTTAAATTCGTTTCAAATTCTATTTCAACTTCTATTTCAATTCAAAGCAAAATTGAATTCTTCTTTATAAATTCGTTTAAAAATTCATTTCTATTCAATTCAAATTTCAATTCAATTTGAATTCATTTCAATTCGTTTTCAATTCAATTCGAATTCGTTTTCAATTCAATTCATTTCGAAATCGTTTTCAATTCAATTCATTTCGAAATCGTTTTCAATTCAATTCATTTCGAATTCGTTTTCAATTCAATTCATTTCGAAATCGTTTTCAATTCAATTCATTTCGAAATCGTTTTCAATTCATTTTGATTTCGAAATCGTTTTCAATTCATTTTGAATTCGTTTTCAATTCAATTCATTTCGAAATCGTTTTCAATTCATTTTGAATTCGTTTTCAATTCAATTCATTTCGAAATCGTTTTCAATTCATTTTGAATTCGTTTTCAATTCAATTCATTTCGAAATCGTTTTCAATTCATTTTGAATTCGTTTTCAATTCAATTCATTTCGAAATCGTTTTCAATTCATTTTGATTTCGAAATCGTTTTCAATTCATTTTGAATTCGTTTTCAATTCAATTCATTTCGAAATCGTTTTCAATTCATTTTGAATTCGTTTTCAATTCAATTCATTTCGAAATCGTTTTCAATTCATTTTGATTTCGTTTTCAATTCAATTCATTTCGAAATCGTTTTCAATTCATTTTGATTTCGAAATCGTTTTCAATTCATTTTGAATTCGTTTTCAATTCAATTCATTTCGAAATCGTTTTCAATTCAATTCATTTCGAAATCGTTTTCAATTCTATTCATTTCGAAATCGTTTTCAATTCTATTCATTTCGAAATCGTTAAAATCGATATAAATATCGTTCACGTCAAAATGGCGTCAATCTAATCAACACGGCTTCATAAAGTTCTATTTTCAAATATTCTATTTCAAATATTTCTTTTTCAAATATTTCTATTTTAAAACTGGAATGAGGCTCAATCAATTACCATATAAAGTTAATTATATGGATTTTCATACAACACATGTATATCATAGCATTGAAAAATAATCAACCATCAACCAAAGTGCACTACACTGTATAAGCATCAAATATAGATATTCAACGCTTATAACAGCCTGTCAATCAATCGATCGACATATTTAATCAATCAGGATGAGTGAACTTCAAATTTCATCCTAACACCCGTGTGGGGTTTCAAACAATCAAACACATATTTTATTTGTGCAGTTGGGCGATGTGTAAAATTTATCGACCCAATCCACGTCATTCAAATAGGTGTACATAAACAAACCGTCTGGTTTGTAAATGAATATTTTATTTTTTTCCTCACATTCACGTTAAAAATTATATTTTTAACGATAAAACATTTTATTTCAACATATGAATTTCTTTTCAGTTCATTCTTTAAATAAAATGATATTTTTATTTTTCTAACTTATTTTAGAAAATTTCGGCGGCATAACGGCACGATACTAGAAACGGGACGAGGCCTAGCCTTATCCCCGGTCTAGTGAAGGCCCACGCCATTCACACATCAATCAAATCAATTTCATTTTGCAAACCACAAAACTTGGAGTAAGGGTCTAACCTAGCCTTACTCCTTCGCCTTATAACGGCGCACGTCTAATCCTAACCAATTTATCGATTCGATTTTTTCACACCACAAATCACATTCAAACCAATATCGCAATCAATCACCAAACAGTCAAACAAACAAGTCCATGGTCTGTGGACGGGTGTCGGGTGCTTCTAATAAGCACCGTCTGCATCCTAGTATATATATGTATAACTAGAAAAATAAATTGAAAGGTGAGAAATTCTCACATATAGCTATCCTAGCTCCACGGCTCTTCCTTTGCAGAAGTCTTCACTGTTCTCGCCTTTTTGTCACCTTCGTTATCCGCTTTCACTACATATGTAAAAATCGAATTTTTACTTCGCTTTTCAATATATAAAAATCACATTTTTAATTCGAAGTTCAATATATAAAAACCATATTTTTAATTCGACGTTCAATATATAAAAATCATATTTTTAATTCGAAGTTCAATATATAAAAATCATATTTTTAATTCGAAGTTCAATATATAAAAACCATATTTTTAATTCGACGTTCAATATATAAAAATCATATTTTTAATTCGAAGTTCAATATATAAAAATCATATTTTTAATTCGAAGTTCAATATATAAAAATCATATTTTTAATTCGAAGTTCAATATATAAAAATCATATTTTTAATTCGAAGTTCAATATATAAAAATCGAATTTTTATTTCTACTATGTTGTATAGATAAAAATTATATTTTTATCACGCTATTTTCCATATAAAGATTTCGCCTTTTCTAATAAAAAGTTTTCCTCTTTTCTGATAAAAATCAAATCTTTTTCCCTTTAAAGTTAAAACCTTTTTTTTTCTTATTTTAAACCTTAAGATAAAATCAGTTTCAAATTCTTTCTAAAATCGGTATTCTAAATCAAAAAAAAAAGTATTTAATCCTTTTTAAAGTCCTAAAAAGTAAAAATAAAAATCAGTTTTTACTTTATAAAAAATTCAGTTTTTACTTTGTTTTTTTTTAAATCAAAACCTTCTATTTATAATATATATAAAAACAGAAAAGAAAATTAAATAAACAAACAAAAATAAATTAATAAAAACACTTACCGAGAAAAACAAAGAAGGGGGGCTGTGTAGGCGTTGCTTGCTGCGGAGGGGGTGTTGGAGGCTCGGGCAGGCGGCGGGGTCCCACTGGTGGCCGGCGGTCTCGGTTTCCGTTCGGATTTGGGGGGTGGGGTTCTTGGGCTGAGGGTCTTCACGAGATCGATGGGGAGGGGGTCGTGGGTGGATCGGAGAAGGGAGGCGGAGTCCAGCAAGTTGCGGTGGCGGGGTCCGGTGGCTGGGGGAAGGGCATGGTGGCGTCGGGTGTCCGATCGAGGGGGAGCGACTGTCGCTAGTTAGTTTTTTTTTTTCATTTTCAGATCTGAGGGGTATCGAGGAAGAGAAAGGGAAATAAAGGGGGTTATATAATAAATATATATATATATTTATTATTTTATTATTTTATTATTTTTAAAAGTTGACTTTCACATATGTCATCTAAACGAGGCCCACCGCCTGTCGTCCATAGCGTTTAACCCCCATTCCGAACACAATGGGTTATGCCACGTAGGCTGATTCGACTGTTTGAATCAGTTTCCGTTAAATTTAAACTTAAATCGCTATATTGAATTTTAAACGTACATTTCAAATTACCGGGATCGCATACGAACTTTAAAAATTCTCGAAAAATATTTTCTAGCTTCGTATTGACGATACGGTCCTAACAAAACTAGTTTCGTCGAATTCTGAGACCGTTAGAAAAATGGCCAATTTCCAGTCGATTAAATTCAACAGAAACTGGTCAAACGCGTTTTCTTTTGCCACGCTCACATATTGATTCGAAAAATTATGAAATTTGGAATCTAGCAATAACTTTACATCACGGACCCCACAAAACTGGTTTCGTCGAATTCCGAGGTCATTTGCAAAATTGCTATTTTTAAGGGCCTTATATATATAAAAATATATATAAATTCCACAGCGACTATTTCTAATTTTAAACTGGACATATCTTATCATTTCTAAGATGAAATCTCAGTTTGTTAACTTCGTTACAAAGATATAGTTATACAGATTCAAATATTTCTTGTTTCGTTCAATTTTGACTTATATTGAATTCTGTATATTCATTTGAAATTAGAAATCGAATTTTCGAACTACCGCGCCATTTTCAATTTCTTTTATAATTATATATAATTATTTATATTCTAACGACGACGCGTATATTATATACGTTCGAATTCTATTCAAAATAAATTTCTCGTCGATATTATTTAAAATAATTCATTTTAAATAATCAAAATTCGCTAAAATTGCCAAAATAAAAATTTCAAACTGGCCCAGATTTTCCGGGTTGTTACATTTGGGGCATGTTGAAATTGGTTGAATATTGTAATCCATAAATGAATTGCAATTTGGGATATGCTGAAATTGGATAAATAATGTAATCCACAAATGAACCGTAATTAGGGGAACAATTAATAAATTATGTAATTGGAGATTGCATGCGTAAATGGAATAGGTTGACTTAGTAATTCACTAAGTAGTGGGAATTCGGGGTTGTATAATTATTATGACAACTATATCATAACCTAAACAAAATGTTTAATACAACCTATAATATAACAAGAGGTTATATTGGAAGAGTTGGCTTGTTAAGTAAACTTAAAGTGTGTGTTAAGTTTAAAATGAAATAAATAAATAAACATGTAATGGGAGTCCACTCCGGCGGCGTAAGCCAATTGGGGAAAATAAGCGGTTCATAGTTGTGGTTCGTTCCTGCAGCCTATGCTGATTAGGGGAAATAAGTGGCATAATGAATAAGCATGTAGTAAGAGTTTGATCCGTCAGCAACGACATATTGAGAAAAATAAGTGGTTCATAGTTGTGGTCCGTTTCGACAGCGTAGGCTGATTAGGGAAAATAATTGGCCAAACGATAATTAGTTAAATAATAGGGGACCAAGTCTAGGGATGACTTGAATAAAACTGTATTGTTGGTTGGGGACCCGTATTACGAAATATCCCATTTATCATGGAGGTCTCACATAAGGAGGAGGCAAGGGAACGCTTTAATGCACTGGGTAATATTAGGTCCAAACGAGGTGGGTACGGGCGCGTTCTGGAGGCGTGGTGAGCATGCATTGAACCAATTGGAGAAAATAAGATTTTGTAACACCTGTGATTAATGTTATATCTTTTAGAGATGAAGCGCTGGGCCTGATGAACACGAGGTCCATAGTGGGCATTGGTTATTACACAATGGTATGGAAACCGATCGATGGGTAGTATTAGGAATACTTCCTTCTTAATAATATTATGTTCTGAATTCCTAGAATTGCAAACAGTCAAAACTTTTAAAAGTGAATAAGAACAGTCTATTGTACTTATTATCTCTTATGTTCACTTTTAGGTGTGCATAGTCACTTACCCTATATGACACTAGAGCTATTGTTTTACCTATTTCCTTTGCTTATTTAATCGAAATGGTAATTAGGACAACTCACAATACTTTATGTTTGACACATTTTTCTTTCTTCTTTCCTTAGTTCTCCCTTGGCTGACAGGGAGGAAGTGCATAGTTCATATCTCTTTACTGATTCTATCTTGAAGGATTCTTACAGAATATCGATTGCTTCCCATTTCTTTTCCACAGTTAGGTTGTACCATTTGACTATTTGGGAGATAATATTACTTTGAACTCTGATGTTGCTTTGATTGAGATTTTGAGACATGATATTTTATGACAATTTAGTTCGTTGAAATAAATATAGTATTGTCATTTTAATATAAATTGTTTTCTTCTTCTGTTGTAAACTTATTGTCTATGTCTTCTGGAATCTTAGTCTCTATGATGTTTTATTGTCTTTGTACCTACAACGCTCCATATTTCCTAATGGAATCCTATTTTGGGTAATGTTGAGAGGTATGTGGTGTTACATTTGGTATCAAAGCCCAAGGTTACAAGATCACTACAATTTTGTTTTTAAAGAAAGTATTTTTTGGAAGAGAACCAAATGTTATTATTGAAAATAAAAATGCATCCCCTCTAGTCAATTACAATCTTCCTTTGACTCTTTTTGAATTCTGAATCTCTATCTTTTCTTCGTTAAGTTACCTATAAGATGACCTATTTTCTATGTGTAGAAACCTCAAATCTTTATAAGTTGAAGTTTTGACTTATGGACAAACCTAGGGGTGTTACAGTTAAGACAACCGTTAATTTTACCTATGACCGTAACCACAACCATTGTTGATGGTTAGAAAATTTTATAACCGTTACCACAACTGTCTAACCATTACCACAACCATTACCATAAATTTACATTGAGCTTTTTTCTTAGAATTAGTTTGCTTATCTGTGAAATAAACATTCCATTTGCATGTTGTCTATAAATAAAAGCGCAAATAATTTATACATATGTTATTTTTCTTGCTTAAGTTATTATAAAACATATATTTTTATGAAATACTACAAAAATTTCGTGTGCGGTTGGTATGTTTTGCCGCAGTTATCAAAGTCCATAACCATTACCATCACTGTTACCATAGTAGACAGTAACCGTGTAAACAATTAGTACGGTTTGGCGGTTGAACGATTCAACCGTAGCAGCCCTAGATAGACCCATTTAACTCGATATTTCGGAGGAAAAAAAAATCAAAGTTAGAGAGAAACTTTCTACTTGATGAATATTAAGGGAAGTTAGAAAGTTAAGAATAACCTAGATTGGTTGGTTAAGAAAAAGGGATACTTTCCATAGTTTGGTTTATAGTTAATATAGAAATGCAATTGCAAGAATAATGGAAGAAGGATATGGACTGGTGCGAAATATAGACTTAGTCGTATTGCGCACTATTGAATAACTTAAAGATGATGAAAGGAAATGTCTTGTAATTACGGGTTTCTATTAATGAGATTATCTTGTACTATATATGGAAATAGATTTTTGTACATTTTCGGTAACCAATCAATTAGGATTGGGAAAAAATTCTAAAAAGGTAAACATACAAAGGTGGAAATGGGAGAATAACATGATATGTTAACGTTGAAAGGATTATAAGGAAGGTGTTGACAAAAGTATTGGGAAAGGGAAGTAAGTAAAAATAGGTGGAAGAAAGAATGTTGTCTATCTTTAGTTCTTTCTAGATCTCCTATTTTATTTGATTTAGGAGTGTTCTATCTCTTTATCTTTGATTCACTAGTTAGCCATGATGAGATGAGATAAGCCATGTAGGGCATTTGTATTGTAGGCCTAACGAAGCTATCCTCTAAAGATATAGTAAATCCCTGTGTGTGTAGTGATAGCACTAGTTGATTATTTGCACTTAGGAGGCCCAGTAGCAGTTTCTTAACCTCGTAGGGAGATCGACTGGATTATTTATGGTGAGTCGGGGTTGAAACTCAAAATTTGTATTTAGGAGATGATTGGGGCATTTTCAGTTAAGATTTGGTTTTGGGTTTATTTAGTTTAACTATATGATTGGTTATTTCATATTTTGGCCCTGGTAGTAGAGTTCGGTTGAGGTGCTTATATTCTATGATTTTGAAGATAGGAAGATCTGGAGGATGGGTTGGTTAGCCAAGTTCAGGGCTATTTTGACTACAAGAAGAGGATTGTTGAGGTAGGATATGCAGTGGACTAATTTTTGAGACTTCTTGCAACCTGATTGGCCAATCATGTTGATTTTCCTTTTTTTCCTTAATGCATCTCTAGACGATATCGATCCAGTTCTCTTTGTGCTATATATTCCGAATACGATAAGAGGTTGAAAGGTTATCTCCTAGAAGAGAGATTGATTTTCAGATCTATATTTGTGACAATGCTAAACTTGTAGCATTTTGGGTGAAGCACATAGTTTTATGCGTGTAAGTAAGAATTAAATTTCATGTCTATGACTGAAATCTTTCCTAACTATGGAGTTATGTTATAGTTGGATGGGTCTAGAGTTTGACAGGTTATCTGTATGAGGAGCCATATCAGATGTTAAGAGGAAAGTAATTTTCCTTTAAGGTACATATTGTCGACCCACCCTAGTGTTGACCTAGGAAGAATTAGTCTGGATGAATTATTTTACTACATAAATCTATCATTTGGTAGAACTTGTGTTGGAGCTTTTCGCGTATGTTTTGAGGAAGTCGTTGGACTTTAATTGTGATGAAAAGATTTTTGGAACAACAAAGTAAGGAACCTTTTGAAAGGAATTAATAAGTGTAAGCATTTTTGGATTAAAGGTATCATTCATACTTGTCTCAAAGACGGATAGTTCCTTTGGCTCAGTAGTAATCATAAGTGCATTGTTTTAGAAGGAAACATTTCTCTTTATGTAGGTGGTCTTTTGGAAATGATTGAGAGTCAGATTTTGCATGTAGTCAGATTTCTTTGCTTATGGTTTCAATCAAGTTTTGAGTAATGGAAAAATAAATTTAGAGATGGAATAGTTTGCAGAACATCTGTGGGATTTTTGGAATAGTTGTCATACCATTTGGGCTAGTTTGTGTGCCTAGGCCTGGTTATTGACTTGTTTGGTAGGGCCATTAGTTAGGCCTGTAGTAAGTTTGTAGAGCTCTTTGTTGATGACGTGTTATTATTAAATACAATAGGGCAAAGAATAAAGTTGGTACGTAAACAAGGACTACGATACCTTATAATTGCATAGACCCAAGAACGAAATCTCTGAGTATGTTCTTTTTAGGAAAAAGTAAGTAAAATTTTCTTGGATTAGCGGGATATTATAGAAAGTATTCCTTAGATGCAGTTTTGACTTACCTCACCGAGAGTGGTTTAGTTTTGTGAAAAAAAAAAGCTTCTTTAAAAGATTTTGGGTTAATGCTTTAGTAGTTTTATCTAGTAACATTGGCAAGAGGACATACGAAAGTAGTTCTACCATTAGTTCACCATGTGAGAGGGACCATTACCTATTATAGGGAAAGGTCGATTGTAAGAACCCGTAACTTCCCCGTGAAGGAAAGAGCGGATACTTTGAGAACAACACACAGAAGAACGCAGACGGAAGAACATTTCATTGCTTATTACAACAATTCCATAATATACAGAGTATAAATAAATATACATTCGATAAATATCAGAGATTACAATAAATTACATAGCAGCGGAAAAACAATATAAAACACAACTGAAAGTAATACACGGATACAGAGCTTTCCGAGCATCGTTCCAGCTGTAAATCAGGATCCTGTGAATATAAATCTGCAAAACCAAAACTACTAGCTGCCCGTGTCGAAAATAGGGGCACCCAGAGTTTAGGTTAAAACAATAAACTCCAGGTCAGTCATGGGACTGGTGTGAGAACTAAAACAGTTATTAATCGTTATTTTAAAGTTCGGTAAATCAAGGGACCACGCCGTATAACACGGAACGGGTTTCCTCCCAAGAATACCAGTGCATAAAACAAACAGCGCAATGCTAAATAAAGAAAAATGAAGCTATTATAAGACCCAGGTCCCATCACACAATGCAACGCAAGCCGGAGGATAGGGTTTTTACCTTATAATAGCCAAAGCATGCTTGATACGTTTAAAACACATTATTTTGATATTACTATAAGTGTATAGTGTCAAAATAATTTCAATCATAAGTATCAATCATAGGCGGCATGGGTACCATCTATCATGTCGCCATACTAGTTCTACAATTAAAACCGCAGTATCACGTATTGGAAATTGGATTTCCGTCATGAGTCGAGGCAAGGGGCAAGCTCCTCTCCGATTCGAGACACTCTAGCAAATGCCTCAGGACCGCACACAGCAATCCTTTGGATCCTCCAAGGCCGGTCTTCTCTTACTTTTGAGGATTAGTTATTCCTGAACACACGTTTCCCGGTCCTAACAGACCTAATATCGAGGCGCCTCATCCAACAACCACACAGGTGAAAAGTATATAAATGTCAGTCAGTTTAAGCACTGACACCACCCATAGCTAGAAAGAAACGTCGTGCACTCCTTGGGACCTTATCCCATTTTTGACTCATACCGAGGTGTGAGGCTCGTGAATTCACGCTATACACAAAGCTACGCCACACAGGCCGTGCTTTGATCATCAACCACAAGACTTTGATTTTCAACAGAAGCCTTGATCAATTGCCACTTACGTGTGCCACACTGGCAATTCACTCCATGCGACTAATGTCCATCGATATACAACCTCTGATCTCATACGTCTCAGAGAAGGGCGTTAAGCAAGAGAATAAATTCTCCGCCGCCAAACAGATGTATATTTAATAGAGATCAATCAACACAGAATAAAATCCAATGTCAGACACACAGTCCATTTACAAGTTCGTTCTGGGTCTGAACGAAACCGGAGGCACTTTCCTCACATATCCATCGATCTCCAAGTACGTCTGGACGATCACCAACTGTTTCTCTCCTCTTGGGTGTACGGCCCAATCGAGATCATCAGCAATCACCCAAACGATGTGAAGACTTCCGGTCTTCAACCACCGTCTTCATCTTCGACTTATCGCCGAATCGGTTATTCAGAATGGGTATAAACCCGGCCTTTCCGAATAACCCACGAATAAGATAAACAAATGTTACACAAACACAACAAACGCCTCATTCCAATTTAGAATATTCTTTTATTCACATAATCACATTCTTAGGGAAAGGTTCCCATTAATTTTATCAAAGATAAATTCTTTTAAATTTATTCTTTAATCTTCCTTTGGATATCATTTCAAACAAGTCGGGATTAGCGAACCACACCGAAGTAATTATTTATTTTATTTCCCAATCCCAACCTATATATCCCATGGAGCAAACTGGTAATACTCCATATCTAACACCACGGTGTTATCGGTAAATATTAATTACCATTTCACGTTCAAATCTAATTAAAGATTTAACTATCGCTTTGGAGCAAAACTGGTGGTACTCCATTCTCGATCACCTTTCAGATTTGATAATTTAAATTATCAATTCACATTCCAATCTAATTAAAGATTCATTAAAACTCTACTTAGTTTTAATCTTTTCAAAAATCAATATCCTGTCTTTAACTGGGTTAAAGAACCAATGTCATTTAAAACACAATTCACGATAAACCCAAAATCACATTCAAATTCAATCCCAATTAAACATTATTTAATTGGTACACTTCATTAAATCTAAATAGAAAGATTTAATCTTTTTCTCTATTGGGCTTAAGAACAGTGTTAATGAAGACACCATTCACAACAAGCCCAAATCACCTTTGATATTAAATACAAGGCTCTGAATAGAAAATATACCGGCTTATATTCAATATCAAATTCTGAAACCAACAAATATCGTATTGGAAATAACGATATAAAATATATCTTTCAAATTCCCATAACAATACCTGTATAGTCACGAAATCCAACATCGAAATATTCCGAAGATAATTTCCATTCAACTCCAGTCCAATTCACGTATTGGAAGTTCTGATTATTTTCAAAACCACTTTAAATTCAATTTATTTATTTCAAAAATAAATTGATTTTAATTCTAGTTCAAACTAGTTCATTTCGATAAAAATCTATTTTTATCTTTTCAAATATGGAGTTTTTCAGCCCAATTTTTCACAAATTACTTCTTATGATTTCACACAAATTATCTATATTTTTAATAATTTTATCAAGGCCCGTACAGTCGATTTCCATCAACGGCCAACGAACTGCACTTACAGCAACCTTTTCCAAATTTGATTTGGACGTATCTCCAAATCCAACCATTAAATTTCTAATTTCAAATATTCGTTAGAAAGCTCTTTTCGATACGAACCCAACGGTTCCGGTTTCAGGAGAATCCGACGGTCGGATCTCCCGCAACGTCAATTCGAAGTCAATGGTCGAAATTCACGAACTGCCGCAGCGCGGCGCGTTCTATTCAGGCCATTATATATATAATATATATATATATATATATATTATATATTTCGTCGATTTCCTTTTTAAAACGTATATTATAAATCGTTTTAAATTCGTTTTCGAAACGATTTCAACTTCCCTTTCAATTTCAAATCAAAATTGAATTTTCCTTTATAAATTCGTTTTAAATTCATTTCAAATTGATCTCAATTCAAATCGATTTCAATTCAATTTCATTTCAATTCAACCTCAATTCGAATTCATATCAATTCAACTTCAATTCGAATTCATTTCAATATATTCGATTTTGAAATCACTTTTCAATATTCGTTATAAAAACGAACATAATCGATATAAATATCGTTCACGTCAAAATGGCGCAACTCTAATCAACACGGCTTTATATATTTCAATCACTTCGTTATTCTATTTAACAAATGAATATTTATTCTATTCGACACATGAATCTATATTTCTTTCAACACTTGACTAATCTCAACGAATGAGTACTGTCAACACAACTATTTTTGTTATTTAAAATATTTTATAAAATTATGGTATCTGTCATTTGATTTTCAAATCAGACTCCAACTGTTAAGTAGTAAGAGAATGATTTTAAATATGATAAAGATGTAAATTTTATTATTAAAATATTTCTTTCAACACATGAATATTTTTCTATCTTCCCGATTGGAATGAGGCCCAATCAATTACCATATAATTTTAATTATATGGATTCCATACAATACATGTATATAATCACAACGGTAAATAATCAATCATCATCCAAAGTGCACTACACAACTGCATAAGCATCAAATATAAATAATCAACGCTTACACAGCCTGTCGACCTATCAATCGACATACAATTAAATAATTGGGATTAGCGTATATCAAATATCATCCCAATACCCGTGTGGGGTTTCACATCAACAAACACACAATTTTTATCCACTCACACACGTTAAAAATAATATTTTTAACGATAAAATATTTTTAACTATATAAATATTTTATTTCACATCACACAATCAATTTTCAAAACACATCAAACAATCGACATACAAGCCATCCATGGTCTGTGGATGACGGGTGTCGGGTGCTACTAAGCACCATCTGCATCCTAGTATATATTTTAACTAGAAAAGAGAATTTAAAGTGAGAAGTTCTCACCCAAGCTAAACCAAACGCCACGATTCTTCTTATGTAGGAAATCTTCACCCTTTCATCTTTTGTCACTTTTGTTGCCCGTAGCCACTACATATATAAAAATCACATTTTTATATTGTTGCTATGTATATAAAAATCACATTTTTATAATGCTACTATATAGATAAAAATTCTATTTTTACATCGCTGTTATATAGATAAAAATACTATTTTTACATCGCTACTATATAGATAAAAATTCTGTTTTTACATCGCTACTATATAGATAAAAATTCTATTTTTACTTCGATGTTCATATAATAAAGATTATATTTTTATCACGCTATTCTCTATATAAAGATTTCGCCTTTTCAAATATAAAGATCTCGCCTTTTCATTTCATCACAAAAAAAATCACATTTTTATTTCAACATATATATAATAAAAATCAGATTTTTATTTCGCTATATATATAAAGATAATATTTTTACATCGCTACCTCATATATAAAAATCGAATTTTTATATACTCCATCTTATAAAAATCATAATTTTATTTTGCCACTAGTATAAAAATTATATTTTTAATATCTCTATAATATAAAAATTATATTTTTTTATAACGCCATTCAACCGATAAAAATTCTATATTTCCTACTATAAAAATCTTTACTTTCTTCATATAAAAATTGCATCTTTCCCTATTTACAAATCAAAACTTTATATGAATAAAAACTGAACCTTTTCTACGTTCAAAATTCTATCTTTTCTCTATTCAAAATATGATCTAATCTTTATGCTGCAAAAACCAAATCTTTATTTAAATTAAAAATCAAATCTTTTAATTTCAGTTTTCAAAACCATGCTAGGGTTATTTTAAAACAATCTTTAATTACTAACCCTATTACATATCAGAAAGTGAAATAATAATAAAGAAAAAGGAAGCTCACTGTCGCTTGAAGAAGAGGAGGGGGGACCAGAAGGGGTCGGAGGCGGTCTCTGGGCTTGGTGGCAGCCTCGCGGTGGTCGGCGTTAGGGTTTTAAGGGTGGCTCGGTCTTCATCTTGAATCGAACGGGGGCGCGGGGGGGGGGGGGGGGGGTGCTGCGTGGAGGAGGAGATGAAGGCGAGAGAGGAGGGATCGGGGAAGAAGGGGGCACGATCGATGGCAGGGGCGGCGAACGGTGGCAGTCGCGCCCTAGCGCGATGGATTTCTTTTTTTTTTATTCTGTAATGAAATGAATTGTAACGAGGGGGGCTGAGGGTATAGAAGGAGGGAAGAGGTTTTTTTATTTTTTATGTTATTTAATTATTTATTTTCAAAAAAGGTACTTTTTATTTCGACCTCGAAACAAGACCCACCGCCTGTCGTCCATAGCTAATTACCCTCATTCCGAACACAATGGGATATGTATCGTAGGCTGATTCGATCGTTACGATCAGTTTCCGTCAAAATCAACATATAACTATATATATTGAATTTGAACGCGCATTTCATTTCACTGGGGCCACATACTAACTAGAAAAATTCCAGAAAAATATTTTCTTGCTTCGTATTGACGATACGGTCCTAACAAAACTAGTTTCGTCGAATTCTGAGACCGTTTGAAAAATGGCCATTTTCCAGTAGATTAAAATCAACTGAAACTGGTCAAACGTGTTTTCCTTTGCCACGCTCACATAATGATTCGAAAAATTATGAAATTTGAAACCTAGCAATAAATTGACATCGCGGATCCAACAAAAGTGGTTTCATCGAAATCCGAGGTCGCTTGCAAAATTTCCATTTTTAAGGGCCAGAATTCCATAGCGACTATTCTAAATTTTCAACTGGGCATAACTTTTTATCCCCGCTATGAAATTTCAATTTTTCGGATTCGTTGGAAAGATATTCTCAATTAGATTCAATTATTTTTGGTTTCACTAAAATCCGGTTTATTCTGCACCCGATATGTTCAATTGAAGTGTGAAATCGAATTATCGAACTATCACGCCATTTTCAATTCCTATTATAATTATATATAATTATTTATATTCTAACGACGATCTATATAAATATATACATTCTATTCTATTCAAAATAAATTTCTCGTCGATATTATTTAAAATAAATCATTTTAAATCTTCAAAATTCGTTAAATTTGCCAAAATAAAATTTTTAAATTGGCCCAGATTTTACGGGTTGTTACATTCTCCGCCACTTAAAACTTTTCGTCCCCGAAAAGGAACGAAGCTGAAAGTTGTTTTACAAATCAACTCAACTTCTATTGTTTTCGTTACGGCTTAAGTTCTTCAACTTTTCAGTTTCTAAGAACTTTTCAAATTTTTCAAAAATTTGGCTAACACCCTAAATTTTCGAAAAATTTCTCCATAACCTCCCCTGCACCGGGGACTTCGGGATATTTCATATAGCCTCCCATGGCCTTCTTCAATCCAAAAGAAAAAGCCAAGCGGCTAGCCAATCGGCTCATAAAATCATCATTACCCAAATGAAATAGTAAATTATGGTAAATATGTACCTATTTGTCGGGCAAACAAATTTTATTCTTCTACTCTAGCCTCCTTGCTATGACTGTTCAATTTAAGTACATGTATATGCAAGCAAATGCGACCAATTTTCAATACAATTCAATATTTGGTTCAATTAGGCGTAATGGTTCAAAATTTCAAACAAATAGACAAACAACACAACCATCAATCAATTAGTTGATTAACGTTTCAATTTCATAATTTGATATATATACAGAAAATCATGTTTTTGATGCCAATTCACAACAATGTATTTATGTATATTTTGGTTCTCACACCAGTCTAATGGAAATATATAGATATCACATCTACGAAACTCGAATATGAATACTGACGATGGTGCACCATCATCAGAATCATGTCCGGGCATCTAGAGCGTGATTCTATATTTACCCAGTATATTAAAACTTCGAATATACGTTCATGACGCGAATATGCGAAATAATCATATACTAGATTGTCCAAATTCAATATAAATAAATATTCAAATACGTATATTTGAATTTAACTTTCAAAACAAAATTGTTTTCATTTAAAAAATATACTCTTCACACTAGTTCTAGGATACTACTGATCCCATCTCTAACGAGTCATTCTTATTGGATATTTCTAATCCAATATCTAATGAACTCTTTCGTATGGTTCTAATGTGTCTTGTTCTCAAGCTCTGTAAACCAAAGCTCTAATACCACCGTAAGAACCCGTAACTTCCCCGTGAAGGAAAGAGCGGATACTTTGAGAACGACACACAGAAGAACGCAGACAGAAGAACATTTCATTGCTTATTACAACAATTCCATCAAATACAAGAATATACAGAGTATAAATAAATATACATTCGATAAATATCAGAGATTACAATAAATTACATAGCAGCGGAAAAACAATATAAAACACAACTGAAAGTAATACACAGATATAGAGCTTTCCGAGCATCGTTCCAGCTGTAAATCAGGATTCTGTGAATATAAATCTACAAAACCAGAACTACTAGCTGCCTGTGTCGAAAATAGGGGCACCTAGAGTTTAGGTTAAAATAATAAACTCCAGGTCAGTCATGGGACTGGTGTGAGAATTAAAACAGTTATTAATCGTTATTTTAAAGTTCGGTAAATCAAGGGACCACGCCGTATAACACGGAACGGGTTTCCTCCCAAGAATACCAGTGCATAAAACAAACAGCGCAATGCTAAATAAAGAAAAATGAAGCTATTATAAGACCCAAGTCCCATCACACAATGCAACGCAAGCCGGAGGATAGGGTTTTTACCTTATAATAGCCAAAGCATGCTTGATACGTTTAAAACACATTATTTTGATATTACTATAAGTGTATAGTGTCAAAATAATTTCAATCATAAGTATCAATCATAGGCGGCATGGGTACCATCTATCATGTCGCCATACTAGTTCTACAATTAAAACCGCAGTATCACGTATTGGAAATTGGATTTCCGTCATGAGTCAAGGCAAGGGGCAAGCTCCTCTCCGATTCGAGACACTCTAGCAAATGCCTCAGGACCGCACACAACAATCCTTTGGATCCTCGAAGTCCGGTCCTCTCTTACTTTTGAGGATTAGTTATTCCTGAACACACGTTTCCCAGTCCTAACAGACCTAATATTGAGGCGCCTCATCCAACAACCACATAGGTGAAAAGTATATAAATGTCGGCCAGTTTAAGCCCTGACACCACCCATAGCTAGAAAGAAACGTCGTGCACTCCTTGGGTCCTTATCCCGTTTTTGACTCATACCGAGGTGTGAGGCTCGCGAATTCACGCTATACACAAAGCTACGCCACATAGGCCGTGCTTTGATCATCAACCACAAGACTTTGCTTTTCAACAGAAGGCTTGATCAATTGCCACTTACGCGTGCCACACTGGCAATTCACTCCATGCGACTGATGTCCATTGATATACAACCTCTGAGCTCGTACGTCTCAGAGAAGGGCGTTAAGCAAGAGAATAAATTCTCCGCTGCCAAACAGATGTATATTTAATAGAGATCAATCAACACAGAATAAAATCCAATGTTAGACACACAGTCCATTTACAAGTTGGTTCTGGGTCTGAACGAAACCGGAGGCACTTTCCTCGCATATCCATCGATCTCCAAGTACGTTTGGACGATCACCAACTGTTTCTCTCCTCTCGGGTGTACAGCACAATCGAGATCATCAGCAATCACACAAACGATGTGAAGACTTCCGGTCTTCAACCACCGTCTTCATCTTCGACTTATCGCCGAATCGGTTATTCAAAATGGGTATAAACCCGGCCTTTCCGAATAACCCACGAATAAGATAAAAAAATGTTACACGAACACAACAAACGCCTCATTCCAATTCAGAATATTCTTTTATTCACAAAATCACATTCTTAGGGAAAGGTTCCCATTAATTTTATCAAAGATAAATTCTTTTAAATTTATTCTTTAATCTTCCTTTGGATATCATTTCAAACTAGTCGGGATTAGCGAACCACACCGAAGTAATTATTTATTTTATTTCCCAATCCCAACCTATATATCCCATGGAGCAAACTGGTAATACTTCATATCTAACACCACGGTGTTATCGGTAAATATTAATTACCATTTCATGTTCAAATCTAATTAAAGATTTAACTATCGCTTTGGAGCAAAACTGGTGGTACCCCATTCTTGATCACCTTTCATATTTGATAATTTAAATTATCAATTCACATTCCAATCTAATTAAAGATTCATTAAAACACTACTTAGTTTTAATCTTTTCAAAAATCAATATCCTGTCTTTAACTGGTTTAAAGAACCAATGTCATCTAAAACACAATTCACGATAAACCCAAAATCACATTCAAATTCAATCCCAATTAAACATTATTTAATTGGTACACTTCATTAAATCTAAATAGAAAGATTTAATCTTTTTCTCTATTGGGCTTAAGAACAGTGTTAATGAAGACACCATTCACAACAAACCCAAATCACCTTTGATATTAAATACAAGGCTCTGAATAGAAAATATACCGGCTTATATTCAACATCAAATTCTTATACCAACAAATATCGTATTGAAAATAATGATATAAAATATATCTTTCAAATTCCCATAACAATACCTGTATAGTCACGAAATCCAACATCAAAATATTCCGAAGATAATTTCCATTCAACTCCAGTCCAATTCACGTATTGGAAGTTCTGATTATTTTCAAAACCACTTTCAAATTCAATTTATTTATTTCAAAAATAAATTGATTTTAATTCTAGTTCAAACTAGTTCATTTCGATAAAAATCTATTTTTATCTTTTCAAATATGGAGTTTTTCAGCCCAATTTTTCACAAATTACTTCTTATGATTTTACACATATTATCTATATTTTTAATAATTTTATCAAGGCCCGTACAGTCGATTTCCATCAACGGCCATCGAACTGCACTTACAACGACCTTTTCCAAATTTGATTTGGATGTATCTCCAAATCCAACCGTTAGATTTCTAATTTCAAATATTCGTTAGAAAGCTCTTTTCGATACGAACCCTGTGGTTCCGGTTTCAGGAGAATCCGACGGTCGGATCTCCCGCAACGTCAATTCGAAGTCAATGGTCGAAATTCACGAACTGCCGCAGCGCGGCGCGTTCTATTCAGGCCATTATATATATAATATATATATATATATATTATATATATTTCGTCGATTTCCTTTTTAAAACGTATATTATAAATCGTTTTAAATTCGTTTTCGAAACGATTTCAACATCCCTTTCAAATTCAAATCAAAATTGAATTTTCCTTTATAAATTCGTTTTAAATTCATTTCAAATTGATTTCAATTCAAATCGATTTCAATTCAATTTCAATTCAATTTCATTTCAGTTCAACCTCAATTCGAATTCATATCAATTCAACTTCAATTCGAATTCATTTCAATATATTCGATTTTGAAATCACTTTTCAATATTCATTATAAAAACGAACATAATCGATATAAATATCGTTCACGTCAAAATGGCGCAACTCTAATCAACCCGGCTTTATATATTTCAATCACTTCGTTATTCTATTCAACAAATGAATATTTATTCTATTCAACACATGAATCTATATTTCTTTCAACACTTGACTAATCTCAACGAATGAGTACTGTCAACACAACTATTTTTGTTATTTAAAATATTTTATAAAATTATGGTAGACTCCAACTGTTAAGTAGTAAGAGAATGATTTTAAATATGATAAAGATGTAAATTTTATTATTAAAATATTTCTTTCAACACATGAATATTTTTCTATCTTCCCGATTGGAATGAGGCCCAATCAATTACCATATAATGTTAATTATATGGATTCCATACAACACATGTATATAATCACAACGGTAAATAATCAATCATCATCCAAAGTGCACTACACAACTGCATAAGCATCAAATATAAATAATCAACGCTTACACAGCCTGTCGACCTATCGATCGACATACAATTAAATAATTGGGATTAGCGTATACCAAATATCATCTCAATACCCGTGTGGGGTTTCACATCAACAAACACACAATTTTTATCCACTCACACACGTTAAAAATAATATTTTTAACGATAAAATATTTTTAACTATATAAATATTTTATTTCACATCACACAATCAATTTTCAAAACACATCAAACAATCAACATACAAGTCATCCATGGTCTGTAGATGACGGGTGTCGGGTGCTACTAAGCACCGTCTGCATCCTAGTATATATTTTAACTAGAAAAGAGAATTTAAAGTGAGAAGTTCTCACCCAAACTAAACCAAACGCCACGATTCTTCTTATGTAGGAAATCTTCACCCTTTCGTCTTTTGTCACTTTCGTTGCCCGTAGCCACTACATATATAAAAATCACTTTTTTATATTGTTGCTATGTATATAAAAATCACATTTTTATAATGCTACTATATAGATAAAAATTCTATTTTTACATCGCTGTTATATAGATAAAAATTCTATTTTTACATCGCTACTATATAGATAAAAAATCTATTTTTACATCGCTACTATATAGATAAAAATTCTATTTTTACTTCGATGTTTATATAATAAAGATTATATTTTTATCACGCTATTCTCTATATAAAGATTTCGCCTTTTCAAATATAAAGATCTCGCCTTTTCATTTCATCACAAAAAAAATCACATTTTTATTTCAACATATATATAATAAAAATCAGATTTTTATTTCGCTACATATATAAAGATAATATTTTTACATCGCTACCTCATATATAAAAATCGAATTTTTATATACTCCATCTTATAAAAATCATATTTTTATTTTTCCACTAGTATAAAATTTATATTTTTAATATCTCTATAATATAAAAATTATATTTTTTTATAACGCCATTCAACCGATAAAAATTCTATCTTTCCTACTATAAAAATCTTTACTTTCTTCATATAAAAATTGCATCTTTCCCTATTTACAAATCAAAACTTTATATGAATAAAAACCGAACCTTTTCTACGTTCGAAATTCGATCTTTTCTCTATTCAAAATATGATCTAATCTTTATGCTACAAAAACCAAATCTTTATTTAAATTAAAAATCAAATCTTTTAATTTCAGTTTTCAAAACCATGCTAGGTTTATTTTAAAACAATTTTTAATTACTAACCCTATTACATATCAGAAAGTGAAATAATAATAAAGAAAAAGGAAGCTCACTGTCGCTTGAAGAAGAGGAGGGGGGACCAGAAGGGGTCGGAGGCGGTCTCTAGGCTTGGTGGCGGCCTCGCGGTGGTCGGCGTTAGGGTTTTAAAGGGGGGCTCGGTCTTCATCTTGGATCGAACGGGGGGGCTGCTTCGTGGAGGAGGAGATGAAGGCGAGAGAGGAGGAGGGATCAGGGAAGAAGGGGGCGCAGTCGATGGCAGGGCGGCGAACGGTGGCAGTCGTGCCCTAGCGCAATGGATTTCTCTTTTTTTTATTCTGTAATGAAATGAATTTTAACCGGGGGGGGGGGGGGGGGGGGCTGAGGGTATAGAAGGAGGGAAGTGGTTTTTTTTTTTTTATTATTATTTATTTTCAAAAAGGTATTTTTTATTTCGACCTCGAAACAAGACCCACCGCCTGTCGTCCATAGCTAATTACCCCCATTCCGAACGTAATGGGATATGTATCGTAGGCTGATTCGATCATTACGATCAGTTTCCATCAAAATCAACATATAACTCTATATATTGAATTTGAACGCGCATTTCATTTCACTGGGGCCACATACTAACTAGAAAAATATTTTCTAGCTTCGTATTGATGATACGGTCCTAACAAAACAAGTTTCGTCGAATTCTGAGACCGTTTGAAAAATGGCCATTTTCCAGTCGATTAAAATCAACTTAAACTGGTCAAACGCGTTTTCCTTTGCCACGCTCACATAATAATTCGAAAAATTATGAAATTTGAAACCTAGCAATAAATTGACATCGCGGATCCAACAAAAGTGGTTTCGTCGAAATCCGAGGTCGTTTGCAAAATTTCCATTTTTAAGGGCCAGAATTCCATAGCGACTATTCTAAATTTTCAACTGGGCATCACTTTTTATCCCCGCTATGAAATTTTAATTTTTCGGATTCGTTGGAAAGATATTTTCAATTAGATTCTATTATTTTTGGTTTCACTAAAATCCGGTTTATTCTGCACCCGATATGTTCAATTGAAGTGTGAAATCGAATTATCGAACTACCGCGCCATTTTCAATTCCTATTATAATTATTTATATTCTAACGACGTTCTATATAAATATATACGTTCTATTCTATTCAAAATAAATTTCTCGTCGATATTATTTAAAATAAATCATTTTAAATGTTCAAAATTCGTTAAATTTGCCAAAATAAAAATTTTAAATTGGCCCAGATTTTACGGGTTGTTACATTCTCCCCCACTTAAAACTTTTCGTCCCCGAAAAGGAACGAAGCCGAAAGTTGTTTTACAAATCAGCTCAACTTCTATTGTTTTCGTTACGGCTTAAGTTCTTCAACTTTTCAGTTTCTAAGAACTTTTCAAATTTTTCAAAAATTTGGCTAACACCCTAAATTTTCAAAAAATTTCGCCATAACCTCCCATGCACCGGGGACTTCGGGATATTTCATATAGCCTCCCATGGACTTCTTCAATCCAAAAGAAAAAGAAAAAGCCAAGAGGCTAGCCAATCGGCTCATAAAATCATCATCACCCAAACAAAACAGTAAATTATGGTAAATATGTACCTATTTGTCGGGCAAACAAATTTTATTCTTCTGCTCTAGCCTCCTTGCTACGACCTGTTCAATTTAAGTACATGTATATGCAAACAAATGCGACCAATTTTCAATACAATTCAATATTGGGTTCAATTAGGCGTAATGGTTCATAATTTCAAACAAATAGACAAACAACACAACCATCAATCAATTAGTTGATTAACGTTTCAAATTCATAATTTGATATATAAGCAGAAAAACATGTTTTTGATGCCAATTCACAACAATGTATCTATGTATATTTTGGTTCTCACACTAGTCTAATGGAAATATATAGATATCACACCTTCGAAACTCGAATATGAATACTGACGATGGTGCACCATCATCAGAATCATGCCCGGGCATCTAGAGCGTGATTCTATATCTACCCAGTATATTAAAACTTCGAATATACGTTCATGACGCGTATATGCGAAATAATCATATATTAGATTGTCCAAATTCAATATAAATAAATATTCAAATACGTATACTTGAATTTAACTTTCAAAACAAAATTGTTTTCATTTGGAAAAATATACTCTTCACACTCGTTCTAGGATACTACTGATCCCATCTCTAACGAGTCATTCTTATTGGATATTTCTAATCCAATATCTGATGAACTCTTTCGTATGGTTCTAATGTGTCTTGTTCTCGAGCTCTGTAAACCAAAGCTCTGATACCACTGTAAGAACCCGTAACTTCCCCATGAAGGAAAGAGCGGATACTTTGAGAACAACACACAGAAGAACGCAGACGGAAGAACATTTCATTGCTTATTACAACAATTCCATCAGATAAAAGAATATACAGAGTATAAATAAATATACATTCGATAAATATCAGAGATTACAATAAATTACATAGCAGCGGAAAAACAATATAAAACACAACTGAAAGTAATACACGGATACAGAGCTTTCCGAGCATCATTCCAGCTGTAAATCAGGATCCTGTGAATATAAATCTGCAAAACCAAAACTACTAGCTGCCCGTGTCGAAAATAGGGGTACCCAGAGTTTAGGTTAAAACAATAAACTCCAGGTCAGTCATGGGACTGGTGTGAGAACTAAAACAGTTGTTAATCGTTATTTTAAAGTTCGGTAAATCAAGGGACCACGCTGTATAACATGGAACGGGTTTCCTCCCAAGAATACCAGTGCATAAAACAAACAGCGCAATGCTAAATAAAGAAAAATGAAGCTATTATAAGACCCAGGTCCCATCACACAATGCAACACAAGCCGGAGGATAGGGTTTTTACCTTATAATAGCCAAAGCATGTTTTATACGTTTAAAACACATTATTTTGATATTACTATAAGTGTATAGTGTCAAAATAATTTCAATCATAAGTATCAATCATAGGCGGCATGGGTACCATCTATCATGTCGCCATACTAGTTCTACAATTAAAACCGCAGTATTACGTATTGGAAATTGGATTTCCATCATGAGTCGAGGCAAGGGGCAAGCTCCTCTCCGATTCGAGACACTCTAGCAAATGCCTCAGGACCGCACACAACAATCCTTTGGATCCTCGAAGGCCGGTCCTCTCTTACTTTTGAGGATTAGTTATTCCTGAACACACGTTTCCCGGTCCTAACAGACCTAATATCGAGGCGCCTCATCCAACAACCACACAGGTGAAAAGTATATAAATGTCAGCCAGTTTAAGCACTGACACCACCCATAGCTAGAAAGAAACGTCGTTCACTCCTTGGGTCCTTATCCCGTTTTTGACTCATACCGAGGTGTGAGGCTCGCGAATTCACGCTATACACAAAGCTACGCCACATAGGCCGTGCTTTGATCATCGACCACAAGACTTTGCATTTCAACAGAAGCCTTGATCAATTGCCACTTACGCGTGCCACACTGGCAATTCACTCCATGCGACTGATGTCCATCGATATACAACCTCTGAGCTCGTACGTCTCAGAGAAGGGCGTTAAGCAAGAGAATAAATTCTCCGCTGCCAAACAGATGTATATTTAATAGAGATCAATCAACACAGAATAAAATCCAATGTCATACACACAGTCCATTTACAAGTTCGTTCTGGGTCTGAACGAAACCGGAGGCACTTTCCTCGCATATCCATCGATCTCGAAGTACGTCTGGACGATCACCAACTGTTTCTCTCCTCTTGGGTGTACAGCCCAATCGCGATCATCAGCAATCACCCAAACGATGTGAAGACTTCCGGTCTTCAACCACCGTCTTCATCTTCGACTTATCGCCGAATCGGTTATTCAGAATGGGTATAAACCCGGCCTTTCCGAATTACCCACGAATAAGATAAACAAATGTTACACAAACACAACAAACGCCTCATTCCAATTCAGAATATTCTTTTATTCACAAAATCACATTCTTAGGGAAAGGTTCCCTTTAATTTTATCAAAGATAAATTCTTTTGAATTTGTTCTTTAATCTTCATTTGGATATCATTTCAAACTAGTCGGGATTAGCGAACCACACCGAAGTAATTATTTATTTTATTTCCCAATCCCAACCTATATATCCCATGGAGAAAACTGGTAATACTCCATATCTAACACCACGGTGTTATCGAAAAATATTAATTACCATTTCACGTTCAAATCTAATTAAATATTTAACTATCGCTTTGGAGCAAAACTGGTGCTACTCCATTCTCGATCACCTTTCAGATTTGATAATTTAAATTATCAATTCACATTCCAATCTAATTAAAGATTCATTAAAACTCTACTTAGTTTTAATCTTTTCAAAAATCAATATCCTGTCTTTAACTGGGTTAAAGAACCAATGTCATTTAAAACACAATTCACGATAAACCCAAAATCACATTCAAATTCAATCCCAATTAAACATTTTTTAATTGGTACACTTCATTAAATCTAAATAGAAAGATTTAATCTTTTTCTCTATTGGGCTTAAGAACAGTGTTAATGAAGACACCGTTCACAACAAACCCAAATCACCTTTGATATTAAATACAAGGCTCAGAATAGAAAATATACCGGCTTATATTCAATATCAAATTCTGAAACCAACAAATATCGTATTGGAAATAACGATATAAAATATGTCTTTCAAATTCCCATAACAATACCTGTATAGTCACGAAATCCAACATCGAAATATTCCGAAGATAATTTCGATTCAACTCCAGTCCAATTCACGTATTGGAAGTTCTGATTATTTTTAAAACCGCTTTCAAATTCAATTTATTTATTTCAAAAATAAATTGATTTTGATTCTAGTTCAAACTAGTTCATTTCGTTAAAAATCTATTTTTATCTTTTCAAATATGGAGCTTTTCAGCCCAATTTTTCACAAATTACTTCTTATGATGTTACACAAATTATCTGTATTTTTAATAATTTTATCAAGGCCCGTACAGTCGTTTTCCATCAATGGCCATCGAACTGCACTTACAGCGACTTTTCCAAATTTGATTTGGACGTATCTCCAAATCCAACCGTTAGATTTCTAATTTCAAATATTCTTAGAAAGCTCTTTTCGATACGAACCCAACGGTTCCGGTTTCAGGAGAATCCGACGGTCGGATCTCTCGCAACGTCAATTCGAAGTCAATGGTCGAAATTCACGAACTGCCGCAGCGGGCGCGTTCTATTCAGGCCATTATATATATAATATATATATATATATATATTTCATCGATTTCCTTTTTAAAACGTATATTATAAATCGTTTTAAATTCGTTTTCGAAACGATTTCAACTTCCCTTTCAATTTCAAATCAAAATTGAATTTTCCTTTATAAATTCGTTTTAAATTCATTTCAAATTGATTTCAATTCAAATCGATTTCAATTCAATTTCATTTCAGTTCAACCTCAATTCGAATTCATATCAATTCAACTTCAATTCGAATTCATTTCAATATATTCGATTTTGAAATCACTTTTCAATATTCATTATAAAAACGAACATAATCGATATAAATATCGTTCACGTCAAAATGGCGCAACTCTAATCAACACGGCTTTATATATTTCAATCACTTCGTTATTCTATTCAACAAATGAATATTTATTCTATTCAACACATGAATCTATATTTCTTTCAACACTTGACTAATCTCAACGAATGAGTACTGTCAACACAACTATTTTTGTTATTTAAAATATTTTATAAAATTATGGTAGACTCCAACTGTTAAGTAGTAAGAGAATGATTTTAAATATGATAAAGATGTAAATTTTATTATTAAAATATTTCTTTCAACACATGAATATTTTTCTATCTTCCCGATTGGAATGAGGCCCAATCAATTACCATATAATGTTAATTATATGGATTCCATACAACACATGTATATAATCACAACGGTAAATAATCAATCATCATCCAAAGTGCACTACACAACTGCATAAGCATCAAATATAAATAATCAACGCTTACACAGCCTGTCGACCTATCGATCGACATACAATTAAATAATTGGGATTAGCGTATACCGAATATCATCCCAATACCCGTGTGGGGTTTCACATCAACAAACACACAATTTTTATCCACTCACACACGTTAAAAATAATATTTTTAACGATAAAATATTTTTAACTATATAAATATTTTATTTCACATCACACAATCAATTTTCAAAACACATCAAACAATCAACATACAAGCCATCCGTGGTCTGTGGATGACGGGTGTCGGGTGCTACTAAGCACCGTCTGCATCCTAGTATATATTTTAACTAGAAAAGAGAATTTAAAGTGAGAAGTTCTCACCCAAGCTAAACCAAACGCCACGATTCTTCTTATGTAGGAAATCTTCACCCTTTCGTCTTTTGTCACTTTTGTTGCCCGTAGCCACTACATATATAAAAATCACATTTTTATATTGTTCCTATGTATATAAAAATCACATTTTTATAATGCTACTATATAGATAAAAATTCTATTTTTACATCGCTGTTATATAGATAAAAATTCTATTTTTACATCGCTACTATATAGATAAAAATTCTATTTTTACATCGCTACTATATAGATAAAAATTCTATTTTTACTTCGATGTTCATATAATAAAGATTATATTTTTATCACGCTATTCTCTATATAAAGATTTCGCCTTTTCAAATATAAAGATCTCGCCTTTTCATTTCATCACAAAAAAATCACATTTTTATTTCAACATATATATAATAAAAATCAGATTTTTATTTCGCTACATATATAAAGATAATATTTTTACATTGCTACCTCATATATAAAAATCGAATTTTTATATACTCCATCTTATAAAAATCATATTTTTATTTTGCCACTAGTATAAAAATTATATTTTTAATATCTCTATAATATAAAAATTATATTTTTTTATAACGCCATTCAACCGATAAAAATTCTATCTTTCCTACTATAAAAATCTTTACTTTCTTCATATAAAAATTGCATCTTTCCCTATTTACAAATCAAAACTTTATATGAATAAAAACCGAACCTTTTCTATGTTCAAAATTCAATCTTTTCTCTATTCAAAATATGATCTAATCTTTATGCTACAAAAACCAAATCTTTATTTAAATTAAAAATCAAATCTTTTAATTTCAGTTTTCAAAACCATGCTAGGGTTATTTTAAAACAATCTTTAATTACTAACCCTATTACATATCAGAAAGTGAAATAATAATAAAGAAAAAGGAAGCTCACTGTCGCTTGAAGAAGAGGAGGGGGGACCAGAAGGGGTCGGAGGCGGTCTCTGGGCTTGGTGGCAGCCTCGAGGTGGTCGGCGTTAGGGTTTTAAGAGGGGGCTCGGTCTTCATCTTGAATCGAACGGGGGGGGGGCTGCTGCGTGGAGGAGGAGATGAAGGCGAGAGAGGAGGAGGGATCGGGGAAGAAGGGGGCGCGGTCGATGGCAGGGGCGGCGAACGGTGGCAGTCGCGCCCTAGCGCGATGGATTTCTCTTTTTTTTATTCTGTAATGAAATGAATTTTAACGCGGGGGGGGGGGGGGGGGGGGGGAGTGGGGGCTGAGGGTATAGAAGGAGGGAAGAGGTTTTTTTATTTTATTTAATTATTTATTTTCAAAAAGGTACTTTTTATTTCGACCTCGAAACAAGACCCCCCGCCTGTCGTCCATAGCTAATTACCCCCATTACGAACACAATGGGATATGTATCGTAGGCTGATTCGATCGTTACGACCAGTTTCCGTCAAAATCAACATATAACTCTATATATTGAATTTGAACTCGCATTTCATTTCACTGGGGCCACATACTAACTAAAAAAATTCCAATTTTTTTTCTAGCTTCGTATTGACGATACGGTCCTAACAAAACTAGTTTCGTTGAATTCTGAGACAGTTTGAAAAATGGCCATTTTCCAGTCGATTAAAATCAACTGAAACTGGTCAAACACGTTTTCCTTTGCCACGCTCACATAATGATTCGAAAAATTATGAAATTTGAAACCTAGCAATAAATTGACATCGCGGATCCAACAAAAGTGGTTTCGTCGAAATCCGAGGTCGTTTGCAAAATTTCCATTTTTAAGGGCCAGAATTCCATAGCGACTATTCTGAATTTTCAACTGGGCATAACTTTTTATTCCCGCTATGAAATTTCAATTTTTCGGATTCGTTTGAAAGATATTCTCAATTAGATTCTATTATTTTTGGTTTCACTAAAATCCGGTTTATTCTGCACCCGATATGTTCAATTGAAGTTTGAAATCGAATTATCGAACTACCGCCCCATTTTCAATTCCTATTATAATTATATATAATTATTTATATTCTAACGACGATCTATATAAATATATACATTCTATTCTATTCTATTCAAAATAAATTTCTCGTCGATATTATTTAAAATAAATCATTTTAAATGTTCAAAATTCGTTAAATTTGCCAAAATAAAAATTTTAAATTGGCCCAGATTTTACGGTTTGTTACATCGATTTTTCAGTAATCATGGGTTGTTGGTTAGTTGTTTCCCCACCACGGATTAGGGACCAAAGAAAAAGAAAACTTATTGAGTTTGAGTGTCCGATGATTTTTTGGGATTTCCTTGTAAAAGTAAGAATGTAGTTAACAATTCTTGGCTTTTGAGTTTAAGAGTCCGTGTTAATAATATGGAAATATTTTGTAACCCTAAAAGATTTAACCCAACGCTATAAGAAAAGCTGTAAATAGCTGTATATTTTAGCAGCGGAATATTCCGCCACTAATTTAGCATCGAATTTTCGTGGAATCTGTAAGGGATAATATTTAGGATTTTCTATCTCTATTTATTTTAAATTATTACTATCATCTTTAATTATCCATCGCTAAACCACTACAAGTTGCGTCACTTTACCGTCGAAAATGTTTCACCGCTAATTTCCATCGCATATGGAGGCATTTTACCTATAAATAATTGTTGAAACTATTATGCAGCAGATTTCCAAGGGATAGTTATGTTAATTCTTTGAAAAATGTTATACTGTTATTTTTATTACTAAGTAATTGATAATTAAAAATAAATTTTAAACAATTATTGTTAATACTAGTACATTAATAATAGAAAATAATAATTACTATTTATACCAAATAATATTTAATAGTTATACTGATTAATTAATAAATACAATAAAATAATTAAGATGTAATAATTGATAACATAGATTAAAATTCATTATTTAATTATTAATTTTTAATAAAGAATGATTAATATGTAATCTTTAATAATTAAGAAGTAACATCTATCATTTAGTATTCGAAAATGTATATTATAATTATATTTAATTAGTATAATTTCAAAAAAATTAAATCTTTGGTATTTTCTAAAATAAAACTTAAAATTGTTCATAAATTTTAAATATAAACTTTTGATGTGTTCTTAATTTTTAAATAAATATACAATTTTGTAAAATATTCAAAATTTGAGAAATAGGAAATTTTAAAAATTAATAATTGGTAAATAATAATTATTATTAAATAATTACTAACTAATAATTAAGTTTAGTATTTAATAAATAATATTTAAGAATCAAAAAATAATATTTATTTTTTAGTACTTAATATATAAGAATTACATTTAATATGTAATATTACCAAAAAACGAAAGTAAATTGTTTTCATAGAATAAAATAAAAGAAATCCATAATATTTGAATTTTTTGGAGATTTTCTTAAAAGTCACTAATTAAACTTTTAAATATTGTTTTCTACTGTGTGAGTTGTATCCAGCTCTCCCTCCCTAGTTTCCTCCAATTTTTCATTTCCCACTTAAATCATTAACCCTAAATTAATTCAATTTCCACCATTGATCCCTATTCTTCCATCTCCTCCCTCACTTCACCAAAGCAGAAATCGATTCCAACATATTCCTCCTTCCTCCTTATTTCATATGCACATTAACTAATCGTCTCTACCTTTGATTCGTTCCCCAATTTCACTTTCACATCGACTTTCACTTCAAGCTCAAATTTACATTTTTGAAATTCAACATATAGATTGAAGACTTGAGACTTGTCCCTCATTTCCTCATTGTATATGCCTCTGACTTGTGCTTCCAAGAGCTGGTGAAATGTGATGTCGACGAAATCTGAGACATATTCTTCTAGATTCGATTTTCCTATCTGTGTGTTATTGTCAATTATTCGTTCTACTTCTTTTTCATTGATTTTACAGAGAGATTATGAACAGTAGTTGTATTTTTTGATTCACCATATTTGCTTATTGAATTATCCGATCAGTGAGTCCTTAATAAATAATTGCATGTTAAATTATCCAATCAGTAAATCAATATTTGCTTGTTGTATTTTTTTCATTGATTTTACAAACAGTCCCAAAGATCCCAATCTCTCAATGTCTTTCCTGGATCCTCTCAAAATGGGTTCAGAAAGACTATCAACTTTAAATTATTCGCAACCCTCGGCAGATCTCTCTTCACAGTATCCCGGACGGGTACCGTCAGAGTATTTGGAGCAAAACCAAATGCATCAAACCCAATGCCTTTTCGAATTTGGATTTGAAGATGGGACAGGTACCACTGGTGGTGGAGCTCGAGAGGCTTTCTGGTGGTTTACTGAGGAGATGTAGGTGTAGGTGCATGGGGCTTCGAATAATTTGGGCGAGGAATGTTTGAGGGCATGTATGGAGCAGAGGCATTTAGACATTCAGTAAGGAAGAGGCAGGGGGGGACGGAAGTGGGACCGACAACATTAATTAGTGTCTAGATCTCGTCAATGTCTGATTGAGAAGAAGCATTGAGCATGATTGTGTCAATGTTGTGAAACATTGTTTTTGCTAGTACACAGTTTAGAAACCAGTACATATTTCAGCAATATAGACAAAAACAATACTAATTTTAGCGATAGAAAACTCAAATAGTATGTACAATTAAGAAATTCATATGTCTAACCTGCGATCACCATTAGTCAATATTACTAGTAATGCAATGCACATGCATGTATAAACTATTGCATGACTGAAAATCATCCTCATCATTCGCATTTGAAAGGGCAGGCCGACTTCACATTAGTCTATCGTCTTTTATGTGTTTGCTCATGATTAGTTGACTTAAGAGCATCAAACTGACTTCACATTTGAAAGAGCAGCTCTAATAGTCTGATGGTCAGTTTGATGCCATGTTAAAAGAGCAGCTCTTGAGTCAGATTGAACAACAAGGTAATCATGGCATGTAAATACAATTATTATAATTTTGACCTCACGCGAAAAAATGAAAGACCATAGACTTCAGTCTAATGTCATTTTAAGTATGCTCTGAAGTTAGTTTGATGCTCTTTTTACATGGTAATCATGCTCTAATATTTGACTTGGTAGTATTACCAGCTGTATATTTACCATGCCATGTAGGTACAACTACTATCGATTTGACGCTCACATTCAAAAGAGAAGCACTGAAGTCAGTTCGATGTTGTTATTTTGATGTACCAAACTAGTAAAAGACTATAGTTCTTCGTTTGTATATAAATTTTTTAAACAACCATCCCGGTATATTATATTTTTGAAAACCATGATGGTATGTTTCAAATGTTTTCAATTCTGCTTGTTGTTGGTTTGGTGCCTTGATCAATTTTAAAACAATTGCTATTTTCGTAATTTTATCCAGTTAAAACATGTGGCAAGTTGCTACTTGTTAATGTTTGAAACAAAACTCATATTACCATGGTATTCATTTATTCAACGTGTGAGAAGCAAAAGCCTACAGAATTCACTCAGTTACACATACTTCATTATCTCCCGTGCATGATATCCTTCATGTCTGTTAATTAACATTCAACGGTTTTGGGATTGATTTAGTCATTAAATTAATAATTACTTATGTTAGGCACTTGTGGATATTATTGACTGTTAAGCTTGTTTTATTGCCAAGATAATAATGAAATGAAAATGAAGGCCTGACCCGGCGAGCTTGTAGAAATAAAGCTTCCTACTACCCAAGAAACAATGTTTGCCAAATATATTAATATCTTTCTGAGTGTAATGTCCATACCCTTAGGTTTAAAGTATCAATTTTCTTGTTTGACGTGAAATTAAGTTATTGTTCCAAATGAAATGGATGTGATGGTGTGAGCATTATCGAATCATTATTTAATTTTTTTTACGTAAATTGAACATAATATTGTGTATGAAATGTTATTGTTTGAATCAACGAATTTTATGTATTTAAGTCGATGAATTTGGTGTATTTCATTAGTTTTATGACAATATTTGGGAAAAAACTACAAGACTTTACTGCCATATTACCTGTAGAAAATGTTTTGACCAAAAGTTAATATGCGACGCTAATTCTTTGCTAAATTGTAAGAATTTACAGACATATTACCTAAAGAAAATGTTTTGACCAAAAATATATCTTTCCCTAATTTTTGCTAATTAGAAAGGGTTTACCGATGTTGTTAAATAAATAATAAATTCTTGGAAAATATTTATCCATCGGTAAATGGATGGTAAATTAATTATGAATTTAAAATTTATATTTAGTGTAATGATGGAAAAAGGTCGGAGAACTCATGCTAATTTCCATTGCAAAATTGACACTCGATTACCGATTTGAAATTTGCCAACTACCCATATTCGTCGGAAATCCGTCGCAAAACCATAAATAGCGACGGATTACCAGCGGATTTTGCCGTAGCAAAATCAAGATTTTCTTGTAATGAATGTATCCTAATATTGGATATGAATTCACCATTTGTGATGCTCTATTATTGTGGTTTGGTGCTTATCAAGATTGTGACATTTGGATCCTAGAAATTCCGTTTGAAGAAAAATGGCTTATAGAATTGGGCTGTTTGAATAAATCTTTATATGACCACCAAAATCGAGGTAAGCAATAAGTTTGACTAATGGAGAAATGATTAAAAGAATACAAAGATTTCAAAAGATGGTTGACAAGGCAAATAATTGTATTCCAAGTCAAGAATTTAAAAAGAAGTATTTTAAGGAAATATGTGGAACCCCTTTGAGTTTTGAATCCCCACGTGTACATATAGTTTCAAAAACAGAATTTTTAAAGGACTAATATGTTTTGATAAGAAATTCGTGTTTTAGGAAATTTCATAAAAGTAACTATATATATATAATCCAAAAAGTTTTTTTTGTAATTGGTAGTTTATCTCACTAAAAGACTTTTCAAATGAGGTTTTGAAATATATAAATAAATATATATATTGAAAAATATAAATGTCCTTTTTAGGTTGGGCAATATAAGTGGAACAAACAGAGGAATACAAGACAGTAAAAGCAAAGTCTTGAAATTGGGTCGTGGGTAAGATAAAAGTGTGGCTCTACTTGCAGGTAGGGTAGGATTGAGATTTTTAAACTAAACGACCTAGCTTTTTTAAAATAGGTTCAAAAAGGAACCAAATAGAAAACGTGGAAAATAATGGATTAACGTATTTGAAATACTTTTTTTTTTCAAGTGATTGAGTAGGTAGGATAAAAGAACTTTGCGGTGAATTTGGCTAAAATGACTCAACATTTGTACGGGAAGTTATCCAATTTGGAAGTTGTATGGAAGTACGGGTTAATAGTAAGTCATCATGCGATACTGACTGATTTAGTAATAAAATCTTTTATCCTATAGGGTGAATTCAAGTTTCTTACTCGTTCCTTTTTTGATATCCCATCATTAGCTTCTTCCTTTGAGTATGACCTTTCTTCAAAATAATCTTAGGAAGGGTAGATCTTAGGATTCAAGCCATAGATGGTAGGATATGGTTGAAACATGTTGTGTTTGATGGTTGCAAATGGATGCAAGTGGATGCAGTGAATGCATATACACACACTAGGCACTATGATCGGCTGAATAGGACACTCACATTTACATATGGATGTGTGTGCATTTTATTTATTCTTATGGCTTATATATGGATGCTATCATATGCTTATTGCATAAGGACGATGTTTGATGCACACATATATAATTAGCTGTTATCACTAGGATTTTTGCATACACTTGGATGCACGGCACAAACATGATTGCATAAAAAGGAGGTCAACTGAACCAGTAGATCGCCTAATCTTTTGCATTAGTTAGGGTCGTATACACTACACTCTGTACAAGTACATGAATTGCATTAGGTAAATTAAGGATAATGATTGCCGGTGGATGATGGATGAGTAGATGATTGTAGATATTGTTGTGAAAACAATAATCTTATTCTTCTACCTTAAATATTTTGGGGACGAAATCCTTTGAAGAGTGGAGAATGTAACAACCCGAATTTTTAATAAATAGTAATTAAATAATAAATTAATTAATTAAAGTATAAGCAATAAAATAATAGAAATTTGGCAACAAGGGTTGCGCCAGTAGGCCCGATACGGTTTTCTGGTTCAGACAGAAATTTGGTTTACATAAAATAAACTTAAAACGAAGAAGTTATGGTAATTTGAAGTTTAAATTAAAAATTAGAAAATCCGTGTGTATATATATATATATAATAAATCGAGTATGTCCATGGGACGACCCAGAATACAACTGGATCGTCCCATTTTGAAGCCGTGTCGATTCATGTTTCGACCTAGGTATAAACTAGGTCGACCCATGTCGTGGCCTGACACTTTGTTTGCCAAGCACGAAATCGACTGAACTGACTAGATTTTTCGTGGTGCTTCCAAACTCTTCTTTCCATCCGACGGCCCAGGTTAATAACTTATAATCTAAGGGTTCTGGGCTTCTTTATTCTATTATAAATATACCTCCTATCTAACCCTAATCCTCACAACTCCATTCCTTCTTCTTTGTGCCTTCTCCACATAAATTTCTTCCTCTAAAATTTTAACGAATTCGAAGATAAATTTTTATTCACACAAATGGGAGGATATTTATATATAGATCTAGAGATTCCTACTCGGGCCATTTAGATAAGCATGTTAATGTGAGATTTCATGGTTAATTACTCAGATTATTGAATAGGTTTGCAAAATTAGAAATAGTGGTAGTCGTATGAACAATATTACTTGCAGATCTATTATTCTACAGTTTGATCTTATTTTCTGTAAATCTTTTTCCATGAGTTTTTATGTAATTACTAGATTAATATGATTTTGGGATATTCAGAGCGTAAAATAGTTTGCTATTTTCATTTAGTTATTTACAGGCTTTTTTGCATCTATTTTCCTTTGATAATTCTGAAAGTTCAATTACTGTCTATTCCTATTCCTAATTCTATTCCTACTTTATTTCAGTAATTTGTTATCTACTGTTAATATTTCAGTCTTCTCCTTCACCCTTTCTTTGTGGTTCTTTTATTTACAGTTTGGGCTACACCTTATTTTGTTTCTTTCGAGTTTCGGTCATGTGAGATCCTAAACCTTTTACCCTTTTATTTGCGTTGAGATTTGGCTTAGTGAGAGCCTAAGCCTTTTCCCTTTTATTTCTGCACAAATTGAAAAAAAAAGATTTTCGATTATTTAGGTCATGTTGAAATTGATGGAATATTGTAATCCACAAATGAATTGCAATTTGGGAAATGCAGGAATTCGATAAATATTGTAATCCATAAATGAGCAGTAATTAGGGGAATAATTAATAAATTATGTACTAGAGTATGCATGCCTAAATGAAATAGGTTGACTTACTAATTCGCTATGTAACGGAGATTCGAGGTTGTATAGTAATTATGATAACAATATCATACCTAAACAGAATGTTTAGTACAACATATACTATAATAAGAGGTTATATTGAAAAAGTTGGCTTATTAAGTAAACTTAAATCGTGTGTTAAGTTTAAAATGAAATAAATTAATAAGCATGTAGTAGGAGTCCGTTCCAGCGGCATAAGCTGATTGGGGAAAATAAGCGGCTCATAGTCGTGGTCCGTTCTAGCAGCATAAGCTGATTAGGGAAAATAAATGGCCTAATGAATAAGCATTTAGTAGGAGTTCATTCTAGCAACAACGGCTGATTGGGAAAAAAATAAGTGGCTTATAATCACTACAAGAAAAAAGATTTTTTGTAGTGCCCAAAATACTTACCAATCATTTTTGGCAGTGTTTCGATAATGGTTACGAGAAAACATGCCACTAAAAATCATTGCAAATTGGTGGCACTTTTTTTAATGCCACTGTAAATTCTTTTTTTGTTACATTTATAAAATGCCACCAAATTTTTTTCGTATCAATTAATAGACGCCATTAAAAGCTTTTAACGCTACTAATAAAATTTCCAATTTTAACCCTGGTTTACGATTGCGTTTATTCAATGCCACTAAATGTATTTCTGTAGCATTTTAAATGCTACAAAAAATTATTGATTAATTTGCTTTTTTTTCCCTGCAATTATTTCCTGTTAATAGTCTATTTTGTTTCTACAATATCAATCAATAATCATTCACATAGTCATCATGTTCAAACAATCAGAAAAACGATTACCCATATAATCAAGTAAAATATGCGTAACCACTTCAATACAATAGTTTTCTATATAAATGACCAAACTCGCATACAATAACCACTCTGGTATACAAATTTACACAATTTATACAAATAAAATGTTATACCCGTAATTTACACATCTAGTACAATAACCACTTTGCTCTTTGAAGTGATGCAACATATAGTCAGACAGCTCCTTCCCGATTTCATAACAAGATACACAAATGTTAACAAGCTATGTTTAACAAAATTATCTCAAACAAGAGATTGAAATCCAACTTGCAACTATTTTGAACAGACTTGGCTACCAAATGTTATGGTGTAACCTTCTATTTGGCAAAATGGAGCCATAGTTGCTAGTATGTTCTATGGTGCATGAAGACCAAAAAATATAGTTATGTATTTTGAAGTTTTGAATAAGTCTACAAGAAAAATAAACTAGGTTATGCACATGTTCGGCTTGCAACTTATTAAGGTATATGTGCCAAATATATACTTTAGATTTAAACAGGTGTACTTACATGTGTAGTTCAGATCTATATAGGCGGTGACAAATGTATAGCAGTACAACTTGAAAGTATGGTCTATGCAAAGACACAATACAATAAACAGAGGTCAAATGAATGATGATCAACTAGAATAAGGGTGAACTCAAGTGTATGAATGGACCAGCACCATAGTATAGTGCAAATGCAAATAAGTCAGTAAACAAAATGGAGCAATGAACAATGAGCATGGAAGATCAAGGTAAGAAAATGCAACATGCCAAGAACCGCATTACAAGGCCAGCGAATGGTCAATGCTGCCAAGTATAGCATGGCCAACAGATTATGAGTCATCGCAAAACATGATTGGACATAGCAGGTAATGCGAGTGCAAACAAAAGTAGCAGAAATCATTTGGTTAGAGTTCAAAACTGTAAAAATGTAAAGGATAACAAACCAGGAAATTTTTGTAAGTAGCATAAATCCTTAATTTTGTTTCCTTCAGATCTGATGTTGTGATTCGTACATTGATCTTCAAACCAGTGTGTAGCTTTAGCAGCAGCTGAACACAAGTGATAATACAAAATACTATTCTCAGCTAAAGCCAGCTTTTATGTGTTTCTTTCGTGGAAATAGTAAAGTAGTATAAATTAACCTGGATCGATAATGCTAAGGCAACAGACACGAAAGTACTTCCATAGGCAGTTCCTAGATCAACATTATCTAACACAAGGACATATTAAATGACCTGTTAGTCAAACTGTATACAGCAAAATGAGCATCAGATTACGCATAGACTACCAAATGTTTATGTGATAACTTACTTCCATTGAAATGGTGAACTCAGCCATGTTTTCTGGTATCCACAAATCGATAAAGTACAGCATCACTCAACCATGTTTCTTGATCAATTTCAGCAAATAGCCAAGTTATTTCTCTCCATGATCTAAGATCTTAGCTGAAACATATGCATACTTACACATACATATATATATATACACACACACACACACATGTATGTATATGTATATGTATATGGGATTTAAATTACCCTAGATGTACCTAAGGTCTACCTGTTTTCCTACCTCCTATTATTTACATGATGGCCTAACATGCACTTGCAATCATGCTCTCGCAGATATTCTTGGCTTTACTAATCTGCAAAATATAACAGAACGCAAACCAGTTTAAACAGCAGTAACTTAGGATTAGTTTTAGGATGAAATGTGCTAACATGCAGCAATAAAAAATCATATCAAATCAGTTTGTCTCGTAGAAAAGCCAAGAGCACTATAAGCAATCAAAATTTGTTAAGACATATAATAATGGTAAATTAACAAAATAGACGAAGTTTTCGTAAGTATTAGGCATGTCTGTAGAATTCCCAACAATGCAACAAACTTGAAGAGCCTTTTGAACTTTGGGCATATTCAGATAAGAAGAAACATAAATGTCCGAACAAATGTAAGACCGGATCTCAAACTCCCCTTGTACGGTATAACCATTTCTTCTATAACACCAATTAAGGTTGACAGGATCTCTGTTCAGTTTCCTACATCAATTCAGGTTTCTCTAGCCTCAGCAATATTCACTAGAAGAAAAACAGCATATAGCAGCGGCAAAATCCGCTTCTAATTCGTCGCTAAACAGGCTTTAGCGACGGATTTCCTACATAACGGTTTGGTAGGTAAAAACCATGACAGTATCTGTGTCAGATTTTGCGACGGAATTTAGCATGAATTTTCCGGCATTTTTCCGTCATTTTACTAATTTTTTAATAAAAATAATTTTTTTTATTATTTTAATTTTAATTTATATACCGACTATTTACCGACGGATAATTAATTTATAATAAAATATTATTTGTAAAAAATGTTGGTAAATCCTTACTAATTACCAAGAGATTAGCGACGAAAACTAAATTGAGGTAAACTTACCTCCCTATTTTTGTTGGTAATCCGCTACTATTCCCCTTCTGACTTATATATATATATATAGACACGCACATACTCATCACATACATAACTTGTGTTCCATTCAATATACTATCCTAATTTAAAGACAACACAATTAATATTAACACACATCTCATAATCAATGTATTATATTAATAACTCGTCTCATAATTAACATTTAGCATTACATAATAGACATACTAAACATACTTACATCAAAAATACATAATACATCCATAATATTTTATAAACAATACTAAAAGTACAAACCAAAATATAGTTCTAGCATTTCAAATCCATCAGTTCTTCCATCAACACCCCCTCAAACTTACAAAACATCATCTCCACCACGGCTTACAAAACATCATCAGTTCTTCCATCAACACCCCTTCAAACTTCATCTAAAACCTCTCACAGTCCTCTGAAAACCAGCAACAAATCCCCTGTTGCGACCCACAATCGCCGACCAAACTCTTCACCCCAAACCGCCCTCTTGAAAACTTCATATAACATCAGAAACTCACGCATTCATCACCAGTGCAAGCCACTTGCATTTGGACATTTTAGTTGATCCCTACCACAGTGGTACTACCTTCTCATCCAAATGCAAGAGGAATGGTGGGGGATTTGCTGCAATTGGGTGATAAAGGCTGGTAAAAAGACACTAAGTTTTGACTTGCATCGTCATACATGTAGAATTTAGCCATGAGTTAATTTCCACTATATAAATCAATATAAATGCACGATCCCAGTAAAATTTTGGCCATAACAGCAAAACGGATACTCTAGATTATTTGCAAGATAAACATACAAAACACTCATGACCACGCAAGGCCTTTTTTATTTTCACGTAAAATATAGATCTATCAAACATCCACCACGATGAAATTAGTGTATAATGGGTGATTCAAGAACAATGCAAACTGCAGGAATGAAGTACCTTGATTGATTAGTTAGAAATGTTCAGATTTTGCATTTGCAGTTGTCGTGGTACAAAAGATTAAAATAGCATCAGCCCTCAAGCATGAAACCCCCTATCAATATTGTTCATTTCAGTGTATAGCATATAATACAATACATATAAAGATAACAAATTCAAGTATTTCTTTTACCAATGTAATGAATACCTACAGCCAATCTCAAGACCAACCTACAGCCTCATCACCATTCATCCACATCGATCACTGAAATTTACAAACTCCATCACGCAAAATCTCAGCAGCCCCTCACAAATACGTGAACACACCCAGCACCGAACCAAGTTCTACCTTAAATCCTATCAAACCAAATAGCAGGATCCAAGGAAAATTATAAAAAATTGAGCTAACCATGTACCTTTTGCTCATTTTTCAATCCATGGACTCTGATGAAATCTAGAACTTATTTGAATCGATCTGAGCCACCTTGGTGATGGCGGTGCATCTACAAGTATCTACGAATGTAATTTTGAATTCATCATCACGAAATCGAATTGGGGAGATCGATGTAAGTACGTTGTTTATGCGATTTGGGTGTTTTGATGCCCCCACGAGACTGTAGCATGGATAGCGCAGGCTCTGTGTTTGGTGAAGATGCAAAGTAGATCAAAGTTTTGAGCTCCAATTTTACATTAGTAACTGGAATAATCTGCAACTTAGTTGGAAAATAATTATAGTGTGCACTTTACAGGTTAGTGTAACACCCCGTATTTCTGTTAACACTAAAGTCACTAATTTAATAATAAATGTGTAAAGGGGAGATGTATCTAATGTGCATACAAATTTAATAATAAATGTGTAAAGGGGAGATGTATCTAATGTGCATACAAATTTAATAATAAATGTGTAAAGGGGAGATGTATCTAATGTGCATACAAATTTAATAATAAATGTGTAAAGGGGAGATGTATATAATGTGCATACAAATTTAATAATAATGTGTAAAGGGGAGATGTATCTAATGTGCATACGAATTTAATAATAAATGTGTAAAGGGGAGATGTATCTAATGTGCATACAAATTTAATAGTAAATGTGTAAAGGGGGGATGTATCTAATGTGCATACAAATTTAATAATAAATGTTAATAATGTACATTAAGAAAGTAATTGTGAGCATAATTGGCTTCTCTTTAGAATGGATGGCTTTGATTAACCTTGGCTTCCTCGACGGCTCAAATTAACTTGCAATCCTATATAAACAGCCCCCTAGTCTCCTTCTCTTTGCACCATTCTTCTCTAACCTTATGCTGCACAAATTCTTGATGGACATGGCTTCTTCTTCTTCCTCTAAATCTAAATAAATAAATTAAATTAAAATATAAATCAAGACGAGGATATCCTGCTCAAGTCTTTCAAGAGAAGATTCAAAACAAGTTAGGATTCAAGTAAAGATTCAACGGCTTCAAGCAACGCTATCTTTCTATTCTTTTCTAGATCCAATCAATGTAAGTCGGTTACTTTTTAGATTTGAACGCCTTTTCTATTTGTGAGATGAAATTAAAAGAATATAAGAAATATGCCTTATCATTTCATTGAATCTGTGCTTGTTTATGACTTTGGATCTGATTCTTGATTATGGCCTAGAACACATTGTGACTAAATTGCCAATGCTTAAGATTATGACTATGGAACTGTGGCCTTTGAAACCATAAGCCTTTGAGTATGAACATAAGCCTTTGACTATGAACATAAGCCTTTGACTAGGAGCATAAACCAATGCCTATGACTATGACAAGAACAATAGTGGATAATTACCTACGATTCATGAACATGATATTATTGCCTAGGATTATGACTGTGAGATTGGATCTAAACTTGATTATCTATTCAGTTAATTCTTAATTATCCTTGGATCTTGATTATGGGAATTTATGTATTAAGTTAGATCTACCCATATACTTGAACCTATGTTATTTGTTCAACCCTTTTTATGTCATAATATTATCAGATCTACAGGCCTTCGATGCTTTAATCAATTTATTCAGTGTAATTTGTTAGATCTGTGATTAGTGAATTATCATCTTCTGCCAGTCATCATGTCTATCTTTTCATGGCATTTTGGTTCATTCCCTTTTTATCCACGAATCTAGATTTATCTATAATCTAGGATGAAATCACGATTACACGAACGATGGGAATACGATTTGGGCAAATCATAAATTTGACTTAAACATGGTTGTAAACTTGGAAATTGGCATAATGTGGAACATGAACATAATTATGATTGACATAATTTAGAACATGTATTATGGCATGTTTATTAGAACGCAAATTTGAAAATTTGACATGAATTATGGAATATGTAATTTGACATATTAAATTTAGTATTGGCAAGTAAGCTAAGTTTTAGGCGTAAACGGTAAACTAGAATAATAATTCTAGTCTTGCCATAAACTGTAAATTAGGATGTTAAATCAGAATTGGGTCAATTAAAGTTAATTTGGCATAATATGTATATTAGCACAAATTTTGAATTTAGTCATAATTGTGAGTAATTGTCATGTTTAGAATAATCATGGTTAGTGACACTTAATTTGGTATAATTTACATACCAAAAACTATAAATATGATATATAGGGAAAATGGGCCATAATAATAAATGTTGACAATGTACATTAAAAGAGTAATAAAGGAATAAGAAAATTAGGGAAAATTTACTTATAGAATTTATCCTAAATGAGAAAAGTAAATTTAGACAATACGAACATGCTTAACCCGAGGTTGGATTGAGTTGTGATGTAAACCTGCCCGGACCCGCCCGGCTGTCCAATGATCACAACAATACCTATCCAATGTGGGAGGTTAAGGCATTGAGCCCGATAAAGGCCCGAGGTTAGACTGAGTTATGGCATAAGACTGCCCGGAACCAACCGGCATACCGGCAGCCACAACAATACCTGTCTAATGTGAGTGGCTGGTGCTTTAATAAGACAATTAAAGTTAAGCTAGAATGGGAGGGTTAAGTCTATAAGAACACTTAACCAACTTAACACAGTTAAGCTAGAATGAGAGGGTTAAGTCCATAGGAACACTTAACCAACTTAACACAGTTAAGTTAGAACGATAACAAGACAAGAACACTTAACCAACATAACATGGTAACAAGACAAGATTTGTAGGGGTTAAGTAACTAAGAAAAACACTTAGCCAATTTAATATGTTAACCAGACTAGAAAGTGGGGGTTAAGTAAATTCAATACACTTAGCCAATTTAACATGTTAACTAGACTAGAGGTTGGGGATAAGTAAAGTTAACACACTTAGCCAATTTAACATGTTAACTAGACTAGAGGTTGGGGTTAAGTAAATTTAATACACTTAGCCAATTTAATATGTTAGTTGGACTAGACCGTAGGGTTAAGTAAGCTTGAACACTTAACCATCAGAGTGTGATAAATGAATAGGGTTAAGTTAAAAACATGAAGGGACAATACTTAACCATTAGAACATGTTAATCAAACCAATGTTAGGGTTAAGTTAACTAAGGGAACACTTAACCGTTATAACATGTTAGTTAAAACAGATAGGCAAGGTTAAGTTAAAAAGGAACACTTAACCAATACAAGATGAATGGGTAGGGTTAAGTAAATACTTAACCAATATAACTTGATGTTGGTAGGGTTAAGTCAACGTGAATTACTGGTAACACTTAACCAATTCAACATGACAAATGAATAGGTTAAGTTAACTTGTATCGACTAATGATACTTAACCAATCCAACTTGACGAGAAAGAGAACTAAGTAGTAAACCTTAGTTAAAAGGACTAAGTGGTAAACCTTAGTTAAGAAAAATACGATTCAGGAAACCAAGTGGTAAACCTTAGTTAGGAAAACTAAGTAGTAATCCTTAGTATAACACGAGGAGGAGCGAACGATCTTAAAGAAGGCTCCAACGAATTGGGTTACGAAGCCCGAGGCTTCGAGGGGACGTGAGGGTACTCTTGGTATCCCTCTGTGAGGTGGCAGATGATCCTCCTAGGCTCACAGAGGTTAAGGTCTGCGTTAGAAGAACCAAGGGTATGCCTTTGTTGCAATATATGGCAACCTAAAGACTAGGGTGGACCAGCGTGATTCGGCGAGACTAGTTTTTGCCCTGTGATAGCAACTCGTCGTCTACCTACCATCTTCAGTCAAATCGTAGTACGCATACGTAAAGGCAGAGAACTACCAACAGACCATATACTCGCTATCTAGATATGGGTGAGGCTGGCTAATAGGAAAGTATGGCATAGAGTGGCAAAAGTACAGTTCTCGTGCTTGATTTTCTTGGATTGCCTTTCATTAGCTGAGGGAGGGGTCACGTGGGACCATAACCACTGGTAGAAAAACAGACCTTAGCATCTGCATCGGTAGATATCTGAAAGCTCCCGACCGAGTTCCTTGTTTCTAGAGCAGCCCTGCCATGGGACTCGGGTCGCACATTTCAGGACATGTGCATCTAGACAGCGATAAACGATTCGCGACACATACGTGGGGAAAGTCTAGGAATATATACCGCTCTAGGTAGTGTGTCCTAGACTAGGGGCATCGTTCGACAGGTAGCGTAATCCCTAGTTGGACCTAGGTGGCATAAACCCTGAATCTGTGAAGCATTAGATAAGCCGCGTAAACCCGAGTGGAATCTAGGAAGCACTTTGATATAAAACCCTAGATTAGATCTAGGTAATAAATAATAAATGTACGCCTAAAGGCAACCACAATTACTGGGATTGGGATCGCGTTATCATTTTAGACAGATTACTAGTTGGGACACTAGATAGGTGGTGCAGAGACATAGAAACCATAATAACAGGTTAATAGCGAAGCGGAGAAAGTATTAAAGCATATCCAGTTTATCTTGTCTTAGCATATCTTGTGTTAATCTTATCCTATCTTGTTGGCCCTATAATCATGGTATTGTCTTGTATTCAGTTAATTCATGTCGTTTTGTTTTTCCTTGTTCACATGCTAGAAGTAACTGAACTTACCAGACTTTATGTCTGACCCAGTTCTCTTTCGTCTTCTTTTCTTTCGTTCCCCCCCCCCCCCCCCAGGTAGTTAAGGAGTGAATAGTATAGCTCAGGTTAGATTGGACCGTCACTCTTCCCAAGCTCGAAGATTCTTTGACAAAGTGCTTTGGACTCTCTTTTTCTGCTGCTATGGCTGGCTTATGCTACATTGGGGAATATAAATGTTATTTTATGCTTCTTTATTTTGTAAGACGGATGATACTCTGATATTGGAAAACAATTGTTGTACAAACTATTTTTTTCAATAAAGTAAAGTTTTATTTTCCGCTGTTTTAATTTTTTTATGTCTTGTAATTTATCTGCATCTTTTACCCTAAATGCTCCACAGAACTTAGTGCATTCCCTTTGTGAGTGACACTAAAGGATGTGGGGTGTTACCGTTAGTCTTTGAGACTATGGTTTGTAGCATACATGTTTTTAGAGGAACAATAATATAAGCAAGACATAAAAGATTACCTAATGGATATGTACTTTTGTTTTTCTTTACTTTAGGTAAAGTGTTTAGTTATTTATTATAAATATTCTATCCTAGAAGAAGATATAACTACCACGACGTACTATTTTTTTTAATGAACAATCATTTTCTGGACAAATAATTGCTAAACAAGTACAGTTATGAACAAGCACAGCTATAATTTTATACCAGATTAATTGAAATCATCAACTATTGTAAAGACATTCAACTTCACCTATTGTTGTAATTCCTTATGCACAATCTATTTCTAGATCGCCATCATCACTATTTTAAAAGTACAACTAGTTATCAATTATTAATCTTATGAGTGGGTTTGATTCATTTTAAGAGTACTTCTCTTGGTTTTTAACTTCCCATTGGAGTATTGTATTTAAGAAAAATGAAAAGGAACAGGTCAACAGCTGGAACCATACCAAAAAGAATCAAATTTTACAAATAGATCAATATTTCAAGCCAGCTGCTAAACAAAATAAAATCTTTCGTACCTTTTAAAAATCGAAGAAGATGCATGTGCTAACAGTAATGATGAAGTTGTTGGTCGCAGTATGAATTTCAAAATCTAAATTCGTTCATCTCAATCGAAATCCTAAATTCTATAATCTGAATCGAAATCATTGCTGTCCAATGAGTCTCCACCTAGGCTTCGCCGCCGTCGTCATAGTTTGTGGTGTCATCCTTGTCGGCTCTCGGGCAGCGGTGTAGCTTTCTTAATGCTTCATACATCGGTCGATAGATAAAAACTGGTGCCCTGGAATATTTGAGGCCCAAAGCCATTGCTTCTGCTGCATTGCTAAAGGGCCGGCCTTGCCCGGTACCCAGTCTTGTCCTCGCGTTTCAATCCTGTTCACCCACTTTTCCTCCACATTGAGCTTCTTTCTTCCGCCTTCAGTTTCTGCCTCAGATCCAGATTTATGACTTCGTCAGTACCCCTCCATCAGATCCAGTGATGCTTTTATCCAATTCCTATATTTTTTGGGGAAGCGGTATGAAGCAGCTAAGTGGACCAGATTTTTGTGTAGTAATGAGAGAAGGAAGGAGAATGGTTCAGTAAAAACGTGGCTTACGAAGTTATTTTTTTGGGGTTGGGGCCAAAAAATGGGTCGTTGGAGCCAAAAGTTTCAAACTTGGAGCCAAAAGTTTCATACTTTCGTGTTTGGAGCAAACAAGATTTAACATATAAATTATTATTTATGATTTACAGATTATTCATAATTAATCATAATGAAATATTAAATTTAAATTTAGCTATAGATTATTAACAATAATTATGAGTTATAAATTATAAACTATTTATTTATAATCATTTTATTATAAATTATCAATGATTAATCCTTGTAGTTGGAACCGATGTTTTTATAACCTTTTAAACAGTTGTTAAAAAGTTAATTGATAATCATTAGTAATAAATATTGTCAAAACTTCATACTTTACGGTGTTATATGAAAGCGTCGTAAAAGTTTATATTTTACAATGTTTCTAAACAAAATGTTCTGAAAATATAAGATTTTTAAACATTTTTGTCAAAAACATTGTAAAATTACATTTTTTTACAACGTTTTTTTATCAGTATTGCGAAAAATATATTGTAAAAAGGTGATTTTATTGTGAAAAAACATTTAAACAATGTAAAATTCTATTTTCCCATTTTTGTTGTTATGGACGCAAGGGACACCGTCACACCAGCTTCTTTTCTACCTCAACACAAGAAATACACCACTTGAACCAACTAAACACCTGGTTTTAAAATTTTAATACTGACTATTAGACATTATTTATTAACTATTACTTAATTATTTAATTATAAACTATAAATATAACTTTATAATAATTAAATTTCATTATTAATTAGACCTACAACATGACAAAATCGTTAGACCTAAAACCCTGATTTAGACCTATAACTTTATCAAATAATACGTACCAATCAATTTCTTTAAAGCAAATATGTATTAATAATTTCTTGATATTAATTTAATTAATCGTATCAAAGACTATTAAATAATCATTGGTTATCAAAACAAATTTAATAAACATCGAACAACAATGTATTTTATTAATTACTATTACCTCTTATTTACGTTATATAGTAATTAATAATTAATCAGCATTAATTTTCAAAAAATAATAATTAATCAGCATTAACTATTAAATTTTATTTACTTCTAATAGTTATTATTTATTATTAATTACTAATGTATTATTAACATTAATTATTTAAAATTTAAATTTACTAATTAATTATACAAATTTAAAACATTTAATAAATAAAAAATAAAAAAGTTTGTTTCAAATCTCTTGGAAAACTGCAGAAAAACAGCTTCAAAATTATGTCGACGGTAATGCGACTCTATTAGCAACGGAATTTAGCGTCAAATATTATATGACGGTAAAGAGCTGCAATTTCCATTGATTTAGCGATAGAATTAGTATTCGACGGTAATAATTTATAATAAGATGACATATAAAATCCAAAATATTTTCTCTTACAAAGCCCATGGAAATCCGCCGCTAATTAGCGACGGAATTTTCCGCTGCTAAAAATTTGCCGCTAATCTCGGTTTTCCTTGTAGTGATTAATAATCGAGATTGCAATTACGGTTCAGCTTCAACTTGATCATTGATGACCTAACATGGAAATTTGCAGTCTCAATTATTAATATTGATGGGGGAAGAGCATAAAACTAATTGTCTTCATCCCCTATGTAACATAATGCTTCTCCAGAGCCTACATGGAAATTTTGTATGAAATGTATTAGAATGTTACATAATCCTTGTACTATTACATAATCATTGAGTGATCTTCCTATGCACTGTAGGAAGTATGTTAACCAATGTAACATTCATTGCCAATAAAAAAATTTGAAGATCCTGACACTGTTAAGTAGTACTGCCAGAAAGTATATTCCAGAACCATGCCGATGAGATGTTTAGTAATTTTATGATACTACGACCAAATTCCATGAAGATGGAGCATTCACGTTTTATTGAGTCCTAAATCACGAGTTATATGCGCACACCTGAAGACAAAAGAGTTACTGGACAAGCATTTTGTTGGCTGGTTGAGGAAACACTTCGAAATGATAAAGTTGATCATATGGACAAATATTTTTACCGCTTACTGTTTAATAATTTGGTCTGGTTAACAAACCAACCAAACTCGACTTATCTTGGGAGTTACTAAATTGATCCGTTGAAACTTATTGTTCTTATATACTTGAGTTACTAAATTTTGAAGCTCTTTAATGATTGATAACTTTATTTTAAAATTTTCATCATTTCGAAGTGTTTCCTCAACCATACCACATAAAGCTAGATCAATATCTTTCTTACCTCTATGTATATGCATAGAACTCGTTGTTTGTTTCTTAATAACATGTGAGCGTTCCATCCTCACGGAAATAAGTCATAGTATTCTAAAAATACTACACACCTGCCGACATGGATCTGAAATATACCTCCTGACAACACTACTATACACTAACAATGAACTTTGATAGGAGATCCTACCATGTTAGTGTTACGTTTCAAATTAATTGTCAATCCATTGAATGTAGTCACTTAGTTTACTAACTCCCAAGATAAACTGTATATAGTCACTTGACTTAATTTAGTAACTCCCAAGTCAAATTAACTTAATTTAGTAACTTCCAAGCCAAATTAATCTAATTTAGTAACTCCCAAGTCAAATTAATTATCAACTCGTATAAATTAGACCTCTTGGCCACAAAATTAACTTTCTTATATATCTGAGATTTCTCAAAATGTTCACACACACTTCATATATACACCACTCATAAACATATGTGCTGATGCTTCATAGATACAAAACATAGTATCACCTGCACTATCTATGTCTGTATGCTCATAATCATTGTATATGATGTATATATACATGTGCATGCAGAAGTCGTACATTGAACATATATTTATCCAATTGTGTTTACAACATAACATCATATGAAAACTTTAAATGATCAGTATGTCCAGATAATGTTTATATATAACAAGTTATCCACTTATATATCCAGAAGCAACTAGCATATAATTAAAGTAAAGTAAATACCATTTGCATATCCTAATGTCAAACACAAGGTAAGTAGGTATAATAATTATAAAGTTCCACTACTTTAGCCTATCATTATTTAGCTATATTTAAAAGCAGTAATATTTCATGTATATCACCGTATATGTATATGTGTGTGTATATATGGGGGGGCCAAGCCGGATTTACATGTTCAATCACAATAGATATATGGCATATTTCAATATTCATGTATACTCCTATACATGAAAATCAGATGGAATAAAATAAAATAAATTAACATACATAAACACATTCTGATTGCAATGTAGGTATACCTGTTTTGAACCTATTTCTCTGTGCAGCACATCAATTCACGTTTTTCTGGCCTTATTAATATCAATATCGAGATTGCAAACATGGTTCAGGTTCAACTTGATTGTTGATGACCTAACACAAATTTTGCAATCTTGATTATTAATATTGATGGGACAAGAGCGTAAAACAAATTGTCTTCATCCCTTTGTGTTCTCTTTCAAAAACCGAGTTGCCCTATATATAACATAATGCTTCTCTTGAGCCTACAGGAAAATTTTGTATGAAATGTATCAGTTTAGTGTCACTCTTTTATACAGCACAATTTCAGTATTGATATATACTCTTATACATGCAAATCAAATGGAATAAAACACATTAAATTAACATACATAAACACATTCTGATATACTTGCATAATATCACATATTCCAAAATTCATAAACTCCCAAGTCATATTTTACACAATTTATATACTACGTAACTCATATATATAATTCAAGCATTGCAAGGTTCCTATATATATACATATACATATACATATACATATACATATACATATACATATACATATACATATACATATCAGTGTAATGTGTTTGCTGCAAGTACTCAATCAAGCAATTTAAATCAACATGTTAACATTTAAAATCAATGTCCATATTAAATTCCAATCAGTATAGTTCAGGCAATCAACATATATGTACAAAACAGGTTCAAAACCCATTCGATTCAGATGCAAACACCAGAAATCAACACTGTTTGGTAATTTAATCTGGTATCCTGTTAAAACCCAGAGTTCAAAACCTATTCGATTCAGAAGTAATTTATTCTGGTATACAGTCAAAACCCACAACTCAAAAGTAACTTAAAAACCCAAATATTAAACCCATTTACAAACACTATTTGCAGAAATCAACTGTTTTGGTTTGTGGTTGCAGAAATCAACACTCAGCGGATATTAACTGTCAAAACCCTAAACGATAGGATCCAAACAAAATTAGATAAATCAAGTTTGATTTTATACATTTCTAGCTTTACCGATTTCACGATCTTGAATATGATTGGGAATTGAATCAAATTGCTTTGTAGCGTCGCTGAGATGAACCGCCTCTACTAGTATCCATTCCAACGTTTTATTCGAAGAAAGGAAGAAAAGAGAATGAGGGTTAAAATATTTTAAGTAAGAGGGAATAGGAAAAGAGAATACGTCGGTTACGTTTTCCTTGGATACGCGAACTTGTGATTACGAAGAGGCGGGAATGTGAATTTTTTTTGTCGTGCTTACATTAGTACTGAAAACACTTTTGCTTGCATTTGATAATAAATGCCACTAATTTTGCAACAAAAAATCATTTTTTTGTAGTGAATTGTGGTCTGTTCCGACAACATAGACTGATTAGAGAAAATAAGTAGGGAAAAAATAATAAATTAAATAATGGGGGACCAAGTCTAGTGGTGACTTAAGTCAAATTTCATTGTTGGTTGGGGGACCATATCATGCAGTATCTCTTTTATCATGGAGGTCTCACACGAGGAGGTGGCGTGGGCGTGCTTTACTTTACAGGGTAGTAAGAGGTCCAAACGAGTTGCATACGTGCACGTTTTGGTAGGGCGGTGAGCGTGCATCATGCCGATTGGAGAAAATAAGACGATATAACACATATGATTAACGCTATGTCTTTTAGAGCTGATGGGGTAAGCCTAATGAACTTGAGGTCTATAGTGGGCATAGATTATCACATAATGCACTACTACAAAAGTGGACATATTCGACACTAGTTTTATATGGCCGTAGATCGAAAAAGCATTTCCTTATGCCATTTTTTCAAATAGGCAACACCAGAGGGGCGTGGCATCCACGGCCGTTGTCTTAGCCCTTTAAGGCAACGCTTTTGCTCATCTACTGTCACGAAAAGAAAGTATTGCATTATAACCCCAATGCAACAGTACTTGCAAGTAATGCAACAATACACAGCGTTGCCTTAAGCATAAGTTACTGCTTGGCTTCCACGTCATGATTGTGATGGCCACGTCAGCTTTCCACATCAGTTGCCCACGTATCATGCGCCACATCAGCTCTCCACATCAGATGCCCATGTGTCGCACGCCACATCAGTTGTGGGACCCACATGACATGTGGAATTAATAATATTTTATTTAATGCAACACAACTGTATTATGTAATGCAACATCAGATAAAAAGAAACAAATGCAATAGTAGAAGAAGGCAAACGCTACAATAGAAGAAAGCAAATACAATGCTTTAATTAAAATTTTGCAATACCAGTTTTGTAGAAGAAACTCATTCTAAACATTCATCATCACATTCAAACCATCCAAAATAATCTACATACCATACCAATTATTCAAATATACCCCAAGTGCCAACGTATACGATTAAATACATAATTTAAAAGTTCAATTTAAATATTCTACATACCATAAGTGCCCACACATACCACCTTCAATATATATGCATACTAAGAGCGACTTGTAGGCCGAGCTTCTCTTGGACATCAACAATGAAAACGATGGCGCCGTTTGCATAAGCCCAAAAGATCCCGGGGATAAATAATAATGATATAAAGAAATTTATCAGTTCTTACTGTCATTCGGGAAAACAATCAAGATACATGATGTATAAAGCTCAACAGTGAAACACCGACTCTTACGTAAAATGATGACCATCGTAAATATGGTAGAAAAAACAGCTAAAATATAAATATAGTGTATCATAAAGCCATGAAAATTCTATGCTGCATTAGAGAATTAAAATGTTGAGCCACATAAATTGGTTGATTGGCATAATAAAGCCTTATCAGCTTGGGTGTCGTGGTTATTACACATGGACATTCACATGGTAACTAAACACATTTTATTGCCGAGAGAAATAAAAATTACCAAAATGGAGACTACTAGAAATAAAAATAAATAACATTTAGGTACCTTATCGCAAAGTGGACAAAATTCACTTCTTTCTATCCATTCATACATACAACTAAGGTGGAAATGATGGGAGAACTTAGTAATGATTTTTGGATTTCCAAGAGTGTATTCTGCAAATTCAACATAATTGGTAAGTCAGTAACATCTAATACAATGGTAAGGCTCTAGATTGCTAACCTAGAGCTTCTAGGATCTACGTTGATTGACATCAAGTAGTGATAACATTGTAGATGACAACAGAGCTATATGAAAATTGAATGTTCAACACGCAGTGGCTAATGGGCGTTGAATCACTAAAATATAATACCTCTTATTAACATTAACTAGTGAGAACATTGTAGATGACAATAGGGCTATATGAAAACCAAATGTTTAACACGCAGTGGCTAACAACCATTGCATCACCATAATAAAATATCTCTTATTGATATCAAGTAGTTAAAACATAGTAGATGACAACAGGGCTATATAAAAATTGAATGTATCAGCATAATGTAATATCTCTTGTTGACATCAAGTAGTGAGAACATTATAGATGAAAATGGGGCAAAATGAAAACTAAATGTATCACCATGATATAATATCCCTTATTGACATCAAGCAGTGAGAACATTCTAGATGACAACAGGGATATATGAAATAGAATGTTCAACACACAGTGGCTAATGGCAATAGGCTGAAGGAAAGTGAGACTTAATTTGGATAAAAATACAAACATGTAGTTGCACTGGTTTTCACAAATTTGCATGAGAAGTCAATTTGAATACAGTAATGTATTTGCACTGAATTTGGGTACAAACATGTATTTGCACAGAATTTGGATACAAACATGTATTTGCACTAGTTTAACAAATTTCTCCTAACATGTGCTGTTAGTTTAGTTTCAAGACACCTCTACAAATTTACAGGATAGCTATTTAACCAAAAAGTAAGTAAACAAAATACATACAGAAAACCATATAAATCTATCATACAACAATATTTAGGAAAAATAAATTATATGGGTATTCATACAGAATTTCATTCTATTTTTATTTTCTAGTGTTCTATTCTGATGTAAACCAGCAAATGTACTGATTACTGAAGATAAACCAAAACCAAAAAAGTTAAAACTTACTTGCAAAATCAAGAATGCTTGGTGTTGTTTCAACCTCCTTTACGTTGCTGCAATTGATGTTTATAGATGGTCATTGCTTGCTAATTGACCAAGACTAGGCGAGATGTCTGGAGTTTCTCATGGTCCCTCCAAATCACCACACTAAATAAGAAGTCACATTAAGAGGGAATGAATGGAAAATTCTGATTTACTTGATATTCGGCCAGCTAAAGTTTATTTGTGTTCTGCGAGAAGATTGCGCAAATGCGGAAGCACAATAAACAGGATCAAAATTTGCCAATTGAACATCAATCTAATCTAATAGAAATTATTCTATTACATCAAACAAATAATAAACAACTATAACACATAAACAAAGAGACATACAATATTTATACTGGTTCCACTATCATCGAGATAGTGTACGTCCAGTCCAAAATAGAGAGATTTTGTTCCACATGAGAGAATTACAAGAGAATACAAAAATATGAGTTTACATATCTTAACAAGAAGAGACACCATTGGGGATCACTGGCTCCATGTCAGGATAGGTTTACACTAAAGTCTACCCCTCAATATATAGCCAGTGCAAATCTATGTGAGTCATCAATTAAATTACCAACATATGGTAATAATATAATGGAGGCAAATTGCCATAGCAACAAATGTGCAAAAATAGAAAGTAAATCAATCCGTTTCTTTAGTATAGATGGAAGAAATTAATGCCACATTGATCTCTTTCCATCTCATGCAAATGCCATCAATTAATTCATGCATTTCCATATTACACCAATATTTACTTTCCACCTATTTGTGATTTTGTATCACCTAAATTTAACACTCCACCTTGATGCAAAATCACATATTTTCACTACCACATCTCGAATAAAATTCTCTTCACACAAAACTCTTCAACAGAACTCCACCTTAAATCAAAATCTCACAATGAGATAGAAAAAAATGAATATTTGCTTAATGGATTCCAGAAAAGCTACCCCCCCATCACACCGTGTTAACGAGCTTAGACTACGTCCCCGCCTGCAAACAAAATGTTGCAAATATCCAAAATCGAAAAAAAGGCAGATCCCAAAATAATCTCAACACTACCAAGGCCAAAAATAATTATCTCAATTACCAATTCAAAAAACAGAGCAAAAATCCAAAACTCTATATGCAAGATAATTCTCTTTGCTTCCACATACCTGCATGTATCACCTCCTTTAAGACGGCATCACAAAATCGACGATGTATGACAGTGGCACCAAATCCACCAAAATCAGCTCTATGAACTGAACACTCCATGACGGCATCACAAGTCGATAGGTTTAAGTGGCGTCAAATCTGTCACCAAAATTGGCAACATCAGATACAGTTTCTAAACCCAATGTTCTCTTCAACACAATAAACTCTTTATCACCTAAATCTCATATAATGCGAGCATTTCTCAATAGAATTTGAAGTTATACAGAGTCCTCAAACACTTGGAAAGGTCGCTAACACCTCCAGCGGTTCGTCTTTGGTCGCTACCACCTCTAAGCAATTTCTACAAGCTGTTTTCTACGAAGCCGCTTTCTTTTGGAGTGGCATTCTTGAACAAACATATAACCCCACATTAATGAGAATCCAAAGCTCAAGCTACATCAAAGTTCCAATCCTGCAACACTCTTCTCTCTCAACATAATCTTCTCCACTAAAGTATCCTTTTCTCCAAAATAGTAATTGCATAATCACCACTAAATCTACCAACCTATGTAGAAATAATTGATTCACAATTTAAAACAAATAACCTGGCTCCGATACCAATCTGTTGTGCGAGAAGATTGCGCGAATGCGGAAGCACAAAAAAGAGGATCCAGATTTGCCAATTGAACATCAATCTAATCTGATAGCAATTATTCTATTACATCAAACAAATAGTAAATAACTATAACAGAGAAACAAAGAGACATACAATATTTATATTGGTTCCACTATCATCGAGATAGTGTACGTCCAGTCCAAAATAGAGAGTTTTTATTTGTTTCTTTAGGATAGATGGAGGAAATTAATGCCGCATTTATTTCTTTCCATCTCATACAAATGCAATCAATTAATTCATGCATTCCATATTAAACCAGTATTTACTTTCCATCTATTCGTGATTTTGTTTCACCTAAATTTAACACTCCACCTTGATGCAAAATCACATATCTTCACGACCACATCTCGAGTAAAATTCTCTTCACACAAAACTCTTCAATAGAACTCCACCTTAAATCAAAATCTCATAATGAGATAGAAAACAAAAATGAATATTTGCCTAATGGGTTCCAGCAAAGCTACCCCCATCACACCATGTTAACGAGCTCAGACTACGTCCCCGTCCGCCAACAAAATGTTGCAAATATACAAAATAGAAAAAAAAGGCAGATCCCAAAATAATCTCAAAACTACCAAGGCCAAAAATAGTTCTCTCAATCACCAATTCAAAAAATAGATCCAAAATCCAAAACTCTATATGCAAGATAATTCTCTCTACTTCCATATGCCTACATGTAGCACCTCCTTTAAGACAGCATCACAAAATCGACGATGTATCACAGTGGCACCAAATCCGCCAAAATCAGCTCTGTGAACTGAACACTCCATGATGGCATCACAAGTCGATAAGTCTGAGTGGCGTCAAATCCGTCACCAAAATCGGCTACATCAGATACAGTTTCTAAACCCAATGGTCTCTTTAACACACTAAACTCTTTATCACCTAAATCTCATACAATGCAAGCATTTATCAATAGAATTTGAAGTTATACAGAGCCCTCAAACACTTGCAAATGTCATTAACACCTCCAGCGGTTCGTCTTTGGTCGCTACCACCTCTAAGAAATTTCTCCAAGTTGTTTTCTACGAAGTCGCATTCTTTTGGAGTGGCATTCTTGAACAAACATATAACTCCACCTTTATAAGAATCCAAAGTTCAAGCTACATCAAAGTTCCCAGCTTGGAACACTCTTCTCTCTCAACATAATCTTCCCCACCAAAGTCTCATTTTCTCCAAAATAGTAATAGCATAATCACCATTAAATCTACCAAACTTTGTTGAAATAATTGATGCACAATTTAAAACAAATAACCTGGCTCCGACAATAATCTCTTGTGCAAGAAGATTGCGCGAATGCGGAAGCACAATAAACAGGATTTAGATTTTCCAATTGAACATCAATCTAATCTGATAGAAATTATTCTATTACGTTAAACAAATAGTAAATAACTATAACACAGAAACAAAGAGACACACAATATTTATACTGGTTCCACTATCATCGAGATAGTATACGTCCAGTCCAAAATAGAGAGATTTTATTCCACATAAGAGAATCATAAGAGATTACAAAAATATGAGTTTACATATCTTAACAAGAAGAGACACCATTGGGGATTACTGGCTCCATGCCAAAATGGGTTTACACTAAAGTCTACCCCTCAATATATAGCCACTGCAATCTATGTGAGTCATCAATTAAATTACCGACATATGGTAATAATATAATGAAGGCAAATTACCATAGCAATAAATGTGCAAAGATAGAAAGTAAATCAATCTGTTTCTTTAGCATAGATGGAATAAATTAATGCCGCTTTTATTTCTTTCCATCTCATGCAAATGCAATCAATTAATTCATGCATTTCCATATTAAACCAATATTTACTTTCCATCTATTCGTGATTTTGTATCACCTAAATTTAACAATTTGCCTCCGCAAAAAACTTTGTCATGATTCTTGTATAAATTAATCTATAGTATGCATGAGATAATGCAAAAAATGTGACTATAAGCAAGAAGGGTATATATAGTATGTCTTTAAAGAAGTAGATTTACGGTGTATGAATCAGGCAGCGGTCAAACATGCAAAAGAAATGGCTTTTTCGAATAGCCAAACTTTCGGATTATGTACTACTGCTTACGAAAACAGTTATGTTTTCTATACAAAAATATAAGAAATTAATACATCTCCTTAGCAATGTTCTAGAATAGGGATTAAGAGAAACAACAGAATTATGTTAATCCCACAAATTCTGACATCCTAATATTATGATTTTTGGATATTACTTGAAAAACCCGCCAAAGCTTCCTACGAAATCAGAATACGATCATTTATAGTATAATCTTAATTTTGGCTTCTTAAACAAACTTCCTGCAAAACGAATTATTTCGTATACTAGAAGTACTCATCTATTTACATGTTGCAATGCTCATTGTATACCGATGTATGTAAGCATAAATTTGAGTTTCCCCTGGATAGGTATGCCTGGAATTGAAACTAGAACCCCCCATGATTTGATTGTGAACACATGCATCACATGTCAGGAAATGTATATAACCTTCTAGTAGTGTTGCTTGACAATTTTTTAAGAATACAATTTTTTTTCACCAAACTGCAAATGAGTAACATGTATTCCGCATTTTTAGTGAAGGATCAAAAGCATTACAATAAATGTAAATAACTAAATGCGACTTCATAAGCAAATATAAACACAAAATGGTAACCTTGAAATCCAGAAGCAGACTTAACGCTATCAACCACATGAGAAAAGCGCAATTTTTGAGTACCTCGTGCACCAATCTTCTCATTTCGTCTATCAGAATATAACGAAAGTAGATAACAACCAACTCAAAACAAGTTCAGTGAATTAAACCTGAAGGAGAGATTTGATAGTGTCAATTGGATGAGTAATGGAAGAAGTGAAAGCAAAAGAGGAAGCAACAGCCACCTCGTGGTTTACAAATACATCCGAACCTGGAATGGGAAGTGGAAGGAGCGGTTGGTAAGGCCGGCAATACCCCTAAGAAACTGCAATTTGGGTGCATCCGAAAAGCGACGAATACATGAAAATTAGGGAAAAAAGTTGGGAGTATGCTAAAGTTAGGACTAAGGCAAAATGGGCTGGCTGAAAGGAGATATAATGAAACATATTGATTAGAGAAAAGATTAGGTTGAGATCTAGATCTAAAATTAAGGGGAGAGGAAGATGACAACGTAAAAAAGGGAAGGGTTTAGAAGATGGAAGGATTAGATTTGCAAAAGAGAAGGGGGGAAATTATGAAGTAGAAGAACTGAAGAAGAGAGTGGTGTGGAACTAGTCGCCATTAACGAAGTAAAAGAAGCATATTTTTCAGAACGTTACTGAATTTAATTTGGCAAAAGTAGACTGTCACAACCATATTTTTTAGATCGTTACATATTAGAATATGATGAGAACGAAATGAGAAGTATCGCGGGAATAAAAATTTTAGCGGGAGATAAGGAAAGGGTAACGTGGATTGATCAATGTGGATGGACGGTTATGATTTTTCATTTATGTAGGCGTGGATTGATGCGATGTACTTTTAACTGGTGTAACGCAATGCTTTCAACTGGTGTTGCATGTCATAACACTATAATTCCCACCGCAACAGTGCATTCACGTCTAATGCAACAACGTATGAATATTGTTGCATAAGACCAAAGAAAGCATAGCTTTTGCAACGCTTTTCTTGTAATGCACACACATTATTGTCGAATATGCCTACTTTTGTAGTAGTGATGGTATGGAAGCCAGTCGATGGGTAGTATTAGGAATATTTCTTTCCTAATTATATTATGTTCTGTGCGTACGGCTAAAAATATTAAAAGTAAATGAAAATAGTCTATCCTACTTATTATCTCTTATGTTCACTATTGGGTGTGCACATGCACTTACCCTGCATGAGACCAAAATTACTATTTTACCTATTTCCTTTGCTTATTTAACCATGCTGGCAATCTGGATAGCTCATCAAACTTTATGTCTGACTCATTTTTCTTTATTCTTTCCTCTTTTCTCGCCCAAAGTTGTTAGGGAGGAAGTGCATAGTTCAGATCTCTTTACTGATTCTATCTCGAAGTAATTTTAGAAAATCTAGATCTCTTCTTGTTTCTTTTTCACGGTTAGGTTATACCTTTTGATTATTTGGAGAATAATTTTATTTTGTACTCCGATGTTGTTTTGATCGAGATTTTGAGATATGATTTTTTGTGACAATTTGGTTCAATTGAAATAGAATTGTTTTGTCATTTTAATATAAATTGTTATCTTCTTTTATTGTAAATTTATTGTCTATGTCTTGTGGAATCTTAGTCTTCGTGATGTTTTATTATCTTTATTCATACAATGAACTATATTTCTTAATCGAATCCTATTTTGGGTAACATAAAGAGGTGTGGGGGCGTTATACATGGTGGGGCCGAGGGGAGAGCGGGTTCTGGCTTGCTATCTTGGAGATCCGGAGGGAGTATGGTTTAAGGAGATTCTAGTGGAGGCACGGGGGCATCAGGCAGTAGAGATGGAAAAATCTCGATTTTGTCGGAGTTGAGTGGTGCAGTTGTCAATAGGTGGTTTAGGAAGTTCCATATAGTTGTCAAGGCCTAGGTAAAGAAGAAGGGAGGTGAGGTATTTGCAAAGTGGTGGAGAAGTAAGGCTGGGTAACTAGGACAGTCGGGGAGTTGAATGGTTCTTAGTGGAGAAAGACCATGGCCGACGTGGAGTGGGTTGATGAAGGTATGGGCTTTGGTTTGGCATGGAAGGGAGGGTTGCGGTTTCAATAAATGGAGATGAATGGTTTTTTCTTATTCCTTTTCCCCCCTAATTTGTTTTAATCTGGGATGAATATAAAGAACAATTAGAAAAGAATAAAAGAGAAGAAGAAGTGGAACGTGATTGATTTTCTTTGAAGCCAAGCAACAAGTGTTGATTACAACAATTAGGATTAACTAAGTGTCAAGTTGTAAATCTTAAATCTAATAAGTGTAGAATTCATTAATTTAATTAATTTTAATTTATTTGTTTTTTTCCTTTTTGAATGATATATCAGTCTAAATACAAATATTAATACACATACATAAGAGTACGGACAGAAATACACACTGTGCAGTTGAAGTGCTTAGCGGTTCTATAGTGGAGGTGCAGAAAGTTGTGGTGGGGGTAAAGCGGAAAATAGCGGGTTTATAGTGGATGTGATAAAAAGTTGATTAGATTTAAAGCAAAATGTTTGAAATCTTATTATTCTCATATCGTTTATGCAGAAGAAACTAATATTAATTAATGTTATAAAACAAAATTAAAGAATATCATGGTTTTGCATAATTCTTTTGATGGCTATGATAGATTTCTACCTTAGGTTATGTGCTTATGCCTTTAAATTAGATCCTTAATGAAACCTTTTTGATTCTTTTTCAAAAGAGAACTCGACAAATCAGCCACTGTGCGTTAATATTGTTAAAGCGGATGTTAAATAGCCTTGATTTAGCGGGTGCAGCGGAAAATAGCGGGATTTAAAGCAGGTCTGCTCATTACTAGAGGAACGGTGTATTCCAATGACTGTTTTCCAATGGATATATTAACGCCATTGGCGATCGTTGGAAACCGATGGAATTATTGTTGTTGGCGGCCGTTAGTAGCCATTGGAAATTTTCTTGCATATCTTCCAGAAACCACGACCTATTGCTCATTTCTCATTTCCGCCTTCCCTAATTTGATTTCTTCCCCAATCCCACCATTTCCTCCCCTTCAATTTCGCTGCCACCACCCCAAAAACCACCCCAAGCACCTCCGACGCCATCTGGAAGCTTCTCCAACCCGTCTCGACCCTTGTTGCTCTCCAAATTAGGTAATTTCCCTAAACCTAATTTTTAGGTTTTCATTGATTTCCGGTTTAATTTGAAGTTTGCTTGATTTCTAGTTGTTTGTATATGTATTTTACATCGTGCTACACTCTAATTGCTATTTTTATCACTATCATGATCAAATTGTTAGGAATTTTACATTTTTTTATTTTGTATATTGTTACGTTTAGGTAGCTTTGGTCAGCGAACGATATGTGTGTGATAAAGTTTGCTAATAATATAATTTATGCAAACACAAAGTGTATATTACGTTGAGTGATCGTATTTTTGGAAAATTTGTGCGACCACGAGTTTTGCTCTTATGCGAAATGATTTTGCATATAAATTATTTTAATAGTAATCGTTAGAATTCAATAAATTGTAAAAATATATAATTTAGTATACATGTAAGAAAATGGTAAAGTATAAGCAAATTGTATATTTAAATTTAATATAGAAAAATATTTAAACTCTTAGATATTATTTGGCCCAGTATGACAAGTGGTGTATATGATCGTTATATGGATATTCGTTTTTCTACAAAACGGACATCTCTATTCATCAGATGCATCATTTGTCGGATTTGCCCATGTTTTGGACAAGTTACAAACATTATAGAGTAATTATATTTCGTAGATCATATCACTTTAAACGGTTCACAAAATTTCGATGGCTTCCTTTACGCTTCTTGTGTGCACGCATGTGTGTATGATACGAAGAACACGGGGGAAATGTTGCCGATTTTTTTTGAAATCATTTAAAATGATATGATTTGCGAAATATAATTATTGTTGTGTTTGTATTTGGAAGTAGGATGACTGACCATCAAAGAAGACACATAAGCGTCAATGAACCAATAGTTATTTATTTAAAATAAAGTTTGTAAAAAAATATAAAATTAATTAGTACATGTTTGCTAAATCAGTAAATAAAATTTAAACAACATATAAAATTAACAATTAATTGTTTTTACTTCACTATAGGTTTTAAAGTAGGAAAAATGGTTAATTACTTTACTGATCGGAGCTGGATATATCAAAGAAGAGAAGTTAGTGGTGCAATAAGTGAACTTTTTGAAAATGGGGTAAAAGTGTTCATCGAATTTGCGATAAGTAACTTTAGAAACAGTACATAAATTTATTTTCTATGTAGTGGGTGCAAATTGTTGAACTATTTAATACTGAATATGGTTAAGATTCATTTGCGCTGATACGATTTCCTACCCAATTATTTGATGTGGGATTTTCAGAGAAATTGTAGCCCCTAATAATGAAGAACAGTCGATGGAGGTCAATAGTGTTGAAGTCAGTATGAATCTCATAGAAAATATGGTCGAATATGTTGCACGATCAATGTTCCTTGCCGTTGAAATTGGTAACGACGGTATTAACGTCGAAGAGGAACCACATGTTGAAGCTAAAAATATATATATGATTTATTGAATAATGCTAAAAAACCTTCAGAATGGTGTGAAAGTGACACTCAATTATCGGTAACTGGAATGAAATTAAAATACAACCTTACGGGAGCTGGATTTACGGATGTTGTTCAAACTATTAAACGTCATTTGTCATCCGATAACTTAATGTGCGAAAGTTATTATAAAGTAAAAAAAACGTATGTCATCTTTCAGTTTGCCGAATCGGAAAATAGATATATGTGTAAAGGGTTGCATGTTGTATTGGAAAGAAGACATCAATCCTAGAAAATGTAAAATATGTAATCAAGAAAGATACAAACCCAGGAAAAAGAAAGGAAAGGTAGTTCTGTACAAGCGTATGCATTATTTACCCATCACCCCTAGACTTCAAAGATTATATGCATCATTTGTAACAGCGCATCATATGAGATGGCACAGTGTGAGAAAAACTCAATAAGGTGCGTTGACACACTCATCGGATGGAGAAGCATGGAAACTTTCTGACGAGAAATATCCTGATTTCACAGCGGAAAACTACAACGTTAGACTAGGTTTATACAGATGACTTCTCACCGTTTTCTTAGTTTGGTTCTAAATATTCGTCTTGACCTATATTAACCACACCTTACAATTTACCCTCCTGGATGTGGATGAAAACTCCATATATGTTTCTAACCCTTTTGTACTGGCCGAACAAGCCCAACAAGCTTTTATGTCCCTTATCCGTCTCTAAAAAGGGATAAAGCAGATTGCTCTGCGGTTTTTAAAACGAAGGCAAGATTTACGTTCGATGCAAAGAATATTCCTAATGAAAAGTCTATAAAGCAAATCTTGAGGAAAATGTTGAATTAACAATTGCAGACGATCAAACTGATTTTGGACCTTTAAATGATGAGTCAAATGTATTAGTCGAAGCATTTGGAGCGTAGAGAAAACGACATAGAACACGAAACTGAGTCTAAATCAGAAAATGACGAAGACTGAGTGAAATCCGGTAATTTTCAAAATTATTCACATTACATTTACCTGTATTTAATATTGCATTTATCCAAATTATCCAATTTTAACGACAATTAGTGTACAATCTCACACACACAACACATACACAATATGACAAATGTGTAGCATATATTACTTATTTTAACAGTTCATCATATCATAATTATTATGAATTGTATATGTATCTATGTGGAAGGTATATTCACTACAAGAAAACAATGATTTTGCAGTGGGCGAATCCGTCGCAAATCCATCGCTAAACATGTATTAGCGACGGATTTTTGACGGATAACACTGGTCCGTAAATTTCACGTCGGTAATTTAGTGGTCATTTTGCGATGGAAGTTAGTCAATTCTCCGACACTTTACCGTCATTTTTCGATATATTTAAATTTAAAAACTTTTACCAACATTTTACTGATGGATATATATTACTTTAATATTTTTTTAATAAAATTCCGTCGGAGATCCCTTGCTAAACAGCAAGGTATTAGAAATGGATAATTTCAACTTTTGCTTCACCTTAGGTATCTGTCGGTAATTCGTCACAAATGCTGATATTTTAGCAAGGTTATTGGTGACAGTTGTTTTTATTTCCATGGGCAATCACATGCGGATTTGCAAAACCCCACTCGTATTCCCTTTAAATATTCCGTCGGTAAATGTTACTATAATAAATAGTAATTTACAACTAAAGGATGTCAATGTTAATTAAGAAACTTAGTTGAAATGAACTCAATAATCAAATAACGACATAGAATATCAATTAACATACAAGCACAATACATAATTAAGTTGCTAAATTCACTGCATAATCAATACTTCTATAAAAATTATGGAATAAAAAAAGACAATGTATATTTCATAGTGAAATTATATAAATACCGAATACGAAAACAAAAAATACATGCCCTGTTGAACAGTCCCGAACGTCCTGGACATCATAGGAGATTGCTGCGACTGATATGCTCCCACCGACATAGATCCATGACCTGCTGCACAAGTAACACATGCAAATTACTACAAGGACAACAAGTAATTTAAAAGCAGAATTTTCTATCTCATCTACATAACTAAAACTGAAGGATTTTCCATTAGGGAGATAACAAAGTTAATTTGCTACTGGTTACATGGTGAAGCCACTCAGTTAAAGAGTAAAGTTAAAATTATGACTACTTGGAAGGTTTAAATTAAAACTGTTATGCACTTGTGTTCAGATATCTGTTTTATGCATTATGCCCTAAGAAAAAAAGGCTAGCATTTAGGCAGCTGTACATGATGAATGCAAGGGATGTGAACTCCGTGCCAATTTGTTTAGAGTAGTAGTTGACTATTTACATAACGAACTGATGATGTTTCCATTATACTATTAAACTTGTAATTTATCTTATATAAACTATAATGTTATCTCCAAACTATATGTCGATTATCTAAATGCATGTAATAGTCAACTACTTCTTGCTTCCATAAACTATCTGCATTTAGATATACTTCTCTAATTGCACTTATGATAGTCGACTTCTCTAAACGCGCTGATGATGTTTCCATTATACTTCCGTAAACTATCCGCATATATGATTGAATGTAAACTATCTGCATTTAGATATACTTCTCTAAATGCACTTATGATGTTGTTATAGAAATTGCGCCTTTTGCGAAAGCAACCAGGATCTTATTCACCTGATTACTTAAAGATGATTTCTATAGAAAAACAACACAAATATGAAATTACACGCACAAACACAAGAAATTCCACCCAACCACCCTCTTTATCGATTCAACAATTTTTTTACACTGAATAGATCAACAACCAAAAGTAAACAAACTACAAGAATCAATTACCTTATTGAGAAAGGAAATGAATGTCTAGATGACTAAAACTCTTGTTGTGGAAGAAGAACAATGAATAATGACGGCAAACCCTTGGATTAGTTATCTCGGTCTTAATCCCATACATTTAATCCAACCCTTGAATAAAGAAGAAGCATCTAGGGTTGGATTAAATATATGGGATTGAGACCGAGATAATTAATCTAAGGGTTTGTCATCGTTCTTCATTGTTCTTCTTCTCGAACAAGAGTTGTAGTCATCTAGATATTCTTTTCCTTTTTCAATAAAGTGATTGATTCTTGTAGTTTGTTTACTTTTTGTTGTTGATCCATTCAGTGTAAAAAAAATGTTGAATCGATAAAGTGGGTGGTTGGGTGGAATTTCTTTTGTTTGTGCGTGTAATTTCATATCTGTGTTATTTTTCCATAGAAATCATCTTTAAGTAATCAAGTGAATAAGATCCTGGTCGCTTCTGCAAAAGGCGCGATTTCTGTAACAACATCATAAGTGCATTTAGAGAAGTATATCTAAATGCAAATAGTTTACAGTCAATCATATATGCAGATAGTTTATGAAAGTATATGGAAACATCATCAGTGCATTTAGAGAAGTCGACTATCATCAGTGCGATTAGGGAAGTATATCTAAACGCAGATAGTTTATGGAAGTAAGAAGTAGTTGACTATTACAGGCATTTAGATAATTGACGTATAGTTTGGAGATAACATTATAGTTTATATAAGTTAAATTACAAGGTTAATAGTATAATGGAAACATCATCAGTGGGTTATGTAATAGTCAACTACTTCTCTAAACAAATTGGCAGTGAGTTCACATCCCTTGCCTTCATCATGTACAACTGCCTAAACGCTAGTCTTTTTTCTTCTTAGTGCATAATGCATAAAACAGATATCTAAACACATGTGCATAACAATTTTAATTTAAACTTTCCAAGTAGTCATTATTTTAACTTTACTCTTTAACTGAGTGGCTTCACCACGTAACGAATAGCCAATTAACTTTGCTTTCTCCCTAATGGAAAATCCTTCAGTTTTAGTTATGTAGATGAGATAGAAAATTATGCTTTTAAATTACTTGCTGTCCTTGTAGTCATTTGCATGTGTTTCTTATGCAGCATGTCATGGATCTATGTCGGTGGGAGCATATCTGTCACAGCAATTGCCTATGCTGTCCAAGACGTTCGGGACTGTTCAACAGCACATGCTATTTTTGTTTTAGTATTCGGTATTTGTATAATTTCACTATGAAATATACATTGTCTTTTTTTATTCCAAATTTTTTATGGAAGTATTGATTATGCATTGAATTTAGCAACTTAATTATGTATTGTACTTGTATGTTAATTGATATTCTATGACGTTATTTGATTATGGATGGTGTTATTTTTGAGTTCATTTTAACTAAGTATCTTAATTAACATTGGCGTCCTTTAGTTGTAAATTAGTATTTTATTGTAGTAACATTTACCAACGGAATAGAAAGGGAATACGAGTGGGGTTTTGCAAATCCGCATGTGATTGCCGATGGAAATAAAAACAACTGTCACCAATAACATTGCTAAAATATTAGCATTTGTGATTACCGACAGATACCTAAGGTGAAGCAAAAGGTGAAATTATTCGTTTCTAATTTTTGTTGTCTATCAAGGGATCTCCGATGGAATTAAAAAAAATATTAAAGAAATATATATCCATCGGTAAAATGTTGGTAAAAGTTTTTAAATTTAAATTTAAATATATTGACAAATGACGATAAAGTGTCGGAGAATTGACGTTAACTTCCATCGCAAAAATGGTTACTAAATTACCGACGTGAAATTTACCAACCAGTGTTATCCATCACAAGTCCGTCGCTAATACGTGTTTAGCGACGGATTCACCCACTGCAAAATCATTGTTTTATTGTAGTGAGTATACCTGCCACATAGATACATATACAATTCATAATAATTATGATATTTTAAACTGTTAAAAAAAGTAATACATGCTACACATTTGTCATGTTGTGTGTGTGATTGTACACTAATTGACGTTAAAACTGGATAATTTGGATAAATGCAATATTAAATATAGGTAAATGTAATGTGAATAATTTTGATTTTAATCAGTCTTCGTCGTTTTCTGATTCAAACTCTGTTTCGTGTTCTATGTTGTTTTCTCAACACTCCCAAATGCTTCGATTAATACATTTGTCTTATCATTTAAAGGTCCAAAATCAGTTTGGTCGTCTGCAATTGTTAATTCAACATTTTCCTCCAGATTTTCTTAATAGACTTGTTCACTAGGAATATTCATTCCATCGAACGTAAATCTTGCCTTGTTTTTAAAAGCCGTAGACCAATCTCTTTTATCCCTTTTTAGAGACGGATAAGGGACATAATTAGCTTGTATGGCTTGTTCGGCCAGTACAAAAGGGTTAGAAACATATATGGAGTTTTCATCCACATCCAGAAGGGTAGATTGTAAGGTGTGATTTATATAGTCCAAGACGAATATTTAGAAACAAACTGATAAAATGGTGAGAAGCCATCTATATAAACCTAGTCTAACGTTGCAGTTGTCTGCTGTGAAATTAGGATATTTCTCGTCAGAATGTTTCCATGCATCTCCATCTGATGAGTGTGTCAACGCACCTTCTTGAGTTGTTCTCACACTGTGCCATCTCATATGATGCGCTGTAACAGATGATGCATATAATCATTGAAGTCTAGGGGTGATGGGTAAATAACGCATATGCTTGTACGGAACTACTTATCCATTCTTTTCCATGGGTTTGTATCTTTCTTGATTACATATTTTACATTTTCTAAGATTGATGTCTTCTTTCCAATACAACATGCAACCTTTTAAACATATATCTATTTTCTGATTCGGCAAACCGAAAGATGACATAAATTTTTTCACTTCATAATAACTTTCGCACATTAAATTATCGAATGACAAATGACGTTTAGTCGTTTGAACCACAGCCGTAAATCCAACTTTCATAAGATTGTATTTTGATTTCATTGCAATGTATTCTACAGTTACTAATAATTGAGTGTCACTTTCACATCCATTCCGAAGGTTTTTTTTAGCATTATTCAATAAATCATATATTTTTTTAGCATCAACATGTGGCTCCTCTTCAACGTTAATATCGTAGTTACCAATTTCAATGGTAGGGAACATTGATCGTGCAACACCTTCCACAATATTTTCTATGAGATTCACACTAACTTGAACACTATTGGCTGATGTGCACGCAAAAATGCACATTTATATTCACATATTTATTCTTGTTTAGTGCAAATAAATGTCATATGTGGGTATTTAATCATGTTTAAACCATAATTAAATTGATTTCGAAACATCATGCATTCATCATCATATATGGGGAAAATGGTCATTTTTGTGCTTATGTTATTTTGAGAATTTTTACTTGGATATTTTTCATGTTTTTTGTAGAAATTTGATGCATGTAGAAAAGGACTTCATAAAGATATATATGCATACAAAGGAAAAAAAAGTGGAAATCAATGACTTGCCAAAAAAGAGGAAATCAATGTCTTGCCCAAAAAAAAAGGAAATCAATCAATGGATAAGGAATCAATTTAAATAGAAGGTTAGTGGAGAGCACCACCCACTCTCCCTCCTTCTTTAGTGGAGACAAAAAAAGGCTTCATGAATCATTATTGCTAAAGACAAAAGGAAGCTTAATGAAGGGGTATTTGTGGTAGTCCCCAACAAAGTTGATTATGGTTTTAGGGTTTAGAACATGTATATATACCCCCTTTATGTTCATGTAAAGTCTCTTTTTTCTTTTTTTATCCTGACCTTAAGTTAATTTTTAGGATCAGAAAGAAAAGCTCTTTCTTGTCCTTCCATGGCTTCTTAGCAATTTTTCTTTTTTGTAATCTCTCGTTTTAATGAAATTTTAATTAGTTATCTTTTATTTACATGTTCTTTTCTTTTATGCAAATATAATAGATTGTCCTTTATTTTGCTTTTCTTTTTCTTTTGTTTTTGTTCTATGTTACAATCTACTTTTGTTGTTAGAATAACAAACATGGGAGGATAATCCCTTTCAACTTAGGGGTAATGAAGTTCTCTTGATTATGTAGATGCAACATAATTCGTTTATTCATGCTCTCTTTTTGTGCTTCATGTCATGTTGATGTTATTGGTTTGTGTTCACTATTAATTTGATAGTCTATATTGTTGGCACCAAATAGGCTATGCTTAGTCATATGTTTACTAATTACCTCTTTATCTACATATGATGATGGTGATTAAGTGGAGGTTGAAATCAAAATTTTGATGGTTTATAGTTTTAATTAATAGTTTATAGGTCATGCTTAAAGTATATTTCAATTTTAACTTGTTCATTCTTCATTATAACTAAATTCACAAATGACAAAAAAAGAGATATCATGATTTCATAACTTGTTGAACTACATGATCTAGAAAGTGGATTTATTCCTAAGTTGTCAATTAACTCATAGCTTTTATCAATTTTAGTTTGTTACTTTAGTTGTAGTTGTAGGTAAAACTTCACTCAAAATTATTTTAATTTGATAGAATATAATTAAAATTATTTCTTTCCCCGAGGATCGACTAGTATTCGCTAACGTACTACAAGTGTACGCCGTGCGCTTGCGGTTTATTACACATCGCGATAGTTTTCTAATTCATAGAATATTCGTCGTTGAACAAGTTTTTGGCGCCATTGCCAGGGAAAGTAATTAATTTTGATTTTATTCTTCGGATTAATTTTGTTGTTCTTCTAAAAAAATAAAAATCGTGTGCATTTTGTGTGCTTGTTTTGTCTTAGTCTAGTTGTGTTTATTTTGCATTAGTCTTCAAAAAAAAATAACATGTTGTGTTTTTTATTTTCTTGTTTTTTGTATGCGTATTGTATTGTGCATTGTTTATTATTGGTATGTGTATTTGTGTTTTTCTTCTTTTAAAAAAAACGCTTGCCTTTTGTTTTCAATTTCTTTCCTGTTTTCACTACATTTTGCTCTTTTTATTTCATTTATTTCTTTCCAGATTTTCTCCAAATTTATTTCCTTTTTATAATTCTTACAAATAAAAAAAATAAACCCAAGAATTATTGCTTTCCATTTCCTCCTTCTGTAATTTTCTTTCCCTTCTCTTTTAATTTCTTTTCCACTAACATTTTCTATTTCTTTCCATTTGTCTTTCCAATCCTTCCTCCTTTTACAAATTTCTAAAAAAAAAAATCTTTCCAAATTTTCTTATCCTTGCTCTATATTTCTTCTATGTTTATCTCCGGTATCCTCCTAATTTATTGCTTGTTTTTTTCTTTCTTTTCAAATTTATTTCCCTTATCTTCTTTTACAAGTTTCTAAAAAAACAAATAAAATTATTGCCAATTTTTGTACAGTTTCATTTTGTTTCCCTTTTTCACGTCCATTTCTTTCCCTTCTTTGTACAACTTCTTTCTTTAAAATAATAAAAAACTTCATTTTTTTTATTTCTTTCCAATTTCGTTTACAATTTGTTTCCTCTTTTTCAACAATTCCTTTTTCAATTCCTTTCTATTTTCTATCTTCTATTCTTGCCAACTATTCTACATCTACCCATCACCTTCAACTAGCTCTTTCCCCTTGCTTGAGTAACTTTTTGCCATATAGTACTTCACCCTATTCCGTTCATAGCAAATAATAGAAACTCATTCTCTTTGCTTCTCCACTTTACGATTTCCCCCTGGTTCACTTCTATCACAACATCCACTCATCTTCTCTTCACAAACAAATTTCACCGCTCATTACCATCCTAATTGCTCCACTTGGCAATAGCCTAAAACATCTTCGCTACTCCATAATCACGCAAACCCACTTCCACCACCTAGCATTATATATTCACATTTATATTCACATATTTATTCTTGTTTAGTGTAAATAAATGTCATATGTGGTTATTTTATCATGTTTAAACCATAATTCATTTGATTTCAAAACATCATGCATTCATCATCATATAGGGGGAATATGGTCATTTTTGTGGTTATGTTATTTTGAGAATTTTTACTTGGACATTTTTCATGTTTTGGTAGAAATTTGATGCATGTAGAAGAGGACTTCATAAAGATATATATATATATATATATATATATATATATATATATATATATATATATGCATACAAAGGAAAAAAAGAGGAAATCAATGCCTTGCCAAAAAAGAAGAAATCTATGCCTTGCCAAAAAAAAGGAAATCAATCAATGGATAAGGAATCAATTCAAATAGAAGATTAGTGGAGGACCCCACCCACTCTCCCTCCTTCTTTAGTGGAGACAAAAAAAGCCTACATGAATCATTATTGCTAAAGAAAAAAGGAAGCTTAATGAAGGGCTATTTATAGTAGTCCCCAACAAAGTTGATTAGGGTTTTAGAGTTTAGAACATGTATATATACCCCTTTATGTTCGTGTAAAGTCTCTTTTTTCTTTTTTTATCCTGACCTTCAGTTAGTTTTTAGGATCAGAAACAAAAGCTTCTTAACCATTTTTCTTTTTTGTAATCTCTCGTTTTAATGCAATTTTAATTAGTTATCTTTTATTTACATGTTCTTTTCTTTTATGCAAATGGAATAGATTGTCCTTTATTTTGCTTTTCTTTTTCTTTTGTTCTATGTTACAATCTACTTTTGTTGTTAGAATAACAAACATGAGAGGCTAATCCCTTTCAACTTAGGGGTATGAAGCTCTCTTGATTATGTAGATGCAACATAATTTGTTTATCATTCTCTCTTTTTGTGCTTCACGTCATGTTGATGTTATTAGTTTGTGTTCATTATTGAATTTGATATCCTATATTGTTGACACCAAATAGGCTATGCTTAGTCATATGATCACTAATTACCTCTTCATCTACATATGATGATGGTGACTAAGTGGAGGTTGAAATCAAAATTTTGATGGTCTATAGTTCTGATTAATAGTTCATAGGCCATGCTTAAAGTATATTTCAATTTTAACTTGTTCATTCTTCATTATAACTAAATCCTCAAATGACAAAAAAAGAGATATCACGATTTCATAACTTATTAAACTACATGATCTAGAAAGTGGATTTATTCCTAAGTTGTCATTTATCTCATAGCTTTTATCAATTTTAGTTTGTTAGTTTAGTCGTAGGTGTAGTAAAAACTTCACTCAAATTTTGTTTAATTTGATTGAATGTAATTAAAATTATTTCTTTCTCTGTGGATCGACTCATATTCTCTAATGTACTACAAGTGTATGTCGTGCGCTTGTGGTTTTCTAATTCATAGAATATTCATCATCGAACATTGACCTCCATCGACTGTTCTTTATTAGTAGGGTCGACAATTTCTCTGATAATCCCAAAGAAAATAATTGGGTAGGAAACCGTATTAGCGGAAATGAATCTTAACCATATTCGGTATTAAATAGTTCAACAATTTGCACCTACTACATGGACAACGAATTTTTGTATTGTTTCTAATATTTCTTATCACAAATTCGATGAACGTTGTTACCCCATTTTCAAAATGTTCACTTATTGCAACAATAATTTCCCTTCTTTGATATATATAGCTCCGATCACTAAATTAATTAACATTTTTCCTACTTTAAAACCTATAATGAAGTAAAAAATAATAATCGTTAATTTTATATGTTGTTTAAATTTTATTTACAGATTTAGTAAACATGTACTAAATAATTTTATATTTCTTTACAAACTTTATTTTAAATAAACAACTATTGGTTCATTGATGCTTATGTGTCTTCTTTGATGGTCAGTCATCCTACTTCCCATTACAAACACAATAGTAATTATATTTTGTAAATCATATCATTTTAAATGATTTCAAAAAAATTCGGCTGCATTTCCCCTGTGTTCTTTGTATCGTACACACATGCGCGCACATAAGGAGCGTAAAGGAAATGCCATTGAAATTTTGTGAACCGTTTAAATTGATATGATCTACGAAATATAATTACTTTATAGTGTTTGTAACTTGTCCATTACAAGGGCAAATCCGACAAATGATGTATCACATGAATGATGTAACGTTCCGTATTTTACGGTATAATAATTAATTTATTTAATTATTTAAATAGTGATTCAGATAATTAAATGGTTGTTTAATTAAATAATATTGAATATTTAATTAATATAAATAATAAAATAATATATTATAATGCCGAAATAGTCGGAAATATTAGAATTCACAATATTGTGTGAATTTGATCATTCAAATTATTTAGTTCAGTTTAGAGTTGAATTATATTAACGAATATATTATATAAAAGACAGTTGAGCGTATAAATTATATTATAATTATAATCGAGCTCGAAATGGCGCGGCAGTTCGTAATTTGGCGATTCGAACTTTAAACGAATATACAGAATCCGTTTTAAGTCGGATTTCTATGAAACAAGAAACTTCAGAGCTGGTGAAGTATATTTTTCTAATGAAAGAGAAAAATCGAGATTTCGTTGTGTAAATTTTGAGTTATGTCCAAATCAAATTTTCAAAAAGTCATTATGGAATTCCTTTATAATTTATAACGATTTATTTATATTATAAAAGGATTTTCAATATAAATTGAATACTGATTTAATCTGGATTTGAACTATCGAGTTATAAATCCATATAGGAATATTTTGAAGCTGTATTATATTCAGTGTGAATATATATACGATAATACTTATTTATAAATATTTAATTTAATTATTTTTAAATACATTAATATTTAAATGGGTTTATTTAGGGGTATAAAAAATAACCAGTTTTGCAAACGACCTTTGTTTTTGACGAAACTAATTTTGTTGGATTCGGAATATTAAATTATTATTAGATTTCAATTTTCGTGATTTTTGAAGTCAGTATGTGGCCGTACAAGATTTTAATGTGAAAAACAGCCGATAATCTGACTTTCAAAATATGTTGTGTGAGCAAACGGAGTCGGAATTCGTTGGGTCCGTAATGTCGAACTGTAGTTGCATGCCAACTTTCGTGATTTTTGGATATCGTATGTGATCACATGAATTTTTAAGGACAAATACAAACAACACTGGAATAAAAACAAATAAAATAATCGAATTTAAAAATATTATTCCTATCTTATAAGTACCAACTATCACTCCCTAACCCTAAACTCTTCATTCAATAGTCAACGATTTTTTTCGTCGTTGGTTTCTTCATTTCAAAAGGGAAAACCGTTCCTCAAAAACCAAAATAAAATCCAAGAAAAAATTATAAATCATTCTATCTATGTATATGGGATCCTTTCAGTTTGCTTTTCATTTCAAATATGTTTCATCAGACTCGATTGGGTTTTTCCTGGAGTCGCGTTTCAATAGTAGACCTAGGGTTTGCGGTTTGGTGAGATTGATATTTCGATTGAATAAAAGGTGATTAGATTTGTGTTTGTGGTGTTAAGGAGGTGCATTGGTGCGAATTTGGGTGGAATCGAGGTGAAAAAATGTCGTGGGTTTTTCTGTGGTGTGGGGTATCGCTGGAGAACGTGCTAGTGATGATGCACGCGGAATTGACCAAATGGTGTTGGGGATGTAGACTTTTGGAAGAGGAGTTCGTCACTGGGATTATGGTTGAGTTCGGCGATTCATGGAGGGAAAACGAAATGGAAGAAATTTGGTAATGGCATTTGGAAGCTTTTTGATGGAATCGGGTTTTTCAAGCGTGGAAGAAGGATTGGGAACGGGTGGGCTTTATGTGGGAAATTGGGCCGACAAAGGGAAATGGTAAAGCCAATATGCTATAATAAATTTTAAATAATTCAAATTAAATAATGTATAAGAGTGTTAATATCATAACTTTATCATACATTATCGGTTTTCAGTGAAACAAGATTCGTTAGGATCGTATGGACGGTGCCTACACAATGAAACTGACTGGGAGTGAATTAGAGCTCGTTACAATTTATAGCGAAATAAATTGTCTGTCTAAATCAACCGACAATTATCGTTATTTAACGATGATCGTCCAATGTGAGTAAAACTCACTAACTCTATCATTTTATATTTTAATAAATATAATCTAGTAATGATAAATGCTGATTGACTGTTATGTGATGATTGTTTGGTTGAATTGCTTATGTATTGGTTGAAATTACAGATAACGATATATATATAAATCGTTAGTCAGACATTGATTCTATTTATCAGAATATTTCGTATTGGAATGAAATCGATATTAATTATATTGTTTAACATCTGTGGATGCAGGGAAACTGGTCGGAGGAATCCAACTGGATTCCTCAACATTTATTTGACTGTTTTTCATATCTGGTGATATATGATGTGATATATAATTTGTTGTTGATGATGTGTGTTAGAATGATATTGATCATTGTTATTTGGTATTTTAAATACCATAAGAAATACTGGAATATAAAAAGGGAATTTTCAATGTTATATTGAAAAAGAAATATATATAAAATCAAAGGATTTTATAAAAAGAGATATTTAAAAAATCAAAGGATTATATAAAAAGGAATATTTATTTGTAAAATAAATAGAATTATAAAGGGAATATTTATTTAGAAAATAAATAGAATAATTATAAAAGGAAATATGAGTTACGGATTTAAAGTAGATGGTAAATAGAAATCTGTTTTAACAGATAAATGGAGAAGATTAATTTATAAATAATGATTTATAAGTTAAGTAAATAATTTATCATGGGATAAATTGAATATATAAGTCAGAACTTATATAGAGAAATAGAAATCAGTTTTAACCCTGATATTTTAAATAGAATGTGAACTCAACATTTACAAAGGGAATTATAAATGAGATTTTAGTGTTAGAAATAAAAAGGAGATTTCGTATGGATCATTTTATAAATAGAAGTATAAATAGAATTGTGAAATGGAATATTATTTTAAAATACGAAATCAAACTTAATGGATTATGTATGAGAGTTAATTGATTAGAGTTAATCGATTAGAGTAAATCGAATAGAGTTAATCAAATAGAGTTAGTTGATTAGAGTTAATAGATTAGAGTTAATTGAATAGAGTTAATCAAATAGAGTTAATTGATTAGAGTTAATTGAATAGAGTTAGTCAAATATTATTTATTCGAATAGAGTTAGTCAAATATTATTTATTCGAATAGAGTTATTCAAATATTATTTATTCGAATAGAGTTAGTCAAATATTAGTTATTCGAATAGAGTTAATCGAATATTAGTTATTCGAATAGGAGTTATCGAATTAGAGTTAATCGAATAGAGTTAATCGAATATTAGATATTTGAATAAGAGTTATCGAATTAGAGTTAATCGAATAGAGTTAATCGAATTAGAGTTAGTCGAGTATTGGTTAATCGAAGAAAAGAGAGATTATCGAATATAGTTATTTGAAGGAGTTAATCGAATATAGTTTATTCGAAAGGAGTTATCGAATATAGTTTATTCGAAGGAGTTAACCAGATATAGTTTATTCGAAAGGAGTTAATCGAATATAGTTTATTCGAGAAGGAGTTATCGAATAGAGATTATTCCAAAGAGTGTTATACGTTGAAATTTGATTTTTATCGAATTCGGGAAATTAGTACTATTCACTTTCCGTTTTAATCAAGATTTAATGATTTATTTATAAATTGTCTATTTAGTTATTTAGTCAAAGTAAGGAATAAAAGTTATATTTTTAAGTTAGATATTTCAGAAGTAGGGATTATAACGCTATAGTTAAAATCAACGTTTTCAATAAAGAAGTGGATTCGTAGATAGAATCCGAGAGTTATGTAAGGAATTTTTTTAAAGATATAAAAGGGTACTTTGTCTATTTCGAGGTTAGAAAGGTTGTTCGGTTAAGGTCTAAGAGGTAGTTATACCCCAACTTGATTGACTTCATTTTTAACTTAGAAATATTTAAGGTTCGATAGCGAATGTCTATTAAGTAAATTAGTTAATGAGTGTAATAATTTGAATCGGCATAGCGATGTTTTATTTAAACAGCTGGTTAATTCCAATGAAGGTGTTTTGGAAATGTTTCCCAAATAAGAATCAGAAATGTTTTCTAATGAGGATTGATCGATAAAATTTCCATCTGGAAATAATATCGTTGTTTGCACACATGTTTTTCTTTGATAGTTAAATCACCGGCTATCGAAGTTTTTGACTATTTTCCTGTTGTCAATACAGAGAGACCGGGATCAGATATATTATCTGAAAACCACTCTGTATGGCATTCGCGTTGCGAATCAAATATGATGAAGATAATTGAAGAGGAAGTTATGCAAGGGTAGTCCTGTTTACAGAATAGTGCCTTCGGTCTGTCCAGTCCCAGGACGACATGTATGGAAGAATGTCTGATGGGGTATATTTAATAGATCGCGTAAGTTGATCTCTTCAAATGTATTTACATTTGGTGGTGGAGGAATTCATTTCTCTTAGCTGTATACCCGTGGTATTTTTTGAGAAATCAATTTGTGATTTGGCGGGTATGACGATGTGACATTCAAAGTGAATAATTGTGTTATCTGTCAGAGATAAGCGTGGCCTTTAGCCTCACAACCGGAAATGGTATAAAATCGGGTAGGTCGCATGGCTAACTGGTTGGCTTCCAAGTAGGGTGTATTGTCATCTAATCTAGAGAAATTGCTTTTGCTTCTTAAATCTATCGATGTTGTCCCTTTCGGGAAACGGTTGCTGACCCCAACCGTTGGTGATAATACGTTCGATACACTCAAGCGAAATGAGTGACCACATGTTTAGCTTGGGTTACAAGATGTTCTTATTGAACCCGGTGTATTCTTCTCTAGAGATACACTGGCGGAAGGTGGTCCCATACCTTTCCAGTTGGAATTCATTAACCAATAAGAGCCTGCGGTTTTTGACTGTATATTATGTATGTGGAACATGAGATGAAAGCGTTCTGTTAATGATTTTTTAGATGTGGTTGATAGACACTATTATAATATCCAAAGAGTTTTGATATAAAGATTATCATTTCTTTCAAAAGGATTTTGAATGATTGAATCAAGTGTTTTGGATTCTCATAAGGGAAAAACCCGTTCCGTGTTATTCGGCGTGGTCTTATGAGATATCGTTTATTTTATCAAACTGTTTTAAGTTGTTTTACTCACACCAGTCCCATGACTGACCCAGAGTTTATTTTGTTTTGTTTTACCCTAAACTCTTGGGTGCCCAAATTTGTACGGGCAGTCAAGTAGTCAGGTTTTACAAATATACTTGGAGAGCATGGAGCAGGAGGCTTTAGGATTGTATAGCTATTGTTTATTCTTATGTGTTGTAAGTGATATACTCTGATAATGTTACTGTATACATATACTGATTTTATTTCAAAGTTATGTACCTATTATATATTGTTCGTTCCGCCGTGAGATTCGTGTTTACTCTGATGTTATATGTTCTTCTTCTTCTATTCTAAGTTTCTATCTTATCTATTCTCACCCTCTAATTTCTTTCATGGACTATCTGGTGTTTCCGATGCTTGGGTAGTCGATATTGAGTTATGTCGATTATTCAGGATTGCAAAATCCCCGGGTCGTTACAGTGGTATCAGAGCTTAAGGTTAAGTAATTACCTTGGCCCTGTGGCGTGACTCAGTAGAGATGGGGTTAGTAACACCCTAGACTGAGTTTGAATGTATATATGCAAGGGAACGTATTTGTTATTTAATATAAATGATTTTATTTTGTGGAGACTTATTGGTTGAGTCGTTTATGAGTTCTGGTCGATTAGTTTGATCCACTGTATCGGTAGGAGTTTCTAAACACTTGAATACGATGAACCGACACAGTATGGTTTGAAAAGAGGGTAAATGAAATAATTTTATCCTAATTATATTTTGATATAAATAGAGTATAGATATTTGATATATTATAGTATATTAGATGTGTTGGCTATATTAATCGAATAAGATTAAAATTGAGTTGGTTATACATATATAACTAAATAAAATTTGTATAAGTATTACAAAATGAATTAAAATTGAATTTAAACCAGAATTGAAATTAAAAACTATGGGGTTTGGAAAGGTGTTTGTAAATGGACTTGGATTAAATATAAGAGAATTTTAAAATTCTGGGAGATTTTAAATTGTTTTAAAGCATTGTAAATGGTATTTTGAAATGAATTTCAAAATGGAAGTGTTTAGATATGGTTTTGAAAGTGATATATTATTGAACTCACTTCGATAACAGGAAATAGATTCCGATGATGATCATGACATCATCGGTGTTCATTTTCAAGTTGTAAGTGACGTATTACGTACTTCCAAAAAATTTGTTTTGGAAATGTTTTGCGAAAACAAGTGTTTGAATTTTGAAAAGGATTATTTGATTTTTTTTTTTTTGAGAAAAGCAAAGTTATTTAAAATTCGCAGGGAAAGACTGTTTGAATTAAAACCAAATTGGATTGAAATTTGGAAAAGCAAATTGGAATTAAATTGAAGTAAATTAAGTGGGAGTTGAATTGAATTAGAATATAATGATACCGAGTAAGTTGGATTGATGTTGTAAGAATTTGGAATTGATAATGGAATTTGGTTTGGGTATAAAACAAATAATTGGGGGTAAGGATGGATTGAATGGAGATTTGATTGGGATGGTATTGGCATATGTTGAATTAATAACAAATGGAAGTGATAGAGTTGATATGCCAGACAAAAAGGTACAAGTTTATGTTCATATGAGTTTGGTGATTTTATGAGCCTGTTTGGAAAGCCGCTTTGCTGTTTGATTTTCTTTTGGGTTGGAGAAGGCCTAGAGAGGCGAGTTGTAGTTATACCGATTGACCCGTACAAAGGAGGTGCTGGCGAAGTTTTTTGGAATTTTAGGGTGTTAGAAAATTTTCAGAATTTTTGAAAATTTTCGTTGGTAAGAATGAATTAATAATTTAATTAAAATTTATTGGTTTAGTTGAAACTGAAGTTAATAAATAAACAAATAATTTTTAACACAATTAATAGGGTTTGTTTCCTAGCTTAGCAATTTCGGGGACGAAATTATTTTAAGGGGGAAAGAATGTAACATCCCGTATTTTTACGGTATAATAATTAATTTATTTAATTATTTAAATAGTGATTCAGATAATTAAATGGCTGCTTAATTAATAATTTTGAATATTTAATTAATATAAATAATAAAATAATATATTATAATGCCGAAATAGTCGGAAATATTAGAATTCACAATATTATATGAATTTGATCATTTAAAATATTTAGTTCAATTTAGAGTTGAATTATATTAACGAATATATTATATAAACGACAGTTGAGCGTATAAATTATTTTATAATTATAATCGAGCTCGAAATGGCGCTATAGTTCGTAATTTGGCGATTTGAACTTTAAACGAATATACAGAATCCGTTTTAAGTTGGATTTCTGTGAAGAAAGAAACGTTCGGAGTTGGTGAAGTATATTTTTCTAATGGAAGAGAAAAATCGAGATTTCGTTGTGTAAATTTTGAGTTATGTCCAAATAAATTTTTTGAAAAGTCGCTATGGAATTCCTTTACAATTTATAAAGATTTATTTATATTATAAAAGGATTTTCAATATAAATTGAATACTGATTTAATCTGGATTTGAAATATCGAGTTATAAATCCATATAGGAATATTTTGAAGCTGTATTATATTCTGTGTGAATATATATACGACAATATTTATTTATAAATATTTAACTTAATTATTTTTAAATATATTAATATTTAAATGGGTTTCTTTAAAGGCTTAAAAATAGTCAGTTTAGCAAACGACCTCCGTTTTTGATGAAACTAATTTTATTGGATTCAGAATATTAAATTATTATTAGATTTCAATTTTCGTGATTATTGAAGTCAGTATGTGGCCGTACGGGATTTTAATGTGAAAAACAGTTGATAATCTGAATTTAAAAATATGCAGTGTGAGCAAACGGAGTTGGAATTCGACGAAACCAGATTCGTTGGGTCTGTAATGTCGAACTGTAGCTGCATGCCAATTTTCGTGATTTTTGGATATCATATGTGATCACAGGAATTTTTAACGACAAATACAAACAGCGTTGGAATAAAAACAAATAAAATAATCGAATTTAAAAATATTATTCCTATCCTATAAGTACCCACTATTACTCCCTAACCCCAAATTCTTCATTCAATAGTTAACGATTTTTTCCGCCGTTGGTTCATTTCAAAAGGAAAACCGTTCCTCAAAAACCAAAATAAAATCCTAGAAAAAATTATAAATCATTCTGTCTATGAATATGGGATCCTTTCAATTTTCATTTCATTTCTGTATATGTTTCATCAGACTCGATTGGGTTTTTCCTGGTGTTGCGTTTCAATAGTAGACCTAGGGTTTGCGGTTTGGTGAGATTGAGATTTCGATCGAATAAAAGGTTATTAGATTTGTATTTGTAGTGTTAAGGAGGTGCATTGGTACGAATTTGGGTGGAATCGAGGTGAAAAATTGTCGTGGATTTTTCTGTGGTGTAGGGTATCACTGGAGAACGCGATGGTGATGATTAGCGCAGGATTGACCAAATGGTGATGGGGATGTAGAGTTTTGGATGAGGAGTTCGTCGTCGGGATTGTGGTTGAGTTCGGCGGTTCATGGAGGGAAAACGAGATGGAAGAAATTTGGCAATGGCATTTGGAAGCTTCCTGATGGGATCGGGTTTTTCAAGCGTGGAAAAAGGATTGGAAACGGGTGGGCTTTAAGTGGGAAATTGGGCCGACAAAGGGAAATGGGTAAAGCCCATATGCTATAATAATTTTTAAATAATTCAAATTAAATAATGTATAAGAGTGTTAATATCATAACTTTATCATACATTATCGGTTTTTAGCGAAACAAGATCCGTTAGGATCGTATGGACGGTGCCTACACAATGGAACTGACTGGGAGTGAATTGGAGCTCGTTACAATTTATAGCGAAATAAATTGTTCGTCTGAATCAACCGACAATTATCGTTATTTAACGATGATGGTCCAATGTGAGTAAAACTCACTAACTCTATCAGTTTATATTTTTATAAATATAATCTAGTAATGATAAATGCTGATTGACTGCTGTGTGATGATTGTTTGGTTGAGTTGCTTATGTATTGGTTGAAATTACAAATAACGATATATATATATATATATATAAATCGTTAGTCAAACATTGATTCTGTTTATCAGAATATTTCATATTGAAATGAAATCGATGTTAATTATATTGTTTAACATCTGTGGATGCAGAGAAACGGGTCGGAGGAATCCAACTGGATTCCTCAACATTTATTTTACTTTTTTCATATATGGTAATATATGATGTGCTATATAATTCGTTGTTGATGATGTGTGTTAGAATGATATTGATCATTGTTATTTGGTATTTTAAATACCATAAGAAATATTGGAATATAAAAAGGGAATTTTCAATGTTATATTGAAAAAGAAATATATATAAAATCAAAGGATTTTATATAAAGAGATATTCAAAAATCAAAGGATTATATAAAAAGGAATATTTATTTGTAAAATAAATAGAATTATAAAGGGAATATTTATTTAGAAAATAAATAGAATAATTATAAAAGGAAATACGAGTTATGGATTTAAATTAGATGGTAAATAGAAATCTGTTTTAACAGATAAATGGAGAAGATTAATTTATAAATAATGATTTATAAATTAAGTAAATAATTTATCATGGGATAAATTTAATATATAAGTCAGAACTTATATAAAGAAATAGAAATCAGTTTTAACACTGGTATTTCAAATAGAATGTGAACACAACATTTATAAAGGGAATTATAAATGAGATTTTAGTGTTAGAAATAAAAAGAAGATTTTGTATGGATCATTTTATAAATAGAAGTATAAATAGAATTTGGAAATGGGATATTATTATAAAATACGAAATCAAACTTAATAGATTATATATGAGAGTTCATTAAATAGAGTTAACTGATTATAGTTAATCGATTAGAGTTAATCGAATAGAGTTAATCAAATAGAGTTAATTAAATAGAGTTAATCGATTAGAGTTAATCGAATAGAGTTAATCAAATAGAGTTAATTAAATAGAGTTAATCGAATAGAGTCTGTCAAATATTATTTATTTGAATAGAGTTAATCAAATATTATTTATTTGAATAGAGTTAGTCAAATATTATTTATTCGAGTAAAGTTAATCGAATATTAGTTATTCGAATAGAGTTAATCGAATATTAGTTATTCGAATAGAGTTAATCGAATATTAGTTATTCGAATAGGAGTTATTGAATTAGAGTTAATCGAATAGAGTTAATCGAATATTAGTTATTCGAATAAGAGTTATCGAATTAGAGTTAATCGAATAGAGTTAATCGCATAAGAGTTAATCGAATTAGAGTTAGTCGAGTATTGGTTAATCGAAGAAAAGAGAGATTATCGAATATAGTTATTCGAAGAAGGAGTTAATCGAATATAGTTTATTCGAAAGGAGTTATCGAATATAGATTATTCGAAGGAGTTAATCGAATCTAGTTTATGCGAAGGTAGTTAATCGAATATAGTTTATTCGAGAAGGAGTTATCGAATAGAGATTATTCGAAAGAGTGTTATACGTTGAAATTCGATTTTTTTATCGAATTCGGAAAAGTGCTATTCACTTTCCATTTTAATCAAGATTTAATGATTTATTTATAAATTGTCTATTTAGTTATTTAGTTAAAGTAAGGAATAAAAGTTATATTTTTAAGTTAGATATTTCATAAGTAGGGATTATAACGCTATAGTTATGTTTTAAATAAAGAAGTGGATTCGTAGATAGAATCCGAGAGTTACGTAAGGAAGTTTGTTAAAGATATAAAAGGGTACTTTGTCTATTTCGAGGTTAGAAAGGTTGTTCGGTTAAGGTCTGAGAGGTATTTGTACCCCAACTTGATTGACTTCATTTTTAACTTAGAAATATTTAAGGTTCGATAGCGAATGTCTGTTAAGTAAATTAGTTAATGAGTGTAATAATTTGAATCGGCATAGCGATGTTTTATTTAAACATATGGTTAACTCCAATGAAGGAGTTTTGGAAATGTTTCCCAAATAAGAATCAAAAATGTTTTCCAATGAGGACTGATCGATACAATTTCCATCCGGAAATAATATCATTGTTTGCACACATGTTTTTCTTTGATAGTTAAATCACCGGCTATCGAAGTTTTTGATCATTTTTCCATTGTCAATACGGAGAGACCGGGATCAGATATATTATCTGAAAACCACTCTGTATGGCATTAGCGTTGCGAATCAAATATGATGAAGATAATTGAAGACGGAGTTATGCAAGGGTTGTCCTGTTTATAGAATAGTGCATTCGGTCTGTCCAGTCCCAGGACGACCTGTATGGAAGAATGTCTGACGGAGTATATTTAATAGATCGCGCAAGTTGATCTCTTCAAACGTATTTACATTTGGTGGTGGAGGAATTCGTTTCTCTTTGCTGTATACGCGTGGTATTTTTGGAGAAATCAATTTATGTTTTGGCGGGTATGACGATGTGACATTCAAAGTGAATAATTTTGTGATCTGTCAGAGATAAGCGTGGCCTCTAGCCTCACAACCGGAAATGGTATAAAATCGGGTAGGTCGCATGGGTAAGTGGTTGGCTACAAAGTATGGTGTATTGTCACCTGATCTAGAGAAATTCCTTTGCTTCTTAAATATATCGATGTTGTCCCTTTCGGGAAACGATTGCTAATCCCAACCGTTGGTGATAAAACATTCGGTACACTCAAGCGAAATAAGTGACCGGTCATGTTTAGCCTGGGTTACAAGATATTCTTGTTGAACCCGGTGTATTCCTCTTTAGAGATACACTATCAAAAGGTGGTCCCATACCTTGCCAGTTGGAATTCATTAACCAATAAGCGCCTGTGGTTTTTGATTGTGTATTATGTATGTGGAACGTGAGATGAAAGCGTTCTGCTAATGATTTTTTAGTTGGGGTTGATAGACACTATTATAATATCCAAAGAGTTTTGATATAAAGATTATCGTTTCTTTCAAAAGGATTTTGAATGATTGAATCAAGTGTTTTGGATTCTCATAAAGGAAAAACCTATTTGTGTTATACGGCATGATCTTATGAGATATCGTTTATTTTATCAAACAGTTTTAAATTTTTTTACTCACACCAGTCCCATGACTGACCCGGAGTTTATTTTGTTTTGTTTTACCCTAAACTCTTGGGTGCCCAAATTTGTACGAGCAGTCAAGTAGTCAGGTTTTACAAATATACTTGGAGAGCATGGAGCAGGAGGCTTCAAGATTATATAGCTGTTGTTTATTCCGCTGTGTTGTAAGTGTTATACTCTGATAAAGTTACTGTATACATATACTGATTTTATTTCAAAGTTATGTATCTATTATATATTGTTCGTTCCGCTGTGAGATTCGTGTTTACTCTGATGTTGTATGTTCTTCTTCTTCTTCTATTCTAAGTTTCTATCTTATCTATTTTCACGCTCTAATTTCTTTCGTGGACTATCCGGTGTTTCCGATGCTTGGGTAGTCGACATTGAGTTATGTCGATTACTCAGGATCGCAAAATCCCCCGGTCGTAACAAATGAAGATGTCCGTTATGTAGAAAAAACTAATATCCATATAACGATCATATATACCACTTGTCAGACTGGGCCAAATAATATCTAAGGGTTTAAATATTTGTCTATATTAAATTTAAATATACAATTTGTTTATATTTTACCATTTTCTTACATTTATACTAAATTATATATTTTTACAATTTATTGAATTCTAATGATTACTATTAAAATCATTTATACGCCAAATCATTTCGCATAAGCACAAAACTCATGTTCGCACAAATTTTCCAAAACAAAGATCACTCAACGTAATATATACTTCGTGTTTGCATAAATTATATTATTAGCAAACTCTATCACATACATTGTTCGCTAACCAAAGCTACCTAAACATACACAATATACAAAATTAAAAAATGTAAAATTCCTGACAATTTGATCATGATGGTGACAATAATAGCAATTAGAGTGTAGCATGATGTAAAATACATATACAAACAACTAGAAATCACGCAAACTTCAAATTAAATCAATGAAAACCTAAAAATTAGGTTTAGGAAATTACCTAATTCGGAGAGCAACAACGGTGGAGACGGGTTGGAGAAGCTTCCAGATGGCGTCGGAGGTGCTTGGGGTGGTTGTTGGTGTGGTGGCAGTGAAATTGAAGGGGAGGAAATGGTTGAATTGGGGGAGAAATCGAACTAGGCTAGGTGGAAATGAGAAATAAGCAATAGGTCGCGGTTTCTTGAAAATATGCAGGAAAATTTCCAACGACTACTAATAGTCCCCAACGGCAATAATTCCATCGGTTTCCAACGGTCGCCAATGGCTTTAATTTAGCCATTGGAAAACAGTCGTTGGAATACACTATTCTTCTAGTAGTGAGCAGACCGGTTTTAAATCCCGCTATTTTCCATTGCACCCGCTAAATCAAGGCTATTTAGCATCCTCTTTAACAATATTAATGCACAGTGGCTGATTTGTCGAGTCCTCTTATGAAAAAAAAATCAAAAAAGTTACATCAAGGATTAATTTTAAGGCATAAGTGCATAACCTAAGGTAGAAATCTATAATAGCCATCAAATGTATTATGCAAAACCATGATATACTTTAATTTTGTTGTATAACATTAATTAATATTAGTTTCTACTGTATAAACGATATGAGAATAATAATTAATTGACTTCAATCATTTTGCTTTAAATCTAATCAACTTTTTAGCACATCCGCTATAAACCTGCTATTTTCTGCTTTATCCCATACACAACTTTCTTCCCCTCCACTATAGAACCGCTAAGCACTTTAACTACACAGTGTGTATCTTTGTCCGTATTCTTATGTATGCGTATTAATATTTGTATTTAGACTGGTATATCATTCAAAAAGGAAAAAAAGAAAAATAAACTAAAATTAATTAAATTAATAAATTCTAAACTTATTAGATTTAAAATTTACAACTTGACACTTGGTTAATCCTAGTTGTTGTAATCAACACTTGTTGCTTGGCTTCAGAGAAAATCAATCACGTTCCACTTCTTCTCTTTTATTCTTTTCTAGTTCTATTTTATGTTCCCCCAGATTAAAATAAATTAAAGGGAAAAAAAGAAAAAGAAAAAACTGTTTATCTCCATTTACTGAAGCCACAACCCTCCCCTTCCATGCCATACCAAAGCCCATACCTTCATCAACCCACTCGACCGTCGGCCATGGTCGTTCGCCACTGAGCACCGCTCAACTCCCCGAACGTCCTAGTTACCCAACCTTATTTTTCCTCCACTTTGCAAATACCTCACCTCCCTTCTTCTTTACCTAGGCCTTGACCACTATATGTAACTTCCTGCACCACCTATTGATAAGTGCACCACTCAACTCCGACAAAACCGAGATTTTTCCATCTCTGCTGCCTGACACCCCCATGCCCTCCATCAGAATCTCCTCAGACCGTACTCCCTCTGGATCTCCAAGACAGCAAGCCAGAACCCACTCTCCCCTCGGCCCCACCATGTGTAACACCCTCACACCTCTTTATGTTACCCAAAATTGGATTACATTAAGAAATATGGGGCGTTGTAGGTATAAAGATAATAAAACATCATGGAGACTAAGATTCCACAAGACGTAGACAATAAATTTACAACAAAAGAAGAAAACAATTTATGTTAAAATGATAAAAATATTTTATTTCAATTGAACCAAACTGTCACAAAAAATCATATCTCAAAATCTTGATCAAAACAACATCGGAGTACAAAATAAAATTATTCTCCAAACAGTCAAAAGGTATAACCTAACCGTGAAAAAGAAACAAGAAGCGATCTAGCTTTTGTAAGAATCCTTTAAGATGGAATCAATAAAGAGATCTGAATTATGCACTTCCTCCCTATCAGCTTGGGAAAAAAAAAGGAAAATAGGTCAGACATAAATTTTGATGAGCTGTTCAGATTGCCAACATGGTTAAATAAGCAAAGTAAATAGGTAAAATAGTAATTTTGGTGTCATGTAGGGTAAGTATCTATGCCCACCTAACAGTGAACATAAGAGATAATAAGTAGAATAGACTATTGTCGTTCACTTTTAGTATTTTTAGCGATAAGCACAGAACATAATATAATTAGGAAATATTACTAATACAACCCATGATTGGCTTCCATAGCATCACTACAACAAAATGGGGCATATTCGACACTAATGTGTGTGCGTTCCAAGAAAAGCGTTGCAAAAGTTATGCTTTCTTCGGCCTTATGCTACAATATTCATATGTTGTTGCATTAGATGTGAATGCACTGTTGCGGTGGGAATTCTACTGTTGTAACGTGCAACACCAGTTGAAAGCGCTGCGTTACACTAGTTAAAAGTACACCTAATCAATCCACACCTACATAAACGAAAAATCACAACCGTTCGTCCACATTGATCAATCCACGTTACCCCTTCCCTGCCTCCCGCTAAAATTTTCATTCTCGCGAAACTTCTCATTTTGTTCTCACCATATTCTAATCTGCAACGATCTGAAAAATATGATTGCGAGAGTCTACTTTTGCCAAATTAAATTTAGTAACGTTCTAAAAAATATGCTACTTTTACTTCGTTAATGGTGACTGGTTCCACACCACTCTCTTCTTCAGTTCTTCTACTTCGTAATTTCCCCCTTCTCTTTTGCAAATCTAATCCTTCCATCTTCTAAACCCTTCCCTATTTTACGTTGTCATCTTCCTCTCCCCTTAATTTCAAATCTAGTTCTCAACCTAATCTTTTCTCTATCAATCTGTTTCACTATATCTCCTTTCGGCCAGCCCATTTTGCCTTAGCCCTAACTTTAGCATACTCTCAACTTTTTTCCCCTGATTTTCATGAATTTTTCGCTTTTCGGATGCACCAAATTTCAATTTCAGGAGGGTATCCCCGGCCTTACCGACCGCTGCTTCCACTTCCCACTCCAGGTTTTGATGTATTTGTAAGCCACGAGGTGGCCGCTGCTTCCTCTGTTGCTTTCACCTCTTCCATTACTCATCCAATTGACACTATCAAAATCTCTCCTTCAGGTTTAATTCGCTGAACTTCTTTTAAGTTGGTTGTTATCTACTTTCGTCATATTCTGATAGATGAAACGAGTAGATTGGTGCAGGAGGTACATTCAAATTGCGCTTTTATCAAGTGGTTGATAGCGTTAAGTCTGCTTCGGGATTTCAAGGTTACCATTTTGTGTTTATATTTGCTTATGAAGTCGCATTTGGTTATTTACTGTAACAACCCATATTTTTAGAACCAATTTAAAATTTAATTTTTTATTCATTTTCATAGAAATTTAATATTTAGATGAATTATTTTGAGAATTAACGATTTAAATTTTGTTTAAATCGTAGTTTGATGTATAAATTTAATTAAAACGAGCTTGAAATGACGTGGTAGTTTGAAAATTTGATTTTTAAACTTTGAATGAATGTATAGAATTCAATATAAATCAGAATTTGATAAAACAAAAAACATTGAAATATTTTGAATTGTAATTTTCAAATGAATGTGAGAAATTGAGATTTCACTTAACCATTACCTTCCCTAACCAGTACACCTTCCTCCACTTCTATACAAAACCCGAGGTCCACTTCAACCACCATCAAAAGCATCATGAATTCACCTACCAAACCGAGATCTTGGATCCCAATTAATTACCACCAGCGCAAATTCAACCAAGATTCCGAAAATTCATAAGATTCAGCCATCTTAATTCAAACACTATCCTCACTACCCAAATTGTCGTGAGCCATTGAAACCATGAAAAAAACATATGTTTACCTGTGAAGCCTTATAGCATGTTGAAATCCAGCGTAGGTTCCAACGTCAACCACTAAAGCCAAACACAAATCTGTTGACAAATCTCAATTCCACTGACGTACGAAAATATTTTCAACTAGTAATTCGAAAACCCTCCCGAAAATAAGCAGGAGATGAAAAACAAAGACACAGAGAGTTACCAGCTATTAAAATTCGAAGAAAATGAGAGAAAAATACTGCACAAGCATAGAAAACTAAGGTCGCGTAAGAATCGTGCAGGAGGGTGAAGTTTTTTGCGCGGGATTGAAGAAAATCATCCGCCTTTTCTTTGGTGATTATATCTTCGATTTTTTGGTGATCGCCGGTTGAGAAATTTTTAGGGTTCTATATTTCGCATGCTTTGCTTTTGAGAATGAAGCGGTAGTCAATAATTTGGGGACTGATATGTCGTGATATCTGGTGACACATTTGAAAAAAAGTTAAATATGTTATTATTTCAAATTAATTGATGATAATGAATTTATTGTTATTTATTATTGTTAATCAAGCGTATTGGAATATCATAATCAAATAACTATATAAAAAATAATTTATATTTGATATCCTGAAAGCTATGATATTAGATAAGTCTAATTATAAGGAATTCATATTAAAAGAAACTAAAATATAGATATAAAAATAGAAAACCTTTTCGATGAGAGTGGGTCTAATAGATATCATTTCAGTCTTTGTCATTCAGTCTCTGTATGAATGTTTATTAGTAGGGTATTAAATACAATTATTTAAAATTAAATATTGAATACTAGATATCATTTCATAAGTATTAAATTTTATTATTAATTATTAAATAATTATTATAATAAATTATAAAAGAACAATTTAATTTTAGGATTTGGTGTAAAATATACTGGCATACCGACTGAAATTTGTGATAAAAATAGAGGACTTAATTAGGAATTTACTAATTGCATTGGTTATGAAAAAAGATTATTTTCCTAATTCTAAATAAGCAATGATTATAAGTTACTTATTATCGAACATAAATTACTATTTATTATTACTTATAAATCATTAATTAGAACAAATTAATTATTAACTATTGAACATGTTAATAATTGTTAAAAATAACACTAAAGTATATTTTAGAAAAATAATATAAACATCTCTTGCAAATCTATTGAAACATTGCTGCAAAATAGCTTCAATAAATATTCGTCGGTATTCTACTTGGATTTGCAGCGGAAAATAGCGGCAGAATTTTTCTGTCTGTAATTTGATGCAATTTGCAATGATTTAATGAGGGATGACAAAAGACGAAGGTAATAAATAAAAGAAAAAAGTTGAAAAAACAAAAAACTAACCCTTGAAGATCACATGGAAATCCATCGCAAATTAGGAACGGAAATTTCAGCTTTTAAATATATGACGCTAAATCAATGTTTTCTTGTAGTGATTATGTCTGGCTCTGGCGCTGGTTCTAGCTCTCGACAACATGGCGGTGGGAGTAGTGGCACGCCACTAGGTTATCCAGTTATGTATTTGCAGCCTAAAGCTGACCATACGTAAGTATCAATTAAATTAGCATAACAATTTAATTATTTGTACATGATATATCTATAATTGTCTGAAGTTCTGATTTATATTTAACGCAGGGGTTTCAAGTTGGAGTCATCCCAAACAGTTCTGAATATTTCTAAGGATGCTTACATGGTTAGAATGTGCGATTTTTGGTCTAAATGGAGCAGGATACCCGAAGATGTCAAAGAGACTATCTGGCAAGATTTCCTAGTAAGTTTATACCGCTTTACAAATTGATTAAATACAAGTAAATAATTAGTAATATTTTTTCTCTCATTGTACAGGGGACAGTAGATGTGAAGGACGCCGACCTCGAGTAGGTTCGGCGACACCGGAATTCGAAGGTTACTAAGAATTACAGGGAAAAAATGAATGAGATTAAAAAATTGGGGAAGAAACCTAAGTGGATTAGCGATGAAGTATTTAATAAGATGGTTGAGTGGTGGGACACAGATGAGTTCAAGGTAAATTTATAGCGAATCTTATTTATTTTTTATCGATTATTAAATAATTAGTCAATGTACATCTGTAGGCGAAATCAACAAGGAACTCCGCAAACAGAAGAAAAATCCAGTAACTCATCGTGGACGATTCAAGTCTTTCCAGCATGAACGCGTGGACTTGGAAAATTTATCAATTATTACATTTGTATGTTGATCAGTTTAGTAACTAACTATGTGGAATCGAATTATCCAAATTATCAATTGCGGGAACGAGCTTTTGGACATGTCGTGTCCTATGTGGACGTATTTACTCACACACAAGCATCCAAGCATGTAGATGAGGCTGGCAATATCACATATCAGTGGGGGTGATCAGGATAGGGCGACACCTTCATATGTATGTGCATTTTAAATTCTATTATTCACGTCGAAAAGCTAATGTAAAATACAAACAACATTCTATTATTTATTAACTAAAATTGTTTTTTGCTTTATAGGCAAGGTTTCATAAGGCACAGGCTCATTCGTTTGAGGAGTCTGGTCATGATGGGTTGACACCGGAGGAGGAAAGCAACATATTTGACGTTATTATGAATCCGTCGCGGCGGAGCAGATGTTATGGCTTTGGTAACATAACGGTAATGAATCGTTTTGCACACATACAATAAATTAACGTTTAAATATACAGTGTTATAATATTTTATATGCTGACATAACTTTTTTGCTATTCATTCTATTTGCAGACAAAACAAGCTAAGAAGGCCCAAGACAAAGAAGAAATTAAAGAGCTTAGAACCATGATTGAGCAGGTGTACGAGTAGAATCGTCTTCAAGCTATGCAGATGGAGCAACCAAATAAGAAGCTTGCGGAGTATGCGCACATTCATGGTACTTTTCCTTCGTCGTTTGGTGCTTCCGAAGGTGACGAAAATGATGCTTGAGGTATGTATGTGTTTTTGTATGACTTGGAGATGGTGACATTTTGTTTGAATATTGTTTATATTGGCACTGAGTGGGTGAGGATGATGCTTTTGTTATGTTTTGATAGTTTGTGGACATGTAAATTTGACGTATTTGGTTTATAGACATGTATATGTTGGTTTTATGGATGTTTGGATGGTTTGTTTTGTATGTATTGATGTTTCTTTGATTTGTTTTGATTGTTTATATTGTTATTGGTATATATATGTTGTATATATGTGGAATTGATTGAAATTAGACTGAAAGTGGATTGGAAATTAGGTGTTTGGATGGTTATTTGCTTGCTGCTATAAAAAAAATAACCTAGTTTTTCCAACGGCTACCAAATGCAAATTGGTCCTTGTTCTCAAACGGTTTCCAACATCAAAAAACCGTTTGAATACGTTCGAACAGCCGTTCAAAAAAGCCCGTTGGAAAGCATTAACACTATTGCAACGACCATTCCAACGGTTTCATACGGCCGCCAATAGCTATGAGCCGTTGAAATAAATGTATATTCTGGTAGTTACTGTTCACCAGCACTAAACTAAAATAACATAGCGGTCGTAGAATGCTACACTACAAGAAAAATACCCTATTGCAACTGGCTATTTGCAACAGGCGACAAATGACAGTTGCAGTAAATGAATTTTAACAACAGACCTATTATACTAGTTGCAATAGATGAGATTTAGCAACAGACCTTTTTTTCCTGTTGCGAAAAACATATTTTTTGCAACTACGTTTCCCTTCCTGTTGCAAAAACGTACTTTTAGCAACTGCGCTTCCATAACAGTTGCAACAAACATATTATTTGCAACTGCGCTTACAAGCCTGTTGCGAATAAATATATTTAGCAACTATTTTCGCCTCTTGCAATAACTATTTTTTTTAACAACTGGTAAAGCCAGTTGCGAAATACATACTATTAAAAGTTAGTATCAACTTTTAATGATTAATTTTAAATAGTTACTATTAAATGATTAACTACTAGTAATTATATAATAACTAAGATTACTATTTAATAGTTATTAATTAATAATAAAATTTAAGTATTATAAAGTGATATTTATAATTGATAATTAAATAATATTAATAATTAATAATAAACAAATAATAATAATTAACCTTTAAAAATAATAAAATAAATAAATAATTATTAAATAATAATAAATTAATAATAAAAAACTAATGGATAATAATTTTTGTTTGATAGAGGTATTTTTATGAATTAATAAAAACAAAATTACTATTAAATATAAGTACAAAGTAATAAATAATATCTAGTTATTATATAAAGAAGTATTAAGTACGTAATAATAATTAATTAATATGAATTAATACTTTAATAATTAATAAATACGAAGTAGTTATTTAATAATTGCTATAATTTATAATAACCAATATTGAATATGTAATAACTAATAATAACTAATAATAATTAAATAGTATATATGTTTAATTAACATTCAATTATAGTCATGAAATAATATGTAATCAATAATAGTTAGTAACTAAGGGGTCCTATTTTAACAATTAATAATGATTATTATAGTTAGTAACTAAGGGGTCCTATTTTAACAATTAATAATGATTATTATATAATAAATAGTTAACATTTGATATATATAAGTATAATAATGTAGGTTGGTAACCACAATTAACTTTTAAAAGTTAATATTTAATAACTAATATTCTACAATTACTGTTAATAATTTATTATTGTACATAATAATCAATGTTTGTTCGTATTCAACTGCATACGGTGTTTATTGACAATTATCGGTTTACTGATACAATGGCGAGTTCGAACTTAAATTTCACGGCTAACCCGCCCATTCTGTATGTAAATTTTACTTTCCGCGTTCCAAAATTTCATGCCTCCCCATTTCACTTCCCCTCTCGTTCGTAGATCCCCTTTCAGCTTCTAACCCTAAACCTAAATCAGTCGATCAAAATATCAAAATTTTAAAGAAGCTTTCAATTCTCAAAGTTGGTCTTCGCCTCTTCCGCTCTTTCGATTTTCGTAGTCCCCGGCTCGGCATCGGTCGTCTTCTTCGTTAGACATACTAGTGGTCGATAGCCCTTAATCGACATGGCATCTTCACAATCTGTGACAGTGCTACTTGATTCGTGACAGAATTGTTTGGTTATTTATACGACAATAAACTCTACAAGGGCATGTTGAACCTGTTCGTCTCTGCTGTCACTGTTTAACGAGTTCAGGTAATTCTTTGTTTCCCACGCTCTTATAGGTGATCTACCTGCAACAAACAGCAGTCACTTTTCGTTTTTCTACTTTTTCATTTTTTGTATTATTTATTTTCAGTGGATGGCCAAATATGTCTATAGATATGTAGACATGGATATTGATGACTATGAAAACTATCAATGATTATGTAATGCATAACCCTGGACATGTTAATGACGATTTGGGTTTTATCCAGTCTCAAGATGAAAATATGGATCTATTTACACGGAATTGTATATATAGTAAATAAATTGTTGTAAATGGATCCTTTGTATTCTCTGCATTAGTTACTAGAATCATTTAAGACTGTCAACCTCAAATGAATTGATACAACCATGAATCATCTGGGTCTAGGCACTGCAAAAAGCACGGGACTAAGTGTTTTTATCTCAGCTATCCTATTTACTCTACTGTAAATTTCATCTTGCATCCACTTTACACTATTAACTAAAGCTTCGTATGAATTTGTACCTTTATTGTGTTACCCACTAAAAAATATATTATCAACCAACTATTTTTACCTTGGCATTATTATATTTATGCTTTTCTATCTGACAACCTAGCTTAACTAATTTTGCATAGGTATTTATTTCAAAGTTTACATACATTTTAACGACAACATATATGTTGCTGAGGTATGTCATAATACATTCACAAATTTTCCATACCAGTAATTATACATTTAAATTAAAAAGTGCATGCAAACACAGCTTATACATTTAGGATTTCAAGTAACTACAGTTAATTGGGACCCCATTGATAATATGGAATTGAACTATGATTTGGAAAATTGGACTTGATTACCGCCATGGTATTCATTTTGTTTAAAATAACTACATAAAAATGTTAACAGTAGTGGGAAATGGCAATTTTAAACTATGATTTCTGTGTTTTAGGGACTGGTCATGGTGTTGGTGCTGCATTAAATGTCCATGAAGATCCACAAAGTATAAGCTACCGATTTGGAAACATGACTCCATTGCAAAGTGGTATGATAGTTAGCAATGAACCTGGCTATTATGAAGACCATTCTTTTGGGATCAGGATAGAGGTGATAATACTGCATCTTTTATTCTCAGCAGGAAACAGTTTAACATTTTTTTTAATGGTGAAAGCTACAAACATAAACAACTAAGTTAGAAATGCTAAATAATTAACTAATTTTTTCAGTACTTCAAAATGTTCCTCTTCTTGCAGGTGCTAATTCTTTCGGAGGTGCTTAACATTGACACTTTCTCTTTTGTCAGTTTCAAAATTGGTATCTAAAAACAATAATTATCTAGTTTTATCAGTCTTTTTCATCTTCGCTGCTTTCAATACTAATAACAGCCTTTTTTTTCATTCTGCTTCTTGTTATTCTCTTTGTGTCCGCTGCATTCAAACTATCTCTTCTTTCCTGTATGTTCACTCCTGCCGTTCTCAAGTGATGAACCACTAGAACAGTCCTCTTTTTCATACTGTTGTAGTACCCCAACGATTTTCGCACCATACTTCTCAGTCTTCACTTTTCCTATTACCTTCTCTAACTCAGCTAAGGATTTTGGTTTTTGCATGGTTAGCAAGTTTATTTGCTGAGTGGATAAATCAGCATGAGGAAATATTCCACCATGAGCTGAAACCAATTAATTGCAACATAGTGGCCATTTGATCATTTTCTTGCATGTCTCGTAGCAATGATACCAAAATTTTAGCATGATATGTTACATCTATTTCCTTTATCTGCTTTTCATACGCACAGTTGTCACACATCCCATTGCAGTCCTGTAAAGGTTCCCACAGCATGGATATCACTTTACAAAAGCTTATGCAAATAATTTTGAATAACACCCGCATGTTGCAGGAGAGGATACATATCTAAAAATTATTTTAGAAAGAAACTGCATTAATTCATTTCAAATGAATGACACGACTTATGCTTCACATGTTGCAGGGAAAAAATGCCAGGAGATTACTCAAAGAGCAGCCTAAACACTAGTATGGACCTAGCCAGTACAGTGAAGCAAGCTGAGAGCCTTTTGCTGATGTCCCAGATATACACTAGATGATAGAGAAATATGATTAGAAAATATTCTATTCGAAAAAAATGTGTTGTGTGAGAGAAGAAATTGTTATATATGAGTGGTGTATGAAAATTATAGAAATTTTTGTTGTAATTGCTTGTAGTATTAAAACTTTGTTAAAATAAAATTTTTATTTGTTTATTTTATTTTGTGATATACACTATTACTAAAATGAATACATTTAATATGTAATATCTATAAGCTATAATATTTTTTTTTACAGATTTATGGTTCTATTGCAACAGGCATATACTGTTGCAAAATGATCTGTTGCAACGGCAAAAGCCTATTGCAAAAAAGGATACCGCAACATCTTATTGCAACAGGCAGAAAATGTTGCAGACCTTTTGCAACTTTGGCTATACCAACAGGCGTAGGCCTGTTGCAATAGGTCTACTGCAACAGATATCGCCTGTTGCGAAAAGTGTTTTTTGTTGTAGTGCTACAAACTATACTAGGGATATTGAGGGGCTTTAGCGGGGGTTTAACTGTCCAGGATACACATAACAAACATTGTCTATTTTGCACGTTCTAAAACGTGAATTTTGGATAAAAGAAATCATATTTTGACGAAATGAGAAATACTGTTCTCTTTAAAAAATATGTAGTATATTTCAAAAAGAAACGCAAAAATTTCAGAAAAAAAAATATTTTTAACGATTTATTCAATGTTTAACTAAATTAACTCGAACGGAGTGAACTTGCGTATTTTATTATAAAAATTATTTCTCTGCTATGCCTAGTTAAACCGTATCTCAAATCTCAAGTTTCATAATTTTATTCAAATTTTAAGTTTTAACTTTAATTGCACTATCATTTGTCGCTACCATAAATAGATTTAAACGGAACGAGCGAACTTAGACGTTTATGTTATATAATTCCTTATTTCACTTCTATATAAAATATTCAATTTTAAGAATCACTGTTTTGTTAATATTCGATTTCGCATTTTGATATTTTTTGCCTCAATAAATAAGTTTTGAACTTAACATATTGTTTTAATTATTTTTTCCAAATTAAACACACGTAAATTTATATTCATAAAATTAAATTCATACTTTAAAATAAATTAAATTTCTAATTTATTATTAAATTTCAGTTTAAAACGTTATTTTAAATTGTTAAATTTTTAGGTTGTTACAACTGGCCTTTTCCAATCGCTTTGGGCTTAATAATTTTATTCACGACTTTGACCTGTTCACTTACTTGAGGATGCAACCACTGCAAAAATTTCTAAACGTAATGTCAATGCTAGAAATCCTCCAATTTAAACCCTACGCATAAGTCTAGAAAAGAAAAGATAAACCTTATGTATAAATCCAAAAAGAAAATTTTCCTCCTTGCCGTTTTGTTAAAACAAATTCAATTTCAACCTCATGTACACTTTTTCTTTGGTGAGAATTTAATTTACAAGCAAACTTTTGGCTTGCATCACTCTCTTGATTTAGAAAAAAATAGACTCACATCTCTCTATAGTTGAAATAAAAATTGTATTACTGGAATCATTTACCCTATTGACCACTCACTCGTAGAGACAATTATAGGAAGTTAAATTGTAATATTAAAAATGTGATATCTTTCAATAAGCCTATCGGATTTTAGTTTTGTTGTCACAGTTAGATCGAAAAACTTATTATCTTTCTATCAACATATGTAGGCCATATGCTTTGATGATTACTTTCACAAAAACAAATATTTTTCTATTAAATATTCAGCACGAGGAGTTTAAGTTGTCTCCCAGCCAAAAAAAAACTATTTATCCTGTAGTCAAATCTTAGTTTCACAAATATTTACTGAGGGAATTCTAGTTTCTTATGTGATACTTGTTAAGTCAACAAATGAAAAGAAGAGGTTGTCTTATGTCAAATGACCTTCCTGACATTTGTTTATCGCATGCTAGGAAGACATCAAATAAGTCAGCAAATTATACAATAGCTTCAGCCTTCGTCGTTTGTGAATAGAGTGATGTACACTTTATTTGTTAACTTATAATTTAATTTTATAAGTGGATTATTTATTTATTTTGATTAGTACCTCTCATAACACTCGTTAACCAGCAAAGCAAACTTTCCTTTAAACGCGTTATCTTCCCTTTATAAATCCCCGATCTCTACCCACATTCTTAATCCTCGAACCCATACCCAAAAACCTAAAAGAAATTTCAGAAGCAAAAAAATCCAAACAATGTCGGCAGTGAACAAGAAGCAAACCCAGGGGCGCAGAAAAATCGAAATGAAGAAGATAACTAGCGATGGATCTCGTCTGCAGGTTTGTTTCTCAAAGCGTAAGGCAGGGCTCTTCAAAAAGGCCAACGATCTTACCATTCTTTGTGGGGCTGAGCTCGCCATCCTTGTCTTCTCCCCTGGAGGAAAACCCTACTCTTTCAGTCACCCCTCTCTTGATCTCATTTCCCATCGTTTTCTCAATAGCAGTTTTGATGATGGTCAGCCCAGTTCTTCCACTTCCACTGTAACCTCAACAGACGACCAAAGTAAGCACGACTTGAGAAGTACTCAGAAGTACAACAACACCCATATTCTGAACAGGAGGCAGGAGAGTTGCTCGGAGTCCATAGAAAAGGAAAGGAGGAGGAAAGTTGTGTATGATGAAATGTTGAGGAGTACATGGCTGAGTGATGAGAGCATGGCTACGCTTGATTTGAGCCAGCTTGACTTCATACGGAATAACTTGGCTTCTATAAAGGAGCAGCTGCATAAGGTTTTGATAAATTTTCAGTCTAACGAACACCATCATCATCATCATGTAGTTGGAAGTACGATGGAGTTTTCCAATGGAGTTGCTGCTGGCGGCTATGATCAGGGAGAGGATTCATTTATGGCGCCACCAGATGTCATGAATAGTTGTGATGTGCCCAACTACTACTTCCCTACCATGTATTATGACCATCAAGGTGGATGCCAGCAGTTTTAGGGTTAGGGTAATTTCTGATTCATAATTTTGGGCAATGGTCATCATGTATACTCTTTGTTAACTGCTTGCCATTTATTATTTTTAATTGTTGGCTAGTACGGTAGTTTTATAATTTGATATCTATTTCTATTTCTTAATTGTGCGCAATCAGTATAGCTTGGAGGCTTGGATGTAATCTTATGTGATGTATTGTTGATTAAAATGTAAGCTTTGTTATGAACTGTCTGAAGTTGTTGATTAATTTGATATCCATTTCCAAGTCTTAATTGTGTGCAATCAGTCAGTATAGTTTGGATTTAATTTCTAAATGTGTATGTTCCATTCAGAATATTTTCTTATGTGATGTATATAATGTATTGTTGGTTGAAATATAAGCTTTATTAACTGTCTAAAGTTCTTGACTGATTTGATATCCTTTTAATTCTGACTTTTAATTGTGTGTAATCAGTATAGATAGTTTGGATTTAATCTTATATATATGTGATGTACTGTTGATCGATATATAAGATTTATTAACTGTCTGAAGAACTGAAGTGCTTAACTGATTAAAATGATGATAATGGAAGATATCTGAGATTTCTTGTACAGTAAGTATTGAATTATTTCTAAATGTGTATGTTCCATTCAGAATATTTGATGGTCTTTTTGGGAGAATTACATTGGGTATTAGCTGGCTAACAGAGTAACAGATTGCTCCGCTTTTATTAGGTATTAATGAATAATTAAGTGGTATTGTGAAAATTTACTTTCATTTCGTAATAATCTTCCTAAGATTCCTTCAACAAACAGATTTAGTGATTAGCTCCGCGTCTCATACACTACTGTTATATTAATATCCCTAATTAACCAAATCTAAAACAACCAATATTAATTAATTAAAGAACAAGTTATATACGGTATTCTTAAAATAAATTAAATAATAATATTATATTATTATTACCAGTCATATCTTTAAAGAGATTCATTCACTACTGGCACACGTTAATATATGCTTATGCAGTTCTTGGTTCTTTTGAACTTTTTTATATACTAATATCTTAGTAGACACAACCTTTTATACTTTTAGTTGTAATAATATAACAAATAGCATTGTAACGAAAGCTACCTGACTTGACATATACGTTTATAAAGCCTAATCCAAAAAAATAATTTTTTAAAATTTTATCTTTTAACACTTAATTTAAATAGGCCCAATCAGCACACTAAGTAAGCCTGTACAATATCTCCATCAACAAAGCACAAGACTTTAATTCACCGAACTTTTGTTCAACAGTCAACCTAAACGTTATTATCAAATAAATTTATTTTTTATAAAAGGTTGATAAAAATGTTATTGGAATATGTACAGTTTATGATATAAACATTCTATATCAAATGTTAAACTTGGCCCAGTGTAGAAGTTCAAAACCACACCTGCCTAAAATTATTGTTTTGGCTGATTCGAAAGCCAAAACATAGTAAGAAATGGGGAAAAAAAAATACTAATCAATTTATGATGCGGCTTTCGTTCCCTGCATCCATAAATGATTTTATCTCATACTCATCATTGAAATTAAGACATTTCACATTTACGATTCTTGGATAAGAGGTAATATTTTGGTTTCTGCAAATCAATTTCATATTTCCCTTTCTAATAACTCCCCAAAACGAAATTTTTATGTCATTCCACTCCGGACCGTGCTGGAACTGGATGGAAAACAGCAAGAATCAAATGTGCCGAGAGGATTTTAAAACCTTGGTTTATAAGATGATTAACTTAAATCGACATTAATTTGCTCCAACAAAATGTACCACTCATGAATAACTAAATGGCAATTATTGCTTGATTTTTTTGTTTTCCCTCATGCAACTATTGGTGTTTATTGTTTTTGACAAGTTAGTAACTATTGAATTTATATTTGATTAACTGTGTTTTATGTAAATGAATTTATACTATAATTAAAAACATTACACACGAAACTCCATTTACGCAGATACTATAGGAAAAAATAACATGAAAAAAATATCCATTTTTTTCTTCTTTTTACTCTGTTTCACTATATTGATAATATTTTCTACCTATGCAATTTAGGAAGCGTAAACAAATGCCTTTTGCAAAGCTGCGGACATGACAAGCAAGAAGATATTTCTATTGTCCACAACTATATATTACCTATAGATATTTCAAAATGTACAACGATGTTTTATAACTTTTAACTTTTTCTGTGACAATTTTAAAAGCATGTCCGACGTCAAAAGCATGTTCCACAAATGTCTGAACATTATATTAAAAAAATTGAGATATTCAGTGTCAAACGTACAAAATTCAAACGTATGTTCCACGGACGTCTAAACCTAAAGGGTTTGTTGAACAAACGTCTGAAGTTTGGACGTCAATTCAGCAGACGCACACCTAAATTACATATATGTCACTGATTTCCCTCAAATTGTAGAATCCAAAATTTGCACTATGTTATAAAGAGTTTTGGTTGTATATCTTACGTTTTCAGTTAAAAATTTCTCATTGGAGATGTTCTAAGAGCATCTTCAATGGTGGATAGCATATATATTACAAAATCTATATACTAATATTTTATAACTCAAATTTTCTTTGTAGTTTTAAAAGCAGAAGCATGTTAAACAGATGTCGGATGTCAAGATGTTGCTTAACCTATGGCTAATTTTTTTCCCTTTGTTAATATATTGGGTGCTTATTGAATAAGCATCCAAAAATTCAGGTGCATGTTCATCCAGAACCTACGACCCTTATTGAAGCAAGTACCTGAAGCTTGGGTGTATGTTCAACCGATGTCCAACTAAATTACAAATATATAACGGATTTCTCCTCAAATATAATAAATTATAAAATCTACATTTTGTTCGGGTAAGTTTTTTGAGTGTATATCTTACGTTCTGTTAATTAAAATCTACCGTTGGAAATGCTGTAATAATCATATTGTGTTGATTTATCAAATGATTTTATGTTGTTGAAATTCTACTGGAGCAAATTATTGTTAACTATATTTATTTCATAGCCGACATGCATAGTCACTGATGAGTTATGAGCAACCCTAACTTTTATACTCTATATAACCATCCGTTGAAGTTGCGTAGGTAGAAGAGTATGTGCATGTTGGTTATACTAGGTTTCGAATGTCTGATTCTTTCTAAGATTAAAGGTTATTACTATTATTTCTTAATGTTAACTCATTGATCAATAGATATTTTTCTTGTTCAATTTATCACTTACAATCACAGGACAATATTACCATGTGAAAATTGAACATTGCTATACTGTTTGCCACTTTTTATAGCTCTCCCTCTTAAGTGGTTGTTACATTTTGTTTTAACGCTTTTACAGATTACAGTTTCGTAATTTTGTCAATGTTAATAGCTATATTTTGATGTTTGTTATCTATGGTGAGTTGTCATATTGGTTAAATTTGTAAATTTATAATATTTGTTTACGGACGTGAAACTATTATGTTAGTTAAAGTTGTGACATTTTTGAATTTTGCTGAGTTTGATATGAAGTATCGGTGCCTGATACTGTTTATCTAGAAAATTGATTAATCCAAAAATATCACAAATACCCAAGAGAATTGAGTAGCGAATAAAATCTAATGAAAAGAAATGAGAAAAATAAAGTTTATAGTGATTCAACCAGTCCTAGCCAGTGTCCACTTTTACATATATTTTTTTTGCTAAAGAGAGTACAATTTCATATGGATCGGTAATGATCCATGAGCTTACAAGAGAATTGAATGAAAGAGCGGAAGAGCTAAAAAATGATCCTCTACATTGAGCATTTGTCCTTCTAGGTATAACTATAAAAAAACAACCTCCCCAAAAATCTCCATACCGAGGATCATTTCATCAGAAAAAGTAGAGGATACCGTAGCAATAGATAGCGATCATCACTAATAAGTGAGATAACTAGAGATCGTTCTGATCTTCATATCTTGAATCGACCTATAGTTAACTTCGTGACCTAAGCCGGTCTACTTCACCAACGGTATGTCTACGTGTCAATGATAGATCTATGGAGTTGCTGAAGTTGAGTGCTCGTGAAGATTGATGATAAGGAAATATAATTTGAATTAGGTTTCTAACATCTAAAAGAGTGATATGGAGGAGTGGGGGCTGTTTTGGATGAGTAACGGAGGATCGGTAGTGATCGAACGCTAGGTTGGATATTAGTATCTTATCCCTTGTGTTGGTTTGATCTTTGTCTTGAGGTCATGATAGTACTTGGTTTCTAGACTTCATGGAATTCTCTATGTGCTCTCTGCCTTGATAACCTTTGAGTCTAACTTATTTGGTATGTCCAAACATAGCCAAGTCAAAAGACTGCATACCACTTTCCCTTTCCTCCCCTCAAAGTACATCTTGCTTCATATATGATGTGCTTCCAATGAGATAAGTTGGAACTATTGGAAAGGATTCCACTTAGTGCTTTGAATTGCCATTATCCTTCCATAGGAATACTCTTATTAAGAGCTATGTCACTATCTCGTCATTACGACTCATTGCTAGCATATGGCACTATAAATTGAGAACATGATTCTAAGATTCTAGTTCGGCTTAGCGATCCTGAACTAGTTCCTTCTCCGAACCCTCCAGTTTGAATTTTTTTTAGTCAATTTGAGATTAGTGCAGAGTTTGCACATACGCACGTACATACATGCACACACTCATGCTATCAGGCTTCCAAGCAAACATACATTCTCATAGTTTACTACCAATATCTTTCCAAAAAATCCAGTTAAGATAAAGTACCAATCCCTATGGATCGGTATTGATCCCAAACTTTAACAAAGCGTTATTTTGGCTCATGGAAAGTCATGTTAAAAAACCTCTCGCGGGAAGGATAGCTAGTGATCTCCTTGTAAATATACCAGCTCATGTCGGTTCTATTTCGATTTATATAATTAGCTTTCTTATTCTTCCTCTTCATTTTTGTTACCATCTATTCAAGCTTACAAGCCGCCACTAAAATGTCGAGAGCTCCAAAGTTCGTCCTTATTTGCCTCAAACTAGTTCTCCTTGAAGTCATTATACCATGTCCTTGGCCACTAACTTATCACTTCCCCTTATCTCGACTCGAACCTATTCAACCATCATTTGAAGAAACTAAGTTTAGGTTGGACCTTCTATAACCCAAACCCTAAATCTCCTTAAATTGTTCGTGCCTTGGCATATTTAAGTGGTGATGGATTCAAATGTTAACATGGATGGAGTTGAACACGACCTTGGGAATCTTCACGTTGATGGATGATTCTCGGCCTTGGGGATGAAGATTGATGAATGGAAAATGGATAAAAATCCATTATATCTTAGGTAGGTGCCAATCCAAGGCCTTGTGGATCTGTTGGACATGGACTTGATTGATGTATCTCCATTCACTAGTTGATATCTTATGAGCTTTGGTATGTTTTAAAAGCATAACAATGATGTGTAAGCCAGATGGTATCGTTAGTGATGATGGTTACTCTGAATAATATCGTAAATTCTATTACGAACGGATGCATGATATATGATATATGCATTGCACACCACCGCACTGGATTCACTTTAGCATCGGGAATACGTTAGTCGGCCCTACAATGATTATATGTTGAGTTTAATAGTTGTAGGTACGAGAAGCATTGAAGTTTGTTCCATGATAACTAAAAGTTGGCTGTCAAAATACATCAAACCAAATGGCTAGTATAGCTCAGTTGCGACTCCTTTTGCTCAACACACTTTTTATAGCATATTAAATAAACCGGAAATGCCCAAGTTTAGTAGCCTCTCTCCTAAATTCCTCAATCTCCTAAAGTAAATATGAAACACCCCACAACCTTTAATGTTCCCAAAAGTAGGGTCCCACTAGGAAATGCGAAGGGTGATAGGTATAAAGAAACATATCACATAGGCTAAAATTCAAAAGAAATAAAACAAAAATAGCGGAAAATTTTATTTTACAACAAGATGTCACACTTTACATAAATACAAGACATATATTTTATAATCTCATCTTAAATCAGAATATACAAATAAAGTTCCCTCTCAAGCACAAAATCAGACTAATAACAAATAAACTATCATAAGAGAAATTAGATAGATTAAAAATAAAGAATTTGAGATCTTGGACACTAATCCTTCTGAAGCTGTTAGAACCATTCATCCTCTTCCCCGTGAGCCTATTGAGGGAAAGAAAAAGGTTAGAAAGAAGAGTAGTCAGACATAAAGTATAGTGAGCTGTATAATTACTAGCATGATTGATAAATAAAGGAAATAAACTAGATAATAGTTCTAGTGCTAGACAGGATAAGCGTTTGTGCACAACTAATAGGTGAACATAGAGGAACGATGTACAAAGGTTAATGGTTTGGTCGATTGCTATTTCATTTGATTACTCGTATTATTGCACTAGTCATTTGATTACCCGTATTATTGCACTAGTCATTTGATTGTTGTACTTTTACAATTACAGAGCATGAAAAATATAACTAGGATAATTTTCCAAATACCACCCATATATAGATTGGCTGTTAATTAACCATTGATCAATTACCTATGCCTGTAATAGATCTTGGGCTTATCAGGTCCGACCCATCAGCAAAAGATATAGCATTACCAAAGCCGTTGTTGTGTCTTATCTTCCTCAGTCAGTTTAATGCAAGTACATTGTACCATCGGAATGCACCCGCACCTACCTTCATTTGGACCATCTTACTACCTTGCTCAACATAAGCATTCCCTAGCCACCTCCCTTGTGTGAGACCGTGTGTGATAAAGGGAATGTTGCCTAGCATAGATCCCCAACAAATAAAAGTTATTTTGCTCAAATCCCCTATGATTAGGATCCTCATAGATTTACCATAGGACTATAGCCATAGAATGCCTATTTACGAGGCCACCATAGAACCACAGAATAATCAAGTAATGCCTATTTACAAGGCCACCTTAGAACAATAGAATAACCATACAATGTCTATTTACGAGGTCACTGTATAATTAGATTTATAAACTTAATGTCATTTTAAGTTCACTTTTATATTAAGCTTATTTGTTTGTTTATAACCCCATGTTATAATTATATCTGCTTCTAAACCATATTTATTTATTATGGTTCTTTGTGTCTGTATAATCTATCATTGTTTATGGAAAAAATATTTTAGACACTTTTTCTGTCATAACCTATGTCATAATTTTTTGGTACATCTTATCGGTTTTCGCAATTTTCAGTCCAAATTCCCTTTTGTTACACTTTTAGTATTACAGGTAAATTTAGCCCTAAATGCACAGATCCTCTTTTTTATAATTCCAATTGAATCATATTTTCCAACTCCGCAAAATAAAAAGAATCATAATCAATAGCATAAAATTAGGTGCATAAATTAGTCATATAAGTATGCCAATATTACAGATCTAGGCAAATTTTGGGTATAACAAAAAATTTACATAAAACGGTAAAATTAGATGTAGAAAGGTGGAAAGAAAACTAAGAAGATATCTTACAGTATTTAAAAAAAAACTAAATAAAAACAGTAAGAAAAAGATAGAAAAACTGTAAAAGTAACTTATAGAAAGAGATTTAATGAAAAACTATAAATCTATAGAAAAGGAACAAAAATTGTAAATAAAAACTACAGCTATTATAATACTTACTTACCCAAACATATTAAGAACCTAAATTATTACAAAAACTCGACATGGTCACAGCTTTCCTCCGTGGACTTTGTAGATTCCATCTCCAAAAATCGCATATATATTTGTATATGTATATGTGTGTGTATATATATATATGTATGTACGTATATAATGGAGGGGAGTTTGTTAATGGCGACAAGTATTTTTTATCACCTAATTTCGCTTTGCGTGAGTTTCCCCTTCACCATCTATCTTTTATTTCTAGTTGATTTCTTCTGACGAAATATCATTCGTTAACCTTCAATGAAATATCCGTTTTCGTTGATAAGCCTTCTGTTGTTTTTCTATTTTATTTCCGCAAGTAAAACTAGATCTCAGATCTAGAAATTTTGGTGATGATTCTCTTTGCTTCGCATCGTTTGGATCCAATCTTCCCAGTTCAGAATCGCTACTGATTTTAGTAGCGCATTCAAAATTTCTATTCAGTTTTCCATTGGCGGTTACGGGTATTTGCTCGACGATGGAAGATCAAGCCATTTAGGGTTTGGGTTTTGGCAAGTGCCGACGCATCTGGATCCTTCAGTTCCAGATTCCTGTAACCGATCTTTCCGATCATTTGAACGAGTGCTCGTTGCTGGTCAGTTGGGGTGATTAGATAAGATTTATCTTGGTTTTATTGGGGATGTTAGTATTGGTAAGAACCTGTAGTGGGTTTTTGGATGGTAAGATTGAGATCATAGCTTTACACGTTGATTAGCTAATTTCCATTTTGGATTATTACATGCCACTATTTTCTTTTGGCATGTTCTCGTTCCCCCTTTTTAGTATTTCCCTAATAACCTACTAATTTCTGCTCTCTTCTCAATTGGGGTTTTTGTTGGGGCTATTTCTATTCTTCCCCCGCTTTCCTCCTTACATACCCCCACCGATTCACTTTTCCCATTCCCACCCCACTTTTTCCCATTCCCACCCCACTTCGCAGGCTAAATTCGCGGGGGCATTTTAGTAATTTAAAGAGAAAAAATAATAATAGGGGGAGGACAGTGAATAACGGAGGGAGAATAGAAATGGTTTTTTGTTGGATGCAGATGATTTTTATCAAATCCATAAGTGGAAGATTACATATTCATTCGGTTTTGGGGATATGCAGACTTGTTACATACTGTGATGACTATATTATATGGGTTATTATTAATCACACTATATTGTTATTGGATTTCAGCTTCTATATGCACAGATTTGTTCCCAATGTCGAAGGGAGTGGGGATGATACTTTGATGTTTCATTTGTTATCTATGTTGCATACTGATGTTGGCCAAGCTTATTCATAGCTTATAGTAGAATTAAACAAATGGGATGGTCATACTAGTCTCACATGCATCAGTCTTACCATCCGTCCTACAAGTATAAAATATGTCTATGAGAGGCATGAGGCAATGGATTGAGTTCTCTGGTTCTATGCAAGTCCATTCTCTGGAAAGGATGGCGTGCCACTAACTTTGGTAGTTTCTTATGCCAATCTCAGAAGAAGTCCAGCTATTCTTTTCGAAGATCATCCACACCATCTGGATTTAAGTGGGCAAGTATGAGATGCAATGAATAACATATTTGTTTTGATAATGGCTGATTCATATTTCACATTATTTATGGAAGATAGATGCAGTATCAAGATGGGATTTCAGATATGTGCATTCGTTTGGTGCTCAGTTGCCCGAGCAGTTCCGATTCTTCAATGATTTAGAAATTTGCACTTGGATTCTTTGTGATTTTTCAATTCTGGGCCTAAGATTGAATCATAGAGTTGTGAATCATCAACCAGATTTGGTGTCTAGAATTGAATCATTTGGGATTTAGGTGCAGTTACATATATGTAAGGGCTGCTTACTGGTTATTTTTCTTCTGCTGATTACACTGAAGTAAAATGATGTATTGAGTCGTTTTCCGTTTTTTATGGGAGTTAATTGGTTAATGAGAGAAGTGCAGAGTGTTGCATAGCAGCAGGATGGTGGCCTCATCATGGGCTAATATTGGTTAGTTTAGGCTTGTATTTTCATGTTTTCTTTTCACTTTTGCGTATGTAATGGTCAGTATGCTAACTTTCCGCTTGTATGGTTTTTTTTTGTATTAATAAAGTGAACCAATTTTCAAATATATATATCTTTCCCTTAAAATTTAAATTTAGGTTAGGCCTTTCCTTAAAATAAAAGACTATCCTTGGCGGAGATGAGATTATGTTGTGAAGAATGAGGGTGGTATGGAGGTCTATTTATAGGTTAGGCTAAGGATCTTAGACCATTGGATTTATCATATTTAGGCCACTAGGAAAAGGCCACATCAATCCCTATTGGTAAAATAATAATTTTGGCAACTTTCTGGGCAATTTCCCATCAAAAGTTGCTCGGTACGTCAACCTAACCAAGACCCGGTCAACCTTAGGGTTGGCTTGACTCTGGGTTGGGTTGACCCGACATATTTATACATATATATGTCATTTTCAATATATATATATATATATATATATATATATATGTGTGTGTGTGTGTGTGTGTGTGTGTGTGTGTTTATATGTGCCCTGATTTTGATATTGCAATATTTCTCTCATACGAACTCAGATTTTGACAAGTTATACATGAAAATGACCCAAAAATCGTAATAGATGCGATGGATATTTGCGAAAATATTCTTTTTAGCTTCTTTCTTTTATTAATTTCCAAATTAATTTATCTCGTTTATATATTCTTCATGTTAGCTCTGATTTTTACAAACTTTATATGTAAATTGATTAGAAAATTTCCATCGACATAATGAGGCAACTTGCATAGCTAAATTCTGATATTTTCACCCACTTATTATTTTACTAATTAATTTGTTAATTAATTTGAAATAGCCCATCCCGAATGCGCCTAAATTCCGACCTAGAAAAGGCATATCGGAACTTAGAACCATTCTAAACGGATCGTTTGTTCCTATAGGGAATAGTAAAGGCAGATACCATATAGCAATCTAAAAAAAATTAGAATCTCACACAGCGGAAAGGATAAAATATAATATCTTAAAAGTAGATGTACCATAAATAAAACCATTATGTCAAATAAAACAACTCTCAGTAGATAATAGGTACATCAATAATTATCCCAAGTACATAATGATGATAACAACAATAATAGTTCTATTGCCATAAATAACTAAGCCTCCAACGTAGGGCTTTACCTCCAAGCAATTACTAATCGTCACTGATTCAAGGTCCTCACGTAATAACCTGTTTATGTTAAGAGGAGAGAGGTCAAAACACAAAGTTCTATTGAATGAAAACCATATAAGTTTAGGAATAACTATTTCCTATATTTAGTAGTGTAAATCCTTCATATTATATCTAAGCAAACAAACATACACAAATGAACATACAAGGTAGACGTCCTTACAGTCACTTAAGCCTCTATGTAAATCTAAGGATGGACCTCCTTACAAACACTTAATACACCACAAACTAGTCTAAGGGCGGACATACTTACAATCACTTAATACCCCCACGAGGCGGGCTATACCTTGTAACCTAAGGCCATTTCCTAATTTATTAAGGGTGGACATCTCTAAAGTCAATTAATACCCGATGGAGGACCTCTGGCCACTTAAGACCTTATCTCTAATATCAACGTCACAAAATATGTACTCTCTTTGCCGGTCGAGAAATAGTAATGGACACTTACCACCAGGTTTAGGTAGGAACATAACTTCTTTTAAGACCCACTTGGAAGACCATCTTGTTGTTATCTATCTTTCCCTATGGTTGAACTCCTAGTTACTTAACAGTTCCCTTAGACGTTGATTCCTTTAGGCCTTTCAAATATATATGTCGTCCCTATGTCAGCCCTCGTTAAGCCCCTAGATAAGAAGCTGGCATTACTTAGTGAACTACCTTACTCATACGATATCGTCTATAAAGACCATTTAATACCTTATTGAGAGAACGGTGGACCCAATAACCACTTAAAATCTCAAAGGGTGGATCCCATGACTTGGGTCCAAAACCAAAGAGTGAACTTTAGGAATGGACCTAGTCCTAGCCACTTAACACCCAACAAGAAGCAGGTCAGCCACTTAATACATTTCCTAAGGCAGGCCTACTTTACACACAAATACACACACACACACTAGACATCTCACATTAAGCCGGCCATTTGTAGATATTGGATTTGCCAGGCGGTTCCGGGCGGGCTTCTACTAAAAGTTGGGCCTAACCTTGCATCATAGTGTAATAATTATAATGGCCCATGGCACTTAGAACCCTGAGACGACCCCAAACCCCGTACTGACGGCGGCAAGGGTAATCTGTGGAATATAACACATAAACAGATAATAGCAAAACAGAATTAAATAAACACACCAGATAATGAACAATAGAATATACTGGATAAAAGTAATCATCATAGTTACACAGTATACAGGATCATACTTAGTAAAAATACAGTTCAGCTATACATAAATGTCTACAGCGGAAAACAAACATAATACGTACAATAAGAGCTGAACAGCATAAAAAGAGATAAATGATAGAATCCATCTTCAGCTCCAGCTATCCAGAAAGAACCAGCTAAACCTGAATACAAGGCTGCCCGTGTAGAAAAAGGGGCACCCGAGTTTGAAAGTGAAACAAACTACGAGTCAGTCATGGGACTGGTATGAGAAATTTACTCAACACATACATAATATGGCCAATCACAGGACCACGCCACTTTCGTGAAACGGGTTTACTCCATTGGATTGCCAGTGCTTTAAAACAAATCTTTCTTTTAAACATTGCAATGGTTTTTATAAAAAATGAAGCCATTATAAGAATCAGTTCCCATCACACAATGCAACGCAAACCGGAGGATAGAGTTTTACCTTATAACGGCCAAAATATGCTTGATACGAATAAAACAAAGGCAATTGATATTATTGCTAGTGTTTATATGTTTTGAAAACAGTTTCAAATCATAACTATCAATCATAGACGGCATGGGTACCATATATCATGTCTCCATATATATATACAATCAAAACCGCACGATGTCTTATTTGGAAATTGGATTTCCGTCATGAACCAAGGCAAAAGATAGTCCTTACCGACTTCGAGACAATCTAGCCCATGTCTCAGGGCCCAGATTCAGGTGGGCCCTTGGATTGTCAGGGCCGGTCCACCGATGTGGATTATTATGCCTGAACACTACGTTTCTCCGCCTTATGGGGCGTAAACGAGCCAACGAATGGCTCCATCGGTCCCGAATCGACCGATATATCCAAGGCGCCTCGCAACAGTAACAACCACATAGGTGAAAAGCATATAAATGTTAGGGCTGGTAGGTCACTGACACCACCCTAGCTAGAAAGAAACGCATGCCCTCCCTGAGGTCCTTCTCCCATTTCTGGTTCATACCGGGTGTGAGGCTCGCGAATTCACATTATACACAAAGCTACGCCACACAGGCGAGGCTTTGATCATCACCACAAGACTTTGCTTTTCAACAGAAGCCCTGATCACTACATCTTAGCATGCCACGCAGGCAATTCATGCCATGCGACTGATGTCCATCGATATACAACCTCTGAGCTCGTGCGTTTCAGAGAAGGGCGTTAAGCAAAAGAATAAATTCTCCACCGCCAAACAGATGTATATTTAATAGAGATCAATCAACACAGAATAAAATCCAATGTCAGACACACAGTCCATTTACAAGTTCGTTCTGGGTCTGAACGAAACCGGAGGCACTAAATACCTCGCTAACCCATCGATCACCACGTACGTCTGGACAATCACCACTCATTATCCATATTTCGGGATGCCTCCCAATCAGGACCTCGGTTACCATCCAAACGAGGTGAAGATCTCCGGTCTTCGACCACCGTCTTCATCTTCGATTAATTATCGTCGATTCAGTTATTCAGAATGTGATAAACCCGGTCTTTCTGAGCAACTCGTGTATATAATAAACGAGTGCAACACTAACATATACAAGCAGCATTTCAATTCATTAGTCACTAACCGTCAATCAGTAAGAGAATGATTTCCCAAATATTAACCCCGAAGGCCGAAACCAACATCAGATCAACACCCAGGAAACCATTAGTCTTAGCCAACCTTCAGTTAATTTCTAAATCACATCCATATCGTTTATAATATTTTATAACGACTTATCGCTATTTTATTTATTTTTAAAATAGCCATTTATTTCAAACAACGCTTCGGGCCATAACGCGGCCGTGGCGCTGTTTTTATTCAGATTTGATTTACACATATATGAAAATCTAACCGTTGGATCTTTACAAAATTTACATCATTAGAAAGATCTTTTCAAAACGAATCCAACAGTTCCAGTTTCGGGAAATTCCGACGGTCGGATCTCCCGGTATAATTGTTTGAATTTTCGATTTCAAAATACGAACTGCAGCGTCGTTATTCGATTATATATATATATATATATATATATATATATATAATCGTTTTTGGCGCTGTTTTTCTTCAGATTTGAATTAAACATTCCAGACAATCTAACCGTTGGATTTTTACAAAGTTGGTGCCGTTGGAAAGATTTTTCCAAAGCGGACCCAACGGTTGCGATTTCAGGAAAACCGATGGTCGGATCACCCGGTATAATCGTTTGAAATCACAGTTTCAAAACACGAACTGCACGGCCACGTATCGTTTTAATTTTATTTATATTTATATAAATATAGTTCGTTCAAAAATTCCTACATTGATTCCACTTCAAATATTTCACTAACGCCTTTAAATTTTGGAAAATTTCGCCATAACCTCCTTTGTACGGGAGGGGCTGGGAAAATTCCCAAATAGCCACATGGGCGTCTCATGTCAAAAAGAAAAAGAAAAAGCCTAGCGGCTAGCCAACAGGCTCATAAAATCATCACCCAAACAAAACAGTAAATGTGTACCTATTTGTCGGGCACAAAATTTTATTCCTCTTCTCTAGCCACTTTGCTATAACCTGTTCAATAAATATGCATATACATATATACAGTTCTTATCACTTATCATTTTCCACTCAACTTCATATTTGATTCCATTTGGTTTAAAAACACCATTCATTCTAATGTTGCATGCATAGGCAAAAATCATATCATTAGCTAATTAATGAATATTTCAACTCATGCATATTTATTTGAACGAGTTGCTATTTTTAACACTTCACATTTCAACAATTCATGTATATAATAAAAATGTGATTTTTATTGTAAAACAATTCATTTCAAAACACTATTATTTTATATAGTTTATATAGGTGATAAAAATAGGATTTTTATTGTAAAACAATTTATTTCAAAATTGGATTATTTTACATAGCTCATATAGATGAAAAAAGGTGATTTTTATTATAAAACAATTTATTTCAAAATACGAATACCATTCAACACATGAATTTCAATTCAACGAATGAATATCGATTCAACGCATGAAGGTTTTCTATAGTTTCTATATATGGATAAAAATGTGATTTTTATATTTAAAACACGAATACCATTCAACACATGAATTTCTAATCAACGAATGAATATCGATTCAACACATGAAGGTTCTCTATATACGAATAAATATAGTTTCAACAAATGAAAATAACTCATACACATGAATATAATTCAAAATTTTGGCAGCATAACGACATGGTAGTTAAACCGGGACCGTCCCTAGTACGGCTCCTCGCTCTACCTTAAAACCTCGCGGTTTTTGACAATGGGGATCATGCATCTAGTTCGCACACAGGCGGCATGTATATATTTATTTCATTTCCACAAACTAATCCTATATGGTTTCAACCAAATATTTCTCGACCACAAACGGGTATTTTTCAACCACAATCAATCAATATCAACCACAAACAATCCCAAACAACCATTCGCTATCAATCAATTTTCACTCCAATCACAATAATAAATATCGTCCATGGTTTGTGGACGAGGGGCGTATATATATATATTTATATATAGTAGTTCACTTCTATTTCAACACATATATAATTTTTACAATGCATATATAACTTATACATCGAACGTACAACTTATACAACGCTTATACATGAGGTGTACAATGCTTACATAGCCCATACATCGACTATATAATTTATACATCGTCGTTTTCCATATCGTTTATAAATTAGAAATCTCACCTTGGGTTCGACTCCACCAAAAATAGCAGAAGGCTCAGAAAAATACGCGGTCTCTTCTAAAATGTAGAATGCGTCAACACGAGTCCACAGTCTCTTGTTTCACGAAATTTCGTCTAGAAACGAAAAAGGTATGATTTTTACAAGGTTTGCAACACTTAAAAGTGTAAAAATCAGTTTAAAATACATTAGCCGTATACCTGTTTTTTTCTTTGAAACTAGGTTTTCGATTTTTGTTGAATCCGTGAATCGTGGTGAAGATCAGAGGGTGTGACGTGGAAGAGGGGGGCGTGGCGCTCCTGGCGATGGTCGGGGCTTCAGATCCGATCGCCTCCGGCGATCTCGGCGTCGACTGGAAGTCGACGACTTTGGAAGCGTCGTTCTTGACGCTGGCGAAGGGAGAGAGGGTGGGGGTTGGTCGGATTTGTAGCGGGAGAGGAGGCGGATCGGGTTTGGGTGGTGGCGGCGGCTCTGGTGGCCTGTAGCGGCGGCGATGTGGCCTGGAAGGCTCGAACGACGAGAACCGTCGGTCGCTGAAGAGAAAAGGGGTTTTTCGTGATTTTTATATTTTTAAAATAATGAATTAAAAAAATCTGATCGGCCAGGTTTTATTAAAAAATTTAAATAGTGTTTTTACAAACGGACGCCAATTCAAACCCAACGACTGTCGCCCCTAGCGTTTTACCCCCATTTCGAACACAATGGGATATGTTTCGAAGGCCCATTCGAATGTTTCAGTCAGTTTTCCTTCAGATCAAAGTATAAAACATTCAATATTTAATTTGAACGAACATTTCAATTTGCCAGGGCCAAAAACTGATTCGAAAAATTCCAGAAAATTAATCTAGCTATGTTTTGATGATACGGTCCCAACAAAACTAGTTTCGTCGAATTTTGAGACCGTTTGCAAAAAGGCCCATTTTTGGTCGATCCAATTTAACTGCAATTGACCAAAACACATTTTCCCTTGCCACGCTCACATACTAGCTTCAAAAATTATGAAATTTGAAACCTAGCAATAACTTCACACCCCGGATCCAACAAAAGTGGTTTCGTCGAATTCCGAGGTCGTATGCAAAATAGCCAATTTCATAGGCTTTATAAATTCCATAGCGACCTTTCTGAAAATTCATTCGGCCATAACTTTTGCTTTTCGCTATGAAAATTCGATTTTTCAGATTCGTTAGAAAGGTATTCACTAACAGATTTAAATATTTTTGGTTTCGCTAAAATCCGTTTTGTTTTACACCCGGTACAGTCCGACAAAGTTTGAATTCAATTTTTGAAACTACAACGCCATTTCAGGTCTTGTTTATAATTATAATTAATTATATTCGTTTTCAAATGTCGATTCAAACTCCGTTTTTCATCTCTATTATTTAAAATATTTATTTTAAATATTTAAAATCCATTATTTTAGCCAATTTAAAATTTTTAAATTGGTTCAGATTTTCTGGGTCATTACAATCTCCCCCACTTAAAACTTTTCGTCCCCGAAAAGGAACAAAATCGAAAGTGGTTTGATTAATCAGCAATCACACAACACAACAACCAATCCAATTGCTTTCAACCTTTCAAAAATATACTTATCAATTTCTATACTCTTTTTAAATCATTCAGGCTATAGAATTTTAAAAGTGCACATCCATGGAAAGAAAATAACAACAGAGTAGAGAATTAAATGGTAATGCAGAGTATGGTAAATATAGCTTGCACCGGAATCAATCAGAGATATCCACTCGGCATCTAGGATAAGCTTTATGAATGCTCTCCTCAGTTTCCCAAGTACAATCTCGCGGATCTCCACTCCATTGCACTTTGACTAAGTGAACCTTCTTGTTCATCAGCTCTTTGGTTTCTTTGCCGATAATCTTTAGCGGCTCTCTTCTCACAGCTAATTCTGGAGTAATTTCAATATCCCGTTGAGCTGCTTCTTCCACGATCAAGTCTGAATCATGAACGTGCTTTCGAAGTTGAGATATGTGAAATACATCATGAACTCCAGGCAACCAATCAGGCAATTTGACCCTATAAGCGAGAGTTCCGATCCGTTCCAAAATAGAAAACGGACCAATGAATTTGGGCGCCAACTTTCCAGTTTTACCGAACCGGATAACTCCTCTCATCGGCGATACTTTCAAATATACATAGTCGCTAACAGCAAAGGATATATCTCTGCTTCTCCTATCGGCATAACTCTTTTGTCGGCTTTGAGCGGCCAGTAATCGTTTCTTGATAAAATCGACTTTGTCGGCAGCTTCTCGGATCATATCGGGACCCAACACAAGTCTATTACCTGGTTCGACCCAACAAGCAGGGGATCGACACAGTCTACCATACAATGCTTCGAATGGTGACATTGTCAGACTCGCCTGGTAGCTATTGTTATAAGAGAATTCAGCCAAATGCAGATGGTCTTCCCATGATCCACCGAAATCTATAACACAAGCCCGCAATAGATCTTCTAAAATACGATTCACCCTCTCAGTCTGACCATCTGTCTGAGGATGATAAGCGGTGCTTAAGTTCAACTTCGTTCCCAACTCTACTTGAAACGCTTCCTAGAATTTGCTAGTGAATATTGTATCTCTATCACTGACTATACTGAGCAGCACTCCACGTAGTCTAACTATTTCCCTGAAGTATATTTGCGCCAGACTCTGAGCAGTTCTGTTTGATCTGACAGGTATGAAATGGGCGGTCTTCGTGAAGCGATCTACGATCACCCAAATACTGTCATTTCCTTTTCTGGTTCTGGGCAGACCATCAATGAAATCCATAGAAATATGTTCCCACTTCCATCCAGGAATGTCCAGCGGTTGCAATAATCCAGCCAGTTTCTGTTGGTCGCTTTTGACTAGCTGGCAAGTAGGGCATCGGCCAACATATATTGAAACGTCCCTCTTCATCGACTTCCACCAGAAAGTGTGTTTGATGTCATTATACATTTTGCTTACTCCTGGATGGATACTGAGTTTTGACTTATGGAATTCATCCAGTACTTCCTTTCGAAGCTCAGGAATGTTAGGGACACAGATTCAACCTTTGAGCCTTAGAATTCCATCATTATCAACTTGAAAACTCGAGGGTTCGCCTTGTTGAATTATCCCTCTGATCTTCTGAATGAAGTAATCATCCTTCTGAAATATCCTTAATAACAGAATCCCACCAGAACAAAGCTTCATCTTTGAGTGCCCAGGAGGCCAGTAATCTTTTCTGGTCATCCCTCAGCTTTAAACCATCAAAGATCTTTTCAGCCGAACGAATCCAAGCCTGTGTCTTCATAATAGATTCTTCACCAGAGAACGGTATTCCACCCATAATTCGATATTTGATTAATAGGGCCTCAATATCCGGTTATGTATTCCTTCTGTTTCCGACACTTATTTTCTAGTACTTCTGCAAACAGCATATCAAGTGTCAGGTCACAGAAAAGATAATTTAAAATATAGAAACAAATACTACAATGTAAATGTGTCTATCGAGGTGCTATTTCATTCTGCTTTACTCATACTAGGATATTTCTGATCCTTTCTGTATTGAGTTGCCCGTCCTAGAACACTACTGGTTCTATTTCTGACGAGTTCGTTAATATGTTTTATCCCAGAACTAAGCTTAACCAAAGCTCTGATACCAAATGAGACGACCCCAAACCCCGTACTGACGGCGGCAAGGGTAATCCGTGGAATATAACACATAAACAGATAATAGCAGAACAAAATTAAATAAACACCAGATAATGAATAACAGAATATACTGGATAAAAGTAATCATCAGAGTTACACAGTATACAGGATCATACTTAGTAAAAATACAGTTCAGCTATACATAAATGTCTACAGCGGAAAACAAACATAATATGTACAATAGGAGCTGAACAGCATAAAAAGAGATAAATGATAGAATCCATCTTCAGCTCCAGCTATCCAGAAAGAACCAGCTAAACTGAATACAAGGCTGCCCGTGTAGAAAAAGGGGCACCCGAGTTTGAAAGTGAAACAAACTACGAGTCAGTCATGGGACTGGTATGAGAAATCTACTCAACATATACATAATATGGCCAATCACAGGACCACGCCACTTTCGTGGAACGGGTTTACTCCATTGGATTGCCAGTGCTTTAAAACAAATCTTTCTTTTAAACCTCGCAATGCTTTATTTAAAAAATGAAGCCATTATAAGACTCAGTTCCCATCACACAATGCAACGCAAACCGGAGGATAGAGTTTTACCTTATAACGGCCAAAATATGCTTGATACGAATAAAACAAAGGCAATTGATATTATTGCTAGTGTTTATATGTTTTGAAAATAGTTTCAAATCATAACTATCAATCATAGATGGCATGGGTACCATATATCATGTCGCCATATATATATACAATCAAAACCGCACGATGTCGTAGTTGGAAATTGGATTTCCGTCATGAACCAAGGCAAAAGATAGTCCTTACCGACTTCGAGACAATCTAGTCCATGTCTCAGGGCCCAGACTCAGGTGGGCCCTTGGATCGTCAGGGTCGGTCCACCGATGTGGATTATTTTGCCTGAACACTACGTTTCTCCGCCCTATGGGGCGTAAACGTGCCAATGAATGGCTCCATCGGTCCCGGATCGACCGATATATCCGAGGCGCCTCGCAACAGCAACAACCACACAGGTGAAAAGTATATAAATGTCAGGGCTGGTAGGTCACTGACACCACCCTAGCTAGAAAGAAACGCATGCCCTCCCTGAGGTCCTCCCGTTTCTGGTTCATACCGGGGTGTGAGGCTCGCGAATTCACATTATACACAAAGCTACGCCACACAGGCGGGGCTTTGATCATCACCACAAGACTTTGCTTTTCAACAGAAGCCCTGATCACTGCATCTTAGCATGCCACACAGGCAATTCATGCCATGCGACTGATGTCCATCGATATACAACCTCTGAGCTCGTGCGTTTCATAGAAGGGAGTTAAGCAAAAAAATAAATTCTCCACCGCCAAACAGATGTATATTTAATAGAGATCAATCAACACAGAATAAAATCCAATGTCAGACACACAGTCCATTTACAAGTCCGTTCTGGGTCTGAACGAAACCGGAGGCACTAAATACCTCGCTAACCCATCGATCACCACGTACGTCTGGACGATCACCACTCATTATCCATATTTCGGGTTGCCTCCCAATCAGGACCTCGGTTACCATCCAAACGAGGTGAAGATCTCCGGTCTTCGACCACCGTCTTCATCTTCGATTATTTATCGTCGATTCAGTTATTCAGAATGGGATAAACCCGGTCTTTCTGAGCAACTCGTGTATATAATAAACAAGTGCAACACTAACATATACACGCAGCATTTCAATTCATTAGTCACTAACCGTCAATCAGTAAGAGAATGATTTCCCAAATATTAACCCCGAAGGCCGAAACCAACATCAGATCAACACCCAGGAAACCATTCGTCTTAGCCAACCTTCAGTTAATTTCTAAATCACATCCATATCGTTTATAATATTTTATAATGATTTATCGCTATTTTATTTATTTTTAAAATAGCCATTTATTTCAAACAACGCTTCGGGCCATAACGCGACCGTGGCGCTGTATTTCTTCAGATTTGATTTACACATATCTGAAAATCTAACCGTTGGATCTTTACAAAATTTACATCATTAGAAAGATCTTTTCAAAACGAATCTAACAGTTCCAGTTTCGGGAGATTCCGATGGTCGGATCTCCCGGTATAATCGTTTGAATTTTCGATTTCAAAATACGAACTGCAGCGTCGTTATTCGATTAATTATAATTATATATATATATATAAATATAATCGTTTCTGGCGTTATTTTTCTTCATATTTGAATTAAACATTCCAGACAATCTAACCATTGGATTTTTACAAAGTTGGTGCCGTTGGAAAGATTTTTCCAAAGCGGACCCAACGGTTGCGATTTCAGGAAAACCCGATGGTCGGATCTCCCAGTATAATCGTTTGAAATCACGGTTTCAAAACACGAACTACACGGCCATGTTTCGTTTTAATTTTATTTATATTTATATATTTATATAAATATAGTTCGTTCAAAAATTCCTACATTGATTCCACTTCAAATATTTCACTAACGCCTTTAAATTTTGGAAAATTTCGCCATAACCCCCTTTGTACGGGAGGGGCTGGGAAAATTCCCAAATAGCCACATGGGCGTCTCATGTCAAAGAAAAAGCCAAGCGGCTAGCCAACAGGCTCGTAAAATCATCACCCAAACAAAACAGTAAATGTGTACCTATTTGTCGGGCACAAAATTTTATTCCTCTTCTCTAGCCACTTTGCTATAACCTGTTCAATAAATATGCATGTACATATATACAGTTCTTATCACTTATCATTTTCCACTCAACTTCATATTTAATTCCATTTGGTTTAGAAACACCATTCATTCTAATGTTGCATGCATAGGCAAAAATCATATCATTAGCTAATTAATGAATATTTCAACTCATGCATATTTATTTGAACGAGTTGCTATTTTTAACACTTCACATTTCAACAATTCATGTATATAATAAAAATGTGATTTTTATTGTAAAACAATTCATTTCAAAACACTATTATTTTATATAGTTTATATAGGTGATAAAAATAGGATTTTTATTGTAAAACAATTTATTTCAAAACCGGATTATTTTACATAGCTCATATAGATGAAAAAAGGTGATTTTTATTATAAAACAATTTATTTCAAAATATGAATACCATTCAACACATGAATTTCAATTCAACGAATGAATATCGATTCAACACATGAAGGTTTTCTATAGTTTCTATATATTGATAAAAATTTGATTTTTATATTTAAAACACGAATACCATTCAACACATGAATTTCTAATCAACGAATGAATATCGATTCAACACATAAAGGTTTTCTATATACGAATAAATATAGTTTCAGCAAATGAATATAATTCAAACACATGAATATTATTCAAAATTTCGGCAGCATAACGGAAGAGTAGTTAAAACCGGGACCGTCCCTAGTACGGCTCCGCGCTCTACCTTAAAACCTCGCGGTTTTTGACAATGGGGATCATGCATCTAGTTCGCACGCAGGCGGCATGTATATATTTATTTCATTTCCACAAACTAATCCTATGTGGTTTCAACCAAATATTTCTCAACCACAAACGGGTATTTTTCAACCACAATCAATCAATATCAACCACAAACAATCCCAAACAACCATTCGCTATCAATCAATTTTCACTCCAATCACAACTAATAAATATCGTCCATGGTTTGTGGACGAGGGGGGTATATATATATATATATATATATATATATATATAGCAATTCACTTCTATTTCAACACATATATAATTTTTACAACGCATATATAACTTATACATCGAACGTACAACTTATACAACGCTTATACATGAGGTGTACAACGCTTATATAACCCATACATCGACTATATAATTTATACATCGTCGTTTTCCATATCGTTTATAAATTAGAAATCTCACCTTGGGTTTCACTCCACCAAAAATAACAGAAGGCTCAGAAAAATACGCGGTCTCTTCTAAAATGTAGAAGGCCTGCACACGAGTCCACTGTCTCTTGTTTCACTGAATTTCGTCTAGAAACTAAAAAGATATGATTTTTACAAGGTTTGCAACACTTAAAAGTGTAAAAATAAGTTTAAAATAGATTAGCCGTATACCTGTTTTTTTCTTTGAAACTAGGTTTTCGGTTTTTGTCGAATCTGTGAATCGTGGTGAAGATCAGAGGGTGCGACGTGGAAGAGGGGGGCGTGGCGCTCCTGGCGATGGTCGGGGCTTCAGATCCGATCGCCTCTGGCGATCTCGGCGTCGACTGGAAGTCGACGACTTTGGAGGCGTCGTTCTCGACGCTGGCGAAGGGAGAGAGGGTGGGGGTTGGTCGGATTTGTAGCGGGGGAGGAGGCGGATCGGGTTTGGGTGGTGGCGGCGGCTCTGGTGGCCTGTAGCGGCGGCGATGTGGCCTAGAAGGCTCGAACGACGAGAACCGTCGGTCGCTGAAGAGAAAAGGGGTTTTTCGTGATTTTTATATTTTTAAAATAATGAATTAAAAAAATCTGATTGGCCAGGTTTTATTAAAAAAATTAAATAGTGTTTTTACAAACGGACGCCAATTCAAACCCAACGACTGTCGCCCCTAGCGTTTTACCCCCATTTCGAACACAATGGGATATGTTTCGAAGGCCCATTCGAATGTTTCAGTCAGTTTTCCTTCAGATCAAAGTATAAAACATTCAATATTTAATTTGAACGAACATTTCAATTTGCCAGGGCCAAAAACTGATTCGAAAAATTCCAGAAAATTAATCTAGCTATGTTTTGATGATACGGTCCCAACAAAACTAGTTTCGTCGAATTTTGAGACCGTTTGCAAAAAGGCCCATTTTTGGTCGATCCAATTTAACTACAATTGACCAAAACACATTTTCCCTTGCCACGCTCACATACTAGCTTCAAAAATTATGAAATTTGAAACCTAGCAATAACTTCACACCCCGGATCCAACAAAAGTGTTTTCGTCGAATTCCGTGGTCATATGCAAAATGGCCAATTTCACGGGCTATATAAATTCCATAGCGACCTTTCTGAAAATTCATTCGGCCATAACTTTTGCTTTCCGCTATGAAAATTCGATTTTTCAGATTTGTTAGAAAGGTATTCGCTAACAGATTTAAATATTTTTGGTTTCGCTAAAATCCGTTTTGTTTTGCACCCGGTACAGTCCGACAAAGTTTGAATTCAATTTTTGAAACTGCAACGCCATTTCAGGCCTTGTTTATAATTATAATTAATTATATTTGTTTTCAAATGTCGATTCAAACTCCGTTTTTCATCTCTATTATTTAAAATATTTATTTTAAATATTTAAAATCCATTATTTTAGCCAATTTAAAATTTTTAAATTGGTTCAGATTTTCTGGGTCGTTACAAACCCTCACATTAACCAGTCTTACTTGTAGACGTTGGATATGCCGGTTGGTCCTGGGCAGGCTTCTACTACAAGTAATGGTTAACCTCGTGTCTATGTATCAATAATTGTAATTAAAGCCATTTACTCACACAAATGCATACAAATTCCCGTATGGACATTCAAATTCTATTTCCTAATTTAAATGTGTTTAATACACACTTAATACGCATTAATATTAAGCTTAATACGCTATAAATATATGAATAAATAGGTCTGAATTATGCGAACGAGAATAACAACCTAATTATGTTTGAAATGTCAATCCTAACAATCCCAATTATGGTATACAAGGTAATTTCCTTATCAATTAACTTGATCCAACATGTATTCTCAATTAAGGGTAAAAAGAAAAGGGGAAATAATAACACATATGAATAAAAATTGCAACCTGGGCTTGAATAGTTATTTAAATAATATAAATATAAAAAAGATGCAATAAATCCAACTACATATGAAAAAACATTTTCTTTCGGTGATGCTTCACTTTTATATTTATATTATATACAAAAAAAAAGATAATACATTATAAACAATACGTTCAAACCAATCTATTTGAAATAGACATTTAAACCTATTAATTTACAATAAACACATCTTATGATTTTAGCGCACAAACATATATGAACACAAAATAAGAACTAAGTGAATTAGAATCAAATTCTAAGAATTTCACAACATCCTAAACCTGAATTCCCATTATCCAAACAACACAAACCTAAATACAACACTTTTGATTGACCGTATTAGCGATAAATACAAAAAGCATACAACAGCGATAGAATAAGAAGCAAATGGATTTTCTCTAGATCGGGTGATAATACCCCTAATGGGAATGACCCACTTAACCATGTTGCCTCTTGGATTTCTGTAATTTCCCGGTTGATGAGACTTGAGGTCACGATTACCTTTCAGAACAACACATTCCATCTTTGAATGCCACATTATCAGGTCCGTCAAATCACCAATTGACGTCCACAAATACACTATGATGTTAAGCTAAGAGAATAAGTTTTCCATCACCAAACTTGGTATATTTGTAAAACTCAACGTACATGATCTTAGGAAATACTCTGTCAGACATCCGTCTGTACTAGTTCGTTCTGGGACTGAACGAACTAAAGATACCTCAGAACAAGAGGTTTTCTGCCACGGATTTAATTTGGTAATTAACTAGAGACATCAGCGAGCAAATCTCTTGCTCTGAAGATCTATGTCTTCAGTTAATCTCTTAGGATACCTACATTGTTAGTTCTCGAACACAAAATTGGCTCGAAGTGGTTTTGGGTCTAATCCTCATCCCAGTCTCTTCGATCTAACATAGACAACGATTCAAAACCATTCTTTAAAACCCTTTCATTGATTTAAAATCGATTTTATACACTTTACTCAACAAACCTCTTTGTTTTTCATTACTTGACAAACAATACTCATATACTTATTGGGATTTTGATTGTCCTAATTTTGTTTTTAATATGGTTTTAAGGATTTTTGTTTTTGATTGTCCTAATTCTTTCAATAGTTGTGTTGATTATCGGGATTCTTATAGATTTGTTTATAATGTTAATAAAAGATACATATTAGATTCTTTAGTCACTATCATAAGTTGGTTCATTTGGTTTGAAAGAAATCAGAGATCCTTTCATTCAAATTCTGTTTCTACGGATAATTTAATTATTAAATATGTTTATTTTAGTTTGGATTGGATGTCTAATTAACATTACAAGCTATTCGGGAAATTGGGCTTTGAGAGTTTTTTGAGTAAGGTTAGATTTAATTTGAATCTATTTATTAGAGTTAGCAGTTTTTTTCGTATTAGATATCGCATTGGTTGTTAATTTCTTTTATCAAGTTTTTTCCATTGTATTTTTTCTTCTACACATATATGTATGGTATATACATATGTATGAATATGTATATACATGCCTATATAATATATATATATATATCCATACATATATATTTCCATATATATATATATGTGTGACAAATTACTAATAATTTGTTGAGATTTACGCAGATTCAGGTTGTTGATAAGGAGGAAGAGCTTAGCGGATAGCTAGATGGATTGGTTGCAGTTGTTGTGGGGGCTGTTTTTTATAGTTAGTCTTAGAGTGTTGTATTTGGTTGTTTTTTAACTTATGGTTGTATCGATGTGTTTTGTTTGTATTGGAGTATATATACATTAATATCGGGTGGTGGCCTTGCCGGAATTCGATATTGAAGTATGATGGGCGGTGATTTATCCGAAGCTCATCTATCTACCTCCTCTACATTTATATAGCAGAGTATGGTTTTATGTAGTCGGATTTTGTATTTTTTGGCTATACATATATGTGTGTGTGGGCGCGCGCGCTCTCTTCTTTTCAGAAGATCACACATTTTGTTTTTCAAAAAAACAAACTTGAAAACAACAATGGTGTTCAGGATTATAATGCCAGTTAGATACTCTGTGATCTCAAGATCGCCTGGTTGGGAACCATGAAATAATTGCGCTCTTGATCATGGGAAAGACAACGTGATTAACAGAAGAGGCTAACCAGTTCAAACATAAGCGGAAAAGTGATAGTTTGCATGGTTGAAACAGAGGTTGGAGAAATGACAGGCTATAACCGAGGATAAACATGATTTGATCCCCAGAGCGTGCCACTGATGGAGACTATGAGGTTATAATGAAGTGTTTTTCCATTAATAAAAGAACGCTCGGCTTCCAAAGCATATTGATGTTCCTCATAATAAGAGAATCTGAAAAGGTACATGGTATCAATGTATGGCAAATTCTATTTCAACCACCATTTTAGATAGCAGCCCCCCAAATCATGAAATAATCAGTAAACCCACAAATTTAGTTAGTAGCCCCCCGTTTTTTTTAAAAAAAAAACAAAAATACCCTTCCACGTAGGGGGACTACGTGATTTTTTACTGTACCTCGTAGTTGCCCTACGTGGTTCATTAAAGTACCACGTAGACGATCTCCGTGGTTCATTCATGGTCCACGTAGACATACTACGAGGTACACCAAAAAACCACGTAATGCAACTACGAGGTGTTCAAAAAATTGAAAAAAAATATAACAGTAAAAGGACAGTTTTGTCATCGTATTTTTTTGATAAAATGGGGGGCTACTAACTAATTATGTGGGTTGAAATAGAATTTGCCTCAATGTATATGATATGAAGGTCCCCCCGAAGATTCCAAATGTGTTGTAGGATGGATTTAGCATTTTGAATAGTTTGAAGGGGGTCCATGAAGAATCCAACCAAGAAACCAGCACAGAATTCATTAATAGTATTAAAACCTAAGGCGAGGTTGCAAAATACTGTTTACCTCTTGAATGTCCAAATCATAGGGGAGTATTTGCCAATGTTACAATGGAGGGTAATGAATAGGGATGACTAGGGTTTGGATTCATACGTGGCAGTGGGGCGAGTAGAAATGCATGGATCCAAACAAAAATGACATCCCGTTCTGGCTTGATCAGTAACGATTTTTTCCTTAGTGGCATTTATACAAAAACCTAAAGTGCACAAAGCTGAAATATCTGAATAAGAGGCAACAACACTAGTTCTCACATCCAACCCAGCCACATCATACCATTACCAACTCTCAGCAAATTATATACATTTGCGGCAACACAAAAAACATTCACCTAAAGTGGCACATCACTGATATTAATGCCAGTGGATTCTTCATTAGCTTATCAATTAAGTGGTCCAAATGAGTTTGCACCAGTCACACAAATGTGACAGACTTATGATAATGGAGGAAAAACAGTGAATAATACAACAGAAAGCCAAGATGGGGGGAGAGATTTGTGTAGAGGCTAACCAAATCTTGTGCAGACAGAGGGTATCAAGCTAGTGGGGCGCTGCTTGCGAGCCACGGGGAAGAAGTAGCAACGATGAGGGAAGTTAGGAGGAGAAGGGAGCATAGAAAGGCAGCGTAATAAACTTAATAGCCAATGTCGTTAACCAGATCATGTTTTTCTTACTAATCTTTTGGAAATAGTTCTAGAAAATTGATAATTATTTGAATCAAAAATGTCACAAACACTCAAAGGAATTATGTTGGAAATAAAAATATAGAAAAAAAATAGGCAAAGAGAAAACAACGATTTATAGTGATTCAACAAGTTTTGCTCTGCTCCCACTTAAAAAAAATAAAGGGGGTCAATAAGATGATTTATATGTTAAATAAGATGATTAAAATAATTCATTTTAATAAGATGATTTATGTGTTAAATAATTCATTTTAACATAAACATAGCCTAATTATCTTATGGTAAATTACGCTTAGGCCTTAATGGGTTTCCTTAAGTCCATTAATAAGTAATTAGAGGGGGAAGGACCTAGAAAAGAAGAATACTATGCTTATTTTTTTCTGTAGCATCTTCTTCTCCAAAACAAAAGCACACATCAAAAGAAAATTAAGAAAAACTTTCCCTACACACTCAAATCTCTACTTCAAACTTAAATTAGAACCTTAAAATAAGTTTCAAAACCAAACTACAAGGAGGTAATCTTTACAAAACCTTGAATATATTCCTGTTTGTCGTTAACTTGTGAAGTTCCATTCATTGTGTTCTTACTACATCTTGCATGGTACAGTAAACTGTGTTTCAGGTAGCTAAGAGATAAATCCAAGCCAAAAACTCATTTTTTGTGCAAATCTTCATTGTAAATTGCTAAGATTTACAAATTGGTGAGTATATCTCACACTATCTAGTTTTTTCAGTTATTTGTGATCATATGAATTTATTTCATTGAGAAATTGTATTTCTATAAGCATAAAGCTGAGTTTTATGATTATAGTGGAAAATCAACTCTCTACCCTACTTTGTTATGTCGTACCTTGTTCATTTCTTTCTAGAATTATGCCAAATCCTTTATGAATGATAGTATTGTTGCTGGTATATGCATGCCAATTTTCAGGTTATTCCGACCTTAGTATCATGTAGAAATTTAGTGCTAAACTTTGGATCAGATAAGATGTTCAACTGGGTGAAATTCCCGTTACCCAAGTCGACCTCGGCTTTCTTAGGTTCGACCATTTGGTTGAACCAAAGTCCGGTTAGGTTGACCAGGGGGGGTCGGCCCATAAAGTATGGAGGTCGACCTCTATGGTGCTTTGTTGCACGGGCAATATTATTTGTGTAGGTTAATGGTTGCTCCTTATTTCTAAATGATTTTCTAAGCATTTCCTTGCTGATTTCGATGTGTTCATAGATGATTTTGTGAAATATTTCTTAGGCTTAATCTTATAATAGATAATCCAATATTATGACAAATTAATATATCAAATTGTTAAAGATTTATGATATTTTTGTTGTTGATTTCATGAGCTGTTTCATGATATTTCCGACACGGTGCACGTTTATAAAATGTTTTCGATAAGGAATTTTCTATATGTATGTATATATATATATGTATATCACTTTGGGACAAATGATTTTCTAAATTTTGTTTATAAAACTAAAATCATCCCTAAGCGGTATAATATACTATATTTTCCTATATATATTGAATTAAAAAAAAACAATTCAAATAATTTCAAAATCATTTTATAAACTCATTTTCTCAAATCTTGTATTTTCAATATATAAAACTACACATTTTTGCACTCTTCGAGTAAGCGAGAACGTGATTTAAATAATATAATACATCACGTGGTACAGGATGCGTAAATTAATTATATCAATTAATTCCTGATTAGTTGATTGAAGGATTTTCTGAGTGTGGTGTGGGCTGACTTGTAGCAAATTGATTAGTGAAACATGCTGTATAAGACATATTGTTTTCATTTTCCAAGTTACTACTTGTAGTTCTGTAGTACATGATAGTTGTTTGTTGTTGTATCAGTACTTGCTCTAAGAGGAAGCTAGGCTCGGGGGAGTCTATATATACATATTCACTTGGCCGGTGGGGAGGGTCAAGTTACACTCGGTCGAGGGTCGTAATGATGAGCATTAGAATATGTATATAGTACTAGGCAAATATCGAAGGAAGCTATATATTAGATGCATATGTTATTTGTTGTTTGGATCCACTTTCATTGCAATTTTTGTTTTAGATCCACTATTTGTTGCTATTGTTGATTCGATATCCATTATTGTTTAAATCCAAATTATGATGCTATTATAGTTATTGATTCATTATGTAGCCTTAAAGCTACCATGACATTTCTATACCTATGGCGATTTCATTATGTTGTTTGGAACACTCATAAGTGTTCTATACATTATTGTTTTGTTGATTTTGTTGTTAATGTCACCATTCATGACCTCATTATATGATGAGTAGTTGCACCCTATGTCATGAATCATATAACGTATCAAGTTAAACGACACTTTCTCTACTCAAGAAGAGTTATCCCTTATGACGCTATATTCTTCTATTATGATTTACTTATACCTCTTAGACTAGACTGACTGTTGTATTTAATATACTCGGGTCAGACCGAGTCATGTCAGGTTAGCATCTATGTAAATACCTGCTCATCTCGTTTTTTCTTTGGATACTTATCATCTTTTGGCTCTTAGGCGTATTTTTGGAGCAATCACTTAGTTACTTTATAACACACATGTATTTGTACAAATTCTTTAATGGGAGTTTATGTTGTATATGTTATGGTTATCTAACCATTTATTTATGTCACTTTTGGTTGTGCTTGATGTATATGTGTATATGACTGTGTTTGCTATTCTGTAATATATGATATTCATTATTATTGTGTTATGTTCTAGATTGATCCACTGGCCATTGTAGTATTGTATTATGCAATAATTAAGCATGTCGATCCTTCTAAGGTAAAAAAATAACAATGCCAATGTACTTGATATTTGTCTAATACAAGACTCACGGATGGTTGCTCCTAACTAACCATATTCTTTGTATTAGCAGATGAAATTACATGTTAATGCTCTTTGTTAATATAGGTCTCGGGGTGGGGTGTCACATTGCTCGAACGATGATGCTCTCTCTGATGTTGTTAAGGTATTGTTGGGCATCCTCGAAGATGATAAGGAGGTCGTAACCCCCCTTACTAATGTTATCCTTATGACTTACCACTTGACCAAAGTGAGCTATAACACTTGTTGGATCTAGGAAGTTGATGATGAAGAGGAAGTAGGAAGATGAGGGTAATAACTCTATGAGAGAAGGTTACGTTGATCTTGACAAGCCCCCAATCCTAATTTCTAAAATTAAGAAGGCTCGGGAAAATAGTAATGACGAAAATGTGGTCAAGGATGGTAATGATGATGGACATGATAACAATGAGATTGATCATGAGCCTTTGGTCAAGAAAACCAAAGATAACCACCAGTTTGTTCTGAAGAGAAGGCTTATCGTGAAGCTATCCATATGGGAAATTTTCATATAGCCTCCGCTGGCTTCAAAAACGGAGAAGACTCCTTTACTTGAATTTGATGACCCAATCATAGGATTTAAGCTAGTCCTAACTAGATATGGACTTATGATTTTTGCAATATGAGTCTTGATGTTAATGCTTCTCCGCTTCGAATTGATGATGCCATTTTTCCTGCCAATATGGGAAAAAATACTTCGTTTAACAATATCCCATTACACGTTCTATTAAGGGGACTTCAGAGTTCAGAACACATGTGCACTACGCTGCACCTATTCTGGTCTTCAACTTATCGAGACTAATGCTGTCTATTTTTATTTGTAGATTCCATGGGATGTTCTTATGCTTATGATCACTAGACAAAGGTATCATGTGGCCAAAAGCTATGATCCCAGTTATATCCTCAAGAAGCACGCAATAACTCAGGATCTAGATGTCGTTCGGACTAAGAGAGGGAGAGCCACGATAAGAGCTACCAATACTGTGAATCCACCTCAAAGTATAAGTTAAAATCTAGCACTACTTTAGTAAAGATGGACAAGCATCCCAGTGTTTACGATGGAAAACTGTAACTACCCGGAAATTTTATCGTTAAAAATATGAAGTTAATTAAAGATTTAATATTGAAATCAATATTTAAAATTGAAACTTTACTATGAATTAGAAATCTAATTATTTGAACGTGGTTTTGAAGAAAATCTTGTAAGTATAAATAAAATTTCGAAATTTAATATTTGAACTACATCTACCTAGATGAAAGGGAGGAATGAATTTCATAGTAAAATAAGCGAGTTTATTTTGTTCACGATAATTAAATTAATCATTTAATAAAATTTGAAATCTAGACCATATCAGAATTTGAGTGAATTTGAACTAAAAATATTAGATTTGAATCCTAAGTAGAACGCTATTTTTCGTTCAATAAATTTTGGACGTTAGTTGTCTCGAATCTCTAATTTCGGGCATAAAAGTGTAGAAACAAGCAACGTTGTTTGTACATTTCTATCCCATCTCCCTTTTTCTTCCTGTTGGTCTATCATCTCATTTAAAGTATAATTCAAAAAGAAATTCTTGATTTAAAAATTTAATGTTGACACTTGTGAAATGTAAAATGAACACTTTTGACACTTGCACAAACTAAGCTAAAAATCAACACTTGTTTATTTTCCTTTATATAAACTCCACGTTTCGTTGTTCTCCTACCACTTGTTTTCTCTCCCTCGTGTATAAAAGAAGATAGCCGAGAGTGTAAAACCCATCTCCTCTTCTACATATTTTCCCTACTGAAGTTCCACCTCCCCTAAAATTATATTCATCTCTGTTGCCTTCAAATCGAAATCTTGATTTTTTTCCTCCCACCATAAAATCGAAATCGCAGCCAACATAGCTGGTCCTCGCAAAATCTCCACGGCCACCTCTGGACCCATTTCGAAGTCGTCGGCGCATAACCTCATTTTCCTTGAGGTGTAAAAGAAGAAACACGCATCTGTTTTACCGACTGGCAAATTTATAATATGTTACCATTGCCATCAGACTGGACACATAGCCCGAAGTTGTACGGAGAGGTTGAATGGAAAAATGGTTGTGTTTCTCCCAGCTAGAGAGAGAAGTATAAAGAAAGTAAATGAAGATGGGATCATCACGTACTTCTGTTGGAACTATGGAGATGGGGGACACATTAATGTGGAATGCACTAATCCTCCTGCTGTGTGACCTTAACCTGATATAGTGCATACCGAGGAAGAATTTCAACGTAGATATGGATTACTAGACAAAAAGTGGATAGTCCTCGATGATTCTGAATCCTAATCGATTAACTTCATTATAAAAGCTTATTTTGTATCCCTAAAATTTCACTGTACGTATTTTAAATGTGTCAGTGCTATGTATAATGTAGTACCAAAATGTTATGGGAAAAATCGGAAAGAATTTTCGTAATGGAATATTTTGAATCCGCAAGTGTTGAATTTAAAAATATGATTCTGAATTAACTATCAAAATAGAAATGAATAAAACCTTAGAATAATGTATAAGTATTAGCCGCTTTAATAAAATTGGGTGACAAGGTAATGATTTGAAAGGAATTTGATGACTTTATCATAAGCTAATTTCCTAAAAGATTATATGATGCGAATATAAAATTTGTTTGAATGATTAAAGAGAGATCTTGCTTTAAGAAATATTTTTAATAAACAATGATTTGGAAAGAAAATTGATTTTCTTTTTGAATATGATTTGAAATAAAAGAGGAGCTTGCTTTTATAGATGATTTTATTAATTTTAGCGAATTTCTAAAACTTTTTTGTTTAAAAATTACGGAAGATTTGAATTTGAATATTGATCGATTTGAGAAGTGATGTTGAAATCATACTGAATTGTTATTGAAATTTTGGATAATTTACTCGAATTGGATAAGTTTTTTTTGAAATTACTATTACTTACTTTGCAAATAATATATTCTACAAACATTTTATTAAACAATGGGAAAATTTTCTATAATATTTAAACCACTTTGCTTTAAGCTTAATGTATGCCAAATTTATTTTTTGGCAAAGCCGACCGGTTTTTAAAGTGATCGTAAACACTTATTATTATAAAAAATAATAATTACAAATGATACAAGTGATTTGCAGATTACCAGCCAACTACACTCGGTTTTTAAGGTGGACCGTCCACCACTATCAGTTTTTAAAGTGCTCTATCCACTACAACTTTTTAAAAGCTTACAACTCAGGAGTTAGACCCAATAGAATAGACTATTATACGTCTCCACATAGGGGGCTATTTCATATAGGCAAAGCCTTTTACATTTTCACAGCCCTAACCTAGATACCTAAGCTAAGACCACAGTCCACTACAAAGCAGTGTACAACTAACATATGGTGGACAAACCCAGAAATATATTACAATACATCTTAACATATTTAAAAGATCTTGTGTGTGTCTTCAACAAAGCAGGAAGACATGACATGGCCTAACAAAGATAGGAACAGTTGCAAGAATTGCACAATAGGGTGACAAAATGGCAAACCAACACAAAACTATGTGCAAACATAGTGACATCAGCACAACCAGACAAAACAAAACTCTACCAAATTACATCATTCTTTTGACATGAATGAGCACAGTGACAAGCGACCAGCATAGGCCATCACCATTGTGCGCTAGCGGGAAGGAATGAGCAAAGACTACCAACCAAACCAAGTATGTCGAGAGCCTAGGCTTCACCTTGTATGTCGATATAGTTGGAATTCTAGACCTCACTCCTCCCAACTTCAGTAGCACAACATCTAACCAAAGCTCTAATGTTGAAGAAGACAACCCTCTGACTCCATAAACAAACTAACATCAACCCAGAATCACAATACTCAAAACAGAGGCTATAAGACGACATCCGAAACGTAACATTGAATATCAGGCTTTGCAATTCCACCATCACAACCAAGGTAAGACATGAAACAAAAACAAAGTTTGAAGTTACAGCTGGTCTAGGCAGCACTGCATAGTCTCCATTTCCTCTATTCCGTTGCAAGCCAAAACCTCCTTCAAGACAACAAGCCAAAACCTCCTTCAAGACAACAACTCACTTTTTTTATCAAGCTTACTATTTTATATTTAGCTATTTTGATCCGAACAATTTATTTATTTTTCACTAAAGGCTATATGTTCTATTCATATCCATTTTACCACTTTCCCTTAAACTAACTTAACTATTTTAGATAAAAGTATATATTTCCGATCCGGCCAACTTTAGTCCGACTGATTGAGTATGAGGAGGATCCAAATTGAATAATGATATTCGTGACGTGTAATCCGAACTGAATGCAAAGTTTTGATAATGAATTGATTTATAAATATGAATACGACTTTGTAATGATATGAAATATATGAACAGATTCAAAAATAAAAATTTAATTGGTATCGAAGCAGAAATTTTGAAGATCTTCGATTTTAAGGATATTGATATAAAAGGTTCAGAAACTTATATATGAAAGATATATGTAAGAACATGGTTAATTTGAAAACTATTGATTTAGAAGGTAATCGATTGAAAAGAATCTTATATGATGGAATTTATATGAGAAGGATATGTTTAGAAAATATGATATAGAAGAAAGTTTTATGTAAATGGACATTTACGTAAGTACAATATATGCGAAACATGAAATGAAGTACTATGTATGTAATATCATATGCTTTCAAACTGAATATAGGAAGTTCCTTTTAGTGAAAATCGCAATCCTATTAGGTAGAAATTGGATTGGAACTCCACGGGAGTGTCCATCGAAAACTGCTGCTGTGTTGGAGCTCCAATGTATGGACCGTCCACCGATATCAGAATCCCATGTAGTGGGATCATGTTTGACTTACCATGATTGGTTTTTTCTAGCATAATTTGAGAGGTGCAATGCCTACAACACAAGAGACTCCATTAGGACAATGGCGTAATGGTTACGCAATTGCGATCTAGATGTCATAGCGAAATTCGAGGGGTGTAATACTTGTTATACAAGAGACTCTATTGGGATAGTAGCATAACCACCAAGACACTACGATCTATGGCAAACAGCCATGGCTTGATTCGAGGGGTGTGGTACCTATAATTACAAGCGACTCTATTAGGATAGTAGCAGAACAGCAGTGTAACTGAGATCCAAAACGTACTTCCATATCTATTTTTAATAAGTTTTAAGTATTTTCACTTGGAGCTTGAACAAGTATATTAAATACTTGGAGATTCTAGTCATGCGTTTTGCCAATGTGTGCCTAGTATTTGTAAGAATGACAATTAACTTGTTAAACTTCGAATTATCAAGTATTTTTAACTTTAAGTAACAAATCACTAATCTAAAATTAAAAACTCACCAAACTTCAACCTAATAAAGTAAGAAAGAGGTTTTAATTGTTTTGCAAGTCCACAGCTTTGAAATATAATAAAATACCGATTTTCTCGCTTTAAATTTCCAACACGAGAATTTCATGTTTAAAATGAGTTTTATAAATCAAAAATTTTATAAAAGGTTTTTATAGAAAAATTAATTCAATAGTAAATGAACCTTGTAAATTAATGGATTGTATGAAAATTTTCGAGTTTTGAACCTATAACTTGTTTTCTAAGAAATTTGAACCTAAGAATTTTTTTATACATGTATTTAATTAAGTACGATTTGATATGAAAGAAATGTATAGTATTCCAATGATTTGAAATAAACTAGGATTTAAAGATCAAAGAAATTATTTTGAGGTTTAAATGTTTTTCCTAACTCGTTAATTTTTTTATTTTGTTCTTTTAAAAAAAATCCAAAGCAAAAATTTTATGTTCAATTTTAAGTTTTAGCAAATTCAAGTTTTACTAAAAAAGAATTCAAACAAAATTCAATTTATATGCAAATTTTCAAGATTAACTGGATTGCAATAAGGATAGTAAAAAAAACCACCAAGTTCAACTGACTCGTCCAGTGGTATCACATTGAGCATAATTCCAATTGCAAGAGTAGTTGGTTGAGTTTGCTACACAATCCAGATAGGAGTAGTAAAACTTTCATCAGAGAATGGGTCCTTAAATGCAAAAAATGAAGGTCTATCTGCTTAGGTCAGGCAAGTCAATTTAATGGTGTTCTTTAATTAAAATTATCCAAGCAACCGAAGTAGCAAGATATTGAAAGATAAGAATTCATAACACCTCCCTCATGCTAGTTTTGACAAGCATCATGCATGGAGTTCTCATACTAGCAGCTTCTACAACTTCATGATCCTCCCTCCTCCATGCAACTTCAATAAAATGTACATCCTAACAAATTCATTATACACCTACATGTTAAGAAGGATATCCTCACCAATACATCGCCGAAAAATAACATATTAATAACTAAGAATTTGACAAATTTAATTATATAAAAAATTAAGTGTTAAAAATCCTATAGTTTATTGTTTTAATAAGTTTTCAAGATTAGTGGGAAAATTGTATGAGTAAGAACGTTTTATTAAGTATAATTTTGACAATATCACCTTTTCGAGGACGAAAAACTTTGAGTGGGGGGGAGATAGTAACCGTCTAGAAATTTTGAAGTTTAAAATATGAAGTTAATTAAAGATTTAATATTGAAATCAATATGTATACTTGAAACTTTACTTATAATTTGAAATCTAATTATTTGAACTTGTTTTTGAAGAAAATGTTTTAAGTATAAATAAAATTTCAAAATTTAATATTTGAAATACGTCTAACTAGATGAAAGGGAGGTAAAAATTTCATAATCAAATACGCGAGTTTATTCCGTTCAGGATAATTTAATTAATCAATTAATAAATTTTTAAATTTAAGCGTTATCAGAATTTGAGGAAATTTAAACTAAAAATATTAGATTGAATCCTAAGTAGAATGCTAAATTTCGTTCCGTAAATTTTAAACGTTAGTTGTCCCAAATCTCTAATTCTATAGAAGCAAGCAACTTTGTTTGTACATTTTGTTCCCATCTCTGTTGTTCTTCTTGTTGGTCAATCATTTCGTTTGAAGTATTATTAGAAAAGAAATTCTTGATTTAAAATTTTAATTTTGACACTTGTGAAATGTAAAATGAACACTTTTGACACTTGTACAAATTAAGCTGAAAATAACACTTGTCTACTTTCCTTGTATGAACTCCACATTTCGTTGTTCTCCTGCTATTTATTTCCTCCCCCTCGTGTAGTCGTGTGTAAAAGAAGTTAGCTGACTGTGTAAAACCCATCTCTTCTTCTCTCTTTTTTCCTCATTGAAGTTCCTCCTCCTATAAAATCATTTTCAACTCTATTGCTTTCAAATCGAAATCGCGATTTTTTCCTTCCACCCCAATATCGAAGTCGTAGCCTCCATCGATGGTCCACGTACAACCCCCGTTGCCACTTCTAGACCCGTGTCAAAGCCACAAGTGTGAAACCTCATTTGCCAACCTCCAATCTGGACTTGAAGGCCCAACTAGCAGCCGCCCTCGCCAGAAGAACATCGGCCTCTTTCAAATCAACAGCTCCTAAGCCTAATTCTTACCACCCTACGGCACTATTGTGTAAGGTGAGTTTCTCACGACTACTTTGTTCAAGCATCTTAACTTCAACTAAATATGGTAGTTAAGCTTGGCTTTTTGAGTTGCATTGTTCGACTTATTCTGATTTGCTTCTTATACCCTGTTTTACTGTCATTTTGATAGCATGAATACTTGGGATTCGTTGCCATTGTTGATTCGCCATTGTGATGCACTGCCTTTTTCTCACTATTGCCCTTATAGTGTGCTGCTCTAACCTTGTTTTGCAGCATATTATAATTGTATGTGTATACATATATGTGTATACATGTATTGTGTTGAATATTTAACTATTATATTTGCCTCTTAGTGTCGACAAAACTTGTATATTTTGCCCCCCGTGCATCAGTGTGAGTCATCATATGTATATACACATTTATGTGTGTATATATGTGTAGTGGCGCACATTTATGTGTGCTTACATGTGTAGAAGCTAGTCAGTATGTCAAATGTCCTATAGTCAAAAGTTGTTTACCCTGTTTAAGCCTGAAATACATACACACCTACGCTTGCCTGTTTTAAATTTGTAACATATATTTCTTTTTTTTATAAAAGGTAATATAATATAACAAAACCGGAGAATACAGCCATTCTCCACAGGCTCACAAAAAAGATTTCTACAAAGTAGAAACCGTGCGCTCAAGGACATAAAATGTACAGAAGCACAATACAACTAAAATAAAAGGCAGGCTAATGCAAAAAAAAAAAATAGCTAAGCTGCAGCCAAGCCCAAAGAAGTCGCAGTAGACAAACGCCATAGTGAGAGGCGGTGCTGAAAGCTCCAAGCTTTGAAGAGGGCGAAATGGAGCTACAACTTCTGTCAAGCCAACCAAGAAGGATCAAAGACAAGAAATTCTGGCCCGATCCTTGGAATCCCCCAGGTCTTTCAGCTCTAACAAATCCGTCGCGACAATCATAAATGGTAACCATCCAAACTCCTGAACCACAAAATCCACCTGCGTCACCTGCTCAATCAGATCCACTTTGGATGAAGAAAAGAAAGCGCCAATCTCCTATCTGATCAATCTGATAACCTGCCATCCAATATCTGCATACTAGAAAACGACATAAGATATCATTAGGGGGGAGTGTTGGAATGGGATTAAAAAAAATAAAAAAACAAAGAAGAAGAAGAATCCAAAAATCAACCTATACTTGCCCTTGGAGAGGCCGAGACCGACGCAACATCAAAGGATGTTTCCCACCTCCTCCCGTGGGAGTTGATAACTCCCCGGAAAGGCCTACCTCGAAACGCAAGGAACACATCGTTCCTCGCTTTTCAAGTAATGGTAGGAGGGTCCATAGCCACTTCATCAAACACTGCCTTATTCCGTGAGCATCAGATGTCCCCGCAGACAAGGCTAGGAATCATGCGAAGAAGAATCGAACGAAAAGATTTTCCAAAGATGCCTGACCACCAGAAACTCAAAAAATCTTCAAGCGAGCTAGCATTACCTCGGTAACCCATCATGTTCCCATAGTAATTCAAGACAAACCTAGCACAAGACCCGAACAGCAATAAGTGAGTAATGGAATCGGAGTTTCTAGAACAGCAGCACCTGCACCTGAAAACTAGAGAGATGTCGATTCTGTAAAGGTTCTCATCTACAGGTAATCCATTATGGAACAATTTCCACATAAATAAAGAAACTTTTGGAGGTGATACGGACATTCCAGAGGCAGGAGAAGAAATGGAGACGAGGACTCGGAATTCTAATAGAATTCCATCTTCAGAGGGCAGGGTCTGCTGTCCCAAGCAGTACCTCCTCCATGTGTATCCGACAGGGCCTTGACGGATTGCATCCATTTCCACGTCTCACTAGAGTAAGACGGGACATCGGTGAAATTAGTACCTTCCAACCTGTGATACTTGGCGTGGAGGAACGTCCCCCATAGTGAGTTGTTCTCTCCAAACCTTGCCCAAAGCTTGCAAGCAAAGGCCGAGTAGACGTCCTTAGGGTTACGTAGGCCTAGACCCCCCTCACTCTTCGGATGAATAATGGAGTTCCAAGAAATCCAGTGGTGACGAGAAACGTTGTCCTTGTTTCCCCAAAAGGACAAAGCTAAGGAATGGTAAGCACGGAAAAACGAAGTGGTGGGAGTCATAGCGGCGAAGATATGTGATCCCATAGAGTCAAGAATCGACTTAATAAGAACTAGCTTGCCATCCTGAGAGAGGAGAGGAGCATTCCACCTTATGAACTTTCCCTGACTTTGTCAGTTAAGGGATTGAAAATTGCGTTTAGCTTCCTACCTCGGTACAACTCAATGCCGAGGTAAGGAAGGGGAAGGGAGGCCGCCTTGAAACCAGTATAAGACATGATCTAGGAAGATCGGACCTCGGAAAGGTTTCTTGCAGTCACGAAACAGCTTTTAGAAGAGTTAACGAGTTTCCCCGAGCTTCTCTCGTACGGCTTAATAAAACCCAAAAGGCTCCGAATAGACCGACGACAACCATTTGTAAAAATGATGATGTCGTCAGCGAAGGACAAGGAGGAAATTATAGGACATCCCCAGGAATGCCGAACCTATGAATCTGGCCTGCTACCGTAAGAGCGTGCAGCCCTCGGATGAAAGCCTCGGCTGAAATGACAAAAAATGTGGGAGATAGAGGGTCTCCCTGTCTGAGACCCCTCCTAGATCCAAAAAAAAACCCAGCGGTTGTTCCATTGATGAGAACAGAAAACCAGCAGTTGGAGATAAGTCTCCAAACAACGTCGATGAGGGGTTCTGGAAACCCAAACGCCCTCAGAACCCTGATGATGAAGAACCATGACATGTGGTCGTAAGCCTTAGCCATATCTAGCTTAACGACCACATTAAATCCTTGAACCTTCTTATCGGTCCGAGAAATCAGCCCCTGGGCAAAAAGCACATTATTAGTGATCAAACGTCCTTTTACAAAACCAGCCTGCGAAGATGAAATAAGGCGCTCGAGAAACGGAGCAAGCCTGGAGGTTAGAACCTTAGAAATGACCTTGTTAGAGAAATTACACAAGCTAATTGGCCGAAAATCTGAACAAGGGATCGGTTGATCGCATTTTGGAATAAGGATCAAGTTGGTGGAGGTTCAACCAGAAGGGAGCTCTCCACCGGAGAAGAAGGATTGGATGGCAAGGCAGGAAGCCCGCTTGAATTATCGGCCACACACTCCTGTAGAACACCCCGTTGAAACCGTTCGGCTCACTTGCACTGTCCTTGCTCAAAGAAAATACGCATGCACGTATTTCATCCAACGACGGGGGAGCAGCAAGGTCAAAGCTATCCGAGGGGAGAACCAGGCGAGGGATGAAGGCGAGTAGGGACGGATCAAATACAGACATAGACAGAGAGCTTAAGAAAGACTGGAAATGGTTCAGAATAGTATCTTTGACTTTGGCTGGAGAGAAAGTCAAAGAAAGATCAGGGTGTTGGATTCTTAGAATCGTAAGAAGTCTATTCTTCTTACGAATAGAAGAACAAAAAAACTTAGAGTTCATATCTCCATCTATAATCCATTTGATCCTCGCCTTTTGACGAAGATGGTCATGTTCAATACGAAGATCCAACAAAAAGGCTAACTGGGCCATAGCCAAGCTTCCTTGTTAGCAGCAGAAGGATTCTCATCAAAGATGATTCTGCTAGCATAAGAGACGCTTCGGCCAAACGAACCTGGTCGAAGATATTCTTGAAAACCTGAGTATTCCACGTCTTGAGGCAAGCCTTAAGCCTCTTCAACTTGCGAGAGAATACCACACACGGAGAGCCACTAATAGGTAAGTTCCAGGAATCTTCCACAACACCATGAAACAAACGGTGAGATCTCCACATACTCTGAAACCTAAAGGAGGTCGGCCCAGATAAAGAATGGGGATAGCAGCTAAGGAGCCAAGGGGGCATGGTCGAAGAATGTACGGTGGAGATGCGACACTGAGAAAGAAAATGGGAGGCTGAGACACCCTTCAGAGGCGAAGACTCTGTCAAGCCTGGATAGAATGCGGTTTGGCCTACCTTGGTTCTTACACCAATGTAGGCCGACCCGACGAAAGCCACTGCCGAAAGACCCGAGCTAAGGATAAAAGCATTGAAATCAGCTACCGCCAAGCGGTTAACGGCAATGCCCCAAATTTTTTTGCTTGGCTGGCAACAACATTAAAGTTGCTACCCAAAACAGAAACAGAGAAGCCCATTGCGGAAAGCGAAAGAATATCAGACCAAAGGGTCAATCTTTATATCCTATCGCACTTAGCGTAAACCGCGAAGAAAAGAAAAGCAGAACAGAGAGAAGACCCCGAGCATGCAATCGACAAAAGCTGATCTAAATCAAAGATAGGTCGGACAACGACATCCTTGGACCAAAGAATCCAGATCTTGTCGGAAACATTGGCTAAGGAACTACCGTAGCCAAGAGATAAGACAGCGCAAGCGATCTCCTATGGTCCAACTATTGGTTCCAGAAGCGCCACTAGACAGATAGAGTGCTTCCTAACGATCCTCTTGAGCCTAGCTATCGACTCAACATTACCTATGACGTGAACGTTCCAGATGAGAAAGTTTACCATCAAGGAGACCCAGAGAAAAGACCTACAGAGCAAAGGCAACACCACAAAGATCAGGAAAAATATAGGTGGCGGCTTAAGTTCATAACTTATCTTTTGACATATCACACCTCCATTTTTCTTTGAATGCCACATCGTCATACCTGCCAAATCACAAATTGATTTCCATAAAAATATCATGGGTATAAAGCTAAGACAAACAAATTCCTCCGCCACCAACGTGAATACGTTTGAAGAGATCAACTTACGCAAATCTATTAGATATACTCTGTCAGGCACTCATCCATATAAGTTGTCCTGGGACGGGACAAACCGAAGGCACTATTCTGTAAATCCATCTTAGGCAATTTTAACCTAGGATCTCCAGAACAGCTCTTGCATAAACTTCGTCTTCAATGTATTTGATCTGCAACGCTAATGCCCATACAGAGTGGTTTTCAGACAATAAATCCGATCCCGGTCTCTCCGTATTGACAACGAAAAAATGGTCAAAAACTTTGATAGCTGGTGATTTAACTATGAATTGAAAACATACAACAAACAACGGTCGTATTTCCAAATGGAAATCTTACGGATAAATCATTAATCAACACCAGGCCCTTTTAATTTAATTTATTATTGAATTATCCATTTTCCCAATTTCTTTTTACCATATTTTCCCCAAATATTTCTCAAACCCGTTTTGCCTCACACGATCCTTGGAAAATGTTTCCATCTAATTTAAAATATCTATCTTCTATATTTAGAAAATATCTCTTTTTAACATCGGGAATTAATTCCATATATTCACAACTCTTATTTTCTATATTTAGAAAATATACGTTATTAACATCGGAAAATATTTCCATATCTTATTTATGCCTCACTATCCATCAGTCCCCAACTGTAAACTAGTAAGAGAATAACTCCCTAAGTATTAACCCTGAAGGCCGAAACCAACATCAAATCGATACTCAGAAAGTCATTCAACTTACTAATTTCCAGCCAGTTTCTAATTTCCTTAACTCCATTTCTTAATTTCTTATCAAATCATTTCTTACGCAATTCTTGGATTCGATTTATGAATCCACTTCTTTTACAAAAAATATCGATTATAATGATAGCATTATAATCCTTGTTTCCCAAACTATTTAACTTTTAAAATATAATTACGATTCATTACTTTGAATAAATAAATAATATTTAAATAAACAAATAAATAATCTTTAACTAAAATGGAAAGTAAATATTATTTTCCCTAGATTTCATATAATCGATTTGAACTTATAACTCTCTTACGAATGATCTATATTCGATTAACATTCCGAACCTTGGAATAAACTCATTATTTCCGGTCAACCCATATTTCTAATTTCACTTTTGAATTAATCACTTCCAGCATTTACTAATCTCCTTTTATCACCATTCCGATTTGCAAAACGTTTGCTTCTAACCCATTATTCCCTTTGAATATGAATATTATTCCTATACAGGAACTAGACTCGTTTATCAAATCAAATCTTGATTTATAATTATAAATACCATTACAGGTTAAAATCTATTTATCGAGTTATTTTACAGTTTATATTTATTATTTTACTTCGTTTATAAATGACTTCATGTTAATTATATACCAGGTTTATAACTTAAATCTCGACTACAAATTCAATTATAAATTATTAGTGTTAAATCAAATATTAACTTTCTTGACACATTCTGCATTATAAAATATATAATTTCTAAAAGTAATTTATTGTACTAATATCCGACTTAGTCGGGTTTCATTACAAATTCATATGGATTTGGTTCCATTCTAATTACAATTTGAACCTCGAAACATTTTAATCGTTATCTTTTGAAAACAAATTCCATTTCCCATTTATATCCATTCTTGAATTTACAATCCCAAACAATGTAATAATAATTCTTTTTATATTTCGTTATAAATATCGTTTATGATTTCAACTAGTTGTTTTAATATAATTAAAACAAGTTATCATACTCTAGTCCAATTGAAATTTGATTTCTATTTTTAAACTAGAAATTCCCTTTTAAACCCCAATTTCTTTTCTAATATATTTGAATAAATTTTTCGGTACTAAAATACCAATTATTTTAGATCAATGTTGTTCAAACATCCCAAAATATACAATAATCAACATCAGATTATTTGTCACATCATATAATGAAAAACAACAATATAATTGTTGAGGAATCCAGTTAGATCCCTCCAACCTGTTTCCCTGCATCCACTGACGTTAATCAATATAAACAACACTATTTCATATCAATATGAAATTTAAAATAAACAAAATTGGTACTCTATCAACGATTTATATATATGACTGTATGTATTATTTTAACCAATTAATTAGCAAATCAACCAAACACCCATCACACAAACATTCAATCAATATTTATTAATATTAAATAACGTTTATAAAATTATAAAACTAGACAGAGTTAGTGAGTTTACTCACCTTGTTCATTAATTGTTAAATAACGGTTAACGTTCAGTTGATCATATCCAGCGTTTAATTTTGCCATTAATTGAAACGATCTCCAAATCTCTCTAGACTAGCTCTGTTGTGCAGTCTACTTTCATACGATTCTAATGGATCCAAGTTTGTGAAGTTCTGATAATGTATGAGTAAAATACGATATTAACCGATTTATATGCTGTTGAATTTAACTAAACTTAAAGTTATTATTAATCAAATTGGGCTTCACCTTCACTTACATTCAAATGGGCTTGTCCTCACCCCCAACGTCGGCCCAATCACATTGATATACTTTCCACTATGAACATTACATCATCCTCCTCCATCTCGAACCAGTAACAGCTTCCTCCCCCTTTTTTTCTTTCCATTACTGAATCTTCTAATGCTCCCACCTTCCTCTTTACTTCATGATTTCTAGAATAAATACCATCATCCTTTTTCTCTTCTCAATCTCCTCCTCCCCATTGCCTTCTTATGCAACTCGACCTTCCCCAACCATAACCAACGTTGAGCTCACCTCCTTTAAGTACAGTAAACATGCGAAAAAATATGCACCGAATTCATCAAATTTATCACTACAGATGCTAAATCCAACCACGAACATCACTGCATCCTTCGATTTCCATTCAAAGGATCATAGCTCGAGTTAAATCGAACCGTAGCAATACTGTACCCGAAAACCTGCGAATGTTGTTGGGTTCGAATCCAACAAAATGTACCCAGAAATAAAGAGTAAATCATGAGGATTTTGTAGGAGGAAGAAGATAATATTTTATTACTTTATTTCCTTACTTCCTTTTTTTCATTCATATCATTCACTAAAATGACCACATAAATATAGTGGTTTACAAACCATTTCAATAGACACAACCATTAAATGAACATGACTCTTAGACTTAAAAACACAACACTTCACCAATAGACATGACACTTCGTCTAATGGACTTGACACTTCACTGAATGGACATGGCACTTGACGAACGGATATTACTCTTGATGAATGGACATGACTTTTGATGAATGGACATGTTCTTTATTTTAATAGACACTACAATAATTATTTTTGGTTTACGCCAACAATGCCTCCCCTAAACCAAAATTCCTTCGAAAACATAAGTCTTTTAAGGGGGTTTGTATATGTCACCAGTTAGTTCTTCACTTTTCTCTATGAGTCCGGAAGGTTGCTTAATGTAAATTACATCTTGAAGAAAAACGTTCAAAAGAGCTTTCATTTGCTTGTATCCCTTTGCGGTAATGGTCAAATTGTATGCATCATCTCTTATGATATGCTTGATTTCTTCTTTCGCTGCAAGGACCAATTTTTCAGCTTTTAAAGCATTATCATAACTGATGGGATATTCTCTTCCGCTTTCTTTTGCAATTTCATCCACTTTTTCAGGGTTTTTTCTTGCCAAGTTATCCGCTTTGACCTCCCTTGATTTCTCAACCAAAGCAGCATCATTTTTTGTTTCTTTCACATCTCGAACATTAGTCATAATAAAAATCAGATCATTTACATATAAACTCAAGATTATGAAACCTCCTTTTGAATGTTTCTTCATGTAAAGAGTGTGTTCAAAAGGACACCTTTCAAAGCCATATATTGCTTCAGCCCATATAATGCTTTATGCAGCTTATACACATTTTCTTCTTCGTCCTTCTTCACGAAACTAGGAGGTTGATGAATATAAATATCATGTTGAAGAAAACTGTTTAATAAAGCCGATTTCACATCCATTTGCAACAGTTTCCAAACATTTTGAGCTGCAAGAAAAATTAATAATCGAACATTATCAAGTCGAGAGACAGGAGCGAATACCTCATTGAAATCTTCGCCTTCCTTTTGCTTGTTACGCTCAACTATAGGTGTATTGCTCTGAAGAGATTTTGGCTCTTTTGAAACCACTATTTCAGATTCTTTTCCCATATTTGCAATGCTACTAACCATGTCTTTGACACCATTTTCGGTATTTTCTTTTGCAGCATCATCGATTTTGGGTAGTGATTCATCATCTTTTTCTTCTTTAGGCTTGTTTGCAACTTCCCCGTATTTCATATTGTTGGCATTATCTTTCACATCATCGGTTGACTTAACCTCTTCAATGTGTACTTTGGCTTCGTTGCCATTTGGCACGTTTGCGGGCTCAGTTACGCTATTTTCATCTTTGACTACAGAAATAGCCTCTTTCAATTTATCTTCGTGTATGTTCTCCTCCACATTCTTACCATAAATCTCCTTTAATAAATTCCATGCGTCTTTTGCGCAATTTTCTCCAACAATATGATAATATGCTTCATCATCGATATTTGCAGTCATCACAATACGAGCTTGCAGGTCATTCCAACTCAATATTGTGATCAATTTTCTTTCTTTCTCCGTCAAATCTTTACTATCTTCTGGATCTTCAAAGCCATTTTCAACGATATCACATAATCCTTTAGAGATCAATTCTTCTTTCTTTTTGTTACTCCACGCTTCAAAGTTTTCTTTTGTGAGAACAAATGGAAAAAGAAATTGAAATGCCATATTTCAACCAGGGCTCTGATACCAGTTGTTAGATTTTATTTTTGGCATTTGGCTTTGATACCAATTTGTTGGTTTTTTTTAAGAAGTTTTGATACTAGTTTGATGGAGTAGAGAAGCACCGATAAATTTGTTGGAGGAAGGAGATGATATTTTGTAGGAGGAAGAAGATAATATTTTATTACTTTATTTCCTTACTTCCTTTTATTCATTCATATCATTCACTAAAATGACCACATAAATATTGTGGTTTACAAACCATTTCAATAGACACAACCATTAAATGAACATGACTCTTAGACTTAAAAACACAACACTTCAGCAATAGACATGGCACTTTGTCTAATGGACTTGACACTTCACTGAATGGACATGAGACTTGACGAATGGATATTACTCTTGATGAATGGACATGACTTTTGATGAATGGACATGTCTCTTTATTTTAATAGACACTACAATAATTAATTAATTTTGGTTTGCGCCAACAGATTTCAGATATACTAATATTGGATTTTTTTTTGTGGAGAAACAAGATTGAAATGATTTTTCAAAACCATTTTAAAGGTTTCGAATAACTTCCAACCTTTAGAAGAAATACTCAAACAAAGCGTGTTAATTTGTAGAGTTCATTTCCTTGGATGCCAAGGAGTAGTAGTGTAGATAGCTATAAGCTGCTGTGTATTGCTTAGGGTAGGTATCTTGGCTTGACAATTCATGTACAGTTGTGGGAGATGATATACGAGTAAGCTGTGTTTTTAGGGGTGCAGTATAACTCTGCTAGTCCTTAGACATTAAGTTTTAGGTCTGCCGTCACTTTCTACTTCGTAGCTGCTACCTGCATGTTGGCCAAGGGGTCCACGAACAATTTCGTAGACTGACTTTATAGTACATGGTAGAGTAAATTTTAGGTTTGCAGCTGTTTTTGTGGGACAGGATGGCTCTGAGTTTTCACTTCATCCATCAGTTTGAAATTTAAAAGCATAGGGCAGTGAGGTCTGTATATATGTACGTATAGAACAGACTAGGCATGGCATGTGATTTCTTTTCAGTGTGGAAGCATGTTCCTTGAAACATATAGCCATTCGCATTTCAGAGTCTTTCGGGGTAAACAGCATTGGCAAGTTGATCACATTGTTTGAAAGAGCAGTAGTAAGAGCATCTCCACCAGTTGAGGTAATCAGAGGTGGGAAAAACTGTTTTGAAATGTGGAGAATTCCCGTTCTCCCAGCAGTGAATGGGAGTTCTGTAGCCTTTTTTTTAATTTGTTTAATTGGTTTAAACGGGTTACTGAAAACCATTTATAACTTTAAACGGTTAAATTAAAACCGTTTATTGTATAAACGGTTTTCATAAACCCGTTTAATTTAGGATTTTTTTTTAATGTAGTGCTCCGTTCATTTCTGCTCATAAACCGAAGTCCATTATCTGAAGCTCTAATGGCGGCCTCTACTCCCAAATAAAAAAAATTGGGGCAATTTCAACAAATTCAATCCTTCCCAACTCTTCTTCTTACTCTCCACCAAATTCAAAGCAAAGTAGTTTATTATTCAAGGGTTTTGTTGCCATTCTCAAAATCTAGGGTTTTGGGTATTTTGTGCTTAGTAAATGGAAGAGGCTAATGTTGAGGCTTCAAGCTTCGGTGGCCGTATAAGAAGAAGGAAAACCGGTAGGAGAAGCAAGCGCACAATTGGCGATGATGAAGGAGGGTTTCGAGTCAGCGTAGAAAAATTGATTTCGAATACATTTCCATTTCGGTCTATCACAAGCCTTCGAGAAGAATATCATCACATATTTATGACCGGAAAAGAGCTTACGGTAAAAAAAAATTGTTATCTTTTAATGTTATATTTAAGTGTTATTAACTATTATGTTACTAGTTTACGTTATACTCATGTGTGGAATAGAATCACGATAATATGAGATGTCATGGTTCATTTACTACAATGAAAAAAAGGTGGGAAAAATTAAAAGTTTATCCCCAGGTTAGGGATCCAATTATCAAAATATTCGGTAAATTTATGGATGTAGAGTTGCGAAATTATGATAATAGATGCATACATGCCATAGCAGAACGATGGTGGCTTACCACGCATACTTTTTTATTTCCGAATGCAGAGATTGGCTTTACACCATATGATTTTACCATGCTCACATCAATACCTGTTGGAATGAATAGGCGTAATATACCATATGATGAGGGTTGGTGCCAATTTGGTAATGCTAATCAATTTTTACCTTTTCTTGTTGAAAAAGATATCAAGATTGGTAAAGTTGCGATATCTCACTTGAGTAAATATTTTAAAGAGGAGTATGTATTATCTAATATAAACAATCTTGACTATATCGCGAGAATATTTGTGTTATATATGATGGCGACTCTTTTCTTCACATCGACAAATGACATAATCAGTCTTGGGTACATAGAAGCAATTCTAAATCTAGAACTAGCTACGGAGTACGATTGGGGTTCTGCTATTATGGGCTATCTGTACCAGAGTTTGGACGTGGCTGTGACTAAATGTCGTCATCTTACTGGATTTGTTGAGTTATTACAGGTATGTCGATCTTTTTAATTTTTAATTTAATGTAGGGTACCCTGTTAAAAAATATATCATTCATTGAATTGTATGTTTTATTTTGCAGTACTGGTTCTTTGAGTATTTGACTGTTGGCGGTTTTATTGTTAAAGAGAGTGTAAAGCAGTTGGCATATCCAAGATTAAAAGCATGGGAGAAGGAGAACAGGACAAGAACACACGATACTGTAGCACATTTATTCTCGGTCACACGCTATCATATTGATCATCGACATGCTAGCCATATTAACTGGAACCTGTGGAACAACTCCATTGCTAAAGATGAAAATGAAGTTGTATTTGCCCGTAACTTGTCAATGAAGCATTTGCCTTTACTTGTTCCGCCCGGTGATTGTTATGAGTTATTTTTAGGAGAGCGGTGTTATAGACAGTCGACCGGACAGGCTGCTATTCCTCTTGATCCCCCGCTTCTCATGACACGTACCATGACATACGATACGTATGCGAAAATGCAACAAGCTCTATACCAAGACGATTGTCACCAATATTTGTATCAGGGTGTGGACATTGACTACGATACGTATTAGCGCCAGATTGCTAGAGATGTTGGACCGTTACTAGATGCTTCGGTCCGGGTAGGGAATATGGATTTTTTTGGTCCTTCTGCATTGAAGTCCGGTATTCATGCACTAGTTGTGACGTCGTCCAAAGTAAATTATTCGTCACAGTTTCAACTACCTCCCCCTACTCAGCAAGCCGGATGGAGTGATGATCCTAGTTGGTTTATGCAGTGGACTGGACGAGATGATCCAGTGCCTATTCCGCATTTACCGTACGTGCCGCCAATTCCGCCACAGTATACAGTGGATAGCCTATGGGAGATGAATTAATGCGACACTTAGCCATTCAGGAATCATGGTATTACGAGGAAGGATTGCAAAGGATAGACGATGTTGCATCAGATTTTGTGGGTTATACTATTTGTTTTAATAACTATTGCATTTGTTTATCCTTTTAGATCGTTCGTTTATGTTTGCACTATTTAATGCAGAATATGGAGGTTAGAAGGCATCCTTGTCTGTGTCTTCAGACAAAACAAACCGGTCGGTCAAAACAAAATAAAAAAAGGAAATCCGTTCGCCAAATTGAAGAGGATGAAGAAGAAGGAGAGGAGGACGAAGAAGGAGATGAATCTGAAACCGAGAATGATGTCGAAGAGGTTGAAGATGAAGGAGAGGAGGACGAAGAGAGTGATACTGAGGAAGACGACGAAGATGACGAAGATGATGATGACGATGGAGGCAGCAATGACGATGACGATGATGATGGATCCGGCCCTGGTGCTGTGCATACAAATAAATATGGTGTTAAGATAAGAGTACCGACTCCAACACGTTCTACTTCTACAGGTACTATATGGAAGTATTTTTCGCTTTAAAAGTATTATGTTTATAGTTCTAAAATATTGAATGGTAGTCTTCGTCCATCGTTTAGGAAATCTATACTTTTTATTCACTATGCAATTGTACATTTAATTCGATCAAATAAAATCCAACTTGTATAGATTATAAGAAATCAAATTATTCAATGATTTTCCAAGATATTTTAGCTTACAAAACTATCTATAGTTTCTTGTGCATCTTGTGCATTGTGTGCAACGCTATACCATGATGGCATGATTAATTTAAGGAAACAACTGATAAAACTTTATATAAAGAAATTTTCTTGCCACTGTGACTCATCTAGGATCAAGTAATAATGATTGTGATTTATATTTCATAGATTATTACAAGTAGATTTCTTATTGTTTTTATAAATGCCATATATGGACATCATATTGGATATGTTGGTGTATGCATGAAACAAGATGTTAACAACCAAATTAATACTATTAACGTAGGATAAAACAGAGCATAAAAACCAAGAGGCTGTGCGGAAAGACGTAGAGAGAGCTTTTGGGATTTTAAAAGCACGTTTCGCAATAGTTAAAAACCCAATTAAGCCGTGGAAGCCGCAGGCGTTGAGCAACATAATGCGAGCAAGTATTATTATGCATAATATGATTACCGAGGAAGAACGAGGTACATTTCCATCGTACTTAGGGTACGACCCAGACAACACAAACCAACCTGTTGCCGAAAGAGATCCAGACACCATTGAAGCTTTCTTGAGGAGGCTACATCGAATTAGATCTAGAGACACGCATGAAAAACTCCGAGACGATCTAGTTGAACATCTCTGGCACATCAAGGGAAATCAGTGAGTAGGCGTATGTTCATCCAAATTAATGTATTATGTATTGTTTAATTTCCATTCAGGGATAGGTGTTTAATTTCTAGTATCGAGTATTACTTTCACCCATTTAGAATCTAATATGTATTGTATTATTAAGACAATTATTATGTATTGATTTGTCGTATTGAATATTATGTTATTTGTACTATTGTAATACGCTTGTTTTCAACGAAAGGAGTTAAACCACCGGGGTCGTCCATTCCTCAACAATAACCATTACAGGCTTCAATCACCTATGTACATTTATTATGAGAAATGAATACAAAGCTGAAACACAAATATAAAATCAACCATGGACGGTAGTCGTATATTCCAAAGTAGTTCAAAACATTTCATCAGATGATACTTAATACGCATAGAGATACAATGTTGATACGATACAAAACTACAGGTATTTATGATTTTGTTACTCAAACTGTAACATATATCTATTCCATAATTCGAAAGCGTCGTGACCCACAAAGTGTGCGTGGTGATCAAAATGATAACGAGAGTCGTAAGTGGAATGTTTTTGCTGAAATATATCCTCTTCCTTCACTTCAGCTATTATTTTGCGGTAATTCATGCATGACCTACTAAACATTACAAACTCACTTCTAGTTTCTAAAGTCCTGCGGACTACCCTGCAATCTGCTCGCTTGTTGAACTCTTCATTTAGGGTGACCCAAAAATCTTGATCAACATCTACTTCCATATGAATAGTATCTGCCTTAATGTACGGCTTTATCAAGGGAAGGTAATCTGTTGGAAGCCAAGCTTGAGTTCCCATTTTTACAAACTTCTTTAGCTCAAATTAGCATGGTACAAATTCTATATATATATATATAATGGAAATCACAATAGCAAACCCAAGTCAAAGCCCGAGAAGACATGCAATAAAGTTAAACAAGATAGTGTGCTATCGTCTTTCTAGTCTTAAATGATGCGTAGACACAACCAAACGAATACGACAAAATGTGGTTCCCTATACCCTGCAAGAAACAGTATGATGAGACAATACACTGTCGAGCCAAAGCCCGAGAAGACAGGCAATAAAGTTAAACAAGATAGCGTGCTATAGTCTTTCTGGTCTTAAATGCTGCGTAAACACATCCAAACGAATACGACAAAATGCGGTCCCTTATACCCTTCAAGACACAGCTTGATGTGACAATACACTGTCGAGCCAAAGCCCAAGAAGGCAGGCATTAAAGTATAACATGACAGGGAGCAATCATCTTTATTTTCTTACATCCTGCATAGACACATCCAAACAAGTAAGACAAACTGCGGTTCCCTATACCGGGCAGGAACCAGTTTGATGCGACAATACACTGTCGACCCAAAGCCCGAGAAGGTAGGCTTAAAGTATAACATGGCAGACATTAAAGTATTGACCACCTTTTTTGACTACGGAAGATAAATATTAAAATAGTTGACCACCTTTATGGATTTCAAGTCCTTATATATAGAAAACCACAAATATTTATTTACCTCACCCCTCCTCCAATTAAATTTTGTACCTAACATACCTGATTTTCCATGGATAACTCATCCAATAACCAAAATAGCAATGACATGAACTTGTACGATGAAGGTCTTATGAATTATACAAGTTTACTTTTGTAGTACGAGAATCCACCATTGACGCCGACGCAGTTCCTTGCTCAGCAACAGAATCATATGTTTGCTTTTGCACAACTAAGTGGTATGTTCAATCAACCGCCTGAGCCGTCTGCTATGTTAGATTGTCATACAACAGTTTAAACTCCCGATCCAACTTCAAGCGAAAAGGTCAGAGGTGAAGGAAAGCGTACTTATACCAAAAAATGCCTACTGCCTCCCAAATCAACAGTTCAATCGACACAGACAATGACAGTGGAAAGATGTGGAGGGCACATGACTATAAAGTGTTAGCCAACGCTTGGGTCATGGCTTCCAAAGTTCCAGATGGCCGTTCAACTGGAAAGTACTTCTACTTGCAAGTAAATGAATACTACAATCACGACCCGGAATGTCAAAAAGAAAAGAAGTTTTGAGGCCACGAAAACGGCTTGGTATAACCTAAATACAATGTGTATGAGATACAAAGGTATTATTGTACAAAGAGGCGACAGACTAAAAAGCGGACAAATTGTGAGAGACTTGAGATCTGACTATGATAAAATCTATCATGATTCATTCAGATCGGAATTCAAGGCTCATGAAGCGTTTGAAATCCTAAAGTTGAGGCCCCGCTGGGCTACACTTAGTGAGGTAGATAATGTAAGCATGGGGGATACCGATGAAATTAATGTACCAAATGTATCATCGAGACTTTCGATGGATTCATCTCCTGGAAATTCAAATGACTCTCCTATCTCAATGGACGCAAATGGTAATAACAGCAGTCCTGTAACTCCTAGTTCCGGAATGTTGTATGGTTGAGTAACACAACGACCAGAGGGAATAAAATCTAGTAAAAGAGCGTTGTTGAGGAACAAGGAGTCCAGTGATTTGGTGACAGCAGGTGAACGACTTACATCACTTTTAAGTGATATTTCAATTTCATCTAACTCCAAACGGGAAGAACGATTAAAGTTAAAAGAGCAGAAGTTACAGATCCTGGAAGCCCAACTTCAACAAGATGCAGATCGAACTAACATATTTAAGTCGCATGAAAGACGTTTACGTGAAGAGAGGGAAGAAGAGTTTTTATCGAAGGACGTGTCCCACTTAACTGGAGAACACCTAGAATATGTTCTGACTAAAAAATGTAACATTCTCAAAGCACAAAAACAACGGTATGCAGCTGATAAAGGTAGTTCAGAGTTTTAAAGAACGTGGGACTTCTTTAGTTTATCTTATTTTCTATGCTATTTTCTTTTCATTCCACGTCTAGTTTTGTTTCGAATTAGTTTGCTTTGCTTTAAAATTTTATGCTTATTTCTAGTTAACGGGTTGCTTTGGTTTCTAAAGTATTGTATTGACTGTGATCTAATCAGTATAATTCTGCTTATTATATGAAGTATAATTTAAAGGAGTTAAAGAAATGTAAGCATATATTATACGACATACTACACAATTTTAAAATGAAAAATCAAACAAATAGGTTAATATAGATCAAGAAAACACTCAACCGAATTAATAACATAGACAATTTTAATTGAATCAGCAGAATAAACAATCTACACAAACAAGTAATAACGAAATTTTTTTTACAAAAAATCCTTATTTTATATATTCCTAAAAGGGCCAAATTATTAAAATAGAAGTGAAACTCAGGGAAGTGCAAAATCAAAATTAAACATGCAACCATTGAAGGAAAAAAAACAACAATAATCGGATTTTTGTAACCCGTTTATAGCCAAAGGGATTTCACAAATCCGTTCAATAGATAAAAGGATTTGTGAAATCCGTTTAAACTATAAACGGGTTTCAAAAATCCGTTTATAGATCGCCACCAAAAAAATCAAATGGGGATTTCCCCCGTTCGGATCGCCTCCCCACGCTCAAAGCCCCACTGCGGCAACGTGGGGAGCACCAATCCGATGGGGGAAATCCCCATTTAGAGCATCTATAGCCACTGATGGAGATGCTCTAAGAGTTTAAAGTACTACAACATTTTTACCAATAATAGTGGGAAAGAGGACTACATAAGGTATAAGAGAATACGGAGAAAACTCATCAATGCTAAAGGATAACCTGACGTTATTAAACAATAATCCCCTTTTCACCAAAGAAAAACGGCTTAGTAGAGAAGTTGATGTCTTTAATGTTTGTTTCCATTGTAACTTGTAAGTTCACCCTAAAAGCTCCTCGGATCTTTACTTCTGTCATCCAATCATTCATGGCTACTGGTGTAACATTATTAACAAGATTGACATAATTGATGTATAGGTGAGCTAATCATGTCTGTCTAACTCATTATATTACATGGGATCATCATGTTAATTCAACTTATCTCATGTTATGGGTAGTTCTATTCATTCAACTCATATTTCTTATGTTGGGTTTATAACTAATCAAGTTTCAAAATATACCAGTATACTCTACACAAACATATTGATTTCATGGTCGAAGATATGGTATATTTAAGTTGTTTTCTTTTTGGTAGCAGCGGATCCAATAAAATTTAATTTTTTGTTTTACAGGCCGTTATAGACTAAAATAAAAATATCCTTGTGTTAAGCAACATGCCACGATCCCAAAAATATAATAAAATAGACAAGTTAACTTATTCTGTGAAATTCAAAAAACGCGGATATAAGGTGTAAAATACGTTAAATGAAAAGTTGTTTATTTTTCAAAATAAAAATTACAGAAAAATTCTATAAATTAAATTAAAAATACGTCTTAAAATCTTATCCAAATTCGAAATTAATAATTTATTATATTAATAAATCGTTATGGTTTATAAATGATTCCATAGCGACTATTTGAAAATTTGATTTGGACATAACTCACCATATATAAGACAAAATCTCGATTTTCCGCTTTCATTAAAAAAATACAGTTAATTAGATTCCAACGTTTCTTGTTTCGAAGAAATCCGACTTATAACGAATCATGTATAGTCGTTTAAAATTGAAAAAGAAATATTCCGAACTACCGCGGCCTTACGAGCTCGTTAATATTTACATTATAATTAATACATTCAACTGTCATTTAAATAATAAATTCGTTATTATAATTGAATTATAAACTGATTAAATCTGTTAATTTATCCAATTTACACAGTATTGCTAATTCAACTTATTTCCGACCATTTCAGAAATAATTATATTATCCCATTAAATATTATATTAATAAAATATTCAAAATATTTAAATTCAACCCATTACATTGCCAAATCACCGTTCGAATAATTAAATAAATCAATTATTTAATCGCTTAAAAATTTGGGACATTACAAGATCTAACGATCTGCTTGGATGACGCTACAGAGCGTGTGCGGATGGTGCGGGGGGTGCGCGGACCAGGCCGCTGCCTACGACGAGGGGCACGAGAAGTCGGCCTAACGGGAGACCCGATAGAAACAAAAGAAACACGGGAGAGACGAGCATCTCTGTCTGGCGCCTAGACCGATCTGCCCAACCTAGCCGGATAAGAATTCTTAGTAAGTTGGGATGGTCGATCATTAATGATCGTTATCTCGTCCTTACTAAGAAGGGGAATGGAAACAGAAGCACCAGATGATGGACAGGACAAAGAAGGGGAAACTAAGGTAACCCTAGACGCAGGCACAGAAGGTCGATAGAGAAATGTGAGGTTGCTCAGAGGAGACAACACCAATCCTGAATGAACTCTACCAATGTCGATCTGTCATCAGATCGACTGGCCCGCAATATCGGTAAAGTTCACAGTAAAGGACAACGGGAACCAGTGGAGGAAATGGTCAGACGTGGGATGCAACCTCTCTGGTACGCCATATAGTAGCACATGGAAGTGACCACTATACGCCTACGGCAGAGAGGCCACCCAGCCCATGGAGACGCAAGACTGGGGAGCCGCCAATAACACTCATGAGACCACAAAAACCACAACAAAAAAGAAAGAGTCTCAGGCAACACGGGAAATGCCTCGCTAAGACTCAAGAAGATGAGCACCGCGGAAACCGATAGACCACCCCTATCAACATGACCAATAATCAGTACGAAACCGTACCAACTATGGCCAAAGAGGGAAAGACTTCCAAACCTTGCCAAGACAAGAAGCCTGCACAAGCTAAGCAGGGAACGAAGAGAACCAAGAAACTAATGACCAACCCAAAATATGGAAACTACAGGCCCTAAAATAGATTGGCAAAAGAAAAACCAACAAATCCCAAAGGCAAAAGGACAGGGAACCATAAGAAAAATAACAAAAACTCTAATGGGCATAACAGGCTCAAACAGAAAAGAAGACCCAAAGGGACACATAGCAGCAACCAAAATAGGACAGACCCGCATTAAATAACAAGGCAACAAAGACACAGAGGAGCGGAAACTGCAACCAGACCGGACAACACACCCATGACCCATCATTACATCTTCCGATAAGGTGGTAGCAATGACGGGGAGCTCACACGCACGTGTGACATGGCTCACATTAACGAGCAAACCACCATCCAAACACCAAGACAAAAAGGAAAACTTAGCGCTAAAAAAGTCATACCTCGATATGAAATGATAGCACAGATCTGGTCGGAAAAGTAACCTGACTGAAACATCCGAGCTGGAACCTAAGCTGGTCGCAAACCCATCCAACGGTGACTCGTCGGAAGCTGGCTGCACCGAGCATAGGTTGCAATGGGTGACCTCAAAAGCCGTTGAGGTAATAGCTGAAACCAGAGTAAAAACTTCTACATAGTCCAAGATGGAATCTAAAACAGGGCCTTTGAAAGAAACGCTGGAACAAGGCATGGAACAACTAGCAGCCTGCATTAAAACTGGAAAGGACGCGGACCCGACAACCTTCCCATTTTCCAGCAATGGCCCAATGCAAGGAGAGGACTCAGCAAGCATACACTTGACTGAAGCCGCTAATTTAAGCCAAAGACGGTGACGGGCATCCCTGAGCTAGGGATAACCAGGTTGCGAGTTGGATGAAATACCAGCAGCTAAAGAGACTACACCCTCCAGAACGGGAACCTGCGAAACAGAACCAAACAACCCACTATCGTACACTGTGCCCAGAACAAAAGATGCCTCCGAAATGGAGGGACAATCTGCCATAGGTCCATCCAAACATACATCGACACCCAAAACGGAGAAAGTGTTGAAACAGCTAACAGGAGGAGGAGCCTGTTTGCAAGTTAATGAAGAACCAACCAAAGCTGTTTCCAACACAGAGGGGTGAACTGAAGCTGATGACGTAGCAAACTTGTCTTGTCTCTTTGACCTTCATGGCCAACGACGACGACGGCGTTGAGAACCAGATAGCAGCACACTATCACCAGTAGGAGCCCCCTTGCTAGAAGCAGCGCAACCAACAACACTCGGTGGAGTGATCAAATCCCCACCGACAATAGCAATCTCTGATACCACATGACTAAAGCCAGGCCCGAAAACACCACCACAAGCAAGAGAACCCACTAAAAAACCATGGACAACCGCTTTATGCGAGACACACGAGCTCTTAAAGCTCAGATGAGGCTCTAACGGGCCGTGAACTCCCTCTTTGCTCGTTCGAGTTTAAAGCATCGTGGCAAAACCGCTTTTGGCTCTAGTAGGCAACAAACACTCCTGCGAGAGGATAGTTTGGACACCAAACCAGTCGTGAAAAGGGGTGTACGCTCCATAAAAAAATCATCAACCACCAGAAATTTAAAGCGTAGTGGCTCAAAGAAAGAATACAGAGAAAACATGTGGATCTCAACATCCGTAGTACCCCTAAAATTCAAAGACAAAGGCGCTTTAACCATTCCCAAAATTGAAGCTGCAATAGCTTCAAATGAAGGATGCGAGTGCAGGAAATAACCATTAACCACAAAGGTTTTAGGGCTCGAGCTGGAGTCCATAAACCTAGAAATTGGGTAAAATGAAGCAAGAGAGATGAAGTAGAGAAGAAGCTCCACGAGCCCAAAACAAACAGAGGGAATTAAGAGCGAGATAAGAAAAGAATAAGGGAGAAACGAAGTATAGAAGAAAATTAGAGAGACTTCGCCATTAATGTGACCATTGTAGTTTTTTTTGATGTAAAGCAGATTATTCTGAATATTTAATTCATGTGTGTGTTATCGTGTTCCTGATTCTATAACCAGTTTCTAGATCGACCTATTTTTTAAAAAAAAAGAAATATAATTGCAAGAACTATTTATTTTGAGTAGTTCATTTGAATAAATCCTGAATCGTTGGCTTATAAAAATGGTATATGGTGATTACATATATATGTGTCAACATGGGTGTGTATATGTATAAATATTGTGTGCATATATTCTCATGTATTAAATATGCATATATATGTCATCATTGTCGTGCCCTGTCTTATATCATGTTGGCCTCAGTTGGTTCATGACCTGAAACAATTTGTTTATAATTGGATTTTGAAAATCTTGCCACTTCTTTTCTTTTACTACACTTGCTATTTAGTCGCACTCGTAATATCGTTGTTCAGTTGTTGTTCGAATCACACGAACCTACATATTTGAACTATATATGTATATGCACATATTTGTCAACAAAACAATACTAAACTATCCATAGTTTTTACCTTGTTAACAAATTTTACATAACTTAACTATGTGTATATGTGTGTTAGTTTGTGCATATATATTCATAGGCGTATGTGAGTTGGCATTTTTGCGCTTTTTCGCATTGGCACAAATTGCACTATGCTTTGCCACAACAATGACACGTTATACGTCATAGCTGCCCTCATTCTAAAATAAGTCAACCTGAAGCACATGTTGGGTTTAACACACTGTGCATGAATACCTAACATTTAGCTTGCATGGTCTGGAATATATATGTCTGTTGCCATGCTTTGAACTGTGAAGAAAGAAAAGAAAAGGCACTCTGCTTTGCCATATTGAAACCCGAAATTACGCGTTGCAGTGATGAGTATGTGTCCTATTGATAAAACTGAAATAGTTAGGATATACATCCCTGCCCTAATTATTTTCATGTCTGGTTTCGAAAACATGAGGGTACATTATTTTTCACACTTTGGCTCTATTGTGGAACTCCGACATATATACTTGGTTTTCCTACACTGCTTGTACATGCTATTACCATATATATATGTATATGTATGTGTGTGTGTGTGTTTATATATATATATATATATATATATATATATATAAATTGGTATACTGAAACTTGGTGCCAGCATCCTACTGACCATTTTATTTAACATGCACATGTTGAAGCTGAAAGCACACATCAAAGTAAATGTTCCACGATGTTTTGTCAATCTGAAAATACGTGCCTTGATTTCATTTTTTTAATTTCCTATGCTGAACAGTTTGGAAAAATTCTGGAATTAGTAACTGCATATATTTTCTAAGTATTATACTTGAGTACCCTTTTGTCATGCTGAAAAGAGATTTGAGTATATCCACTTGTTTTGTAAACACTATGATTAAGGCAAACCACATGCAACATTTATCTTTTCGTATCCCTGTGGATAAAAACTGAAATATTCATGTTAGTATATACATCCCTGCCTTGTTTAGTCAACTTAAATTTACCGTTTCAGACCTGTATGCTTAGGCTGTCGTGATACTGATTACCTACTATGTAACAGCCCGTAATTTTATAACATTAAAATTAACAAATTAAAGAATACTTAATATTTAGAAGAAGAATAAAGTAAAACGGGTTACACCATTGCGTTGGTCTCAGAGTTCTGCTTGAGATAGAGTCTGAGTTTGCGTAAAACGGATTAAGTATGAAGAAGTTATGGAGGTTAGAAGATTTAAGTTTAAACTTGAAATTAAATTAATAAATAAATAATCAGTTTCGAATTCAAACACCAGGAGGGAGGCTAGCGGGAAAATTCACGCCAGGAGGTGTCGACCCCCATAGGGGAGTCAACACAGGTGTCGACCCTCCTATAGGGGTGTCGACCCCTGGCGGCCAGAATGGACTATGACGAAATTTTGGGTTTTAGGGCTACGTGGCGACTTCTGATTGGCTGGGTGAGGTGTATTTCAGATTTGGAGGGTTTAGATGGAACCTAACCTAGTCCTAAGACCCTAATTAACTCACTACACCTATATAAACACACCTAAACCTAAACCCTAACTCATTAATCAAAGTAATGGAGCCTCCATGCTGCTAAATCCTAAACTGACCTAGCCTCCACCCTAAACAATCAAATTCAAGAGGAAGATAAAGATCAACGCCTACATCAACGGCTTGCTAATCAACTACATAAATCAGAATCCAGAATCGTTCTCTAATTTTTAAACCTATCTCTGTGAGTTCATGTAGCATTAACAGGATAATTAAACTAAAGTAATTATGATAAGTTGTAAATTGTGATCATATGCTTATGCCTATAATGGATTTCACCAAGTTTGCCAGTTTGTCATCATTTTAATAAACCTATCATATGTCTATTCATGTCCATATGCTATTCATGTTCATATGTCGTTCATGTTCACATGCCTGTTTATGTTCGTATGTTTATGCCTGTTCTGGCTCTCTTCCCTCTCCTTTTCCTTTTTCTTTTTATGAGATTAGGCTAACTTCGAGCCTAATCATACTTCGTCAAATTATGCGTACGAATGACGTGGGAACGATGGGAAAAGTTTGGGAAATTATTATAATATTTAATTTGGCCTAAATTGTGTTAATTGGTAATTGTGCATAAATTGATGATGGCTATGGTTTGGGCAAAGTTGTATATAACATGCAAAAGTGAAATTAGGCATAAGTGGGTTTGGGTGTAAAATTGGCATAACCTATAAACTTGAGATTATTGGCATAAAGTAATTAGAATTTGTCACATAAAATTTGGGTTGGAATTATTAGGTAAACGGAGAATCACTAAAATACCTAATTTGAGATGAACTTAGAATAATGAACACCTGTGACACGAGGTTAGATATGTTGTGGTGTATGCTTGCCTGGAACCGCCCGGCATGTCCAACAACCGCTAACATTATCTAATGTGAGAGGTCAAAGGCAGAAATTAGATATGTAATTGGGCAAAGACACGAGGTTAGATGGGTTTGCGGTGTAAGCCTTCCGGGACCGCCCGACATGTCCAGCAACCGCAAACGATATCTAATGTGAGAGGTCTTGCAGATTACGGTTATAATGAATTAAAGAACACTTAACCGACACATGTAGCTGACAGGAGAATATTGAGGGGTTAAGTGGGAATTCCTAGTGGGGACCAAGCTTAGGAGGGAAGCTTGTGTCAAGTGTGGGGACCCTTTTCAACCAGTAACCTATTTAGTATCTAAGTGAGCTCGAACTAGGTCGAGGATGGGACACGCTTACTTGGGTTGATTGTAAGAGGTCAATAAAAAGATAGCGGTGGCAGTGCAAGTCCAACGGGGTCATGTGTGTGCATGGGTCCGGGCAGGTAGGTAAGACACTGTTGCATCGTGTAGGTATATGCCGTGCCTTTAGTCGTATCGGGTTGCCACTTTAGGGAGTGATACACCCTATCGTGGGATCAGCACGGGTATCTACGAGTTAGGGAGCCGATCGAATGGGGTAGGGAAGTGGGTACACTTTGTGGAGATAGGAGTAGGCGGCACCTATGACAGCAGCTAGGGGTACACGAGACTACCATTATTATTATTACCATCTTGTGTTGGTTTAGAGGGATCATCTTTTAGTATGTTAGTGCGGTGCAGAGCATATTCCGTAGTAGTTTGGAGCACAATCGTTGTAAAACCTTACTTACCTTATTTACCTTGTCACCTCTGTTATGTTACAATCATTCTTTATATCCAGTTTATTCCTTATCCTTTTGCTTTACTTATTATATTGTTAAAGTTAATGGACTCGCCAGACTTTATGTCTGACCCCGTTTTGTTTTCGCCTCTTTTCTTCCCCTCCCCCCCCCCCAGGTCCTCAGGGTGGGAATTAGTGGAGCTTTGCTTGGATTTCTTTCTCTTGGAGTGCTTGGAGTGCTGAGAGTAATGCTCAGCTATATCTTTCTTTTCTTTATGGCTATTTGTAGTAGTGGGATTATGCTTTTATTTTTTGTACTCTGATTTTGTCAAGATGGATATTATGTACTTGACTCTAGTCTTTGGTTTTGATGATGTAACCAAACTTATTTTATTTTCCACTGCAATGGATGAAGTTTTAAATTTTTAAGTACTGCTTTATATCGGTCTTGTTAAGTTTTCTGTTCTATATACACTTATAATGCTCCATGGAAATTAATGCATTCCCTTAGTGAGTGACATTAATGGACATGGGGTGTTACACATGGTATTAGCGCTGAGGGTTACCAGAACAGATAAAAGATTTTGAAAGTCGTTTTTAAAAGCATTTTTAGAAAGAAGTATTTTCAAAAGAATGTCTTAAAGAGAGTATTTTTAGAGAAAAGGTTTTTATGAAAAACATAATCCCCGATAGCCATATATCTATCTTTCGAATCTCCATTTTGAATCTTCCCCTTTTTCCTTTCAGCATGGCTGATCAACCCGAAATACCCGAGGGCGTACAGATACCAGGCTGGTTCAGAAGGTATCTGGAGGCAAGGGCTAATGCTGTAGGCCTAGTAGACGCTCCCCCTCCTCCTCCCTCTCTTCGTGTAGACGCTTTTTCGAAGATATGCAAAGACTTCCGTGCGATGGACGGAAAACCATTTAATGGAACTAAGACATTTGTTGAGGCTCGGAATTGGCTCAAGGAAGTGGAAGACTTATTTGGTATCTTTGAGATAGATGATGGGAGGAAGGATCAGTTAGCTACTTGGTTGATGAAGGATGAAGCCTCTTTTTGGTGGGAAGTAACTAATGGGGGACATGCAGTGGAAACATGGGTGGATTTTAAGAAAAGGTTTGAGTTGAAATTTCTTTCACAAGCGGAGGAAAGTTTGTACATGGAAAGGTTCTTGGCTTTGAAGCAAGGGAGTTTGTCTGTGAAGGAGTACGTTAACAAGTTTAACCAGTTAGCAAGGTTTGGTATGGAATTGGTGAATACACCACATAAGAAGGCCTTGAGATTTGCTAAGGGTCTGAATGAACCATTACAGGGGTTGGCTATGTCCCACATTCCTATGGGGGCTACTTTTGAGAATCTAGTTGATATGGCGCTGATTCATGAAGAAGAGAAAGGTGCTAATGCTAAAAAGGCACAGGATACAAAGGTGGACCCAAAGAAGGCTCAGAAGCAACAACAAAAGAAAGGTGGTAAGGATAACAAGGGCCAAGGGAAGAAAAGGTGCTTTAATTGTGGAACACCGGGCCACTTGAGCAAGGACTGTAGGGAGAAGAAGAAGACGGGTTACTTCCAGTGTGGTGAGGAAGGACATATGATTAAAGACTGTCCAAGAAGGCAAGGCCAAGGGCAGAGGACAGGATCTACTTCTGGAGGGCAGGTTCACTCTCTCATGGCACCTCCGCAAGAGAGAGGTAGAACCATTTTTGTTGAAAGTTTAATTTTCCTTTTTGATCACCCTGTTCGTACTTTGTTTGATTCTGGCACCTCTCATTCATTCATATCTGCTTCCATTGTTGAGTCTCTACACCTAGATACTAGTATAGTAGTGGATCCCATTAGTGTCCCAAATCCTATTGGGCGTACGACTCATCTTTCTATGTTGTGTCAGGGTTTGAGAATTTTTGTGTATGGTGTTGAGTTCGAATACATCGCTTATGTGCTTGGTTTCACGGGCTATGGGTTGATTCTAGGAATGGATTGGTTGGCCAGATATGGTGCCATTCTTGATTGTGAAAGGAGGGTAGTTAGACTATTTTCTAGTTTGGGTAATACTCTCGAGATCTCATGTGATCCTATGGGTTTGGTGATGCTTAGCTACCTAGAATCTCTTGACACTTCTATTGATGATTTGCAATCTGTTCGAGTAGTCCATGAGTTTTCAGATGTCTTTGAGGAGGTTAAGGGCCTACCTGCAAAATGTGAGATAGATTTCTGTATATACTTGGTGGACAATGCAAAGCCAGTTGCGTTGCCTGTGCACCACAAGGATCCTAGGGAAAGGAGGGAGCTTAGTAAACAAGTGAAAGAGTTGCTTGAGAAATGGTTCATAAGAAGAAGTATCTCGGAGTGGGGTGCTCCAGTTGTTTTTGCTACGAAGGCTGATGGTTCACTTAGATTGTGTGTGGACTATAGGGAGATAAATAAACTCAGGAAGAAGTATAGACACCCATTGCCGAGGATATATGATTTGTTTGATCAGTTGGTTGGTGCTTCGGTTTCTCGCAGTTGGACTTACCTATTAGGTTTCATCAGTTGAGGGTGGCTGAGGATAGTATAGATTATACTGCATTTAGAACTCCCAACGGTTTCTTTGAATGGCTTGTCATGCCTTTTGGTTTGACAAATGCACCCGCGTATTTCATAGACTTGATGAGTAGGGTATTTAGGGAGTTTATAAACAAGTTCGTGGTGGTCTTCGTGGATGATATTTTGATTTTCTCAAGAAGCGAGGAAGAGCATGTCCTACATCTTAGAGAAGTAATAGAGACCCTTAGAGCACATCAACTCAAAGCTAAGTTCTCCAAATGTCATTTTTGGAAGAAGGAAGTGAGGTTCTTAGGGGACGTGGTCTCTAAGGAAGGGATAGTTGTGGATCCCGCGAAGGTATGGCAATCCAAGACTGGAAGATTCTTAAGAATGCAATAGAAGTAAGAAGTTTCCTTGGTTTGGCGGGCTATTATAGAAAGTTCTTTAAAGACTTTGCTAAGATATCTTTCCCGCTTACTTGATTGACGAAGAAGAATTTGGTCTTTTCTTGGGATGTTGACTGTGATGATGCTTTCCAACGTTTGAAGAGGGCTTTGACGACAGCTCCAGTTTTAGTTTTGCCGGATGGGAGTAAGCCATTCACAGTGTATATCAATGCTTGCGGGACAGGGATTGGCGCAGTTCTAATGCAAGAGGGAAGGGTGATATGCTATGGTGGAAGACAGTTGAAGGTCCATGAGAAGAATTACCCTACCAATGACTTAGAGTTAGCTGCCATAGTCTTTGCGCTCAAGTCTTGGCGTCACTATTTGCTTGGAGAATGGTTTGAGTTGTATACAGACCATAAGTCACTTAACTACTTGTTCTCTCAAAAAGATTTGAACTTGAGGCAACAGAGATGGATGGAATTCTTAGCATCCTACGATTTTGAGATTACATATACCCCTATCAAGGGCAACGTTGTGGCAGATGCCTTGAGTAGAAAGAAGTTGACTTTGAGTCCTTTGTTTGTTGAGCGGCACAGTTTAGAGCACATCTCTACCTTTGACTTTAGACCCTTGATTGATTATGTGTCCGGTTTGTTGGCATCACTAGAGGTGCGACCTACGCTTGTGGGACAAGTAGGGGCAGCACATCGAGATGACCCACAGTTGATAGAGATAGTAGACAAGCTCATAAGAGGGGAGTCTTCGAGCCATCTTAGTAGATATACTATTGATGAGAGAGTTTGGTTGCGTGGGGATGGAAGACTTTGCGTATCACGAGATGAGAGTTTGAGGAAGGCAATTCTTGAAGAAGCACATCGTTCTAAGATGACCATACATCCCGGTGATGACAAGATGTATAGGGATATGAAGCAAGTTTTCTTTTGGGCCAGAATGAAGAAGAATGTGGCTGAGTTCGTTTCTTGATGCTTAGTGTGCCAGCAAGTTAAGGCTGAGCAAAAGAACCCTGGTGGTTTGCTTCACCCTTTAGAGATTCCACAGTGGAAATGGGAAAGTGTTTCCGTGGATTTTGTCGATGGGTTGCCAAGGTCAAGGAAGGGTAATACGGGGATTTGGGTAGTGGTAGATAGACTTACCAAGAGCGCCCATTTCATTCCCGTTAAGAGTAAGAGGACGACGACATGGTTAGCATCAGTTTACCTCTGAGAGATAGTTCGTTTTCATGTCATACCTTCTAGTATTGTGAGCGATCGAGATCCTATTCTCATTAGTGAGTTTTGAAAGAGCTTGCAAGAGGCGTTAGGAACGCAGTTGTGTTTGAGCACCGCTTACCATCCTCAGACGGACGACCAAACCGAAAGAGTGAATCGAATTCTAGAAGGCCTTTTGAGGTTATGCATCTTGGACTTTGGAGGGACATGGGAGGAACACCTTCCATTGGTAGAGTTCTCTTACAACAATAGCTATCAGACTAGTATTGTCATGGCTACTTTTGAGGCTTTGTATGGACGACCGTGCCGATCACCGACTTGTTGGTGGTAGTCCACGGATAAGGTTTTGCTTGGGCCTGATATGGTTAGAGAAACTTCGGAGAAGATAGACTTGATTCGAAGATGCATGAAGACAGCACAGGACAGGCAAAAGTCATATGCTGATAAGAGAAGGACCGATCTTGAGTTCGATGTTGGATACATGGTCTTTATCAAAGTATCACCGTTGAGGAATGTAGTTCGCTTTGGAGCTGTAGGGAAATTGGCACCAAGGTTCGTAGGGCCATTCCCCATTATAGAGCGGATTGGACTGATGGCCTACAGAGTAAAGTTGCCTGAGAAGCTTAGTGGTGTTCATGACGTGTTTCACGTGTCACATTTGAGGAAGTGTTTACATGATACTGCGGAAGTAGTAGAGCCAAGCATGCTTAGAGAAGTGGAAGTAGAGCGAGATGCCACGATTAGACGAGCTTCTACATGCATCCTTGGATCGTAGGTCAAGAAGTTACGCAACCGATAGGTCAAGTTGGTTAAAATTCAATGGGGGGATGATCAAGGAGACGCGACTTGGGAGACAGAAGATAAGATACGTGCGTTGTACCCTTTCCTTTTTGAGGGTATGTTCTTAACTTCTCCTTTTTCTACCTCTTTGTTTGTACTTGTTCTATCGTTTAGGGTATCCTCTCGAGTATATCTTCGGTCTTTAGGTAGAAAGCCTATGGTTGTAAACATGTGTTTGAAGCATGTTATGTTTTGTGGATGCAAGTGTTTGCTAGTGATTGCTCGTGGATGCATTTACACACACTTTTAGGCACTAAGATCGGCTCAGTCACTTCATATTGCATATGCATATATTTGTTTGTTTATTGAAATTTGGTGTGTTATCATGTGGACGTTGCATTTGGATGAATGGTTGTGCACTCATGTAGAAATGATATGTATCATTAGGGTTCTATTGCATACATGTTGGACTCATGGCACTAACATAATTCGCATTAAGGAGGTCAACTGAATCAGTAGACCACCTGATCTTTGCATTAGATAAGGAACATATACACACACTTTGCATATGTTCATATAGCATTAGAAATCAATTAAGGATAGTGGATGCTTGTGGATGATGGTTGAGTATATGGATAATTGGATGGTAGGATACATTCTTCTTAACTTGAAGATTTCGGGGACGAAATCCTTTAAGGAGGGGAGAATGTAACACCCCGTAATTTTATAACATTAAAATTAACAAATTAAAGAATACTTAATTTTTAGAAGAGGAATTAAGTAAAACAGGTTACGCCATTGTGTTTGTCTCAGAATTCTGCTTGAGATAGAGTCCGAGTTTGCGTAAAACGGATTAAGTATGAAGAAGTTATGGAGGTAAGTTTAAACCTGAAATTAAATTAATAATTATATAATCAGATTCGAATTCAAACAGTAGGAGGGAGGCTGGCGGGAAAATTCCCGCCATGAGGTTTCGACGCCCCCTAGGGGAGTCGACACAGGTGTCGACCCCTTTATAGGTGTGTCGACCCCGCCTGGGGAGTCGACCCCTGGCGGCCAGAATGGGCAGTGACGAAATTTTGGGTTTTAGGGCTACGTGGCGACTTCGGATTGGCTGAGTGAGGTGTATCTCGGATTTGGAGGGTTTAGATAGAACCTAACCTAATCCTAAGGCCCTAATTAACTCACTGCACCTATATAAATACACCTAAACCTAAACCCCAATTCATTAATCAAAGTAATGGCGCCTCCATGCTGCTTAATCCTAAACTGACCTAGCCTCCACCCTAATCAATCAAATTCAAGAGGAAGATAAAGATCAACGCCTACATCAACAGCTTGCTAATCAACTACAGCAATCAGAATCTAGAATCGTTCTCTAATTCTTAAACCTATCTTTGTGAGTTCATGTAGCACTAAAAAGATAATTAAACTAAAGTAATTATGATAAGTTGTAAATTGTGATCATATGTTTATGCCTGTAATGGATTTCATCAAGTTTGCAAGTTTGTAATCTATTTCATAAACCTATCATATGCCTATTCATATCCATATGCTATTCATGTTAATATGTCGTTCTTGTTCACATGCATGTTTATGTTCGTATGTTTATGCCTGTTGTGACTCTCTTCCCTCTCCTTTTCCTTTTTCTTTTTATGAGATTAGGCTAACTCCGAGCCTAATCATACTTCATCAAATTATGCGTAAGAATGACGTGGGAACGATGGGAAAAGTTTGGGAAATTGTTATAATATGTAATTTGGCCTAAATTGTGGTAATTGGGCATAAATTGACGATGGCTATGGTTTGGGCAAAGTTGTATATAACATGCAAAAGTGAAATTTGGCATAAGTGGGTTTGGGTGTAGAATTGGCATAACCTATAAACTTGAGATTATAGGCATAAAGTGATTAGAATTTGTCACATAAATTTAGGTTGGAATTTATGGGTAAATGGGGAATCACTAAAATGCCTAATTTGAGATGAACTTAGGATAAAGAACACCTGCGACACGAGGTTAGATATGTTGTGGTGCAAGCCTGCCCGGAACCACCCGGCATGTCCAGCAACCACAAACATTATCTAATGTGAGAGGTCAAAGGCAGAAATTAGATACGTAATAGGGCAAAGACACGAGGTTAGATGGGTTTGCGGTGTAAGCCTGCCTGGAACCGCTCGACATGTCCAGCAACCGCAAACGGTATTTAATGTGAGAGGTCTTGCAGGATTACAGTTATAATGAATTAAAGAACACTTAACCTAGACATGTAGTTGACATGGGAATATTAAGGGGTTAAGTGGGAATTCCTAGTGGGGACCAAGCTTAGGAGGGAAGCTTGTGTCAAGTGTGGGGACCCTTTTCAACCAGTAACCCATTTAGTATCTAAGTGAGCTCGAAATAGGTCGAGGACGGGACACGCTTACTGTAACACCCCACTCCCGCTATGGTCACTCACTAAGGGAATGCCATAGCATCGGTGGAGTATTTTAGTGAATATAGAACAGAAAAATTACAACAAGACAGATATAAATAGTACTTGAAATTTAAAACATCATCTCATAACAGCGGAAGTAAAACATGTCTGGTTACATCATAAAACCACAATAAAAGTCAAGTACAATATCCATCAAAATAAAGAAGTACATAATCCCACTCTCATACAATAGCCATGACAAAAGAAAAGATAACTGGGTAACTGGAGCTTTACATCTATCCAAGCTCCTAAAGACTGGAACAGCAATCCGATCAAGCTCCACTACTGCTAGGATCCACCGTAGGACCTGAGGGTTGGGAAAAAGATAAAAACAACGGGGTCAGACATAAGTCTGAGCGAGTCCTATAACTTTAACAATACAATCGTTAAAGTAACCAGAGAAGACATAAACTGATATACGGTAACTAATGGGGATGAATGGCTACACTAAGCAGTCAACTAAACTAAGATAAAAGATAAAGACGCATCTACCCTTCCAAAGGTAAATTACTAAACTGCACCACACCAGTCATTCCTAACTTAAAGGTTGATCCCACCCATGGACTTATAAAATTAACTTAATAGTTCTCGCGTACCCCTAGGTGACTAAGTAGACGCCACGGGGCCCTACAATCCACTAGGTGTACACATTACTCCCCATTCGATCGGCTCCCTAACGTAGATACCCGTGCTGGCCCCACCGTGGGGTGTACCATTCCCCACCGTGGGGTGTACCATTCCCCAACGTGGCAACCTGATAAAACTAACGGTGCACGGCTTATATCTACACGATGTAACAACGTCTTATTTACCAGCCCGGGTCCACACACGCATATGAAACCCGTTGGTCATGCGTTGCCACCGCTAACCCATTTTGGCCTCTTATAGTCAAGCCCAATATGCGTGTCCCGTCACTCGACTAGAGTCGAGCCCACTAAGATACGTTTGGGATATTGGTTGAAATGGGCCCCCACAAGCTACCACCTAAGCTTGTTATTTCTAGTGAATCCCGCTTAACCCTTTAACCATGTCCACTTACATGTTATAAATTTTGGTTAAGTCATTAATCATATTTTAATTGCCATTCAAGGCACCCACTAGATTTCCACATGCCACCCAAAGCACTGACTTAACCCTTTAACCATGTTTTAATTACATGTTCCGCTTTGGTTAAGTATTCTAATCGTATTTTCTATTGCCACCCAAGGCAACCCACTAGATTCCTCATGCCATCCAAGGCACCCACTTAACCCCTCATGTCCCTCTACATGCTAATATGGTTAAGTGTTTCTTAATTAATTAATTAAGATCATGACCTCATAAAGACCTCTCACATTAGACCGTCTTTTATGACTGCTGGATATGCCGGTTGGGTCCGGGCAGCCTTACGTCATAAAAAGGGTCTAACCTCGTGTCTTTACTTTAATCACGTATTTAATTTGTGCCTAAGACCTCTCACATTGGGCTAACATTTGTAGCAACTGGTTAAGCCGGTTGGGTCCGGGCAGTTTTACGCTACAACTGAGTCCAACCTCGTGTCTTAGTCGATTAATTACACCTAATTAATCACCCTCATAATTTATATTAATTATCCCTAATTAATTAATCACGTTTTCCAGAATATGGGTAGACCTAACTCAATAGGTAAATTCCCAACTCCGTAGTATGGGTAGACCTAACTCAATAGGTAAATTCCCAACTCCATAATATGGGTAGACCTAACTCAATAGGTAAATTCCCAATTATGTCCATTTAATTTATGTTACTCTTAAGCATACCCATTCCACATCATTTTATTAACATGCATATTAACCCCATCGTTCCCCACGTAATTCGTTCTCGTAACGTGACATAATAAAAGGGAAGATTCATCACAAATGTCATGGGTTTAACCAACATAGCTTATAACTTTATCATGGGTTCAAAAGGTGTCAACTTGCATATATGAGCATACATTAAACCCAACTAGCATTTAACCCAAACTTGCATTATGCATGTCATAAAAAGAGACAAACTTGCATATGAACTTGCACATAAACTTGCATATGAACTTGCACATAAACTTGCATGTGAACTTGCATAACATGTCATACATAGAGGCAAACTCGCATATGTTATGCATATCATAAAAAGAGACAAACTTGCATATGAACTTGCATCATAATAGGGTAAACATGCATAGCATACAAAGGTGTCATCTTGCATATGTATGCATCTTATTTAGAAAAAGGGTAAACTTGCATGTCATAATGTATGCATAAAACCAAACACTTAGCATGCATAAAATCAAATACTTAGCATGCATAAAACCAAACACTTAGCATGCATAAAATCAAATACTTAGCATGCATAAAACCCAATGCTTAGCATGCATGAAACCCAATGCTTAGCATGCATGAAACCCATCACTTAACTTGCATAAACCCACATACTTAACTTGCATAAACATAGGGTTAACATTAAACATAGATTAGCAAACTAACATCATATCATATGACTTAAAACCCACAAATCCGCATACAAAACCGCATGATCTCATCATATCTCATCTACTTAATTTAGCAATTGGTTATGTAATGGCGCGTTTTGATAGCTGTCGAATAATTAATTTATTTAATGATTTATATATCGATTTGGCGATATCGATAACTTAAAGTACAACGTTCGAACTTATAATTTATAATTATAATTAAAACGAACCTGAAACGTCGCGGCAGTTCGCTATTTGGCGATTCGAACTTCAACAGAATGTACAGGATTCGTTTTAAGCCAGATTTCTGTGAAACAAGAAACGTGTGGAGCTGGGGGAGTATATCTTTCTAGCGGAAGAGAAAAATCAGGATTTCGTCGTGTAGATTTTGAGTTATGTCCAAATCAAATTTCAGAATAGTCGCTATAGAATCGTTTATCGGCCATAACGGTTATTTCAAAATAACTAGATATCGGATGTGAATTCAGACAAGGTTCTTTTGGGAAATAGCGATAATTTAATTTTTAGAATTTTACTGTAATTTTTAATTAATTAAATACGCGACTTTTTATTTGGAGTATTTTGCACCCTGAAATCAACATTTTGAAGTTTCAAAATATGAGTCCATCTACCGGTATTATTACATTTTTGGGATCGTGGGACGTTGGCCATCTCACCAGTAACTTTATTTCTGTCCGTACGTGGATGGAATTTATGTAACATGGTATTTTGAAAAACCAAACTTCTAATACATTAATAAAATAAAGTAGTAATATTTGTTGTGTGAACCGAAACGAATCCACGTTCTCTCTTCTCAACCACCAAGTTTCTATGGCCCTAAAGACGCTATGTCATGAAACATATAAACAATTTTGGTATAACTAAACTATATAATACCATTTTCTTTTCAAACCTATTTCGAAACTTCTCTGTTGAATTCCAAAATGAGCCGCCACCCTATTCTCCTCAAAATGGCAGACAGAAATCGAATTCAAATATAAAAGAAATAAAAAGAGGACACGTACATAGAAGGGAGAAATGGCGCTGTCATATACTAGGGGGGATGTTGCTTTTCGTTGAGGAAGGGAAGATCATTTTAGATTTTGGGAATGGTGTAAAGAAACGTAGTGGGTATATGTAAACATGGTGGAGCTGTTCACTGAAATATGGTTCGACATATTCCTGGAAATCACGAGAGTTATATCAATGGATTCAGTGAGTGGTTTTCTTCCAATCGATGCCTATATTTCTGGGTTGAAATCCTTCTTCTCGATACTGGAAACGTTCACAGCAAGCAAAGGGTGAACTGAAGGAGTAAGGACTGGCGAGCTGTCTGGTATTGTCGACGGGGCGTTCAATGACCGGAGTTATTCGTTGTGGCGGTAGTTCGGATCTCTCAGGGGGATAAGGTGGAGTGCGGGTTTGTAAATGCAGTAGAGATCGAACTCTTTACTGTTGAAATGAGGCATGAAGTGATGTGTTGCATGGTGGATTAGCAGGAAGGACGTATGGTTGCATGGTGCGTTTAACTGGAGTTATACGTGAGGTTTCAAAGTTGAACGTGAGTACTAGAAGGAGGAACTATGACTGTGCTGCGTCTTCTTATGGGAAGAGACGGTGTTAATATTGTTTGGGGGTCTACAGTTTATCATGGATGAAGTTGTAAATGTTTTGCTGTGTTCGAGATAATGAGGAGCGGATGGTTTGAGTTGTGATAGCTGGGAAGAAACATTTCAGGAATACTGGGTGGACTGTGGAGCGGTTTTTCATTTGGAATATGGGGCGAAGATTTCAACGTTTTGGGCCAAGGGATAATTGGGTAAAGCCCAAACCACTTAAGTATTTAATTTTTAATCCATTTAAGTGTTATAGAAACTTCGTAGTTGTATAACTTGTTCATACGGTATCGGTTTCCAGCGAAACAAGATCCGTTGGGATTGTATGGACGGGAGCAGCACAATGACACTGACAGGAAGTGGATTGAAGCTTGTTTGAATTTATGGAGAAATAAACTGTTTGATTCAAATCAAATAACAGTTTATCGTTCTTTAACGGTGAACTGCAAATGTGGGTAAATCTCACAAACTCTAAACAGTTTTATTTTCACGTTGTATTCTTAGAACTGTTAAAATATTATCTGTTTGACTGTTTGACTGTTTGACTGTGTGTTGACTGTTTGATTGAACTGCTAGTCAGTTAGTAGAGATTTTATATATATATATATCACGTATATATATAAACCGTTAAATAGTCATATGTTGATTCTGCTATCAGAATATTTCACAGTGAAGTGAAATCGATGTTGTTGTATTGTCTAACCTCTGTGGTGCAGGGAAACAGGTTGGAGGAATCCAACTGGATTCCTCAACAGTTATTTTTACTGTGATTTATATATTGTGACATATAATGTGATGTATATAATCCGTTGTGATTATGCGTGTTTGGACAAATATTCATCGTTGTTAGATGATGTGTTAAAAACCATAAGTTAACCAAAGCGAAGTTAGTCGAGGTAAACAAAGTAATTGGTTAAGTAAATCAAAGCAAGTTAGTTAAGTTAAACTAAGTGATTAATCGATGTGAATTAGTTAAGTTAAACTAAGTGATTTATCAAAGTGAATTAGTAAGTTAAACTAAGTGATTTATCAAAGTGAATTAGTTAAGTTAAACTAAGTGATTTATCAAAGTAAATTAGTTAAGTTAAACTAAGTGATTAATCGATGTGAATTAGTTAAGTTAAACTAAGTGGTTAATCGAAGTGAATTAGTTAAGTTAACTAAGTGGTTAATCGAAGTGAATTAGTTGAGTTAAACTAAGTGAATCGGTTAGAGTTAATCAACGTGAATTAGCTAAGTTAAACTGAGTGGATTTGTTCAGTTAATCAAGACGAATTAACCAGTTAGGTTAAACCAGTAGAGTTAACCAGTTGAGTTAACCAGTTAGAGTTAACCAGTTAGGTTAAACCAGTTGAGTTGACCAGTTAGAGTTAACCAGTTAGAGTTAATCTGTTAGAGTTAACCAGTTGAGTTAACCAGTTGAGTTAACCAGTGAGAGTTGATCAGTTAGAGTTATCCAAGTAGAGTTAATCGAGTAGAGTAATCGAATATAGGTTATCCGAAGAAGAGTTAATCAAATAGAGATTACTCGAAAGAGAGTTATACGTCGAATTCGATTATAGCGAATTCGGGAAAGTACTATTTACTTTCCAGGGTTTAAATCAAGATTTAGTTATTGATTTAGAAATTAGGTGTCTGTTAAATTATTCGAGTTAGGAGATAAAGTTATAATTCAGGTTAGATATTGCAGAAGTAGGAATTATAATGTTATAGTTATAATCAAACGTTTTCATATAAGAAGTAGATTCGTAACCTGAATCCGAGAATTTGCGTAAACAGATGATTGGAAAAAGTGAGTGACGAGCTTCATCTATTTCACAGTAAAGGACGTTGTTCAATTAAGGTCTGAGAGGTAATTATACCCCAACTTGATTGACTTCAGAATTGACAAAGGAATAGTTGTGGTTCGATAGAAAAGGTTGATTTGAAATATAGTTAAGTAATAAGCGATTAATGGATTAAGCGTAACGATGTTTTATACAACGTTCATTGGAAATCCGTAAATGAGTTTTGGAAACGTTTTCCAAATACAGTCAGATATGTTTTCTAAACATAGAAAATGAAATGTTTTCATGATAAGAATTTAAGAAATAGAGTTAAGCAAATTCAGAAAACTAACTGGAGAGGGTAAGTTAAACGGTTTTCTAAGTAACGATCTGATGTTGGTTTCGACCTTCCGGATTGATACTTAGAGAATTGTTCTCATACTAGTTACAGTTAGGGACTGATAGTTGCGAAATAATAGTGATGTGAAAATAAGCTATGGAAATGTTTTCCAATGATTAATAACATATATTTTCTAAATATATGAAATAAGGAAATATGAACATATGATGATTGATCGATCGAATTCCCATTTGGAAATAAGATCGTTGCTTGTACACCGACATGTTTTCATTTGATAGTTGAATCACAGACTATCAAAGTTTTTACCATTTTAACGTTGTTAATATGGAGAGACCGGTTGGATTATTATCCAAAGAACCACTCTGTATTGGCATAAGCGTTGCGAGCAATATGTGCCAAAGATAAATTGAAGACGGAGTAAAGTGCAAGGGCTGTTGTATAAGTCTTAGATAACAGTGACTAAGATGGATATACTGAATAGTGCCTTCGATTTGTCCAGTCCCAGGACAACGTATATGGAAGAAGGTCTGACAGAGTATATCCAATGGATCGCGTAAGTTGATCTGTTCAAACGTATTCACGTTTGGTGGCGGAGGAATTCGTTTCTCTTAGCTGTATACCCGTGTTATTTTTGGATAAGTCAATTTGTGATTTGGCGGGTATGACGATGTGGCATTCAAAGTGAATGGTGATCAGATGTTCTGAAGATAGACGTAGCTTCTAGCCTCACACCAGGAAGTAACAAAAGTTGGGCTAGGCAGCATGGCTAGTTGGGCCATTCCCAAGCAGGGTGTATTGTCACCGATCTAGGGAATATTCATATTTATACTTCTTTTTGATTCTGTATCTTCGGATGACGGTTTGATGGCCTATAACCGTGGTGGCAATATATTCGCGACACTCAAGCTAAATGAGTGAGCGGTCATGTGTGGCCGGGTTGCAAGACGTTCTTGTTGAACCTGAGTGTATCTCCTCTAGAGTACACTAATCAGAAGGTGCTCCCATACCTTGTCTGTTGGAATCCATTCTCCGATAAGTGCCCTGCGGTTTATGATTTTATACTATGTATGTAGAACGTGAGATGCAAGCGTTTCTGCTAGATTGATATCTATTTGTACTTAGACATTTTTATAATATCACAATGATATTGCTTGTCAAAGTTGTTCAGATACTCATAAGGGAAAAACCCGTTCCGTATTCACGGCGTGGTCTTATGAGATATCCTATACCTGTTTTAAACTATTTTACTCATACCAGTCTCATGACTGACCCGGAGTTTACTTTGTTGTTTTCCCTAAACTCTTGGGTGCCTAAATTTGTACGGGCAGTCAAGTAGTCGGGATTTACAGATATACATGGAGAGCATGGAGCAGGAGACTTCAAGATTCTATAGCTATAGTTATTTCCACTGTGTTGTAAGTGTTGTACTCTGATAAGTGCTATTGTATATATATAACTGTTTACTTCAAAGTTATGTTATATATTACATGTTATTCGTTCCGCTGTGAGATTCGTGTTACTCTGATGATTCTGATGTTCTTCTTCTTCTTCTATTCTATTAGTTCTATCTTTTCTTTCTCACCTTCTAAATTCTTTCACTAACGTCTCGGAATTTCCGACTCTCGAGGAGTCGGAAATTTCCAGCCGTTACAGTTGGTATCAGAGCTTAAGTTAAGTGATTACCTTGGCTCTGTGGCATAACTCGATAGAGATGGGATTGGTAATATCCTAGATTGAGTTTGAGTGTATATATATGAGCGCGTAATTGTTATTCAATATAAAATGGTTTTATATTGTGGAGACTCATTGGTTGAGTGGCTTATGAATTCTGGTCGATCAGTTGATCCACTGTATCGATAAGGGTTACTAAACACTCGAATACGATGAACCGTCATGGTATGTTTTGAAAGAGGGTAAATGAAATAATTTTTCCCAAAATATATTTGTTTATAGAAGAAATATATATCTTGAAATTATTATAGTATATTGATTGTGTTGGTTGTTATTATAATCGAATAAGATTATAAAAGGGTGAAATGGTTATAAATGACCAATCAGAATTCATATGAATGCAATATATGAAATAGTTTGAATTAAATATGAATTTAAATCAGATTTGGAATTAAAATAAGGAAATTTTAGGTTCCTGGGAGATTTTGAAAATGTTTTTCAAATTGAAAATGATATAGTATTGAACTCACTTCGATAGCTGGAAAATAGATTCTGATGATGAATCTAGACATCATCAGTGTTCATTTTCGAGTTCTAAGTGACGGATTACTACCAAAGGTTCTGTTTTTGAATTGTTTTGAGAAAACAAGTTGTTTAGAAATTCAAAGGTTTTGAATTGACATTATGATTTCAAATTGATTTGAAAGAAACCCAGGAACTTAAGTTCTGGAATTAAAATTTAACTAATGAAGTTAAATAAAATGAGATGGTAAAAATAAATTGAAATTTAACTTGAACCGAGTTAAATAAAAATTGAATTGGGATTAGAGATAATCTAGAATGGAACCAAATTGATAAGTCAATAATTTGGAATTTGATATTAGAGTTTGAATGAAATTCGATTTGGATTTGAGGATATGAACTGATTGGAGATCAATTGGAATGGATAACATTGGTATATGTTGAAGTGGTAGCAGATGCAAGGGATAGAGTTGATATGCCCGACAAAAAGGTACCAGTTTATATTATATATGGATATGAGATTTATAAGCCGAATTGGCAAGTCGCTTGGCTGTTTGATTTCCTTTTGGATTGGAGAAGGCCTAGAGAGGCGAGTTGTGGTTTGTCATATAGACCAATACAAAGGAGGTTATGGCGAAAATTTTCGAAAATTCCAGGCGTTAGAACATTCTCATGATTTATGGAAATTCAGTTAGCCAGAATGAATTAATAATTTAATTGAAAATTAAATGGTTCAGTTGAAACTGGAGTTGAGAAGTAAACTAAAAGATATTTGAATCCAGTTAGTAAAGTTGGTAGCATTTTCCTAGCTTAGCAATTTCGAGGACGAAATTATTTTAAGGGGGGAAGTCTGTAATGGCGCGTTTTGATAGCTGTCGAATAATTAATTTATTTAATGATTTATATATCGATTTGGCGATATCGATAACTTAAAGTACAACGTTCGAACTTATAATTTATAATTATAATTAAAACGAACCTGAAACGTCGCGGCAGTTCGCTATTTGGCGATTCGAACTTCAACTGAATGTACAGGATTCGTTTTAAGCCAGATTTCTGTGAAACAAGAAACGTGTGGAGCTGGGGGAGTATATCTTTCTAGTGGAAGAGAAAAATCAGGATTTCGTCGTGTAGATTTTGAGTTATGTCCAAATCAAATTTCAGAATAGTCGCTATAGAATCGTTTATCGGCCATAACAGTTATTTCAAAATAACTAGATATCGGATGTGAATTCAGACAAGGTTCTTTTGGGAAATAGCGATAATTTAATTTTTAGAATTTTACTGTAATTTTTAAGTAATTAAATACGCGACTTTTTATTTGGAGTATTTTGCACCCTGAAATCAACATTTTGAAGTTTCAAAATATGAGTCCATCTACCGGTATTATTACATTTTTGGGATCGTGGGACGTTGGCCATCTCACCAGTAACTTTATTTCTGTCCGTACGTGGATGGAATTTACGTAACATGGTATTTTGAAAAACCAAACTTCTAATACATTAATAAAATAAAGTAGTAATATTTGTTGTGTGAACCGAAACGAATCCACGTTCTCTCTTCTCAACCACCAAGTTTCTATGGCCCTAAAGACGCTACGTCATGCAACATATAAACAATTTTGGTATAACTAAACTATATAATACCATTTTCTTTTCAAACCTATTTCGAAACTTCTCTGTTGAATTCCAAAATGAGCCGCCACCCTATTCTCCTCAAAACGGCAGACAGAAATCGAATTCAAATATAAAAGAAATAAAAAGAGGACACGTACATAGAAGGGAGAAATGGCGCTGTCATATACTAGGGGGGATGTTGCTTTTCGTTGAGGAAGGGAAGATCATTTTAGATTTTGGGAATGGTGTAAAGAAACGCAGTGGGTATATGTAAACATGGTGGAGCTGTTCACTGAAATATGGTTCGACATATTCCTGGAAATCACGAGAGTTATATCAATGGATTCAGTGAGTGGTTTTCTTCCAATCGATGCCTATATTTCTGGGTTGAAATCCTTCTTCTCGATACTGGAAACGTTCACAGCAAGCAAAGGGTGAACTGAAGGAGTAAGGACTGGCGAGCTGTCTAGTATTGTCGACGGGGCGTTCAATGACCAGAGTTATTCGTTGTGGCGGTAGTTCGGATCTCTCAGGGGGATAAGGTGGAGTGCGGGTTTGTAAATGCAGTAGAGATCGAACTCTTTACTGTTGAAATGAGGAATGAAGTGATGTGTTGCATGGTGGATTAGCAGGAAGGACGTGTGGTTGCATGGTGCGTTTAACTGGGGTTATACGTGAGGTTTCAAAGTTGAACGTGAGTACTAGAAGGAGGAACTATGACTGTGCTGCGTCTTCTTATGGGAAGAGACGGTGTTAATATTGTTTGGGGGTCTACAGTTTATCATGGATGAAGTTGTAAATGTTTTGCTGTGTTCGAGATAATGAGGAGCGGATGGTTTGAGTTGTGATAGCTGGGAAGAAACATTTCAGGAATACTGGGTGGACTGTGGAGCGGTTTTTCATTTGGAATATGGGGCGAAGATTTCAACGTTTTGGGCCAAGGGATAATTGGGTAAAGCCCAAACCACTTAAGTATTTAATTTTTAATCCATTTAAGTGTTATAGAAACTTCGTAGTTGTATAACTTGTTCATACGGTATCGGTTTCCAGCGAAACAAGATCCGTTGGGATTGTATGGACGGGAGCAGCACAATGACACTGACAGGAAGTGGATTGAAGCTTGTTTGAATTTATGGAGAAATAAACTGTTTGATTCAAATCAAATAACAGTTTATCGTTCTTTAACGGTGAACTGCAAATGTGAGTAAATCTCACAAACTCTAAACAGTTTTATTTTCACGTTGTATTCTTAGAACTGTTAAAATATTATCTGTTTGACTGTTTGACTGTGTGTTGACTGTTTGATTGAACTGCTAGTCAGTTAGTAGAGATTTTATATATATATATATATCACGTATATATATAAACCGTTAAATAGTCATATGTTGATTCTGCTATCAGAATATTTCACAGTGAAGTGAAATCGATGTTGTTGTATTGTCTAACCTCTGTGGTGCAGGGAAACAGGTTGGAGGAATCCAACTGGATTCCTCAACAGTTATTTTTACTGTGATTTATATATTGTGACATATAATGTGATGTATATAATCCGTTGTGATTATGCGTGTTTGGACAAATATTCATCGTTGTTAGATGATGTGTTAAAAACCATAAGTTAACCAAAGCGAAGTTAGTCGAGGTAAACAAAGTAATTGGTTAAGTAAATCAAAGCAAGTTAGTTAAGTTAAACTAAGTGATTAATCGATGTGAATTAGTTAAGTTAAACTAAGTGATTTATCAAAGTGAATTAGTAAGTTAAACTAAGTGATTTATCAAAGTGAATTAGTTAAGTTAAACTAAGTGATTTATCAAAGTAAATTAGTTAAGTTAAACTAAGTGATTAATCGATGTGAATTAGTTAAGTTAAACTAAGTGGTTAATCGAAGTGAATTAGTTAAGTTAACTAAGTGGTTAATCGAAGTGAATTAGTTGAGTTAAACTAAGTGAATCGGTTAGAGTTAATCAACGTGAATTAGCTAAGTTAAACTGAGTGGATTTGTTCAGTTAATCAAGACGAATTAACCAGTTAGGTTAAACCAGTAGAGTTAACCAGTTGAGTTAACCAGTTAGAGTTAACCAGTTAGGTTAAACCAGTTGAGTTGACCAGTTAGAGTTAACCAGTTAGAGTTAATCTGTTAGAGTTAACCAGTCCAGTTAACCAGTTGAGTTAACCAGTTAGAGTTGATCAGTTAGAGTTGATCAGTTAGAGTTATCCAAGTAGAGTTAATCGAGTAGAGTAATCGAATATAGGTTATCCGAAGAAGAGTTAATCAAATAGAGATTACTCGAAAGAGAGTTATACGTCGAATTCGATTATAGCGAATTCGGGAAAGTACTATTTACTTTCCAGGGTTTAAATCAAGATTTAGTTATTGATTTAGAAATTAGGTGTCTGTTAAATTATTCGAGTTAGGAGATAAAGTTATAATTCAGGTTAGATATTGCAAAAGTAGGAATTATAACGTTATAGTTATAATCAAACGTTTTCATATAAGAAGTAGATTCGTAACCTGAATCCGAGAATTTGCGTAAACAGATGATTGGAAAAAGTGAGTGACGAGCTTCATCTATTTCACAGTAAAGGACGTTGTTCAATTAAGGTCTGAGAGGTAATTATACCCCAACTTGATTGACTTCAGAATTGACAAAGGAATAGTTGTGGTTCGATAGAAAAGGTTGATTTGAAATATAGTTAAGTAATAAGCGATTAATGGATTAAGCGTAACGATGTTTTATACAACGTTCATTGGAAATCCGTAAATGAGTTTTGGAAACGTTTTCCAAATACAGTCAGATATGTTTTCTAAACATAGAAAATGAAATGTTTTCATGATAAGAATTTAAGAAATAGAGTTAAGCAAATTCAGAAAACTAACTGGAGAGGGTAAGTTAAACGGTTTTCTAAGTAACGATCTGATGTTGGTTTCGACCTTCCGGATTGATACTTAGAGAATTGTTCTCATACTAGTTACAGTTAGGGACTGATAGTTGCGAAATAATTGTGATGTGAAAATAAGCTATGGAAATGTTTTCCAATGATTAATAACATATATTTTCTAAATATATGAAATAAGGAAATATGAACATATGATGATTGATCGATCGAATTCCCATTTGGAAATAAGATCGTTGCTTGTACACCGACATGTTTTCATTTGATAGTTGAATCACAGACTATCAAAGTTTTTACCATTTTAACGTTGTTAATATGGAGAGACCGGTTGGATTATTATCCAAAGAACCACTCTGTATTGGCATAAGCGTTGCGAGCAATATGTGCCAAAGATAAATTGAAGACGGAGTAAAGTGCAAGGGCTGTTGTATAAGTCTTAGATAACAGTGACTAAGATGGATATACTGAATAGTGCCTTCGATTTGTCCAGTCCCAGGACAACGTATATGGAAGAAGGTCTGACAGAGTATATCCAATGGATCGCGTAAGTTGATCTGTTCAAACGTATTCACGTTTGGTGGCGGAGGAATTCGTTTCTCTTAGCTGTATACCCGTGTTATTTTTGGATAAGTCAATTTGTGATTTGGCGGGTATGACGATGTGGCATTCAAAGTGAATGGTGATCAGATGTTCTGAAGATAGACGTAGCTTCTAGCCTCACACCAGGAAGTAACAAAAGTTGGGCTAGGCAGCATGGCTAGTTGGGCCATTCCCAAGCAGGGTGTATTGTCACCGATCTAGGGAATATTCATATTTATACTTCTTTTTGATTCTGTATCTTCGGATGACGGTTTGATGGCCTATAACCGTGGTGGCAATATATTCGCGACACTCAAGCTAAATGAGTGAGCGGTCATGTGTGGCCGGGTTGCAAGACGTTCTTGTTGAACCTGAGTGTATCTCCTCTAGAGTACACTAATCAGAAGGTGCTCCCATACCTTGTCTGTTGGAATCCATTCTCCGATAAGTGCCCTGCGGTTTATGATTTTATACTATGTATGTAGAACGTGAGATGCAAGCGTTTCTGCTAGATTGATATCTATTTGTACTTAGACATTTTTATAATATCACAATGATATTGCTTGTCAAAGTTGTTCAGATACTCATAAGGGAAAAACCCGTTCCGTATTCACGGCGTGGTCTTATGAGATATCCTATACCTGTTTTAAACTATTTTACTCATACCAGTCTCATGACTGACCCGGAGTTTACTTTGTTGTTTTCCCTAAACTCTTGGGTGCCTAAATTTGTACGGGCAGTCAAGTAGTCGGGATTTACAGATATACATGGAGAGCTTGGAGCAGGAGACTTCAAGATTCTATAGCTATAGTTATTTCCACTGTGTTGTAAGTGTTGTACTCTGATAAGTGCTATTGTATATATATAACTGTTTACTTCAAAGTTATGTTATATATTACATGTTATTCGTTCCACTGTGAGATTCGTGTTACTCTGATGATTCTGATGTTCTTCTTCTTCTTCTATTCTATTAGTTCTATCTTTTCTTTCTCACCTTCTAAATTCTTTCACTAACGTCTCGGAATTTCCGACTCTCGAGGAGTCGGAAATTTCCAGCCGTTACAGGTTACTAAAGTGATAGAAACTCACCAAAACCAAGATTAGCAAACTTATGTAGTTGAACTAGTTGCTATACAAGAAGAAGATGATGATTAGAGGTTGATTAGCTTGCAACTTTCTTCATAAACTAGTGGAGGTTCCTCTCAAGTTTGATTTTGGCGGCATGGTGGCATCATTTCTATTTTTAGTATGAATTAGGGTAGTATTAGGGTGTATTTATAGATTAGGCAAGTGTTGTAGGCCATTAGATTAACCCTAAATTAGATTAGGACCCTTAGATTTTGGAACCTTCCAGAAACCAGCCCTAAGACCAAGCCCAAACCCCAAACTGGTGCACCCAACCACAGAACTCTCTAGAAACTGTGCAGGTTTCCTGTCCCGACATGGGCGCACTTCCCAAGTGCGCCAGTGTATTTTTGTGCTGGCGCACTTCACAAGTGCGCCAGTGCATTTCTGGCCTGTTTCGGGTTTTTCTGTCTAACTTCGTTCGTCCATATCTCTTTCATACGGTACCCGTTTTACGCAAACTCGGACTCTATTTCGCGTATTTTTCCGAGACGAACGCAATGACGCAGCCCGTTTCCCCTGATTCTCACATCTGAGATTAATTATACTTTAATTACTAACCATTAGTGTTAATTGAAATTCGGGGTGTTACACTTACTTGGGTTGATTGTAAGAGGTCAATAATGAGATAGCGGTGGCAGTGCAAGTCCAACGGGGTCATGTGCCTGCATGGGTTCGGGCTGGTAGGTAAGATGTTGTTACATCGTGTAGGTATATGCCGTGCCTTTAGTCGTATCGGGTTGCCACTTTAGGGAGTGATACACCCTACCGTGGGACCAATACGGTTATCTACGAGTTAGGGAGCCGATCGAATGGGGTAGCATAGTGGGTACACTTAGTGGAGATACGAGCAGGCGGCACCTATGACAGAAGCTAGGGGTACACGAGACTACCATTATTATTATTACCATCTTGTGTTGGTTTAGAGGGATCGTCTTTTAGTATGTTAGTGCGGTGCAGAGCGTATTCCGTAGTAGTTAGGAGTGCAATTGTTGTAAAACCTTATTGACCTTATTTATCTTGTCACCTCTGTTATGTTACAGTCATTCCTTATATCCAGTTTATTCCTTATCTTGTTGCTTTACTTATTATATTGTTAAAGTTACTGGACTCGCCAGACTTTATGTTTGACCTCTTTTTGTTTTCGCCTCTTTTCTTTCCTTTTTCCCCCAAGGTCCTTAGGGTGGGAATTAGTGCAGCATTGCTTGGATTTCTTTCTCTTAGAGTGCTTGGAGTGCTGAGAGTAATGCTCAGCTTTATCTTTCTTTTCTTTATGGCTATTTGTAGTAGTGGGATTATGCTTTTATTTTATGTACTCTAATTTTGTCAAAATAGATATTATGTACTTGACTCTAGTCTTTGGTTTTGATGATGTAACCAAACTTATTTTGTTTTCCGCTGCAACGAATGAAGTTTTAAAATTTTTAAGTACTGCTTTATTTCTTTCTTGTTAAGTTTTCTGTTCTATATACACTTATAATGCTCCATGGAAGTTAATGCATTCCCTTAGTGAGTGACATTAATGGAGATGGGGTGTTACAAACTATCACACCCATGAAACCACTACTAGTTATTGGTACACGTATCCATGCTTTGGCATTTAACTTTAATTATGATGATATTGATTATTTTACATTTTGGGCACATACTCAAAATTTATTAACTTCATTCGCAAGTTAGGGTTAACTATTATATTTTAGTATTTTACTGAATTGATTTACTTGAATAAAGTTAATTCTGACTCGTGTGTTTTGTATTTTGCATAACGCTCGGTTTAGATAGATTATTTTAGCTTAGGAGTTGCACCTGAAGAAGCTGGAGATTCATGAAGATGGCGCCTTGGGTTCTATATTTCCTTTTTGAAATCTATGTATTTAACTTCCGCTATGTAAATTATTGTGCAAATCTAATAAATTTTATATAAAAAGTATCCGCTACAAGATGTTATATTCTGTGATTCTGTATTTGGTTTGTTAAACCTCATATGCGATAACAATTTGTCATTTCGCATGGTTTGAGTTGGTTTAATTACCGACTTGAAGCAGTCAAAAAGTCGGGTCATTACACAAACAGTCGGCTTCTCATTCTCCCATGGTTGCTCCCATATTTTTTCATCCTATATGCTCCCTTAACACTCATCATTCTCTGATTCATAGATCGTCTCATAAACTTCACATATATATATGTACACGTATATGGGTAATAAAAAGAAACATTAGGTCTTTAGTCACATCTATAGAACAGTCTATCAATTCCTATCTCGCATGAACGAGCTCAAAACAAAATTCCTTGATATTTGATTTGATAATGTTGTTTGTTTCAAACATTAAGGAGATTCTTAAAGGTGTAAAAGAAGCGCGACATATTATGTGGCAAACGTCTATGACCCGTATCATATTGGAGGTAATTAACAAGCCAAATCTTAAAAAATTTAGGAGTTAAGAAAGCTAAAATTGACAACTTAAAGCTAGTGGCATCCCAGGACAATGAGTCCTTCGCTTATCGATGTTGAGGTTACCCAATTAAAGGATTCATTGGTTGAGGTTGAGAAAAATTACAAAGATTCAACTAAATCACTTGATCATGCAAAGAAGGAGCACCATAATAAGATTGAGACTTCATATTATAGGTGTTGCACATTGGTGTTAGAAATGGATGTCATGGTGAATTAAATATGCATACCAACGGAGCGAGTGAAGAAATTTAAGGAAGAGCTTGTCGTACAAAAGAAAGAATGTTTCTCTTTTGGAAGCTCATGAGTACCACGAGCAAAATTCCCATGCCATAACAATATAGATGAGGCCATAAATAAAGCTAAGAACGTTGATGTTTCTATTCAAGGGTTAAGGGAAATCGTTCGAAGGGGGTTAAAAAAAAAGGAATTCCATCCCCTTATTAATTAATTTGATAATGAGAATTCTTTTAAATAGTATGACATGACATGGCTTGGAGAAGGCTAACCTCGATTTCCAGTTAAAGAATGGGAATATACAGTAGAGGAATAGAGTAATTTCTTAGGCTGTCACCATACAACTAGTAAAGATGGTGAAGGATCCAGGCCGACTCTTCAAGGTCCTCGTGCTACTCATGCTCCTAAACCTCCAAAAACCCTTGCTTTCAACATTGACATCACATATGATCTAGATAAGTTTGAATATCTCAAGCATACCCTTATATCGCCTATTATAGAGGGTACTTCTATTATAATAAAATCAAGATGAGCATTAGATATGGTGAAGATATTTCACTAAACTCTCCCATATTTAGGAAGGTATTAGTAGCAAGAATAAATGTTATAGATATTTCCTTTCATCTTCCCCAACTGCAAGTCAGCTTGCAATGATCAATCCTCCTATCAGAGAACTCAGCTTGGGATTAAATGTGACAACAACAGAGGACGAAACTGTTTTTGTCTCTTAAATGACTCCAACAATTCCATTGGCGAGGCTTTTGGTCCAGATAAGAAAATGACCAATGTTATCTACGAGGAAAGGACCGATATTATTCAAGTTTTATAAAAAGAAGGAGATATCAAATTTACTTATGTTATGGAGGATAAGAACGAGTTTAGTGAGAGAGAGGTTGGAATGAGACATTCTTATGACCTAGGTTATCAAGAAAGAGCCTCTTGATTTTAACAAGATTCTTATTCTAGTCGCATCTCCTTAATCCTACTTATAATGTTGTCGACATTCCTTCTCTTGTGAATTCTCAAACCATGCACGTATCTGCTTTACAAGTCACCCCTTTGAAGGTTTGCAGTAGCAGAGGATGAAACATGAAAAATAGAGTGAAGACAGAAACGATCTACCAATGAAGAAAATAAGAGTTAGATGTCCAATAAAGGAAAATTAAACTTGCGCATTCACTTCCAAGTCTTATTTTGACTGTGAATAATAAAGTCTTTATGGCTGTATTAAAGCCTTTACATGAATGTGTTTAAGTGTCCAAGCAATTCACTTTCCATTTAATACATTTACGATCTGCAACCTTGTTACCATTAATTGGAATGATACTCAATTGCCTATGGCTTCGAGCGTTGATCCAACTATCCCATTTGAGGCACCCTTCTTAATCATTCCCTTAGTCATGCCAAACTCTGGGCATGTTAAGGTCTTATACTTCTTGAACCAAACTTCCCTTGGTTAGCAATATATGCCTTCGAGACATAGTGAGTCGACGTTGCCTCTTAGAATGATAGAAACAATTTTATAATCATTTCAAAAACATATGGTAATGTGGTTTTATCTTTTCTTAATCAAGTTTATGGGAAAGCAGTTTCATATGCCGAGCTTTCCTTATCATGTCTCTCTAGGAAAGGCGTCAGTTCTCGACCATATTCTAGGCAAGAACTAGAGGGTCAAGCAATCATTATTACGCCTTAATGAATCATATTACTACCTTTTGTTTCGAGTTGGAGGAGTAAGCGAATGGATGGTTGAATCTCTTCTTTGTAATTTATACTCTCTCCATCACATCAATAGCATGAGTTAGCAAATTGATGGTTGAGTCACATCCATTTTAGGACAACGCTCCCATCCCAGTATCCAGGAATAGCACTGGTTGATAGATGGTAGAGTTCCATCCTTGTTTGCGTTTTAGCACCTAAGTCAAGTGCAGGAGTCAATAAGTGGGCAATTATATCATGCTTGATGTTTTAAATCCCTCATGTTGCTTCAAAGGGTAATAATTGATTAATGGGTGGTCGAGTCACACCCATCTTGATTTATACTTCTACAATATGTCAAGAGAAAAATTCAGTGAATGTTTGTTCAAATCACATCCATTTGAGTTTACACTCTTGCCTTTATGTCAATGTCGAGAGTTAGTTAATGAAGGTTCGAATCACACTCATCTTGGCAAAACTCCATAAGTCTGATCATGGACCATGCAATTTTGTTCGGCACCTAATTCTGGGATCCTTCATTCAAACATTAAGTATAAACAGATTTATTTGAGTTGATCTTGTGTCACAACTCATTATTTATGGAAAGACACATTTGTGGAACTAGAAAACCATTTCATTTTATTAAAAGATGGAAAATGGAAGATTTTGCCTTATTACACAACTTCAACAAATCAATTTGAAATAGCATCGCAGATACTTGCTATTCCATGCCTTCGGAAGTAAAACCGAAATAGTTGCTGCAAGCTTGAAAGCTCTATATTTAAGCTTTAGTTCTATGACATAAGGATCTTCCCACCTTAGAACCATGTTCATGAGGATAGAAAAACTTTGTTTAAAAACGAAATCACCAATTTGAAAGGTTCGAGTCCTGACCTTCATGTTGTAATATCGAGTAACTCAGCTTCGATGCTCAACTTCTCTCGCATTAACTTCGTCGTACTTCTCATCGATCATGTCTAGAGACTCCAATAGGAGCTCCTCATTCATTAGGTGATTATAATACGTTACTCTGTGGGAAGGCACTACTAGTTTAATTAGAATCATGGTTTTTTATCTCTGATATAAGTCAAATGGATAATGGTTAGTCGTGGACTTGCGTTTCATTCAATATGCCCAAAGTACTAATGGAAATTCAATAATTTGCGTTTCTCTAGTCTTTTCCAATCGCTTGTTCAGAATGGACTTAATAATTTCATTCGTTACTTCGACCCGTTCATTTACTAAACGTTGTACTACCACTGCAAATCTTTTCTCAAAGTGATGTCGGTGGTAGAAATCCTTGATTTTTAAACCTACGCATGAGTCCAAAGAAAAAAATTAAACCCCACAAATAAATACAAAAGAATTTTTTTCCTCCTTATCGATTTTAGAAACAAATTCAACCTCATATATGCCTTCTTTGGTCAAAATTATAATCTAGGTTCTCTTTTATCTTAAGGACATCTACGTTCGATTTCTTCAAGAACTACAAATCATCGATTTGGGATATAGACGAAAGAAGAAGGTAAATGGAAATTATTAGAATTATAGCCAAAAATTAAAAGATACATTTGTCGACTTATGATTTAATTTTATAAACGGATTATTTTAATTAGTATCTCTTATAATAAAAAGTTTTTTTTTTAAAAAAAATAACCTTATAATGTTTATTTTTAAAGTGTAGATAAAAACGTAAAAAATAATAGTAATACTGATAATAAAGAAGGATGTGTATATAATCAAATCCATGGAATGACATATTTACCATAACATATTTGCTAACCAGCAAATCAGTTCCATGACATAATCCATGATCACCAATCAAATCAAAATTAATTTGAATATTCCTCCTTTTAAATAAGTTATATGCGTTATCTTCCTTATGTAAATCCTTGACCTCTTCCTCCATCGAGATCATTAATCATCAATCCATACTATAAATAATGTCAGCAAAGAACAAGAAGCAAAGACTGAAGTGCCAAAAAATTGAAATAAAGAAGATAACTAGCAAAGGGTCTCATCAGGTTTTGTTTCTCAAAGCGCAGGGCTGGACTCTTCATAAACTCCAATGATCTCACCATTCTATGTGGGTCTAAGCTCGCCATCCTACTATCTCCCCTTGTGGAAAATTCCACTCTTTTGATCACATTTTGATCATTTTCTCAAAGCGTAGGATAATATTACGACGTGAAAATTGAACATTGTTATATTGTTTGCCGGTTTTTATAGCTCTTCCTCTTAAATGATTGCTACATTTTATTCATGCTTTACAAATTGCAGTTTCACAATTTCGTCAATATTTGTAGTTATATTTTGACATATATTATATATGATGAGCTCTCATATATGTCGATACTGTGATATATATTATCCATTTAAGTACGTAAAACTATTGTACTAGTTGAAGTTGTGACATCTTGAACTTTACAAAGTTTGATATGTTTTGTCGAAAATTGTTTATCTACAAAACTAATTTTTGTTTTGGACTAAAGCCAGCTGGTTTCATAGTGGATGTACCACTGCTATTAGAAAAATTTGTAAATAGATATTCTATATATGCATAGACAGGGGTGGAGCGATGTTTGAGCTGATGAGGTCGCATGAACTCACCAGAAACAAGCAACCCAAAAAAAAACTCAAAACGTAGAACGGTAGAGAAAGAAACTGACGGAAAAAAGAAAAGAGAGAATGGCTTCTCATGTAGGTTTCGCTGCTTCCATCCAATTCGTCTCCACTTCGGCGTCTTTCCCATAATTCTTCGCCATAATCTACAACTATGGGTAATCACTAACCCTATTTCTGATTTCTACCGATTTGAATTTAATTTGTTAGTGTTTTAAATGAATCAGTTATGTAATCAATTGGGGCTACCGATTTGAACTTGACAAGTGATTTTTATCTGATTCGAATAAGCTGAATTGATTAAATTAGGATTGAATTGATTTTTTTCCTTGAAAATTTGCTGAAGAATAAGCTGAATCAACTACGATCACTGTTTTATTTTGTTTGAAATTAGTATAGGATTAAACTAGATTGATTCAATCCACTGATTATATTTAATTTGAAGATATAATGAATGTGAGAATTAAAAAAAATTATTGATTACAATGAATCTATTTTTTTTTGTTTAGATTCAAAAGATCATTTGAAAGCATTGCAAACGAAGTTGGTTTTTTTACAATTTCTACTCAACGGATAATGTCCGTAAAAATAATAGTCAAAACACTGTTCTTTCGGTCTTATAATGAGCCATTTTCCAGTGCATAACCAAAAAAGAATCAGAAGAAGAAATGTAAGTAACTCTACATGTTATATTATGTGTTAAATTTTACTCTTGCATTTTCCTATTGTGACCTCACCAACTTGAATTCCTGGCTACACCACTGTACATAGAACAACCACATGTAGTTTTATAGTGGCCAGTTCACTTTATAGATGCAATACATGTGTTAGCATAAATGCCTCATCGATCAAAGAAAACTTATCAACTCTTTAAAGAGGATGGGTCATCGCTCACATCACATAAAGTGACAATAACATCTAAGCACCCAGAAAAGAGGCTAACAAAGTGTAGTCTGAAGAATCCCTAGTATACATAAAACATTTGTCCTAAGAGTTGTCCTCTAAAATTTTAATGTTCGATTCACCAAATTCGCCTTTCGAAGCTAAAGAGAAGTCATCACCATAAATTGTATAACATAAATAGTGATCTTCGCCGTGATTACCATAAATAAACTTGGAAAAGCAATGGTGTTTAGGATTATAATGCATGCTAGATAATCGGAGCTTCCAAAATTGCTTAGCTCCAGGGTACTCGATCACAAGGGGCAACTTAACCAACAAAAGAGGCGAATGATTCTAATGTAGGTGGAAAAGTGGAAAAACTTGCATAGCTAAAGTAGAGGTTGGAGAAATAGCAGGCATGGTCTTAGATAAAGGTGAATAATAAAATCCTCAAAAGATGAGGAAGGATCATGAGAAACATTAACATAAATACTTGCAAGCTCAACGGTGAATGTTCGGGCTTTCAAAATCCACCTACACAAAAGAGATCGAGGTGCGCCACCTTTGGAGGAGGGATCTAAAGGCGGGAGCTTACAAGATTCTGCTAAATGGACAAGTGAATGACAAACACTATAAATGTCAGAAATCCAACCATAATGAACACAGACTTCTACCACATAATTGTCGAAAATTTGAACTTTGATCACAAAAGTTAGTGGCTTATTAAGTATTATTTCAATGAGCTCCTTAGCATATACTAACTTCACATGCGATAGAATGACCTGATCCCTAGCACATTCCACAGATAGAGACCAAGAAGTGATAATGAAGGGTTTGCCATTGACAAAACATGGTTCGTCTTGCAAAGCATCTTGATGTTCCTCATGATAAGAGTATTTTAAAATGTACATGGTATCAATGAAGATGATACGAAAGTCACCTCGAATCCCCAAATACGGTGTAGGAAGGATTTAGTACATCTAATTATTTATAGGATGTCCAGGAAGAATCCAACCAAGAAACTCGACTAGCATCCATTGCCCGCGTTCAAAACCTGAGGCGGGGGTTGCAAAATATCGTTAAACTATAGAATACCAAAATAAATAGTGGAGTATTCGACTGTGTTATGAGAGAGGGTAATGAATAAGGATGACTGAGTTTTGGGTTGAATTGTGGCAGTGGGGAGAGTAAGGATGCATGGATCCCAATAAGAGTGGTATCCGGTTTTGGCTTGATTAATAGCAGTTTTTTCCTTAGAGTTATTTTACAAACACTTGGAGAGCACAAAGATGAAATGCCTGAACGATGGGCAACAACACTAGTTCTCATCATCCGACATAGCCACATTATCACCACTACCAACTCCAAGGCAATTAAATACATTTCGAAGAGGGACAACATGCAAAACATTCACCTGAAGTGGCACGACACTCATACTAACGCAAACGGATTCTTCAACTGCTGAAAAATTAAGTGGTTTAAATGATTTTGCAACCGACACTCGGGTAATGCCAAAACTGGAGCTGTAGTAAGGGCCCTCTTGAGCCTTTGAAAAGCAAGCTCACACTCTAAGTCCCATGCAAAGACTAAGTTCTTCTTCGTCAACTTAGTAAGAGGTGCTGAAATCTTAGCGAAGTCCCTGATGAACTTCCTATAGTAGCCCGCCAGACCGAGAAAGCTTCTTACTTCGGTTGCATTCCTAGGAGTCTTCCAGTCTTGAACCGCAACCACTTTCGTGGGATCCACTGCTATGCCTTGCTTAGAAACTATATGTCCAAGAAACCGAACTTCCCTTCTCCAAAAATGGCATTTGGAGAACTTGGCTTTCAACTGATGAGCTCTCAGCGTATCCATCACTTCCTTGAGGTGTCTAGCATGTTCTTCCTCATCCTTTGAGAAGATCAGAATATCATCCACGAAGACAACTACAAACTTGTTAAGGAACTCCCTGAACACCCTACTCAACAAATCTACGAAGTAGGCGGGTGCATTAGTCAAACCAAATGGCATGACTAGCCATTCAAAGAATCCATCTGGAGTCCTAAACGCAGTCTTATCAATACTATCCTCAACCACTCTAAGCTGATGGAATCCGGTGGCTAGATCGAGCTGATAGAAAACAGAAGCACCAACAAGCTGGTCAAAGTGGTCATCTATCCTCGGTAACGGGTGCCTATTCTTTTTTGTCAGCTTGTTCAACTCCCGATAATCAACACATAGACGAAGCGAACCATCCGCCTTAGTAGCGAATACCACAGGAGCACCCCATTCAGAAATGCTTCGCCTAATAAAAATTTTCTCAAGCAACTCCTGTATTTGCTTACTGAGCTCTCTTCTTTCTCATGGGGCCATGTGCCTAACGGGTAATGAAATTGCCTTGGCATTATCAATAAGATAAATGCGGAAATCTACCTCTCGTTTAGGGGGTAACCCCTTAATCTCTTCAAAGACATCCGGATAGTCTCGGACCACCCTTACAGATTGTAGATCATTGATGGACGAGTCAAGAGATTCAAGATAACATAACATGACGGGATCTCTAGGGTTACAAGAAATTTCTAGGGTATTACCGAGGCGAGTCATGAGCCTCACCACCCTATGCTCACAATCGAGGATGGCTCCATAACTGGACAACCAATCCATGCCCAAAATCAACCCGTATCCCATGAACCCGAGAACATAAGCATTACACGTGAATTCCACGGTCAAGATAGAAATCTTCAAATCCACACAAATCATAGATAAATGGGCAGAACCCCCAATTGGATTTGAAACACTAACGGGATCTTCAACTAGACTAGTACTTAGGTGCAAACTTTCAACAATGTCAGAAGAAATAAAGGTATGCGATGCGCCAGAATCAAATAAGATGCGAACAGGAAAATCAGAAATATAAACAAGGCTTTCTACAGAAATACTACCTCGGTCCTGAACTGGAGCAGTGTTGAGAGCATGCACTTGCCCTCCAGAAGGTCATGCACGCTCAGTCTGCCCTTGCCCTTGTCCTTGCTTCTTGGGGCAATCCTTGCTAAAGTGTCCAGTCTCTCCACAATGAAAGCATTCGCCCAGCTTTCTCTTCTTCTTCCTACAATCTTTGGCTATGTGCCCAACAACCCTACAGAAATTACATTTTCTTGGGTCCTTTGCCTTGTTGTTGTTGGCCTTATTGCCCTTGTTGTTCTTGTTGTTCTGATTGCTCTGATTTCCTCCCCACTTAGAGTCCATCTTCTTGGTTTGAGTCTCATTAGGCTTGACTTCTTTCTTGCCATTCTTATCGTCTCCTTGAAGCAATGCCATGTCCACTAGGCCTTCAAAAGTGGCCCCCATGGGTATATGAGACAGGGCTAAACCTTGTAATGGCTCATTCAACCCTCGTGCAAAGCGTAAAGCCTTCTTCTGGGGAGTATTAACCATGTCCAAACCGAATCGAGCAAGCTGGTTAAACTTATTCACATACTCCCTCACTGTCATGTCCCCTTGCTTCAAAGATATAAACTTCTCCAATTGCAGATTCGCCACAGCAGATGATAGAAACTTAAGCCCAAACCTTGTCCTAAAGTCGGCCCAAGTCTCTATAGGCCTAGTAGCATTGGTGACCTCCCACCAATAAGCAGCTTCTTCTTTCAGTATGCTGCCAACAGAACTTTTCTACGGTCTTCCACATCAAAGATGGCGAAGAGATCTTCAGTTTCTTTCAACCAATTTCTCGCCTCCACAAAAGTCTCCGTCCCAATAAAATTCTTGCCACCCATCGCCTTAAAGTCTTTGCAAACCTTAGCGAAATCTGCTTGTGGATGCTGAGGAGGAGGAGGAACCTCAATTACGGTGGGAGTGTTTGCTGGGCCCACATCGTTGGCCCTAGCTTCCAAGTACCTCCGGAACCATCCGGGAATGGTTACTCCCTCGGGAAGATTAAGATCGGCCATGCTGAAAAAAAGGAAAAGATAGATTTAGAACGAGGAAACAAGGATAGTGCTAATAGCTTTTGGGGAATAGCCTTTTAAAATAAACTAGACTTTTCTTGGAAAATACTTAATTGGTTTTGAAAATAGTTTTTCAAAAAGAGTTTTTTAAAACTTTTGTCCGGTCTAGTAAAACCTTATGCGCTGATACCAAATGTAACACCCCACCTCCGCCAATGCCACTCTTGCAAGCACACTAGCTTCGGAGGGGCGTTAAACAAGGTAAACATGCATGCAGATATCACAAGACAGAACATATAAGTAAAAAAACAGAGTAAATAAAGCAGCGGGTAAAAACTAACATTTCAAAACCATAGTCAAGTTACATCAAAGTACTTGGTCATTATTTTCCACAAAACAAAGTCTAGAAACATAAACTAAAAACTGGAAAGAAAATCATAAAGTAACTATCCCCAAGGTAGGATAAAGCCATAGCAAGCTCAAGTCCGAACCGTACATGAGCTATCAAGAAAAGCAGCTAAAGATCCAAGCTAGGTGCTAGTGTTCCCACCCTGTAAACCTGGGGGGGAACGAAAGAAAAGAGGCGAAAGAAAATGGGTCAGTCAAAAGACTGGTAAGTCCTATCTACTATTAGTATAAAAACTAATAAAGTTAACTGGACATGTAAAGCAGAGATGAACATAGGATGACAACTGGCATGGTGAAAAGTTAACAAGATAGATCAAGTGTGGCATCGCATATACAAGGTTATGTTGCACCAAGTGTGTACTAGTATTCCAATCCATGTCAAGTATAAACAAGAAATGATCCCTTGGCCCAAAGCTGGCCCAATATCATGAGGTGACCTAAATCAAGGTCAACTACTCGGTCTAGTCGATCGGCTCCCTATAAGCCTAACTCGTCGTGTATCGGTGTCATACGGCGCAATCACGAAGTGTAGTCAAACTGTGCTAGGTCCACCCTAGGGTGTATCAAGCCCTAGGGTGCCAACCACGAACACAAATCAAGCACGCACAGTCTAAACCTACTGGTGCTCGTGTTTGCTTTTTCAACTCCGGACTATGTGCACGACCATAACCCGCCTGAACCTACACCGGCGCACCTACTCAGCCGTCGTTTTGGTCGCTTACATGTCAACCCAGTAATCGTGCCCCACCCTAGCCTAGTCCCTAGGGTATCATGATACAACCAAGAGGGTTACTGGTGAAAAGGACCACGTAACTAGGGTTTCTAACGGGTTAAACGTGGTTAACCCTATTCAATCAAGTATCAAGTTGGTTAAGTGTGCCCAAGGTTCATGACTTAACCCCATCTACCCATCGTGTTTAATTGGTTAAGTATTCAAGTGGTTCATGACTTAACCCTATCATGTGGCATTAATTAATTTAATGCACCCAACCTCTCACATTAGACCTTGTTGTGGTTACTAGTTAAGCCGGGCGGGTCCGGGTAGCTTTACACCACAACTTAATCTAACCTCGGGTTTCAAGTGCGACATGACCAACTACTCACATTGGGTCCTATTGCTTGTAGCCACTAGTTAAGTCGGTCGGTTCCGGGTAGATTTATTCTACAAACTCAACCCAACCTCGAGTTGGCCATTCTCATGTTTTCTAGAAGTCATGTCCAAGTTCATGTTTCAAGCATAGTCACATGCCATATTTCATGTCATCTTTTCAAGTCATGTTTTTATGTCATTTTAGTTTACCCATAATGTGACCCCATCGCATGAAAGTTCGCATAAACGCAAATAGATCTCAAAGGGGGAACTTAGAAGCATGACATAATTAATAAGGTTTGGCCACAAGTTAAACATGGTGGCATATGAGGCAAATGTGTTCATAAACTTGCATATTACATTATAGGCCTCAAAACATGCATGATATCAACTTTAGCAAAATATATGAAACATGGTCATAAATGACATAGGATGATAGCAAGTGATTCGCATATAACATCATATGCAAGATAACATAAGGTTTATGAGAGATCATAAACTTGCATATTACATTATAAGCCTCAAAACATGCATGATATCAACTTTAGCAAAATAGGTGAAACATGATCATAAATGACATAGGATGATAGCTAGTGATTCGCATATAACATCATATGCAAGATAACATAAGGTTTATGAGAGTTTCTATGTTGCTTTATGCAACATTTCCAATCAAACCTCATAGCTTTCTATGCACAAGGTCAAGGTGATAGCTTTACAAACATGCATAGAATAAATCTATGCATAACATGATAGAATCAAAGCACAAATCATACTTAGGCCCAAACTCAAACTTGCAACATGTCATATTTAACTTCATAGTTAGAATCTAAGAGTAGTATAAGGCTTACAATGCTATGAAGACTTATAAAATAAAAATAAGATTGAGACGAAGCCACTAGCAACTCTAAAAACCCCCAAATAGCAAGCTCCAATGAAAACCCTTGAGAAATTAGAAGAAGATCCTTGCTTTGATGAAGAAAGATTGAACTTTGGCCTTGAATCAAGCTTAGAAACTCTCAAACAATCTTAGGAACTCTCATATGAATGAACATGGAGACTATGACAAGAGGGTGGAGGCCATGATTAAACATTTTGGCATAATCTAGTTGTAGGATTGATTTATGATGGTTTAGGCTAGGTATTAGGGTCCTTTTATAGAAGTTTAGGTTAGTTTAGGCCATAGGATTAACCCTAATTCAGATCTGAGCCATTAAAATCCGTCACCAACCCTAAAGCATGTCTTGAGAAACAAGTCAGGTGCACCCAGGCTAGACTGGCCGACCACCCAAGTCGACAGGGGTGTCGACTGGGAAGTCGACACATCCTGGGGTGTGTCAACTCCCAAGTCGACTCCCCAGTAGACTTAGGGGGTGGCGGGAACTTTTCCCGCCTATCCTGCTCAGCTGAATTTGAATTCTGAATTCATATTTGAACTTGAAATTTTCTGAAAACTTTGACGGGCCATAACTTGGTCATACGGACCCCGATTTTCGAAAACTCGGACTCTATTTCGCGTATTTTTCCGAGACGAACGCAATGGCACAGCCCATTTCCCTTGATTCAGATTTTATCATTTAATTCTGCCTTGATTTATGTTATAACATGTTATTTAAAAATACGGGTTATTACATTCTCCCCTCCTTAAAGGATTTCGTCCCCGAAATCTCTAAGTTAGGAAGAACGTATCCTACCATCCATCATCCATCTACTCAAAACATCATCCACGAGCAGTCATTGTCCTTAAAAGATTCTAAATGCTGTATGATTGTAACACCCCGAATTTCGGTTAATGCTAAAATTCACTAATTACAGAATAAATAATCTCAGATTTGAGAATTGGGGGAAACGGGCTGCATCATTGCGTTCGTCTCGGAAAAATACACAAAATAGAGTCCGAAATTTTGTAAATCGGAGTCCGTATGGCCCAGTTATGGCCCAATGAAGTTTGCAGAAAATTCAATGTTCAAAACAGATTTAAAATTCAGGTTTAAATTTCGAAATTTGGGCCATGGGGCGCAGGAGGGAAAAATTCCCGCCTAGCTACCCAAGTCGACAGCCCTGTCGACTGGGCAGTCGACTTGGCTAGGACCAAGTCGACAGCCCTGTCGACTTGGGTGTCGACTGGGGGTGCTCGGCTAGTTTAACCTGGTGCACCATTTTAGGGTTTGGCTGTGTTTTGGGCTATTCTCTAGAAGCTTCCGAGATCTGATGGTCCTAATCTAATCTAGGGTTAATCTAAGGGCCTAAAACACTTGCCTAATCTATAAATACACCCTAACACTACCCTAATTCATACTAAAAATAGATTCAAGGGCCTCATGCCGTCAAATCAAAACTAGAAGGAGCCTCCACCAAGTTTGAGAGGAAGTTGGCATCTCAAATCAACTCTAATCAAGTCCTAATCCACTCTAGCAACTTAATCTTCCTCATTGGAGTGCTAATTAGTTATTTGTGAGTTCCTATGCCTTTAGCAAGCAATTGCTAAACTAATTAGGATAGGATATTAGGAGACTATGGATGTAAATGAGGATTTATGCATGTTGTGGTTGTCATATGTTATAAGTTCATATGCAAGTTTGTCTCTTTTTATGATATGACATGTTATGCAAGTTCATATGCAAGTTATATGCAAGTTCATATGCAAGTTTGTCTCTTTTTATGATATGCATAACATATGCAAGGTTGCCTCTATGTATGACGTGTTATGCAAGTTCATATGCAAGTCTATATGCAAGTTCATATGCAAGTCTATATGCAAGTTCATATGCAAGTTTATATGCAAAGCTCATATGCAAGTTTGTCTCTTTTTATGATATGACATGTTATGCAAGTTCATATGCAAGTTATATGCAAGTTCATATGCAAGTTTGTCTCTTTTTATGATATGCATAACATATGCAAGGTTGCCCCTATATATGACATGTTATGTAAGTTCATATGCAAGTTTATATGCAAGTTCATATGCAAGTTTGGGTTAATGATTTATGCTAGTTGGGTTTAATGTTATAATGCAAGTTGACACCTTTTAAACCCATGTAGATGCCAACGTTGTGCTAAGATTGAACCCATCACATTTATAGTGAATCTTCCCATTTATATGACATGTCATGAGAACGAATTACGTGGGAAACGATGGGGTTAATATGCATGTTAATAGAAATGTGTAAAGTTGGTATGCTTAAGCATAACATAAAATGAATGGACATAATTGGGAATTTACCTATTAAGTTAGGTCTACCCATATTATGGAGTTGGGAATTTACCTATTAAGTTAGGTCTACCCATACTATGGAATTGGGAATTTACCTATTGAGTTAGGTCTACCCATATTCTTAAAAATGTGTAATTAATTAGGGATAATTAATACAAATTATGGGGGTGATTAATTAGGTGTAATTAATCAACTAAGACACGAGGTTGGACCCTTTTGTAGCGGAAGTCTGCCCGGAACCGACCGGCAATCCAGCAGCTACAAATGATCGGCCCAATGTGAGAGGTCTTAGTCATAAATTAAATACGTGATTAAAGTAAAGACACGAGGTTAGACCCTTTTTATGACGGAAGTCTGCCCGGACCCAACCGGCATATCCAGCAGTCATAAAAGATGGTCTAATGTGAGAGGTCTTTATGAGGTCATGATCTTAATTAATTAATTAAGAAACACTTAACCATATTAGCATGTAGAGGGACATGAGGGGTTAAGTGGGTGCCTTGGGTGGCATGTGGAAATCTAGTGGTTGCCTTGGGTGGCAATAGAAAATACGATTAGAATACTTAACCAAAGTGGAACATGTAATTAAAACATTATTAGAGGGTTAAGTGGTATACACTAGAAATGACAAGCTTAGGTGGGTAGCTTGTGGGGGTCCATTTCAACCAATATCCCAAACGAATCTTTGTGGGCTCGACCCAAGTCGAGGACGGGACACGCTTATTGGGCTTGACTATAAGAGGCCAAAACGGGGTAGCGGTGGCAACGCAAGTCCAACGGGTTTCATATGCGTGTGTGGACCCGGGCTGGTAGGTAAGACGTTGTTGCATCGTGTAGATATAAGTCGTGCACCATTTGTTGTATCGGGTTGCCACTATGGGGAGTGATACACCCCATTGTGGGGCCAGCACGGGTATCTACGGTAGGGAGCCGATCGCTTGGGAGTAGTGGGTACACCTAGTGGAGATAGGGGCAGGCGGCACCTATGTAGTCAGCTAGGGGTACACGAAGCTACTGGGTAAATTTACTAAGTCCTTGGGAGGGATCAACCTTCAAGTAGGAATGACTGGTGTGGTGCAGTGTAGTAATTATCCTTGGGTGGGTAAATGCGTCTTTATCGTTATCTTAGTTCATTCTAAGTCCGATTGGCTACTGAGTGTAGTCATTTATCCCCAGTCATACCGTACCAAGTTATATCATACCCTAATTACTTTAATGATTGCATTGTTAAAGTTATAGGACTCGCTCAGACTTATGTCTGACCCCGTTGTTTTTATCTTTTTCCCAACCCTCAGGTTCTCAGAGTGGGCCCAGCACGAGTGGGCTTTGATCAGGCTGCTTTTATTACTCTCTTAGAGCTTGGAATCTAGATGTAGAGCTCAGCTTACCCTTTTTTTTTATGGCTATCAGTTCATGTATTGGGATTATGTATTTTTACTTATCAGGATGGATATTCTGTACTTGACTCTTATTATGGTTTTGTGATGTAACCAAACATGTTTTACTTTCCGCTGCAATGAAATGATGTTTTAAATTTTCAAGTATTACTTATATCTGTCTTGCTGTAATTTCTCTGTTCTATATCCACTCAAAATACTCCACCGATGTTATGGCATTCCCTTAGCGAGTGACCATAGCGGGAGTGGGGTGTTACACGTGGTATCAGAGCAAAGGTTACCGGAACAGATAAATTTTTTAGAAAACTATTTTTCTAAAAACATTTTTGGAAGAGATATTTTCAAAAACATGTCTTTAAAGAGAAAAGTTTTTGAAAGAAAAGCATAATCCCCAATAGCCATATCTTTATCTTTCGAATTCTCCGTTTTGAATCTTTCCTTTTTCGTTTCAGCATGGCTAAGGATCTTAACTTTCCGGAGGGTGTGACGATACCAATATGGTATAGGAGATTGATGGAGGCTAGGGCCACCACTGCGGGTCCAGCAAATGTTCCTCCACCCACCGTAGCACCCGATCTTCCTCCTCCCCCTCCTCCTCACACGGATACTTTTTCTAAGACTTGCAAGGAATTTAAAGCTATGGGAGGGAAACCTTTTCAAGGATCAGAAACTTTTGTGGAGGCTAGAGATTGGCTTAAGGAGGTGGAAGAGTTGATAGATATCTTTGAGATGGAAGAAGGAAAGAAAGTCAAGTTAGCTGCTTGGTTAATGAAGGGAGAGGCCTCATTCTGGTGGGAGGTCACTAATGGAGAACGCCCCGTTGACTCTTGGGCGGATTTTAGGCAAAGATTTGTGGCAAAGTTTCTCTCTAGGGCGGAGGAAAACTTGTATATGGAAAGATTCTTGACTCTAAAGCAAGGAAATCTCTCAGTGAAGGAATATGTCAACAAATTTAATCAATTGGCAAGGTTTGGCCTAGACATGGTGAATACACCGGAGAAGAAGGCTTTGAGGTTCGTGAAAGGCTTGAATGAACCGATGCATGGGTTGGCTATGACTCATATCCCTATGGGGGCCACCTTTGAGAAGCTAGTTGACATGGCACTCATGCATGAAGAAGAGAAGGGTCCCAATGCTAATAAGGCACCCGAGAAGAAGGGAGATCAAAAGAGACCTCAGCAACAACAGCAAAACAAAGGTGGGAAAGGCAACGGTGGCAAGGGGAAGAAGAAGTGCTTCAATTGTGGGATACCAGGCCACATAAGCAAAGATTGTCGAAAGAAGAAGAAGACTGGCTGCTATAACTGTGGCGAAGCAGGGCATCTAGTGAAGGATTGCCCTAAGAAGGGGAAAAGGACGGGATCTACCTCAGGAGGACAGGTGCAAGCTCTTATGGCACCGGGTCAGGCTAGGGGGCAAGTACAGGCTCTCGCGGTTCCACCGATTCAGGAAAGAGGTAGAACTATTTCCGTTGAAAGTCTGGTTTTTCTATTTGATCATCCTGTCCGTACATTGTTTGATTCTGGCGCATCGCATTCGTTTATCTCATCATCATTAGTTGAGTCACTGCACTTAGACACCAGTCTAGTAGATGATCCCTTGGTTGTTTCAAACCCAATTGGGGGCTCCACTTATTTGTCCATGATATGTTTGGGTTTGAAGATTTCTATACTTAGCATTGAGTTTAGATGTGATGCTTTTGTTTTGGGCTTCACGGGCTATGGGTTGATTTTGGGCATGGACTGGTTATCCAGTAATGGTGCCGTTCTTGATTGCGAAAGGAGAGTTGTTAGGCTCATGACTCGATTGGGTAACACTCTCGAGATCTCTTGTAATCCCATGGATTCTGTTATGCTAAGTTATCTTGAATCGCTTGACGCTTCGGTCGAGAGTTTGCAATCTGTTAGAGTGGTCCGGGAATACTCGGAAGTGTTTGAGGAGGTGAAGGGCTTACCTCCGAAGCGGGAGATTGACTTCCGAGTATATCTGGTGGATAATGCTAAACCTGTATCTTTACCAGTGCGCCACATGGCTCCTCGTGAGAGGAGGGAACTCCATAAGCAAGTAGGGGAGTTGCTTGAGAAGGGGTTCATAAGACGAAGTATATCGGAGTGGGGTGCTCCAGTAGTTTTTGCTACGAAGGCAGATGGGTCCCTCAGACTTTGTGTAGACTATAGAGAACTCAACAAGCTCACAAAGAAGAATAGACACCCATTACCAAGGATTGATGATCTTTTCGATCAGTTGGTTGGCGCTTCAGTATTTTCTCAGTTGGACTTAGCCACGGGGTTTCATCAGTTGAGGGTGGCTGAGGATAGCATAGACAAGACTGCCTTTAGGACTCCGGATGGTTTCTATGAGTGGCTGTTGATGCCATTTGGGTTGACGAACGCCCCTGCATACTTTGTTGATTTGATGAGTAGGGTGTTCAGGGAGTTCCTTAATAAGTTCGTGGTGGTCTTTGTGGATGATATCTTAGTATTTTCTAAGAGTGAAGAAGAGCATGCCCTACATCTTGGGGAGGTGTTGGAGACTCTTCGAGCACATAGCCTTAAGGCTAAATTCTCTAAATGTCACTTCTGGAGGAAGGAAGTGCGGTTCATGGGGCACGTGGTCTCCAAGGAAGGGATTGCTGTGGATCCCGCAAAGGTAGTATCAATTCAAGATTGGAAGGTTCCGAAGAATGCTACCGAAGTAAGAAGTTTCTTAGGGTTGGCGGGTTACTATAGGAAGTTTATCAAAGACTTCGCAAAGATATCAGCCCCATTAACCCGCTTAACGAAGAAGAATCTTGTTTTCACATGGGGCGTAGATTGTGATGATGCGTTCCGACGGTTAAAGAGAGCTTTAACCACTGCTCCAGTTTTAGTGTTGCCAGATGGGAGTAAGCCATTTGTTGTCTATACCGATGCTTGTGGGACAGGGCTGGGCGCAGTCTTAATGCAAGAGGGAAGGGTAATAGCCTATGGTGGAAGGCAGTTGAGGGCACATGAGAAAAATTACCCTACCCATGATTTAGAGTTGGCCGCTATTGTTTTTGCACTTAAGATTTGGCGCCATTATCTTCTTGGTGAGAGATTCGAATTGTTCACTGACCACAAATCATTGAAGTACTTGTTTTCTCAGAAGGACTTGAATTTGAGACAGCAAAGGTGGATGGAGTTCTTAGCATCCTATGATTTCGAGATAGCGTATACCCCTGGCAAGGGTAACGTGGTGGCGGACGCCTTGAGCAGAAAAAGGTTGTCCTTGAGTCCATTGTTCGTGGAACAACGAAGCTTGGAATTTATCTCGATGTTTGATTTCAGACCTTCCATTGACTATATACCCGGTTTGCTAGCATCCTTGGAGGTCAGACCTACTCTTTTGGGGCGGATTGGAGAAGCACAGAGGGACGACCCACAGTTGGTTGAGTTGGTAGAGAAGCTCATAAGGGGGGAATCGTCCAGCCATTTGAGTAGGTACACCCTAGACGATAGGGGGTGCTTGCGTAGAGACGGTAGACTTTGTGTACCGCAAGACGAGGGTTTGAGGAAGGCTATTCTTGATGATGCACACCGTTCTAGGATGACCATTCATCCCGGTGGGGACAAGATGTACCAAGACATGAAGCGGGTTTTCTTCTGGGCCGGTATGAAGAAAGATGTGGCCGAGTATGTCGCTCGATGCTTGGTGTGCCAACAGGTGAAAGCGGAGCAAAAGAAACCAGGTGGGTTGCTTCACCCATTGGAAGTTCCGCAATGGAAGTGGGATAGCGTCTCGATGGATTTTATTGACGGGTTACCCAGATCGAGAAAGGGTAATACGGGAATTTGGGTTGTGGTAGACAGACTTACTAAAAGCGCCCATTTCATACCTGTGAAGAGCAAGAGGACTGCTCCATGGCTAGCTTCAGTATATCTTCGAGAGATAGTTCGATTGCATGGGGTACCCTCTAGCATAGTGAGTGATCGAGATCCTATCTTCACTAGCGAGTTCTGGAAAAGTTTGCAAGAAGCAGTGGGGACTCAATTATGTCTGAGCACCGCATATCATCCTCAGACGGACGGCCAGACTGAGAGGGTGAATCGTGTCCTAGAAGACCTTTTGAGGCTTTGTATCTTAGATTTTGGAGGTACATGGGAAGAGCATCTTCCATTGGTGGAGTTCGCATATAATAACAGCTTTCAGTCCAGTATTGGTATGGCTCCTTTCGAAGCTCTTTATGGAAGGCCTTGTCGATCACCTACATGTTGGTGGGAATCTACGGATAAGATCTTGCTTGGGCCTGATATGGTTAGGGAGACTTCTGAGAATATTGACTTGATTCGGAGAAGGATGAAAGCAGCGCAGGATAGGCAAAAATCTTATGCGGACAAGAGGAGGACGGATCTTGAGTTTGAAGTCGGGGACATGGTCTTTGTCAAAGTGTCTCCGTTACGAAATGTGGTTCGCTTTGGATCTGTTGGGAAGTTAGCACCAAGGTTCGTAGGGCCGTTTCCTATTAAGGAAAGGATTGGACGGATGGCATATAGAGTGGAGTTGCCCGACAGACTTAGTGGTGTACATGATGTATTCCATGTGTCACATTTGAGGAAGTGCCTACATGAGACCGCAGAGGTGGTAGAGCCGAGCTTGCTTAGAGAAGTGGAAGTAGAGCGTGATGCGACTATTCGACGAGCTCCTACTCGCATCCTTGGGTCAGAGACTAGGAAATTGAGGAATCGAGAGGTTCAACTAGTCAAAGTACAATGGGGAGAAGATGAGGGCAACGCTACTTGGGAAACGGAAGCGAAGATGCGTTCATTGTACCCATTCCTTTTTGAGGGTATGTCTTTTAACTTCTCCTTTATCGTTTGTCTAGTACTTATCTTATCTTTAGTATGTCCTCTCGTTAGTACTTTTGACCTTTAGATAGGGTAAACCTATGGTTGAAACATGTGTTTGAGACATGTTATGTTTGATGGATGCATGTGGATGCGAGTGGTTGCTAGTGGTTGCTCGTGGATGCATATATACACACTCTAGGCACTAGATCGGCTCAATCACTTCATATTGCATATTGCATAAAATTGTGTGTAGGTAGCTATATTAATGGATGTATAATGGTTGTGTTATCACATGGATGATGCATTTTGGTGAATGATTGTGCACTCATGTAGATATTGTATGTGTCGATAGGGTTCTCTCGCATACATAATGGATGCATGGCACTATCATGGTTTGCATATGTTCATACATTAGATAGGGAACATATACACACACTTTTTGCATATGCTCATACATCATTAGAAATTGTTTTAAGGACAATGGATGCCCGTGTTTGATGGATTGAGTAGATGGTTGTTTGGATGGTAGGATATGCATTCTCCTTAGCTTAGAGATTTCGGGGACGAAATCCTTTAAGGAGGGGAGAATGTAACACCCCGAATTTCGGTTAATGCTAAAATTCACTAATTACAGAATAAATAATCTCAGATGTGAGAATTGGGGGAAACGGGCTGCGTCATTGCGTTCGTCTCGGAAAAATACACAAAATAGAGTCCGAAATTTTGTAAATCGGAGTCCGTATGGCCCAGTTATGGCCCAATGAAGTTTGCAGAAAATTCAAAGTTCAAAACAGATTTAAAATTCAGGTTTAAATTTCGAAATTTGGGCCATGGGGCGCAGGAGGGAAAAATTCCCGCCTAGCTACCCAAGTCGACAGCCCTGTCGACTGGGCAGTCGACTTGGCTAGGACCAAGTCGACAGCCCTGTCGACTTGGGTGTCGACAGGGGGTGCTCGGCTAGTTTAACCTGGTGCACCATTTTAGGGTTTGGCTGTGTTTTGGGCTATTCTCTAGAAGCTTCCGAGATCTGATGGTCCTAATCTAATCTAGGGTTAATCTAAGGGCCTAAAACACTTGCCTAATCTATAAATACACCCTAAAACTACCCTAATTCATACTAAAAATAGATTCAAGGGCCTCATGCCATCAAATCAAAACTAGAAGGAGCCTCCACCAAGTTTGAGAGGAAGTTGGCATCTCAAATCAACTCTAATCAAGTCCTAATCCACTCTAGCAACTTAATCTTCCTTATTGGAGTGCTAATTAGTTATTTGTGAGTTCCTATGCCTTTAGCAAGCAATTGCTAAACTAATTAGGATAGGATATTAGGAGGCTATGGATGTAAATGAGGATTTATGCTTGTTGTGGTTGTCATATGTTATAAGTTCATATGCAAGTTTGTCTCTTTTTATGATATGACATGTTATGCAAGTTCATATGCAAGTTATATGCAAGTTCATATGCAAGTTTGTCTCTTTTTATGATATGCATAACATATGCAAGGTTGCCTCTATGTATGACGTGTTATGCAAGTTCATATGCAAGTCTATATGCAAGTTCATATGCAAGTCTATATGCAAGTTCATATGCAAGTTTATATGCAAAGCTCATATGCAAGTTTGTCTCTTTTTATGATATGACATGTTATGCAAGTTCATATGCAAGTTATATGCAAGTTCATATGCAAGTTTGTCTCTTTTTATGATATGCATAACATATGCAAGGTTGCCCCTATATATGACATGTTATGTAAGTTCATATGCAAGTTTATATGCAAGTTCATATGCAAGTTTATATGCAAGTTCATATGCAAGTTTGGGTTAATGATTTATGCTAGTTGGGTTTAATGTTATAATGCAAGTTGACACCTTTTAAACCCATGTAAATGCCAACGTTGTGCTAAGATTGAACCCATCACATTTATAGTGAATCTTCCCATTTATACGACATGTCATGAGAACGAATTACGTGGGAAACGATGGGGTTAATATGCATGTTAATAGAAATGTGTAAAGTTGGTATGCTTAAGCATAACATAAAATGAATGGACATAATTGGGAATTACCTATTAAGTTAGGTACCCATATTATGGAGTTGGGAATTTACCTATTAAGTTAGGTCTACCCATACTATGGAATTGGGAATTTACCTATTGAGTTAGGTCTACCCATATTCTTAAAAATGTGTAATTAATTAGGGATAATTAATACAAATTATGGGGGTGATTAATTAGGTGTAATTAATCAACTAAGACACGAGGTTGGACCCTTTTGTAGCGGAAGTCTGCCCGGAACCGACCGGCAATCCAGCAGCTACAAATGATCGGCCCAATGTGAGAGGTCTTAGTCATAAATTAAATACGTGATTAAAGTAAAGACACGAGGTTAGACCCTTTTTATGACGGAAGTCTGCCCGGACCCAACCGGCATATCCAGCAGTCATAAAAGATGGTCTAATGTGAGAGGTCTTTATGAGGTCATGATCTTAATTAATTAATTAAGAAACACTTAACCATATTAGCATGTAGAGGCACACGAGGGGTTAAGTGGGTGCCTTGGGTGGCATGTGGAAATCTAGTGGTTGCCTTGGGTGGCAATAGAAAATACGATTAGAATACTTAACCAAAGTAGAACATGTAATTAAAACATGATTAAAGGGTTAAGTGGTATACACTAGAAATGACAAGCTTAGGTGGGTAGCTTGTGGGGGCCCATTTCAACCAATATCCCAAACGTATCTTTGTGGGCTCGACCCAAGTCGAGGATGGGACACGCATATTGGGCTTGACTATAAGAGGCCAAAACGGGGTAGCGGTGGCAACGCAAGTCCAACGGGTTTCATATGCGTGTGTGGACCCGGGCTGGTAGGTAAGACGTTGTTGCATCGTGTAGATATAAGCCGTGCACCATTTGTTGTATTGGGTTGCCACTATGGGGAGTGATACACCCCATTGTGGGGCCAGCACGGGTATCTACGGTAGGGAGCCGATCGCTTGGGAGTAGTGGGTACACCTAGTGGAGATAGGGGCAGGCGGCACCTATGTAGTCAGCTAGGGGTACACGAAGCTACTGGGTAAATTTACTAAGTCCTTGGGAGGGATCAACCTTCAAGTAGGAATGACTGGTGTGGTGCAGTGTAGTAATTATCCTTGGGTGGGTAAATGCGTCTTTATCGTTATCTTAGTTCATTCTAAGTCCAATTGGCTACTGAGTGTAGTCATTTATCCCCAGTCACACCGTACCAAGTTATATCATACCCTAATTACTTTAATGATTGCATTGTTAAAGTTATAGGACTCGCTCAGACTTATGTCAGACCCCGTTGTTTTTATCTTTTTCCCAACCCTCAGGTTCTCAGAGTGGGCCCAGCACGAGTGGGATTTGATCAGGCTGCTTTTATTACTCTCTTGGAGCTTGGAACCTAGATGTAGAGCTCAGCTTACCCTTTTCTTTTATGGCTATCAGTTCATGTATTGGGATTATGTATTTTTACTTATCAGGATGGATATTTTGTACTTGACTCTTATTATGGTTTTGTGATGTAACCAAACATGTTTTACTTTCCGCTGCAATGAAATGATGTTTTAAATTTTCAAGTATTACTTATATCTGTCTTGCTGTAATTTCTCTGTTCTATATCCACTCAAAATACTCCACCGATGTTATGGCATTCCCTTAGCGAGTGACCATAGCGGGAGTGGGGTGTTACAATGATCATATGCGAAAGGTGTGTGTATATGTACTTATCTAATGCAAAAATCAGGCGGTTACTGATTCAGTAAACCTCCTTAATGCAAAGTATGTTAGTGAAATGAGTCCATATGTATGCAAATTCCTAACATAATTTATAATCTCTATATGAGTGCACATAACATTCATCCATATGCAACATCCACGTGATAGCATAACAAGTTTCATCCATGAATAAGTATAAGCACTCATGCATATGCAATATGAAAGTGTGTGAGCCGATCTTAGTGCCTAATGTGTATCATGCATCCATGAGTATCCACTTGCAAACACTTGCAACCACTTGCAAACATCAAGCATAACATGTTCCAAATACATGTTTCATCCAAAGGGTTTCTACCTAAGGTTCTCATGACAAGGTTAACGAAGTTACAAGATAAACAGGATAAACATGGATAGCAAAAAGGAAGATATGCTAAAAAAAGGAAAAGAGATCGAGAATGTACCCTAAAAAAGAAATGGATAAAGCCCACACATCTTCTCCTCGGTTTCCCAAGTTGCATCCTCTTCGGCTTCACTCCACTGAACTTTCACCAATTTGACTTCTCGATTTCTTAGCTTCTTGATCTCCGTCCCCAAGATACAAATCGGAGCTCTCCTCAAGGTTGCCTCTTTCTCTACCTCCACGTCTTCAAGAATGCTAAGTTCAACCACCTCAGCGGACTCATGTAGGCACTTTCGGAGATGCGAGACATGAAAGACATTATGCACTCCAGCCAGCTTCTCGGGCAATTCCACCTTATAAGCCATCTTCCCAATTCTCTCTATGATAGGGAAGGGGCCTACGAACCTTGGTACCAGCTTCCCAACTGCTCCAAAACATACCGCATTACGCAAAGGAGAAACCTTCACGAAAACCATATCCCCAACTTCGAATTCCAAATCTGTCCTTCGCTTGTCAGCATAGGATTTCTGTCTGTCTTGGGCCGCTTTCATCCGTCTTCTCACCAATTCAACTTTCTCGGATGTGTCCCGTATCATATCGGGCCCAAGTATAAGCCTATCCGTTGTCTCCCACCAACAAGATGGTGACCTACACGGCCTCCCATACAGAGCTTAAAATGGTGCCATCCCTATGCTAGCTTGATAGCTATTATTATAAGCAAACTCTACAAGAGGGAGGTGGTCTTCCCATGTACCACCAAAGTCAAGAACACAAAGCCTCAAGAGATCTTCTAGCACTCTATTCACCCTTTCGGTTTGGCCATCCGTCTGGGGGTGATAGGCTGTACTTAGATTCAATCGCGTACCCATCGCTTCTTGCAAACTATTCCAGAACTGGCTAGTGAAGATTGGGTCACGATCGCTAACTATGCTAGGAGGAACTCCATGCAATCGCACTATCTCTCGAAGATAAACAGATGCTAGCCATGATGCGGTCCTCTTGCTCTTCACTGGAATGAAATGAGCACTCTTCGTAAGTCTATCAACTATGACCCATATGCTCGTATTCCCTTTCCTTGACTTAGGCAATCCATCCACAAAATCCATAGAGATACTTTCCCACTTCCATTGCGGGACCTCCAATGGATGTAATAGCCCACCGGGTTTCTTCGACTCGGCTTTCACTTGTTGGCTCACCATGCACTTTGAAACATACTCTGCCACATCCTTCTTCATTCCAGCCCAAAAGAAAATGCGCTTCATGTCCCTATACATCTTATCTCCTCCAGGATGTATAGTCATCTTCGAGTGATGCGCTTATTCGAGAACTTTATGCACCAAGTCTCCTACTTGTGGAACGCATAGCCTTCCATCACGCCTTAGCCAACCCTTGTCATCAATAGTATATCTAGCAAGGTGACTAGACGTCTCACCACGAATCAACTTGTCCATGATCTCGACTATCTGCGGATCTTCCTTCTGCGAAGTCCCTACTTGATCAAGAAGTATAGGTCTAAGCTCAATAGATGCTAACGAACCCGTCATCGACTCAACAGCCGTTGTGAAATCAAAGGTTGCCAAGAACTCTAGGCTCTTCCTCTCCACAAACAAGGGACTTAATGTCAACCTACTTCTGCTTAGTGCATCTGCCACAACATTACCCTTGCCAGGGGTATAAGCTATCTCGAAGTCATATGATGCCAAGAATTCCATCCACCTTTGCTGCCTTAGATTCAGATCTTTCTGCGAGAAGAGGTACTTGAGCGACTTGTGATCAGTATATAACTCAAACCTTTCGCCTAGAAGATAGTGGCGCCAGGATTTGAGTGCAAAGACGATCGCCGCCAACTCCAAATCATGAGTGAGATAGTTCTTCTCATGAACTTTAAGTTGCCTACCCCCATAACATATCACTCTTCCTTCCTGCATCAGAACAGCACCTAACCCCATGCCACATGCATCGGTGCACACGGTAAACATCTTACCGACATAGGGTAATGCCAAAACTGGAGCTGTAGTAAGGGCCCTCTTAAGCCTTTGAAAATCAAGCTCACACTCTAAGTCCCATGCAAAGACTAAGTTCTTCTTCGTCAACTTAGTAAGAGGGGCTGAAATCTTAGCGAAGTCCCTGATGAACTTCCTATAGTAGCCCGCTAGACCGAGAAAGCTTCTTACTTCGGTTGCATTCCTAGGAGTCTTCCAGTCTTGAACCGCAACCACTTTCGTGGGATCCACCGCTATGCCTTGCTTAGAAACTATATGTCCAAGAAACCGAACTTCCCTTCTCCAAAAATGGCATTTGGAGAACTTGGCTTTCAACTGATGAGCTCTCAGCGTATCCATCACTTCCTTGAGGTGTCTAGCATGTTCTTCCTCATCCTTTGAGAAGATCAGAGTATCATCCACGAAGGCAACTACAAACTTGTTAAGGAACTCAATGAACACCCTACTCATCAAATCTACGAAGTAGGCGGGTGCATTAGTCAAACCGAATGGCATGACTAGCCATTCAAAGAATCCATCTGGAGTCCTAAACGCAGTCTTATCAATACTATCCTCAGCCACTCTAAGCTGATGGAATCCGGTGGCTAGATCGAGCTGAGAGAAAACAGAAGCACCAACAAGCTAGTCAAAGAGGTCATCTATCCTCGGTAACGGGTGCCTATTCTTCTTTGTCAGCTTGTTCAACTCTCGATAATCAACACATAGACGAAGCGAACCATCCGCCTTAGTAGCGAATACCACAGGAGCACCCCATTCTGAAATGCTTCGCCTAATAAAAATTTTCTAAAGCAACTCCTTGATTTGCTTACTGAGCTCTCTTCTTTCTCGTGGGGCCATGTGCCTAACGGGTAATGAAACTGGCTTGGCATTATCAACAAGATAAATGTGGAAATCTATCTCTCGTTTAGGGGGTAACCCCTTAACCTCTTCAAAGACATCCGGATAGTCTCGGACCACCCTTACAGATTGCAGATCATCGATGGACGAGTCAAGAGATTCAAGATAACATAACATGACGGGATCTCTAGGGTTACAAGAAATTTCTAGGGTATTACCAAGGCAAGTCATGAGCCTCACCACCCTATGCTCACAATCGAGGATGGCTCCATAACTGGACAACCAATCCATGCCCAAAATCAACCCGTATCCCGTGAACCCGAGAACATAAGCATTACACGTGAATTCCACGGTCAAGATAGAAATCTTCAAATCCACACAAATCATAGATAAATGGGCGGAACCCCCAATTGAATTTGAAACACTAACGGGATCTTCAACTAGACTAGTACTTAGGTGCAAACTTTCAACAATGTCAGAAGAAATAAAGGTATGCGATGCGCCAAAATCAAATAAGGTGCGAACAGGAAAATCAGAAATATAAACAAGGCTTTCTACAGAAATACTACCTCGGTCCTGAACTGGAGCAGTGTTGAGAGCATGCACTTGCCCTCCAGAAGGTCCTGCACGCTCAGTCTGCCCTTGCCCTTGTCCTTGCTTCTTCGGGCAATCCTTGCTAAAGTGTCCAGTCTCTCCACAATGAAAGCATTCGCCCAGCTTTCTCTTCTTCTTCCTACAATCTTTGGCTATGTGCCCAACAACCCCACAGAAATTACATTTTCTTGGGTCCTTTGCCTTGTTGTTGTTGGCCTTATTGCCCTTGTTGTTCTTGTTGTTCTTGTTGTTCTGATTGCTCTGATTTCCTCCCCACTTGGAGTTCGTCTTCTTGGTTTGAGTCTCATTAGGCTTGACTTCTTTCTTGCCATTCTTATCGTCACCTTGAAGCAATGCCATGTCCACTAGGCCTTCAAAAGTGGCCCCCATGGGTATATGAGACAGGGCTAAACCTTGTAATGGCTCATTCAACCCTCGTGCAAAGCGTAAAGCCTTCTTCTGGGGAGTATTAACCATGTCCAAACCGAATCGAGCAAGCTGGTTAAACTTATTCACATACTCCCTCACTGTCATGTCCCCTTGCTTCAAAGATATAAACTTCTCCAATTGCAGATTCGCCTCAGCAGATGATAGAAACTTAAGCCCAAACCTCGTCCTAAAGTCGGCCCAAGTCTCTATAGGCCTAGTAGCATTGGTGACCTCCCACCAATAAGCAGCTTCTTCTTTCAGTAGCCATGCTGCCAACAGAACTTTTCTACGGTCTTCCACATCAAAGATGGCGAAGAGATCTTCAGTTTCTTTCAACCAATTTCTCGCCTCCACAAAAGTCTCCGTCCCAATAAAATTCTTGCCACCCATCGCCTTAAAGTCCTTGCAAACCTTAGCGAAATCTGCTTGTGGATGCTGAGGAGGAGGAGGAGGAGGAACCTCACTTACGGTGGGAGTGTTTGCTGGGCCCACATCGTTGGCCCTAGCTTCCAAGTACCTCCGGAACCATCCGGGAATGGTTACTCCCTCGGGAAGATTAAGATCGGCCATGCTGAAAAAAGGAAAAGATAGATTTAGAACGAGGAAACAAGGATAGTGCTAATGGCTTTTGGGGAATAGCCTTTTAAAATAAACTAGACTTTTCTTGGAAAATACTTAATTGGTTTTGAAAATAGTTTTTCAAAAAGAGTTTTTTAAAACTTTTGTCCGGTCTAGTAAAACCTTATGCTCTGATACCAAATGTAACACCCCACCTCCGCCAATGCCACTCTTGCAAGCGCACTAGCTTCGGAGGGGCGTTAAAAAGGTAAACATGCATGCAGATATCACAAGACAGAACATATAAGTAAAAAACAGAGTAAATAAAGCAGCGGGTAAAAACTAACATTTCAAAACCATAGTCAAGTTACATCAAAGTACTTGGTCATTATTTTCCACAAAATAAAGTCTAGAAACAAAAACTGAAAACTGGAAAGAAAATCATAAAGTAACTATCCCCAAGGTAGGATAAAGCCATAGCAAGCTCAAGTCCGAACCGTACATGAGCTATCCAGAAAAGCAGCTAAAGATCCAAGCTAGGTGCTAGTGTTCCCACCCTATAAAGCTGGGGGGGGGGGGGGGAAACGAAAGAAAAGAGGCGAAAGAAAATGGGTCAGTCAAAAGACTGGTAAGTCCTATCTACTATTAGTATAAAAACTAATAAAGTTAACTGGACATGTAAAGCAGAGATGAACATAGGATGACAACTGGCATGGTGAAAAGTTAACAAGATAGATCAAGTGTGGCATCGCATATACAAGGTTAAGTTGCACCAAGTGTGTACTAGTATTCCAATCCATGTCAAGTATAAACAAGAAATGATCCCTTGGCCCAAAGCTGGCCCAATATCATGAGGTGACCTAAATTAAGGTCCAACTACTCGGTCTAGTCGATCGGCTCCCTATAAGCCTACTCGTCGTGTATCGGTGTCATACGGCGCAATCACGAAGTGTAGTCAAACTGTGCTAGGTCCACCCTAGGGTGCATCAAGCCCTAGGGTGCCAACCACGGACACAAATCAAGCACGCACAGTCTAAACCTACTGGTGCCCGTGTTTGCTTTTTCAACTCCGGACTATGTGCACGACCATAGCCCGCCTGAACCTACACCGGCGCACCTACTCAGCCGTCGTTTTGGTCGCTTACATGTCAACCCAGTAATCGTGCCCCACCCTAGCCTAGCCCTAGGGTATCATGATAAAACCAAGAGGGTTACTGGTGAAAAGGACCACGTAACTAGGGTTTCTAACAGGTTAAACGTGGTTAACCCTATTCAATCAAGTATCAAGTTGGTTAAGTGTGCCCAAGGTTCATGACTTAACCCCATCAACCCATCGTGTTTAATTGGTTAAGTATTCAAGTGGTCCATGACTTAACCCTATCATGTGGCATTAATTAATTTAATGCATCCAACCTCTCACATTAGACCTTGTTGTGGTTACTAGTTAAGACGGGCGGGTCCGGGTAGCTTTACACCACAACTTAATCTAACCTCGGGTTTCAAGTGCGACATGACCAACTACTCACATTGGGTCCTATTGCTTGTAGCCACTAGTTAAGCCGGTCGGTTTCTGGTAGATTTATGCTACAAACTCAACCCAACCTCGAGTTGGCCATTCTCATGTTTTCTAGAAGTCATGTCCAAGTTCATGTTCATGTTTCAAGCATAGTCACATGCCATATATCATGTCATCTTTTCAAGTCATGTTTTTGTGTCATTTTAGTTTACCCATAACGTAACCCCATCGCATGAAAGTTCGCATAAACGCAAATAGATCTCAGAGGGGGAACTTAGAAGCATGACATAATTAATAAGGTTTGGCCACAAGTTAAACATGGTGGCATATGAGGCAAATGTGTTCATAAATTTGCATATTACATTATAGGCCTCAAAACATGCATGATATCAACTTTAGCAAAATATATGAAACATGGTCATAAATGACATAGGATGATAGCAAGTGATTCACATATAACATCATATGCAAGATAACATAAGGTTTATGAGAGATCATAAACTTGCATATTACATTATAAGCCTCAAAACATGCATGATATCAACTTTAGCAAAATAGGTGAAACATGATCATAAATGACATAGGATGATAGCTAGTGATTCGGATATAACATCATATGCAAGATAACATAAGGTTTATGAGAGTTTCTATGTTGCTTTATGCAACATTTCCAATCAAAGCTCATAGCTTTCTATGCACAAGGTCAAGGTGATAGCTTTACAAACATGCATAGAATAAATCTATGCATAACATGATAGAATCAAAGCATAAATCATACTTAGGCCCAAACTCAAAATTGCAACATGTCATATTTAACTTCATAGTTAGAATCTAAGAGTAGTATAGGGCTTACAATGCTATGAAGACTTATAAAATAAAAATAAGATTGAGACGAAGCCACTAGCAACTCTAAAAACCCACAAATAGCAAGCTCCAATGAAAACCCTTGAGAAATTAGAAGAAGATCCTTGCTTTGATGAAGAAAGATTGAACTTTGGCCTTGAATCAAGCTTAGAAACTCTCAAACAAGCTTAGGAACTCTCATACGAATGAACATGGAGACTATGACAAGAGGGTGGAGGCCATGATTAAACATTTTGGCATAATCTAGTTGTAGGATTGATTTATGATGGTTTAGGCTAGGTATTAGGGTCATTTTATAGAAGTTTAGATTAGTTTAGGCCATAGGATTAACCCTAATTCAGATCTGAGCCATTAAAATCCATCACCAACCCTAAAGCATGTCTTGAGAAACAAGTCAAGTGCACCCAAGCTAGACTGGCCGACCACCCAAGTCGATAGGGGTGTCGACTGGGCAGGCGACACAGCCTGGGGTGTGTCGACTCCCAAGTCGACTCCCAGTCGACTTGGGGGGTGGCGGGAACTTTTCCCGCCTATCCTACTCAGCTGAATTTGAATTCTGAATTAAAATTTGAACTTGAAATTTTCTGAAAACTTTGACGGGCCATAACTTGGTCATACGGACCCCGATTTTCGAAAACTCGGACTCTATTTCGCGTATTTTTCCGAGACGAACGCAATGGCATAGCCTGTTTCCCTTGATTCAGATTTTATCATTTAATTCTACCTTGATTTATGTTATAACATGTTATTTAAAAATACGGGTTATTACAGTTGTAATATATGACTATATTTTAATATTAATTATTTTCATTAAATATTTTTTAATAATTAATATTAACAACTAATTAGTGATTACTAATTAATAACCTATACATTAATATTAAATATTTAATTAAAAATACTTCAATAAATAAATAATTCATGCTAATAATTAGTAATTGATTAGTAATTATTAATTAATAATCAATAAATACACATTAAATATTTAATTAAAAATACATCAATAAATAAATAATTCCTACTAATAATTACTAATTAACAACCGATTAGTAATTATTAAATAATAATCAAGAAATAAATATTAAATATTTAATTAAAAATAATTATTTATAACTACTTCATTATTAAGTACTAGTAATTAATTAGTAAGTAATAACAAATCAACGGTTAATATTCAATAAGTAAATAACAATTAATAAATATTTAATTTATAATTAATCATGACTATTAGTAGTAATTAATATTTAGTATATAATATTTTTTAATAAGTAATCATTAATTAAGTAACAATTGTAAGTTAAAAATCAGTAGTAAATAATAATAATAATTTATAATTAACTAAAATAATAATTGAAATTAATGATAAAAACGCATATTAAATAAGTAATAGCTCCACGCTGCAGCTATTTTTAGGGATAGTTTAATAGTTCAATCCAAATTTTAAGCGGAAAACCAAAAAAATTAGCTCTAACTACTTCAAGTTTAAGCGGAAAACCAAAAAATTAGCACCAACCTACTTCGTATTTTTTTTAACAGTTGCGTCCACTCATTCTTTCTCTAACTCAATATCGACCTGCCTCCATCCATTCGTTTCCCCAAATCAAAAACTAGGGTTTCCGCCGCCCCATTCTCTTCCTCAGTTTCCGCTCTTCTGCTCTTCTTTTCCTCGTCGTATCCCTTCTTCTTGTCCCCTCTCTTGTCCGTCCTCTAACCCTAGCTTTCATCGTCGTGGGTAGGAGCTCTACCGCCAGGTTCCACTCAATCGTGTTTCTTAATCGTCATCCCTTATCTCGCCTTTCTTCCTCTATCTCTACTTAATCGACCGCCTCCTTTCTGGTTTTCTCCTCTTAGTCGATCTTTTGACTACATTGGTTCTAGCTCTTGGGTGCTGAATACGGTAAGTTTTGGATTTGCTTGGATCTGTTTTGTGGAGCTATATTCCGTTGGTTCTAGCTCTTGGGTGCTGTGAGTATTTGATATCTATTGTGTGCTGTGAATTTCTGGGTGCTGGTGTGATTCTTTGGTCTAACTTTTTCATTGGGGTTTTTTGTGGTTATTGTTTGTTGCTAATCCAGCACAGAATATGGCAGTATTGTGTGCGAAAGTGATGTTATGTGTGAATGTATGTCAAAACGGCAACAGTTTAAATACGGTTAATGTAATGAAAAGAAACAAAGGAAATAAAATGTGTAATAATTTTCGCGTATTATTGCGTTAACTTTAGTCGTTAATATTTGTTGAATTTATGATATAGTTAAAATATGTAAACAACGTTTTCATTTCAGCTGTGTTCTAGCCTAACGTTGTATACCCGTTCACTAATATTTCGTTTAATAGCACTTTCTTTCGTTCAGCCCACGTTGAATCTAACTGTATCTGATATAATGTTGGGGCGGTTTGCCACTTGTTTCACATTTTTGAATTTATTGCCACTTGTTCTGGCCTCTCTGTCAGTAACAACACCTGTCCTTGTTTATCTGAGAATAGATTACACGTTGAATTCATCCTTGCTACTTGTCTCTTTTCTTTGTATCATAAAGGAAGCATAACTCATTCCTCCGTTCACGCACACAGATTCGCTCCTCTCCATTTTATTAACAGCCAAACCTAGAAATGGAAGCATAACTCATTCCATTCTCCTCAATCAAAGTTGTCCCCAGATCAAAAAAAGAAAAAAGATTTTTTTTTTTTTGCCCAAATCTAGAAATGGCGGAAGCCTTCACTTCCTCCGTGCTGTCAAAAACTCCCACTGCCGCCATCTGGAGCTCCATCAGTTAAGCCTTCACTTCCGACGGCCTTCGTTGGCAGTGTCACTGCACCACCTCAGTCCCATATGCCATCACCCGGTCACGCCAAACCTGCTCGCCTTCAACCGCTGAAACCATCGCGTCCAGTAGCCTTTGAGCCACCATGAACCAAAGCTTACCTCCATTCTTCTTGAGTCAAGCTGCGGCCCACACGGAAACCGTCGTCAACCGCTAACCCCTCTGTGGTTTGACGCCGCTTGCAACACCGATCACCAAAATTAGTATATCTATATAAGTGTATTTGTAGAATTCTTCACCATTGTTTTGTTTCACTGCTAAACTTGAAGCTTGCATATCTATATAAGTGCATTGTTTGACACCACTTGAATTTATAAATACCTGGCGCATGCAATCCTATACTTCGGTTTGTGTGAGTTTCTACCATGCGTGTTCAATTTACATACTCCTGCATGCTGTATATTTTGGACAGCACTAAAAACCCATGTAATCACTCCAAATGTATACATTATGCTCATGGATTTTACACCTCAGACCTACTGCATTTATTGGCACAATAGTTACCACTTCTAGTGCACATTTTCACGCATGATTGGTGCACATAATTCACTGTTCATTCCATACTGATATGTACCTTTGCATGTTTAATTTTCTTGTTCATGCGGAACCTTTGGGTATTTTGACAGTAATTGTTGTTAGTGGCATAAGCTGGAATATGGTGGAAGTTGTATGTGTCCATTTTAGGTCACGATAACTGGTGTACTGATGCTTAGGTTCACCATTCCAATGACTAATATACATTTTCATAAATATTTAAAATTTGCTAGACTTGGGTCCATAAATAACCGTACATATAGAACACACTACATGAAACCAATTATATGCGCACTGTCCAAATTTTACTCGCTGGGCATTTGATTCATTTTAGCTATCTTATGCCATTTAATTTTTGTCCATTCATTTCAGTCATAATTAGCTTTGGTGCATCATAGATCCTTTGTGAATAAGTTATTTATTGCTTGTAAGCATATGCCACTCCCATACATTTTTTATATGGTCATTCGGCTGTAACCCTGCATGCATGTTGTCCTGTTAAGTATTAGGTAGTGTTGAAATTTCAAACATGTTAATTTCCATGCCATGTTGTACTGTCTTGTTTGATTCATGCGTCTATTCGTTCCTCTTTGGTAAGTATTTCGGCAACTCTTTGATTTAGATACTCGATTTTTTTTATAAATTATCGGGATTAACAAATATATTCTTTTGTTTATTATGAAGTTACTTACTTGATATAAGTTTAATCCTGACTCAGGTGTTTTGTGTTTCTGCAAGGAACGCTCGTGTCATGCCCCAAGTGTTCCAGGTTTAAAGATTTCTGCTCGGAAAAAGAAGAGAGGCACGTGAAGAAGCATGTGCGCACTAAGATCAACAATAAAGTGTAAAAATTTATTCGTTTAAATTTTTTGTATACATTATATTATTTCTTCCGCTGTACAAAATATTGTATACAACTCTTATATTTATATGAAATTTTATTCCGCTGCAAATATTGTACTCTGTAATGCTATATTAATTCTGTTTAAACCCTGTAAGCCAATAACAATATGTAATTTTGAACGGTACGAGTTCATTTAAATATAGACTTAGGGCGGTCGAAATGTCAGGTCGTTACAAACAATCACAAACATTACGTTTATAATTAGAAATCAGTTTAAATCATCAAATTCATACTATATACACAACTACAATTCAATGAGAGACAACATCACTCACTTTAGCTAAATTGGCCCAAACAAGCTACGTAGACAACAACTCATCAATACGAGTCCAATGGAATAAACGGTGTCCAATTTCGATGTAGTATGCAAAAGTATAAATTTAACAAGTTATACAAACCGAGTCCAATGGAATAAACGGTGTCCAATTTCGATGTAGTATGCAAAAGTATAAATTTAACAAGTTATACAAACCGAAATCAACGCAAATCAAACTACTAATACAATAATGACCACTTTACCCCTCAAAGATTTTTTTCCCAATCCAATGTTATTTGCGCAACATACACCGTAAACCCATGATCCCATCATGTTCTATTCCACTATGATATGAAACAAACATTGATGAAATCAAGCATCATTCGTGTCGTTGAGTCACTCAATCGAAACCCGATTCGCTAGCGCCAAAATCCGCAACCCTGACCTCTAAACAAAATGCGTCTGAGGCTCCTTCCCTCTTCAGTGCTACAGGCGTACGACATTTTTAGGTGTAGAGCTTCATGAAACTTGGCCAAAAGATGTCAATTCGCACCATGGTTCCAAACCTGATATTTCCTTGCCTAACCATTGCTCTTATCATCGGTGATTTCAAACTCTAGGCGCGTTGCAAGGAGACCGAACTCCATGAAGTATGATCGCACCATCCAGAACTTATACAGGCATGAAGAAGATTTGAATTCGAGTGCAACGGATCCATCTTTGGATGTTTTTCATTGTGTAGAGTAGGAGATCTAAAATTTTAAAGATTAAAAGAGGAGGAGGCCACAAGAAAAAGAAGAATATAAAGCTACAGTCATTTGCACAGTAGTCGACCAATGGAATTTGGGCTTTGGGATAATTACAGCTTTATAATATTATTTTATACTTAAACCAACCTAAAATCTCACGACCTTCAATTGCACGTGCCGCCTTCCATCACCCTTGTAAGAACGTCTTTTGAAAATAATAAGACTAGTCTCGAGACCTAATCGATCGTATGTGGAAGTTAGCATTTTAAAACTCAAACTAAAATGTTAGTTTCTTACAGAAATTAACAAACATTTAATTTATGCACGGTCGAACGGTACATTCGTTCACTATGAAATTTGACAATGTGCAATAATTCACTACGACGATTCTAGAAATATAAATTTCATGGCAATCCGACACCGTGCTCCCAAAACGACTTTACGCGTATTTCGATATCAATTTGACTACCTACTGGTATGAACTTAAAATATAGTGATCCACATACTCATTTTTCATGTAACGAATAATTCGGACTCAATGTAATTGGTTTTAAATCCTAATTCGATCTTTTGTGGAAAATCTCATTTCAGAACCGTCAATCGATCAATTAACGATTAATATTTTTAAATAAAATATTAAAATAGCCAATCGTTAAATTACGGGTCGTTACATTCTTTTCTTCTTAAAGGATTTCTTCACTGAAATCCTCAAGGAGAAAGAAACATAACTCAACACTCTCGAACAAGTGACAATACAAAATAAAATATCACTTATTGCTCTCGACAAAAACCATTGGAGCAACCATAATAAGGGAAACAGACTTGGAACTCAGCATGGAGCCAACATTCCCATTCTTATGCACAACCACAATCAAATTTAGGATCAATGTTGCTTTTCCAAACCCAATTCATACACCTATTTTCTAAACAAATGAACGATGGAAAATAAAACCTGAAACCGACTAATTTGGAAGATGATTCAATCTAGCATTGCATATTGGATTTTTTTCTTCTGAATTTGGGAAAATTCACAGAAAATTTTGGTAGCACCGTCTTTGTACGACTTGATTCAGAAAAACCACAAATCGCCATGCAGGGTTCATCCCAACAAAAGAAATCACTACAACTTACCTCTTTTTAAGCAAACTTATAATTTAGATGCAAATAAAAGCGAATAAACAGCCAAACATATCAAATCTTGCTTCTTTGTACAAAGGCATGTACTCAACAAAGAGGATTAGGCAAAATAGTAGAAATAACAACAAGGGAAATAAATATGTTAAATAAAATGAATTTATCTAACACAAGCATCTCAACTCATGTATGGATTTTATCTCAATAAATAAACGATACAATAATACAATTACTACATATGCCTAACAATCATAGAAATATAAATAAACATGCAAACAACATCGATCAACATACATAAGTAACACAATAACAATTATATTAAAAAATTAACATCCATACCTATTCTAGCATGTAGGATATTAACCTAACTAATAAGATACATCAAATATGAAATTCAACCCATATATGACTCGGCATCTTGGTTGCCTTTCCAAAATCAAGAATATTAATCTAGCATCTCTCATCAACGAATCAAGTATGACTCAAGTGCTATCATAGTATTCCCAATTCGTATGGCAACCTATTAATGGAAACCATCGATAGCTATTCCCACACTAATTTAAGAATCTCGAATAGTCATAGAAATTTATTTAATCTATCTCATTCGGCGATAGTAAGCTGACATCACATTCACTATAAAATAAACGTGTAATCAACCCCTACTAACGATGCCAGGAACAAATCAGACCTCTTTCTTATGAAACCAACCATTATGGTCGAGTCTGTATTACCTCACCTTGAGTTATGGAGTCGTATCCAATAATAAACATAAGCGACGTTCACTGGAGGAATATCACTTTGAACTGGTACTATTTCGACTTGACACACAAAAATAGCTGCATTTCCTATACGTACCTAAAGGAAAGTCCATACTCGTAGAAGACCAAGAATTCCAACCATTATCGGTAGCAAAGGTTGAGATATCTCTTGGTGAAAAGAAATCTCGGTGACGCAACATCACCAACGACTCTAACCTGCTTACTGTTAAATAGTGCCTCCTACTAACCAAAACGAAACCTATCTCCATTGACTACGAATCGTGAGCGAATCGTGAGTCGACAACTTTTCATGCGGTTTCAGTCATTAACAAAAGTAAGATAGTCTTTCATTTGGAAATAAACCGCACTTAAATTACCCATACAACCAAGTGAGTAATATCGACCTCTCATTCCTGCTCGAAACAAGAGATCGACAAATCCATGGGTCAATCCAAATTCCAAAGTATTGAGACTCTCGTAGGACTTATATCAACATCCTACTCGAGATGACGTGACCTTAGCACTCCACTTTTCTTGACCTAAAGTGAAACTCCAAAGACGGTGTTTTCAACAGCTAAAACGCCATCGACTTTTGACTTATACTTTCTTTTTGTCCATAGGAAAACGAAAATAAAATTGAATAGCGCAAGTGAAACTCTTCCAACTGATATCTCGGAGCACCATTTGATAGATCCACAAAATGTGCTGACTTGCTAGTTTGTCATAATGACACTACCAACTAATAAAAATTAAGGTATTGTGTAAATGATGTAATCGGCATACACCAACCAACTTCCTATAATCGGTAAAATCCCCTCCGGATTCCCAACCAAAAGAACATCCATAACCGAATCGATACAAAAATCGACTCAAACATGGTGGCGATCTGGTTATCTCATCGAATGTGTCCAGATCTTAGAAGCTACAAGCTCAAATGACAACTCGCAACTAGAGAACTATCTTAGCTCACTATCGTCCAATCATAAGAAACTCGCATACTAAAAATCTAAGTCTCATCCCACTACCACTAAATCGAGGACGACTCACTACTAAAGAGCCTGTCCTAACCCACTATCATCACCAACAACCTCTTGCTACCACCCATGTCTCGTGTCCGTCTAGCAAGTGAACTAAACTCAAATATTAAGTCCGATTAAGTTCAACAATCAACGACAAGCAAACAATTTAGAAAACATGCAGCCATGACTCGATGAAATCCAATTTTAACTAACCATGTACACTACCATGTAAAGAGCATCTAGGCTATGACATTCCCCCACTTTGAAACCCAAAATTAGTTGCTATGGATGCCGTAGTCACCCATAGTATTAAATTCTAGCGACCAAACACAAGATGTTACATGCATATATAATCTAAGTCTTCCCTCAACACGGTAAGTCACAATCGAGAGAGATGAATCAATTGGTGAATCCTAATCTTGTTCCATCAATGGAATCGTACAATCAAATTAAACAATGAAACCTTGACGCCAAACTAAAACACTTATGGAAACACCTTTAATGGAAATATATATCGAGTGGCGACGTTGTTCCTTTCTCTTTTGTCAAGGGAGCACTTGACAAAACGAAAATGATGATTAGTACATGTCTCGATGATTGATCCCAACAAAACAGGGAAAACTTCTATACTGTGTACAAGCCCGAGCATCGTGAACTTACTCGATCGACTCCTTCAACTATCATTCCCTTGGAATGAAATAATCACACTCCTAGTTCATCTCACAACCCAGCCACATACTACAAACTTCATAGTGAAAAAAGAGAGGACAACCGTACTTCACTAACACATTGAATTTGGTTGCACTCTCCAACATAACACATCGCCTTAATCGGCGAACTCTCTTCGACTTCTAGGAAGTCGATACAAAACCTCTTCGAAGTGAACTGGTCTTGAGTGAATCGATTTCCGAAACCCAAAACGATAATGTCTCTCGACCAATTCAGACTCAACCTTGGAGTCTCTTAGGAGTAAACTTGTGATTCATCTCACAGCTAACTCCAAGTCATCGAAGAAATTGAAAGTTTATAATAGGATCGTATAAGTGTCTAAGATATAGCAAGTACTAATATTCTATAGTAGTAAGCAGAAACGATAAAATAAGAGATAAGCACACCGATATTTTATCCTGGTTCAGACCACTCGTCCTATGTCCAGTCCCGAATCTCCCCTCCGACATTTCAACTATCAACATAACTGCCCTCGCTCCTCCCGGAGGAATAGGCTTACAGATGATAAGTATTGATGACAATCTTGTGTTCTTTACAACACTGATTTTGACTGACTTATACAAATTGCTCCTATAATATCCTTGAGTTAATATGAGTGTTGAATAACTAGAGAGAATAGAAGTATTTCAATGCTTAACTGAAATCTTTAGAGAATATTTGAGAATAGAGAGCTTTTCAGAAAATATAGAATAGATCTAGAAAGAATAGGTGAATTGAAAACTTGAATCATTGATCTATTTATAATAAACAAAGAGTTTTCATGAAAGGTTATGATCTTTGAATAAAACTCTTTATTTGAAATGAGATATCCTTTGAAAAAATCATTTTGAGAAAAAAGGTAAGAGTTGTGACTATTCAAAAATGAAGAGGTGCTATTTCAAAGAATATGTCGTATGCTAGGACAGACGTCTATCTTTCTTGGTCAGACGTTTGTCCATGTATTCTGATGTAGTTTAGATACACAAACAGCCGTCTATCCTTAAGAAGACAAACGTCTATGTGTGTAGGAAAAATATCCCGAGACTCTCTACAGACGACTGTCATATATATGACAGACGTCTGTGCTGAGTCAGGAAGATTTTCCTGCTCTAGTACCAGAATTATGTGCATAATTATTCAATATATGTGCATATATACTTTGTATAGTTTGTTGTCATCAAAACTGAGGATCTAACAAAAAACCCTTGCGAGAGCCCAGACAACTCTCGCACGACAACAGTCGGCTTCTTTCTAAGGAACTAATCGCCACTTAGACATGTAAGTGTCCACGAAGTGCATGTCGACTTGTTGTACTTGAGCACCACAATTAAATAGAGATTTTAGGACATCCCAGATAATGGTTCATACTATTGCTGGAAATATAAACGGTAAATTGAGGAAAGTAGTCCTCGATTATGCCCAAATCTCAACTCTAAAGATGGAGTAATTAGAAGTATATCTCGTTCGTCAGATCATCTCTAATAAGTGGTCGGTATGATCATTCGCTAATAGAGAAAATAATTCCTATGGTACTCATATGCAAAACAACCTATACAATATATACTACTAATAAAATGTAGTTTTGAAAACCAAAATATATACAAATACATACTCTCTTATATATATTAACTCTCGAATTCAGTACAGCTTAGGTTAAAGAACATAACCCAAGCTCTGATACCAAATGTGACGACCCTCCATACACCATCGGTGCTCAGAACTAAAAAATTTCTCTTTACAAGCACATGATAAATGTAAAGCGTCATTAAGAGAAAGAAATAGTAGAAAAAAGAGAAAGAAAAGAAGACATTAGAAAAGAAGAGAACATAAACAAGATCACAAAATCTGTCGTGTATCTCACAGCGCATTAGATAAATATAATAATCTATCTTAGAAATATAAAAAATGAGATAGTAATAACTATATAAACTATATAATCAGAGAGTGTAGGCCCATACAGTTATACAGAACATTCATAGAGTTTACAGAAGAGATACATAAACCCAATCAAATAGGATATCTCAAACAAAGATACATAACACTGTCAAGGATTCATAGTGTTACACAACAGAATAAACAGATATAACACAAATACAAATATGTAAAGCGTTGCTACTTGCGAATCCACCTGTGCAGCTCCAGATAATACTCATACCTATCGTCTGGTTTGCTCATCAGCATCGTCGATGAGCAACCAAGGTAATAAGAGGAAATAAAACCTTGGGTCAGCAACAGTATGGTGTGAGCGATAAACAAATATGAAAGTACTACATAAGTCGTAATAGTATATAAGACACTGAGGATGTGAGAATCATACTTGTCCTGCCCCTACATCTACAAAGTTAGCACATAACAACTGATACATGCTATACTGTAATAGATCACATCATATAAAAAAGGTGTGATAGATGGCTAAGTACTAATGATGATAAATAAATAAACATCGATAGCATCCATCACCCATCCTCGCATTCACTCACTCAATGTACTGAATATACGATAACGTTAGGTTTCCATGATACACGAATCCATGCTAGTAAGTCGGTTATGTCCTAGGACGTACCCACTAGTATGCCCCAAGGTAAGGACCTACTTTGGTCCAGGTAAATGCCATAAGTCTCCCATCGTCAGAAACCAGAAGGACCCGTCTGCTACAAATAAACATCACACCCACTACTTCCTCTTTACAAGTAACACTAAAACTGTGTGTATCGGTAATCCTTTTTGTACATGTTCTGTGTAGCAGAATCCATCACTAAACTGTCCATAAGACTCCTATCCAAAGTCATCACAATGTAGAAACTGCCCCTAATGGTCATCATATGTCGTAGGATATCGTTTTCTGACTTTCATCTCTCTCTCCGAAAGTCACCACAATAGGACTTAGCATCATCTTTTCTGCGTCTCGAAGAAAAACCATTCGCAGCAGCCTTGCTCTCCATCCTGGAATCATCATCGTCGATTGACAAGTCACCATAGAAGCACGACATCATTATTGCGTACCAAAACCACTAATCGAAGAGCTTCCGTATCGAAATCACGATCGAACGAACCATCATGTCCTGCTCATGTAAATCGTGTCATCGTCCATGATAATTTGATTAAAGTGGCCAATAACATTAGTATTCGATATCAACCATAGTGATTGATAACGACTACTCAGATCGCCTATTTAACCAAAATTAGTTAAATATGCATCCTAAGAAAACATTCGAATTTGTTACGAAGTCCAGATCGCCAAGTCCGTCCTCCATCTTCATATTAGCCACCTAGCTCCAATGTCGCTCGTCTTGAAATCTCCATCAAGCTCAAAAGCTTCTCCGTGTCGAGTCCATCCAAGCACTTTGAAGCTTCCTCGAGAATTTATCTCATTCATTCGAGTCCATCAACTTTGTGCATTCAATCAATAAACACCAACGTGTGAATTTGATCGATAAGCACCCCCAAACTCTAACGAATGAGATTTCCTAATACTAGATCCCCTATGAATGGCGTATTAATCTAAACTAAGCAACCAATTAGACCATGCAACCAAATGTAATACTAATTCCTTAACTGGCATACAAACATCCATATAAGTAATAACAAATCAAATAGTTCCTATCTTAACAATCAGATTGAAATAAGTTTCCAAATAACTTTTATCTAACAGTGTGGTCGGAATAGCGCTTAATAGCATGTAAATAGGATAATAGTGTGTAATAGTGTGCAATTATATAAAAATGTGACAATTAGGTTAAATATACTTACATCACTTTCTACTCTTTTTATTAGTTATTTACTAAGATCAACTATCCTAAATATTACGCTTTTTAATTAGAAATAAGTTAAAATCATTAAATTTATGCTAAATGGACAACTATAGTTCAACGAGATACAACATCACTCCATTAATTAAATCATCCCAAACATGTTCCATGGCGTAGAGTTAGTCAATACGAGTCCAACGGAAGAAACTACGTCTGATTCTGACTGCATATGCAAATGATATGAATTTAACAAGTTATACAAACTGAAATCGACATAAATCAAATTACTAATACAATAATTACCACTTTACTGCTCAAAGCTTCTTCCCTAACCCACTGTAATTTGCGCAACATACACCAACAAACCCAATATCCCACTATGCACCATTCCAGCATGATACGAAGCAAATGTTGACAAAATCGAGTGTCGTATGCGTCGTTGAGCCACTCGATCGAAACCTCATCCACTAGCAACAAAATCCCTAACCGTGACACCTCCAAAAAAGACGCGTCCATGGCTCCTTCCCTCCTTCAATGCGGACACTTTTTGGTGTTGAGCTTCATGAAATTTACTAAAATGATGTCAATTCGCACCATGATTCCATATCCGATCTTTTCTGGCCCAATCGTCACTCCTATCATCGGCAATTGCAAACCCTAGGCACGTTGTAAGGAGACTAAACTCCACGAAGTACCATCGCACCATCAAGAACTTATACGAGCTTGAAGAGGATTTGAATTCGAGTGCACCAGATCTAGTTTCGAATTTTTTTCGCTGAGCAAAGATAAAGATCTAAAATTTTAAAGATTAGAGGAGGAGGCGGCCATGAGAAAAAGAAGAAGATGAAGCTACATTCATTTGCACAGTAGCCAACCAATGGAATTTGGGCTTTGGACAATTAGGGCATTTTATAATATTATTTTATTCTTAAAAGAGACCAAAATCTCACAACCTCCAATCGACATGTGTCGTTTACTTTCACCTATGGAAAAACATCCTTTGAAAATAATGAGACTAGTTATGAGACCCAAATAGATTATATTTGAAAGTTAGCCTCTTAAAATTTGAACTACAATGTTAGTTTCTTATAGAAATTGACACACATTTAAATTACACACGGTCAAATGATACGTCCGTTCGCTATGAAACTTGATGGCATGTAATGACTCACTACGACGATTTCAGAAATACAATTTAATTGCAATCTAACACTATGCTCCCAGAACAACTATTTACACGTATTGTAAAATCGATTTGACCAACAACTGGTCAGAAATCGAAATATAATGATCTAACTACTCATTTTCCATGTAATGAATAATCCAGACTCAATGGAACTGGTCCCAAGTCCTGATTCAATCGTTTATGTGTAATCTCATTTTGGACCCGTCAATCGACTAATTAACGATCAATATTTAAATATCCAATCGTTAAAATATGGATGTTACAATTATTATGAAATGTTGCAAAGGAAATATGCATTACTCAACACTTCACTGCACTAGATTTCTCTTGATCATGAGGAATAGGTTGACATGTTTCACAATGATTATCTGCTGAGTTTAGTATTTTGTATGAGGCGCTCAAACATCGTTCCGCAATGACCAATCATAATGACTTGTAATTTTGACACTTTAAAATAAGAATTTATATAGTATTAAATGGATTTTTAAATATATATGGTTTAATTTAAAAATATAACCAATTTGATTTAAATATTGTATTGACAAAATATTCATCTTTGAAAATATTTGTCGATATCAGAACTTGTTGTGGTATTTAGCTAAGTGTTCGCGTTAGTAATATTAGTTAACAAATATAGTAATCAATTTAAAGATTTAGTTAAACTACTCAACCAAATTCATAAGCTAATAAAACAAAACATTGCCAATGTGCTCCACCTTTTAAAGTGCCACTTTCCTCCTTCTCTTCCCTTCTTTTTCGACACCACATCCCTTATTTCCAAGGAAAATGACCAAGCCATTTAATTACCTTTTGTGTAGTCTTCCCCTCCTTAAATCTTGCTTTTGTGTTGTCAAAATTTGGTATACCCTCTTCCTAAATAAAACAATCATGTTCTTCCTCCTTTCGTTCATTTTCCTATTTCTTTTTATTTTCTCCAAGCTCCATTATTGGCCTCCTCCCCCTCAAAACTCATGGCCATGGCCTATTCCACCTCCCCCTCCACTTAAAACACCTCCAAACCACCTTAAATCTCCTCCTTTCCTCCCTAGCCTACATCTACAACCGTTTCCCCTCTTCCATACTTGTCGTGCCTTATCTCCCTTAGGTCGAACCCAAGAGCACCCCAAAACCCATCCTTTCCATTGTTAAACCACTTTATTCCCTACCCTTTATGCGATCCACTTACAAAAAGATCCAACCTTTCTGCTAAAAATCTCACTTTTAGCTCCTAAAACCCATAAAGGTCCCTCTTTTCTTCATGAACTTCATATTAAAAATATATTTACATATTATACTTAGTTCATAGTGAGATCCAGGAGAAAACGGTGTCCGTAAAGGTGATAGAAAAAATCATTGATATTAAAAACCCTACCTTTGAAAGATTGGTGGAGTGGATAGCGATGGTGAGAACTCTTCACTCACATTTGGATTTCTATCTTTAGTTACTTATGTTTGCTAATGGTGTTCATAAGTTGTTTACGATGTTAACAGCTTGTTAATGATGCTTGTGGTGACTAATGATGGTTATGTCTATTACTAATGTTATTTGAGTTGATTGGGATGTTAATGAGTGCTAATGTTGTAAACACTTAGTTTAAAGTGTTAAAAATGTTACCTTTAAGTGTTAACAATGCAAACATTTAGTTTAAAGTGTTAAAGATGTCCCTTTTATGTGTTAACAAGGTAGATGCTTAATTTTAAGTGATAAAAAGGTAACCTTTATATGTGAATGATGTGAATCCTCAAGCAAATGACACCTCATGATGTTATTGGATGTTACATGGGTTATTGGGTTCTATGAAAAATAGTAATTGGGTTACTGGAGTTGTTATTGGGTTGTGGACTTTAAGTGTCAAAGCATATTAACAATTATGTTAAGTGATACCCATTTGATAACTAAGTGTTAATTTGATTAACACTTAAGTGAATGAAACATATGTATGGATATATAAATATAAATATAAATATTGATAAACTCTTTTTCGAAAAATACCAGAAGGTTCTAGGAAAACAGAGAGGATAGTGTCTAGGCTTGGCTTTAGAAAATATAGTTTCCTGCTCTCCCTGGCTATCCTTAATTGATCCTTCGGACGAGATGGTTAGTTCAAAATTTAAATTTAAATTGCAATTTAATGTAATAATTTATTAATAAAACATTAAATGAAAAATAAAAGTTTAAATTTTAAATCAAAATGATTTGGAAAGATAGTTTAAGTAATTATGAATAGTCTTCATAAAGAAAGAAATTTTATTTGAACAAGTTTTCAAGTAATAAAGGCATGTATAAATTTTGAACTAAAACTGAATGATAACTTTAAAAAGTGAAGTTTGGTTTAGGTATCCAGAAAATGTTTAATAAGATTTTATTTTTCAAACTATCTTATTTATTTTTATAATGGACTTTAGGAAAATTTGGACTTCAAATAACAAGTTTTGAAAAATAATATTATTTTAATGATTTAAATAATATTATAATGATTAAATAATTAAATATTTGATTTTTGAGTAAAACATTAAAATATAATTTCCGAAATTAATTATATATGTTTTATATAATTAATAAGCTATTTTATAACAAATTCAGTTAAGTTTTTATTTTAAGTCGAAGTTTGGTCTGAATAGGACTAGTCGCACAGCGGTAGTTCGCGAATTTTGACAATTGTCTTCAAATTGACTTTCCGAGAGATCCGACTGTCAGATTTTCCCAAATTGAAAAACGCTGAGTTCAAAATGAAAAGGGTTTTCAATGCAAAAAAAATTAGTAAGATCCAATGGTTTGGTTCTAAGATAAATCCAAATCGTATTTTCCTAAAAATCCTGATTTGGTAGTTTAGGGATCAAAACTTGATTCTGCCTATAATGATCAAAAAAATTATTAAAAATAAGGAAAGATTATGATAAATCATAATAAAAAATTTAAAAGTGATTTGTACTAAATATATTTAGTTTTGAATGATATATAGCTATTTTGTGAAAACTAGCTATTTAGATAACAGTGTTGAAACGTTTTGAAGTTAATAAGTACTTAACCAAGTTAAGTTTTTCCAATGTATGAATCTAATTGGATTTGAATGAAAATAATCCTCGGATATTTCGACATTGGATTATGTAGTTATATGGATACTGTTTGAGGAATTTAGAAGATAATTATATCATTATTCTCTATATGTTATTTGTTGATTTCATGAATTTGATGTTTAATAAAATTTGATATGATTTATATTTAAAGCCTTATATTTGATATCAATTTTGAATTTTGGGTTTGTCGTGAACAATGTCTTGCATAACCTCTATTCTTTTACCGAGCTAAAGACAGGATTGACTCCCAAAGTCAAGTAATCGCTGAATAATGATTTTGAAGATTTTTAAAACTAAGTTTTAAATAACTCTTTAAATAAATATTTGAATGAATGAAATGAAAAGGGTTTAATGAAGGTAATTATAACTTACCAAAATGAATGTAGATATGGATTACGGGCAAGGAGCTAGTCACATCCTATCGTAGGTAGAAATTTCCCTAGACCGGTAGAGTGGGAATGGTGTCTTCCTTTGTGTTCCATTTAATGGATGGGAATGGGATTTTGATTTAAGTAATAACTTTTGTGTTAAGGTTTAATTGAAATCAAAGAATAATCCAAAATATAATGAAACTTAAGATATCCCAATATACTCTCCACACATTTTAAAGTTATGCTAGTTATTCAAAAAGACCGGGTTTCAACCCATTTTGAATAACTATACGACGTCAAAAGAGCAACGAAGAATGGTGAAGACTGTGACTGAAGACCGAAGATCTTCACATCGAATGTATTGCTCGTTGATGCCTCAGGTAGGCGACCACCTATTGTGAGGTTATATTGTGACAGCATCTGATCGTACTTGAAGTGATCCGGATTGAAAGGGTTCTCAACCCTAGCTAGGGCTGTGGAATAGAGCGCCTCCGGTTTCGTTCAGTCCTGGAACAAACTTGTAAATGGATGTATGTCTGACATTGTAAGTTATGATATAAAAAATTGATGTTTATTGATGATATATCTGTCCAGTGGTGGAGAATTTATTCTCTTAGCTTAACACCCTCCTCTAAGACATATGGTACTCAGAGGGTTATATATTAATAGACACCAATTAATTGTTGTGAATTGACAATGTGACATGCCAAGTGATGAGCTATTGATGATCGAAGCATGGCTTATTGAAGCGTAGCTTCGTGTAACGAGACTTCACAAGCCTTACATTCCGAAAATGGCCAAAAACAGAAAGAGATGCAGCAAGGTTATAGGGTTCGCGACCCTTAGGGGATGGCCATTTTCTTCTTGATTTTTTAAGCAACACTGTGGTATGGAGCCTAAGTATTTGCTATGTGGATATTATGAGGTAGTGCTATGGTATGGAGCCCTGGCATTCTACTGATGTGGTTTTACTGGAAATTCGAGCGCCTAAAGAAAAAGTCGGTAATGACCAGGAAATGGCATACTCGTGCGGCATGGCTTGGATAGCACCGACGACCTTGTGTTAACAGAGAAAGGTTTACTTTTCGGGGTGTTTTCTAGAGGCGTACCCATTCGGTAAGGAAGTTCCTTATCCTTGGTCATTAGTTGGAAATCCCACTTTGAAAATAGTTTAGGTCGGTATACCATTCTGAACCCGGCTGATCTACTACCTACTCGTACGGTTTTCTATTGTAGATCCTGTGTAAAACGCGTAGGAGATCCGTATAATATTTTGGTACCTACGTTGGCTAAGATTGATACATTTATTTGCAAAAGTGAATTTTACACTATGCACTAATAATACTATAAGGGGATTATCACGTATCAAACATATTTTGGTCACCATAAGGGAAGCCTCACCCAAGTGTGCATTTGCATTGTGCGTGTGGCACGAGATCTTATGGTAGCCTCATTTTCTAAAGAACATTGTGAGTTTTAAAGCATTGGTATTCATATGGGGAAAACCGGTTCCGTGTTATCTGGCGTGGTCCAATGATTTACCTTACTTTAAATTGAAAGTAACTATTTTAAGTGCTCACACTAGTCCTATGACTGACTCGGAGTTTATTGTTTCCCACCTAAACTCAAGGTGCCTATATTTTCCACACGGGCATCCTTGTAGTTTTAGTTTTACAGATTTAGCCTTGGATTTATTTTTAGAGCAGGATACTGGATTATGGATGGATGGATCATTTCTTAGTCTTTCGTTGAGAGTTTATATTTGATACCGGTTGTATTCTAATATATTCTTGTATTCTAATGTAATATTGGGATGATATCAATGAAAAAGTTCTTTTGTTCTGTGCTAATGTTTAAGTACCCCGATAATTCACCTTTGAGAACGGTTTAAGTCGGTTTGACTTCCGAGTTAAACTGAACCCAAAAGCGGACTATTATATTTTGGCATCAAAGCTTTGTTTACAAAGCTTTGGGGTACAACTCATTAGAACAGAAGGAAATAACTCATCAGAGCTCGGACCAGTAATATCGTAGAAGCAAAACCACATTAGAGATATGGTTAATAATGCCCTAGAATGAGTTAAGAGTATTATGTATACGAGAGAGCATATTCACAATAAGAAATTGATTTTTAAACTAATTTTTAAAGATTATATTTTGGATATACAAAGATTATTTGTAGAATTTGGATTAGCAATTGAAATTATCGATGATTTTGGACAGTCGATAAATTCTGAAATGTACTTAAGTTGAAGATGAAATATTTGGATGGGACAAAGAAGGAAAAAAACCGTATGAATGACTACGTGATTTTATGTGGATCATACCCTCAAATAAATTTTATTCAAGTGCAGAACTTAGAGGAGTATTTACACCGATCTAGGAAAGGATTTATCACCCGATGTTTGAAGAGGAACCTGGATGAGGGTTTGTGGTTAGTTGCATGAGTTTTCTATCATAGTTGTAAGCGATGCTAGGAAAGCTAGAGTTTGCTGATCAAAGAAGCCTGATCAGTGTCCATACTAAGATCGTGAGATCAATACTAGTTCGGAAATAAGTTATGTATTTGAATGAGAATCGAAACAGATATTCCCCATCGATGATATATGTACACTTATGGAGTTAAGTTTGGGAATTAAATAGGGAAAACAACAAATCAATTATTCTAACTAACTAACAAAGCCTTTGTTGGTTAAATAAATGACCTTCAGTTTCGTCTTCGATTTCGAGGACAAAACCCTTTTAAGTAGGGGAGATTGTAACGACCTGTAATTTTGACAATTTAAGACTAAGAATTTAAATAGGATTAATGGATTTTTAAATATATATGTATGGTTTTAATTTAAAAATATAACATTTGAATTTGATTTAAATATCGAATTGACAAAATATTCAGCTTTGAAAATATTTGTCGGTATTGGAATTTGTTGTGGTATTTAGCTAAGTGTTCAAGTTAGCAATATTAGCAAATAAATTTAGTAATTAAGCTAAAGATTTAGTTTAACTACTCAAACAAATTCCAAAGCTAATAAAACAAAACATAGCCATGTGTTCCACCTTTTGAAGTGTCGCTTTCTTCCTTCCTTTCCCTTCTTTTTTGACACATTATTCCCTTGTTTCCAAGGAAAAGGACCAAGACTTGTGATTACTTTTTGTGTTGTCTTCCCCTCCTTAAATCTTGCCTTTTTGTTGTCAAAGTTCGGTGCACCCTCTTCCTAAATAAAAAAACCCTCATCTTCCTCCTTTCATTTATTTTCCTACTTCACTTTATTTTCTCCAAGCTCCATTTATGGCCTCCCCTCCCCGTAAAAACTCACAGTCATAGCCTATTCCCTTTCCTACTCCACTTAAAACACCTCAAAGCCACCTTAAATCTACTCCTTTCCTCCCTACTAGCCTACATCTACAATCTCTTCATACTATTCACTCACAATTCTACCTTTGAAAATCCTACCTTTGAAAGATTGGTGGAGTGGATAGCGATGGTGAGAACTATTCACTCATAATTGGATTTCTAGCTTAAATTAGTTACTTATGTTGCTTATGATGTTCATAAGTTGTGTAACGGCGCGGATTTTCGACCTAGAAAATCAACATAAAAACACACTGTTGACTATTCTAGCATCGAAAACACCAGGACATTAATAGAAGAATTTAGAGGGTGAGAAAGAAAGATAGAACTAATAGAATAGAAGAAGAAGAAGATCACAACTGAACAGAATCAGAGTAACACGAAACTCACAGCGGAATGAAATAAATGTATTATATAACATTACTTTGAATTACAAAACTGTATTGTATATACATACCATATATCAGAGTACAATACATCACATCACAGCGGAAATATCTCTACATAACTACTGGTGGAGATTCCTTCTTTGAGCTCCTCCAAGTGAATCTGTAAAAGCCTGAAACACTTGACTGCCCGTACAAATTTGGGCACCCAAGAGTTTAGGGAAAACAAACAAAATAAACTCTGGGTCAGTCATGGGACTGGTGTGAGTAAATTCCAACCATACTGTTTAACTTTGAAAATCCTTTTCCAAACAAGAAGGTAATAGTAAGACCAACCCACACATAAACATGGACGGTTTTTACCTTACTATAACCCAACATATTTTTATATCAAACTTCAGTGATATTATAATAATGTCTACTCAATTAAATCATCAAGTAGCAGAACGCTTGCATCTCACGCTCCACATATATATAGTATAAAATCATAAACCGCAGGGCACTTATTGGAGATTGAATTTCAACAAACAAGGTATGGGAGCACCTTCTGAATAGTGTACTCTAGAGGGGATACACTCAGGGTTCAACAAGAACGTCTTGCAACCCGGCCACACATGACCGCTCACTCATTTAGCTTGAGTGTCGCGAATATATTGCCACCACGGTTGCAGGCCATCCAACCGTCATCCGAAGATACAGAATCGAAAGAAGTATAAAATATGAATTTTCTCTAGATCGGTGACAATACACCCTGCTTGGGGATGACCCAACTAGCCATGCTGCCTAGCCCAACTTCTGTCCCTTCCTGGTTGTGAGGCTAGAGTCTACGTCTATATTCAGAACATCTGATCACCATTCACTTTGAATGCCACATCGTCAAATCCGTAATCACATATTGATTACACAAATGCACACTGGGTGTAGAATAAAGAGAAGTTATATTCTCCCCACCAACTTGGTATATTCGTAAAATCAATGGCATGACCGTTGGAAATACTCTGCCAGACACTCGTCCATACAAGTTGTCCTGGGACTGGACAAACAGATAGCATCTTTTCTGGAACTGGACGACCCTTGCGTTTAACTCCGTCTTCAATTTTTACTTAAATATAATTCGCAGCGCTTATGACTATACGGAGTGGTTTTCGGATAATAAATCCAACCGGTCTCTCCGTATTGACACGATGGTCAAAACACTTCGATAGTCGGTTATTTAACTATCGAAGTAAAAACAAACATCCATTCACAACCACTGGCCCTTTTATTTAATACTAACTTTCTAGTTTTCCATATTTCTATAAACTCTTCCTTACTTCCCTTCATTTCTACTCTATTAGTTCCTCGTTATAAATCGGTAAGTGAATAAATTTCTAAGTATCAACCCCGAAGGCCGAAACCAACATCAGATTGACGCCTCGAAAGTTACTCAACTCAACCAACGTACAACGGGTTCTAATTTCTTTAAAACTATATCACCCTCCTTATCATGCTCATTATATCTTTTTAAAACATTATAACTTATCGACTTACTTTAAAACCGTTATATTTTAACTAATGCTGCTATCCTTTCCTTTATAACTAATGTAATACGCTGCTATATTCTCTTTTATAACTACTGCAATACGCTGTTGTATTCTCTTTTATAGCTACTACAATACGCTGCTATATTCTCTTTTATAACTACTGCAATACGCTGCCATATTCACATTTCATTTGATAAACTCTGTTTCTAAGTCAGGTTCTTATTAAATCAATATCAAGTTTATAACTAAATACTGATTACATATCCTATTATAATTTGTTGGTTTAAAACTAAATATTAACTAGCCTATCAGACTATAATTCCTAATAATGTTATTTAGGTTCAGGTCGTATATATAAATACTATACAACAAACAGTACACACAAATATTGAGGAATCCGGTCGGATTCTTCCAACCGGTTTCCGCATCCACAGATGTCAGTCAACACAATTTACACTAACTATATACTAGGCGATATTCTAATTGATGGGATCAGTGTCCAACCGATGATGTGTACATATGTAACGGTACATAATATTCAACCAAATTAATTGCAATCTACCTAATCGACCATCACACAACATTCAAACAACATTAAAATATAATTAAAATATTTTAAAATAGATCAGAGTGAGTGAATTTACTCACCTTGCGCGTTAACCGTTAAATAACGATTTGCGTCACTTTCGGTCTCACCAAATTATCCGTCAGTGTAGTGCTTTACTAATACGAACCCATCGGCGCCTGTTTCACTTTGATCGTAAAAACCAGTCCACTAGTTCTCCATCCAACCGTGTATACATGCATCCCCCCCACCTACTGCACACGCATCACAATCTCAATCAAGTTCCATTGCTTCTCCTGGAATCCTGCACAAGAGCTGCACTCCATATCCACACTAACTCTCACCAACAACAAGGCCATCCTCATCAATTTCATTCTCATTTCCAGTCCATGAGTCCATCATGGTTTACACGCAATTTCCTCCTATGTAAGAACGCACATCATCCCTCCTTCTTTTCGCAGATGCTTCCCAAGCTCACCCACTAACACACGCATGCTTCCCTACAACCGATCCACTTCCTTCTAGTCCAACCTCATCGGAATCGATACATCTTCACTACTCGCTCCCAACCCCATCATCATACGTAGCACCAACTTGTCAAGCTTTCCCCTAACCCTCCATGAAAACCGCAACTCGACACAAGCTTCAGGTATTGAAAAGAAACAATGGCCGAACGACCTCACGCACTTCAGTTCATATATTTGTTTTTGTAAAGTATTGAATTTTATTGATGCCATTTTCTTCTTAAGTTTCGGTCGGCTATGGCGAAATGAAAGAGGAAGACACGGCTTGTTTTCGAGCAGACCAAATAAACAAGCAATCGAGTATTTATACAGTTGGATACTTCGTTGCTAAGGAGTGTACAGGAGGCTAGGTGCTTTCTTTTCCATAGCACGATGGAAGGTAAGGCAGCATTTAGCTTAGGGATATGGTGTTAGCTAATAGGTTATGGCGCCCAGTATATTAGCTATGTTCTGTAGTAAATTGATGGCGAAAGGGTATGGGGGAGAGTTATAGGATAGGTTGTGCTCCTGTAATATAGCATGTACTTTTGGTTTTTGCGGACACTTAGCATGTGCCAGTGATGCTTCTCCTGTCTGCGTTATTTAATGCATAGGTTTAGGTTATAGTCTTCTGTAGAGCATGGTGATGTGAGTTTACAATACTGTTCCGTTACTTAAGGGTTAAGGTAGGATAAAAATATCTGCATATTAAATATATATTATCTTAGGGATGAAGTATAGTGTCCTGTATACAAACTGAATTTCGTTCGTATATGAGCTGCCACAGACAGAAGTAAGAGTGCAGTCATGCTCAACGAGGTGTCACGGTCCCAAAAATATAATAATACCAGTAGATTGACTCATATTTTGAAATCCCGAAATACCGATACAGGGTGCACAGTACTCCAAATAAAAAGTTGCATATTTAATTAATTAAAAATTACAGTAAAATTCTAAAAATTAAATTATCGCTGCGCCTCAAAAGAACCTTGTCCCGATTTGCACCCGATATCAAGTTATATTCAAATAACCGTTACGGTCGATATATGCTTCTACAGCGACTTTTTGAATATTTGATTTGGCCATATCTTGCTGTCTGTACGACGAAATCTCCATTTTCCTCTTTCGTTGGAAAGATACAGTTCAACAGATTTCAACGTTTCTTGTTTCGAAGAAATCCGATTTAAAACGAGTCCGGTACACTCAGTTGAAGTTCAGAACATTAATTTACGAACTGCAGGGTCGTTCTGAGCTCGATTATAATTAATATATATTTATATACGTTCAACTTCGTTTTAATAAAAATATAAACCCATTTATATTTCGAATTCAATATTTAAACTGATTTAAATATTCAAATTCAAACCGACAAAAATGCGGGACGTTACAGTCCTTCCCCCTTAAAATAATTTCGTCCTCGAAATTGCTAAGATAGGGAAAATGCTACAATCTCTGTTATAACATGGTTAAAAATCTTTTTGGTTTACTTCATAATTCCAGTTTCCACTGAACTGATTATTTCCAATTAAAATATTGATTCCTTCTTATTACCGAATATTTTCAAAATTCTGAAAATTTCCTAACAGCTTAATTTTCAGAGAATCTCGCCAACATCTCTTCTGCACGGCTCACTCGGTACTACAACAACTTGCCACTCCGGGCCTTCTCCAATCCAAAAGAAAATCAAACAGCCAAACGGCTTGCCCAAACTGACTCATAAAAAATCTCATACTCGTATATAAACGTGTACCTTCTCTGTTGGGCATTCAACTCTATCTCTGCCATCTGCTATCAAACCAGCATATCCAAGCATCCTTGGTTGATCTCCCATCAATCCGTTCTCAAACCAGTCTTTCGCTTTTACAAAGCCAAATTTCTATTTCAACTTCGATTCCACTCTCAGTTCTTAACCTTGTTAAGTTTTATTTCGACATTCCATTTACTGATTTATCTCTCAAATCAGTTATCTCCATCTCTAATTCAAAATTCGATTCTTATTCTCCAAGAATCAATTCATTTTTAATAACTCGAATCTCCAATATTTTTCTTTTATAATATTCATTCTGGACCTTTCCAAATTAATTCCAATTTTGTTATCTTTGTTTTAATTCCACTTTTACCATTTTTAACTCCATAAGTTAAATTTTTATTTCAGAATTCAAATTCCTGGGATTTATTTCAAATCAGTTTGAAATCATATATAATTCAAAACATTTGAATTTCTGACAACTTGTTTCTCAAACAATACAAAATCCTTGGTAGTAATCCGTCACTTACCAGCTCGAAAATGAACACCGACAATGTCGCGATCATCATCGGAATTTATTTTCCAACCATCGAAGTGGGTTCAATACTATATTGCTTTAAAAACTCATTTATAATCACTCTATTTTTGAAATTACTTCAAAATATCTTTCATAGCACTCGGAAAACAAATTTTCAAATCTCCCAGGATTTTAAAATTCCCTTATATTTAATTCAAATTCAATTTCAATTCTGGTTTTTAATTCAGATTCAGCTAATCTGATTTTGCATACCAACTCAATTATAATCCGGTTCGATCATAATAATGATCACATATCCAATATATTATATTAATATCCAGATATACACTTCTTTTTATATCAAAATATACTTTGGGTAAAATTATTTCATTTACCCTCTTTTCAAAACATACTGTGTCGAATTACTCTGTTCAAGAGTTTAGAAACACCTATCGCCTCAGTTTGCATTACTGTTTCGACCAGAATTCATAAACCACTCGACTGACCAGTCAACACAATATAAAATATTTTTTTATATTAATCACAAATACGCGCTCATATATATACACTCAACTCAATCTAGAGTATTACTAACTCCATCTCTATTGAGTTACGCCACAGAGCCAAGGTAATCACTTAACCTTCAGCTCTGATACCATCTGTAACGGCGCGGATTTTCGACCTAGAAAATCAACATAAAAACACACTGTTGACTATTCAAGCATCGAAAACACCAGGACATTAATAGAAGAATTTAGAGGGTGAGAAAGAAAGATAGAACTAATAGAATAGAAGAAGAAGAAGATCACAACTGAACAGAATCAGAGTAACACGAAACTCACAGCGGAATGAAATAAATGTATTATATAACATTACTTTGAATTACAAAACTGTATTGTATATACATACCATATATCAGAGTACAATACATCACATCACAGCGGAAATATCTCTACATAACTACTGGTGGAGATTCCTTCTTTGAGCTCCTCCAAGTGAATCTGTAAAAGCCTGAAACACTTGACTGCCCGTACAAATTTGGGCACCCAAGAGTTTAGGGAAAACAAACAAAATAAACTCTGGGTCAGTCATGGGACTGGTGTGAGTAAATTCCAACCATACTGTTTAACTTTGAAAATCCTTTTCCAAACAAGAAGGTAATAGTAAGACCAACCCACACATAAACATGGACGGTTTTTACCTTACTATAACCCAACATATTTTTATATCAAACTTCAGTGATATTATAATAATGTCTACTCAATTAAATCATCAAGTAGCAGAACGCTTGCATCTCACGCTCCACATATATATAGTATAAAATCATAAACCGCAGGGCACTTATTGGAGATTGAATTTCAACAAACAAGGTATGGGAGCACCTTCTGAATAGTGTACTCTAGAGGGGATACACTCAGGGTTCAACAAGAACGTCTTGCAACCCGGCCACACATGACCGCTCACTCATTTAGCTTGAGTGTCGCGAATATATTGCAACCACGGTTGCAGGCCATCCAACCGTCATCCGAAGATACAGAATCGAAAGAAGTATAAAATATGAATTTTCTCTAGATCGGTGACAATACACCCTGCTTGGGGATGACCCAACTAGCCATGTTGCCTAGCCCAACTTCTGTCCCTTCCTGGTTGTGAGGCTAGAGTCTACGTCTATATTCAGAACATCTGATCACCATTCACTTTGAATGCCACATCGTCAAATCCGTAATCACATATTGATTACACAAATGCACACTGGGTGTAGAATAAAGAGAAGTTATATTCTCCCCACCAACTTGGTATATTCGTAAAATCAATGGCATGACCGTTGGAAATACTCTGCCAGACACTCGTCCATACAAGTTGTCCTGGGACTGGACAAACAGATAGCATCTTTTCTGGAACTAAACGACCCTTGCGTTTAACTCCGTCTTCAATTTTTACTTAAATATAATTCGCAGCGCTTACGACTATACGGAGTGGTTTTCGGATAATAAATCCAACCGGTCTCTCCGTATTGACACGATGGTCAAAACACTTCGATAGTCGGTTATTTAACTATCGAAGTAAAAACAAACATCCATTCACAACCACTAGCCCTTTTATTTAATACTAACTTTCTAGTTTTCCATATTTCTATAAACTCTTCCTTACTTCCCTTCATTTCTACTCTATTAGTTCCTCGTTATAAATCGGTAAGTGAATAAATTTCTAAGTATCAACCCCGAAGGCCGAAACCAACATCAGATTGACGCCTCGAAAGTTACTCAACTCAACCAACGTACAACGGGTTCTAATTTCTTTAAAACTATATCACCCTCCTTATCATGCTCAGTATATCTTTTTAAAACATTATAACTTATCGACTTACTTTAAAACCGTTATATTTTAACTAATGCTGCTATCCTTTCCTTTATAACTAATGCAATACGCTGCTATATTCTCTTTTATAACTACTGCAATACGCTGTTGTATTCTCTTTTATAGCTACTACAATACGCTGCTATATTCTCTTTTATAACTACTGCAATACGCTGCCATATTCACATTTCATTTGATAAACTCTGTTTCTAAGTCAGGTTCTTATTAAATCAATATCAAGTTTATAACTAAATACTGATTACATATCCTATTATAATTTGTTGGTTTAAAACTAAATATTAACTAGCCTATCAGACTATAATTCCTAATAATGTTATTTAGGTTCAGGTCGTATATATAAATACTATACAACAAACAGTACACACAAATATTGAGGAATCCGGTCGGATTCTTCCAACCGGTTTCCGCATCCACAGATGTCAGTCAACACAATTTACACTAACTATATACTAGGCGATATTCTAATTGATGGGATCAGTGTCCAACCGATGATGTGTACATATGTAACGGTACATAATATTCAACCAAATTAATTGCAATCTACCTAATCGACCATCACACAGCATTCAAACAACATTAAAATATAATTAAAATATTTTAAAATAGATCAGAGTGAGTGAATTTACTCACCTTGCGCGTTAACCGTTAAATAACGATTTGCGTCACTTTCGGTCTCACCAAATTATCCGTCAGTGTAGTGCTTTACTAATACGAACCCATCGGCGCCTGTTTCACTTTGATCGTAAAAACCAGTCCACTAGTTCTCCATCCAACCGTGTATACATGCATCCCCCCCACCTACTGCACACGCATCACAATCTCAATCAAGTTCCATTGCTTCTCCTGGAATCCTGCACAAGAGCTGCACTCCATATCCACACTAACTCTCACCAACAACAAGGCCATCCTCATCAATTTCATTCTCATTTCCAGTCCATGAGTCCATCATGGTTTACACGCAATTTCCTCCTATGTAAGAACGCACATCATCCCTCCTTCTTTTCGCAGATGCTTCCCAAGCTCACCCACTAACATACGCATGCTTCCCTACAACCGATCCACTTCCTTCTAGTCCAACCTCATCGGAATCGATACATCTTCACTACTCGCTCCCAACCCCATCATCATACGTAGCACCAACTTGTCAAGCTTTCCCCTAACCCTCCATGAAAACCGCAACTCGACACAAGCTTCAGGTATTGAAAAGAAACAATGGCCGAACGACCTCACGCACTTCAGTTCATATATTTGTTTTTGTAAAGTATTGAATTTTATTGATGCCATTTTCTTCTTAAGTTTCGGTCGGCTATGGCGAAATGAAAGAGGAAGACACGGCTTGTTTTCGAGCAGACCAAATAAACAAGCAATCGAGTATTTATACAGTTGGATACTTCGTTGCTAAGGAGTGTACAGGAGGCTAGGTGCTTTCTTTTCCATAGCACGATGGAAGGTAAGGCAGCATTTAGCTTAGGGATATGGTGTTAGCTAATAGGTTATGGCGCCCAGTATATTAGCTATGATCTGTAGTAAATTGATGGCGAAAGGGTATGGGTGAGAGTTATAGGATAGGTTGTGCTCCTGTAATATAGCATGTACTTTTGGTTTTTGCGGACACTTAGCATGTGCCAGTGATGCTTCTCCTGTCTGCGTTATTTAATGCATAGGTTTAGGTTATAGTCTTCTGTAGAGCATGGTGATGTGAGTTTACAATACTGTTCCGTTACTTAAGGGTTAAGGTAGGATAAAAATATCTGCATATTAAATATATATTATCTTAGGGATGAAGTATAGTGTCATGTATACAAACTGAATTTCGTTCGTATATGAGCTGCCACAGGCAGAAGTAAGAGTGCAGTCATGCTCAACGAGGTGTCACGGTCCCAAAAATATAATAATACCAGTAGATTGACTCATATTTTGAAATCCCGAAATACCGATACAGGGTGCACAGTACTCCAAATAAAAAGTTGCATATTTAATTAATTAAAAATTACAGTAAAATTCTAAAAATTAAATTATCGCTGCGCCTCAAAGGAACCTTGTCCCGATTTGCACCCGATATCAAGTTATATTCAAATAACCGTTACGGTCGATATATGCTTCTACAGCGACTTTTTGAATATTTGATTTGGACATATCTTGCTGTCTGTACGACGAAATCTCCATTTTCCTCTTTCGTTGGAAAGATACAGTTCAACAGATTTCAACGTTTCTTGTTTCGAAGAAATCCGATTTAAAACGAGTCCGGTACACTCAGTTGAAGTTCAGAACATTAATTTACGAACTACAGGGTCGTTCTGAGCTCGATTATAATTAATATATATTTATATACGTTCAACTTCGTTTTAATAAAAATATAAACCCATTTATATTTCGAATTCAATATTTAAACTGATTTAAATATTCAAATTCAAACCGACAAAAATGCGGGACGTTACAAGTTGTTTACAATGTTAATAGCTTGTTAATGATGCTTGTGGTGACTAATGATGGTTATATTAATGTGATATGAGTTGGTTGGGATATTAATGAGTGCTAAATTCGTAATCACTTAGTTTAAAGTGTTAAAATTGTTGCCTTTCGGTGTTAACAATGTTAACACTTAGTTTAAAGTGTTAAAGATGATGCTTTTATGTGTTAACAAGGTAGACACTTAATTTTAAGTGATAAAAAGTTACCTTTATGTGTAAATGGTGTGAATCCTTAAGTAAATGACACCCTATTTTGTTAGTTGATGTTGTGACGAATAATAATTAGGTTATTGGAGTTGCTATTGGGTTGTGCACTTTAAGTGTTAAGTGTTAATTAAGTGATACCCATATGATAACTAAGTGTTAATTTTATTAACACTTAAGTGAATGACACATATGTATGGATATATATATATATATATTGATAAACTCGTTTTCGAAAAATCCCGGAACTTTCTAGGAAGACAAGAGGGTAGTGTCTAGGCTTGGGTTTGAAAAGTATAGTTTCCTGCTCTCCCTGGTTATCCCTAACTAATCCGATGGACTGTATGGTTAATTCAAAATTTAAATTGGAATTTAATTTAATATTTTATTAAAAAAATTTAAATGAAAAATAATAGTTTGAATTTTAAATCCAAAATATATGGAAAGATAGTTTAAATAATTAGGAATAATTTCCATAAAAAATTTTGTATTTATTTGAACAAGTTTTCAAGTAATAAAAATATGTTTCAAATTTTTAATTGAAAATGAATAGTGACTTCAAAAGGTGAAGTTTGGTTTGGGTATCCAGAAATGTTTTAATAAGATTTTATTTTCCAAACTATTTTATTTATTTTTATAATGGACTTTAGGAAAATTTGGACTGTAAATAATAAATTTTGAAAAAATAATATTATTTTAATGATTTAAATAATATTATAATGATTAAATAATGGAATATTTGATTTTTGAGTAAAATTATTAAAATATAGTTTCCAAAATTAATTATATATGTTTCATATAATTAATAAGCTATTTTATAAGAAATTCGACTAAATTTTTTATTTTAAGTCGAAGTTTGGTCTGTATAGGACTAGTTGTGTAATGACAGTTCGCGAATTTCGACCATTTACTTCAAATTGACTTTTCGGGAGATCCGACCATAAGATTTTCTCAAAATGAAAAACATTGAGTTCAAAATGAAAAGAGTTTTCAAATGAAAAAAAGGTAGTAAGATCCAATGTTTAGGTTTTAAGATAAATCCAAATCGGATTTTCCTAAAAATCATGATTTGTTAGTTCAGAGGTCAAAACAGGATTCTGCCTATAATGGTCAAATAAAAATGATTAAAAATAGGGAAAAATTATGATAAATCATAATAAATGATTTAAAAGTGGTTTTGAATAATATGAAGCTATTTTGTGAAAACTAGCTATTTTGATAACAATATTAAAACTTTTGAAGTTAATAAGTACTTAACCAAGTTAAGTTTTTCCAATGTATGGATTTAATTGGATTTGAATGGAAATAATCCTTGGATATTTCAACATTGGATTCCGTAGTTATACAGATATTGTTTGAGGAATTTGGAAGATATTTATATCGTTATTTGTTGATTTTAGAATTTGATATTAAATACAAGTCGATTTGATTTCTATTTAAAGCCTTATATTTAATATCAATTTTGAATTTTGGTTTGTCATGAATGATGTCTTGAACAACATTTATACTTTGACCCAGCTAAAGACAGGATTGGCTGCCAAAGTTAACTAATCGTTGAATAATGAATTTGATGATTTTAAAACTAAGTTAGAGTTTTAAATAAATCTTTAAATAACGATTTGAATAAATCAAATGAAAAGGGTTTAATGAAGGTAATTATAGCTTACCAAAATGAATGTAGATATGGATTAGGCATAAGGAGCTAGTCACATTCTATCGTAGGTAGAAATTATCCTAGACTGGTAGAGTGGGAATGGTGTCTTCCTCTGTGTTCCATTTAGTGGATGGAAATGAGATTTTGATTTAGGTAATAACCTTTGTGTTAAGATTTAATTGAAATCAAAGAATAATCCAAAATAGAATGAAACTTAGGATATCCATCTATATTCTCCACACATTTTAAAGGTATGCTAGTTATCTGGAAAGACCAGGTTTCAAACCATTAATAACTATGCAACGTGATAAGAGCAACGAAGATTGATGATAACTATGATTGAAGACCATAAATCTTCACTTCGAATGGATTGCTCGTTGATGCCTCAGATAGGCGGCCACCTATTGTGAGGTTATGTTGGGACAACGATCTGGTCGTACTTCAAGTGACTCAGATTGCAAGGGCTCTCACACCCAGGCGGGGTCGTGGAATAGAGTGCCTTTGGTTTCGTTCAGTCCTAGAACGAACCAGTATATTGATGTATGACTGACATTGTAAGTTACGACATAATAAATTGATGTCTATTGATGATATATCCGTTTGGTGGTGGAGAATTGATTCTCTTAGCTTAACACCCTTCTCTCAAACAAGCATATGTACTCAGAGGGTTACATATTAATAGTCACTGATCATATGTTGTGAATTGACAATTTGTAGCGCAACTTTGTGTAATGAGACTTCCCAGGCCTTACATCTCGGAAATAGCCAAAAATAGGAAAAGATGCATCAAGGTTATGGGGTTCACAACCCTTAGGGGATGACCATTTTCTTCTAGATTTTTTAAGTAACACCATGCTATGGAGCCTAGGTGCTTGCTATGTGGCTATTATGAGGTAGTGCTATGGTATGGAGCTCTGGCATTCTATTGATGTGGTTTTGTTGGAAATTCGGGCACCCGTAGAAAAGGTCGGTAACGACCGGGAAATAAAATACTCAAGCACCATGGCTTGGAAAGCACTGATGACCTTGTGTTGGCAAAAAAGGGTTTACTTATTGGGGAATTTTCTAAGGTATACCCATTCGATAAGGAAGTTTAGCCTTGGTCATTTATTAGAAACCCCACTTTGAAACGGTTTAGGTCGGTATATGATTCTAAACCCGGTTAATCCGCTACGTTCCCATATGGTTTTCTATTATAGATCCCGCGTAAAACGTGTAGGAGGTCAATATTATGGTACTTATGCTGGTTAATATTGATACATTTATTTGCGAAAGTGATGTTTACACTATGCACTAATAGTAACATAAAAGGATTTTGATGTATCAAGCATATTTTGGTTATCATAAGGGAAACCTCGCCCAAATGTGCGTTTGCATTGTGTGTGTAGTGCGATATCATATGGTAGCTTCATTTTCTAAAGAGCATTGCGAGTTTTAATGCTTTGGTATTCATATCGGGAAAACCAGTTCTAAGTTATATGGGGTGGTCCTATGGTTTACCTTACTTTAAAATGAAAGTAACTGTTTTAAGTGCTCACACCATTTTCAAGATAGACTCGGAGTTTATTGTTTCTTATCTAAACTCCGGGTGCTCATATTTTCCACACTAGCAGCCTGGTAGGTTCGGTTTTGCAGATTTAGCATTGTATTTATTTTTAGAGCAGAATTCTGGAATATGGCTGGAGCTATACTCTGGATCATTTCTTAGTCTTCCACTGAGAGTTTTATATTTCAGTTGTGTATGTATTTTCAGTATACTCTGATATCGGTTGTACTCTAATAGATTCTTGTACTCTAATGTAATATTGGGATGATATCAATGAAAAAGTTCTTTTGTTTTGTGCTAATGTGTAAGTACCCCGAAAATTCACCTTTGAGAATGGTTTGATTCGATTTAATTACCCGGTTGAACCAGACCCTAAAGCGGACTATTACACCAAAAGTCAAGCTTTTAAATACATCATTTGACTGAAAATCGACCATTTGAATACATCAAATAGAATGCTTAGTAGATTTATTTGTGACTCCTTCTACTCAACACACTTGAAAAAGCATAATGAACAAACCAAAAATCTCAAAGTTTATCAGCTTCTCAGGTAGATTCCTCAAGCTCCTGAACTAATTCTAAAAAATAATCCATCTCTGGATACTCTTGATGGCGATGCCATACTGGATGATGTTGCTGATTCCTTTCCTTCAAGAATTGATTAAATGTCGTTTGATGATGTATTGTTTCGCTCTTGTCATCAAGGAGCATATCACCTTTAGGAGAGATATACCATATTTAATAGTTATATGTGCTTAGCGATTTGGAATCTGCCATCCAATCCTTTCAACTATCTGCTATTACATTGCATGAGGCTGTCTCCAACTCAACCACATCTGAACAAGTATTCCTTTCTTCTACGAATTTACATTATCTTTGCCCCATACCAATGTTGCGAGCCAAGCATAAAAGAGATCTGATACGTGCGTGCGCACACGCACACACATAGACACACACACACACACACACATATATATATATATATATATAACCTCAAGCACTGGAAGGAAAATCTTTCCTTCACATTACTGGAACCAACCAGAAACTGCATAGTTATTATCAGAGCGAGGAATATACTCAGCTATTTTAAGAAAAAATGGTTCCATATCCACTGTCCTCCTAGTTTTACACGGCGATGGCTATATAGATGTAAATCCTGCATCTTCACTCTTAGATAAGTCTACACAACTTCCATCAGCTACAATGACGGAGAAGACTCTTTCCTTTCCATCTGATGATCCACTCATAGGCCTTTAGCCAGTCCTAACTAAGACATGGACTTAAGATTTTGGCACTATGAGTCTTGATGGTCATGATTCTCACCTTCGAATTAATGATGACGTTCTAAATTCCACAATAGTAGATACTATTCCTCTCAGCAAGGCACCGACACACGATCCAGTGAGGGAGGCTGTAATGGCCCATAAATCTATACCCTTTGAGTTGACTAAATACACCACACGCCCAACCCAAATTGCACAGAAATACGAATCATTATGGGTAAAGAAGAAAAAATAGAATAAGAAAAGAAATAACAACATAGAATTTCATATCGCAAATGAATAAAATATAATATATATATATATAACAGCTTTTAAATACAGAATTATGTACCATACATACATACCATCATTAGAGTACAACACAACACATCACAATGGAAATAAACAATAGATATCTAACGTTGAAGCCTCCTGCTCCAAGCTCCTCCAAGGGTATTTGTAAACATTGAACTACTTGACTGCCCATACAAATTTGGGTACCCAAGAGATTAGGGTAAAACAAAACAAACAAATTCTCACTACAACAAAAAACACTTTTCACAACAGGCAAAATCTGTTGCAGTAGGCCTACTGCAACAGGCAAGCGCCCGTCTATATAGCTGGAGTTGTAATAGGTTAGTTCCTTTTTGCAACGGTTATTTCCTGTTGCGGTAAAATTTTTTGCAACATGCTTTTGCTATTGCAACAGGTCTTTTTGAAACAGTATATGCCCATTGCAGTAGATTCATAAATCTGTAAAAAAATATATTACAGCTTATAGATATTACATATTAAATGTATTTTTTTAGTAATAGTGTATATCACAGAATGAATTAAACAAATAAAAAAATTATTTTAACAAAGTTTTAAAAGTACAAACAATTACAACAAATTTTCTACAATTTTCATACACCATTCATGTATAACAATTTCTTCTCTCACACAACACATTTTTTTCAAATAGAGTATTTTCTAATCATATTTCTACTCTATCATACATATACTATAACAAGAGAATAAATATCATCAGTTCACTAGAAAAAATATGCAGTTCATGCTCAAAGTTTGTTGTCGACCATTAACATGCATATGTCTATCCAAGAATATGTATGTCATTCCAGCGAACTCTACATCAAATAAAAACCTAAAACTAACAACACCTTCTGTGCTTCCTTGCAACCCATTGATGTGCAATACTGTAACACCCCACTACCGCTATGATCACTCACTAAGGGAATGCCATAGCATCGGTGGAGTATTTTAGTGAATATAGAACAGAAAAATTACAACAAGACAGATATAAATAGTACTTGAAATTTTAAAACATCATCTCATAACAGCGGAAGTAAAACATGTCTGGTTACATCATAAAACCACAATAAAGGTCAAGTACAATATCCATCAAAATAAAGAAGTACATAATCCCACTCTCATACAATAGCCAAACAAAAGAAAAGATAACTGGATAACTGGAGCTTTACATCTATCCAAGCTCCTAAAGACTGGAACAGCAATCCGATCAAGCTCCACTACTGCTAGGATCCACCGTAGGACCTGAGGGTTGGGAAAAAGATAAAAACAACGGGGTCAGACATAAGTCTGAGCGAGTCCTATAACTTTAACAATACAATCGTTAAAGTAACCAGAGAAGACATAAACTGATATACGGTAACATATAGGGATGAATGGCTACCCTAAGCAGTCAACTAAACGAAGATAAAGGATAAAGACGCATCTACCCTCCCTAAGGTAAATTACTAAACTGCACCACACCAGTCGTTCCTAACTTAAAGGTTGATCCCACCCAAGGACTTATAAAATTTACTAATTAGTACCTGCGTACCCCTAGGTGACCAAGTAGGCGCCACGGGGCCCTACAATCCACTAGGTGTACACACTACTTCCCATTCGATCGGCTCCCTAACGTAGATACCCGTGCTGGCCCCACCGTGGGATGTATCATTCCCCAATGTGGCAACCTGATGGAACTAAAGGTGCACGGCTTATATCTACTCGATGCAACAACGGCTTACCTACCAGCCCGGGCCCACTCACGCATATGAAGCCCGTTGGACTTGCGTTGCCACCGCTAACCCGTTTGCCTCTTACAGTCAAGCCCAGTATGCGTGTCCCGTCCTCGACATGGGTCGAGCCCACAAAGATACGTATGGGTTACTGGTTGAAATGGGCCTCCACAAGCTACCCACCTAAGCTTGTCCCTTTTTCTAGTATATCCCACTTAACCCTTTAATCATGTTTTAATTACATGTTCCATTTTGGTTAAGTATTCTAATCGTATTTTCTATTGCCACCCAAGGCAACCACTAGATTTTCTCATGCCACCCGAGGCACCCACTTAACCCCTCATGTCCCTCTACATGCTAATGTGGTTAAGTGTTTCTTAATTAATTAATTAAGAACGTAACCTTTGTAAAGACCTCTCACATTAGACTGTCTTTTATGACCGCTGGTTAAGCCGGTTGGGTCCGGGCAGCCTTATGTCATAACAGAGTCTAACCTCGTGTCTTTACATTAATTACGTATTTAGTTTGTGCCTAAGACCTCTCACATTGGGCTAACATTTGTAGCAACTGGTTAAGCCGGTTGGGTCCGGGCAGTTTTACGCTACAACTGAGTCCAACCTCGTGTCTTAGTCAATTAATTACACCTAATTAATCACCCTCATAAATTTTATATTAATTATCCCTAATTAATCAAGTTTTCTTAACATGGGTAGACCTAACTTAATAGGTAAATTCCCATGGGGTAGACCTAACTCAATAGGTAAATTCCCAACACATAGTATGGGTACACCTAACCAAATAGGCAAATTCCCATACTATGTTTATTTATTTTGTGTTATGCATAATTATATTAATTTCACACAATCTTATTAACTTATGCATTTAATTACCCCATCGTTCCCACGTAATTTCGTTCATGATATAACACATATAAAAGGTGTCAACTTGCATATGAATGAACATGTTTCAAAGGTGCCATCTTGCATATTAACAAACACATAACTTGCATATGAACTTGCATAACATGTCACATAACTTGCATATAATATGTCACATAACTTACATATTCATTTTGCATAACAAACTTGCATATTAGCTTATAGACTTGCATAATGTGTCATCATGAACTTGCATATTAATAAACATGTAACTTGCATATTTACATACATGTAACTCGCATATTAACAAACATGTAACTTGCATATAAAGAAACATGTAACTTGCATATTTACATACATGTAACTTGCATATTAACAAACATGTAACTTGCATATTAACAAACATGTAACTTGCATATTTACATACATGTAACTTGCATATTAACAAACATGTAACTTGCATATTTACATGCATGTAACTTGCATAGCATATTACCATGAACTTGCATAACATGCATATGATTACATAGCCCACAACTTGCATATTTAGCATCATGCAAACATAACATACATCATATTAAACTTGCATAAGCTTACATACTCAACATGCATAAACATAAGATTAATGCTAACATCATATCATATGATTCAAAGCTCATTAACCCACATACAAAACCATAAATCTCATCACATCTCATCTAATTAGTTTACCAAAAGATCATCAAAGTGATAGAAACTCACAACTAGCAACTTTGAACACCAAATGAAGAAGATTAAGATGCTAAGAAGGGATTAGAAGTTGATTAGAGAGTGATTAGTATGCAACCCTCTTCATAGAATTAGTGGAGGCCATGAGAGCTAGCATTTTGCCATAGTTTAGTTACTAGGTTTAATTATGAATGAATTAGGGTAGGTTAGGGTCTTATTTATAGATTAGGCAAGTGTTTTAGGCCATAGGATTAACCCTAGATTCAATCCAAGCCATCAAAGCATGTCTTGGGGAAGAAGTCAAGTGTAGGAACCATCTAGGGCCTTTAGATTAAAGATGGACCATGAGAACCATTCAAATGCAAAATCTGCACTTGAGCGAATCGGCCCACGGGTTGACAGCCAAACACCCTGGATTAACCCCTAGTCGACCCAGCGGGCTCGGGTCGACTTCAAAAATCGGCCGGTTCGGTTATTCCCCTCTCCCAATTCGCTGTTTTGAGCATTTTTGCATATTTATTTATTAAATTTTCAATTATATATATATATATATATATATATATCAATATATATATATATATATATCTACACAACCCATTTCACTTAATTAAGTATACTTTAATTTGGGAATTTTCGTGAAACTTCGCGAGGCCATATCTTGGTCATACGGACTCCGATTTTCGAAAACTCGGACTCTATTTCGCGTATTTTTCCGAGACGAACGCAATGGCATAGCCCGTTTCCCTTGATTCCCATTTTAGAATTAAATTCTGCCTCGATTTATGTTATTACAGGTTATTGAAAATACGGGTTGTTACATTCTCCCCTCCTTAAAGGATTTCGTCCCCGAAATCTTCAAGTTAGGAAGAACGTATCCTACCATCCAATCATCCATCTACTCAAAGCATCATCCACGAGCAATCATTGTCCTTACAAGATTCTAAATGCTGGATGGATATATGCAAAAGTGTGTGTATATGTACTTACCTAATGCGAAAATCAGGCGGTTACTGATACAGTAAACCTCCTTAATGCAAACCATGATAGTGCCATGCATCCAATATGTATGCGAAACCCTATTGACACATACAAATTTCTACATGCGTGCACAACCATACACAAAAATGCAATATGCAACATCAATCTAACTTGCATAGCATATTACCATGAACTTGCATAACATGCATATGATTACATAGCCCACAACTTGCATATTTAGCATCATGCAAACATAACATACATCATATTAAACTTGCATAAGCTTACATACTCAACATGCATAAACATAAGATTAATGCTAACATCATATCATATGATTCAAAGCTCATTAACCCACATACAAAACCATAAATCTCATCACATCTCATCTAATTAGTTTACCAAAAGATCATCAAAGTGATAGAAACTCACAACTAGCAACTTTGAACACCAAATGAAGAAGATTAAGATGCTAAGAAGGGATTAGAAGTTGATTAGAGAGTGATTAGTATGCAACCCTCTTCATAGAATTAGTGGAGGCCATGAGAGCTAGCATTTTGCCATAGTTTAGTTACTAGGTTTAATTATGAATGAATTAGGGTAGGTTAGGGTCTTATTTATAGATTAGGCAAGTGTTTTAGGCCATAGGATTAACCCTAGATTCAATCCAAGCCATCAAAGCATGTCTTGGGGAAGAAGTCAAGTGTAGGAACCATCTAGGGCCTTTAGATTAAAGATGGACCATGAGAACCATTCAAATGCAAAATCTGCACTTGAGCGAATCGGCCCACGGGTTGACAGCCAAACACCCTGGATTAACCCCTAGTCGACCCAGCGGGCTCGGGTCGACTTCAAAAATCGGCCGGTTCGGTTATTCCCCTCTCCCAATTCGCTGTTTTGAGCATTTTTGCATATTTATTTATTAAATTTTCAATTATATATATATATATATATATATCAATATATATATATATATATATATATCTACACAACCCATTTCACTTAATTAAGTATACTTTAATTTGGGAATTTTCGTGAAACTTCGCGAGGCCATATCTTGGTCATACGGACTCCGATTTTCGAAAACTCGGACTCTATTTCGCGTATTTTTCCGAGACGAACGCAATGGCATAGCCCGTTTCCCTTGATTCCCATTTTAGAATTAAATTCTGCCTCGATTTATGTTATTACAGGTTATTGAAAATACGGGTTGTTACATTCTCCCCTCCTTAAAGGATTTCGTCCCCGAAATCTTCAAGTTAGGAAGAACGTATCCTACCATCCAATCATCCATCTACTCAAAGCATCATCCACGAGCAATCATTGTCCTTACAAGATTCTAAATGCTGGATGGATATATGCAAAAGTGTGTGTATATGTACTTACCTAATGCGAAAATCAGGCGGTTACTGATACAGTAAACCTCCTTAATGCAAACCATGATAGTGCCATGCATCCAATATGTATGCGAAACCCTATTGACACATACAAATTTCTACATGCGTGCACAACCATACACAAAAATGCATCATCCATATGATAACACAGCCATGATACATCCATCAATCTAACTACCACATCCATTTATGCAATATGCAACATGAAGTGACTGAGCCGATCTAGTGCCTAATGTGTGTGTATATGCATCCACGAGCAACCACTAGCAAACAATTGCATCCATATGCATCCATCAACCATAACATGTTTCAAACACATGTTTCAACCATAGGTTTTACCCTATCTAAAGGTCATAGGTATTAGCGAGAGGATATACTAAAGATAAGATAAGTACTAGACAAGCAATAAAGGAGAAGTTAAAAGACATACTCTCAAAAAGAAATGGATACAAAGAACGCATCTTTGCTTCCGTCTCCCAAGTAGCATTGCTTTCGTCATCTCCCCATTGCACTTTAACTAGCTGAACTTCTCTGTTCCTCAACTTCCTAGTTTCTGACCCAAGGATGCGAGTAGGAGCTCGTCGAATCGTCGCATCACGCTCTACCTCTACATCTCTAAGCAAGCTCGGCTCTACCACCTCCGCGGTCTCATGTAAGCACTTCCTCAAATGTGATACATGGAATACATCATGAACACCACTAAGTCTGTCGGGCAACTCCACCCTATATGCCATCCGTCCAATCCTTTCCTTAATAGGAAACGGCCCAACAAATCTCGGTGCTAACTTCCCTACGGACCCAAAGCGAACAACATTTCTCAATGGAGATACTTTGACAAAAACCATGTCCCCAACCTCAAACTCAAGATCCGTCCTTCTCCGATCCGCATAAGATTTCTGTCTATCTTGCGCTGCTTTCATCCTTTTTCGAATTAAATCAATCTTCTCTGAAGTCTCTCTAACCATATCCGGCCCAAGCAAGATCTTATCCGTAGATTCCCACCAACATGTAGGAGATCGACAAGGCCTTCCATAAAGAGCTTCGAAAGGAGCCATACCAATACTGGACTGAAAGCTGTTATTATATGCGAACTCCACCAAAGGAAGATGTTCTTCCCATGTACCTCCAAAATCCAAGATACAAAGCCTCAAAAGATCTTCTAAGATACGGTTCACCCTCTCAGTCTGACCGTCCGTCTGAGGATGATATGCGGTGCTCAAACACAACTGAGTCCCTACCGCCTCTTGCAAACTTCTCCAAAACTCACTAGTGAAAATAGGATCTCGATCACTCACAATGCTGGATGGTACGCCATGCAATCTAACAATCTCTCTAACATAGACTGAAGCAAGCCATGGAGCGGTCCTCTTACTCTTTACGGGTATAAAATGGGCACTCTTGGTAAGTCTGTCTACCACAACCCAAATTCCCGTATTGCCCTTCCTCGATCTCGGTAACCCGTCGATGAAATCCATCGAGACACTATCCCACTTCCACTGTGGAACTTCCAATGGGTGTAGCAACCCACCGGGTTTCCTTTGCTCCACTTTAACTTGTTGGCACACTAAGCATCTAGCCACATACTCGGCCACATCTTTCTTCATACCGGCCCAGAAGAAAACTCTCTTCATGTCTTGGTACATTTTGTCTCCACCGGGATGAATAGTCATTCTTGAACGATGTGCATCATCCAAAATAGCCTTCTTCAAACCCTCATCTTGCGGTACACAAAGTCTACCGTCTCTATGCAACCATCCCTTATCATCTATGGTGTATCTACCCAAATGGCTGGACGACTCCCCTCTTATAAGCTTCTCTACCAACACAACCAACTGTGGGTCGTCTCGCTGAGCCTCGCCAATCCGTCTCAAAAGAGTAGGTCTAACCTCCAAGGATGCCAACAAACCAGGTACAAAATCAACAGAAGGTCTGAAGTCAAACAAAGAAAGAAACTCCAAGCTTCGTCGTTCCACGAACAATGGACTCAAAGATAGCCTTTTTCTACTTAAGGCGTCTGCCACCACGTTACCCTTACCAGGGGTATACGCTATCTCGAAATCATAGGATGCTAAGAACTCCATCCACCTTTGCTGTCTTAAGTTTAAATCCTTCTGAGAGAATAAGTACTTCAATGATTTATGGTCGGTGAACAACTCGAATCTCTCACCAAGAAGATAATGGCGCCAAGACTTAAGTGCGAAAACAATCGCGGCCAACTCTAGATCATGGGTAGGGTAATTCTTCTCATGCACTCTCAATTGTCTCCCTCCATAGGCTATTACCCTTCCCTCCTGCATCAAGACTGCGCCTAATCCTGTTCCACAAGCATCGGTATAAACAACAAACGGCTTACTCCCATCCGGGAGCACTAAAACTGGAGCGGTGGTCAAAGCTCTCTTTAACCGTCGGAAAGCATCATCACAATCTACATCCCACGAGAAAACCAGATTCTTTTTCGTCAAGCGGGTTAATGGGGCTGATATCTTCGCGAAGTCTTTGATGAACTTCCTATAATATCCTGCCAACCCCAAGAAACTTCTTACCTCGGTAGCATTTCTAGGAACTTTCCAATCCTGGATAGATACTATTTTTGCGGGATCCACAGCTATCCCTTCCTTAGAGACCACATGCCCTAAGAATCGCACTTCTCTTCTCCAAAAATGGCATTTAGAGAATTTAGCTTTAAGACTATGCGCTCGAAGAGTCTCCAACACTTCCTTGAGATGTAAGGCATGCTCTTCTTCATTCTTGGAAAAGACCAAGATGTCATCCACAAAAACTACTACAAACTTATTCAGATACTCTCTGAACACTCTACTCATGAGATCAACAAAGTATGCGGGGGCGTTTGTCAACCCAAATGGCATCACTAGCCACTCATAAAAACCATCCGGAGTCCGGAAAGCAGTCTTCTCTATACTGTCCTCCGCCACTCTTAACTGATGAAACCCTGTAGCTAAGTCCATCTGCGAAAATACTGACGCGCCAACCAACTGATCAAAGAGATCATCTATCCTCGGTAATGGGTGTCTATTCTTCTTCGTGAGCTTATTAAGTTCTCTATAATCCACACAAAGTCTGAGGGACCCATCCGCCTTCGTGGCAAACACTACTGGAGCTCCCCACTCCGATATACTTCGCCTTATGAACCCCTTCTCAAGCAACTCCCCTACTTGCTTATGAAGTTCTCTTCTCTCACGAGGAGCCATGTGGCGTACTGGCAAAGACACTGGTTTGGCATTATCCACCAAATAAATTCGGAAATCTATCTCCCGCTTCGGAGGCAAACCCTTTACTTCTTCAAACACATCCGGATATTCCCGGACTACTCTGACAGAACACAAACTCTCGACCGAAGCATCGAGCGATTCAAGATAACTTAGCAAAACAGATTCCATGGGATTGCAAGAGATCTCGAGAGTGTTACCCAAGCGGGTCATGAGCCTGACAACTCTCCTTTCGCAATCAAGAACGGCACCATTACTGGATAACCAGTCCATGCCCAAGATCAACCCATAGCCCGTGAAGCCCAATACAAAAGCATCACATCTAAACTCAACGCTAAGTATAGAAATCTTCAAACCCAAACATATCATAGACAGATATATGGAGCCCCCAATTGGGTTTGAGACAACCAAGGGATCATCAACTAGACTGGTGTCTAAGTGCAGTGACTCAACTAACGATGATGAGATAAAAGAATGCGATGCGCCAGAGTCAAACAAAGTACGAACTGGATGATCAAACAGAAAAACCAGACTTTCAACGGAAATAGTTCTACCTCTCTGCTGAATCGGTGGAACTGAGAGAACCTGAACTTGCCCCCCTGACTGAGGTGGTGCTATAAGAGCTTGCACCTGGCCTCCTGAGGTAGACCCCGTCTTCTGCCCCTTCTTTGGGCAGTTTTTCACAAGATGCCCTGCTTCACCACAATGAAAGCAACCGGTCTTCTTCTTTTTGCGACAATCCTTACTAAGGTGTCCTGGTGTTCCACAATTGAAGCACTTCTTCTTCGTCTTCTTTTTGTCACCATTGCCTTTTCCGCCCTTGCCTTGTTGTTGCTGTTGCGGTTTCTTCTGATCCCCCTTTTTCTCTGGTGCCTTAGAATTCTTATCATCCTCATGCATAAGTGCCATGTAGACAAGCTTCTCAAAAGTGGCCCCCATAGGAATGTGAGTCATAGCTATTCCTTGCAATGGTTCGTTCAAGCCTCTAACGAACCTCAAAGCCTTCTTCTCCGGTGTATTCACCAACTCTATGCCAAACCTTGCTAATTGATTGAATTTGTTGACATATTCTTTCACCGTGAGATTCCCTTGCTTCAAATTCAAGAACTTCTCCATAAACAGATTCTCTTCCGCCCTTGAGAGAAACTTAGCCCCAAACCTTTGCTTAAAATCTGCCCAAGAGTCAACAGGGCGTTCTCCATTAGTGACCTCCCACCAGAATGAGGCCTCTCCCTTCATTAACCAAGCCGCCAACTTGACTTTCTTTCCCTCTTCCACTTCAAAGATATCTAGCAACTCTTCCACTTCCTTAAGCCAATCTCTAGCCTCTACGAAAGTCTCTGAACCAAGAAAAGGTTTTCCTCCTATAGCCTTGAACTCCTTGCAAACCTTAGCAAAATTATCCACTCTAGGCTGAGGAGGAGGAGCGGTTGTCTCTGGTGTAGTAGCATTGGCCGGACCCGCAGCCGCGGCCCTAGCCTCTTGCAACCTCCTATACCATAGTGGTATAACTAAACCCTCCGGGATGTTAAGATCTTCAGCCATGCTGAAACGAAAGAGGAAAGATTCAAAAAGGAGATTCCGAAAGATAAAGATATGGCTATTGGGGATTATGCTTTTCTTTTTCAAAAACTTTTTCTCTTAGAAGACATGCTTTTAAAAATACTTTCTTCGAAAATACTCTTAGAAAGTAGTTTTTCTCAAAAATTTTATCTGTTCTGGTAACCTTAAGCTCTGATACCACGTATAACACCCCACTCCCGCTATGATCACTCACTAAGGGAATGCCATAGCATCGGTGGAGTATTTTAGTGAATATAGAACAGAAAAATTACAACAAGACAGATATAAATAGTACTTGAAATTTTAAAACATCATCTCATAACAGCGGAAGTAAAACATGTCTGGTTACATCATAAAACCACAATAAAGGTCAAGTACAATATCCATCAAAATAAAGAAGTACATAATCCCACTCTCATACAATAGCCAAACAAAAGAAAAGATAACTGGATAACTGGAGCTTTACATCTATCCAAGCTCCTAAAGACTGGAACAGCAATCCGATCAAGCTCCACTACTGCTAGGATCCACCGTAGGACCTGAGGGTTGGGAAAAAGATAAAAACAACGGGGTCAGACATAAGTCTGAGCGAGTCCTATAACTTTAACAATACAATCGTTAAAGTAACCAGAGAAGACATAAACTGATATACGGTAACATATAGGGATGAATGGCTACCCTAAGCAGTCAACTAAACGAAGATAAAGGATAAAGACGCATCTACCCTCCCTAAGGTAAATTACTAAACTGCACCACACCAGTCGTTCCTAACTTAAAGGTTGATCCCACCCAAGGACTTATAAAATTTACTAATTAGTACCTGCGTACCCCTAGGTGACCAAGTAGGCGCCACGGGGCCCTACAATCCACTAGGTGTACACACTACTTCCCATTCGATCGGCTCCCTAACGTAGATACCCGTGCTGGCCCCACCGTGGGATGTATCATTCCCCAATGTGGCAACCTGATGGAACTAAAGGTGCACGGCTTATATCTACTCGATGCAACAACGGCTTACCTACCAGCCCGGGCCCACTCACGCATATGAAGCCCGTTGGACTTGCGTTGCCACCGCTAACCCGTTTGCCTCTTACAGTCAAGCCCAGTATGCGTGTCCCGTCCTCGACATGGGTCGAGCCCACAAAGATACGTATGGGTTACTGGTTGAAATGGGCCTCCACAAGCTACCCACCTAAGCTTGTCCCTTTTTCTAGTATATCCCACTTAACCCTTTAATCATGTTTTAATTACATGTTCCATTTTGGTTAAGTATTCTAATCGTATTTTCTATTGCCACCCAAGGCAACCACTAGATTTTCTCATGCCACCCGAGGCACCCACTTAACCCCTCATGTCCCTCTACATGCTAATGTGGTTAAGTGTTTCTTAATTAATTAATTAAGAACGTAACCTTTGTAAAGACCTCTCACATTAGACTGTCTTTTATGACCGCTGGTTAAGCCGGTTGGGTCCGGGCAGCCTTATGTCATAACAGAGTCTAACCTCGTGTCTTTACATTAATTACGTATTTAGTTTGTGCCTAAGACCTCTCACATTGGGCTAACATTTGTAGCAACTGGTTAAGCCGGTTGGGTCCGGGCAGTTTTACGCTACAACTGAGTCCAACCTCGTGTCTTAGTCAATTAATTACACCTAATTAATCACCCTCATAAATTTTATATTAATTATCCCTAATTAATCAAGTTTTCTTAACATGGGTAGACCTAACTTAATAGGTAAATTCCCATGGGGTAGACCTAACTCAATAGGTAAATTCCCAACACATAGTATGGGTACACCTAACCAAATAGGCAAATTCCCATACTATGTTTATTTATTTTGTGTTATGCATAATTATATTAATTTCACACAATCTTATTAACTTATGCATTTAATTACCCCATCGTTCCCACGTAATTTCGTTCATGATATAACACATATAAAAGGTGTCAACTTGCATATGAATGAACATGTTTCAAAGGTGCCATCTTGCATATTAACAAACACATAACTTGCATATGAACTTGCATAACATGTCACATAACTTGCATATAATATGTCACATAACTTACATATTCATTTTGCATAACAAACTTGCATATTAGCTTATAGACTTGCATAATGTGTCATCATGAACTTGCATATTAATAAACATGTAACTTGCATATTTACATACATGTAACTCGCATATTAACAAACATGTAACTTGCATATAAAGAAACATGTAACTTGCATATTTACATACATGTAACTTGCATATTAACAAACATGTAACTTGCATATTAACAAACATGTAACTTGCATATTTACATACATGTAACTTGCATATTAACAAACATGTAACTTGCATATTTACATGCATGTAACTTGCATAGCATATTACCATGAACTTGCATAACATGCATATGATTACATAGCCCACAACTTGCATATTTAGCATCATGCAAACATAACATACATCATATTAAACTTGCATAAGCTTACATACTCAACATGCATAAACATAAGATTAATGCTAACATCATATCATATGATTCAAAGCTCATTAACCCACATACAAAACCATAAATCTCATCACATCTCATCTAATTAGTTTACCAAAAGATCATCAAAGTGATAGAAACTCACAACTAGCAACTTTGAACACCAAATGAAGAAGATTAAGATGCTAAGAAGGGATTAGAAGTTGATTAGAGAGTGATTAGTATGCAACCCTCTTCATAGAATTAGTGGAGGCCATGAGAGCTAGCATTTTGCCATAGTTTAGTTACTAGGTTTAATTATGAATGAATTAGGGTAGGTTAGGGTCTTATTTATAGATTAGGCAAGTGTTTTAGGCCATAGGATTAACCCTAGATTCAATCCAAGCCATCAAAGCATGTCTTGGGGAAGAAGTCAAGTGTAGGAACCATCTAGGGCCTTTAGATTAAAGATGGACCATGAGAACCATTCAAATGCAAAATCTGCACTTGAGCGAATCGGCCCACGGGTTGACAGCCAAACACCCTGGATTAACCCCTAGTCGACCCAGCGGGCTTGGGTCGACTTCAAAAATCGGCCGGTTCGGTTATTCCCCTCTCCCAATTCGCTGTTTTGAGCATTTTTGCATATTTATTTATTAAATTTTCAATTATATATATATATATATATCAATATATATATATATATATATATATATATATATATATATATCTACACAACCCATTTCACTTAATTAAGTATACTTTAATTTGGGAATTTTCGTGAAACTTCGCGAGGCCATATCTTGGTCATACGGACTCCGATTTTCGAAAACTCGGACTCTATTTCGCGTATTTTTCCGAGACGAACGCAATGGCATAGCCCGTTTCCCTTGATTCCCATTTTAGAATTAAATTCTGCCTCGATTTATGTTATTACAGGTTATTGAAAATACGGGTTGTTACAAATACTGCAAAATCCAACTATTTTAACTAACTTGTTTCAACAAATCTATGATGCTTTCTTAACAAAATAAATAAATAAATTACCTGGCGAAGACCAAAATTAATTGCAGTTAACTTGTCCTTCATCTTGAACAGAAGAATGCTGCTGCTAACCAAAACGATCATCATTTTCATAAAGAATGCGTACTTCGCAAAAGCAACGGAAAACCTCCAAGTGATGCTTCAGAATATGAGCGCACCTTGAAAACAATTTAATCATACACCATCACGTTAATTCCAATTTAGCTAGACATAAATGGATATGCAAGAATTATTGAAAATAAAGTTTGATTTTTTTCCTTTCCATAAGAACCCAATCAACAATATTATTCAAATGCATAGGAAAATGCATGTGGCCAACGTAACCTTCAAAAAAAGATCAATTTATTCTACTCACCAACTGTTGAGCTAATTTTCCCATGTAATGCGTTGATAGTACCCTCATTATCTTAGCTTCAATGTGCATAGGAATTATCTTTATTTTAACTAAAAATACTTACCTCAATGCTTGAATCGCGCAACTCAGAGGCACTCATTCCATTCCAACACACATGTTTGGGCAATGACATGGAACAATACTATGTAAAACTAACATAACAGCTCCAACATACACAGTGTCCATCTACATCTACAAGGTGTGCCAATCCACACAAATACAAAGACACACTAGTACAATATAACCTCTCTGGTTACCCCCAAGAAAAACAAGCACTACCTGCTCACAACAACAGCTGCAACCAAACTGACTCATACAAGACAACAAATCACTATTTAACAAGTTAAAACCCAAGAGCATACAACCAATCGATCAGCCAGAAACTGACCAACAAAATCGTACTACAATTGCAAAACTGGAATAACCAAACAAAAGTAACACAGAGCTTGACACTCACCAAGAAGGATAATTGGAACGTTGCCTCACCGAAAACAAAAGGTTAACCGCCTACGTAGTTGTGGGTTCAGCGGGAAGGAAAACTCGGTACAGTTGAGTATTACCCTTTGAGCTAGGGGTGAGCAAAAAACCGAAATAAAACCGAAACCGAACCGAAACTGATAAAAGCCAAACAAAAAAAACCGAAACCGAAAATCAAAAAATGAACCGAACTAATATTTAGGTTTGGGTTTTAGGTCCAAACCGAACCAAAAAAAACCCGAACCGAATTATAAAATGTTGCACATTGTCTCTTACTACATGTTGTTTCGTTTTATATAGTATGTACACACCGGCCATTGCTTCACCCATTTGATTTAGCTGAATACAGGATTAGGGGTAGACTAATATAAAATGTCAATTTCTTGTTTTTGTATATTCTTGGATGTTTTGAATTGAAAATGAAAGTTGAGGTACCAGTAGACTATTTTCTAGAATTCCAAGTTGCTGCTGGTCTACTGCAGTATGGTTCACTGGAGTGCTCCTGCTTATTTCCCTTTTTTTGTTTCTTGTCTTCGGCTTAGAGCTAGCTAGCTTAGCTTTGTACTACTTTGGATGATTTATAGTCTATTAGTCTGTACTCCGTACCATGTGTCTTAATACACTCGGTTGAAACAATTTTTTTTAATTTCTTTTATGGTTGTTTAATTTTTTTGTTTAAATCGGTTTCAAAACCGAAACCGAACCGATAAAAACCGAAACCGTGGTTTTGAAACCAAAACCGAAACCGATGCTTCGGTTCTGGTTTCGGTTATCGATTTTTAAAACCGAGGTCCTTCGGTTTCGGTTTCGGTTTTACCCCAAAACCGAACCGAACCGGGGTTTGCTCACCACTGCTTTGAGCAGCAATACAAAAAATGTAGGAGCAGATATGTCGCAAAGAAAATCTAGAATCCACGCCTATGAATTGTACACAATTAGGTACACCACGCTAAAGGCGATTTTATCCCACCTCCGACATGTCGAACAAATAGAAAGTTTAGCACTTGAACTTGACGAACAGAAAGGCACAAGTAGCCAAAAAAAAACCGTTAGCAAAAACACTCTAAACCGACTGCAAAAAACGGAATACAAGATAAAATTCTCACCATAGCGAAGACTATAACTCAGCGCAGTAACCCTGAAAACCATGTATTACAGAGTAGCAAAAATCCATAGAAAGTAGAGCTATAGGATAACCCGCGAAACCAGGTTGTGAATTTAATCGACAAGGAAAAGCCTAGAAGAAGCAGTTGACACAATGAAGGCGGTGGGGTAGGGTTTAAAAGAGGTGTTCTCGTGTGTTGTCAAGAAAAATGAGAAGCAGATCTGTAATTGGGGGGGGGTACAACGAGGAGGGACATACACCTTCGTTCTGATGGGATCCGGTGCTTTAGTGCTTGTATGATCGCACCCGACATACACCTTCGTTAAATACTAGGGAAAAACTTGGAGAAAAAAGAGTGGAAATCGCTTGCCCTAGTCCCCGTTAAGCATAACGAAGTGTGATTCTCTACCATGGAGAGGAAGAATTCTTGTGAGACGAGAATGATGTGAACGTGTGAATTGGTGGAATTAGCTCAACTGAAATGCTGCAGCAGGAAGAATGGGCGGCAATCTGAAAATTTGGGAACGAAATAAGCCCAAATGATTGGCGCCTAAGTGGACTAATTCATGAATTGTAATTTTTGTATTCTTCTTGTACGGTAGATTCAGGCCGGTAGGAAAAAAAGGGAGTTGGAGACGGGAAAATTGAAAATTATCAGTAAATTATGGGGATACAAGGCGTAGACTAGTGCCTTCACCACTTGTTTCAAAAAAAATAGTGCAAACTTTTTCCCTTTGAAGTTTAAAAAAAATTGTGAATATTTCTATGTTTACTTTAAAAAAATTAAAATAATAAAAAATGAATATAATTGATAATCAGAATCATTGAATATTAAAACGAAATAATAAATGTTACCTCTTGAATTTTGATTAGTTATTAAATTTTGCCTTAATCATTGATAATTATTATTTAATATGAATTATTTAATAATAATTAAATTTTATTATTTAATAATAATTATAATTTTAATTATTATTTAACTACTAATAGTTAATTATTTAGTAATTATTATGAATTTTTTATAAATTATTTAATATTATGAATGTTTCATTAATTATTTAATATTTGTTGTTAATTAGATTTATTAACTATTAAATATGATTAATAACTGCTAAATATAATTTACACTCTATTAATAACTAACCATGATAAATTATTAAAGTATTAATTTATTTTAATTGATTATTATTACTTACCATTTTTATGTTATAATTAAACATTACTTATTACTTCGTACTATTGTATTTAATAGTAATTAGGTTCACCAAAGGTGGGGGAAAATAATTTTAAAAGTATGTTTTTCGCAATTGGCATTACCAGTTATAAAAAAATACAATTAATCACTTACCGTTTATTTATTTATTATGAATATTTTAATTATTTAATTATTTATTAATTATTTAATATTCATTTAATATTTAAACATATTCATATTTCAAATTAATTATTATCCATTAATTTTTTATTATTAATTTATTACTATTTAATCATTTTTATTTATTTTATTATTTTTAAATGTTAATCATTATTATTTGTTAATTATTAATTAATATTTAATTATTAGTTATAAATATCACTTTATAATACTAAAATTTTATTATCAATTAATAATTTTTAAATATTAATCTTAATTAATATATAATTACTAGTAGTTTTTTAATAGTAATTATTTAAAATTAATTATTAAAAGTTAATCATTAAAAAATTAAATTTATTTTTAGTATGTTTTCGCAGCTGGCTTTACCGATTGTAAAAAAATACAATTATTGCAAGTGGCGAAAACAGTTGCTAAAGATATTTATTCACAACTGGCTAGAAAGCGCAGCTGCAAATAATATGTTTGTTGCAACTGTTACGGAAGCACAGTTGCTAAAAGTATGTTTTTGCAATAGGAAGGGAAGCGAAGTTGCTAAAAATATGCTTTTCGCAACAGAAAGAAAAGTCATGTTGCTAAATTTTATCTATTGCAACTGCTATAATAGGTCTATTGCTAAATATCATTTACTGCAACTGTCATTTATCGCCTATTGCAAATAGTTGGTTGCAATACGATATTTTTCTTGTAGTGTCGGCCAGTTGTGGGTCTGGTCTGAGTAAACTCCAACCACTTGATTTACTATGAGAATCCGTTTTTAAGAGAAGATAATCGTAAGACAATTCCACACATTAACATGGATGGATTTTACTTTACGATAACCCAAAACATTCTTTATATCAAAACTATTCTGATATTATAATAATGTCTAAATCAATCTGGCGGAATGCTTGCATCTCACGCTCCACATACAGAGTATATAATCAAACCACGGGCGCTTATTGTTGAATGAATTTCCAACTATGACATGGTATGGAACCACCTCCCAATAGTATACCTCTAGAGAGGAATACACTGGGTTCAACAAGAACATCTTGAAACCCAACTACACACGACTGACCATTCATTCCACTTAAGTGTACCGAATGTATTATCATCAATGGTTGTGATCGGCAACTGTTTACGAAAGAAAATAGCAGTGAGAAAAGAAGAAACAAGTGAATTTTCTCTAGATCATGTGATAATACATCCTAATGGGTGCGACCCACGTAGTCACGCTGCCAGCCCGATTTTTGTCAACTTTCCAGTTGATGAGGTCTGAGGCTACTATTACCTTTTTGACAACACATTCAAACTTTGAATGCCACATTTGCAAAAAATATAATCTGGATGTTATGCTAAAAGAAGTTGCTTTCTCCGCTACCAGACTAGGTATATTTGCAAAAAACTAACGTATGTAATAATTGGTGATACATTGTCACATATTTGTCTATACAAGTTCATTCTGGGTCAGAATGAAACCAAAGGCACTATCTCTATTAATCCATATTAGGCAATTTCTACCTACGATTAACAGAAAAATCCCTTGCACTTTGTTTCGTCTTCGATTATCTTCAAAATAATTTGATTCGCAATGCTTATGCCTATACGGAGTGGTTTCAGATAATAAATCCAACCGAATATTGGCAACGATAACATTTAATTTGCCATAATTTCGATATTCGACTATTTAACTATCGAAGGAACAAACATTCATCTAAAAATATTATATTTCAAACCCGCTTGGATTCTCACTGCATTTGGAAAACATTTCCATATTTCATAGGATACTTTATTTTTCTATATTTAGAAAATATTATATTCCAAACCCATTTATAAAATATTGGTTTCAAACCAATAGAAATTCATTTCATTACTTCTCTTTAAATTTTATTAACCAATTTGGTTTTTAATTTCATATGCAATCGATAAATCGAATTTTTTTCATTTATCAAATTTTCTAAAAAAAATCTAACTCTTTAAATTTTCAATTTTTTTTGCCAACGTCTCCTTTGCGTGGCTCAATCGGTACAATTGCAAATTGCCTCTCTAGGCCCTTTCCATTTAAAATTAAAATTAAAAAGCCAAGCAGCTTTCCCAGTAGGCTCGTAAAATCTCATACTATTTATTTTCTTCATTCACTTAATTCCAAACTTGTTGCACGTATATTCAACTATTCCAAATTTATTCTGAATCAATTCAACACTTTTTAATTTAATCACTTTCCAATCGCTAATTAATTTTCTCCTTTGATTAATCCACTTATAGTTTGAACATATCACGTTCAACTATATTTTATTTCGCTTATAAACCGGTCGAATTTCATTTTTAACTCAAGTTTCATATTTGATTTCAAATTTAAATCCATGAATTCAATTTACTTAACCAAAGTTAAGTTCGATCCAAAACTCCATTAACTAATTACTTAACTTTATTCAATAATTAAGAATTTGGTTTTTGTTTCAAAAATCAATTCACTAACTCCACTTGAGTTCATATTTATTTTTTAACTCAACTCTGGATTTTTATATGAATGGAAATTCAAATTTCATTCGTTTAAAAATCCGTTTATTTTATTCAATAAATCGTTATGGTTTATAAATGATTATACCACGATTTTCTGGAAATTTGATTTTCATGTAACTCAAAGTCTATAAGACAAAATCTAGATATTTCTCTTCCATTAGAAAAATATCATTCAATAGGTCCGGACGATTCTTGTTTCAAAGAATTCCGACTTGTATGGAATTTTATATACTCAATTAAAGTTAAAAACGTAAAATTACAAACTACCACGTTGTCGCGAGATCGTTTTAATTAAATTTTAATTTATACATTCAACTTCGTTTAATAATTTTCCTATTTAAACCATTTTACTTTCGGAATCCATTTGGTTACACTTGGAATATATTTCTAAAAGAAGATTTTCATTTAAAGGACAAACTTTGCAAAAAAATTGGTGAAAAGTATGAAAAAAATTGGTGAAAAGTATGGAAAGATTCCAAATTAGGGAGAAGGACACATTTACACTAAAAGTGGAATTCAAAATTGGAGTGGCATTTTGCTATTTTTAGGGATCTCTTTCTTGCTGGTTTATGTGGAGTTTGGGTATCGTATGGACTGTCAGATCCCTTTCATCAATCTCAACATAATACGTAAAGCCATGCTCTGGCCTATGTTGCTTTTGGTGAATCTATCCTATTTTGCAATACCCTCCCAATGTAATTTGAAGCTTTGTAATCTATATGTGAGTAGGCAAGGCCTGCTATCCCACCTCACTTCCTTCTAGCACCACTGCCCTTAATTTCTTCACTTGTTTTCATCATCATCCACTATGTACGTGGTGGCATAATCTGGCTCTGTTTTTGCTTCTCCCAAATTCTGTAGTTTGTTGTTTTCATGTAGCCTTTGTTTTCTTAAGGCCCAACCAATCTGTTAATATGCTCTGACTCCAACTCAAGTCCAGACACTCTCAAGTGCATAAAACTGCAAGAGTGGTTGGTTAATATTTTGTGGGTGTTTTAGCTTTTGCACGAGTTTATCTCCATTCTTGATAGGTCAGCTAGGTCAGTTGCTCTTAACTATGATGGTTTGGATCTTGAGAATGTATGGAGTTGGTTCATGCTGGGACTTGGTTCGGTTTGTGTTTCAACTTGGCATGGTTGGTTGTTGATTCATGGTAGCTTGTAGTAGTTTTTGGGTGTGTATTTTGGTGCTCTTTGTGCATCTGAGTTGCATGGGTACTGTTCAGCCTTACCTTACAATGGATTGTCAAAATCTGACGTAACCTTTTGTAGTGTGATGGTAGGGTTTCCCTATCATTGTGTGATTCCATGCAATGTTATAGCTTAGTGATGGGTACTGCAGTATGATACGTTATGCTGCTAGTTGTACTTTTTCCTTAGCTAGGTGTTATTAGTCAACATGTAATGTCCTATGTATGCAAATTGTATTTATGCCCCCTGCTTGGTGTGCTAGGAAATGTTTTATAGTACAAACTTTCTTGTTTAGCTCCAGTATCTTTAACCTGATTAGCAACTAGTGGTCAGCCCACTATAAAACCGGCGATGGTGGACGGTCCACCTTAAAAATCGATAGTCAGTTGATAATCATTCAACCACCTGTATTTCTTGTAATTACTATTTTTTATAATAATAAGTGTTTGTGGTCACTTTAAAAACCGGTCGGCTATACCAAAAAATATTCAAATATCCTTCCTAGAAATAAATTATTTTTATGAAATTCGACATAGTCAAATTCCAATTATAAATCCTTATGAATTTATTTCGTTTCAATTAACATTCCGAACATCAGAATAAAATTTCATTGTTTCCCTTCGAAACGATTTCCAATTTTGCCTTTTTAAATTCACTCTTGAATTTACATTCCCAAATTGTCCAATGATAATTATTTCACTTCATTTATAAACATCATTTATAAATTAATATACTTGGTTTTATTATTAAAAATAAGTTAATATTTCCTAGCCCATTTGATAATCAATTTCTATTTTAGGAAAATAGATTTTTCGTTTTAAAACTCAAATTCTTTTTCCTTTCGTTCAAATATATTTTTACGGTATTTAAATACTAATATTTAGGGTTAGTGCTATTCAATCATCCAAAACACACAGCAATCTATCCAATTTATTCAACACATCATATATATACAAATATGTAAACAAACAATAATAAATTTGAGGAATATAGTTGGATCCCTCCAACCTGTTTTCCTACATCCACATATGTTAGAGAACAAAAATAATACCAACTCCACTTCGAAGCGAGATATCGCGGTACAGAGGGTCATCCTTTATTATGCAGGGCGCATAGGGTCTCATCCATTAAAAAGTGTGTGGATATCCAACTACCAAGCCTATATTACATAATAGCAACCAAATGATAATAATTTATCAATCCATCCAAACAACAAACAAACAACATGTAAGCATTATATACTAACTTAAAATTCGTTTATAGAAATATAAACGAACTTGAGATAGCGAGTTTACTCACCTTGATTTTAATTGTCGGAATAATGATTCGTTTTTGTTGAACTTCGAACGATGTTCGAATTTTTTCTAAAATTTCCACTAGCTCCAAATACGTCTAAATTGGTTTCATCCCGGAGCCTATATCACTATGGATCCAATTCACCTGACTGCATTGGATTTGAACCTAAAATGAGTTAAATATTGAGTTTAAAAGTTTCTAATGGATTAAAAATAATTAACACTATTTTAGTTAATAATTAACTACCTAATTACCTTTTCCCTAATCATCTTCTTCCAAAAACTTCCACTTACAGTGAACTCAAGGCAAGCATCATAGTGTTCTCTCCCATTCCTCCACAACCTGTACACTAAATCACGCATCTTTGGCTATGTTGAACTCTCCTTTCCAAACCCTATCCCCTCGGCATCCTCAGTCACAGCTCGATCCACCAACCAAACTTCCGTTCCTAGCGACTATAGGGACTGGATCAACGAAAATAGATGTCGATCCTTACCAAAATTTGCCAGTGAATGCTTGTCCTTGCTACAACCCCAAATCCACACTTCATTTTGCAATTTTCCTAACCCATCGTCTCCAAGATCGAGCAATCTTTTCTTCTGAAGCTTTCTTCGATTTGCAAAATAATAAAGGAGGGGTGTTGTTTTATACACGAAGATTGAAACAATTTTTACAGCTCAAAGAAAAAAAATCGATCTGAGCGATTTAATTTCTTGGATGGCTTGTCTGTACTTCGGTTGGCTGAAATGATCTTGCTTTATTTGATTTGATTTAAGGTTAATTTAAAAACCAAAATATCTTACGGTTCCGAACTCCTTTCAAGGTGTAGCGACCGATGTTTCTAGGGTTATACCGTTATTTTGAATGCAATGGAACAAGTTACACGGCTTAATTCGATCGTATGGTGGAGATATAAATGTTTATACGACGTTTTATTTCAATTTAATTATTTCTGTGTGTTTTATCATCGTACGATCAAACGATAAATCCAACCGCTACGAAATTTGAAATCCGATAATAATACACTATTAGGCACCCGATAGAACTGGTTTTGTCGAATTTTGAGACTATTTGAAAAACTGCTATTTTCACGTATCAAATTAAATCGAGAAAATATAATTTAAATTCAAAATAATCAACACCTCGAAAATAAATTATTATTATTGTTTATAGTCAAATAGAATTTATGTTGATCGTTTCGATTCAGTTTTAACTTCGAATTTAATTATTTTTCTTTTTCATATTACGTTAATTCAATATATTTGAAATTAAATTGTATTTCATTTATTTAATCGATAATCACGATATAAAAATTAATTTATATCATCAAATCAACATTTAAAACAATATTAAATGTTCAAAATTAAATGACAAAAAATCCGGGTCGTTACAGGGGCAGAGTGGGGAAACTTGGACACCCACAAACACACAAATGTACTATACTACAAATATTCCAATCTTCATCTTGTCAAGGCTAGCATTGTACTTTTTATTTGTAGGTTGCATGGATCATTCTAGTGCTTATGATCACTAGAAATAGACATCATGTGGTCAAATGACACGATCCTAGTCATACACTCATAAAACTTCTGAAGATTCAAGCTTTTACCGTTGATCAGGCCAGGAGAGGGACAAAGACAATAATAGCTTTCAATTTCGTGACTCATCCTTAAAGCATAATTTAAAATCTACCACTCCTTCAGAGAAGGTAGCTAAGAACCTCACAAATTCACAGCAGACCTTTTCATGTTACATGAACTTTTGTTATGAGAGTATTCACTTATGATCTGAATATTGTAGACTATAATACCTTTAACATGAACTTCTCGTATGAGCCTCATTGGAAATCATTATCGGTTTACCTTACAATGCATGAATTCCGTGTGCAAAAATATTATGCCTCTATAAAGCATATTGACTTGCCTTTTAGCACGGTTCTAAAAACTTCTCTATAGTATAGAACATAAGGTTGTCGCTATCATCAATTTATAATACAGTAAATGTTACCTTCGGAAAAAGAATTGGTTTTGTTGTTAATAAAGTTTTGGTTTATAAGATAATAAACTTTAACTTGTATTGGCTTACTCCACCAAAATGTACCACTTATTAATAATTAAAGGGATATCAGATGGTTTTGTAGGACACCAATTGTTATTTGATTTTTTTTCCTTATAATGTTCCTATTGGCACTTATTGTTTTTGTCGAGATCAAAAGTATTGAATTCCTTCTTAGTAATTGTGCTATAAGTAAAAGAATTGTAATCACAGTTAAAAATATTACACATGAAATTCCAGTTACACAGATACTACATGAAAATATGTTACTTTTATTTCAGTATGTTAATTATATTTTCTACCTACTTAATTTAGGAAATATGGAAAAATGAACCCATTTGTAAAGGTAGGACATGTCAAGCAGCAAGATATTGTTTTGGCAAGGCCAACCGGTTCTTATAGTGATCCGTAACACTTTTCATTAGAACAACTACTGAAAATTGCAAAATACAAGAGACAGACATATCGTCTACTTGCTACAGTTATTTTACAAAGCTAAGCCACAACTATAACAACCTAGAACAAACAAGAATGTCACCACGCAGGGTGCGACTTAGCCAACAGAAAATGAAAAAGATCAATGCAAACAAAGCTGCTTGCGCAGTTACAACAATTGGTGCATTAAAGTAGCAAGACACCACAAAAGTACAAATCACATAACAGAATACCTAGTAGCAAGATATTTTTATTATTCTTGATTATAAATTACTTGATAATCATGTTATATTAATACGTCAAATAAATGTTATTGAAATCCTATTGGGAAAAATTATTCTTAACCATAATCTTTTTCGTAACCAACATGCATAGATTCTTATGAGTTATGGGCTACCCCAACCATTAGTATTCTAGCCGTGCATTGAAGAAGGATAGGAAGAACAGTCTATGCATTTTTGTTATACTAGGTTGTTGAATTTTTGATTCTTCCTAAGATTAAAGGTTAATGCTTTTATTTTTTAATGCTAACTCAATGATCAATAGATATTTTTCATGTTAAAGTTACCACTTAAAACCATTGGATGATATTATGGTGTGAAAATTGAACATTTATAATGTCTACAATTTTTTATGGCTTTGCCTCCTAAATGGTCGTTACATTTTGTTAGTGCTTTTAAGATTACAGTTTCATGATTATATTAATGTCCTTAGCTATATTATGATGTTTGTTATGTATTGTGAGTTGTCTATAGGTGAAGCTGTGATACTATATTTGTTTATGTACGTGAAATTGTTATATTAGTTAAAGTTATGCCATTTTGAATTTTGCGGAGTATGATATGAAGTTTCTATGTCTGAAATTTTTTATCTAGAAAATTAATTATTATTTGAACAAAAAATGTCAAAAACAGCCAAAAGGATTTGTGGAGAGAACTAAATTTATAGAAAAATAAATTAAAATGAAAAGTAAAGAGAAAACATTGATTTATTGTTATTTTGCAAGTCCTACATCCGTCCACTTCGAGATTTTTATTGCAAAAACATTTATTTAAGAGTGTGACTTCCTACAAATCGATAATGATCCGTAAGCTAATAAGATAATTGACTTGAAGAGCAAAAGAGCCAAAAATGTCCTTTAAATTGAGCATTTGTCCTTCTATTTATAGTTGTAATCAAAAATCCTGAAATCTACCCAAAGACCTCTATCTCTTTCTCCACGTTGTAGACTATTTCTTTAAAAAAAAAGTGGAGGATAACTCAGCAATAATTAGGGATCGGTAATGATCCTAGGTGGGATCGACACCGATCCGTAAGTTTAATTAGGATCACTCTGATCTTCATATCTTAACTCGATCGTTAGTTAACTTTGTAGCCTAAGACGGGTTAGATCATCATCGATGTGCATTTCGGTCCTAACGATAGATCTATGGAAGAATACAGTTGCTGACTTCTAGTGCTCGTGAAGATTGGTGACAAGGAAACAAAACTTGAAGTAGGTTTTCAACATCTAAGAAAGTTGGAGGAGTAGAGGCCAATTTAGCTAAGTAATTTAGGATGGGTATAAATCCGATAGTATAATGGATTTTAGTCTCTTGTCTCTTGTGTTGATTTGATATTTTTCTTGTGATCTTCCTAGTACTTGGTTTCTAGACTCTAGGGAAATCTTTATGTGCTTTTTGTCCCAAAATTATGTCTAAGTTATTTCGCTTATCCAAACATAGTCGGGTCAAAAGGTTGGATAACACCTGTCCTCCAAATTATGTCTTGTTTCAAACTTGATGTGCTTTGAACCGAGTCAAATTAGGACCATTGTAAAGGATTCCACTTTATGCTCTGAATGTTCATTATCCTTCCTTTGAAATATTCATATGAAGAGTTATGTCTATAGCTAGTCATCGCGGCCCTTTTCCAGCATATGGCACTTTAAATCAAGAACATGGTTTCTGGTTTTTAGTTCGACTCAGTGATCCTGAACTAGTACCTTTTCCAGACCCTCCAACTTTGAATTTACATTTAGTCAAATTGAATATAATGTAGAGTTTTCACACGCACTCATTCATACATACACATACTCGTATTATCGAGCCCCCAAACAAACATACATACTTATAAGTCATTACAAATTCTTCTCAGAGTATTTTTTTTAACTTAAGATAAAGTACTAATCCGTACTGATCCCAAACTTTGACAGATTATAGGTTTTGGGCTTATGGAAAGTCGAGTTTGGATTTATATAACCTGTTTTCTTGTTTTTCCTCTTCATTTTGTTATTGTCGAATCAATCTCGTAAGTAGTCAGTAAAATCTCGAGAACTACCAAGTTCGCCCTTATCCGCCTTAAGCTGGTCCTCATTGAAGTCAATCCTTATTTATGGCCAACTAACTCGTTGCTTCTATCTTATCTTGACTCAAAATTTATCACTACCGATTTAAGAGCCTAAGTATGAGTTGGAACTTCTGCACCTAAAACCCAAATTTTCTCAAATAGTTTGTGCCTTGGCATATATTGGTTGTAATAGATTCACATGTGAGCTTGGATGGAGTTGAACCAGCTATGGACCGAATCGACCACCAATGAAAGCTAAATAGGACGATCAGCGATGGCAGTCACTTCAAACAATATCGTGGATTTTATTGTGAATTGCTGCATGATATTTGATATATGCATTGCATAACACTTCACATCATCGCACTAGCTTTCACATTAACAAGTATAATTGATTAACTATCTTATTATGATTATCTACTAAGTTTAATAGTTATGGGTATGAGAAGTTCAGAACTTTGTTCAATGATAATCGAAGGTCAACCACTTAAATTCATCAACTCAGATGCATAGTTGAGTTCAGCAGTGACTCCTTCTATACAACGCTCTTTGAATAACATATTGAACAAGCCAAAAATCCCTAAGTTTATCATCCTCTCCCTTAGGTTCCTCAAGCTCATCTCGAAATTTAGGTAAATATGGATACTCTTGATGATAATGCCTTACTTGATGATCTTATTAATTCCCTTGCTTCGAAAATTGATGAGTGGTTGTTATGTAGGATTTGTACAAAGCATGGGATCTCGTTTGACAATGTATTAGTTCACTCTCATCTTTAGAGTGAATATCAGCCATCTGAGAGATATGCCAATATATAATAGATACGTGTTCTTGGCAAGCTGTGTCCCCCCATTCAATCCTTGTATCCGCTAGATGTTACATTTCAGAAGATTAGTTCTAGCTTAATTGCGTCCAAACAACTATGCCTTTTTTCTAAAAAAATGATCTTCACCCAATACCTAAATTACGAGCCAAGCGTAAAAAAGATTCGATATATCTATATCTTCAAGCAGTAGAAAGGAAATCTTTCCTTTACATACGTAGAATTACCCAGGATTTGTAGCATTATAATTGGAGCTCGGAACAAGCCCAGCTAATTTATAAGAAAATGATTCTACATTTGTTGACTACATGGGTATGCATGGCGATGGATACGTAGATGTTAGTCCTAAACCTTCACCCTTAAATAAGTTTGAACCCCACTCTTGCTTGTTCATCTATTTTCTTAAACTACGCAGATGTTATTCCCTAGCCGAGTGGTGATACTCTCTCGGATGTTGTTAAGTTATTGACAGACATCCCGAAAGATAACGGGGAGGTCACAATTCTCATTACTAATGCCAACCTTTTGGCTACTTAATCAAAGTAGGTCATAGCAGTGGTCAGGTCTTAGAAGCTAAAGATAAAAAGGAAGAGGAAGGTAAGGGTAATATGCCCCCAATCCCCAGTTCTAGAAATGAGGAGTCTCAAGAAAATATTAATGATGGTAAGGAATTCGAGGATGATGATGATAATGGCCATAATGGCATTGAAATTGATCATGAGCCTTTGGTCGAGCAGTCTAAAGACGACTAGTGAATTGTTTGGAAGAAATGACTTATCGTGAAGCTGTCTATAGGAAAAACTTCAACATAGCATCCACCATCCACAGCGGCGGAGAAGAATTATTCCCCTCCACTACAGGCCTTCACCCAATCCTGAATGAAATTGGGACATATGATTTTGGAAATATGAGTCTTGATGGTCATGCTTCCCCCTTCAAATTAATGATCACATTTTCCTTCCAATATGGGAAAATACTTCTTTCAATTAGATTCTGGCACAAGGTCTATCGAGGGAACTTTAGGACACCAAGGGGCACACATGTGCACTGCACTATACCTATTCTACTCTTCAACTTGCCAAGACTAACATTTTCCATTCTTATTTACATATTCCATGGGACATTATTAAGCTTATGATCACTTGAATAGGATCATGTGGTCAATGGCCATGATCCTAGTCACATCCTTATGAAACTAGCAACAACTTAAGCTCTGTGTAACAACCCGGGTTTTCGGTCAATTACCTGTTATAATGAATAGTCAAATAAAATATAATAACTGGGGTAGTAATAAAATTGGATAAATCATGAGCTTGGTTATCCAACTTAATTATCGGGGAAAATCAGTGTTTTATACTTTGATGGTGGAATTTAATCACACTTTAGTGACTAAATTGAGGCATGGGTAATTAAATTACGAAATTTGAGCTAAAAAGTGTAATGCTGAATTTTGTGAGCAATTTGGTATTTGAAAGATTTAAAATATTAACAAATGTTTATATAAGTTGTAGTGTTGAAATAATAGAGTAAAAGTGTTCTTATATGGGAATTTTTGAGTTAAAACTATTTTATTATGATTTGATGACAATAATTGTAAATATTTGATTAATAAAATAATTATCGACATATTGGGTATAAAATGTGATATTGTGTAAACCATAAATGCTAAAGTTATTGTTGTAAATAATAAATATAAAAATGTGTATTTTGACATGTTTAATGATTTATTAAGTGAAAAATGTGTCATTTGTAATATTTGTTTTGTATGTGTTATAAAGATTTCACAAAATTAAGTAAAATGTTTAAATGTGTGTAACTTGTATAAATTTGTTGCAAAATTGTAAATTTTGTGAAAAATAAAAGTTTTAAGCTTTAAATTGTTTAATAGTGATGTTAACAAATTGATTTAATATTGTTGAGGTTAAACCATGACGATTGTTGAAATTATACTGTAAAACTTGGTGAAAATCATGGTTTTATGGACTAATAACATATTAACATGGCCTAATAGCTTCAATTGGTGGTTAAATAGGGAACATGGGCTTGCAAATCATCTTAATGGGCCTAGCTACCTTACTAAATTAAGGTAAATATCCGGAGGAAGGAAGGTAATGTACATTCCTTCTCCTTCCTTCTCCTTTTCCTAAAAGCACCAGTAAAGAGAAAAATTAGAAAATTCATTTCTATTAACTTTCTAGCCTCAAATCCACTTGCAAACTTTAGAATTTAGTGTCTAATATCTCTCTAATAGCAGTCAATTCACTTTATACTCAAAATCTAATCCAATTTCTTATGATTTTGTTGAAAAAACGTTTTTATAGTGAAGTTGTTTTTGCATGTATATGCAGTTGCCTCTACAGGGAAGAAGCAGCCTACTTGTAACGACATGTCATTTCGACTGCTCGAAGTCAGTAATTAAACCAACTCGGAATGTTCAAAACGACAACTCATTATTGGCTTAACGGGTTTAACAGAATTTACACAGAATCACACAGTACACAATAATTGCAGTGGAATAAATTTTATATAAATATCAGAGTCTACAAAATATTTATGTAGCGATAGATTCAATATATGTATACATAAGTTTTAAAAGAATAAAATTTTACACTTTTGTTGGGCCTTGCGCGCGAGTATGCGTCTTCACGTTCCTCTCCAGTTTTTCGAGCTGAATACTTCTAAAATCTGCGTCACTCGTATCTGACCCGAGCGTTCCATGCAAAAACACAAAACACTCGTGCCAGCATTAATCTTTATTCAAGTAAAACAATTTCAATAAAATTGAAATAAAATAGGTAATCCTAAAATATAATTTATTTAATTTTCTGGTTCATGCTAACATCAAAACAAGACGGTATGGAACAATAACCAATGAAAATGCTTTAGTTCATTGGCACATGCGGTGTTATAATTGCAGTTTAAATCAAGTTCCAAGTTTGCCAACTAGGATGGCAATCAAAATTGAAATAAATCAAGGCAGCATAATATGTCTTCATTCTATGAATAAATTCTGGGAATATGGTTAAACAAGGAAACAGTGTCATAAGCATTTCACTGAAGCAAATCATACATTCTAACACAACAACCCAGGTGAACACAATTGCTACTTTCAGGTTTTTAATTTTTTTATAAAATACACACACACACACACACACACACACACATATATATATATATATATATATATATATATATATATATATATATATATATATATTCCACAACTACAAATGACCAGATGTGTGTATTTTCTCATGCAACACAAAATGTATGTTAAGGTTATGGCACTAATTATTGCATGGTAACTGTCCAGTGACACCATTCTCAGCCCAAACACATCATATGATATAACCAAATGAGTGAACATACATGAAGTATCAGGTTTCATATGGTAAATTTTATAGCCAATATGGATATTTAATCCAAGCAATATGCAAGTCCAAGTGCTCAAGGATACACGACACAAATCAAAACCAACGTGAAAAAGGAACATATGCAGATGCTTAGATAATGCACAAATTTATATACCTAGAGAATATGTGTTTCAGTTTCCAGCAAAACATGGATGGTAGCAGTTTCTTCCCTTTTGTTTAACCAAAGTAAACATGTATTTGCATGAGTTCAAATGCTCTCTTATCAAAGTAATATGAAATCAAAGAACATATGTATTTCCAGATTTTCAATTTTGTATGAATTTTAGGGTGCCTACAAGACAAGGCCAAGCTTAGGTTCTAGGTTCAGGCTTTTAAGTTTCCAACGAATAACAATAGGCGAACAACTCACAATGATGTTCCCTTTTTTTTAAAAACAACTACTATTTTATCCCAGATCAGATTGATGTCATAAACTTGAACAAAGTCTAATCATAAGACGAACTTACAATCGGTCATCGGTGTAGAAATGGGACTCGACAATCATTTGGGCGGTGCACACACTCGATAAAACTGTAAACTTTTATTTCATTTAAAATCATGTATTGTATTTATTTCAGTCTTCCACTGCATTATAAAAGTCTATTTGTAAAACTCCTGATTTTTATGTATGAAATTCTACTGTGATATGTTGATTATTTCTGTCTGTGATTTTGAATGTTTATTTTATGTTAAACCCTATAAGCCAAATAATGATTCGCCATTTTGAGCGTCTAGAGTCGGTTTAAAAACTGATTCGAGATGTAAAAATAGCGGGTCGTTACACTTCTTCAAGCCTAAAGAGCTCCGATTCGGTGCTATAATCATCTATCTTTGTTGCAAATTTATCTCAGGTGAGTGTTTATTCACAACTTCTAGTCAAAATAGAGTTTTTTTAGATTTTAAGAGATCTGAGCATGCATCGTTCAATTTCCTGTAGCTTTCTATTGAATTTTCCTTTTTGTGCAAACATAGCTAAAGTTATACTTTGTGATGATGTACCTTGGTCTATGATATTAGATTCGACCCATTTTTGTTTCTATTGGTAGATAATCTTGTTGTTATCATACCTGCAAATTTCTAGGCAATTCCAAGTAGTTTAACCTTGTCAAACGAATGCTAGAAGTAGTGGCCTGGGAGAGAAATAACAAAAGAAGAAATCACGTGCTCTAGGATGACAAGGGGTCGACCTACCCCCTCAGAGGGGTCGACCGGGCGGTCGACCGCCCCTGAGGAGGGGTTGACCGGGTGGTCGACCATCCCTGAGGAAGGGGTCGACCGCTTGTCATTCCCCTGGGCAGTAAAGCTGGCAGGCTTGAAGCCTGCAAGCCTGAGATGTTGTGCATTGTTTAGTTTGGGTTCCTAGGAAATATTAGCCTTTTAGGATGAGGTTTTCATGAGTTTTAGCTGAAGTATAAGCTTAGATAACTGTGCTAATTATCAACCAAATCTAAACTTCGGATTTTGGTAGTAATTATTAATGTAGTGGAGAATTTTATGATGGTTTTTGATGAGATTTGAGTGCACCATGCATGTTTCTAACTAGTTTTCCAGTATATGCACAAATATCGGTTTCACTATAGTTTTGAGGCAAAATGGATTTTATATTTTTAGGTTTAGCACTAATCGGCCTCAGAAGAATAGTAAAAGCTATTTTCACACACACACATTTATACATAAGAATTTCAAAAGGAAAATAATAAATTTTGGAAAATCAATTTAGTAACTTGCTTTGAGAAAAAATCGAGTATTTTATATATAAAAAAGCACATTTTTCTGCATCCTTTGAGATGACGTTACAGATACTAAACCACGTGGTATGGGACATAGTGTATATGAAATTGGTTAATTTGTTGTTTCGTCTGATTGAAGCTATTAAGTTGAGAATTTAGATCTGATGATTTATGTGATTTGATTTTCTTGAGTTTTCTAGTACGAAATTAACGTACAACTAGTAAAACAAACAATGAGAATGTGTGGTATTGGACGCGCTATTGCCACTATTTGGGTTATTGATTGTGAGTCGGTGACACATTTTAGGGGGATAAGCCAGTACTTGCTTTACGGGAAGAGGAGACTCGAGGGAATCACGTATACGTATTCACTTGATTGAAGTGGTCAAGTTGCACTCGGCCACAGGGTCGCAGTGATGGGTGCCTGATTGGGATACGTATAAGTAATTTGCTAGGCTCGACGTGGGCCATATTTAAGCTCAAAGTGGGCAATAGCTCGAAGTGGGCTATATCATGATGGCACGTACACATTACTTGTGATGATTTCATTTTATGATTGGTGTTTGATGATTTAATTTCATCGGGATGATCATTTATTTACGAAATGCATTTGAGATTCTTATCAATTTATTTTCATAATTTATACGATTTGGAGTGAAGTACACCTTCGATTGATGCTTTACCCGCATGAGATTTATATGATTATTTCAGGAATTTCGACCTGTATGACCATCTTATTGTTTGTGGTTAATGTTGTACCTAGTCTGGGGATTAGTACAAGGGGCTAAGGTGTTCCATTACACCGAAACATGTCAGTCTAAATCAATTACTTTTACATCTTTGCACTTACAATTCTTGGAGCAAAAGAGTTGTATTTTTCATACTCATTTATTCTTATACTTGTTATTACTCGCTGTTGACAAGATTGACCCGTGTGTGTTAATGCTTGGGTCAGCCTGAGCTTTTCCAGGTACTTCATGATGTTGTAGATACCTTTCGCTTCTACTTGGATCATCTAGTTTTGGGCTATCTTGTGTAGCTGTTTTGTGTAGATAGATGTTATGATCCATGTATTCTGATTTGTATTATCTTCATTCTGGACTCATGACGTATCTATTGTGGTTAAATACCATGTTTTGTTAAACTACTCATTGATACGTATCTGTATATGATGCTGGGTGATCTATTATGTGATGTTTGTCTTATTAGTTATTCGTATTTGTTCTGAATTGCTTCCTAACTACCATAGTTTTGTATATGTTAGAGATTAAGAGTGTCGATCCACGTAAAAAAATAGATTGAGCATTTTATCGACAGTCTTGATGTTTAATTGATACAAGACTCGTGGATGGTCGCTCCCAACAAGCCCTATTTTCTTCTTTAATAGATAAGATCACCTAGTGATGCTCTTTATTAAGGTGGGTCTCGGGGTGGGGCGTCACACTCTGGCCATCGATAGATTAAAAGAGGGATAACTGCGACAATAGCTACCAATCTCGTGAATCCTCCTCAAAGTATAAGTAAAAATCTAGCACTCCTCTCGGGAAGGTAGACAAATCCCATAGTGTCTATAGTGACGACAATTAGTTTCTCATGCTCCCATAGCTGCTCCCGTACTCATCCAGTCTATAGGATCACTTGACACTCATCGATCTTTGAGTCATAGATCATCTCCGAAACCTCTGATTTATCCATTTATATGGACAATAAAAGACCAATTGGGCCTTCAGTCGCATCCATATAACAATCTACCAATGCCCTATCTCGCATGAATGAGCTCAAAACCCGTTTCCTTGATATCTACTGTGACGGCCCACCCCGCACCAACCGACATTTACTCCAAAAGTGCGCTGTACACGTGTCCAGTTAGCACGGAACGGGTCGCCAGAAGGAAAAGGAAGAAGGAAATGAACATACAAAGAACCTGTAGAATGTCTCACAGCGCATAGAACAAAATATAATAGTAACATACTTGACATAAACAGGAGAGACAGTGCATAAGCTGAAAATCAGAACTAAACATCATAGCAGCGGAAATCCAAAATACAGCTTATTACAACTTTCAAACTGTCTCAAAGCAAAGGTAAGATAAATGAGGTACACTACTAATGCCCAAGTAGCGACCATCAACGACACAGGGAGAATGTGTATATATATATATCATACGTGGAAGCCTCATGCCCGCCTCCGATTCAGCTACTCGCGCATCACCAGCTAACCTGTCTCTAGTCTGCTCGTGTGAGCACCCAGAGTAATAAGAGGAGACATAAAACTCTGGGTCAGACATAAAGCCTGGTATGAGCGATAAGCATCTAAAGTGAACAATAACAGGTAGACTAAAACATACCTGAACCTGGACCTGCAACCAAAGAGTTAGCACTACATACTGTACGACACTCTAAGGTATCATATCAATCAATATAAAGATACGGAGGTGGGGGAGGTGTGCATGTCATAATGATAGCAAACAATCAAGCATAGAATCCATCCTCACATCTCTCACTCAGTGCGTAAAGCATACGATATTCACCACTTCGATCACCCAACATACCTTGCTACGATCACTCTGCCCCATGAAGTCATAAATGGCTTCACTACACTGATAACGTAGCCACTAATCATTTGCTATGTCCACTTTGCCCCATGGAGTCACAAGAACCCCACTGCACTGGCTCATAGCCTTACTAATCCTTACTATGTCCACTTGCCCCATGGAGTTATTCACCCCATCTGCGCTGGCTCATAGTCTTACTACGCATCACCTTGCCCCTCAGGTCACAATGACCCTACTGCACTGATAACGTAGTCTTGCTACCATCACCTTGCCCCTCAGGTCACAATGACCCTACTGCACTGATAAGTAGCCCATCATTCATTCTTAGTGGTGAATCGAAGTTATGAACGTCGACAACTCCTTAGCACACGTCCCGCAGCAAAGTCCAACCATGAAGTGAACTCATTGGTTCCAACTGGTTCCGGGACCCTGAGTTCTAACTTCCATTTGAACTACCTTTGCATCTCGGGTTATTGGTCGTCACCATCGGATCGCATCGGGTTGGCCTTCATTTCTCCTCTTCGTTTTGCTTCAAGTCGCCATCGTCAACTTCTCGGTTCGGATCGTGATCATCACCCCCGCTCGGGTCGGATCGCGACTCGCGGATCGTTCATGGTGTCAACTCGTGCTCCTCCCACTGGATCGGGTCATGCTCTTCAGATCGGGTCGGATCGTGAATACCCCTTGGTTCGGATCGTTCCACCTTGCTGAGATCGTGACGTGTTCCTTCAGGCGGATCGTGACACCCAGGCTGGAACGGATCGTGGAAGATAGGGGCGGGTCGGGTCGTAATGCTTATTCGCGATCCGGATCGGAGTACTTCAGTTTGGGCACGGCGCTGCATCGATTCGTCTCGTGGGCCTTGCGCAGGTGGTTCGGTTCGGAGGGAATGACTCGACTCGTGGGGATGTCCCACGATCCCATAGGGCGATCCGATCGTCCCTCAATCCCATATGCGATCCGAATCCCTGCACCTTGTCCAGCGAGCTGTTTACGCCATTCGACGGCGTTTTCGACCATTCTAACTATTCTAATCAATCACAAAGCACACCATACAGTCATAGCAACATACATAATCAACCAAAAACATCAAAACATCAATATGATAAGTAGAAATGGATCAAACATACCCAAAATCCCATATTTTCCCCTTAAGCATGTCTAGGTGAAACTAATGATAGGATTAACAAAACTTAACCAAATTAACCCAAATTCATATCAGAGGTCTAAAACATCATTCCGAATTTTATAAACATTTTTCCAGAATTTTATCATGTTTAAATTCGCTAATTAACACTAATCACCCCTAATTAGGCATAATTAGTGCAAAACTATGCAAATCACTCACCTTAGCCACAAAATATACTAAGATCTGAAATAAATCTCTGATTTGATGTGAATCTTAATGCCAAACAGCAGCTCCTTAGTTGCTTTGGTGAAGATCTTCCTTGATTAGGGGTTGCTAAACCAAATCCTTGATCAAAAGATGATTTGGAGGTGATTTAGAGGTTGGAGGCCATTTTTAGGGATCCTTGGTGATAAGTGGAGGCTAGAAAACTGAAATGGAATGATTCTCCATCTCATTTCAGCCCTCCCATAACCCTAATCCCGAAATGGGTTATGGGCCTACTCACTAATCACCCGATTTGGCCCGGTTAAGCAGTTTTTCACCCTCCAAACCTTGTTTCAGCCATATCTCCCAAACGGTAAGTCCGTTTGGCCATTATGACCACTCTACGGAAAGAGAAACTATCAAACGAATCAAATGGAAGTGGTTTCAGGTCAAAATTCCTTTCCAATCAAAAGTTATGGCCAAAACAGTACCAACTAGGGGTAAAATGGTCATTTAAAAATCGACAAAAATCATAGGCATGGGAAATAACTCTAATAGATGTTTCCCAAAGTTACATGACCATACGACTTCATACGGGAAAGAAATAAATATTCTACAATCCTATGATGTGTAGAATACGGGTCGTTACACTCTTCCCCCCTTAAGAAATTTCGCCCCCGAAATTCCCTAATCAAAATACATACAAAGGCTCCCGCATGCCTATCAACCATAAAACAACCATCAAACATGCAAAACAAGCAAAACAAGTCTACCCTAGCATGCGGAAAACTAAATCGCAAAGTAAATCTTACCAGGCAAAGAGTTCTGGATGTGCCTTCCCAATGCTCTCCTCTGTCTCCCAAGTACAATCATTCTCGTCCTCGCCCCACTGAACCTTGACTAGCTTCACCGACTTCCTTCGAAGTTGCTTTGTATCGTGCCCCACAATACGAATCGGCTTGCGGGTCCCAACCGCCTCGGGTACTACTTCAAAGTCCTCTAACTGATCAGGTGAAATAGTCACATCTGAGTCGTGAACGAACTTCCTTAGTTGGGAAACATGAAACACATTGTGAACTCGCGCCATTTTCTCTGGTAAGCCAACTCTATAGGCCAAATTCCCGACTAGTTCAAGAACGGGGAACGGGCCAACAAATCTTGGTGCCAACTTGCCTCTCCTGCCAAATCGTATCACGCTCTTCAACGGAGAGATTTTAACAAACATCAAGTCACCAACGGAAAATTTCAAGTCTCTTCTCCTCTTACCAGCATAGCTTTTCTGTCTATCTTGGGCAGCTTTCATTCGTTGCTGAATGATCTTAACCTTATCTGAAGTTTCTCTCACCACATCTGGTCCAAGCACAAACTTCTCGCCAGTTTCTATCCAACATGATGGTGAGTTGCATGGTCTTCCGTACAAAGCTTCATATGGAGCCATACCGATACTGGATTGGTAGCTATTATTATATGCAAACTCTACTAGATGCAAATGGTCATCCCATGATCCACCAAAATCCAATATACAAGCTCTCAAGAGATCTTCCAATATACGATTCACCCTCTCCGTCTGACCATCGGTCTGAGAATGATATGCGGTACTGAGATGTAACCCTGACCCTAGAGCCTCTTGTAAGCTCTTCCAAAACCCACTAGTGAACAACGGGTCTCGGTCACTCACAATGCTTTTGGGTACTCCATGAAATCTCACTACCCACTTCATATACAATCCTGCCAACTTGGCTGCCGTTCTGGTCGATTTGACGGGTATAAATCTTGCGCTCTTAGTCAATCGATCCACAATTACCCAAATGCTATCATATCCCGATCTAGTCCTTGGTAACCCATCGATGAAATCCATCGAGACTTGCTCCCATTTCCATTCAGGAATTTCTAATGGTTGCAACAACCCACTAGGTTTCTTTTTCTCGGCTTTAACTAGCTGGCAATTCATGCATTTGGATATAAACTTCCCAACGTCTCCTTTCATCCCTTCCCAGTAGTAAGTCTGTCTCATGTCTCGATACATCTTATTACCACCGGGGTGTATAGTCAGTTTTGAGTGATGACATTCTCTAAGCACTTCATCTCTCAATCCATTCACGTTGGGCACAACTAGTCTTCCATTCTTCCGAAGCCATCCATCTCGATCAAGCCCATACACATTCATCTCCTCATCGATACCCATCTCTAACTTGGAGATGATTTCTAATAGATTAGGATCGTCCCTCTGACTAGAACCAATCCGCTCTATCAAAGTGGGTCTGATCGTCAAACTAGCTAGCATAACTGGATCCAATTCGCACCTTGGTCTGAAATCAAACCCCGCGATATACTCCAGTTGCTTCCACTCAAGAAACATTGCCCCTAAGCTGGCATGTCTCCTACTCAAGGCATCGGCTACCGCATTACCTTTCCCAGGTGTGTATGCGATATCAAAATCATACGAAGCCAAGAACTCTAACCATCTCTGCTGACGGAGATTCAGATCTTTCTGAGAGAAGAGATACTTTAACGATTTATGATCGGTAAACAACTCAAATCTTTCTCCCAAGAGATAGTGTCTCCACATCTTCAGCGCAAATACAATCGCTGCCAATTCCAAGTCATGGGTAGGATACTTCTTCTCATGTGGCTTTAGCTGTCGACTAGCATAAGCTACAACCCTACCTCCTTGCATCAATACTGCACCCAGTCCGGTACCACAAGCATCCGTGTATACCGTCATCTCTTCATTCCCTTTAGGAATGACTAACAATGGCGCACGTGTCAACTTCTCCTTTAGACTCTTGAAGGCATCCTCACACACTCCGTCCCAGACGAAGGACTGATTCTTCTTAGTCAACTGAGTCAACGGTGCTGCTATCTTGGAGAAGTCCTGGATAAACTTACGATAATATCCAGCTAATCCCAAGAAACTTCTTACGTCTGTTGCATTCTTGGGCGTAGGCCAATCCTGTACCGTAGCCACCTTCGCAGGGTCCACGGCAATACCACACTCTGAAACAACATGACCCAAGAATCTTACTTCCCTTCTCCAAAAATGACACTTAGAGAATTTCGCTTTCAATTGGTGTTTCCTCAACACCTCCATCACTATCCTCAAGTGCCCCTTGTGTTCCTCCTCTGTCCTTGGATAAACAAGGATATCATCCACGAACACAAGAACAAACTTATTCAACTGATCTCTGAATACTCGATTCATAAGATCCACAAAATAGGCTGGTGCATTGGTTAACCCAAACGGCATGACCAACCACCCATAAAATCCAGACGGCGTCCTAAATGCCGTTTTCGGAACACTCTCATCCGCTACTCGAAGCTGATGAAATCCTGTCGCGAGGTCCAACTGGGAGAACACTCTTGCTCCTTCCAGTTGATCAAACAAATCATCTATCCGCGGTAGAGGATACTTATTCTTCCTCGTCACCTTATTCAACTCGCGATAGTCCACACACAAACGAAGGGAACCATCTGCCTTAGTGGCAAACACAACTGGTGCTCCCCACTCGGAGACACTCTTTCTAATCAATCCCTTCTTCAAAAGATTGCTGACTTGCACCCCGAGCTCTCGCTGCTCCCTTGGTGCCATACGACGAAGTGGCATCACTATAGGTCTGGCATCTTTCACTAAATCAATACGGAACTCAATCTCTCGGTGTGGTGGAAGCCCGGTCACCTCCTCGAAGATGTCCGGATACTGGCCAACCACGGGCACATCTGACAACCCATCCTACGGGATGTCGAGGGAATTTACAAAACTAGCCATAACCCCATCACTAGGTAGACTACCAAACACTACCCTCCGCCCATCATCCGCCCTCACTGTCACCAAAAAGCCCTCACAGTCTACCACCACCCCGTATCTTTGGAGCCAATCGACTCCCAATATAATGCCATACCCAGTAAAGCCCAAAACAAAGCAATCACATACAAACATACATCCATGACTCGATAAGACCAAATTCCTGCAAATCATACTAAGGCTAGTCGAACCACCAATCGGGTTCGTCACAACCAATGGTCTATCGACTATCTCGGGTTCCAGTCCCAACCTATCTACCAGGTCACTAGATATGAAGGAACGGGAAGCCCCAGTATCAAACAAAACTCGAACTGGTACATCATAAATAGAAAGCATACCTTGAATAACAACATTCTTTCCTTTCTCCGCCGCAGTTGGGGCATTCGACGAAGAAGGAACAGCATCAAGAGCATACGCTTTCACAATCTGCTTCTCCTTAAGAGGTTGCGGACACTTGTCCTTCTGATGTCCCACTTGACCACAGTTGTAGCACTTCCTTTCTGCTGGCTTGGCCCGACATTCTTTAGCATAATGGCCCTTCTTTCCACAGCTGAAGCACTCAACGTCCTTCTTACTCTTTTTCTGGCCACCCTTAGATTGGTCCTGCTTCCTCTTATTCTGAGAGTTATTCTTGCCTCCACCGTCTGCTTGCGGCTTTGGCCCTTCTGCAGATGCAACCTCAGTCTTTGACTTAGGGTAAAGACTCTCTGATCTCAAAGCTTTCCCCACGATCGATTCAAAAGTCTCATCGATGTGGTTGATAAGCCTTTCCCCCAAGTACCCATCCAACCCAGTAATGAACTTCTCATTCTTCTTCTCAGGAGTATCAATAAGAGACAGTCCATACTTCGACAAGGTGTCGAACTCAGCAATATAATCAGAAACTGCCCTGCCACCCTGCTTGAGTTCCAAGAACCTCTTGAACAACACTAACTTCTGGGCAGCTGGAATGAACTTCTCGCTAAAGCGAGCCTTGAACTGAACCCAAGCAACCTGGTCCTCTGGAGTAGCTGTTCTGATAGCATTCCACCAATTCATCGCTCGCCCTTGCAGCTGACGAGACGCTAGCCTTCTCTTCATCGCATCCTCAAGACCCAATTCATCAAAGATACGATCACAACTATCCATCCAATCTTGAACATCTGTGGCCGACTCCGTTCCGTGGAACGGCTTCCCACCAAGATTAGTGTAATCTTTGCACAACTTGGCGAAATCGACCCTAGGCGCCTGCACTACTGGGCCAACACCAACTCCGGGATTGGGAACTGCCCCTTGCACTTCTCTAAGCATGTCTCTCATGAGGTTGGTAAACATCGCCCTCATGTCAGCGGCATTCCCATTATTGGCCCCTCTACCGGTACCTCTAACATGTCGGCTCATCGTCAATATGTAAAAGGGAAACGATTAACGACCCCATAGTGGTACTAGTGCAGTGCAACTTCATTCTTATACTACTAATAGTATATATATACATAGCTTTTGAAAACCAAAGTAATCACAAATACACGCTCTCATATACGTACTAACTCTCCCTAGTGTCTTTGCCTAGGTTAACTACTCAACCTAGAGCTCTGATACCAAGTGTGACGGCCCGCCCCGCCCCAACCGACATTTACTCCAAAAGTGCGCTGTACACGTGTCCAGTTAGCACGGAACGGGTCGCCAGAAGGAAAAGGAAGAAGGAAATGAACATACAAAGAACCTGTAGAATGTCTCACAGCGCATAGAACAAAATATAATAGTAACATACTTGACATAAACAGGAGAGACAGTGCATAAGCTGAAAATCAGAACTAAACATCATAGCAGCGGAAATCCAAAATACAGCTTATTACAACTTTCAAACTGTCTCAAAGCAAAGGTAAGATAAATGAGGTACACTACTAATGCCCAAGTAGCGACCATCAACGACACAGGGAGAATGTGTATATATATATATATATCATATGTGGAAGCCTCCTGCCCGCCTCCGAATCTGCTACTCGCGCATCACCAGCTAACCTGTCTCTAGTCTTCTCATGTGAGCACCCAGAGTAATAAGAGGAGACATAAAACTCTGGGTCAGACATAAAGCCTGGTATGAGCGATAAGCATCTAAAGTAAACAATAACAGGTAGACTAAAACATACCTGAACCTGGACCTGCAACCAAAGAGTTAGCACTACATACTGTACGACACTCTAAGGTATCATATCAATCAATATAAAGATACGAAGGTGGGGGAGGTGTGCATGTCATAATGATAGCAAACAATCAAGCATAGAATCCATCCTCACATCTCTCACTCAGTGCGTAAAGCATACGATATTCACCACTTCGATCACCCAACATACCTTGCTACGATCACTCTGCCCCATGAAGTCATAAATGGCTTCACTGCACTGATAACGTAGCCACTAATCATTTGCTATGTCCACTTTGCCCCATGGAGTCACAAGAACCCCACTGCACTGGCTCATAGCCTTACTAATCCTTACTATGTCCACTTGCCCCATGGAGTTATTCACCCCATCTGCGCTGGCTCATAGTCTTACTACGCATCACCTTGCCCCTCATGTCACAATGACCCTACTGCACTGATAACGTAGTCTTGCTACCATCACCTTGCCCCTCAGGTCACAATGACCCTACTGCACTGATAAGTAGCCCATCATTCATTCTTAGTGGTGAATCGAAGTTATGAACGTCGACAACTCCTTAGCACACGTCCCGCAGCAAAGTCCAACCATGAAGTGAACTCATTGGTTGCCAACTAGTTCCGGGACCCTGAGTTCTAACTTCCATTTGAACTACCTTTGCATCTCGGGTTATTGGTCGTCACCATCGGATCGCATCGGGTTGGCCTTCATTTCTCCTCTTCGTTTTGCTTCAAGTCGCCATCGTCAACTTCTCGGTTCGGATCGTGATCATCACCCCCGCTCGGGTCGGATCGCGACTCGCGGATCGTTCATGGTGTCAACTCGTGCTCCTCCCACTGGATCGGGTCGTGCTCTTCAGATCGGGTCGGATCGTGAATACCCCTTGGTTCGGATCGTGCCACCTTGCTGAGATCGTGACGTGTTCCTTCAGGCGGATCGTGACACCCAGGCTGGAACGGATCGTGGAAGATAGGGGCGGGTCGGGTCGTAATGCTTATTCGCGATCCGGATCGGAGTACTTCAGTTTGGGCACGGCGCTGCATCGATTCGTCTCGTGGGCCTTGCGCAGGTGGTTCGGTTCGGAGGGAATGACTCGACTCGTGGGGATGTCCCACGATCCCATAGGGCGATCCGATCGTCCCTCAATCCCCTATGCGATTCGAATCCCTGCACCTTGTCCAGCGAGCTGTTTACGCCATTCGACGGCGTTTTCGACCATTCTAACTATTCTAATCAATCACAAAGCACACCATACAGTCATAGAAACATACATAATCAACCACAAACATCAATATGATAAATAGAAATGGATCAAACATACCCAAAATCCCATATTTTCCCCTTAAGCATGTCTAGGTGAAACTAATGATAGGATTAACAAAACTTAACTAAATTAACCCAAATTCATATCAGAGGTCTAAAACATCATTCCGAATTTTATAAACTTTTTCCAGAATTTTATCATGTTTAAATTCGCTAATTAACACTAATCACCCCTAATTAGCCATAATTAGTGCAAAAGTATGCAAATCACTCACCTTAGCCACAAAATATACTAAGATCTGAAATAAATCTCTGATTTGATGTGAATCTTAATGCCAAACAGCAGCTCCTTAGTTGCTTTGGTGAAGATCTTCCTTGATTAGGGGTTGCTAAACCAAATCCTTGACCAAAAGATGATTTGGAGGTGATTTAGAGGTTGGAGGCCATTTTTAGGGATCCTTGGTGATAAGTGGAGGCTAGAAAACTGAAATGGAACGATTCTCCATCTCATTTCAGCCCTCCCATAACCCTAATCCCGAAATAGGTTATGGGCCTACTCACTAATCACCCGATTTGGCCCGGTTAAGCAGTTTTTCACCCTCCAAACCTTGTTTCAGCCATATCTCCCAAACGGTAAGTCCGTTTGGCCACTATGACCACTTTACGGAAAGAGAAACTATCAAACGAATCAAATGGAAGTGGTTTCAGGTCAAAATTCCTTTCCAATCAAAAGTTATGGCCAAAACAGTACCAACTAGGGGTAAAATGGTCATTTAAAAATCGACAAAAATCATAGGCATGGGAAATAACTCTAATAGATGTTTCCCAAAGTTACATGACCATACGACTTCATACGGGAAAGAAATAAATATTCTACAATCCTATGATGTGTAGAATACGGGTCGTTACATCTACCTTGATGGAATGACGTTAGTTCCAAATATTAAGGAGATTCTTAAAGGCATAAAAGAAAGTGCGATATATTATATGTCAAACTCCTATGACCACTATGATATTAGAGATAATTGACGATCCAAATCTAAAATACGTCAAGGAAAAGGCAAGCTGAAATTGATAACTTAAAGATAATGGCATTCCAAGACAGGGAATCCCTCGCCTATCGATGTCGAGATTACCCAATTAAAGTATTCATTGGTCGAGGCGGAGAAAAATGGCAGATATTCTACCAAAGCACTTAAGCATGCATAGAAGGAGCACCATACTCGGACTAAGACCATACATTATACGAGTCACCCATTGGCGCTAAATGGATGCCCTGGTGAAGGGAAAAGGCAAACTAATGGTACGAGTGAAGAAATTTATGGAAGAGATTGTAATAGAAAAAAGAAAGAAAAAGATGGTGCTTTTTTGGAAGATTATGAGTACGATGAGCAAATCATTCGTCCCCACAACGATTTAGAGATGAGGCCATAAATTAAGCTATAAACATTGATATTCTTATTCAAGATGCAAGGGAAACTGATCGAAGGGAGATAAAAACGAATTTGACCCTCTCATGTATTCTATAATGCGAATTCCCTCAAATGTCATGATTGACGTGGCTAGGAGAAGGTTATCCTTATGCCTTGGTTGAAACATGAGAATATATAGTAGAGAAGTAGAGAAATTTCTTGGGCTATCATAATAAAACATGGTGAATCTAGTGAATGATCCAGTTTGACTACTCAAGATTCTCTTGCCATTCGTACTCCTAAACCTTCGTAACCTCTGCTTTTGACATTGACATCACATATGATCTTGATAAGTATGAATAGCTCAAGCATACCAGTCATTGCCTATCATGGAGGGTAACTTTTAATAGTACTCAAATTGACATAAGCACTATATATGATAAAGATATTCCACAAACCTCTCACATATTTGACAAGGTATTAGTGGCATGCATAAATGCTATTAATATTTCCTTTCATGTTTCCCAAATTGCAGGTCATCTTGCAATAGTCAATCTTCCAAGAAATGCTATTAATATTACGATTAAACATTTTTTACTTAAATAAGTGAAGTAACAAACTAGTGTAAGTAACAAACACAACTTTGAATATTGTATAAATGTTACGAACACTAGGTCTTTCATTTTTTCCAATAGATTCTACTCTTTTATTGATACCAGGAAGCTAATAGGTGCAAGATACTACTGGCATTAAATTTAGGCTAATTTATATCTCATTTTAGCCAAATTTTCTTACAAAACTTGAAGGAAAAAACAATATTTTTTAAGAACTGCATGTTGACATAAATCTCCAAATACTACTGACAGACCTAGTATAATAAACAAACAAAAGCATAAAGAATTAAAGAAAACGAATTGAAATGATGAATGAAATATAAGAAAAATAAATATTGGTTTCATTCAAAAAGCTTAGAATTTAAGGTTAAAGAATGAAAAAAATATATTGCCTGTTAAATTGGTGTCTACTCCAGCAAGTATCTTGAGAAATCCTTTAGAAACTGTAAATAAGTGAGCGAAAATCTTTCTCTCTGCAACGTGGTCGATTAATTGTTTAGGCCAGTTAAACAAGACAAAGACTATGAACAAAATTGTTAAATCTATCAAGTGCTCACCTTCAATTCCCTCTAGAGATAAGGCAGGTGTTTCATCATTGCTTTTACCAAAAAAAAAATTTCTTTCCTTGCATGCTCTTTGTGTTCTTTTTCTTTGTTTCTGAACAGCAACAACCATATTATACTAAAACAATTGCAAGTTCTTGTTGTGATCTTATTGACTTTGAGAGCATCAAATCCATACCGAGCTCGCCTTCTGAACACACATCCTGTACCCACGTAATTGGTCCTTGGATTCCGTCCAAACCTTTCATGTTAATCTGTACAATAAAAAATGTTCTTGGAAGTTGAGAACATAAAGATGAAAAGGAATGAGATAATGAAATCTTTATTTTATCATGCTTACATCAAAAAGCACAACGTTTCGGTTTGCATATCCATCATGTCTTTCAATACCATCAAAGCTCTGAGGGAATTGGACATAACAGACTTGTTTATAGTATTACCATACAGAAAGTTAAATGGTTAAGAGGGAAAACATGATACAACAATTGGGTTTATGATCATAAGTTTCAACACATATCAAAAGCAACTGCCAAAATGTCAAAGATGATTTTATACATTGGAAGTCATGGAATTTTAGAACATGGCTGGATTGCACCTAAACTTAAATATGTGCTTCATGCTATTTTATTGTAAGATCTTGACAACATGATTCATTAAGACATAGAGACAAATATAATCATACATAGAGTTTATCGATTACACAAACAACAGTTATGTTTATATTATTTAGGGCAGCATAAAATGCTCTACAAAATCTGATTCTACGAATGCATGCAATGCTTTCCAAAAACAAACTTCTGTTGAAAATGTCGTAGATTTAAACAAATAATCGATAATTACTTAATAAAAACTTGACATAAACTATTGGTCTAATGAGTGGAATCCATATCATACACAAATGATGCAGATGCTACACTTGCCTACTTAAGCAAAGGCATGTTCATTTGAACTGAAGAAATAAATATACAGAGAGCAATTTATTGCTTTTGCATTTATCAATCCAAGTCAAGGCCACATCTTGTTTGGTAACTTTGTTTCACACTTCTTACGGTTAATAACTTGACATGTCTAACCCCTTCCTTATTGTATCATAATGTAGTCAATAAGTGCATTCGTTAATAGTTAATCCAGAATATATCAACTGTAGGAAATAACTTTTATATGCATACCGTATTTTGCGAGACAGTTGATAAATCCCAGTTCCTGCCATAGCCACGTTAACGCTGAATAGATTCCAGTTTTTGTGGAGGAAAAAACATATTATAAAAGGCACATTGAACTGAATTTTCCATCTATTACAATATGTTTCTGTTAAGAAATATGAAACATTTGGTTGCTCAACGATAGGTTTGGGTAACAACTACATAATATTAAACATGTGAGCATTAGAGCTCTGTTGTCTTCTAAATAAAGTAGAGAATTCCATGAATCCAATGGAGGATCCAGTCCTGGGCTCAGATGGGCTACAGCCCAGGGTTAAAAAAAAGAATCAAAATCAAAATCTTACTTGAGCCCAGAGTAAAAAAACGAAGTCTAAAAATTATACCATGTTCATTATTCTTCCTTTTCGTTTTACATCGCTCGTTATGTTTTTAGATACTCTCTCCTATGAATCTTTTCCGCTGAAAGTCAACCTAATTCATGGATAATTCTTCAATTCAGCTAAGTATCTTAATCAATTCGTGTGATTTTCCATTTACTCTCAAATTACTAAATTGAAAATTGCATATATTTTCATTCAGGTCACAGTCAAGAGCAGAAAGAGGGGCAAAAAGGAACAGAAATATCTGGAAATAAGATAATGAAGGAGCAGAAATTCGATTCAGAACGCGTGATGAATTACTGAGGAGAATCTGTCCTTGGAAAGATGACTATTTTGAAGAGTGACCATTTTCCAGGCTGCCAGAATAGACGATTGTCGCCACAAATTGATGGTGTTCCAAATTACAGACAGATTTTCTTTTGTAGCTATTTTTTCCTCTGCTTTTTCTTTCTTTGATGCGATTCCATGAAAATGTTGGTTTAGTGTTTGCCCACTCACATGTGCAAAATTTTAGTTTGTTTAGTAATTATGTTGTAAGCTAATTGATCTTTATTCTCTTGTTATTTGCTAGTCAATATCTTTGTTCATTGATTGTATTATAGAATTATATTTGATTGTTTTTTGTTAGTTATTTTTAACCAGTTGATTTTGGCTTCATGACTGAAATGAGAATATAATTTTTTAAGTTTTTGTTATACCCTGCTTTCAATAAAGCGGTTTTTTTTAAATAAAAAAGTTCAAAATGATTAATTTTTTTCAAACAGAAAGATTCAGTGTCTTGTTATCGAGTCCATTTGTCTTTGAATAAAAATATTGCATCAGTACAGTACATTAGCGCATTCTTGTTTTGAATCCTGGGTCCGCCCTTACATGAATGTCTTTTTTCTTCTTATATGGTCAATTGACTTTCGAGAAATACAAATATGTAGATAATATACAGCGACTACCAAACCAGTATATGACTTCATCTTCTGATGAGAAACAGCAGAGTGTACAATCATGTTACTCGCATTCTCCTTTTAATTAGTTATTTTATTTTACAAAATAAAACTAGAAGAACATGGCTGAGTGATAACCAATAACACTCAAATCCACGGCATAACACATTCATTAACCAGCAAATCAAATCAAAGCTAAGTTAAAACTTTCCTCCATTAAAAAATGTTATACGCGTTATCTTCCGTCCCTATATAAATCCGCGACCTCTACCTCCATCGACATCCTAAATCATGGAAAATTAAGTCATTTTAAATTAAGAATCATGGTCCAATATTATTAATAGTTTTATAAATTTCACCAATATCCTATAAGAATTTATGGTGATATTTGCGTTTCCTTTCGGTTGGTTTTAAATATTTCTCTTTAAAACATAGCGCTATGTCTTTTATTTGTAAGGAATCATCTCCACAAATGTTTATATAAAAAAGAACTCATGAAAAATGAATTTAGTTTTTCTATTGTAATGCATTTTGCATGATTAAAATATCATGATATTTTAAAATGTCATGATATTTCTGACATATTTGTCATGTTAAATAAATTTTTAAAGCACTAACATATTTATTGTCTATCATTAACAACTGATCTCACCATATTACCATGATGCTTAGCTATGACTAATGCATAGGACTTCAAGTACGGAGTGAAGTTGACCATAGCAATAAAGACCAAATTGTACATAAGGACAAAACTCAGTTCTGTAAAGCCGATATGTGGCAAAATGCGACTTCAATTCATGTCTATCTGTAAACGAACGTTTTAAAACATTAAATATACAATCTCCGTAGCATACTGCATGATAAATGCTCAAGATGTCGTACCTTCTGAAGCAAAATTGTAATTACCTTTTTTATATAAGATTACAGGTTAACATTTTATAGTACAACTAATATAAACTTTGATAAATAAAAGAGCTATTTTCTTTAGGCATCCAACATCAAGTTTCAAAACTCACTTACAGCTAATGTCAGAAACATTATGTAAGGAAAAGCTATTTGAATGTTTCTTAACGGAAATGCCAAGTTTAAAATGCATTTAATTGCAATATACAATGCAATCACATTCTACATGTTAAATTTTTACATGTATAACTTCATACCTTTACCTACGCCACAAATATTTGCAAATCCACGGTACAAATATTTAAGGTACTGATGTATATGCACTCACCAAAACAACCTCTCTTCCATTTATAGTAGATGAAACAACAACAATTCCAATGGCTTGAACATCATGGAAAGCCATGACCCTTTGAAATTTGAGAACAAGATCATCTGGACCCAATTTTCCCTGATCCGGTGGTCTCAACCAATTAAATCACCCCATTTTGAGGTGATATACACTTTGCCCTCTTGAACTACGCCCCAATTTCAGAGGGCAAAATGTAAATCATCCCAAATGGGGTGATTTAATTAGTGCGAACCACCGGACGAGGGAATATTGGGTCCAGGTGATCCGCAAGTGGTGCGGATCACCTGGACCCAATTTTCCTTGGTCCGGTGGTACCCACCAATTAAACCACCCTAAATTGGGGTGATTTACACTTTGCCCCCCTGAGTTGTGCGAATCACCTGGACCCAATTTTCTCTGGTCCGGTGGTCCGCACCAATTAAATAACCCCATTTGGGATGATTTACATTTTGCACCCTGAAATTCGGGCGTAGTTCAAGAGGGTAAAGTGTAAATCATTCCAATATGGGGTGGTTTAATTGGTTGGGACCACCGAATCAAGGAAAATTGGGTCCAGGTGATCCCAACCCCTCAAACAACTGTTCTTTGACACAGTTTTCAATGGCTCCATCTAATTCTTTATGATGACAATCGACAATATGTTAATGGATTCCATTACTCTACTGGGCACACATGGACAACCACACATTCATCATTTAGACATGACAAGACGTCAGATACTCACCATTGAAAGCAGCCTAATCCATTGGAAACCTAAAACCTATAAGTTGCCCGAAGCCATTTTCATTGACAATTGACATGAGTGCGAGTGGATAGTCCCAAGTATGAGATGGGAAGACAATGCTCCTTCTTAAAATCTATTTTCATTTCGTAATAATCTTCCTAAGATTCCTTCAACAAACAGATTTAATTAGTGATTAGCTCCGCGTCGCATACACTGCTGTTGCTTGTCTTGACCAGAGCCGGCCCTGGGCATAGACGACCTAGGCGGTCGCCTAGGGCGGGGCCTCGAAGTTTGTAAATAAACGGATACTAATAAATGTATTTCCTTGCCATGCTGTAAATGCCTTATTCCTTGTAAATCATTGCTCTTGTAATGGTTTGATTAATGAACGTCATGAGAATATTGCCTGCATTCAACATTTTGTTCATGATCATATATGATGCATGGTCGTATGATAATTAATGTACAAAACCAATTTTTATATAACAAATTCATAGCAGACTATGTTATGTACGTAGCACAAACTTCTGTTATGAAAATGTTCTCCTATCAGCAAAATATTGTAAAATAAGGTCGTGGCCATCATCAATTTATAATACAAAAAAGTTACCTTCAGGACAAAAGTTGTTCTTTTTTTTTTTCTTAAGATTTTTTTTTTTTTTTTTGGCAAAGCAGAAAAATATTGGTTTATAACAAGGTTCGGAGTTTCGATTTCCGGCTTCCAATTCCGTTACAACCGTTGATCAAAAATTGAATAATTTCGGTTTCCTTCAGAGATTTCTGGAAATACCGTTAGAGTTCGATTTGGGAATTCTTTGCTCTTTTGAACTTTTTTATACCAATATCTCAGTGGAAACAACTTTTTATCCTTCTAGTTGTAATATAACAAATATAATTATAACTAAAGTTACCTGACTTGATATACGTTTATAAAGCCTAATCCAAAAAAGTGATATTTTTAAAATTTTATCTTTTAACACTTAATTTAAATAGACCCAGTCAGCCAACTAAGTAAGCCTATACAATATTCTTCATCGGCAGCACAAGATTTTAATTCACCAAACTTTTGTTCAACAGTCAACCTAAACGTTATTATCTAAATTTATTTTTCATAAAAGGTTGATAGAAATGCTATTGGAATATATACAGTTTATAATATAAACATTCTATATCAAATATTAAACTTGGCCCAGTGTAGAAGTTCAAAACCACCTGCACCTTCGTCACATTTCCATCCTCATTTTTCCAGCTTGGTTTATAAGATAATAAACTTAAATCTACATTAGCTTGCTCCAACAAAATGTACCACTCATTAATAACTAAATGGATCACGACTAAATGCATACCAGATGGTTTTGTAGTACGCCAATTATTGCTTCATTTTTTTTTTGTTTTCCCCAATGCAATTATTGGTGTTTATTGTTTTAGACAAGTTCATAACTATTGAATTTATATTGATTAATTGTGCTTTAAGTAAAAATTTATATCTAGCGGCTATATGAACACAAAAGTTGGACACAAATCATGTGACATAAAATCTCAGTCACATGATCAGTTTGTCTTTATGTAAGGGATGCAAATGAACACAAAAGTTTGTCTTTATGTGAGGGGTACAAATCATCAAACCTAAGATCTTAGCGTATGCACTTAGTAAGCTCTTAGCATGTCATTCCGGGTTACGAACCCGTGCCATTGTTACCATTGTGCAAAGTCCTTAACCGTTGGGCTACTGCTGCGGACTTGTAACTTTAACTTTTTCCGCGACAGTTTTAAAAGCATGTTAGACGTCAAAAGCATGTTCAACAAACTTCAAAATATTATATAAAAAAATTGAGATATTCAGTGCTTGTTCAACAAACATCCAAAATTCAGACATATGTTCAACGACCATCTAAATCTAAGGCGCTCGTCAAATAAATATCTGAAATTTGGGCGTCTATTCAATAGACACACGCCTAAATTACATATATGTAACTGATTTTCCTCAAAATGTATAAACCAAAATCTGCACTATGCTGTAAAGAGTTTTGGTTGTATATCTTACGTTTTTAAGTTAAAAGTCTCTTATTGGAGATGTTCTAAGAGCATCTTCAATGGTGGATAGTATACATATTACAAAATATATACTAATATTTTATAACTCAAATTTTTCTCGGTAGTTTTTAAAGCAGACGCATGTTAAACAGACATCAAATGTCAAGAGGTTGCTTAAAAGATGACTATTTTTTCTTTCATTAATACATTGGGTGCTCGTTGAACAAGGGCCCAAAAATTCAGGTGCATGTTCAACCAGATCCTATGATGTTAATTGAAGCAAGTGCCTGAAGTTTGGGCATAATTAAGTTTAACAATGTCCAACTAAATTACAAATATATAATCGATTTCTCCTCAAATATAATAAATTATAAAATCTGCATTTTGTTCAGGCAAGTGTTGAGTGTATATTTTACATTTGGTTAATTAAAATCTACCATTGGAAATGCTGTAATAATCATATTGTGTTGATTTATCAAATGATTTTATGTTGTTGAAATCTATTGGAGCAAATTATTGTTAACTATATTTTATTTCATAGCTAACATGCATCACTTATGAGTTATGAGAAACCCTAACTTTTACACTCTATATAACCATCCGTTGAAGTTGCATGGGTAGAAGAGTATGTGCATGTTGGTTTATACTAGGTTTCGAATGTCTGATTCTTCCTAAGATTAAAGGTTATTGCTATTATTTTTTAATGTTAACTCATTAATCAATAGATATTTTTCGTGTTTAGTATATCACTTGAAATCATGGGACGATGTTACCATGTGAAAATTGAACATTGCTATATTGTTCGCCAGTTTTTATAGCTCTCCCTCTTAAGTGGTTGCTACATTTCATTTTAACGCTTTTACAAATTATAGTTTCATAATTTTTTCAATGTTTATAGCTATATTTTGATGTTTGTTATCTATGGTGAGTTGACATTTAGGTTAAATTTGTGAAATTATAATATTCGTTTAAATATGGACGTGAAACTATTATGTTAGTTAAAGTTGTGACATTTTTGAATTTTGCTGAGTTTGATATGAAGCATCGATGCCTAATACTATTTATCTAGAATATTGATTAATCCAAAATGTTACAAATACCCAAGAGTATTGAGTAGGGAATAAAATATAGTGAAAAAAAATTAAAATGAAATGAGCAAAATACAGTTTATAGTGATTCAACAAGTCCTAGCATTTTTTTGGCTAAAGAGAGTACAATTTCATATGGATCGGTAATGATCCATGATCTTGAAAGAGAATTGAGTGAAAGAGCAGAAGAGCTAAAAATGATCCTCTACATCGAGCATTTGTACTTCTATTTATAGCTATAAAAAAGCATGAAATCTTCCCAAAGGTCTCTATCTCTTTCTCCATATCTAAGATCATTTGATCAAAAAAAGTGGAGAATACCTTAGCAATAGATAGGGATTGTAACACCCCGTATTTTCTATGAACCTTAAAGTAACGAATTAAAGAATACTTAATTTTAAATGTGAGAATTAAGAGAAACGGGTTACGCCATTGCATTCATCTCGGAATTCTGCTTGAGAGAGAGTCCGAGTTTGCGTGAATCGGACTTCGTATGAAGAAGTTATGGAGTTCAGAAGTTTCAGGAATTTAAATAAATTAAAACAGCTCAGATAATAATTCAAAATTTTCAAATTCAAACACAGAAGCGGGCTGGGCGGGATTTTTCCCGCCCCAGTCCAGGTCGACCAGGGGGTCGACCTCCCCCCATATAGGTCGACCAGGGGGTCGACCTAGGGGTCGACCTACCCCTCGGGCGGATCTGAAATGTGACGATTTTTTACCTATGCTAATGTGTCCTTCTCTGGTTGGCCTGATGGTCGAATTCTGAGTCATTAGGGCACATGTGGAAACTTACGATTGGCTGAATGACAAACTCTTTGGCTTGTATGGCTCTGATCATTCCTAGGTTGATCTAATGACTCTTATTAAATTAAAATTCTATACAAGCAACCTCTACCCTCAACCCTAAATCACACAATTTCAGTCCAAGAGCCGTCATGTTGTCCGAATCAAGTTAGAGTAGCCGCCGTTCGTCACAAACTAGAAAAACAAGTAGAAGCTACATATCAACTTAAATCAAATCTTAAGAGTAGTCTACTTCAAAAGAGAGCTATTCAGTTTCAGAAAACAGATCCCAGAAAACAAGACTTCCTTTTCGTTTGTAAGTACAGTTATCTTTTAGATGTGAACAAATTAAAGTCGTGATTTGTAATAAAATGAAAACTAGAATTGTGCCAAGTTGTATGATAAAAGTGATGCTGATTCATGTCTATTCGTGTGATAATTCTATCATATATGCCTGTGATACTGTTGCGGTTTATTGATCTATCATGTTGCATAGAATTTGGTGAATGAACCCATTTAGGTTGTATAGAAATTTGGGAATGAAATTATCATGTTGTAATAAGTTTGGTGATTCTATCGTGTTATGTTAACATGCAAGTTTATAGGCTAATTCATGCCATATATGCCTAAATGTTTAGATCTACATGCTTCTATGTTAGATCTATGTTAACTTGATTCAATCCAAATGCAAGTTCACACCTACATGCCAAATCAAGTTGTGTAGTTCTATGTAAATTCCCATCTATATGCTTATGGTTCATGTTGATTAGGTTCAAAATTGCAAGTTCATAATTAATGTTGATTCTATGCCAAATTTATGTGACATATGTTGGATCCATATTATGCTGTTGGAATGTTACATGTTTCTCTCTTTTCCCTTCTTGTTTATAAATTAGGCTAAGTAGCGAGTGTAAAGACCCGTAAATTCCCGCTCTTTGGATCGACCATAAACCACACAAGTCTGACCCAAAGGTCGGAAATCCACGAATACTTTAACTTTGGGAATACAACAACATCAGAACAATAACAGCAGACTTTTATAACATCATAATAAATGTTACATCAGAGTACAGAATATATATCAGAGTACATTAAATAAATTTACAGCGGAAGATAATTTTACATTACTTTAATACAGTGCAGCGGAAATAAAATAACTAAGACAGCGGAAGACTTTTCTATGCTCTGGACACAACTTTGAGCTTCAATCCAGGATCCTGCTAAAGAGATAAATATCTACAAAAAGCTACTCGACTGCCCGTGTGGAAAAGAGGGCACCCGAGTTTGCAAAAGTGGAAACAAACAACGGGTCAGTCGTGGGACTGGTGTGAGAATTCTTAACTAATATAACTAATAGTAATAAGGCAAATCCAAGGACCACGCCGCTAAAGCGGAACGGGTTTTATTCCAATGGATTGCCGTGCATAATTTAAGTAAATCGTCAAAACAACGCAATGCTTTGTAGAAAAATGAAACCATCATAAGACCCAAGTCCCATCACACAATGCAACGCAAACCGGAGGATAAGGTTTTACCTTATAATGGTCAAACATGCTTGATACGATAAAAACGATATTATTATTAGTGTGTATATGTTTTAAAACATTTCAAAGTAAATGTATCAATCCTAGGAAGCATAGGTACCATATGCTATGCCTCCATACTAGTAATACAATCAAAACCGCAAGGGTCGTATATGGAATTTGGATTTCCATCTGAGTCAAGGCTAGGGAGGAGCTCCTTACTGATTCGAGACACTCTAGCTGATGCCTCAGGATTACCCGCAGTTAACCCTTGGAAATGGCAGGGCCGGTCCTCAAATACAGCTTAGAGGATTGGAAATTCCTAAGCACACGTTCCCCGGTCCTATAGGACCTATCCGAGGCGCCTCATTCCATCATCCACATAAGTAAAATGTCAGGGCTAGTAGGTCACTGACACCACTCTAGCTAGAAAGAAACGTGCTGCTCTCCCTGCGTTCCCTTCTCCCGTTTTAGACTCCACCGGTGTGTGAGGCTCGTGAAGTCACGCTATACACAAAGCTATGCCTAAACAGGCTATGCTTTGATCATCCCACAAGGCCTGCTTTTTAACAAAGCCTTGATCATATGCATCTTAGCATGCCACATCGTCAATCCATACCATACCATTGATTTCTACCAACATATAACCTCTGAGCTCATACGTCTCAGAGAAGGGTGTAAAACACCAAACAGATATATGTTTAGCAGAGATCAACGAATACAGTATAAAGGAATACAATGTCAGACATACAATCCATTTACGCGCTTATGCTCTGGGTTTGAGCGAAAGCCAAACCCGTGCAATCAACACTACGTCCGGACGGCTACTACTGTCGCCCCTTCAAGGTAGCTACTCCCATCATGGGTCTCAATAGCAACACACCCATTCGATGTGAAGATCGTCGGTCTTCAATCACCGTCTTCAACTCTTCGAACGTCGTATCATTATTTGGAATGAGAGTAAACTCGGACTTTCCAAATAATTCTCGCATATATAAATTTGAAAGCAATTTCATATCGTTAAAATTAATTTATAACGATTAATCTTTATTTTTAATTAAATTCTATTTAACGACGTCTCATGTCAACAGGCGACTTTGGCGCTGTTTTCACCCAAATTTGTTTTACACGTTTCTCTAAATCTAACCGTTGGATTTTTAATATACTTCATATCATTAGAAAGATCTTCCCAAGGCGAACCTACCAGTTTCAGTTTTGGGAAAATCCGTCGGTCGGATCATACGGTATAATCAATTAAAAATACGATTCTAAAATGTGAACTACCATGCTCGATTCAAGTACTTTTAATTTATATATATATATAATTTATATAAATATAATTCCTCGTCCATTTCATTTTACTATATTTTGCTAACAACAAATCTTCTTATTTATATCCAATATTGATATATATATCATCACACGCAACAATGTTTTCTTTTATTTTTCAATTTCCAAAAATATACTATACACAAAATGTATGTTTTGTGTATCATTCCAATTACAACAAAAAATAAGTATTTTTGTGTTTCATTTCCATTACAACAACCATGCATATTTTGGTGTCCACTTCATTTCTATACAAATGAATATATTTTTGTTTGCTTAATTTCAATATAACAAAAATAATAACTTTGCTATTCTTTTAAATGCCAAACAAAAATAATAATTCCTATCTCTTTCAATGCAAAACCAAAATGATCTTGACTTTTTATAATGGCAATGTAAATTCTATTCTTAGGTGACATCATAAAAATGTAATTTTAATTTACAATGTAATATCATATTTTAATGACATAATAAAAAGGTAATTCTAATTTACAGTGCAATTTCTCATTCATAGTTACATATGAAAATGTAAAATTTTGTTCGCTTGCCAAATTTCATACCATAGTTACAAATAAAAATATAATTTTTATTTTCAATGCCAATTGCATATCATAGTTTCAAAATAAAAAAAAGTAATTTTTTATTTGCATAGCAAATACTATATCTTTAGTTCAAATAAAAATGTAATTTTTATTTGCAATGCAAGTTCTCATTCTAAGTTACATAACAAAAATGTAACCTTAATCATCAATGCACATTCCTACTTTTGTTTACATATAAAACACAGATTCTATTTAAAATGCGAGTTCATATTTTTGTTCTACATAATAAAAATGTAAATTTTATCACTAGCATTTTCCATTGACAAAAATATGATCTTAACCATGCATTTCATTTCATATGCAGTATATAACAAATAAATATATTTTCTTCATATGCAATACATGACATTACCAAATAAATATATCTTCTTTATATGCAGCATAACAATGAACTTTTTATTAACAAAAGAAACGCAGCAAAAATGCAGTTTTGAAATGTATTCATTTTATCGTAACTCAAATGACGATAAGAATGAAATGTTAACATCGCTATTTTTATCGCACCAGAAATATCGATAGAAATGTGATATTAACCTTTCTCTTTTACCGCATCAAAATATTGATAAAAATATAAACATTCCAATTTATACTTTTATTTACATCTGACATGTAAATAAAAATATGACTCTTCAAAACATGCTTTTACTTACATCTAAAAGGTAAGTAAAAATGCTACTGCTAAATTCATATATTTTTTTAAAAAATGTAAGTAAACAACGCAACTCTTTAATTCATCAATTATGACACTAAAAAGGTGTTTACTTTTATCTAAACTATCATGACACAAAAAGGATTTTTTTTATTGAAAAGAAATAACAATAAAAATGATTCTTTTTTATGTTAAAAAGAATCAGCGACAAAAATGTTCCTTTTTACCATTAAGAAGAAATAGCGACAAAATGTTTCTTTTTATCGACAAAAGAAATATTGACAAAAAAGGGTTTCTTTTTTATCGACAAAAAAAAAAGAAATATGAACAAATTTGTTACTTTTGCATGACAAAAGGAATGTGAACAAATTTTGATAACAAAAGAGTAGCGAGCAAAAATGGTTTCTTTTATATTTGACAAAATGAATATTTTGTCATTCTTATATTTTTATATTTGACAAAATCTCTTCTTTATTATTGCATTAAAATGTAATTTACATTCCAAAGTCTAAACCTCTTTTTTTATAAAAAAATGAAATTTTAAAATCGTCAATTCTTTTCTCATGATTCATACCAACATAAAATATAATTTTTATGTTACATCGTTTCTAACACTAAACATTAACAAAAAAGTGATATATTTGTTTGTCGTCAACTCTAGCTCAACGAACAAATAACCATGATATTTTATATGTTACAAATTCAATGTATTCTAATGTCATAAAAAAAAATGATATTTAGTACACTAATCATTTCTATGGATCTTAATTTCATATAAGAATGATATTATGCGTAATCACATTTTTCTATTTCTTCTAATGATATATAAAAAGTAAATATTATATCTTAACAAATTTCCCATTCCTAGTGACATAAACAAAAGAATTCTATATGTTAACAAATTCATTTCATTACAAATGACATGTAAAAGGTGAATTTATATGTTAACAGACTCATTTCATTAAACAAAAATGTGAATTTTTGTTCTTATTCATTACATTAAACAAAAATGTGAATTTTTGTTCTTATTCATTACATTAAACAAAAATGTGAATTTTTGTTCTTATTCATTACATTAAACAAAAATGTGAATTTTGTCCTTTGATCCATATTTAATAAAAATGTCAATTTCCTTTTATTTTCATTTTTTGTTTGTTTCAACATTTGTATATATACAATGTATATTTTACATGACCAATTCTAATTCACATAAAAAGGATAATTTTACATGACCAATTCTAACAAGGTGATATTAACATAACAATTTCCTATTCAACGAAACAAGTTATTTTGTTTTTCATATTATCCTATTCAACAATATCAGTATTTTGTTGTTCTATTCAACAAAATAAGTAAATTTGTTGTTCATATCCTTCTATGTAAACTAAGCAAAATAAGTGGTATTGTTATTTCTTAACAAACCTCTAATTTACCAAAAATGATATTTTGGTTTCAACCATTTCCTCTAAATCAAACATGAGACATTTGGTTTCAACAAAACAAACATGATGTATATTTGTTTTTCAACTATATTATCTTAACAAACATAATATACTTATTTTCCAACTAAACAAATAGGATATATTTGTTCTCAACTAAACAACAAATCAAACATCATACAAATTTCAGTACAAACAGATCTAAATTATATACATACAATCATCATATAGCAAATTGAATTGATTAATTATTTTTAAACAAAGAAATCTCACCTTGATATTGAGTTCTGCGCTGTTCAGAGCCAAAATTTGGCCAAAATTCAACTTTCTCGGAATCATGCCTAGTCAGTGTCATCGCGAAGCTCCCGGTCTCACGATCGTGGCGCACCTGAAATCGCTCAGTTTCGAGTCCGTACGAGCAAGATATGATCAAATTAAGATTGGTCAAATTGGATAAATTAAATAGTCAACTGTAATTAGGCAAAAGTCAAACCCACCTTAATCCTCCATCTTCCTCAACGTTTCAGCCGTGACTTATGCAATTTGTGAACCCATAAAGCTCAAAACTAGGGATCCATTTATCTTGAGATTGGAGCAACTAGAAATCGATCGGAAGGTGGCAAATCGAAGAGGGAGGAGAGGGCTATGTTCGCCGGGATTGGTGGGGGGTGCGGTGGGTCCTACAGGGGGCGGCGGGCTGCAATAGGCAGCGGGTTTGGGGTGCTTTGCCTCGAAATCCGTGACTTAAAACTCGATCTTAGCCGTATGGATTGAAAGGTCTTGGAATTCTCTTCGATTCGGTATATGATTTGTTGATTTTCGTTGAGCGGATTGGAAGATATTAGCATTTGAAATTCGAATGGTTTCAGCCATCAAAAACTGCAGTGGCGGCTGGCATTAGGGTTCAGCCCGATTTTTAAATATTATTTTATTAATAAATCTCGAAATTTGTGCTAAAAAGGTGGATTTTTGGACTTTGTCGGATTTGGGCCTGCTTACTGTCGATCTTAATGTTTTGAGGCATTCTGAACGCGATGGGCTATGTCCCGGGGTCCAATTCCGAGGTCTGTTATGAGTTTTGGAATAATTACATTATTTTATTAATATTTTAATGTATATCGTACGTGAAAATTCACCGAGGTCACAAATTAACTTCAAAAATTCTCGAAAAATATATTTAGCTATGTTTTGATGCTGTGGACCTATGAAAATTAATTTCGTTCGATTCTGAGCTCGTATGAATTTTTAATGAATTTTTAAAGTCAAAAATTGTCCGTTTACACTGAAAAATCAATTATAATTATATATTAATTCTAAAAATTACCGAAAAATCATTTTTAGCTTTATTTTGACGATTCGAACCCAGCAAAATTATTTTCGTCGAATTCTGATACTGTTTGAAAAATGGCTATTTTTAAGGCGTTCAAATTTAACTGAAAATAGTCAAAACACATTTTATTTCGCCACGCTCACATATTAATTCGAAAAATTCTGAAAATTGAAACCTAACAATAATTTGACATTCCAGTTCCAACAAAAGTGGTTTCGTCGAAAACAGAGGTCGTTTAAAAAATGACTATTTTTAAGGCCAATATATTTAATATTAAAAATACATTTTTAAACAAATAATTTCTGAAACTCGAAATATATAAGTGTTTACTGTTTTTCCATGCAGAAACATCATTCTGAATTTAATGGAAGTGGTTTCGAGTCCAAATTCCTTCGTATGTGAAAAGTAGCATTTTTGACCTTTATATATTTCATAGCGACCTTTCTAAATTTTAAACTGGGCATAACTTTTGATTTCCGCTATGAAATTTCGATTTTTCGGATTCGTTAGAAAGATATTTTTAAATAGATTCTAATATTTTTGGTTTCACTAAAATCCGTTAAATTTTGCATCCTGTACGGTCAGTCAAAGTTCAAGTTTGACTTTTCAAACTACAGCGCTATTTCTACTCCTTTTATAATTAAAATTAAATTATTCATTCTAACTTCAATTTGAATCAAATTTGTGATCATTATTATTTAAAATAGATTATTTTAAATATCAAAACTCATTAAAATTACTAAATTTAAATTTTTAAATTGGCCCCAAAATTCAGGGTTGTTACAGTCTCCCCCACTTAAAATCTTTTCGTCCTCGAAAAGGAACGAAGCTAAAAGTTGATTAATTAACTAACTAATTTATATATATTTTTTCTCCATTGGTTTAAATAATTTCATTAGTTGATTAACTTTCAAATATATAACTTTTTATATATTCAAAATCATATTTTCCAAAATAGAGTATAATTAATCACAAATACGTATATTATAGTCTTGCTACTCTCAACTCATTCTAGGGCATTACTAACCCCATCTCGAATGAGTTTCCTCATTCTAGGATACTGCTGATCCTATCTCTAATGAGTAGTCTTATTGGATATTACTAATCCAATCTCTGATGAGTCTTTTGTTCAGTTCTAATAAGTTGTATCCCAAAGATTTGAGCTAACCAAAGCTCTGATACTAACTGTAAAGACCCGTAAATTCCCGCTCTTTGGATCGACCATAAACCACACAAGTCTGACCCAAAGGTCGGAAATCCACGAATACTTTAACTTTGGGAATACAACAACATCAGAACAATAACAGCAGACTTTTATAACATCATAATAAATGTTACATCAGAGTACAGAATATATATCAGAGTACATTAAATAAATTTACAGCGGAAGATAATTTTACATTACTTTAATACAGTGCAGCGGAAATAAAATAACTAAGACAGCGGAAGACTTTTCTATGCTCTGGACACAGCTTTGAGCTTCAATCCAGGATCCTGCTAAAGAGATAAATATCTGCAAAAAGCTACTCGACTGCCCGTGTGGAAAAGAGGGCACCCGAGTTTGCAAAAGTGGAAACAAACAACGGGTCAGTCGTGGGACTGGTGTGAGAATTCTTAACTAATATAACTAATAGTAATAAGGCAAATCCAAGGACCACGCCGCTAAAGCGGAACGGGTTTTATTCCAATGGATTGCCGTGCATAATTTAAGTAAATTGTCAAAACAACGCAATGCTTTGTAGAAAAATGAAACCATCATAAGACCCAAGTCCCATCACACAATGCAACGCAAACTGGAGGATAAGGTTTTACCTTATAATGGTCAAACATGCTTGATACGATAAAAACGATATTATTATTAGTGTGTATATGTTTTAAAACATTTCAAAGTAAATGTATCAATCCTAGGAAGCATAAGTACCATATGCTATGCCTCCATACTAGTAATACAATCAAAACCGCAAGGGTCGTATATGGAATTTGGATTTCCATCTGAGTCAAGGCTAGGGAGGAGCTCCTTACCGATTCGAGACACTCTAGCTGATGCCTCACGATTACCCGCAGTTAACCCTTGGAAATGGCAGGGCCGGTCCTCAAATACAGCTTAGAGGATTGGCAATTCCTAAGCACACGTTCCCCGGTCCTATAGGACCTATCCGAGGTGCCTCATTCCATCATCCACATAAGTAAAATGTCAGGGCTGGTAGGTCACTGACACCACTCTAGCTAGAAAGAAACGTGCTGCTCTCCCTGCGTTCCCTTCTCCCGTTTTAGACTCCGCCGGTGTGTGAGGCTCGTGAAGTCACGCTATACACAAAGCTATGCCTAAACAGGCTATGCTTTGATCATCCCACAAGGCCTGCTTTTCAACAAAGCATTGATCATATGCATCTTAGCATGCCACATCGTCAATCCATACCATACCATCACTACGCCATAGATGGCCTACGGCAACCCAGAGAAGTGATGCAGTAGGTGCCAAAATTTGTTGCTATAGATCTGTGGCAACACTTTTTTGGGGTTGCCTTTTGCCGCGTTGCCTTAGAGTCAAAGGCAATGCCTTTGCGACTCTATGGCAATATCGGTACAGGTGTTGCCACAGGTATCAATACAACAAAAAATACCCTTTCGCAACTGCCAAAAACAGTTGTAATATGTCTAGTACAGCTGGCAATCGTACTAAAGTCAACCTTTTTTACAACTGTTTCTAGCAGTTGTTAAAATTTGTTTTACAACTCTTAAAAGCAATTATACCTCAACTGCTATTAATCAAAATTTTCATAATAATATTATTATTATAACCGTCATTTCACTAACAACAAGCATAATTACTCACATTAGAGAAAAACAATTCAAGTTTACACCATTTGCGAATTAGTAACTTCATTACAAAAAATAGGTTAATCCATTACATATGTCAATAAATGTACATACACTTATTAAATGAGATTCTCCAAATTATACATAACACTTAACAGTAATATACAAGCATAAACATGTTAATCAATGTACTAGTGTCCCTCGCTGTAACTAAACTGATGAAGTACCTGAGGTCCTGAAGTTTTTAATTGTCTCTTCCAAGCAATGTACGGATGGTGAAACATTGGCAATTATGCAAGTTTTTGTCCTTCCTCCAAGTGAGATCCAGATGTAAAGAGCATGCAGAATTGAAAATACAGTTACAAAGAGGCCAATTACAGCTCAAGAACCAATAGTCCACATAACTGCCAATTTCTTAAGGGGTGATGAAATGTATTTCTAACATGGTATAAATGGATCCCAAAGTGGCAACTCTTGAATTTCCATATCAAAACATAACAAAGCAAAACTGTTTCAATTAACTAATTCAACTCCTGAATCTCCACCTCACAAGCTGAGTGAAATCCAGTAGTCAAAAAATACTATGCAATAAAACAGGGAATGAAAAACTTGACTGCACAATAAGATCCGCAGTAGTAGTTTGTACCCGACAATAAACGTTGATTGGATTAAAAACATATAACCTGTTAAAGCTCTGGAACGAAGAAGACCAGCATATCTCATCCAATATCCATTTCGAGATCCCAGAAAGCATATATGAAATAAATTGGAGAGAACAGTAAACATGCATGAAACTCTTTAAAGGCATTCTTGAAGATCCCCTTGCTGTTATATATAAATGTAGTGTGTATATATATATATATACCTTAATTTTAAACAGTTTATTTTAAGAAGTAATGGAAATATAGATCTTACATAGTGGGATTCTTTTGTTAATGCGACATTTTGCTTCCTGAGGGATTGAACTTGTAGGATAAGGTCGCTCAAAATCCGAGCAGCATCTCCCAGTATAGAAGCCTTGCCATTATTTTGGCGACTTGGCTCTGCAATAATGAAAGATATTGAATTGAATTACAGCAACACTTCAAGTTAAATTCAGGCAGAGAGAGAAATTGCACTGAGAAAACATTATTTATTCTGTCCCTGAAGGTTTTGATGCAAAAGTTGATCAATAATGGCATAAAATTAAGCATATCATTCACTTAAATCTGAAAGGCATCTCCTACTTTTAGAGTGTGTGTGTGTGTGTGTGTGTTTAATATGATTTGTGAGAAGATACTGAAATAGTAATTGGGAACCAGGATAAACATGTTTGGATGATGCATATGGCTAATGATGTAACAATGAAATGCTGAAAATGAGGTCCTATAGGCATCCTAAAGATAAGAATATCATTTTGTACAAAGAAATTATAAAAATTGTCGATAACTTAGTTTACCAAGGGCATTGCCAAGCTCAAGAAACAAGTCATTTAGTTGATCACGCTTCAGTTTCTCCCTCTCAGCCTTGTGTATCTTCTTTGGAACTTTTAATTGGTTCTTTTTGTTAAAGAGAGGCCTATGAAAATAAACATAAGTACTTAAATCACTTAAAACACTAACCATTCGCATATTTACAGTAATCTATACGCATCCCATGTATCTATACTTACTGTAGTCTTGCAGCACATTTACAATACTGGACTACACAAACAAATTACCTTCAATGTTAAATCCCATTTTATGGTCCCTAAAATATTATGCAATATGATCATGTACGTTGGCATTATAAACATGTCCCATAACTTTAAACATTAAAATCGGTTCTATGTAGTATATCGTATAGATGTAGTATAGAAATAGATTTCACATTTAGTGTTATATATACTGTAAAAGAAAAAGCATATCGTATAGGTACGTAGTATATCTTAACCTATCAAATTATGTACATGTAAAATAGTATAATAAAAGTAAGGAAGCATATGAATATTCGAGCAGAACATTAATTAGTGTGGGTTATATACAGGGAAGATGCATTACCGCTGATTCTTGAAAATAGAGCAGCATGAATCTGCCACCAATCCCCTTTAACAGCGATTAAATATGCTGGAGACATTGACCGGTAAAATAACATACAAAGTTACAAACAATTTGGTCTGTTTTTTCCTTTGAAATATACTCCTATAAAATAAAACAAACAAATCAGCTTGGATGTGTTTTCTCCTTTGAGATATATTACAATATGTCTGTTTTTTCTTGCTATTCCAATTTATGGGACCGAGCTAAAAGGAGATCTGCTCCTAACAACAGTGGTAATCTCCAAAAAAAACTATTTTTTGCACGGTAAACCGACATAATAATGTAACCGAATATTTTCAGTTATAAAACATTATCTGGATCATCAGAATTCTACTTGGATTAATTACTATTGTCCTCCTGAGCTTAACCGTAGATGAGAGTGTATCAACCGTGTTAGAGCTTTAACTATCCTATTTCTCAAACCATAAATTGAAATAGCATGAGACTGGTTTGGATTCAGCGTATTCAATAAATAATTCCTTAATCATTTCGACTCCATCTTCCAACATGCTAACCAGCAAATCCAGTTATGCAAATCGTAATTACCAACAGTAACTCGGATCTAAAGTAGAAATCATTGTTTTTGCCCAGATTTACTTTAAAACTGATTCCCAGTAAGACCGTAAAGAACAACCTGTAATCAACCACTCCTGAGATTTCCACTGCAAAACCTAATTTTGCCGACCCTGCCAAACCGCGTCTCTACCTCGAGGCTTTCAATTAGTTTCAACTAGAAGGAAAAATCGCAGGCCACAGTTGTTTGGAAATCAACTCAACGCTTTTTCTTTTCTTCCTTTGAAGACAGCGGATAATGATGGAGGGTGAGAGTGAAAATGAAATGGAATTTTGGGGATGATTTGAATGAAAATTAGGGATCGAAAATTGAAAATTTGGGGATGAAAATTTTGATTGATTTTGGAAATTTGGGGAAAATGAAAATAAGTGGGCAAAGGAAAATAACAGCGGGAATTAGAAATGGGTGAGGTGCGGATAAGGGTATTGATTGAATGGTTGGGATTTCGTTTTAACTAAAGGTGTGGATCGCTGAGGTGTCCTTATTTTTTTAACTTTTTTAATATGAATATATCTATAGCTACTGCAACACAATTTAATATCTATGCTAACACATTGAAGCGTGCGTTGCAATAGACAAAAAACAGCATAGTAATGGCAACATTGTAGCTAGCAACACCATGGTTTTTCGTTGCGATAGATCATCTATGGCGTAGTGCATTGATTTCTACCAACATATAACCTCTGAGCTCATACGTCTCAGAGAAGGGTGTAAAACACCAAACAGATATATGTTTAGCAGAGATCAACGAATACAGTATAAAGGAATACAATGTCAGACATACAATCCATTTACGCGCTTATGCTCTGGGTTTGAGCGAAAGCCAAACCCGTGCAATCAACACTACGTCCGGACGGCTACTACTGTCGCCCCTTCAAGGTAGCTACTCCCATCATGGGTCTCAATAGCAACACACCCATTCGATGTGAAGATCGTCGGTCTTCAATCACCGTCTTCAACTCTTCGAACGTCGTATCATTATTTGGAATGAGAGTAAACTCGGACTTTCCAAATAATTATCGCATATATAAATTTGAAAGCAATTTCATATCGTTAAAATTAATTTATAATGATCAATCTTTATTTTTAATTAAATTCTATTTAACGACGTCTCATGTCAACAGACGACTTTGGCGCTGTTTTCACCCAAATTTGTTTTACACGTTTCTCTAAATCTAACCGTTGGATTTTTAATATACTTCATATCATTAGAAAGATCTTCCCAAGGCGAACCTACCGGTTTCAGTTTTGGGAAAAATCCGTCGGTCGGATCATACGGTATAATCAATTAAAAATACGATTCTAAAATGTGAACTACCATGCTCGATTTAAGTACTTTTAATTTATATATATATATAATTTATATAAATATAATTCCTCGTCCATTTCATTTTACTATATTTTGCTAACAACAAATCTTCTTATTTATATCCAATATTGATATATATATATATCATCACACGCAACAATGTTTTCTTTTATTTTTCAATTTCCAAAAATATACTATACACAAAATGTATGTTTTGTGTATCATTTCAATTACAACCAAAAATAAGTATTTTTGTGTTTCATTTCCATTACAACAACCATGCATATTTTGGTGTCCACTTCATTTCTATACAAATGAATATATTTTTGTTTGCTTAATTTCAATATAACAAAAATAATAACTTTGCTATTTTTTTAAATGCCAATCAAAAATAATAATTCCTATCTCTTTCAATGCAAAACAAAAATGATCTTGACTTTTTATAATGGCAATGTAAATTCTATTCTTAGGTGACATCATAAAAATGTAATTTTAATTTACAATGTAATATCATATTTTAATGACATAATAAAAAAGTAATTCTAATTTACAGTGCAATTTCTCATTCATAGTTACATATGAAAATGCAAAATTTTGTTCGCTTGCCAAATTTCATACCATAGTTACAAATAAAAATATAATTTTTATTTTCAATGCCAATTGCATATCATAGTTTCAAAATAAAAAAAGTAATCTTTTATTTGCATAGCAAATACTATATCTTTAGTTCAAATAAAAATGTAATTTTTATTTGCAATGCAAGTTCTCATTCTAAGTTACATAACAAAAATGTAGTCTTTATCATCAATGCACATTCCTACTTTTGTTTACATATAAAACACAAATTCTATTTAAAATGCGAGTTCATATTTTTGTTCTACATAATAAAAATGTAAATTTTATCGCTACCATTTTCCATTGACAAAAATATGATCTTAACCATGCATTTCATTTCATATGCAGTATATAACAAATAAATATATTTTCTTCATATGCAATACATGACATTACCAAATAAATATATCTTCTTTATATGCAGCATAACAATGAACTTTTTATTAACAAAAGAAACGCAGCAAAAATGCAGTTTTGAAATGTATTCATTTTATCGTAACTCAAATGACGATAAGAATGAAATGTTAACATCGCTATTTTTATCGCACCAGAATTATCGATAGAAATGTGATATTAACCTTTCTCTTTTACCGCATCAAAATATTGATAAAAATATAAACATTCCAATTTATACTTTTATTTACATCTGACATGTAAATAAAAATATGACTCTTCAAAACATGTTTTTACTTACATCTAAAAGGTAAGTAAAAATGCTACTGCTAAATTCATATTTTTTTTAAAAAAATGTAAGTAAACAACGCAACTCTTTAATTCATCAATTATGACACTAAAAAGGTGTCTACTTTTATCTAAACTATCATGACACAAAAAGGATTTTTTTTTTATTGAAAAGAAATAACAATAAAAATGATTTTTTTTAATGTTAAAAAGAATCAGCGACAAAAATGTTCCTTTTTACCATTAAGAAGAAATAACGACAAAATGTTTCTTTTTATCGACAAAAGAAATATTGACAAAAAAGGGTTTCTTTTTTATCGACAAAAAAAAAAGAAATATGAACAAATTTGTTACTTTTGCATGACAAAAGGAATGTGAACAAATTTTGATAACAAAAGAGTAGCGAGCAAAAATGGTTTCTTTTATATTTGACAAAATGAATATTTTGTCATTCTTATATTTGACAAAATCTCTTCTTTATTATTGCATTAAAATGTAATTTACATTCCAAAGTCTAAACCTCTTTTTTTATAAAAAATGAAATTTTAAAATCGTCAATTCTTTTCTCATGATTCATATCAACATAAAATATAATTTTTATGTTACATCGTTTCTAACACTAAACATTAACAGAAAAGTGATATATTTGTTTGTCGTCAACTCTAGCTCAACGAACAAATAACCATGATATTTTATATGTTACAAATTCAATGTATTCTAATGTCATAAAAAAAATGATATTTAATACACTAATCATTTCTATGGATCTTAATTTCATATAAGAATAATATTATGCGTAATCACATTTTTCTATTTCTTCTAATGATATATAAAAAGTAAATATTATATCTTAACAAATTTCCCATTCCTAGTGACATAAACAAAAGAATTCTTTATGTTAACAAATTCATTTCATTACAAATGACATGTAAAAGGTGAATTTATATGTTAACAGACTCATTTCATTAAACAAAAATGTGAATTTTTGTTCTTATTCATTACATTAAACAAAAATGTGAATTTTTGTTCTTATTCATTACATTAAACAAAAATGTGAATTTTGTCCTTTGATCCATATTTAAGAAAAATGTCAATTTCCTTTTCTTTTCATTTTTTGTTTGTTTCAACATTTGTATATATACAATGTATATTTTACATGACCAATTCTAATTCACATAAAAAGGATAATTTTACATGACCAATTCTAACAAGGTGATATTAACATAACAATTTCCTATTCAACGAAACAAGTTATTTTGTTTTTCATATTATCCTATTCAACAATATCAGTATTTTGTTGTTCTATTCAACAAAATAAGTAAATTTGTTGTTCATATCCTTCTATGTAAACTAAGCAAAATAAGTGGTATTGTTATTTCTTAACAAACCTCTAATTAACCAAAAATGATATTTTGGTTTCAACCATTTCCTCTAAATCAAACATGAGACATTTGGTTTCAACAAAACAAACATGATGTATATTTGTTTTTCAACTATATTATCTTAACAAACATAATATACTTATTTTCCAACTAAAAAAATAGGATATATTTGTTCTCAACTAAACAACAAATCAAACATCATACAAATTTCAGCACAAACAGATCTAAATTATATACATACAATCATCATATAGCAAATTGAATTGATTAATTATTTTTGAACAAAGAAATCTCACCTTGATATTGAGTTCTGCGCTGTTCAGAGCCAAAATTTGGCCAAAATTCAACTTTCTCGGAATCATGCCTAGTCAGTGTCATCGCGAAGCTCCCGGTCTCACGATCGTGGCGCACCTGAAATCGCTCAGTTTCGAGTCCGTACGAGCAAGATATGATCAAATTAAGATTGGTCAAATTGGATAAATTAAATAGTCAACTGTAATTAGGCAAAAGTCAAACCCACCTTAATCCTCCATCTTCCTCAACGTTTCAGCCGTGACTTATGCAATTTGTGAACCCATTAAGCTCAAAACTAGGGATCCATTTATCTTGAGATTGGAGCAACTAGAAATCGATCGGAAGGTGGCAAATCGAAGAGGAAGGAGAGGGCTATGTTCGCCGGGATTGGTGGGGGGTGCGGTGGGTCCTACAGGGGGCGGCGGGCTGCAATAGGCGGCGGGTTTGGGGTGCTTTGCCTCGAAATCCGTGACTTAAAACTCGATCTTAGCCGTATGGATTGAAAGGTCTTGGAATTCTCTTCGATTCGGTATATGATTTGTTGATTTTCGTTGAGCGGATTGGAAGATATTAGCATTTGAAATTCGAATGGTTTCAGCCATCAAAAACTGCAGTGGCGGCTGGCATTAGGTTTCAGCCCGATTTTTAAATATTATTTTATTAATAAATCTCGAAATTTGTGCTAAAATGGTGGATTTTTGGACTTTGTCGGATTTGGGCCTGCTTACTGTCAATCTTAACGTTTTGAGGCCTTCTGAACGCGATGGGCTATGTCCCGGGGTCCAATTCCGAGGTCTGTTATGAGTTTTGGAATAATTACATTATTTTATTAATATTTTAATGTATATCGTACGTGAAAATTCACCGAGGTCACAAATTAACTTCAAAAATTTTCGAAAAATATATTTAGCTATGTTTTGATGCTGTGGACCTATGAAAATTAATTTCGTTCGATTCTGAGCTCGTATGAATTTTTAATGAATTTTTAAAGTTAAAAATTGTCCGTTTACACTGAAAAATCAATTATAATTATATATTAATTCTAAAAATTACCGAAAAATCATTTTTAGCTTTATTTTGATGATACGAACCCAACAAAATTATTTTCGTCGAATTCTGAGACTGTTTGAAAAATGGCTATTTTTAAGGCGTTCAAATTTAACTGAAAATAGTCAAAACACATTTTATTTCGTCACGCTCACATATTAATTCGAAAAATTCTGAAAATTGAAACCTAGCAATAATTTGACATTCCGGTTCCAACAAAAGTGGTTTCGTCGAAAACAAGGGTCGTTTGAAAAATGACTATTTTTAAGGCTAATATATTTAATATTAAAAATACATTTTTAAACAAATAATTTTTGAAACTCGAAATATATAAGTGTTTACTGTTTTTCAATGCAGAAATGTCATTCTGAATTCAATGGAAGTGGTTTCGAGTCCAAATTCCTTCGTATGTGAAAAGTAGCATTTTTGACCTTTATATATTTCATAGCGACCTTTCTAAATTTTAAACTGGGCATAACTTTGATTTCCGCTATGAAATTTCGATTTTTCGGATTCTTTAGAAAGATATTTTTAAATAGATTCTAATATTTTTGGTTTCACTAAAATCCGTTAAATTTTGCATCCTGTACGGTCAGTCAAAGTTCAAGTTTGACTTTTCAAACTACAGCGCTATTTCTACTCCTTTTATAATTAAAATTAAATTATTCATTCTAACTTCGATTTGAATCAAATTTGTGATCATTATTATTTAAAATAGATTATTTTAAATATCAAAACTCATTAAAATTACTAAATTTAAAATTTTAAATTGGCCCCAAAATTCAGGGTTGTTACAGCGAGCCTAATATTTTAAGTAATTTATGCGAACGTTTAATGGGGGTAACGTGGGGAAAAACATGAAATTACATGTAATTGGCATATTTGGCTCATAATCATGTAAGTGATTTATGGCATGAAGTGGTATAATTTTTATACCTAAAATTATGAACTTGATTTTATAGAGTAAATTGGGCATAGCTTGAATGACCATAATTGTGGATAATTTACATATAACAAAATGGGTAAATATGTAAATTTAGTAAAAGAAGAATATGCCTGACCCGAGGTTAGACTGAGTTGTGGTGTAAGACAGCCCGGAACCGCCCGACACAATCCAGCAACCACAACAACATGTCTAATGTGAGAGGTTAGTGCATCAGGCCCAAGAAAACCCGAGGTTAGATTGAGTTGCGGTGTAAGGCTGCCCGGAACCGCCCGGCACATCCAGCGACCGCAACAATATAAATATAATGTGAGTGGTTGGTGCTTTAATGATTGAATTAAAGCTAAGGAACAAGAAAGTTAAGATTGGTAGGGTTAAGTTAATTAAGGAAACACTTAACCAATTCAACATGTTAACTAAGCTGATGGGTGGGATTAGGTAAATTTGGACACTTAACCAATTTAACATGTTGATTAGGAAACCCTAGTAACGGGGACCCATTTCAGCAGTAACCCACATAGATGTATCATGGTACCCTGAACTAGGCAAGGTGGGGCACGATTACTGGGCTGATTATAAGCGGTCAAAACAACGGCGGGTGGTGCGTTAGTGTAGGTTCCGACGGAGTACGGGCGTGCACGTACTCCGTAGTGGAAAAAGCAGGCACTGGGCATCAGTAGTTATACACTGTGCATCTTGAATTGTGTCAGGTTGCCAGCATAGGATTTGATACACCCCGTGGTGGGACCAGCACAAGTATCTACAATCGAGCAGGGCCGAATGACGCAAGTAGAAAACGTATACGAGTAGGTGTCGATCGAAAAAGTGATCACATTGTTATTAACATGTGGTGCTAGTTAGAACAAGTATGAATAGGTGCAGAGAAATAATAATAAGTGCGATAGTACATTCAGTTATCCTGCCTTATCTTGTCTTATGTTATCATGTTATTCTGGTATTGTCCTATTTTTCAGTTTATTCTTGTCATGGTCTTTTTCTTGTTCTCATGCTAGAAAATAACTGGACTAACCAGACTTATGTCTGACCTATTTTTCTTTTGTCTTCTTTTCTTCTGTTCCCTCCACACCCCCCCAGGTCCGTAGGGAGGGAATACTCTAGCTTAGTCAGACCTTTATCAGCTTGAGGAAAGTGTAGATGTATGGCTTTGGACACACTCATTTTGGGTATTTATGCTGCCTTATTTTTACTTTATGCTTCTTTATGTTTTAATCAAGACAGAGAAATTGTTGTAATGATTTGGAAATTGTTTTGAGACAGTTTGTTGAAATGTTTTGAATGAACCACGTACTTATGAAATAAATTTAGTTTTTCCGCTGCTTATATGTCTGTCTTGTAAATTATCTGTGTCTTTTACCTATAATGCTCCACCGAAGTTAAGACATTCCCTTTGTGAGTGACCTTAATGGAGGTGGGGTGTTTAACTTGGTATCAGAGCAAAGGTTTACCAGATTAGATAAATGTTTTTGAAAACTGTTTTTCAAAAAGAAGTTTAAAGAAGCATTTTTCAAGAAAAAATGTTGTTTTTATTTTTAAAAAAAAAGGCATAATCCCCAAAAGCCATAAGCACTATCTTTCTATCCATTGTTTTGAATCTTTCCTTTTTCGTTTCAGCATGTCTGGGGATCTTGACCTTCCAGACGGCATGCCGGTACCTGGCTGGTTCAGAAGGTACCTAGAGGCTAGGGCTAATGACGCAGGCCCAACAAACGTTCATCCTCCTCCAGCTGCAGCCACTCCTTCTCCTGCTCCTCCTCTGCGTGCAAATGCTTTCTCAAAGATATGTAGAAACTTTCGAGCCATGGGTGGAAAGAAATTTAATGGAACCGAATCATTCGTGGAAGCAAGGAACTGGCTCAAAGAAACCGAGGATTTATTTGTTATCTTCGAAGTGGATGACAGGAAGAAGATACAGTTGGCCGTATGGTTGCTTAAAGACGAAGCCTCTTATTGGTGGGAGGTTACTAATGCTGAGAGACCAGTTGAAACTTGGGAGGATTTCAGAGGGAGGTTTGAAATGAAATTCCTCTCACAAGCTGAATGGAGCTTACAGATGGAGAAGTTCTTAGCTCTTAAGCAAGGGAGTATGTCGGTCAAGGAGTATGTCAACCAATTCAATCAGCTGGCTAGATTCGGACTGGAGTTAGTGAACACTCCACACAAGAAGGCTCTCCATTTTGTTAAAGGGTTGAATGAGCCACTACACAGCCTAGCTATGTCCCATATACCTATGGGTGCGACTTATGAGAGACTGGTGGACATGGCATTGTTACAGGAGGAAGACAAAAGTGGCAAGAAAGAGACAAAGGTGGAAGTCCCTAAAGATAAGAAAGCGGAGAGATCTCAGAATAAGAAGACGAGTTCCAAGAAGGGAGGGAAGAACAACAAACCCCATGACAAGAGGAAGTGTAATTTCTGCGGCATTCCTGGACATCTGGTTAAGGACTGCAGAAAGAAGAAGAGGAAGATGGGTGGTTGTTTCCATTGCGGCTAGACAGGACACATGGCTAAGGATTGCCTAAGATAGCAAGTGCAAGGGCAAAGGACTGGGTCTATTTCTAGAGGCTAGGTTCACGCTCTCATTGCACCTCTGCAAGAACGAGGTAGAAATATTTCTGTTGAGAGTTTAGTTTATCTTTTTGATCATCCTGTTCGTACACTCTTTGATTCTGGCACATCGCACTCTTTTATATCTACTGCTTTAGTTGAATCTCTGCACCTAGACACCAGTATAGTAGAGGATCCCTTGGTTGTTCCAAATCCAATTGGGGGCTCAGCTTATTTGTCAATGATTTGTTTGGATTTGGAAATCTCTATACTAAGCGTTGGGTTTAGATGTAATGCCTATGTTTTGGGCTTCACGGGCTATGGGTTGATTCTAGGCATGGATTGGTTATCCAGTAATGGTGTCGTCCTCGATTGTGAAAAGAGAGTGGTTAGACTTATGACTCGCCTCGGTAACACTCTCAAAATTTGTTGTAATCCCATGAACTCTGTTATGCTTAGCTATCTAGAATCTCTTGATGCGTCTGTTGAGAATTGTAGTCTGTTAAAGCAGTCCGTGAATACTCGGATGTATTTGAAGAGGTGAAGGGCTTACCTCCGAAGCGGGAGATAGACTTCCGCATATACCTTGTTGATAATGCAAAACTCGTTGCTTTACCTGTTAGACACATGGCTCCAAGGGAGAGAAAGAGCTCAGCAAGCAAGTTAAAGAACTGCTAGAAAAGGGGTTTATAAGGCGGAGTATTTCTGAATGGGGTGCTCGGTAGTGTTTGCAACCAAAGCGTATGGTTCACTTCGCATATGCGTTGATTATAGGGAGCTAAACAAGCTGACCAAGAAAAATAGGCACCCACTTCCAAGAATAGACGACTTGTTCGATTAGCTTGTAGGTGCATCAGTTTTCTCCCAACTGGATCTAGCTACCGGGTTTCATCAGCTAAGAGTGGCTGAAGACAGTATTGATAAGACCGCGTTCAGAACCCCGGATGGTTTCTTCGAATGGCTTGTCATGCCTTTCGGCTTGACAAACGCACCCGCTTATTTTGTTGACTTGATGATCAGGGTGTTCAGGGAGTTCCTTAATAAGTTTGTGGTGGTCTTTGTAGACGACATTTTGATTTTCTCGAAGAGTGAGGAAGAGCATGCTCTGCATTTAAGGGAAGTCATGGATACTCTTCGTGCACATCAGTTGAAAGACAAATTCTCCAATTGCCACTTCTGGAGAGAAGTAAGATTTCTTGGACATGTGGTGTCCAAAGAGGGGATAGCTGTGGACCCCACAAAAGTAGTTGCAATGCAAGATTGGAAGGTCCCACGGAATGCAACCGAAGTCCGAAGCTTTCTCGGGATAGCGGGCTTCTACCGAAAGTTCATCAAAGACTTTGTGAAAATCTCAGCTCCACTTACAAGGTTGACGAAGAAGAACCTAACTTTCACTTAGGATTTGAATTGCGATGTTGCTTTCCAACGTTTGAAGAGGGCTCTAACAACAGCCCCAGTTCTGACATTGCCTGATGGGAGCAAGATGCTTATCGTATACACAGATGCATGTGGTACGGGACTAGGCGCTGTCTTGATGCAAGAAGGGAAGGTAGTAGCTTATGGTGGAAGACAGTTGAAAGTACATGAGAAAAACTACCCAACCCACGATCAAGAGTTGGCTGCCATCATTTTTGCGCTTAAGTCGTGGCGCCATTATCTCCTAGGTGAGAAGTTTGAATTGTATACTGATCATAAATCATTGAAGTACCTTTTCTCGTAGAAAGATCTCAATCTAAGACAACAAAGATGGATGGAGTTTCTTGCCTCATACGATTTTGAGATTTCTTATACCCCTGGCAAGGGCAATGTAGTAGCAGACGCCTTGAGTAGAAAGAAGCTGACCTTAAGCCCTCTCTTTGTAGAAAGGCAAAGCTTGGAGTACATAGCAAACTTTGACTTTAGACCCTCCTCTGAATTTGTACCCGGTTTGTTGGCAACGCTTGAGGTGCGGCCTATTTGTTGGACTCAATAGGAACCGCGCAACGTGAAGACCCTTAGCTAGTTGATATGATGGATAATATAATTAGGGGTGAGACTTCTAGTCACCTCAATAGATACTCCATCGATGGTAAGGGTTGGTTGAGACAGGATGGACGGCTATGCGTCCCACAAGCAAAGGATTTGGTGAAGACGGTTCTCGAAGAAGCACATCATTCTAAGTTGACCATACACCCAGGTGGAGACAAGATGTATAAAGACATTAAAAAGGTTTTCTTTTGGAATGGCATGAAGAGGGGATGTAGCTGAATTCGTTTCTAAGTGCATGATATGCCAGCAAGTCAAGGCGGAGCAGAAGAAGCCTAGTGTTTTACTTCATCCTCTAGAGGTCCTACCGTGGAAATGGGATAGCATATCGATGGACTTTATTGATGGGTTGCCTAGGTCAAGAAGGGGTAATACCAGTATTTGGGTAATAGTGGACAGACTCACAAAAAGCGCTCACTTTATACCTGTCAAGAGTAGGAGGACTGCCTCATCGTTAGCATCCATTTATCTTAAAGAGATAGTTCGACTCCATGGGATACCCTCCAGCATAGTGAGTGATCGAGATCCTATCTTTACGAGCGAGTTTTGGAGGAGTTTGCAAGAAGCTGTAGGCACACAACTATGCTTAAGCACGGCCTATCACCCTCAAACCGATGGTCAGACGGAAAGGGTGAACAGAGTATTAGAAGACCTCTTGAGACTGTGCATTATTGATTTTGGAGGGACATGGGAGGATCATCTTCCATTGGTGGAATCCGCTTACAACAATTGCTACCAAGCCACCATAGGTATGGCACCCTTCGAAGCTTTATATGGAAGACCATGCCGATCACCAACTTGTTGGTGGGAGTCTACATACAAGATGATACTTGGGCCAGACATGATTAGAGAAGCTTCAGACGAAGTGGACTTGATACGAAGAAGAATGAAGACTGCCCAAGATAGACAGAAGTCCTACGCAGACAAAAGAAGGACCGACCTTGAGTTTGAGGTTTGTGACAGGGTGTTCCTTAAAGAATCTCCTTTGAGGAATGTCATTCGCTTTGGGTCCGTAGGAAAGTTGGCACCAAGATTTGCAGGACCATTTCCTATCATTGAAAGGATTGGGACGATGGCTTACAGAGTAGAGCTGCCCGAAAGACTAGCTGGAGTTCATAATGTTTTTCATGTTTCTCAACTACGAAAGTGCTTACATGAGTCTGTGGAAGTTGTGGAGCCAAGCATACTAGAGAAAGTAGAAGTGGAACGAGAGGCGACTGTGAGAAGAGTTCCAACTCGTATCTTGGGAACAGAAATCAAAAAGCCATGCAACCGTGAATTCAAGTTGTTAAAGTTCAATGGAGCGACGCCGAGGAAGATGCAACTTAGGAGACTGAGGCCAAGATACGCGCAGCCTACCCTTTTTTTTGAGGGTACATCCTTGATCTCTTTTTCCATAAGTTTATGCTTGTATCTGTCTTTCTTGTATATCTCCTCGGTCATATTTTTTATCCTTAGGTAGAAACCAATGGATGTAAACATGTATTTGAAACATGTTATGATTGATGGTTGCAAGTGGTTGCTCGTGGATGCATACACACACACATTAGGTGTTAGATTGGCTCAGTCACTTTCATATTGCATATGCATATATGTATTTGTATATGGACTGAAACTTGATGTGTTATCATATGGACGTGGCATTGGTATGAATGATTGTGCACTCATGTAGAATTATGAGTAGGAATCATTGCATACATAATGGACTCATGACACTGACATAATTTGCATTAAGGAGGTCAACTGAATCAGTAGACCGCCTGATTTTGCATTAGATAAGTACATGTACACACACTATGCATATGATCATGAAAGCATTAGAAATATTTTTAACGACAATGGACGCCTGTGTTTGATGGTTGAGTAGATGGACGATTGGATGGTAGGATATACGTTCTTCTTGACTTGAAGATTACGGGGACGAAATCCTTTAAGGAGGGGAGAATGTAACACCCCGTATTTTCTGTGAACCTTTAACGAATTAAAGAATACTTAATTTTAAATGTGAGAATTAAAGGAAATGGGTTACGCCATTCCGTTCGTCTCGGGATTCTGCTTGAGATAGAGTTCGGTTTGCGTGAATCGGACTCCGTATGAAGAAGTTATGGAGTTCAGATGTTTCAGGAATTTAAATAAATTAAAACAGCTCAGATAATAATTCAAAATTTTCAAATTCAAACACAGAAGCGGGCTGGGCGGGATTTTTCCCGCCCTAGGCCAGGTTGACTAGGGGTTCAACCTCCCCCCATACAGGTTGACCAGGGGGTCGACCTACCCCTCGGGCATATCTGAAATGTGACGATTTTTTTTACCTGTGCTGATGTGTCCTTCTCTGGTTGGCCTGATGGTCGAATTCTGAGTCATTAGGGCACATGTGGCAACTTACGATTGGCTGAATGACACACTCTTTGGCTTGGATGGCTCTGATCATTCCTAGGTTGATCTAACGACTCTTATTAAATTAAAATTCTATATAAGCAACCCCTACCCTCAACCCTAAATCACACAATTTCAGTCCAAGAGCCGTCATGTTGTCCGAGTCAAGTTAGAGTAGCCGCCGTTCGTCACAAACTAGAAAAACAAGTAGAAGCTACGTATCAACATAAATCAAATCTTAAGAGTAGTCTACTTCAAAGGAGAGCTATTCAATTTCAAAAAACAGATCCCAGAAAACAAGACTACCTTTTCGTTTGTAAGTACAGTTATCTTTTAGATGTGAACAAATTAAAGTCGTGATTTGTAATAAAATGAAAACTAGAATTGTGCCAAGTTGTATGATAAAAGTGATGCTGATTCATGTCTATTCGTGTGATAATTCTATCATATATGCCTATGATACTATTGCGGTTTATTGATCTATCATGTTGCATAGAATTTGGTGAATGAACCCATTTAGGTTGTATAGAAATTTGGGAATGAAATTATCATGTTGTAATAAGTTTGTTGATTCTATCATGTTATGTTAACATGCAAGTTTATAGGCTAATTCATGTCATATATGCCTAAATGTTTAGATCTACATGCTTCTATGTTAGACCTATGTTAACTTGATTCAATCCAAATGCAAGTTCACACCTACATGCCAAATCAAGTTGTGTAGTTCTGTGTAAATTCCCATCTATATGCTTATGGTCCATGTTGATTAGGTTCAAAATTGCAAGTTCATAATTAATGTTGATTCTATGCCAAATTTATCTGACATATGTTGGATCCATATTATGCTGTTGGAATGTTACATGTTTCTCTCTTTTTCCTTCTTGTTTATAAATTAGGCTAAGTAGCGAGCCTAATATTCTAAGTAATTTATGCGAACGTTTAACGGGGGTAACATGGGGAAAAAAATGAAATTACATGTAATTGGCATATTTGTATCATAATCATGTAAGTGATTTATGGCATGAAGTGGTATAATTTTTATACCTAAAATTATGAACTTGATTTTATAGAGTAAATTTGGCATGACTTGAATTACCATAATTGTGGATAATTTACATATAACAAAATGGGTAAAGATGTAAATTTAGTAAAAGAGGAATATGCCTAACCCGAGGTTAGACTGAGTTGTGGTGTAAGACTGCCTGGAACTGCCCGGCACAATCCAGCAACCACAACAACAGGTCTAATGTGAGAGGTTAGTGCATCAGGCCCAAGAAAACCCGAGGTTAGATCGAGTTGCGGTGAAAGGCTGCCCGGAACCGCCCGGCACCTCCAGTGACCGCAACAATATAAATCTAATGTGAGTGGTTGGTGCTTTAATGAATGAATTAAAGCTAAGGAACAAGCAAGTTAAGATTGGTAGGGTTAAGTTAATTAAGGAAACACTTAACCAATTCAACATGTTAACTAAACTGATCGGTGGGGTTAGGTAAATTTAGACACTTAACCAATTTAACATGTTGATTAGGAAACCCTAGTAACGGGGACCCATTTCAGCAGTAACCCACATAGATGTATCATGGTACCCTGAACTAGGCAAGGTGGGGCACGATTACTGGACTGATTATAAGCGGTCAAAACAACGGTGGGTGGTGCGTTAGTGTAGGTTCCGACGGAGTACGGGCATGCACGTACTCCGGAGTGGAAAAAGCAGGCACTGGGCATCAGTAGTTATACACTGTGCATCTTGAATTGTATCGGGTTGCCACCATAGGATTTGATACACCCCGTGGTGGGACCAACACAGGTATCTACAATCGAGCGGGGCCGAATGACACAAGTAGAAAATGTATACGAGTAGGAGCCGATCGAAAAAGGGATCACCTTGTTATTAACACGTGGTGCTAGTTAGAACAAGTATGAATAGGTGCATAGAAATAATAATAAGTGCAATAGTACATTCACTTATCCTGCTATATCTTGTCGTATGTTATCCTGTTTTTCTGGTATTGTCCTATTTTTCAGTGTATTCTTGTCATGGTCTTTTTCTTGTTCTCATGCTAGAAAATAACTGGAATTACCAGACTTATGTCTGACCTATTTTTCTTTCGTCTTCTTTTCTTCTGTTTCCCCCTAGGTCCGCAGGGAGGGAAAACTCCAGCTTAGTCAGACCTTTATCAGCTTGAGGAAAGAGTAGATGTATGGCTTTGGACACACTCATTTTGGGGATTTATGCTGCCTTATTTTTACTTTATGCTTCTTTATGTTTTAATCAAGACAGAGATATTGTTGTAATGATTTGGAAATTGTTTTGAGATAGTTTGTTGGAATGTTTTAAATGAACCACGTACTTATGAAATAAATTTAGTTTTTCCGTTGCTTATATGTCTGTCTTGTAAATTATCTGTGTCTTTTACCTATAATGCTCCACCAAAGTTAAGGCATTCCCTTTGTGAGTGACCTTAATGGAGGTGGGGTGTTTTAGGGATCATCACATATCTGTATTGTTCTGATCTTCATATCTTGACTCGACTTATAGTTAACGTGACCTAAGCCGGTTTACTTCAGTAGTGGTATGTCTACGCATCAATGACAGATCTATGGAGTTGTTGAAGTTGAGTGTTCGTGAAGATTGATGACAAGGAAATATATTTTGAAGTTGGTTTCTAGCATCTAGGAGAATGATTTGGAGGAGTGAAGGCCATTTTGGATGAGTAACGGAGGATCGGCAGTGATCCAACACTAGGTTGGATTTTAGTATCTTATCCCTTGTGTCGGTTTGATCTTTTTCTTGTTGTCATGATAGTACATGGTTTCTAGACTTCATGGAAATCGCTATATTCTCTTTGCTTTGGTAACCTTTGAATCTAACTTGTTTGATCTATCCAGACTTAGCCAAGTCAAAAGACTGGATAACACTTGGTCCTTCCTCCTCTCAAAGTACATCTTGATTCAAATATGATGCGCTTCCAATGAGAAAAGTTGGAACCGTTGGAAAGGTTCCACTTAGTGCTTCGAATTGTTATTATCCTTCCTTAAGAATACTCTTATGAAGAGCTATGTCTCTAGCTCATCATTATGACCTATTGCTTGCATATGGCACTATAAATCGAGAACATGATTTTAACTTGCAAGTTGGGCTCGACGATCCTGAACTAGTTCTTACTCCAGACACTTTAGTTTGATTTTTTTAGTCAATTTGAGATTAATGCAGAGTTTGAACATACGTAGATACATACATGCACACACTCACGCTATCAGGCTACCAAGCAAACATACATTCCCATAATTTATTACCAATATCTTTCCAAAAAAAACAGTTAAGATAAAGTACCAATCCTTATGGATCAGTACTGATCCCAAACTTTAACAATGTCTTATTTTGGCTCATGGAAAGTAATGTTACAAAACCTCTTGCGGGAAGGATAGCTTGTAATTTCTTGTAAAAATACCAGCTCATGTCGGTTCAATTTTGATTTATACAACCAGCTTTCTTATTCTTCCTCTTCACTTTTGTTACTATTTATTCAAGCTCGTAAGCCGCCACTAAAATGTCGAGATCTCCAAAGTTCGTCCTTATCTGCCTAAAATTAGTTCTCCTTGAAGTCATTATATCCATATCCTTGGTCACTAACTTGTCACCTCCCCTTATCTCGACTCAAACCCAATCACCATCGATTAAAGCACCTATGTTTAGGTTGGAACTTCTATAACCCAAACCCCAAATCTTCTCAAATTGTTCTTGCCTTGCCATATATAAGTGGTGATGGATTCAAATGTTAGCATGAATGGAGTTAAATACGGCCTTGGGAATCTTCGCGTCGATGGTTGGTTCGGCCTAGGGTATGACGATTGGTGAATGGAAAATGGATGAAAATTCATTATATCTTGGGTCGGTACCAATACAAGGCCCGGTGGATTTGTTGGACATGGACTTGACTTATGTATCTCCATTTATTGGTTGATATCTTCTGAGCTCTGATACATTTTAAAAGCATAGCAATGATGTGAAAGCCAGATGGTACGATTAGTGAAGATGGTCAATCTGAATAATATTGTGAATTTTGTTACAAACTAATGCATGATATCTGATATATGCATTGCACAACACTGCATTAGATTCACTTCAGCGACGAGAATACGTTAATCGACCAATATGATTATCTGTTGAGTTTAATAGCTATGGGTACGAGTTGCATAGAAGTTTGTTCCTCGATAACTGAAAGTTGGATGTCAAAATACATCAAACCATATGGTTAGTATAGTTCAGTTGTGACTCCTTTTGCTCAACATACTTTTAATAGCATATTAGACAAACCGGAAATGCCCAAGTTTAATAGCCTCTCTCCTGAATTCTACAAGCTCCTAAAGTAAATCTGAAACACCCCACACACCCCTTATTGTTCCCCAACGTAGGGTCTCGCTAAGAAACGTGAAGTGTTATAGGTATAAAGAAGCAAATCACAGAGGCTAAGATTCAAAAGACATAAAACAAAAACAGCAGAAAAAATTATTTTAAAACAAAATTTCATACTTTACATAAATAAGTTACAATACAAAACATATGTCTTTTATAATCTTAGCTTAAATCAGAATATACAAATAAAATTCCCTCTCAAGTACAAAATCAGGTCAATAACAAATAAACTATCATAAGAGAAATTAGATTGATTAAAAAGAAAGAATTTGAGATTTTGGACACTAATCCTTCCCAAGCTGCTGGAACCATTCATCCTCTGCCCTGTGAGCCTAATGCGGAAAGAAAAAGGGTAGAAAGAATAGTGGGTCAGACATAAAGCCAAGTGAGTTGTATAATTACTAGCACGATTGATAAATAAAGGAAATAAACAAGATAATAGTTTTAGTGTCAGATAGGGTAAGTGTATGTGCATAACTAATAGGTGAACATATAGGAATGATGCACAAGGGTTAAAGGTTTAGTCGATTGATATCTCATTTGATTACTCATATTATTGCACTAATCATTTGATTGTTTGCACTTTTACAATTACAGAGCATTGTAAATATAATTAGGATAATTTTCCTAATACTACCCATAGATCAGCTACCAATTAACCATGCATCGATTACCTATGCCTGTTGTCAATCTCGGGGTTACCAGGTCCGACCCATCAACAAAAAGAAATAGCATTACCGTAGGCGTTATTGTGCCTTATCTTCCTCAATCGATTCAATGCACGCACATTGTACCATCGAAATGCACCTGCACCCACCTTAATTTGGACCATCTTACTACCTTGCTCAACATAAACATGCCCTAGCCTCCTCCCTTGTGTGAGACTGTTTGTGGTAAAGGGAATGTTGCTTGGCATGGATCCCAAACAAATAAATGTTACTTGGCTCAAATCCCCTTCAAATATGACCCTCATAGATTTACCATGGGACCATAGCCATATAATAATCATATAATACCTATATATGATGCCACCTTAGAACCATAGAGTAAACATATAATGCCTATTTACGAGGCCACCATAGAAACGTAGAATGCCTATTTACGAGGCCATCATAGAACCATAGAATTAAGCTTATAAACTTAACGTCATTTTAAGTTTAGTTTTATATTAAGCCTATCTGTTCGTTTATAACATCATATTATAGTTATATGTGCATCTAAACCACATTTGTTTATTATGATTTTTTGTCTGTACAATTTATCATTGTTTATGCAAACATATTTTAGTCTCTTTTTCTGTCATAACCTATGCTGTAGCTTTTTGGTAAATCTTATCAAGTTTGCCAATTTTCAGTCCAAATTCCCGTTTGTTACAATTTTAGTATTACATGTAAATTTAGCCCTAAATGCACAAATCCTCTTTTTCGTAATTAAAATTGAATCTTATTTTCCAATACCGCAAAATTAAAAGGATTATAATCAATAGCATAAAATTAGGCGTATAAATCAGTCGCCTGAATCAGTCCCATATGTATGCCAATATTATAGATCTAAGCATGTTTTCGGCATAACATAAAATTTTAAAGTCAGACATAAAAAGGAGGAAAGAACACTAAGAAGATATCTTATAGTATTTTAAATATTAACAAAATAAAAATTAAAAGAAAAAATAGAAAAATTGTACAAATAACTCACAGAAAGAATTTGCAGAAAAATCATAAACTTATAGAAAATGAACAAAAACTGTAAATAAAAACTACAGCTATTATAATACTTATTCACTTAGACATATCAAAAACCTAAATAATTACAAAAACTCATCGCGGTCACAACGTTCCTATGTTGCCTTTGTAGATCCCGTCTCCAAAAAAGGCATTTATATATATATCACCTAAAATTTAAATTCACGTTAGGCCTATCCTAAAAATAAAAGACTATATTCGGCGAAGAACAGATTGTGTTGTGAAGAATGAGGGTGGTATGGAGGTCTATTTATAGGTTAGGCTAGGGATCTTAGGCCGTTGGATTTATCAGATTAAATCTAGGCCAGCCACGTGATTGGACCAATAAAAACTCACCACATCCGCAAAATTTTCAATTTTAGCCGATAGGAAAAGGCCACATCAGTCCCCATTTGTAAAGTACGAATTTCGGCAAATTTCCGAGTCATTTCCCATCGAAAGTTGTTTTGCAGGTCAACCTAACCAAGGCCCCGGTTGACCATAGGGTCGGCTAGCTCTGGGTTGGGTCGACCAGAGATATATACTTATTTATATGTGTGTTTTCAAAATATATATATTATATATTATGTATATGTGTGTATATATGTATATTCTGCTTTTAATATTACGATATTTCTGTCACACGGACTCAGATTTTGATAACTTATACATGAAAATGACCCGAAAAATCGTAACAGATGTGATGGACATTTGCAAAAAATTTCTTTTTAGCTTTTTTCTTTTATTAATTTCCAGATTAACTTGTCTCTTTTATAGCTTTTTCATATTAGCTCTGATTTTCACATACTTTATATGTAAATTGATCAAAAAATTTCCACAGACATAGTGGTGCAACTTACATAGCTAAATTCTAATAATTTCACCCACTTATTTTTTTACTAATTAATTCGTTAATTAATTTGTAATAACCCTTCCGGAGTGGGCCTAAATTCCGATCCAAAAAAGGCCTATTGGAACTTAGAACCATTCTAAATGGATCGCTGGTTCCTATAAGGAATACTAAAAATAGATATCATAAAGCAATCTAAACAAAATCAGAATCTCACATGGTGGGAGGGATAAATCTCAAAAGTAGTTGTATCACAAATAAAACCATAATATCAAATACAACATGTCTGAGTAGATAACAGGTATATCAATAATTATACTAAGTACATAATGATATCAACAATAATAATAGTTCTACCGCCTTAAATAACTATGCCTCCATCATAGGGATCTACCTCCAAGCAATCACGAATCATCACAGATCCAAGGTCCTCACCTACTAACCTGTTTATGTTAAGATGAGGGAGGTCAGAACATAAAGTTCTGGTGAATGAAAAACATACACAACTAAACATAATTTCCTATATTTGGCAGTGTAAGTCCTTCATGTTAGTCTACACAAACGAGCATACACAACTAAACATACATGGAAGATATCCTTACAGTCACTTAAAGCCTATATGTAAAAGGGCGGACCTCCTTACAGTCACTTAATACCCACAAACTAGTCCCAAGGACAGACATACTTACAGTCAAATAATCCCCCACGAGGTGGGCTATGATCTCGTCTCTAATGTCAACGTCACAAAATATATGATCTCCTTGTAGGTTGCGAAATAGCAACGACCACTTACTTCCTGGTTTAGGTAGGAACACAACTTCATTTAAGACCCTCCTGGCGGACCATCTTGTTACTATCTAGTTTTTCCTACGAGTGAACTCCTAGCCACTTAATACTTCCCTTAGACAGTGGTTCCTTTAGACCTTTTAAATATATATATCATCCCTAGGTCATCCCTCGCTAAGCCCCTAGATAAGAAGTGGGCATTACCTTGAGAACTACCCTACTCATATGTTATCATCTATAAAGACCATTTAATACCTTATTGGGAGACAGGCGGATCCAATAACCACCTAAAACCTGAAGGGCAGGTCCCATGACTTGGGTTTAGAACTAAGGAGTGAACCTTCGGAACGAACCTAGTCCTAACCACTTAATACCCAACAAGAAGCAGGTCAGGCACTTAATACTTTCCTAAGGCAGACCTACTTCACACACTAATATATATATATATATACACACACACACACACATGCACGCACGCACGCACACTAGACATCTCACGTTAAGCCGACCACTTGTAGAAGTTGAATTAGCCGAGCGGTTCCGGGTAGGCTTCTACTCCAAGTTGGATCTTACCTCGCATCATAGTGTAATAATTATGATGGCCCATGAAACCTAAACCCCTCACATTAACCAATTTTACTTGTAGATGCTGGATATGCCGGTCGGTTCTAGGCAGGCATCTATTACAAGTAATGGTTAACCTCGTGTCTACGTGTCAATAATTATAATTAAAGCCATTAACTCATAGACATGCATACAAATTCCTATGGGGACATTCAAATTCTATTTCCTATTTTAGACCTGTTTAATACGCACTTAATACACATTAATATTATGTTTAATTACTCTATAAATAAATAAATAGGAAGAATTATGCAAACGAGAATAACGACCTAATTACATTTGGAATGTCAATCCTAACAATCACAATCAAAGTATGCAAGTAAATTTTCCTATCAATTAACATGGTCCAACATGTATATTCACAATTAATCATAAAAAGGAAAATAACAACACATATGAATAAAAATTGCAACCTAGGATTGAATAATTATTTAAATAATAGAATTATAGAAAAGATGCAATAAATCTAACTGAATATGAAAAACCTTTGTTTTAGTGCTGCTTCACTTTTATATTTATATTACATACAAAAACTTAAGATAATACATTCAAACCAATCTGTTTAAAATAAACGTTTAAATCTGTTAATTTTACAATATACAAATCTCATGTTTTTAGCACATAAACATATATGAATATAAAATAAGAATTAAGTGAATTAGAACCAAAAGCAAAGAATTTCACAACATCCTAAGCCTGAATTTCCATGATCTGAACAATACGAACCCAAATACAACACTTTTGATAGACCATTTCAGCGATGAATAAAATGTAGGATTTGAAGGGTTTTTAGCATTTTATTATCGTTTAATCCAAATCACATATAGGCATAATATTCCAAATCTAAACTACACAAAAGATAAGAAGTAGAAACATTTAGGGTTTTCACTCATAGTGATTTAGGAATGATAAATAACAAGATAGATGTAGAATCAAATATGGATCTAGCCTTCACAATCATGTTGCATTCCTTCAAGTAATATATATATATATATGTATGTATGTATATATGTATATAGATATATATAAGAATCAAGTGAATCCGAATCTTATACATATACAAACTAAATTCCATAATTCTTAAATCTATATAAATCTTAAAATTGAGGTTAGAGAAATCCATCCTTATCTCTGGAATTAGCAATGGTAGAAGGACAATATGGAGGCGTAGAGAGAAATAAAAATAGGGTTTGGAGTGAGGCTTGAGAATTATATTTATAGTTGCAAGTGTAAGTATGGACCATCGTATTATTTAGATTTAATTTGGATGGTCCAACTAATGCAATTATAAAAATTTATGTAACAAAAATACACCCACAACTCCTCCCCGAAGGAGGGCGGTCGACCCCCTCTATCGGAGGGCATTCGACCCCCTCTATTGAAAGGCAGTCGACCCCCTCTATTGAAAGGCAGTCGACCCCCAGGTCGACCTCCTCCTATAGGGGTGGTCGACCTTCTTCTGGGGTCAATCCAGGAGATTTAATTCTCCTGTAATGTTTGTTTCTTATTAATTTTGAATTGATTGCTTTGGTTTATTACCTTATACTGATTATCTTTATCCTCCATTTGCATGTGAATATAAGCATACAATTTCAAATTCACTTGGAATATTCTTTTTATATCAATCTATAATTAAATATATTCTTGATTTATATATAATATTTTTTTTTAATTTCAGAACCTTGTTTGTTAATACTTATGCACAACTTGTTTTATTAATATCTTTTGCATACGGACTCCATTTTCAGTAATAAATATGAAAACGAATCAGAATCTTGCCACGAAGGCAATAACAATACTCTTATAGCCCAATTCCCAATTATATAAAATTCCATTTTTTGATCCGGTAACTTATTATTCATTATTATTGTTTATTTTAAATTAAATCATGTTATATATATTTTAAGTTTATTTTACGAGGTGTGCATATACTTGTTGTAAATTGGTAGAAATGGATAATATGCATAAACCTATATATGTTGAAATTTAGGGAAACATAGTTGATGAATAATATGCATATGAATTGGACATGTTAAATTTGGCTTAAAACTGACATTAAGTAAATGGCATGTTAAAAATAGGGTAAGTACCAGATGTAGATTAATAACTTGAAATAATAAGGGAATTGTATACATCTGGGTAGGTGTTTCGGGAAAGGGTTGTAAACACATAATGACATGTAATATTACAACCACACTTATTAGTAAACCTACTAGGTTAAACATGATTATTAATAAGCTAAGAGGTCCCTAGTTCTGCTGTTGTATCGGGTTTTGGGGGCTTTTAAATCCTAGTTTTGGGGGTACAAGCTTAGGGGGTTTGGTTTGCATTAATCTGCTATTTGGAACAAATACCAGTCAGTATCCCTATTGGTATCTTATTAGAAGGGGCCTCACACTAGGTAAGGGCTAGGGCATGCTTTACTGAACTGGATAGTAAGAGGTTCACATGGGGGTGGGTACGGGATCGTTCCAGCGGAGTCATGAGTGTGCATGGGTCCGATTAGGGAAGATAAGACGTTGTAACACCAATAAATAGGTTTGTGTTATATAATTGCTAGGTTAGGGAGTGATACACCCTACTGCCGGGGATGACACAGGGTATTTACATAGTAGGGACCCGATCACATGGGTAATAATTAGGGAACACCTAATCCTGCTATTGTGTAATTAGGTTAATACCTAATATGGTTATGTAATTAGGGTACGCCTAATCCTGCTATTTATTTCTACTGTTAATCCTGCTGATATGTAATTATGTTGAATTTGTTATACTAGTATTGGTACATACATACATATTTTAGGATATAAATGTGAAGCATTACTCGATCATAAGTTTATTCCCGTTATTCTTGTCCATCATGCTATTCTATTTAGTTTAGTATACCTTCTATTTCACTGTATCTTTCTCATCCAGTCTTATTTTCCTGTCTTGGTATTTCTATTTTATGCATATTTGTAAATCACTGGAACTCGTTAGACTTTATGTCTAACCCTTTTTCTTTCGCCTCTTTCTTCCATTCACCCTCAGGTCCTCAGAGTGGAAGCACTCAATAATGAATAGGATTTCTCTTACAACTTGGACTTGGATTTCTTGAGATGTACCGTTTCGATTTGCTCTATACTTTAGTATGGCTTATGGTGAGGGATATGATTTTAGGTACTCTGATATTTTGTTTTATGAGTTGGTTTATGAGACAGATTTGATGTAACTAGTTTTGTTGTAACTTGTTTTGTGAGACTATTCTTTAATTTGAATAATGAAATTTTAATTTTTTTTGATGCTATTTTATATTTGTCTTGCAAATTTCCTATAATGGTTACCTACTGTGCTTCACAGAAGTTAATACATTCTCTTATGAGTGACATTAACGGACATGAGGTGTCACATTAACCATTAATATAAAGGAATCCATACTGCTCATTTAGACAATTCTAAATCTGAATTTTCTTATAAACATTTTATGATTATACAACCAAACAAAGGAAAACAAATATGGCTACATGGACCAACTTAAACTATACAAAAACTACCAAGATTATAAAGTCAAATCACATTAAAAAAAGAAACAAGAATAAGAGAAAACTGGTGAGAGGTGTGAATCAGTAAGTGCCTTTAATTATAGAGTACTTAAAAGAACAATGCTTGCTAGTTGGCCAAGAAGATTCCCTGCTAGTGAAAATCCCATAATGACAAAGGATAAACTGAGTGGGATATATAGTGCATTTAGTTTAGCATTAGAAATGCAATTCAGCAATAGTAAACAGAAAGATGGTTAAATAAAGCTTAGATGAGCAGGTTCCTTGGAAAGGCCCAGACGAAGCATGTTCCACTGGTATGAAAGTTTCTGAGTATTGCAGCGCTACACATAAACAAAAGGGTTAAAAAATCCAAAATTGCACAAGAGATGAGATATCAAATCGATGACCAATGGGATATTATGTATAAAAAATAGAGACAGAAACATGAAGGAATCACCATTCACATATGTTGGATCTAGAATAACCCTAGAGGGGGGGGGGGGTTAATAGGGTTTATCGGATTTTAGATGGATATTAAAAAATAATCACAACAAAGATAATAACAGAGTATGTAAATGCAGAAAGTAAATAACACACAGAGATACCCAGCTTCGGCAGACTCTGCCTACTGCTGCATTCACTAAGGTTTCTACTAGGTAATAGAACAGATCCCACTTACAAGACCATGTAAACTCGCGAACCCCTGGCTCCTATTCTAATCCTACACTCAAAATCCTAGACTGGTCTATATCCCCAAGATCAGATTGTACACTAGCTACAACCCCTTGCTAGTAACTCTAGTTTTACAGACTGTAGTAAATTGCCAGTTAAAATCTTAACTGGATTCCCTAGTTTTTACAAACACTAGAAAAACTGAGCGACAATTTTCAAAATAAAATAAGACAACACAATAAAAATTAACTAATAAAACCCTAGTCCTTTTGATTTATTAAGAATAGGCTTAGCCTAAGTCAAAATTGCTGACCAAATGTTTTGACCCGATCACTTTCTTTTTGGAAAAATAAAAATGGAGGCCTCGAAGAATTAGGGTTTTATTAATCTTCCACAAATTTACTCCGACTTCAAATTGAATTGCTAGGGAAAATCTCTGTAGCTCCAATTCCCGTTGATGTTCTTGATCGATTGCTGATGCTCCTTGCTTCACCGATTTGGGGTTTCTCCGACAATCGAAAACTGTGAGTTAATTTGATATGAATTGATTTATGCTCTTTGAAATTTTGGCTTGTGCTTTCGATACGAATGCCGATGATGTAATGGGTGTTTAAATAGGGTTACAAAATCCCCAATTTCTCTGATTTCAAAATAATTGACTTGCCCTGATTTGTTGCTTGAATCCATACTCGATTATGAACCTTCAATGAACCCGGTTGATTTATTGTCTTTAATTCCATCTATGAGTTTGAAAACATGCCATAAATTCTGAAATCTGCGGCTTTGATATTGCTTGGTGAATTGTTGCAAAGTTGCATAGAATTTTAACTTGATTTCTTCGGCATTTAAAATGAGTAAATCTGGAATAAACTCGAATTAAATGTTGTGTCCCACTTTGTAACACCCCTCTCGAATAGCTAAAACAAAGATCTTTTAGCACAGTGGTTAGTGTGTGGTGTTGCTTTCTGGGAGGTCGGGGGTTCGATACCCGTGGTTGTCACACTCTTGATGAATTTTGGCAATACGAATTGATATTTTTCCCTCTGCAAAATTGGTCACTGGAAAAAAATTGCTCATATTTGGAAATTCGAATTTAAACATAGCTTACTGATTTTTTGGAACCTTGATTGAAAAACTCTGATTGATAACATGTCATACCTGGAATTTAGTTGAACACGTTCCATATATGTACTCTGATTTTCTAGAAAAATGCTTTGCTCAAAAAACCGTTTTCATGCCAAAAATTATTTGCTTAATTGAAAAATTTGTGGATCTTGCTCGACTTTGTCATTTTTGGAATCTCTTATTAAAACATGTTTCTACGGCCCTATGACTGTAATCAAAACTCTTGAATAGTTGCCATTAATCAGTGAATGAATTCTGGAAAGACTGTAAACAATTAAAATTGTTTTCTTGTCCAAAATAGAGCTGTTCAAAATAGGAAACAAAAAAATTTGTTTCATGCCACATATGTTCTTGCTGAATAAAAGTCTGTGAATTTCTAGAATGAATTTCTCGCTCATTAACCTTTTGCCAAGTGAATGTAAACCTGTCCAATATTGAACTGTTGCCAAAAAAAATACTTGCCATTCACTTTAGTTTTCTTGTATCAAGTTCAATTTGTAACTGCCATGTTCTTGTTTGTGTATATTTTTGTCATGTCCATCCAGTACACTTGAAATGCTTTCTCCCTGTTTGCATAAATATTTTTCATGCTGCTCCATATTGCTATGCTTTTGATCTTGTAAAAGTTTGCACCTTTGTACTTGATATTGTTGTGTGACTTGGTGCTAGTTTCACCACTGTCTTGACCACTATGGTTGCACCACTTTCCCTTTTTCCACTGCTGTTGTGTTAAACCATTTATATGTATATGTTGCTCCATGTTTGTAAATGCTGCTCATTGTTGTTGCACTGTCCATATGCACATGTGTGTGTGGCTCGACCATGAACATCGATCACATCCAGTCTTGGCACACTTGCTTTGTGAATGTTCTACCATGCTGCCTTGTCATCTTGACCCTGACTTGATGCTCATATAAGTATGTTTGTGACTGTTTGACATTTCACCATGGTGTCTCATGTATTCATTTTCAATTGCATTGGGTCGAGTTGGTCCACGTGGATGCTCCTCGGTTGCACTTTGATTGACGAGGCAATGCACGCGTGTATATTTATATATGTGTGTATATGCAACCACTCAGAATAGTTTTCCTGTCCCTGCACTGTGATATATGTATATACATACTATCTACCTTGTGGTGTTTACAGTGTATCGCTGTGAATATCACAAGCTGTCTAGACATAGATGGATGGATATAAAATCAGATCAAGTCATGAAAAATGATGAGAAACACACCGAAATTCTAAGGCAAATAAAATTTTAAAAATAAATTTATATTTGCATGTATTCAGTCTTTATTTCTATTGCAGTGTACTGTGTGTGTTTCTGTTTCATGTGACAGGTAAGCAGATGGTGACTGGACTGACTGCGAGGCTTTGAAGACAGAACATAGAAGATGAAGCAGATCACTGAAGACAAGTAAATAATTGTCAATTTATGAGTTGGTGAAAGTGTCTGTATATGAGAGAATTGTGTTTGTACAACAGAAAGAGTATGAAACTGTATATGAGTGACTGAGTGAGGGGCATTGTATGAAAAAGAATGTATATCAGTGAAATTGTACAAATAGTGGAGTTATAAATTTGTACTATTTGATTATCGAAATAAAATATTCTATTTAAATAAAATACTATGTGAATATTTGAATTTCTGTATAGTTGTATTCTATTTAAATATAAATATTATATTCATGTATATGATGTATATATGAAACAGTACAATAACAAACACATTTATAATAATATATATTTGGTTGTTATCGTCAAACAAAAATCATATAATTGTGTATACAACAACATTATATACTACAATCTCCTCCTTTTGATGATGACAAAAAAATATTAAGATTTTGAAAATAATAAATGTGTTTGACAGTGAAGAACTGAACTCCCCCTAATTGAATGCCCCTTTAATAAAATATTCCATCACTAATATTTCCATTATTAATTCAAGATGGTTTAAAAAATATTAAACTCTCCACATTAATATAAAATCATGATGGATGACTAAATAATGGTAGATAAAGGGGATGTTCCTAAAATATTTACCAATTCAAAGATATTATAAATATTGTTCAATCATCGTGAAAATTAAATAAAATCTCCTCTTGTTGTGAAATACATTGTTGTCACAACTCATCACGATTTCAAATTCTAATAATAATTTTGATGAATTATAAATACAGTTCAATTTGGTTATTGATTTCAATTTCTAAATGAATAATCAATAAATAATTTTAAAATTGAAAATCAATTACAAGAGGAATATATATATATATATATATATACATACATTTATATATATATACAGCGAGGAAAAAATCAGCACTTCTAAATTCATACCACTTGATGTCTCTATTAATGAGGATTTTAACATGACACTGGAGACGAACAAGGATGTCTTAGACAACAATATTCAACCATTAAGTTAATCAAGCAACTCAAGCACACAAATTCCATTTACCAGAGCATGGTAAACATTTGATACCAAATCAAATAGTCATCAAAAAAATATTTACAAACCAATATTAGAGTAGCACAAAAATCAGTTTCAAAACAGATTTGTCAAGATGATGGTCATAAAAGACGATTCATGATCCAAGATTAAAAATACCATTTATTTGAAATCATTTGAAGGAATATGAAAATCTCAAGATTTAATGAATCAATCACACTAGATTATAAACTTCAAATCCAAGATATATGTAAGATTCAATAAATCAATAATTTCAAATGATTTTAAACAAATAAATATTCAAGTCAAATGATTATGAAATAGTAGAGAGTTTTGAGACCAGATTATTTACATCAGACATGAGAAATAATTCATGATCCAAATTAAGAAATAATTTATTTGAAATCACTTGAATGAATGTAAATTTTGAGGTACACTGAATCAATCACACAAGATTAATAATATCAGATCTAAGAGGTGTGTGAGGTTCAAACTATCGAGAATTTTAGATGATTTCAAATAAACAAACTCCAAATAAAATGATCATGAATAAAGATGAATTTCATGATGTAAACAATGATTCAAGCCAAATGTTACGCAGTTCAGAAATATTCAAGCCAACCCAAAAACTAATGAAATTATCACAGCTGAAAAATACTAATGTGCTGTAATGAGTATAATATTTCAAGTGTTTCCAAAATGTATTGGAAGAATCTCAAAACAGCAGAGATCTGTGAAATTTCATTAATTTACCAGATCTTCAAAAAATTTAGAATTCAAAATTAATTGTGTTCAAGATATAACAAGAATGCTTCAACACAGTTAGGAATTCAGAAAAGAATCAAACTTCAGAACAATTGCAGAAAATTACAAGTTTAAATTCAAAATCTGGAAATCATTAGCACATTAGAATTTTATATAGATGAAGCGACTTTCTAGAAGATCATGAATTCTGCAGTTTGAAGTTAATAAGAAAGCCCAGAATAAAAGAAAATAATATGGCAGTGTCAAATCAAAACAGAAAAATCAAATAAAATAAACATAAGAGGTAGAAGGAGGAATAAACACAAAAGATAAAAACAGAGAATATTAACACAGATGAGTTTAGAGATCATACCAGATTTTAGTGTAAGCAAATGAATCTCTAACTCAACATACTTGACTAAGGAACGGTGAATGATATAGAATTATAGACCAGCTTGAAATCAAATCTCTTTTTAGCAAAGTAGTTCCTTAGCCTCCTCCGGTACCTAACAGTTTATAGAATCGCGTGGTCTAACAAAATTTGTAAAACCACTCACAGTTCTATTCACATATTTTGGTACCCAGACTTGTTTATACAACAACCCATCTGAATTTACCTTTGTACCCTTAGGATTCCAAATCTGTTTGAATTTAGTCAAAATTGTTTTATTTTCTTTTGGGGTCCAGGATTGTTTAAATGGATCATTATACAACAGCTTCACATCTTGGTTGTGATTTAAAAATCTTTTGGAATTTTCAGAGTTCAAATTTTCCGAAAGACCCTTTTTAAAGCAATTTAAAGGATTTTTAAAATCACAAGAATCCAGTTTTTCAAAACCATTTGTTTTTCCAAATCCAAGACCATTTTTATTTCCTGGAGAAAGTTGATTTTTGAACAACATATTCAAAGATTTTTCTCCTGTTGAAAAACATTTTAAACTCAATTCAAGATCGTTGATTTTGGGATTTAAGATCAGAATTTTCTTCCATCAGATTTGAACAATGGTTAATCTTGATCTTTCTCCTTCCAGTATCATTTTGTTTCAAAACCAAGTTTTCGTTTTCAAGCAATTTGATTCTGGTTTTGGATTCAAAAATCTCAGATTCAAATTGATGTTTTTCAAAAATATTGAATTTTTCAATTTCTTTTTCAAGTTCAATCAAGACTAATTAAAATTTCTGTAAATTTTGATTTTCAGAAATTTTTTGTTTGGAATTAAGATTATCCAACTCCTTTTGCAAAGCATCGTTTTTATAAATTAGCTCATCCTCATTTTGTTTTAAAACCATAATTTCTTTTTCAAGTTTTTGAAGATTTTTGTTAAGATGAGCTAAATCACTTTTCAACTTTAGACAATTCTTGCAATCGAAGTTTTCATGTTTTGATTCCAACATATTGTTTTTGAGAATCAATTCATGATTTTCAGACTTCAAAAGCTAGTTTTTCAGTTGGAGTTTATCAATAGATTTAGTCAAATCGGCACACATATAAACCAAATCTTCATAACAGAAGTTTTCTGTCTCATCCTCCATTGAGTCTCCTCTTCTGATCCATCTGAAAATTTATCTGTACGATCTGTTAAGCATAAATCTGAATTTGAGTTGATTTTCTGGGATTTTGAGCAGTTGTCGTGTGTTCCTTACAAATTGTTGAGAATTTTCCAAATATCCTGCACAGTTAAAAAATAAGAGATAAGTTTAAGCTGATTATTACTAAGATAAGAATACAGAATGTGCATAACACGAGCATTGATAACTTTATATTTCTTGTCTAGCATATCTTCCATATTTACAATAATATTCCAATACTCAGAATTAACATATTTTAAATAGATTTCTATTTCCAAATTAAAAAATCTGTCCCATTGAAAATAATTGGAATATCACTGTACTAACTCTCGTTATACTAACAACTAGGGAACACCATCTCTAGAGTTAATAAAATACCAAGCTCTGATACCACTTGTTGGAACTAGATTAACCCTAGAGGGGGTGAATAGGGTCTATCAGATTTTAGATGGATATTAAAAAATAATCACAACACAGATAATAACAGAGTAAGTAAATACAGAAAGTAAATAACACACAGCGATACCCGACTTCGGTAGACTCTGCCTACTGCTGCATTCACTAATGTTTCTACTAGGTAATAGAACAGATCCCGCTTACAAGGCCATGTAAACTCGCGAACCCCTCGCTCCTATTCTAATCATACGCTCAAAACCCTAGACTGATCTATATCTCCTAGATCATATTTTCCCTAGCTACAAACCCGTAGCTAGTAACTCTAGTTTTATAGGCTCTAATAAACTGCCAGTTAAAATCCTAACTAGATTCCCTAGTTTTTACAGACACTAGAAAAACTGATCGATAATTTTCAGAAAAAAATAAAAAAACACAATAAAAATTAACTAATAAAACCCTAGCCCTTTTGATTTATTAAGAATAGGCTTAGCCAAAGTCAAAATTGTCAGCCTAAATGTTTTGACCCGATCACTTTATTTTTGGAAAAATAAAAATGGAGGCCTCGAAGAATTAGGGTTTTATTAGTCTTCCACAAATCGATTTCGACTTGAAATTGAATTGCTCTTGAAATTCTCTGTAGATCCAATTCTCATTGATGTTCTTGATCGATTGCTGATGCTCCTTGCTTGAATCCAGACTCGATTTTGAACCTTCTATGAACCTGGTTGATTTATTGTCTTTAATTCCATCTATGAGTTTGAAAACATGCCATAAGTTCTGAAATCTGCGGTTTTGATATTGCTTGATGAATTTTTGCAAAGTTGCATAGAATTTTAACTTGATTTCCTCGGCATTTAAATTGAGTAAATTTGGAATAAAGTCGAATTAAATGTTGTGTCCCTCTTGATGAATTTTGGCAATATGAATTGATATTTGTCCCTCTGCAAAATTGATCACTAGAAAAAAATGCTCATATTTGGAAAAAAATTGATATCTGTCCCTGCACTGTAATATGTGTATATACATACTATCTGCTTTGTGGTATTTACAATGTATCACTGTGAATATCACAAGCTGTCTATACACAGATAGATGGATATAAAAATCAAATCAAGTTATGAAAAATGATGAGAAACACATCGAAATTTTGAGAAAAATAAAATTTTAAAAATAAAATTATATTTGCATGTATTCAGTTTTTATTTCTATTGCGGTGTATTGTGTGTGTTTCTGTTTCATGTGACAGGTAAGCAGATGGTGACTGGACTGACTGTAAGGCTTTGAAGACATAAGACAGAAGATGAAACAAATCATTGAAGACAAGTAAATAAGTGTCAATGTATAAGTTGGTGAAAGTGTCTGTATATGAAAGAACTGTGTTTGTACAACAGAAAGAGTATGAAACTGTATATGAGTGACCTGTAGTGAGGAGCATTGTATGAAAAAGAATGTATATCAGTGAAATTGTACAAATAGTGGAGTTATAAATTTGTACAGTTTAATTATTGAAATAAAATATTCTATTTAAATAAAATACTATGTGAATATTTGAATTTCTGTACAGTCATATTCTATTTAAATATAAATATTATATTCCTGTCTGCGATGTATATATGAAACAGTACAATAACAAACACATTTATAATAGTATATATTTGGTTGTTATCATAAAACAAAAATAATATAATTGTGTATACAACAATGTTATATACAACAACATAATCTTCAACTGCAAAATTATCCAATTCGCCGATAAGATCCTCTAGACCTAGCATAAATGAAGGCAATGGCCCAAGAGTCCTTTGAAATCTGAGAGCAAATGATAATATATATTATGCTATAAATCAAGCTGATATTATTGTCAGAATTGAAAATATATTGTACAATTTCAGCAGGTACCAATTTTTATGCCCAAAGTGGAGAGCCAAAGGAAGTTAAAAGTATAAATTTGGAAATAAAAACAAATACAAAATATCATTTCAATAATGACCAACCAAATTGGATATACCAGTGATGAATGACATTTAAAAAAAAGCAATACAACAACTTCTTCCTACCACTACGAGGCACCTAATGAAAGTGTAAACATTGAATTCTTCATACTAAAATAGCTCGGTTAATTTTAACTTATGCAAATTGGCCACTAATCAGAATGTACCAACATGCAAATTAGACAGTGTTGGGGAGGCAGGAAGATAAATCTTCGACCTTGGAGTTCAAACCATCAACTAGAGATTGGATCTGGGAAGTCGCTGCCGTCTCGTGCTTCGCAGTTTATTTATTTACTAATGCGCTATTATTTTTCCTGTTAGCTAAGTATGACTAGGGAGGCCTTGGACGTTGAAGGATGAAGTGGACTCGAGCATAGGAATGGAGGCAATGAAAGAAGGTGAGGGGTTATTGCAGTGGAAGTAGTTCAGAATAAAAATGTTGATTTGTAATTTAGGTTTTCAGGAAACGGGGAAGCGGGAAATGAAAACGAGAGAGCAGGAAACAAAATAATACATAACCTTTTCTTGTGTATAATTAATAAGGTCTTTTTTAATCGGGGAAAATTGGCAACGGAAGGCAGAAACGACAGGTGTACAAATTGATTTCATGGAGTGTAATTATCCTGCAGTTGATACTATTGTTATTCCCAATTCGTTCTATTAGCGCCGGTTGAAACAGTGAACAAAATATACCACAAATAAGTCAATGAATGTGCTACTTTGACTGCAAATATTTGCGTCAATTTATCCATATTCTATCACAGACTTTTGATTGCTCTAGCATCCATCTTTGTTAGAAGTTACTCAGTAAAACTCTGTTTTATCTACTCTATTTATATTTAAAAAAGAACCATAAGCAAAAGTTTGTATTTATTTCTATGTTAATTAATTGATAATCATGCACTTTTTATTTTTGTATTTTTATAAATATATATTACACTATAAGGAGGTTTATTTTTCTCAATGTTAGCTTATTCAATTTTTCGCATTGGTTTGACGCATTAGTTATAAAGATAAACATTAAAGTATTCAATCGTTTACCTTTGTTTATTAATACTTAAAAAATTAAAAATAATAATATTAACAATTACTTATAATAAATACTTAATTAATTCATAATAATACCTCTTTCAAATACAAATTATAAATTAATTCATACAAAAAAATCATTATTAATTATTAGTTACTCTTCAATATTAACATTAATCAACTATCGTTTATCTACTAATTATGAATTTATTAATTGTTTAATTAATTATTATTCATACATATTCATATTTATAATTAATTTTTATCCATTAGTTTTTTATTATTAATTATTGTTATTTAATAATTAATAATTTATTTTTTATTATTTTTAACTATTAATTATTATTATTTGTTAATTATTATTATTTTATCATCAAATGTAAATATCACTTTATAATAATTAATAATTATTATTTATTAATAATTATTAAATATTAATCTTAATTATTGTATAAATTAATAATAGTTAATTGTTTAATAGTAACTATTCAAAATTAATTATTAAATGTTAATCAATAAAATTTGCTAATTATTTATTGATGGTTAATTATAAGTAGTCGTTTATGATTTCTTAATCAAAAGCTACTACTTTTTTTAATAGTATGTTTTTTGCAACTGGCTTTACCAATTGTAAAAATACAGTTATTGCGAATGGTGAAAACAGTTGCTAAAGATATATATTTTTTGCAACAAGTTTGAAAGTGCAATTGCAAATAATAAGTTTGTTGCAACTGCTATGAAGGCGCAGTTGCTAAAAGTATGTTTTTGCAACCGGAAGGGAGGCGAAGTTGCAAAATATGTACTTTTCGCAACAGAAAGAAAAGGTATGTTGCTAAAACTCATCTATTGCAACTGCTACGAAAAATTTGTTGCTAAATATCATTTTATGCAACTGTCATTTGTTGCTAGCTGCAAATAGCTAGTTGCAATAGGGTATTTTTCTTGTAGTGCATGGTTTTTTTATCTAGTTAGTTCATTTACACCGACTGCATGGTTTCTTTATGCCTCTCTTCTGAATGTGCACCATTTCAAAATATTACATAGAGACAGCATCTGGAAGCGAAGATAATACAAAAGAAGTTTATGAGGAATCAGTTAAGAAAATTGCACTTCAGCTATCAATGGTATTAACCGTAAGTTAGTCACTTAGTCTCGCTTTATATATGTCTGTTATCTACTTTAGCGTGCAATTGAGTTGCATGTGCTAGAATGCAATTATGGATCCTTGTTGCAACTTTTTTTTGCATATAGGCAAACAAGCAGCGGAAAGACTTATACAATATGTATAGTAATCAAATATGCAATGGAAGATATTTTCGATTACATTAAAAGGTTGATCCTTTTTAATAGAGTGTTTTTCTTTTCTTCTCCTAATTCTTATACATGATTTAGTTACGTTTTTATTTGTTCATTTTTTCCTTAATTTAGTACAATGAAAGAGAGTATATTTTAAAATTCTTAGCACTAGAAACTTACTGTGAAGTAGTAAGAAATCTCCTTACCATGGATAGCACTCCACTTAGGGTTCATGATGACACCGAGGGAAAAAAATCCGTCTTTTATTTATTGATTTATTTTGTTTTGAGGTCTAACCAACTAACACTCACTCAATTATTTGCAGATACTAACTGTTATTGAAATATTAAGAGGTGTTATTAAGAGACTGAATTGTTTGAGGGAACTTCTCATTGTGTGTGAACGTGTGCAAAATTGATTGTATTTGTGGAGGAATTTGACATGCATTAGCTGTCTTGTGTGCAAAAATAAATTAGCTACAATACCATTGGGCTAAATTTAGAAATGCGCTTGCAGCTAGCTTGGTATCTGACCAACTTTTATTTTGTACAGAAATGAGTGTATAAAGTGGACGCCAACATATATTTTTAAATGTAGAATTTTGTAGACAATGAATGTTCTTCTCAAGGATTATCAGTTGGAAATAACTTAATTGAAGGATGTCACAACAATAAGAGTTTGCTTTCACTTGGCGGGCTTATTTTCAAGCTTAGGTAATAATCAACTAATTATAACTAGTTTGCTTTTGTTTTAGCCTTCTTGTGATGTTCCTTTTTTATTTTGATTTATTATTTTATTTTTATTCCTTAAAAAGTAGGACTACATTTGGTCTGCTTCTTGGAAGCTCTTCGTTAATAATAACGAACGTCACGGCACACACTTCGCACGTGGTCGTGGCACGCGTTTCACGCATGGATTTTTATTCCTCATATGTTATGTATTTTACATATGCAAGGAAAAATAACTTGTAACACCCCGTAATTTTAACAACACTAAAGAAGACAAATTAAAGGATAATTAACTTAATGTTCAAAATTAAGGGAAATGAACTGCGCCATTGTGTTCGTCTCGGAATTCTGGTCAAAATAGACACTTGGTTTGCGTAGAACGGACACCGTATGAAGAAGTTGTGAAGGTTTGAAGTTTGTATACGCGCAAGAATATATATATATATTTATATATTAGGTCTAGAAATTCAAAATCGCGCAAAAATGGGGAGGCGAGAAATTTCCCGCTCAGTGGGTCGACCCATTAAGGGGGTGTCGACCCCTGGGTCGACCCCTCAAGGGGGTGTCGACCCTATAAGGGGGTGGGGGTCGACCCCCCTGCGGCAGATTAGGGTTTTGGGTTCTGCTATAAATATGGCCTCAATTCTCATGTTTTTGCACACCAAAAATAATGGAGAACTAGATGCTGCCTCTTCCCAAATCAAATCAAGTCTTTTCTTCTTCTGCAATCAAGTTATTCAAGCTTAAAGATCTGTGATTCAACGCTAGCAATCCCTTCTCTATTTTTCTAGATCCAAACACTATGAGTTTAAGTTGCTTTTAGATCTAAATAATTTAAAAGTTAATCTTGACATGACTATAACTTGGATCTATGCCTGTAACTGCTTGAATCATATCAGATCTGTTATAACTTGTGTATCTATGATATCCTGACATGATTATGAACTAGATCTGAACCTATACCTATTTATCATGTCAGATCTGCCTTTGATTGTAGATCTAATTCACTGTTTAAATCACCTTATACCTGTTCTAATATGTTTATGGCCAAATCGGATCTATTGTTAGTTGGACATCTAAATCATTATTTAGATCACATCATGCCTATCCTTATTGGGTTAGAATCAGTTCTATTATCATATGTTCATTAGATCTGTTCCTATATGCCTACCTTGTCATCATGCCACTATATGTTTTATGCTATTTATGCCATTATATGTCCATCATGTTAGTATGATCATCTCTGTTCTATTCCCTCTATCTTTTCCCTTTTATTTTTATATAGTCAGGCTACCTTCGAGCCTAGGCATGCCGCTGAAATATGAGAATACATTAGATTGGGAACGAGGGAAAACGTTGAATTGGGGCATAACTTGTAATTGGGAATTTGGGCATAACTTGAATAAAGTGTTATAATATTAATTGGGGCATATGGTTCGTTATGAACATAACTTGGGAAAAGGGGCATGAAAACCTATAACGACATAGGTAAAATTTGGTTAATAATGGAAATGCCTAGGATTACTTTAATTAGAAACTGTAACCGTGCTTAAACACGAGGTTAGATTACACTTGTGGTGGAAGTCTGCCCAGAACTGCCTGGCATATCCAGCGACCACAAGTTGTGAATCTAATGTGAGTGGTCTAGATGCACAAACACGAGACATGCTAAGACACGATGTTAAGCCCGACTTGTGGAAGAAGTCTGCCCGGAACCTGTTTGCGAACAAATTAAACAATTGAAAACAACTATTTAATTCGTTCGACTTTCCTAAACAACAAGGGTTGTTGTAAAGGGCGTCGAACTCTGGGACCAAAATTATTTTACTAATAAATCCAATCAAGTTATTCCAAAGGTTTGATTGGTTAAAAACATAGAAAACATATGAAAAAAGAGAGCATTTTATATAATAAATGAAAGCAATTAGGAAGCAGTGACATAAACTAGATTAACATGAATTAACAACCAAACAGATTAATACAGATCTAATTCATGTTTTTGTCATATACATGAATCAACGATAATTAAGTTTCTAGAAACAAATTTGTGAATAACGACAAGTATAGCCTTTTGCAGGAGCTAAGCTCTTAAACAACCATAGGCTATCAGGACAGATTCACTATTCTATTTCTAAAACCCTAAAAATTAGATCTAAATCTGATAAGCGTTAGATCGAACTCGAATATAACATGTGAAGGAGCATAGCTCTTAAACGACAAAGAGTATGAAGGTTCAGATCTAACCCTTGGTTCAGATCTAGATCTATATAAATAAAGTACTAATCCTTTTTGATTATGTGACTCATATTGAATCTAATCTAAGCATCGTCACCCCCTAATTAAAGTGGATTAGCTAGACATACCTAAATAAGAAACAGGGAAAAAGAAAATAAACAACATAAACATAAATAAAATAAAATAACAACTAAGAAGAGAAGGAGAAGAATAGTTTTATTCCAGAGAAGAGTTATAGAATAAAACCCAATGTAATTTTAAATGAACAAGATACAAGTGTATTTATAGCTGGTATGACAAAGACTAATTGGCTATTTACATAATGTGGGACTAAAGATTTAGCCCAAATAACACATAAGCCAGTGTGAACGCAACTGTAGAGTGAGAGGCCTTGCAAATGAGTTATACGAATAAGCACGACTCTTCACTGAGCCAAATCTACCAAGATGAACTCTATTTGCAACCGTTCTTCAAGATTTAAGCTCATCAAGCTTTAGTAATTTCAAATTTCACTCTTTTTAACCAAATTCTTCATGCTTTATCCATCAAATGCTCTAAACCATGCTTTTTATCAACAATCTGAAAACACAGCTATAAATACACAATATCAATTATTTTAAATATAAAATAAGATAAATAAGCGGTTAAACTATACATATTTACGTGTATATCAGAACCGACCGGCATATCTAGCATCCACAAATGGTAGGCTTAATGTGGGAGGTCTAGCACATTATAACCATAAATGAATATGGCAATAAAGTTGACTACTTAACCTAGTTAAATCCATAGGGATTGTATGAACATATTAAAATGAATAGGGGTTAAGTAAACTTGTTCGAAAAAGTGGGTTGGTTAAGTATATCTGGGGTTGGTGGGTAGTATTTATATATAGGCCCACAAACTTAACCTGTGGGGGTTATGCAATCTTTTACTCTGGTATGGCATAACCAGTGGAAAACCTAGTGGGGATGCAAGCGTAGGAAGGAAGCTTGTATCATCTTGTGTGTAGGACCCATTTCAGTCAGTAACCCATATATAAGTATCAAACGAGTACTCCGAACTAGGTCGAAGTCGGGGAACGCTTACTGGGATGATTGTAAGAGATTTAAACGTGGGGGACGGTGTGGGCGACGCAGGCTGACCGGGTCATGTGCGTGCATGGTTCGGACAGAGGAGGATAAGACGTCGTGACACCTGTAGACATGGTTGTGCACATCCTGAAAACGAAGGGTTGCCGCTTTAGGGAGTGATACACCCTATTGTGGGACCAGCACGGGGTATCGACAGAGTAGGCAGCCGATTGATTTGGGTAGTAATTAGGGTACATTTAGAATCCGGTATGTTGGGAGCCCGTTAATACCCTTAGTGGTAACTCTGGTATGTTGGGTTGTCTGTTGATTGTATGGGGGTGAAAACCTCTCATTGGAAGTACACCGAAGTCTACCATCTTATGCTTGTTGGGGATCATCTTGTTAAGCCACTAGTATTGGTGCAGAGGAATCATTAGAGAAGCGTATACACTCTATCATGTTTATCCTGTTTTCCTTGTCATACCTGCCTTTTATGTTGTTACCTCTCTTTTCCACTTTATATGCATGTCATGATACTTTTACTTATTTATTTGCTAAAAGTAACAGGACTCGCCAGACTTTATGTCTAACCCATTTTATTTCCTCTTCTTTCTCTTCCGTTTCTCCCTACAGGTTCTCAGGGTAGGAATACTCAAGCTTGACCAGGATTCTTCTTTCATCTTGCTTGGAGCTGCTTAGATGTATTGCTCGAGCTCTTATCTACTGCGGCTATGTTTTATTTGGGGAATTATGCTTCTTTTATTTTTGTACTCTGATGTTTTAAGTGCAAGACAGAAATTTCGATGATGTACTGGGTTTATGTATTTTTTGACATATGATGTTTTGAACCACGATGCTTTATGATTAATAAAGATTTTTTAAATTCCGCTACTATTTTATATCTGTCTTGTAATGTTTCTGTTTCTGTTTACCAATAACGCTTCACGAAACTTAATGCATTCTCTTAATGAGTGACATTAATGGACGTGGGGTGTCACACTTGGTATCAGAGCTGAAGGTTACCAGATTAGATAAAAGTTTTTGATTTTTTTTCAAAAAGGTTTTAAAATAAAGCATTTTTAAAAAGAAAAGTCTGTTTTGAAAAACATATTCCCCAAATCCATATGTAATATCTTTCGATCCTTTGTCTGAATCTCTTTCCTTTTCTTTTCAGCATGTTTGGGGAACCTAATATTCTAGAGGGCGTTACAATACCAACCGGTTCCGTAGGTATCTAGTGGCCACGACGGCTGCCAGTGGTCAAGCCGACGTTCCTCCCCCAGCTTCACCCGTCGTTCCTCCTCCTCATCCATGTGCAGATAACTTCTCTTAGATCTGCAAAGATTTCTGTATCATGGAAGGAAAGCCATTCCGTGGAACCGAGATGTTCGTAGAGGCAAGGAATTGGCTCAAGGAGATAGAGGACTTGTTTGAAATTTTCGATGTGGATGATCGTAGGAAGATTCAGCTAGCCGCTTGGCTACTGAAAGATGAAACCTCGTTCTGGTGGGAAGTGACGCAAGTAGGGCATCTAGTGGAAACTTGGGATGATTTTCGGTAGAGGTTTGACTAGCTGAGAAAAGCATGCAAATGGAAAGGTTCTTGGCGCTCAAGCAAGAAACTATGACTGTTAAAGAATATGTTAACAAATTCAACCATCTAGCAAGGTTTAGATTGGAACTGGCAGATACTCTGCATAAGAAAGCTTTGCGGTTTGTTAAAGGACTGAAGGAACCCCTTCATGGGTTAGCTATGTCTCATATTCCCATGGGAGAAACTTTTGAAAGGCTTGTTGATATGGCCTTGATGCATGAGGAAGCCAAAACCAACAAGAAGGAAGTCAAGGTTGAGGAAACACAAAACAAGAAAGTATGGCCCAAGAAAGGAAAACAACAACAGCAACAGAAGAAGGCAGAAAGAATGACAAGGATAAGGATAAGAGGAAGTGTCACAATTGTGGGAGAGAGGGTCATTTGATCAAGGACTACAAAAGATGGAAGAATTCTGGCTTGTGCTTCTGGAGGGAAGGTGCATGCTCTCGCGACCAGTGCTCCAGATAGAGGTAGGAAGGTTTCCATGGAAGATTTGATTTCTCTTTCCAATCATCCTATTAGAACTCTTTTTGATTCCGGTGCTTCACATTCATTTATATCTAGTTCTGTGGTTGAGTCTTTGCACCTAAATACTAGTATGGTAGTGGATCCCATTGTTGTCTCAAACCCCATTGGTGGTTCAGCTCATTTGTCCATGATTTGTTGGGGTTTGAGAATATCTGTGTTACGCGTCGAATTTGAGTATGACGCATATGTGCTCGGTTTTATGGGCTATGGTTTGATTCTAGGGATGGATTGACTAGCCATGTTTGCTGTCATTCTAGATTGTGAGAGAAGGGTCGTTAGAATTTTGACTTGGCATGGGAGGACCCACAAGATTTCTTGTGACCCGCAAGGGTCTGTCATGCATAGTTTCCTAGAGTCTCATAATGCATCTATCGATGATCTGCGATCTGTACCAGTAGTCTGTGACTATCCTAATGTTTTTGATGAGGTACGGGGCTTACCTCCGAGGCGTGAGATCGATTTTCGTATATTGGTGGACAATGCAAAGCCAGTTGCATTACCTGTGTGCCATACGGCTCCAAGAGAAAGGAGGGAGCTTAGTAAGAAAGTAGGGCAACTACTTGAGAAAGGGTTTATTAGGCGAAGCATATCTGAATGGGGTGCTCCGGTGATATTCACAATGAAGGCGGATGGTTCGCTTCGCTTATGTATGGATTGTAGGGAGTTGAATAAACTCACAAAGAAGAACACGCACTCATTCCCAAGGATAGATGATCTGTTTGACCAGCTTGTTGGTGCATCTGCATTCTCTCGGTTAGATATGGCCACGGGGTTTCATCAATTGAGGGTGGCTGAGGACAGTATAGAAAAGACCGCTTTTAGGACTCCAGATGGTTCCTTTGAATGGCTAGTTATGCCTTTTGGGTTGACGAATGCACCTGCCTATATTTTTTGATCTGATGAGTAGGGTGTTTCAGGAGTTTCTAAATAAGTTCGTCGTGGTCTTTGTTGATGATATCTTGATCTTCTCAAAGAGCGAGGAAGAGCATGCCCAACATTTGAGAGAAGTTTTGAAAACTCTATGTATGCATCAACTTAAGGAAAAGTTCTCCAAATGCCATTTTTGGAGAAAAGAGGTGAGGTTTCTAGGGCATGTGGTCTCCAAAGATGGGATAACAGTAGATCCTGCAAAGTTAGTTGCAGTTCAAGATTGGCAAATTCCGAAGAATGCAACAGAGGTGAGAAGTTTTCTTGGATTGGCAGGCTATTATAGGAAGTTCATTAAGGACTTCGCAAAGATATCAGCCCCACTCACCAGGCTGACAAAGAAGAATCTGACGTTTTCGTGGGATATGAATTGTGATATTGCTTTCCAACTTCTGAAGAGGGCTTTGACAACATCCCCAGTCTTGACCTTACCCAATGGGAATAAAGTGTTTACAATATACACTGATGCATGTGGTACAGGGCTTGGTGCGGTTCTGATGCAAGAGGGAAAGGTAGTATGTTGTGGGGGTAGACAGCAAGGGTTCATGAGAAGAACTACCATACCCATGATTTAGAGCTAGCTTCCATAGTATTTGCGCTTAAGACGTGGAGTCATTATTTGCTTAGATAGAAGTTCGAGTTGTACACCGATCATAAATATCTCAAGTACTTGTTCTCGCAAAAAGATCTTAATTTAAGGCAACCAAGGTGGATGGAGTTCCTAGCTTCTTATGACTTTGAGATTGCTTATACCCCTGGCATGGTTAATGTTGTGGCAGACGCACTGAGTAGGCAGAGGATGACCTTAAGTCCTCTGTTTGTGGAGAGGAAAAGATTAAAGTTCATATCGGCTTTTGAATTTAAACCCACCACCGAATTTTTGCCTGGTTTGTTTGCATCGCTAGAGATACGACCTACTCTTATGGATCGGATAGGAGATTCACAATGAAAGGATCCACAAATTTCAGGCATCTTGGATAGGCTCAGTAAAGGAGAGACTTCTAGTCACCTCAATAGATATTCCATAGACCATAAAGGATGGTTGCGACGAGATGGAAGGCTTTGTGTTCCCCAAACTGGGAGTTTGTTAAAGACAGTCCTAGAGGAAGCCCATCATTCTAAAATGACTATTCATCTAGGCGGTGTTAAGATGAATAGAGACATGAGAGGGTTTTCTTTTGGGCTGGGATCAAGAAAGATGTGGCGTAGTTTGTTTCTCAATATTTGGTTTGTCAGCAAGTCACAGCTGAGCAAAAGAATCCGGTGGTTTACTTCATCCTTTGGAGGTTCCACAGTGGAAGTGGGAGAGCGTCTCTATGGATTCCATAGATGGTTTTCCTAAATCAAAGAAAGGCAACACCAGTATTTGGGTTGTAGTAGATAGACTTACTAAGAGCGCTCATTTCATTTCGGTTAAGAGCAAGAGGAATACAACATGGTTGGCAGCAGTTTATGTTCGTGAGATAGTCCATCTTCATGGAGTACCTTCCAATATCATAAGTGATCGTGACCCTATTTTAACCAGTGAATTTTGGAGGAGCTTGCAAGAAGCATTAGGTACACAGTTGTGTTTGAGCACCGCTTATCACCCACAGACCGATGGACAAATGGAAAGGGTAAAAAGAGTTCTTGAGGATCTTTTAAGGCTGTGTATCCTAGACTTCGGAGGGACTTGGGAAGAGCATCTTCCTTTAGTAGAGTTTGCCTACAACAACAGTTATCAAGCTAGCATTGGCATGGCACCCTTCGAAGCATTGTACGATTGACCGTGTAGATCACCAACTTGTTGGTGGGAATCTACAGAAAGGCTACTACTTGGACCAGATATGGTTAGAGAAACATCCGAGAAGATTGATCTTATTAGGCGGCGAATGAAGACCGCTCAAGATAGGTAGAAATCCTACGCATACAAGAGGAGGACTGGCATTGAATTTGAGGTGGGAGGCATGGTTTTCATTAAGGTGTCACCTTTGAGGAATGTGGTTCGCATTGGATCTGTAGGGAAATTGGCACCAAGATTTATAGGGCCATTTCCCATAACAGAAAGGATTGGCCAAATGACCTATAGAATAAAGCTACCAAATAGGTTATCTAGTGTTTATGATGTTTTCCATGTTTCTCATTTGCGGAAGTGCTTGCATGATAGCGCGGAAGTAGTTGAACCGAGTATATTGGAGGAAGTAGAGGTGGAACGTGAGGCAACAGTTAGACGAGTTCCTACCCGTATTCTTGGATCATGAGTTAAGAAGCTACGTAATAGAGAAGTTAAGTTGATGAAGGTTCAATGAGGAGATAACCCAGAGGATGCGACTTGGGAGACCGAAGACAAGATTCGTGTTTCGTACCCTTTTCTCTTCGAGGGTATGTTCTTAACTTCCTTTCCAAAGCTTTTATTTATACTTGTTTCTATCATTTAATGTATATCCTATCGATCGAATCTTCGACCTTTAGTTAGGAAACCCATGGATGTAAATATGTGTTTGAGACATGTTATGTTTGATGAATGCAAGTGAATGCAAGTGTTTTCTAGTGGTTGCTCGTGGATGCATATACACACACATCAAGCACTAGATCGGCTCAATCACTCTCATACTGCATATGGATGTGTGTGCATTTTTTGAATAGATGAAAATGGATGTATCATCATATGGATGTTACACTTGGACGGATGATTGTGCACACATATATAACTTACATATTATAATAGGATTATTTGCATACATGTTGGATTCATGGCACTAACATATTTGCATTAAGGAGGTCGACTGAATCAGTGGACTGCTTGATCTTCGCATTAGTATTGGGACATATACACACACCTTTGCATATGTTCATATAAGCATTAGAAGTCTTTAAGGACAATGGATGTCTGTGATTGGTGGATGAGTAGATGGGTGATGGATGGTAGTATATACATTCTTCTTAACTTGGAGATTTTGGGGACGAAATCCTATTATTAGGAGAGAATGTAACACCCTGTAATTTTAACAACACTAAATAAGACAAATTAAAGGATAATTAATTTAATATTCAGAGTTAAGGGAAATGGACTGCGCCATTGCGTTTGTACCGGAATTCTAGTCAAAATAGATACCTGGTCTGCGTAAAACGAACACCATATGAAGAAATTATGAAGGTCTGAAGTTTGTATACGCGCAAGAAGAATATATATATATATATATATTAGGTCCAGAAATTCAAAATTGCGTAGAAATGAGGAGGCAAAAATTTTCACGATCAGAGGTGTCGACTCCTTAAGGGGGGTGTTGTCCTCTGTGTCGACCCCTCAAGGGGGTGTCGACCCATGGGCTGATCCCATAAGGGGGGTCGACCCCCTGCGGCAGATGAGGCAGATTAGGGTTTTGGGTTCGGCTATAAATATGGCCTCAATTCTCATGTTTTTGCACACCAAAAATAATGGAGAACTAGATGTTGCCTCTGCCCAGATCAAATCAAGTCTTTTCTTCTTCTTCAATCAAGTTACTCAAGCTTAAAGATCCGTGATTCAACGCTAGCAATCCCTCCTCTATTTTTCTAGATCCAAACACTGTGAGTTTAAGTTACTTTTAGATCAAAATAATTAAAAAGTTAATCTTGACATGACTATAACTTGGATATATGCCTGTAACTGCTTGAATCATATCAGATCTATTATAACTTGTGTATCTATGATATCCTGACATGATTATGAAATAGATCTAAACCCATACCTATTTATCATATCAGATCTGCCTTTGATTGTAGATCTAATTCACTGTTTAGATCACCTTATACTTGTTCTGTTATGTTTATGGCCAAATCATATCTATTGTTAGTTGGACATCTAAATCATTGTTTATATCACATCATGCCTATCCCTATTGTGTTAGAATCAGTTCTATTATCATACGTTCATTAGATCTGTTCCCATAAGCCCACCATGTCACTATACCACTATATGTTTTATGTCGTTTATTCCATTATATGTCCATCATGTTAGTATGATCATCTCTGTTCTATTCCCTCTATCTTTTCCCTTTTATTTTTATATAGCCAGGTTACCTTCGAGCCTAGGCATGCCGCTGAAATATGTGAATATGTTAGATTGGGAACGAGGGAAAATGTTGAATTGGGGGCATAACTTGTAATTGAGAATTTGGGCATAACTTGAATAAAGTGTACTTATATTAAATTGGGGCATATGGTTCATTATGAACATAACTTGGGAAAAGGGGCATGAAAACCTATAACGACATAGGTAAAATTTGGTTAATAATGGAAATGCCTAGGATTACAGTAATTAGAAACTGTAACCGCGCATAAACACGAGGTTAGATTACACTTGTGGTGGAAGTCCACCCGGAACCGCCTGGCATATCCAGCGACCACAAGTGGTGAATCTAATGTGAGGGGTCCAGGTACACAATGTGACCTCTCGCCCCGGATCAGCCGAAATTTCCTCCGAAATGCGCTGTACCGATTTCCAACTAGCACGGGACGGTCGTCAAAGGAAAAGGAACAAGACGATGAATCATCAAAGAACCTATAGTATATCTCACAGCGCATGGAATAAAATATAATAATAACATAATCTTGGCATAAAACAGGCGAGACGGTGCATAAGCTGAAAACTAAACCATCACAGCATCGGAAATCCAAAATACAGCTTATGTTCAAGACCATCAATATTACAACTTCGAAATACTGTCTCTAAAGCAAAATATAAAGGTACACTGTAACACCCCGTGTATTCTATAATAGTGAAATTCACAAATTAAAGTATAACTAATTTCAAATCAAAGAATTAAGGGAAACGGGATACGCCCTTGCGTTCGTCTCGGAATTCTGCTTGAGATAGAGTCCGAGTTTGCGTAAAACGGACTCCGTATGAAGAGGATATGGCCTCCGGAAGTTTCAGAATTCAGTTTAAAATTCAAACAGACGAAAACAACCCAGAAAAACAAGTTCAAAATTCAAAATCGGGCCCAATTGGCCAGTGCGGGAAAATTCCCGCCTAAGACACCCAGGTCGACTTGGCAGTCGACCTGGGGCTAGCCAGGTCGACTGGGCAGTCGACCTGGGTAACCCGTGTCGACTGCCAAGTCGACACGGTGTCGACTGGGGTGTCGACCTGGCCCCTGAGCCAGGTCGAACCCAGCCCACCCTGGCTGGCCTGGTCTGTGTTTGGTCGATTTTCTGAGCCTTGCCTTGCCACTAGGGCTAGGTGTCAGCTCCTGGTTGGTCCCTCCTTTGAACGAACGGCTATTATTAAACCAAGCTTCATCGACGGTCTAAATCAACTCACAAACTCTATAAAAAGGACCTAAGACTAACCCTAATACACACAAACAAAAATGGAGATGAGACCATCATGCTGCTGAGGAGAGACTAGAGATAGCCGTCAAAAATTAAGAGACAATTAGGAGATAAATCAAAAGTTTAAAGCAATGTTAATTGAATCAAAGCAACGCCTACAACAAAGGATAGCATCTCCAAATTCAGAATTCAGATTCCTGAATTAGAGATTCGTCATACGTTGTAAGTAGAGTGCTATTCCGATGTGAATAATTAATTGCGTTTGATTTGTGTAAAATGCGAAATGGAATTGTGGCGATAATAATCTATATTTTTATGTTATTTTGGATACTAAATGATTTGGGAATGTTATGGTATACGATTGGATATTTGCAAGGATGTGATTTTCTTTGGAAGTTAACAACGAAATGGAATTGTGGCGATAATAATCTATACTTGTATGTTATTTTGATTCTAAATGATTTGGAAATGTTATGGTATACGATTGGATTCATACAAGTATATGATTTATGTTGACAACCATATGTTGTGGTATTTTATTTGGGATTCATGCAAGTATATGATTCACTATTATGCCAATATGATGTACATACTTGTATGATCACTTTTAGTGTGTAATTGGATACGACTAAGTACTATAGTTTATATGAATCTATGTTGGAATTAGCAAATCATACTTTTGTATTATAAACAAAAGTAAGCACCTTTATGAACATGACTAAACTATGTTTGGTATTATGCCTAGTTGAAACATGTTTTAGGCCTAAGTTGTTATCAAAACCATATGGTGATATATGTGACACAATTAAGTTAGGTTTACATTCCAATTGCAAGATTTCATGAATAAAATGATTCATGTTTAAGTATTATTTATGCCATGATTACATGAATAAAATGATTCATGTTTAAGTATTATTTAAGCTATGATTATATGAATAGAATGATTCATGTTTAGGTATCGTTTATGCCATAATCATATGAATAGAATGATTCATGTTTAAGTATTGTTTATGCCATGATTATATGAATAAAATGATTCATGTTATGCCATAATTATATGCTGTTACAATTGCAAGTTCACATGTGCCTACCTTATGTTAATTGAATCGTTCGTTGCAAGTTCATGCGTTCACACTCCCCTTTTTCATGTTACCTTATAAACACTATAGTTATAAGCCTCCCCTTTTCATATGGCTAAATTGGGTTTAAATATTAAACCCAACACACCTTACATTGTAGTTAACGTGTAAAATGGGGGTAATGACGTTTGGGTTAAAATATAGAACATATGTGTTGGCATGTTTGACGCATGCCAACAACCTTGAAAAACAATTAAGTGGCATAAATAAATTTTAATCAATAAAGATGAATTTGAATAATGGGCCGCAAATATTTACATATAAAAAGAAAAGAGACAAAATATGTAAATGTAGAAAATACGATGTGTTTAACCCGAGGTTGGATTGAGTTGTGATGTAAACCTGCCCGGAACCGCCCGGCTGTCCAGTAGTCACAACAATACCTATCCAATGTGGGTGGTTAAACACGGAGCCCAATAAGGACCCGAGGTTAGACTGAGTTGTGGCGTAAGACTGCCCGGACCCAACCGACTACAGGCAGCCACAACAATACCTGTCTAATGTGAGAGGTCGAGGCTTTAATAAGACAATTAAGGCTGAGTCAGGATTGATAGGATTAAGTAAATTATATTAATACTTAATCAAAATGGAACATGCTAAACTATACTGACTGATTGGGGGTTAGGTTTATAAAACACTTAACCAACTTAGCATGTTGGCTAGTAATAGAAAACCTAGTAGCGGGGACCCTTTTCAGCAGTAACCCTACAAGGTGTATCAAGATACCCTGAACTAGGCAGGGTTGGGCACGATTACTGGGCTGACTGTAAGAGGTCAAATCGACGGCGGTGGTGCAGCAGTGTAGGTTCTAACGGGGTGCGGGCGTGCACACACTCCGGCGCAGAAAAATAAGGCACTGGGCACCATTAGCATACCTGTGCATTCTAGAATTGTGTCGGGCCGCCACCATGGAACTTGATACACCCCATGGTGGGACCAGCATAGGTAACTACAACATCAGGGGCCGTAAGACACATGTAACTATGCGAGTAGGAGCCGATCATTAGAAATGGATCACTTCACCCTGATTATGGGGTGCCCGTTGGGAACTAGTTTATATGGGTACAGAGATTAATATGGGGTACGATAGTATATTCGACCCTAGACAGCTTAACTTAGTTTATGGTGCATTCCCATTTCCAGTTTATGCTTATCATACCCAGTTCTTTATTCATAGACTGAATAGTCCTAGACTTACTCAGGCTTTATGTTTGACTCTACTTTTCTTTCGTCTTCTTTTCTTCCGTCCCCCCCCCCCCCCCCAGGTCCATAGGGAGGGAATACCGCAGCTTGACCAGCTTTCACATCCAGCTTGAAGAGAAAGAATGTATTGCTTGGACCTTTTTCCGTTTTGGACTATGGCTTTGGGCAGCAATGATGGGACTTTTGCAGTTTATTTATGTTTTCTTTATGCTTCTTTAATAATGTAATCAAGACAGTTATGAAGATGTTATGTTTTTGGAAGAATTGTAAGACAAGTATGGCATTTTTTTGTGAACACGTATTTTGATGAAATAAAAGATGTTGTTGTTTTTCCGCTATTCAAAAATATGTGTTCTAATATCTGTCTTGTATATCTGTGACTTGTACTTATAAACCTCCACCAAAATTAGGGCATTCCCCTTGAGAGTGACCCTAACGGAGGTGGGGTGTTTCACTTGGTATCAGAGCACAGGTTTACCAGATAAGATAAAAAGTTTTTTAAATTTATTTTCAAAAAAGAAAATTTAAAGAAGCATTTTTAAAAGATAAAATATTATTTTATTTGAAAAAGGCAAAGTCCCCCCAAAGCCATAGGAATTATCTCTTATCCTTCGTTTTGAATCTATCCTTTTTGTTCCAGCATTTCCGAAGAACTTAACTTGCCAGAGGGAGTACCAATACCTGGTTGGTTTAGACGATTCTTAGAAGCAAGGGCCACTCAGCCAGGCCCTACCGTTCCTCCTCCCCCAGCTGCAGGGAATCATCCAGCTGCAGCAGCACCTCTTCCTCCACCTCCTCCATGGGGAAACACTTTTTCTAAGATATGTAAAGATTTTAAAGCTATGGGAGGAAAAGATTTTCATGGAACTGAGTCCTTCGTGGCAGCTAGAAATTGGCTGAAAGAAACCGAGGACTTATTCGTCATCTTTGAGGTAGAAGATAGGCAAAAAGTACAACTGGCAGTGTGGCTACTAAAAGGTGAGGCTTCCTACTGGTGGGAAGTCACTAATGTAGAAAGACCAGTGGAAACATGGGAGGACTTTAGGGCAAGGTTTGAGAATAATTTCTCTCAGACGCGGAAAGGAGTTTGCAGTTGGAAAACTTCTTATTTCTTAAGCAAGGGAACAAGACAGTCAAAGAGTATGTTAATCAGTTCGATGAGCTGGCTAGGTTCGGACTGGACCTAGTCAACACCCCGCACAAGAAGGCTCTCCGTTTTGTCAAAGGGTTGAATGAGCCATTACACAGTTTGGCCATGACCTATATACCCATGGGAGCTACGTATGAAAGATTGGTACAGATGACATTGCTGAACGAAGAGGATATGGGCAAGAAGGAGACAAAGGCAGAAAGCTCTCAAGGGAAGAAAGAGCGTCTACAGCCTAAGAAGACAGACTTTAAGAAGGGCGGGAAAGACAACAAAGAGAAAAGGAAGTGTAATTTCTAGGGCAAAGTAGGGCACTTAGTGAAAGATTGCCGAAAAAAGAAGGCCAAGATGAATGGTGGGTGCTTTTCTTGCGGTGAGACAGGCCACATGGCTAAGGACTGCCCAAAGAAACGAGGACAGGGGCAGAGGGCTGGATCCACCTCAGGGGCACAGGTTCATGTGCTAGAAGCGCCACCTCTGTAACAGCGAGGTATAAATACTTCTGTAGAAAGTGTAGTTTATCTTTATGATCACTCCGTTCGCACTTTATTTGATTCTGGCGCATCACACTCTTTTATCTCGTCTGCTTTAGAAGAATCTCTGCACCTAAAAACTAGTATGGTAGAGGACCCCTTAATTGTTTCAAACCCAATTGGGGGCCCGGCTCATTTGTCTATGATCTGTGTGGGATTGAAAATTTCTATTCTAAGCGTAGAATTTAAATGTAGTGCCTTTGTTTTGGGCTTTTCGGGATATGGTTTGATTTTGGGCATGGACTGGCTATCCAGTAATGGGGCCATCCTTGATTGTGAGAAAAGGGTTGTTAGGCTCCTGACCCAGCTCGGTAACACTTTGGAAATTTCTTGTAATCCCTCGTATGCGGTTATGCTTAGTTATCTCGAATCGCTAGATGCCTCTGTTGAAAATTTGCAATCAGTTAGAGTGGTCCGGGAATATCCGGATGTCTTCGAAGAGGTGAAGGGCTTGCCTCCGAAGCGGGAGATAGACTTCCGCATATATCTTGTAGATAATGCAAAGCCCGTAGTGTTGCCCGTTAGACACATGGCTCCACGGGAAATAAAAGAGCTCAGTAAACAGATTAAAGAGCTTCTAGAGAAAGGGTTCATTAGAAGGAGCATTTCAGAATGGGGCGCTCCAGTGGTGTTCGCTACAAAGGCGGATGGTTCACTCCGTCTATGTGTTGACTATAGGGAGCTCAACAAGCTAACAAAAATAATAGGCACCCTCTCCCCAGAATCGACGATCTGTTTGATCAACTTGTAGGAGCGTCTGTTTTCTCCCAACTAGATTTAGCGACCGGTTTTCATCAGCTAAGGGTGGCTGAAGATAGCATCGATAATACGGCATTCAGAACCCCAGACGGCTTCTTTGAATGGCTTGTCATGCCTTTCGGCTTGACAAACGCACCTGCTTACTTCGTGGACCTGATGAGTAGGGTATTAAGAGATTTCCTCAATAAGTTCGTAGTGGTCTTCGTAGACGATATCCTTATCTTCTCAAAGAGTGAAGAGGAACATGCCCAGCACCTAAGGGCAATCATGGAAACTCTGCGAGTCCATCAGCTAAAAGCAAAATTCTCCAAATGCCACTTTTGGAGAGAGGAAGTGAGGTTCCTTGGGCACATAGTATCCAAAGAAGGGTTAGCTGTGGACCCCGCTAAGGTAGTAGCGGTACAGGATTGGAAGACACCAAGGAATGCAACTGAGGTCCGAAGTTTTCTAGGACTAGCAGGTTTCTATCGAAAGTTCATAAGGGATTTTGCGAAGATATCAGCTCCGCTCACAAAGTTGACCAAGAAGAATCTAGTGTTCAATTGGGACTTGGATTGCGAGTTTGCTTTCCAACGACTAAAAAGGGCTCTTACAACAGCCCCAGTTTTAACACTGCCAGATGGAAGCAAGATGTTCACAGTTTATACAGATGCATGTGGGACAGGGCTAGGCGCTGTCTTAAAGCAAGAAGGAAGGGTAGTAGCTTATGGCGGGAGGCAGTTGAAAGTGCACGAAAAGAACTACCCGACCCACGATCTTGAGTTAGCCGCCATCGTCTTTGCACTCAAGTCTTGGCGACACTATCTCCTAGGTGAGAAGTTCGAACTTTACACTGACCATAAATCGTTGAAATACCTTTTCTCGCAGAAGGACCTTAACTTGAGGCAACAGAGATGGATGGAGTTTCTTGCCTCGTATGATTTCGAGATCTCCTACACTCCGGGCAAAGGCAACGTAGTGGCAGACGCGTTGAGCTGAAAGAAACTGACCCTAAGCCCGTTGTTTGTTGGAAGACATAGCCTAGAGTTTCTAGCCAGTTTTGACTTTAGGCCCTCCTCCGATTTTGTACCGGGCTTGCTAGCATCTCTCGAAGTACGCCCGACTTTAGTGGACTCAATAGGGACAGCACAACGCGAAGACCCTCAGCTTGTGGAGACGATTGATAGGCTAATTAGGGGTGAGACTTCAAGTCACCTCAACAGATACTCCATCGACGATAGGGGTTGGCTAAGGCGAGACGGAAGACTATGCGTCCTACAGACAAGGGATTTAGTAAAGAAGATTCTCGAGGAAGCGCATCACTCCAAGATGACGATACATCCGGGCAGAGATAAAATGTACAAGGACATAAAGAGGACTTTCTTTTGGAACGGCATGAAGAAGGACGTGGCAGATTTCGTTTCTAAGTGTATGGTGTGCCAACAGGTTAAGGCGGAACAGAAAAAGCCTGGTGGTCTGCTCCATCCTCTAGAGGTCCCGCAGTGGAAGTGGGATAGCATCTCAATGGACTTCATTGATGGGCTGCCTAGGTCTAGGAGAGGCTACACTAGCATTTGGGTAATAGTGGATAGGCTTACTAAGAGCGCCCACTTTTTACCTATCAAGAGTAAAAGAACTGCCTCATCCCTAGCATCTCTTTACCTCAAGGAAATCGTTCGACTCCATGGAATACCATCCAACATTGTTAGTGACCGAGACCCTATCTTCACAAGTGAGTTTTGGCGGAGTCTGCAAGAAGCGGTAGGCACACAGTTATGCTTGAGCACAGCCTATCATCCCCAAACCGACGGCCAAACAGAAAGAGTGAATAGAGTTTTGGAGGACCTTTTAAGACTGTGCGTCCTTGACTTCGGAGGAACGTTGGAAGACCATCTTCCTTTGGTGGAATTTGCCTACAACAACAGCTATCAAGTAACCATCAGAATAGCGCCCTTCGAAGCTTTATATGGAAGACCGTGCCGATCACCCACTTGTTGGTGGGAGTCTACTGATAAGCTCATACTTGGACCAGATATGATCCGAGAGACTTCAGAGAAAGTAGACTTAATACGAAGAAGGATGAAGACGGCCCAAGACAGACAAAAGTCCTACGCCGACAAGAGGAGGACCAACCTTAAATTTGAGGTTGAGGACAGAGTTTTTCTTAAGGTATCTCCGTTAAGGAACGTTGTTCGTTTTGGAACCACAGGAAAGCTAGCACCAAGGTTCGTAGGGGCATTCCCTATCATCGAGAAAATTGGGAAAATGGCCTATAGATTAGAGCTACCCGAAAAATTGGCCGGAATTCACAATGTCTTTCACGTTTCACATCTCCGAAAATGTCTACATGAGTCAGCTGAAGTGGTAGAGCCAAATATCCTAGAAGAAGCTGAAGTGGAACGCGAAGCAACCGTAAGGAAAGTTCCAATCCGCATATTAGGAATAGAAGTGAAGAAGCTACGCAACCGCGAAGTCAAGTTCGTCAAAGTTCAGTGGAGCAACGCCGAAGAGGATGCAACTTGGGAAATTGAAGCTAGAATACGCGCAGCCTACCCTTTTCTTTTCGAGGGTATATCTTTGATCTTTCCTTTTTCCTTAAGTTGCGCTTTTATCTATCTTTTTAGGTATATTTCCTCGACCTTATCTTTTAGGTAGAAACCCTTTGGATGAAAACATGTAATTGAAACATGTTATGCATAATGGTTGCAAGTGGTTGCAAGTGATTGCTAGTGGTTGCTCGTGGTTGCATATACACACACAATCTAGGTTTTAGATCGGCTCAGCCACTTCATATTGCATATGCATATGTGTTTGCATTCGTATATGGTTGAACTTTAATGTGTTGTCATATGGATGTTGCATTTGTATGAATGATTGTGCGCTCATGTAGAATCATGAATAGGAAAATTTGCATACACAATGGATTCATGGCACTTACATAATTCGCATTAAGGAGGTCAACTGAATCAGTAGACCGCCTGATTTTGCATTAGATAAGTACATGTACACGCACACACTTCGCATATGATCATGAAGCATTAGAAGTACTTTAAGGACAATGGATGCTCGTGTTTGATGGATGAATAGATGGATGTTTGGATGTTAGGATATACATTCTTCCTAACTTGAAGATTTCAGGACGAAATCCTTTTAAGTGGGGGAGAATGTAACACCGTGTATTCTATAACAGTGAAATTCACAAATTAAAGTATAACTAATTTCAAATCAAAGAATTAAGGGAAACGGGATACGCCATTGCGTTCGTCTCGTAATTCTGCTTGAGATAGAGTCCGAGTTTGCGTAAAACGGACTCCGTATGAAGAAGATATGGCCTCCGGAAGTTTCAGAATTCAGTTTAAAATTCAAACAGACGAAAACAGCTCAGAAAAACATGTTTAAAATTCAAAATCGGGCCCAATTGGCCAGGGCGGGAAAATTCCCGCCTAAGACACCCAGGTCGACTTGGCAGTCGACCTGGGGCTAGCCAGGTCGACTGGGCAGTCGACCTGGGTAACCCGTGTCGACTGCCAAGTCGACACGGTGTCGACTGGGGTGTCGACCTGGCCCCTGAGCCAGGTCGAACCCAGCCCACCCTGGCTGGCCTGGTCTGTGTTTGGTCAATTTTCTGAGCCTTGCCTTGTCACTAGGGCTAGGTGTCAGCTCCTGGTTGGTCCCTCCTTTGAACGAACGACTATTATTAAACCAAGCTTCATCGACGGTCTAAATCAACTCACAAACTCTATAAAAAGGACCTAAGACTAACCCTAATACACACAAACAAAAATGGAGATGAGACCGTCATGCTGCTAAGGAGAGACTAGAGATAGCCGTCAGAAATTAAGAGACAATTAGGAGATAAATCAAAAGCTTAAAGCAACGTTAATTGAATCAAAGCAATGCCTACAACAAAGGATAGCATCGACAAATTCAGAATTCAGATTCCTGAATTAAAGATCCGTCATACGTTGTAAGTAGAGTGCTATTCCGATGTGAATAATTAATTGCGCTTGATTTGTGTAAAATGCGAAATGGAATTGTGGCGATAATAATCTATATTTGTATGTTATTTTGGATACTAAACGATTTGGGAATGTTATGGTATACGATTGGATATTTGCAAGGATGTGATTTGCGTTGGAAGTTAACAACGAAATGGAATTGTGGCGATAATAATCTATACTTGTATGTTATTTTGATTCTAAACGATTTGGAAATGTTATGGTATACGATTGGATTCATACAAGTATATGATTTATGTTGACAACCATATGTTATGGTATTTTATTTGGGATTCATGCAAGTATACGATTCACTATTATGCCAATATGATGTACATAATTTTATGATCACTTTTAGTGTGTAATTGGATACGACTAAGTACTATAGTTTATATGAATCTATGTTGGAATTAGCAAATCATACTTTTGTATTAGAAACAAAAGTAAGCACCTTTATGAACATGACTAAACTATGTTTGGTATTATGCCTAGTTGAAACATGTTTTAGGCCTAAGTTGTTATTAAAACCAAATGGTGATATATGTGACACAATTAAGTTAGGTTTACATTCCAATTGCAAGATTTCATGAATAAAATGATTCATGTTTAAGTATTATTTATGCCATGATTACCTGAATAAAATGATTCATGTTTAAGTATTATTTATGCTATGATTATATGAATAGAATGATTCATGTTTAGGTATCGTTTATGCCATAATCATATGAATAGAATGATTCATGTTTAAGTATTGTTTATGCCATGATTATATGAATAAAATGATTCATGTTATGCCATAATTATATGCTGTTACAATTGCAAGTTCACATGTGCCTTCCTTATGTTAATTGAATCGTTCGTTGCAAGTTCATGCGTTCACACTCCCCTTTTTCATGTTACCTTATAAACACCATTGTTATAAGCCTCCCCTTTTCATATGGATAAATTGGGTTTAAATATTAAACCCAACACACCTTACATTGTAGCGAACGTGTAAAACAGGGGTAATGACGTTTGGGTTAAAATATAGAACATATGTGTTGGCATGTTTGACGCATGCCAACAACCTTGAAAAACAATTAAGTGGCATAAATAAATTTTAATCAATAAAGATGAATTTGAATAATGGGCCGCAAATATTTACATATAAAAAGAAAAGAGACAAAATATGTAAATGTAGAAAATACGATGTGTTTAACCCGAGGTTGGATTGAGTTGTGATGTAAACCTGCCCGGAACCGCCCGGCTGTCCAGTAGTCACAACAATACCTATCCAATGTGGGTGGTTAAACACGGAGCCCAATAAGGACCCGAGGTTAGGCTGAGTTGTGGCGTAAGACTGCCCGGACCCAACCGGCAACAGGCAGCCACAACAATACCTGTCTAATGTGAGAGGTCGAGGCTTTAATAAGACAATTAAGGCTGAGTCAGGATTGATAGGATTAAGTAAATTATATTAATACTTAATCAAAATGGAACATGCTAAACTATACAGACTGATTGGGGGTTAGGTTTATAAAACACTTAACCAACTTAGCATGTTGGCTAGAAATAGAAAACCTAGTAGCGGGGGACCCTTTTCAGCAGTAACCCTACAAGGTGTATCAAGATACCCTGAACTAGGCAGGGTGGGGCACGATTACTGGGCTAACTGTAAGAGGTCAAATCGACGGCGGTGGTGCAGCAGTGTAGGTTCTAACGGGGTGCGGGCGTGCACACACTCCAGCGCAGAAAAATAAGGCACTGGGCACCAGTAGCATACCTGTGCATTCTAGAATTGTGTCGGGCCGCCACCATGGAACTTGATACACCCCATGGTGGGACCAGCATAGGTAACTACAACATCGGGGGCCGTAAGACACATGTAACTATGCGAGTAGGAGCCGATCATCAGAAATGGATCACTTCACCCTGATTATGGGGTGCCCGTTGGGAACTAGTTTATATGGGTACAGAGATTAATATGGGGTACAATAGTATATTCGACCCTAGACAGCTTAACTTAGTTTATGGTGCATTCCCATTTCCAGTTTATGCTTATCATACCCAGTTCTTTATTCATAGACTGAATAGTCCTAGACTTACTCAGGCTTTATGTCTGACTCTACTTTTCTTTCGTCTTCTTTTCTTCCGTTCCCCCCAGTCCACAGGGAGGGAATACCGCAGCTTGACCAGCTTTCACATCCAGCTTGAAGAGAAAGAATGTATTGCTTGGACCTTTTTCCGTTTTGGACTATGGCTTTGGGCAGCAATGATGAGACTTTTGCAGTTTATTTATGTTTTCTTTATGCTTCTTTAATAATGTAATCAAGACAGTTATGAAGATGTTATGTTTTTGGAAGAATTGTAAGACAAGTATGGCATGTTTTTGTGAACACGTATTTTGATGAAATAAAAGATGTTGTTGTTTTTCCGCTGTTCAAAAATATGTGTTCTAATATCTGTCTTGTATATCTGTGACTTATACTTATAAACCTCCACCAAAATTTGGGCATTCCCCTTGAGAGTAACCCTAACGGAGGTGGGGTGTTTCACTTGGTATCAGAGCACAGGTTTACCAGATAAGATAAAAAGTTTTGAAAATTTATTTTCAAAAAAGAAAATTTAAAGAAGCATTTTTAAAAGATAAAATATTATTTTATTTGAAAAAGGCAAAGTCCCCCCAAAGCCATAGGAATTATCTCTTATCCTTCGTTTTGAATCTATCCTTTTTGTTCCAGCATGTCCGAAGAACTTAACTTGCCAGAGGGAGTACCAATACCTGGTTGGTTTAGACGATTCTTAGAAGCAAGGGCCACTCAGCCAGGCCCTACCGTTCCTCCTCTCACAGCTGCAGGGAATCATCCAGCTGCAGCAGCACCTCTTCCTCCACCTCCTCCGCGGGGAAACACTTTTGCTAAGATATGTAAAGATTTTAAAGCTATGGAAGGAAAAGATTTTCATGGAACTGAGTCCTTCGTGGCAGCTAGAAATTGGCTGAAAGAAACCGAGGACTTATTCATCATCTTTGAGGTAGAAGATAGGCAGAAAGTACAACTGGCAGTGTGGCTACTAAAAGGTGAGGCTTCCTACTGGTGGGAAGTCACTAATGCAGAAAGACCAGTGGAAACATGGGAGGACTTTAGGGCAAGGTTTGAGGCTAAATTTCTCTCAGACGCGGAAAGGAGTTTGCAGTTGGAAAAATTCTTATTTCTTAAGCAAGGGAACAAGACAGTCAAAGAGTATGTTAATCAGTTCGATGAGCTGGCTAGGTTCGGACTGGACCTAGTCAACATCCCGCACAAGAAGGCTCTCCGTTTTGTCAAAGGGTTGAATGAGCCATTACACAGTTTGGCCATGACCCATATACCCATGGGAGCTACGTATGAAAGATTGGTACAGATGGCATTGCTGAACGAAGAGGATAAGGGCAAGAAGGAGACAAAGGCAGAAAGCTCTCAAGGGAAGAAAGAGGGTTTACAGCCTAAGAAGACAGACTTTAAGAAGGGCGGGAAAGACAACAAAGAGAAAAGGAAGTGTAATTTCTGTGGCAAAGTGGGGCACTTAGTGAAAGATTGCCGGAAAAAGAAGGCCAAGATGAATGGTGGGTGCTTTTCTTGTGGTGAGACAGGCCACATGGCTAAGGACTGCCCAAAGAAACAAGGACAGGGGCAGAGGGCTGGATCCACCTCAGGGGCACAGGTTCATGTGCTAGAAGCGCCACCTCTGCAACAGCGAGGTATAAATACTTTGGTAGAAAGTGTAGTTTATCTTTATGATCACCCCGTTCGCACTTTATTTGATTCTGGCGCATCACACTCCTTTATCTCGTCTGCTTTAGTAGAATCTCTGCACCTAAAAACTAGTATGGTAGAGGACCCCTTAATTGTTTCAAACCCAATTGGGGGCCCGGCTCATTTGTCTATGATCTGTGTGGGATTGAAAATTTCTATTCTAAGCGTAGAATTTAAATGTAGTGCCTTTGTTTTGGGCTTTTCGGGATATGGTTTGATTTTGGGCATGGACTGACTATCCAGTAATGGGGCCATCCTTGAATGTGAGAAAAGGGTTGTTAGGCTCCTGACCCAGCTCGGTAACACTTTGGAAATTTCTTGTAATCCCTCGTATGCGATTATGCTTAGTTATCTCGAATCGCTAGATGCCTCTGTTGAAAATTTGCAATCAGTTAGAGTGGTCCGAGAATATCCGGATGTCTTCGAAGAGGTGAAGGGCTTGCCTCTGAAGCGGGAGATAGACTTCCGCATATATCTTGTAGATAATGCAAAGCCCGTAGTGTTGCCCGTTAGACACATGGCTCCACGGGAAAGGAAAGAGCTAAGTAAACAGATTAAAGAGCTTCTAGAGAAGGGGTTCATTAGAATGAGCATTTCAGAATGGGGCGCTCCAGTGGTGTTCGCTACAAAGGTGGATGGTTCACTCCGTCTATGTGTTGACTATAAGGAGCTCAACAAGCTAACGAAAAAGAATAGGCACCCTCTCCCCAGAATCGACGATCTGTTTGATCAACTTGTAGGAGCGTCTGTTTTCTCCCAACTCGATTTAGCGACCAGTTTTCATCAGCTAAGGGTGGCTGAAGATAGCATCGATAAAACAGCATTCAGAACCCCAGACGGCTTCTTTGAATGGCTTGTCATGCCTTTCGGCTTGACAAACGCACCTGCTTACTTCGTGGACCTGATGAGTAGGGTATTAAGAGATTTCCTCAATAAGTTCGTAGTGGTCTTCGTAGACGATATCCTTATCTTCTCAAAGAGTGAAGAGGAACATGCCCAACACCTAAGGGCAATCATGGAAACTCTGCGAGTCCATCAGCTAAAAGCAAAATTCTCCAAATGCCACTTTTGGAGAGAGGAAGTGAGGTTCCTTGGGCACATAGTATCCAAAGAAGGGTTAGCTGTGGACCCCGCTAAGGTAGTAGCGGTACAGGATTGGAAGACACCAAGGAATGCAACTGAGGTCCGAAGTTTTCTAGGACTAGCAGGTTTCTATCGAAAGTTCATAAGGGATTTTGCGAAGATATCAGCTCCGCTCACATAGTTGACCAAGAAGAATCTAGTGTTCAATTGGGACTTGGATTGCGAGTTTGCTTTCCAACGACTAAAAAGGGCTCTTACAACAGCCCCAGTTTTAACACTGCCAGATGGAAGCAAGATGTTCACAGTTTATACAGATGCATGTGGGACAGGGCTAGGCGCTGTCTTAATGTAAGAAGGAAGGGTAGTAGCTTATGGCGGGAGGCAGTTGAAAGTGCACGAAAAGAACTACCCGACCCACGATCTTGAGTTAGCCGCCATCGTCTTTGCACTCAAGTCTTGGTGACACTATCTCCTAGGTGAGAAGTTCGAACTTTACACTGACCATAAATCGTTGAAATACCTTTTCTCGCAGAAGGACCTTAACTTGAGGCAACAGAGATGGATGGAGTTTCTTGCCTCGTATGATTTCGAGATCTCCTACACTCCGGGCAAAGGCAACGTAGTGGCAGACGCGTTGAGCCGAAAGAAACTGACCCTAAGCCCGCTGTTTGTTGAAAGACAGAGCCTAGAGTTTATAGCCAGTTTTGACTTTAGGCCCTCCTCCGATTTTGTACCGGGCTTGCTAGCATCTCTCAAAGTACGCCCGACTTTAGTGGACTCAATAGGGACAGCACAACGCGAAGACCCTCAGCTTGTGGAGACGATTGATAGGCTAATTAGGGGTGAGACTTCAAGTCACCTCAACAGATACTCCATCGACGATAAGGGTTGGCTAAGGCGAGATGGAAGACTATGCGTCCCACAGACAAGGGATTTAGTAAAGAAGATTCTCGAGGAAGCGCATCACTCCAAGATGACGATACATCCGGGCGGAGATAAAATGTACAAGGACATAAAGAGGGCTTTATTTTGGAACGGCATGAAGAAGGACGTGGCAGATTTCGTTTCTAAGTGTATGGTGTGCCAACAGGTTAAGGCGGAACAGAAAAAGCCTGGTGGTCTGCTCCATCCTCTAGAGGTTCCGCAGTGGAAGTGGGATAACATCTCAATGGACTTCATTGATGGGCTGCCTAGGTCTAGGAGAGGCAACACTAGCATTTGGGTAATAGTGGATAGGCTTACTAAGAGCGCCCACTTTTTACCTTTCAAGAGTAAAAGAACTGCCTCATCCCTAGCATCTCTTTACCTCAAGGAAATCGTTCGACACCATGGAATACCATCCAGCATTGTTAGTGACCGAGACCCTATCTTCACAAGTGAGTTTTGGCGGAGTCTGCAAGAAGCGGTAGGCACACAGTTATTCTTGAGCATACCCTATCATCCCCAAACCGACGGCCAAACAGAAAGAGTGAACAGAGTTTTGGAGGACCTTTTAAGACTGTGCGTCCTTGACTTTGGAGGAACGTGGGAAGACCATCTTCGTTCGGTGGAATTTGTCTACAACAACAACTATCAAGAAACCATCGGAATGGCGCCTTTCGAAGCTTTATATGGAAGACCGTGCCGATCACCCACTTGTTGGTGGGAGTCTACTGATAAGCTCATACTTGGACCAGATATGATCCGAGAGACTTCAGAGAAAGTAGACTTAATACGAAGAAGGATGAAGACGGCCCAAGACAGACAAAAGTCCTACGCCGACAAGAGGAGGACCGACCTTGAATTTGAGGTTGGGGACAGAGTTTTTCTTAAGGTATCTCCGTTAAGGAATGTTGTTCGTTTTGGAACCACAGGAAAGCTAGCACCAAGGTTCGTAGGGCCATTCCCTATCATCGAGAAAATTGGGAAAATGGCCTATAGATTAGAGCTACCCGAAAAATTGGCCGGAGTTCACAATGTCTTTCACGTTTCACATCTCCGAAAATGTCTACATGAGTCAGCTGAAGTGGTAGAGCCAAATATCCTAGAAGAAGCTGAAGTGGAACGCGAAGCAACCGTAAGGAAAGTTCCAATCCGCATATTAGGAACAGAAGTGAAGAAGCTACGCAGCCGCGAAGTCAAGCTCGTCAAAGTTCAGTGGAGCAACGCCGAAGAGGATGCAACTTGGGAAACTGAAGCTAGAATACGTGCAGCCTACCCTTTTCTTTTCAAGGGTATATCTTTGATCTTTCCTTTTTCCATAAGTTGCGCTTTTATCTATCTTTTTACGTATATTTCCTCGACCTTATCTTTTAGGTAGAAACCCTTTGGATGAAAACATGTAATTGAAACATGTTATGGATAATGTTGCATGTGGTTGCAAGTGATTGCTAGTGGTTGCTCGTGGTTGCATATACACACACAATCTAGGTTTTAGATCGGCTCAGCCACTTCATATTGCATATGCATATATGTTTGCATTCGTATATGGTTGAACTTTAATTTGTTGTCATATGGATGTTGCATTTGTATGAATGATTGTGCACTCACGTAGAATCATGAATAGGAAAATTTGCATACATAATGGATTCATGGCACTTACATAATTCGCATTAAGGAGGTCAACTGAATCAGTAGACCGCCTGATTTTGCATTAGATAAGTACATGTACACACACACTTCGCATATGATCATGAAGCATTAGAAGTCTTTTAAGGACAATGGATGCTCGTGTTTGATGGATGAATAGATAGATGTTTGGATGTTAGGATATACATTCTTCCTAACTTGAAGATTTTGGGACGAAATCCTTTTAAGTGGGGGAGAATGTAACACCCCGTGTATTCTATAACAGTGAAATTCACAAATTAAAGTATAACTAATTTAAAATCAAATAATTAAGGGAAACGGGATATGCCATTGCGTTCGTCTCGGAATTCTGCTTGAGATAGAGTCCGAGTTTGCGTAAAACGGACTCCGTATGAAGAAGATATGGCCTCCGGAAGTTTCAGAATTCAGTTTAAAATTCAAACAGACGAAAACAGCTCAGAAAAACAAGTTTAAAATTCAAAATCAGGCCCAATTGGCCAGGGCGGGAAAATTTCCGCCTAAGACACCCAGGTCGACTTGGCAGTCGACCTGGGGCTAGCCAGGTCGACTGGGCAGTCGACCTGGGTAACCCGTGTCGACTGCCAAGTCGACACGGTGTCGACTGGGGTGTCGACCTGGCCCCTGAGCCAGGTCGAACCCAGCCCACCCTGGCTGGCCTGGTCTGTGTTTGGTCGATTTTCTGAGCCTTGCCTTGTCACTAGGGCTAGGTGTCAGCTCCTGGTTGGTCCCTCCTTTGAACGAACGGCTATTATTAAACCAAGCTTCATAGAGTGTCTAAATCAACTCACAAACTCTATAAAAATGACCTAAGACTAACCCTAATACACACAAACAAAAATGGAGATGAGACCGTCATGCTGCTTAGGAGAGACTAGAGATAGCCGTCAGAAATTAAGAGACAATTAGGAGATAAATCAAAAGCTTAAAGCAACGTTAATTGAATCAAAGCAACGCCTTCAACAAAGGATAGCATCGACAAATTCAGAATTCAGATTCCTGAATTAAAGATTCGTCATATGTTGTAAGTAGAGTGCTATTCCGATGTGAATAATTAATTGCGTTTGATTTGTGTAAAATGCGAAACGGAATTGTGGCGATAATAATCTATATTTGTATGTTATTTTGGATACTAAACGATTTGGGAATGTTATGGTATACGATTGGATATTTGCAAGGATGTGATTTGCGTTGGAAGTTAACAACGAAATGGAATTGTGGCGATAATAATCTATACTTGTATGTTATTTTGATTCTAAACGATTTGGAAATGTTATGGTATACGATTGGATTCATACAAGTATATGATTTATGTTGAAACCATATGTTGTGGTATTTTATTTGGGATTCATGCAAGTATATGATTCACTATTATGCCAATATGATGTACATACTTTTATGATCACTTTTAGTGTGTAATTGGATACGACTAAGTATTATAGTTTATATGAATCTATGTTGGAATTAGCAAATCATACTTTTGTATTAGAAACAAAAGTAAGCACCTTTATGAACATGACTAAACTATGTTTGGTGTTATGCCTAGTTGAAACATGTTTTAGGCCTAAGTTGTTATCAAAACCATATGGTGATATATGTGACACAATTAAGTTAGGTTTACATTCCAATTGCAAGATTTCATGAATAAAATGATTCATGTTTAAGTATTATTTATGCCATGATTACATGAATAAAATGATTCATATTTAAGTATTATTTATGCTATGATTATATGAATAGAACGATTCATGTTTAGGTATCGTTTATGCCATTATCATATGAATAGAATGATTCATGTTTAAGTATTGTTTATGCCATGATTATATGAATAAAATGATTCATGTTATGCCATAATTATATGCTATTACAATTGCAAGTTCACATGTGCCTACCTTATGTTAATTGAATCGTTCGTTGCAAGTTCATGCGTTCACACTCCCCTTTTTCATGTTACCTTATAAATACCATTGTTATAAGCCTCCCCTTTTCATATGGCTAAATTGGGTTTAAATATTAAACCCAACACACCTTACAATGTAGCGAACGTGTAAAACGGGGGTAATGACGTTTGGGTTAAAATACAGAACATATGTGTTGGCATGTTTGACGCATGCCAACAACCTTGAAAAACAATTAAGTGGCATAAATAAATTTTAATCAATAAAGATGAATTTGAATAATGGGCCGCAAATATTTACATATAAAAAGAAAAGAGACAAAATATGTAAATGTAGAAAATACGATGTGTTTAACCCGAGGTTGGATTGTGTTGTGATGTAAACCTGCCCGGAACCGCCCGGCTGTCCAGTAGTCACAACAATACCTATCCAATGTGGGTGGTTAAACACGGAGCCCAATAAGGACCCGAGGTTAGACTGAGTTGTGGCGTAAGACTGCCCGGACCCAACCGGCAACAGGCAGCCACAACAATACCTGTCTAATGTGAGAGGTCGAGGCTTTAATAAGACAATTAAGGTTGAGTCAGGATTGATAGGATTAAGTAAATTATATTAATACTTAATCAAAATGGAACATGCTAAACTATACAGACTGATTGGGGGTTAGGTTTATAAAACACTTAACCAACTTAGCATGTTGGCTAGAAATAGAAAACCTAGTAGCGGGGGACCCTTTTCAGCAGTAACCCTACAAGGTGTATCAAGATACCCTGAACTAGGCAGGGTGGGGCACGATTACTGGGCTGACTGTAAGAGGTCAAATCGACGGCGGTGGTGCAACAGTGTAGGTTCTAACGGGGTGCGGGCGTGCACACACTCCGGCGCAGAAAAATAAGGCACTGGGCACCAGTAGCATACCTGTGCATTCTAGAATTGTGTCGGGCCGCCACCATGGAACTTGATACACCCCATGGTGGGACCAACATAGGTAACTACAACATCGGGGGCCGTAAGACACATGTAACTATGCGAGTAGGAGCCGATCATCAGAAATGGATCACTTCACCATGATTATGGGGTGCCCGTTGGGAACTAGTTTATATGGGTACAGAGATTAATATGGGGTACTATAGTATATTCGACCCTAGACAGCTTAACTTAGTTTATGGTGCATTCCCATTTCCAGTTTATGCTTATCATACCCAGTTCTTTATTCATAGACTGAATAGTCCTAGACTTACTCAGGCTTTATGTCTGACTCTACTTTTCTTTCGTCTTCTTTTCTTCTGTCCCCCCCCAGGTCCACAGGGAGGGAATACCGCAGCTTGACCAGCTTTCACATCCAGCTTGAAGAGAAAGAATGTATTGCTTGGACCTTTTTCCGTTTTGGACTATGGCTTTGGGCAGCAATGATGAGACTTTTGCAGTTTATTTATGTTTTCTTTATGCTTCTTTAATAATGTAATCAAGACAGTTATGAAGATGTTATGTTTTTGGAAAAATTGTAAGACAAGTATGGCATGTTTTTGTGAACACGTATTTTGATGAAATAAAAGATGTTGTTGTTTTTCCGTTGTTCAAAAATATGTGTTCTAATATCTGTCTTGTATATCTGTGACTTATACTTATAAACCTCTACCAAAATTAGGACATTCCCCTTGAGAGTGACCCTAACGGAGGTGGGGTGTTTCATACACTACTAATGCCCAAAGTACTGACCATCAATACACAGGGAGAATATGTAAATAGTACGTGGAAGCCTCCTGCTCGTCTCCGGATAGCTACTCATGCATCACCACCTAACTTATCTCTAGTCTGCTCGTTTAGGAGCACCCAGAGTAATAAGAAGATACATGAAACACTGGGTCAGACAAAAGTCTAGTATGAGCGATAGCATCAAAATAAAACAATAACAGGTATAAATGATCATACCTGAATCGGGACCTGCAACCAAAGAGTTAGCACAACAAGATGTACAGTACTCTATGGTAACACTAGCATAAAGTGTAAAGGTAATGTGGGAGTGTGCATGTCATGGTGATAACAAACAATCAATCATAGCAATCATTCTCACATCTCTCACTCAGTGCGTCAAGCATACGATATCCACCACTTTGATCACCTAATACTTTGTTGTGACCACTTAGCCCTTGGGCGTCATAATAACCGCACTGCACTGATCCACAGCCACTAATCCTTTGTCGTGTCCACTTTTCCCCTTTGGAGTCATAAGACTCCACTGCACTGGCTCATAGCCATGCTACGATCACTTTACCCCTTTGGAGTAATGGTTACTGCACTGCACTAATCCATAGCCTAACATCCGTCTCTCAGTGGTGAATCAACGTTATGGACATCGATAACCCCTTTGCACACGTCCTGCAGCAAAGTCCAACTCACGAAGTTAACTCGTTGGTTCCCATCTGGATCTTGAGTTCTAACCTCCTATTTGGACTACCTTTGCATCTCGGGTTTTGGTCTTCATCTTGGTTCGATCTCCACTCGGTTCGTGAGTCATGAAGCAGGCGTTTCGGTTCGTAGCACCCTCTCCAGATCGGTTCGGGTGATGGTGCCTCACTGGGTTCGGATCGGCCTTCGTCGATTCGAGTTGGAGCTTCAGTTCGTGGTGCATAGTTCTCTTGGTCGGTTCAGACATCACAATTCATGACAGTCCACTCATGGTGCTTTGGTTTGGTTCGTGAGTGCTCCATGGTCTTTGTCGGTTCGTGGCTTCCTGCTCGTGAGACTCTAGTTCGGTTTGGAGCAACAAGTCGGTTCGTGCTTCCTCCACCGGGTCGGGGTGCTTCGGAACGTGGTGTTTGGACCAAGCTGGTTCGTGGTCCTCACCCTGGCGGCTCGTGGTGATGTTCCCCTGGCATCAACTCGTGATCGCTTTCGGTTCGTGATGGCTTGTGGCCACTGGCTACGAGTGGGGTATCACGATCGGGTCGGGCGTACTTCGGTTCAGAGCTTTGGTACATGATACATGCTTCAAGAGTGGGAATCTGACCAATCTCCTGCACCTTTCCAGCAAGCAATTTTACGCCATACGACGACATTTTTGACCATTCTAATTTTTCTAAGCAATCATAAAACATTCCAAACAGTAATAGCAACATGTATAATCAACCATAAACACCAAAACAACCATGTAACATGTTAATATGGATCAAACATACCCAAAACACATGTTTTCCCCTTAATCCCCTTAACCATGATTTAACTATAGGATTAGCAAAATATGTCCAAATTAACCCAAATTACTAATAGAAGCATAAAATAATATTTCAGGATTTTTACATATTTTTCCAGATTTTTATGTGTCATAATTTCACTAATTATCACTAATCACCCCTAATTAGCCGCAATTAGTGAATAAAAGGTGCTAATCACTCACCTTAGCCACAAATAAAATCTTAGATCTGAAACTCTACTATTATGGGTCGAATTCCAATGTATAGCAGCAGCTCCAACTCTGATTTGATGCTAATCCGCCTTGATTTGACGTAGTTTTGCTTAATTGGTGATTAGAAAGTGATTTGGGAGTGATTTAGAAGGTGGAGGTCATTGCTAGGGTTAGAGGAAGGTAAGTGGCAACTAGAAAACTGAAATGAGATGGTTTCCTAACTGGTTTTAGCCTCCCCATAACCCTAATCCCGAAATGGGTTATGGGCCCATCCACTAATTACCCTATTAAGCCCGCTTAAGCAATTTTTCACCTTCCAAACCTTATTTCAGCCATATCTCCAAAACAGTAAGTCCGTTTGAAAAATGTGACCACTTTACGGAAAGCTAAACCATTATTTGAATCCAATGGAAGTGGTTTCAGATCAAAACTCCTTGTCAATCAGAAGTTATAGGCGAAACAAGATTCTCAAGGGACAAAACGGTCATTTAAAAATCGACAAAAATCATGAACATGGGAAATGACCCCAATAGTCGTTTTCCAAAGTTACACGACTATACGATTTCGTATGAAAATAAAATAAATATACTACGATCCTCCGATACGTAAAATGCGGGTCGTTACACTCTCCCCTCCTTAAGAAATTTCGCCCCTGAAATTCCTTAACTAAGAAACAACAATGGGTCCCGCATGCCTATCACTCATTTGCAACAATCAAACATACATAGCAATATAACAAGCCTATCCTAGCATGCGGTTTACTAACAAGGGGATAACTAAATGGTCATTAAAATCTTACCAGGCAAAGAGTTCTGAATACGTCTTCCTTATGCTCTCCTCTGTTGCCCAAGTACAGTCATTCTCATTCTCGCCCCACTGGACCTTGACTGGTTCCACCGTCTTCCTTCGAAGTTGCTTCATATCATACTCGACAATACGAATCGGCCTGCGGTTTCCAACCCCCTTGGGTTCTACTTCGACATCATCCAACTGATCTGGTGAAATAGTCATACTAGGGTCGTGTTGATGAGTAAAATTGTCACACGCCAACACCCAATGTTTATGAGTGAACAATTATCAGAATAAGCAGTAAATAATGTAAATGCAGGGAGACACAGCTTTTATAGTGGTTCGGCAATGCCTACGTCCACTTTATAACTCTCATTCATTATATCTTTGATCAATTACAAGATTGTACAAGTTCAGACAATAGCTAAGTACAAAGAGTTACAATAGAATAACAAAATACATGATATTTCAACACTTTGACTAAATTGCCCTTCTTCTTCTTCCTTGGGATGAGTTGACTTGGTCAACTATGACCAAGGTAAGCTTTAATGTCCAAGAGGTCTAGAGGTGAGGAAGCAAGGCTTGCTAGTCTTCAAGTGTTGAAGGAAAACATGCATGTCATGTTTTAATTATTTATCTCCTCTCCCATGGCCATGGTGAAGGTGTTGGAGGCCATTAATTAGTGTTTTGAGCTCTCTAGATCTCAAAATTCCAAGGGAGAAGGATCCATTTGAAGGCCAAGGCTTGGGGTATTTATAGGAAGGAGGTTAGGTAGGAGTAGGTGAGAAGTGGGGCCCACAACAGCAATTTTCTCACCTCAACAAGGCTATATGTAGGAATTTCGTACCTCCCCCGGAGGTGCGGATTTAACACCTCGTAGGTGCGAAATTTCGCACCTCGTATGTGCGAAATTTCGCACCTCGAGGGTACGAAATTTCATACCTCGAGGGTACGAAATTTTGCACCTCTCAGGTGCGAAATTTCGCACCTCGAGGGTGTGGAATTTCGCACCACGAGGACAAGAAATTTCGCACCTAGAGGTTGCAAAATTTCGCACCTCGAGGGTACGAAATTTCGCACCTCGAGGGTGCGGAATTTCGTACCTCTCAGGGGTACGAAAATCCCGTTTGAGAGGCGCGAGGTCTGTCCGTGTGTTTTGGGGGCTTGAAATCTTGGTCGGTGCGTCTGAGGATGTCGAGGCCTTGGTTCAGGAATGTTTTTAGAGGAGCGGCGAGGTTCGCTGAAGTTGCTGGCTGAATCTTGACTTTGAGTTGATCTGGTAATTCTGGGCAACACACTTGTTGGTGGAAATTGGATGAATCGGGCGGTGCCCATATTTTCGACCTAACCGGCTAGGTTGATCTCCGCCGGGACTGTGGGGCCCCGGACCCCCAGCGGCGCTGCGCCCGGACCCGCGGGACGGCTCACCTTCGGCTCGGAGCACAGCTCGCCTTCGGCTCGGATGACGGCTTGACTAAGAGTCCATTGTGCCCGACAGTGGCCATCTGATAGAGGCTTTGGGTTTCCATGTGTTTGCGACGCAACTTCGACCCAACTGCTTTGTGCTTTTGACGCTTGAGCGCGTCGCTCACCAAATACCTGACGTGTGACTGCTTTGACAAAAAGGCATGTCAACAGGTCGTGCATAAACTTCCTTAACTGGGAAACAAGAAATACGTTGTGAACTCCCGCCATCTTGCCAGGTAATCCAACCTTATATGCTAAATTCCCAATTTGCTCGAGAACTGGAAATGGACCAACAAAACTTGGTGCCAATTTACCTTTCCTACCAAATCTAATCACACTCCTTAACGGAGAAATCTTGACGAACACTTGGTCTCCAACAGAGAACTTCAAATCTCTTCGCCTTTTATCAGCATAACCATTCGGCCTATCTTGGGCAGCTTTCTTTTGCCGTTGAATGAACTTATTCTTGTCTGAAGTTTCTCTTAGTACATCCAACCCAAGCACAAACTTCTCACCAGTTTCCAACCAACATGATGATGAGTTGCACGGTCTTCCGTACAAAGCTTCAAATGGAGCCATACCAATACTGGACTGGTAACTATTATTATATGCGAACTCAACCAAATTCAAATGGTCATCCCATGATCCTCCAAAATCCAATATGCAAGCTCTCAAAAGATCTTCTAATACACGATTCACTCTCTCTGTTTGACCATCGGTCTGAGGATGGTACGCGGTACTGAGATGTAATTCTGATCCTAAAGCCTCTTGTAAGCTCTTCCAAAACCCACTAGTAAATAATGGATCTCGGTCACTCACTATACCTTTTGGTACTCCATGAAATCTCACTACCCACTTCATATACAGTTCTGCTAACTTAGCTGCCATTCTATCCGACTTGACGGGTATAAACCTTGCACTCTTGGTAAATCGATCGACAATCACCCAAATATTATAATGACCTGATCTAGTTCTTGGTAAACCGTCAATGAAATCCATCGAGACTTGTTCCCATTTCCATTCGGGAATTTCCAATGGTTGTAACAAACCATTAGGCTTCTTTTCCTCGGCTTTAACTAGCTGAAAATTCATGCACTTGGATATAAACTTCCCAACGTCTCTTTTCATCCCTTCCCAGTAGTAGGCCTGCTTTATGTCTCGATACATTTTGTTACCACTGGGATGCATAGTCAGTTTTGAGTGATGACATTCTCTAAGCACTTCATCTCTAAATCCATTGACATTGGGTACAACTAGTCTCCCATTCTTTCGAAGTCATTTTTTTCGGTCAAGTCCATATTCGTTCATTTCCTCACCATCGACACTCATCTCCACCTTGGAGATGATTTCCAATAGGTTAGGATCGTCCCTCTGACTGGAACCAATCCGCTCAATCAAAGTCGGTCTGATCGTCAAACTTGCTAACATCTCTGGATCCAATTCACACCTAGGTCTGAAATCATATCCTGTGATATACTCCAGTTGCTTCCATTCAAGAAACATAGCCCCTATATTGGCATGTCTCCTGCTCAATGCATCAGCTACCGCATTTCCCTTTCCTGGTGTGTATGCTATATCAAAATCATATGAAGCCAAGAAGTCTAACCATCTCTGCTGACGAAGATTTAAATCCTTCTAAGAGAAAAGATACTTTAACGACTTATGATCGGTAAACAACTCGAATCTTTATCCCAAGAGATAATGTCTCCACATCTCAATGCGAACACGATCGCGGCTAATTCCAAATCATGGGTAGGATATTTTTTCTCGTGTGGTTTCAGTTGTCGACTTGCATAAGCTACAACCCTACCTCCTTGCATCAGTACAACACCTAGTCCGGTACCACAGGCATCCGTGAATACAGTCATCTCTTCGTTCCCCTTAGGAATGACTAACGCTGGTGCGCACGTTAACTTTTCCTTTAGGCTCTTAAATGCATTCTCACTCCGTTCGTCCCAAACAAAAGCTTGATTCTTCTTGGTCAACTAAGTTAACGGTGCCGCTATCTTGGAGAAGTCTTGAATAAACTTACGATAATATCCAGCTAACCCCAAGAAACTTCTTACATCTATTGCATTTTTAGGCGTAGACCAATCCTATACCGTAGCCACCTTCGTACGGTCCACGGAAATACAATTTACTGAAACAACATGGCCCAAGAACCTCACTTCTCGCCTCCAGAAGTGACACTTAGAAAATTTCGCTTTCAATTGGTGTCTCCTCAATACCTCCATCACTGTCCTCAAATGTTCCTTGTGTTCTTCCTCTGTCCTCGAGTAAACCAAGATATCGTCCACGAACACAAGAACAAACTTATTCAACTGATCCCTAAATACCTTATTCATAAGATCCACAAAATATGCTGGTGCATTGGTCAACCCGAATGGCATGACCAACCACTCATAGAATCCAGACGGCGTCCGAAATGTCGTTTTAGGAATACTCTCAGCTGCTACTCGAAGCTGATGAAAACTTGTCGTGAGATCTAACTGGGAGAACACTCTTGCTCCACTCAACTGATCTAACAAATCGTCTATCCGTGGAAGAGAATACTTATTCTTCCTCGTCACCTTATTCAACTTGCGATAGTCTACACACAATCGAAGGGAACCATCTGCTTTAGTAGCAAACACCACTAGTGCGCCCCACTCGGAAACACTTCTTCAGATAAAACCCTTCTTCAAAAGATCACTTACTTGCACCCCGAGCTCTCGCTGCTCCCTTGGTGCCATACGACGAAGTGGCATCACTATAGGCTTGGCATCTTTCACTAAATCAATATGAAACTCGATCTCTCGATGTGGTGGAAGTCTGGTCACTTCCCCGAAGACATCCGGATACTCGCCAGCAATAGGCACATCTGACAACTCATCATGCGGGATGTCGAGGGAATTTAGAAAACTAGCCATCACCTCATCACTAGGTAGGTTACCAAGCAGTACCCTCCGCCCATCATCTGCTCTAATGGTCACCGAAGACCCCTCACAATCTACCACCAGCCCATACCTTTGGAGCCAATTGACTCCCAAAATAATGCCAAACCCAGTAAAGCCCAAAACAAAGCAATCACAAACAAACATACATCCATGACTCGATAAGACCAAATTACGACAAATCATACCCAGGTTAGTCGAACCACCAATCGGGTTCGCCACTACTAAAGGTCTATCGACTATCTCGGGTTCTAATCCCAACCTATCTACCAGGTCACTAGATATGAAGGAACGGGAAGCACTGGTATCAAACTATACTCGAACAGGAACATCACAAATAGAAAGCAAACCTTGAATAACGACATTCTTCCCTTTCTCCGCCGCAGTTGGGGCATTCGACGAAGAAGGAACAACATTGATAGCAAATGCTTTGACAATCTGCTTCTCTTTAGGAGATTGTGGACATTTATCCTTAAGATGTCCCACTTGGCAATAGTCGAAGCATTTCCTGTCCACTGGCTTGGCTCTATAATCTTTAGCATAGTGACCCTTCTTGCTACAGCTATAGCACTCTACGTCTTTTCTGTCTTTGTTTTTCTGACAATCCTTGGTCTGGTTCTGCTTCCTCTTTCTTGCCTCCGCCGCTTGCCTGCGGCTTTGGCCCCTATGCAGATGTAACAACAACCTCATTCTTGGGCTTAGGATAAAGACTCTCTGATCTCAATGCTTTCCCAACCATCGATTCAAAAGTCTCATCAATATGGTTTATAAGCCTTTCCCCCCAGTACTGATCTAAGCCTGTTATGAACTTCTCATTCTTCTTCTCAGGAGTATCGATAAGGGATAGTCCATATTTCGATAAGGTATCGAATTCAGCAATGTACTCCGAGACTGCCCTACTATTCCGCTTAAGCTCTAAAAATCTCCTAAACAATTCTGATTTTTGAGCAGTTGGGATAAACTTGTCACTGAATCGGGCCTTAAACTGATTTCATGTAACTTGATCCTCAGGAGTAGCTGCCTTAATAGCATTCCACCAATTCATTGCCTGTCCTTGTAGTTGACGGGATGCTAGCTTTCTCTTCATTGCATTCTCGATTCCCAAATCCTCAAAGATGGCTAACAACTATCTAGCCAATCTTGGACTTCCGTAGCCGATTCCGTTCCGTGGAACGGCTTCCCACCAAAACTAGTGTAATCGTTGCAAAGCTTGGCGAAATCGGCCCTAGGCGCTTGCACCGCTGCACCACCACCATTAGCAGCATTAGGAGCTACTCCCTGAACATCCCTAAGCATCTCTCGCATGAAGGTAGTAAACATTGTCCTCATACCAGTGGCATTCCTATTATCGGCTCCTGAACCCGTAACCCTTGTATATCGGCTCATCATTCAATCTGTAAAGAGACAACGATTAACCATCTTCTTAGTGGTACCAGTGTAGTGCGACTTCATCCTTAGATATACTAATAGTATATATATAGCTTTTGAAAACCAAAATATCACAAATAAGCACTCTCATATACGTATACTATCTCTCCCTGATGTCTTCCCCTAGGTTAACTATGCAACCTAGAGCTCTGATACCAAGTGTGACGGCCCTCCCCGGACCAGCCGATATTTCCTCCGAAATGCATTGTACCGATGTCCAACTAGCACGGGACGGTCGTCAAAGGAAAAGAAACAAGATGATGAATCATCAAAGAACCTGTAGTATATCTCACAGCGCATGGAATTAAATATAATAATAACATAATTTTGACATAAAACAGGCGAGACAGTGCATAAGCTGAAAACTAAACCATTATAGCAGCGGAAATCCAAAATACAGATTATGTTCAAGACCATCATTATTACAACTTCGAAATACCGTCTCTAAAGAAAAATAGAAAGGTGCACTACTAATGCCCAAAGCAGTAACCATCAACACAAAGGGACAATATATAAATAGTACGTAGAAGCCTCCTTCTCGTCTCCGGACAGCTACTCATGCATCACCACCTAACATGTCTCTAGTCTGCTTGTTTAGGAGCACCCAGAGTAATAAGAAGAGACATAAAACTCTGGGTGAGACAAAAGTTTGATATGAGCGATAGCATCAAAACAAAACAATAACAGGTATAAATGATCATACCTGAACCTAGACCTGCAACCAAAGAGTTAGCACAAAAAGATGTACATGTCATGGTGATTGCAAACAATCGATCATAACAATCATCCTCATATCTCTCACTCAGTGCGTAAAGCATTCGATATCCACCACTTTGATCACCCAATACTTTGCTGTGATCACTTTGCCCTTGGGCGTCATAATAACCACATTGCACTGATCCACAGCCACTAATCCTTTGCTATGTCCACTTTTCCCCTTTGGAGTCATAACGACTCCACTACATTAGTTCATAGCCATGCTACGATCACTTTTCCCCTTTCGAGTAATGGTTACTCCACTACACTGATCCATAGCCTAACATCCGTCTCTCTGTGGTGAATCAACGTTATGGACATCGATAACCCCTTTGCACACGTCCCGCAACAAAGTCCAACTCACGAAGTTAACTCGTTGGTTCCCATCTGGATCCTGAGTTCTAACCTCTTATTTGGACTACCTTTGCATCTCGGGTTTTGGTCTTCATCTTGTTTCGATCTCCACCCGGTTCGTGAGTCATGAAGCAGGCGGTTCGGTTCGTAGCACCCTCTCCAGATCGGTTCGAGTCATGGTGCCTCACTAGGTTCGGATCGGCGTTCCTCGGTTCGAGTTGGAACTTCGGTTCATGGTGCATATTTCTATGGGTCGGTTCGGACATCACAGTTCGTGACAGTCCACTCATGGTGCTTCAGTTCGGTTCGTGAGTGCTCCATGGTCCTGGATGGTTCATGGCTTCCAGGTCGTAACATTCTAGTTCGGTTCGGAGCAACAAGTCGGTTCGTGTTTCCTCCACCGGGTCGGGGTGCTTCGGATCGTGGTGTTTGGACAAAGTCGGTTCGTGGTCCCCACCCTGGTGGCTCGTGGTGATGCTCCCTTGGCATCGGCTCGTGATGGCTTCCAGTTTGTGAAGGCTTGTGGCCATCGGGTCGGTTCGTGGTCACTGGCCACGAGTAGGGTGTCACGACCGGGTCGGGGGTACTTCAGTTCGGAGCCCCGGTTCGTGATACATGCTTCACAAGTGGGAATCTGACCAATCTCCTACAGCTTTCCAGCAAGCAATTTTACGCCATACGACGGCGTTTTTGACCATTCTAATTTTTCTAAGCAATCATAAAACATTCCAAACAGTAATAGCAACATGTATAATCAACCATAAATACGAAAACAACCATGTAACATGTTAATATGGGCCAAACATACCCAAAACCCATGTTCTCCCCTTAATCCTCTTAACCATGATTTAACTATAGGATTAGCAAAATATGTCCAAATTAACCCAAATTTATAACAGAGACATAAAATAGTATTTCAGAATTTTTACATATTTTTTCAGATTTTTCTGAGTCATAATTTCGCTAATTATCACTAATCACCTCTAATTAGCCGTAATTAGTGAATAAAAGATGCTAATCACTCACCTTAGCCACAAATAAAATCTTAGATCTGAAACTCTACTGTTATGGGTCGAATTCCAATGTATTGCAGCAGCTCCAACTCTGATTTGATGCTAATCCGCCTTGATTTGACATAGTTTTGCTTAATTGGTGATTAGAAGGTGATTTGGGAGTGATTTAGAAGGTGGAGGCCATTGCTAGGGTTAGAGGAAGGTAAGTGGCGGCTAGAAAACAAAAATGAGATGGTTTCCAAACTGGTTTCAGCCTCTCCATAACCCTAATCCTGAAATGGGTTATGGAACCATCCACTAATAACACTATTAAGCCCGCTTAAGCAGTTTTTCACCTTCCAAACCCTATTTCAGCCATATCTCCCAAGCGATAAGTCCGTTTGACATATGTAACCACTCTACGGAAAGGTAAACCATCATCTGAATCCAATGGAAGTGGTTTCAGATCAAAACTCCTTACCAATCAAACGTTATAGGTGAAACAAGATTCACCAAGGGCAAAACGGTCATTTAAAAATCGGCAAAAATCATGAACATGAGAAATGACCCCAATAGTCGTTTCCCAAAGTTACACGACTATACGATTTCGTATAGAAATAAAATAAATATTCTACGATCCTCCGATACTAGAATGCGGGTCGTTACACACAAACACGAGACGTGCTAAGACACGAGGTTAAGCCCGACTTGTGGAAGAAGTCTGCCCGGAATTGACCGGCATATCCAACATCCACAAGTGGTAGGCTTAATGTGGGAGGTCTAACACATTATAACCATAAATGAATATGGCAATAAATTTGACTACTTAACCTAGTTAAATCCATAGGGATTGTATGAACATGTTAAATTGAACAGGGGTTAAGTAAACTTGTTTAAAACAGTGGGTGGGTTAAGTATATCTGGGGTTGTGGGTAATATTTATATATAGGCCCACATGGTTATGCAATCTTTTACTCTGGTATGGAATAACCTGTGTAAAACCTAGTGGGGATGCAAGCGTAGGGGGAAGCTAGTATCATCTAGTGTAGGGGACCCGTTTCAGTCAGTAACCCATATATAGATATCAAAGGAGTACTCCGAACTAGGTCGGAGTCGGGGCACGCTTGTTGGGCTGATTGTAAGAGATCCAAACGTGGGGGACGATGTGGGCGGCGCAAACCGACCGGGTCATGTGTGTGCATGGTCCGGACAGAGGAGGATATGACGCTGTGAGACTTGTAGATATAGTTGTGCACATCCTGAAAACGAAGGGTTGCTACTTTAGGGAGTGATACACCTTACTGTGGGACCAGCAAAGGGTATCTACGGAGTAGGGAGCCGATCGATTAGGGTAGTAATTAGGGTACATTTAGACTCCGGTATGTTGGGAGCCCGTTAATACCCTTAGGGGTGACTCCGATATGTTGAGCTGCCTGTTGATTCTATGGGGTGAAAACCTCTCACTGGAAGTACAGCTAAGTCTACCATCTTATGCTTATTGGGGATCATCTTGTTAAGACACTATTATTGGTGCAAAGGAATCATTAGGGAAGCGTATACACTCTATCATGTTTATCCTGTTTACATTGTCATACCTTCCTTTTCACTACAAGAAAACGTTGTTTTCTTGGCATAACGATACAACGTTTTTTTATTCCTTGCCGTCAGAACAAAAAATTAGGTGGTAAACCATGAAACCTAAAGCCGTGGATGCGGTGAAATTTTAGGCTTTTTCCTTCCCCCTGTTTCTATTTCCTTCCGCAGAAAAAAAACTTCCCCAAATCTTAAATTCTGCTCCAAATTAAATTACAAATCTTTAGCAAATCTTCCTCCAAGTAAAAGAAACTTCACCAAGTCTAACTACAAATGAATTTCCGTCCTCCAAAATGAATTTTCGTCCCCCAATAACCTTCATCGCTATTCAGTTATCTTCGTGCAGTGAATCCAGTTGCTCTCGTATATATCTGTTGCGGTCTTCATAGAAGATGAAAATCGACAGTTAGTGGAAGCAAATCGGCAGCTAGTGGAAGAATCTCCGTTACAATCTGTGGAAGAACCTCCGTTGCAGTTTCCAGTAATCCTTGTTCCGCTGAAACCGGTAGGCTCGTCAGTGGAGGAAAATCAGTAGTCGTCATTGCCAGCAGGTAGTACCTTCGCTCTCGTAGTCTCAGCTAAGCTGCAGCCTTGCTTATAATTGATTAGCCAATTTTTTTTCCTTCTATATCAATTTTTATTGTAGCATTCATTTTTCTGATAAATGGTTAGCTATAGTTTCTTGCAATATTGAACTAGTTTTAATTGAGAAAAGTAGCAAAATTAAAATAAAGCTATACAATTAAAGTTTACCTAGCAATTTTGAATTATTTTATTTCATGTTTTGAAATAAACAATATTCAGTTTAAGTAGCTTGGGAAAAAAGTAGAACTATTCAAGTAAAGTTAATTCTTTTGATAATAATTAGGAAAAATAAAGAAATTTGAAAAGTATATTTACTACTGTTCCATAACCGAGCAAAAAACAGTCTGCCTACACCGAAAAATTCATACTTATGTTAATGGTTTGTTCAGTGATTAACTTGATGTTTTTGTCTGGATTGTTGTTTATGAAAAGTATATAGTAAGCCATTCACAATGCAGGTATTTTTGTTTAAGTGTAGTCACATGTAATAGTTTTGCCTATGTGCTAAAATTGTTTTGTGTCAATTTGTTAGACCAAGACATATAAAAAATTTGCATCCATTTTTTCTCTCAACATATTGGTTACACGATATAGAAATTGAATATAAGATTTACTTTTTCTCCGTGTATTTTATTCAAATTAAATCTTAATAGATTTTTCTACACAAACGAGTAATCATTTCAAATTTCTTAACTGATTCTAGATTTTAACTATTTAAAATGCAAAATTATTTTATCATTCATCTTTTTGTTGTTCGTATCATGTAGAAGAATCATTCTTCATACAGAAATGAAAAAAAAAATTGAATATAAAAAATATGTAAATAGTTGGTTAGAAGCTTTCATGCTTCTAAAGTTGGTATAGGAGATACTATTTTACGTATAACGAATAATACAGTATAATTATACATGAAAAATTGATCCATAGTTTCAGTGTTTGCTAAAGTACCAAATTAAAATATTTTGCTATAACAACACAATAGAGAATAAAATTTCTAACTAGAAATAAAAAAAATTCAATTTATTATCCTGATCAATGTTTTTGTCATCCTTTAGAGTTTGTATCATATCCGTATAATTGAGTGACATACATTGGATGTGTTATGTGAGATTCATTTATAAATGAAATCAATTAAAACATGGCGCAAGGTGTTTTTTCCCCTATTTTTATTCAGTTTTTAATGGAACTATTCAATTATTGCCTAAAAACACACTAGCTTGCAAGATGTACTATTAAGTTATAAATCTTGTACAGACTGAAATACAAAAAGATAAAAAGAAGTTATATAGACATTGGTAAAAAGAAGTTATGGATCTTGTCTAGCTCGCAAGGTGTACCAAATAGTACAGTAGATTTCGTTGTTGGGTTATTAATAACAAATTTGGTTCATGTGTAACATCGAGCATGACTTCAGTTATGGAATAAACAAACAGTTCACATGCAAATCTAAATTTCTTACATGCAATGTTCCACACGTTAATAAGAACAAGGTAATATCATTTAGCAATTTCATCAATTTATGTATTATCATATATTAAGATTTAAGAATTTTCGTGGTTAAATATTGACTTGAAGGCCTAGTTGTATTTCTCCATGGTAGAAAGGGCCTCATAAATATGTACAATAATTTTCTTATCTCAAATATTTACACTAAAAAGGGCCGTTATGTTGCTAAAGTAGATGAGATGTGGTAGGTGGCAGGTTTGAAGGTTAGATTTGGATTTTGGTTTGTGAGGAGTTATACAAGCTGCTTGTAATAGAGAAGCGCACATGTACGTGTAAAACAATTTTATTGCCTTGCATCGATTTTGGCTTTTTCGCCATTTTATGGCTTCTCCTGTCACATAAGTCAAAGTACTAAAAAACAAAGCAGAGTTTAAAGGGATGCACAGTTCTCATTTAAGGTATAATCTCAATTAACATTGTACCATTAATCTCTTGTATGCATATAAGTTAGTATTTTGCATGTAAAATGCATGTTTTCGGAGGATATCAACTGGGTTTTAAAAATTTATGTACTATGTTCAAACTAATAAGTTCACATTTTACCATTGTTTTCTGTTTTAAATTTCAATGACATTCTACCGAGTTTTGCTTTATTTTCTGAAGGGATGCTGCTAAATTTTGCTTTCGATTAAGCACCCTATACCCCTAATAATTTTAGTTTTGAGTGGAGTACCATCGAAATTTGTCATCTCTTATCCAGAAGTGGAGTCTTTTTAACGATGCCCAAAATATATATTTTATTAATAGAATGCGTACTACATAACAATTTGATTTTGTATGAAAATGCTCACAAACTTTGACCACTCACATTCAAAAATTGTAGTGTCAACAATATTTTTTTATCTCAAATATTAACACTAAAAAGGGCCGTTAGTTGCAATTTTTGTGTAATTCATTTTAGTACCTTTAATGTAAATATTTGCATTAACATCTATGAAATTTCAAAAAAAGAAATTTTATTTTTTAAGTTCCATTCTTTATTAGAATAATCTACATTTGAGAAATAAAGAAATTTCTGAATCATAGGCTGTGATTATTTTGCGGTAGCAACTAATACCATGTCAGGCACGGTGTGTCTGCAAAGGAAATATTATTAAGTAATCAAGGTGAAAATCGAGTTTTTCTATGAGTACTAAACATACTTCAACTATGCACTGTAGTGGACATTTTCTAACATTGAGATTATTTTCCATGTTCAATTTTTAACACTTGCTCATATTTATGTGTTAACACTTATGTTAATGCATTTACTGTTTATTTTGTATATGGAAATATCAACTACGATAACAAATTCCTATTATCATATTTAGGAAACCGTACATTCGTAAAAAATTACAGGTTTTTTAGCATTCATGTTAACAAATTACAAGCTTACCATGAATACCTAAGGATCACTTAATAGGACAAGTCATTAATGCACAATATCTCATTTTATCTGACGTTTATTATTTCTTCTTTTCAAATTATTTCCAGTTTAAATTTTAGTTGCACCACATGCATGATTTCTTTCATAATATATGTTTTCAAAAGGTTGTCCTTCCTCTTAATTTCATTTTTGTACAAGGACCTATGATCCATCAACAATAACTAGGGACCTGATAGTATATATTCTAAGTAATATAAATAACCCTCGTTAAGTAAATGTAGGCGTAAAATCTCAAATTGATGAAGATAAACTCTGTTAGGCCCAACTGTTCGAGTGAGTGGCTGTTTGAAAATCGAACCGTTTACTATGATTGAAAATATTTAATGTAGGAATATGCAAATAAAAATAATAATCTCCCTAATTGTTTTATTTGCTTTTGGTTGTATTTTTGTTTTTTTATTCCATGACTTTTTTATTTCAGCATTTTACTAGCATTAGGCAACTTAATATGCAGTAAGTACCTTCAAAAAACTGTTAAATTAAGTGCATGATTCATCCAAAGGAAAATTAACTTTTATAAACTACTCATATAAATTAGACTGACTGGTCAAATGTGAATTATTAATGAACTATTAATAAATAGTAGATTGACTATTTTTTTTACAAAATGGTAAACATTATAGGTGGTTGCTTGATTTAGGCTGGTTAGGTTAACGTAAATGGAAAGTAGAAAAAAGCAATGTTAATGACCATTGTGTTGTGAGCAATAGTTTAATGCTGATCTTGATCCTAATGCATTTGAAAATTTCGCAAAGCTTATTGCATCTACAACTAATAAGATAGAGAGAAACTTGAACTTTGAAAATTTTTAGGTGAAATTCATTTTTTGAGTAAACCACAATACTCATACCTCTAGCTTATCCTTAAAGATTCTTATTACTCATTTTTTTTTTTTTTTTTTTTTTTTTTGCAGAATGGTATCTACATGCTCAAAAAAAAAAGGATTGATGTCTTCTTGCACATAGAGCAAGTAAATAAAGGACTGGATAAGGCTGTTATATCCATGAAGAAAGGTGAAGTAGCGGTAGTTACAATTCCAGCAGAACAAGCTTTTTCTTCAACCGAATCGCAGCAGGACCTAGCCGTGGTTCCTTCGAACTCAGTTTTCACTTATGAGAGTGTGTTGGTATCGTTTGAGAAGGTACTTTCTTATCTGTTGTTAGCTCATTTGTGACTTGGGTATTGTTTTGTAACAGTTGCTTTAAGTTGTTCATGAAAAAGAGCCATGGGACAAGAATACAACATAAAAAACTGAATTTGTTGGTAGAAATAAGGAAGAAGGGGACACCTTGTTCTGACAACAAAAACACACGAGGGCCTTTGTGAGATGTGAGAAGAGTGCTAAATTCGTGGAACATGATAGCGCATTCAATGAAGAGGAAAAGGAACAATCCAAGACGTTAAAGGTTATGGTTAACGCCAATAATGTTGCTTGCAAGCTGAATCTTAACGACTACAAACAGATAGTTTATCTTTGCATAAAGGTAAAATTCCACCTATATTTCATTTGCTCTCTTTTGGGCATTTTTGGTATATAACAATATGATACGTGCATGGTAAATGTTGGAGTTGGATAACATAAATGTAAAAGCTCTGTACAGGATCCGCAAGCTTACATAACCTGTCTAACCTTTATTTAACAGAAATGGAGATTAAGAAAGCTTTTGAGATCAATCAAGATCTATATAGTAGGGTTAATAAAATAGTCTTCCTAAGTTAGCACCATTTGGCTTCCCCTGAACATCAGGTACAAATTTTTATACAAATATACATAGAAACTATCTATTAATTCCATGCTTACCCGATTTGATAATCCATGTTTTTTGTTATATGTATTGCTACTAATGTAGACTGGTCTGTTACATATAAATCAAAAACAACTTGTGATTTTACAAGTATAGTACCATAGTTACCTATTGTAAATATCTTATCCCTAGCCAAAATCTGTTTGTTCGCTTTTCAAGCCAGCTGATTTGGCATTTAGTAATCATGGTGGCCTGCTTTTAAATGCACACGCATATCCTTATAAAAATTACATACATGTTTTCATTGTATCATTCATAGATTTTCCTAAACTCACCTTAAATTAATAATTCCGGTGCTTTAAAACGATAAATATGAAGGAAAAAAAACCATTTAAACATTGTAAAATGGCATGGGACATACATTAATTGAATGAAACCAATGTCCTCATATGGAATACATACTAATCTGCAGATATTTATAAAATGATGCTAAGTATTATATTATATTAACTATGATTATATTGTATGTTATATATATATATAAATGTTTGACTTCACTAATGAAATATTTATCATTTTATTTGTGAATATTCCTGTCTACTTGATTAGGTATTATCTTCCTTGAATCGAATTATTAATAGTATATGCATTTGTTGCATTATCGAACGATGGCAACTAGGTTACTAAACTGGACTTTGAACTTTAGTTATTGCCATCTGTTCCTTATTGTGGGACGGGTTTAGTTGCTGCTGGCTGTTTTTTCCGATATACAACAGTATACATATACATACACATACACATGCATACGATGTTTTTTTTTTCTTTCTATTATGGCCTAATTTGTATATATGATCTATTTGGATAATGTTTGTTGCAGTGCTTAGTTAAATACATTTTGGAATGTATTTATAGGCATTACATGTACGTTTTCAGTATATAAACAAGAAGGAATTTGCAGGAATGTGCTAGCAGATCCTCTTTTTTTTGCCGTGTAATCGCTTGTAAAGTGGCTTAGGTATTCTACTACTTATATTGACATTACTTGATCTTTTAAAACTATATAAGTGATTTTGATGTGTTGCCATTTTTTTCTTCAGATCAGAATTAGAGGAAGAAATTAGAAATCTGAAGTCCTAGTTATGTAATGTGGCTAACGAAACATCAAAAGTCTCCAATGAGAATTTATCCCGTCAAAGTGACTTGATGCTTGAATAAGAAAGAAAAATAGAGGTCAGTAGTCAAAATTTTTTATCATGTTTTTGATTTTCGATTTAAAAATTGTTTTCTCCCGATATATATGTTATTGATTATTTTTTGTTTATTGAAGTGAAAATCCATACGTGAACTTTCATTACTATTAGACATGAATTTGTTTACATGGATGTCAATGACTTTCATTACAGAGAAAGGGTTTTGAATAGCTTTTTCATAACAGAATTATTGTTTTGATCGGTGGATTATGCTCTGTACGTGAACTTCCTATAGTAATATAGTTATCCTCTATAATTAGTATAGAGCAGTGAAAATTGTTTTAACGCAAATGATCCCTATAAGCACTTTTTTGGGTTCATTTTATTTATGTTAATTTAGACATGAGTTTGTTTCTTTAAAAACTCATATTTGAAAATTGTAGCAAACACGAGTAATAATGTACAAATTATTCAAAGCAACTAAAGATTTACTATGCATTTAGATTGGTTTTACACCAAAGAATATACAAATTGTTTAGTATATTGTAGAGATTTGAATTAAGTTTAGCATATATTTCACATTGTTTCCAAAATACATATATCTAAATTTTAGGGAGTGATATATTAATATTTCTAAACTGCCATAAAATGGGCTTGATCACGCTTGACTTTATTTAGGATAGACTATTCGCTAATACTAATTTCCAATCAAAGCGATATAACTGTGCGAAAAATTATTAGTCATTGGCCATTATATGTTGCGAGAAAATTGATGATTGCATGAGCTTGAGATTCAGTTTTTTTTTTTCACCATTGGATTTTAAAATTTCATTTCCATGAACACCTCCCGTTATGTATATGTCAACAGTAGTGTGATTGATAGAGATAGTTGTGATTTTATGTTATTTGGAATCTACAGGATGTTGCCTTTTGTAGATGTTTCATATTTGAACTGGGTGCTAAATTCATTCTCTGCCTGGCTGTCATGTGTTAGTAAGCAGGTATGTTGATTTTTGCCCAAATACCCATTCAAAAGACAACTATGGTTCAATTAACTGTTTTTGACTACTGCTTTTTTGCTTGCATGCCTTAATTGCTCTAGTATAAAACTATTATTGGTAAGCTACTCATATATTGCAACACAAATGAGCAGTTTACTCAAATGACACATAATATTTTGAGTGTCACCAATAAAATTTAAATTTATTAGCCTCGGCTTTTTTTGTCTACTATAGTTTAGCAATTTTTAATATTTGGTATATTTTCCATTAATTTAGAATGGCTGATAGAGAAGTGGATTCTCTTTTGTTATATGATGTAACTACTCTTTTTTATCCTCTACTGATAAGATCCATTGAATAGTGGAGTTGTGTTGAATAAGGGGTTATTTTATCACAAGGCACATATCTTCAACCCTCACATTGTGAGGTAAATGATTTTAATTGATGATAATCCTTCTGTGGAAAATTATATTGCAGAACTCAGTGATCCTTTCTTAATATGACTCCACATTTCTTAGTATTGCTCTGGCCAGTTTTAATCATATAAGATACACATAATAATATGTGCAAAAATATTAATGTACAATGCTGAATTTGCAATTGTGCACTGTTGGTTTTACTTACATGTTTGCATGACTGCCTATCACTACTAGGGGTATAAATCGGTCGGACCGGACCGAATGGAGGTGTGTTCAGTTTCTGTCCTAAAAAAAATCGGACCGAACACGGACCAGACCAAATTTTTTCTCGGAGAAATTTCGTTGTCCTGAATCGTGTCATAAATAAAATCGGTCGGACACAGACACGATCAGACTAGGTCGGACATGGCTATTTATATCACATTTTGTACATTTTACTAGATTTTCTCTCAACTATATGCCGAATTTCAAGTAATTCAGATGAATTCGGACGAGCCAGGACCGGACATGATTTTTTCTCGTGCAAATCTTGTTGTCCTAACTCGTATCCTAAATGAAATTCGGACGGGCTCGGACGGACGTATTTCGATCTTGGACAAGAACGGACGTCGGACATTCGAACAAAATTTACAGCCCTAATCACTATCCAGTATGGCATAACTATAGTCATAAATTATGGATTATTCATCCATAAATAGAAAATTGGTATGTATAAAATCTGCTCTAATTCATTTTATACTTCTGTATCCATTTAGATAATCAAGTTATCGTACCTGAAGATATTAAGTTCTTATATTGCAGGCTACCTTTTGTACTGCACTTTCAAAGACGCAGCAGTGATACTAGCTGATTTCAACAAGTAAGTATGGTCTTTGAAGGACCGGATCAAATTTCTTACTGATCATTATGTAAATGAATCGAAGTAAATTATGTCTTATATTTTTCTACCATGTTACGTGTTTATTTAGATGAATATATTTCCATTATGGTATCTACCTTATCATGGCTGTTATACTGTGTATCTCATGCAGCTTATATATTCTCAATTCTCATCCACATGCTCAAATAATTTGTTCTAAATTTTGGTTCCTAATTCATATGGTTTTTGTGCTGCATATATCATGCTTCATTATTATGTATTCTCATGGATACGCATTAACAAATATTGGTGTCGCATGCTCAACTTATTTTGGAGAAGGTTTCCTTTTATATTTGACTGTTTATTTATGTTGAATGTAGCATAAAAGATATTTCATCAACATGATGTTTGATGTAATTATTGCTCTTTAACGTTGTATGTTATATATATTTTCATATCAAGGCAAGAAGTTTGCATTTGATAACAGCACATACAACTTCATTAATATAAAATCATGCTCTATTAGAAAGAATAGTACAAACGATTAAAACAAATCTGTGTGCGTAGCACGGGTTCGCACTTGTTTATAAGTGAATAAATGACATGTTCTAATGCATTTTGGAAGCTACTTATAGTTTTAGGTAATTAACTTTGCTTTTGAATGTACTAACAACAGTGAAATTTTTTATTTTTGCTTTATAGGTTGATAGACGGCGCTGATGGAAAATATTGTTGCGATTAGTTATGGGTTGAAGTTATTCTTGCTGCTAAGACTATATTTTGGTTCGTAAGAATGTATGAACTACTATTTTTTGCTACTACATTGTGTATGTGTATGTTTGATATCTCACTGCTATTTTATGAAATATTGTGGATGTATTGTGTATGTTTGATGTAAGAATATTGCATATTTTGATTATATAATTTTACTTGTTGATTATGAATTATGTGATCAATACAAAATATGTTATTGATATGATGCTTTGATTATGAAATGTGGATCGATATAATATGTTGATCACAAAATATCATTCAATTATTTTGTCATTTACAATGTTTTAATTGTTATTTCGAGCGTAATGGCATGCGCTTCGCGCATGGTGATGGCACGCGCTTCGCGCGTAGTCATGGCACCCGCTTCGCGCGTGACCATGATACGCACTTCGCGCGTGGATTGTATTCATCAAACATTGTGTATCTTACATATGAAAGGAAAAATGATTTGTACTAATATTACATGATCAATAAATTGTCACATCATAATGAAAAATATTTAACAATATATATAAATTCAAATGAATTTTTTTAGTAAATTTAGTAAATAAACAAATGAAAAAAAGAAAAAAGAAAGTAAAATAAAAAAACGACAGTAATGGTGACCTTCAAAACCCTAATGGAGAATTCCAAAAACGTGATCAATAATCTCACTTCCTCTATCTCAAATCACGTTTCTTCTTCACTAGACGACAGATCAGATAAACACAAAGGTGTACTTCCTTCGTACAAGGAAATCTTGTTGCGGCCAGGTGTAAAGCGTAACGTTCCTCGAAATAATATATTTAAATCTCGCATTACTCCTCAGCCGCCGCCTCGTATTTCGATCAATTACTTCGAAAAATTAAAAAACATCAAATCTGATAATGGTTGCTTCAGATGCGGCTCTTCAGATCACTGGGCTAGGAGCTGTCGAAATCCTTTGGTTTGTTTTCGCTGTAACAAAGTTGGGCATAAGGGCTTCAACTGCAAATTTCATCTCAAAAATCCGAAAAAAATGGAAAACCCTAAATCGCTTCCTCCTCTTTCTGCGGCGTTTTACCCTGACGATTTAAAAAAGGCTAGATCGATGGTTGTTCTCTCCATCGCTCGTGGTGCTTTCTCGATCAATGAAATGGAGACCTTATTGCGAGCTCATTTTGGCAAGCGTGCGCCGGGCTGGGTATGGACGGTGCGTAGATTTGGCGATGATTTCATAGTGAAATTCCCTCCCTTTTTGTTGAATGAAACATTCTACTACTCACTTTTCGACTCAAAGGGAGTAATTAATTTGAAGCGTTGGAGCCCACAAATTGGAAGTATGGCCAAAAAGAGGATTGAAGTCTGGGTTTCACTTAAAAATATTCCATTAGTGTGTAGAAGTGTTGATTCCCTCAAGTCGGCGTTGGCGGAGGTAGGAGAAGTGATCAGACTCCAGCATGGAGTGTGGAATGTAACTGATTTTTCCTCTCTGAAGGCGATGATGTGGGTTGATGAGGATTTGGAGCTTCCTCCTTCAATTGTGGTTCCTGTTGAGGGCTTTTTCCATAATGTTTCCATTACGAAAGTCGACGGTGAATCCTCTGAGGAAGTGGACAGACAAGAACTTCGTAAAACGGTTTTTGTTAGAGGGGAGAATGGCAAGATGGAAGTGCTAAAGGCTAGAAGCGCTAGTGCTCCCACGGCTTATGTTGGGTTGGGTAGTAATTCTTTCGCACCAATTCCTGTTGATGGAGAAGATGATGTGATGGATCACAACGTTGCTAAGGATAATGTGGAAGCTCTTGAAGCGGATGCTGTTGATGTTGGTAATGAAGACACTGGTAGGGAGGAGAGTGGACTTGATGGATTGAGGAATATGTTTGGTGAAGATAATGATGAGGATTATGATCTTGGGGGGACGATAATGATTATGATCTTGGTGGAGGGAGTAATGCGTTGGCCGTTTCAGATTCCGAAGAACGCTCTTGTGCAATAAGCAGAAGGAAAGGCAAGATGCCAGTGGATTCCGGTGTGGTTATCCTAAGGAGAAGTGCTCGTGGCCTTCCTCATCCTCTGGAAGGTAGCGTTTTTATCCCTGCTATCCTTAATTCTTTATCTCCTGACCAAATGCATGCTATTGCTAGTAGCTCTAGTTTTTTGTTAAATGATTCTGTTGTTAGTGATATTAGAAGTAAAGAGTTAGATAGGGCTGACGCACCCCAATGATTGTTTTAACTTGGAATGTTAGAGGTTTGGGTAATTATGATAAACGTCTTAGAGTTAAAAATTATCTCAAATCGGTCAAGCCCCACATTGTGTTGCTTCAAGAGACTAAACTTGAAAATCCTGATTTTCTTATTTTTAAAACTCTGGGTTGGGGGGTTATTGATGAGTGGAGATTTATATCGGCTACTGGAAGTGCTGGAGGATTGTTCACTGGTTGGGATAGTAATTTGTGGACATTTAAACAAGAGATTTGTCAAACACATTGCCTACATGTTGCATTGGAATGTGTAACGACTAAGAAGCTTTACTTTTTCTCAAACGTTTATGGTCCAAACACTAGAAGTGAAAGGAAAACTTTGTGGAGAGAAGCGATGGAATTTCATAGTTTAATGTATGGCCCCTGGGTTATTGGAGGAGACTTTAATGTTACTAGATTTGGTTATGAAAGAAGTAACTCTGGTGCTAATCATTTTGGTGACATGGCTGATTTTAGTGAATTTGTTGGGGAGTGTGAGTTAATTGACCTCCCTTTTGCCAATAGAAAGTTCACTTGGTCCGACGGCAGAACTCCACCGACTCTTGTGAAACTTGATCGTTTCTTCATCAACGCTCACTTTGAGGATCTTCATCCTTTAACCGCCCAAAAAGGCTTATCTATGATTATTTCCGACCATTGCCCTGTTGTTTTAGATTCTGGAGATGCCATTAGGAAAAAGCCTTTCTTTAGATTTGAAAAAATGTGGTGTTTGGAAGATAACTTTGACGATTTGTTGTACAATAAATGGTCTGAATTTGGGGAGAGTGGTGATGCAGCGAGAACCCTTTGTAATAAACTTAAACTTTTGAGGAAATTTCTTAAAAAGTGGAATACAGAGGAGTTTGGTCATATTAGAATTAAAAAGGAGAAGATAGAAAAACTGATTCTTGAACTTAATATACTGGAAGAGGAAAGAGGACTTGATGCTTTTGAAAGAGCTTTGCTTCAGCAGCGAGAAAGAGAACTCAACAAAGTTTTGGATCAGGAAGAGATTTTTTGGAGACAGCGATCCAGATCTCAGTGGATGAAGGAAGGGGATAGAAATACTGCGTATTTTCATAGAGTTGCCAATGGTAGACGCCGTACCAATTTGATTCACAGTATTTGGAAGGATGGGGTGGAGATTTGTGAGCAACAACTTTTGAGTGATACTTTCACTGAATATTATAAAAGCATCTTCGGTGCTCGTATTAGGAACCGTATTTCTGTTGAATGGAGCAAATTGTATCCTGATGTAACTGATCTCTCGGATGTTGCAAGTGCTTTTTCTGAAGAGGAAATTCTGAATGCTTTGAAGGAGATGCCGGGTGACAAAGCACCTGGGCCTGATGGATTCCCCACCTTTTTCTTTCAACAATACCGGGGCATGTTGAAAAATGATGTTTTGCGTTTGTTTGACGAGTTCCACAAAGGCTCTTTGAGGTTGGATTTGATTAGCTATGCTAACGTAGTTTTAATCCCCAAAAAGGAAGGTAATGTTTCCGCCGCTGATTTCAGACCGATTAGCCTTCTCAACACTAGCTTCAAACTAATCACGAAGGTTTTGGCCAATAGGCTGAAAACTAAGATGGATTCGTTGATTGATATATCCCAAACTGCTTTTATTAAAGGAAGAAACATTTTGGATGGTGCTGCGTTGGTTGGCGAAGTGATTTCTCATTGTGATAGATTTGACGTCCCTTGTGCTATCCTTAAGCTGGACTTCGCCAAAGCTTTTGACACAGTTGACTGGCGATTTATGATTGAAGTGCTGAAGGCAAGAGGCTTCCCCACCAAGTGGATTGAATGGATTTCCATGATTCTTTCATCAAGTAGATCCAACATTTGTGTTAATGGAGTTGCTGGCTCTACCATCCATTCTATGCGTGGACTGAGACAGGGCAATCCACTTTCCCCTCTCCTTTTTGATTTGGCGGCAGATGTTTTTTCCAAAATTCTGAAGCTGGGTTGTGCAGAGGGGATTATTAGCGGTTTTGGCAGCGACCATGTGGTTGGGGGCATCAATTCTTTGCAATATGCTGATGACACCATCATATTCAGCAAACCTGACTGTAAATTCCTTGCTGCACTTAAATTTATTCTATATGCTTTTGAAAGTTTATCTGGCTTAAAAATTAACTTTCATAAGAGCAGTGTTTACACGTTGGGTTGTAGTGATGATTTACGCAGGTCATGTGCTGAAATGTTTAATTGCAAGGCTGAAGTTTTTCCTTTGAATTATCTGGGTATGTGCATTCGCCCCAAGAAGTTAATGAAGAAAGACTGGCAGCACTTGATTGAAAAGGTGGACACTAGACTGGCGAGGTGGAAAGGCAACTCATTATCCAGAGCTGGTCGTCTTGTGCTTGTCAATTCTGTCCTGTCGTCGATTCCACTGTACTGGATGTCCTTCTATCACTTTCCAGGTTGGGTGGTGGAGAAGATTGACGCAATTCGTCGTAACTTTTTCTGGACTGGTTCTAAAGAGACGAAGAAGCTAAGCTGTTTGATATCTTGGAACCAAGTATGCAAATCTAAAGAGCAAGGGGGACTTGATGTCATAAACTTAAAGACAATGAATTCGGCTCTTCTTTGTAAGTGGTTGTGGTTTATGATTTCTGACAAGCACGCTTTATGGAAGGAGTGGATCATTAGTACATATTACAATGGTAATTTTGGTTGGAACAATGATTTTTCAAGATGCTCTGTGTTTTGGCGCAATGTCATGGTTCATGCACAGTGGATGAAGTTGGGTACTATGATTGTGGTGAAGAATGGACACAACACATCATTTTGGTTGGATAGCTGGCTAATTAATGTCCCTTTGAGTGTGGAGTTTCCAGAGCTTTATGGTATTGCTTGCAACAAAAACTTCACTGTTAGAGAGATGTATGATAATGATTCTGCTGGTTTCAAATGGAGATTGAATTTCTCAAGACTTGTGGCTGGTAATGCATTGATTCAGCTATGCAGTTTGTTCGATTTGCTTGAAGCGGCGAGTTTGAATAATGAGCGGGATGACTTTATTTGGATGTTGGAGGGGGAAAGGAAGTTGTTTAGTGTTCGTAGCATCTATAAGTTGTTCAATTTTGCTGGGGTTAGGAGGTTAGGGTTCGAGCATATGTGGCGGTTCAAAATCCCTGATAAAGTCAAAATTCACATGTGGGTCGTGATACATGGTAGATTGAATACGGTTAACAGAATTCGTCAGAGAGGAGTGCATGTTATGGATGGCTGTGTTTTTTGTGGTCATGACGACGAGGACTACTATCATCTATTTTTGGCTTGTGACTTTGCTTTTTATATTTGGACAAAATGTTTGGTTGCGCTTCACCTTGACTTGCACTGGAGTGATTTCATTGCTGACCAATTTGTTTTTTGGCATTCAATTTACCCGACCTTGCATGCCTCTCATGATAGTCTTCTTTTTGCTTTGTTGAACTTTGCTTACACTTGGTTGCTTTGGCATGAACGAAACTCCAGAAAATTTAACCGCAAATTGAAAGCTCCTAACAGTATTATTTATTCTATCCTTAATTTTGTCTATGACTGGGCAGGCATGGAGCGCAAAAGACATGTTGAGAGCATTGCAGACCGAGTTCGTAAGAGGGGGCGGATCACTGGTCCACATGATTGACGATGATGCTCACTGGTTCACTAGCCTTTTGCTGTTTTACTGTTATGTTTAATGCTATGTAATGTTAATTATGATGTATAGCTCCTTTTTGTATGGCCGCATGTAGCGATGACCTGTTTTGCTGTTTTGGTTGTACATATGCTGTAAATATACGCACTGGTTACTTGTTAAATGCTATATATTTTAGGCGTGAATCATGTTGATTCACTACCTTTTACTTCAAAAAAAAGAAAAAAGAAAGTAAAGAGGAGAAGTGGAAAAAATAATGGAAAACAACTGAAAATTTTCTGTTAATTGATAGTTTTCATTTCAAAAGGCGTCGGGCTAAAATTCAAACAAAAAAATTTCAATCAAAAGCAAGGGAAACCAACGCCTTAATCTAAATATCAGGAGCCCTTCAAGTTGTGCATATAGATTCTTTATTCAAACGGATTGGTAAAATGAAAAAAATTGAATAAGAAGAATTCATACGTTTTTCGTTGAGAGATCCATAACTGCAGTATAAAAAATGCATCACGATATCTACTTTACAGGCGAAGCAGGTAAAGGAGAAGATGTGTCATTTTCAAGCAAACGTCGGGGTCAATAACAGAAGGGAGGTGAATAGAAGAAGTGTGAGAAGATATGAATTAGATAGCATGAATGGGTAGATATCTAAATGTCCCTGTAGTACGTTCTAGAATGCAATATTGATAGGATATTTAAATATCCCAGTAGCACGTTCTACTATTTATTAATTGCTAATTTATATCGTAATGCACAATAATAAATGTCGTTAAATTTTGAATGCCTATTCAAATTGTCGTTGAATATAGAAAGGGCAATCTAATTATATTAATTTCCTATTTATAAATGTTACAACACTTATTTATAAACACATTTTTTTCAAAAATAATTTTAATTAGAGGGTAATAGGTGGCAGTGAATAATATTGGTAATGTTAATATAAAAAGTCATAGACCAACCATAGAAGATATGAAAGATGAAAGAGTTTGATTGAATTAGTGAGTGAATTTCAAAGTGTAATAATTTATTTCCTTCATAAATTAACCGATAAAAATGAATAGTATCAATCGTCAAGGTTTTATATTTATGGCTAATAGAATAAGCAACGAAACATTCAATGAAAAATGTTAAGAAAAATTTGCAATATCTCAATTAACATTAAATATAACAATGGAAATAAATAAGATGACAATCAAATTTATATCTACGACAAATAAAATAAGCAATGAAACGTTCAATGGAAAATTTGAATATTATGGTCCGCATAAATATGAGAATCAAGGGTGTGAATATGCAAGTTGAAATAATTTGAATACTTTTGCATTTTCTCCAAAATAATAACAATTTTTAATGGTTAGGTAATTAATGATGATGTAATAACTTCGTTTTTATTGCTTGCTATTCCATTGAACATTGAATGCCAAAATGAATAAATTTATGCTGAATATGGGTTTTGAACATAAATGTAACAATTCTAGGAAATGTTAAGGTAGTTAAATGACATTCATTGCCCCTTCCGTATACCCTCATGATGAAACGAAGTTCCTAAAATAGTCTGAAGACTCTCACGATGAACCGACGTTCCTCAGATGATCCGCAGATCATCAAAATGACCTGAAGGTCAGAATGATCTGAAGATCCACCGGAACCGAAGATCCTAACCCCTTGTTCTACTTGAATATTTACGAACAAGTTTCTTATTCCACTAGAAATATGAAACAATCATTGCTATAATTTTCAATCAAATAAGTTCAATAATTAACCGTCGAAGCGAACTCCAGGGTTCATAGTCCTTGTTTTTACTACGACGTTTAATTGAATTTTTCATACGAACGGGGAAAAGAGTTATATAAATATATACTAGTAGATTGGAAGACGATTTATAAAATGACTTTGTATGAAATGTAGCGTTACAAACCATTTTAATAATAAATATTTGGTATCTACTAGTAATATAAAACCCTTTATAGTTTAAAAAGGAAAATCTCGTAAAATATTGATTGCAATTACAATTGATCTCAAAATTCACGTTTTAATAACGTAAATCAAATTCCTGGAGTATGGACTAAGAAATCGTTTATCACGAGTGAATTGAAAGTCCATCAAAGGTGATATAATCAAGCTGCTGAAATTCACGAATCATAGAAACTGAAAAGTCATAGAAAAAGGCCAAACCAGCCGAAACTTGGACGGGAAAAAGCAAGGAACAACCTAAATTGTTGACCGTGGTTTCCATGGTCAACAACAGAAAAACAGACATCAGATGTCTGAACACTCAGCTCAAATATCTGAGCTAAAGCCTGAAAGTTTTTTTTTTTTTTTTAAAGCCTCCGGACAGACGTCTAACTACCCCCAAAAAATCCGCCTTTCCAGCACATGGATTTGGACACTTGTATACCATGGATGTATTAAGTGTTGGTTCTCGAGTGTCGAGAACATGGGTCGTTACGTGCGTACAATGGTGAGGTCTTGGCAAGGAAGAAGGGAGGTGAGATATTTGTGAAGAGAGGGAGAAATAAGGTCGGGCAACTCGGATGGTTGGGGAGTTAAACGGTGCTTAGTGGCGGATGACCATGGCCGACGATGGAGTGGGTTAGTGATGATGTGGGTTGTGGTTTGGCATGGAAGAGGAGGGCTCAGTTTCAAAAAATGGAGACAAATGCTTTTTTTTTTCTTTTTTTTACTCTAATTTGTTTTAATCTGGGATGAATATAAAGAAGAACCAGAATAGAATGAAAGAGAAGAAGAAGTGGAACGTGTTTTATTTTCGCTGAAGCCAAACAACAAGTGTTGATTACAACAGTTAGGAGTTACCAAGTGTCAAGTTATAATTTTAAATCTAGCAAGTGTAAAATTCATTCATTCATTTAATTAATTTTAATTTATTTCTTTTATCCTTTTTGAATGATGTATATCAATCTATATAAAAATATTAATGTACATATACAAGAATACAGACAGAGGTACACATAACAAACGTTGTCTAATTTAAGCGTTTTTGCAGTGTAAAACGTGAATTTTGGATAAATGAAATCAGATTTTAACGAAACAAAAAGTACTGTTCTCCTTAGAAAAAGATCTAGTATTTAAAAAAAAGAAATAGCTAAATTTCAAAACATTTTATTTTCAACGATTTATTCAATGTTTAACTAAATTAACTCGAATGGAGAAAACTTGCGTATTTTATTATGAAATTTATTTCTCCCCAATGTCTAGTTAAACGTATTCGAATCTCAATTTTCAAATTTTATGTTTTAACTTTAGTTGCATTATATCAGTTGTTGCTATCATAAATCGATTTAAATGGAATGAACGAACTTAGACGTTTTCGTTATATAATTCCTTATTTCATTTCTATATAAAATATATTGTAACTACCCGAATTTTTGACGTTAAGTTTAAACATTTAAATTGGTTCTAATTATTGATTTGAAAATTTAAATAAATCAAATTCTATGATTTTGAGAATTAATTTAATTTAATTTATAAAATAATAAATCTTTATTCCAAAATAATTGGGAATAAGTTGTATTTGAGATATAAAATGAATTTGATGATTATTAGGACCCAGTTGAGTTCTAATTTGAATTATAACAAGTAATTTATTAACTAAACGATGTTTGAACTTACAATTTATAATTAAATTAAATATGAACTCGTAACGTCGCAGTAGTTCGTAGTTTTATGATTTGAACTTCAATTGAGTATATATGACCGAATATAAATCACAATTCTCTGAAATTAGAATCTTTTGGATCTATTGGATTATAGTTTTTTAATGAAAGAGGAAAATCGAGATTTCATCTTGTAGATTTTGAGTTGGTCAAAATTAAATATTCATAAAGTCGGGTGGTTACAATTGGTGTCAAAGCTGATTGTTAAGTAATTACCTTGGCTCTGTGGCATAACTCAATAGAAATTGGGTTAGTAATACCCTAGATTGAGTTTGAGTGTATATATATGAAAGAACATATTTGTTAGTATTATAAAATTGTTTTATATTGTGTTGATTGACTTGTTGAGTGGTTTATGAATTCTGGTCGATCAGTATGATCAAATATATCGATAGGTGTTTCTACACACTTGAACAAAATAATTCGGCATAATATTGTTTTTAAAGTGGGTAAATAAAATAATTTTACCCAGAATTAAATTTTTGATATAAAAGAATAATTTTCTGAAATTATTGATGTCAATGGTTATTATTATAATCAAATGTGATTATAATATTAAGATGGTTATATATAACCAAATAAAATTTGTATAAGAATACAATACAAATGAGCTAAATAAAATTGGGATTCGGACCAGAATTGAGGATTCGAATCCCAGATGATTTAGAAAATATTTTCTGAATGTATAATAAAATAATATAGCATCATTCGAGGAAAAAAAAGGTTTCGGCTGTAGCTTCGTGTTAATGGCGACAGGATAATTATTTTCATCTCCTCCAACACTCTCTTACTCAATCGCGTTCATAAACTCACTTTATCTCCTCCATCGACTTTCCTTATCTTCACGTCATCTTCTCTCCTCGTAATCATGTTTTCACTGTGCGTACGAATGCGACAACCCTATTTCCCAGATCCATATCTAAACCTTTTGCAGCTGCTAGCCCATTCTTCCCTGGCCTCAACGTCCTCACAATCTCTTCAGAACGATCTCTCACGAATCTTGGTTTGTACTGACCCATGCGGTGTTTCCTCAGCTGTATGGTGTTTCTACCTCTATTGCCGTGTTATCGCAACTTGCCGGCTATGTTGTTCTGGGAAGCTTTACCTCTATCCTGCGATTAACTAAGTAGCTATTTAGCTCACACAAGGACTGATTACAACAAACGTGAGCTTTGTAGTGAAGCATCTTTAGCTTAGTAAGTGACTTCAGGAAGGTTTGGTTTTCTGTACTGAATAAATGGTTGTGTTGGTTCTAGTATGGAGATAGTAATGCTGTTTGGTATTGGATTCGACTTGTGGTTTTGTCCCCTGTTTTTGCGGCGAGTTCTATGTTTGGTGTTGATTGTTGAGTCTCATTATGGGAGATTGGATGCTAGGTATATGTTGTTTGTTATGGATTTTCCCATGGATTTTTCATGTATTACAATTGCTATGCATTGTCTACATATGGTAAGAGCTCAATTTGTCATGTTTACTCCTCATGGTAATTTCGTGATTCAGCAAATGGAAGAGCAATCTTAAAACACTGTTGAATGGTATTACCGAGGAGTCTTTCCCCTTCTGTTCACGTGTAGGCAACCATGGATACTGCCATGTAGTTCAACCATGTCATTCAATACTATATCCAGTTCATCTTGTTTGGATTGTTGTCCTTTTTGTGATCGTAGTTTGAACGCTTGAATTTGGTTGTGTTGGGGTTCGTGCTTCTCACTGTTACAGTGTGGAGCTCTAGAAAGCTGTTCCAGCTGTGTGGTCTAGTCAATGCTTCTGTTCTGCAACAAATATGTCATTTTCAACAATGGAGCTGCGTGCTACCATCAAGCATGTAGCACCCCGTATTTTCTGTAAACTTTAAAGTAACAAATTAAGGAATACTTAATTTCAAATGTGAGAATTAAGGGAAACGGGTTATGCCATTGCATTCGTCTCGGAATTGTGCTTGAGATAGAGTCCGAGTTTGCGTGAATTGGACTCCGTATGAAGGAGTTATGTCCTTCAGAAGTTTTCATTAATTTTAAACCAACTCAAATTAAAGTTCAGAAATTCAAATTCAGAAGCAAAAGCGGGCTGGCGGGAAATTTCCCGCCCAAGGCCAGGTCGACCAAGGGGTCGACCTCCCCCAACCAGGGGGTCAAACTGGGGGTCGATCTACTCCCTCTCGGGCAGATCTGAAATATGACGATTCTGACTCCTTGCTGAGTCATTAGGGCATATGTGGCTATTATATCTTGTTTGGATGGTCTTGATTGCTTCTAGGGTTGATCTAACGGCTCTTATTTAATTAAACCTCTATAAAAGCAACCTAACCCTCAACCCTAAATCACACAAATTCATACCAAGAGTCGTCATGCTGTCAATGGTCGAACTAGAGTAGCCGTCATCCTCCTTCAACTTGAAAACAAGATAGAAGCTACAAATCAAAATCAAATCAAGTCTAAATCTAAAGAACAACTAGTCTACTTCAAGGGAAAGCTATTCAGTTTCAGAATACAGATCCCAGAAATCAAGAATTTTCTTTTGTTTGTAAGTGTAGTTATCTTTCAGATGTGAATAAATTAAAGACATGATTTGTAATGAAATTTAAAATAGTACTGTACCAAGTTGTATGTGATGCTGATTCATGTCTATTCATGTCTATTCTATCATGTATGCCTATGAACTGTTGTGGTTTATCGAACCTATCATGTTATGTAGAAATTGGTGAATGAACCTAATATGTGGTATAAATATTTGGGAATGAAATTATCATGTTATATGTAAGTTTGTGGTGCTATCATGTTATGATACATGCAAGTTTTTAGGCTAAATAATATTCATATATGCCTAAATGTTTAGATCCATATGCCTACATGTTCAGATCTATAACCTTATGTGTTTGATCCATGTTAATTAGATTCAATTCAATGCAAGTTCACCTTTACATGCCAAGTTTTATTTGTGTAGTAAATTCATATGCTTATAATTCATGTTAATTGGATCTAAAAATGCAAGTTCATTATCCTATGCCAAGTCTTTATGCCACATGTTTAGTTAGATCCATATTTTTATGGTGTTGGAATATCTCATGTTCTTTGCTTTTCCCTTTTTGTTTATGAGTTAGGCCAAAATGTCGAGCCTAACATTCTATGTAATTTTGCGAACGTACAACGAGGCTAACATTGGGGAAAATGTGAAATTACATGTAATTGGCATGTTTGGCACATAACCATGATAAGTGGCATGAAAATGGTATAATTGATATACCTAAAATTATGAACTTGATTTAGAGGGAAAGTGGGCCATGACAACAAATTGTTGGTAATTTATATATAAACATAAAAGGAGAAATATGTAAATTTAGTAAAAGACGAATATGCCTAACCCGAGGTTAGATTGAGTTACGGTATAAGATTGCCCGGAACCGCCCGGCAAATCCAGCAACCGTAACCATATAGATCTAATGTGAGATATTAGTGCATTGAGCCCAAAAGGACCCGAGGTTAGACTGAGTTACGGTGTAAAACTGCCCGGAACCGACCGACACATCCAGGGACTGCAACAATACCTGTCTAATGTGAGTGGTTGGTGCTCTAATGAATGAATTAGAGCTAAGACAGGAATGGTAGGGTTAAATTAATTAATGTAACACTTAAACAATTCAACATGTTAACTAAACTGATGGGTGGTGTTAGGTTAATTTGGACACTTAACCAATTTAACATGTTGATTAGGAAACCCTAGTAACGGGGACCCATTTCAGCAGTAACCCACATAGTTGTATCATGGTACCCTGAACTAGGCAGGGTGGGGCACGATTACTGGGCTGATTATAAGCGGTCAAAACAACGGCGGGTGGTGCGTTAGTGTAGGTTCCGATGGAGTACGGACATGCACGTACTCCGGAGTGGAAAAAGCAGGCACTAGGCATCAATAGTTATACACTGTGCATCTTGAATCGTGTCGGGTTGCCACTATAGGATTTGATACACCCCATGGTGGGACCAACACAGGTATCTACAATCAAGTGGGGGTCGAATGACACACGTGATAAATGCATGCGAGTAGGAGCCGATCGATAAAAGGGGATCATTTCACCATGTATATGAGGTGCCAGTTGGGACAAGTATAAGTAGATGCAGAGAAATTGAATTGGGTGCGATAGTATATTCGGTTCAAACTGCCTTATCTTAGTTATGTTAGCTTGTTATTCTGTTACTGTCCTATTTTCAGTTTATTCCTATCATGACCCTTTTCCTTGTTCACACGTTGAAAAATCACTAGTCTTAGTCAGACTTATGTCTGACCCATTTTTCTTTCGTCTTCTTTTCTTCCGTTTCTCCCTCCCCCCCCCCCCCAGGTCCGCAGGGAGGGAATACACCAGCTTAGATCAGACCCTTTGCAAGCTTGAAGAAAGTAGATGTATTGCTTGGATTCTCCTTTCTTTGGCCATGACTTTTGATACACTCTCAATGGGGATTTATGCTATTTTGTTTTTGTTCTATGCTTCTTTATGTTTTAATCAAGACAGAGAATTTTGATGTAATGATTCGGAAGTTGTTTTGAGACAGTTTGCTGTAATGCTTTTGTTATGAACCACGTATGAAATAAATTCTTTTTTTTCCGCTGCTTATATATATCTGTCTTGTAAATTATCTGTGACTTTTACCTATAATGCTCCACCAAAATTAAGGCATTCCCTTTGTGAGTGACCTTAACGGAGGTGGGGTGTTTCACTGGGTATCAGAGCAAAGGTTTACCGGATCAGATAAAAGATTAAAAACTGTTTTTCAAAAAGAAATTTAAAGAAGCATTTTTCAAGAAAAAGTATTGTTTTATTTTAAAAGGCATAATCCCCCAAAGCCATATGCACTATCTTTCTGTCCTTTGTTTTGAATCTTTCCTTTTTCGTTTCATCATGTCTAGGGATCTTAACCTTCCAGAGGGTATACGGGTACCTGGCTGGTTCAGAAGGTACCTAGAAGCTAGGGCTAATGATGCAGGCCCAGCAGACATTCCTCCTCCCCCAGCTGTAGCGGTTCCTCCTCCCCCTCCTCCTCGTGAAAATGCTTTCTCAAAGATATGTAGAGACATTCGAGCCATGGGTGGAAAGAACTTTAATGGAACTGAATCATTCGTAGAAGCAAGGAACTGGCTCAAAGAAACTGAGGATTTGTTCGTTATCTTCGAAGTGGACGATAGGCAGAAGATACAGTTGGCGGTGTGGTTGCTTAAAGACGAAGCTTCTTATTGGCGGGAAGTTACCAATGCTGAGAGACCAATTAAAACTTGGGAGGATTTCAGAATGAGGTTTGAAATGAAATTCCTCTCACAAGCTGAACGAAGCCTACAGGTGGAGAAGTTCCTATCTCTTAAACAGGGAAGTACAACTGTCAAAGAATACGTCAACCAATTCAATCAGCTGGCCAGATTCGGACTGGAGTTAGTAAACACTTCACATAAGAAGGCTCTCCGCTTTGTTAAAGGGTTGAATGAGCCACTGCATAGCCTAGCTATGACCCACATACCCATGGGTGCGACTTATGAAAGATTGGTGGACATGGCACTGTTACACGAGGAAGACAAGGATGGTAGAAAGTGGTAAAGGTGGAAGAAACTCAAGATAAGAAGGTGGAGGGATCACAGAACAAGAAGGCGGATTCAAAGAAAGGTGGGAAGAACAACAAACCCCATGACAAGAGGAAGTGTAATTTTTGTGGCATTCCTGGACATCTGGTTAAGGAATGCAGAAAGAAGAAGAGGAAGATGGGTGGTTGTTTCCATTGCGGCGAGATAGGACACATGGCTAAGGACTGCCCAAGAAAGCAAGGGCAGGGGCAGAGGACTGGTCCTACTTCTGGAGGGCAGGTTCACGCTCTAATTGCACCTCCGCAAGAACGAGGTAGAAATATTTCTGTTGAGAGTTTAGTTTATCTTTTTGATCATCCTGTTCGTAGACTCTTTGATTCTGGTGCATCGCACTCTTTTATATCTACTGCTTTAGTTAAATCTTTGCATATAGACACCAATATAGTAGAGGATCCCCTAGTTGTTTCAAATCCAATTGGGGGCTCAACTTATTTGTCAATGATTAGTTTGGATTTGAAAATTTCTATACTAAGTGTTGGGTTTAGATGTAATGTCTATGCTTTGGGGGCTTCACGGGCTATGGGTTGATTCTAGGCGTGGATTGGTTATCCGGTAATGGTGCCGTCCTCGATTGTGAAAAGAGAGTGGTTAGACTCATGACTCGCCTTGGTAACACTCTCGAAATCTCTTGTAATCCCATGAACTCTGTTATGCTTAGTTATCTAGAATCTCTTGATGCGTCTGTTGAGAACTTGCAGTCTGTTAGGGTAGTCCGTGAATACTCGGATGTGTTAGAAGAGGTGAAGGGCTTACCTCCGAAGCGGGAGATAGACTTCCGCATATACCTCATTGATAATGCAAAACCTGTTGCTTTACCCGTTAGATACATGGCTCCAAGGGAGCGGAAAGAGCTCAGCAAGCAAGTTAAAGAGCTGCTAGAAAAGGGGTTTATAAGGCGGAGTATTTCTGAATGGGGTGCTCCAGTAGTATCTGCAACCAAAGTGGATGGTTCGCTTCGCCTATGCGTTGATTATAGGGAGCTAAACAAGCTGACCAAGAAGAATAGACACCCACTTCCAAGAATAGACGACTTGTTCGATCAGCTTGTAGGTGCATCGGTTTTCTCCCAACTCGATCTAGCTACTGGGTTCCATCAGTTAAGAGTGGCTGAAGATAGCATTGATAAGACCGCGTTCAGAACCCTGGATGGTTTCTTCGAATGGCTTGTCATGCCTTTCGGCTTGACAAACGCACCCGCTTATTTCGTTGACTTGATGAGCAGGGTGTTCAGGGAGTTCCTCAATAAATTTGTGGTGGTCTTTGTAGACGACATTTTGATTTTCTCGAAGTGTGAGGAAGAGCATGCTCTGCATTTAAAAGAAGTCATGGATACTCTTCGTGCACATCAGTTGAAAGCCAAATTCTCCAAATGCCATTTCTGGAGAGAAGAAGTAAGGTTTCTTGGACATGTGGTGTCCAAAGAGGGGTTAGCTGTGGACCCTGCAAAAGTAGTTGCGGTGCAAGATTGGAAGGTACCACGGAATGCAACCGAAGTCCGAAGCTTTCTCGAGCTAGCGGGCTTTTATCGAAAGTTCATCAAAGACTTTGCGAAAATCTCAGCTCCACTTACAAAGTTGACAAAGAAGAACCTAACTTCCACTTGGGATTTGTATTGTGATGTTGCTTTCCAACGATTGAAAAAGGCTATGACAACAGCCCCAGTTCTGACATTGCCTGATGGAAGCAAAATGTTTACAGTATACACGGATGCATGCGGTACGGGACTAGGCGCTGCCTTGATGCAAGAAGGGAAGGTAGTAGCTTATGGTGGAAGGCAGTTGAGAGTACATGAGAAAAACTACCCAACCCACGATCTAGAGTTGGCTGCCATCGTTTTTGCGCTTAAGTCTTGGCGCCATTATCTCCTAGGTGAGAAGTTTGAATTGTATACTGACCATAAATTGTTGAAGTAACTTTTCTCGTAGAAAGATCTTAACTTGAGGCAACAAAGATGGATGGAGTTCTTAGCATCCTATGATTTTGAAATTTAATATACCCCTGGCAAGGGCAATGTAGTAGCAGACGCCTTGAGTAGAAAGAAGCTAACCTTAAGCCCTCTCTTTGTAGAAAGGCAAAGCTTGGAGTACATAGCCAACTTTGACATTAGACCCTCCTCTGAATTTGTGCCTGGTTTGTTAGCATCGCTAGAAGTGCGGCCTACTCTTTTGGACTCAATAGGAACCGCACAACGTGAAGACCCTTAGCTAGTTGATCTGATGGATAAGCTAATTAGGGGTGAGACTTCCAGTCACCTCAATAGATACTCCATCGCTGATAAGGGTTGGTTGAGACGGGATGGAAGACTATGCGTCCCACAAGCAAGGGATTTGGTGAAGACGGTTCTCGAAGAAGCACACCATTCCAAGTTAACCATACACCCCGGTGGAGACAAGATGTACAAAGACATAAAAAGGGTTTTCTTTTGGAATGGCATGAAGAGGGATGTAGCTGAGTTTGTTTCTAAGTGCATGATATGCTAGCAAGTCAAGGCGGAGCAAAAGAAGCCTGGTGGTTTTCTTCATCCTCTAGAGGTCCCATAGTGGAAATGGGATAGCATTTCGATGGACTTTATTGATGGGTTGCCTAGGTCAAGAAGGGGCAATACTAGTATTTGGGTAATAGTGGACAGGCTCACAAAAAGCGCTCACTTTATACCTATCATGAGTAGAAGGACTGCCTCATCTTTAGCATTCATTTATCTTAAAGTGATAGTTCGACTCCATGGGATACCCTCCAGCATAGTGAGTGACCGAGATCCTATCTTTACGAGCGAATTTTGGAGGAGCTTGCAAGAGGCTGTAGGCACACAGTTATGCTTAAGCACGGCCTATCACCCCCAAACCGATGGTCAGACGAAAAAGGTGAACAAAGTACTAGAAGATCTTTTGAGACTGTGCATTCTTGACTTTGGAGGAACATGGGAGGATTACCTTCCTTTGGTGGAATTCGCCTACAACAATAGCTACCAAGCCACTATAGGCATGGCACCCTTCGAAGCTTTATATGGAAGACCATGCTAATCACCAACTTGTTGGTGGGAGTCTACAGACAAGCTTATACTTGGACCAGATATGATCAGAGAAACTTTAGAGAAAGTGGACTTGATATGAAGAAGAATGAAGACTGCCCAAGATAGACAGAAGTCCTATGCAGATAAAAGAAGGACCGACCTTGAGTTTGAGGTTGGAGACAGGGTTTTCCTCAAAGTATCTCCTTTAAGGAACGTCATTCGCTTTGGATCCATGGGAAAGTTGGCACCAAGACTTGTAGGGCCGTTCCCTGTCATTGAGAAGATTGGAAAGATGGCTTATATAGTAGAGCTGCCCGAAAGATTGGCTGGAGTTCATAATGTCTTTCATGTTTCTCACCTATGGAAGTGCTTACATGAGTCTACGGAAGTGGTGGAACCAAGCATACTAGAGAAAGTAGAAGTAGAACGAGAAGCAACTGTGAGAAGAGTTCCAACTCGTATCTTGGGGACAGAAGTCAAAAAGCTACGCAACCGCGAAGTCAAGCTTGTTAAAGTTCAATGGAGCGACGCCGAGGAAGACGCTACTTGGGAGACTGAGGACAAAATACACGCAACCTACCCTTTACTTTTTGAGGGTACATTCTTGATCTCTTTTTCCTTAAGTTTATGCTTGTATCTACCTTTTTAAGTATATCTCCTCGTACCTATTCTTTATCCTCAGGTAGAAACCAATGGATGTAAACATGTATTTGAAACATGTTATGATTGATGGTTGCAATTGGTTGCTAGTGGTTGCTCGTGGATGCATATACACACACATTAGGTGTTAGATCGGCTCAGTCACTTTCATATTGCATATGCATATGCATATGCGTAATTGTATATGATTGAAACTTGATGTGTTATCACATGGACATTGCATTTGTATGAATGATTGTGCACTCATGTAGAAAGTATGATTACGAATAATTGCATACATCATGGACTCATGACACTGACATAATTTGCATTAAGGAGGTCAACTGAATCAGTAGACTGCCTGATTTTGCATTAGATAAGGACATGTACACACACTATGCATATGATCATGAAGCATTAGAAGTCTTTTAAGGACAATGGATGCATGTGTTTGATGGTTGAGTAGATGGATGATTGGATGGTAGGATATACGTTCTTCTTGACTTGAAGATTTCGGGGGCGAAATCCTTTAAGGAGGGGAGAATGTAACACCCCTTATTTTCTGTAAACATTAAAGTAACAAATTAAGGAATATTTAATTTCAAATGTGAGAATTAAGGGAAACGGGTTATGCCATTGCGTTCATCTCGGAATTCTGCTTGAGATAGAGTATGAGTTTGCGTGAATTGGACTCCGTATGAAGGAGATATGGCCCTCAGAAGTTTTCAGAAATTTAAAACAACTCAAATTAAAGTTCAGAAATTCAAATTCAGAAGCAGAAGCGAGCTGGGCGGGAAATTTCCCGCCCAAGGCCAGGTCGACGTCCCCCCATACAGGTCGACCAGGGGGTCAACCTACCTCCTCTCGGGCAGATCTGAAAGATGAAGATTCTGACTCCTTGCTGAGTCATTAGGGCTTATGTGGCTATTCTATCTTGTCTGGATGGTCTTGATTGCTTCTAGGGTTGATCTAACGGCTCTTATTTAATTAAACCTCTATAAAAGCAACCTAACCCTCAACCCTTAATCACACAAATTCATACCAAGAGCCGTCATGCTGTCAATGGTCGACCTAGAGTAGCCGTCATCCTCCTTCAACTTGAAAACAAGATAGAAGCTACAAATCAAAATCAAATCAAGTCTAAATCTAAAGAACAACTAGTCTACTTCAAGGGAATGCTATTCAGTTTCAGAATACAGATCCCAGAAATCAAGAATTTTCTTTTGTTTGTAAGTGTAGTTATCTTTCAGATGTGAATAAATTAAAGACATGGTTTGTAATGAAATTTAAAATAGAACTGTACCAAGTTGTATGTGATGCTGATTCATGTCTATTCATGTCTATTCTATCATGTATGCCTATGAACTGTTGTGGTTTATCGAACCTATCATGTTATGTAGAAATTGGTGAATGAACCTATTATGTGGTATAGAAATTTGGGAATGAAATTTTCATGTTATATGTAAGTATGGTGGTGCTATCATGTTATGATACATGCAGGTTAGACTGAGTTGCAGTGTAAAACTGCCCGGAACCGACTAGCACATCCAGTGACCGCAACAATACCTGTCTAATGTGAGTGGTTAGTGCTCTAATGAATGAATCAGAGCTAAGACAGGAATGGTAGGGTTAAGTTAATTGAGGTAACACTTAACCAATTCAACATGTTAACTAAACTGATGGGTGGGGTTAGGTAAATTTGGACACTTAACCAATTTAACATGTTGATTAGGAAACCCTAGTAACGGGGACCCATTTCAGCAGTAACCCACATAGTTGTATCATGGTATCCTGAACTAGGAAGGGTGAAGCACGATTACTGGGCTGATTATAAGCGGTTAAAACAACGGCGGGTGGTGCGTCGGTGTAGGTTCCGACGGAGTACGGGCATGCACATACTCCGGAGTGGAAAAAGCAGGCACTGGGCATCAGTACTTATACACTGTGCATCTTGAATAGTGTCGTGTTGCCACTATAGGATTTGATACACCCCACGGTGGGACCAGCATAGGTATCTACAATCAAGCGGGGGCCGAATGACATATGTGATATATGCATGCGAGTAGGAGCCGATCGATAAACATGGATCATTTCACCATGTATATAGGGTGCCAGTTGTGACAAGTATAAGTAGTTGTAGAAAAATAGAATTGGGTGCGATAGTACATTCGGTTCAAACTGCCTTATCTGGGTTTATGTTAGCTTGTTATTCTGGTACTGTCCTATTTTCAGTTATTCCTATCATGACCCTTTTCCTTGTTCACACACTGAAAAATCACTAGACTTACTTAGACTTATGTCTGACCCATTTTTCTTTCGTCTTCTTTTCTTCCGTTTCTCCCCCTAGGTCCGCAGGGAGGGAATACACCAGCTTAGATCAGACCCTTTGCAAGCTTGAAGAAAGTAGATGTATTGATTGGAGTCTCCTTTCTTTGGCTATGGCTTTGGATGCACTCTCAATGGGGATTTATGCTATTTTGTTTTTGTTCTATGCTTCTTTATGTTTTAATCAAGACAGAGAATTTTGATGTAATGATTTGGAAGTTGTTTTGAGACAGTTTACTGTAATGCTTTTGTTATGAACCACATATGAAATAAATTCTGTTTTTTTTTCTGCTGCTTATATATATCTGTCTTGTAAATTATCTGTGTCTTTTACCTATAATGCTCCACCAAAATTAAGGCATTCACTTTGTGAGTGACCTTAACGGAGGTGGGGTGTTTCAATGCATCCCACGTTATCACTGTGCAAATACTTTCGGCTGTCCTTGGTACTTGGGAACCTTGACTTTCTTTTTGCTTTGTGAAAACGTATGTATTGCTCTACCTTTTGTAGAATGTAACTGAAATGTAAATCACTCCCTGCGTGGAGCTGTAATTTGTAGTCTAGTGAATTAACTAGCTCCAGTGCAGTAAGCATGATAGGTAGAGTGGACGGAACACTTTAAACTCCGTAAGTGGTGGACGGTCCACCTTAAAAACCAAATTAGTTGATTGTAACCACAATCACCTATACTTTTGTATTTTTATTATTGGTTATATAATAAAAAAGTGTTACGGACCACTATAAAAACCGATCGGCTATGCCAAAAAAATAAAAAAATAAAAATAAACAATATATCAGTATTTTAAAGAAATTTTTGAATAAAAGTCGTTTTTAACTTGATTCTGGAAGTAATAAAGCACTGAATTCACTTCAATCGCGGGAAAATAATTCTAGTAATGGATCGCGACATTATTGATATTCATTTTCGAGTTTCTAAGTGACGGATTGCTACCATAAAAAAATTGTTAATGGAAAGTTGTTTTGAGAAAACAAGTCGTAATAAAAATTCAAATGTTTTGAATTGAAAATGGTTATAAATTTTATGTGTATGATTATATGTTTCCAAACTGATTCGGAATAAACCCCAAGAATATGAATTCTGAATTTAAATTTAACTTGTGTAAGTTAAATAGATTGAAATGGTAAAACTAAATCAAATGGATTAAAAATTTAACTTAAGTTAGTTAAATGAAAGGGATGAATTTTTAAGAAAATTAAGATTGCATAGTTCATAATGGTGAATAAAATCGATTTAAAAACTAAATTGGATGAGTGTGAATGTCTGCATGTGAATTATGAATTAGATGTGAAAATATGGATTGAAATCATTCCAAACCAAAGGAATAATGTGGTTATATAGGTTAAAGGAATGAATGCCTATTTAAACAGGAATTATTGAAACTCACCTGTTGAATTAAGTAAATATAGGTACCTAGAGCCGTTGACTTTGGTTTAAGTAAATAGCCTGCAAATTAAGCGATCTCGCTTAATAACGCTTATATAAGGTACGCCTTCCCAAAAATACAAAATTTAGTATATGAATGGGGTTTTCCACCGGTGTGGGCCGATGTATACATATTTATCTCTCTTGTTGTATTGCGAAAGTCTCTCCGTACCCGGGAGAATCTGCCGAAATTTTTCAGAAATTTAAGGTGTTAGAAATTTTTGTTAGCAGAAATAAATTGGCATTTTAATTAAAACTAACTATATCACTTGAAATTAAAAATTCAGAAAGTGGAACAAAATATTTTAATTAAGTAGATTTTTAAAAAGTTAATGGCTTTGTAGCATTTTTCCTGCCTTATGGATGAAATTCTTTTAGTAGGGGAGGAATGTAACGACCTATATTTTTAGCCGTTAAATTTTAAATTTTAAATTGGTTTTAAATGTTGATTTGGAAATTTAAATAACTCAAATTCTATTATTTTGAGAATTAATTTAATTTAAATAATAAAATAATAAATTTTTATTTTGAAATAAATGGGAATGAGTTGTATTTGAGAGATAAAATGAATTTGATGATTATTAGGACCCAACTGAGTTCAAATTTGAATTATAATAAGCAATTTATTAATCAAACGACGTTTGAATGTATAAGTTATAAACGAGCTCGTAACGTCATGGTAATTCGTAGTTTTACGATTTGAACTTGTAACGACCCGCAAGAATTTGACGCCCGAATTCTAACATAATATATAAATCCCCTATTACTTGCCAAAACTCAAGTATCGAAAACACAGATAGTTATTAGAAAGAAATTAGAGGGTGAGATAAGAAAGAGAAATATTAGAATAGAAGAAGAAGAAGAACGCAACACAAAGTATCACATCACAGCGGAACAAAATATAATATAGAAATAAATTTTGATAGAGAGCTTAAAAATATACTTATAATCATTAGAGTAGATCAACACATCTGGACAATTATAATAATAACCTGTCCTCATATACAATCACACAGCGGAATAAACATGTATCATACGTCTGGACTCTTCCAGCTCATCTCCTCACTGCATCCGATAACCTAAACATGTACAACCTGGTCTAACCGAGCATTTCAAACGCACAGATCAGTCTGGTGAACCAGAGTGAGAAAAACACACTAAGTTTATGGGGTAACATCCAACTTGATTTTAAAGTTAAAATCTTTTTAAAAGAAAGGATAATAGTAAGACCAAATCCACACATAAATACAGACGATTTTTACCTTACTATAACCCAAATTGTTTTTGAAATCATATATCGTCTGATATTATAATAATGTCTAATATCAAGTAAATATAAATCTAGCAGAATGCTTGCATCTCACGCTCTACATACATAGTATACGATCAAAACCGCGGGCTCTTATTGGAGAATGGATTTCCAACTATGGCAAGGTATGGGACCACCTTCCGACAATGTACCTTTGGAGGTGAATACATTGAGGATTCAACAAGAACATCTTGCAACCCTGGCTAAACATGACCGTCCCCTCACTTCGCTTAAGAGTACCGAATATATCATTACCACGGTTGTGGCCCAGCCAACCAAACCGATAGCATACATATAAAAATAAAAGGGACAACCTAAGGCATTTGATTCCACCAGATCAGGTAATGATATACCCTTTTGATGGGCGCGACTGTAATGACCCGTATTTTCAGTGATATAATAATTAATTTATTTAATTATTTAAAAGATGATTAAAAGGATTTAATGGTCGTTGAATTAAATAACTTGGAATATTTAATTAATATAAATAATTAAATAATATATTTAATTCTAAAATAATCAGAATGGGTTGAAATGACAATATGGTGTGAATTGGACAATTCAAAATATATAATTCAGATTGGAATTGAATTCGAATGACGAATATATTATATAAACTAAGTTTGAACGTATAATTATATTATAATTATAATCGAGCTCGAAATGGCGCTGCAGTTCGTAAATTGGCGATTTGAACTTCAACTGAATATACAGAAGCCGTTTTAAATCGAATTTCTGTGAAACAAGAAATGTGTGGAGCGGGTGAAGTATATCTTTCTAGTGGAAGAGAAAAATCAGGATTTCGTCGTGTAGATTTTGAGATATGTCCAAATCAAATTTTAAAATAGTCGCTATAGAATCGTTTATCGGCCGTAACGGTTTATTCGATATAACTAGATACCGGTTTTGAATTTAAACAAGGTTCTTTTGAGACGTAGTGATAATTTAATTTTATGGAAATTTTTAATTAATTAAATAGGCAACTTTTTATTTGGAGTATTTGACACCCTGTATCAACATTTTGTGGTTTCACAATATGAGTTAACCTTTCGGTATTATTATATTTTTGGAACCATGACACATTGCTGATCACAACGGTATTTTTATTTTTGTCCATAGCAGTCATAAATAAACGAAATTCTATGTAGTCGGAACCGTATTAACCTTAACTGTTATGTATGCAACCTAACCATAACACGTTGCTTAAAATTAAGGTCAAGATCTGATAGAAACTACTTGGTACAAGTATACCACTAACATGTTGGGCGCGTTGGTTTTGCATGGGTAAAATTGCATGGTTCCTCAGTATACACGTAAATACTATAAGCAACAAGGATAAAACACTATAAATAAAATGGTTCCCTTGGCTCCTAAGTGTACACCTCTTCGCATTTCCAGCTAGCATGAGTTGTCACCTCTCAAACCCTACGTTACTAGTACCTACTACACCTTAACAGCGAAGTTTCTTCCATCTATAAATATATCTCACAGCCTTACTCTCAAACGTTCTCAATGGCTTCAGGAAAAACTACCTAAGTTTTTAATGAATTTTATAAATCAAATACAACTACAAGCTCAACTACAAACCAATATATATATGGAGTTCAACGTTTTTTTTCTAACGCTCGGAACAAGCAGTGAGGCTTGGTTGACATTCGATGTGAATATGGTGGGTTACTGGGCAAGTGGAAGGTGGCAGAACGATTGGGAGGGATGTTGATGCGATCTGAGCAGGGTTGGCGCGATCTAAGTTGACATGCTTGGACAGTGGAGTTGCGTGGAAGAACAAGAGCATGAGAAGTAGGCCACGTTGCTATGATAGGTGCAAGTTTTATACGGTGTGGAAAAGGATGAAGGGGAGGCGGCTAATAGATGTGTAGTTTCGAAGTGAAGAAATACGAAGAGGGGAAGGAACACTGTAGCTGGCGTACTGGTCCGAAGTCGCAACAAGCAAAGGGGTATTTGGTTTGGCAAACGATGATGACAAGAAGTCGTCAAGAGGAAGGATGGTTCGGTCATGGTGTTGTATTTTGCGGGAGCAGGTGGGATTGTTTCAAATCAAAGAACGTGATGTTTGAGTATGGGGAAGTTGCGGAAATAAGTTGGTTCAAATATAAAAGTGGGGTTGGCAAGTTTGAAGTGGCCATTTGTTTTAAATTTTTGGCATGAATTTCCGTTTGAAGATGGGGAAGAGGCGGGTTTGTGAGTTTCCAGGAAGTGGAAGAAAGAGTTACGGGTCTGGTTTCTATAGAAGGGAGATGGGCCGAGAAATAAGAAATGTGAGGCCCAAATTTAATTTATATTATTAAGCTTAAATATAAATTATACCGTATTAACTTGTTATTATCGTAACGGGTGCATACGATATCAGAATTCAGTAAAACAAGATCCGTTGGGACCGTATGGACGAGAGCTCCACAATGGAACTGACTGAGAGTGAATCGAAGCTCGTTACAATTTATGGAAAAATAAATTGTCCATCTGAATCAAGCGATGGTTATCGTTATTAACGATGATCGTCCAATGTGAGTGAATCTCACTAACTCTGAACAGTTTATAATTTCATGTTGTATTTTTAGAACTGTTAGATATTGGCTGATTGACTGTGTGTTGATTGTTTGATTGAACTGCTAGTCAGTTAGTTGAATTTCTATATTGATTCTGTTTAACAGAATATATCATATGGAACTGAAAGTGATGTTGATTTTATTATGTAACATCTGTGGATGCAGGGAAACAGGTTGGAGGAATCCGACTGGATTCCTCAACAGCTATTTTATTATTTTCATATATTGTGGTATATGACGTGGTTTATAATCTGTTGTTGATTTTATGTGTATGGATGATATTGGATATCGTAATTTGATATGTTAAACACCATAACACACTGGAATTTGGAGAAAAAGGGGATTTTCAAAAATGAATATTGAAATTAGATTATTTATGAAATCAAAAAGGGTTTTATAAAAGAGATAATATTTATAAAATCAAAGAAGATTTTATAAAGGAAATTATTTATAAATGGAATACTTATTGATAGATATTTATTTATAAAAGGAATATTTATAAGTAGGAAATATGTTTAAGTGGAACTTTATATGAAGGGAAATCTTTATAAATGGAACATTTATAAAGTGAATTTTTTATTTAGAATAAATAAATTAGATATTTAAATGGATTATTTAGTTGTTAAATAAATAGGATAAGATAAAGAGATATTGACTTAGAAAATAAATAAGTTATGAAAAGGACATTCAGTAGGAAATAAGTTATAAAAAGGGATTAATTATTTAGAGAATGAATAAAGAAATATTTTTAAACCATTTACAAATAAAATAGAAAGAGAAATATGTGTAAAACATTTACAAATAGATTATAAAGGAAATATTTATCTTTGGATAAATAGATATATATAAGTCTGAACTTATATATGAAGAAGTAAACAGAAAAAGGAGCAGATTGATTTATAAATGATATTTATAAATTAAGTTAAATATTTATCATTTGGATAAATAGAATATATAAGTCAGGACTTATATAAAGAAGTAAAAATCGATTTCAACATCGATGTTTGAAACTGAATAAGGACAAAGAGTTAATCGGCTAGGGTTAACCAGTTAGAGTAAAACCATTAGGGTTAACCAGTTAGAGTAAAACCATTAGGGTTAACCAGTTAGGTTAAACCGTAGAGTTAAACCAGTTAGAGTTAATCAGTTAGAGTTAAACCAGTTAGAGTTAATCAGTTGGAGTTAGTCGAATTTAGTTTATTCGAATAGAGTCGAAATGAGTTAATCGAATTTAGTTATTCGAATAAGAGTTAATCCTATAAGAGTTATTAGATTGGAGTTATTCAAAATAAGAGTTATAGATTAGAGTTAACCGAATAGGAGGAAATAAATTAGTTGTCGTTATATTATTCGAGTTAGGAAATAAAAGTCATATTAAAGATAATATATTTCGGATGCAGGAGATTATAACACCATTGTTATAATCACGTAAACTTGTAAAAGAAGGGGGTTCGTAAATAGAATCCGAGGGTTCATAAGGAAGTATTAAAGGGTTAAAAGATGAACTTACCCTATTTCGAGATTTGAAATGTTGTTCAGTTAAGGTCTGAGAGGTAGTTATACCCCAACTTGATTGACTTCGTTTTTAATTTAGAAATGGTTAAGGTTCGAGAGTGAAAGTGGTTGAGTGATTTTAGTAAATAAGTATAGTGGTTTGAGTTGTCGTCGCGATGTTGATTTAAACATCTGTTTAAATCCAAGTAAAGAAGATTTGGAAATGTTTTCCAAATAGATTCAGAACGTCATCAAATATTTAAATTGGAAATATGAATTAGAAAAGGGAATGTTCATGTATAAGGAGTTAAGAAATGGAGTTAAGCTAAATCAGAAATTGACTGGAGACTTGTTAAGTTGAATGGTTTCCTAAGTGTCTATCTGATGTTGGTTTCGACCTTCGCGATTGGTACTTAGGGAATTTTTCTTATACTAGTTTGCAATCAGAGACTGATAGTTGTAGAAGAATAGTGATACATAAATAAGTTATGGAAATGTTTTCCAGCGTTAACATATATTTTGTAAACATAGAAAATAAGGAAATATATATATATATATATAGATATATGATTGATGATTGATTGATAGAATTTCCATTTGGAAATAATAACGTTGTTTGCACACATGTTTTCTTTGATAGTTAAATCACAGACTATCAAAGTTTTGATCATTTTAACGTTGTTAATATGGAGAGACCGGTTGGATTATTATCCAAAGAACCACTCCGTATTGGCATAAGCGTTGCGAATCATATATGCCAAAGATAATTGAAGACAGAGTAAAGTGCAAGGGATGTTGTATAAATCTTAGATAACAGTGCCTAAGATGGATATACTGAATAGTACCTTCGGTTCATCCTGTTCCTGGATGACTTGTATGGATGAATGTCTGACAGAGAATTTTCAGAAAGGTCACGTACATTGTTTCTTCAACCATACCAAGAGTGGAAGTGGAGAAGGAAACTTCTTTTAGCTGACACGTAATGTATGGTTGTAGACGTCAAATTAGTGATTTTTGATGGATCTGACAATGTGGCATTCGAAGTGAATCTGATGTGATGATAAAGCGTAACCTCAAGCCTCATCAACCGGTAAATGAAAAAAATCGGCCAGGCAGCATGGCTATGTAGGTCACACCTATTAGGGTGTATAATCACCTGATCTAGAGTTTCATTTACTTCTAAAAATCTATTGTCGATGCTGTCCCATTCGGGAAACGGTTGCTGATCCCAACCGTTGGTGATATACATTCGATACACTCAAGCGAAATGAGTGGTCGGTCATGTGTGGCCGGGTTGCAAGATGTTCTTGTTGAACCCAGTGTATTCGTCTCTAGAGGTACACTAGCGAAAGGTGGTTCCATACCTTGTCATAGTTGGAAATCCATTACCCAATACGTGCTTGCCGTTTTGATTGTATACTATATATGTAGAACGTGAGATGGAAGCGTTTCTCCTAGATGATTATTGTATTGTGGTTGATAGACATTATTATAATATCAAAAGGTTTTTGATATAAAGATATTTTGGATTCTCATAAGGAAAAAACCCGTTCCGTTTTACGGCGTGGTCTTATGAGATATCGTTTACTTGTTCGAACTGTTTTAAACTGTTTTACTCATACCAGTCCCATGACTGACCCGAAGTTTATTTTGTTTTGTTTCCCTAAACTCTTGGGTGCCCAATTTTGTACGGGCAAACAAGTAGTCGGGATTTACAAAAACTTGAAGAGCTGGAGCAGGAGGCTTCAGGATTATATAGCTATTATTATTCTGCTGTGTTGTAAGTGCTGTACTTGATAATGATATGTACATTCAAGTAAAATCTTTTATTTCAAAGTTATGTTATATTTTATTCGTTCCGCTGTGAGATTCGTGTTTACTCTGATGTTGTATGTTCTTCTTCTTCTTCTATTCTAAGTTTCTATCTTATCTTTCCTCACCCTCTGCCTTCTTTATATTAGTTTCCTAGTTTCCAGTATAATTTGGGGTTGGACTTGTGTTTTTGGTCAGCTCAAATTGGACCGGATTTTCGGGTCACTACAGTTGGTATCAGAGCTTAAGGTTTAGTGAATTACCTTGGCTTTGTTGCGTGACTCAGTAGAGATGGGGTTAGCAGTACCCTATATTTAGTTGAGTGTATATATACGAGTGAGCGTATTTGTTATTTGATATAAAAATAATTTTATATTGTGGAGATTTATTGGTTGAGTTGTTTATGGGTTCTGGTCGATCAGTTTGATCCACTATATCGGTAGGAGTTTATAAACACTCGAATACGATGAACCGTCGTGGTATGTTTTGGAAAGAGGGTAAATGAAATAATTTTACCCAAGTATATATATTGGAAATATTAAAATGTGTTGGTTGTTATTATAATCGGGTAAGATTATAAAAATTAAACGGTTATGTAGATAACCAATCAGAATTCGTACAAGTGTTACGAAATGAATCAAATCTGAATTTAAACCAGAAATTGAATTAAAATTCTGGAAAATTGGATAAGTGTTTGTAAATGGATTTGGATAAAAAAATATAAGGAAAATTTAAGATCTTGGGAGATTTTAAATTGTTTTACAAGCAGTGTGAATTATATTTTGAAATGAATTTCAAAGTGGAAATGTTAGAAATGGTTTTATAGTATTGAACTCACTTCGATCGCTGGAAAATAGATTTTGATGATGACAGCTGCATCATGAGTGTTCATTTTCGAGTTATAAGTGACGGCTTACTACCGAAAAGATCTTGCTTTTGAATTGTTTTGAGAGAAACAAGTTGTTTGAAATTCAAAAAAAAAGAATATTTGGTTTTAGAAAAGCAAAGCTGTTTAAAACTCCCAGGAAGAGACTGTTTGAATTAAAAACAAATTTAAATAGAAATTTATGAAACCAAGCTGGAACTGAATTGAAATCCATTAACTGGAAATTGAATTGGATACGATATATCAAGTAGAATCAAATTTTGAATTATGAGATAGAATCTGAAATGGTATTGGATTGATGAGTTAAGAATTTGAAAATCGAGAATGGAACTTTGTTGTGAAATTGAATTCGACTTAGGTATAAGTGAATGGTTGGATTTGTGGATAAAAACAGATTGAAATTTGATTGGGATGACCCTTGTATCTGCTGAATTGATAACAGGTGGAAAGGGTATAATGATATGTCGACAAAAAGGTACAAATTTATATTTCTATTGGATATAAGATTTATGAGCCGAATTGGCAAGCCGCTTGGCTGTTTGATTTACTTTTGGGTTGGAGATGGCCCAAAGAGGCGAGTTGGAGTTTGACCTATTGACCAGTACAAAGGATGTGTTGGCGAAATTTTTCGAAAAGTTAAGGCGTTAGAAAAATTTTAGGATTTTTGAAAATTTTCGTTGATAAGAATTGATAAATATTTTAATTGAAATTAAATTGGTTCAGTTGAAACTGAAGATTTAGAAGTGAACAAATAAGTTCTAACCAGTCGATAGGGTTTGTTTTCTACCTTAGCAATTTCTAAGGCAAAATTATTTTAAGTAGGGAAGAATGTAATGACCCGTATTTTCAGCGATATAATAATTAATTTATTTAATTATTTAAAAGATGATTAAAAGGATTTAATGGTCATTAAATTGAATAACTTGGAATATTTAATTAATATAAATAATTAAATAATATACTTAATTCTGAAATAATCTGAATGGGTTGAAATGACAATATGGTGTGAATTGGACAATTCAAAGTATATAATTCAGTTTGGAATTGAATTCGAATGACGAATATATTATATAAACAAAGTTTGAACGTATAATTATATTATAATTATAATCGAGTTCGAAATGGCGCTGCAGTTCGTAAATTGGCGATTTGAACTTCAATTGAATATACAGAAGCCGTTTTAAATCGGATTTTTGTGAAACAAGAAACGTGTGGAGCGAGTGAAGTATATCCTTCTAGTGGAAGAGAAAAATCAGGATTTCGTCGTGTAGATTTTGAGATATGTCCAAATCAAATTTTAAAATAGTCGCTATAGAATCGTTTATCGACAGTAACGGTTTATTCGATATAACTAGATACCGGTTTCGAATTTAAACAAGGTTCTTTTGAGACGTAGTGATAATTTAATTTTTAGAATTTTATGGAAATTTTTAATTAATTAAATAAGCAACTTTTTATTTGGAGTATTTGGCACCCTGTATCAACATTTTGGGGTTTCACAATATGAGTTAACCTACCGGTATTATTATATTTTTGGAACCATGACACATTGCTGATCACAATGGTATTTTTATTTTTTTCCATAGCAGTCATAAATAAACGAAATTCTATGTAGTCGGTACTGTGTTAACCTTAACTGTTATGTATGCAACCTAACCATAACAAATTGCTTAAAATTAAGGTCAAGATCTGATAGAAACTACTTGGTACAAGTATACCACTAAGAGCACAACCAACAATGGCTTGTTTAGTTACTAAACAAGCCACGAAGCAAGCAGGTGTGGCTTGTTCAGTCACCCGTGGCTAGTCTGTGACTAGTTTTGAGCTCATTCGTGGCTGGTTGACTGAACAGGGGTTGGTGCTTATAACGGCAAAGTGTTTGCCGTTATAAGCTTATAACGGCAAACTCTTTGCCGTTATAATCTTATAACGGCAAAGAGTTTGCCGTTATAAGCTTTGCCGTTATAACATTAGTTTTATAATCTTATAATGGCAAAGTGTTTGCCGTTCTAACCTTATAACAGCAAACACTTTGCCGTTGTAACTCCCGACCCGTGGCAGGTTTCTTCTTCTGGTTGCTCCGCTCGTTGGACCAGTTTCAAAACAAGAGAGAGAATAACTAAACAGAACAGATGGTTGGTTATGGTTTAACATGTTGGGCGCGTTGGTTTTGCATGGGTAAAATTACATGGTTCCTCGGTATACACGTAAAGACTATAAGCAACAAGGATAAAACACTATAAATAAAATGGTTCCCTTGGCTCCTAAGTGTACCCCTCTTCGCAGTTCCAGCTAGCATGAGTTGTCACCTCTCAAACCCTACGTTACTAGTACCTACTACACCTTAACAGCGAAGTTTCTTCCATTTATAAATATATCTCACAGCCTTACTCTCGAACGTTCTCAATGGCTTCAGGAAAAGCTACCTAAGTTTTTAATGAGTTTTATAAATCAAATAAAACTCCAAGCTCAACTACAAACCGATATGCATATGGAGTTCAACGGTTTTTTTTCTAACGCTCGGAACAAGCAGTGAGGCTTGGTTGACATTCGATGTCAATATGGTGGGTTACTGAGCAAGTGGAAGGTGGCAGAACGATTGGGAGGGATGTTGACGGGATCTGAGCAGGGTTGGCGCGATCTAAGTTGACTTGCTTGGACAGTGGAGTTGCATGGAAGAACAAGAGCATGAGGAGTAGGCCACGTTGCTATGATGGGTGCAAGATTTATATGGCGTGGAAAAGGATGAAGAGGAGGCGGCTAATAGCTGTGCAGTTTCGAAGCGAAGAAATACGAAGAGGGGAAGGAACACTGTAGCTGGCGTACTAGTCCGAAGTCGCAATAAGCAAAGGGGTATTTGGTTTGGCAAACGATGATGACAAGAAGTCGTCAGGAGGAAGGATGGTTCGGTCGTGGTGTTGTATTTTGCGGGAGCAGGTGGGATTGTTTCAAATCAAAGAACGTGATGTTTGAGTATGGTGAAGTTGCGGAAATAAGTTGGTTCAAATATAAAAGTGGGGTTGGCAAGTTTGAAGTGGCCATTTGTTTTAAATTTTTGGCATGAATTTCCATTTGAAGATGGGGAAGAGGCGGGTTTGTGAGTTTCCAGGAAGTGGAAGAAAGAGTTACGGGTCTGGTTTGAAGATGGGGTTGGCACGCGTGTATATTTATATACGTGTGTATATGCAACCACTCAGAATAGTTTTCTTGTCCCTGCACTGTAATATATGTATATACATACTATCTACCTTGTGGTGTTTACACTGTACCGCTGTGAATATCACAAGCTGTCTAGACATAGATGGATGGATATAAAATCAGATCAAGTCATGAAAAATGATTAGAAACACACCGAAATTCTGAGGCAAATAAAATTTTAAAAATAAATTTATATTTGCATGTATTCAGTTTTTATTTCTATTGCAGTGTACTGCGTGTGTTTCTGTTTTACGTGACAGGTAAGCAGATGGTGACTGGACTGACTGTGAGGCTTTGAAGACAGAAGATAGAAGATGAAGCAGATCACTGAAGACAAGTAAATAATTGTCAATGTATGAGTTGGTGAAAGTGTCTGTATATGAGAGAACTGTGTTTGTACAACAGAAAGAGTATGAAACTGTATATGAGTGACTGAGTGAGGAGCATTGTATGAAAAAGAATGTATATCAGTGAAATTGTACAAATAGTGGAGTTATAAATTTGTACTATTTGATTATTGAAATAAAATATTCTATTTAAATAAAATACTATGTGAATATTTGAATTTCTGTATAGTTGTATTCTATTAAAATATAAATATTATATTCATGTATATGATGTATATATGAAACAGTACAATAACAAACACATTTATAATAATATATATTTGGTTGTTATCGTCAAACAAAAATCATATAATTGTGTATACAACAACATTATATACTACAATCTCCTCCTTTTGATGATGACAAACAAGTATTAAGATTTTGAAAATAATAAATGTGTTTGACAGTGAAGAACTTAACTCCCCCTATTTGAATGCCCCTTTACAACAGAAACTCCCCCTATAACTGTGCATTGAAAATTGAATGAAATTTTCAATATTAAAATATTTATAAAATATTCACTCATAAATCAAAATCTCAACCCATCCTCCCCCTTTTGTTATCATCAAAAGGATACAGAAATTTAAAATATAGAAGAAAAATGACTAAAAATATAATATCAGCTTAAGAGGAAGAACATAAATCTCAATCAATCAAACAAAAATCATAATATTCTAAGAATTAGTGGCATATTTCACATTGTAGAATGACGGATTTACAATGAAATTTATAAAAATGGAGAGAGTTTTAAAATGATTTTCACTTATTTTCGAAAGAATTTAAAAATTGAAGCACAAAACAGTGATATATTTGGACTATAATTATAAATTCAATTTAAGTGATGCAATCACATAATCTCAAATCCCAATAGCTATCAATCAACAAATTATAATATATCATAAGATATTAACACATTTCACACATTAGAAAATGGATTGATAATCTGGTTTTTCTTACAGACCAAGGAGAATTTCACATAAAAATTATTTATAGCCAATTATTCCTTTTTCTTTTTATTTAAGAGCACACTAACCACACATAACCAGATCTTGGATTTTTAAACGAGGTCATTTGCAGCTTAAATATAAGTAATCTCATAACCATGCATCTACAAAGCTTGGATTTTTAAATAAGGTTAGAGAAACACTTATGAATATTATATTATTATTTTCTGTTTCAAAAATGAAAAAAAAACTCCTCAGTGTATAAAACCAATATGGATGACAGAAATGTGATAGGTACAGAAATGGTTTGTGAAATAAATTTCTAAATTAATCATATTATGAAATATGCTCAACTGTACCGGGATTCTTGAAAATTTTCAATTATCACTAATTTTGAAAAAAAAAATCACAATTCCATCACTAATATTTCCATTATTTATTCAAGATGGTTTAAAAAATATTAAACTCTCCACATTAATATAAAATCATGATGGATGACTAAATAATGGTAGATAAAGGGGATGTTCCTAAAATATTCACCAATTCAAAGATATTATAAATATTGTTCAATCATCGTGAAAATTAAATAAAATCTCCTCTTGTTGTGAAATACATTGTGGTCACAACTCATCACGATTTCAAAATCTAATAATAATTTTGATGAATTATAAATACAGTTCAATTTGGTTATTGATTTCAATTTCTAAATGAATAATCAATAAATAATTTTAAAATTGAAAATCAATTACAAGAGGAATATATATATATACATACATATATATATATATACAGCGAGGAAAAAATCAGCACTTCTAAATTCATACCACTTGATGTCTCTATTAATGAGGATTTTAACATGACACTGGAGACGAACAAGGATGTCTCAGACAACAATATTCAATCATTAAGTTAATCAAGCAACTCAAGCACACAAATTCCATTTACCAGAGCGTGGTAAACATTTGATACCAAATCAAATAGTCATCAAAAAAATATTTACAAACCAATATTAGAGTAGCACAAAAATCAGTTTCAAAACAGATTTGTCAAGATGATGGTCATAAAAGACAATTCATGATCCAAGATTAAAAATACCATTTATTTGAAATCATTTGAAGGAATATGAAAATCTCAAGATTTAATGAATCAATCACACTAGATTATAAACTTCAAATCCAAGATATGTGTGAGATTCAATAAATCAATAATTTCAAATGATTTTAAACAAACAAATATTCAAGTCAAATGATTATGAAATAGCAGAGAGTTTTGAGACCAGATTATTTACATCAGACATGAGAAATAATTCATGATCCAAATTAAGAAATAATTTATTTGAAATCACTTGAATGAATGTAAATTTTGAGGTACACTGAATCAATCACACAAGATTAATAATATCAGATCTAAGAGGTGTGTGAGGTTCAAACTATCGAGAATTTTAGATGATTTCAAATAAACAAATTCCAAATAAAATGATCATGAATAAAGATGAATTTCATGATGTAAACAATGAGTCAAGCCAAATGTTACGCAGTTCAGAAATATTCAAGCCAACCCAAAAACTAATGAAATTATCATAGCTGAAAAATACTAATGTGTTGTAATGAGTATAATATTTCAAGTGTTTCCAAAATGTATTGGAAGAATCTCAAAACAGCAGAGATGTGTGAAATTTCATTAATTTATCAGATCTTCAAAAAATTTAGAATTCAAAATTAACTGTGTTCAAGATATAACAAGAATGCTTCAACACAGTTAGGAATTCAGAAAAGAATCAAATTTCAAAACAATTGCAGAAAATTACAAGTTTAAATTCAAAATCTGGAAATCATTAGCACATCAGAATTTAATATAGATGAAGCGACTTTCTAGAAGATCATGAATTCTGCAATTTGAAGTTAATAAGAAAGCCCAGAATAAAAGAAAATAATATGGCAGTGTCAAATCAAAACAGAAAAGTCAAATAAAATAAACATAAGAGGTAGAAGGAGGAATAAACACAAAAGATAAAAACAGAGAATATTAACACAGATGAGTTTAGAGATCATACCAGATTTTAGTGTAAGCAAATGAATCTCTAACTCAACATACTTGGCTAAGGAACAGTGAATGATATAGAATTATAGACCAGCTTGAAATCAAATCTCTTTTTAGCAAAGTAGTTCCTTAGCCTCCTCCGGTACCTAACAGTTTATAGAATCGCATGGTCTAACAAAATTTGTAAAACCACTCACAGTTCTATTCACATATTTTGGTACCCAGACTTGTTTATACAACAACCCATCTGAATTTACCTTTGAACCCTTAGGATTCCAAATCTGTTTGAATTTAGTCAAAATTGTTTTATTTTATTTTGGGGTCTAGGATTGTTTAAATGGATTGTTATACAACAACTTCACATCTCGGTTGTGATTTAAAAATCTTTTGGAATTTTCAGAGTTCAAATTTTCCGAAAGACCCTTTTTAAAGCAAATTAAAGGATTTTAAAATCACAAGAATCCAGTTTTTCAAAACCATTTGTTTTTCCAAATCCAAGACCATTTTTATTTCCTGGAGAAAGTTGATTTTTCAACAACATATTCAAAGATTTTTCTCCTATTGAAAAACATTTTAAACTCAATTCAAGATCGTTGATTTTGGGATTTAAGATCATAATTTTCTTCCATCAGATTTGAACAACGGTTAATCTTGATCTTTCTCCTTCCAGTATCATTTAGTTTCAAAACCAAGTTTTCATTTTCAAGCAATTTGATTCTGGTTTTGGATTCAAAAATCTCAGATTCAAATTGATGTTTTTCAAAAATCTTGAATTTTTCAATTTCTTTTTCAAGTTCAATCAAGACTAATTAAAATTTCTGTAAATTTTGATTTTCAGAAATTTTATGTTTGGAATTAAGATTATCCAACTCCTTTTGCAAAGCATCATTTTTATAAATTAGCTCATCCTCATTTTGTTTTAAAACCATAATTTCTTTTTCAAGTTTCTGAAGATTTTTGTTAAGATGAGCTAAATTACTTTTCAACTTTAGACAATTCTTGCAATCGAAGTTTTCATGTTTTGATTCCAACATATTGTTTTTGAGAATCAATTCACGATTTTCAGACTTCAAAAGCTAGTTTTTCAGTTGGAGTTTATTAATAGATTTAGTCAAATCGGCACACATATAAACCAAATCTTCATAATAGAAGTTTTCTATCTCATCCTCTATTGAGTCTCCTCTTCTGATCCATCTGAAAATTTATCTGTACGATCTGTTAAGCATAAATCTGAATTTGAGTTGATTTTCTGGGATTTTGAGCAGTTGTCGTGTGTTCCTTACAACTTGTTGAGAATTTCCCAAATATCCTGCGCAGTCAAACAATAAGAGACAAGTTTAAGCTGATTACTACTAAGATAAGAATACAGAATGTGCATAACATGAGCATTGACAACTTTATATTTCTTATCTAGCATATCTTCCATATTTACAATAATATTCCAATACTCAGAATTAACATATTTTAAATAGGTTTCTATTTCCAAATTAAAAAATCTGTCCCATTGAAAATAATTGGAATATCACTGGACTAACTCTTGTTATACTAACAACTAGGGAACACCATCTCTAGAGTTAATAAAATACCAAGCTCTGATACCACTTGTTGGAACTAGATTTACCCTAGAGGGGGTGAATACGGTTTATCAGATTTTAGATGGATATTAAAAAATAATCACAACACAGATAATAACAGAGTAAGTAAATACAGAAAGTAAACAACACACAGCGATACCCGACTTCGGTAGACTCTGCCTACTACTGCACTCACTAATGTTTCTACTAGGTAATAGAACAGATCCCGCTTACAAGGCCATGTAAACTCGCGAACCCCTCGCTCCTATTCTAATCATACTCTCAAAACCCTAGACTGATCTATATCTCCTAGATCATATTTTCCCTAGCTACAAACCCGTAGCTAGTAACTCTAGTTTTATAGGCTCTAATAAACTGCCGGTTAAAATCCTAACTAGATTCCCTAGTTTTTATAGACACTAGAAAAACTGATCAACAATTTTCAGAACAAAATAAAAAAACACAATAAAAATTAACTAATAAAACCCTAGCCCTTTTGATCTATTAAGAATAGGCTTAGCCAAAGTCAAAATTGTCGGCCCAAATGTTTTGACACGATCACTTTCTTTTTGGAAAAATAAAAATGGAGGCCTCGAAGAATTAGGGTTTTATTAATCTTCCACAAATCGATTTCGACTTCAAATTGAATTGCTCTTGAAATTCTCTGTAGATCCAATTCTCATTGATGTTCTTGATCGATTGCTGATGCTCCTTGCTTCACCGATTTGGGGTTTCTTCGACGATCGAAAATTGTGAGTTAATTTAATATGAATTGATCTATGCACTTTGAAATTTTGGATTATGTTTTCGATATGAATGTCGATGATGTAACGGGTGTTTAAATAGGGTTACAAAATCACCAATTTCTCTGATTTCAAAATAATTGACTTGCACTGATTTGTTGCTTGAATCCAGACTCGATTTTGAACCTTCTATGAACCTGGTTGATTTATTGTCTTTAATTCCATCTATGAGTTTGAAAACATGCCATAAATTCTGAAATATGCGGTTTTGATATTGCTTGATGAATTTTTGCAAAGTTGCATAGAATTTTAACTTGATTTCCTCGGCATTTAACTTGAGTAAATCTGGAATAAACTCGAATTAAATGTTGTGTCCCTCTTGATGAATTTTGGCAATATGAATTGATATTTGTCCCTCTTCAAAATTGATCACTAGAAAAAAATGCTCATATTTGGAAAAAAATTGATATATGTCCCTGCCCTGTAATATGTGTATATACATACTATCTGCTTTGTGGAATTTACAATGTATCACTGTGAATATCACAAGCTGTCTAGACACAGATAGATGGATATAAAAATCAAATCAAGTTATGAAAAATGATGAGAAACACATCGAAATTTTGAGGAAAATAAAATTTTAAAAATAAATTTATATTCGCATGTATTCAGTTTTTATTTCTATTGCGGTGTATTGTGTGTGTTTTTGTTTCATGTGACAGGTAAGCAGATGGTGACTGGACTGACTGTAAGGCTTTGAAGACATAAGACAGAAGATGAAACAAATCATTGAAGACAAGTAAATAAGTGTCAATGTATAAGTTGGTGAAAGTGTCTGTATATGAAAGAACTATGTTTGTACAACAGAAAGAGTATGAAACTGTATATGAGTGACCTGTAGTGAGGAGCATTGTATGAAAAAGAATGTATATCAGTGAAATTGTACAAATAGTGGAGTTATGAATTTGTACAGTTTAATTATTGAAATAAAATATTCTATTTAAATAAAATACTATGTGAATATTTGAATTTCTGTACAGTCATATTCTATTTAAATATAAATATTATATTCCTGTCTGTGATGTACATATGAAACAGTACAATAACAAACACATTTATAATAGTATATATTTGGTTGTTATCATCAAACAAAAATAATATAATTGTGTATACAACAACATAATCTTCAACTGCAAAATTATCCAATTCGCCGATAAGATCCTCTGGACCTAGCATAAATGAAGGCAATGGCCCAAGAGTCCTTTGAAATCTGAGAGCAAATGATAATATATATTATGCTATAAATCAAGCTGATATTATTGTCAGAATTGAAAATATATTGTACAATTTCAGCAGGTACCAATTTTTATGCCCAAAGTGGAGAACCAAAGGAAGTTAAAAGTATAAATTCGGAAATAAAAACAAATACAAAAAATCATTTCAATAATGACCAACCAAATTGGATATACCAGTGATGAATGACATTTAAAAAAAAAGCAATACAACAACTTCTTCCTACCACTACGAGGCACCTAATGAAAGTGTAAACATTGAATTTCTTCATACTAAAATAGCTCGGTTAATTTTAACTTATGCAAATTGGCCACTAATCAGAATGTACCAACATGCAAATTAGATAGTGTTGGGGAGGGAGGAAGATAAATCTTCGACCTTGGAGTTCAAACCATCAACTAGAGATTGGATTTGGGAAGTCGCTGCCATCTCGTGCTTCGCAGTTTATTTATTTACTAATGCGCTATTTTTCCTGTTAGCTAAGTATGACTAGGGCGGCCTTGGACGTTGAAGGATGAAGTGGACTCGAGCATAGGAATGGAGGCAATGAAAGAAGGTGAGGGGTTATTGCAGTGGAAGTAGTTCAGAATAAAAATTCTGATTTGTAATTTAGGTTTTCAGGAAACGGGGAAGCGGGAAATGAAAACGAGAGAGCAGGAAACAAAAATATACAAAATAATACATAACCTTTTCTTGTGTATAATTAATAAGGTCTTTTTCAATCGGGGAAAATTGGCAACGGAAGGCAGAAACGACAGGTGTACAAATTGATTTCATGGAGTGTAATTATCCTGCAGTTGATACTATTGTTGTTCCCAATTCGTTCTATTAGCGCCGGTTGAAATAGTGAACAAAATATACCACAAATAAGTCAATGAATGTGCAACTTTGACTGCAAATATTTGCGTCAATTTATCCATATTCTATCGCAGACTTTTGATTGCTCTAGCATCCATCTTTGTTAGAAGTTACTCAGTAAAACTCTGTTTTATCTATTCTATTTATATTTAAAAAAGAACCATAAGCAAAAGTTTGTATTTATTTCTATGTTAATTAATTGATAATCATGCACTTTTTATTTTTGTATTTTTATAAATATATATTACACTATAAGGAGGTTTATTTTTCTCAATGTTAGCTTATTCAATTTTTCGCATTGGTTTGACGCATTAGTTATAAAGATAAACATTAAAGTATTCAATCGTATACCTTTGTTTATTAATACTTAAAAAATTAAAAACAATAATATTAACAATTACTTATAATAAATACTTAATTAATTCATAATAATACCTCTTTCAAATACAAATTATAAATTAATTCATACAAAAAAATATTATTCATTATTAGTTACTCTTCAATATTAACATTAATCAACTATCGTTTATCTACTAATTATGAATTTATTAATTGTTTAATTAATTATTATTCATACATATTCATATTTATAATTAATTTTTATCCATTAGTTTTTTATTATTAATTATTGTTATTTAATAATTATTTATTTATTTTTTATTATTTTTAACTATTAATTATTATTATTTATTAATTATTATTATTTTATCATCAAATGTAAATATCACTTTATAATAATTAATTATTATTATTAATTATTAAATATTAATCTTAATTATTGTATAAATTAATAATATTTAATTGTTTAATAGTAACTATTTAAAATTAATTATTAAAAGTTAATCAATAAAATTTGCTAATTATTTATTGACGGTTAATTATAAGTAGTCGTTTATGATTTCTTAATCAAAAGCTACTACTTTTTTTAATAGTATGTTTTTTGCAACTGGCTTTACCAATTGTAAAAATACAGTTATTGCGAATGGTGAAAACAGTTGCTAAAGATATATATTTTTTGCAACAAGTTTGAAAGTGCAATTGCAAATAATAAGTTTGTTGCAACTGCTATGAAGGCGCAGTTGCTAAAAGTATGTTTTTGCAACCGGAAGGGAGGCGAAGTTGCAAAATATGTACTTTTCGCAATAGAAAGAAAAGGTATGTTGCTAAAACTCATCTATTGCAACTGCTACGAAAAATTTGTTGCTAAATATCATTTTATGCAACTGTCATTTGTTGCTAGCTGCAAATAGCTAGTTGCAATAAGGTATTTTTCTGGTAGTGCATGGTTTTCTTATCTAGTTAGTTCATTTACACCGACTGCATGGTTTCTTTATGCCTCTCTTCTAAATGTGCACCTTTTCAAAATATTACATAGAGACAGCATCTGGAAGCGAAGATAATACAAAAGAAGTTTATGAGGAATCAGTTAAGAAAATTGCACTTCAGCTTTCAATGGTATTAACCGTAAGTTAGTCACTTAGTCTCGCTTTATATATGTCTGTTATCTACTTTAGCGTGCAACTGAGTTGCATGTGCTAGAATGCAATTATGGATCCTTGTTGCAACTTTTTTTTGCATATAGGCAAACAAGCAGCGGAAAGACTTATACAATACGTATATTAATCAAATATGCAATGGAAGATATTTTCGATTACATTAAAAGGTTGATTCTTTTTAATAGAGTGTTTTTCTTTTCTTCTCCTAATTCTTATACATGATTTAGTTACGTTTTTATTTGTTCATTTTTTCCTTAATTTAGTACGATGAAAGAGAGTATATTTTAAAATTCTTAGCACTAGAAACTTACTGTGAACTAGTAAGAAATCTCCTTACCATGGATAGCACTCCACTTAGGGTTCATGATGACACCGAGGGAAAAAGAACCCGTCTTTTATTTATTGATTTATTTTGTTTTGAGGTCTAACCAACTAACACTCACTCAATTATTTGCAGATACTAACTATTATTGAAATATTAAGAGGTGTTATTAAGAGACTGAATTGTTTGAAGGAACTTCTCATTGTGTGTGAACGTGTGCAAAATTGATTGTATTTGTGGAGGAATTTGACATGCATTAGCTGTCTTGTGTGCAAAAATAAATTAGCTACATTACCATTGGGCTAAATTTAGAAATGCGCTTGCAGCTAGCTTGGTATCTGACCAACTTTTATTTTGTACAGAAATGAGTGTATAAAGTGGATGCCAACATATATTTTTAAATGTAGAATTTTGTAGATTTTGTAGACAATGAATGTTCTTCTTAAGGATTATCAGTTGGAAATAACTTAATTGAAGGATGTCACAACAATAAGAGTTTGCTTTCACTTGGCGGGCTTATTTTCAAGCTTAGGTAATAATCAACTAATTATAACTAGTGTGCTTTTGTTTTAGCCTTCTTGTGATGTTCCTTTTTTATTTTGATTTATTATTTTATTTTTATTCCTTAAAAAATAGGACTACATTTGGTCAGCTTCTTGGAAGCTCTTCGTTAATAATAACGAACGTCACGGCACGCACTTCGCACGTGGTCGTGGCACGCGTTTCACGCATGGATTTTTATTCCTCATATGTTATGTATTTTACATATGCAAGGAAAAATAACTTGTAACACCCCGTAATTTTAACAACACTAATGAAGACAAATTAAAGGATAATTAACTTAATGTTCAAAATTAAGGGAAATGAACTGCGACATTGCGTTCGTCTCGGAATTCTGGTCAAAATAGACACCTGGTTTGCATAGAACGGACACCGTATGAAGAAGTTGTGAAGGTTTGAAGTTTGCATACGCGCAAGAATATATATATATATATATATATATATATATATATATATATTAGGTCCAGAAATTCAAAATTGCGCAAAAATGGGGAGGCAAGAAATTTCCCGCTCAGTGGGTCGACCCATTAAGGGGGTGTCGACCCCTAGGTCGACCCCTCAAGGGGGTGTCGACCCTATAAGGGGGTGGGGGTCGACCCCCCTGCGGCAGATTAGGGTTTTGGGTTCTGCTATAAATATGGCCTCAATTCTCATGTTTTTGCACACCAAAAATAATGGAGAACTAGATGCTGCCTCTTCCCAGATCAAATCAAGTCTTTTCTTCTTCTGCAATCAAGTTATTCAAGCTTAAAGATCTGTGATTCAACGCTAGCAATCCCTTCTCTAATTTTCTAGATCCAAACACTATGAGTTTAAGATACTTTTAGATCTAGATAATTAAAAAGTTAATCTTGACATGACTATAACTTGGATCTATGCCTGTAACTGCTTGAATCATATCAGATCTGTTATAACTTGTGTATCTATGATATCCTGACATGATTATGAACTAGATCTGAACCTATACCTATTTATCATGTCAGATCTGCCTTTGATTGTAGATCTAATTCACTGTTTAAATCACCTTATACCCGTTCTAATATGTTTATGGCCAAATCGGATCTATTGTTAGTTGGACATCTAAATCATTGTTTAGATCACATCATGCCTATCCTTATTGTGTTAGAATCAATTCTATTATCATATGTTCATTAGATCTGTTCCTATATGCCTACCTTGTCATTATGCCACTATATGTTTTATGTTATTTATGCCATTATATGTCCATCATGTTAGTATGATCATCTCTGTTCTATTCCCTCTATCTTTTCCCTTTTATTTTTATATAGTCAGGCTACCTTCGAGCCTAGGCATGCCGTTGAAATATGCGAATACATTAGATTGGGAACGAGGGAAAACGTTGAATTGGGGCATAACTTGTAATTGGGAATTTGGGCATAACTTGAATAAAGTGTTATAATATTAATTGGGGCATATGGTTCGTTATGAACATAACTTGGGAAAAGGGGCATGAAAACCTATAACGACATAGGTAAAATTTGGTTAATAATGGAAATGCCTAGGATTACAGTAATTAGAAACTGTAACCGCGCTTAAACACGAGGTTAGATTACACTTGTGGTGGAAGTCTGCCCAGAACTGCCTGGCATATCCAGCGACCACAAGTTGTGAATCTAATGTGAGGGGTCTAGATGCACAAACACAAGACATGTTAAGACACGATGTTAAGCCCGACTTATGGAAGAAGTCTGCCCGGAACCAGTTTGCGAACAAATTAAACAATTGAAAACAACTATTTAATTCGTTCGACTTTCCTAAACAACAAGGGTTGTTGTAAAGGGCGTCGAACTCTGGGACCAAAATTATTTTACTAATAAATCCAATCAAGTTATTCCAAAGGTTTGATTGGTTAAAAACATAGAAAATATATGAAAAAGAGAGCGTTTTATATAATAAATGAAAGCAATTAGGGAGCAGTGACATAAACTAGATTAACATGAATTAACAACCAAACAGATTAATACAGATCTAATTCATGTTTTTGTCACATACATGAATCAACGATAATTAAGTTTCTAGAAACAAATTTGTGAATAACGACAAGTATAGCCTTTGCAGGAGCTAAGCTCTTAAACAACCATAGGCTATCAGGACAGATTCACTATTCTATTTCTAAAACCCTAAAAATTAGATCTAAATCTGATAAGCGTTAGATCGAACTCGAATATAACATGTGAAGGAGCATAGCTCTTAAACGACAAAGAGTATGAAGGTTCAGATCTAACCCTTGGTTCAGATCTAGATCTATATAAATAAAGTACTAATCCTTTTTGGTTATGTGACTCATATTGAATCTAATCTAAGCATCGTCACCCCCTAATTAAAGGGGATTAGCTAGACATAGCGAAATAAGAAACAGGGAAAAAGAAAATAAACAACATAAACATAAATAAAATAAAATAACAACTAAGAAGAGAAGGAGAAGAATAGTTTTATTCCAGAGAAGAGTTATAGAATAAAACCCAATGTAATTTTAAATGAACAAGATACAAGTGTATTTATAACTGGTATGACAAAGACTAATTGGCTATTTACATAATGTGGGACTAAAGATTTAGCCCAAATAACACATAAGCCAGTGTGAACGCAACTGTAGAGTGAGAGGCCTTGCAAATGAGTTATACGAATAAGCATGAGTCTTCACTGAGCCAAATCTACCAAGATGAACTCTATTTGCAACCGTTCCTCAAGATTTAAGCTCTTCAAGCTTTAGTAATTTCAAATTTCACTCTTTTTAACCAAATTCTTCATGCTTTATCCATCAAATGCTCTAAACCATGCTTTTTATCAACAATCTGAAAACACAGCTATAAATACACAATATCAATTATTTTTAATATAAAATAAGATAAATAAGCGGTTAAACTATACATATTTACGTGTATATCAGAACCTACCGGCATATCTAGCATCCACAAGTGGTAGGCTTAATGTGGGAGGTCTAGCACATTATAACCATAAATGAATATGGCAATAAAGTTGACTACTTAACCTAGTTAAATCCATAGGGATTGTATGAACATATTAAAATGAATAGGGGTTAAGTAAACTTGTTTGAAACATTGGGTTGGTTAAGTATATCTGGGGTTGGTGGGTAGTATTTATATATAGGCCCACAAACTTAACCTGTGGGGGTTATGCAATCTTTTACTCTAGTATGGCATAACCAGTGGAAAACCTAGTGGGGATGCAAGCGTAGGAAGGAAGCTGGTATCATCTTGTGTGTAGGACCCATTTCGGTCAGTAACCCATATATAAGTATCAAACGAGTACTCCGAACTAGGTCAAAGTCGGGGAACGCTTACTGGGATAATTGTAAGAGATTTAAACGTGGGGGACGGTGTGGGCGACGCAGGCTGACCGGGTCATGTGCGTGCATGGTTCGGACAGAGGAGGATAAGACGTCGTGACACCTGCAGACATGGTTGTGCACATCCTGAAAACGAAGGGTTGCCACTTTAGGGAGTGATACACCCTATTGTTGGACCAGCACGGGGTATCGACAGAGTAGGCAGCCGATTGATTTGGGTAGTAATTAGGGTACGTTTAGAATCCGGTATGTTGGGAGCCCATTAATACCCTTAGTGGTAACTCTGGTATGTTGGGTTGTCTGTTGATTGTATGGGGGTGAAAACCTCTCATTGGAAGTACACCTAAGTCTACCATCTTATGCTTGTTGCGGATCATCTTGTTAAGCCACTAGTGTTGGTGCAGAGGAATCATTAGAGAAGCGTATACACTCTATCATGTTTATCCTGTTTTCCTTGTCATACCTGCCTTTTATGTTGTTACCTCTCTTTTCCACTTTATATGCATGTCATGATACTTTTACTTATTTATTTGCTAAAAGTAACAGGACTCGCCAGACTTTATGTCTAACCCATTTTGTTTCCTCTTCTTTCTCTTCCGTTTCCCCCTACAGGTTATCAGGGTAGGAATACTCAAGCTTGACCAGGATTCTGCTTTCATCTTGCTTGGAGCTGTTTAGATGTATTGCTCGAGCTCTTATCTACTGTGGCTATGTTTTATTTAGGGAATTATGCTTCTTTTATTTTTGTACTCTGATGTTTTAAGTGCAAGACAGAAATTTTGATGATGTACTGGGTTTATGTATTTTTTGACATATGATGTTTTGAACCACGATGCTTTATGATTAATAAAGATTTTTTAAATTCCGCTACTATTTTATATCTGTCTTGTAATGTTTCTGTTTCTGTTTCTGTTTACCAATAACGCTTCACGAAACTTAATGCATTCTCTTAATGAGTGACATTAACGGACGTGGGGTGTCACACTTGGTATCAGAGCTGAAGGTTACCAGATTAGATAAAAGTTTTTGATTTTTTTTTCAAAAAGGTTTTAAAATAAAGCATTTTCAGAAAGAAAAGTTTGTTTTGAAAAACATATTCCCCAAATCCATATGTAATATCTTTCGATCCTTTGTCTGAATCTCTTTCCTTTTCTTTTCAGCATGTCTGGGGAACCTAATATTCTAGAGGGCGTTACAATACCAGCCGGTTCCGTAGGTATCTAGTGGCCACGACGCCTGCCAGTGGTCAAGCCGACGTTCCTCCCCCAACTTCACCCGTCGTTCCTCCTCCTCATCCATGTGCAGATAACTTCTCTTAGATCTGCAAAGATTTCTGTATCATGGAAGGAAAGTCATTCCGTGGAACCGAGATGTTCGTAGAGGCAAGGAATTGGCTCAAGGAGATAGAGGACTTGTTTGAAATTTTCGATGTGGATGATCGTAGGAAGATTCAGCTAGCCGCTTGGCTACTGAAAGATGAAACCTCGTTCTGGTGGGAAGTGACGCAAGCAAGGCATCCAGTGGAAACTTGGGATGATTTTCGGTAGAGGTTTGACTAGCTGAGAAAAGCATGCAAATGGAAAGGTTCTTGGCGCTCAAGCAAGAAACTATGACTGTTAAAGAATATGTTAACAAATTCAACCATCTAGCAAGGTTTAGATTGGAACTGGCAGATACTCTGCATAAGAAAGCTTTGCGGTTTGTTAAAGGACTAAAGGAACCCCTTCATGGGTTAGCTATGTCTCATATTCCCATGTGAGAAACTTTTGAAAGGCTTGTTGATATGGCCTTGATGCATGAGGAAGCCAAAACCAACAAGAAGGAAGTCAAGGTTGAGGAAACACAAAACAAGAAAGTATGGCCCAAGAAAGGACAGCAACAACAGCAACAGAAGAAGGCGGAAAGAATGACAAGGATAAGGATAAGAGGAAGTGTCACAATTGTGGGAGAGAGGGTCATTTGATCAAGGACTGCAAAAGAAGGAAGAATTCAGGCTTGAGCTTCTGGAGGGCAGGTGCATGCTCTCGCGACCAGTGCTCCAGATAGAGGTAGGAAGGTTTCCATGGAAGATTTGATTTCTCTTTCCAATCATCCTATTAGAACTCTTTTTGATTCTGGTGCTTCACATTCATTTATATCTAGTTCTGTGGTTGAGTCTTCGCACCTAAATACTAGTATGGTAGTGGATCCCATTGTTGTCTCAAACCCCATTGGTGGTTCAGCTCATTTATCCATGATTTGTTGGGGTTTGAGAATATCTGTGTTACGCGTCAAATTTGAGGGCGACGCATATGTGCTCGGTTTTATGGGCTATGGTTTGATTCTAGGGATGGATTGGCTAGCCATGTATGGTGTCATTCTGGATTGTGAGAGAAGGGTCGTTAGAATTTTGACTTGGCATGGGAGGACCCACGAGATTTCTTGTGACCCGCAAGGGTCTGTCATGCATAATTTCCTAGAGTCTCATGATGCATCTATCGATGATCTGCGATCTGTACCAGTAGTCTGTGACTATCATGATGTTTTTGATGAGGTACGGGGCTTACCTCCGAGGCGTGAGATCGATTTTCGTATATTGGTGGACAATGCAAAGCCAGTTGCATTACCTGTATGCCATATGGCTCCAAGAGAAAGGAGGGAGCTTAGTAAGAAAGTAGGGCAACTACTTGAGAAAGGGTTTATTAGGCGAAGCATATCTGAATGGGGTGCTCCGGTGATATTCACAATGAAGGTGGATGGTTCGCTTCGCTTATGTATGGATTGTAGGGAGTTGAATAAACTCACAAAGAAGAACACGCACCCATTCCCAATGATAGATGATCTGTTTGACCAGCTTGTTGGTGCATCTGCATTCTCTTAGTTAGATATGGCCACGACGTTTCATCAATTGAGGGTGGCTGAGGACAATATAGACAAGACTTCTTTTAGGACTCCAGATGGTTTCTTTGAATGGCTAGTTATGCCTTTTGGGTTGACGAATGCACCTGCCTATATTTTTTGATCTGATGAGTAGGGTGTTTCGGGAGTTTCTAAATAAGTTCGTCGTGGTCTTTGTTGATGATATCTTGATCTTCTCAAAGAGAGAGGAAGAGCATGCCCAACATTTGAGAGAAGTTTTGAAAACTCTATGTATGCATCAACTTAAGGGAAAGTTCTCCAAATTTCATTTTTGGAGAACAGAGGTGAGGTTTCTAGGGATGTGGTCTCCAAAGATGGGACAGCAGTAGATCCTGCAAAGTTAGTTGCAGTTCAAGATTGGCAAATTCCGAAGAATGCAACAGAGGTGAGAAGTTTTCTTGGATTGGCAGGCTATTATAGGAAGTTCATTAAGGACTTCGCAAAGATATCAGCCCCACTCACCAGGCTGACAAAGAAGAATCTGACGTTTTCGTGGGATATGAATTGTGATATTGCTTTCCAACTTTTGAAGAGGGCTCTGACAACAGCCCCAGTCTTGACCTTTCCTAATGGGAATAAAGTGTTTACAATATACACTGATGCATGTGGTACAGGGCTTGGTGCGGTTCTGATGCAAGAGGGAAAGGTAGTATGTTGTGGGGGTAGACAGCAAGGGTTCATGAGAAGAACTACCATACCTATGATTTAGAGCTAGCTGCCATAGTATTCGCGCTTAAGATGTGGAGTCATTATTTGCTTGGATAGAAGTTCGAGTTGTACACCGATCATAAATATCTCAAGTACTTGTTCTCGCAAAAAGATCTTAATTTAAGGCAACCAAGGTGGATGGAGTTCCTAGCTTCTTATGACTTCGAGATTGCTTATACCCCTGGCATGGTTAATGTGGTGACAGACGCACTGAGTAGGCAGTGGATGGCCTTAATTCCTCTGTTTGTAGAGAGGAAAAGCTTGGAGTTCATATCGGCTTTTGAATTTAAACCCACCACCGAATTTTTGCCTGGTTTGTTTGCATCGCTAGAGATACGACCTACTCTTATGGATCGGATAGGAGATTCACAACGAAAGGATCCACAAATTTCAGACATCTTGGATAGGCTCAGTAAAGGAGAGACTTCTAGTCACTTCAATAGATATTCCATAGACCATAAAGGATGGTTGCGACGAGATGGAAGGCTTTGAGTTCCCCAAACTGGGAGTTTGTTAAAGACAGTCATAGAGGAAGCCCATCATTCTAAAATGACTATTCATCTAAGCGGTGTTAAGATGAATAGAGACATGAGAGGGTTTTCTTTTGGGCTGGGATCAAGAAAGATGTGGCGGAGTTTGTTTCTCAATATTTGGTTTGTCAGCAAGTCACAGCTGAGCAAAAGAACCCGGTGGTTTACTTCATCCTTTGGAGGTTCCACAGTGGAAGTGGGAGAGCGTCTCTATGGATTCCATAGATGGTTTGCCTAGATCAAAGAAAGGCAACACCAGTATTTGGGTTGTAGTAGATAGACTTACTAAGAGCGCTCATTTTATTCCAGTTAAGAGCAAGAGGACAACAACATGGTTGGCAGCAGTTTATGTTCGTGAGATAGTCCGTCTTCATGGAGTACCTTCCAATATCATAAGTGATCGTGACCATATTTTAACCAGTGAATTTTGGAGGAGCTTGCAAGAAGCATTAGGTACACAGTTGTGTTTGAGCACCGCTTATCACCCACAGACCGATGGACAAACGGAAAGGGTAAAAAGAGTTCTTGAGGATCATTTAAGGCTGTGTATTCTAGACTTCGGAGGGACTTGGGAAGAGCATCTTCTTTTAGTAGAGTTTGCCTACAACAACAGTTATCAAGCTAGCATTGGCATGGCACCCTTCGAAGCATTGTACGAATGACCGTGTAGATCCCCAACTTGTTGGTGGGAATCTACAGAAAGGCTATTACTTGGACCAGATATGGTTAGAGAAACATCCGAGAAGATTGATCTTATTAGGCGGCGAATGAAGACCGCTCAAGATAGGTAGAAATCCTACGCATACAAGAGGAGGACTGACATTGAATTTGAGGTGGGAGGCATGGTTTTCATTAAGGTGTCACCTTTGAGGAATGTGGTTCGCATTGGATCTGTAGGGAAATTGGCACCAAGATTTATAGGGCCATTTCCCATAACAGAAAGGATTGGCCAAATGACCTATAGAATAAAACTACCAAAGAGGTTATCTGGTGTTTGTGATGTTTTCCATGTTTCTCATTTGCGGAAGTGCTTGCATGATAGCGCGGAAGTAGTTGAACCGAGTATATTGGAGGAAGTAGAGGTGGAACGGGAGGCAACAGTTAGACGAGTTCCTACCCGTATTCTTGGATCATGAGTTAAGAAGCTACGTAATAGAGAAGTTAAGTTGATGAAGGTTCAATGAGGAGATAACCCAGAGGATGCGACTTGGGAGACCGAAGACAAGATTCGTGTTTCGTACCCTTTTCTCTTCGAGGGTATGTTCTTAACTTCCTTTCCAAAGCTTTTATTTATACTTGTTTCTATCATTTAATGTATATCCTATCGATCGAATCTTCGACCTTTAGTTAGGAAACCCATGGATGTAAATATGTGTTTGAGACATGTTATGTTTGATGGATGCAAGTGAATGCAAGTGTTTTCTAGTGGTTGCTCGTGGATGCATATACATACACATCAAGCACTAGATCGGCTCAATCACTCTCATACTGCATGTGGATGTGTGTGCATTTTTTTTAATAGATGAAAATGGATGTATCATCATATGGATGTTACACTTGGACAGATGATTGTGCACACATATATAACTTACAAATTATAATAGGATTATTTGCATACATGTTGGATTCATGGCACTAACATATTTGCATTAAGGAGGTCGACTGAATCAGTGGACCGCTTGATCTTCGCATTAGTATTGGGACATATACACACACCTTTGCATATGTTCATATAAGCATTAGAAGTCTTTAAGGACAATGGATGTCTGTGATTGGTGGATGAGTAGATGGGTGATGGATGGTAGTATATACATTCTTCTTAACTTGGAGATTTTGGGGACGAAATCCTATTATTAGGGGAGAATGTAACACCCTGTAATTTTAACAACAATAAATAAGACAAATTAAAGGATAATTAATTTAATATTCAGAGTTAAGGGAAATGGACTGCGCCATTGCGTTTGTACCGGAATTCTAGTCAAAATAGACACCTGGTCTGCGTAAAACGAACACCATATGAAGAAGGTTTGAAGTTTGTATACGCGCAAGAAGAATATATATATATATTAGGTTCAGAAATTGAAAATTGCGTAGAAATGAGGAGGCAAGAATTTTCACGATCAGAGGTGTCGACTCCGTAAGGGGGGTGTTGTCCTCTGGGTCGACCCCTCAAAGGGGTGTCGACCCATGGGCTGATCCCATAAGGGGGGTCGACCCCCTGCGGTAGATGAGGCAGATTAGGGTTTTGGGTTCGGCTATAAATATAGCCTCAATTCTCATGTTTTTGCACACCAAAAATAATGGAGAACTAGATGTTGCCTCTGCTCAGATCAAATCAAGTCTTTTCTTCTTCTTCAATCAAGTTACTCAAGCTTAAAGATCTGTGATTCAACGCTAGCAATCCCTTCTCTATTTTTCTAGATCCAAACACCGTGAGTTTAAGTTACTTTTAGATCTAAATAATTAAAAAGTTAATCTTGACATGACTATAACTTGGATATATGCCAGTAACTACTTGAATCATATCAGATCTATTATAACTTGTGTATCTATGATATCCTGACATGATTATGAAATAGATCTAAACCTATACCTATTTATCATATCAGATCTGCCTTTGATTGTAGATCTAATTCACTGTTTAGATAACCTTATACCTGTTCTGCTATGTTTATGGCTAAATCATATCTATTGTTAGTTGGACATCTAAATCATTGTTTATATCACATCATGATCATTGTTTATATCACATCATGCCTATCCCTATTGTGTTAGAATCAGTTTTATTATCATATGTTCATTAGATCTGTTCCCATAAGCCCACCATGTCACTATACCACTATATGTTTTATGTCGTTTATGCCATTATATGTCCATCATGTTAGTATGATCATCTCTGTTCTATTCCCTCTATCTTTTCCCTTTTATTTTTATATAGCCAGGTTACCTTCGAGCCTAGGCATGCCGCTGAAATATGCGAATACGTTAGATTGGGAAGGAGGGAAAATGTTGAATTGGGGGCATAACTTGTAATTGGGAATTTGGGCATAACTTGAATAAAGTGTAATTATATTAAATTGGGGCATATGGTTCGTTATGAACATAACTTGGGAAAAGGGCCATGAAAACCTATAACGACATAGGTAAAATTTGGTTAATAATGGAAATGCCTAGGATTACATTAATTAGAAACTGTAACCGCGCTTAGACACGAGGTTAGATTACACTTGTGGTGGAAGTCTACCAGGAACCGCCCGGGATATCCAGCGACCACAAGTGGTGAATCTAATGTGAGGGGTCTAGGTACACAATGTGACGTCTCGCCCCGGACCAGCCGAAATTTCCTCCAAAATGCGCTGTACCGATGTCCAACTAGCACAGGACGGTCATCAAAGGAAAAGAAACAAGACGATGAATCATCAAAGAACCTATAGCATATCTCACAACGCATGGAATAAAATATAATAATAACATAATCTTGGCATAAAACAGGCGAGACGGTGCATAAGCTGAAAACTAAACCATCACAGCAGCGGAAATCCAAAATACAGCTTATGTTCAAGACCATCATTATTACAACTTCGAAATACTGTCTCTAAAGCAAAATATAATGGTACACTACTAATGCCCAAATCAGTGACCATCAATACACAGGGAGAATATGTAAATAGTACATGGAAGCCTCCTACTCATCTCCGGATAGCTACTTATGCATCACCACCTAACTTATCTCTAGTCTGCTCGTTTAGGAGCACCCAGAGTAATAAGAAGATACATGAAACACTGGGTCAGACAAAAGTCTAGTATGAGCGATAGCATCAAAATAAAACAATAACAGGTATAAATGATCATACCTGAATCGGGACCTGCAACCAAAGAATTAGCACAACAAGATGTACAGTACTCTAAGGTAACACTAGCATAAAGTGTAAAGGTAATGTGGGAGTGTGCATGTCATGGTGATAACAAACAATCAATCATAGCAATCATCCTCACATCTCTCACTCATTGCGTCAAGCATACGATATCCACCACTTTGATCACCTAATACTTTGTTGTGACCACTTTGCCCTTGGGCGTCATAATAACCCCATTGCACTGATCCACGGCCACTAATCCTTTGTCGTGTCCACTTTTCCCCTTTGGAGTCATAAGACTCCACTGCACTGGCTCATAGCCATGCTACGATCACTTTACCCCTTTGGAGTAATGGTTACTCCACTGCACTAATCCATAGACTAACATCCGTCTCTCAGTGGTGAATCAACGTTATGGACATCGATAACCCCTTTGCACACGTCCTGCAGCAAAGTCCAACTCACGAAGTTAACTCGTTGGTTCCCATCTGGATCCTGAGTTCTAACCTCCTATTTGGACTAACTTTGCATCTCGGGTTTTGGTCTTCATCTTAGTTCGATCTCCACTCGGTTCGTGAGTCATGAAGCAGGCGTTTCGGTTCGTAGCACCCTCTCCAGATCGGTTTGGGTCATGGTGCCTCACTGGGTTCGGATCGGCCTTCGTCGGTTCGAGTTGGAGCTTCAGTTCGTGGTGCATAGTTCTCTTGGTTGGTTCAGACATCACAATTCGTGACAGTCCACTCATGGTGCTTTGGTTTGGTTCGTGAGTGCTCCATGGTCTTGGTCGGTTCGTGGCTTCCTACTCGTGACACTCTAGTTCGGTTTGGAGCAACAAGTCGGTTCGTGCTTCCTCCACCGGGTCGGGGTGCTTCGGATCGTGGTGTTTGGACCAAGCTGGTTCGTGGTCCTCACCCTGGCGGCTCGTGGTGATGTTCCCCTGGCATCAACTCGTGATGGCTTTCGGTTCGTGATGGCTTGTGGCCACTGGCTACGAGTGGGGTATCACGATCGGGTCGGGCGTACTTCGGTTCAGAGCTTTGGTTCATGATACATGCTTCAAGAGTGGGAATCTGACCAATCTCCTGCACCTTTCCAGCAAGCAATTTTACGCCATACGACGACATTTTTGACCATTCTAATTTTTCTAAGCAATCATAAAACATTCCAAATAGTAATGGCAACATGTATAATCAACCATAAACACCAAAACAACCATGTAACATGTTAATATGGATCAAACATACCCAAAACCCATGTTTTCCCCTTAATCCCCTTAACCATGATTTAACTATAGGATTAGCAAAATATGTCCAAATTAACCCAAATTACTAATAGAAGCATAAAATAATATTTCAGGATTTTTACATATTTTTCCAGATTTTTATGAGTCATAATTTCACTAATTATCACTAATCACCCCTAATTAGTCGCAAATTACTGAATAAAAGGTGCTAATCACTCACCTTAGCCACAAATAAAATCTTAGATCTGAAACTCTACTATTATGGGTCGAATTCCAATGTATAGCAGCAGCTCCAACTCTGATTTGATGCTAATCCGCCTTGATTTGACGTAGTTTTTCTTAATTGGTGATTAGAAAGTGATTTGGGAGTGATTTAGAAGGTGGAGGTCATTGCTAGGGTTAGAGGAAGGTAAGTGGCGACTAGAAAACTGAAATGAGATGGTTTCCTAACTGGTTTCAGCCTCCCCATAACCCTAATCCCGAAATGGGTTATGGGCCCATCCACTAATTACCCTATTAAGCCCGCTTAAGCAATTTTTCACCTTCCAAACCTTATTTCAGCCATATCTCCAAAACAGTAAGTCCGTTTGAAAAATGTGACCACTCTACAGAAAGGTAAACCATTATTTGAAACCAATGGAAGTGGTTTCAGGTCAAAACTCCTTACCAATCAGAAGTTATAGGCGAAACAAGATTCTCGAGGGACAAAACGGTCATTTAAAAATCGACAAAAATCATGAACATGGGAAATGACCCCAATAGTCGTTTCCCAAAGTTACACGACTATACGATTTCGTATGAAAATAAAATAAATATACTACGATCCTCCGATACGTAAAATGCGGGTCGTTACACTCTCCCCTCCTTAAGAAATTTCGCCCCTGAAATTCCTTAACTAAGAAACAACAATGGGTCCCGCATGCCTATCACTCATTTGCAACAATCAAACATACATAGCAATATAACAAGCCTATCCTAGCATGCGGTTTACTAACAAGGGGATAACTAAATGGTCATTAAAATCTTACCAGGCAAAGAGTTCTGAATACGTCTTCCTTATGCTCTCCTCTGTTTCCCAAGTACAGTCATTCTCATTCTCGCCCCACTGGACCTTGACTAGTTCCACCGTCTTCCTTCGAAGTTGCTTCGTATCATACTCGACAATACGAATCGGCCTGCGGTTTCCAACCGTCTTGGGTTCTACTTCAACATCATCCAACTGATCTGGTGAAATAGTCATACTAGGGTCGTGTTGACGAGTAAAATTGTCACATGCCAACACCCAATGTTTATGAGTGAACAATTATCAGAATAAGCAGTAAATAATGTAAATGCAGGGAGACACAACTTTTATAGTGGTTTGGCAATGCCTACGTCCACTTTATAACTCTCATTCATCATATCTTTGATCGATTACAAGATTGTACAAGTTCAGACAATAGCTAAGTACAAAGAGTTACAATATAATAACAAAATACATGTTATTTCAACGCTTTGACTAAATTGCCCTTCTTCTTCTTCCTTGGGATGAGTTGACTTGGTCAACTATGACCAAGGTAAGCTTTAATGTCCAAGAGGTCTAGAGGTGAGGAAGCAAGGCTTGCTAGTCTTCAAGTGTTGAAGGAAAACATGCATGTCATGTTTTAATTATTTATCTCCTCTCCCATGGCCATGGTGAAGGTGTTGGAGGCCATTAATGAGTGTTTTGAGCTCTCTAGATCTCAAAATTCCAAGGGAGAAGGATCCATTTGAAGGCCAAGGCTTGGGGTATTTATAGGAAGGAGGTTAGGTAGGAGTAGGTGAGAAGTGGGGCCCACAACAGCAATTTTCGCACCTTAACAAGGCTATATGCAGGAATTTCATACCTCCCCCGGAGGTGTGGATTTCACATCTCGTAGGTGCGAAATTTCGTACACCTCGGAGGTACGAAATTTCGCACCTCGTATGTGCGAAATTTTGCACCTCGAGGGTACGCAATTCCATACCTCGAGGGTGCGAAATTTTGCACCTCTCAGGTGCGAAATTTCGCACCTCGAGGGTGTGGAATTTCGCACCTCGAGGACACGAAATTTCGCACCTAGAGGGTGCAAAATTTCGCACCTCGACGGTACGAAATTTCGCACCTCGAGGGTGTGGAATTTCGTACCTCTCAGGGGTACGAAAATCCCGTTTGAGAGGCGCGAGGTCTGTCCGTGTGTTTTGGGGGCTTGAAATCTTGGTCGGTGCGTCTGAGGATGTCGAGGCCTTGGTTCGGGAATGTTTTTAGAGGAGCGGCGTGGTTCGCTGAAGTTGCTGGCTAAATCTTGACTTTGAGTTGATCTGGTAATTCTGGGCAACACACTTTTTGGCGGAAATTGGATGAATCGGGCGGTGCCCATAGTTTTGACCTAACCGGCTAGGTTGATCGCCGCCGGGACTGTGGGGCCCCGGACCCCCAGCGGCGCTGCGTCCGGACCCGCAGGACGGCACGCCTTCGGCTCAGAGCACGGCTCGCCTTCGGCTCGGATGACGACTTGACTAAGAGTCCATTGGGCCCGACAGGGGCCATCTGATAGAGGCTTTGGGTTTCCATGTGTTTGCGACGCAACTTCGACCCAACTGCTTTGTGCTTTTGACGCTTGAGCGCGTCGCTCACTGAATACCTAACGTGTGACTGCTTTGACAAAAAGGCATGTCAACAGGTCGTGCATAAACTTCCTTAACTGGGAAACAAGAAATACGTTGTGAACTCCCGCCATCTTGCCAGGTAATCCAACCTTATATGCTAAATTCCCAATTTGCTCGAGAACTGGAAATGGACCAACAAAACTTGGTGCCAATTTACCTTTCCTACCAAATCTAATCACACTCCTTAACGGAGAAATCTTGACGAACACTAGGTCTCCAACAGAGAACTTCAAATCTCTTCGCCTTTTATCAGCATAACCATTCGGCCTACCTTGGGTAGCTTTCTTTTGCCATTGAATGAACTTATTCTTGTCTGAAGTTTCTCTTATTACATCCGACCCAAGCACAAACTTCTCACCCGTTTCCAACCAACATGATGATGAGTTGCACGGTCTTCCGTACAAAGCTTCAAATGGAGCCATACCAATACTGGACTGGTAACTATTATTATATGCGAACTCAACCAAATGCAAATGGTCATCCCATGATCCTCCAAAATCCAATATGCAAGCTCTCAAAAGATCTTCTAATACACGATTCACCCTCTCTGTTTGACCATCGGTCTGAGGATGGTACGCGGTACTGAGATGTAATTCTGATCCTAAAGCCTCTTGTAAGCTCTTCCAAAACCCACTAGTAAATAATGGATCTCGGTCACTCACTATAACTTTTGGTACTCCATGAAATCTCACTACCCACTTCATATACAGTTCTGCTAACTTAGCTGCCATTCTATCCGACTTGACGGGTATAAACCTTGCACTCTTGGTAAATCGATCGACAATCACCCAAATATTATAATGACCTGATCTAGTTCTTGGTAAACCGTCAACGAAATCCATCGAGACTTGTTCCCATTTCCATTCGGGAATTTCCAATGGTTGTAACAAACCATTAGGCTTCTTTTTCTCGGCTTTAACTAGCTGGAAATTCATGCACTTGGATATAAACTTCCCAACGTCTCTTTTCATCCCTTCCTAGTAGTAGGCCTGCTTTATGTCTCGATACATTTTGTTACCACTGGGATGCATAGTCAGTTTTGAGTGATGACATTCTCTAAGCACTTCATCTCTAAATCCATTGACATTGGGTACAACTAGTCTCCCATTCTTTCGAAGTCATTTTTTTCGGTCAAGTCCATATTCTTTCATTTCCTCACCATCGACACTCATCTCCACCTTGGAGATGATTTCTAATAGGTTAGGATCGTCCCTCTGACTGGAACCAATCCGCTCAATCAAAGTCGGTCTGATCGTCAAACTTGCTAACATCTCTAGATCCAATTCACACCTAGGTCTGAAATCATATCCTGTGATATACTCCAGTTGCTTCCATTCAAGAAACATAGCCCCTATACTGGCATGTCTCCTGCTCAATGCATCAGCTACCGCATTTCCCTTTCCTGGTGTGTATGCGATATCAAAATCATATGAAGCCAAGAAGTCTAACCATCTCTGCTGACGAAGATTTAAATCCTTCTAAGAGAAAAGATACTTTAATGACTTATGATCGGTAAACAACTCGAATCTTTATCCCAAGAGATAATGTCTCCACATCTCAATGCGAACACGATCGCGGCTAATTCCAAATCATGGGTAGGATATTTTTTCTCGTGTGGTTTCAGTTGTTGACTTGCATAAGCTACAACCCTACCTCCTTGCATCAGTACAACACCTAGTTCGGTACCACAGGCATCCGTGAATACAGTCATCTCTTCGTTCCCCTTAGGAATGACTAACGTTGGTGCGCACGTTAACTTTTCCTTTAGGCTCTTAAATGCATTCTCACTCCATTCGTCCCAAACAAAAGCTTGATTCTTCTTGGTCAACTAAGTTAACGGTGCCGCTATCTTGGAGAAGTCTTGAATAAACTTACGATAATATCCAGCTAACCCCAAGAAACTTCTTACATCTGTTGCATTTTTAGGCATAGACCAATCCTGTACCGTAGCCACCTTCGTACGGTCCACGACAATACAATTTACTGAAACAACATGGCCCAAGAACCTCACTTCTCGCCTCCAGAAGTGACACTTAGAAAATTTCACTTTCAATTGGTGTCTCCTCAATACCTCCATCATTGTCCTCAAATGTTCCTTGTGTTCTTCCTCTGTCCTCGAGTAAACCAAGATATCGTCCACGAATACAAGAACAAACTTATTCAACTGATCCCTGAATACCTTATTCATAAGATCCACAAAATATGCTGGTGCATTGGTCAACCCGAATGGCATGACCAACCACTCAAAGAATCCAGACGGCGTCCGAAATATCGTTTTAGGAATACTCTCAGCTGCAACTCGAAGCTGATGAAAACTTGTCGTGAGATCTAACTGGGAGAATACTCTTGCTCCACTCAACTGATCAAACAAATCGTCTATCCGTGGAAGAGAATACTTATTCTTCCTCGTCGCTTATTCAACTTGCGATAGTCTACACACAATCGAAGGGAACCATCTGCTTTAGTAGCAAACACCACTAGTGCGCCCCACTCGGAAACACTTCTTCAGATAAAACCCTTCTTCAAAAGATCACTTACTTGCACCCCGAGATCTCGCTGCTCCCTTGGTGCCATACGACGAAGTGGCATCACTATAGGCTTGGCATCTTTCACTAAATCAATATGAAACTCGATCTCTCGATGTGGTGGAAGTCCGGTCACTTCCCCGAAGACATCCGGATACTCACCAGCAATAGGCACATCTGACAACTCATCATGCGGGATGTCGAGGGAATTTAGAAAACTACCCATCATCTCATCACTAGGTAGGTTACCAAGCAGTACCCTCCGCCCATCATCTGCTCTAATGGTCACCGAAGACCCCTCACAATCTACCACCAGCCCATACCTTTGGAGCCAATTGACTCCCAAAATAATGCCAAACCCAGTAAAGCCCAAAACAAACAAACACACATCCATGACTCGATAAGACCAAATTACGACAAATCATACCCAGGTTAGTCGAACCACCAATCGGGTTCGTCACTACTAAAGATCTATCGACTATCTCGGGTTCCAATCCCAACCTATCTACCAGGTCACTAGATATGAAGGAACGGGAAGCACCGGTATCAAACAATACTCGAACAGGACCATCATAAATAGAAAGAAAACCTTGAATAACGACATTCTTCCCTTTCTCCGCCGCAGTTGGGGCATTCGACGAAGAAGGAAAAACATTGATAGCAAATGCTTTCACAATCTGCTTCTCTTTAGGAGATTGTGGACATTTATCCTTAAGATGTCCCACTTGGCAATAGTCGAAGCATTTCCTGTCCACTGGCTTGGCTCTACAATCTTTAGCATAGTGACCCTTCTTGCTACAGCTATAGCACTCTACGTCTTTTCTGTCTTTGTTTTTCTGACAATCCTTGGTCTGGTTCTGCTTCCTCTTATTCTGAGAATTATTCTTGCCTCCGCCGCTTGCCTGCGGCTTTAGCCCCTATGCGGATGTAACAGCAACCTCATTCTTGGGCTTAGGATAAAGACTCTCTGATCTCAATGCTTTCCCAACAATCGATTCAAAAGTCTCATCAATATGGTTTATAAGCCTTTTCCCCCAGTACTGATCTAAGCCTGTTATGAACTTCTCATTCTTCTTCTCGGGAGTATCGATAAGGGATAGTCCATATTTCGATAAGGTATCGAATTCAGCAATGTACTCCGAGACTTCCCTACTATTCTGCTTAAACTCTAAAAATCTCCTAAACAATTCTGATTTTTGAGCAGCTGGGACAAACTTGTCACTGAATCGGGCCTTAAACTGATTTCATGTAACTTGATCCTCATGAGTAGCTGCCTTAATAGCATTCCACCAATTCATTGCCCGTCCTTGTAGTTGACGGGATGCTAGCTTTCTCTTCATTGCATTCTCGATTCCCAAATCCTCAAAGATGGCTAACAACTATCTAGCCAATCTTGGACTTCCGTAGCCGATTCCGTTCCGTGGAACGGCTTCCCACCAAAACTAGTGTAATCGTTGCAAAGCTTGGCGAAATCGGCCCTAGGCGCTTGCACCGCTGCACCACCACCATTAGCAGCATTAGGAGCTACTCCCTGAACATCCCTAAGCATCTCTCGCATGAAGGTAGTAAACATTGTCCTAATATCAGCGGCATTCCTATTATCGGCTCCTGAACCTGTAATCCTTGTGTATCGGCTCATCATTCAATTTGTAAAGAGACAACGATTAACCATCTTCTTAGTGGTACCAGTGTAGTGCGACTTCATCCTTAGATATACTAATAGTATATATATAGCTTTTGAAAACCAAAATATCACAAATATGCACTCTCATATACGTATACTATCTCTCCCTGATGTCTTCCCCTAGGTTAACTATGCAACCTAGAGCTCTGATACCAAGTGTGACGGCCCTCCCCGAACCAGCTGACATTTCCTCCGAAATGCGTTGTACCGATGTCCAACTAGCACGGGACGGTCGTCAAAGGAAAAGAAACAAGATGATGAATAATCAAAGAACCTGTAGTATATCTCATAGCGCATGGATTTAAATATAATAATAACATAATCTTGACATAAAACTGGCGAGATAGTGCATAAGCCGAAAACCAAACCATTATAGCAGCGGAAATCCAAAATACAGATTATGTTCAAGACCATCATTATTACAACTTCGAAATACCGTCTCTAAAGAAAAATAGAAAGGTGCACTACTAATGCCCAAAGCAGTAACCATCAACACAAAGGGACAATATATAAATAGTACGTGGAAGCCTCCTTCTCGTCTCCGGACAGCTACTCACGCATCACCACCTAACATGTCTCTAGTCTGCTTGTTTAGGAGCACCCAGAGTAATAAGAAGAGACATAAAACTCTAGGTGAGACAAAAGTTTGGTATGAGCGATAGCATCAAAACAAAACAACAACAGGTATAAATGATCATACCTGAACCTAGACCTGCAACCAAAGAGTTAGCACAAAAAGATGTACATGTCATGGTGATAGCAAACAATCGATCATAGCAATCATCCTCATATCTCTCACTCAGTGCGTAAAGCATTCGATATCCACCACTTTGATCACCCAATACTTTGTTGTGATCACTTTGATCCACAGCAACTAATCCTTTGCTATGTCCACTTTTCCCCTTTGGAGTCATAACGACTCCACTACACTAGCTCATAGCCATGCTACGATCACTTTGCCCCTTTCGAGTAATGGTTACTCCACTGCACTGATCCATAGCCTAACATTCGTCTCTCTGTGGTGAATCAACGTTATGGACATCGATAACCCCTTTGCACACGTCCCGCAGCAAAGTCCAACTCACGAAGTTAACTCGTTGGTTCCCATCTGGATCCTGAGTACTAACCTCTTATTTGGACTACCTTTGCATCTCGGGTTTTGGTCTTCATCTTGTTTCGATCTCCACCCGGTTCGTGAGTCATGAAGCAGGCGGTTCGGTTCGTAGCACCCTCTCCAGATCGGTTCGAGTCATGGTGCCTCACTAGGTTCGGATCGACGTTCCTCGGTTGAGTTGGAACTTCGGTTCGTGGTGCATATTTCTCTGGGTCGGTTCGGACATCACAGTTCGTGACAGTCCACTCATGGTGCTTCAGTTCGGTTCGTGAGTGCTCCATGGTCCTGGAAGGTTCATGGCTTCCTGCTCGTAACATTCTAGTTCGGTTCGGAGCAACAAGTCGGTTCGTGCTTCCTCCACCGGGTCGGGGTGCTTCGGATCGTGGTGTTTGGACAAAGTCGGTTCGTGGTCCCCACCCTGGTGGCTCGTGGTGATGCTCCCTTGGCATCGGCTCGTGATGGCTTCCGGTTTGTGAAGGCTTGTGGCCATCGGGTCGGTTCGTGGTCACTGGCCACGAGTAGGGTGTCACGATCGGGTCGGGGGTACTTCAGTTCAGAGCCCAGGTTCATGATACATGCTTCACAAGTGGGAATCTGACCAATCTCCTACAGCTTTCCAGCAAGCAATTTTACGCCATACGACGGCGTTTTTGACCATTCTAATTTTTCTAAGCAATCACAAAACATTCCAAACAGTAATAGCAACATGTATAATCAACCATAAATACGAAAACAACCATGTAACATGTTAATATGGGCCAAACATACCCAAAACCCATGTTCTCCCCTTAATCCTCTTAACCATGATTTAACTATAGGATTAACAAAATATGTCCAAATTAACCCAAATTTATAACAAAGACATAAAATAGTATTTCAGAATTTTTACATATTTTTTCATATTTTTCTGAGTCATAATTTCGCTAATTATCACTAATCACCTCTAATTAGCCGTAATTAGTGAATAAAAGATGCTAATCACTCACCTTAGCCACAAATAAAATCTTAGATCTGAAACTCTACTGTTATGGGTCGAATTCCAATGTATAGCAGCAACTCCAACTCTAATATGATGCTAATCCGCCTTGATTTGACATAGTTTTGCTTAATTGGTGATTAGAAGGTGATTTGGGAGTGATTTAGAAGGTGGAGGCCATTGCTAGGGTTAGAGGAAGGTAAGTGGCGGCTAGAAAACAAAAATGAGATGGTTTCCAAACTAGTTTCAGCCTCTCCATAACGCTAATCCTGAAATGGGTTATGGGACCATCCACTAATAACACTATTAAGCCCGCTTAAGCAGTTTTTCACCTTCCAAACCCTATTTCAGCCATATCTCCCAAGCGATAAGTCCGTTTGACAAATGTGACCACTCTACGGAAAGGTAAACCATCATCTGAATCCAATGGAAGTGGTTTCAGATCAAAACTCCTTACCAATCAAACGTTATAGGTGAAACAAGATTCGCCAAGGGCAAAACGGTCATTTAAAAATCGGCAAAAATCATGAACATGAGAAATGACCCCAATAGTCGTTTCCCAAAGTTACACGACTACACGATTTCGTATAGAAATAAAATAAATATTCTACGATCCTCCAATACTAGAATGCGGGTCGTTACACACAAACACGAGATGTGCTAAGACACGAGGTTAAGCCCGACTTGTGGAAGAAGTCTGCCCGGAATTGACCGGCATATCCAGCATCCACAAGTGGTAGGCTTAATGTGGGAGGTCTAACACATTATAACCATAAATGAATATGGCAATAAATTTGACTACTTAACCTAGTTAAATCCATAGGGATTGTATGAACATGTTAATTTGAACAGGGGTTAAGTAAACTTGTTTGAAACAATGGGTGGGTTAAGTATATCTGGGGCTGTGGGTAATATTTATATATAGGCCCACATAGTTATGCAATCTTTTACTCTGGTATGGAATAACCTGTGTAAAACCTAGTGGGGATGCAAGCGTAGGGGGAAGCTTGTATCATCTAGTGTAGGGGACCCGTTTCAGTCAGTAACCCATATATAGATATCAAAGGAGTACTCCGAACTAGGTCGGAGTCGGGGCACGCTTGTTGGGCTGATTGTAAGAGATCCAAACGTGGGAGACGATGTGGGCGGCGCAGACCGACCGGGTCATGTGCGTGCATGGTCCGGACAGAGGAGGATATGACGCTGTGACACTTGTAGATATAGTTGTGCACATCCTGAAAACGAAGGGTTGCTACTTTAGGGAGTGATACACCTTACTGTGGGACCAGCAAAGGGTATCTACGGAGTAGGGAGCCGATCGATTAGGGTAGTAATTAGGGTACATTTAGACTCCGGTATGTTGGGAGCCCGTTAATACCCTTAGGGGTGACTCCGGTATGTTGAGCTGCCTGTTGATTCTATGGGGTGAAAACCTCTCACTGGAAGTACACCTAAGTCTACCATCTTATGCTTGTTGGGGATCATCTTGTTAAGACACTATTATTGGTGCAGAGGAATCATTAGGGAAGCGTATACACTCTATCATGTTTATCCTGTTTACATTGTCATACCTGCCTTTTCACTACAAGAAAACGTTGTTTTCTTGGCATAACGATACAACGTTTTTTTATTCCTTGCCGTCAGAACAAAAAATTAGGTGGTAAACCTTGAAACCTAAAGCCGTGGACGCGGTGAAATTTTAGGCTTTTTCCTTCCCCCTGTTTCTATTTCCTTCCGCAGAAAAAAAAAACTTTCCCAAATCGTAAATTCTGCTCCAAATTAAATTACAAATCTTTAGCAAATCTTCCTCCAAGTAAAAGAAACTTCACCAAGTCTAATTACAAATGAATTTTCGTCCTCCAAAATGAATTTTCGTCCCCCAATAACCTTCATCGCTATTCAGTTATCTTTGTGCAGTGAAACCAGTTGCTCTCCTATATATCTGTTGCGGTCTTCATAGAAGATGAAAATCGGCAGTTAGTGGAAGCAAATCGGCAGCTAGTGGAAGAATCTCCGTTACAATCAGTGGAAGAACCTCCGTTGCAGTTTCCAGTAATCCTTGTTCCGCTGAAACCGGTAGGCTCGTCAGTGGAGGAAAATCAGTAGTCGTCATTGCCAGCAGGTAGTACCTTCGCTCTCGTAGTCTCAGCTAAGCTGCAGCCTTGCTTATAATTGATTAGCCAATTTTTTTCCTTCTATATCAATTTTTATTGTAGCATTCATTTTTCTGAAAAATGGTTAGCTATAGTTTCTTGCAATATTGAACTAGTTTTAATTGAGAAAAGTAGCAAAATTAAAATAAAGCTATACAAGTAAAGTTTACCTAGCAATTTTGAATTATTTTTTTTCATGTTTTGAAATAAACAATATTCAGTTTAAGTAGCTTGGGAAAAAATAGAACTATTCAAGTAAAGTTAATTCTTTTGATAATAATTAGGAAAAATAAAGAAATTTGAAAAGTATATTTACTACTGTTCCATAACTGAGCTAAAAACAGTCTGCCTACACCGAAAAATTCATACTTATGTTAATGGTTTGTTCAGTGATTAACTTGATGTTTTTGTCTGGATTGTTGTTTATGAAAAGTATATAGGAAGCCATTCACAATGCAGGTATTTTTGTTTATGTGTAGTCACATGTAATAGTTTTGCCTATGTACTAAAATTGTTTTGTGTCAATTTGTTAGACCAAGACATATAAAAAATTTGCATCCATTTTTTCTCTCAACATATTGGTTACACGATATAGAAATTGAATATAAGATTTACTTTTTCTCCATGTATTTTATTCAAATTAAGTCTTAACAGATTTTTCTACACAAACGAGTAATCATTTCAAATTTCTTAACTGATTCTAGATTTTAACTATTTAAAATGCAAAATTATTTTATCATTCATCTTTTTGTTGTTCGTATCATGTAGAAGAATCATTCTTCATACAGAAATGAAAAAAATTGAATATAAAACATAAGTAAATAGTTGGTTAGAAGCTTTCATGCTTCTAAAGTTGGTATAGGAGATACTATTTTACGTATAACGAATAATACAGTATAATTATACATGAAAAATTGATCCATAGTTTCAGTGTTTGCTAAAGTACCAAATTAAAATATTTTGCTATAACAACACAATAGAGAATAAAATTTCTAACTAGAAATAAAAAAAATTCAATTTATTATCCTGATCAATGTTTTTGTTATCCTTTAGAGTTTGTATCATATCCGTATAATTGAGTGACATACATTGGATGTGTTATGTGAGATTCATTTATAAATGAAATCAATTAAAACCTGGCGCAAGGTGTTTTTTCCCCTATTTTTATTCAGTTTTTAATGGAACTATTCAATTATTGCCTAAAAACACACTAGCTTGCAAGATGTACTATTAAGTTATAGATCTTGTATAGACTGAAATACAAAAAGATAAAAAGAAGTTATATAGACATTGGTAAAAAGAAGTTATGGATTTTGTCTAGCTCGCAAGGTGTACCAAATAGTACAGTAGATTTCGTTGTTGGATTATTAATAACAAATTTGGTTCATGTGTAACATCGAGCATGACTTCAGTTAAGGAATAAACAAACAGTTCACATGCAAATCTAAATTTCTTACATGTAATGTTCCATACGTTAATGAGAACAAGGTAATATCATTTAGCAATTTCATCAATTTATGTATTATCATATATTAAGATTTAAGAATTTTCATGGTTAAATATTGACTTGAAGGCCTAGTTGTATTTCTCCATGGTAGAAAGGGCCTCATAAATATGTACAATAATTTTCTTATCTCAAATATTTACACTAAAAAGGGCCGTTATGTTGGTAAAGTAGATGAGATGTGGTAGGTGGCAGGTTTGAAGGTTAGATTTGGATTTTTGTTTGTGAGGAGTTATACAAGCTGCTTGTAATAGAGAAGCGCACATGTACGTGTAAAACAATTTTATTGCCTTGCATCGATTTTGGCTTTTTCGCCATTTTATGACTTCTCCTGTCACATAAGTCAAAGTACTAAAAAACAAAGCAGAGTTTAAAGGGATGCACAGTTCTCATTTAAGGTATAATCTCAATTAACATTGTACCATTAATCTCTTGTATGCATATAAGTTAGTATTTTGCATGTAAAATGCATGTTTTCAGAGGATATCAACTGGGTTTTAAAAATTTATGTACTATGTTCAAACTAATAAGTTCACATTTTACCATTGTTTTCTGTTTTAAATTTCAATGACATTCTACCGAGTTTTGCTTTATTTTCTGAAGGGATGCTGCTAAATTTTGCTTTCGATTAAGTACCCTATACCCATAATAATTTTAGTTTTGAGTGGAGTACCATCGAAATTTGTCATCTCTTATCCAGAAGTGGAGTCTTTTTAACGATGCCCAAAATATATATTTTATTAATAGAATGCGTACTACATAACAATTTAATTTTGTATGAAAATGCTCACAAACTTTGACCACTCACATTCTAAAATTGTAGTGTCAACAATATTTTTTTATCTCAAATATTAACACTAAAAAGGGCCGTTAGTCGCAATTTTTGTGTAATTCATTTTAGTACTTTTAATGTAAATATTTGCATTAACATCTATGAAATTTCAAAAAAAGAAATTTTATTTTTTAAGTTCCATTCTTTATTAGAATAGTCTACATTTGAGAAATAAAGAAATTTCTGAATCATAGGCTGTGATTATTTTGCGGTAGCAACTAATACCATGTCAGGCACGGTGTGTCTGCAAAGGAAATATTATTAAGTAATCAAGGTGAAAATCGAGTTTTTCTATGAGTACTAAACATACTTCAACTATGCACTGTAGTGGACATTTTCTAACATTGAGATTATTTTCCATGTTCAATTTTTAACACTTGCTCATATTTATGTGTTAACACTTATGTTAATCCATTTACTGTTTATTTTGTATATGGAAATATCAACTACGATAACAAATTCCTATTATCATATTTAGGAAACCATACATTCGTCAAAAATTACAGGAATTTTAGCATTCATGTTAACAAATTACAAGCTTACCATGAATACCTAAGGATCACTTAATAGGACAAGTCATTAATGCACAATATCTCATTTTATCTGACGTTTATTATTTCTTCTTTTCAAATTATTTCCAGTTTAAATTTTAGTTGCACCACATGCATGATTTCTTTCATAATATATGTTTTCAAAAGGTTGTCCTTCCTCTTAATTTCAATTTTGTACAAGGACCTATGATCCATCAACAATAACTAGGGACCTGATAGTATATTTTCTAAGTAATATAAATAACCCTCGTTAAGTAAATGTAGGCGTAAAACCTCAAATTGATGAAGATAAACTCTGTGTAGGCCCAACTCTTCGAGTGAGTGGCTGTTTGAAAATCGAACCGTTTACCATGATTGAAAATATTTAATGTAGGAATATGCAAATAAAAATAATAATCTCCCTAATTGTTTTATTTGCTTTTGATTGTATTTTTGTTTTTTTTATTCCATGACTTTTTTATTTCAGCATTTTACTAGCATTAGGCAACTTAATATGCAGTAAGTACCTTCAAAAAATTGTTAAATTAAGTGCAAGATTCATCCAAAGGAAAATTAACTTTTATAAACTACTCATATAAATTAGACTGACTGGTCAAATGTGAATTATTAATAAACTATTAATAAACAGTAGATTGACTATTTTTTTTAACAAAATGGTAAACATTAGAGGTGGTTGCTTGATTTAGGCTGGTTAGGTGTACGTAAATGGAAAGTAGAAAAAAGCAATGTTAATGACCATTGTGTTGTGAGCAATAGTTTAATGCTGATCTTGATCCTAATGCATTTGAAAATTTCGCAAAGCTTATTGCATCTACAACTAATAAGATAGAGAGAAACTTGGACTTTGAATTTTTTTAGGTGAAATTCATTTTTTTTCTTTTCCTTTTTTGAGTAAACCACAATACTCATACCTCTAGCTTATCCTTAAAGATTCTTATTACTCAAATTTTTTTTTGCACATAGAGCAGGTAAATAAAGGACTAGATAAGGCTGTTTTATCCATGAAGAAAGGTGAAGTAGCGGTAGTTACAATTCCAGCAGAACAAGCTTTTTCTTCAACCGAATCGCAGCAGGACCTAGCCGTGGTTCCTTCGAACTCAGTTTTCACTTATGAGAGTGTGTTGGTATCGTTTGAGAAGGTACTTTCTTATCTGTTGTTAGCTCATTTGTGACTTGGGTATTGTTTTGTAATAGTTGCTTTAAGTTGTTCATGAAAAAGAACCATGGGACATGAATACAACATAAAAAATTGAATTTGTTGGTAGAAATAAGGAAAAGGGGACACCTTGTTCTGACAACAAAAACACACGAGGGCCTTTGTGAGATGTGAGAAGAGTGCTAAGTTCGTGGAACATGATAGCGCATTCAATGAAGAGGAAAAGGAACAGTCCAAGACGTTAAAGGTTATGGTTAACGCCAATAATGTTGCTTGCAAGCTGAATCTTAACGACTACAAACAGATAGTTTATCTTTGCATAAAGGTAAAATTCCGCCTATATTTCATTTGATCTCTCTTGGGCATTTTTGGTATATAACAATATGATACGTGCATGGTAAATGTTGGAGTTGGATAACATAAATGTAAAAGCTCTGTACAGGATCCGCAAGCTTACATAACCTGTCTAACCTTTATTTAACAGAAATGGAGATTAAGAATGCTTTTGAGATCAATCAAGATCTATATAGTAGGGCTAGGAAAATAGTCTTCCTAAGTTAGCACCATTTGGCTTCCCCTGAACATCAGGTACAAATTTTTATACAAATATACATAGAAACTATCTATTAATTCCATGCTTACCCGATTTGATAATCCATGTTTTTTGTTATATGTATTGCTACTAATGTAGACTGGTCTGTTACATATAAATCAAAAACAACTTGTGATTTTACAAGTATAGTAACATAGTTACCTATTGTAAATATCTTATCCCTAGCCAAAATCTGTTTGTTCGCTTTTCAAGCCAGCTGATTAGGCATTTAGTAATCATGGTGGCCTGCTTTTAAATGCACACGCATATCCTTATAAAAATTACATACATGTTTTCATTGTATAATTCATAGAATTTCCTAAACTCACCTTAAATTAATAATTCCGGTGCTTTAAAATGATAAATATGAAGGAAAAAAAAAACCATTTAAACATTGTAAAATGGCATGGGACATACATTAATTGAATGAAACCAATGTCCTCATATGGAATACGTACTAATCTGCAGATATTTATAAAATGATGCTAAGTATTATATTATATTAACTATGATTATATTGTATGTTATATATATATATATATATATATATATATATATATATATAAAAATGTTTGACTTCACTAATGAAATATTTATCATTTTATTTGTGAATATTCCTGTCTACTTGATTAGGTATTATCTTCCTTGAATCGAATTATTAATATTATATGCATTTGTTGCATTATCGAACGATGGCAACTGGGTTACTAAACTGGACTTTGAACTTTGGTTATTGCCACCTGTTCCTTATTGTGGGACGAGTTTAGTTTTTGCTGGCTGTTTTTTCTAATATACAACAGTATACATATACATACACATACACATACATACGATGTTTTTTTTCTTTCTATTATGGCCTAATTTGTATATATGATCTATTTGGATAATGTTTGTTGTAGTGCTTAGTTAAATACATTTTGGAGTGTATTTATAGGCATTACATGTACGTTTTCAGTATGTAAACAAGAAGGAATTTGCAGGAATGTGCTAGCAGATCCTCTTTTTTTGGCCGTGTAATCGCTTGTAAAGTGGCTTAGGTATTCTACTACTTATATTGACATTACTTGATCTTTTAAAACTATATAAGTGATTTTGATGTGTTGCCTTTTTTTCTTCAGATCAGAATTAGAGGAAGAAATTAGAAATCTGAAGTCCTAGTTATGTAATGTGGCTAACGAAACATCAAAAGTCTCCAATGAGAATTTATCCCGTCAAAGTGACTTGATGCTTGAATAAGAAAGAAAAATAGAGGTTAGTAGTCAAAATTTTTATCATGTTTTTGATTTTCGATTTAAAAATTGTTTTCTCCCGATATATATGTTATTGATTATTTTTTGTTTATTGAAGTGAAAATCCATACGTGAACTTTCATTACTATTAGACATGAATTTGTTTACATGGATGTCAATGACTTTCATTACAGAGAAAGGGTTTTGAATAGCTTTTTCATAACAGAATTATTGTTTTGATCGGTGGATTATGCTCCGTACGTGAACTTCCTATAGTAATATAGTTATCCTCTATAATTAGTATAGAGCAGTGAAAATTGTTTTAACGCAAATGATCCCTATAAGCACTTTTTTTGGGTTCATTTTATTTATGTTAATTTAGACATGAATTTGTTTCTTTAAAAACTCATATCTGAAAATTGTAGCAAACACGAGTAATAATGTACAAATTATTCAAAGCAACTAAAGATTTACTATGCATTTAGATTGGTTTTACACCAAAGAATATACAAATTGTTTAGTATATTGTAGAGATTTGAATTAAGTTTAGCATATATTTCACATTGTTTCCCCTTTCTTTAATTAAAATACGTATATCTAAATTTTAGGGAGTGATATATTAATATTTCTAAACTGCCATAAAATGGGCTTGATCACGCTTGACTTTATTTAGGATAGACTATTCGCTAATACTGATTTCCAATCAAAGCGATATAACTGTGCGAAAAATTATTAGTCATTGGCCATTATATGTTGCGAGAAAATTGACGATTGCATGAGCTTGAGATTCAGTTTTTTTTTTCACCATTGGATTTTAAAATTTCATTTTCCATGAACACCTTCCGTTATGTAATTTATATGTCAACAGTAGTGTGATTGATAGAGATAGTTGTGATTTTATGTTATTTGGAATCTACAGGATGTTTCCTTTTGTAGATGTTTCATATTTGAACCAGGTGCTAAATTCATTCTCTGCCTGGCTGTCATGTGTTAGTAAGCAGGTATGTTGATTTTTGCCCAAATACCCATTGAAAAGACAACTATGGTTCAATTAACTGTTTTTGACTACTGCTTTTTTGCTTGCATGCCTTAATTGCTCCAGTATAAAACTATTATTGGTAAGCTACTCATATATTGCAACACAAATGAGCAGTTTACTCAAATGACACATAATATTTTGAATGTCACCAATAAAATTTAAATTTATTAGCCTCGGCTTTTTTTGTCTACTATAGTTTAGCAATTTTTAATATTTGGTATATTTTCCATTAATTTAGAATGGCTGATAGAGAAGTGGATTCTCTTTTGTTATATGATGTAACTACTCTTTTTTATCCTCTGCTGATAAGATCCATTGAATAGGGGAGTTGTGTTGAATAAGGGGTTATTTTATCACAAGGCACATATCTTCAACCCTCACATTGTGAGGTAAATGATTTTAATTGACAATAATCCTTCTGTGGAAAATTATATTGCAGAACTCAGTGATCCTTTCTTAATATGACTCCACATTCCTTAGTATTGCTCTGGCCAGTTTTAATCATATAAGATACACATAATAATATGTGCAAAAATATTAATGTACAATGCTGAATTTGCAATTGTGCACTGTTGGTTTTACTTACATGTTTTCATGACTGCGTATCACTACTAGGGGTGTAAATCGGTCGGACCGGACCGGACGGAGGTGTGTTCAGTTTCTGTCCTAAAAAAATCGGATCGAACACGGACCGAACCAAATTTTTTCTCGGAGAAATTTCGTTGTCCTGAATCGTGTAATTAATAAAATTGGTCGGACACAGACACGATCGGACTAGGTCCGACTCGGTCGGACATGGCAATTTATATCACATTTTGTACATTTTACTAGATTTTCTCTCAACTATATGCCGAATTTCAAGTAATTCGGACGAGCCAGGACCGGACATGATTTTTTCTCGTGCAAATCTTGTTGTCCTAACTCGTGTCCTAAATGAAAATCGGACGGGCTCGGACGAACGTATTTCGGTCTTGGACACGAACGGACGTCGGACATTCGAACAAAATTTACATCCCTAATCACTATCCAGTATGGCATAACTATAGTCATAAATTATGGATTATTCATCCATAAATAGAAAATTGGTATGTATAAAGTCTGCTCTAATTCATTTTATACTTCTGTATCCATTTAGATAATCAAGTTATCGTACCTGATGATATTAAGTTCTTATATTGCAGGCTACCTTTTGCACTGCACTTTCAAAGACGCAGCAGTGATACTAGCTGATTTCAACAAGTATGGTCTTTGAAGGACCGGATCAAACTTCTTATTGATCATTATGTAAATGAATCGAAGTTAATTATGTCTTATATTTTTCTACCATGTTACGTGTTTATTTAGATGAAATATATTTCCATTATGGTATCTTCCTTATCATGGCTGTTATACTGTGTATCTCACTCAGCTTATATATTCTCAATTCTCATCCACATGCTCAAATAATTTGTTCTAAATTTTGGTTCCTAATTCATATGGTTTTTGTTCTGCATATATCACGCTTCATTATTATGTATTCTCATGGATACGCATTAACAAATATTGGTATCGCATGCTCAACTTATTTTGGAGAAGGTTTCCTTTTATATTTGATTGTTTATTTATGTTGAATGTAGCATAAAAGATATTTCATCAACATGATGTTTGATGTAATTATTGCTCTTTAACGTTGTATGTTATATATATTTTCATATCAAGGCAAGAAGTTTGCATTTGATAACAGCACATACAACTTCATTAATATAAAATCATGCTCTATTAGAAAGAGTAGTACAAACGATTAAAACAAATCTGTGTGCGTAGCACGGGTTCGCACTTGTTTATAAGTGAATAAATGACATGTTCTAATGCATTTTGGAAGCTACTTATAGTTTTAGGTGATTAACTTTGCTTTTGAATGTAATAACAACAGTGAAATTTTTTATTTTTGCTTTACAGATTGATAGACAACGCTGATGGAAAATATTGTTGCGATTAGTTATGGGTTGAAGTTATTCTTGCTGCTAAGACTATATTTTGGTTCGTAAGAATGTATGAACTACTATTTTTTGCTACTACATTGTGTATATGTATGTTTGATATCTCACTGCTATTTTATGAAATATTGTGGACGTATCGTGTATGTTTGATGTAAGAATATTGCATATTTTGATTATATAATTTTACTTGTTGATTATGAATTATGTGATCAATACAAAATATGTTATTGATATGATGCTTTGATTATGAAATGTGGATCGATATAATATGTTGAGTTAGAGCAGGTACAAAAATGCTGTGATTGATTTTTGGACTTTTTACAGCATTTTTAAAACACTATTGAATTTTTTCATGGTGATTTTTCAATGGCGTTTCTAAAACACCATAAATAGTTTATTCAGAAATTAACATACAAACACTTACAACAATTCATAAACGCTATAAATAAAAATCACAGCAAAAAATGTGCGCTATAAACAAATCAAAAAAAAATGCTATGAAATGTATTAACAGCACAAATCAAACGCCATGGATAATACGTTTCACAACGTTTCATTACCGATGTAGTATGGTTTTGACCTTTAACTGCATGTTGATACACAGCGTATGTAAAAACGCTATTAATACTTTTTATGGCATTTTTCAAACGCTGTAAAAAGTCATATTTGTTGTAGTGTTTATTTTGTTACCTTTCTTATCCACTTTATATGTCTGTCATGATACTTTTACTTATTTATTTTCTAAAAGTAACTGGATTCGTCAAACTTTATGTCTGACCCATTTTGTTTCCACTTCTATTTCCCCCCAGGTTCTCAGGGTGGCAATACTCAAGCTTGACCTGGATTCTGCTTTCATCTTGCTTGGAGCTTCTTAGATGTATCGCTCGAGCTCTTATCTACTATGGCTATGTTTTATTTGGGGAAATATGCTTCTTTTATTTTTGTACTCTAATGTTTTAAGTGCAAGACAGAAGTTTTGATGATGTACTGGGTTTATGTATTTTTAGACATATGATGTTTTGAACCACGATGCTTTATGATTAATAAAGTTTTTTTTAAATTCCGCTGCTATTTTATATCTATCTTGTAATGTTTCTGTTTCTTTTTACCTATAACGCTTAACGAAACTTAATGCATTCTCTTAATGAGTGACATTAACGGACGTGGGGTGTCACATAACTTGTACTAATGTTGTGCATGATCAATAAACTGTCACTTCAAGAAAAAATAAGCAATGTAAATAAATTAAAATGTAATGATCACAAAATATCATTCAATTATTTTGTCATTTACAATGTTTGAATTGTTATTTCGAGCGTAATGGCATGCGCTTCGCGCATGGTGATGGCACGCGCTTCGCGCGTAGTCATGGCACCCGCTTCGCGCGTGACCATGATACGCACTTCGCGCGTGGATTGTATTCATCAAACATTGTGTATCTTACATATGAAAGGAAAAATGATTTGTACTAATATTACATGATCAATAAATGTCACATCGTAATGAAAAATATTTAACAATATATATAAATTCAAATGATTTTTTTTAGTAAATTTAGTAAATAAACAAATGAAAAAAAGAAAAAAGAAAGTAAAGAGGAGAAGTGGAAAAAATAATGGAAAACAACTGAAAATTTTCTGTTAATTGATAGTTTTCATTTCAAAAGGCATCGGGCTAAAATTCAAACAAAAAAATTTCAATCAAAAGCAAGGGAAACCAACGCCTTAATCTAAATATCCGGAGCCCTTCAAGTTGTGCATATAGATTCTTTATTCAAACGGATTGGTAAAATGAAAAAAATTGAACAAGAAGAATTCATACATTTTTTGTTGAGAGATCCATAACTGCAGTATAAAAAATGCATCACGATATCTACTTTACAGGCGAAGCAGGTAAAGGAGAAGATGTGTCATTTTCAAGCAAACGTCGGGGTCAATAACAGAAGGGAGGTGAATAGAAGAAGTGTGAGAAGATATGAATTAGATAGCATGAATGGGTAGATATCTAAATGTCCCTGTGGTACGTTCTAGAATGCAATATTGATGGGATATTTAAATGTCCCAGTAGCACGTTCTACTATTTATTAATTGCTAATTTATATCGTAATGCACAATAATAAATGTCGTTAAATTTTGAATGCCTATTCAAATTGTCGTTGAATATAGAAAGGGCAATCTAATTATATTAATTGCCTATTTATAAACGTTACAACACTTATTTATAAACACATTTTTTTCAAAAATAATTTTAATTAGAGGGTAATAGGTGGCAGTGAATAATATTGGTAATGTTAACATAAAAAGTCATAGACCAACCATAGAAGATATGAAAGATGAAAGAGTTTGATTGAATTAGTGAGTGAATTTTAAAGTGTAATAATTTATTTCCTTCATAAATTAACCGATAAAAATGAATAGTATCAATCGTCAAGGTTTTATATTTATGGCTAATAGAATAAGCAACGAAACATTTAATGAAAAATGTTAAGAAAAATTTGCAATATCTCAATTAACATTAAATATAACAATGGCAATAAATAAGATGACAATCAAATTTATATCTACGACAAATAAAATAAGCAATGAAACGTTCAGTGGAAAATTTGAATATTATGGTCCGCACAAATATGAGAATCAAGGGTGTGAATTGAAGGTAATTTAGGATCGAATTGTAGCGGAACCAATTAAAACTAGAAACCCTAGTTGATTAAATCGAACACAATTAAATCAAAACAGGTACCTTTCTTCTTGAATAGCATAATCTAACGAAAAACCCTAGCTTTAACTTGTTGAATCTGATTCCAGATCTGATCGAATCTCAGTGCTTAAATCAAAGCACCTCTATCGGAGTCCACAGGTGAAGTCTCGAGATCGACAATCGAACTTGAAGTTTGAAGAGTCGGTACTAGCCGATTGGATTGAACTGGATCTAGGGTTTGGATAATACGATTTTGGGGTTTTGAAAATAAAAGGAATGAATCATAAAAGTGCGGCTATACCCTTCCTTTTATAAACCAAAACCATCTGAGATCTTATCTAACCCTATTACTCGTTCAAAAGGAACTTTTCAAAACCAATTTTGATTTCCTTTCAAATTAAATATCCTCTTCATTTTCAACACCTATATGTGTGACCCTATAGGTTGTTGTAGTGTTAGCAACAATCTTAACGTTTAGACTGTAAACAGTGAGCAGCGTCTAGTAACACATCACTGCTACCCAAACCACAACAATATCAATAATTCGATATGACCTTTGTGAACAATGTATTAATATAATTTTAATCCTTTTAACCGTTATATCCAAGATTAAACTGGAGCCATGGTTCGTATCATTCTCTTTATAATTTAATCTGTTTTCTTGATCAATGAGTAGACTGTTCAGAACAAATCGATATTTGAGCACGGCCATGCATTTCACAGTCTCACTCAATCAAGAGGCCCAAGGATATCACTACGAATATATCGTAGGGTTAAATTCCATCTTGATCATTCATAATTTATATTCGATTCTAGATATATCCAATAATCACCGTTATCATTACTCTGTTACGAAATAACTTTAGATGATATCAAAACATAAATATCTTCGAATAAAATTATAATGATTTCAGGTCTGAGGACCATTACATCACTGTCGCTGTGAGAACAACTCATGATACTGTTGATTATATTCCATGGAGTTATCTCACGGTGGGTCAGCCCAATACGCTATTCTCCAATACGTATTTATATCTTGACTCTAATATCATGTATATTAATGATCAATGAGATGTGATCGTCAGTCAATCAATATACTAGTCTCAACGCTTTATTGTTGTCCTATATAAACAATAAAACTCGACTAGGGACATTTAAGAATTATAATACTTATCATATCATATAATCTCAAGTTCAGTCTTACTCGAACTATATAATCCCGTATTATTATTATAAGGAATTCTATTATATTAATATTTATATTACACAGTAAATACAATATAATAGAATAAAATAATAACATCAACAGTGTTATCAAACTCATCAAATGAATTGCCTCTAGGGCACAAACCCTAACAATCTCCCACTTGCACTAGAGTCAATCATTCATGCATTGTATACTTGTGAAACTAGTGTGACTATTAAACTTTTGCTGTGACAGAGTTTAATTCAGTAGGTCTGCAACATTACAACTTTTGTAACTTTGCAGATATGTTTATTTCTTCTGTGAACAACTTCACATAAGAATTATATTTCTTAAAATATATGTTTGGATCAATGGTGAGTTTAAAGTTTTAGGCCTGAGCATTAGCCATATTGTTATCCCAATGTAAATCATTGGATCAACAATTATTTAAGTTCAATTATGAACTTCTTAATCGAGACATTATATATTTTAGAATCAGTATTTATTTCTTGTTTTAAAAATAAAAACTAACATTATTTACAATAATTAATGTGTTATAAAATAACATTTGAATTATTGTGTCACTCCCACTCAATTTCTTGTCCATACAAGATTTAATGCCATTTTGTGGTTCAAAACAATTCGAATTCTATTTCATCCCCAACGGTATCTTAGAGACTGACTCCCTTTCAAAAGGATACCAAATTGAGCAATAAACGTTTTATTCTCAGAGAATTTATATGCACAAAATAGTTATTTGATTTAGGTCCGATCTTATCAAAGGAAAGACGTTTAATAAACGTTTTCACATACCAAATCATTGTATCAGATACACTAGGACATTTCCTGATTCATATCTTATATGATGCCTTCGAGATCATTTTAATAGGACTAAATGCAATTGTTCTAAATTTAATTTATTGGAAGATCTATATGACTTATCTTGGTCGTACCATATCTTATAAGGTGTGATTACTCCTTTCAGGCATACCATTTCAACATGGTGTTCTAGGTGGAGTAAGTTATGAAACAATTTCAAACTCATATGGACAATCATCAATTAATTGGCTTAAATATTCTCTTTTGATCTGTTCAAAAGTATTTTTTTCTATTAAAATTGGTTTCTAACATCATTTTGAATTCTTTGAACTTTTCAAAGGATTTTGATATGCGTTTCATAAGATACACATATCTGTATCTACTGACATCATCAGTAAATATGATGAAGTAATAAAACCTGCCTCTAGTTTATGTGTTCATTGCTTCATATACATCACTATGTACGAAACCCAATACTTATCACTCATTCACTGCGTAAAGTGAAAGGTGATCCAGTTATTTTACCTAATAAATAAGATTTGTATTCTTCACATAATTCAAAATTAAATGATCTCAAAATTCCATCATTATGGAGTTTTTATATACACTTGTTTATTGGGTTAACCGGTAATACTAAAGGTATGTTGGATTTAAATCACTAAATTTAATCCACTCATTATTAATGTCAAGTACATTATAGTTAAGGATTTACAAAGATCATTAACTATTTGTGAAATTCCATACGATATTTCATTTAAATAAAATGAATAACAATTATTCTTTTATTATAAATAAAATTCAAACTTGTCTGAACAAGATTTAATGTAACATTTATCTTAAGTGGAATTTCATTATAACAATTATTTTATATAATTAAGTCAGTATAATTAACAAGAATCAACTTCCTATGGAAAATCCAGCAACATTTGCTTTATTTCCATTTATAAGTCCACTTGTTGTTTCATAAGATTTCTACTTATTCTGCAATTTCTGTAAATCCACATACATTTATGTGATTTATATTTAGTATCTAATACTAGAAATATATATAAATAGATTTTATAACGTTTATATCTTAATTGGTTAAAGTCATACTTTAACTCGTTTTAGATCCTCTCTTTATTTCTAAAACAATTACAATGTTAGTCAAGAAATTTGATTTAATTCAATTTATATCCTTCTTAAGGATTAATTTAAATTATCGAGTTATTTATTATTTAATATCTACATTAGATAATAAAATAATAACTGATTCTGTAATAATTATTTAATACAAGATTTTGACAATCAAAATTTATATTAACATAAATGTGTAATTGAAACTAAAATACGCTCCCACTCAAATTAACATCCCTCTGTTTATATATGTAAATCATTATATACATATAATGGTGTTCCAAGATCCATATCTAGTCATGCCTTGACCCAGCTTTGGCTAAACTCAAAACACAAAGTTTTAGGTAGACATCTTATGTCAATTATATTTTCTATATAACTCTTGGATCGCATGTTGAACATATTGTTCAGTATTATTCATTTGCTCAAAATATAGAATAATTCATGCTATTGTCTCTAAGGCCATAATCGTATTATGCGGCCTAGTTAAATCAGACCCAATAATAGGTTGGAGCACCACATTTTACTTCATCGCATATAACCAAAATAAAAGGTGCACAACGCTTTGGCGTTAGTTACAACCATTGATCTTGGACAGTGATGAGTATATTATTGGAAGACTTCACCATAACTTAATATAATAGAATTTGCTATAAAGGGAATTTATAATTCGTAGTGGAAAAATATTAGAGTTATTTACATATATCAAATATATGTATTTTATATTCGTAATACATAATGGATTTAAATAAAATATATGATTCATACATATATTATAGTTAAATTCGATATTGGTAAAATGCCACTTCTTACATTGAACATTTCAAAATAATGGTCGACTTATCCCTTTTGTTTTATTTAGTAACAAAACATACTCATGCATTACTGTTCACAATAAATTAAAGGCCCATCACAAAATTAAGTCCACATTACAAAAAAAATATGTAAACTAATTTACTGAGCAAACAAAAGGGACCATCGAGGCAATTATACATATCAGTACATGTTCTCAATCTATTTTGACAACCAATTCATATCCAATAACATGAGAAATATCAATGAAATTTAAAAGATATAATGGTTTTAAACATAGGAGTTATACACATTCCAATACAGTCCTATGATATAAAATCATTCAGCATAATTTCTATTAGCAAACACTACAGTACACCATTAATAAACAATACATATATTAAGTTTACATTAAACTAAACTGCACATAAACTTGAATTACATATGTACACAAAATGCACTGACTTATGCAGTGTTGTTAGCAAACGCTCTTGCCAATGTTGATTGATGGAATTGCTTGTTGCTGAAACAATTTCAGTTAGCATTACCATTTACCTGTCAAAACAGTTTCAATTCATTGGGTCAGTATGATTAAAATACATCAAATGTATTTAACATACACATATACATGCAATAGCTCACATATATACATCAAATGTATATATAAGACATTCATAGATGTGCAAGAAAACATGTAAGTTTATATATATATAATTACATACATATGTAATATGTTCAGGATCATCATATCAAATCAAGATATATATATATATATATATATATGAGCTTGCCATATCAGTATTATCATTATGGATTTTATATATATCGACAATTTTATACTATGTTTTCTGGTCAAGTTCCTATAATCATATTACTCTGTGATCCATATCACTAAAGTCACTGGTAACTATGATGGAAGGTTTGTAACTATAAAGATAAATAGTATATTAATCATCAGTATAAAACTGCATCGGTATGTTTTTGCTTAGATGATTAAATCATGCAAAATTCCAAATACCTTTAAAACAGAGTTAAGGAAATGGTTAATCATAATGCAGGCATCAATATGTTTGCAAATATATATATATATATGTATGGATTAGGTTCTTAATTCCATTAAGCATTTAAAAATAAATGCATGAAAATTTGAAAATGAACATCATTTTATCATATGAATCAACAATTGATTCATATTGACATGTACAATGTATCCTGCATCCTTGTAGATACCCATTAGAACCCTTTTATCAACTTTTACACATAAGCAATAGGCAGTTAAATTCATTTCTAAATGAGTTTAAGTGTCCAAATGCCCTTTTAGTGTATTGGTATAGCCAATTTAAAATTGAACAGCAATTCATAGTTGCTGTGACTGATTCCATCACATTTGGAATAGACATATATATCAATATAAGGTTTTATATGACTTTTAATCCTTTACAAAAGTCATATAGGGTTTTTAAAGTAAAAGCAGAGACCACTAACAGATTTTAGAAGACATCCACTAACACAAATTCAAACAAGTATGAACTGAACTTGATGATTCAATCGAAAGAAACAAATTTGATCCCATTATGATAACATAGACAGATTATATATTAAACCATATTATGTATAAAATAAGAATTGGAATTCAAATATATACAACTGAACTAATATCATATACTAATTCATATTCAGTTGAATAAACAAAACAGAATTTTTGTTTACCATGAAACTATTTCATTTCTAAATCTGATGCTTATTATACTCCAGATCTAATCTTTGTCAATGTTCACAACATCGTTTAGATTATTACATTCATGGCCTGACTAATAACTGATTTACTGCATCCTAAATCATATTAGGAATATATATATATATATGTAAACTGATCATACATTCAAAATCAAGTATAAGTCTTTTAAAAGGAAAAAAAACTTATTTCTAGCAATTTATTCAGTATTTTGTATATCTGTATATACAGCCCAACCTAACATTATAGGTATGAGGAAATATAAAAGGTCTAGTAATCATAATTACTCATTTAAATAAAATTGCCATGTAACAGTGTATCTGCCAATATATATATATATATATATATATATATATCAATGAATATGCAAGGTAAACTATTTTAACATAGCAGATTCTTTGATATATATATCAGAGATAATTCGAAATTAACTATAGATATATTCATATATGATAACTTCCATATCGGGTAAAGAGATCATAGATACAACTTTTGATCTAATAAAATTTACAAATTTTATATTTCCATCTTTAAGTAGCTGTCAAATCAGTAAATCAAATTTACAGTTCATATACCAAAATACATATGTTTGTATGATCAATTTAGTAATAAAAGACATTTCTATGTATTCAAATATATACATATTCAAATATACAAAATCACACAGTATATCATATATATTTATGACTGTAACATAGAAACAGTGTTATATCAGATCAGATCTGATATATGTAATTACATGCACCACAGTGTTATATATTTACATGTAACCGAAATATAAAATAAGATAGGATCAGATCAAATCTGATATAATTATTTCAGTTACCATGAATACATATTACTGTGGTATTTAAACAGTATAAATCATATCATATATGATTTGTTTATTACTGTTTTGCGTGACACAGATAATCAGATCAAATCTAATTAAACTATGACATGTTTTCTATGTTTGATCATCACAGGTTTTTCATATATGACAAACATACAAAAGTTTCCTTCATGACAGCCAAGAAGTGTATATATATTTATGTGTATACATATATTCCGGATATCAATATATATGGTAATTTTCTATGTATATATTTAACACTATCTTAACAGATACAGAGCCTTATTACTAACAAGGGTACATATGTTAATCTTGTTCTCAGTGAACTAAGATTATAGAAACAGTTTTCTATCAATAATCTAAAGGTAAGTGTATACGTACAGATGAATCTGAACTCACCAAAAAATTAAAAGGAGAATATGGTGCTTATATCAGGTTATAACAGATTATCCTTTGTCATTAGGTATAATATATCATGTCATAAATACAAGGATAAAGACTATCTACAATTCAGATCTGTAATACAATAACTGGTATTGTTATAGGGTAAAACATGCCACAATTGGTCACAAAAAAAATAGATATGATTCAAAATCTATCTGGTTTTAAATAAAGGTATACAAATCCAAACACATACTAATTTTAAACTATGTGTCATTTTTAATCTCATTCGTGGAATCACAACAGAGCCCAAACTAAGTACATGTAATAGATGTGATTCAAAATCTACCTATTACACATATTTAAATCTTCTGGAACAATTACAGAACGAAATAATAATTGTTTTCCTTTTTAAAACCAGATTCAAAATATAGGTTAAACCATTTATACTAATATAAGAGATTGAATTTCAGACATTCACAATTGAATTAATATCATATCTTAATTCAAATTCATTCAGATGACCAAGACTCAATTTTGTTTATCACAAAACGATTTTAGTTCATAATTGAATGTTTACAAAATCCGGATTTCATCATTTTGATGTTCATAACATCGATTAACATGTTACTGTAACATTTTAAAGGCCTAAACTATATTTGAATCGATATAAACCTGGCTCTGATACCATTGAAGGTAATTTAGGATCGAATTGCAGCGGAACCAATTAAAACTAGAAACCCTAGTTGATTAAATCGAACACAATTAAATCAAAACAAGTACCTTTCTTCTTGAATAGCATAATCTAACGAAAAACCCTAGCTTTAACTTGTTGAATCTGATTCCAGATCTGATCGAATCTCAGTGCTTAAATCAAAGCACCTCTATCGGAGTTCACAGGTGAAGTCTCGAGATCGACAATCGAACTTGAAGTTTGAAGAGTCGGTACTAGCCGATTGGATTGAACTGGATCTAGGGTTTGGATAATACGATTTTGGGGTTTTGAAAATAAAAGGAATGAATCATAAAAGTGCGGCTATACCCTTCCTTTTATAAACCAAAACTATCCGAGATCTTATCTAACCCTATTACTCGTTCAAAAGGAACTTTTCAAAACCAATTTTGATTTCCTTTCAAATTTAAATATCCTCTTCATTTTCAACACCTATATGTGTGACCCTATAGGTTGTTGTAGTGTTAGCAACAATCTTAACGTTTAGACTGTAAACAGTGAGCAGCGTCTATTAACACATCACTGCTACCCAAACCACAACAATATCAGTAATTCGATATGACCTTTGTGAACAATGTATTAATATAATTTTAATCCTTTTAACCGTTATATCCAGGATTAAACTGGAGCCATGGTTCGTATCATTCTCTTTATAATTTAATTTGTTTTCTTGATCAATGAGTAGACTGTTCAGAACAAATCGATATTTGAGCACGGCCATGCATTTCACAGTCTCACTCAATCAAGAGGCCCAAGGATATCACTACGAATATATCGTAGGGTTAAATTCCATCTTGATCATTCATAATTTATATTTGATTCTAGATATATCCAATAATCACCGTTATCATTACTCTGTTACAAAATAACTTTAGATGATATCAAAACATAAATATCTTCGAATAAAATTATAATGATTTCAGGTCTGAGGACCATTACATCACTGTCGCTGTGAGAACAACTCATGATACTGTTGATTATATTCCATGGAGTTATCTCACGGTGGGTCAGCCCAATACGCTATTCTCCAATACGTATTTATATCTTGACTCTAATATCATGTATATTAATGATCAATGAGATGTGATCGTCAGTCAATCAATATACTAGTCTCAACGCTTTATTGTTGTCCTATATAAACAATAAAACTCGACTAGGGACATTTAAGAATTATAATACTTATCATATCATATAATCTCAAGTTCAGTCTTACTCGAACTATATAATCCCGTATTATTATTCTAAGGAATTCTATTATATTAATATTTATATTACACAGTAAATATAATATAATAGAATAAAATAATAACATCAACAGTGTTATCAAACTCATCAAATGAATTGCCTCTAGGGCACGAACCCTAACATGAATATGCAAGTTGAAATAATTTGAATACTTTTGCATTTTCTCCAAAATAATAACAATTTTTAATGGTTAGGTAATTAATGATGATGTAATAACTTCGTTTTTATTACTTGTTATTCCAATGAACATTGAATGCCAAAATGAATAAATTTATGCTGAATATGGGTTTTGAACATAAATGTAACAATTCTAGGAAATGTTAAGGTAGTTAAATGACATTCATTGCCCCTTCCGTATACCCTCACGATGAAACGAAGTTCCTAAAATAGTCTGAAGACTCTCACGATGAACCGACGTTCCTCAGATGATCCGCAGATCATCAAAATGACCTGAAGGTCAGAATGATATGAAGATCCACCGAAACCAAAGATCCTAACCCCTTGTTCTACTTGAATATTTACGAACAAGTTTCTTATTCCACTAGAAATATGAAACAATCATTGCTATAATTTTCAATCAAATAAGTTCAATAATTAACCGTCGAAGCGAACTCCAGGGTTCATAGTCCTTGTTTTTACTACGGCGTTTAATTGAATTTTTCATACGAACGGGGAAAAGAGTTATATAAATATATACTAGTAGATTGGAAGACGATTTATAAAATGACTTTGTACGAAATGTAGCGTTACAAACCATTTTAATAATAAATATTTGGTATCTACTAGTAATATAAAACCCTTTATAGTTTAAAAAGGAAAATCTCGTAAAATATTGATTGCAATTACAATTGATCTCAAAATTCACGTTTTAATAACGTAAATCAAATTCCTGGAGTATGGATTAAGAAATCGTTTATCACGAATGAATTGAAAGTCCATCAAAGGTGATATAATCAAGCTGCTGAAATTCACGAATCATAGAAACTGAAAAGTCATAGAAAAAGGCCAAACCAGCCGAAACTTGGACGGGAAAAAGCAAGGAACAACCTAAATTGTTGACCGTGGTTTCCATGGTCAACAACAGAAAAACAGACATCAGACGTCTGAACACTCAGCTCAAATATCTGAGCTAAAGCCTGAAAGTTTTAATTTTTTTCTAAAGCCTCCGGACAGACGTCTAACTACCCCCAAAAAATCCGCCTTTCCAGCACATGGATTTGGACACTTGTATACCATGGATGTATTAAGTGTTGGTTCTCGAGTGTCGAGAACGTGGGTCGTTACATGCATACAATGGTGAGGTCCTGGCAAGGAAGAAGGGAGGTGAGATATTTGTGAAGAGAGGGAGAAATAAGGTCGGGCAACTCGGATGGTTGGGGAGTTAAACGGTGCTTAGTGGCGGACGACCATGGCCGACGATGGAGTGGGTTAGTGATGATGTGGGTTGTGGTTTGGCATGGAAGAGGAGGGCTCAGTTTCAAAAAATGGAGATGAATGCTTTTTTTTCTTTTTTTCCTCTAATTTGTTTTAATCTGGGATGAATATAAAGAAGAATCGGAATAGAATGAAAGAGAAGAAGAAGTGGAACGTGTTTTATTTTCGCTGAAGCCAAACAACAAGTGTTGATTACAACAGTTAGGAGTTACCAAGTGTCAAGTTATAATTTTAAATCTAACAAGGGTATTTCATTCATTCATTTAATTAATTTTAATTTATTTCTTTTATCCTTTTTGAATGATGTATATCAATCTATATACAAATATTAATGTACATATACAAGAATACGGACAGAGGTACACATAACAAACGTTGTCTAATTTAAGCGTTTTTGCAGTGTAAAACGTGAATTTTGGATAAATGAAATCAGATTTTAATGAAACAAAAAGTACTGTTCTCCTTAGAAAAAGATCTAGTATTTAAAAAAAAGAAATACCTAAATTTCAAAACATTTTATTTTCAACGATTTATTCAATGTTTAACTAAATTAACTCGAATGGAGCAAACTTGCGTATTTTATTATGAAATTTATTTCTCCCCAATGTCTAGTTAAACGTATTCGAATCTCAATTTTCAAATTTTATGTTTTAACTTTAGTTGCATTATATCAGTTGTTGCTATCATAAATCGATTTAAATGGAATGAACGAACTTAGACGTTTTCGTTATATAATTCCTTATTTCATTTCTATATAAAATATATTGTAACTACCCGAATTTTTGATGTTAAGTTTAAACATTTAAATTGGTTTTAATTATTGATTTGAAAATCTAAATAAATCAAATTCTATGATTTTGAGAATTAATTTAATTTAATTAATAAAATAATAAATCTTTATTCCAAAATAATTGGGAATAAGTTGTATTTGAGATATAAAATGAATTTGATGATTATTAGGACCCAGTTGAGTTCTGATTTGAATTATAACAAGTAATTTATTAACTAAACGATGTTTGAACTTATAATTTATAATTAAATTAAAAATGAACTCGTAACGTCGCAGTAGTTCGTAGTTTTACGATTTGAACTTCAATTGAGTATATATGACCGAATATAAATCACAATTCTCTGAAATTAGAATCTTTTGGATCTATTGGATTATAGTTTTTTAATGAAAGAGAAAAATCGAGATTTCATCTTGCAGATTTTGAGTTGGTCAAAATTAAATATTCATAAAGTCGGATGGTTACAATTGGTGTCAAAGCTGATTGTTAAGTAATTACCTTGGCTCTGTGGCATAACTCAATAGAAATTGGGTTAGTAATACCCTAGATTGAGTTTGAGTGTATATATATGAAAGAACATATTTGTTAGTATTATAAAATTGTTTTATATTGTGTTGATTGACTTGTTGAGTGGTTTTTGAATTCTGGTCGATCAGTATGATCAAATATATCGATAGGTGTTTCTACACACTTGAACAAAATAATTCGGCATAATATTGTTTTTAAAGTGGGTAAATAAAATAATTTTACCCAAAATTAAATTTTTGATATAAAAGAATAATTTTCTGAAATTATTGATGACAATGGTTATTATTATAATCAAATGTGATTATAATATTAAGATGGTTATATATAACCAAATAAAATTTGTATAAGAATACAATACAAATGAGCTAAATAAAATTGGGATTCGGACCAGAATTGAGGATTCGAATACCAGATGATTTAGAAAATATTTTATGAATGTATAATAAAATAATATAGCATCATTCGAGGAAAAAAAGGTTTTGGCTGTAGCTTCGTGTTAATGGCGACAGGATAATTATTTTCATCTCCTCCAACACTCTCTTACTCAATCGCGTTCATAAACTCACTTATCTCCTCCATCGACTTTCCTTATCTTCACGTCATCTTCTCTCCTCGTAATCATGTTTTCACTGTGCGTACGAATGCGACAGCCCTATTTCCCAGATCCATATCTAAACCTTTTGCGGCTGCTAGCCCATTCTTCCCTGGCCTCAACGTCCTCACAATCTCTTCAGAATGATCTCTCGCGAATCTTGGTTTGTACTGACCCATGCGGTGTTTCCTCTGCTGTATGGTGTTTCTACCTCTATTGCCGTGTTATCGCAACTCGCCGGCTATGTTGTTCTGGGAAGCTTTACCTCTATCCTGCGATTAACTAAGTAGCTATTTAGCTCACACAAGGACTGATTACAACAAACGTGAGCTTTGTAGTGAAGCATCTTTAGCTTAGTAAGTGACTTCAGGAAGATTCGGTTTTCTGTACTGAATAAATGGTTGTGTTGGTTCTAGTATGGAGATAGTAATGTTGTTTGGTATTGGATTCGACTTGTGGTTTTGTCCCCTGTTTTTGCGGTGAGTTCTATGTTTGGTGTTGATTGTTGAGTCTCATTATGGGAGATTGGATGCTAGGTATATGTTGTTTGTTATGGATTTTCCATGGATTTTTCATGTATTACAATTGCTATGCATTGTCTACATATGGTAAGAGCTCAATATGTCATGTTTACTCCTCATGGTAATTTCATGATTCAGCAAATGGAAGAGCAATCTCAAAATACTGTTGAATGGTATTACCGAGGAGTCTTTCCCCTTCTGTTCACGTGTAGGCAACCATGGATACTGCCATGTAGTTCAACCATGTCATTCAATACTATATCCAGTTCATCTTGTTTGGATTGTTGTCCTTTTTGTGATCATAGTTTGAACGCTTGAATTTGGTTGTGTTGGGGTTCGCGCTTCTCACCGTTACAGTGTGGAGCTCTAGAAAGCTGTTCCAGCTGTGTGGTCTAGTCAATGCTTCTGTTCTGCAACAAATATGACATTTTCAACAATGGAGTTGCGTGCTACCATCAAGCATGTAGCACCCCGTATTTTCTGTAAACTTTAAAGTAACAAATTAAGGAATAATTAATTTCAAATGTGAGAATTAAAGGAAACGGATTACGCCATTGCATTCGTCTCGGAATTCTGCTTGAGATAGAGTCCGAGTTTGCGTGAATTGGACTCCGTATGAAGGAGTTATGGCCTTCAGAAGTTTTCATTAATTTTAAACCAACTCAAATTAAAGTTCAGAAATTCAAATTCAGAAGCAAAAGCGGGCTGGGCGGGAAATTTCCCGCCCAAGGCCAGGTCGACCAAGGGGTCGATCTCCCCCCAAACAGGTCGACCAGGGGGTCGACCTACTCCCTCTCGGGCAGATCTGAAATATGACGATTCTGACTCCTTGCTGAGTCATTAGGGCTTATGTGGCTATTATATCTTGTTTGGATGGTCTTGATTGCTTCTAGGGTTGATCTAACGGCTCTTATTTAATTAAACCTCTATAAAAGCAACCTAACCCTCAACCCTAAATCACACAAATTCATACCAAGAGTCTTCATGCTGTCAATGGTCGAACTAGAGTAGCCGTCATCCTCCTTCAACTTGAAAACAAGACAGAAGCTACAAATCAAAATCAAATCAAGTCTAAATCTAAAGAACAACTAGTCTACTTCAAGGGAAAGCTATTCAGTTTCAGAATACAGATCCCAAAAATCAAGATTTGTAATGAAATTTAAAATAGTACTGTACCAAGTTGTATGTGATGTTGATTCATGTCTATTCATGTCTATTCTATCATGTATGCCTATGAACGGTTGTGGTTTATCGAACCTATCATGTTATGTAGAAATTGGTGAATGAACCTATTATGTGGTATAAATATTTGGGAATGAAATTATCATCTTATATGTAAGTTTGGTGGTGCTATCATGTTATGATACATGCAAGTTTTAGGCTAAATAATATTCATATATGCCTAAATGTTTAGATCCATATGCCTACATGTTCAGATCTACAACCTTATGTGTTTGATCCATGTTAATTAGATTCAATTCAATGCAAGTTCACCTTTACATGCCAAGTTTTATTTGTGTAGTAAATTCATATGCTTATAATTCATGTTAATTGGATCTAAAAATGCAAGTTCATTATCCTATGCCAAGTCTTTATGCCACATGTTTAGTTAGATCCATATTTTTATGGTGTTGGAATATTTCGTGTTCTTTGCTTCTCCCTTTTTGTTTATGAGTTAGGCCAAAATGTCGAGCCTAACATTTTATGTAATTTTGCGAACGTACAACGAGGCTAACATTGGGGAAAACATGAAATTACATGTAATTGGCATGTTTGGCACATAACCATGATAAGTGGCATGAAAATGGTATAATTGATATACCTAAAATTATGAACTTGATTAAGAGGGAAAGTGGGCCATGACAACAAATTGTTGATAATTTACATATAAACATAAAAGGAGAAATATGTAAATTTAGTAAAAGACGAATATGCTTAATCCGAGGTTAGATTGAGTTACGGTATAAGATTGCCCGGAACCGCCCGGAAAATCCAGCAACCGTAACAATATAGATCTAATGTGAGATATTAGTGCATTGAGCCCAAAAGGACCCGAGGTTAGACTGAGTTGCGGTGTAAAACTGCCCGGAACCGACCGGCACATCCAGGGACTGCAACAATACCTGTCTAATGTGAGTTGTTGGTGCTCTAATGAATGAATTAGAGCTAAGACAGGAATGGTAGGGTTAAATTAATTAATGTAACACTTAACCAATTCAACATGTTAACTAAACTGATGGGTGGGGTTAGGTTAATTTGGACACTTAACCAATTTAACATGTTGATTAGAAAACCCTAGTAACGGGGACCCATTTCAGCAGTAACCCACATAGTTGTATCATGGTACCCTGAACTAGGCAGGGTGGGGCACGATTACTGGGCTGATTATAAGCGGTCAAAACAACGGCGGGTGGTGCGTCAGTGTAGGTTCCGATGGAGTACGGACATGCACGTACTCCGGAGTGGAAAAAGCAGGCACTAGGCATCAATAGTTATACACTGTGCGTCTTGAATCGCGTCGGGTTGCCACTATAGGATTTGATACACCCCATGGTGGGACCAACACAGGTATCTACAATCAAGTGGGGGCCGAATGACACACGTGATAAATGCATGCGAGTAGGAGCCGATCGATAAAAGGGGATCATTCCACCATGTATATGGGGTGCCAGTTGGGACAAGTATAAGTAGATGCAGAGAAATAGAATTGGGTGCGATAGTATATTCGGTTCAAACTGCCTTATCTGGGTTTATGTTAGCTTGTTATTCTGGTACTGTCCTATTTTCAGTTTATTCCTATCATGACCCTTTTCCTTGTTCACACACTGAAAAATCACTAGACTTACTCAGACTTATGTCTGACCCATTTTTCTTTCGTCTTCTTTTCTTCCATTTCCCCCTCCCCCCCAAGGTCCGCAGGGAGGGAATACACCAGCTTAGATCAGACCCTTTGCAAGCTTGAAGAAAGTAGATGTATTGCTTGGATTCTCCTTTCTTTGGCCATGAATTTTGATACACTCTCAATGGGGATTTATGCAATTTTGTTTTTGTTCTATGCTTCTTTATGTTTTAATCAAGACAGAGAATTTTGATGTAATGATTCGGAAGTTGTTTTGAGACAGTTTGCCGTAATGCTTTTGTTATGAACCACGTATGAAATAAATTCTGTTTTTTTTCCGCTGCTTATATATATCTGTCTTGTAAATTATCTGTGACTTTTACCTATAATGCTCCACCAAAATTAAGGCATTCCCTTTGTGAGTGACCTTAACGGAGGTGGGGTGTTTCACTTGGTATCAGAGCAAAGGTTTACCGGATCAGATAAAAGATTTTAAAAACTGTTTTTCGAAAAGAAGTTTAAAGAAGCATTTTTCAAGAAAAAGTATTATTTTATTTTAAAAGGCATAATCCCCCAAAGCCATATGCACTATCTTTCTGTCCTTTGTTTTGAATCTTTACTTTTTCGTTTCATCATGTCTGAGGATCTTAACCTTCCAAAGGGTATACGGGTACCTGGCTAGTTCAGAAGGTACCTAGAAGCTAGGGCTAATGATGCCGGCCCAGCAGACATTCCTCCTCCCCCAGCTGTAGCAGTTCCTCCTCCCCCTCCTCCTCGTGAAAATGCTTTCTCAAAGATATGTAGAGACTTTCGAGCCATGGGTGGAAAGAACTTTAATGGAACTGAATCATTCGTAGAAGCAAGGAACTGGCTCAAAGAAACTGAGGATTTGTTCATTATCTTCGAAGTGGACGATAGGCAGAAGATACAGTTGGCGGTGTGGTTGCTTAAAGACGAAGCTTCTTATTGGTGGGAAGTTACCAATGCTGAGAGACCAATTGAAACTTGGGAGGATTTCAGAATGAGGTTTGAAATGAAATTCCTCTCACAAGCTGAACGAAGCCTACAGGTGGAGAAGTTCCTATCTCTTAAACAGGGAAGTACGACGGTCAAAGAATACATCAACCAATTCAATCAGCTGGCCAGATTCGGACTGGAGTTAGTAAACACTTCACATAAGAAGGCTCTCCGCTTTGTTAAAGGGTTGAATGAGCCACTGCACAGCCTAGCTATGACCCACATTCCCATGGGTGCGACTTATGAAAGATTGGTGGACATGGCACTGTTACACGAGGAAGACAAGGATGGTAGAAAGTGGTAAAGGTGGAAGAAACTCAAGATAAGAAGGTGGAGGGATCACAGAACAAGAAGGCGGATTCAAATAAAGGCGGGAAGAACAACAAACCCCATGACAAGAGGAAGCATAATTTTTGTGGCATTCCTGGACAACTGGTTAAGGACTACAGAAAGAAGAAGAGGAAGATGGGTGGTTGTTTCCATTGCGGCGAGATAGGACACATGGCTAAGGACTGCCCAAGAAAGAAAGGGCAAGGGCAGAGGACTGGTTCTACTTCTGGAGGACAGGTTCACGCTCTCATTGCACCTCCGCAAGAACGAGGTAGAAATATTTCTGTTGAGAGTTTAGTTTATCTTTTTGATCATCCTGTTCGTACACTCTTTGATTCTGGCGCATCGCACTCTTTTACATCTACTGCTTTAGTTAAATATTTGCACCTAAACACCAATATAGTAGAGGATCCCCTAGTTGTTTCAAATCCAATTGGGAGTTCAACTTATTTGTCAATGATTTGTTTGGATTTGTAAATTTCTATACTAAGTGTTGGGTTTAGATGTAATGCCTATGTTTTGGGCTTCACGGGCTATGGGTTGATTCTAGGCATGGATTGGTTATCCGGTAATGGTGCCGTCCTCGATTGGGAAAAGAGAGTGGTTAGACTCATGACTCGCCTCGGTAACACTCTCGAAATCTCTTGTAATCCCATGAACTCTGTTATGCTTAGTTATCTAGAATCTCTTGATGCGTCTGTTAGAGTAGTCCGTGAATACTCGGATGTGTTAGAAGAGGTGAAGGGCTTACCTCCGAAGCGGGAGATAGACTTCCGCATATACCTCGTTGATAATGCAAAACCTGTTGCTTTACCCGTTAGACACATGGCTCCAAGGGAGCGGAAAGAGCTCAGCAAGCAAGTTAAAGAGCTGCTAGAAAAGGGGTTTATAAGGCGGAGTATTTCTGAATGGGGTGCTCCAGTAGTATTTACAACCAAAGTGGATGGTTCGCTTCGCCTATGCGTTGATTATAGGGAGCTAAACAAGCTGACCAAGAAGAATAGACACCCACTTCCAAGAATAGACGACTTGTTCGATCAGCTTGTAGGTGCATCAGTTTTCTCCCAACTCGATCTAGCTACTGGGTTCCATCAGCTAAGAGTGGCTGAAGATAGCATTGAGAAGACCGCGTTCAGAACCCTGGATGGTTTCTTCGAATGGCTTGTCATGCCTTTCGGCTTGACAAACGCACCCGCTTATTTCGTTGACATGATGAGCAGGGTGTTCAGGGAGTTCCTCAATAAATTTGTGGTGGTCTTTGTAGACGACATTTTGATTTTCTCGAAGTGTGCGGAAGAGCATGCTCTGCATTTAAAAGAAGTCATGGATACTCTTCGTGCACATCAGTTGAAAGCCAAATTCACCAAATGCCATTTCTGGAGAGAAGAAGTAAGGTTTCTTGGACATGTGGTGTCCAAAGAGGGGTTAGCTGTGGACCCTACAAAAGTAGTTGCGGTGCAAGATTGGAAGGTACCACGGAATGCAACCGAAGTCCGAAGCTTTCTCGGGCTAGCGGGATTTTATCGAAAGTTCATCAAAGACTTTGCGAAAATCTCAGCTCCACTTACAAGGTTGACAAAGAAGAACCTAACTTCCACTTGGGATTTGTATTGCGATGTTGCTTTCCAACGATTGAAAAGGGCTCTGACAACAGCCCCAGTTCTGACATTGCCTGATGGAAGCAAAATGTTTACAGTATACATGGATGCATGCGGTACGGGCTAGGCGCTGTCTTGATGCAAGAAGGGAAGGTAGTAGCTTATGGTGGAAGGCAGTTGAGAGTACATGAGAAAAACTACCCAACCCACGATCTAGAGTTGGCTGCCATCGTTTTTGCGCTTAAGTCTTGGCGCCATTATCTCCTAGGTGAGAAGTTTGAATTGTATACTGACCATAAATCGTTGAAGTACCTTTTCTCGTAGAAAGATCTTAACTTGAGGCAACAAAGATGGATGGAGTTCTTAGCATCGTACTATTTTGAGATTTCATATACCCCTGGCAAGGGCAATGTAGTAGCAGACGCCTTGAGTAGAAAGAAGCTGACCTTAAGCCCTCTCTTTGTAGAAAGGCAAAGCTTGGAGTACATAGCCAACTTTGACTTTAGACCCTCCTCTGAATTTGTGCCTGGTTCGTTAGCATCGCTAGAAGTGCGGCCTACTCTTTTGGACTCAATAGGAACTGCACAACGTGAAGACCCTCAGCTAGTTGATCTGATGGATAAGCTAATTAGGGGTGAGACTTCTAGTCACCTCAATAGATACTCCATCGCTGATAAGGGTTGGTTGAGACGGGATGGAAGACTATGCGTCCCACAAGCAAGGGATTTGGTGAAGACGGTTCTCGAAGAAGCACACCATTCCAAGTTAACCATACACCCCGGTGGAGACAAGATGTACAAAGACATAAAAAGGGTTTTCTTTTGGAACGGCATGAAGAGGGATGTAGCTGAGTTTGTTTCTAAGTGCATGATATGCCAGCAAGTCAAGGCGGAGCAAAAGAAGCCTGGTGGTTTTCTTCATCCTCTAGAGGTCCCATAGTGGAAATGGGATAGCATTTCGATGGACTTTATTGATGGGTTGCCTAGGTCAAGAAGGGGCAATACTAGTATTTGGGTAATAGTGGACATGCTCACAAAAAGCGCTCACTTTATGCCTGTCATGAGTAGAAGGACTGCCTCATCTTTAGCATCCATTTATCTTAAAGTTATAGTTCGACTCCATGGGATACCCTCCAGCATAGTGAGTGACCGAGATCCTATCTTTACGAGCGAATTTTGGAGGAGCTTGCAAGAGGCTGTAGGCACACAGTTATGCTTAAGCACGGCCTATCACCCCCAAACCGATGGTCAGACGGAAAAGGTAAACAAAGTACTAGAAGATCTTTTGAGACTGTGCATTCTTGACTTTGGAGGAACATGGGAGGATTACCTTCCTTTGGTGGAATTCGCCTACAACAATAGCTACCAAGCCACCATAGGCATGGCACCCTTCGAAGCTTTATATGGAAGACCATGCTGATCACCAACTTGTTGGTGGGAGTCTACAGACAAGCTTATACTTGGACCAGATATGATCAAAGAAACTTCAGAGAAAGTGGACTTGATACGAAGAAGAATGAAGGCTGCCCAAGATAGACAGAAGTCCTATGCAGATAAAAGAAGGACCGACCTTGAGTTTGAGGTTGGAGACAGGGTTTTCCTCAAAGTATCTCCTTTAAGGAACGTCGTTCACTTTGGATCCACGGGAAAGTTGGCACCAAGATTTGTAGGGCCATTCCTTGTCATTGAGAAGATGGCTTATAGAGTAGAGCTGCCCGAAAGATTGGCTGGAGTTCATAATGTCTTTCATGTTTCTCACCTGTGGAAGTGCTTACATGAGTCTACGGAAGTGGTGGAACCAAGCATACTAGAGAAAGTAGAAGTAGAACGATAAGCAACTGTGAGAAGAGTTCCAACTCGTATCTTGGGGACATAAGTAAAAAAGCTACGCAACCGCGAATCAAGTTTGTTAAAGTTCAATGGAGCGACGTCGAGGAAGACGCTACTTGGGAGACTGAGGACAAAATACGCGCAGCCTACCCTTTTCTTTTTGAGGGTACATTCTTGATCTCTTTTTCCTTAAGTTTATGCTTGTATCTACCTTTTTAAGTATATCTCCTCGTACCTATTCTTTATCCTTAGGTAGAAACCAATGGATGTAAACATGTATTTGAAACATGTTATGATTGATGGTTGCAAGTGGTTGCTAGTGGTTGCTCGTGGATGCATATACACACACATTAGGTGTTAGATCGGCTCAGTCACTTTCATATTGCATATGCATATGCATAATTGTATATGATTGAAACTTGATGTGTTATCACATGGACATTGCATTTGTATGAATGATTGTGCACTCATGTAGAAAGTATGATTAGGAATAATTGCATACATCATGGACTCATGACACTGACATAATTTGCATTAAGGAGGTCAACTGAATCAGTAGACTGCCTGATTTTTCATTAAATAAGGACATGTACACACACTATGCATATGATCATGAAGCATTAGAAGTCTTTTAAGGACAATGGATGCATGTGTTTGATGGTTGAGTAGATGGATGATTGGATGGTAGGATATACGTTCTTCTTGACTTGAAGATTTCGGGGACGAAATCCTTTAAGGAGGGGAGAATGTAACACCCCTTATTTTCTGTAAACATTATAGTAACAAATTAAGGAATACTTAATTTCAAATGTGAGAATTAAGGGAAACGGGTTAAGCCATTGCGTTCGTCTTGGAATTCTGCTTGAGATAGAGTCCGAGTTTGCGTGAATTGGACTCCGTATGAAGGAGCTATGACCCTCAGAAGTTTTCAGAAATTTAAAACAACTCAAATTAAAGTTCAGAAATTCAAATTCAGAAGCAGAAGCGGGCTGGGCGGGAAATTTCCCGCCCAAGGCCAGGTCGACCTCCCCCCATACAGGTCGACCAGGGGGTCAACCTACCCCCTCTCGGGCAGATCTGAAAGATGACGATTCTGACTCCTTGCTGAGTCATTAGGCCTTATGTGGCAATTCTATCTTGTCTGGATGGTCTTGATTGCTTCTAGGGTTGATCTAACGGCTCTTATTTAGTTAAACCTCTATAAAAGCAACCTAACCCTCAACCCTAAATCACACAAATTCATACCAAGAGCTGTCATGCTGTCAATGGTCGACCTAGAGTAGCCGTCATCCTCCTTCAACTTGAAAACAAGATAGAAGCTACAAATCAAAATCAAATCAAGTCTAAATCTAAAGAACAACTAGTCTACTTCAAGGGAATGCTATTTAGTTTCAGAATACAGATCCCAGAAATCAAGAATTTCCTTTTGTTTGTAAGTGTAGTTATCTTTCAGATGTGAATAAATTAAAGACATGGTTTGTAATGAAATTTAAAGTAGAACTGTACCAAGTTGTATGTGATGCTGATTCATGTCTATTCATGTCTATTCTATCATGTATACCTATGAACTGTTGTGGTTTATCGAACCTATCATGTTATGTAGAAATTGGTGAATGAACCTATTATGTGGTATAAAAATTTGGGAATGAAATTATCGTGTTATATGTAAGTTTGGTGGTGCTATCATGTTATGATACATGCAAGTTTTTAGGCTAAATAATATTCATATATGCCTAAATGTTTAGATCCATATGCTTACATGTTCAGATTACAACCTTATGTGTTTGGATCCATGTTAATTAGATCCAATTCAATGCAAGTTCACCTTTACATGCCAAGTTTAATTTGTGTAGTAAATTCATATGCTTATAATTCATGTTAACTGGATCTAAAAATGCAAGTTCGTTATCCTATGCCAAGCCTTTATGCCACATGTTTAGTTAGATCCATATTTTTATGGTGTTGGAATATTTCATGTTCTTTGCTTTTCCCTTTTTGTTTATGAGTTAGACTAAAATGTCAAGCCAAACATTCTATGTAATTTTGCGAACGTACAACGGGGTAACGTTGGGGATAACATGAAATTACATGTAATTGGCATGTTTGGCACATAACCATGATAAGTGGCATGAAAATGGTATAATTGATATACCTAAAATTATGAACTTGATTTTGAGGGAAAGTGGGCCATGACAACAAATTGTTGATAATTTACATATAAACATAAAAGTAGAAATATGTAAATTTAGTAAAAGACGAGTATGCCTAAGCCGAGGTTAGATTGAGTTACAGTATAAGACTGCCTGGAACTGCCCGGCAAATCCAGCAACTGTAACAATATAGATCTAATTTGAGAGGTTAGTGCATTGAGCCCAAAAGGACCCGAGGTTAGACTGAGTTGCGATGTAAAACTGCCCGGAACCGACCGGCACATCCAGTGACCGCAACAATACCTATCTAATGTGAGTGGTTAGTGCTCTAATGAATGAATCAGAGCTAAGACAGGAATGGTAGGGTTAAGTTAATTGAGGTAACACTTAACCAATTCAACATGTTAACTAAACTGATGGGTGGGGTTAGGTTAATTTGGACACTTAACCAATTTAACATGTTGATTAGGAAACCCTAGTAACGGGGACCCATTTCAGCAGTAACCCACATAGTTGTATCATGGTACCCTGAACTAGGAAGGGTGAAGCACGATTACTGGGCTGATTATAAGCGGTCAAAACAATGGCGGGTGGTGCGTCAGTGTAGGTTCCGACGGAGTACGGGCATGCACGTACTCCGGAGCGGAAAAAGCAGGCACTGGGCATCAGTAGTTATACACTGTTCATCTTGAATAGTGTCGGGTTGCCACTATAGGATTTGATACACCCCAATGTGGGACCAGCATAGGTATCTACAATCAAGCGGGGGCCGAATGACATATGTGATATATGCATGCGAGTAGGAGCCGATCGATAAAAGTGGATCATTTCACCATGTATATAGGGTGCCAGTTGTGACAAGTATAAGTAGGTGCAGAGAAATAGAATTGGGTGCGATAGTATATTTGGTTCAAACTGCCTTATCTGGGTTTATGTTAGCTTGTTATTCTGGTACTGTCCTATTTTCAGTTATTCCTATCATGACCCTTTTCCTTGTTCACACACTGAAAAATCACTAGACTTACTCAGACTTATGTCTGACCCATTTTTCTTTCGTCTTCTTGTCTTCCGTTTCTCCCCCTAGGTCCGCAGGGAGGGAATACACCAGCTTAGATCAGACCCTTTGCAAGCTTGAAGAAAGTAGATATATTGATTGGAGTCTCCTTTCTTTGGCTATGGCTTTGGATGCACTCTCAATGGGGATTTATGCTATTTTGTTTTTGTTCTATGCTTCTTTATGTTTTAATCAAGACAGAGAATTTTGATGTAATGATTTGGAAGTTGTTTTGAGATAGTTTACTGTAATGCTTTTGTTATGAACCACATATGAAATAAATTCTGTTTTTTTCGTTGCTTATATATATCTGTCTTGTAAATTATCTGTGTCTTTTACCTATAATGCTCCACCAAAATTAAGGCATTCACTTTGTGAGCGACCTTAACAGAGGTGGGGTGTTTCAATGCATCCCACGTTATCACTATGCAAATACTTTCGGCTGTCCTTGGTACTTGGGTACCTTGACTTTCTTTTTGCTTTGTGAAAACGTATGTATTGCTCTACCTGTTGTAGAATGTTACTGAAATGTAAATCACTCCCTGCGTGGAGATGTAATTTGTAGTCTAGTGAATTAACTAGCTCCAGTGCAGTAAGCCTGATAGGTAGAGTGGACGGAACACTTTAAACTCCGTAAGTGGTGGACGGTCCACCTTAAAAACCAAATTAGTTGATTGTAACCACAATCACCTATACTTTTGTATTTTTATTATTAGTTATATAATAAAAAAGTGTTACGGACCACTATAAAAACCGATCGGCTATGCCAAAAAAATAAAAAAAATAAAAATAAACAATATATCAGTATTTTAAAGAAATTTTTGAATAAAAGTCGTTTTTAACTTGATTCTGGAAGTAATAAAGCACTGAATTCACTTCAATCGCGGGAAAATAATTCTAGTAATGGATCGCGACATTATTGATATTCGTTTTCGAGTTTCTAAGTGACGGATTGCTACCATAAAAAAATTGTTAATGGAAAGTTGTTTTGAGAAAACAAGTCGTAATAAAAATTCAAATGTTTTGAATTGAAAATGGTTATAGATTTTATGTGTATGATTATATGTTTCCAAACTGATTCGGAATAAACCCCAAGAATATGAATTCTGAATTTAAATTTAACTTGTGTAAGTTAAATGGATTGAAATGGTAAAAGTAAATCAAATGGATTAAAAATTTAACTTAAGTTAGTTAAATGAAAGGGATGAATTTTTAAGAAAATTAAGATTGCATAGTTCATAATGGTGAATAAAATCAATCTAAAAACTAATTTGGATGAGTGTGAATGTTTGCATGTGAATTATGAATTAGATGTGAAATTATGGATTGAAATCATTCAAAACCAAAGGAATAATGTGGTTATATAGGTTAAAGGAATGAATGCCTATTTAAACAGGAATTATTGAAACTCACCTGTTGAATTAAGTAAATATAGGTACCTAGAGCCGTTGACTTTGGTTTAAGTAAATAGCCTGCAAATTAAGCGATCTCGCTTAATAACGCTTATATAAGGTACGCCTTCCCAAAAATACAAAATTTAGTATATGAATGGGGTTTTTCACTGGTGTGGGCCGATGTATACATATTTATCTCTCTTGTTGTATTGCGAAAGTCTCTCCGTACCAGGGAGAATCTGCCGAAATTTTTCAGAAATTTAAGGTGTTAGAAATTTTTGTTAGCAGAAATAAATTGGCATTTTAATTAAAACTAACTATATCACTTGAAATTAAAAATTCAGAAAGTGGAACAAAATATTTTAATTAAGTAGATTTTTAAAAAGTTAATGGCTTTGTAGCATTTTTCCTGCCTTATGGATGAAATTCTTTTAGTGGGGGAGGAATGTAACGACCTATATTCTTAGCCGTTAAATTTTAAATTTTAAATTGGTTTTAAATGTTGATTTGGAAATTTAAATAAGTCAAATTCTATTATTTTGAGAATTAATTTAATTTAAATAATAAAATAATAAATTTTTATTTTGAAATAAATGGGAATGAGTTGTATTTGAGAGATAAAATGAATTTGATGATTATTAGGACCCAACTGAGTTCAGATTTGAATTATAATAAGCAATTTATTAATTAAACGACGTTTGAATGTATAAGTTATAAACGAGGTCGTAACGTCATGGTAATTCGTAGTTTTACGATTTGAACTTGTAACGACCCGCAAAAATTCGACGCCCGAATTCTAACATAATATATAAATCCCCTATTACTTGCCAAAACTCAAGTATCGAAAACACAGATAGTTATTAGAAAGAAATTAGAGGGTGAGATAAGAAAGAGAAATATTAGAATAGAAGAAGAAGAAGAACGCAACACAAAGTATCACATCACAGCGGAACAAAATATAATATAGAAATAAATTTTGATAGAGAGCTTAAAAATATACTTATAATCATTAGAGTACATCAACACATCTGGACAGTTATAATAATAACCTGTCCTCATATACAATCACACAGCGGAATAAACATGTATCATACCTCTGGATTCTTCCAGCTCGTCTCCTCACTGCATCCGATAACCTAAACATGTACAACCCGGTCTAACCGAGCATTACAAACGCACAGATCAGTCTGGTGAACCAGAGTGAGAAAAACACACTAAGTTTATGGGGTAACATCCAACTTGATTTTAAAGTTAAAATCTTTTTGAAAGAAAGGATAATAGTAAGACCAAACCCACACATAAATACAGACGATTTTTACCTTACTATAACCCAAATCGTTTTTGAAATCATATATCGTCTGATATTATAATAATGTCTAATATCAAGTAAATATAAATCTAGCAGAACGCTTGCATCTCACGCTCTACATACATAGTATACGATCAAAACCGCGGGCTCTTATTGGAGAATGGATTTCCAACTATGGCAAGGTATGGGACCACCTTCCGACAATGTACCTTTGGAGATGAATACATTGGGGATTCAACAAGAACATCTTGCAACCCTGGCTAAACATGACCGGCCCCTCACTTCGCTTAAGAGTACCGAATATATCATTACCACGGTTGTGGCCCAGCCAACCGAACCGATAGCATACATATAAAAATAAAAGGGACAACCGAAGGCATTTGATTCCACCAGATCAGGTAATGATATACCCTTTTGATGGGCGCGACTGTAATGACCCGTATTTTCAGTGATATAATAAATAATTTATTTAATTATTTAAAAGATGATTAAAAGGATTTAATGGTCGTTGAATTAAATAACTTGGAATATTTAATTAATATAAATAATTAAATAATATATTTAATTCTAAAATAATCAGAATGGGCTGAAATGACAATCTGGTGTGAATTGGACAATTCAAAATATATAATTCAGATTGGAATTGAATTCGAATGACGAATATATTATATAAACGAAGTTTGAACATATAATTATATTATAATTATAATCGAGCTTGAAATGGCGCTGCAGTTCGTAAATTGGCGATTTGAACTTCAACTGAATATACAGAAGCCGTTTTAAATCGGATTTCTGTGAAACAAGAAATGTGTGGAGCGGGTGAAGTATATCTTTCTAGTGGAAGAGAAAAATCAGGATTTCGTCGTGTAGATTTTGAGATATGTCCAAATCAAATTTTAAAATAGTCGTTATAGAATCGTTTATCGACCGTAACGGTTTATTCGATATAACTAGATACCGGTTTCGAATTTAAACAAGGTTCTTTTGAGACGTAGTGATAATTTAATTTTAAGAATTTTATGGAAATTTTTAATTAATTAAATAAGCAACTTTTTATTTGGAGTATTTGGCACCCTGTATCAACATTTTGGGATTTCACAATATGAGTTAACCTATCAGTATTATTATATTTTTGGAACCATGACACATTGCTGATCACAACGGTATTTTTATTTTTGTCCATAGCAGTCATAAATAAACGAAATTCTATATAGTCGGTACCGTATTAACCTTAACTATTATGTATGCAACCTAACCATAACACGTTGCTTAAAATTAAGGTCAAGATCTGATAGAAACTACTTGGTACAAGTATACCACTAACATGTTGGGCGCGTTGGTTTTGCATGGGTAAAATTGCATGGTTCCTCAGTATACACGTAAATACTATAAGCAACAAGGATAAAACACTATAAATAAAATGGTTCCCTTGGCTCCTAAGTGTACACCTCTTCGCAGTTCCAGCTAGCATGAGTTGTCACCTCTCAAACCCTATGTTACTAGTACCTACTACACCTTAACAGCGAAGTTTCTTCCATCTATAAATATATCTCACAGCCTTACTCTCAAACGTTCTCAATGGCTTCAGGAAAAACTACCTAAGTTTTTAATGAGTTTTATAAATCAAATACAACTACAAGCTCAACTACAAACCAATATATATATTGAGTTCAATGTTTTTTTTCTGACGCTTGGAACAAGCAGTGAGGCTTGGTTGACATTCGATGTCAATATGGTGGGTTACTGGGCAAGTGGAAGGTGGCAGAACGATTGGGAGGGATGTTGACGCGATCTGAGCAGGGTTGGCGCGATCTAAGTTGACATGCTTGGACAGTGGAGTTGCTTGGAAGAACAAGAGCATGAGAAGTAGGCCACGTTGCTATGATAGGTGCAAGTTTTATATGGCATGGAAAAGGATGAAGGGGAGGCGGCTAATAGCTGTGTAGTTTCGAAGTGAAGAAATACGAAGAGGGGAAGGAACACTGTAGCTGGCGTACTGGTCCGAAGTCGCAACAAGCAAAGGGGTATTTGGTTTGGCAAACGATGATGACAAGAAGTCGTCAGGAGGAAGGATGGTTCGGTCGTGGTGTTGTATTTTGCGGGAGCAGGTGGGATTGTTTCAAATCAAAGAACGTGATGTTTGAGTATGGGGAAGTTGCGGAAATAAGTTGGTTCAAATAAAAAAGTGGGGTTGGCAAGTTTGAAGTGGCCATTTGTTTTAAATTTTTGGCATGAATTTCCGTTTGAAGATGGGGAAGAGGCGGGTTTGTGAGTTTCCAGGAAGTGGAAGAAAGAGTTACGGGTCTGGTTTCTATAGAAGGGTGATGGGCCGAGAAATAAGAAATGTGAGGCCCAAATTTAATTTATATTATTAAGCTTAAATATAAATTATACCGTATTAACTTGTTATTATCGTAACGGGTGCATACAATATCGGAATTCAATAAAACAGGATCCGTTGGGACCGTATGGACGAGAGCTCCACAATGGAACTGACTGAGAGTGAATCGAAGCTCGTTACAATTTATGGAAAAATAAATTGTCCATCTGAATCAAGCGATGGTTATCGTTATTAACGATGATCGTCCAATGTGAGTAAATCTCACTAACTCTGAACAATTTATAATTTCATGTTGTATTTTTAGAACTGTTAGATATTGGCTGATTGACTGTGTGTTGACTGTTTGATTGAACTGCTAGTCAGTTAGTTGAATTTCTATATTGATTCTATTTAACAGAATATATCATATGGAACTGAAAGTGATGTTGATTTTATTGTGTAACATCTGTGGATGTAGGGAAACAGGTTGGAGGAATCCGACTGGATTCCTCAACATCTATTTTATTATTTTCATATATTGTGGTATATGACGTGGTTTATAATCTGTTGTTGATTTTATGTGTATGGATGATATTGGACATCGTAATTTGAAATGTTAAACACCATAACACACTGGAATTTGGAGAAAAGGGGATTTTCAAAAATGAATATTGAAATTAGATTATTTATGAAATCAAAAGGGGTTTTATAAAAGAGATAATATTTATAAAATCAAAGAAGATTTTATAAAGGAAATTATTTATAAATGGAATACTTATAGATAGATATTTATTTATAAAAGGAATATTTATAAGTAGGAAATATGTTTAAGTGGAATTTTATATGAAGGGAAATCTTTATAAATGGAATATTTATAAAGTGAATTTTTTATTTAGAATAAATAAATTAGATATTTAAATGGATTATTTATTTGTTAAATAAATAGGATAAGATGAAGAGATATCGACTTAGAAAATAAATAAGTTATGAAAAGGACATTCAGTAGGAAATAAGTTATAAAAAGGGATTATTTATTTAGAGAATGAATAAAGAAATATTTTTAAACCATTTACAAATAAAATAGAAAGAGAAATATGTGTAAAACATTTACAAATAGATTATAAAGGAAATATTTATCTTTGGATAAATAGATATATATAAGTATGAACTTATATATGAAGAAGCAGATTGATTTATAAATGATATTTATAAATTAAGTTAAATATTTATCATTTGGATAAATAGAATATATAAGTTAGGACTTATATAAAGAAGTAAAAATCGATTTCAACATCGATGTTTGAAACAGAATAAGGACAAAGAGTTAATCAGTTAGTGTTAACCAGTTAGAGTAAAACCATCAGGGTTAACCAGTTAGAGTAAAACCATTAGGGTTAACCAGTTAGGTTAAACCGTGGAGTTAAACCAGTTAGAGTTAATCAGTTAGAGTTAAACCAGTTAGAGTTAATCAGTTGGAGTTAATCGAATTTAGTTTATTCGAATAGAGTCGAAATGAGTTAATCGAATTTAGTTATTCGAATAAGAGTTAATCCTGTACGAGTTATTAGGTTGGAGTTATTCAAAATAAGAGTTATAGATTAGAGTTAACCGAATAGGAGGAAATAAATTAGTTGTCGTTATATTATTCGAGTTAGGAAATAAAAGTCATATTAAAGATAATATATTTCGGATGCAGGAGATTATAACACCATTGTTATAATCACGTAAACTTGTAAAAGAAGGGGGTTCGTAAATAGAATCCGAGGGTTCATAAGGAAGTGTTAAAGGGTTAAAAGATGAACTTACCCTATTTCGAGATTTGAAATGTTGTTCAGTTAAGGTCTGAGAGGTAGTTATACCCCAACTTGATTGACTTCGTTTTTAATTTAGAAATGGTTAAGGTTCGAGAGTGAAAGTGCTTGAGTGATTTTCGTAAATAAGTATAGTGGTTTGAGTTGTCGTTGCGATGTTGATTTAAACATCTGTTTAAATCCAAGTAAAGAAGATTTGGAAATGTTTTCCAAATAGATTCAGAACGTCATCAAATATTGAAATTGTAAATATGAATTAGAAAAGGGAATGTTCATGTATAAGGAGTTAAGAAATGGAGTTAAGCTAAATCAGAAATTGACTGGAGACTTGTTAAGTTGAATGGTTTCCTAAGTGTCTATCTGATGTTGGTTTCGACCTTCGGGATTGATACTTAGGGAATTGTTCTTATACTAGTTTACAATCAGAGACTGATACTTGTAAAAGAATAGTGATACGTAAATAAGTTATGGAAATGTTTTCCAGTGTTAACATATGTTTTCTAAGCATAGAAAATAAGGAAATATATATATATAGATATATGATTGATGATTGATTGATAGAATTTCCATTTGGAAATAATATCGTTGTTTGGACACATGTTTTCTTTGATAGTTAAATCACAGACTATCAAAGTTTTGACCATTTTAACGTTGTTAATATGGAGAGACCGGTTGGATTATTATCCAAAGAAGCACTCCGTATTGGCATAAGCGTTGCGAATCATATATGCCAAAGATAATTGAAGACAGAGTAAAGTGCAAGGGCCGTTGTATAAATCTTAGATAACAGTGCTTAAGATGGATATACTGAATAGTACCTTCAATTCATCCTGTTCCTGGATGACTTGTATGGATGAATGTCTGACAGAGTATTTCCAGAAAGGTCACGTACATTGATTTCTTCAACCGTACCAAGAGTGGAAGCGGAGAAGGAAACTTCTTTTAGCTGACACGTAATGTATGGTTGTAGACATCAAATTAGTGTTTTTTGATGGATCTGGCAATGTGGCATTCGAAGTGAATCCGATGTGATGATAAAGCGTAACCTCAAGCCTCATCAACCGGTAAATGACAAAAACCGGGCAGGCAGCATGGCTATGTAGGTCGCACCTATTAGGGTGTATAATCACCTGATCTAGAGTTTCATTTACTTCTAAAAATCTATTGTCGATGCTGTCCCATTTGGGAAACGGTTGCTGATCCCAACCGTTGGTGATATACATTCGATACACTCAAGCGAAATGAGTGGTCGGTCATGTGTGGCCGGGTTGTAAGATGTTCTTGTTGAACCCAGTGTATTCCTCTCTAGAGGTACACTAGCGAAAGGTGGTTCCATACCTTGTCATAGTTGGAAATCCATTACCCAATACGTGCTTGCGGTTTTGATTGTATACTATATATTTAGAACGTGAGATGGAAGCGTTTCTGCTAGATGATTATTGTATTGTGGTTGATAGACATTATTATAATATCAAAAGGTTTTTGATAAAAAGATATTTTGGATTCTCATAAGGAAAAAACCCGTTCCGTTATACGGCGTGGTCTTATGAGATATCGTTTACTTGTTCGAACTATTTTAAACTGTTTTACTCATACCAGTCCCATGACTGACCCGAAGTTTATTTTGTTTTGTTTCCCTAAACTCTTGGGTGCCCAATTTTGTACGGGCAGTCAAGTAGTCAGGATTTACAAAAACTTGAAGAGCTGGAGCAGGAGGCTTCTGTATTATATAGCTATTATTATTCCGCTGTGTTGTAAGTGCTGTACTTGATAATGATATGTACATTCAAGTAAAATCTTTTATTTCAAAGTTATGTTATATTTTATTCGTTCCGCTGTGAGATTCGTGTTTACTCTGATGTTGTATGTTCTTCTTCTTCTTCTATTCTAAGTTTCTATCTTATCTTTCCTCACCCTCTGCCTTCTTTATATTAGTTTCCTGGTTTCCAGTATAATTTGTGGTTGGACTTGTGTTTTTGGTCAGCTCAAATTGGACCGGATTTTCGGGTCACTACAGTTGGTATCTGAGCTTAAGGTTTAGTGAATTACCTTGGCTTTGTGGCATGACTCAGTAGAGATGGGGTTAGCAGTACCCTAGATTTAGTTGAGTGCATATATACGAGTGAGCGTATTTGTTATTTGATATAAAAATAATTTTATATTGTGGAGATTTATTGGTTGAGTTGTTTATGGGTTCTGGTCGATCAGTTTGATCCACGATATCGGTAGGAGTTTATAAACACTCGAATACGATGAACCGTCGTGGTATGTTTTGGAAAGAGGGTAAATGAAATAATTTTACCCAAGTATATATATTGGAAATATTAAAATGTGTTGGTTGTTATTATAATCGGGTAAGATTATAAAAATTAAACGGTTATGTAGATAACCAAACAGAATTCGTACAAGTGTTACGAAATGAATTAAATCTGAATTTAAACCAGAAATTGAATTAAAATTCTGGAAAATTGGATAAGTGTTTGTAAATGGATTTGATAAAAAAATATAAGGAAAATTTAAGATCCTGGGAGATTTTAAATTGTTTTACAAGCAGTGTGAATTATATTTTGAAATGAATTTCAAAGTGGAAATGTTAGAAATGGTTTTATAGTATTGAACTCACTTCGATCGCTGGAAAATAGATTCTGATGATGATAGCTGCATCATCCGTGTTCATTTTCGAGTTGTAAGTGACGGCTTACTACCGAAAAGATCTTGCTTTTGAATTGTTTTGAGAGAAACAAGTTGTTTGAAATTAAAAAAAAAGAATATTTGGTTTTAGAAAAGCAAAGCTGTTTAAAACTCCCAGGAAGAGACTGTTTGAATTAAAAACAAATTTAAATAGAAATTTATGAAACCAAGCTAGAACTGAATTGAAACCCATTAACTGTAAATTGAATTGGATACGATATATCAACTAGAATCAAATTTTGAATTATGAGATAGAATCTGAAATGGTATTGGATTGATGAGTTAAGAATTTGAAAATCGAGAATGGAACTTTGTTGTGAAATTGAATTCGACTTAGGTATAAGTGAATGGTTGGATTTGTGGATAAAAACAGATTGGAATTTGATTGGGATGACCCTTGTATCTGCTGAATTGATAAATGGTGGAAAGGGTATAATGATATGTCGACAAAAAGGTACAAATTTATATTTCTATTGGATATAAGATTTATGAGCCGAATTGGCAAGCCGCTTGGCTGTTTGATTTACTTTTGGGTTGGAGATGGCCCAAAGAGGCGAGTTGGAGTTTGACCTATTGACCAGTACAAAGGAGGTGCTGGCGAAATTTTTCGAAAAGTTAAGGCGTTAGAAAATTTTCAGGATTTTTGAAAATTTTCGTTGATAAGAATTGATTAATATTTTAATTGAAATTAAATTGGTTCAGCTGAAACTGACGATTTAGAAGTGAACAAATAAGTTCTAACCAGTCGATAGGGTTTGTTTTCTACCTTAGCAATTTCTAGGGCAAAATTATTTTAAGGGGGAAGAATGTAATGACCCGTATTTTCAGAGATATAATAATTAATTAATTTAATTATTTAAAAGATGATTAAAAGGATTTAATGGTCGTTGAATTAAGTAACTTGGAATATTTAATTAATATAAATAATTAAATAATATATTTAATTCTGAAATAATCTGAATGGGCTGAAATGACAATATGGTGTGAATTGGACAATTCAAAATATATAATTCAGTTTGGAATTGAATTCGAATGACGAATATATTATATAAACGAAGTTTGAACGTATAATTATATTATAATTATAATCGAGTTCGAAATGGCGCTGCAGTTCGTAAATTGGCGATTTGAACTTCAATTGAATATACAGAAGCCGTTTTAAATCGGATTTCTATGAAACAAGAAACGTGTGGAGCGGGTGAAGTATATCTTTCTAGTGGAAGAGAAAAAACAGGATTTCGTCGTGTAGATTTTGAGATATGTCCAAATCAAATTTTAAAATAGTTGCTATAGAATCGTTTATCGACCGTAACGGTTTATTCGATATAACTAGATACCGGTTTCGAATTTAAACAAGGTTCTTTTGAGACGTAGTGATAATTTAGTTTTTAGAATTTTATGGAAAATTTTAATTAATTAAATAAGCAACTTTTTATTTGGAGTATTTGGCACCTTGTATCAACATTTTGGGGTTTCACTATATGAGTTAACCTACCGGTATTATCATATTTTTGGAACCATGACACATTGCTGATCACAATGGTATTTTTATTTTTGTCCATAGCAGTCATAAATAAACGAAATTCTATGTAGTCGGTACCGTGTTAACCTTAACTGTTATGTATGCAACCTAACCATAACGCATTGCTTAAAATTAAGGTCAAGATCTGATAGAAACTACTTGGTACAAGTATACCACTAAGAGCACAGCCAACAATGGCTTGTTTAGTTACTAAACAATCCATGGAGCAAGCAGGGTTGGTGCTTATAACGGCAAAGAGTTTGTCGTTATAAGCTTTGCCGTTATAACATTAGTTTTATAATCTTATAACGGCAAAGTGTTTGCCGTTGTAACCTTATAACAGCAAACACTTTGCCGTTGTAACTCCCGACCCATGGCTGGTTTCTTCTTCTGGTCGCTCCGCTCGTTGGACCAGTTTCAAAACAAGAGAGAGAATAACAAAACAGAACGGATGGTTGGTTATGGTCTAACATGTTGGGCGCGTTGGTTTTGCATGGGTAAAATTGCATGGTTCCTCTGTATACACGTAAAGACTATAAGCAACAAGGATAAAACACTATAAATAAAATGGTTCCCTTGGCTCCTAAGTGTACCCCTCTTCGCAGTTCCAGCTAGCATGAGTTGTCACCTCTCAAACCCTACGTTACTAGTACCTACTACACCTTAACAGCGAAGTTTCTTCCATTTATAAATATATCTCACAGCCTTACTCTCGAACATTCTCAATGGCTTCAGGAAAAACTACCTAAGTTTTTAATGAGTTTTATAAATCAAATAAAACTCCAAGCTCAACTACAAACCGATATGTATATGGAGTTCAACGGTTTTTTTCCTAATGCTCGGAACAAGCAGTGAGGCTTGGTTGACATTCGATGTCAATATGGTGGGTTACTGGGCAAGTGGAAGGTGGCAGAACGATTGGGAGGGATGTTGACGCGATCTGAGCAGGGTTGGAGCGATCTAAGTTGACTTGCTTGGACAGTGGAGTTGCATGGAAGAACAAGAGCATGAGGAGTAGGCCACGTTGCTATGATGGGTGCAAGTTTTATATGGCATGGAAAAGGATGAAGGGGAGGCGGCTAATAGCTGTGCAGTATCGAAGTGAAGAAATACGAAGAGGGGAAGGAACACTGTAGCTGGCGTACTAGTCCGAAGTCGCAACAAGCAAATGGGTATTTGGTTTGGCAAACGATGATGACAAGAAGTCGTCAGGAGGAAGGATGGTTCAGTCGTGGTGTTGTATTTTGCGGGAGCAGGTGGGATTGTTTCAAATCAAAGAACGTGATGTTTGAGTATGGCGAAGTTGCGGAAATAAGTTGGTTCAAATAAAAAAGTGGGGTTGGCAAGTTTGAAGTGGCCATTTGTTTTAAATTTTTGGCATGAATTTCCATTTGAAGATGGGGAAGAGGCGGGTTTGTGAGTTTCCAGGAAGTGGAAGAAAGAGTTACGGGTCTGGTATCTATAGAAGGGAGATGGGCCGAGAAATAAGAAATGTGAGGCCCAAATTTAATTTATATTATTAAGCTTAAATATAAATTATACCGTATTAACTTGTTATTATCGTAACGGGTGCATACGATATCGGAATTCAGTAAAACAGGATCCATTGGGACCGTATGGACCAGAGCTCCACAATGGAACTGACTGAGAGTGAATCGAAGCTCGTTACAATTTATGGAAAAATAAATTGCCCGTCTGAATCAAGCGACGGTTATCGTTATTAACGATGATCGTCCAATGTAAGTAAATCTCACTAACTCTGAACAGTTTATAATTTCATGTTGTATTTTTAGAACTGTTAAATATTGGCTGATTGACTGTGTGTTGACTGTTTGATTGAACTGCTAGTCAGTTAGTTGAATTTCTATATTGATTCTGTTTAACAGAATATATCATATGGAACTGAAAGTGATGTTGATTTTATTGTGTAACATCTGTGGATGCAGGGAAACAGGTTGGAGGAATCCGACTGGATTCCTCAACAGCTATTTTATTATTTTCATATATTGTGGTATATGACGTGGTTTATAATCTGTTGTTGATTTTATGTGTATGGACGATATTGGACATCGTAATTTGATATGTTAAACATCATAACACACTGGAATTTGGAGAAAAATGGGATTTTCAAAAATGAATATTGAAATTAGATTATTTATGAAATCAAAAGGGGTTTTATAAAAGAGATAATATTTATAAAATCAAAGAAGATTTTATAAAGGAAATTATTTATAAATGGAATATTTATAGATAGAAATTTATTTATAAAAGGAATATTTATAAGTAGGAAATATGTTCAAGTGGAATTTTATATGAAGGGAAATCTTTATAAATGGAATATTTATAAAGTGAATTTTTTATTTAGAATAAATAAATTAGATATTTAAATGGATTATTTATTTGTTAAATAAATAGGATAACATAAAGAGATATTGACTTAGAAAATAAATAAGTTATGAAAAGGACATTCAGTAGGAAATAAGTTATAAAAAGGGATTATTTATTTAGAGAATGAATAAAGAAATATTTTTAAACCATTTACAAATAAAATAGAAAGAGAAATATGTGTAAAACATTTACAAATAGATTATAAAGGAAATATTTATCTTTGGATAAATAGATATATATAAGTCTGAACTTATATATGAAGAAGTAGACAGAAAAAGGAGCAGATTGATTTATAAATGATATTTATAAATTAAGTTAATATTTATCATTAGGACAAATAGAATATATAAGTCAGGACTGATATAAAGAAGTAAAAATCAATTTCAACATCGATGTTTGAAACTGAATAAGGACAAAGAGTTAATCAATTATGGTTAACCAGTTAGAGTAAAACCATTAGGGTTAACCAGTTAGAGTAAAACCATTATGGTTAACCCGTTAGGTTAAACCGTAGAGTTAAACCAGTTAGAGTTAATCAGTTAGAGTTAATCAGTTAGAGTTAAACCAGTTAGAGTTAATCAGTTGGAGTTAATCGAATTTAGTTTATTCGAATAGAGTCGAAATGAGTTAATCGAATTTAGTTATTCGAATAAGAGTTAATCCAGTAAGCGTTATTAGGTTGGAGTTATTCAAAATAAGAGTTATAGATTAGAGTTAACCGAATAGGAGTAAATAAATTAGTTGTCGTTATATTATTCGAGTTAGGAAATAAAAGTCATATTAAAGATAATATATTTTGGATGCAGGAGATTATAACACCATTGTTATAATCACGTAAACTTGTAAAAGAAGGGGGTTCGTAAATAGAATCCGAGGGTTCATAAGGAAGTGTTAAAGGGTTAAAAGATGAACTTACCCTATTTCGAGATTTGAAATGTTGTTCAGTTAAGGTCTGAGAGGTAGTTATGCCCCAACTTGATTGACTTTGTTTTTAATTTTGAAATGGTTAAGGTTCGAGAGTGAAAGTGGTTGAGTGATTTTAGTAAATAAGTATAGTGGTTTGAGTTGTCGTCGCGATGTTGATTTAAACATCTGTTTAAATCCAAGTAAAGAAGATTTGGAAATGTTTTCCAAATAGATTCAGAACGCCATCAAATATTGAAATTGGAAATATGAATTAGAAAAGGGAATGTTCATGTATAAGGAGTTAAGAAATGGAGTTAAGCTAAATCAGAAATTGACTGGAGACTTGTTAAGTTGTATGGTTTCCTAAGTGTCTATCTGATGTTGGTTTCGACCTTCGGGATTGGTACTTAGGGGATTGTTCTTATACTAGTTTACAATCAGAGACTGCCAGTTGTAGAAGAATAGTGATACGTAAATAAGTTATGGAAATGTTTTCCAGCATTAACATATATTTTCTAAACATAGAAAATAAGGAAATATATATATAGATATATGATTGATGATTGATTAATAGAATTTCCATTTGGAAATAATATCGTTGTTTGTACACATGTTTTCTTTGATAGTTAAATCACAGACTATCAAAGTTTTGACCATTTTAACGTTGTTAATATGGAGAGACCGGTTGGATTATTATCCAAAGAACCACTCTGTATTGGCATAAGCGTTGCGAATCATATATGCCAAAAATAAATGAAGACAGAGTAAAGTCCAAGGGTTGTTGTATAAATCTTAGATAACAGTGCCTATGATGGATATACTGAATAGTACCTTCAGTTCATCCTGTTCCTGGATGACTTGTATGGATGAATGTCTAACAGAGTATTTCCAGAAAGGTCACGTGCATTGATTTCTTCGACCGTACCAAGAGTGGAAGCGGAGAAGGAAACTTCTTTTAGCTGACACGAAATGTATGGTTGTAGTAGTGATTTTTGATGGATCTGACAATGTGGCATTCGAAGTGAATCTGATGTGATGATAAAGCGTAACCTCAAGCCTCATCAACCGATAAATAACAAAAATCGGGCAGGTAGCATGGCTATGTAGGTCGCACCTATTAGGGTGTATAATCACCTGATCTAGAGTTTCATTTACTTCTAAAAATCTATTGCCGATGCTGTCTCATTCGGGAAACGGTTGCTGATCCCAACCGTTGGTGATATACATTCGATACACTCAAGCGAAATGAGTGGTCGGTCATATGTGGCCGGGTTGCAAGATGTTCTTGTTGAACCCAGTGTATTCCTCTCTAGAGGTACACTAGCGAAAGGTGGTTCCATACCTTGTCATAGTTGGAAATCCATTACCCAATACGTGCTTGCGGTTTTGATTGTATACTATATATGTAGAACGTGAGATGGAAGCGTTTCTGCTAGATGATTATTATATTGTGGTTGATAGACATTATTATAATATCAAAAGGTTTCTGATATAAAGATATTTTGGATTCTCATAAGGGAAAAACCTGTTCCGTTATACGGCGTGGTCTTATGAGATATCGTTTACTTGTTCGAACTGTTTTAAACTGTTTTACTCATACCAGTCCCATGACTGACCCGGAGTTTTTTTTTGTTTCCCTAAACTCTTGGGTGCCCAATTTTGTACGGGCAGTCAAGTAGTCGGGATTTACAAATACTTGAAGAGCTAGAGCAGGAGGCTTCAGGATTATATAGCTATTATTATTCCGCTGTGTTGTAAGTGTTGTACTTGATAATGATATGCACATTCAAGTAAAATCTTTTATTTCAAAGTTATGTTATATTTTATTCGTTTCGCTGTGAGATTCGTGTTTACTCCGATGTTGTATGTTCTTCTTCTTCTATTCTAAGTTTCTATCTTATCTTTCCTTACCCTCTGCCTTCTTTATATTAGTTTCTTGGTTTCCAGTTTAATTTGGGGTTGGACTTGTGTTTTTGGTCAGCTCAAATTGGACCGGATTTTCGGGTCACTACAGCGACCCACATAGCCATGCGACCTACCCGATTTTATACCATTTCCCGGTTGATGAAGCTTGAGGTCATAATTAATTAATTTATTAAATTACCTTGATTTTAATTTTATGTTTTAGAACATCTGATCAACATTCACTTTGAATGCCACATTGTCAGATCCGCCATAAAATCATTAATTGACGTCCATAAAAATACTCTGGGTGTTTACGCAAAAAGAATGAATTCTTCCGCCACTAACATAGTACGTTTGAAGATATCAATACACGTAATCCTTTGGGAATACTCTTTCAGACATAAGTCCATATAAGTTGTCCTAAGGCTGGACAAACCAAAGGCCTTCTCTTACCGCATCCTTGAATTACCCTATGGATCAGTAGTGAGAAGTCCTTGCAATCCGCAAAATCCCAACCACGACTGAATCACGTCAGAATACATCTACGTTGCAACACAGACAATTTTCGACAAGTAATCCTTCCGCTTATGAAGATTCACGGTCTTCAATTGCTGCATCTTCTATCTTCAACGTTATGTATTTGCTGGTCGGAATGGTTTTCGAATATAAATTCGATCCCGGTTTTTCCGTACCAACAATCGCACTGGCCAAATTTGATAGTCTGTTATTTAACTATCAAATAACAATATAAAATAAAATGAGTTCACTGATTCAATACTTGGCATTACTTGGCCTTTACTTAAAAACAATCAATGAAAGTTAAATTAAAACTCTTTAAAATATTTCAATATTAAAAATATCGCTTTTCAATTCTTATTTAACATAAGATTAATTCCAAACTAATTTATTATAATACTTAGAAAAGATCATATAATCATATTCAAAATTATTGTTTTCAAAACATTTTCAATATTACTTCTCCTTATCTATAATTGGGAAAATTAATTCATCTTATCATTCGTAAAATAACGTTACATAATCACTTTTGTTTCATCATTTGAAACAAAAACTAATCCTTATTCTTTTAGAATAAACCCATTTTAACACTTCACTTTTCATTTCCTTTTTACTTGAAAATATCATTATAATTTTACACACCATCTTCTTTATTTCCTTTATTTCGGGAAATTCTTTATATATACATATATTCTCAAATATTTCTATTTCCGTTACTTTTGAGATCTCCTTTTATATTCTCAATCCTTTTTATTTCCGTTACTTTGGAAATCTCATTATCTTCTCAAATCTCGCAATTTACGTTGCGCTATCATTTCTTATCTGGAAATATTCTTAACCTCTTTTCCATTACAAACTAATATCATTCTCAGATAATCCTGAAGTCATTCAAGTTGGGGTATTTATTTACCTCTTAGACCTTGATTAACAACGTTCTTATCTTAAGACAGATATGAGTGGTAAACTGATATTTATTCTAAAATCAAATCTCATCTAGCCATTTTACTTAAATTATGGTTTATAAAACTTCTTACCTTTTAAAATATCTCTTTTTAAATACAACTTATTTTTACTTAATATGTTGATTAAGTAATTATTTAATAAAATCACTTCTTAATCTTAACTTCTTTCAAAGCATTCATTCTATAACTAGAATTTATTATTACTAAACTCCTTTTTAAAACCTTTACCAAATTCAATTACCAATCCCTTTTAATCGTTTCCCTTTGAAAATCTCATTTCAATTCTAACCATTTTACTTAGTTCCATTATTAAGCATCACCAATTCAAATCATGCTTTGACTTCTCATTTACTTTCATAAACTTTGTTTCTAAATCACTGGTTTAAATAAAACCCTTCTTATCTTGATTTCCCTTTTCCTTCTCATTTCAAATGTTGAGTAATCATTTATTTAAACCATCGTATGCACTTATAATTCCTTTTATAACTTCATTATAAAAATCGTTTTTAACTTCCTTTCAAAATTCAACCATATTCCATTTCAGAAACGGTTACTTAAAGTTATTTCATATAAGAAGTAATTACTCAAATTATTATTAATTAAAATAATAATTACTTCATTATTAACTTGAATTAGTATTAAATTTCTTTTTAAAATCTTATTCAAGCTAAACAACTATATTCTAAATTATTTCATTTCTAATTGGCACAAACTAATTTAATTAAATAATCAGTTTGAATTAAAACAGTTGACTTGGTCAACTCTAAAACATGATTAACTCGTTGATCCACTTTAGCTCGCCTCTTCATTTAAATTAATTAATGAATTAATTTAAATAACCTCATTTAAATTTATAAATTCATTTAAATAAACATCATTTACTTCGATTAATATTAAATAAATAATAATATAATTCTTTTTTTATTGTTTCTTAAAACAATTAATCTCACTTGTAAATCCTTACAATAATTAAGATGAGGCACGTGCTCCGCACACGGCTGATTTCCCTTTTATTAGCTTCATTTTTAAATAATATATTTAAAAATCTATATTCGGTTATAAAATAAATTTCATAACTTCATTTTTATATCGATATACCTGACGGTAAATAAATATTTCAACGATTGATTTATCGGTCAATTGCTGCCAATTACTCAACCAAAATTTCCCATTGGTTAAAATAAAACAATTGTTGAATTTCAGGTCAATGGCCAACAATCAAATCAATCATCCAAACAGATGGGTTTAAACAGTTCATATAATGATAACATGAAAATAAATAACATTTAATATATTTGAGGAATCCAGTTGCATTCCTCCAACCTGTTCTTCTCTGCATCCAAATAGTTACTTCACATGATATCATTCAATTCAATTTTACTGATTTAATTCTAAAAACAGTAAAATAACAGCAATTTAATATTAATCAATTTATTTAACACTAGCAAAACAATTTAGAAAATTCTAACAATTCATTAAATTAAACACGGTTATTTTATAACCATGACTAACAAGATAAGTTACCTTCATTTCGAGAAACACTACAAGAAAACACTGATTTAGCATCAAAAATTTAGAAGCAAAAATTTCCGTCGCTAATTTGCGATGGATTTCCATGTAATTTGCAAGGGATAGTTTTTTTGTATTTTCAAACTTTTTTATTTTATTTATTACCATTGTCTTCTGTCATCCCTCACTAATCCGTTGCAGATTGTGTCAAATTACCGACAAAAAATTTTTGTCGCTATTTTTCGCTGCAAATACAGGCAGAATACCTACGAATATTTATCGAAGCTATTTTGCAGCAGAATTCCAACAGATTTGCAAGAGACGAAAATATCGGTTTATTATAATAACTATTTAATAATTAATAAAAAAATTTATTACTTATGAAATGGTATCTAGTATTCAATAATTAATTTTATATAATTATATGTAATAATTTCAATTGATAATTATAGTTGATTCTTATATTTTATAGTTGTAGTTGATAATTATATTTTAGATTTAAAAAAAAATAAAAATTTGAAATCATCTTGATTAAATTTGTAATAAATCATAAAGTTCATAAAACCAATTATTTTTTGACACGAAATAACTAAATTTCTAAACTTTAAAATATTGAAAAAGTTCATTTAGTAGTTTAATTTAAACTGTATAATACATTATATTCTAATTTAAAATTTTCTATAAATTGTGACTAAGATAAAGTACAATGAGATATATTCTAATTTAATTATAATATTTAGTAATTAAATATTTGATAATAATATTTAATTAATAATAATGTTTAATAATAACTAATAATAAAATAATACGTAATAAGTATTAAGAAAAGTATCATTTAATATGGTTTAAAAGTTTAAACCCAGCAAAATATTGATGTAAACGAGTAGACCGAGGAAGCAACATCCAAGATTAGTTATCAATCCGCGGTTTAAAGGAACATTTCATCGTACTATCCAAAATTAAATATTAGACGGTGTACAACATCTCAGTACTTAGCACACGGATTGCTACCGCATAAGTTCCAAAATCGGAACCAACCCTAGAGAGAACCCATCATCAATCGCAGAACAATCAAATCCCAAGTACCCCAAATCAGTTTCTAGGGTCAAAATATCAGGAAGAGGAAAAGGAGGTAAAGTTCTTGGAAAGGGAGGGGCCAAGCGTCATCGTAAAGTCCTCCATGACTAGGGAACTACAAAGCCCGTCATTCACTGCCTTACCAGAAGAGGAGGCGTCAAGAGAATCAACGGTTTGATTTACGAAGAAACCAGAGGAGATAACGCGTTTGTAGTTCATGCCACCTTTCTCTCTGCCGGATACTGTTTAATTGCCATAGGAGATAAAGCGTTTGCAGAAGATCCCCCAGTTGGTAATCATTGTTTTTATATTTTATTTTACTTTTTGTTTGCTTGTTACCTGCTTATAGAAAATCGATATTCGTTACTGTTTGGAAATTTTAAGGGGACCGCGGTTATTAAAAGAGAATTGTTTTTATATTAGGAAATTTGTAGATCCTACACTTTGTGAAAAAGAAATAGTATTTACCATAATACTTTTAAGGTCTCTATAGTTCTGGTGAAGATTATATTACTTTTGGCAATTTGATCTTGATATGCTCATCCATCTTGGGCTTTTAATCAGCTATGTATGTATGTGTCTGCTTGTTGGTTCATACTTTTGCACATAAACTTTAATTTTGTTGGTAAAATCTGCTTATGTTGCCAGTTTAGGATTTCTGTAGTAGAAACTATTTTAAGGATATTTTGTTATTCTTGCTAAGGTAACATTGACTAGCCTTATTTTCACACAAACTGAAATAGAAACACGTGAAATGCTTATCGGAGAGGAGCAATTAAAAATTAATTTATTTACTAATAGAAGAAATTTCACCTTGCCATTATACTTAATGTAAAAGTCTAAAATACATGACATGATATTTCTACCAATCTTGTTAAACGCTTATTTTAATTCAGGGGCTTAATTGTTCATAAATGGTATATTATAAGAGGAGGCGGGTGGAGCCTGTATTCTTCGCCAAGGACGTGGAGTCTTATCGATAAATGAATTAGTATTATAGCTTTTAAGTTGCTATGTTCATATATTCTTTAAACATTCACTAAGCATTTGTGATTAATTAACTAGCTAATACTTGCGTAAATAGTAAGTCATTTCAATGTTGTCTAAGCCTAAAATTAGTTTCTTTACTCCCAGCAGCTAATATGAAATATAATTTTTACTGTGAGCACTAGGCATGCAATGCACAACATAAGTAACCTCAAAAAAGTAACAACCAATCAATGTATCTTTTGATTATAATTAGCAAACCTATGATAATATAATTAACAAATTTCAGTTTTTTCATTAGAATTTGAATTTGTATGTGTTGGGTATTGCTAAAGTCAAATTACGGAACTGAAAAGTTTGGTATAGGAAAATAAACATTCTTATTAGAAATATATTTACTTGAGATATTCATTCCAAGCTTTCAACTTAAAAGTAACTTGAAATGCTTGAAATACTTTTACTACGCTCTGTATTGAATGCCAAATTGTTCTATTTTATACTATTGTCCTTTAATTTTTTCCACTGTAACATTTACAGCTTGTTACAGTATCTTAGCTATTTCATTGAATATAAAATAAGTGTAACATATCCTTCTAATTAGAAATATAAGATGTGTACGTATATATCCTGCACATTATTATATATTTCAAATGTAATTCTTGCTTTGTTATGTGTTTGCTGCATCTTTACTCTTTTTCTTCTTCTAAATCAATCATTACGTAAAAGTTTGAGAGTAAAGAAATAGAGAAAGGGAAGAGAAATGCCAAACAAATTAAATATAAAATGTATAACTTGTTTAAACTAAAAGAAAAGAAAAGTAGAATGAACTCATGCAAATTTCTTTAAGAGGAACATTGAGATGATCCATGTGTACTTTCAGATCCAAGAGTAGGCATGGTCATGTTCGGCCTATGTTTTTAATAATGAGCAAGATTCAAAATAGTATTAACATGATGTAGTTACTTTTCACTGCATTTTAATTGACATATTAATTAGTGTTTGAAACAATGAATTGTTTTAATCAGGTATATTAATGACTCTTCAACGAAAGATCATTGCATGTGAAAATTACGTAGCTACATTCGCTATGGTCGTTTGGCTTCTTACTGGCCCTATTGTTATTGATGCGATCTCCATTGCAATCGGACTTCATGGAATTCTTTTGCATTTTCCGTTGTTTAGGTGCAATCTCGATTTTATTGGGTTATCAAATAAGAATTACATATTAATGTTTTGAAATTACAATGATACACAAGTTATTTAAAAATACTATTAATTTGCAGGCAGCACTACCACAAGGAATTGTGCCTTTGTATTTAAAAGGAGTACAGTTGTCATCAAGACATCCTTCATATGGTACAACAAACAAACTAATTTTTACCCATGCACATATGTTTAGTGTTACTTTATATTGCTTCTGTTCTCAGAATAGTATAGGCAATATGAACATTACATGTCATTTTAGCGCCAACTCTAATTGACCTTAAATGCTTGGGAATTTCCTCACTTGAGTTTTTATATAATCATTTGGCCTTCTCCAAAAATGAATTATTTTTCTTATAGCTCAATTAAGTTCCAAACAGACGTAATTTTGATATTTAAAATATAAACTGAACTTATATAAATTTGAGAGGTGTATATACTTGCTATTGTTTTGCTTGAGATAATACTGTGTGCAATATGATACCTTGAGCAAGATATGTTTCAACGCAGGACAAATAAGGATAGTGGGTTGTAACAACTGTTTACATGACATAGTAAATAGCGTAAAATAAAATAGGAAAAAAATGAAAATAAATGGTCTACCGAGATACATTTGTAAAATATTAAATCTCAATCATTCATTAAAAGTAATTTCATGTAGTGTCAATTATTATGTGGACAAAAAATGGTATCTATAACTATATACATAGCTCAGCTTTCAACTTTTAGACATTTTTACACTTACTAGATACAGTTTTACATGGATTTTGGGTATTCATTGACGTGCTTATTTGTTTTGTTTTGGGGATTTTTAGGCACAAGGACAAGCTGAACAAAAAATTTATCCATAAGGACAAGAGGCTAAAATTGTAACCACAAGGATATGTTTTAGTGTAAAAGGAGAAATTCAGGGGTCCACTATCATTTCATACTTTACACTAAAGTTTGTCCTTATGGTTAAAATTTTAGCCTCTTGTCCTTATGGATAAATTTTTTGTTCAGCTTGTCCTTCACAATATTTTCCTGTTTTTGTTTATTGGTTAATTTCTGAAGAAGCTTGGTAGGGAAAAACTTTATTGATGTCTTTTCTATTTTGTTTGATATTTCTCTATTAAGTTTGACATATTGAACTATGCAAAGCACTATTTGTTAACATCGTACTTGCCTTTCTTTTATTATAGGATACAGGGCTATAACCTCTGGCTCAAGTAGTAGTAGCAAGGGAATTGCATGGAAATGCTTAGAGGTTTCTACACATATTACGAGGTAACTTCTGTTATTTGACGTAATCCAACTACCATAATTAAAAGAATAAATTATAGAAATGGATGTTCTATAGGGATATCTAGATTATTGTAGTTGTATCAACGATTTCATTTATTTATAATTTGTTTTATATGGATTTTACTTTCTTATTGAGTTTTCATATAAACTGAGAAGTTTGCATCAACTGTTTATACTTTATACAGGTGTATATTACACCTCAGGGTTTTTATATAAACAGTCTAAATAACTCCATTGATTTCTCTTCTATTAATGTTTAGGCAATATTTTGATTTTTTGGAACACACAAAGTTAACTCCATTGATTCCTCTTGTATGGAAACTCTCTTAATGGAATAAAATTAGGTCATTAGGAGATGCCCATCTTAATTCATTTATTCATATATAAAAGCTGAAAAAACATTAGTGCTAATTCTCTACATTTTTTTATTAACAACGAAATGCATTAATGAATGCTTGAATAAGTGCGTTAATCACTATAAATGCATCAATTAGTAGGCTCTTTTTAAGCACATTGATATGTACTAGTTCACCTATAGTAACATTTATGCATTAATTACCGTTCTTGTAAACATAATTACTATCACTGAGATCTCATAATCATGATATGAAAACGAATCATTAACCTATTTGTCATAATAAATCTATAATTAGTTCAATTAATTGAAGTTTTACATCTTGTTACAGGCTACGGAAGGGAAAAGCTTGTGTTGAAGATTATCCAAACGACACTACAAAACATTTTAGATCTATTTCGGATGACAAAACACAAAGACCTATTATTCGACCATTGCGCATATATTGCCCTGAAACAAGGTTTATATTTGTAGTATGTGCAGGTTCTTTTTTTGTTGTTGTTGTTTTGTTGTCGAACTTTAGACATTATGATGCATAGATCCATCAACTATGAAAACATAATTTTTGTTTAGATTTTTGTTTATGTGACATTAATTTTTAGTTATATCGGCTAATGTTATGAATGTTGGGTGTTATGTGAATATTTTATCAATTATTGTACCTTTTTTTATTGTTATATAATGTTTTGTGACATTAATTTTTCTAGTTGATATGTATATATGTTTCATTGCACGATGAGTATTGAATGTTGAGTATTGTTGAAATGAACGTATTTGATGTCTAGATTGATGGTTAGAAATGCTGCAAAATGTTTGCTATATTTTTTTTTCGGTAATCCGTCGCTATATAGCTAGGATTTACCGACGGATAACTGGAATGCAAAATGTTTGTTTGCTATATATTTCCATCGGTAATCCCTTGCTAAATAGCGTGCATTTAGCGATGAAAAAATATTTATTGATTTTATTATGTTATATATATCCGTTGGTAAAACGTCGGTGAAATATTTTAAATTGAAATGATAATATATCAGAAAATGACGGTGAAGTGACGTTAATTTCCGTCGCAAAATTGTGCCTAAAACAACAACGTGTTTTTTAGCGATAGTCATATTCCGCTGCAAATCCGTCGCTAACAGGCCTTTAGCGAGGGTTTGGCGACGGATTTTTCCACAGCAAAATCAATGTTTTCTTGTAGTGAAATAACCGTTAAAAGGATTTGCTTTCATTTAAATTTAACTAACATGCAATTCAATCAATTCAATCAATTCAGCAAACAATCAACACACAACAAACAATCACCAATTATAACACATAAATAATAAAAATCCCAACTTATATGAAATATAAGTGGGAATGAAAACTGAGTGAGTTTGACTCACCTTGTTTTGATTCCGTTGTTTAACGATTGGTTTTAATTAAATTAAACGGGTGTTTGATTTAATTAAAAATCCAGTTTGATCCGAATTCCGCCCATTTCTGTTCCACGACGTAATGTTCAAAAATATGATTATGGTGTTCCTTGTTTGGTTCCATTCTGCTTTCATATGTACGAATTATAATTAGTTTAAGTTGACGGTTAAATTAGAAAAATAAATTTTTAATTAAAAATTTCTAACTTGATTACTTTTAAATATACAGACTGGAGACTGTTTCCTTTGTTCATGATTGATTTCCAGTTCGCTACCCTGCGTTTTCACTTGCTCTCGTTCCTGGTTAGAATTTAAACAACAATTTAAATAAGTCATAATATAATTAATTGTTTAATAAATTAAACAAATCTTATATTAGTTTCATGAATTAACCTTTAAAAGGTACGGCATATGCTCTGGTCACTTTTGCACAAATCGATCCACTCTACAGTCACTCACGAACGCTGGCAATACCCCATCTTACTTCCCCATGCAACCGACATCAACCATCGCCACCCCCATTTCCTTGTACTTTCGGTTATCCAATTTTTTTTTTGAACAGTGCGTATCCTATCTGCACAACTCCATCACATGTCGCTTCAAACCCTTTTGCCACGTTCCCAAATTCTTTAACTGCTCCTGCTCAATAAAAGGTATTCACCATGTTTCCAATCAGCCTTCACGTTCCCAGGCCTCATCTGTTCACACAACAAATGTTGCTTGCTCCTGCTTCCTTCGTTTCCACTCTATGACCCAAAACTGCACCCATCATTTGACTAGACCTCTTCCTAACGGATCCAATGAATCTTGTTTCGTTAAATTTGGCGTTTGTTTGACCAGTCGTTTATTCGTTAAAAGTTACCCCTGTCTAAATAATCTAAACAATTAAATAGAAACTTGATTTTCCACGAAACTTGATTTTCTTACAATAATTTGACGATACGGTTCCAATGAAACTAATTTCATCAAAAACTGAGACCGTTTGCAAAAATGGCTATTTTTAACGCTTATATAATATTAATAAAATATTATATAAATTCTCAAATTAATTCAAATAAATCATAATGAATTATTTTCAACATATATATCCAAACAGAATATATATACAATTCAAAATATAATTTACACGACACAATATCGTCAATTTTGAGTTTAACGATTTAAATTTCCCTTTTAAATACATTAAATAAACGTTATATTTTAATAATAATTTTCCATAGCGACTAATTTAAAATTTGAATTGGACATAACTAACAATCTATAACACGAAACCTGGATTTTTCTCTTTCATTAGAAAATTATAATCAACAAGATTCTAACGTTTCTTGTTTCGTAGAAATCCGACTTATATCGAATCCTGTATATCCAGTTAAAGTTCAAATCGAAAATTTCGAACTACCGCGCCATTTTGAGTTTGTTTATAATTTAAATATAAATTAACGTTCAAACTTCATTTTAATAAACGAATTCAATATTAAATTCATTAATATTCCAAATATAATATTTAAAATAATAAATATATTAAATATTATTCGACCACTAAAAATACGGGACATTACAGGACTTCAATTTAGTATACAGTATAAGTTAGAATTCTTTGAAATAAGAATCTTCTGAATCTACTGGATTTTAATTTTCTAATGAATGAGAAAAATCAAAATTCCATCTTGTAGATTTTGAGTTATGTCAAAATCAAATTTGCAGAAAGTCGAATGGTTACATATACAATTTTAAGAATCACTGTTTTGTTTATTATTGATTTCATGTTTTGATTTTTTTTTGGCCTCAATAAATAAGTTCTGAACTTAAGATATCATTTTTTTTCCAGATTAAACATAAGAATTTTAAATTTTTATTCATAAATTAAATTCTTACGTTTAAAATATATTAGATTTCTGAGTTCTTGTTAAATTTCGGTCAAAAATGTTATTTTAAACCGTTAAAATTTTAAGTTGTTACTATTGGTCTTTTTCAATAGCTTTGGACTTAATAATTTTATTCACCGTTTCAACCTATTCATTTACATATGGATGCAACCACTGCAAAAAAAAAAAAAAAAATCAACGTAATGTCGATGCTAGAAATTCTCGAAATAAAACCCATCCAAAAACGAAAAATTAAACCCTACGCATAAATTCATAAAAAAGAAAAAAAATCCTCCTTATAATTTTGTTAAAACAAATTCAACCGCATGTACACTTTCTTTGGTGAGGTTTGTAATCTAGTTTCTTTTTATCTGAAGGAATTTCATTTGCATTCGATTTTTTCATGAATTGTGGATTATCGATTTGGGGTATAGATGAAAGAAGAGAATATACGGTAGTTATAAGAATTATGGCTTAAAATAAAGGGATAAATTATCTACTTATAATTTAATTTTGTAAGTTGATTATTTTGATTAGTACCTCTCATGATAAAAAAGATGTATTTTCTCAAAACAAGAAAAGGAAGAAAAGAAGATAGTACGATGTTTGTTTTTGAAGTGTAGATTCATTGGATAAGCAGCAAATCAAATCCACAACAGATTCCGCGTGATCACCAATCAAACCAAAATTAATCTAAAACTAATTTCCTCCATTAAAAAAAAATTAAAATTATACGCGTTATTATCTTCCCTATATAAATCGGCGACATCCTTAATCGTCAAGCCATTCCGAAAAACCAAGAAGAAATTTTGAGAATTTTATTTTCCCCAAACCCAAACAATCAACAATGTCGGCAGTGAACAAGAAGCAGAGCCTGGGGCGCAGAAAAATCGAAATAAAGAAGATAGCTAGCGATGGATCTCGTCTGCAGGTTTGTTTCTCAAAGCGTAAGGCAGGGCTCTTCAAAAAGGCCAACGATCTCACCATTCTATGTGGAGCTGAGCTCGCCATCCTTGTCTTCTCCCCTGGTGGAAAACCCTACTCTTTCAGTCACCCCTCTCTTGATCTCATTTCCCATCGTTTTCTCAATAGCAGTTTTGACGATGGTCAGCCCAGTTCTTCCACTTCCACTGTAACCTCAACATACGGCCAAAGTAAGTTTGATTTGAGAAGTACTCAGAAGTACAACAACACCCATATTCTGAACAAGAGGCAGGAGAGTTGCTCGGAGTCCATAGAAAAGGAAATGAGGAGGAAAGTTGTGTATGATGAAATGTTGAGGAGTACATGGCTGAGTGATGAGAGCATGGCTACGTTTGATTTGAGCCAGCTTGACTTCATACGGAATAACTTGGCTTCTATAAAGGAGCAGTTACATAAGGTTTTGATAAATTTTCAGTCTAACGAACACCATCATCATCATCATGTAGTTGGAAGTACGGTGGAGTATTCCAATGGAGTTGCTGCTGGCGGCTATGATCAGGGAGAGGATTCATTTATGGCCATCATGAATAGTTGTGATGTGCCCAACTACTTCCCTACCATGTATTATGACCATCAAGGTGGATGCCAGCAGTTTTAGGATTAGGGTAATTTCTGATTCATAATTTTGGGCGATATAATGGTCATCATGTATACTCTTTGTTAACTGCTTGCCACTTTTTATTTTAATTGTTGGCTAGTACGATAGTGTTATAATTTGATATCTATTTTTATTTCTTAATTGTGCGCAATCAGTATAGCTTGGATGTAATCTTATATATGTGATGTATTGTTGATTGAAATGTAAGCTTTGTTATGAACCGTCTGAAGTTCTTGATTAATTTGATACCCATTTCCAAGTCTTAATTGTGTGCAATCAGTATAGTTTGGATTTAATTTCTAAATGTGTATGTTCCATTCAGAATATTTTCTTATGTGATGTATATAATGTATTGTTGGTTGAAATATAAGCTTTATTAACTGTCTAAAGTTCTTGATTGATTTGATATCCTTTTAATTCTGACTTTTAATTGTGTGTAATCAGTATAGATAGTTTGGATTTAATCTTATATATGTGATGTACTGTTGATCGATATATAAGATTTATTAACTGTCTGAAGAACTACATTGAGTATTAGCTGGCTAACAGAGTAACAGATAGCTCCGCTTTTATTAGGTATTAATGAATAATTAAGTGGTATTGTGAAAATCTATTTTCATTTCGTAATTAAATCTTCCTAAGATTCCTTCAACAAACTGATTTAGTGATTAGCTCCGCGTCGCATACACTGCTGTTGCTTGTCTTGACCGAAAAACAGCTTTAAATCCTGATATATATATTAATCTCTCTAATTAACCAAATCTAAAATAATCAATATTAATTAATTAAAGAACAAGTTATATACGTACGGTATTCTTAAAATAAATAAATTAAATAATAATATTATATTATTATTAACAGTCATATCTTTAAAGAGATTCATTCACTAATGCCACACGTTAACATATGCTTATGCAGTTCTTGGTTCTTTTGAACTTTTTTATGTACCAATATCTTAGTAGACGCAACCTTTTATACTTTTAGTTGTAATATAACAAATAGCATTGTAACGAAAGTTACCTGACTTGACATATACGTTTATAAACCCTAATCCAAAAAAGTAATTTTTTAACATTTTATCTTTTAACGCTTGATTCAAAAAGGCCCAGTCAGCCCACTAAGTAAGCCTATACAATATTCCCCATCAACACAACACAAGACTTTAATTCACCAAACTTTTGTTCAACAGTCAACCTAAACGTTATTATCAAATAAATTTATTTTTTATAAAAGGTTGATAAAAATGTTATTGGAATATATACAGTTTATGATATAAACATTCTATATCAAATGTTAAACTTGGCCCAGTGTAGAAGTTCAAAACCACACCTGCCTAAAATTATTGTTATGGTTGATTCAAAAGCCAGAACAGAGTAAGAAACGGGAAAAAAATTACTAATCAATTTATGATGTGGCTTTCGTTCCCCGCATCCATAAATGATTTTATCTCATACTCATCATTGAAATTAAGACATTTCACATGTATGATTCTTGGATAAGAGGTAATATTTTGGTTTCTGCAAATCAATTTCATATTTCCCTTTCTAATAACTCCCCGAAATGAAATTTTTATGTCATTCCGCTCCGGACCATGCTGGAACTGGATGGAAAACAGCAAGAATCAAATGTGCCGGGAGGATTTTAAAACCTTGGTTTATAAGATGATAAACTTAAATCGACATTAGCTTGCTCCAACAAAATGTACCACTCATTAATAACTAAATGGCAATTATTGCTTGATTTTTTTTGTTTTCCCCCATGCAACTATTGGTGTTTATTGTTTTTGACAAGTTCGTAACTATTGAATTTATATTTGATTAATTGTGTTTTAAGTAAATGAATTTGTACTATAATTAAAAACATTACACATGAAACTCCATTTACGCAGATACTACAGGAAAAAATAACATGAAAAAAATATCCATTTTTTTTCTTTTTACTCTGTTTCTGTATATTGATAATATTTTCTACCTATGCAATTTAGGACGTGTAAACAAATGATACCTTTTGCAAAGCTGCGGACATGACAAGCAGGAAGATATTTCTATTGTCCACAACTATATATTACCTATAGATATTTCAAAATGTACAACGATGTTTTGTAACTTTTAACTTTTTGTGTGGCAATTTTAAAAGCATGTCCGACGTCAGAAGCATGTTCCACTAACATCTGAACATTTTATTAAAAAAATTGAGATATTCAGTGTCAAACGTATGTTCCACGGACGTCTAAACCTAAAGGGTTTGTTGAACAAACGTCTGAAGTTTGGACGTCAATTCAGTAGACGCACACCTAAATTACATATATGTCACTGATTTCCCTCAAATTGTAGAATCCAAAATTTGCACTATCTTATAAAGAGTTTGGTTGTATATCTTACGTTTTCAGTTAAAAAATTCTCATTGGAGATGTTCTAAGAGCATCTTCAATGGTGGATAGCATATATATTACAAAATCTGTATACTAATATTGTATAACTCAAATTTTCTTTGTAGTTTTTAAAGCAGAAGCATGTTAAACAGATGTTGCTTAACCTATGGCTAAATTTTTGTCCCCTTTGTTAATATATTGGGTGCTTATTGAACAAACGTCCAAAAATTCAGGTGCATGTTCATCGAGAACCTATGACGCTTATTGAAGCAAGTGCCTAAAGCTTGGGTGTATGTTCAACCGATGTCCAACTAAACTACAAATATATAACGGATTTCTCCTCAAATATAATAAATTATAAAATCTACATTTTGTTCGGGTAAGTTTTTTGAGTGTATATCTTACGTTCTGTTAATTAAAATCTACCGTTGGAAATGATGTAATAATCATATTGTGTTGATTTATCAAATGATTTTATGTTGTTGAAATTCTACTGGAGCAAATTATTGTTAACTATATTTATTTCATAGCCGACATGCATAGTCACCGATGAGTTATGAGAAACCCTAACTTTTACACTCTATATAACCATCCGTTGAAGTTGCATGGGTAGAAGAGTATCTGCATGTTGGTTATACTAGGTTTCGAATGTCTGATTCTTTCTAAGATTAAAGGTTATTGCTATTATTTTTTAATGTTAACTCATTGATCAATAGATATTTTTCTTGTTCAATTTATCACTTACAATCACAGGACAATATTACCATGTGAAAATTGAACATTGCTATACTATTTGCCACTTTCTATAGCTCTCCCTCTTAAGTGGTTGTTACATTTTGTTTTAACGCTTTTACAGATTACAGTTTCGTAATTTTGTCAATGTTTATAGCTATATTTTGATGTTTGTTATCTATGGTGAGTTGTCATATAGGTTAAGTTTGTGAATTTATAATATCTGTTTACGGACGTGAAACTATTATGTTAGTTAAAGTTGTGACATTTTTGAATTTTGCTGAGTTTGATATGAAGTATCGGTGCCTGATACTGTTTATCTAGAAAATTGATTAATCCAAAAATATCACAAATACCCAAGAGAATTGAGTAGCGAATAAAATCTAATGAAAAGAAATGAGCAAAATACAGTTTATAGTGATTCAACCAGTCCTAGCCTATGTCCACTTTTACATATTTTTTTTTGCTAAAGTGAGTACAATTTCATATGGATCGGTAATGATCCATGAGCTTACAAGAGAATTGAATGGAAGAGCGGAAGAGCTAAAAAATGATCCTCTACATTGAGCATTTGTCCTTCTAGGTATAACTATAAAAAAACATGAAACCTCCCCAAAAATCTCCATACCGAGGATCATTTCATCAGAAAAAGTAGAGGATACCGTAGCAATAGATAGGGATCATCACTAATAAGTGAGATAACTATAGATCGTTCTGATCTTCATATCTTGAATTGGCCTATAGTTAACTTCGTGACCTAAGCCGGTCTACTTCATCAACGGTATGTCTACGTGTCAATGATAGGTCTATGGAGTTGCTGAAGTTGAGTGCTCGTGAAGATTGATGATAAGGGAATATAATTTGAATTAGGTTTCTAACATCTAGGAGAGTGATATGGAGGAGTGGAGGCTGTTTTGGATGAGTAACGGAGGATCGGTAGTGATCCAACGCTAGGTTGGATATTAGTATCTTATCCCTTGTGTTGGTTTGATCTTTGTCTTGCGGTAATGATAGTACATGGTTTCTAGACTTCATGGAATTCTCTATGTGCTCTCTGCCTTGATAACCTTTGAGTCTAACTTATTTGGTATGTCCAAACATAGCCAAGTCAAAAGACTGCATACCACTTTCCCTTTCCTCCCCTCAAAGTACATCTTGCTTCATATATGATGTGCTTCCAATGAGATAAGTTGGAACTATTGGAAAGGATTCCACTTAGTGCTTTGAATTGCCATTATCCTTCCATAGGAATACTCTTATTAAGAGCTATGTCGCTAGCTCGTCATTATGACCCATTGCTAGCATATGGCACTATAAATTGAGAACATGATTCTAAGATTCTAGTTCGGCTCAGCGATCCTGAACTAGTTCCTTCTCCGAACCCTCCAGTTTGAATTTTTTTTAGTCAATTTGAGATTAGTGCAGAGTTTGCACATACGCACGTACGTACATGCACACACTCATGCTATCAGGCTTCCAAGCAAACATACATTCTCATAGTTTACTACCAATATCTTTCCAAAAAATCCAGTTAAGATAAAGTACCAATCCCTATGGAACGGTATTGATCCCAAAATTTAACAATGCGTTATTTTGGCTCATGGAAAGTCATGTTAAAAAACCTCTCGCGGGAAGGATAGCTAGTGATCTCCTTGTAAATATACCATCTCATGTCGGTTCTATTTCGATTTATATAATTAGCTTTCTTATTCTTCCTCTTCATTTTTGTTACCATCTATTCAAGCTCACAAGCCGCCACTAAAATGTCGAGAGCTCCAAAGTTCATCCTTATTTGCCTCAAACTAGTTCTCCTTGAAGTCATTATACCATGTCCTTGGCTACTAACTTATCACTTCCCCTTATCTCGACACGAACCTATTTAACCATAGTTTGAAGAAACTAAGTTTAGGTAGGAACTTCTATAACCCAAACCCTAAATCTCCTCAAATTGTTCGTGTCTTGGCATATTTAAGTGGTGATGGATTTAGATGTTAGCATGGATGGAGTTGAACACGACCTTGGGAATCTTCGCGTTGATGGATGATTCTCGGCCTTGGGGATGAAGATTGGTGAATGGAAAATGGATAAAAATCCATTATATCTTAGGTCGGTACTAATCCAAGGCCTTATGGATCTGTTGGACATGGACTTGATTGATGTATCTCCATTCACTGGTTGATATCTTATGAGCTTTGGTATGTTTTAAAAGCATAACAATGACGTGTAAGCCAGATGGTATCGTTAGTGATGATGGTTACTCTGAATAATATCGTGAATTCTATTACGAACTGATGCATGATATGTGATATATGCATTGCACACCACCGCACTGGATTCACTTTAGCAGCGGGAATACGTTAGTCGGCCCTACGATGATTATATGTTGAGTTTAATAGTTGTAGGTACGAGAAGCATTGAAGTTTGTTCCATGATAACTAAAAGTTGGCTGTCAAAATACATCAAACCAAATGGCTAGTAGCTCAGTTGCGACTCCTTTTGCTTAACACACTTTTAATAGCATATTAAATAAACCGGAAATGCCCAAGTTTAGTAACCTCTCTCCTAAATTCCTCAAGCTCCTAAAGTAAATATGAAACACCCCACACCCTTTAATATTCCCAAAAGTAGGGTCCCACAAGGAAATGCGAAGCGTGATAGGTATAAAGAAACATATCACATAGGCTAAAATTCAAAAGAAATAAAACAAAAACAACGGAAAATTTTATTTTACAACAAGATGTCACACTTTACATAAATACAAGACATATCTTTTATAATCTCATCTTAAATCAGAATATACAAATAAAGTTCCCTCTCAAGCACAAAATCAGACCAATAACAAATAAACTATCATAAGAGAAATTATATAGATTAAAAATAAAGAATTTGAGATCTTGGACACTAATCCTTCCGAAGCTGCTAGAACCATTCATCCTCAGCCCCGTGAGCCTATTGAGGGAAAGAAAAAGGGTAGAAAGAAGAGTAGTCAGACATAAAGTATAGTGAGCTGTATAATTACTAGGATGATTGATAAATAAAGGAAATAAACTAGATATTAGTTCTAGTGCTAGATAGGATAAGCGTTTGTGCACAACTAATAGGTGAACATAGAGGAACGATGTACAAAGGTTAAAGGTTTGGTCGATTGCTATTTCATTTGATTACTCGTATTATTGCACTAGTCATTTGATTACCCGTATTATTGCACTAGTCATTTGATTGTTGCACTTTTACAATTACAGAGCATGAAAAATATAACTAGGATAATTTTCCTAATACCACCCATATATAGATTGGTTGTTAATTAACCATTGATCAATTACCTATGCCTGTAATAGATCTTGGGCTTATCAGGTCCGACCCATCAGTAAAAGATATAACATTACCAAAGCCGTTGTTGTGTCTTAACTTCCTCAGTCAGTTTAATGCAAGTACATTGTACCATCGGAATGCACCCGCACCTACCTTCATTTGGATCATCTTGCTACCTTGCTCAACATAAGCATTCCCTAGCCACCTCCCTTGTGTGAGACCGTCTGTGATAAAGGGAATGTTGCCTAGCATAGATCCCCAACAAATAAAAGTTATTTTTCTCAAATCCCCTATGATTAGGATCCCCATATATTTACCATAGGACTATAGCCATAGAATGCCTATTTACGAGGCCACCATAGAACCACAGAATAATCATGTAATGCCTATTTACAAGGCCACCTTAGAACAAAAGAATAACCATACAATGTCTATTTACAAGGTCACTGTATAATTAGATTTATAAACTTCATGTCATTTTAAGTTCACTTTTATATTAAGCCTATTTATTTGTTTATAACCCCATGTTATAATTATATCTACTTCTAAACCATATTTGTTTATTATTGTTCTTTGTGTCTGTATAATCTATCATTGTTTATGGAAAAAATATTTTAGTCACTTTTTCTGTCATAACCTATGTCATAATTTTTTGGTAAATCTTATCGGTTTTCCCAATTTTCAGTCCAAAATCCCTTTTGTTACACTTTTAGTATTACATGTAAATTTAGCCTTAAATGCACAGATCCTCTTTTTTATAATTCCAATTGAATCATATTTTCCAACTCCGCAAAATAAAAAGAATCATAATCAATAGCATAAAATTAGGTGCATAAATTAGTCGTCTAAATTAGTCATATAAGTATGCCAATATTACAGATCTAGGCAAGTTTTGGGTATAACAAAAAATTTACATAAAATGGTAAAATTAGATGTAGAAAGGAGGAAAGAAAACTAAGAAGATATCTTACAGTATTTAAAAAAAAAAACTAAATAAAAACAGTAAGAAAAAGATAGAAAAACTGTAAAAGTAACTTATAGAAAGAGACTTAATGAAAAATTATAAATTTGTAGAAAAGGAACAAAAATTGTAAATAAAAACTACAGCTATTATAATACTTACTTACCTAAACATATTAAGAACCTAAATTATTACAAAAACTCGTCATGGTCACATCTTTCCTCCGTGGACTTTGTAGATCCCATCTCCAAAAATCGCATATATATATATGTATATGTATATGTGTGTATGTACATATATATATATATATATATATATATGTATATAATGGAGGGGAGTTTGTTAATGGCGACAGGTATTTTTTATCACCTAATTTCGCTTTGTGTGAGTTTCCCCTTCACCATCTATCTTTTATTTCTAGTTGATTTCTTCTGACAAAATATCATACATTAACCTTCAATGAAATATCCGTTTTCGTTGATAAGCCTTCTATTGTTTTTCCATTTTATTTCCGCAAGTAAAACTAGATCTTAAATCTAGAAATTTTGGTGATGAATCTCTTTGCTTCACATCGTTTGGATCCAATCTTCCCAGTTCAAAATCGATACTGATTTCAGTAGCGCATTCAGAATTTCTATTCAGTTTTCCACTGGCGGTTACGGGTATTTGCTCGACGATGGAAGATCAAGCCATTTAGGGTTTGGGTTTTGGCAAGTGCCGACACATCTGAATCCTTCAGTTCCAGATTCCTGTAACCGATCTTTCCGATCGTTTGAACGAGTGCTCATTGCTAGTCAGTTGGGGTGATTAGATAAGATCTATCTTGGTTTTATTGGCGATGTTAGTATTGGTAAGAACCTGTATTGGGTTTTTGGATGGTAAGATTGAGATCATAGCTTTACACGTTGATTAGCTAATTTCCATTTTGAATTATTACATGCCATTGTTTTCTTTTGGCATGTTCTCGTTCCCCCATTTTAGTATTTCCCTAATAACCTACTAATTTCTGCTCTCTTCTCAAATGGGGTTTTTGTTCGGGCTATTTCTATTCTTCCCCCGCTTTCCTCCTTACATACCCCCACCGATTCACTTTTCCCATTCCCACCCCACTTTTTCCCCTTCCCACCCTACTTCGCAGGCTAAATTCACGGGGGCGTTTAGTAATTTAAAGAGAAAATAATAATAATAGGGGGAGGACAGTAAATAACGGGGGGAGAATAGAAATGGTTTTTTGTTGGATACAGATGATTTTTATCAAATCCATAAGTGGAAGATTACATATTCATTCGGTTTTGGGGATATGCAGACTTGTTACATACTGTGATTACTAAATTATATAGGTTATTGTTAAGAACACTATATTGTTATTGGATTTCAGCTTCTATATGCAAAGATTTGTTACCAATGTCGAAGGGAATGAGGATGATACTTTGATGTTTCATTTGTTATCTATGTTGCGTACTGATGTTGGCCAAGCTTATTCATAGCTTATAGTAGAATTAAACAAATGGGATGGTCATACTAGTCTCACATGCATCAGTCTTACCATTCGTTCTGCAAGTATAAAATATGTCTATGAGAGGCATGAGGCAATGGATTGAGTTCTCTGGTTCTATGCAAGTCCGTTCTCTGGAAAGGATGGTGTGCCACTAACTTTGGTAGTTTCTTATGCCAATCTCAGAAGAAGTCCAGCTATTCTTTTCGAAGATTATCCACACCATCTGGATTTAAGTGGGCAAGTATGAGATGCAATGAATAACATATTTGTTTTGATAATGGCTGATTCATATTTCATATTATTTATGGAATATAGATGCAGTATCAAGATGGGATTTCAGATGTGTGCATTCGTTTGGTGCTCAGTTGCCCGTGCAGTTCCGGCTCTTCAATGATTTAGAAATTTGCACTTGGATTCTTTGTGATTTGTCAATTCTGGGCCTAAGATTGATTCATAGAGTTGTGAATCATCAATCAGACTTGGTGTGTAGAATTGAATCATTTGGGATTTAGGTGCAGTTACATATATGTAAGGGCTGCTTACTGGTTATTTTTCTTCTGCTGATTACACTGAAGTAAAATGATGTATTGAGCCGTTTTCTGTTTTTTATGGGAGTTGATTGGTTAATGAGAGAAGTGCAGAGTGTTGCATGGCAGCAGGATGGTGGCCTCATCATGGGCCAATATTGGTTAGTTTAGGCTTGTATTTTCATGTTTTCTTTTCACTTTTGCATATGTAATGGTCAGTATGCTAACCTTCCTCTTGTATGGTTTTTTTCGTATTAATAAAGAGAACCAATTTTCAAATATATATATATATATATATCTTTCCCTTAAAATTTAAATTTAGGTTAGGCCTTTCCTTAAAACAAAAGACTATCCTTGGCGGAGATGAGATTATGTTGTGAAGAATGAGGGTGGTATGGAGGTCTATTTATAGGTTAGGCTAAGAATCTTAGACCATTGGATTTATCATATTTCGGCCACTAGGAAAAGGCCACATCAGTCCCTTTTGGTAAAATACTGATTTCGGCAACTTTCTGGGCAATTTCCCATCAAAAGTTGCTATGTACGTCAACCTAACCAAGGCCCGATCAACCTTAGGGTTGGCCTGACTCTGGGTTGGGTTGACCCGATATATTTATACATATATATATATATGTCATTTTCAATATATATATATATATATATATGTGTGCGTGTGTGTGTGTGTGTTTGTGTGTGTCCTGATTTTGATATTGCAATATTTCTCTCATACGAACTCAGATTTTGACAAGTTATACATGAAAATGACCCAAAAATCGTAACAGATGCGATGGATATTTGCGAAAATTTTCTTTTTAGCTTCTTTCTTTTATTAATTTCGAAATTAATTTATCTCTTTTATATATTCTTCATGTTAGCTCTGATTTTTACAAACTTTATATGTAAATTGATTAGGAAATTTCCATGGACATAATGAGGCAACTTGCATAGCTAAATTCTGATAATTTCACCCACTTATTATTTTACTAATTAATTTGTTAATTAAATTGAAATAGCCCATCTGGAATGTGCCTAAATTCCGACCTAGAAAAGGCATATCGGAACTTAGGACCATTCTAAACGGATCGTTGGTTCCTATAAGGAATAGTAAAAGCAGATACCATATAGAAATCTAAACAAAATCAGAATCTCACACAGCGGAAAGGATAAAATATAATATCTCAAAAGTAGATGTACCATAAATAAAACCATTATGTCAAATAAAACAACTCTCAGTAGATAATAGGTACATCAATAATTATTTCAAGTATATAATGATGATAACAACAATAATAGTTCTATTGCCACAAATAACTAAGCCTCCATCGTAGGGCTTTACCTCCAAGCAATTACTAATCGTCACTGATTCAAGGTCCTCACGTAATAACCTGTTTATGTTAAGAGGAGAGAGGTCAAAACACAAAGTTCTATTGAATGAAAACCATATAAGTTTAGGAATAACTATTTCCTATATTTAGTAGTGTAAATACTTCATATTATATCTAAGCAAACAAACATACACAAATGAACATACAAGGTAGACATCCTTACAGTCACTTAAGCCTCTATGTAAATCTAAGGGTGGACCTCCTTACAATCACTTAATACACCACAAACTAGTCTAAGGGCGGACATACTTACAATCACTTAATACCCCCACGAGGCGGGCTATACCTTGTAACCTAAGGCCATTTCCTAATTTATTAAGGGTGGACATCCCTACAGTCAATTAATACCCGATGGAGGACCCCTGGCCACTTAAGACCTTATCTCTAATATCAACATCACAAAATATATACTCTCTTTGCTGGTCGAGAAATAGTAATGGACACTTACCACCAGGTTTAGGTAGGAACATAACTTCATTTAAGACCCACTTGGAAGACCATCTTGTTGTTATCTATCTTTCCCTATGGTTGAACTCCTAGTTACTTAACACTTCCCTTAGACGTTGATTCCTTTAGGCCTTTCAAATATATATGTCGTCCCTAGGTCAGCCCTCGTTAAGCCCCTAGATAAGAAGCTGGCATTACTTAGAGAACTACCTTACTCATACGATATCGTCTACAAAGACCATTTAATACCTTTTTGAGAGAACGGTGGACCCAATAACCACTTAAAATCTCAAAGGGTGGATCCCATGACTTGGGTCCAAAACCAAAGAGTGAACCTTAGGAACGGACCTAGTCCTAGCCACTTAATGCCCAACAAGAAGCAGGTCAGCCACTTAATACATTTCCTAAGGCATGCCTACTTTACACACAAATACACACACACACAAATACTAGACATCTCACATTAAGTCGGCCACTTGTAGATATTGGATTTGCCAGGCGGTTCCGGGCGGGCTTCTACTAAAAGTTGGGCCTAACCTTGCATCATAGTGTAATAATTATAATGGCCCATGGCACTTAGAACCCTCACATTAACCAGTCTTACTTATAGACGTTGGATATGTCGGTTGGTTCTGGGTAGGCTTCTACTACAAGTAATGGTTAACCTCGTGTCTATGTATCAATAATTATAATTAAAGCCATTTACTCACACACATGCATACAAATTCCCGTATGGACATTCAAATTCTATTTCCTAATTTAAATGTGTTTAATACACACTTAATACGCGTTAATATTAAGCTTAATACGCTATAAATAAATGAATAAATAGGTGTGAATTATGCGAACGAGAATAACAACCTAATTACATTTGAAATGTCAATCCTAACAATCCCAATTATGGTATACAAGGTAATTTCCTTATCAATTAACTTGATCCAACATGTATTCTCAATTAAGGGTAAAAAGAAAAAGGGAAATAACAACACATATGAATAAAAATTGCAACCTGGGCTTGAATAGTTATTTAAATAATATAAATATAAAAAAGATGCAATAAATCCTACTACATATGAAAAAACATTTTCTTTCGGCGCTGCTTCACTTTTATATTTATATTATATACAAAAACCAAAGATAATACATTATAAACAATACGTTCAAACCAATCTATTTGAAATAGACATTTAAACCTATTAATTTACAATAAACACATCTCATGTTTTTAGCACACAAACATATATGAACACAAAATAAGAACTAAGTGAATTAGAATCAAATTCTAAGAATTTCACAACATCCTAAACCTGAATTCCCATTATCCAAACAACACAAACCTAAATATAACACTTTTGATTGACCATATTAGTGATAAATACAAAAAGCATACAACAGCGATAGAATAAGAAGCAAATGGATTTTCTCTAGATCGGGTGATAATACCCCTAATGGGAATGACCCACTTAGCCATGTTGCCTCTTGGATTTTTGTAATTTCTTGGTTGATGAGACTTGAGGTCACGATTACCTTTCAGAACAACACATTCCATCTTTGAATGCCACATTGTCAGGTCCGTCAAATCACTAATTGACGTCCACAAATACACTATGATGTTAAGCTAAGAGAATAAGTTTTCCATCACCAAACTTGGTATATTTGTAAAACTCAACGTACATGATCTTAGGAAATACTCTGTCAGACATCCGTCCGTACTAGTTCGTTCTGGGACTGAACGAACTAATGATACCTCAGAACAAGAGGTTTACTGCCACGTATTTAATTTGGTAATTAACTAGAGACATCAGCGAGCAAATCTCTTGCTCTGAAGATCTATGTCTTCAGTTAATCTCTTAGGATATCTACATTGTTAGTTCTCAAACACAAAATTGGATCGAAGTGGTTTTGGGTCTCATCCCCATCCCGGTCTCTTCGATCTAACATAGACAACGATTCAAAACCATTCTTTAAAACCCTTTCATTGATTTAAAATCGATTTTATACACTTTACTCAACAAACCTCTTTGTTTTTCATTACTTGGCAAACAATACTCTTATACTTATTGGGATTTTGATTGTCCTAATTTTGTTTTTAATATGGTTTTAAGGATTTTTGTTTTTGATTGTCCTAATTCTTTCAATAGTTGTGTTGATTATTGGGATTCTTATAGATTTGTTTATAATGTTAGTGAAAGATACATATTAGATTCTTTAGTCACTATCATAAGTTGGTTCATTTGGTTTGAAAGAAATCAGATATCCTTTCATTCAAATTCTGTTTCTACGGATAATTTAATTATTAAAATAGTTTATTTTAGTTTGGATTGGATGTCTAATTCACATTACAAGCTATTCAGGAAATTGGGCTTTGAGAGTTTTTTGAGTAAGGTTAGATTTAATTTGAATCTATTTATTAGAATCAACAGTTTTTTTCGTATTAGATATTGCATTGGTTGTTAATTTCTTTTATCAAGTTTTTTCCATTGAATTTTTTCTTCTACACATATATGTATGGTATATACATATGTATGAATATATATATATATGCCTATATAATATATATATATATATCCATACATATATATTTCCATATATATATGTGTGACAAATTACTAATAATTTGTTGAGCTTTACGCAGATTCAGGTTGTTGATAAGGAGGAAGAGCTTAGCGGATAACTAGATGGATTGGTTGCAGTTGTTGTGGGGGCTGTTTTTTATAGTTAGACTTGGATTGTTGTATTTGGTTGTTTTTTAACTTATGGCTGTATCGATGTGTTTTGTTTGTATTGGAGTAGATATACTTTAATATCGGGTGGTGGCCTTGCCGGAATTCGATATTGAAGTATGATGGGCGGTGGTTTATCCGGAGCTCATCTATCTACCTCCTCTACATTTATATAGTAGAGTCTGGTTTTATGTAGTCGGATTTTGTACTTTTTGGCTCTATATATATATATATATATATATATATATATATGCGTGTGTGTGTGTGCGCGCGCGCTTTCTTCTTTTCAGAAGATCACACATTTTGTATTTAAAAAAAACAAACTTGAAAACAACAATGGTGTTCAGGATTATAACGCCAGTCAGATACTCTGTGATCTCAAGATCGCCCGGTTGGGAACCATGAAATAATTGCGCTCTTGATCATGGAAAAGACAACGTGATTAACAGAAGAGGCTAACCCGTTCAAACATAAGCGGAAAAGTGACAATTTGCATGGCTGAAGCAGAGGTTGGAGAAATGACAGGTTATAACCGAGGATTAAACATGATTTGACCACCAGAGCGTGCCATTGATGGAGATAATGAGGTTATAATGAAGTGTTTTTCCATTAATAAAAGAACGCTCGACTTCCAAAGCATATCGATGTTCCTTATAGTAAGAGAATCTGAAAAGGTACATGGTATCAATGTATATGATACGAAGGTCCCCTCGAAGATTCCAAATGTGTTGTAGGAAGGATTTAGCATTTTGAATAGTTTGAAGCGGGTCCATGAAGAATCCAACCAAGAAACCAGCACAGAATTCATTAATAGTATTAAAACCTAAGGCGAGGTTGCAAAATACTGTTTACCTCTTGAATGTCCAAATCAATAGGGGAGTATTTGCCAATGTTACAATGGAGGGTAATGAATAGGGATGACCAGGATTTGGATTCACATGTGGCAGTGGGGCGAGTAGGGATGCATGGATCCAAACAAGAACGACATCCCATTCTGGCTTGATCAGTAACGATTTTTTCCTTAGTGGCATTTATACAAAAACCTAAAGTGCACAAAGCTGAAATATCTGAATAAGAGGCAATAACACTAGTTCTCACATCCAAGGCAGCCACATCGTACCACTACCCAACTCTCAGGAAATTATATACATTTGCGGCAACACAAAAAACATTCACTAAAGTGGCACGTCACTGATATTAAAGCCAGTGGATTCTTCATTAGCTTATGAATTAAGTGGTCCAAATGTGTTTGCACCAGTCACACAAATGTGACAGACTTATGATAATGGAGGAAAAACAGTGAATAATACAATAGTAAGCCAAGATGGGGAGAGAGATTTGTGTAGAGGCCAACCAAATCTTGTGTAGACAGAGGGTATCAGGCTAGTGGGGCGCTGCTTGCGAGCCACGGGGAAGAAGTAGCAACGATGAGGGAAGTTAGGAGGAGAAGGGAGCATAGAAAGGCAGCGTAATAGACTTAATAGCCAATGTCGTTAACCAGATCATGTTTTTCTTACTAATCTTCTGGAAATAGTTCTAGAAAATTGATAATTATTTGAATCAAAAATGTCACAAACACTCAAAAGGAATTATGTTGGGAATAAAAATATAGAAAAAAATAGGCAAAGAGAAAACAACGATTTATAGTGATTCAGCAAGTTTTGCCCTGCTCCCACTTAAGCCTTAATGGGTTAAATAATTCATTTTAACATAAAACTTGCCTAATTATCTTAGGGTAAATAACGCTTAGGCCTTAATGGGTTTCCTTAAGTCCATTAATAAGTAATTAGAGGGGGAAGGACCTAGAATAGAAGAATACTTTGCTTATTTTTTTACTGTAGCATCTTCTTCTCCAAAACAAAAGCACACATCAAAAGAAAATTAAGAAAAACTTTCCCTACACACACAAATCTCTACTTCGAACTTAAATTAGAACCTTAAAATAAGTTTCAAAACCAAACTACAAGCAGGTAATCTTTACAAAACCTTGAATATATTCCTGTTTGTCGATAACTTGTGAAGTTCCATTCATTGTGTTCTTACTACCTCTTGCATGGTATAGTAAACTGTGTTTCAGGTAGCTAAGAGATAAATCCAAGCCAAAAAACTCATTTTTTATGCAAATCTTCATTGTAAATTGCTAAGATTTCCAAATTGGTCAGTATATCTCACACTATCTAGTTTTTTCAGTTATTTGTGATCATATGAAGTTGTTTCATTGAGAAATTGTATCTCTATAAGCATAAAGCTAAGTTTTATGATTACAGTGGAAAAGCAACTCTCTACCCTACTTTGTTATGTTGTACCTTGTTCATTTCTTTATAGAATTATGCCAAACCCTTTATGAATGATAGCATTGTTGCTGGTATATGCATGCCAATTTTTAGGTTATTCCGACCTTAGTATCATATAGAAATTTAGTGTTAAACTTTGGATCAGATAAGATGTTCGACTGGGTGAAATTCCTGTTACCCAAGTCGACCTCGGCTTTCTTAGGTTCGACCATTTGGTTGAACCAAAGTCTGGTTAGGTTGACCTGGGGGGTCGGCCCATGAAGTATGGAGGTCGACCTCTATGGTGCTTTGTTGCACGGGCAATATTATTTGTGTAGGTTAATGGTTGCTCCTTATTTCTAAATGATTTCCTAAGCATTTCCTTGCTGATTTCGATGTGTTCATAGATGATTTTGTGAAATATTTCTTAGGCTTAATCTTATAATAGATAATCCAATATTATGAAAAACTAATATATCAAATTGTTGAAGATTTATGATATTTTTTTTGTTGATTTCATGAGATTTCCAATAGGTGCACGTTTTATAAAATGTTTTCGATAAGGAATTTTCTATATGTATGTATGTATATATATATATCACTTTGGGACAAATGATTTTCTAAATTTTGTTTATAAAACTAAAATCGTCCCTAAGCCGTATAATATACTACATTTTCCTATATATATATTGAATTAAAAAAACAATTCAAATGGTTTCAAAATCATTTTATAAACTCGTGTACTCAAATCTTGTATTTTCAATATATAAAACTACACATTTTTGCACTCTTCGAGTAAGCGAGAACGTGATTTAAATAGTATAATACATCACGTGGTATAGGATGCGTAAATTAATTATATCGGTTAATTCCTTATTAGTTGATTGAAGAATTTTCTGAGTGTGGTGTGGGCTGACTTGTAGCAAATTGATTAGTGAAACATGCTGTATAAGACATATTGTTTTCATTTTTCAAGTTACTACTTGTAGTTCTGTAGTACATGATAGTTGTTTGTTGTCGTATCAGTACTTGCTCTAAGAGGGAGCTAGGCTCGGGGGAGTCTATATATACATATTCACTTGGCCGGTGGGGAGATTCAAGTTACACTCGGTCGAGGGTCGTAATGATGAGCATTAGAATATGTATATAGTACTAGGCAAATATCGAAGGAAGCTATATATTAGATGCATATGCTATTTATTGTTTGGATCCACTTTCATTGCAATTTTTTTTAGATCCACTATTTGTTGCTATTGTTGATTCGATATCCATTGTTGTTTGAATCCAAATTATGATGCTATTATAGTTGTTGATTCATTATGCAGCCTTAAAGCTACCATGACATTTCTATACCTATGGCGATTTCATTATGTTGTTTGGAACACTCATAAGTGTTCTATACATTATTGTTTTGTTGATTTTGTTGTTAATGTCACCATTCATGACCTCATTATATGATGAGTAGTTGCACCCTATGCCATGAATCATATAATGTATCAAGTTAAACGACACTTTCTCTACTCAAGAAGAGTTATCCATGATGCTATATTCTTCTATTATGATTTACTGATACCTCCTAGACTAGACTGACCGTTGTATTTAATATACTCGAGTCAGACCGAGTCATGTCAGGTTAGCACCTATGTAGATACCTGCTCATCTCGTTTTTTCTTTGGATACTTATCATCTTTTGGCTCTCAGGCGTATTTTTGGAGCAACTACTTAGTTACTTTATAACACACATGTATTTGTACAAATTCTTTAATGGGAGTTTATGTTGTATATATCATGGTTATCTAACCATTTATTTATGTCACTTTTGGTTGTGCTTGATGTATATGTGTATATGACTGTGTTTGCTATTCTGTAATATATGATATTCATTATTATTGTGTTATGTTCTGGATTGATCCACTGGCCATTGTATTATGCAATAATTAAGCATGTCGATCCTCTTAAGGTAAAAAAATAACAATGCCAATGTACTTGATATTTGTCTAATACAAGACTCACGGATGGTTGCTCCTAACTAGCCATATTCTTTGTATTAGCAGATGAAATTACATGTTAATGCTCTTTGTTAATATAGGCCTCGGGGTGGGGTGTCACATTGCTCGAACGATGATGCTCTCTCTGATGTTGTTAAGGTATTGTTGGGCATCCTCGAAGATGATAAGGAGGTCGTAACCCCCCTTACTTATGTTATCCTTATGACTTACCACTTGACCAAAGTGAGCTATAACACTTGTTAGGTCTAGGAAGTTGATGATGAAGAGGAAGCAGGAAGATGAGGGTAATAACTCTATGAGAGAAGGTTGCGTTGATCCAGACAGGCCCCCAATCCTAATTTCTAGAAATAAGAAGGTTCGGGAAAATAGTAAAGACGAAAATGTGGTCAAGGATGGTAATGATGATGGGCATGATAACAATGAGATTGATCATGAGCCTTTGGTCAAGAAAACCAAAGATAACCACCGATTTGTTCTGAAGAAAAGGCTTATCGTGAAGCTATCCATATGGGAAATTTTCATATAGCCTCTGCTGGCTTCAAAGACGGAGAAGACTCCTTTACTTGAATTTGATGACCCAATCATAGGATTTCAGCTAGTCCTAACTTAGATATGGACTTATGATTTTCTCAATATGAGTCTTGGTGTTAATGCTTCTCCGCTTCGAATTGATGATGCCATTTTTCCTGCCAATATGGGAAAAGTTACTTCGTTTAACAATATCCCATTGCACGTTCTATCAAGGGGACTTCAGAGTTCAGAACACATGTGCACTACGCTGCACCTATTCTGGTCTTCAACTTGCCGAGACTAACGTTGTCTATTTTTATTTGTAGATTCCATGGAATGTTCTTATGCTTATGATCAGTAGACAAAGGTATCATGTGGCTAAAAGCTATGATCCCAGTTATATCCTCAAGAAGCACGCAATAACTCAGGATCTAGATGTCGTTCAGACAAAGAGAGGGAGAGCCACGATAAGAGGTACAATCCTGTGAATCTACCTCAAAGTATAAGTTAAAATCTAGCACTACTTTAGTAAAGATGGACAAGCATCCCAGTGTTTACAATGGAAAACTGTAACTACCCGGAAATTTTATCGTTAAAAATATGAAGTTAATTAAAGATTTAATATTGAAATCAATATTTAAACTTGAAACTTTACTATGAACTAGAAATCTAATTATTTGAACTTGGTTTCTAAGATAATCTTGTAAGTATAAATAAAATTTCGAAATTTAATATTTGAACTACATCTACCTAGATGAAAGGGAGGAATGAATTTCATAGTAAAATATGCGAGTTTATTCCGTTCACGATAATTAAATTAATCATTTAATAAAATTTGAAATCTAGACCATATCATAATTTGAGTGAATTTGAACTAAAAATATTAGATTTGAATCCTAAGTAGAACGCTATTTTTCGTTCAATAAATTTTGGACGTTAGTTGTCTTGAATCTCTAATTTCGGGCATAAACGCGTAGAAGCAAGCAACGTTGTTTGTACATTTCTTTCCCATCTCCCTTTTTCTTCCTGTTGGTCTATCATCTCGTTTAAAGTATAATTCAAAAAGAAATTCTTGATTTAAAAATTTAATGTTGACACTTGTGAAATGTAAAATGAACACTTTTGACACTTGCACAAACTAAGCTAAAAATCAACACTTGTTTATTTTCCTTTATATAAACTCCACGTTTTGTTGTTCTCCTACCACTTGTTTTCTCTCCCTCGTGTATAAAAGAAGATAGCCGAGAGTGCAAAACCCATCTCCTCTTCTATATATTTTCCCTACTGAAGTTCCACCTCCCCTAAAATCATATTCATCTCCGTTGCCTTCAAATCGAAATCGGGATTTTTTTCCTCCCACCATAAAATCGCAACCAACATAGCTGGTCCACGCAAAATCTCCGCCGCCACCTTTGGACCCATTTCGAAGCCGTCGGCGCGTAACGTCATTTTCCTTAAGGTGTAAAAGAAGAAACACGCATCTGTTTTACCGATTGGCAAATTTATTATCTGTTACCATTGCCTCATACTGGGCACATAGCCCGAAGCTGTACCGAGAGGTGGAATGGAAAGATGGTTGTGTTTCTCCCGGCTAGAGAGAGAAGTATAAAGAAAGTAAATGATGATGGGATCATCACGTACTTTTGTTGGAACTATGGAGATGGGGGACACATTAATGTGGAATGCACTAATCCTCTTGCTGTGTGACCTTAACCTTATATAGTGCATACCGAGGAAGAATTTCAACGTAGATACGGATTACTAGACAAAAAGAGAATAGTCCTCGATGATTCTGAATCCTAATCGATTAACTTCATTATAAAATCTTATTTTGTATCCCTAAAATTTCACTGTACGTATTTTAAATGTGTCAATGCCATGTATAATGTAGTACCAAAATGTTATGGGAAAAATCGGAAAGAATTTTCGTAATGGAATATTTTGAAGCCGCAAGTGTTGAATTTAAAAATATGAATCTGAATTAACTATCAAAACAGAAATGAATAAAACCTTAGAATAATGTATAAGTATTAGATGCTTTAATAAAATTGGGTGACAAGGTACTGATTTGAAAGGAATTTGACGACTTTATCATAAGCTAATTTCCTAAAAGATTATGTGATGCGAATATAAAATTTGTTTGAATGGTTAAAGAGAGATCTTGCTTTAAGAAATATTTTTAATAAATAATGATTTGGAAAGAAAATTGATTTTCTTTTTAAATATGATTTGAAATAAAAGAGGAGCTTGCTTTTATAGATGATTTTATTAATTTTAGTGAATTTCTAAAACTTTTTGTTTAAAAATTACGGAAGATTTGAATTTGAATATTGATCGATTTGAGAAGTGATGTTGAAATCATACTGAATTGTTAATGAAATTTTGGATAATTTACTCGAATTGGATAAGTTTTTTTTGAAATTACTATTACTTACTTTGCAAATAATATATTCTACAAACATTTTATTAAACAATGGGAAAATTTTCTATAATACTTAAACCACTTTGCTTTAAGCTTAATGTATGCCAAATTTATTTTTTGGCAAAGCCGACCGGTTTTTAAAGTGATCGCAAACACTTATTATTATAACAAATAATAATTACAAATGATACAAGTGATTTACAGATTACCAACCAACTACACTCGGTTTTTAAGGTGGACCGTCCACCACTATCAGTTTTTAAAGTGCTCTATCCACTACAACTTTTTAAAAGCTTACAACTTAGGAGCTAGACCCAATAGACTAGACTATTATACGTCTCCACGTAAGGGGCTATTTCATATAGGCAAAGCCTTTTACATTTTCACAGTCCTAACCTAGATACCTAAGCTAAGACCACAGTCCACTACAAAGCAGTGTACAACTAGCATATGGTGGACAAACCCAGAAAGATATTACAATACACCTTAACATATTTAAAATATCTTGCGTGTGTCTTCAGCAAAGGAGGAAGACATGACATGGCCTAACAGAGATAGGAACAGTTGCAAGAGTTGCACAATAGCGTGACAAAATGGCAAACCAACACAAAACTATGTGCAAACATAGTGACATCAGCACAACCAGACAGAACAAAACTCTACCAAATGACATCATTCTTTTGACAAGAATGAGCACAGTGACAAGCGACCAGCATAGGCCATCACCAGTGTGTGCTAGCGGGAAGGAATGAGCAAAGACTACCAACCAAACCAAGTATGTCGAGAGCCTAGGCTTCACCTTGTATGTCGATATAGTTGGAATTCTAGACCTCACTCCTCCCAACTTCAGCAGCACAACATCTAACCAAAGCTCTAACATTGAAGAAGACAACCCTCTGACTCCATAAACAAACTAACATCAACCCAGAATCACAATACTCAAAACAGAGGCTATAAGACGACATCCGAAACGTAACATTGAATATCAGGCTTTGCAATTCCATCATCACAACCAAGGTAAGATATTAAACAAAAACAAAGTTTGAAGTTACTGCAGGTCTAGGCAGCACTACATAGTTTCCATTTCCTCTATTCCGTTGCAAGCCAAAACCTCCTTCAAGACAACAAGTCACCCAGACGGTGGCTTATGCGCTTAGGAAGAAAGGGGAGTACTGTGCGAAGTAGGGTAAATGGTAGCAGTCGTGGAGAGGATCGGAAGGAAAGAAAAATTGGAGCATTTGGGGTTTAGATCTGAATCAAAATAATCGGGCATCTGGTTTGTTTCCCTGGAAGCGTAAGAAGGGGAGAAGAGAAAAGGCAGAAGAAGTTGGTGAGTCGTTGAGAATGGTGGAAGTAGGAATATGACGGAGTGAACGTGAAGGGGGAGAACTGCTGACGCCATTAACGGCTACAAACCAAATCCAAACCCCTTTGATGATGCCGAACTTATTTTGATTCTAAAATTTATTCAAATCTGTTTTTTATAAAACATATTTTGATCCGAACAATTTATGTAAACCTATTTAGTATTAAAACCTATCTATTTTATTCAAACTCATTTTTTTATTAAGCTTACTACTTTATATTTAGCTATTTTGATCCGAACAATTTATTTATTTTGCACTAAAGGCTATATGTTCTATTCATATCCATTTTACCACTTTCCCTTAAACTAACTTAACTATTTTAGATAAAAGTATATATTTCCGATCCGACCAAATTTAGTCCGACTGATTGAGTATGAGGAGGATCCAAATTGAATAATGTTATTCGTGACGTGTAATCCGAACTGAATGCAAAGTTTTGATAATGAATTGATATATAAATATGAATATGACTTCGTAATGATATGAAATATATGAATAGATTCCAAAATAAAATTTTAATTGGTATCGAAGCAGAAATTTTGAAGATCTTCGATTTTAAGGATATTGATATAAAAGGTTTAGAAACTTATATATGAAAGATATATGTAAGAACGTGGTTAATTTGAAAACTATTGATTTAGAAGGTAATCGATTGAAAAGAATCTAATATGATGGAATTTATATGAGAATGATATGTTTAGAAAATATGATATAGAAGAAAGTTTTATGTAAATGGACATTTACGTAAGTACAATATATGCGAAACATGAAATGAAGTACTATGTATGTAATATCATATGCTTTCAAACTGAATATAGGAAGTGCCTTTTAGTGAAAATCGCAATCCTATTAGGTAGAAATTGGATTGGAACTCCACGGGAGTGTCCATCGAAAACTGCAGCTGTGTTGGAGCTCCAATGTATGGACCGTCCACCGATATCAGAATCCCATGTAGTGGGATCATGTTTGACTTACCATGATTGGTTTGTTCTAGCATAATTTGAGAGGTGCAATGCCTACAACACAAGAGACTCCATTAGGACAATGGCGTAATGGTTACGCAATTGCGATCTAGATGTCATAGCGAAACTCGAGGGGTGTAACACTTGTTATACAAGAGACTCTACTGGGATAGTAGCATAACCACCAAGACACTACGATCTATGGCAAACAACCATGGCTTGATTCGAGGGGTGTGATACCTATAATTATAAGCGACTCTATTAGGATAGTAGCAGAACTGCAATGTAACTGAGATCCATATAAAAATGTACTTCCATATCTATTTTTAAGAAGTTTTAAGTATTTTCACTTGGAGCTTGAACAAGTATATTAAGTACTTGGAGATTCTAGTCATGCGTTTTGCCAACGTGTGCCTAGTATCTGTAAGAATGACAATTAACTTGTTAAACATCGAATTACCAAGTATTTTTAACTTTAAGTAACAAATCACTAATCTAAAATTAAAAACTCACCAAACTTCAACCTAATAAAGTAAGAAAGAGGTTTTAATTGTTTTGCAAGTCCACAGCTTCGAAATATAATAAAATACCAATTTTCTCGCTTTAAATTTCCAACACGAGAATTTCATGTTTAAACTGAGTTTTATAAATCAAAAATTTTATAAAAGGTTTTTATAGAAAAATTAATTCAATAGTAAATGAACCTTGTAAATTAATGGATAGTATGAAAATTTTCGAGTTTTGAACCTATAACTTGTTTTCTAAGAAATTTGAACCTAAGAATTTTTTTATACATGTATTTAATTAAGTACGATTTGATATGAAAGAAATGTATAGTATTCCAATGATTTGAAATAAACTAGGATTTAAAGATCAAAAAAATTATTTTGAGGTTTAAATGTTTTTCCTAACTCACTAATTTTTTTTATTTCGTTCTTTTCAAAAAAATCCAAAGCAAAAATTTTATGTTCAAATTTAAGTTTTAGCAAATTCAAGTTTTACTAAAAAAGAATTCAAACAAAATTCAGTTTATATGGAAATTTTCAAGATTAACTGGATTGCAATAAGGACAGTAAAAAAAAACCACCAAGTTCAACTGACTCGCCCAGTGGTATCACATTGAACATAATTCCAATTGCAAGAGTAGTTGGTTGAGTTTGCTACACAATCCAGATAGGAGTAGTAAAACTTTCATCCGAGAATGGGTCCTTAAATGCAAAAAATGAAGGTCTATCTGCTTAGGTCAGGCAAGTCAATTTAATGGTGTTCTTTAATTAAAATTATCCAAGCAACCGAAGTAGCAAGATATTGAAAGATAAGAATTCATAACACCTCCCTCGTGCTAATTTTGACAAGCATCATGCATGGAGTTCTCATACTAACAGCTTCTACAACTTCATGATCCTCCCTCCTCCATGCAACTTCAATAAAATGTACATCCTAACAAATTCATTATACACCTACATGTTAAGAAGGATATCCTCACCAATACATCGCCGAAAAATAACATATTAATAACTAAGAATTTGACAAATTTAATTATATAAAAAATTAAGTGTTAAAAATCCTATAGTTTATTTTGTTTTAATAAGTTTTCAAGCTTAGTGGGAAAATTGTATGAGTAAGAATGTTTTTTAAGTATAATTTTGACAATGTCTCTTTTTCGAGGACGGAAAACTTTGAGTGGGGGGAGATAGTAACCGCCTAGAAATTTTGAAGTTTAAAATATGAAGTTAATTAAAGATTTAATATTGAAATCAATATGTATACTTGAAACTCTACTTATAATTTGAACTTGTTTTTGAAGAAAATGTAAGTATAAATAAAATTTCAAAATTTAATATTTGAAATACGTCTAACCAGATGAAAGGGAGGAATAAATTTCATAATCAAATACGCGAGTTTATTCCGTTCACGATAATTTAATTAATCAATTAATAAATTTTTAAATTTAAGCGTTATCAGAATTTAAGGAAATTTAAACTAAAAATATTAGATTGAATCCTAAGTAGAACGCTAATTTTCGTTCCGTAAATTTTAAACCTTAGTTGTCCCAAATCTCTAATTCTATAGAAGCAAGCAACTTTGTTTGTACATTTTGTTCCCATCTCTGTTGTTCTTCTTGTTGGTCAATCATTTCGTTCGAAGTATTATTAGAAAAGAAATTCTTGATTTAAAATTTTAATTTTGACACTTGTGAAATGTAAAATGAACACTTTTGACACTTGTACAAATTAAGCTGAAAATAGCACTTGTCTACTTTCCTTGTATGAACTCCACATTTCGTTGTTCTCCTGCTACTTATTTCATCCCCCTCGTGTAGTCGTGTGTAAAAGAAGTTAGCTAACTGTGTAAAACCTATCTCTTCTTCTCTCTTTTTTCCTCACTGAAGTTCCTCCTCCTATAAAATCATTTTCAACTCTATTGCCTTCAAATCGAAATCGATATTTTTTCCTTCCACCCCAATATCGAAGTCGCAGCCTCCATCGACGGTCCACACACAACCCCCGTCGCCACTTCTAGACCCATGTCGAAGCCACTAGTGTGAAATCTCATTTGCCAACCTCTAATCTGAACTTGAAGTCCCAACTAGCAGCCGCCCTCGCCAGAAGAACATCGACCTCTTTCAAATCAACAGCTCCCATGCCTAATTCTTACCACCCTAAGACGCTATTGTGTAAGGTGAGTTTCTCACGACTACTTTGTTCAAGCATCTTAACTTCAACTAAATATGGTAGTTAAGCTTGGCTTTTTGAGTTGCATTGTTCGACTTATTCTGATTTGCTTTTTATACCCTTTTTTTACTGTCATTTTGATAGCATGAATACTTGGGATTCGTTGCCATTGTTGATTCGCCGTTGTGATGCACTGCCTTTTTCTTACTATTGCCCTTATAGTGTGCTGCTCTAACCTTGTTTTGCAGCATATTATAATTGTACGTATATATATATATATATATGTATACATATATGTATATACATGTATTGTGTTGAATATTTAACTATTATATTTGCCTCTTAGTGTCGGCAAAACTTGTATATTTGGCCCCCTGTGCATCAGTGTGAGTCATCATATGTATATACACATTTATGTGTGTATGTATGTGTAGTGGCACACATTTATGTGTGCTTACATGTGTAGAAGCTAGTCAGTATGTCAAATGTCCTATAGTCAAAAGTTGTTTACCTTGTTTAAGCCTGAAATACATACACACTGTAACAACCCGTATTTTTGAATAACATGTTATAACATAAATCAAGGCAGAATTAAACTGTAAAATCTGAATCAAGGGAAACGGGCTGTGCCATTGCGTTCGTATCAGAAAAATACGCGAAATAGAGTCCGAGTTTTCGAAAATCGGAGTCCGTATGACCAAGTTATGGCCCGTCAAAGTTTTCAGAAAATTACAAGTTCAAAAACAGTTCAAATTTGAATTTAGAATTCAAATTCAGCCAAAACAGACTGGGCGGGAAAACTCCCGCCCAGACAGGTCGACTGGGGGGTCGACACTAGGGTCGACCTCCCCCCAACCAGGTCGACACTAGGGTCGACCTGGGGGTCGACCTCCCTGGTCGGCCAGGTCGGCCTGGTGCACCTATTTTTGCTGTTTTGACCTGTTTTGGAGGCTTGTGACGTGATTTGATGGCTCGGATTGGATCTAGGGTTAATCCTATGGCTAATACTATCCTAATCTTCTATAAAAGGACCCCTAAGCCTAGCCTAAATCATCATTATTCAACTCTACAACTAAACTATGCCAAATTTGTTCCTCTCATGGCCTCCACTCTCATGCTAAAATTTCTAAGTTTATTTATATGAGAGATTTTGAGTTCATACAAGTGTTTTCAAACTTGTATGAGTGTTCTTAGTTTGCATTCAAGTCAAGTTGCGACATTTCTATTACAAAGCAAGGGTCTTTATTGATTTGGCTCAAGGGTTTTTCATTTGGAGCTTTCATATTTGGGTTTTTTGGTGCTTGCATAAGGGCTTCGTCTCAATCTTTATAATAAATATTCATTTGTGTCTTCATAGCATTGTAAGCCCTTTTCTACTTTCTTTTTGAACCATAAAGTTAAATGAATGATGCAAGTTTGGGTTGATCATTATGATATGCAAGTTTGGTTGATCATTATGTTATGCAAGTTGGTTCAATCATTATGTATGACACATGTTGCTATGCTATGCAAGTTTGGGTTGATCATTATACACATGTTATCATGTTATGCAAGTTAAACTTGAGTTTGTGAGCTTAAAGCTTCAAGCTTTATATTAAAGGTTGCATTTTGGCAACATGGAAGTTATCATATCCCTTATGATAACTTGCATGTGAGGCTAAATGCGAACTTCTAGCAACTTCTACATGTCATTTATCACCATGTATGTAATGACCCAGATATTTGACAGTGTAATAATTAACTTATTTAATTATTTAAATAACGAATATCTTATTTAATCGTCGACGTTAGAACGTATAATTATATTATAATTAAAATCGAGCTTGAAATGGCGCGGCAGTTCGCTGTTTGGCGATTCGAACTTCAACTGAATATACGGAACCCGTTTTAAATCGGATTTCTGTGAAACAAGAAACGCGTGGAGCTGGTGGAGTATATCTTTCTAGTGGAAGAGAAAAATCAGGATTTCGTCGTGTAGATTTCGAGATATGTCCAAATCAATTTTTAGAATAGTCGCTATAGAATCGTTTATCAACCATAACGGTTTATTCGATATAACTAGAGATCGGGTTTGAATTTAGACGAGGTTCTTTTGAGGCATAGCGATAATTTAATTTTTAGAATTTTACTGTAATTTTTAATTAATTTAATAAGCACTTTTTATTTTAGAGTATTTTGCACCCTCAATCAGCGATTTTGGGGTTCCACAAAATGAGTTGAACTACCGGTATTATTATATTTTTGAAACCATGACAAAATTCTCAGTACGATGATATAATTATATCTGTCGATAACTATCAGCGGATCACGTAACGGGTACATAAACAAATATATGCACTACCTACGTTTATAAAAGAACGTTGCTTCAGTTTTTGCCAAAGCACAAAAACTCGACCCGCAATGAAATTACTTACGAATTACGATGGTAGTTCAAACAATTATTATTCTTTAATATATGTTAAACAAAAAGAGAAGACAACATATATTATATACATACAAAGGCAAGTTGCTTCAGCCGACAAGTCTATTTCCCCGCTATACCATCCTTACACGCAAGAAAATCCCTGAGCATGCACAGATCTACGAAGTGACAATTCAACGAAGACACAGGCCTATCAGTTCTCCTAAGACTTCACGGCTAAGTTATAACATAATATTATAATTATTTTTGTCCCAGATTCACTTTATAAATACCCTTCCATCCACCCCTTAAAACCTAAATCTCATTCCTTCTGAGCTCAAAACATTTCTGCCGCCACCATAACAAAATGAATGGCAGAAAACTGTCGAGCTATCCCCTCTAATACAAATGAATCCACAGACCAAATAGAGGTGTCCTCAACTACAGGATGACTCGGCTCGTCGAGAGTTTACTTCTGGCCGGCTAAGATCGAATTGCAACGTTGTGGTGACCATGGTGGAACCTGAAAGAGGCGTCTGGTTCGTGATGTTTTGAAGGCAGCTGGGGACGTCGAGCTGTAGCAAAACTCCAGGGGACGGTCGGCGCCGCTGTGGTGGACTGGGTAGTGGCACCTGACGAGGCCTACGTCGATGACAGGCGGTGCTATTCCACTAAGGAAGTGGGTTGTTTTGGGTCTGTAATAGCTGAACGGACGGGAAAGAGGAGCTTGAAGCTTGAAGTGTCGTGGACTGTCGAGCACACTGGAGAGGGGCGGAGCAACTGTTAAGGCGAGGAGGAGATGAACTCCGGCAGCAGGGTGAAAGTGCGGAAATGGTGAGAAGCAGGTGCTGTATAACGAAGAAGTAGGAGGAGATTTTTAATGGGTTGGGATGGTGATTTCTTTCGGTTGTCTGTGTAGTGGGGACCGCGAAGTGAAGGGAAAGTTCGAACTATAAATCAAAGGAGAGGTATTGGCTGCTTCTAAAGCATTGATTTGTCGGTAGTGAGTTAGAGTAGAAATTCTTAATTTATAAATAAGTAAAGTGCTTAAAACATTGGTGTAGCCTTTGTCTGGGAATGGGACGTGCATGGTATAAATGAAGACAGTGGCTTGTTGAAGTAAAAATGTGAAAGTATCGGCCAGTTTATATTTTTAGCAGAAGGACATATATAAAAGAGGTGGTTCAAAAGTTGAAGTGGATGGAAACAGTATGGAAGAGTAGTAAGGGTATAACGTGCGTGAAGAACTGGGTAGTACTGTTGCATGTGGCCCGTGAATGTTCCTTGAGAGGGGAACGATTTCAGATCGAAGAAATGAGCAGCAGTGAAGTTTAAAAATACAACCAAAACAAGATGCAATGGAAATCCTGGAAAGCAACAGGACATTTCAGAACTGATCTGGACCGTAGAGGAGACAACTGAGATTTACCGTTAAATTAAATGACGGTTTAATTTAACTGTAACCGCACCGTTCAACGAACAAAATCAAAAGTGAGTAAAACTCACTAACTCTCTTCAATTTATATTTTAATATAAATTGTACTTTATTTATTGACTGCTGTATATTGATTGTTAAACTGGACTGTTAAATAGATTTGATTGAAAACGTAGTTATAGTTAATCTATGTACTGTTAATCAAATATGGTTCTGTACAGCAGGATATTTCATTTCAAAATGAAATATGATATATATTATACTGTGTAACATCTGTGGATGCAGGGAGACAGGTTGGAGGAATCCGACTGGGTTCCTCAACAATTATTTTACTGTTTTCATATGTTGTGATATATGTGTGATTTATAATCTGTTATTGATTATGGATGTTAGAACGATATTGATCATCGTTGTTCGATATTTTGAACATCGTAAGAAACCCTGAGTTGAGGAAAATGGAATATTTCAATGTATATTGAAATAAAGAAATTTTATAAAATCACAGGATTTTATATAAGGAAATTATATATAAAACGAACACGGTTTTATAAAAGGAAAGTATTTATAAAACAAATAGAGTTTTATAAAAGGGATATTTATTTAGAAAATAAATAGAATTGAAAAGGAGAATATTTATTTAGAAAATAAATAGGAATAAGGAATATTTATTTAGAAGACAAATAAACCGTTGTAAATAGGAAATATTTGTAACGGTAAATAGAAGTTGTAAATAGGAAATATTTGAAACGGTAAATAGAAGTTGTAAATAGGAAATATTTGTAACGATAAATAGAAGTTGTAAATAGGAAATATTTGTAATGGTAAATAGAAGTTGTAAAAAGGAAATAGTTGTAACGGAAAACGTAGTTTATAAAAAGGGGTTAATCAAACGTAGTTTATCAAAAGGGGTTAATGGAATATAGAAATTAAGAAGTGAAGTTAAACAAAAATTAGAAACTGACTAGAGATTAGTAAGTTGAATAGTTTTCTGAGTGTTGATCTGATGTTGGTTTCGGCCTTCGGGGTTTATACTTAGAGAATTGTTCTCTTACTAGTTTACAGTTAGGGACTAATAGTTGTGGAATGATAGTGATGCATAAATGAGGATTGGAAATGTTTTCCAATGTTGAAAATGTATATTTTCTAGTTGTAGAAAATAAGGAAACATGAATATATATATATATATATATGATTGATGATTGGATCGATAATTCCATTTGGAATTAAGATCGTTGTTTGTACACCGACATATTTTCATTTGATAGTTAAATCACAAACTATCGAAGTTTTGACCATTTTACGTTGTTAATATGGAGAGACCGGTTGGATTATTATCCGAAGAACCACTCCGTATCGACATAAGCGTTGTGATCAAATACGATGAAGAAATTGAAGACGGAGTAAAGTGCAAGGGCTGTCCTGTTTACAGAATAGTGCCTTCGGTTTCGTTCAGTCCCAGAACGAACGTATATGGACGAATGTCTGACAGAATAGTTCCAATGATCGAAAGAGTTGGACTGTACAAATATATATGGTGGCCAACGGATTTATTCCCTTCGCATAATATCCAGAATCTATTTGTGCAGATCCAACTAATGATTAATGGATCTGATAATGTGGCATTCAAAGTGATCGTGTTATCAATGAATGGAAAGTAAGCGTAGCTTCTAGCCTCACATCTGGTAAATGACAAAAATCGGGCAGGCAACATGGCTAAGTCGGTCGCACCGAAGTAGGGTGTATAATCACCTATCTAGAGAATATTCATTTGCTTCTTTTAATCTATCAATGCTATCCCATATATATACGGGAAACGGTTGCTGATCCCAACCGTTGGTGATGTACATTCGATACACTCAAGCGAAATGAGTGGTCGGTCATGTGTGGCTGAGTTGCAAGATGTTCTTGTTGAACTCCAGTGTATCGTTCCTAGAGTACACTGATCGGAAGGTGGATCCATACCTTGTCATAGTTGGAAACCCAATCATCCAATACGCACCTACGGTTTTGATTGTATACTATATATGTAGAACGTGAGATGCAAGCGTTTCTACTAGACTGATATCTATTTGTATTTAGACATTATCATAATATCAGAATGATATTGCTTTTCAAAGATGTTTGGATTCTCATAAGGGAAAAACCCGTTCCGTATTCACGGCGTGGTCTTATGAGATATCATATACCTGTTTAAATGATTTGAGTTTACTCACACCAGTCACAAAGACTGACCCGGAGTTTATTTGTTTTGTCTTCCCTAAACTCTTGGGTGCCTAAATTTGTACGGGCAGTCAAGTAGTCGGGATTTACAGATGCACTTGGAGAGCTTGGAGCAGGAGGCTTCAGCAGTCGATAGCTATTATTTATTCCGCTGTGATGTTATATGTTGTACTCTGAAAATGGTATGTATAAACAGTTATAACTTTGTATTTCAAAAGTTATGTTATATTTTATTCGTTCCGCTGTGAGATTCGTGTTACTCTGATGATGATGATCTTCTTCTTCTTCTATTCTAATAGTTCTACCTTATCTATTCTCACCCTCTATCTTCTTTCTATTAGTTTCTTGAATTTCCAGTGCAATTTGTGGTTGGACTTGTGTTATTTAGTCAGCTCAAATTGGACCGGATTTTCGGGTCACTACAATGTATCACTTATATGCTAAGTTTGGTTTTATGCATACTTTTGAAGCCTAATAATGCAATATGCAAGTATATGAACATATGTACACTTCGTATGCCACCATGTTAACTTGTGGCTTCAACACCTTTATGTCATGATTAGGCAAAGTTCCCTATTTTATCCTTTATGCGTTGTTGCGATTATGTAAACGATGGGATTACGTTGGGGTTGGGTAACATTATGACATAAACATGGTTTTTATAACATGACGTGATATGTTAGCTTGTAATTATGTTTTGGAAACATAATGGACATGACACTTAGAAAATATGAGTGTGGCCAACTCGAGGTTGGATTGAGTTTGTAGTATAAATCTACCCGGACCCGCCCGGCTTAACTAGTGGCTACAAGCAATAGGACCCAATGTGAGAAGTTGGTCATGTTGTGCTCGAACCCGAGGTTAGACCAAGTTGTGGTGTAAAGCTACCCGGACCCGCCCGGCTTAACTAGTAACCACAACAAAGTCTAATGTGAGAGGTTAAAGCGCATTAAGTTAATTAATGCCTCCTGATTAGGGTTAAGTCATGGTCCACTTAATACTTAACCAATTTGGGCTTGATGGGTTAATCGGGGTTAAGTCATGAACCTTGGGTACACTTAACCAATTTAATCCACGTTTGGATCGGGTTAACCACATTTAACCCGTTAAGAAACCCTAGTGGCGTGGTCCTTTTCAGCAGTAACCCTCTTGATAGTATCATAAGACCCTAGGGACTAGGCTAGGGTGGGGCACGATTACTGGGCTGACATGTAAGCGACCAAAACGACGGCTGAGTAGGTACGCCGGTGTAGGTCCAGGCGGACTATGGTCGTGCACATAGTCCGGAGTTGGAAAATCAGGCATGGGTACCAGTAGACCTAGACTGTGCATACTTGATTGGTGTCCGAGGTCGACACCCTAGGACTTGATACACCCTAGGGTGGACCTAGCGCAGTTTAACTACATTTCATGTTTGGGCCGTATGACACCGACACTTGACGAGTTAGGCTTATAGGGAGCCGATCAACTAGACCGTGTAGTTGGACCTTGATTTAGGTCACCTCATGATATTGGGCCAAGCTTGGGCCAAGGGATCAATTCTTGTTTTTACTTGACATGTTAGAATGCTAGTACACCCGTGGTGCAAAACTTAACCTTGATTATGCGATGACACCTTTATCTATCTTGATTAGTTAATCCTCATGCCAGTATGCTGTTATCCTTATGTTCATCTCAGCTTCTCATGCCAGTTAACTTTACTAGTTCATGGACTGATAGTAGTTAGGGCTTACCAGTCTTTTTGACTGACCTGTTTTCTTTCGCCTCTTTTCTTCCGTTTCCCCCCTCAGGTCCTCAGGGTGGGAACATTGGAGCTTAGCTTGGATCTTTATAGCTTGCTTACTGGATTTTCTCATGTACGGTTTTGGACATTGAGCTAGCTATGGTTTATCACTTCACTTTGGGGATGGTACTTTATGTATTTCAGTTTTTCAGTTTATGCTTTTGTCTAGACTTTGTTTGTTGGAAAATAATGACCAAGTACTTTGTTGTAACTTAACTATGGTTTTGAAATGCTAGTTTTATCCGCTGCTTTACTACTCTGTTTAACTTATATGTTCTGTCTTGTGATATCTGCATGCATGTTTACCTTGTTTAACGCCCCTCCAAAGCTAGTGTGCTTGCAAGAGTTACCCTGGCGGAGGTGGGGTGTTACATTTGGTATCAGAGCATAAGGTTTACAAGATTTGAGCAAAAGTGTTTTTAAAAAAAAACTTACCTTTTGAAAAACTATTTTCAAAACCAATTAAGTATTTTCCAAGAAAAGTCCAGTTATTTTAAAAAGGCTATTCCCCAAAAGCCATAGCACTATCCTTCATTTCATCTTCTGAATCTATCTTTTTCCTTTTTCAGTATGGCCGATCTTAACCTTCCCGAGGGAGTGACCATTCCCGGATGGTTCCGGAGGTACTTGGAAGCTAGGGCCAACGATGTGGGCCCAGCAAATACCCCCAATATAACTGAGGTTCCTCCTCCTCCCCCTCCTCGGAATCCACAAGCGAATTACGCGGAGATTTGCAAAGACTTTAAGGCGATGGGTTGCAAGAATTTCGTCGAAACGGAGACTTCTGTGGAGGCAAGAAACTAGTTAAAGGATACTGAAGACCTCTTTGCTATCTTTGAAGTGGAAGATCGTAGGAAAGTTCTGTTGGCGGTATGGCTATTGAAAGGGGAAGCTGCTTATTGGTGGGTAGTCACCACCACTACTAGACCAATTGAGACTTGGGATGACTTTAGGAGAAGGTTTGGACTAAAGTTTCTATCATCGACAGAAGAGAACCTTCAGATGGAGAGGTTCCTATCTCTAAAGCAAGGGGACATGACAGTTAGGGAATACGTGAATATGTTTAATCAACTTGCTCAGTTCGGTCTAGAATTGGTAAACACAGCTCGGAAGAAGGCCCTACATTTTGCTCTAGGATTGAATGAGCCATTGCGTGGTTTGGCCATGTCTCATATACCCCTGGGGGCGACCTTCGAGAGTTTGGTGAATATGGCCCTACTTCAAGAGGAAGATAAGAGTGGCAATAAGGAGGTCAAGGCAAATGAGTCCCAAGGCAAGAAGGAAGATACCGAGAAAAGAGACAAGAACAACAAGAAGGGGAACAAGGGCAACAACAATCGCAATGACAACAAGACCAGGGAAACAAGGAAGTGCAAGTTCTGTCGGATCGTTGGGCACATAGCTAAAGACTGTAAGAAGAAGAAGTTGGGCAAATGCTTTCATTGTGGAGAGACCGGACATTTTAGCAAGGATTGCCCCAAGAAGCAAGGGCAGAATCAGCGTGCAGGACCTTCTGGAGGGCAAGTGCATGCTCTCAACACTGCTCCAGCTCAGGACCGAGGTAGTATTTCTGTAGAGAGTCTTGTTTATATTTCTGATTACCCTGTTCGCACCTTATTTGATTCTGGCGCATCGCATAGTTTTATTTCTTCTGACATTGTTGAAAGTTTGCACCTAAGTACTAGCCTAGTTGAGGATCCCGTTTGTGTTTCAAATCCAATTGGGGGTTCCGCCCATCTATCTATGATTTGTGTGGATTTGAAGATTTCTATCTTGACCGTAGAATTCACGTGTAATGCTTATGTTCTCGGGTTCACGGGATATGGGTTGATCTTGGGCATGGATTGGTTGTCCAGTTATGGAGCCATTCTCGATTGTGAATATAGGGTGGTGAGGCTCATGACTCGCCTCGGTAATACCCTAGAAATTTCTTGTAACCCTAGAGGTCCCGTCATGTTATGTTATCTTGAATCTCTTGACTCGTCCATCGATGATCTGCAATCTGTAAGGGTGGTCCGAGACTATCCTGATGTCTTTGAAGAAGTTAAGGGGTTACCCCCTAAACGAGAGATAGATTTCCGCATTTATCTAGTCGATAATGCCAAGCCAGTATCATTGCCCGTTAGGCACATGGCCCACGTGAAAGAAGGGAGCTCAGTAAGCAAATCAAGGAGTTGCTTGAGAAGAATTTTATTAGGCGAAGCATTTCTGAATGGGGTGCTCCGGTGGTATTCGCTACTAAGGCGGATGGTTCGCTTCGTCTATGTGTTGATTATCGAGAGTTGAACAAGCTGACAAAGAAGAATAGGCACCCGTTACCAAGGATTGATGATCTTTTTGACCAGCTGGTTGGTGCTTCTGTTTTCTCTTAGCTCGATCTAGCCACCGGATTCCATCAGCTTAGAGTAACTGAGGATAGCATTGATAAAACTGCGTTTAGGACTCCAGATGGATTCTTTGAATGGCTTGCCATGCCATTCGGTTTGACTAATGCACCCGCCTACTTCGTAGATTTGATGAGTAGGGTGTTCAGGGAGTTCCTTAATAAGTTTGTTATTGTCTTCGTGGATGATATTCTGATCTTCTCAAAGGATGAGGAAGAGCATGCTAGGCATCTCAAGGAAGTGATGGATACGCTTAGAGCGCATCAGTTGAAAGCCAAGTTCTCCAAATGTCATTTCTGGAGAAGGGAAGTTCGGTTTCTTGGACATATAGTTTCTAAGCAAGGCATAGCGGTGGATCCCGCGAAAGTGGTTGTGGTTCAAGACTGGAAGACTCCTAGGAATGCAACCGAAATAAGAAGCTTTCTCGGTCTGGCGGGCTACTATAGGAAGTTCATCAGGGACTTCGATAAAATTTCGGCCCCTCTTACTAAGTTAACAAAGAAGAACTTAGTCCTTGCATGGGACTTGGAGTGTGAGCTTTCTTTTCAAAAGCTCAAAAGAGCCCTTACCTCAGCTCCAGTTTTGGCATTACCCGATAGTGGTAAGATGTTTACCGTGTACACAGATGCATGTGGCATGGGGTTAGGTGCTGTTTTGATGCAAGAGGGAAGAGTGATGTGTTATGGGGGTAGGCAACTTAAAGTTCATAAGAAGAACTATCCCACTCATGATTTGGAGTTAGCAGCGATCGTCTTTGCACTCAAATCCTGGCGCCACTATCTTCTAGGCGAAAGGTTTGAGTTGTATACTGATCACAAGTCACTCAAGTACCTCTTCTCACAAAAAGATCTGAATCTAAGGCAGCAAAGGTGGATGGAATTCTTGGCATCTTTTGACTTCGAGATAGCTTATACCCCTGGCAAGGGTAATGTTGTGGCAGATGCACTAAGCAGAAGGAGGTTGACTTTGAGCCCCTTGTTCATTGAGATGAAGAACTTAGAATTCTTGGCAACCTTTGATTTCACGACGGCTGTTGGGTCGATGACGGGTTCATTAGCATCCCTTGAGCTTAGACCCACACTTCTTGATCAAGTTGGGGCTTCACAGAAGGAAGATCCGCAAATAGTCGAGGTCATGGATAAGTTGATTCGTGGTGAGACGTCTAGTCACCTTGCTAGATATACTATTGATGACAAGGGTTGGCTAAGGCGTGATGGAAGGCTATGCGTTCCACAAGTAGGAGGCTTGGTTCATAAAGTTCTTGAAGAAGCACATCACTCGAAGATGACTATACATCCGGGAGGAGATAAGATGTATAGAGATATGAAGCGCATTTTCTTTTGGCCCGGAATGAAGAGGGATGTGGCAGAGTATGTTTCAAAGTGCATGGTGTGCCAACAAGTGAAAGCCGAGTCAAAGAAACCAGGTGGGCTATTACATCCATTGGAGGTCCCGCAATGGAAGTGGGAGAGTATTTCTATGGATTTTGTGGATGGATTGCCTAGGTCAAGGAGAGGGAACACGAGCATATGGGTCATAGTTGACAGACTTACGAAGAGTGCTCACTTCATCCCAGTAAAGAGCAAGAGGACCGCATCATGGCTAGCAACTATTTATCTTCGAGAGATAGTGCGGTTGCATGGAGTTCCTTCTAGCATAGTTAGCGATCGTGACCCAATTTTCACTAGCCAGTTCTGGAACAGTTTGTAAGAAGCGATGGGTACGCGATTGAATTTGAGTACAGCCTATCACCCCCAGACGGATGGCCAAACCGAAAGGGTGAATAGAGTGCTAGAAGACCTCTTGAGGCTTTGTGTTCTCGACTTCGGTGGTACTTGGGAAGACCACCTTCCTCTTGTAGAGTTTGCTTATAATAATAGCTATCAAGCCAGCATAGGGATAGCACCATTTGAAGCTTTGTATGGGAGGCCGTGTAGGTCACCATCTTGTTGGTGGGAGACAACAGATAGGCTTATACTTGGGCCCGATATGATACGGGACACATCCGAGAAAGTTGAATTGGTGAGAAGAAGGATGAAAGCGGCCCAAGATAGACAGAAATCCTATGCTGACAAGCGAAGGGCATATTTGGAATTCGAAGTGGGAGACATGGTTTTCGTGAAGGTTTCTCCTTTGCGTAATGTGGTACGTTTTGGAGCAGTTGGGAAGCTGGCGCCAAGGTTCGTAGGACCCTTCCCTATCATAGAGAGAATTGGAAAGATGGCCTATAAGGTGGAATTGCCCGAGAAGCTAGCCGGAGTGCATAATGTCTTTCATGTCTCGCATCTCCGAAAGTGCCTACATGAGTCCGCTGAGGTGGTTGAACCAAGCATTCTTGAAGACATTGAGGTAGAGAAAGAAGCAACCTTGAGAAAAGCTCCGATTCGTATCTTGGGAACAGAGATCAAGAAGCTAAGGAATCGGGAAGTCAAATTGGTGAAAGTTCAGTGGAGTGAAGCCGATGAAGACGCAACTTGGGAAACCGAGGAGAACACGCGTGGGCTTTATCCATTTCTTTTTGAGGGTACATTCTCGACCTCTTTCCTAATTAGCATATCTTTCTTTTTGCTATCCATGTTTATCCATGTTTATCTAGTTTATCTTGTTTCGTAAATCTTGTCATGAGAACCTTAGGTAGAAACCCTTTGGATGAAACATGTATTTGAAATATGTTATGCTTGATGGTTGCAAGTGGTTGCAAGTGTTTGCATGTGGATACTCGTGGATGCATGATACACATTAGGCACTAAGATCGGCTCACACACTTTCATGTTGCATACGCATGAGTGCTTATACTTATTCATGGATGAAACTTGTTATGCTATCACGTGGATGTTGCATATGGATGGATGTTATGTGCACTCATGTAGAGACTATGAGTTAGGTTAGGAATTTGCATACATATGGACTCATTTCACTAACATGTTTTGCATTAAGGGGGTTTACTGAATCAGTAACCTCCTGATTTTCGCATTAGATAAGTACATATACACACACCTTTGCATATGATCATACAGCATTTAGAATCCTTTAAGGACAATGACTGCACGTGGACGATGTTTTGAGTAGATGGATGATGGATGGTAGGATACGTTCTTCCTAACTTGGAGATTTCGGGGACGAAATCCTTTAAGGAGGGGATAATGTAACAACCCGTATTTTTGAATAACATGTTATAACATAAATCAAGGCAGAATTAAACTGTAAAATCTGAATCAAGGGAAACGGGCTGTGCCATTGCGTTCGTATCGGAAAAATACGCGAAATAGAGTCCGAGTTTTCGAAAATCGGAGTCCGTATGACCAAGTTATGGCCCGTCAAAGTTTTCAGAAAATTACAAGTTCAAAAACAGTTCAAATTTGAATTTAGAATTCAAATTCAGCCAAAACAGACTGGGCGGGAAAACTCCCGCCCAGACAGGTCGACTGGGGGGTCGACACTAGGGTCGACCTCCCCCCAACCAGGTCGACACTAGGGTCGACCTGGGGGTCGACCTCCCTGGTCGGCCAGGTCGGCCTGGTGCACCTATTTTTGCTGTTTTGACCTGTTTTGGAGGCTTGTGACGTGATTTGATGGCTCGGATTGGATCTAGGGTTAATCCTATGGCTAATACTATCCTAATCTTCTATAAAAGGACCCCTAAGCCTAGCCTAAATCATCATTATTCAACTCTACAACTAAACTATGCCAAATTTGTTCCTCTCATGGCCTCCACTCTCATGCTAAAATTTCTAAGTTTATTTATATGAGAGATTTTGAGTTCATACAAGTGTTTTCAAACTTGTATGAGTGTTCTTAGTTTGCATTCAAGTCAAGTTGCGACATTTCTATTACAAAGCAAGGGTCTTTATTGATTTGGCTCAAGGGTTTTTCATTTGGAGCTTTCATATTTGGGTTTTTTGGTGCTTGCATAAGGGCTTCGTCTCAATCTTTATAATAAATATTCATTTGTGTCTTCATAGCATTGTAAGCCCTTTTCTACTTTCTTTTTGAACCATAAAGTTAAATGAATGATGCAAGTTTGGGTTGATCATTATGATATGCAAGTTTGGTTGATCATTATGTTATGCAAGTTGGTTCAATCATTATGTATGACACATGTTGCTATGCTATGCAAGTTTGGGTTGATCATTATACACATGTTATCATGTTATGCAAGTTAAACTTGAGTTTATGAGCTTAAAGCTTCAAGCTTTATATTAAAGGTTGCATTTTGGCAACATGGAAGTTATCATATCCCTTATGATAACTTGCATGTGAGGCTAAATGCGAACTTCTAGCAACTTCTACATGTCATTTATCACCATGTATCACTTATATGCTAAGTTTGGTTTTATGCATACTTTTGAAGCCTAATAATGCAATATGCAAGTATATGAACATATGTACACTTCATATGCCACCATGTTAACTTGTGGCTTCAACACCTTTATGTCATGATTAGGCCAAGTTCCCTATTTTATCCTTTATGCGTTGTTGCGATTATGTAAACGATGGGATTACGTTGGGGTTTGGTAACATTATGACATAAACATGGTTTTTATAACATGACGTGATATGTTAGCTTGTAATTATGTTTTGGAAACATAATGGACATGACACTTAGAAAATATGAGTGTGGCCAACTCGAGGTTGGGTTGAGTTTGTAGCATAAATCTACCCGGACCCGCCCGGCTTAACTAGTGGCTACAAGCAATAGGACCCAATGTGAGAAGTTGGTCATGTTGTGCTCGAACCCGAGGTTAGACCAAGTTATGGTGTAAAGCTACCCGGACCCGCCCGGCTTAACTAGTAACCACAACAAAGTCTAATGTGAGAGGTTAAAGCGCATTAAGTTAATTGATGCCTCCTGATTAGGGTTAAGTCATGGTCCACTTAATACTTAACCAATTTGGGCTTGATGGGTTAATCGGGGTTAAGTCATGAACCTTGGGTACACTTAACCAATTTAATCCACGTTTGGATCGGGTTAACCACATTTAACCCGTTAAGAAACCCTAGTGGCGTGGTCCTTTTCAGCAGTAACCCTCTTGATAGTATCATAAGACCCTAGGGACTAGGCTAGGGTGGGGCACGATTACTGGGCTGACATGTAAGCGATCAAAACGACGGCTGAGTAGGTACGCCGGTGTAGGTCCAGGCGGACTATGGTCGTGCACATAGTCCGGAGTTGGAAAATCAGGCACGGGTACCAGTAGACCTAGACTTTACATACTTGATTGGTGTCCGAGGTCGACACCCTAGGACTTGATACACCCTAGGGTGGACCTAGCGCAGTTTAACTACATTTCATGTTTGGGCCGTATGACACCGACACTTGACGAGTTAGGCTTATAGGGAGCCGATCAACTAGACCGTGTAGTTGGACCTTGATTTAGGTCACCTCATGATATTGGGCCAAGCTTGGGCCAAGGGATCAATTCTTGTTTTTACTTGACATGTTAGAATGCTAGTACACCCGTGGTGCAAAAATTAACCTTGATTATGCGATGACACCTTTATCTATCTTGATTAGTTAATCCTCATGCCAGTATGTTGTTATCCTTATGTTCATCTCAGCTTCTCATGCCAGTTAACTTTACTAGTTCATGGACTGATAGTAGTTAGGGCTTACCAGTCTTTTTGACTGACCTGTTTTCTTTCGCCTCTTTTCTTCCGTTCCCCCCTCCCCCTCAGGTCCTCAGGGTGGGAACATTGGAGCTTAGCTTGGATCTTTATAGCTTGCTTACTGGATTTTCTCATATACGGTTTTGGACATTGAGCTAGCTATGGTTTATCACTTCACTTTGGGGATAGTACTTTATGTATTTCAGTTTTTCAGTTTATGCTTTTGTCTAGACTTTGTTTGTTGGAAAATAATGACCAAGTACTTTGTTGTAACTTAACTATGGTTTTGAAATGCTAGTTTTATCCCCTGCTTTACTACTCTGTTTTACTTATATGTTCTGTCTTGTGATATCTGCATGCATGTTTACCTTGTTTAACGCCCCTCCAAAGCTAGTGTGCTTGCAAGAGTTACCCTGGCGGAGGTGGGGTGTTACACACACCTATGCTTGCCTGTTGTAAATTTGAAACATATTTTTTTTAATAAAAGGTAATATAATATAACAAAACCGGAGAATACAGCCATTCTCCACAGGCTCACAAAAAAGATTTCTACAAAGTAGAAACCGTGCGCACAAGGACATAAAATGTACATAATCACAATACAACTAAAATAAAAGGCAGGCTAATGCAAAAAAATAGCTAAGCTGCAGCCAAGCCCAAAGAAGTCGCAGCAGACAAATGCCATAGTGAGAGGCGGTGCTGAAAGCTCCAAGCTCTGAAGAGGGCGAAATGGAGCTACAACTTCTGTCAAGCCAACCAAGAAGGATCAAAGACAAGAAATTCAGGCCCGATCCTCAGAATCCCCCAGGTCTTCCAGCTCTAACAAATCCGTCGCGACAATCATAGATGGTAACCATCCAAACTCCTGAACCACAAAATCCACCTGCGTCACTTGCTCCACCAGATCCACCTTGGATGAAGAAAAGAATGCGCCAATCTCCTGTCTGATCAATCTGATAACCTGCCATCCAATACCTACATACTAGCAAATAAGATATCATTAGGGGGGAGTGTTGGAACGGGATTAAAAAAACAAAGAAGAAGAAGAATCCAAAAATCAACCTATACCTTCCCTTGGAGAGGTCGAGACCGACGCAACATCAAAGGATGTTTCCCACCTCCTCCCGCGGGAGCTGATAACTCCCCGGAAAGGCCTACCTCAAAACGCAAGGAACACATCGTTCCTTACTTTTCAGATAATGGTAGGAGGGTCCATAGCCACTTCATCAAACACTGCCTTATTCCGCGGGCACCAGATGTCCCAGCAGACAAGGCTAGGAATGATGCGAAGAAGAATCGAACGAAAAGATTTTCCAGAGATGCCTGACCACCAGAAACTCAAAAAATCTTCAAGCGAGCTAGCATTATCTCGGTAACCCATCAGGTTCCCATAGTAATTCCAGACAGACCTGGCACAAGACCCGAACAACAATAAGTGAGTAATGGAATCGGAATTTCTAGAACTGCAGCACCTGCACCTGGAAACTAGAGGGATGTCGATTCTCTAAAGGTTCTCATCTACAGGTAATCCATTATGGAACGATTTCCACATAAATAAAGAAACTTTTGGGGGGGATACGGACATTCCAGAGGCAGGAGAAGAAATGGAGACGAGGACTCGGAATTCTAATAGAATTTCACGCTGCCTTCAGAGGGAAGGGTCTGGTGTCCCAAGCAGTACCTCCTCCATGTGTATCCGACAGGGCCTTGATGGATTCCATCTGTTTCCACGTCTCACTAGAGTAAGACGGGACATCGGTGAAATTAGTACCTTCCAACCTGTAATACTTGGCGTGGAGGAACGTCCCCCATAGTGAGTTGTTCTCTCCAAGCCTTGCCCAAAGCTTGCAAGCAAAGGCCGAGCAGACATCCTTAGGGTTACGCAGGCCTAGACCCCCCTCACTCTTCGGATGAATAATGGAGTTCCAAGAATTCCAGTGGTGACGAGAAACGTTGTCCTTGTTTCCCCAAAAGAAGGACAAAGCTAAGGAATGGTAAGCGCGAAAAAACGAAGCGGTGGGAGTCATAGCGGCGAAGATATGAGATCCCATAGAGTCAAGAACCGACTTAATAAGAACTAGCTTGCCAGACCGAGAGAGGAGAGGAGCATTCCACCTTATGATCTTTCCCCTGACTTTGTCAGTTAGGGGATTGAAAATTGCGTTTAGCTTCCTACCTTGGTACAACTCAATGCCGAGGTAAGGAAGGGGAAGGGAGGCTGCCTTGAAACCGGTATAAGACATGATCCAGGAAGATCGGACCTCGGAAACATCTCTTGCGGCCACAAAACAGATTTTAGAAGAGTTAACGAGTTGCCCCGAGCTTCTCTCGTACTGCTTAATAAAACCCAAAAGGCTCCGAATAGACCGACGACAACCATTTATAAAAATGATGATGTCGTCAGCGAAGGACAAGGAGGAAATTATAGGACATCCCCAGGAATGTCGAACCTATGAATCTGGCCTGCTATCGTAAGAGCGTGCAGCCCTCGGATGAAAGCCTCGGCTGAAATGACAAAAAGTGGGAGATAGAGGGTCTCCCTGTCTGAGACCCCTCCCAGATCCAAAAAAACCAGCGGTTGTTCCATTGATGAGAACAGAAAACCAGCAGTTGGTGATAAGTCTCCAAACAATGTTGATAAGGGGTTTTGGAAACCCAAACGCCCTCAGAACCCTGATGATGAAGAACCATGACATGCGGTCGTAAGCCTTAGCCATATCTAGCTTAACGACCACGTTAGAGCCTCGAACCTTCTTATCGATCTTAGAAATCAGCTCCTGGGCTAAAAGCACATTATCAGTGATCAAACGTCCTTTCACAAAACCAGCCTGCGAAGATGAAATAAGGCGCTCGAGAAACGGAGCAAGCCTGGAGGTTAGAACCTTAGAAATGATCTTGTTATAGAAATTACACAAGCTGATTGGCCGAAAATCCGAACAAGAGATCGGTTGGTCGCATTTTGGAATAAGGATCAAGTTGGTGGAGGTCCAACCCGAAGGGAGCCTTCCACCAAAGAAGAAGGATTGGATGGCAAGGCAGAAGTCCGCTTGAATTATCGGCCACACACTCCTGTAGAACACCCCGTTGAAACCATCCGGCTCACTTGCACTGTCCTTGCTCAAAGAAAATACGCACGCATGTATTTCATCCGACGACGGGGGAGCAGCAAGGTCAAAGCTATCCGAGGGGAGAACCAGGCGAGGGATGAAGGCGAGCAGGGACGGATCAAATACAGACATAGAAGGAGAGCTCAGGGAAGATTGGAAATGGTTCAGAATAGTATCTTTGACTTTGGCTGGAGGGGAAGTCAAAGAAAGATCAGGGTGTTGGATGCTGAGAATCGTAAGAAGTCTATTCTTCTTACGAATAGAAGAATGAAAAAACTTAGAGTTCGTATCTCCATCTACAATCCATTTGATCCTCGCCTTTTGACGAAGATGGTCATGTTCAATACGAAGCTCCGACAAAAAGGCTAACTGGGCCAAAGCCCAAGCTTCCTTGTTAGCAGCAGAAGGATTCTCATCAAAGGATGATTCTGCTAGCACAAGAGACGCTTCGGCCAAACGAACCCGGTCAAAGATATTCTTGAAACCCTGAGTATTCCACATCTTGAGGCAAGCCTTAAGCCTTTTCAACTTGCGAGAGAATACCACACACGGAGAGCCACTAATAGGTAAGTTCCAGGAATCTTCCACAACACCATGAAACAAATGGTGAGGTCTCCACATACTCTGAAACCTAAAGGAGGTCGGCCCAGATAAAGAATGGGGATAGCAGCTAAGGAGCCAAGGGGGCATGGTCGGAGAATGTACGGTGGAGATGCGACACCAAGAAAGAAAACGGGATGCTGAGACACCCTTCAGAGGCGAAAACTCTATCAAGCCTAGAGAGAATGCGGTTTGGCCCATCTTGGTTCTTACACCAAGTGTAGGCCGACCCAACGAAAGCCACCCCCGAAAGACCCGAGCTAAGGATAAAAGCATTGAAATCAGCTACCGCCAAGCGGTTAATGGCAATGCCCCACATTTTTTGCTTGGCTGGTAACAATATTAAAGTTGCTACCCAAAATAGAAACAGAGAAGCCCATTGCGGAAAGCGAAAGAATATCAGACCAAAGGGTCAATCTTTCTATCCTAACGCACTTAGCGTAAACCGCGGAGAAAAGAAAAGCGGAACAGAGAGAAGACCCCGAGCATGCAAGCGACAAAAGCTGATCTGAATCGAAGATAGGTCGGACAACGACATCCTTGGACCAAAGAATCCAGATCTTGTCGGAAACATTGGCTAAGGAACCACCGTAGCCAAGAGATAAGACAGCGCCAGCGATCTCCTCTGGTCCCACTAATGGTTCCAGAAGTGCCACTAGACAGATAGAGTGCTTCCTAACAATCCTCTTGAGCCTAGTTATCGACTCAACATTACCTATGATGTGAACGTTCCAGATGAGAAAGTTCGCCATCAAGAAGACCCAGAGAAAAGACCCACAGAGCAAAGGCAACACCACAAAGATCAGGCAAAATATAGGTGGCGGCTTAAGGTCATAACGTATCTTTTGACATATCACACCTCCATTTTTCTTTGAATGCCACATAGTCATAGCCGCCAAATCACAAATTTATTTCCATAAAAATATCATAGGTATAAAGCTAAGACAAATGAATTCCTCCGCCACTAATGTGAATACGTTTGAAGAGATCAACTTACGCGATCTATTAGATATACTCTGTCAGGCACTCATCCATACAAGTTGTCCTGAGACGGGACAAACCGAAGGCACTATTCTGTAAATCCATCTTAGGCAATTTTTACCTAGGATCTCCAAAACATCTCTTGCATAAACTTCGTCTTCAATCGTCTTCAATATATTTGATGTGATGACCCGTAACTTCCCCGGTAAGGAAAGCCCGGATTACCTTGAGAACACGACAAAATAGAACGCAGACGGAAGAACATTCCATTGTTTATTACAACAATTCCATCAGATACAAGAATATACAGAGTATAAATGGATAAATTACATTCGATAAATATCAGAGATTTAAATACAATACTGCAGCGGAAAAATAATACAAAACACAACTGAAAGTAATACACGGATACAGAGCTTTCCGAGCATCGTTCCAGCTGTAAATCAGGATCCTGTGAATATAAATCTGCAAAACCAAAACTACTAGCTGCTCATGTCAAAATAAGGGCACCCAGAGTTTAGGTTAAAACAATAAACTCCAGGTCAGTCATGTGACTGGTGTGAGAACTAAAACAGTTATTTAAAACTTTACTTTAAAAGAGAGTAATTCAAGGGACCACGCCGTATAACACGGAACGGGTTTCCTCCCAAGAATACCAGTGCATATAAATAAACAGCGCAATGCTTTTTCAAAAAATGAAGCTATTATAAGACCCAGGTCCCATCACACAACGCAACGCAAGCCGAAGGATAGGGTTTTCCCTTATAATAGCCAAACATGCTTGGTACGTTTAAAACAAATCATTTGATACTATTATAAGTGTATAGTGTATAAAACAACTTCAAATCATAAGTATCAATCATAGACGACTTAAGTGCCTCATCCCACTATGTCGCCATACTAGGCTCTACAAATAAAACCGAAATACACGTATTGGAAATTAGATTTCCGTCATGAGTCGAGGCAAGGGGCAAGCTCCTCTCCGCTTCAAGACACTCTGGAAAATGCCTCGGGACTACACACTCTGGGTAACCCCTGGATGCTTCAGGGCCGGTCCTCCCTTACGTTTGAGGATTAATTATTCCTGAACACACGTTTCCCGGTCCTAACAGACCTAAAATCGAGGCGCCTCATCCAACAACCACATAGGTGAAAAGTATATAAATGTCAGGGCTGGTAAGTCACTGACACCACCAAAGCTAGAAAGAAACGTCGTGCTCTCCCTGCAATCCTTATCCCGTTTTTAACTTATACCGAGGTGTGAGGCTCGCGAATTCACGTTATACACAAAGCTGCCACGTAGGCCGTGCTCTGATCATCAACCACAAGACTTTGCTTTTCAACAGAAGCCTTGATCAATTGCCACTTAGGCATGCCACACTGGCAATTCATGCCATGCGACTGATGTCCATCGATATACAACCTCTGAGCTCGTACGTCTCAGAGAAGGGCGTTAAGAAAGAGAATAAATTCTCCGCCACCAAACAGATATATATTTAATGGAGATCAATCAACACAGAATAAAATCCAATGTCAGACACACAGTCCATTTACAAGTTCGTTCTGGGTCTGAACGAAACCAGAGGCACTTTCCTCGCATATCCATCGATCTCCAAGTACGTATGGACGACCACCAACTGATTCCCGCATCTTGGGTGTACAGCCCAATCAAGATCATCAGTAATCACCCAAACGATGTGAAGACTTCCGGTCTTCGACCACCGTCATCATCTTCGACTTATCGTCAAATCGGTTATTCAGATTGGGTGTAAACCCGGCCTTTCCGAACAACCCGCGTATATTATAAACAAATGTTACACAAACACAACATACGCCTCATTCCAATTCATTAGTCACTAATCATAAATCAGTAAGAGAGCAATTCCTCAAATATTAACCCCGAAGGCCGAAACCAACATCAGATCAATATCTAGGAAACCATTCTTCTTAACTAACCTACAGCTAGTTTCTAAATTTCAATTCTTAGGGAAAGGTTCCCATTAATTTTATCAAAGATAAATCCTTTAAAATTTATTCTTTAATCTTCCGGTGGATGTCATATCAAACCAAATTATGGTTTTCCAAACTAGTCGAGATTAGCGAACCACACCGAAGTAATTATTTATTTTATTTACCAATCCCAACCTATTCATCCCATGAAGCAAAACTGGTAATACTCCATATCTAACACCACGGTGTTATCGGTAAAATTAATTACCATTTCACGTTCAAATCTAATTAAAGATTTAACTATTGCTTTGGAGCAAAACTGGTGATACTCCCTTCTCGCTCACTTTCCAAATTTGATAATTTAAATTATCAATTCACATTTCAATCTAACTGTAGATTCATTAAAACTCCCTTTACTGGGTTAAAGAACTAATGTCATTTAAAACACAGTTCACGATAAACCCAAATCACATTCTACTTATTGTCGGATTAAAGAACAAATGTTATTTAAAACACCGTTCATGATAAACCCACAAATAAATTCTGATTCAATTCCAATTAAATATATTAGAAATTCTGGTTATTTAAAACCCATTTCAAATCCAATTTATTTATTTAAAAATAATTGGGTTTTAAATTTAGTTCAAAACTAGTTCATTTCGATAAAAATCTATTTTTATCTTTTCAAATATGGAGTTTTTCATCCCAATTTTTCCCAAATCATTTCTTATGATTTTACACAAATTATTGATATTTTTAATAATTTTATCAAGGCACGTACAGTCGATTTCCAACAGCGGCCATCGAACTGCACTTACAACGACCTTTTCCAAATTTGATTTGGACGTATCTCCAAATCCAACCGTTAGATTTCAAATTTCTAATATTCGTTAGAAAGCTCTTTTCGATACGAACCCAACGGTTCTGGTTTTAGGAGAATCCGACGGTCAGATCTCCCGTAATGTCCGTTCGAAATCAATGGTCGAAATTCACGAACTATCGCGGCACGACGCGTTCTATTCAGGCCATTATATTATATATATAATATATATAATATATATTTCATCGATTTCTATTTAAAACGAATTTTATAAATTGTTCTAAATTCGTTTCAAAAACATTTCAACTTCCATTTCCAATTCAAATCAAAATTGAATTTTTCCTTATAAATTCGTTTTAAAATTCATTTCAATTCGTTTTCAATTCAATTCGAATTCGTTTTCTATTCAATTCAATTCGATTCGAATTCGTTTTCTATTCAGTTCAATTCGAATTCGTTTTCTTTTCAATTCAATTCGAATTCGTTTTCTTTTCAATTCAATTCAAATTCGTTTTCTTTTCAATTCAATTCAAATTCGTTTTCTTTTCAATTCATTACAAAAACGAATATAATCGATATAAATATCGTTCGCGTCAAAATAGCGCATCTCTAATCAACACGACTTTATATATTTCAATAATTATGTTATTCTATTCAACAAATGAATATTTATTTTATTCAATACGTGAATCTATATTTTTGTCAACACATGACTAATCTCAACGAACGAGTACTGTCCACGTGTGACTATTTTTGTTATTTAATATATTTTATAAAAATTATGGTATCTATCGTTTGATTTCAAATCAGACAACAACCGTAAATTAGTAAGAGAACGATTCCCTAAATATTAACCCCGAAGGCCGAAACCAACATCAGATCAATATCCAGGAGACCACTCATCTTATCTATTTTCCAGTTAGTTTCTAATTTTATATATGATAAAGATGTAAATTTTATTGTTAAAATATTTCGTTCAACACATGACTAATCTCAACGGATGAGTACTGTCAACACATGAACCTTTATTTTATAATATTCTTTATTTTCCCAATTGGAATGAGGCCCAATCAATCACCATATAGCGTTAACTATATGGATTCCATACAACACATGTATATAATAGCAATGATAAACAATCAACCATCATCCAAAGTGCACTACACTGTATAAGCATCAAATATAGGTATCTAACGCTTATAACAGCCTGTCGATCCATCGATCGACATACGACTAATTATTGGGATTAGTGTATGCCGTATTTTATCCCAATACCCGTGTGGGGTTTCAAACAATCAAACACAGATTTTATTTGTGCAGTTGGGCGATGTGTAAAATTTATCGTCCAAATCAATGTCCTTCAAATAGGTGTACATAAACAAACCGTCCGGTTTGTAAATGAATATTAATTTATTTACGTTCATGTTAAAAATTATATTTTTAACGACCAAATTATTTTATTCGACCTATGAATATTCTATTCAGTTCATTTATTAAATAAAATGATATCTTTATTTTTCTAACTTATTTTAGAAAATTTCGGCGGCATAACGGCACGATACTAGAAACGGGACAAGGCCTAGCCTTATCCCCGGTCTAATAATGGCCCACGCCATACACATATCAATCAAATCTGTTCTATTTCACCAAACAATCAAATTCAAATCAAATAATCTAACCAACTACACAACCAAACAAACAAGTCCATGGTCTGTGGACGATGGTGTCGGTTGCTACTAAACACCGTCTGCATCCTAGTATATATTTATATAACTAGAAAAGAAAAGTTAAAGTGAGGAGTTCTCACAGAGGATTCCACTCCGCCGTGCTTTGCTGTTGAACTGCTGAATCGCCTGAATCCATTTGTAATTCTTTTCACGTTGTTCAAATATAAAAATTATATTTTTATTGCTTCATTCAATAAAATAAAAATCATATTTTTATTTCAACTTCATATATTTTTACAACACTTATTTCAATATAAAAATTATATTTTTATATTTCTACTTCTTATATAAAGATTGAATTTTTATTTATATATCATCGCTATAAAAAAAATCACATTCTTTTACTTCACTATATATATAATAAAAATCAGATTTTTATTTCGCTACATATATAAAGATAATATTTTTATATTCTCTATTATATAGAAATTCTATTTTCAATACACTACTTATATAAAAATAGTATTTTATATCTTCTATTATATAAAGATCATATTTTTAATACTCTACACAAGTAAAAATCATATCTTCTATCGCCATTCTCTATGTAAAGATTTCGCCTTTTCAAATATGAAGATTTCGCCTTTTCTAATATGAAGCTTTCGCCTTTTCTAATATGAAGCTTTCGCATTTTCTAATATGAAGCTTTCTCCTTTTCAAATATGAAGATCATATTTTTATTCCTTCTATAATATAAAAATCATATTTTTATATCTCTCTATATATAAAAATTATATTTTTATCCTTTCTAAACTATAAAAATTATAGTTTTAACCTTCGTATAATATAAAAATCGAAGCTTTCTATGTTTATATATATAAAAAAAACCCATCTTTCATGTTGTATAAAATCAAATCCTTTATGTTGTATAAATTTAGCCATTTCATGTTTTAAAAATTCGACCTTTTATATATTAAAAATATAATCTTTTTATGTTTTAAAACAATGACAACTTTATTTTCAGTTTTAAAAGTTATTTATTTCTGAACAAATTAAAGTACACAAAAAAGGAACTTACAGTAAAAACGAGAGAAAGGGCTGAGCGCTCGAGGTGAAGGAGGTCTTCACTGGTCAACGGGGTGTTCGCGCGATGGAGGGGTGCTGCTCTCGCCAGGCGCCGGCGTCAGGGAGGTGCTGGAGGCGGTTGGGTGGTGCCTAGGGTTTCGGGGGAGATACCGGCGGCGGGTTTTTCTGGGCAGAGGGGCTCGGGTGCTAGGTGGAGAGAGAAGAGAGGGAGAGGAGGAAGAAAAAGGTGGGGTGTGCAAGAGGAGGACGGAGGCGCGGTGGACTGCGCCACCTTGGGTGGTGGCGGAAGGGTGCTGGGCGACGGGGGAATCGCCTCCGTCCCCTTCTTCTTCTTCTTTTTTTACTTTAGAAATGAAATGGGGGGGTGGGGCTGAAGGGTTAAGGAGAGGGAAGGGGATTTTTTTTATTTTTTTTATTTTTTTATTTCCAAAAAGGTACTTTTATTTTCGACCTCGAAATCGAACCCACCGCCTGTCATCCATAGCTAATTACCCCCATTCTGAACACAATGGGATATGTATCGTAAGCTGATTCGACTGTTTTGATCAGTTTCTGTCAAAATCAACATATAACTCTATATATTGAATTTGAACGCGCATTTCAATTTATCGGGGCCACATATTAACCCTAAAAATTCCCGAAAAATATTTTCTAGCTTCGTATTGACGATACGGTCCTAACAAAACTAATTTCGTCGGATTACGAGACCGTTTGAAAAATGGCCATTTTCCAGTCGATTAAAATCAACTGAAACTGGTCAAATGCATTTTCCTTTGCCACGCTCACATATTGTTTCGAAAATTTATGAAATTTGGAATCTAGCAATAACTTGACATCGCGGATCCAACAAAAGTAGTTTCGTCGAAATCCGAGGTCGTTTGCAAAATTCCCATTTTTAAGGGCCTGAATTCCATAGCGACTATTCAGGACATCACTTTTGATTCCCGCTATGAAATTTCGATTTTTCGGATTCGTTGGAAAGATATTCCCAATTAGATTCTAATATTTTTGGTTTCACTAAAATCTGGTTTATTTTGCACCCGGTACATTCATTTGAAGTTTGAAATCGAATTATCGAACTACCTCGCCATTTTCAATTCCTTTTGTAATTTAAAATAAATATTTATATTCTAACGACGATCTATATAAATATATACGTTCAATTCTATTCAAAATAAATTTTCTCGTCATTATTATTTAAAATAATTCATTTTAAATATTCAAAATTCCCTAAAATTGCCAAAATAAAAATTTTAAACTGGCTCGCATTTCCGGGTTGTTACATTTGATCTGCAATGCTAATGCCCATACAAAGTGGTTTTCAGACAATAAATCCGATCCCGGTCTCTCCGTATTGACAACGGAAAAATGGTCAAAAACTTTGATAGCTGGTGATTTAACTATGAATTGAAAACATACAACAAACAACGGTCGTATTTCCAAATGGAAATCTTACCAATAAATTATTAATCAACACCAAGCCCTTTTAATTTAATTTATTATTAAATTATCCATTTTCCCAATTTCTTGTTTCCCATATTTTCCCCAAATATTTCTCAAACCCGTTTTGCCTCACACGATCCTTGGAAAATGTTTCCATCTAATTTAAAATATTTATCTTCTATATTTAGAAAATATCTCTTTTTAACATCGGGAATTAATTCCATATATTCACAACTCTTATTTTCTATAGTTAGAAAATATACGTTATTAACATCGAAAAACATTTCCATATCTTATTTACGCCTCACCATCCATCAGTCCCCAACTGTAAACTAGTAAGAGAATAACTCCCTAAATATTAACACCGTAGGCCGAAACCAACATCAAATCGATACTTAGAAATTCATTCAACTTACTAATTTCCAGCCAGTTTCTAATTCCCTTAACTCCATTTCTTAATTTCTTATCAAATCATTTCTTACGCAACTCTTGGATTCGATATATGAATCCACTTCTTTTACAGAAAATATTGATTATAACGATAGCATTATAATCCTTGTTTCCCAAACTATTTAACTTTTAAAATATAATTCTGATTCATTACTTTAAATAAATAAATAATATTTAAATAAATAAATAAATAATCTTTAACTAAAACAGAAAGTAAATATTATTTCCCTGGATTTCATATAATCGATTTGAACTTATAACTCTCTTACGAATGATCTATATTCGATTAACATTCCGAACCTTGGAATAAACTCATTATTTCCGGTCAACCCAAATTTCTAATTTCACTTTTGAATTTATCACTTCCAGCATTTACTAATCTCCTTTTATCACCATTCTAATTTGCAAAACGTTTGCTTCTAACCCATTATTCACTTTGAATGTGGATATTATTCCTTTACAGGAACTGGACTCGTTTATCAAATCAAATCTTGATTTATAATTATAAATACCATTACGGGTTAAAATCTATTTATCGAGTTATTTTACAATTTATATTTATTATTTTACTTCCTTTATAAATGACTTCATGTTAATTATATACCAGGTTTATAACTTAAATCTCGACTACAAATTCAATTATAAATTATTGGTGTTAAATCAAATATTAACTTTCTTGACACATTATGCATTATAAAATATATAATTTCTAAAAGTAATTTATTTTACTAATATCCGACTTAGTCGGGTTTCATTACAAATTCATATGGATTTGGTTCCATTCTAATTACAATTTGAACCTTGAAACATTTTAATCGTTATCTTTTGAAAACAAATTCCATTTCCCGTTTATATCCATTCTTGAATTTACAATCCCAAACAATGTAATAATAATTCTTTTTATATTTCATTATAAATATCGTTTATAATTTCAACTAGTAGTTTTAATATAATTAAAACAAGTTATCATACTCTAGTCCAATTGAAATTTGATTTCTATTTTTAAATTAGAAATTCCCTTTTAAACCCCAATTTCTTTTCTAATATATTTGAATAAATTTTTCGGTACTAAAATACCAATTATTTTAGATCAATGTTGTTCAAACATCCCAAAATATACAATAATCAACATCAGATTATTTTTCACATCATATAATGAAAAACAACAATATAATTGTTGAGGAATCCAGTTGGATCCCTCCAACCTGTTTCCCTGCATCCACAGACGTTAATCAATATAAACAACACTATTTCATATCAATATGAAATTTAAAATAAACAAAATTGGTATTATATCAACGATTTATATATATGACTGTGTATTATTTTAACCAATTAATTAGCAAATCAACCAAACACCCATCACACAAACATTCAATCAATATTTATTAATATCAAATAACGTTTATAAAATTATAAAACTAGACAGAGTTAGTGAGTTTACTCACCTTGCTCATTAATTGTTAAATAACAGTTAACGTTCGGTTGATCATATCCAGCGTTTAATTTTGCCATTAATTGAAACGATCTCCAAATCTCTCTAGACTAGCTCCGTTGTGTAGTCTACTTTCATACGATTCTAATGGATCCAAGTTTGCGAAGTTCTGATAACGTATGAGTAAAATACGATATTAACCGGTTTATATACTATTGAATTTAACTAAACTTAAAGTTATTATTAATCAAATTGGGCTTCACCTTCACTTACTTTCAAATGGGCTTATCCTCACCCCCAACGTCGGCCCAATCACATCTCGAACCAGTAACAGCTTCCTCTCCTCCCCCTTTTTTTCTTTCCATTACCGAATCTTCTAATGCTCCCACCTTCCTCTTTACTTCATGATTTCTAGAATAAATACGTACCATCATCCTTTTTCTCTTCTCAATCTCCTCCTCCCCATTGCCTTCTTATGCAACTCGACCTTCCCCAACCATAACCGACGTTGAGCTCACCTCCTTTAAGTACAGTAAACTTCCAACCTTAAGAAGAAATACTCAAACAAAGCGTGTTAATTTGTAGAGTTCATTTCCTTGGATGCCAAGGAGTAGTAGTGTAGATAGCTGTAAGCTGCTGTGTATTTGCTTAGGGTAGGTATCTTGGCTTGACAATTCATGTACAGTTGTGGGAGATGATACACGAGTAAACTGTGTTTTTAGGGGTGCATAAGGTATAAGAGAACTACATAAGGTATAAGAGAATATGAAGAAAACTCATCAACGCTAAAGGATAACCTGACGTTATTAAACAATAATCCCTTTTTCACCAAAGAAAAAGGGCTTAGTAGAGAAGTTGTTTTCTTTAATGTTTGTTTCCATTGTAACTTGTAAGTTCACCCTAAAAGCTCCTCGGATCTTTACTTCCGTTATCCAATCATTCATGGCTACTGGTGTAACATTATAAACAAGATTGGCATAATTGATGTATAAGTGAGCTAATCATGTCTCTCTAACTCATTATATTACATGGGATCATCATGTTAATTCAACTCATCTCGTGTTATGGGTAGTTCTATTTATTATTTAAACTGTCGTTTAAATAATAAATTCGTTATTATAATTGAATTCTAAACTGATTAAATCTGTTAATTTATCCAATTTACACAATATTGTTAATTCAACTTATTTCCGACCATTTCAGAAATAATTATATTATCCCATTAAATATTATATTAATCAAATATTCAAAATATTTAAATTCAACCCATTACATTGCCAAATCACCGTTCGAATAATTAAATAAATCAATTATTTAATCGCTTAAAAATTTGGGACATTACAAGATCTAACGATCTGCTTGGATGCCGCTACAGAGCGTGTGCGGATGGTGCGGGGGGTGCGCGGACCAGGCCGCTGCCTACGACGAGGGGCACAAGAAGTCGGCCTAATGGGAGACCCGATAGAAATAGAAGAAACACGGGAGAGACGAGCATCTTTGTCTGGCGCCCAGACCGATCTGCCCAACCTAGCCGTATATGAATTCTTAGTAAGTCGGGATGGTCGATCATTAATGATCGTTATCTCGTCCTTACTAAGAAGGGGAATGGAAACAGAAGCACCACATGATGGACCGGACGAAGAAGGGGAAACTAAGGTAACCCCAGACGCAGACACAGAAGGTGGATAGAGAAATGTGAGGTTGCTCAAAGGAGACAACACCAATCCCTGAATGAACTCTACCAATGTCGATCTGTCATCAGATCGACTGGCCCGCAATATCGGTAAAGTTCGCAGGTAAGGACAACGGGAACCAGCGGAGGAAATGGTCAGACGCGGGACACAACCTCTCTGGTACACCATATAGTGGCACATGGAAGTGACCACTATACGCCTACGGCAGAGAGGCCACCCATCCCATGGAGACGCAAGACTGGGGAGCCGCCAATAACACTCATGAGACCACAAAAACAACAACAAAAAAGAAAGAGTCTCAGGCCACACAGGAAATGCCTCGCTAAGACTCAAGAAGACGAACACTGCGGAAAACGATAGCCCACCACTTTCAATATGACCAATAATCAGTATGAAACCGTACCAACTATGGCCAAAGAGGGAAAGACTTCCAAACCTTGCCAAGACAAGAAGCTTGCACAAGCTAAGCAGGGCACGAAGAGAACCAAGAAATCAATGACCAACCCAAAATATGGAAACTACAGGCCCTAAAGCAGATTGGAAAAAGAAAAACCAACAAATCCCAAAGGCAAAAGGACAGGGAACCATAAGAACAATAACAAAAAATCTAATGGGCATAACAGGCTCAAACAAAAAAGAAGACCCAAAGGGACATAGAGCAGCAACCAAAATAGGACAGACCCGCATTAAATGACAAGGAAACAAAGACATAGAGGAGCGAAAACTACAACCAGACCGGACAACACACATATGACCCATCATTACATCTTCCGATAAGGAGGTAGCGATGACGGGGAGCTCACACGCACGTGTGACATGGCTCACATTAACGAGCAAACCATTATCCAAACACCAAGACAAAACGACAAACTCAGCGCTAAAAAATTCATACCTCGATATGAAATGATAGCACAGATCGGAAAAGTAACCTGACTGAAACATCCGAGCTGGAACCTAAGCTGGCTACAAACCCATCCAACAGTGACTCGTCGGAAGCTGGCTGCACCGAGCACAGGTTGCAATGGGTGACCTCAAAAGCCGTTGAGGTAATAGCTGAAACCAGAGTAAAAACTTCAACAAAGTCCAAGATGGAATCCAAAACAGGGCCTTTGAAAGAAACGCTGGAACAAGGCATGGAACAACTAGCAGCCTGCATTAAAACTGGAAAGGACGCGGACCCGACAACCTTCCCATTTTCCAGCAATGGCCCGATGCAAGGAGGGGACTCAGGAAGCATACACTTGACCGAAGCCGCTAATTTAAGCCAAAGACGGTGACGGGCACCCCTGAGCAAGGGATAACCAGGTTGCGAGTTGGATGAAATACCATCAGCTAAAGAGACTACACCCTCCAGAACGGGAACCTGCGAAACAGAACCAAACAACCCACTATCGTATGTTGTGCCCAGAACAGAGGATGCCTCCGAAATGGAGGGACAATCTGCCATAGATCCTTCCAAACATACATCGACACCCAAAACGGAGAAAGCGTTGAAACAGCTAACAGGAGGAGGAGCCTATTTGTAAGTTAATGAAGAACCAACCAAAGCTGTCTCCAACACAGAGGGGTGAACTAAAGCTGATGACGTAGCAAACTTGTCTTGTCTCTTGGACCTTCATGGCCTACGACGACGACGGCGTTGAGAACCAAATAGCTGCACACTATCACCAGTAGTAGCCCCCTTGCTAGAAGCAGCGCAGCCAACAACCCTCGGTGGAGTGATCAAATCCCCACCGACAATAGCAATCTCTGATACCACATGACCAAAGCCAGGCCCGAAAACCCCACCACAAGCAAGAGAACCCACTAAAAAACCATGGACAACCGCTATATGCGAGACACACGAGCTCTTAAAGCTCAAACGAGGCTCAAATCGGGCGGTGAACTCCCTCTTTGCTCGTTCGGGTTTAAGGCATCGTGGCAAAACCGCTTTTGGCTCTGGTAGGCGACAAACACTCCCACGAGAGGATAGTTTGTACACCAAACCAGTCGTGAAAAGGGGTGTACGCTCCATAAAAAATCATCAACCACCAGAAATTTAAAGCGTAGTAGCTCAATGAAAGAATACAGAGAAAACACGTGGATCTCAACATCCGTAGTACCCCTAAAATTCGCAGACAAAGGAGCTTTAACCACTCCCAAAATTGAAGCTGCAATAGCTTCAAATGAAGGACGCGAGTGCAGGAAAGAATCATTAACCACAAAGGTTTTCGGGCTCGAGATGGAGTCCATAAACCTAGAAATTGGGGAAAATGAAGCAAGAGAGATGCACTAGAGAAGAAGCTCCACGAGCCCAAAACAAACAGAGGGAATTAAGAGCGAGACAAGAAAAGAATAAGGGAGAAACGAAGTATAGCAGAAAATTAGAGAGGCTTCACCATTAATGTGACCGTTGTAGGTTTTTTTTTATGTAAAGCGGATTATTCTGAATATTTGATTCATATGTGCGTTACCGTGTTCCTGATTCTATAACCAGTTTCTAGGTCGACCTATTTTTGAAAAAAAAGAAATATAATTGCAAGAACTGTTTATTTCGAGTAGTTCATTTGAATAAATCCTGAATCGTTGGCTTATAAAAATGGTATATGGTGATTACATATATATGTGTCAACATGGGTGTGTATATGTATAGATATTATGTGCATATATTCTCATATATTAAATATGCATATATGTGTCGTCATTGTCGTGCCCTGTATTATATCATGTTGGCCTCAGTTGGTTCATGACCTGAAACAATTTGTTTATAATTGGATTTTGAAAATCTTGCCACTTCTTTTCTTTTACTACACTTGCTATTTAGTCGCACTCGTAATATCGTTGTTCAGTTGTTGTTCGAATCACACGAACCTACATATTTGAATTATATATGTATATGCACATATTTGTCAACAAATATCAATACTGAACTATCCATAGTTTTTATCTTGTTAACAAATTTTACATGACTTAACTATGTGTATATGTGTGTTAGTTTATGCATATATATTCATATGCGTATGTGAGTTGGCATTTTTGCATTGGCACAAATTGCACTATGCTTTGCCACAACAATGACATGTTGTACGTCATAGCTGCTCTCATTCTAAAATAAGTCAACCTGAAGCACATGTTGGGTTTAACACACTGTGCATGAATACCTAACATTCAGCTTGCATGGTCTGGAATATATATGTCTGTTGCCATGCTTTGAACCGTGAAGAAAGAAAAGAAAAGGCACTCTGCTTTGCCATATTGAAACCCGAAATTACACGTTGTAGTGATGAGTATGTGTCCTATTGATAAAACTGAAATAGTCAGGATATACATCCCTGCCTTGATTATTTTCGTGTCTGGTTTCGAAAACATGAGGGTACATTAGTTTTCACACTTTGGCTCTATTGTGGAATTCCGACATATATACTTGGTTTTCCTACACTGCTTGTACATGCTATTACCATATATATATATATATATATATGTGTACATGTATGTGTGTATATATATATAATTATATATATAAATTGGTGTATTGAAACCTGGTGCAGCATCCTTATGACCATTTTATTTAACATGCACATGTTGAAACTGAAAGCACACATTAAAGTAAATGTTCCACGATGTTTTGTCAATTTAAAAATACGTGCCTTGATTTCATTTTTTTAATTTCCTATGCTGACTAGTTTGGAAAAATTCTGGAATTAGTAGCTGCATATATTTTCTAAGTATTATACTTGAGTACCCTTTTGTCATGCTGAAAAGAGATTTGAGTATATCCACTTGTTTTGTAAACACTATGATAAAGGAAAACCACATGCTGCATTTATCTTTTCGTATCCCTGTGGATAAAAATTGAAATATTTATGTTAGTATATACTTCCCTGCCTTGTTTAGTCAACTTAAATTTACCGTTTCAGACCTGTATGCTTAGGCTGTCGTGATACTGATTACCTACTATGTAACACCCCGTAATTTTATAACGTTAAAATTAACAAATTAAAGAATACTTAATTTTTAGAAGAAGAATAACGTAAAATGGGTTACGCCATTGCGTTCGTCTTAGAATTCTGCTTGAGATAGAGTCCGAGTTTGCGTAAAACGGATTCAGTATGAAGAAGTTATGGAGGTTAGAAGATTTAAGTTTAAACCTGAAATTAAATTAATAATTAAATAATCAGTTTCGAATTCAAACACTAGGAGGGAGGCTGGCGGGAAAATTCCCGCCAGGAGGTGTCGACCCCCCTAGGGGAGTCAACACAGGTGTCGACCCCCTATAGGGGTGTCGACCCCTGGCGGCGGGCTATGACGAAATTTTGGGTTTTAGGGCTACGTGGCGACTTCTGATTGGCTGAGTGAGGTGTATTTCGGATTTGGAGGGTTTAGATGGAACCTAACCTAATCCTAAAGCCCTAATTAACTCACTACACCTATATAAACACACCTAAACCTAAACCTTAATTCATTAATCAAAGTAATGGCGCCTCCATGCTGCTAAATCCTAAACTGACCTAGCCTCCACCCTAATCAATTAAATTCAAGAGGAAGATAAAGATCAACGCCTACATCAACGGCTTGCTAATCAACTACAAAAATCAGAATCCAGAATCGTTCTCTAATTTTTAAACCTATCTCTGTGAGTTCATGTAGCATTAACAAGATAATTAAACTATAGTAATTATGATAAGTTGTAAATTGTGATCATATGCTTATGCCTATAATGGATTTCATCAAGTTTGCAAGTTTGTCATCTTTTTCATAAACCTATCATATGCCTATTTATGTCCATATGCTTTTCATGTTCATATGTCGTTCATGTTCACATGTCTGTTTATGTTCGTATGTTTATGCCTGTTCTAGCTCTCTTCTCTCTCCTTTTTCTTTTTCTTTTTATGAGATTAGGCTAACTTCGAGCCTAATCATACTTCGTCAAATTATGCGTACGAATGACGTGGGAATGATGGGAAAAGTTTGGGAAATTATTATAATATGTAATTTGGCCTAAATTGTGTTAATTGGTAATTGGGCATAAGTTGATGATGGCTATGGTTTGGGCAAAGTTGTATATAACATGCAAAAGTGAAATTTGGCATAAGTGGGTTTGGGTGTAAAATTGGCATAACCTATAAACTTGAGATTATAGGTATACAGTGATTAGAATTTGTCACACAAATTTGGGTTGGAATTTATAGGTAAACGGGGAATCACTAAAATACCTAATTTGAGATGAACTTAGGATAATGAACACCTGCGACACGAGGTTAGATATGTTGTGGTGTAAGCCTGCCTGGAACCGCCCGGCATGTCCAGCAACCGCAAACATTATCTAATGTGAGAAGTCAAAGGTAGAAATTAGATACATAATTGGGCAAAGACACAAGGTTAGATGGGTTTGCGGTGTAAGCCTTCTCGGAACCACCCGGCATGTCCAGCAACCGCAAACGGTATCTAATGTGAGAGGTCTTGCAGGATTACGGTTATAATGAATTAAAGAACACTTAACCTAGACATGTAGTTGACATGGGAATATTGAGGGGTTAAGTGGGAATTCCTATTGGGGACCAAGCTTAAGAGGGAAGCTTTTGTCAAGTGTGGGGACTCTTTTCAACCAGTAACCTATTTAGTATCTAAGTGAGCTCGAACTAGGTCGAGGACAGGACATACTTACTTGGGTTGATTGTAAGAGGTCGATAAAAAGATAGCGGTGGCAGTGCAAGTCCAACGGGGTCATGTGTGTCCATGGGTCCGGGCAGGTAGGTAAGACGCTGTTGCATCGTGTAGGTATAAGTTGTGCCTTTAGTCGTATCGGGTTGCCACTTTAGGGAGTAATACACCCTACCGTGGGACCAGCACGGGTATCTACGAGTAAGGGAGCCAATCGAATGGGGCAGGGCATTGAGTACACTTAGTGGAGATAGGAGAAGGCGGCACCTATGACAGCAGCTAGGGGTACACGAGACTACCATTATTATTATTACCATCTTGTGTCGGTTTAGAGGGATCATCTTTTAGTATGTTAGTGCGATGCAGAGCATATTCCGTAGTAGTTAGGAGCGCAATCGTTGTAAAACCTTACTTAACTTATTTACCTTGTCACCTCTGTTATGTTACAGTCATTCTTTATATCCAGTTTATTCCTTATCCTATTGCTTTACTTATTATATTGTTAAAGTTATTGGACTCGCCAGACTTTATGTCTGACCTCGTTTTGTTTTTGCATCTTTTCTTTCCTTCCCCCTCAGCTCCTCAGGGTGGGAATTAGTGGAGCTTTGCTTGGATTTCTTTCTCTTGGAGTTCTTGGAGTGCTGAGAGTAATGCTCAGCTTTATCTTTCTTTCTTTTATGGCTATTTGTCGTAGTGGGATTATGCTTTTATTTTTTGTGCTTTGATTTTGTCAAGATGGATATTATGTACTTGACTCTAGTCTTTGGTTTTGATGATGTAACCAAACTTATTTTGTTTTCCACTACAATGAATGAAGTTTTAAATTTTTAAGTACTACTTTATATCTGTCTTGTTAAGTTTTCTGTTCTATATACACTTATAATTCTCCATGGAAGTTAATGCATTCTCTTAGTGAGTGACATTAATGGACATGGGATGTTACACGTGGTATCAGCGCTGAAGGTTACCAGAACAGATAAAAGATTTTGAAAACCGTTTTTAAAAGCATTTTTGGAAAGAAGTATTTTCAAAAGCATGTCTTAAAGAGAGTATTTTTACAGAAAAAGTTTTTATGAAAAACATAATCCCCGATAGCCATATATCTATCTTTCGAATCTCCATTTTGAATCTTTCCCTTTTTCCTTTCAGCATGGCTGATCAACCCGAAATACCCGAGGGCGTACAGATACCAGGTTGGTTCAGAAGGTAACTGGAGGCAAGGGCTAATGCTGCAAGCCTAACAGACGCTCCTCCTCCTCCCCCTCCTCGTGTAGATGCTTTTCGAAGATATGCAAAGACTTCCGTGCGATGGGCGGAAAACCGTTTAATGGAACTAAGACATTTGTTGAGGCTCGGAATTGGCTCAAGGAAGTGGAAGACTTATTTGGTATCTTTGACATAGATGATGGGAGGAAGGTTTAGTTAGCTACTTGGTTGATGAAGGATGAAGCCTCTTTTTGGTAGGAAGTAACTAATGGGGGACGTGCAGTGGAAACATGGGTGGATTTTAAGCAAAGGTTCGAGTTGAAATTTCTTTCACAAGCGGAGGAAAGTTTGTACATGGAAAGGTTCTTGGCTTTGAAGCAAGGGAGTTTGTCTGTGAAGGAGTACGTTAACAAGTTTAACCAGTTAGCAAGGTTTGGTATGGAATTGGTGAATACACCACATAAGAAGGCCTTGAGATTTTCTAAGGGTCTGAATGAACCATTACAGGGGTTTGCTATGTCCCACATTCCTATGGGGGCTACTTTCGATAATCTAGTTGATATGGCACTGATTCATGAAGAAGAGAAAGGTGCTAATGCTAATAAGGCACAAGATATGAAGGTGGATCCAAAGAAGGCTCAGAAGCAACAACAAAAGAAAGGTGGTAAGGATAACAAGGGCCAAGGGAAGAAAAGGTGCTTTAATTGTGGAACACCGGGCCACTTGAGCAAGGACTGTAGGAAGAAGAAGAAGACGGGTTGCTTCCAGTGTGGTGAGGAAGGACATATGATTAAAGACTGTCCAAGAAGGCAAGGCCAAGGGCAGAGGACAGGATCTACTTCTGGAGGGCAGGTTCACGCTCTCATGGCACCTCCCAAGAGAGAGGTAGAACCATTTATGTTGAAAGTTTAATTTTCCCTTTTGATCACCCTGTTCGTACTTTGTTTGATTCTGGCGCTTCTCACTCGTTCATATCTACTTCCATTGTTGAGTCTCTACACCTAGATATTAGTATAGTAGTGGATCCCGTTAGTGTCTCAAATCCTATTGGGCGTACGACTCATCTTTCTATGTTGTGTCGGGGTTTGAGAATTTTTGTGTATGGCGTTGAGTTCGAATGCAACGCTTATGTGCTTGGTTTCACGGGCTATGGGTTGATTCTAGGAATGGATTGGTTGGCCAGATATGGTGCCATTCTTGATTGTGAAAGGAGGGTAGTTAGACTATTTTCTAGTTTGGGTAATACTCTCGAGATCTCATGTGATCCTATGGGTTCGGTGATGCTTAGCTACCTAGAACCTCTTGACACTTCTATTGATGATTTGCGATCTGTTCGAGTAGTCCGTGAGTTTTCAGATGTCTTTGAGGAGGTTAAGGGCTTACCTCCAAAACATGAGATAGATTTCCGTATATATATACTTGGTGGACAATGTAAAGCCAGTTGCATTGCCTGTGCGCCACATGGATCCTAGGGAAAGGAGGGAGCTTAGTAAACAAGTGAAAGAGTTGCTTGAGAAAGGGTTCATAAGAAGAAGTATCTCGGAGTGGGGTGCTCCAGTTGTTTTTGCTACGAAGGCTAATGGTTCACTTAGATTGTGTGTGGACTATAGGGAGATAAATAAACTCATGAAGAAGAATAGACACTCATTGCCAAGGATATATGATTTGTTTGATCAGTTGGTTGGTGCTTCGGTTTTCTCGTAGTTGGACTTATCTACTGGGTTTCATCAGTTGAGGGTGGCTGGGGATAGTATAGATAAGACTGCATTTAGAACTCCCGATGGTTTCGTTGAATGGCTTGTCATGCCTTTTGGTTTGACAAATGCACCCACGTATTTCGTAGACTTGATGAGTAGGGTATTTAGGGAGTTTCTAAACAAGTTCGTGGTGGTCTTCAAGAAGCAAGGAAGAGCATGCCCTACATCTTAGGGAAGTAATAGAGACCCTTCGAGCACATCAACTCAAAGCTAAGTTCTCCAAATGTCATTTTTGGAGGAAGGAAGTGAGGTTTTTAGAGGACATAGTCTCTAAGGAAGGGATAGTTGTGGATCCCGCGAAGGTAGTGGCAATCTAAGACTGGAAGATTCCTTAGAATGCAACAGAAGTAAGAAGTTTCCTTGGTTTGGCAGGCTATTATAGAAAGTTCTTTAAAGACTTTGCTAAGATATCATCCCCGCTTACTCGATTGACGAAGAAGAATTTGGTCTTTTCTTGGGATGTTGATTGTGACGATGCTTTCCAACATTTGAAGAGGGTTTTGACGATAGCTCCAGTTTTAGTTTTGCCGGATGGGAGTAAGCCATTCACAGTGTATACCGATGCTTGCGGGATAGGGCTTGGCGCAGTTCTAATGCAAGAGGGAAGGGTGATATGCTATGGTGGAAGACAGTTGAAGGTCCATGAGAAGAATTACCCTACCCATGACTTAGAGTTAGCTGCCATAGTCTTTGCGCTCAAGTCTTGGCGTCACTATTTGCTTGGAGAGCGGGTTGAGTTGTATACAGACCATAAGTGACTTAACTACTTGTTCTCTCAAAAAGATTTAAACTTGAGGCAACAGAGATGGATGGAATTCTTAGCATCCTACGATTTTGAGATTGCATATACCCCTGGCAAGGGTAACGTTGTGGCAGATGCCTTGAGTAGAAAGAAGTTGACTTTGAGTCCTTTGTTTGTTGAGCGGCAGATTTTAGAGTACATCTCTACCTTTGACTTTAGACCCTTGATTGATTATGTGTCCGGTTTGTTGGCATCACTAGAGTTGCGACCTATGCTTGTGGGACAGGTAGGGGCAGCACAGCGAGATGACCCACAGTTGATAGAGATAGTAGACAAGCTCATAAGAGGGGAGTCTTCGAGCCATCTTAGTAGATATACTATTGACGAGAGAGGTTGGTTGCGTAGGGATGGAAGACTTTGCGTATCACGAGATGAGAGTTTGAGGAAGGAAATTATTGAAGAAGCACATCGTTCTAAGATGACCATACATCCTGGTGGTGACAAGATGTATAGGGATATGAAGCAAGTTTTCTTTTGGGCCGGAATGAAGAAGGATGTGGCTGAGTTCGTTTCTAGATGCTTAGTGTGCCAACAAGTTAAGGCTGAGAAAAAGAACCCTGGTGGTTTGCTTCACCCTTTAGAGATTCCACAGTGGAAATGGGAAAGTGTTTCCATGGATTTTGTCGACGGGTTGCCAAGGTCAAGGAAGGGTAATACGGGGATTTGGGTAGTGGTAGATAGACTTACCAAGAGCGCCCATTTCATTCCCATTAAGAGTAAGAGGACGGCGACATGGTTAGCATCAGTTTACCTCTGAGAGATAGTTCGTTCGCATGGCATACCTTCTAGTATTGTGAGCGATCGAGATCCTATTTTCACTAGTGAGTTTTGGAAGAGCTTGCAAGAGGCGGTAGGAATGCAGTTGTGTTTGAGCACCGCTTACCATCCTCAGATGGACGGCCAAACCGAAAGAGTGAATCGAATTCTAGAAGACCTTTTGAGGTTATGCATCTTGGACTTTGGAGGGACATGGGAGGAACATGGGAGGAACACCTTCCATTGGTAGAGTTCGCTTACAACAATAGCTATCAGACTATATTGTCGTGGCTCCTTTTGAGGCTTTGTATGGACGACCGTGCCGATCACCGACATGTTGCTGGTAGTCCACGGATAAGGTTTTGCTTGGACCTGATATGGTTAGAGAAACTTCAGAGAAGATAGACTTGATTCGAAGACGCATGAAGACAGCACAGGACATGCAAAAGTCATATGCTGATAAGAGAAGGACCGATCTTGAGTTCGATGTTGGAGACATGGTCTTTATCAAGGTATCACCGTTAAGGAATGTAGTTCGCTTTGGAGCTGTAGGGAAATTGGCACCAAGGTTCGTAGGGCCATTCCCCATTACAGAGCGAATTGGACAGATGGCCTACAGAGTAAAGTTGCTTGAGAAGCTTAGTGGTGTTCATGACGTGTTTCACGTGTCACATTTGAGGAAGTGTTTACATGATACTGCGGAAGTAGTAGAACCAAGCATGCTTAGAGAAGTGGAAGTAGAGCGAGATGCCACAATTAGACGAGCTTCTACATGCATCCTTGGATCGGAGGTCAAAAAGTTAGGCAACCGAGAGGTCAAGTTGGTTAAAGTTCAATGGGGAGATGATCAAGGAGACGCGACTTGGGAGACTGAAGATAAGATACGTGCATTGTACCCCTTCCTTTTTGAGGGTATGTTCTTAACTTCTCCTTTTTCTACCTCTTTGTTTGTACATGTTCTATCGTTTAGGGTATCCTCTCGAGTATATCTTCGGTCTTTAGGTAGAAAGCCTATGGTTGTAAACATGTGTTTGAAGCATGTTATGTTTTGTGGATGCAAGTGTTTGTTAGTGATTGCTCGTGGATGCATTTACACACACTTTTAGGCACTAAGATCGACTCAGTCACTTCATATTGCATATGCATATATTTGTTTGTTTATTGAAATTTGGTGTGTTATCATGTTAACGTTGCATTTGGATGAATGGTTGTGCACTCATGTAGAAATGATATGTATCATTAGGGTTCTATTGCATACATGTTGGACTCATGGCACTAACATAATTCGCATTAAGGAGGTCAACTGAATCAGTAGACCACCTGATCTTTGCATTAGATAAGGAACATATACACACACTTTTGCATATGTTCATATAGCATTAGAAATCATTTAAGGACAGTGGATGCTTGTGGATGATGGTTGAGTATATGGATGATTGGATGGTAGGATACATTCTTCTTAACTTGAAGATTTCGGGGACGAAATCCTATAAGGAGGGGAGAATGTAACACCTCGTAATTTTATAACATTAAAATTAACAAATTAAAGAATACTTAAGTTTTAGAAAAGGAATTAAGTAAAACGGGTTACGCCATTGCGTTCATCTCGGAATTCTGCTTGAGATAGAGTCCGAGTTTGCGTAAAACGAATTAAGTATGAAGAAGTTATGGAGGTTACAAGATTTAAGTTTAAACCTGAAATTAAATTAATAATTAAATAATCAGATTCGAATTCAAATAGCAGGAGGGAGGATGGCGTGAAAATTCCTGCCAGGAGGTGTCGACGACCCCTAGGGGAGTCGACACAGGTGTCGACCCCCTTATAGGTGTTTCGACATAGGTGTCGACCCCCCCCCCGGGGGAGTCGACCCCTGGCGGCAAGAATGGGAAGTGACGAAATTTTGGGTTTTAGGGCTACGTGGCGACTTCTGATTGGCTGAGTGAGGTGTATCTCGGATTTGGAGGGTTTAGATGGAACCTAACCTAATCCTAAGGCCCTAATTAACTCACTACACCTATATAAACACACCTAAACCTAAACTCTAATTCATTAATCAAAGTAATGGCGCCTCCATGCTGCTAAATCCTAAACTGACCTAGCCTCCACCCTAATCAATCAAATTCAAGAGGAAGATAAAGATCAACGCCAACATCAACAGTTTGCTAATCAACTACAGAAATCAGAATCCAAAATCGTTCTCTAATTCTTAAACCTATCTCTGTGAGTTCATGTAGCATTAACAAGATAATTAAACTAAGTAATTATAATAAGTTGTAAATTGTGATCATATGCTTATGCCTGTAATGGATTTCATCAAGTTTGCAAGTTTGTCATCTTTTTCATAAACCTATCATATGCCTATTAATGTCCATATGCTATTCAAGTTCATATGTCGTTCATGTTCACATGCCTATTTATGTTCGTATGTTTATGCCTGTTCTAGCTCTCTTCTCTCTCCTTTTCCTTTTTCTTTTTATGAGATTAGGCTAACTTCAAGCCTAATCATACTTCAAGTTTGCAAGTGTGGGGACCCTTTTCAACCAGTAACCCATTTAGTATCTAAGTGAGCTCGAACTAGGTCGAGGACGGGACACGCTTACTTGGGTTGATTGTAAGAGGTCAATAAAGAGATAGTGGTGGCAGTGCAAGTCCAACGGGGTCATGTGCGTGCATGGGTCCGGGCTGGTAGGTAAGACGCTGTTGCATCGTATAGGTATAAGTCGTGCCTTTAGTCGGATCGGGTTGCCACTTTAGGGAGTGATACACCCTACCGTGGGACCAGCACGGGTATCTACGAGTTAGGGAGCCGATCGAATGGGGTAGAGTAGTGGGTACACTTAGTGGAGATACGAGCAGGCGACACCTATGACAGAAGCTAGGGGTACACGAGACTATCATTATTATTATTACCATCTTGTGTTGGTTTAGAGGGATCATCTTTTAGTATGTTAGTGCGGTGCAGAGCATATTTCGTAGTAGTTAGGACCGCAATCGTTGTAAAACCTTACTTACCTTATTTACCTTGTCAACTCTGTTATGTTACAGTCATTCCTTATATCCAGTTTATTCCTTATCCTGTTGCTTTACTTATTATATTGTTAAAGTTACTGTACTCACCAGACTTTATGTCTGACCTCGTTTTGTTTTCTCCTCTTTTCTTTCCTTTCCCCCACAGGTCCTTAGGGTGGGAATTAGTGGAGCTTTGCTTGGATTTCTTTCTCTTGGAGTGCTTGGAGTGCTGAGAGTAATGCTCAGCTTTATCTTTCTTTTCTTTATGGCTATTTGTAGTAGTGGGATTATGCTTTTATTTTATGTACTCAGATTTTGTCAAGATGGATATTATGTACTTGACTCTAGTCTTTGGTTTTGATGATGTAACCAAACTTATTTTGTTTTCCGCTGCAATGAATGAAGTTTTAAATTTTTAAGTACTGCTTTATTTCTGGCTTGTTAAGTTTTCTGTTCTATATACACTTATAATGCTCCATGGAAGTTAACGCATTCTCTTAGTGAGTGACATTAATGGACATAGGGTGTTACAAACTATCACACCCATGACACCACTACTAGTTATTCGTACACGTATCCATGCTTTGGCATTTAACTTTAATTATGATGATATTGATTATTTTACAGTTTGGGCACATACTCAAAATTTATTAACTTCATATGCAAGTTAGGGTTAACTATTATATTTTAGTATTTTACTGAATTTATTTACTCGAATAAAGTTAATTTTGACTCGAGTGTTTTGTATTTTGCATAACACTCGGTTTAGATAGATTATTTCAGCTTAGGAGTTGCACCTGAAGAAGCTGGAGATTCATGAAGACGGCGCCTTGGGTTCTATATTTCCTTTTTGAAATCTATGTAATTAACTTCCGCTATGCAAATTATTGTGCAAATCTAATAAATTTTATATAAAAAGTATTCCGCTGCAAGATGTTATATTCTATGATTCTGTATTTGGTTTGTTAAACCTCATATGCGATAACAATTTGTCATTTCGCATGGTTTGAGTTGGTTTCATTACCGACTTGAAGCAGTCAAAAAGGCGGGTCATTACACAAACAGTCGGCTTCTCATGCTCCCATGGTTGCTCCCATATTTGTTCATCCTATAGGCTCCCCTAACACTCATCGTTCTATGATTCATAGATCGTCTCATAAACTTCACACACACACACACACACACACACATATATATATATATATATATATATATATGTATGTATACGGGTAATAAAAAGAACCATTAGGTCTTTAGTCACATCTATAGAACAATCTATCAATTCCTATCTCGCATGAACGAGCTCAAAACCAAATTCCTTGATATTTTCTTTGATAATGTTGTTTGTTTCAAACATTAAGGAGATTCTTAAAGGTGTAAAAGAAGCGCGATATATTATGTGGCAAACGCCTATGACCTGTATCATATTGGAGGTAATTAACAAGCCAAATCTTAAAAAAATTAGGAGTTAAGAAAGCTAAAATTGACAACTTAAAGCTAGTGGCATCCCAGGACAATGAGTCCTTCGCTCATAGATGTTGAGGTTACCCAATTAAAGGATTCATTGGTCGAGGTTGAGAAAAATGACAAAGATTCAACTAAATCACTTGATCATGCAAAGAAGGAGCACCATAATAAGATTTAGACTTCATATTATAGGTGTTGCACATTGGTGTTAGAAATGGATGCCATGGTGAATTAAATAGGCGTACCAACAGAGCGAGTGAAGAAATTTAAGGAAGTGCTTGTCATTCAAAAGAAAGAATGTTTCTCTTTTGGAAGCTCATGAGTACCACGAGCAAAATGCCCATGCCATAACAATATAGATGAGGCCATAAATAAAGCTAAGAACGTTGATATTTCTATTCAAGGGTTAAGGGAAATCGATCGAAGGGGGTTAAAAAAGGAATTCTATCCCCTTATTAATTAATTTGATAATGAGAATTCTTTTAAATAGTATGACATGACATGGCTTAGAGAAGGCTAACCTCGATTTCCAGTTAAAGCATGGGAATATATAGTAGAGGATTAGAGTAATTTCTTAGGTTGTCACCATACAACTAGTAAAGATGGTGAAGGATCCAGGCCGACTCTTCAAGGTCCTCGTGCTACTCGTGCTCCTAAACCTCTAAAAACCCTTGCTTTTAACATTGACATCACATATGATCTAGATAAGTTTGAATATCTCAAGCATACCCTTATATCGCCTATTATAAAGGGTACTTCTATTATAATTAAATCAAGATGAGCATTAGATATGGTGAAGATATTTCACTAAACTCTCTCATATCTAGGAAGGTATTAGTAGCAAGAATAAATGCTATAGATATTTCCTTTTATCTACCCCAACTGCAAGTCAGCTTGCAATGACCAATCCTCCTATCAGGGTACTCAGCTCGGGATAAAATGTGACAACAACAGAGGATGAAACAGTTTTTGTCTCTTAAATGACTCCAACAATTCCATTGGCGAGGCTTTTGGTCCAGATAAGAAAATGGCCAATGCTATCTACGAGGAAAGGACCGATATTATCCAAGTTTTATAAAAATAAGGAGATATCAAATTTACTTATGTTATGGAGGATAAGAACGAGTTTAGTGAGAGAGAGGTTGGAATGAGACATTCTTATGACCTAGGTTATCAAGAAAGAGCCTCTTGATTTTAACAAGATCCTTATTCTAGTCGCATCTCCTTAATCCTACTTATAATGTTGTCGACATTCCTTCTCTTGTGAATTCTCAAACCATGCACGTATCTGCTTTACAAGTCACCCCTTTGAAGGTCTGCAGTAGCTGAGGATGAAACATGAAAAATAGAGTGAAGACAGTAGCGATCTACCAATGAAGAAAATAAGAGTTAGATGTCCAAGAAAGGAAAATTAAACTTGCGCATTCACTTCCAAGTCATATTTTGACTGTGAATAATAATGTCTTTATGGCTCTATTAAAGCCTTTACATGAATGTGTTTAAGTGTCCAAGCAGTTCACTTTCCATTTAATACATTTACGATCTGCAACCTTGTTGCCATTAATTGGAATGATACTCAATTGCCTATGGCTTCGAGCGTTGATCCAACTATCCCATTTGAGGCACCCTTCTTAATCATTCCCTTAGTCATGCCAAACTATGGGCATGTTAAGGTCCTATACTTCTTGAACCAAACTTCCCTTGGTTAGCAATATATGCCTTCGAGACATAGTGAGTCGACGTTGCCTCTTAGAATGATAGAAACAATTTTATAATCATTTCGAAAACATATGGTAATGTGGTTTTATCTTTTCTTAATCAAGTTTATGGGAAAGCAGTTTCATATGCCGAGCTTTCCTTATCATGCCTCTCTAGGAAAGGCGTCAGTTCTCGACCATATTCTAGGCAAGAGCTAGAGGGTCAAGCAATCATTTTTACGCCTTAATGAATCATATTACTACCTTTTGTTTCGAGTTGGAGGAGTTAGTGAATGGATGGTTGAATCTCTTCTTTGTAATTTATACTCTCTCCATCACATCAGTAGCATGAGTTAGCAAATTGATGGTTGAGTCACATCCATTTTAGGACTATGCCCCCATTCCAGTATCGAGGAATAGCACTCGTTGATATATGGTAGAGTCACATCCATCCTTGTTTGCGTTTTAACACCTAAGTCAAGTGCAGGAGTCAATAAGTGGGCAATTATATCATGCCTTGATGTTTTAAATCCCTCATGTTGCTTCAAAGGGTAATAATTGATTAATGGGTGGTCGAGTCACACCCGTCTTGATTTATACTTCTACAATATGTCAAGAGAAAAATTCAGTGAATGTTTGTTCAAATCACATCCATTTGAGTTTACACTCTTGCCTTTATGTCAAAGTCGAGAGTTAGTTAATGAAGGGTCGAATCACACTCATCTTGGCAAAACTCCATAAGTCTGATCATGGACCATGGAGTTTTGTTCGGCACCTAATTCTGGGATCCTTCATTCAAACATTAAGTATAAACAGATTTATTTGAGTTGATCTTATGTCACAACTCATGATTTATGGAAAGACACATTTGTGGAATTAGAAAACCATTTCATTTTATTAAGAGATGGAAAATGGAAGATTTTGCCTTATTACACAACTTCAACAAATCAATTTGAAATAGCATCGCAAATACTTGCTATTCCATGCCTTCGGAAGTAAAACCTAAATAGCTGCTGCAAGCTTGAAAGCTCTATATTTAAGCTTTAGTTCTATGACATAAGGATCTTCCCACCTTAGAACCATGTTCATGAGGATAGAAAAACTTTGTTTAAGAACGAAATCACCAATTTGAAAGGTTCGAGTCCTGACCTTCATGTTGTAATATCGAGTAACTCAGCTTCGATGCTCAACTTCTCTCGGATTAACTTCGTCGTACTTCTCATCGATCATGTCTAGAGACTCCAATAGGAGCTCCTCATTCATTAGGTGATTATAATACGTTACTCTGTGGGAAGGCACTACTAGTTTAATTAGAATCATGGTTTTTTATCTCTAATATAAGTCAAATGGATAATGGTTAGTCGTGGACTTGCGTTTCATTTAATAGGCCCAAAGTACTAATGGAAATTCAATAATTTGCGTTTCTCTAGTCTTTTCCAATCGCTTGTTCAGAATGGACTTAATAATTTCATTCATTACTTCGACCCGTTCATTTACTTAACGTTGTACTACCACTGCAAATCTTTTCTCAAAGTGATGTCGGTGGTAGAAATCCTTGATTTTGAAACCTACGCATGAGTCCAAAGAAAAAAATTAAACCCCACAAATAAATACAAAAGAATTTTTTTCCTCCTTATCGATTTTAGAAACAAATTAAACCTCATATATGCCTTCTTTGGTCAAAATTATAATCTAGGTTCTATTTTATCTTAAGGACATCTACGTTCGATTTCTTCATGAACTACAAATCATCGATTTAGGATATAGACGAAAGAAGAACGTAAATGGAAATTATTAGAATTAGGGCCAAAAATTAAAAGATATATTTGTCGACTTATGATTTAATTTTATAAACGGATTATTTTGATTAGTATCTCTCATAATGAAAAGATTTTTTTCAAAAAAATAACCTTATAATGTTTATTTTTAAAGTGTAGATAAAAACATAAAAAATAATAGTAATACTGATAATAAAGAAGGATGTGTATATAATCAAATCCATGGCATAACATATTTACCATAACATAGTTGCTAACCAGCAAATCAGTTCCACGACATAATCCATGATCACCAATCAAATCAAAATTAATTTGAACATTCCTCCTTTTAAATAAGTTATATGCGTTATCTTCCTTATATAAATCCTTGACCTCTTCCTCCATCGAGATCATTAATCATCAATCCATACTATAAATAATGTCAGCAAAGAACAAGAAGCAAAGACTGAAGTGCCAAAAAATTGAAATAAAGAAGATAACTAGCGAAGGGTCTCATCAGGTTTTGTTTCTCAAAGCGCAGGACTGGACTCTTCATAAACTCCAATGATCTCACCGTTCTATGTGCGTCTAAGCTCGCCATCCTACTGTCTCCCCTTGTGGAAAATTCCACTCTTTTGATCACATTTTGATCATTTTCTCAAAGCGTAGGATAATATTACGGCGTGAAAATTGAACATTGTTATATTGTTTGCCGGTTTTTATAGCTCTTCCTCTTAAATGATTGCTACATTTTATTCATGCTTTACAAATTACAGTTTCACAATTTTGTCAATATTTGTAGTTATATTTTGACGTATATTATATACGATGAGCTCTCATATATGTTGATGTTGTGATATATATTATCCATTTAAGTACGTAAAACTATTGTACTAGTTGAAGTTGTGACATCTTGAACTTTACAAAGTTTGATATGTTTTGCCGAAAATTGTTTATCTACAAAACTAATTTTTGTTTTGGATTAAAGCCAGCTGGTTTCATAGTGTATGTACCACTTCTATTAGAAAAATTTGTAAATAGATAGTCTATATATGCATAGACAGGGGTGGAGCGATGTTTGAGCTGATGAGGTCACGTGAACTCACCAGAAACAAGCAACCCAATAAAAAAAACTCAAAACGTAGAACGACAGAGAAAGAAACTGACGGAAAAAAGAAAAGAGAGAATGGCTTCTCATGTAGGTTTCGCTGCTTCCATCCAATTCATCTCCACTTCGGCGTCTTTCCCATAATTCTCCGCCACAATCTACAACTATGGGTAATCACTAACCCTATTTATGATTTCTACCGATTTGATTTTAATTTGTTAGGGTTTTAAATGAATCAGTTATGTAATCAATTGGGGCTACTGATTTGAACTTGACAAGTGATTTTTATCTGATTTGAATAAGCTGAATTGATTAAATTAGGATTGAATTGATTTTTTTTTCTTGAAAATTTGCTGAAGAATAATCTGAATCAACTAGGATCACTGTTTTATTTTGTTTGAAATTAGTATAGGATTAGACTAGATTGATTCAATCCACTGATTGTATTTAATTTGAAGATATAATGAATGTGAGAATTAAAAAAAATTGATTACAACGAATCTATTTTATTTTTTTGTTTAGATTCAAAATATCATTTGAAAGCATTACAAACGAAGTTGGGTTTTTTTACAAACACTTGGAGAGCACAAAGATGAAATGCCTGAACGATGGGCAACAACACTAGTTCTCATCATCCAACATAGCCGCATTATCACCACTACCAACTCCAGGGCAATTAAATACATTTCGAAGAGGGACAACATGCAAAACATTCACCTGAAGTGGCACGACGCTCATACTAACGCAAACGGATTCTTCAACTGCTGAAAAATTAAGTAGTTTAAATGAGTTTGCAATCGACACTCGGATGCGACAAGCCTCTAATAATGGAGGAAAAACGCTGAATGATACAAGCGTACGTCAAGATGGGGAGATACAGATTGAAAGAGTCCGTCCAAATCGTGTTTGGGCAAAGGAGGTCACAGCCGTGGGGCACTTCTTGCGAGCCGTGGAGAAGATGTAAGTAGCGACGATGAGGGAATTTAGATGGAGAGTGAAGTGAAAAAAGGCAGCGAAATAAACTTAATCACATGCTCCGTTAACCAGATCTTGTTTTCCTTCCTAACCTTATAGAAATAGTTCTAGAAAATTGTTTATTGTTTGAACTAAAAATGCCACAAACAGTCATAAAAACTGTGTAGAGAACAAAACTTAAATTTGAGTACTCGTGAAGACTGATTACAAGGAATAAAACTTGATGTAGGTTTTCTTGCAGGTACTCGGTTTCCAGACTCTAGGGAAATCTTTATGCACTTTTTGCCTTTATAACTTTGAGTCTAACTTATGCAGAATAAACGAACATATCTAGGTCAAAAGGCAAGAAAAAATTTGTCTTCGAAAGTGTGTCTTGTTTCAAATATGATGTATGTTAAATCGTAACAAGTTGGGACCATGGGAAGGGATTCCACTCTATTTACAATGATCATTGTGCTTCCTATGGAATATTCTTGTGAAGAGTTTTATCCGCTAGGGGTGAGCATTTGGTTGGTTTGGTTTATCTAATAATGAAAATTATCAAACCAAACTAAAATCGATAAAAATCGAAAACCAAACCAACCAAAATTAAGTTTGGTTGGTTCGGTTGGTTATCCAATTTAACCAAATTAAAAACATTTTAGATCTTATGTTTGTAATATTAACTATAATTTGAAATAAATCATAAATATTTGATTAGACTATTATTTATGATTCTTATGTTTCCTAATAGTAATTTTGACACATACGTGATGACTAAAATTTACTTGGATAACTAATCTAACCTAAAATATTTATTATAATATGGATAATTTTGAAAATATAATAAAAGTTCAGTTAATTTGGTTAAACCGATAACCAAACTAATTTTTTTTGGAACCAATCACAAACCGATCTAATTTCAAAACAAAACCAAACCGACCATGGCTTTGCGACCCTTTGCCATAATATGGGATTATAAATCTAGAACATGATTTTTGGTTGCTAGTTAGGCTCAATGATCCTAAACAAGTGCCTTTTCTGGAGTCTCCACGTTTGAATTTGATTTTTGTCTATTTTTGTTTAATGCAAAGATTACACACTCGTAGTACACACACTCGTAGTACACACACTCATATTATTGAGCTTCCAAGCAAACTTACATGCTTATAGATCCTTACCAATATCTTTTCAAAATAAATTATTTAGTTAAGACGCAGTACCAATTCCTATGGATCCATACCAATACCAAACTTCGACAAAATCTTGGTTTTGGCTTATGGAAAGTCAGGTTTCGATTTGTATAACCCACCTTGCTGTTCTTCCTTTTTTACTTTTCTTATTAGTGAATCAAGCTCATAGCCTGCTACTAAATTTTCCAGAGCTCCCAAGTTCATCCTCATCTTCCTTGAAATAGTCCTCCTTGAAGTCGATCCCTACTTCTAACTACCTAACTAGTAGCCTATGGCTTATCTTCATGCTAACTCAATCACCACCGATTGAAACGCCCAAATTTTGGTTGGAACTTCCATACCTCAAACCCAAATCTCCTCAAATTATTTGTTCCTTGGCATATTAAGGTGTTTATGGATTTTGATATTAGCATAGATGGAATTGAGGTTGGCCTTTGGGATACTTCACGTCGGTGGTCAATTGAGCCTTAGGGATGATGATTGATGAATGGAAAATTGATGAAAATCCATTATATCTTTGGTCGACACAAATCCAAAACTTAGTGGAATTGGTGTTCAAATACTCCTTTGAACATGGACATGATTGATACACCTTCACTCACTAGTTGCTATCTTTTGAGTTCTGATATATTTTAAAAGTATAGTCAACGACGAGAAAGCCAGATGGAACGATTAGTGACGATGGTATCTCGGAATGATATCCTGAATATTATTGTGACGACCCACCATACACCACTGGTGCTCAGAACTAAAAATTTGTAATGTAAAACGTTGTTACGAGAAAGAAATACTAGAAAAGAAGAGAAAGAGAAAAAAAGAAAAAATTAGAAAAGAAGAGAAAAGGAAAGAAAAGAAGAAATTAGAAAAGAAGAGACCATAAACACAAATACAAAGTTTGTCGTGTATCTCACAGCGCATCAGTTAACATATAATAATCTATCTCAAATATAAAATAGATGAGATAGTAATTACTACATTAACTTTATAATCAAAGTGTACATGCACATATAGTTATACAGAATAGTAATATGGTTTATACAAGAGATACATAAACCCAAATTGATAAACTATCACAAACAAAGATACATATCACTATCATGACTCCACAGTGCTACACGGCGGAATAAACCAATGCAATACAAGTATAAATAAGTAAAGCCTGGCCTCATGCGAATCCACATGTGCAGCTCCAGATAATACTCATACCAGTTGCCTGGTATGCTCATCAGCATTGTCGATGAGCACCCAAGATAATAAGAGGAAAATAAAACCTTGGGTCATACAACAGTCTCGTGTGAGCGATAAATAGATCTCACAGTACTATAAAAGTCGTAAAAGTATATATGGCACAGACGGTATGAGAATCATATCTGTCATGCCCATGCATCTATAAAGTTAGCACATAGTAATTGATACATGCTATATTGTAATAAACATCATATAAAAAGGGTGTGATAGATGTCTAAGTACTAATGATGATAAATAAATAAGCATTCATAACATCCATCATCCATCATCACATTCACTCATTCAGTGCGTTGGATATACGATAACGCTAGGTTTCCATGATACTCGAATCCATGCCACTCAGTCGGCTAGGACTTAAGTTGTACCCACTTATACACTTAAGGTAAGGACCTCCCTTTGGTCCAGGTAAATGCCATAAGTCCCCCATAATCGGAAACCAAGAGGACCCGTCTGGTCCAAATGGACATCACACCCACTACCTCCTCTTTACGGGTAACCGCTAAAACCGTGCGTATCGAAAATCCCTTTTGCACACGTTCTCCGTGGAAGAATCCATAATTAGATTGTCCACAAGTCTCCCATCCGAAGTTGTCACAATATGAAAACTATCCTCGACAGTCATCATATGTCGTAAGATATCATCTTGAGTCTCCCATCTCTCTCTCTCTCTGACAGTTACCTCAATAAGACTTGTTGTCGTCTTTTATGCATCTCAGAGTAAATACATTAGCAATAGCCTTTCTCTCCATCCTATAATCATTGTCTTCGACTGACAAGTCACCATAGAAGCACCACATCATTGTCGTATACCAAAGCCAATGATCGAAGAGCTACCATATCGAAAACATGATTGAATGAACCATCATGTCGTGCTCTTCAAAATCGCAACATCGTCCATATTGATTTGACCAAAGTGGCCAATAACAGTAGTTATTGATATCAAACATTTCATAGTAATCAATAACGATCACTGGATCATCTATTTAACAAAAATTGGTTAAATATGCATCCCAAGAAAATGTCTGGTATTCATTGTGAAGTCCAACTTACCACTAAGTCCATCCTTCGTCTTTAAATCGGCTGCCAAACTCCAATATCGCTTCATCTTCAAATCTGCCACCAAGCTCCAATGTTGCTCCATCGTCGAGTCTATCAAAGCACTCTGAAGCTCCATTGAGAATTTATCTCATTCGTTCGAATCCATCATCTTTGTGCATTCAATCAATATATACTAACGTGTGCTTTTGATCGATAAGCACCCTGAATTATAACGAATGAGATTTCCAAATATTAATCGCCAACGAACGACATTTTCATTTAAACTGAGCAAAAAATTCAACCATGCAACCAAATGTCATACAAATTCCTAAACTAGAATACAAACATCCATAATAGCAACAATAAATCAAATCTATAGCAATCAAAGTAAAATAAGTGTATAAATAACCTATATCTATGGTTAGAATAGCGCGTAAATAGGTGAATGCAGCGTAATAGTGCACAACTAAATAAAAATGTGACAATCAAGAAATCTACTTAAATCACTTTCTATTCTTTTTATTAGTTATTTACCAGGTTCAATAATGCAACGACCCAGAAATTTTGACATTGAAATATAAATTAAGTTAAGATTTAACGTTTAAAATAAAGCATTTATTTTTGGGTTTCGATCTAAAATTTGGGATTTTATGTATATTGGACATGGTTAAATATACTTAAATTTTTGATAAGAACGTTTGGTCAATTAAACGTGATTTACATTATTAATTTAATTGGATATGTAACATTGGGATTCTTTTGTTATGAACATATAGAAACCAAGCGTTATTAGTATTTTAATTTAAAATTTATTTTTATTTTTATGTAACTTGGAAATTTTATTCAGTTCTAAGATATATATCTCGCAAATTCGACTGAAATATAAGCGGTGTATATAAATTGAGACGTATTTACAAATTTAAAAGAGCTGGTTTATTTTAAAATTTGTTTGAAGCAAAATTGTTAAGTGCAAATTTAGCTTTGTAAGCGGAGAACTTGAGATCAAATTTATTTTAAAGCAAGGTTTCGAATATATAGTTTGAATTTCTAAATTTAATCGTCAATTTGTTTTATTTTGCTAAGTGTGAATGTATGTCAAAACGACAACAGTCTAAATACGGTTAATGTAATGAAAAGAAAAAAAGGAAATAAAATGTGTAATAATTTTCGTGTATTATTGCGTTAACCTTTAATCGTTAATATTTGTTGAATTTATGATGTAGTTAAAATATGTAAACAACGTTTTCATTTCAGCTGTGTTATAGCCTAATGTTTTATACCCGTTCACTAATATTTCGTTTAAAAGCACTTTCTTTCATTCAACCCAATGTTGAATCTAACCGTATTTGGTATAATGTTGGAGCGATTTGCCACTTGTTTCACATTTTTGAATTTATTGCCATTTGTTCTGGCCTCTCTGTCAGTAACAACACCTGTCCTTGTTTATCTAAGAATAGATTACACATTGAATTCGTCCCTGCTACTTGTCTCTTTTCTTTGTATCATAAAGGAAGCATAACTCATTCCTCCGTTCACGCACACAGATTCGCTCCTCTCCATTTTATTAACAGCCAAACTATTTCCATTCTCCTCAATTAAAGTTGTCCCCAGATCAAAAAAAAAAAAAGATTTTTTTTTTGCCCAAATCTAGAAATGGCGGAAGCCTTCACTTCCTCTGCTCTGTCAAAAACTCCCAATGCTGCCACCTGGAGCTCCATCAGTTAGGCCTTCGCTTCCGACAACCTTCGTTGGCAGTGTCACTGCACCACCTCAGTCCCATATGCCATCACCCAGTCACGCCAAACCCGCTCGCCTTCAACCGCTGAAACCATCGCGTCCGGTAGCCTTTGATCCACCGTGAACCAAAGCTTACCTTTATTCTTCTTGAATCAAGCTGCAGCCCACACTGAAACCGTCGTCAACCGCTAACACCTCTGTGGTTTGACGCCGCTTGCAACACCGATCACCAAAATTAGTGACTACAGTGCCGGGAGCTGCTGCTTTCCTCCCTCGTGCACTGCTTAGAGCACAACCAACCATGGCTTGTTCAGTTACTAAACAAGCCACGGAGCAATCAGGTGTGGCTTGTTCACTCATCCGTGGCTGGTTCGTGGCTAGTTTTGAGCTCCTTCGTGGCTGGTTCACTGAATAGAGGCTAGAGCTTATAACAGCAAAGAGAATACCGTTATAATCTTATAACGGCAAACTCTTTGCCGTTATAAGCTTATAACGGCAATCTCTTTGCCGTTATAATACATAGCCATTGCACTCCAACGGCTACCCCATTTTCCCCTCTAATACACCAACTTTCCTCCTTCTTCTTCCATACAACCACTCCACCTTCTCAACTTCAACTTCTTCAACAACAAAAATGTCTTCTTCCGCACCCAAGCGAAGCATCAAAAAATGCGGAAACAAGAATCCCATGTCCAAACCGCCCTCTTCATCGTATGCCATGCAACGGTCAGTCCAACAACATCAATCGTTGCAGTCATCTCACGAATATGGCTACTCGTCGTATTCAAATTATCCAAATCGACCATCGTACCAACCGCTCTTTGCAGGAGGCGGCTGGGGGAGGGTTTTGAGAGGGTTTGCTTATAACGGCAAACTCTTTGCCGTTATAAGTTATAACGGCAAAGAGTTTGTCGTTATAACGTTACAACGGCAAAGAGTTTGCCGTTGTAACCCCCTCCCCCAAACCAGTCTGTGGCTGGTTCGTCCTTTCTGGGTACTCGGCTCGTTAGACCAGTTGCAGAACATGAGAGAGAATAACTGAACAGAACGGATGGTTGGTTTTGGTCTTACTGCATCTAAAATTGGTCGCTGTCAAACGTAAGTCTTCTTACGATTTAATTATTTCAAGTTTTCCGCTTTGTTTTGGGCACCGAGTATAATTGTTAGTAGACTATTTGCTACTATGGTTGTCATGTCCTAGGCTTACATATCCATCGCGTCCATTTAAACATTTGCCTTGTGTTTATTCCCTTGTCTCAGTCGGTGTTTGAACTGGTGACATAGCCATTATTCTCTGACCACACGCACGATGTCTCGACCATAGGTCCGATGTCCCATCCAAGTGTGATACAGCAATGCATCTTACCTCGGTTTACATATTTGTTCGGCAGTCTGGTGTTCACCGAATTCGCCGCTATTTTCCATAAGTCTCTCATCTTTGCTGTCAGAAAATTTGCATGCCTGTTTACATGTGAGTGGGTAAATAACTTATTGATTTTGCTGTTGAAATGAGATGAACAAATCACTTTTATTTATTTACGCATGCATGGCACCTGGGACTTGAACTTTGCCATAACTTACACACATTGTTGTTTATACTGGAATGCACGCATATATATATATATATATATATATATATATATATATATATATATATATATATATATATATATATATATATATATATATATATATATATATCTTGTGTGAGTATTTGTAGAATTCTTCACCATTGTTTTGTTTCACTGCTAAACTTGAAGCTTGCATATCTATATAAGTGCATTGTTTGACACCACTTGAATTTATAAATACCTGGCGCATGCAATCCTATACTTCGGTTTGTGTGAGTTTCTACCATGCGTGTTCAATTTACATACTCCTGCATGCTGTATATTTTGGACAGCACTAAACCCATGTAGTCACTCCAAATGTATACATTATGCTCATGGATTTTACACCTCAGACCTACTGCATTTATTGGCACAATAGTTACCACTTCTAGTGCACATTTTCACGCATGATTGGTGCACATAATTCACTATTCATTCCATACTGATATGTACCTTTGCATGTTTAATTTTCTTGTTCATGCGGAACCTTTGGGTATTTTGATAGTAATTGTTGTTAGTGGCATAAGTTGGAATATGGTGGAAGTTGTATGTGTCCCTTTTAGGTCACGATAACTGCTGTACTGATGCTTAGGTTCACCATTCCAATGACTAATATACATTTTCATAAATATTTAAAATTTGCTAGACTTGGGTCCATAAATAACCGTACATATAGAACTCACTACATGAAACCAATTATATGCGCACTGTCCAAATTTTACTTGCTGGGCATTTGATTCATTTTAGCTATCTTATGCCATTTAATTTTTGTCCATTCATTTTAGTCATAATTAGCTTTTGTGCATCGTAGATCCTTTGTGAATAACTTATTTAGTGCTTGTAAGAATATGCCACTCCCATATATTGTATATATGGCTATTCGGCTGTAACCCTGCATGCATGTTGTCCTGTTAAGTATTAGGTAGTGTTGAAATTTCAAACATGTTAATTTCCATGCCATGTTGTACTGTCTTGTTTGATTCATGCGTCTATTCGATCCTCTTTGGTAAGTATTTCGGCAGCTCTTTGATTTAGATATTCGATTTTTTTTATAAATTATCAGGATTAACAAATATATTCATCTGTTTATTATGAAGTTACTTACTTGAAATAAGTTTAATCCCGACTCGGGTGTTTTGTGTTTCTGCAAGGAACGCTCGGGTCAGGCCCAAAGTGTTTCAGGTTTAAATATTTCTGCTCAGTAAAAGAAGAAAGCACGTGAAGATGCATGTGCGCACTAAGATCAACAATAAAATGTAAAAATTTATTCGTTTAAATTTTTTGTATACATTATATTATTTCTTCCATTGTACAAAATATTGTATACAACTCTGATATTTATATGAAATTTTATTCCGCTGCAAATATTGTACTCTGTAATGCTATGTTAATTCTGTTTAAACCCTGTAAGCCAATAACAATATGTAATTTTGAACGGTTCGAGTTGGTTTAAATACAGACTTGGGGCGGTCGAAATGTCAGGTCATTACAAACAATCATAAACATTACGTTTATAATCAGAAATCAGTTTAAATCATCAAATTTATACTATATACACAACTACAATGCAACGAGAGACAACATCACTCACTTTAGCTAAATTGGCCCAAACAAGCTATGTAGACAACAACTCATCAATACGAGTCCAACGGAAGAAACGGTGTCCAATTTCGATGTAGTATGCAAAAGTATAAATTTAACAATTTATACAAACCGAAATCGACGCAAATCAAACTACTAATACAATAATGACCACTTTTCCCCTCAAAGATTTTTTTCCCAATCCAATGTTATTCGCGCAACATACACAGTAAACCCATGATCCCATCGTGTTTTATTCCACTATGATATGAAACAAACATTGAGGAAATCAAGCATCGTTCGCGTCGTTGAGTCACTCAATCGAAACTCGATTCGCTAGCGCTAAAATCCGCAACCCTGAGCTCTAAACAAAATGCGTCTGAGGCTCCTTCCCTCTTCAGTGCTACAGGCGTACAACATTTTTAGGCGTAGAGCTTCATGAAACTTGGCCAGAAGATGTCAATTCGCACCATGGTTCCAAACCTGATTTTTCCTTGCCTAACCATTGCTCTTATCATCGGTGATTTCAAACCCTAGGCGCGTTGTAAGAAGACATAACTCCATGAAGTACGATCGCACCATCCAGAACTTATACGGGCATGAAGAAGATTTGAATTCGAGTGCAACAGATCCAGCTTTGGATGTTTTTCATTGTGTAGAGCAGGTGATCTAAAATTTCAAAGATTAAAAGAGGAGGAGGCCACAAGAAAAAGAAGAATATAAAGCTACAGTCATTTGCACAGTAGTCAACCAATGGAATTTGGGCTTTGGGATAATTACGACTTTATGATATTATTTTATTCTTAAACCAACCTAAAATCTCACGACCTTCAATTGCACGTGCCGCCTTCCATCACCCTTGTAAGAACGTCTTTGAAAACAATAAGACTAGTCTCGAGATCCAAACCGATCGTATGTGGAAGTTAGTATTTTAAAACGCAAACTACAATGTTAGTTTCTTACAGAAATTAACAAACATTTAATTTATGCACGGTCGAACAGTACATTCGTTCACTATGAAATTTGACAACGTGCAATAACTCACTACGACGATTCTAGAAATATAAATTTCATGGCAATCCGACACCGTGCTCCCAAAACGACTATTTACACGTATTTCGATATCAATTTGACTACCTACTGGTATGAACTTAAAATATAGTGATCCACGTACTCATTTTTCATGTAACGAATAATTTAGACTCAATGTAATTGGTTTAAAATCCTAATTCGATCTTTTGTGGAAAATCTCATTTTGGAACCGTCAATCGATCAATTAACGATTAATATTTTTAAATAAAATATTAAAATATCCAATCGTTAAATTACGGGTCGTTACATTCTTTTCTTCTTAAAGGATTTCTTCACTGAAATCCTCAAGGAGAAAGAAACATAACTCAACACTCTCGAACAAGTGGCAATACAAAATAAAATATCACTTATTGCTCTCGACAAAAACCATTGGAGCAACCATTACAAGTGAAACAGACTTGGAACTCAGCATGGAGCCAACATTCCCATTCTTATGCACAACCACAATCAAATTTAGGATCAATGTTGCTTTTCCAAACCCAAGTCATACACCTATTTTCTAAACAAATGAACGATGGAAAATAAAACCAGAAACCGACTAATTTGGAATATGATTCAATCTAGCATTGCATATTGGATTTTTTCTTCTTCTAAATTTGGGAAAATTCATAGAAAATTTTGGTAGCACCTTCTTTGTACGACTTGATTCAGAAAAACCACAAATCGCCATGCAGGGTTCATCCCGACAAAAGAAATCACTACAACTTACCTCTTTTTAAGAAAATTTAGAATTTAGATGCAAATAAAAGCGAATAAACAACCAAACATATCAAATCTTGCTTCTTTGTACCAAGGCATATACTCAACAAAGAGGACTAGGCATAATAGTAGAAATAACAACAAGGGAAATAAATATGTTAAATAAAATGAATTTATCTAACACAAGCATCTCAACTCATGTATGGATTTTATCTCAATAAATAAACGATACAATAATACAATTACTACATATGCCTAACAATCATAGAAATATAAATAAACATGCAGACAACATCAATCAACATACATAAGTAACACAATAACAATTATATTAAAAAATTAACATCCATACCTATCCTAGCATGTAGGATATTAACCTAACTAATAAGATACATCAAATATTAAATTCAACCCATATATGACTCGGCATCTTGGTTTCCTTTCCAAAATCAAGAATATTAATCTAGCATCTCTCATCAACGAATCAAGTATGACTCAAGTGCTATCATAGTATTCCCAATTCGTATGGCAACCTATTAATGGAAACCATCGATAGCTATACCCACACCAATTTAAGAATCTCGAATAGCCATAGAACTTTGTTTAATCTATCTCATTCGGCGATAGCAAGCTGACATCACATTCACTATAAAATAAACGTGTAATCAACCCTTACTAACGATGCTAGGAACAAATGAGACCTCTTTCTTACGAAACCAACCATTATGGTCGAGTCTGTATTACCTCACCTTGAGTTATGGAGTCGTATCCAATAACAAACATAAGCGACGTTCACTGGAGGAATATCACTTCGAACTGGTACAATTTCGACTTGACACACAAAAATAGCTGCATTTCCTATACGTACCTAAAGGAAAGTCCATACTCGTGGAAGACCAAGAATTCCAACCGTTATCGGTAGCAAAGGTTGAGATATCTCTCGGTGAAAAGAAATCTCGGTGACGCAACATCACCAACGACTCTAACCTGCTTAATGTTAAATAGTGCCTCCTACTAACCAAAATGAACCCTATCTCCATTGACTATGAATCGTGAGTGAATCGTGAGTCGACTACTCCTCATGCGGTTTCGGTCATTAACAAAAGTAAGACAGTCTTTCATTTGGAAATAAACCGCACTTAAATTACCCATACAACCAAGTGAGTACTGCCGACCTCTCATTCTTGCTCGAAACAAGAGATCGACAAACCCATGGGTCAATCCAAATTCCAAAGTATTGAGACTCTAATAGGACTTATATCAACATCCTACTCGAGATGACGTGACCTTAGCACTCCACTTTTCTTGACCTAAAGTGAAACTCCAAAGACGGTGTTTACAATAGCTAAAACACCATCGACTTTTGACTTATACTTTCTTTTCGTCCATAGGAAAACGAAAATAAAATTGAATAGCGCGAGTGAAACTCTTCCAACTGATATCTCAGAGCATCATTCAAGAGATCCACAAAATATGCTGACTTGCTAGTTTGTCATAATGACACTACCAACTAATAAAAATTAAGGTATTGTGCAAATGATGTAATCGGCATACACCAACCAACTTCCTATAATCGGTAAAATCCCCTCCGGATTCCCAACCAAAAGAACATCCATAACCGAATTGATACAAAACTCGACTCAAACATGGTGGCGATCTAGTTATCTCATCGAATGTGTCCAGATCTCAGAAGCTACAAGCTCAAATGACGACTCGCAACTAGAGAACTATCTTAGCCCACTATCGTCCAATCATAAGCAACTCGCATACTAAAAATCTAAGTCTCATCCCACTATCACTAAATCGAAGACGACTCACTACTAAAGAGCCTGTCCTAACCCACTATCGTCACCAACAACTTCTTGCTACCACCCATGTCTCGTGTCCGTCTAGCAAGTGAACTAAACTCAAATATTAAGTCCGATTAAGTTCAACAATCAACAACAAGCAAACAATTTAGCAAACATGCGGCCATGACTTGATGAAATTCAATTTTAACTAACCATGTACACTACCAAGTGAAGAGCAGTTATGCCATGACATTCTCCCAATTTGAGACCCAAAATTAGTTGCTATGGATACCACAGTCACCCATAGTATTAAATTATAGCGACCAAACACAAGATGTTACACGCATATATAATCTAAGTCTTCCCTCAACACGGTGAGTCACAATCGAGAGAGATGAATCAATTGGTGAATCCTAATATTGTTCCATCAATGGAATCGTACAATCAAACTGAACAATGAAACCTTGACGCCAAACTAAAACACTTATGGAAACACCTTTAGTGGAAATATATATCGAGTGGCGACGTTGCTTCCTTTCTCTTTTGTCAAGGGATCACTTGACAAAATGAAAATGATGATTAGTACATGTCTTCATGATTAATCCCAACAAAACAGGGCAAACTTCTATACTGTGTACAAGCCCGAGGATCGTGAGCTTACTCGATCGACTCCTTCAACTATCATTCCCTTGAAATGAAATAATCACCCTCCTAGTTCATCTCACAACCCAGCCACATACTCCAAACACCAAAGTGAAAAAAAGAGGACAACCGTACTTCACTAACACATTGAATTTGGTTACACTCTCCAACATAACACATCGCCTTAATCGGCGAACTCTCTTCGACTTCTAGGAAGTCGATACAAAACCTCTTCGAAGTGAACTGGTCTTGAGTGAATCGATTTCCGAATCCCAAAACGATAATGTCTCTCAACCAATTCAGGCTCAACCTTGGAGTCTCTTAGGAGTAAACATGTGATTCATCTCACAGCTAACTCCAAGTCATCGAAGAAAATGAAATTTTATGATAGGATCGTATAAGTGTCTAAGATATAGCAAGTACTAATATTCTATAGTAGTAAGCAGAAACGATAAAATAAGAGATAAGCACACCGATATTTTATCCTGGTTCGGACCTCTCATCCTATGTCCAGTCCCGAAGCTCCCCTGCGGCATTTCAACTATCAACAAAACTGCCCTTGCTCCTCCTGGAGGAATAGGCTTACAGATGATAAGTATTCTTAACAATCTTGTGTTCTTTACAACACTGATTTTGACTGACTTGTACAAATTGCTCCTATAATCTCCTTGAGTTGATATGAGTGTTGAATAACTAGAGAGAATAGAAGTATTTCAATGCTTGACTAAAATCTTTAGAGAATATTTGAGAATAGAGAGCTTTTCAGAAAATACAGAATAGATCTAGAAAGAATAGGTGAATTGAAAACTTGAATCATTGATCTATTTATTATAAACAAAGAGTTTTCATGAAAGGTTCTGATCTTTGAATAAAACTCTTTATTTGAAATGAGATATCCTTTGAAAAAATCATTTTGAGAAAAAGTGTAAGAGTTGTGACTATTCAGAAATGAAGAGGTGTTATTTCAAAGAATATGTCGTATGCTAGGACAGACGTCTATCTTTCTTGGTCAGACGTCTGTCCCTGTATTCTAATGTAGTTCAGATACACAGACAGCCGTCTATCCTTAAGAAGACAAACGTCTGTGTGTGTAGGAAAAATATCCCGAGACTCTCTACAGACGACTGTCATATATATGACAGACGTCTGTGCTGATTCAGGAAGATTTTCCTGCTCTAGTACCAGAATTATGTGCATAATTATTCAATATATGTGCATATATGCTTTGTATAGTTTGTTGTCATCAAAACTGAGGATCTAACAAAAAACCCTTGCGAGAGCCCAGACAACTCTCGCACGACAACAGTCGGCTTCTTTCTAAGGAACGAATCGCCACTTAGACATGTAAGTGTCCACGAAGTGTGCCAATGTCGACTTGTTGTACTTGAGCACCACAATTCAATAGAGATTTTAGGACATCCCAGATAATGGTTCGTACTATTGCTGGAAATATAAATGGTAAATTGATGAAAGTAGTCCTCGATTATGCCCAATTCTCAACTCTAAAGATGGAGTAATTAGAAGTACATCTCGTTGACCAGATCATCTCTAATAAGTGGTCGGTATGATCATTCGCTAATAGAGAAAACTATTCCTATGGTACTCATATGCAAAACAACCTATACAATATATACTACTAATAAAATGTAGTTTTGAAAACCAAAATATATACAAATACATACTCTCTTATATATATTAACTCTCGAATTCAGTACAGCGTAGGTTAAAGAACACAATCCAAGCTCTGATACCAAATGTGACGACCCTCCATACACCATCGGTGCCCAGAACTAAAAATTTGCTCTTTACAAGCACATGATTAATGTAAAGCGTCATCAAGAGAAAGAAATAGTTGAAAAAAGAGAAAGAAAAGAAGACATTAGAAAAGAAGAGAACATAAACAAGATCACAAAACCTGTCGTGTATCTCACAGTGCATTAGATAAATATAATAATCTATCTTAGATATAAAACAGATGAGATAGTAATAACTATATAAACTATATAATCAGAATGTGCAGGCCCATACAGTTATACAGAACAATCATAGAGTTTACACAAGAGATACACAAACCCAATCAAATAGGATATCTCAAACAAAGATACATAACACTGTCAAGGATCCATAGTGTTACACAGCAGAATAAACAAATATAACATAAATACAAATATGTAAAGCGTTGCTACTAGCGAATCCACCTGTGCAGCTCTAGATAATACTCATACCTATCGTCTGGTTTGCTCATCAGCATCGTCGATGAGCAACCAAGGTAATAAGAGGAAATAAAACCTTGGGTCAGCAACAGTATGGTGTGAGCGATAAACAAATATGAAAGTACTACATAAGTCGCAATAGTATATAAGACATGCAGGATGTGAGAATCATACTTGTCCTGCCCCTACATCTACAAAGTTAGCACATAACAACCGATATATGCTATACTATAATAGACATCATATAAAAAAGGTGTGATAGATGGCTAAGTACTAATGATGATAAATAAATAAACATCGATAGCATCCATCACCCATCCTCGCATTCACTCACTCAATGTATTGAATATACGATATCGTTAGGTTTCCATGATACACGAATCCATGCTAGTAAGTCGGTTATGTCCTAGGCTGTACCCACTTGTATGCCCCAAGGTAAGGACCTACTTTGGTCCAGGTAAATGCCATAAGTCTCCCATCGTCAGAAACCAGAAGGACCCGTCTGCTCCAAATAGACATCACACCCACTACTTCCTCTTTACAAGTAACACTAAAACTGTGTGTATCGGTAATCCTTTTTGTACATGTTCTGTGTAGCAGAATCCATCACTAAACTGTCTATAAGACTCCTATCCAAAGTCATCACAATGTAGAAACTGACCCTAACGGTCATCATATGTCGTAGGATATCATTTTTTGACTTCCATCTCTCTCTCCGAAAGTCACCACAATAGGACTTAGCATCATCTTTTCTGCATCTCGAAGAAAAACCATTCGCAACAGCCTTGCTCTCCATCCTGGAATCATCATCGTCGATTGAAAAGTCACCATAGAAGCACCACATCATTATTGCGTACCAAAACCACTAATCGAAGAGCTACAATATCGAAATCACGATCGAACGAACCATCATGTCCTGCTCATGTAAATCGCGTCATCGTCCATGATAATTTGATTAAAGTGGCCAATAACATTAGTATTCGATATCGACCATAGTGATTGATAACGACTACCCAGATTGCCTATTTAACCAAATTAGTTAAATATGCATCCTAAGAAAACATTCGACATTTGTTGCGAAGTCCAGATCGCCAAGTCCGTCCTCCATCTTCATATCGGCCACCAAGCTCCAATGTCGCTCGTCTTGAAATCTCCATCAAGCTCCAAAGCTGCTCTGTGTCGAGTACATCCAAGCGCTTTGAAGCTTCCTCGAGAATTTATCTCATTCATTCGAGTCCATCAACTCTGTGCATTCAAGCAATAAACACCGACATGTGAATTTGATCGATAAGCACCCCCAAACTCTAACGAATGAGATTTCCTAATACTAGATCCCCTATGAATGCGTATTAATCTAAACTAAGCAACCAATTCGACCATGCAACCAAATGTAATACTAATTCCTTAACTAGCATACAAACATCCATACAAGTAATAATAAATCAAATAGTTCCTATCTATAACAATCAGATTGAAATAAGTTTCGAAATAACTTTTATCTAATAGTGTGGTCATAATAGCGCGTAATAGCATGTAAATAGGAGAATAGTGTGTAATAGTGTGCAATTGTATAAAAATGTGACAATTAGGTTAAATCTACTTACATCACTTTCTACTCTTTTTATTGGTTATTTACTAAGATCAACTATCCTAAATATTATGCTTTTTAATTAGAAATAAGTTTAAATCATTAAATTTATGCTATATGAACAACTATAGTTCAACGAGATACAACATCACTCCCTAAATTAAATCATCCCAAAAATGTTCCATGGCGTAGAGTTAGTCAATACGAGTCCAACGGAAGAAACGACGTCCGATTCTGACTGCATATGCAAATGATATGAATTTAACAAGTTATACAAACTGAAATCGACATAAATAAAATTACTAATACAATAATTACCACTTTACTGCTCAAAGCTTCTTCCCTAACCCACTGTAATTTGCGAAACATACACCGGCAAACCCAATATCCCACTATGCACCATTCCAGCATGATACGAAGCAAATGTTGACGAAATCGAGTGTCGTACGCGTCATTGAGCCACTCGATCGAAAGATGATCCACTAGCGACAAACTCCCTAACCCTGACACCTCCAAAAAGGATGCGTCCATGGCTCCTTCCCTCCTTCAATGCGGACACTTTTTGGTGTCGAGCTTCAATAATTTAGTAAAATGATGTCAATGCGCACCATGATTCCATATATGATCTTTTGTTGCACAATCGTCACTCCTATCATCGGCAATTGCAAACCCTAGGCGCGTTGTAAGGAGACTAAACTCCACGAAGTACCATCGCACCATCAAGAACTTATACGAGCTTGAAGAGGATTTGAATTCGAGTGCATCGGATCTAGTTTCGGATTTTTTTCGCTGAGCAAAGATAAAGAACTAAAAATTTAAAGATTAGAGGAGGAGGCGGCCATGAAAAAAAGAAGAAGAAGCTACATTCATTTGCACAGTATCCAACCAATGGAATTTGGGCTTTGGACAATTAGGGCATTTTATAATATATTTTATTCTTAAAAGCGACCAAAATCTCACAACCTCCAATCGACATATGCCGTTTACTTTCACCTATTGAAAAACGTCCTTTGAAAATAATGAGACTAGTCATGTGACCCAAATGGATTATATTTGAAAGTTAGCCTCTTAAAATTTGAACTACAATGTTAGTTTCTTATAGAAATTGACACAAATTTAAATTACGCACGGTCGAATGATACATCCGTTCGCTATGAAACTTGACGGCAAGCAATAACTCACTACGACGATTTCAGAAATACAATTTAATTGCAATCTAAAACTATGCTCCCAGAACAACTATTTACACGTATTGTAAAATCGATTTGACCAACAACTGGTCAGAACTCGAAATATAATGATCTAAGTGCTCATTTTCCATGTAATGAATAATCTGGACTCAATGGAACTGGTCCCAAGTCTTGATTCAATCGTTTATGTATAATCTCATTTTGGACCCGTCAATCGGCTAATTAACGATCAATATTTAAATATCCAATTGTTAAAATATGGATTGTTACAATTATTATGAAATGTTGCAAAGGACATATGCATTACTCAACGCTTCACTTCACTGCATTAGATTTCTCTTGATTATGAGGAATAGGTTAACATGTTTCACAATGATTATTTGCTGAGTTTAGTATTTTGTATGAGGCGCTCAAACATCGTTCCACAATGACCAATCAAAATGACTTGTAATTTTGACAATTTAAAAATAAGAATTTATATAGTATTAAATGGATTTTTAAATATATATATGGTTTAATTTAAAATTATAACCAATTTGATTTAAATATTGTATTGACAAAATATTCATCTTTGAAAATATTTGTCGATATCGGGACTTGTTGTGGTATTTAGCTAAGTGTTCGCGTTAGTAATATTAGTTAACAAATATAGTAATCAATTTAAAGATTTTGTTAAACTACTCAACCAAATTCATAATCTAATAAAACAAAACATTGCCAATGTGCTCCACCTTTTGAAGTGTCACTTTCCTCCTTCTCTTCCCTTCTTTTTCGACACCACATCCCTTATTTCCAAGGAAAAGGACCAATCCATTTAATTACCTTTTGTGTAATCTTCCCCTTCTTAAATCTTGCTTTTGTGTTGTCAAAATTTGGTATACCCTCTTCCTAAATAAAATAATCCTGTTCTTCCTCCTTACATTCATTTTCCTATTTCTTTTTATTTTCTCCAAGCTCCATTATTGGCCTCCTCCCCCTCAAAACTCATGGCCATGGCCTATTCCACCTCCCCCTCCACTTAAAACACCTCCAAACCACCTTAAATCTCCTCCTTTCCTAACTAGCCTACATCTACAACCGCTTCCCCTCTTCCATGCTTGTCGTGCCTTATCTCCCTTAGGTCTAACCCAAGAGCACCCCAAAACCCATCCTTTCCATTGTTAAACCACTTTATTCCCTACCCTTTATGCGATCCACTTACAAAAAGATCCAATCTTTCTACTAAAAATCTCACTTTTAGCTCCTAAAACCCATAAAGGTCCCTCCTTTCTTCATGAACTTCATATTAAAAATATATTTACATATTATACTTTGTTCATAGTGAGATCTAGGTGAAAACGGTGTCCATAAAGGCGATAGAAAAATTCATTGGTATTAAAAATCCTACCTTTGAAAGATTGGTGGAGTGGATAGCGATGGTGAGAACTCTTCACTCACATTTGGATTTCTATCTTTAGTTACTTATGTTTGCTAATGATGTTCATAAGTTGTTTATGTTGTTAACAGCTTGTTAATGATGCTTGTGGTGACTAATGATGGTTATGTCTGTTACTAATGTTATTTGAGTTGATTGGGATGTTAATGAGTGCTAAAGTTGTAAACACTTGGTTTAAAGTGTTAAAAATGTTACCTTTAAGTGTTAACAATGCAAACACTTAGTTTAAAGTGTTAAAGATGTTCCTTTTATGTGTTAACAAGGTAGACGCTTAATTTTAAGTGATAAAAAGGTAACCTTTATGTGTAAATGGTGTGAATCCTCGAGCAAATGACACCTCATGACGTTATTGGATGTTACATGGGTTATTGGGTGCTATGAAAAATAGTAATTGGGTTACTGGAGTTGTTATTGGGTTGTGGACTTTAAGTGTCAAAGCATATTAACAATTATGTTAAGTGATACCCATTTGATAACTAAGTGTTAATTTGATTAACACTTAAGTGAATGAAACATATGTATGGATATATAAATATAAATATAAATATTGATAAACTCTTTTTCGAAAAATACCAGAACGTTCTAGGAAGACAGAGAGGATAGTGTCTAGGCTTGGCTTTAGAAAATATAGTTTCCTGCTCTCCCTGGCTATCCTTAATTGATCATTCGGACGAGATGGTTAGTTCAAAATTTAAATTTAAATTGCAATTTAATTTAATAATTTAATAATAAGACATTAAATTAAAAATAAAAGTTTGAATTTTAAATCAAAATGATTTGGAAAGATAATTTAAGTAATTACGAATAGTCTTCATAAAGAAAGAAATTTTATTTGAACAAGTTTTCAAGTAATAAAGGCATGTATAAATTTTGAACTGAAAATGAATGATAACTTTAAGAAGTGAAGTTTGGTTTAGGTATCCAGAAAATGTTTAATAAGATTTTATTTTTCAAACTATCTTATTTATTTTTATAATGGACTTTAGGAAAATTTGGACTTCAAATAACAAGTTTTGAAAAATAATATTATTTTAATGATTTAAATAATATTATAATGATTAAATAATGAAATATTTGATTTTTGAGTAAAACATTAAAATATAATTTCCAAAATTAATTATATATGTATTATATAATTAATAAGCTATTTTATAACAAATTCAGTTAAATTTTTATTTTAAGTCGAAGTTTGGTCTGAATAGGACTAGTCGCACAGCGGTAGTTCGCGAATTTTGACAATTGTCTTCAAATTGACTTTCCGAGAGATCCGACTGTCAGATTTTCCCAAATTGAAAAATGCTGAGTTCAAAATGAAAAGGGTTTTCACTTCAAAAAAATTAGTAAGATCCAACGGTTTGGTTCTAAGATAAATCCAAATCGTATTTTCCTAAAAATCCTGATTTGGTAGTTTAGGGATCAAAACTGGATTCTGCCTATAATGATCAAAAAAATTATTAAAAATAAGGAAAGATTATGATACTTCATAAAAAAAATTAAAAGTGATTTGCGCTAAATATATTTAGTTTTGAATGATATAAAGCTATTTTGTGAAAACTAGCTATTTAGATAACAGTGTTGAAGCGTTTTGAAGTTAATAAGTACTTAACAAAGTTAAGTTTTTCCAATGTATGAATCTAATTGGATTTGAATGAAAATAATCCTCGTATATTTCGACATTGGGTTATGTAGTTATATGGATACTATTTGAGGAATTTAGAAGATAATTATATCATTATTCTTTATATGTTATTTGTTGATTTCAGAATTTGATGTTTAATAAAATTTGATATGATTTCTATTTAAAGCCTTATATTTGATATCAATTTTGAATTTTGGGTTTGTCGTGAACAATGTCTTGTATTCTTTTACCCAGCTGAAGACAGGATTGACTCCCAAAGTTAAGTAATAGCTGAATAATGATTTTGAAGATTTTAAAACTAAGTTTTAAATAACTCTTTAAATAAAGATTTGAATGAATGAAACAAAAAGGGTTTAATGAAAGTAATTAGAACTTACCAAAATGAATGTAGATATGGATTACGGGCAAGGAGATAGTTACATTCCATCGTAGGTAGAAATTGCCCTAGACCGATAGAGTGGGAATGGTGTCTTCCTCTGTGTTCCATTTAGTGGATGGGAATGGGATTTTGATTTAAGTAATAACTTTTGTGTTAAGGTTTAATTGAAATCAAAGAATAATCCAAAATATAATGAAACTTATGATATCCCAATATACTGTCCACACATTTTAAAGATATGCTAGTTATTCAGAAAGACCGGGTTTCAACCCATTTTGAATAACTATACGACGTCAAAAGAGCAACGAAGAATGGTGATGACTATGACTGAAGACCGAAGATCTTCACATCGAATGTATTGCTCGTTGATGCCTCAGGTAGGCGACTACCTATTGTGAGGTTATATTGTGACAGCATCTGATCGTACTTGAAGTGATCCAGATTGAAAGGATTCACACGCCTAGCTAGGGCTGTGGAATAGAGCGCCTTCGGTTTCATTCAGTCCTGGAACAAACTTGTAAATGGATGTATGTCTGACATTGTAAGTTATGATATAAAAAATTGATGTTTATTGATGATATATCTGTCCAGTGGTGGAGAATTTATTCTCTTAGCTTAACACCCTCCTCTAAGACATATGGTACTCAGAGGGTTATATATTAATAGACACCAATTAATTGTTGTGAATTGACAATGTGACATGCCAAGTGATGAGCTATTGATGATCGAAGCATGGCTTATTGAAGCGTAGCTTCATGTAATGAGTCCTCGCAAGCCTTACATTCTGAAAATGGCCAAAAACAGAAAGAGATGCAGCAAGGTTATAGGGTTCGCGACCCTTAGGGGATGGCCATTTTCTTCTTGAATTTTTAAGCAACACCGTGGTATGGAGCCCAAGTATTTGCTATGTGGATATTATGAGGTAGTGCTATGGTATGGAGCCCTGGCATTCTACTGATGTGGTTTTGTTGGAAATTCGAGCGTCTAAAGAAAAAGTCGGTAATGACCGAGAAATGGCATACTCGTGCGGCATGGCTTGGATAGCACCGACGACCTTGTGTTGACAGAGAAAGGTTTACTTTTCGGGGCGTTTTCTAGAGGCGTACCCATTCGGTAAGGAAGTTCCTTATCCTTGGTCACTAGTTAGAAATCCCACTTTGAAAACGGTTTAGGTCGATATACCATTCTGAACCCGGCTGATCTACTACGTGCTCGTACGGTTTTCTATTGTAGATCCTGCGTAAAACGCGTAGGAGGTCAGTATAATATTATGGTACCTACGTTGGCTAAGATTGATACATTTATTTGCAAAAGTGAATTTTACACAATGCACTAATAATAATATAAGGAAATTTTCACGTATCAAACATATTTTGGTTACCATAAGGGAAGCCTCACCCAAGTGTGCATTTGCATTGTGTGTGTGGCACGAGATCTTATGGTAGCTTCATTTTCTAAAGAACATTGTGAGTTTTAATGCAGTAGTATTCATATGGGGAAAACCGGTTCCGTGTTATGTGGTGTGGTCCTATGATTTACCTTACTTTAAATTGAAAGTAACTATTTTAAGTGCTCACACTAGTCCTATGACTGACTCGGAGTTTATTGTTTCCCACCTAAACTCAAGGTGCCTATATTTTCCACACAGGCATCCTTGCAGTTTTGGTTTTACAGATTTAGCCTTGGATTTATTTTTAGAGCAGGATACTGGATTATGGATGGAGTTGTACTCTGGATCATTTCTTAGTCTTCCATTGAGAGTTTATATTTGATATCGGTTGTATTCTAATATATTCTTGTATTCTAATGTAATATTGGGATGATATCAATGAAAAAGTTCTTTTGTTCTGTGCTAATGTTTAAGTACCCTGATAATTCACATTTGAGAACGGTTTAAGTCGGTTTGACTTCCGAGTTGAACCAAACCCAAAAGCGGACTATTATATTTTGGCATCAAAGCTTTGTTTACAAAGCTTTGGGGTACAACTCATTAGACCAGAAGGAAATAACTCATCAGAGCTCGGATCAGTAATATCCTAGAAGTAAAAACACATTAGAGATATGGTTAGTAATGCTCTAGATTGAGTTAAGAGTATTATGTATACGAGAGAGCATATTCACAATAAGAAATTGATTTTTAAACTAATTTTTAAAGACTATATTTTGAATATACAAAGATTATTTGTAGAATTTGGATTAGCAATTGAAATTATCGACGATTTTGGATAGTCGATAAATTCTGAAATGTACTTAAGTTGAAGATGAAATATTTGGATAGGGCAAAGAAGGAAAAAAAAACCGTATGAATGACGGCTTGATTTTATGTGGATCATACCCTCAAATAAATTTTATTCAAGTGCAGAACTTAGAGGTGTATTTACACCGATCTAGGTAAAGATTTATCACCCGATGTTTGAAGAGGAACCTGGATGAGGGTTTGTGGTTAGTTGCATGAGTTTTCTATCATAGTTGTAAGCGATGCTAGGAAAGCTAGAGTTTGTTGTTCAAAGAAGCCTGATCAGTGTCCGTACTAAGATCGTGGGATCAATACTAGTTCAGAAATAAGTTATCTATTTGAATGAGAATCGAAACAGATATTCCCCATCGATGATATATGTGCACTTATGGAGTTAAGTTTGGGAATTAAATAGGAAAAACAACAAATCAATTATTCTAACTAATTAACAAAGCCTTTGTTGGTTAAGTAAATGACCTTCAGTTTCGTCTTCTATTTCGAGGACAAAACCCTTTTAAGTAGGGGAGATTGTAACGACCTGTAATTTTGACAATTTAAGACTAAGAATTTAAATAGGATTAAATGGATTTTTAAATATATATATGTATGGTTTTAATTTAAAAATATAACATTTGAATTTGATTTAAATATCGAATTGACAAAATATTCAGCTTTGAAAATATTTTTCTGTATTGGAATTTGTTGTGGTATTTAGCTAAGTGTTCAAGTTAGCAATATTAGCAAATAAATTTAGTAATTAAGCTAAAGATTTAGTTTAACTACTCAAACAAATTCCAAAGCTAATAAAACAAAACATAGCCATTTGTTCCACCTTTTGAAGTGTCACTTTCTTCTTCCCTTCCCTTCTTTTTTGACACATTATTCCCTTATTTCCAAGGAAAAGGACCAAGACATGTGATTACCTTTTGTGTTGTCTTCCCCTCCTTAAATCTTACTTTTTGGTTGTCAAATTTCGGTGCACTCTCTTCCTAAATAAAAAAAGCCCTCATCTTCCTCCTTTCATTTATTTTCCTACTTCACTTTATTTTCTCCAAGCTCCATTAGTGGCCTCCCCTCCCCGTAAAAACTCACAGCCAGAGCCTATTCCCTTTCCTCCTCCACTTAAAACACCTCAGAGCCACCTTAAATCTCCTCCTTTCCTCCCTACTAGCCTACATCTACAACCTCTTTCCCTTCTCCATACTTTGTCATGCCTTATCTACCTTAGGTCGAACCCAAGACCACCCCAAAACACATCCTTTCCACCGTTAAACCACTTTACTCCTGTACCTCTACGCTTATCTAAACTCCACTTACAAAAAGATCCAACCTTTCTACTAAAAATCTCAATTTTAGCTCCTAAAACCCATAAAGGTCCCTCCTTTATTCATGAACTTCATATTAAAAATATATTTACATATTATACTTAGTTAGTAGTGAGATCCTGGTGAAAACGGTGTCCGTAAAGGTGATAGCAAAATTCGTTGGTGTTAAAAATCCTACCTTTGAAAGATTGGTGGAGTGGATAGAGATGGTGAGAACTCTTCACTCACAATTGGAATTCTCGCTTAAATTAGTTACTTATGTTGCTATGATGTTCATAAGTTGTTTACGATGTTAATAGCTTGTTAATGATGCTTGTGGTGACTAATGATGGTTATATTAATGTGATATGAGTTGGTTGGGATATTAATGAGTGCTAAAGTTGTAATCACTTAGTTTAAAGTGTTAAAATTGTTGCCTTTAGGTGTTAACAATGTTAACACTTAGTTTAAAGTGTTAAAGATTATGCTTTTATGTGTTAACAAGGTAGACACTTAATTTTAAGTGATAAAAAGTCACCTTTATGTGTAAATGGTGTGAATCCTTGAGTAAATGATACCCTATTTTGTTATTTGATGTTGTGATGAATAATAATTAGGTTATTGGAGTTGTTATTGGGTTGTGCACTTTAAGTGTTAAGTGTTAATTAAGTGATACCCACTTGATAACTAAGTGTTAATTTTATTAACACTTAAGTGAATGACACATATGTATGGATATATATATATATATAAACTCTTTTTCGAAAAATACCGGGACTTTCTAGGTAGACAAGAGGGTAGTGTCTAGGCTTGGGTTTGAAAAATATAGTTTCCTGCTCTCCCTGGTTATCCCTAACTAATCCGACGGACTGTATGGTTAATTCAAAATTTAAATTGGAATTTAATTTAATATTTTATTAAAAAAATTAAATGAAAAATAAAAGTTTGAATTCTATATCCAAAATTATATGGAAAGATAGTTTAAATAAATAGGAACAATTTTCGTAAAGAATTTTGTATTTATTTGAAAAAGTTTTCAAGTAATAAAAATATGTTTCAAATTTTGAATTGAAAATGAATAGTGACTTCAAAAGGTGAAGTTTGGTTTAGGTATCCAGAAATGTTTTAATAAGATTTTATTTTCCAAACTATATTATTTATTTTTATAATGGACTTTAGGAAAATTTGGACTATAAATAATAAATTTTGAAAAAATAATATTATTTTAATGATTTAAATAATATTATAATGATTAAATAATGGAATATTTGATTTTTGAGTAAAAATATTAAAATATAGTTTCCAAAATTAATTATATATGTTTCATATAATTAATAAGCTATTTTATAAGAAATTCGACTAAATTTTTATTTTATATCGAAGTTTGGTCTGTATAGGACTAGTCGCGCAATGACAGTTCGCAAATTTCGACCATTTACTTCAAATTGACTTTTCGGGAGATCCGACCATCAGATTTTCCCAAAATGAAAAACATTGAGTTAAAAATGAAAAGAGTTGTCAAATGGAAAAAAGGTAGTAAGATCCAACGTTTAGGTTTTAAGATAAATCCAAATCGGATTTTCCTAAAAATCATGATTTGTTAGTTTAGAGGTCAAAACAGGATTCTGCCTATAATGATCAAATAAAAATGATTAAAAATAGGGAAAAATTATGATAAATCATAATAAATGATTTAAAAATATTTAGTTTTGAATAATATAAAGCTATTTTGTGAAAACTAGCTATTTTGATAACAATATTAAAACTTTTGAAGTTAATAAGTACTTAACCAAGTTAAGTTTTTCCAATGTATGAATTTAATTGGATTTGAATGGAAATAATCCTTGGATATTTCGACATTGGATTCCGTAGTTATACAGATATTGTTTGAGGAATTTGGAAGATATTTATATCGTTATTCCTTATATGTTATTTGTTGATTTTAGAATTTGATGTTAAATACAAGTCGATTTGATTTCTATTTAAAGCCTTATATTTAATATCAATTTTGAATTTTGGGTTTGGCATGAACGATGTCTTGAACAACATTTATACTTTGACCCAGCTAAAGACAGGATTGGCTGCCAAAGATAACTAATCATTGAATAATGATTTTGAATATTTTAAAACTAAGTTAGAGTTTTAAATAAATCTTTAAATAAAGATTTGAATAAATCAAATGAAAAGGGTTTAATGATGGTAATTATAACTTACCAAAATGAATGTAGATATGGATTAGGCATAAGGAGCTAGTCACATTCTATCGTCGGTAGAAATTACCCTAGACCGAATGAGTGAGAATGGTGTCTTCCTCTGTGTTCCATTTAGTGGATGGAGATGAGATTTTGATTTAGGTAATAACCTTTGTGTTAAGATTTAATTGAAATCAAAAAATAATCCAAAATAGAATGAAACTTATGATATCCATCTATATTCTCCACACATTTTAAAGGTATACTAGTTATCCGGAAAGACCGGGTTTCAAACCATTAATAACTATACAACGTGATAAGAGCAACGAAGATTGATGATGACTATGATTGAAGACCATAGATCTTCACATCGAATGGATTTCTCGTTGATGCCTCAGATAGGCGGCCACCTATTGTGAGGTTATGTTGGGACACAACAGCGATCTAATCGTACTTTAAGTGACTCAGATTGCAAGGGCTCTCACACCCAGGCAGAGTCGTGGAATAGAGTGCCTTTGGTTTTGTTCAGTCCTAGAACGAACCGGTATATTGATGTATGTCTGACATTGTAAGTTACAACATAATAAATTGATGTCTATTGATGATATATCAGTTCAGTGGTGGAGAATTGATTCTCTTAGCTTAACATCCTTCTCTCAAACATATGTACTCAGAGGGTTACATATTAATAGACACCGGTCATATGTTGTGAATTGACAATTTGTAGCGCAGCTTTGTGTAATGAGACTTCCCAAGCCTTACATCTCGGAAATAGCCAAAAATAGGAAAAGATGCAGCAAGGTTATAGGGTTCACAACCCTTAGGGGATGACCATTTTCTTCTAGTTTTTTTAAGAAACACTATGCTATGGAGCCCAGGTGTTTTCTATGTGGCTATTATGAGGTAGTGCTATGGTATGGAGCTCTGGCATTCTATTGATGTGGTTTTGTTGGAAATTCAGGCGCCTATAGAAAAAGGTCGGTAGCGATCGGGAAATGGAATACTCAAGCGCCATGGCTTGGAAAGCACTGATGACCTTGTGTTGGCAAAAAAGGGTTTACTTATAGGGGAATTTTCTAAGGCATACCCATTCGATAAGGAAGTTTAGCCTTGGTCATTTATTAGAAACCCCACTTTGAAACGGTATAGGTCAGTATATGAATCTGAACCCGGTTAATCCGCTACGTTCCCATGTGGTTTTCTATTATAGATCCTGCGTAAAACGCGTAGGAGGTCAATATTATGGTACCTATGCTGGCTAATATTGATACATTTATTTGCGAAAGTGATTTTTACACTATGCACTAATAGTAATATAAGAGGATTTTGATGTATCAAGCATATTTTGGTTATCATAAGGGAAACCTCGCCCAAGTGTGCATTTGCATTGTGTGTGTAGTGCGAGATCATATGGTAGCTTTATCTTGTAAAGAGCATTGCGAGTTTTAATGCTTAGGTATTCATATGGGGAAAACCAGTTCTATGTTATGTGGGGTGGTCCTATGGTTTACCTTACTTTAAAATGAAAGTAACTGTTTTAAGTGCTCACACCATTTTCAAGACTGACTCGGAGTTTATTGTTTCTTATTTGAACTCTGGGTGCTCATATTTTCAAGCTTGGTAGGTTCGGTTTTGCAGATTTAGCATTGGATTTATTTTTAGAGCAGAATTCTGGATTATGGCTGCTGGAGCTATACTCTGGATCATTTCTTAGTCTTCCGCTGAGAGTTTTATATTTCAGTTGTGCATGTATTTTCAGTATACTCTGATATCGGTTGTACTCTAATAGATTCTTGTACTCTAATGTAATATTGGGATGATATCAATGAAAAAGTTCTTTTGTTTTGTGCTAATGTGTAAGTACCCCGAAAATTCACCTTTGAGAACGGTTTGATTCGATTTAATTACCGGGTTGAACCGGACCCTAAAGCGGACTGTTACACCAAAAGTCAAGCTTTTAAATACATCATTTGACTAAAAATCGACCATTTGAATACATCAAATAAAATGCTTAGTAGATTTATTTGTGACTCCTTCTACTCAACACACTTGAAAAAGCATAATGAACAAACCAAAAATCCCAAAGTTTATCAACTTCTCAGGTAAATTCCTCAAGCTCCTGAACTAATTCTAAAAATTAATCCATCTCTGGATACTCTTGATGGCGATGCCATACTGGATGATGTTGCTGATTCCTTTCCTTCAAGAATTGATTAAATGTTGTTACGTAATATTTGTACAAAGCTTGGGATCTCGTTTGATGATGTATTGTTTCGCTCTTGTCATCAAGGAGCATATCACCTTTAGAAGAGATATACCATATTTAATAGTTATATGTGCTTAGAGATTTGGAATCTGCCATCCAATCCTTTCAACTATCTGATGTTACATTGCATGAGGCTGTCTCCAACTCAACCACATCTGAACAAGTATTCCTTTCTTCTACGATTTACATTATCTTTGCCCCATACCAATATTGCGAGCCAAGCATAAAAGAGATCTGATACGTGCGTGCGCACACGCGCACACACACAGACAAACACACACACAGATATATATATATATATATATCCTCAAGCACTAGAAGGAAAATCTTTCCTTCACATTACAAGAACCAGCCAGAAACTGCACAGTTATTATCAGAGTGAGGAATATGCTCAGCTATTTTAAGAAAGAATGGTTCCTTATCCACTGTCCTCCTAGTTTTACACGGCGATGGCTATGTAGATGTAAATCTTGCATCTTCACTCTCAGATAAGTCTGAGTTCCAATCTTTCTTGTTTAACATATTCTCTTAAACTATGTAGATTTTCCATTTAATCCTAACGGTGATGCTCTCTCAGATGTTATTAATACATGGACATCCTGGAAGAAGACAAGGAGGTTGTAACTCTCATTACTAACGCTAACCTTATGGCCCACCACTTGATCAAAGTGAGTTGTACCACTATTTAGGCCTTAGAAGATGATGATGAAGAGGAAGAGTAATGTAAAGGTACTAACTCTTTAAGAGAATGCCATGTTGATCCTAACATACCCTAATCCTAAGTTCTAGAAATGAGGAAAACTTTTAAAGATTGTGATGTATTCGAGGATGGTGATGAGGATAGCCATAAAGGTAATAGGATTGATTATGAGCCCGTGGACGGCAATTCAAAAACGACCAACAATTTTAGACAAAAGGCTTTTCGTAAGGAAAACTTCTACACAACTCCCATCAGCTACAATAATGGAGAAGACTCTTTCCTTTCCATCTGATGATCCACTCGTAGGCCTTTAGCCAGTCCTAACTAAGATATGGACATAAGATTTTGGCACTATGTGTCTTGATGGTCATGATTCTCACCTTCGAATTAATGATGACGTTCTAAATTCCACAATAGTAGAGACTATTCCTCTCGGCAAGGCACCGACACACGATCCAGTGAGGGAGGCTGTAATGGCCCATAAATCTATACCCTTTGAGTTGACTAAGTACACCACACGCCCAACCCAAATTGTACATAAATACGAATCATTATGGGTAAAGAAGGAAAAATAGAATAAGAACAGAAATAACAACATAGAATCTTATATCGAAGCGGAATAAAATATAATATATATAACAGCTTTTAAATACATAATTATGTACCATATATACATACCATCATTAGAGTACAACACAACACATCACAATGGAAATAAACACTAGATATCTAACGTTGAAGCCTCCTGCTCCAAGCTCCTCCAAGGGTATTTGTAAATATTGAACTACTTGACTGCCCATACAAATTTGGGTACCCAAGAGTTAAGGGTAAAACAAAACAAATAAACTCTCACTACAACAAAAAACACTTTTTGCAACAGGCAAAATCTGTTGTAATAGGCCTATTGCAACAGGCAAGCATTCGTCTATATAGCTGGAGTTGTAATAGGTCAGTCCCTTTTTGCAACGGTTATTTCCTGTTGCGGTAAACTTTTTTGCAACATGCTTTTGCTATTGCAACAGGTCTTTTTGCAACAGTATATGCCCGTTGCAATAGATTCATAAATCTGTAAAAAAAATATTACAGCTTATAGATATTACATATTAAATGTATTTGTTTTGGTAATAGTGTATATCACAGAATGAATTAAACAAATAAAAAAATTTATTTTAACAAAGTTTTAAAAGTACAAACAATTACAACAAAATTTTCTATAATTTTCATACACCATTCATGTATAACAATTTCTTCTCTCACACAACACATTTTTTTCGAATAGAGGATTTTCTAATCATATTTCTACTCTATCATACATATACTATAACAAGAGAATAAATATCATCTGTTCACTAGAAAAAATATGCAGTTCATGCTCAAAGTTTATTGTCGACCATTAACATGCATATGTCTATCAAAGAATATGTATGTCATTCCAGAGAACTCTACATCAAATAAAAACCTAAAACTAACAACACCTTCTGTGCTTCCTTGCAACCCATTGATGTGCAATACTGCAAAATCCAACTATTTTAACTAACTTGTTTCAACAAATCTACGATGCTTTCTTAACAAAAAAGAAAATAAATTACCTGGAGGAAACCAAAATCAATTGCAGTTAACTTGTCCTTCATCTTGAACAGAAGAATGCTGCTGCTAACCAAAACGATCATCATTTTCATAAAGAATGCGTACTTCGCAGAAGCAATGGCAAACGTCCAAGTGATGCTTCAGAATATGAGCGCACCTTGAAAACAAATTAATCATACACCATCACGTTAATTCCAATTTAGCTAGACATAAATGGATATGCAAGAATTATTGAAAATAAAGTTTGATTTTTTTCCTTCCCAGAAGAACCCAATCAACAATATTATTCAAACGCATAGGAAAATGTATGTGGCCAACGTGACCTTAAAAAAAAGATCAATTTATTCTACTCACTAACTGTTATGCTAATTTTCCCATGTAATGCGTTGATAGTACCCTCATTTTCTTAACTTCTATGTGCATAGGAATTATCTTTATTTTAACTAAAAATACTTACCTCAATGCTTGAATCGCGCAACTCAGAGGCACTCATTCCATTCCAACACACATGTTTGGGCAATGACATGGAACAATACCATGTAAAACTAACATAACAGCTCCAACATACACAGTGTCCATCTACATCTACAAGGTGTGCCAATCCACGCAAATACAAAGAAGCACTAGTACAATATAACCTCTCCGGTTACCCCCAAGAAAAACAAGCACTACCAACTCAAAACAACAGCCGCAACCAAACTGACTCATACAAGACAACAAATCACCATTTAACAAGTCAAAACCCAAGAGCATACAACCAATCGATCAGCCAGAAACTGACCAACAAAATCGTACTACAATTGCAAAACTGGAATAACCAAACAAAAATAACACAGAGCTTAACACTCACCAAGAAGGAGAACTGGAATGTTGCCTCACCGAAAACAAAAGGTTAACCGCCTACGTAGTTGTGGGTTCAGCGAGAAGGAAAACTCGGTACAGTTGAGTATTACCCTTTGAGCAGCAATACCAAAAGTGTAGGAGCAGATACGTCGGAAAGAAAATCTAGAATCCACGCCTATGAATTGTACACAATTAGGTACATCACGCTAAAGGCGATTCTATCCCACCTTCGACATGTCGAACAAATAGAAAGTTTAGCACTTGAACTTGACGAACAGAAAGGCACAAGTAGCCAAAAAAAAACCGTTAGCAAAAACACTCTAAACTGACTGCAAACAATGGAATACAGGATAAAATTCTCACCATAACGAAGACTATAACTCAGCGCAGTAACCCTGAAAACCATGTATTACATTGTAGCAAAAATCCAGAGAAAGTAGAGCTATAGGATAAGCCGCGAAACCAGGTTGTGAATTTAATCGACAAGGACACGGCTAGAAGAAGTAGATGATACAATGAAGGAGGTGAGGGTAGGGTTTAAAAGAGGTGTTATCGTGTGTTGTCGAGAAAAATGAGAAGCAGATCTGAAATTGGGGGGGGGGGGGGTAACAACGAGGAGGGACATACACCTTCGTTAAATACTAGGGAAAAACTTGGAGGAAAAAGAGCGGAAATCGCTTTCCCTAGTCCCCGTTAAGCATAACGAAGTGTGATTCTCTACCATGGAGAGGAAGAATTCTTGTGAGATGAGAATGATGTGAACATGTGAATTGGTGGAATTAGCGTGAACTGAAATGCTGCAGCAGGAAGAATGGGCGGCAATCTGAAAATTTGGGAATGAAATAAGCCCAAATGATTGGCGCCTAAGTGGATTAATTCGTGAATTGTAATTTTTGTATTCTTCTTATACGGTAGATTCAGGCCGGTAGGAAAAAAAGGGAGTTGGAGACGGGAAAATTGAAAATTATCAGTAAATTATGGGGATACAAGGCGTAGACTAGTGCCTTCACCGCTTGTTTCAAAAAAAAATAGTGCAAACTTTTTTCCTTTGAAGTTTATTTTTTTTTTGAATATTTCTATGTTTACTTAAAAAAAAATTAAAATAATAAAAAATGAATATAATTGATAATCAGAATCATTGAATATTAAAACGAAATAATAAATGTTACCTCTTGAATTTTGATTAGTTATTAAATTTTGCCCTAAACATTGATAATTATTATTTAATAGGAATTATTAAATAACAATTAAATTTTATTATCTAATAATAATTATATAGAATTGTAATTTTAATTATTATTTAACTACTAATAGTTGATTATTTAGTAATTATTATGAATGTTTTATAAATTATTTAATATTATGAATGTTTTATTAATTATTTAATAATTGTTGTTAATTAGATTTATTAACTATTAAATATGATTAATAACTGCTAAATATAATTTACACTCTATTAATAACTAACCATGATAAATTATTAGAGTATTAATTTATTTTAATTGATTATTATTACTTACCATTTTTATGTTATAATTAAACATTACTTATTACTTCGTACTATTGTATTTAATAGTAATTATGTTCACCAAAAGTGGGTGGAAAATAATTTTAAAAGTATGTTTTTCGCAATTGGCATTACCAGTTATAAAAAAATACAATTAATCACTTACCGTTTATTTATTTATTATGAATATTTTAATTATTTAATTAATTATTAATTATTTAATTATTTATTATTCATTTAATATTTAAACGTATTCATATTTCAAATTAATTATTATCCATTAGTTTTTTATTATAAATTTATTATTATTTAATAATTTTTATTTATTTTATTATTTTTAAATGTTAATCATTATTATTTGTTAATTATTAATTATTATTTAATTATTAGTTATAAATATCACTTTATAATACTAAAATTTTATTATCAATTAATAATTTTTAAACATTAATCTTAATTAATATATAACTACTAGTAGTTAATCATTTAATAGTAATTATTTAAATTTAATTATTAAAAGTTAATCATTAAAAGTTTAAATTTATTTTTAGTATGTTTTCGCAGCTGGCTTTACCGGTTGTAAAAAAATACAATTATTGTAAGTGGCGAAAACAGTTGCTAAAGATATTTATTCGCAACTGGCTAGAAAGCGCAGTTGCAAATAATATGTTTGTTGCAACTGTTACGGAAGCACAGTTGCAAAAAGTATGTTTTTGCAATAGGAAGGGAAGGGAAGTTGCTAAAAATATGCTTTTCGCAACAGAAAAAGAAGTCATGTTGCTAAATTTTATCTATTGCAACTGCTATAATAGGTTTATTGCTAAATATCATTTACTGCAACTGTCATTTATTGCCTATTGCAAATAGTTGGTTGCAATACGGTATTTTTCTTGTAGTGTCGGCCAGTTGTGGGTCTGGTCTGAGTAAACTCCAACCACTTGATTTACTTTGAGAATCCTTTTTAAAGAAAAGATAATCTTAAGACAATTCCAAACATTAACATGGATGGCTTTTACTTTACGATAACCCAAAACATTCTTTGTATCAAAACTATTATGATATTATAATAATGTCTAAATCAATCTGGCGGAATGCTTGCATCTCACGCTCCATATACATAGTATATAATCAAAACCATGGGTGCTTATTGTTGAATGAATTTCCAACTATGACATGGTATGGAACCACCTCCCAATATTATATCTCTAGAGAGGAATACACTGGGTCCAACAAGAACATCTTGAAACCCAACTACACACGACTGACCATTCATTCCACTTAAGTGTACCGAATGTATTATCATCAATGGTTGTGATCGACAACTGTTTACGAAAGAAAATAGCAGTGACAGAAGAAGAAACAAGTGAATTTTCTGTAGATCATGTGATAATACACCCTAATGGGTGCGACCCACGTAGTCATGCTGCCAGCCCGATTTTTGTCAACTTTCCAGTTGATGAGGTCTGAGGCTACTATTACCTTTTTGACAACACCTTCAAACTTTGAATGCCACATCTGCAAAAATATAATCTGGATGTTATGCTAAAAGAAGTTGCTTTCTCCGCCACCAGACTAGGTATATTTGCAAAAAACCAACGTACGTAATAATTGGAGATACACTATCACATATTCGTCAATACAAGTTCATTCTGGGTCTGAATGAAATCAAAGGCACTATCTCTATTAATCCATCTTAGGAAATTTCTACCTACGATTAACAGAAAAATCCCTTGTACTTTGCTTCGTCTTCGACTATCTTCAAAATAATTTGATTCGCAATGCTTATGCCTATACGGAGTGGTTTCAGATAATAAATCCAACCGAATATTGGCAACGATAACATTTAATTTGCCATAATTTCGATATTCGGCTATTTAACTATCGAAGGAACAAACATTCATCTAAACATATTATATTTCAAACCCGCTTGGATTCTCACTATATTGGAAAACATTTCCATATTTCATAGGATACTTTATTTTTCTATATTTAGAAAATATTATATTCCAAACCCATTTATAAAATATTGGTTTCGAACCAATAGAAATTCATTTCATTACTTCTCTTTAAATTTTATTAACCAATTTGGTTTTTAATTTCATATGCAATGGATAATTCGATTTTTTTTTTCAATTATCAAATTTTCTAAAAAAAAATCTAACTCTTTAAAATTTCAATTTTTTTGCCAACGTCTCTTTTGCGTGGCTCAATCGGTACAATTACAAATCGCCTCTCTAGGCCCTTTCCATTTAAAATTAAAATTAAAAAGCCAAGCAGCTTGCCCAATAGGCTCATAAAATCTCATACTAAATTAAATATGTACCTTTTTCGAGCATTCAAATTATTTTCTTCATTCACTTAATTCCAAACCTGTTGCACGTAGATTCAACTATTCCTAATTTATTCTGAATCAATTCAACACTTTTAAATTTAATCACTTTCCAATCGCTAATTAATTTTCTAATTATCTCCTTTGATTAATCCACTTTTTAGTTTGAACATATCACGTTTAAATATATTTTAATTCACTTATAAACCAGTCGAATTTCATTTTTAACTCAAGTTTCATATTCGATTTCAAATTTAAATCCATGAATTCAATTTACTTAACCAAAGTTAAGTTAGATCCAAAACTCCATTAACTAATTACTTAACTTTATTCAATAATTAAGAATTTGGTTTTTGTTTCAAAAATCAATTCACTAACTCCACTTGAGTTCATATTTATTTTTTAACTCAACTCTGGATTTTTATATGAACGGAAATTCAAATTTCATTCGTTTAAAAATCCGTTTATTTTATTCAATAAATCGTTATGGTTTATAAATGCTTGTCCTTGCTACAACTCCAAATCCACACTTCATTTTGCAATTTTCCTAACCCATTGTCTCCAAGATCGAGCAATTTTTTTCTTCTGAAGGTTTCTTCGATTTGCAAAATAATAAAGGAGGGGTGTTGTTTTATACACGAAGATTGAAACAATTTTTACAGCTCAAAGAAAAAAAATCGATCTGCGCGATTTAATTTCTTGGATGGCTTGTCTGTACTTCGGTTGGCTGAAATGATCTTGCTTTATTTGATTTGATTTAAGGTTAATTTAAAAACCAAAATATCTTACGGTTCCGAACTCCTTTCAAGGTGTAGCGACCGATGTTTCTAGGGTTATACCGTTATTTTGAACGCAATGGAACAAGTTACACAGCTTAAATCGATCGTATGGTGGAGATATAAATGTTTATGCGATGTTTTATTTCAATTTAATTATTTCTATGTGTTTTATCATCGTACGATCAAACGATAAGTCCAACCGCTACAAAATTTGAAATCCGATAATAATACACTATTAGGCGCCCGATAAAACTGGTTTTGTCGAATTTTGAGACTATTTGAAAAATTGCTATTTTCAGGTATCAAATTAAATCGAGAAAATATAATTTAAATTCAAAATAATCAACACCTTGAAAATAAATTATTATTATTATCGTTTATAGTCAAATAGAATTTATGTTGATCGTTAGAATCATTTTGATTCAATTTTAACTTCGAATTTAGTTATTTTTCTTTTTCATATTACGTTAATTCAATATATTTGAAATTAAATCGTATTTCATTTATTTAATCGATAATCACGATATGAAAATTCATTTATATCATCAACTCAACATTTAAAACAAGATTAAATGTTCAAAATTAAATGACAAAAAATCCGGGTTGTTACAGGGGCAGAGTGGGGAAACTTGGACACCCACAAACACACAAATGTACTATACTACAAATATTCCAATCTTCATCTTGACGAGGCTAGCATTGTACTTTTTATTTGTAGGTTGCATGGATCATTCTAGCGCTTATGATCACTAGAAATAGACACCATGTGGTCAAATGACACGATCCTAGTCATATACTCATAAAACTTCTGAAGATTCAAGCTTTTACCGTTGATCAGGCCAGGAGAGGGACAAAGACGATAATATCTTTCAATTTCGTGACTCATCCTTAAAGCATAAGATAAAATCTAGCACTCCTCCAGAGAAGGTAGCTAAGAACCTCACAAATTCACAGCAGACCCTTTTATGTTACATGAACTTTTGTTATTAGAGTATTCTCTTATGATCTAAATATTGTAGACTATAATACCTTTAACATGAACTTCTCGTATGAGCCTCGTTGGAAACCATTATCGGTTTATCTTACAATGCATGAATTCCATGTGCAAAAATATTATGCCTCTACAAAGCATATTGACTTGCCTTTTAGCACAGCTCTAAAAGCTTCTCCATAGTATAGAACATAAGGTTGTCGCTATCATCAATTTATAATACAGTAAATGTTACCTTTGGGAAAAGAATTGGTTTTGTTGTTAATAAAGTTTTGGTTTATAAGATAATAAACTTTAACTTGTATTGGCTTACTCCACCAAAATGTACCACTTATTAATAATTAAAGGGATATCAGATGGTTTTGTAGGACACCAATTGTTATTTGATTTTTTTTCCCTTATAATGTTCCTATTGGCACTTATTGGTTTTGTCGAGATCAAAAATATTGAACTCCTTCTTAGTAATTGTGCTTTAAGTAAAAGAATTGTAATCACAGTTAAAAATATTACACATGAAATTCTAGTTATACAGATACTACATGAAAAAATGTTACTTTTATTTCAGTATGTTAATTATATTTTCTACCTATTTAATTTAGGAAATATGGAAAAATGAACCCACTTGTAAAGCTAAGACATGTCAAGCAGCAAGATATTGTTTTGGCAAGGCCAGCCGGTTCTTATAGTGATCCGTAACACTTTTCATTGAAACAACTACTGAAAATAGGAAAATACAAGAGACAGACATATCGTCCACTTGCTACAGACATTTTACAAAGCTAAGCCACAACTATAACAACCTAGAACAAACAAGAATGTCACCACGCAGGGTGTGACTTAGCCAACAGAAAATGAAAAAGATCAACACAAACAAAGCTGCTGGCGCAGTTACAACAATTGGTGCATTAAAGTAGCAAGACACCACAAAGGTACAAATTACATAACAGAATACCTAGCAGCAAGATATTTTTATTATTCTTGATTATAAATTACCTGATAATCATGTTATATTAATACGTCAAATAAATGTTATTGAAATCCTATTGGGAAAAATTATTCTTAACCATAATCTTTTTCGTAACCAACATGCATAGATTCTTATGAGTTATGGGCTACCCCAACCTTTAGTATTCTAGCCGTGCATTGAAGAAGGATAGGAAGAACAGTCTATGCATTTTTGTTATACTAGGTTGTTGAATTTTTGATTCTTACTAAGATTAAAGATTAATGCTTTTATTTTTTAATGCTAACTCAATGATCAATAGAACATTTATAATGTCTACAAATTTTTATGGCTTTGCCTCCTAAATGGTCGTTACATTTTGTTAATGCTTTTAAGATTACAGTTTCATGATTCTATTAATGTTCTTATCTATATTATGATGTTTGTTATGTATTGTGAGTTGTCTATAGGTGAAGTTGTGATACTATATTTGTTTTTGTACGTAAAATTGTTATATTAGTTAAAGTTATGCCATTTTGAATTTTGCGGAGTATGATATGAAGTTTCTATGTCTGAAATTGTTTATCTAGAAAATTTATTATTATTTGAACAAAAAATGTCAAAAACGGCCAAAAGGATTTGTGGAGAGAACTAAATTTATAGAAAAATAAATTAAAATGAAAAGTAAAGAGAAATCATTGATTTATTGTTATTTTGCAAGTCCTACATCTGTCCACTTCGAGATTTTTATTGCAAGAACATTTATTTAAGAGTGTGACTTCCTACAAATCGGTAATGATCCGTAAGCTAATAAGATAATTTACTTGAAGAGCAAAAGAGCCAAAAATGTCCTTTAAATTAAGCATTTGTCCTTCTATTTATAGTTGTAATTAAAAATCCTGAAATCTACCCAAAGACCTCTATCTCTTTCTCCACGTCGTAGACTATTTCTTTAAAAAAAGTGGAGGATAGCTCAGCAATAATTGGGGATCGGTAATGATCCTAGGTGGGATCGGTACCGATCCGTAAGTTTAATTAGGATCACTCCGATCTTCATATCTTAACTCGATCGTTAGTTAACTTTGTAGCCTAAGACGGGTTAGAACATCATCGATGTGTATTTCGGTCCTAGTGATAGATCTATGGAAGAATACAGTTGCTGACTTCTAGTGCTCGTGAAGATTGGTAACAAGGAAACAAAACTTGAAGTAGGTTTTCAACATCTAAGAAAGTTGGAGGAGTAGAGGCCAATTTAGATGAGTAATTTAGGATGGGTATAAATCCGACAGTATAATGGATTTTAGTCTCTTGTCTCTTGTGTTGATTTGATCTTTTTCTTGTGATCTTCCTAGTACTTGGTTTCTAGACTCTAGGGAAATCTTTATGTGCTTTTTGTCCCAAAATTATGTCTAAGTTATTTCGCTTATCCAAACATAGTCGGGTCAAAAGGTTGGATAACACCTGTCCTCCAATGTAATAACCCGGAAATTCTGAACCAGTTTAAAAATTTTATTTTGGCGATTTTAGCGAATTTTGAACATTTAAAATGAATTATTTTAAATAATATCGACGAGAAATTTATTTTGAATATAATTCGAACGTATATATTTATACGCGTCGTCGTTAGAATATAAATATTTATATATAATTATAAATAGAATAGAAAATGGCGCGGTAGTTCGATAATTCGATTTCAAACTTCAATTGAATGTACCGGGTGCAAAACAATCCGGATTTTAGTGAAACCAAAAACATTAGGATCTAATTGATGATATCTTTCCAACGAATCCGACAAATCGAAATTTCATAACGGTAATCAAAAGATATGTCCAGTTGAAAATTCTGAATAGTCGCTATGGAATTCAGGCCCTTAAAAATGGAAATTTTGCAAACGACCTCGGATTTCGACGAAACCACTTTTGTTGGGTACGTGATTTCAAATTATTGCTAGGTTTCAAATTTCATAATTTTTCGAAACAATATGTGAGCGTGGCAAAGGAAAACGCGTTTGACCAGTTTTAGTTGATTTTAATCGACTGGAAAATGGCCATTTTTCTAACGGTCTCGGAATTCGACGAAACTAGTTTTGTTAGGACCGTATCGTCAATACGAAGCTAGAAAATATTTTTCTGGAATTTTTCTAGTTAGTATGTGACCCCGGTAATTTGAAATGTACGTTTAAAATTCAATATAATGATTTAAATGTAAATTCAGCGGAAACTGATCGAAACGACCAAATCAGCCTACGATACATATCCCATTGTGTTCGAAATGGGGGTAATACGCTATGGACGACAGGCGGTGGGCCTCGTTTAGAGGTCGTATGAAAAAGTCAGTTTTTTTTAAATAAAAGAATATAATTTATTTTTGCATATACCCCCCCCCCTTCCTAAATATCTCTACCGTTCATTCTGAAATAAAAAAAAAGAAAAAAACCTAGGGCGCAACCGCCGCCCCAGGCGATTACCACCCCGACGCAGCTCCCCCCAGCGCCGCCCCTCGCGCCAGTCTCCTCCTCTTCTCCCCCGCACCTCCTTCTTCTCCCTCAGCCTCCCCCTTCGATCGACGAGCCCCAGGCCGTTGCCGCATCGAAGCCTCCCACCACCGAGAACCGCCAGCTACCCTCCCCTCGCCGGCGCTGCAACCACCCACCTTTCCCCACCCCCTTTTCTGATCGATGCGCCGCTAGCGCCACCTCCCAGACGGCGCAGCAAAGACACCCCTCCCCCGTTCATAAAACAGTAAGTTTCTCTTTTTTTATTTTTATTTTTATTTTTATTTATTCATGATATTTCGGTCTTTTTATTTATTTAAAATTCTTTAAATAAAATCTGAAATATATATGTATATTATTTTATAGAACTGATTTTTAATTTGCTAAAGAACTGATTTTTAATTTGCTAAAGAACTGATTGAAAATATGATTTTTATATAAGGAAGAGGTAGAAAAGATTTTTATTCAATTAAAAATATGATTTTTATATTTTTAAAGTATTAAAAATATAGTCTTTACTATATAGATGATATAAAAATATGATTTTTGTTTGTGTAGAGAATTAAAAATATAATTTTTACATGATAGAAATATTAAAAATATCATCTTTATATGAGTAGCAAAATAAAAATGTGATTTTTATAATGATATTTTTGAAAAGGCGAAATCTTTATTTTTGAAAAGGCGAAATCTTTATATGAAGAATAGCGTGATAAAAATATAGTCTTTACTATAGGAGCATCGATGTGAAAATATAATTTTTATCTATATAGTAGCGGTATAAAAATTCGATTTTTATATATTGAATAGTATAATAAAAATTCGATTTTTATATATTGAATAGCGAAGTAAAAATTCGATTTTTACATATGTAGTGGCTACAGCAACAAAGATGACAAAAATGCGATAACGATGAGGATTTCTAACAAAGAAGAGTCAAGATGATTGGATAGCTATCTGTGAGAATTTCTCACCTTTCAATTTCTTTTTCTAGTTATATATATATACTAGGATGCAGACGGTGTTTAGTAGCACCCGACACCCGTCATCCACAGACCATGGATGGCTTGTTTGTTTAATTGTTTGGTTGTGTAGTTGGTTAGATTATTTGGTTTGAATTGAATTGTTTGGTGAAATGAAATTGATTTGATTGATGTGTGAATGGCGTGGGCCTTCACTAGACCGGGGATAAGGCTTGGCCTCGTCCCGTTTCTAGTATCGTGCCGTTATGCTGCCGAAATTTCCTAAAATATGTTAGAAAAATAAAAATATCATTTTATTGTGTAAATGAACGAAATAGAAATTAATGTGTTGAAAGGAAATAAAATATTTATATAGTTAAAAATATTCTATCGTTAAAAATATAATTTTTAACGTGGAAGTGAATAAAATAAAATATTCATTTACAAACCGGACGGTTTGTTTATGTACACCTATTTGAAGGACATTGATTGGGACGATAAATTTTACACATCGCCCAACTGCACAAATAAAATCTGTGTTTGTTGATTTGAAACCCCACACGGGTGTTAGGATAAATTTGAAGTTCACTCATCCTGATTGATTGAATATGTCGATCGATTGATTGACAGGCTGTTATAAGCGTTAGATATCTATATTTGATGCTTATACAGTGTAGTGCACTTTGGTTGATGGTTGATTATTTTTCAATGCTATTATAAACATGTGTTGTATGGAAATCCATATAGTTAACGCTATATGGTAATTGATTGGGCCTCATTCCAATTTAGAAGATAAAGAATATTATAAAGTAAAGGTTCATGTGTTGACAGTACTCATCCGTTGAGATTAGTCATGTGTTGAACGAAATATTTTTACAATCAAATTTACATCTTTATCATATATAAAATCAGAAACTAACTGAAAAATAGATAAGATGAGTGGTCTCCAGAATATTGATCTGATGTTGGTTTCGGCCTTCGGGGTTAATATTCAGGGAATCGTTCTCTTACTAATTTACGGTTGGAGTCCGATTTAATATCAAACGATAGATACCTTAATTTTCATAAAATATATTAAATAACAAAAATAGTCACACGTGGACAGTACTCATTCGTTGAGATTAGTCGTGTGTTGACAAAGATATAGAGTCGTGTATTGAAAGAAATATAGATCCATTTGTTGAATATAAAGCCGTGTTGATTAGAGATGCGCTATTTTGACGCGAACGATATTTATATCGATTATATTCGAATTGAATTGAATCGAATAGAAAACCAATTTGAATCGAATTGAATATAAAACCAATCTGAATCGAATTGAATATAAAACCAATCTGAATCGAATTCAATAGAAAACCAATTTGAATTGAATTGAATAGAAAACCAATTTGAATTGAATTGAATAGAAAATGAATCGAATCTGAATTGAATAGAAAACGAATCGAATTTGAATTGAATTGAATAGAAAACGAATCGAATTTGAATTGAATCGAATAGGAAACCAATTTGAATCGAATTGAATATAAAACCAATCTGAATCGAATTGAATATAAAACCAATTTGAAATGAATTGAATTGAAAACGAATTCGAATTTAATTGAAAGCGAATTGAAATGAATTCAAATTGAATTGAAATTTGAATTGAATAGAAATGAATTTTAAAACGAATTTATAAGGAAAAATTCAATTTTGATTTGAATTGAAATGGAAGTTGAAATTGTTTTTGAAACGAAATTAAAACGATTTATAAAATTCGTTTTAACTAGAAATCGACGAAATATTTATATATATTATATATATAATATAATGGCTTGAATAGAACGCGCCGCGCCGCGGCAGTTCGTGAATTTCGACCATTTATTTCAAACGGACATTACGGGAGATCCGACCGTCGGATTCTCCTAAAACCGGAACCGTTGGGTTCGTATCGAAAAGAGCTTTCTATCGAATATTAGAAATTCAAAATCTAACAGTTGGATTTGGAGGTACGTCCAAATCAAATTTGAAAAAGGTCGCCGTAAGTGCCGTTCGATGGCCGTTGATGGAAATCGACTGTACGGGCCTTGATAAAATTATTAAAAATCTCAATAATTTGCGTAAAATCATAAGAAATGATTTGGGAAGAATTGGGATGAAAAACTCCATATTTGAAAAGATAAAAATAATTTTTTATCGAAATGAACTAGTTTGAACTCAATTTAAAACCCGGGTTTTTATTTTTAAATAAATTAGATTTAAAAAGGGGTTTTAAATAATCGGAATTCCTAATATATTTGATTTGAACTAGAATTGATTTGTGGGTTTATCGTGAACTGTGTTTTAAACAACACTAGTTCTTTAACCCGATGATAAATAGAATGTGATTTGGGTTTGTCGTGAACGGTGTTTTAAATGACATTAGTTCTTTAACCCAATAAAAGGAGTTTTAACGAATCTGCAATTAGATTGAAATGTGAATTTACAATCTAAATTATCAAATTTAGAAAACGAGCGAGAATGGAGTATCACCAGTTTTGCTCCAAAGCGATAGTTAAATCTTTAATTAGATTTGAACGTGAAATGGTAATTAATTTTACCAATAACACTGTGGTGCTAAATATGGAGTATTGCCAGTTTTGCTTCATAGGATGAATAGGTTGGGATTGGGAAATAAAATAAATAATTACTTCGGTGTGGTTTGCTAATCTCGACTAGTTTAGAAAACCATAATTTGGTTTGAAATGTCATCCAAAGGAAGATTAAAGGATAAATTTTAAAAGAATTTATCTTGGATAAAATTTATGGGAACCTTTCCCTAAAAATGCGATTTTATGAATAAAAGAATATTCTGAGTTGGAATGAGGCGTATGTTGTGTTTGTGTAACATTCGTTTTTAATATACGCGGGTTGTTCGGAAAGTCCGGGTTTATACCCATTCTGAATAACCGATTCGACGATATGTCGAAGATGAAGACGGTGGTCGAAGACCGGAAGTCTTCACATCGTTTGGGTAATTACTGACGATCCTGATTGGGCTGTACACCCAAGAGGATGGAAATAGTTGGTGGTCGTCCAGACGTACTTGGAGATGGATGGATATGCAAGGAAAGTGCCTCCGGTTTCGTTCAGACCCAGAACGGACTTGTAAATGGATTGTGTGTCTGACATTGGATTTTATTCTGTGTTGATTGATTTCTATTAAATATACATCTGTTTGGCGGCGGAGAATTTATTCTTTTGCTTAACGCCCTTCTCTGAGACGTACGAGCTCAGAGGTTGTATATCGATGGACATCAGTCGCATGGCATGAATTGCCTGTGTGGCACACTAAGATGCAATGATCAAGGCTTTTGTTGAAAAGCAGAGTCTTGTGGTTGATGATTAAAGCACGGCCTACATGGCAGCTTTGTGTATAGTGTGAATTCGCGAGCCTCACACCTCGGTATGAGTTAAAAACGGGATACGGACTACAGGGAGAGCATGACGTTTCTTTCTAGCTTTGGTGGTGTCAGTGACTTACCAGCCCTGACATTTATATACTTTTCACCTTTGTGGTTGTTGGATGAGGCGCCTCGATTTTAGGTCTGTAAGGACCGGGAAACGTGTGTTCAGGAATTGCCAATCCTCTAACGTAAGTGAGGACCGACCCTGAAGCATCCAAGGGTTGCCCAGAGTGCGTAGCCCTGAAACATTTGCTAGAGTGTCTCGAACGCGGAGAGGAGCTTGCCCCTTGCCTCGACTCATGACGAAAATCCAATTTCCAATACGTGTATTTCGGCTTTATTTGTAGAGCCTAGTATGGCGACATAGTAGCATAGGATGCTATGCCGTCTATGATTTATATTTATGATTGAAATTGTTTTGACACTATACACTTATTGTAGTATCAAATGATTTGTTTTAAACGTACCAAGCATGTTTGGCTATTATAAGGGAAAACCCTATCCTCCGGCTTGCGTTGCATTGTGTGATGGGACCTGGGTCTTATAATAGCTTCATTTTTCGAAAAAGCATTGCGTTGTTTATTGATATGCACTGGTATTCTTGGGAGGAAACCCGTTCCGTGTTATACGGCGTGGTCCCTTGAATTACTCTCTTTTAAAGTAAAATTTTAAATAACTGTTTGAGTTCTCACACCAGTCACATGACTGACCTGGAGTTTATTGTTTTAACCTAAACTCTGGGTGCCCTCATTTTCCGCATGGGCAGCTAGTAGTTTTGGTTTTGCAGATTTATATTCACAGGATCCTGGTTTACAGCTGGAATGATATCCGGAAAGCTCTGTATCCATATATCACCTTCAGTTGTGCTTTGTATTATTTTTCCGCTGCTATGTAATTTATTGTAATCTCTGATATTTACCGAATGTAATTTATTCAATTCTACTCTGTATATTCTTGTATTCTGATGGAATTTTTGTAATAACAATGAAATGTTCTTATGTTTGTGTTCTGATTTGTCTTGTTCTCAAACGATCAGGGGTTTCGAACGGTCTAGATCGGTTTAACGACTGATTCGGATCGAGCGAAATTCCCGGGCGTCACATCCAAATTATGTCTTGTTTCAAACTTGATGTGCTTTGAACCGAGTCAAATTAGGACCATTGTAAAGGATTCCACTTTATGCTCCGAATGTTCATTATCCTTCCTTTCGAATATTCATATGAAGAGTTATGTCTATAGCTAGTCATCGCGGCCCTTTTCCAGCATATGGCACTTTAAATCAAGAACATGTTTTCTGGTTATTAGTTCGACTCAGCGATCCTGAACTAGTACCTTTTCCGGACCCTCCAACTTTGAAAATATATTTAGTCAAATTGAATCTAATGTAGAGTTTTCACACGCGCTCATACATACATACACATACTCGTATTATCGAGCCCCCAAACAAACATACATACTTATAGGTCATTACAAATTCTTCTCAGAGTAATTTTTTTAAGTTAAGATAAAGTACTAATCCGTACTGATCCCAAACTTTGACAGATTATAGGTTTTGGGGTTATGGAAAGTCGAGTTTGGATTTATATAACCTGTTTTCTTGTTTTTCCTCTTCATTTGTTATTGTCGAATCAATCTCGTAAGTAGTCAGTAAAATCTCGAGAACTACCAAGTTCGCCCTTATCCGCCTTGAGCTAGTCCTCATTGAAGTCAATCCTTATTTATGGCCAACTAACTCGTTTTTTCTATCTTATCTTGACTCAAACTTGATCACTACCGATTGAAGAGCCTAAGTTTGAGTTGGAACTTCTGCACCTAAAACCCAAATTTGCTCAAATAGTTTGTGCCTTGGCATATATTGGTTGTAATAGATTCACATGTGAGCTTGGATGGAGTTGAACCAGCTATGGACCGAATTGACCACCAATGAAAGCTAAATAGGACGATCAGCGATGGCAGTCACTTCAAACAATATCGTGGATTTTATTGTGAATTGCTGCATGATATTTTATATATGCATTGCATAACACTTCACATCATCGTACTAGCTTTCACATTATCAAGTGTAATTGATTAACTATCTTATTATGATTATCTACTGAGTTTAATAGTTATGGGTATGAGAAGTTCAGAACTTTGTTCAATGATAATCAAAGGTCAACCATCTAAATTCATCAACTCAGATGCATAGTTGAGTTCAGCAACGACTCCTTCTACACAACGCTCTTTGAATAACATATTGAACAAGCCGAAAATCCCTAAGTTTATCATCCTCTCCCTTAGGTTCCTCAAGCTCATCTCGAAATTTAGGTAAGTATGGATACTCTTGATGATAATGCCTTACTTGATGATCTTATTGATTCCCTTGCTTCGAAAATTGATGAGTGGTTGTTATGTAGGATTTGTACAAAGCATGGGATCTCGTTTGACGATGTATTAGTTCACTCTCATCTTTAGAATGAATATTAGCCATCTGAGAGATATGCCAATATATACAGATATGTGTTCTTGGCAAGCTGTGTCCCCCCATTCAATCCTTGTATCCGCCAGATGTTACATTTCATAAGATTAGTTCTAGCTTAATTGCGTCCAAACAACTATGCCGTTTTTCTAAAAAAAATGATCTTCACCCAATACCTAAATTGCGAGCCAAGCGTAAAAAAGATTCGATATATCTATATCTTCAAGCAGTAGAAAGGAAGTCTTTCCTTTACATACGTGGAATTACCCAGGATTTGTAGCATTATAATTGGAGCTCGGAACAAGCCCAACTACTTTATAAGAAAATGATTCTACATTTGTTGACTACATGGGTATGCATGGCGATGGCTATGTAGATGTTAGTCCTAAACCTTCACCCTCAAATAAGTTTGAACCCCACTCTTGCTTGCTCATCTATTTTCTTAAACTACCTCGATGTTATTCCCTAGCCGAGTGGTGATACTCTCTCGGATGTTGTTAAGTTATTGACAGACATCCCGAAAGATAACGGGGAGGTCGCAATTCTCGTTACTAATGCTAACCTTTTGGCTACTTAATCAAAGTAGGTCATAGCAGTGGTCAGCTCTTGGAAGCTAAAGATAAAGAGGAAGAGGAAGGTAAGGGTAATATGCCCCCAATCCCGAGTTCTAGAAATGAGGAGTCTCAAGAAAATATTAATGATGGTAAGGAATTCGAGGATGATGATGATAATGGCCATGATGGCAATGAAATTGATCATGAGCCTTTGGTCGAGCCGTCTAAAGACGACTAGTGAATTGTTTTGAAGAAATGACTTAACGTGAAGCTGTCTATAGGAAAAACTTCAACATAGCTTCCACCATCCACAACGGTGGAGAAGAATTCTTCCGCTCCACTACAGGCCTTCACCTAATCCTGAATGAAATTGGGACTTATGATTTTGGAAATATGAGTCTTGATGGTCATGCTTCCCCCTTCAAATTAATGATCACATTTTCCTTCCAATATGGGAAAATACTTCTTTCAATTAGATTCCGGCACAAGGTCTATCGAGGGAACTTTAGGACACCAAGGGGCACACATGTGCACTGCACTATACCTATTCTACTCTTCAACTTTCCAAGACTAACATTTTCCATTCTTATTTACAGATTCCATGGGACGTTCTTAAGCTTATGATCACTTGAATAGGATCATGTGGTCAATGGCCATGATCCTAGTCACATCCTTATGAAACTAGCAACAACTCAAGCTCTGTGTAACAACCCAGTTTTTCGGTCAACTACCTGCTATAATGAATAGTCAAATAAAATATAATAACTGGGGTAGTAATAAAATTGGATAAATCATGAGCTTGGTTATCCAACTTAATTATCGGGGGAAATCAGTGTTTTATACTTTGATGGTGGAATTTAATCACACTTTAGTGACTAAATTGAGGCATGGGTAATTAAATTGCGAAATTTGAGCTAAAAAGTGTAATGTTGAATTTTGTGAGCAATTGGGTATTTGAAAGATTTAAAATATTAACAAATGTTTATATAAGTTGTAGTGTTGAAATAATAGAGTAAAAGTGTTCTTATGTGGGAATTTTTGAGTTAAACTATTTTATTATGATTTGATGACAATAATTGTAAATATTTGATTAATAAAATAATTATCGACATATTGGGTATAAACATGTGATATTGTGTAAACCATAAATGCTAAAGTTATGGTTGTAAATAATAAATATAAAAATGTGTATTTTGACATGTTTAATGATTAATTAAGTTAAAAATGTGTCATCTATAATATTTGTTTTGTATGTGTTATAAAGATTTCACAAAATTAAGTAAAATGTTTAAATGTGTGTAACTTGTATAAATTTGTTGCAAAATTGTAAATTTTGGGAAAAATAAAAGTTTTAAGCTTTAAAATGTTTAATAGTGATGTTAACAAATTGATTTAATATTGTTGAGGTTAAACCATGACGGTTGTTGAATTTATATTGTAAAACTTGGTGAAAATCATGGTTTTATGGACTAATAACATATTAACATGGCCTAATAGCTTCAATTGGTGGTTAATTACGGAACTTGGGCTTGCAAATCATCTTAATGGGCCTAGCTACCTTACTAAGTTAAGGTAAATATCCGGAGGAAGGAAGGTAACGTACATTCCTTCTCCTTTTCCTAAAAGCACCAGTAAAGAGTAAAATTAGGAAATTCATTTCTATTAACTTTCTAGCCTCAAATCCACTTGCAAACTTTAGAATTTAGTGTCTAATATCTCTCTAATAGCAGTTACTTCACTTTATACTCAAAATCTAATCCAATTTCTTATGATTTTGTTGAAAAATCGTTTTTATAGTGAAGTTGTTTTTGCATGTATATGCAATTGCTACTACAGGGAAGAAGCAGCTTACTTGTAACGACATATCATTTCGACTGCTCGAAGTCAGTAATTAAACCAACTCGGAACGTTCAAAACGACAACTCATTATTGGCTTAGTGGGTTTAACAGAATTTACACAGAATCACACAGTACACAATAATTGCAGCGGAATAAATTTTATATAAATATCAGAGTCTACAAAATATTTATATAGCGATAGATTCAATATATGTATACATAAGTTTTATAAGAATAAAATTTTACACTTTTTTTGGGCCTTGCGCGCGAGTATGCGTCTTCAAGTTCCTCTCCAGTTTTTCAAGCTGAATACTTCTAAAATCTACAACACTCGTATCTGACCCGAGCGTTCCATGCAAAAACACAAAACACTCGTGTTAGCATTAATCTTTATTCAAGTAAAACAATTTCAATAAAATTGAAATAAAATAGGTAATCCTAATATAAAATTTATTTAATTTTCTGGTTCATGCTAACATCAAAACAAGACGGTATGGAACAATAACCAAAGAAAATGCTTTATTTCATTGGCACATGCGGTGTTATAATTGCAGTTTAAATCAAGTTCCAAGTGTGCCAAATAGGATGGCAATCAAAATTGAAATAAATCAAGGCAGCATAATATGTCTTCATTCTATGAATAAATTCTGGGAATATGGTTAAACAAGGAAACAGTGTCATAAGCATTTCACTGAACCAAATCATACATTCTAACACAACAACCCAGGTGAACACAATTGCTATTTTCAGGTTTTTAATTTTTTTTATAACACGCACACACACACACACATTTATATACATATACATATTCTGCAACTACAAATGACCAGATGTGTGTATTTTCTCATGCAACACAAAATGTATGTTAAGGTTATGGCACAAATTATTACATGGTAACTGTCCAGTGACACCATTCTCAACCCAAACACATCATAGGAAATAGCCAAATGAGTGAACATACGTGAAGTATCAGGTTTCATATGGTAAATTTTATAGCAAATATGGATATTTAATCCAAGCAATATGCAAGTCCAAGTGCTCAAGGATACATGGCACAAATCAAAACCAACGTGTAAAAGGAACATATGCAGATGCCTAGATAATGCACAAATTTATATACCTAGAGAATATGTGTTTCAGTTTCCAGCAAAACATGGATGGTAGCAGTTTCTTCCCTTTTGTTTAACTAAATTAAACATGTATTTGCATGAGTTCAAATGCTCTCTTACCAAAGTAACATGAAATCAAAGAACATATGTGTTTCCAAATTTTCAATTTTGTATGAATTTTAGTGTTCCAACAAGACAAGGCCAAGCTTAGGTTCTAGGTTCAGGCTTTTAAGTTTCCAACGAACAACAACAGGCAAACAACTCACAATGATGTTCAGTTTTTTAAAAAACAACTACTATTTTATCCCAGATCAGATTGATGTCATAAACTTAAACGAAGTCTAATCATAAGACGAACTTACAATCGGTCATCGGTGTAGAAACAGGACTCGACAATCATTTGGGCGGTGCACACACTCGATAAAACTGTAAACTTTTATTTCATTTAAAATCTTGTATTGTATTTATTTCAGTCTTCCGCTGTATTATAAAAGTCTATTTGTAAAACTCTGATTTTTATGTATGAAATTCTACTGTGATATGTTGATGATTATTTCTATGTGTGTTTATTTTACATTAAACCCTGTAAGCTAAATAATGATTCGCCGTTTTGAGTGTCTAGAGTCGGTTTAAAAACTGATTCGAGATGTTAAAAATAGCGAGTCGTTACACTTCTTCAAGCCTAAAGAGCTCCAATTCGGTGCTATAATCATCTATCTTTGTTGCAAATTTATCTCAAGTGAGTGTTTATTCACAACTTCTAGTCAAAATAGAGTTTTTTTAGATTTGAAGAGATCTGAGCATGCATCGTTCAATTTCCTGTAGCTTTCTATTGAATTTTCCTTTTTGTGCAAATATAGCTAAAGTTATACTTTGTGATGATGTACCTTGGTCTATGATATTAGATTCGAGCCATTTCTGTTTCTATCGGTAGATAATCTTGTTGTTATCATACCTGCAAATTTTTAGGAAATTCCAAGTAGTTTAACCTTGTCAAACGAATGCTAGAAGTAGTGATCTGGGAGAGAAATCACAAAAGAAGAAATCACGTGCTCTAGGCTGACAAAGGGTCGACCTACCCCCTTAGAGGGGTCGACCGGGCGGTCAACCGCCCCTGAGGAAGGGGTCGACCGGGTGGTCGACCACTTGTCATTCCCCTTAGCAGTAAAGATGGCAGGCTTGAAGCCTGCAAGCCTGAGATGTTGTGCATTGTTTAGTTTGGGTTCCTAGGAAATATTAGCCTTTTAGGATGAGGTTTTCATGAGTTTTAGTTGAAGTATAAGCTTAGATAACTATGCTAATTATCAACCAAATCTGAACTTCGGATTTTGGTAGTAATTATTAATGTAGTGGAGAATTTTGTGATGGTTTTTGATGAGATTTGAGTGCACCATGCATGTTTCTAACTAGTTTTCCAATATATGCACAAATATCGGTTCACTATAGTTTTGAGGCAAAATGGATTTTATTTTTTTAGGTTTAGCACTAATCGGCCTCAGAAGAATAGTAAAAGCTATTTTCACACACACACACACACACATTTATACATAAGAATTTCAAAAGGAAAATAATAAATTTTGGAAAATCAATTTAGTAACTTGCTTTGAGAAAAAAACGAGTATTTTATATATAAAAAAGCACATTTTTCTGCATCCTTTGAGATGACGTTACAGATACTAAACCACGTGGTATGGGACACGGTGTATATGAAATTGGTTAATTTGTAGTTTCGTCTGATTGAAGCTATTGAGTTGAGAATTTAGATCCGATGATTTATGTGATTTGATTTTCTTGAGTTTTCTAGTACGAAATTAACGTACGACTAGTAAAACAAACAATGAGAAAGTGTGGTATTGGACGCGCTATTGCCACTATTTGGGTTATTGATTGTGAGTCGGTGACACATTTTAGGGGGATAAGCCAGTACTTGCTTCACGGGAAGCCGAGACTCGAGGGAGTCACTTATATGTATTCACTTGATTGAAGTGGTCAAGTTGCACTCGGCCATAGGGTCGTAGTGATGGGCGCCTAATTGGGATACGTATAAGTAATTTGCTAGGCTCGACGTGGGCCATATTTAAGCTCAAAGTGGACTATATCATGATGGCACGTACACATTACTTGTGATGATTTCATTTTATGATTGGTGTTTGATGATTTAATTTGATCGGGATGATCATTTATTTACGAAATGCATTTGAGATTCTTATCAATTTATTTTCATAATTTATACGGTTTGGAGTGAAGTACACCTTTGATTGATGTTTTACCCGCTTGATATTTATGTGATTATTTCGGGAATTTCGACCTATATGACCATCTTATTGTTTGTGGTTAATGTTGTACCTAGTCTGTGGATTAGTACAAGGGGCTAAGGTGTTCCATTACACTGAAACATGTCAGTCTAAATCAATCACTTTTACATTTTTGCACTTACAATTCTTGGAGCTGCAGAGTTGTATTTTTCATACTCATTTATTCTTATACTTGTTATTACTCGCTGTTGACAAGACTGACCCGTGTGTGATAATGCTTGGGTCAGCCTGAGCTTTTCCAGGTACTTCATGCTGTTGTAGATACCTTTCGCTTCTACTTGGATCATCTAGTTTACTGTTTTATGTAGATAGATGTTATGATCCATGTACTCTGATTTGTATTATCTTCATTCTGGACTCGTGACGTATCTATTGTGGTTAAATACCATGTTTTGTTACACTACTCATTGATATGTATCTGTATATGATGCTGGGTGATCTATAATGTGATGTTTATCTTATTAGTTATTCGTGTTTATTCTGAATTGCTTCCTAACCACCATAGTTTTGTATAGGTTAGAGATTAAGAGTGTCGGTCCACGTAAAAAAATAGATTGAGCATTTTATCGACAGTCTTGATGTTTAATTGATACAAGACTCGTGGATGGTCGCTCCCAACAAGCCCTATTTTATGCTTTAATAGATAGGATCACCTAGTGATGCTCTTTATTAAGGTGGGTCTCGGGGTGGGGCGTCTTACTCTGGCCATCGATAGATTAAAAGAGGGATAACTGCGACAATAGATACCAATCTCGTGAATCCTCCTCAAAGTATAAGTAAAAATCTAGCACACCTCTCAGGAAGGTAGACAAATCCCCCAGTGTCTATAGTGACAGACAATCAGTTTCTCATGCTCCCATAGCTGCTCCCATACTCATCCAGTCTATAGGATCACTTGACATTCATCGATCTTTGAGTCATAGATCATCTCCAAAACCTCTGATTTATCCATTTATATGGACAATAAAAGACCAATTGGGCCTTCAGTCGCATCCATATAACAATCTACCAAGGCCCTATCTCGCATGAATGAGCTCAAAACCCATTTCCTTGATATCTACCTTAATGGAATGACGTTAGTTCCAAATATTAAGGAGATTCTTAAAGGCATAAAAGAAAGTGTGATATATTATATATCAAACTCCTATGACCACTATGATATTAGAGATAATTGACGATCCAAATCTAAAATACATCAAGGAAAAGGAAAGCTGAAATTGATAACTTAAAGATAATGGCATCCCAAGACAGGGAATACCTCGCCCATCGATGTCGAGATTACCCAATTAAAGTATTCATTGGTCGAGGCGGAGAAAAATGGCAGATATTCTACCCAAGCACTTAAGCATGCATAGAAGGAGCACCATACTCGGACTAAGACCATACATTATATGAGTCACCCATTGGTGCTAAATGGATGCCCTGGTGAAGGGAAAAGGCACACTAATGGTGCGAGTGAAGAAATTTATGGAAGAGATTGTAATAGAAAAAACAAAGAAAAAGATGGTGCTTTTTTGGAAGATTATGAGTACGATGAGCAAATCATTCATCCCCATAACGATTTAGAGATGAGGCCATAAATTAAGCTATAAACATTGATATTCTTATTCAAGATGCAAGGGAAACTGATCGGAGGGAGATAAAAACGAATTTGACCCTCTCATGTATTCTATAATGTGAATTCCCTCAAATGTCATGATTGACATGGCTAGGAGAAGGTTATCCTTATTCCTTGGTTGAAATATGAGAATATATAGTAGAGAAGTAGAGAAATTTCTTGGGCTATCATAATAAAACATGGTGAAAGTAGTGAATGATCCAGTTTGACTCCTCAAGATTCTCTTGCCATTCGTACTCCTAAACCTTCGCAACCTCTGCTTTTGACACTGACATCGCATATGATCTTGATAAGTATGAATAGCTCAAGCATACCCGTCATTGCCTATCACGAAGGGTAACTTTTAATAGTACTCAAATTGAAATAAGCACTATATATGATAAAGATATTCCACAAACCTCTCCCATATTCGACAAGGTATTAGTGGCATGCATAAATGCTATTAATATTTCCTTTCATGTTTCCCAAATTGCAGGTCATCTTGCAATCGTCAATCTTCCAAGATATGCTATTATTATTATGATTAAACATTTTTTACTTAAATAAGTGAAGTAACGAACTAGTGTAAGTAACAAACACAACTTTGAATATTGTATAAATGTTACGGACACTAGGTCTTTCATTTTTTATAATACATTCTACTCTTTTATTGATACCAGGAAGCTAATAGGTGCAAGGTACTACTGGCATTAAATTTAGGCTAATTTATATCTCATTTTAGCCAAATTTTCTTACAAAACTTGAAGGAAAAAACAATATTTTTTAAGAACTGCATGTTGACATAAATCTCCAAATACTACTGATAGACCTAGTATAATAAACAAATAAAAGCATAAAGAATTAAAGAAAATGAATTGAAATGATGAATGAATTATAAGAAAAATAAATACTGGTTTCATTCAAAAAGCTTAGAATTTAAGGTTAAAGAATGAAAAAAACACATTGCCTGTTAAATTCGTGTCTACTCCAGCAAGTATCTTGAGAAATCCTTAAGAAAATGTAAATAAGTTAGCGAAAATCTTTCTCTCTGCAACGTGGTCAATTAATTGTTTAGGCCAGTTAAACAAGACAAAGACTATGAACAAAATTGTTAAATCTATCAAGTGCTCACCTTCAATTCCCTCTAGAGATATGGCATGTGTTTCATCATTGCTTTTACCAAAAAAAATATTTTTCTTTCCTTGCATGCTCTTTGTGTTCTTTTTCTTTGTTTCTGAACAGCAACAACCATATTATACTAAAACAATTGCAAGTTCTTGTTGGGATCTTTTTGACTTTGAGAGCATCAAATCTATACCGAGCTCGCCTTCTGAACACACATCCTGTACCCACGTAATTAGTCCTTGGATTCCGTCCAAACCTTTCATGTTAATATGTACAACAAAAAATGTTCTTGGAAGTTGAGAACATAAAGATGAAAAGGAATGAGATAATGAAATCTTTATTTTATCATGCTTACATCAAAAAACACCACGTTTCGATTTGCATATCCATCATGTCTTTCAATACCATCAAAGCTCTGAGGGAATTGGACATAGCAGACTTGTTTATAGTATTACCATACAGAAAGTTAAATGGTTAAGAGGGAAAACATGATACAACAATTGGGTTTATGATCATAAGTTTCAACACATATCAAAAGTAACTGCCAAAATGTCAAAGATGATTTTATACATTGGAAGTCATGGAATTTTAGAACATGGCTGGATTGCACCTAAACTTAAATATGTGCTTCACTCTATTTTATAGTAAGATCTTGAAAACATGGTTCATTAAGACATATAGATAAATATAATCATACATAGAGTTTATCTATTACACAAACAACAGTTATGTTTATATTATTTAGGGCAGTATAAAATGCTCTACAAATACGAATGCATGCAATGCTTTCCAAAAACAAACTTCTGTTGAAAATGTCGTAGATTTAAACAAATAATCGATAATTACTTAATAAAAACTTGACATAAACTATTGGTCTAATGAGTGGAATCCATATCATACACAAATGATGCAGATGCTACACTTGCCTACTTAAGCAAAGGCATGTTCATTTGAACTGAAGAAATAAATATACAGAGAGCAATTTATTGCTTTTGCATTTATCAATCCATGTCAAGGCCACATCTTGTTTGGTAACTTTGTTTCACACTTCTTACGGTTAATAACTTGACATGTCTAACCCCTTCCTTATGGTATCATAATGTAGTCAATAAGTGCATTTGTTAACAGTTAATCCAGAATATATCAACTGTAGGAAATAACTTTTATATGCATACCGTATTTTGCGAGACAGTTGATAAATCCCAGTTCCAGCCATAGCCACGTTAACGCTGAATAGATTCCATTTTTTATGGAGGAAAAAACATATTATAAAAGGCACATTGAACTGAATTTCCCATCTGCTACAATATGTTTCTATTAAGAAATATGGAACATTTGGTTGCTTAACGATAGGTTTGGGTAACAACTACATAATATTAAGCATGTGAGCATTAGAGCTCTGTTGTCTTCTAAATAAAGTAGAGAATTCCATGAATCCAATGGAGGATCCAGTCCTGGGCTCAGATGGGCCGCAGCCCAGGGTTAAAAAAAAGGAATCAAAATCAAAATCTTAGTTGAGCCCAGAGTCAAAAACGAAGTCTAAAAATTAAACCATGTTCATTATTCTTCCTTTTCATTTTACATCGCTCGTTCTGTTTTTAGATACAATCTCCTACGAATCTTTTCCGTTGAAAGTCAACCTAATTCATGGATGATTCTTCACTTCAGCTAAGTATCTTAATCAATTCGTGTGATTTCCCACTTACTCTCAAATTACTAAACTGAAAATTGCATATTTTTTCATTCAGGTCACAGTCAAGGGCAGAAAGAGGGGCAAAAAGGAACAGAAATATCTGGAAATAAGATAATGAAGGAGCAGAAATTCGATTCAGAACGCGTGATGAATTACTGAGGAGAATCTGTCCTTGGCAAGATGACTATTTTGAAGAGTGACCATTTTCCAGGCTGCCAGAATAGACGATTGTTGCCACAAATTGATGGTGCTCCAAATTACAAACAGGTTTTCTTTTGTAGCCATTTTTTCCTCTGCTTTTTCTTTCTTCGATGCGATTCCATGAAAATGTTGGTTTAGTGTTTGCCCACTCACATGTGCCAAATTTTAGTTTGTTTAGTAATTATGTTGTAAGCTAATTGATCTTTATTCTCTCGTTATTTGCTAGTCAATATCTTTGTTCATTGATTGTATTGTAGAATTATATTTGATTGTTTTTTGTTAGTTATTTTTAACCAGTTGATTTTTGCTTCATGACTGAAATGAGAATATAATTTTTTAAGTTTTTGTTATACCATGCTTTCGATAAAGAAGTTTTTTTTAAATAAAAAAGTTCAAAATGATTAATTTTTTTCAAACAGAAAGATTCAGTGTCTTGTTGTCGAGTCCGTTTGTCTTTGAATAAAAATATTGCATCAGTACAGTTCATTAGCGCATTCTTGTTTTGAATCCTGGGTCCGCCCTTACATGAATGTCTTTTTTCTTCTTATATAGTCAATTGACTTTCGAGAAATACAAATATGTAGATAATATACAGCGACTACCAAACCAGTATATGACTTCATCTTCCGATGAGAAACAGTAGAGTGTACAATCATGTTACTCGCATTCTCCTTTTAATTAATTATTTTATTTTACAAAATAAAACCAGAAGAACATGGTTGAGTGATGACTAATAACACTCAAATCCACGGCATAACACATTCATTAACCAACAAATCAAATCAAAGTTAAGTTAAAACTTTCCTCTGTTAAAAAAAGTTATACGCGTTATCTTTCGTCCCTATATAAATACACGACCTCTGCCTCCATCGACATCCTAAATCATGGACCAATATAGAGAAGTTAAATTAAGTCAATTTAAATTATTCATTTTAAATTAAGAAACATGGACAAATATTATTAATAGTTTAATAAATTTCACTAATATCCTATAAGCATTTGTGGTGATATTTGGGTTCCCTTTCGGCTGGTTTTAAATATTTCTCTTTAAAACATAGCGCTATGTCTTTTGTTTGTAAGGAATTATCTCCATAAATGTTTATATAAAAAAGAACTCATGAAAAATGAATTTATTTTTTCTATTGTAATGCATTTTGCATGATTAAAATGTCATGATATTTCTGACATATTTGTCATGTTAAACAAATTTTTAAAGCACTAACATATTTATTGTCTATCATTAACAACTGATCTCACCATATTACCATGATGCTTTGCTATGACTAATGCATAGGACTTCAAGTATGGAGTGAAGTTGACGATAGTAATAAAGACCAAATTGTACATAAGGACAGAACTCAGTTCTGTAAAGCCGATATGTGGCAAAATTTGACTTCAATTCATGTCTATCTGTAAACGAATGTTTTAAAACATTAAATATACAATTTCTGTAGCATACTGCATGATAAATGCTCAAGGGGTTTACCTTCTGAAGCAAAATTGTAATTACCTTTTTTATATAAGATTACAGATTAACATTTTATAGTACAACTAATATAAACATTGATAAATAAAAGAGCTGTTTTCTTTAGGCATCCAACATCAAGTTTCAAAACTCACTTACAGCTAATGTCAGAAACGTTATGTAAGGAAAAGCTATTTGAATGTTTCTTAACGGAAATGCCAAGTTTAAAATGCATATAATTGTAATATACAATGCAATTACATTCTACATGTTAAATTTTTACATTTATAACTTCTCAATTAATTACCTTTACCTGCGCCACAAATATTTGCAAATCCACGATAAAAATATTCAGTGCCGGCCCTGGACGAAGGGAGGCCCTAGGCAAAAAAAACGAAAGGCCCAAAATTTTATGCAAAACTGGAAGGCAGTTGTAAAATTTAACAGGTGCAAACAACACTGTCTACAACAAGATTTGAACCCTGGTCGTAGGCAAGAAAGTCAGATGTACTACCACTAAACCACAAGGCATTCACAACATTGTAAGGAAATACATTTATTAGTATCACATTTATTTACAAACTTCGAGGCCCCTCCTTCTTCCTCCTCCTGCTGCCGCCGGACTGAGGCCCTAGGCGACCGCCTAGGTCGCCTATGCCTAGGGCGGGCTCTGCAAATATTTAAGGTACTGATGTATATACACTCACCAAAACAACTTCTCTTCCATTTATAGTAGATGAAACAACAATAATTCCAATGGCTTGAACATCATGGAAATCCATAACCCTTTGAAATTTGAGAACAAACAACTGGGTTGGGATCACCTGGACCTAGTTTCCCCTGATCTGGTAGTCCCAACCAATTAAATCACCCCATTTTGGGGTGATTTACACTTTTCCCTCTTGAATTATGCCCGAATTTCAGAGGGCAAAATGTAAATCATCCCGAATGGGGTGATTTAATTGTTGCGGACCACCGGACGAAGGAATATTAGGTCCAGGTGATCCGCAAGTGGTGCGGATCACCTGGACCCAATTTCCCCTGGTCCGGTGGTCCGCACCAATTAAATAACCCCATTTGGGGTGATTTACATTTTGCACCCTGAAATTCGGGCATAATTCAGGAGGGCAAAGTGTAAATCACCCCAATATAGGGTGGTTTAATTGGTTGGGACCACCGGACCAAGGAAAATTGGGTCCAGGTGATCCCAACCCCTCAAACAACTGTTCTTTGACACATTTTTCAATGGCTCCATCTAATTCTTTATGATGACAATCGACAATATTTTAATAGATTCCATTACTCTACTGGGTACACATGGACAACCACACTTTCATCATTTAGACATGACAAGATGTCAGATACTCACCATTGAAAGCAGCCTAATCCATTGGAAACCTAAAACCTATAAGTTGCTCGAAGCCATTTTCATTGACAAATGACATGTTTGATGACATGAGTACGAGTGGATAGTCCCAAGTATGAGATGGGAAGACAATGCTCCTTCTTAAAATCTATTTTCATTTCGTAATAATCTTCCTAAGATTCCTTCAACACACATATTTAGTGATTAGCTCCGTGTCTCATACACTACTGTTGCTTGTCTTGACCAGAGCCGGCCCTAGGCATAGGCGACCTAGGCGGTCGCCTAGGGCGGGGCCTCGAAGTTTGTAAATAAACGTGATACTAATAAATGTATTTCCTTGTCATGTTGTAAATGCCTTATTCCTTGTAAATTTTTGCTCTTGTAATGGTTTGATTAATGAACATCATAAGAATATTGCCTACATTCAACATTTTGTTCGTGATCATATACGATGCATGGTCGTATGATAATTAATGTACAAAACTGGTTTTTATATAACAAATTCATAGCAAACTATGTTATGTACGTAGCACAAACTTTTGTAATGAAAATGTTCTCCTATCAGCAAAATATTGCAAAATAAGGTTGTGGCCATCATCAATTTATAATACAAAAAAAGTTACCTTCAGGACAAAAGTTATTTTTTTTTCTTAAGATTTTTTTTTTTTTTTGGCCAAAGCAGGAAAATATTGGTTTATAACAAGGTTCGGCGTTTCGATTTCCGGTTTCCAATTCCGTTCCAACCGTTGATCAAAAATTGAATAATTTCGGTTTTCTTCAGAGAATTCTGGAAATACCATTAGAGTTCGGTTTGGGAATTCTTTGCTCTTTTGAACTTTTTTATACCAATATCTTAGTGGAAACAACTTTTTATCCTTCTAGTTGTAATATAACAAATATAATTATAACTATAGTTTCCTGACTTGATATACGTTTATAAAGCCTAATCCAAAAAAGTAATATTTTTAAAATTTTATCTTTTAACACTTGATTTAAATAGACCCAGTCAGCCCACTGAGTAAGCCTATACAATATTCTTCATCGGCAGCACAAGATTTTAATTCACCAAACTTTTGTTCAACAGTCAACCTAAATGTTATTATCTAAATTTATTTTTTATAAAAGGTTGATAGAAATGTTATTGGAATATATACAGTTTATAATATAAACATTCTATATCAAATATTAAACTTGGCCCAGTGTAGAAGTTCAAAACCACCTGCACCTTCGTCACATTTCCGTCCTCATTTTTCCAGCTTGGTTTATAAGATAATAAACTTAAATCTACATTAGCTTGCTCCAACAAAATGTACCACTCATTAATAACTAAATGGATCACGACTAAATGGATACCAGATGGTTTTGTAGTACGCCAATTGTTGTTTCATTTTTTTGTTTTCCCCAATGCAATTATTGGTGTTTATTGTTTTAGACAAGTTCATAACTATTGAATTTATATTGATTAATTGTGCTTTAAGTAAAAGAATTTATATCTATAAGCGGCTATTTGAACACAAAAGTTGGACACAAATCATGTAACATAAAATCTCAGTCACATGATCAGTTTGTCTTTATGTAAGGGATGCAAATGAACACAAAAGTTTGTCTTTATGAGAGGGATACAAATCATCAAACCTAAGATCTTAGCGTATGCACTTCGTAAGCTCTTTGCATGTCATTCCGGGTTACGAACCCGCGCCATTGTTACCATTGCGCAAAGTCCTTAACCGCTGGGCTACTGCTGCAGACTTATAACTTTAACTTTTTCCGCGACAGTTTTAAAAGCACGTTAGACGTCAAAAGCATGTTCAACAAACTTCAAAATATTATATAAAAAATTTGAGATATTCAGTGCTTGTTCAACAAACGTCCAAAATTCAGACGTATGTTCAACGACCATCTAAATTTAAGGCGCTCGTCGAACAAATGTCTGAATTTTGGGCGTCTATTCTACAGACACACGCCTAAATTACATATATGTAACTGATTTTCCTCAAAATGTATAAACCAAAATCTGCACTATGATGTAAAGAGTTTTGGATGTATATCTTACGTTTTTAAGTTAAAAGTCTCTCATTGGAGATGTTCTAATAGCATCTTCAACGGTGGATAGTATACATATTACAAAATCTATACTAATATTTTATATCTCTACTTTTTCTCATTAGTTTTTTAAGCAGACGCATGTTAAACAGACATCAAATGTCAAGAGGTTGCTTAAAAGATGACTATTTTTTTCTATTCAGGTGCATGTTCAACCAGATCCTATGATGCTAATTAAAGCAAGTGCCTGAAGTTTGGGCATAATTAAGTTTAACAATGTCCAACTAAATTACAAATATATAATCGATTCCTCCTCAAATATAATAAATTATAAAATCTGCATTTTGTTCGGGCAAGTGTTGAGTGTATTTCTTACATTTTGTTAATTAAAATCTACCATTGGAAATGCTGTAATAATCATATTGTGTTGATTTATCAAATGATTTTATGTTGTTGAAATCTATTGGAGCAAATTATTTTTAACTATACTTTATTTCATAGCTAATATAACCATCCGTTGAAGTAGCATGGGTAGAAGAGTATGTGCATGTTGGTTATACTAGGTTTCGAATGTCTGATTCTTCCTAAGATTAAAGGTTATTGCTATTATTTTTTAGTGTTAACTCATTGATCCATAGATATTTTTCGTGTTTAATTTATCACTTGAAATCATGGGACGATGTTACCATGTGAAAATTGAAAATTGCTATATTGTTCGCCAGTTTTTATAGCTCTCCATCTTAAGTGGTTGCTACATTTTATTTTAACGCTTTTACAGATTATAGTTTCATAATTTTTTCAATGTTTATATCTATATTTTGATGTTTGTTATCTATGGTGAGTTGACATTTAGGTTAAATTTGTGAAATTATAATATTCGTTTAAATATGGAGGTGAAACTATTATGTTAGTTAAAGTTGTGACATTTTTTAATTTTGCTGAGTTTGATATGAAGCAACGATGCCTAATACTGTTTATCTAGAAAATTGATTAATCCAAAATGTTACAAATACCCTAGAGAATTGAGTAGGGAATAAAATATAGTGAAAAAATAATTAAAATGAAATGAGCAAAATACAGTTTATAGTGATTCAACCAGTCCTAGCATTTTTTTTTGGCTAAAGAGAGTACAATTTCATATGGATCGGTAATGATCCATGATCTTACAAGAGAATTGAGTGAAAGAGCAGAAGAGATGAAAATGATCCTCTACATCGAGCATTTGTACTTCTATTTATAGCTATAAAAAAGCATGAAATCTTCCCAAAGGTCTCCATCTCTTTCTCCATATCTAAGGTCATTTCATCAGAAAAAGTGGAGGATGCCTTTGCAATAGATAGGGATTGTAACATCCTGTATTTTCTATGAACCTTAAAGTAACGAATTAAAGAATACTTAATTTTAAATGTGAGAACTAAGGGAAACGGTTATGCCATTGCGTTCGTCTCGGGATTCTGCTTGAGAAAGAGTCCGAGTTTGCGTGAATCGGACTCCGTATGAAGAAGTTATGGAGTTTAGAAGTTTCAGGAATTTAAATAAATTAAAACAGCTCAGATAATAATTCAAAATTTACAAATTCAAACATAGAAGCGGGCTGGGCGGGATTTTTCCCGCCCCAGGCCAGGTCGACTAGGGGGTCGACCTCCCCCCATATAGGTCGACCAGGGGGTCGACATAGGGGTCGACCTACCCTCGAGCGGATCTGAAATGTGACGAATTTTTTTATCTGTGATGATGTGTCCTTCTCTAGTTGGCCTGATGGTCGAATTCTGAGTCATTAGGGCACATGTGGCAACTTACGATTGGCTGAATGACACACTCTTTGGCTTGGATGGCTCTGATCATTCCTAGGTTGATCTAACAGCTCTTATTAAATTTAAATTCTATATAAGCAACCCCTACCCTCAACCCTAAATCACACAACTTTTGTCCAAGAGCCGTCATGTTGTTCAAGTCAAATTAGAGTAGCCGCCGTTCGTCACAAACTAGAAAAACAAGTAGAAGCTATGTATCAACTTAAATCAAATCTTAAGAGTAGTCAACTTCAAAGAAGAGCTATTCAGTTTCAGAAAACAGATCCTAGAAAACAAGACTTCCTTTTCGTTTGTAAGTATAGTTATCTTTTAGATGTGAAAACATTAAAGTCGTGATTTGTAATAAAACGAAAACTAAAATTGTGCCAAGTTGTGTGATAAAAGTGATGCTGATTCATGTCTATTCGTGTGATAATTCTATCATATATGCCTGTGATACTATTGCGGTTTATTGATCTATCATGTTGCGTAGAATTTGGTGAATGAACCCATTTAGGTTGTATAGAAATTTGGGAATGAAATTATCATGTTGTAATAAGTTTGGTGATTCTATCATGTTATGTTAACATGCAAGTTTATAGGCTAATTCATGTCATCTATGCCTAAACGTTTAGATCTACATGCTTCTATGTTAGACCTACGTTAACTTGATTCAATCCAAATGCAAGTTCACACCTACATGCCAAATCAAGTTGCGTAGTTCTATGTAAATTCCCATCTATATGCTTATGGTTCATGTTGATTAGGTTCAAAATTGCAAGTTCATAATTAATGTTGATTCTATGCCAAATTTATGTGACATATGTTGGATCCATATTTTGCTGTTGGAATGTTACATGTTTCTCTCTTTTCCCTTCTTGTTTATAAATTAGGCTAAGTAGCGAGCCTAATATTCTAAGTAATTTATGCGAACATTTAATGGGGGTAATATGGGGAAAAACATGAAATTACATGTAATTGGCATATTTGGCTCATAATCATGTAAGTGATTTATGACATGAAGTGGTATAATTTTTATACCTAAAATTATGAACTTGATTTTATAGAGTAAATTGGGCATGACTTGAACGACCGTAATTGTGGATAATTTACATATAACAAAATGGGTAAATATGTAAATTTTGTAAAAGACGAATATGCCTAACCCGAGGTTAGACTGAGTTGTGGTGTAAGACTGCCCGGAACCGCCCGGCACAATCCAGCAACCGCAACAACAGGTCTAATGTGAGAGGTTAGTGCATCAGGCCCAAGAAAACCCGAGGTTAGATTGAGTTGCAGTGTAAGGCTGCCCAGAACCGCCCGGCACATCCAGCGACCGCAACAATATAAATCTAATGTGAGTGGTTGGTGCTTTAATGAATGAATTAAAGCTAAGGAACAAGCAAGTTAAGATTGGTAGGGTTAAGTTAATTAAGGAAACACTTAACCAATTCAACATGTTAACTAAACTGATGGGTGGGGTTAGCTAAATTTGGACACTTAACCAATTTAACATGTTGATTAGGAAACCCTACTAACGGGGACCCATTTCAGCAGTAACCCACATAGATGTATCATGGTACCCTGAACTAGGCAGGGTGGGGCACGATTGCTGGGCTGATTATAAGCAGTCAAAACAACGGCGAGTGGTGCGTTAGTGTAGGTTCCGACGGAGTACGGGCGTGCACGTACTGCGGAGTGGAAAAAGCAGGCGCTGGGCATCTGTAGTTATACACTGTGCATCTTGAATTGTGTTGGGTTGCCACTATAGGATTTGATACACCCCGTGGTGGGACCAGCACAAGTATCTACAATTGAGCGGGGCCGAATGACATAAGTAGAAAACGTATACGAGTAGGAGCCGATCGAAAAAGGGATCACCTTGTTATTAACATGTGGTGCTAGTTAGAACAAGGATGAATAGGTGCAGGGAAATAATAATAAGTGCGATAATACATTCAGTTATCCTGCCTTATCTTGTCTTATGTTATCATGTTATTCTGGTATTTTCCTATTATTAAGTTTATTCTTGTCATGGTTTTTTCTTGTTCTCATGCTAGAAAACAACTGGACTTACCAGACTTATGTCTGACCTATTTTTCTTTCGTCTTCTTTTCTTCTGTTCCCCCCCCCCCCCGGTCCGCAGGGAGGGAATACTCCAGCTTAGTTAGACCTTTATCAACTTGAGGAAAGAGTAGATATATGGCTTTGGACACACTCATTTTGGGGATTTATGCTGCCTTATTTTTGCTTTATGTTTTAATCAAGACAGAGATATTGTTGTAATGATTTGGAAATTGTTTTGAGACAGTTTTGTTGAAATGTTTTAAATGAACCACGCACTTATGAAATAAATTTAGTTTTTCCGCTGCTTATATGTCTATCTTGTAAATTGTCTGTGTCTTTTACCTATAATGCTCCACCGAAGTTAAGGAATTCCCTTTGTGAGTGACCTTAATGGAGGTGGGGTGTTTCAGGGATCATCACATATATGTGATATTAACTAGAGACTGTTCTGATCTTCATATCTTGACTCGACTTATAGTTAACGTGACCTAAGCCGGTTTACTTCAGTAGTGGTATGTCTACGCGTCAATGACAGATCTATGGAGTTGTTGAAGTTGAGTGTTCGTGAAGATTGATGATAAGGAAATATATTTTGAAGTTGGTTTATAGCATCTAGGAGAATGATTTAGAGGAGTGGAGGCCATTTTGGATGAGTAACGAAGGATCGGCAGTGATCCAACACTAGGTTGGATTTTAGTATCTTATCACTTGTGTAGGTTGATCTTTGTCTTGTAGTCATGATAGCACATGGTTTCTAGACTTCATGGAAATCGCTATATTCTCTTTGCTTTGGTATCCTTTGAATCTAACTTGTTTGATCTATCCAGACATAGCCAAGTCAAAAGACTGGATAACACTTGCCCCTTCCTCCCCTCAAAGTACATCTTGCTTCAAATATGATGCGCTTCCAATGAGAAAAGTTGGAACCATTGGAAAGGTTCCACTTAGTGCTTCGAATTGTTATTATCCTTCTTTAAGAATACTCTTATGAAGAGCTATGTCTCTAGCTCGTCATTACGACCTATTGCTTGCATATGGAACTACAAATCGAGAACATGATTTTAACTTGCAAGTTGGGCTCGACGATCCTGAACTAGTTCTTACTCCAGACCCTTTAGTTTTATTTTTTTTAGTCAATTTGAGATTAATGCAGAGTTTGAACATACGTACATATATACATGCACACACTCACGCTATCAGGCTTCCAAGCAAACATACATTCCCATAGTTTATTACCAATATCTTTCCAAAAAAACCAGTTAAGATAAAGTACCAATCCTTATGGATCAGTACTGATTCCAAACTTTAAAAAAGTCTTATTTTGGCTCATGGAAAGTCATGTTACAAAACCTCTTGCAGGAAGGATAGCTTGTAATTTCTTGTAAAAATACCAGCTCATGTCGGTTCAATTTTGATTTATACAACCAGCTTTCTTATTCTTCCTCTTCACTTTTGTTACTATTTATTCAAGCTCATAAGCCGCCACTAAAATATCGAGAGCTCCAAAGTTCGTCCTTTTCTGCCTAAAACTAGTTCTTCTTGAAGTCATTATATCCATACCCTTGGTCACTAACTTGTCACCTCCCCTTATCTCGACTCAAACACAATCACTATCGATTAAAGCACCTATGTTTAGGTTAGAACTTCTATAACCCAAACCACAAATCTTCTCAAATTGTTCTTGCCTTGCCATATATAAGTGGTGATGGATTCAAATGTGAGCATGAATGGAGTTAAATACGGCCTTGGGAATCTTCGCGTTGATGGTTGGTTCGGCCTAGGGGATGACGATTGGTGAATGGAAAATAAATGAAAATTCATTATATCTTGGGTCGGTACCAATACAAGGCCCGGTGGATTTGTTGGACATGGACTTGACTTATGTATCTCCATTTATTGGTTGATATCTTCTGAGCTCTGATACATTTTAAATGCATAGCAATGATGTGAAAGCCAGATGGTACGGTTAATGAAGATGGTCAATCTGAATAATATCGTGAATTTTGTTACAAACTGATGCATGATATCTGATATATGCATTGCACAACACTGCATTAGATTCACTTCAGCGGCGAGAATACGTTAATCAACTAATATGATTATTTGTTGAGTTTAATAGCTATGGGTACGAGATGCATAGAAGTTTGTTCCTCGATAACTGAAAGTTGGATGTCAAAATACATCAAACCATATGGCTAGTATAATTCAGTTGCGACTCCTTTTTCTCAACATACTTTTAATAGCATATTAGACAAACCGGAAATGCCCAAGTTTAATAGCCTCTCTCCTGAATTCTACAAGCTCCTAAAGTAAATCTGAAACACCCCACACATCCCTTATTGTTCCCCAACATTGGGTTTCGCTAAGAAACGTGAAGTGTTATAGGTATAAAGAAACAAATCATAGAGGCTAAGATTCAAAAGACATAAAACAAAAACAGCAGAAAAAATTATTTTAAAACAAGATTTCATACTTTACATAAATAAGTTACAATACAAAACATATGTCTTTTATAATCTTAGCTTAAATCAGAATATACAAATAAAATTCCCTCTCAAGTACAAAATCAGGTCAATAACAAATAAACTATCATAAGTGAAATTAGATTGATTAAAAAGAAAGAATTTGAGATCTTGGACACTAATCCTTCCCAAGCTGCTGGAACCACTCATCCTCTGCCCTGCGAGCCTAATGCGGAAAGAAAAAGGGTAGAAAGAAGAGTGGGTCAGACATAAAGCCAAGCGAGTTGTATAATTACTAGCACGATTGATAAGTAAAGGAAATAAACAAGATAATAGTTTTAGTGTCAGATAGGGTAAGTGTATGTACATAACTAATAGGTGAACATATAGGAATGATGCACAAAGGTTAAAGGTTTGGTCGATTGATATCTCATTTGATTACTCATATTATTGCACTAATCATTTGATTGTTTGCACTTTTACAATTACAGAGCATTGTAAATATAATTAGGATAATTTTCCTAATACTACCCATAGATCAGCAGCCAATTAACCATGCATCGATTACCTATGCCTGTTGTGGATCTCGGAGTTACCAGGTCCGACCCATCAACAAAAAGAAATAGCATTACCGTAGGCGTTATTGTGCCTTATCTTCCTCAGTCGATTCAATGCACGCACATTGTACCATCGAAATGCACCTGCACCCACCTTCATTTGGACCATCTTACTACCTTGCTCAACATAAAAACGCCCTAGCCTCCTCCCCTGTGTGAGACTGTTTGTGGTAAAGGCAATGTTGCTTGGCATGGATCCCAAACAAATAAATGTTACTTGGCTCAAATCCCCTTTAATTATGACCCTCATAGATTTACCATAGGACCATAGCCATATAATAATCATATAATACCTATTTATGATGCCACCATAGAACCATAGAGTAACCATATAATGCCTATTTACGAGGCCACCATAGAACCGTAGAATGCCTATTTACGAGGCCATCATAGAACCATAGAATTAAGCTTATAAACTTAACGTCATTTTAAGTTTAGTTTTATATTAAGCCTATCTGTTCGTTTATAACATCATGTTATAGTTATATGTGCATCTGAACCACATTTGTTTATTATGATTTTTTGTCTGTACAATTTATCATTGTTTATGCAAACATGTTTTAGTCTCTTTTTCTGTCATAACCTATGCTGTAGCTTTTTGGTAAATCTTATCAAGTTTGCCAATTTTCAGTCCAAATTCCCGTTTGTTACAACTTTAGTATTACATGTAAATTTAGCCCTAAATGCACAAATCCTCTTTTTCATAATTAAAATTGAATCATATTTTCCAATACCGCAAAATTAAAAGGATTATAATCAATAGCATAAAATTAGGCGCATAAATCAGTCGCCTGAATCAGTCCCATACGTTTGCCAATATTATAGATCTAAGCACGTTTTCGGCATAACAAAAAATTAACATAAAATTTTAAAGTCAGACGTAAAAAGGAGGAAAGAACACTAAGAAGATATCTTACAGTATTTTAAATATTAACAAAATAAAAACTAGAAGAAAAAATAGAAAAACTGTACAAATAACTCACAGAAAGAAATTTGTAGAAAAGTCATAAACTTATAGAAAATGAACAAAAACTGTAAATAAAAACTGCAGCTATTATAATACTTATTCACTTAAACATATCAAAAACCTAAATAATTACAAAAACTCATCGCGGTCACAGCGTTCCTATGTGGCCTTTGTAGATCCCGTCTCCAAAAAAGGCGTTTATATATATATATATATATATATATATATATATATATATATCACCTAAAATTTAAATTCACGTTAGGCCTATCCTAAAAATAAAAGACTAGATTCGGCGAAGAACAGATTGTGTTGTGAAGAATGAGGGTGGTATGGAGGTGTTTAGGCTAGGGATCTTAGACCGTTGGATCTATCAGATTAAATCTAGGCTAGCCACGTGATTGGACCAATAAAAACTCACCACATCCGCAAAATTTTCAATTTTAGCCGATAGGAAAATGCCACATCAATCCCCATTGGTAAAGTACTAATTTTGGCAAATTTCCGAGTCATTTCCCGTCTAAAGTTGTTTTGTGGGTCAACCTAACCAAGGCCCCGGTTGACCATAGGGTCGGCTGGCTCTGGGTTGGGTTGACCAGAGATATATACTTATATGTGTGTGTGTGTGTGTCATTTTCAAAAAATATTAATATTATATATTATGTATATGTGTGCGTATATGTATATTCTGCTTCTAATATTGCGATATTTCTGTCATACGGACTCAGATTTTGATAACTTATACATGAAAATGACCCAAAAAATCGTAACAGATGTGATGGACATTTGCGAAAATTTTCTCTTTAGCTTTTTTCTTTTATTAATTTCCAGATTAACTTGTCTCTTTTATAGCTTTTTCATATTAGCTCTGATTTTCACATACTTTATATGTAAATTGATCAGAAAATTTCCACAGACATAATGGTGCAACTTACATAGCTAAATTCTAATAATTTCACCCACTTATTTTTTTACTAATTAATTCGTTAATTAATTTGTAATAACCCTTCCGGAGTGGGCCTAAATTCCGATCCAAAAAAGGCCTATTGGAACTTAGAACCATTCTAAACGGATTGTTGGTTCCTATAAGGAATACTAAAAACAGATATCATGAAGAAATCTAAACAAAATAAAAATCTCACATGGTGGGAGGGATAAAGTATAATATCTCAAAAGTAGTTGTATCACAAATAAAACCATAATATCAAATACAACATGTCTGAGTAGATAACAGGTATATCAATAATTATCCTAAGTACATAATGATAGCAACAATAATAATAGTTCTCTGCCTTAAATAACTATGCCTCCATCACAGGGATCTACCTCCAAGCAATCACGAATCATCACAGATCCAAGGTCCTCACCTACTAACCTGCTTATGTTAAGATGAGGGAGGTCAGAACATAAAGTTCTGGTGAATGAAAAACATAAAAATTTAGGAATGACTATTTAATTTCCTATATTTGGCAGTGTAAATCCTTCATGTTAGTCTATACAAACGAGCATACACAACTAAACATACATGGAAGATATCCTTACAGTCACTTAAGGCCTATATGTAAAAGGGCGGACCTCCTTACACTCACTTAATACCCACAAACTAGTCCCAAGGACAGACATACTTACAGTCACAAAATATACGATCTCCTTGTAGGTTGCGAAATAGCAACGACCACTTACTTCCAGGTTTAGGTAGGAACACAACTTCATTTAAGACCCTCCTGGCGGACCATCTTGTTACTATCTAGTTTTTCCTACGAGTGAACTCCTAGCCACTTAATACTTCCCTTAGATAGTGGTTCCTTTAGGCCTTTTAAATATATATACCATCCCTAGGTCATCCCTCGCTAAGCCCCTAGATAAGAAGTGGGTATTACCTCGAGAACTACCCTTCACATCTGTTATCATCTATAAAGACCATTTAATACCTTATTGGGAGACAGGCGGACCCAATAACCACATAAAACCTAAAGGGCAGGTCCCATGACTTGGGTTTAGAACTAAGGAGTGAACCTTCGGAACGAACCTAGTCCTAACCACTTGATACCCAACAAGAAGCTGGTCAGGCACTTAATATTTTCCTAAGACAGACCTACTTCACACACTAATATATATACACACACACGCACACGCACGCACACTAGACATCTCACGTTAAGCCAACCGCTTGTAGAAGCTGCATTAGCCGAGCGGTTCCGGGTAGGCTTCTACTCCAAGTTGGATCTAACATCGCATCATAGTGTAATAATTGTGATGGCCCATGAAACCTAAACCCCTCACATTAACCAGTTTTACTTGTAGATGTTGGATATGCTGGTCGGTTCTAGGCAGGCATCTATTACAAGTAATGGTTAACGTCGTGTCTACGTGTCAATAATTATAATTAAAGCCATTAACTCATAGACATGCATACAAATTCCTATGGCGACATTCAAATTTTATTTCCTATTTTAGACCTGTTTAATACGCACTTAATACACATTAATATTATGTTTAATTACTCTATAAATAAATAAATAGGAAGAATTATGCAAACGAGAATAACGACCTAATTACATTTGGAATGTCAATCCTAACAATCACAATCAAAGTATGCAAGTAAATTTTCCTATCAATTAACATGGTTTAACATGTATATTCACAATTAATCATAAAAAGGAAAATAACAACACATACGAATAAAACTTGCAACCTAGGATTGAATAATTATTTAAATAATAGAATTATAGAAAAGATGCAATAAATCTAATTGAATATGAAAAACCTTTGTTTTAGTGCTGCTTCACTTTTATATTTATATTACATACAAAAACTTAATATAATAAATTCAGACCAATCTATTTAAAATAAACGTTTAAATCTGTTAATTTTACAATATACAAATCTCATGTTTTCAGCACAAACATATATGAACATAAAATAAGAATTAAGTGAATCAGAACCAAAAGCAAAGAATTTCACAACATCCTAAGCTTGAATTTCCATGATCTGAACAATACGAACCCAAATACAACACTTTTGATAGACCATTTCAGTGATGAATAAAATGCAGGATTTGAAGGGTTTTTAGCATTTTATTATCGTTTAATCCAAATCACATATAGGCATAATATTCCAAATCTAAACTACAAAAGATAAGAAGTAGAAACATTTAGGGTTTCCACTCACAGTGATTTTGGAATGATAAATAACAAGATAGATGTAGAATCAAATATGGATCTAGCATTCGCAATCATGCTGCATTCCTTCAAGTAATATATATATATATATGTATATATATATATATATATAAGAATCAAGTGAATCAGAATCTTATACATATACAAGCTAAATTCCATAATTCTTAAATCTATATAAATCTTAAAATAGAGAGAATAAAATTGAGGTTAGAGAAATCCATCCTTATCTCTGGAACTAACAATGGTAGAAGGACAATATGGAGGTGTAGAGAGAAATAAAAATAGGGTTTGGAGTGAGGCTTGGGAACTATATTTATAGTTGCAAGTGTAAGTATGGACCATCGGATTATTTAGATTTAATTTGGATGGTCCAACTGATGTAAATTATAAAAATCTATGTAACAAAAATACACCCACCACTCCTCCCAGAAGGAGGGCGGTCGACCCCCTCTATAGGAGCGCAGTCGACCCCCTCTATAGAAAGGCAGTCGACCCCCAGGTCGACCTCTTCCTATAGGGGTGGTCGACCTTCTTCTGGGGTCATTTCAGGAGATTTAATTCTCCTGTAATGTTTGTTTCTTATTAATTTTGAATTGATTGCTTTGATTTATTACCTTATACTGATTATCTTTATCCTCCATTTGCATGTGAATATATGCATACAATTTCAAATTCACTTGGAATATTCTTTTTATATCAATCTATAATTAAATATATTCTTGATTTATATATAATATTTTTTTAATTTCATAACCTTGTGTGTTAATACTTATGCACAACTTGTTTTATTAATATCTTTTGCATACGGACTCCATTGTCAGTAAATAAAATATGAAAACGAATCAGAATCTTGCCACGAAGGCAATAACAATACTCTCATAGCCCAATTCCCAATTATATAAAATTCCATTTTTTGATCCGGTAACTTATTATTCATTATTATTGTTTATTTTAAATTAAATCATGTTATATATATTTTAAGTTTATTTTACGAGGTGTGCATATACTTGCTGTAAATTGGTAGAAATGGATAATATGCATAAACCTATATATGTTGAAATTTAGGGAAACATAGTTGATGATAATATGCATATGAATTGGACATGTTAAATTTGGCTTAAAACTGACATTAAGTAAATGACATGTTAAAAATAGGGTAAGTACCATATGTAGATTAATAACTTGAAATAATAAGGGAATTGTACACATCTGGGTAGGTGTTTTGGGAAAGGGTTGTAAACACATAATGACATGTAATATTACAACCACACTTATTAGTAAACCTGCAAGGTTAAACATGATTATTAATAAGCTAAGAGGTCCCTAGTTTTGCTATTGTATCGGGTTTTGGGGGCTTTTAAATCCTAGTTTTGGGGGTACAAGCTTAGGGGGTTTGGTTTGTGTTAATTGCTATTTGGAACAAATATCAGTCAGTATCCCTGTTGGTATCTTATTAGAAGGGGCCTCACACTAGGTAAGGGCTAGGGCACGCTTTACTGAACTGGAGAGTAAGAGGTTCACATGGGGCTGGGTACGGGATCGTTCCAGCGGAGTCATGAGTGTGCATGGGTCCGACTAGGGAAGATAAGACGTTATAACACCAATAAATAGGTTTGTGTTATATAATTGTTGGGTTAGGGAGTGATACACCCTACTGCCGGGGCTGACACAGGGTATTTACATAGTAGGGACCCGATCACATGGGTAGTAATTAGGGAACACCTAATCCTGCTATTGTGTAATTAGGTTAATACCTAATATGGTTATGTAATTAGGGTACGCCTAATCCTGCTATTTATTTCTACTGTTAATCCTGCTGATATGTAATCATGTTGAATTTGTTATACTAGTATTGGTACATACATACCTGTTTTAGGATATAAATGTGAAGCATTACTCGATCGTAAGTTTATTCCCGTTATTCTTGTCCATCATGTTATTTTATTTAGTTTAGTATACCTTCTAATGCATTGTACCTTTCTCATCCAGTCTTATTTACCTGTCTTGGTATTTCTATTTTATGCATATTTGTAAATCACTGGAACTCGTTAGACTTTATGTCTAACTCTTTTTCTTTCGCCTCTTTCTTCCTTTCCCCCTCAGGTCCTCAGAGTGGAAGCAATCAACAATGAATAGGATTTCTCTTACAACTTGGACTTGGATTTCTTGAGATGTACCGTTTCGATTTGCTCTATACTTTAGTATGGCTTATGGCGAGGGATATGATTTTATGTACTCTGATATTTTGTTTTATGAGTTGGTTTATGAGGCAGATTTGATGTAATTGGTTTTGTTGTAACTGGTTTTGTGAGACTATTCTTTATTTTGAATAATGAAATTTAAAAAAAATTCGATGCTATTTTGTATCTGTCTTGCAAATTTTCTATATTGGTTACCTACTGTGCTTCACAGAAGTTAATGCATTCTCTTATGAGTGACATTAACGGATGTGGGGTGCCACATTAACCATTAATATAAAGGAATCCATACTGCTCATTTAGACAATTCTAAATCTGAATTTGCTTATAAACATTTTATGATTATACAACCAAACAAAGGAAAACAAATATGGCTACATGGACCAACTTAAACTAAACAAAAACTACCAAGATTATAAAGTCAAGTCACATTAAAAAAAAGAAACAAGAATAAGAGAAAACTTGTGAGAGGTGTGAATCAGTAAGTGCCTTTAATTATAGAGTACTTAAAAGAACAATGCTTGCTAGTTAGCCAAGAAGATTCCTTGCTAGTGAAAATCCCATAATGGCAAAGGATAAACTGAGTGGGATATATAGTGCATTTAGTTCAGCACTAGAAATGCAATTCAGCAATAGTAAACAGAAAGATGGTTAAATAAAGCTTAGATGAGCAGGTTCCTTGGAAAGGCCCAAACGAAGCATGTTCCACTGGTATGAAAGTTTCTGAGTATTGCAGCGCTACACATAAACAAAAGGGTTAAAAAATCCAAAATTGCACAAGAGATGAGATATAAAATCAATGACCAATGGGATATTATGTATAAAAAAAGAGACGGAAACATGAAGGAATCTCCATTCACATATGTTGGATCTAGAATAACCCTAGAGGGGGGGTGAATAGGGTTTATCGGATTTTAGATGGATATTAAAAAAATAATCACAACATAGATAATAGCAGAGTATGTAAATGCAGAAAGTAAATAACACACAGAGATACCCAGCTTTCGCAGACTCTGCCTACTGCTGCATTCACTAAGGTTTCTACTAGTTAATAGAACAGATCCCACTTACAAGACCATGTAAACTCGCGAACCCCTGGCTCCTATTCTAATCCTACGCTCAAAACCCTAGACTGGTCTATATCCCCAAGATTAGATTACACACTAGCTACAAACCCGTAGCTAGTAACTCTAGTTTTACAGACTCTAGTAAATTACTAGTTAAAACCTTAACTGGATTCCCTAGTTTTTACAAACACCAGAAAAACTGAGCGACAATTTTCAAAACAAAATAAGACAACACAATAAAAATTAACTAATAAAACCCTAGCCCTTTTGATTTATTAATAATAGGCTTAGCCTAAGTCAAAATTGCTGACCCAAATATTTTGACCAGATCACTTTCTTTATGGAAAAATAAAAATGGAGGCCTCGAAGAATTAGGGTTTTTTTAATCTTCCACAAATTGACTCCGACTTCAAATTGAATTGCTATGGAAATTCTTTGTAGCTCCAATTCCCGTTGATGTTCTTGATCGATTGCTGATGCTCCTTGCTTCACCGATTTGGGGATTCTTCGGCAATCGAAAACTGTGAGTTAATTTGATATGAATCGATTTATGCTCTTTGAAATTTTGGCTTGTGCTTTCGATACGAATGCCGATGATGTAATGGGTGTTTAAATAGGGTTACAAAATCCCAATTTCTCTGATTTCAAAATAATTGACTTGCCCTAATTTGTTGCTTGAATCCATACTCGATTTTGAACCTTCAATGAACCCGGTTGATTTATTGTCTTTAATTCCATCTATGAGTTTGAAAACATGCCATAAATTCTGAAATCTGCGGCTTTGATATTGCTTGATGATTTGCGCAAAGTTGCATAGAATTTTAACTTGATTTCTTCGGCATTTAACATGAGTAAATCTGGAATAAACTCGAATTAAATGTTGTGTCCCTCTTTGTAACACCCCTCTCGAAAAGCTAAAACAAAGATCTTTTAGCACAATGGTTAGTGTGTGGTGTTGCTTTCCGGGAGGTCGGGGGTTCGATACCCACGGTTGTCACATTTGGTATCAGAGCTATACCCAGCCGGAATTGTGTGTGTAATGCTGCGGATGTCAGTCGATGTGGTACTGATGCGGGTTACATGCACAACGCCTGGGTGGTGAGTGATATGAGCCAACGAGGACGTTGGGCTCTTTAAGGGGGGTAGTCTGTAACACCCCTCTCGAAAAGCTAAAACAAAGATCTTTTAGCACAGTGGTTAGTGCGTGGTGTTGCTTTCCGGGAGGTCGGGGGTTCGATACCCGCGGTCTTCACACTCTTGATGAATTTTGGCAATATGAATTGATATTTTTCCCTCTGCAAAATTGGTCACTGGAAAAAAATTGCTCATATTTGGAAATTAGAATTTAAACATAGCTTACTGATTTTTTGGAACCTTGATTGAAAAACTCTGATTGATAACATGTCATACCTGGAATTCAGTTGAACACGTTCCATATATGTATTCTGATTTTCTGGAAAAATGCTTTGCTCAAAAAACCGATTTCATGCCAAAAATTATTTGCTTGATTGAACAATTTGTGGATCTTGCTCGATTTTGTCATTTTTGGAATCTCTTATTAAAACATGTTTCCACGGCCCTATGACTGTAATCAAAACTCTTGAATAGTTGCCATAAGTCAGTGAATGAATTCTGGAAAGGCTGTAAACAATTAAAATTGTTTTCTTGTCCAAAATAGAGCTGTTTAAAATAGGAAACAAAAAAATTTGTTTCATGCCACATATGTTCTTGCTGAATAAAAGTCTGTGAATTTCTGGAATGAATTTCTTGCTCATTAACCTTTTGCCAAGTGAATGTAAACTTGTCCAATATTGAACTTTTGCCAAAAAAATACTTGCCATTCACTTTAGTTTTCTTGTATCAAGTTCAATTTGTAACTGCCATGTTGTTGTTTGTGTATATTTTTGTCATGTCCATCCAGTACACTTGAAATGCTTTCTCCCTGTTTGCATAAATATTGTTCATGCTGCTCCATACTACTGTGCTTTTGATCTTGTAAAATTTTGCACCTTTGTACTTGATATTGTTGTGTGACTTGGTGCTAGTTTCACCACTGTCTTGACCACTATGGTTGCACCACTTTCCCTTTTTCCACTGCTGTTGTGTTAAACCATTTATATGTATATATTGCTCCATGTTTGTAAATGCTGCTCATTGTTGTTGCACTGTCCATATGCACATGTGTGTGTGGCTCGACCATGAACATCGATCACATCCAGTCTTGGCACACTTGCTTTGTGAATGTTCTACCATGCTGCCTTGTCATCTTGACCCTGACTTGATGCTCATACAAGTATGTTTGTGACTGTTTGGCATTTCACCATGGTGTCTCATGTATTCATTTTCAATTGCACTGGGTCGAGTTGGTCCACGTGGATGCTCCTCGGTCGCACTTTGATTGACGAGACAATGCATGCGTGTATATTTATACACGTGTGTATATGTAGCCACTCAGAATAGTTTTCCTGTCCCTGCACTGTAATATGTGTATATACATACTATCTACCTTGTGATATTTACAGTGTATCGCTGTGAATATCACAAGCTGTCTAGACACGGATGGATGGATATAAAATCAGATCAAGTCATGAAAAATAATGAGAAACACACTGAAATTCTGAGGTGAATAAAATTTTAAAAATAAATTTATATTTGCATGTATTCAGTTTTTATTTCTATTGCAATGTACTGTGTGTGTTTCTGTTTCATGTGACAGGTAAGCAGATGGTGACTGGACTGACTGTGAGGCTATGAAGACAGAAGACAGAAGATGAAGCAGAACAATGAAGACAAGTAAATAATTGTCAATGTATGAGTTGGTGAAAGTGTCTGTATATGAGAGAACTGTGTTTGTACAATAGAAAGAGTATGAAACAGTATGTGAGTGATTGAGTGAGGAGCATTGTATGAAAAAGAATGTATATCAGTGAAATTGTACAAATAGTGGAGTTATAAATTTGTACTATTTGATTATTGAAATAAAATATTCTATTTAAATAAAATACTATGTGAATATTTGAATTTCTGTACAGTTGTATTCTATTTAAATATAAATATTATATTCATGTCTGTGATGTATATGAAACAGTACAATAACAAACACATTTATAATAATATATATTTGGTTGTTATCATCAAACAAAAATCATATAATTGTGTATACAACAACATTATATACTACAATCTCCTCCTTTTGATGATGACAAACAAATATTAATATTTTGAAAATAATAAATTTGTTTGACAGTGAAGAACTGAACTCCCCTTATTTGAATGCCCCCCTTACAACAGAAACTCCCCCTATAACTGTGCTTTGAAAATTGAATGAAATTTTCAATATTAAAATATTTATAAAATATTCACTCATAAATCAAAATATCAACTCATTCTCCCCCTTTTGTTATCATCAAAAGGATACAAAAATTTTAAATATAGAAGAAAAATGACTAAAAATATAATATCAGCTTAAGAGAAAGAACATAAATCTCAATCAATCAAACAAAAATCATCATATTCTAAGAACTAGTGGAATATTTCACATTGTAGAATGACGGATTTACAATGAAATTTATAAAAATGGAGAGAGTGTTAAAATGATTTTCAATTATTTTCAAAAGAATTTAAAATTGAAGCACAAAACAGTGATAAATTTGGACTATAATTATAAATTCAATTTAAGTGACGTAATCACATAATCTCACATCCCAATAGCAATCAATCAACAAATTATAATATATCATAAGATATTAACACAGTTCACACATTAGAAAATGGATTGATAATCTGATTTTTTTACAAACCAAGGAGTATTTCACATAAAAATTATTTATAGCCAATTATTCCTTTTTCTTTTTCTTTTTATTTAAGAGCACACTAACCACACATAACTAGATCTTGGATTTTTAAACGAGGTCAGTTGCAGCTTAAATATAAGTAATCTCATAACTATGCATCTCCAGAGCTTGGATTTTTAAATAAGGTTAGAGAAACACTTATGAATATTATATTATTATTTTCTGTTTCAAAAATGAAAAAAACTCCTCAGTGTATAAAACCAATATGGATGACAGAAATGTGATAGGTACAGAAATGGTTTGTGAAATAAATTTCTAAATTAATCATATTATGAAATATGCTCAACTGTACCAAGATTCTTGAAAATTTTCAATTATCACTAATTTTGAAAAAAAAAATCACAATTCCATCACAAATATTTCCATTATTTATTCAAGATGGTTTAAAAAATATTAAAATCTCCACATTAATATAAAATCATGATGGATGACTAAATAATGGTAGATAAAGGGGATGTTCCTAAAATATTCACTAATTCAAAGATATTATAAATATTGTTCAATCATCATGAAAATTAAATAAAATCTCCTCTTGTTGTGAAATATATTGTTGTCACAACTCATCACGATTTCAAAATCTAATAATAATTTTGATGAATTATAAATACAGTTCAATTTGGTTATCGATTTCAATTTCTAAATGAATAATCAATAAATAATTTTAAAATTGAAAATCAATTACAAGAGGAATATATATATATACAGCAAGGAAAAAATCAGCACTTCTAAATTCATACCACTTGATATCTCTATTAATGAGGATTTTAACATGACACTGGAGACGAACAAGGATGTCTCAGACAACAATATTCAATCATTAAGTTGATCAAGCAACTCAAGCACACAAATTCCATTTACCAGAGCATGGTAAACATTTGATACCAAATCAAACAGTCATCAAAAATATATTTACAAACCAATATCAGAGTAGCACAAAAATCAGTTTCAAAACAGATTTGTCAAGAAGATGGTCACAAAAGATGATTCATGATCCAAGATTAAAAATACCATTTATTTGAAATCATTTGAAGGAATATGAAAGTCTCAAGATTCAATGAATCAATCACACTAGATTATAAACTTCAGATCCAAGATATGTGTGAGATTCAATAAATCATAAATTTCAAATGATTTTAAACAAACAAGTATTCAAGTCAAATGATCGTGAAATAGCAGAGAGTTTTGAGACCAGATTATTTACATCAGACATGAGAAATAATTCATGATCCAAAATTAAGAAATAATTTATTTGAAATCACTTGAATGAATGGAAATTTTGAGGTACACTGAATCAATCACACAAGATTAATAATTTCAGATCTAAGAGGTGTGTGAGGTTCAAACTATCAAGAATTTCAGATGATTTCAAATAAACAAATTCCAAATAAAATGATCATAAATAAAGATGAATTTCATGATGTAAACAATGATTCAAGGCAAATGTTACACAGTTCAGAAATATTCAAACCAACCCAAAAACCAATGAAATTATCACAACTGAAAAATACTAATGTGTTGTAATGAGTATAATATTTCAAGTATTTCCAAAATGTATTGGAAGAATCTCAAAACAGCAGAGATGTGTGAAATTTCATTAATTTATCAGATCTTCAAAAAATTTAGAATTCAAAATTAACTGTGTTCAAGATATAACAAGAATGCTTCAACACAGTTGGGAATTCAGAAAAGAATCAAACTTCAAAACAATTGCAGAAAATTACAAGTTTAAATTCAAAATCTAGAAATCGTTAGAACATCAGAATTTTATACAAATGAAGCGACTTTCTAGAAGATCATGAATTCTGCAGTTTGAAGTTAATAAGAAAGCCCATAATAAAAGAAAATAATATGGCAGTGTCAAATCAAAATAGAAAAATCAAATAAAATAAACATAAGAGGTAGAAGGAGGAATAAACACAAAAGATAAAAACAGAGAATATTAACACATATGAGTTTAGAGATCATACCACATTTTAGTGTAACCAAATGAATCTCTAACTCAACATACTTGGCTAAGGAACAGTGAATGATACAGAATTATATACCAGCTTGAAATCAAATCTCTTTTTAGCAAAGTAGTTGCTTAGCCTCCTCCGGTACCTAACAGTTTATAGAATCGCGTGGTCTAACAAAATTTGTAAAACCACTCACAGTTTTATTCACATACTTTTGGTACCCAGACTTGTTTATACAACAACCCATCCGAGTTTACGTTTGTACCCTTAGGAACCCAAATCTTTTTGAATTTAGTCAAAATTGTTTTGTTTTCTTTTGGGGTCCAGGATTGTTTAAATGGATTGTTATACAACAACTCCACATCTCGGTTGTGATTTAAAAATCTTTTGGCATTTTCAGAGTTTAAATTTTTAGAAAGACCCGTTTTGAAGCAATTTAAAGGATTTTTAAAATCATAAGAATTCAGTTTTTCAAAACCATTTGTTTTTCCAAATCCAAGACCATTTTTATTTCCTGGAGAAAGTTGATTTTTCAACAACATATTCAAAGATTTTTCTCTTGTTGAAAAACGTTTTAAACTCAATTCAAGATCGTTGATTTTGGATTTAAGCAGAATTTTCTTCCATCAGATTTGAACAATGGTTAATATTGATCTTTCTATTTTCGGTATCATTTTGTTTCAAAACCAAGTTTTCATTTTCAAGCAATTTGATTCTGGTTTTGGATTCAAAAATCTTAGATTCAAATTGATGTTTGTCAAAAATCTTGAATTTTTCAATTTCTTTTTCAAGTTCAATCAAGACTAATTAAAATTTCTGTAAATTTTGATTTTCAAAAATTTTATGTTTGGAATTAAGATTATCCAACTCCTTTTGCAAAGCATCGTTTTTATAAATTAGCTCATCCTCATTTTGTTTTAAAACCATAATCTCTTTTTCAAGTTTATGATGATTTTTGTTAAGATGAGCTAAATCACTTTTCAACTTTAGACAATTCTTACAATAGAAGTTTTCATGTTTTGATTCCAACATATTGTTTTTGAGATTCAATTCATGATTTTCAGACTTCAAAAGCTAGTTTTTCAGTTGGAGTTTATCAACAGATTTAGTCAAATCGGCACACATATAAACCAAATCTTCATAACATAAGTTTACTGTCTCATCCTCTGTTGAGTCTTCATCTTCTGATCCATCTGAAAATTTATCCGTATGACCTGTTAAGCATAAATCTGAATTTGAGTTGATTTTATGGGATTTTGAGCAGTTGTTGTGTGTCCCACACAACTTATTACGCAGTCAAACAATAAGAGATAAGTTTAAGCTGATTATTACTAAGATAAGAATACAGAATGTGCATAACACGAGCATTGACAACTTTATATTTCTTATCTAGCATATCTTCCATATTTACAATAATATTCCAGTACTCAGAATTAACATATTTTAAATAGATTTCTATTTTCAAATTAAAAAATCTGTCCCATTGAAAATAATTGGAATATCACTGGACTAACTCTCGTTATACTAACAACTAGGGAACACCATCTCTAGAGTTAATAAAATACCAAGCTCTGATACCACTTGTTGGAACTAGATTAACCCTAGAGGGGGGTGAATAGGGTTTATCAGATTTTAGATGGATATTAAAAAATAATCACAACACAGATAATAACAGAGTAAGTAAATGCAGAAAGTAACTAACACACAATGATACCCGACTTTGATAGACTCTACCTACTGCTGCATTCACTAATGTTTCTACTAGGTAATAGAACAGATCTCGCTTACAAAGCCATGTAAACTCGCGAATCCCTCGCTTCTATTCTAATCATACGCTCAAAACCCTAGACTAATCTATATCTCCTAGATCATATTTTCCTTAGCTACAAACCCGTAGCTAGTAACTCTAGTTTTACAGACTCTAGTAAATTACCAGTTAAAACCTTAACTGGATTCCCTAGTTTTTACAAACACTAGAAAAACTGAGCGACAATTTTCAAAGCAAAATAAGACAACACAATAAAAATTAACTAATAAAACCCTAGCCCTTTTGATTTATTAAGAATAGGCTTAGCCTAAGTCAAAATTGCTGACCCAAATGTTTTGACCCGATCACTTTCTTTTTGGAAAAATAAAAATGGAGGCCTCGAAGAATTAGGGTTTTATTAATCTTCCACAAATTAACTCCGACTTCAAATTGAATTGCTATGGAAATTCACTGTAGCTCTAATTCTCGTTGATGTTCTTGATCGATTGCTGATGCTCCTTGCTTCATCGATTTGGGGTTTCTTCAGCAATCGAAAACTGTGAGTTAATTTGATATGAATTGATTTCTGATCTTTGAAATTTTATCTTATGCTTTCGATACGAATGCCGATGATGTAATGGGTGTTTAAATAGGGTTACAAAATCCCCAATTTCTCTGATTTCAAAATAATTGACTTGCACTGATTTGTTGCTTGAATCCAAATTCGATTTTGAACCTTCTATGAACCTGGTTGATTTATTGTCTTTAATTCCATCTGTGAGTTTGAAAACATGCCATAAATTCTGAAACCTGCGGTTTTGATATTGCTTGATGAATTGTTGCAAAGTTGCATAGAATTTTAACTTGATTTCCTCGGCATTTAACTTGAGTAAATTTGGAATAAACTCGAATTAAATGTTGTGTCCCACTTGATGAATTTTGGCAATATGATTTTATATTTGTCCCTCTTCAAAATTGATCACTGGAAAAAAATGCTCATATTTGGAAAAAAAATGATATCTGTCCCTACACTGTAATATGTGTAAATACATACTATCTGCTTTGTGGTATTTACAGTGTATCACTGTGAATATCACAAGCTGTCTAGACACAGATAGATGGATATAAAAATCAGATCAAGTTATGAAAAATGATGAGAAACACATCGAAATTTTGAGGAAAATAAATTTATATTTGCATGTATTCAGTTTTTATTTCTATTGCGGTGTATTGTGTGTGTTTCTGTTTCATGTGACAGGTAAGCAGATGGTGATTGGACTGACTGTAAGGCTTTGAAGACAGAAGACAGAAGACAGAAGATGAAACAGATCACTGAAGACAAGTAAATAAGTGTCAATGTATAAGTTGGTGAAAGTGTCTGTATATGAAAGAACTGTGTTTGTACAACAGAAAGAGTACGAAACTGTATATGAGTGACCTGTAGTGAGGAGCATTGTATGAAAAAGAATGTATATCAGTGAAATTGTACAAATAATGGAGTTATAAATTTGTACAGTTTAATTATTGAAATAAAATATTCTATTTAAATAAAATACTATGTGAATATTTGAATTTCTGTACAGTAGTATTCTATTTAAATATAAATATTATATTCCTGTCTGTGATGTATATATGAAACATTACAATAACAAACACATTCATAATAGTATATATTTGGTTGTTATCATCAAACAAAAATAATATAATTGTGTATACAACAACATTATATACAACAACATAATCTTCAACTGCAAAATTATCCAATTCACCGGTAAGATCCTCTAGACCTAGCATAAATGAAGGCAATGGCCCAAGAGTCCTTTGAAATCTGAGAGCAAACAATAATATATATTATGCTATAAATCAAGCTGATATTATTGTCAGAATTGAAAATATATTGTACAATTTCAGCAGGTACCAATTTTTATGCCCAAAGTGGAGAACCAAAGGAAGTTAAAAGTATAAATTCAGAAATAAAAACAAATACAAAAAATCATTTCAACAATGACCAACCAAATTGGATATACCAGTGATGAATGATATTTAAAAAAAAGCAATACAACAACTTCTTCCTACCACTACGAGGCACCAAATGAAAGTGTAAACATTGAATTTCTTCATACTAAAATAGCTCGGTTAATTTTAACTTATGCAAATTGGCCACTAATCAGAATGTACCAACATGCAAATTAGATAGTGCTGGGGAGGGAGGAAGATAAATCTTCGACCTTGGAGTTCAAACCATCAACTAGAGATTGGATTTGGGAAGTCGCTGACGTCTCGTGCTTCGCAGTTTATTTATTTACTAATGCGCTATTTTTCGTGTTGGCTAAGTATGACTAGGGCGGCCTTGGACATTGAAGGATGAAGTGGACTCGAGCATAGGAACGGAGGCAATGAAAGAAGGTGAGGGTTTATTGCAGTGGAAGTAGTTCAAAATAAAAATTCTGATTTGTAATTTAGGTTTTCAGGAAACGGGGAAGCGGGAAATGAAAACGAGAGAGAAGGAAACAAAAATATACCTATATAGTACATAACCTTTTCTTGTGTATAATTAATAAGGTCTTTTTCAACCGGGGAAAATTGGCAACGGAAGGCAGAAATGGCAAGTGTACAAATTGATTTCATGGGGTGTAATTATCCTGCAGTTGATACTATTGTTGTTCCCAATTCGGTCTATTAGCGCCGGTTGAAATAGCGAACAAAATATACCACAAATAAGTCAATGAATGTGCTACTTTGACTGCAAATACTTGCGTCAATTTATCCATATTCTATCGCAGACTTTTGATTGCTCTAGCATCCATCTTTGTTAGAAGTTACTCAGTAAAACTCTGTTTTATCTGTTCTATTTTTATTAAAAAAAAGAACCATAAGCAAAAGTTTGTATTTATTTCTATGTTAGTTAATTGATAATCATGCATTTTTTATTTTTTTATGTTTATAAATATATATTACACTATAAGGAAGTTTATTTTTCTCAATGTTAGCTTATTCAATTTTTCGCATTGGTTTTACGCATCAGTTATAAAGATAAACATTAAAGTATTCAATCATATACCTTTGTTTATTAATACATAAAAAATTAAAAACAATAATATTAACAATTACTTATAATAAATACTTAATTAATTCATAATAATACCTCTTTCAAATACAAATTATAAATTAATTCATATAAAAAAATCATTATTAATTATTAGTTACTCTTCAATATTAACATTAATCAACTATCGTTTATCTACTAATTTTTAATTTATTAATTATTTAATTAATTATTATTCATACATATTCATATTTATAATTAATTATTAATTTTTATCCATTAGTTTTTTATTATTAATTATTATTATTTATTAATTATTTATTTATTTTTATTATTTTTAACTACTAATTATTATTATTTATTAATTATTATTGTCTTATCATCAATTGTAAATATCACTTTATAATAATTAATTATTATTATTAATTAATAATTATTAAATATTAATCCTAATTATTGTATAAAATAATAATAGTTAATTATTTAATAGTAACTATTTAAAATTAATTATTAAAAGTTAATCAATAAAATTTGCTAATTATTTATTGATGGTCAATTATAAGTAGTCGTTTATGATTTCTTAATCAAAAGCTACTACTTTTTTTAATAGTATGTTTTATGCAACTGGCTTTACCAATTGTAAAAATACAGTTATTGCGAATGGTGAAAACAGTTGCTAAAGATATATATTTTTTGCAACAAGTTTGAAAGTGCAATTGCAAATAATAAGTTTGTTGCAACTGCTATGAAGGCGCAGTTGCTAAAAGTATGTTTTTGCAACCGGAAGGGAGGCGAAGTTGCTAAATATGTACTTTTCGCAACAGAAAGAAAAGGTATGTTAACTCATCTATTGCAACTGCTATGAAAAATTTGTTGCTAAATATCATTTTATGCAACAGTCATTTGTTGCTAGCTGCAAATAGCTAGTTGCAATAGGGTATTTTTCTTGTAGTGCATGGTTTTTTAATCTAATTAGTTCATTTACACCGACTGCATGATTTCTTTATGCCTCTCTTCTGAATGTGCACCTTTTCAAAATATTACGTAGAGAGAGCATCTAGAAGTGAAGATAATACAAAAGAAGTTTATGAGGAATCAGTTAAGAAAATTGCACTTCAGCTATTAATGGTATTAACCATAAGTTGATCACTTAGTCTCACTTTATATATGTCTGTTATCTACTTTAGCGTGCAACTGAGTTGCATGTGCTAGAATGCAATTATGGATCCTTGTTGCAACTATTTTTGCATATAGGCAAACAAGCAGCGGAAAGACTTATACAATATGTATAGTAATCAAATATGCAATGGAAGATATTTTCGATTACATTAAAAGGTTAATTCTTTTTAATAGAGTGTTTTTCTTTTCTTCTCCTAATTCTTATACATGATTTAGTTATGTTTTTGTTTGTTCATTATTTCTTTAATTTAGTATGATGAAAGAGAGTATATTTTAAAATTCTTAGCACTAGAAACTTACTGTGAAGTAGTAAGAAATCTCCTTACCATGGATAGTACTCCACTTAGGGTTCATGATGACACCGAGGGAAAAAGAATCCGCCTTTTATTTATTGATTTTTTTTTGAGGTCTAACCAACTAACACTCACTCAATTATTTGCAGATACTAACTGTTATTGAAATAGTAAGAGGCGTTATTAAGAGACTGGAATCGTTTGAAGGAACTTCTCGCTGTGTGTGAACGTGTGCAAAATAGATTGTATTTGTGGAGGAATTTGACATGCATTAGCTGTCTTGTGTGCAAAAATAAATTAGCTACATTACCATTGGGGTAAATTTAGAAATGCGCTTGCAGCTAGCTTGGTATCTGACCAACTATTATTTTGTACAGAAATGAATGTATAAAGTGGATGCCAACATATATTTTTAAATGTAGAATTTTGTAGATTTTGTAGACAATGAATGTTCTTCTCAAGGATTATCAGTTGGAAATAACTTAATTGATGGATGTCACAACAATAAGAGTTTGCTTTTACTTGGCGGGCTTATTTTCAAGCTTAGGTAATAATCAACTAATTATAACTAGTGTGCTTTTGTTTTAGCCTTCTTGTGATGTTCCTTTTTTATTTTGATTTATTATTTTATTTTTATTCCTTAAGAAATAGGACTACATTTGGTTTGCTTCTTGGAAGCTCTTCGTTAATAATAACGAATGTCACGGCACGCGCTTCGCACGTGGTTATAGTACGCGTTTCACGCATGGATTTTTATTCCTCATATGTTATGTATTTTACATATGCAAGGAAAAATAACTTGTAACACCCCGTAATTTTAACAACACTAAAGAAGACAAATTAAAGGATAATTAACTTAATGTTCAGAATTAAGGGAAATGAACTGCGCCATTGCGTTCGTCTCGGAATTCTAGTCAAAATAGACACCTGGTTTGCGTAAAATGGACACCGTATGAAGAAGTTGTGAAGGTTTGAAGTTTGTATACGCGTAAGAATATATATATATATATATATATATATATATATATCATGTCCAGAAATTCAAAATCACGCAAAATTAGGGAGGCGGGAAATTTCCTGCTCAATGGGTCGACCCATTAAGGGGGGTGTCAAACCCTCAAGGGGGTGTCGACCCTATAAGGGGGTGGGGGTCGACCCCCCCGCGGCAGATTAGGGTTTTGGGTTCTGCTATAAATATGGCCTCAATTCTCATGTTTTTTCATGCCAAAAATAATGGAGAACTAGATGATGCCTCTTCCCAGATTAAATCAAGTCTTTTCTTCTTCTGCAATCAAGTTATTCAAGCTTAAATATCTGTGATTCAACGCTAGCAATCCCTTCTCTATTTTTCTAGATCCAAACACTATGAGTTTAAGTTACATTTAGATCTAAATAATTAAAAAGTTAATCTTGACATGACTATAACTTGGATCTATGCCTGTAACTGCTTGAGTCATATCAGATTTGTTATAACTTGTGTATCTATGATATCCTGACATGATTATGAACTAGATCTGAACCTATACTTATTTATCATGTCAGATCTGCCTTTGATTGTAGATCTAATTCACTGTTTAGATCACCTTATACCTGTTCTAATATGTTTATGGCCAAATCGGATCTATTGTTAGTTGGACATCTAAATCATTGTTTAGATCACATCATGCCTATCCTTATTGTGTTAGAATCAGTTCTATTATCATATGTTCATTAGATCTGTTCCTATATGCCTACCTTGTCATTATGCCACTATATGTTTTATGTTATTTATGCCATTATATGTCCATCATGTTAGTATGATCATCTCTATTCTATTCCCTCTATCTTTTCCCTTTTATTTTTATATAGTCAGGCCACCTTCGAGCCTAGGCATGCCGCTGAAATATGCGAATACATTAGATTCGGAACGAGGGAAAACGTTGAATTGGGGCATGACTTGTAATTGGGAAGAATTTGGGCATAACTTGAATAAAGTGTTATAATATTAAATTGGGGCATATGGTTCGTTATGAACATAACTTGGGAAAAGGGGCATGAAAACCTATAATGACATAGGTAAAATTTGGTTAATAATGGAAATGCCTAGGATTACAGTAATTAGAAACTGTAACCGCGCTTAGATACGAGGTTAGATTATACTTATGGTGGAAGTCTGCCCAGAACTGCCTGGCATATCCAGCGACCACAAGTTGTGAATCTAATGTGAGGGGTCTAGATGCACAAACATGAGACGTGCTAAGACACGAGGTTAAGCCCGACTTATGGAAGAAGTCTGCCCGGAACCTGTTTGTGAACAAATTAAACAATTGAAAACAACTATTTAATTCGTTCGGCTTTCCTAAACAACAAGGGTTGTTGTAAAGGGCGTCGAACTCTGGGACCAAAATTATTTTACTAATAAATCCAATCAAGTTATTCCAAAGGTTTGATTGGTTAAAACACAAAAAAATATGAAAAAAGAGAGCGTTTTATATAATAAATGAAAGCAATTAGGGAGCAATGACATAAACTAGATTAACATGAATTAACAACCAAACAGATTAATACAGATCTAATTCATGTTTTTGTCACAAACATGAATCAAAGATAATTAAGTTTCTAGAAACAAATTTGTGAATAACGACAAGTATAGCCTTTGCAGGAGCTAAGCTCTTAAACAACCATAGGCTATCAGGACAGATTCACTATTCTATTTCTAAAACCCTAAAAATTAGATCTAAATCTGATAAGCATTTGATCGAACTCGAATATACCCTGTGAAGGAGCATAGCTCTTAGACGACAAAGAGTATGAAGGTTCAGATCTAAACCTTGGTTCAGATCTAGATCTATATAAATAAAGCACTAATCCTTTTTGGTTATGTGATTCATATTGAATCTAATCTAAGCATCATCACCCCCTAATTAAAGGGCATTAGCTAGACATAGCTAAATAAGAAATAGGGAAAAAGAAAATAAACAACATAAACATAAATAAAATAAAATAACAACTAAGAAGAGAAGGAGAAGAATAGTTTTATTCCAGAGAAGTGTTATAGAATAAAACCCAATGTAATTTTAAATGAACAAGATACAAGTGTCTTTATAGCTGATATGACAAAGACTAATTGGCTATTTACACAATGTGGGACTAAAGATTTAGCCCAAATAACACATAAGCCAGTGTGAACGCAGCTGTAGAGTGAGAGGCCTTGCAAATGAGTTATATGAATAAGCATGAGTCTTCAGTGAGCCAAATCTACCAAGATGAACTCTATTTGCAACCGTTCTTCAGGATTTAAGCTCTTCAAGCTTTAGTAATTTCAAATTTCACTCTTTTTAACCAAATTCTTCATGCTTTATCCATCAAATGCTCTAAACCATGCTTTTTATCAACAATCTGAAAACACAGCTATAAATACACAATATCAATTATTTTAAATATAAAATAAGATAAATAAGCGGTTAAAATATACATATTTACGTGTATATCAGAACCGACCGGCATATCCAGCATCCACAAGTGGTAGGATTAATGTGGGAGGTCTAGCACATTATAACCATAAATGAATATGGCAATAAAGTTGACTACTTAATCTAGTTAAATCCATAAGGATTGTATAAACATGTTAAAATGAATAGGGGTTAAGCAAACTAGTTTGAAACAGTGGGTTGGTTAAGTATATCTGGGGTTGGTGGGTAGTATTTATATATAGGCCCACAAACTTAACTTGTGGGGGTTATGCAATCTTTAACTCTAGTATGGCATAACCAGTGGAAAACCTAGTGGGGATGCAAGCGTAGGGAGGAAGCTTGTATCATCTTGTGTGTGGGACCCATTTCAGTCAGTAACCCATATATAAGTATCAAACGAGTACTCCGAACTAGGTCAGAGTCGGGGAACGCTTACTGGGATGATTGTAAGAGATTTAAACGTGGGGGACGATGTGGGCGACGCAGGCTGACCGAGTCGTGTGCGTGTATGGTTCGGACAGAGGAGGATAAGATGTCGTGACACCTGTAGATATGGTTGTGCACATCCTGAAACGAAGGGTTGCCACTTTAGGGAGTGATACACCCTACTACGGGACAAGCACGGGGTATCGACAGAGTAGGCAGCCGATTGATTTGGGTAGTAATTAGGGTACATTTAGACTCCGGTATGTTGGGAGCCCGTTAATACCCTTAGTGGTAACTCCGGTATGTTGGGTTGTCTGTTGATTGTATGGGGGTGAAAACCTCTCATTGGAAGTACACCTAAGTCTACCATCTTATGCTTGTTGGGGATCATCTTGTTAAGCCACTAGTACTGGTGCAGAGGAATCATTAGAGAAGCGTATACACTCTATCATGTTTATCCTTTTTTCCTTGTAATACCCGCATTTTATGTTGTTACCTCTCTTTTCCACTTTATATGCATGTCATGATACTTTTGCTTATTTATTTGCTAAAAGTAACAGGACTCGCCAGACTTAATGTCTGACCCATTTTGTTTCCTCTTCTTTCTCTTCTGTTCCCCTCCTACAGGTTCTTAGGGTAGGAATACTCAAGCTTGAACTGGATTCTGCTTTCATCTTGCTTGGAGCAGCTTAGATGTATTGCTCGAGCTCTTATCTACTGTGGCTATGTTTTATTTGGGGAATTATGCTTCTTTTATTTTTGTACTCTGATGTTTTAAGTGCAAGACAGAAATTTTGATGATGTACTGGGTTTATGTATTTTTTGACATATGATGTTTTGAACCACGATGCTTTATGATTAATTAAGTTTTTTTAAATTCCGCTGCTATTTTATATCTGTCTTGTAATGTTTCTGTTTCTGTTTACCTATAACGCTTCACGAAACTTAATGCATTCTCTTAATGAGTGACATTAATGGACATGGGGTGTCACACTTGGTATCAGAGCTGAAGGTTACCAGATTAGATAAAAATTTCTGATTTTTTTTTTCAAAAAGGTTTTAAAAGAAAGCATTTTCAAAAAGAAAAGTCTATTTTGAAAAACATATTCCCCAAATCCATATGTAATATCTTTCGATCCTTTGTCTGAATCTCTTTCCTTTTCTTTTCAGCATGTCTGGGGAACCTAATATTCTAGAGGGCGTTACGATACCAAGCTGGTTCCGTAGGTATCTAGTGTCCACGACGCCTGCCAGTGGTCAAACCGACGTTCCTCCCCCAGCTTCACCCGTCGTTTCTCCTCCTCATCCACGTGCAGATAACTTCTCTAAGATCTGCAAAGATTTCTGTACCATGGAAGGAAAGCCATTCTGTGGAACCAAGATGTTCGTAGAGGCAAGGAATTGGCTCAAGGAGATAGAGGACTTGTTTGGAATTTTCGATGTGGACGATCATAGAAAGATTCAGCTAGCCGCTTGGCTACTGAAAGATGAAACCTCGTTCTGGTGGGAAGTGACGCAAGCAGGGCATCCAGTGGATACTTGGGATGATTTTCGGTAGAGGTTTGACAAGCTGAGAAAAGCATGCAAATGGAAAGGTTCTTGGCGCTCAAGCAAGAAACTATGACTGTTAAAGAATATGTTAACAAATTCAACCATCTAGCAAGGTTTAGATTGGAACTGGCAGATACTCTGCATAAGAAAGCTTTGCGGTTTGTTAAAGGACTGAAGGAACCCCTTCATGGGTTAGCTATGTCCCATATTCCCATGGGAGCAACTTTTGAAAGGCTTGTTGATATGGCTTTGATGCATGAGGAAGACAAAAGCAACAAGAAGGAAGTCAAGGTTGAGGAAACACAAAACAAGAAAGTATGTCCCAAGAAAGGACAGCAACAACAGCAACAGAAGAAGGCGGAAAGACTGACAAGGATAAGGATAAGAGGAAGTGTCACAATTGTGGGAGAGAGGGTCATTTGATCAAGGACTGCAAAAGAAGGAAGAATTCTTGCTTCAGTTGTGGAGTGGTTGGACACTTTTCTAAGGAGTGCCCGAAGAAACATGGATAAAGTCAAAGGGCAAGAGCTTCTGGAGGGTAGGTGCATGCTCTCGCGACCAGTGCTCCAGATAGAGGTAGGAAGGTTTCCATGGAAGATTTGATTTCTCTTTCCAATCATCCTATTAGAACTCTTTTTGATTCTGGCGCTTCACATTCATTTATATCTAGTTCTGTGGTTGAGTCTCTGCACCTAAATACTAGTATGGTAGTGGATCCCATTGTTGTCTCAAACCCCATTGGTGGATCGGCTCATTTTTCCATGATTTGTTGGGGTTTGAGAATATCTGTGTTACGCATCGAATTTGAGTGCGATGCATATGTGCTTGGTTTTATGGGCTATGGTTTGATTCTAGGGATGGATTGGCTAGCCATGTATGGTGTCATTCTGGATTGTAAGAGAAGGGTCGTTGGACTTTTGGCTTGGCATGGGAGGACCCTCGAGATTTCTAGTGACCCGCAAGGGTCTGTCATGCTTAGTTTCCTAGAGTCTCATGATGCATCTATCAATGATATGCGATCTGTACCTGTAGTCTGTGACTATCCTTATGTTTTTGATGAGGTCCGGGGCTTACCTCTGAGGCATGAGATCGATTTTCGTATGTTGGTGGACAATGCAAAGCCAGTTGCATTACCTGTGCGCCAAATGGCTCCAAGAGAAAGGAGGGAGCTTAGTAAGCAAGTAGGGGAGCTACTTGAGAAAGGTTTGTTAGGCGAAGCATATCTGAATGGGGTGCTCAGGTGGTATTCACAATGAAGGCGGATGGTTCGCTTCGCTTATGTGTGGATTGTAGGGAGTTGAATAAACTCACAAAGAAGAACACGCACCCACTCCCAAAGATAGATGATCTGTTTGACCAACTTGTTGGTGCATCTGTATTCTCTCGGTTAGATATGGCCACGGGGTTTCATCAATTGAGGGTGGCTGAGGACAGTATAGACAAGACCGCTTTTAGGACTCCAGATGGTTTCTTTGAATGGCTAGTTATGCCTTTTGGGTTGACAAATGCACCTGCCTATATTTTTTGATCTGATGAGTAGGGTGTTTCGGTAGTTTCTGAATAAGTTCATCGTGGTCTTTGTTGATGATATCTTGATCTTCTCAAAGAGTGAGGAAGATCATGCCCAACATTTGAGAGAAGTTTTGAAAACTCTACGTATGCATCAACTTAAGTAAAAGTTCTCCAAATGCCATTTTTGGAGAAAAGAGGTAAGGTTTCCAGGGCATGTGGTCTCCAAAGATGGGATAGTAGTAGATCCTGCAAAGTTAGTTGCAGTTCAAGATTGGCAAATTCCGAAGAATGCAACGGAGGTGAGAAGTTTTCTTGGATTGGCAGGCTATTATAGGAAGTTCATATCGGCTTTTGACTATAAACCCTCCACCGAATTTTTGCCTGGTTTGTTTGCATCGCTAGAGATACGACCTACTCTTATGGATTGGATAGGACATTCACAACGAAAGGATCCACAAATTTCAGACATCTTGGATAGGCTCAGTAAAGGAGAGACTTCTAGTCACCTCAATAGATATTCCGTAGACGATAAAGGATGGTTGCGACGAGATGGAAGGCTTTGTGTTCCCCAAACTGGGAGTTTGTTAAAGACAATCCTAGAGGAAGCCCATCATTCTAAAATGACTATTCATCTAGGCGGTGATAAGATGAATAGAGACATGAGAGGGTTTTCTTTTGGGCTGGGATCAAGAAAGATGTGGCGGAGTTTGTTTCTCAATGTTTGGTTTGTCGGCAAGTCACAGCTGAGCAAAAGAACCCGGTGGTTTACTTCATCCTTTGGAGGTTCCACAGTGGAAGTAGGAGAGCGTCTCTATGGATTTCGTTGATGGTTTGCCCAGATCAAAGAAGGGCAACACCAGTATTTGGGTTGTAGTAGATAGACTTACTAAGAGCACTCATTTCATTCCGGTTAAGAGCAAAAGGACAGCAACATGGTTGGCAGCAGTTTATGTTCGTGAGATAGTCCGTCTTCATGGAGTACCTTCCAATATCATAAGTGATCGTGACCTTATTTTAACCAGTGAATTTTGGAGGAGCTTGCAAGAAGCATTAGGTACACAGTTGTGTTTGAGCACCGCTTATCACCCACAGACCAATGGACATACGGAAAGGGTAAAAAGAGTTCTTGAGGATCTTTTAAGGCTGTGTATCCTAGACTTCGGAGGGACTTAGGAAGAGCATCTTCCTTTAGTAGAGTTTGCCTAAAACAAAAGTTATCAAGCTAGCATTGGCATGGCACCCTTCGAAGCATTGTACGAATGACCGTGTAGATCACCAACTTGTTGGTGGGAATCTACAGAAAGGTTATTACTTGGACCAGATATGGTTAGAGAAACATCGGAGAAGATTGATCTTATTAGGCAGCGAATGAAGACCGCTCAAGATAGGTAGAAATCCTACACATACAAGAGGAGGATTGACATTGAATTTGAGGTGGGAGGCATGGTTTTCATTAAGGTGTCACCTTTGAGGAATGTGGTTCGCATTGGATCTGTAGGGAAATTGGCACCAAGATTTATAGGGCCATTTCCCATAACAGAAAGGATTGGCCAAATGACCTATAGAATAAAGCTACCAGAGAGGTTATCTGGTGTTCATGATGTTTTCCATGTTTCTCATTTGCGGAAGTGCTTGCATGATAGCGCGGAAGTAGTTGAACCGAGTATATTGAAGGAAGTAGAGGTGGAACGGGAGGCAACAGTTAGACGAGTTCCTACCCGTATTCTTGGATCAGAAGTTAAGAAGCTACGTAATAGAGAAGTTAAGTTGATGAAGGTTCAATGAGGAGATAATCCAGAGGATGCGACTTGGGAGACCGAAGATACGATTCGTGTTTCGTACCCTTTTCTCTTCGAGGGTATGTTCTTAACTTCCTTTCCAAAGCTTTTATTTATACTTGTTTCTATCATTTAATGTATATCCTATCGATCGAATCTTCGACCTTTAGTTAGGAAACCCATGGATGTAAATATGTGTTTGAGACATGTTATGTTTGATGGATGCAAGTGAATGCAAGTGTTTGCTAGTGGTTGCTCGTGGATGCATATACACACATCAAGCACTAGATCGGCTCAATCACTCTCATACTGCATATGGATGTGTGTGCATTTTTTTTAATGGATGTATCATCATATGGATGTTACACTTAGACGGATGATTGTGCACACATATATAACTTACATATTATAATAGGATTATTTGCATACATGTTGGATTCATGGCACTAACATACATTGCATTAAGGAGGTCGACTGAATCAGTGGACCGCTCTATCTTCGCATTAGCATTGGGACATATACACACACCTTTGCATATGTTCATATAAGCATTAGAAGTCTTTAAGGACAATGGATGCCTGTGATTGGTGGATGAGTAGATGGGTGATGGATGGTAGGATATACATTTTTCTTAACTTGTAGATTTTGGGGACGAAATCCTATGATTAGGGGAGAATGTAACACCCTGTAATTTTAACAACACTAAATAAGACAAATTAAAGGATAATTAATTTAATATTCAGAGTTAAGGGAAATGGACTGCGCCATTGCGTTTGTATCGGAATTCTGGTCAAAATAGACACCTGGTCTGCGTAAAACGAACACCATATGAAGAAGTTATGAAGGTTTAAAGTTTGTATATGAGCAAGAAGAATATATATATATATATATATATATATATATATATTAGGCCCATAAATTCAAAATCGCGTAGAAATGAGGAGGCAAGAATTTTCACGCTCAGAGGTGTCGACTCCTTAAAGGGGGTGTCGTCCTCTGGGTCGACCCCTCAAGGGGGTGTCGACCCATGGGTCGATCCCATAAGGGGGGTCGACCCCCCTGCGGCAGATGAGGCAAATTAGGGTTTTGGGTTCGGCTATAAATATGGCCTCAATTCTCATGTTTTTGCACACCAAAAATAATGGAGAAATAGATGTTGCCTCTGCCCAGATCAAATCAAGTCTTTTCTTCTTCTGCAATCAAGTTACTCAAGCTTAAAGATCTTTGATTCAACGCTAGCAATCCCTTCTCTATTTTTCTAGATCCAAACACTATGAGTTTAAGTTACTTTTAGATCTAAATAATTAAAAAGTTAATCTTGAGATGACTATAACTTGGATATATGCCTGTAACTGCTTGAATCATATCAGATCTGTTATAACTTGTATATCTATGATATCCTGACATGATTATGAACTAGATCTAAACCTATACCTATTTATCATATCAGATCTGCCTTTGATTGTAGATCTAATTCACTGTTTAGATAACCTTATACCTGTTCTGCTATGTTTATGGCTAAATCATATCTATTGTTAGTTGGACATCTAAATCATTGTTTATATCACATCATGCCTATCCCTATTGTGTTAGAATCAGTTTTATTATCATATGTTCATTAGATCTGTTCCCATAAGCCCACCATGTCACTATACCACTATATGTTTTATGTCGTTTATGCCATTATATGTCCATCATGTTAGTATGATCATCTCTGTTCTATTCCCTCTATCTTTTCCCTTTTATTTTTATATAGCCAGGTTACCTTCGAGCCTAGGCATGCCGTTGAAATATGCGAATACGTTAGATTGGGAACGAGGGAAAATGTTGAATTGGGGGCATAACTTGTAATTGGGAATTTGGGCATAACTTGAATAAAGTGTAATTATATTAAATTGGGGCATATGGTTCGTTATGAACATAACTTGGGAAAAGGGCCATGAAAACCTATAACGACATAGGTAAAATTTGGTTAATAATGGAAATGCCTAGGATTACATTAATTAGAAACTGTAACCGCGCTTAGACACGAGGTTAGATTACACTTGTGGTGGAAGTCTACCAGGAACCGCCCGGGATATCCAGCGACCACAAGTGGTGAATCTAATGTGAGGGGTCTAGGTACACAATGTGACGGCTCGCCCCGGACCAGCCGACATTTCCTCCGAAATGCGCTGTACCGATGTCCAACTAGCACGGGACGGTCGTCAAAGGAAAAGAAACAAGACGATGAATCATCAAAGAACCTGTAGTATATCTCACACGCATGGAATAAAATATAATAATAACTTAATATTAGCATAAAACAGGCGAGACGGTGCATAAGCTGAAAACTAAACCATCACAGCAGTGGAAATCCTAAATACAGCTTATGTTCAAGACCATCATTATTACAACTTCGAAATACTGTCTCTAAAGCAAAATAGAAAGGTACACTACTAATGCCCAAAGTAGTGACCATTAATACACAGGGAGAATATATAAATAGTACGTGGAAGCCTCCTGCTCGTCTCCGGTAGCTACTCATGCATCACCACCTAACCTATCTCTAGTCTGCTCGTTTAGGAGCACCCAGAGTAACAAGAAGAGACATAAAACTCTGGGTCGGAAAAAAGTCTGGTTTGAGCGATAGCATCAAAATAAAACAATAACAAGTATAAATGATTATACCTGAATCTGGACCTGCAACCAAAGAGTTAGCACAACAAGATGTACAGAGTTAGCACAACAAGATATACAATACACTAAGGTAACACTAGCATAAAGTGTAAAGGTAATGTGGGAGTGTGCATGTCATGGTGATAACAAACAATCAATTATAGCAATCATCCTCACATCTCTCACTCAGTGCGTCAAGCATACGATATCCACCACTTTGATCACCCAACACTTTGTTGTGATCACTTTGCCCTTGGGCGTCATAATAACCCCATTACACTGATCCACAACCACTAATCCTTTGTCGTGTCCACTTTTACCCTTTGGAGTCATAACGACTCCACTACACTGGCTCATAGCCATGCTACGATCACTTTACCCCCTTTGGAGTAATGGTTACTCCACTGCACTACTCCATAGCCTAACATCCATCTCTCAGTGGTGAATCAACGTTATGGACATCGATAACCCCTTTGCACACGTCCTGCAGCAAAGTCCAACTCACAAAGTTAACTCGTTGGTTCCCATTTGGATCCTGAGTTCTAACCTCCTATTTGGAATACCTTTGCATCTCGGGTTTTGGTCTTCATCTTGGTTCGATCTCTACTCGGTTTATGAGTCATGAAGCAGGCGTTTCGGTTCGTAGCACCCTCTCCAGATTGGTTCGGGTCGTGGTGCCTCACTGGCTTCGGATCGGCCTTCGTCGGTTCGAGTTGGAGCTTTGGTTAGTGGTGCATAGTTCTCTTGGTCAGTTCAGACATCACAATTCGTGACAGTCCACTCATGGTGCTTCGGTTCGGTTCGTGAGTACTCCATAGTCTTGATCGGTTCGCGGCTTCCTACTCGTGACACTCCAGTTCGGTTTGGAGCAACAAGTCGGTTCGTGCTTCCTCCACCGGGTCGGGGTGCTTCGGATTGTGGTGTTTGGACCAAGCTGGTTTGTGGTCCTCACCCTGGCGGCTCGTGGTGATTCTCCCCTGGCATCAGCTCGTGATGGCTTCCGGTTCATGATGGCTTGTAGCCATTGGCCACGAGTGGGGTATCACGATCGGGTCGGGGGTACTTCGGTTCGGAGCTCTGGTTCATGATACATGCTTCAAGAGTGAGAATCTGACCAATCTCCTGCACCTTTCCAGCAAACAATTTTACGCCATACGACGACATTTTTGACCATTCTATTTTTTCTAAGAAATCATAAAACATTCCAAACAGTAATAGCAACATGTATAATCAACCATAAACACCAAAGCAACCATGCAACATGTTAATATGGATCAAACATACCCAAAACCCATGTTTTCCCCTTAATCCCCTTAACCATGATTTAACTATAGGATTAGCAAAATATGTCCAAATTAACCCAAATTTCTAATAGAAGCATAAAATAATATTTCAAAATTTTTACATATTTTTCCAGATTTTTATGAGTCATAATTTCACCAATTATCACTAGTCACCCCTAATTAGCCGCAATTAGTGAATAAAAGGTGTTAATCACTCACCTTAGCCACAAATAAAATCTTAGATCTAAAACTATACTGTTATGGGTCGAATTCCAATGTATAGCAGCAGCTCCAACTTTGATTTGATGCTAATCCGCCTTGATTTGACGTAGTTTTGCTTAATTGGTGATTAGAAAGTGATTTGGGAGTGATTTAGAAGGTGGAGGTCATTGCTAGGGTTAGAGGAAGGTAAGTGGCGGCTAGAAAACTGAAATGAGATGGTTTCCTAACTGGTTTCAGCCACCCCATAACCCTAATCCCGAAATGGGTTATGGGCCGCTTAAGCAGTTTTTCACTTTCCAAACCTTATTTGAGCCATCTTCAAAACGGTAAGTCCGTTTGAAAAATGTGACTACTCTACGGAAAGGTAAACCATTATTTGAATCCAATGGAAGTGGTTTCAGGTCAAAACTCCTTACCAATCAGAAGTTATAGGCGAAACAAGATTCTCCAAGGACAAAACGGTCATTTAAAAATCGACAAAAATCTTGAATATGGGAAATGACCCCAATAGTTGTTTTCCAAAGTTACACGACTATACGATTTCGTATGAAAATAAAATAAATATACTACGATCTTCCGATACGTAAAATGCAGGTCGTTACACTCTCCCCTCCTTAAGAAATTTCGCCCCTGAAATTCCTTAACTAAGAAACAACAATGGGTCCCGCATGCCTATCACTCATTTGCAACAATCAAACATACATATAGCAATATAACAAGCCTATCCTAGCATGCGGTTTACTAACAAGGGGATAACTAAATGGTCATTAAAATCTTACCAGGCAAAGAGTTCTAGATACGTCTTCCTTATGCTCTCGTCTGTTTCCCAAGTACAGTCATTCTCATTCTCGCCCCCACTGGACCTGGACTAGTTCCACCGTCTTCCTTCGAAGTTGCTTCGTATCATACTCGACAATACGAATTGGCCTGCGGTTTCCAACCGCCTCGGGTTCTACTTCAACATCATCCAACTGATCTGGTGAAATAATCATACTAGGGTCGTGCACAAACTTTCTTAACTGGGAAACATGAAATACGTTGTGAACTCCCGCCATCTTGTCGGGTAATCCAACCTTATATGCAAAATTCCCAATTTGCTCGAGAACTGGAAATGGACCAACAAAACTTGGTGCCAAATTACCTTTCCTACCAAATCTAATCACACTCCTTAACGGAGAAATCTTGACGAACACTAGGTCTCCAACTGAGAACTTCAAATCTCTTCGCCTTTTATCAGCATAACCCTTCGGCCTATCTTGGGCAGCTTTCATTCGCCGTTGAATGACCTTATTCTTGTCTGAAGTTTCTCTAATTACATCTGACCCAAGCACAAACTTCTCATCGGTATTCAACCAACATGATGATGAGTTGCACGGTCTTTCGTACAAAGCTTCAAATGGAGCCTTATCAATACTGGACTGGTAACTATTATTATATGCGAACTCAACCAAATGCAAATGGTCATCCCATGATCCTCCAAAATCCAATATGCAAGCTCTCGAAAGATCTTCTAATACACGATTCACCCTCTATGTATGACCATAGGTCTGAGGATGGTACGCGGTACTGAGATGTAAGTCTGATCCTAAAGCCTCTTGTAAGCTCTTCCAAAACCTACTAGTAAATAATGGATCTCCGTCACTCACTATACCTTTTGGTACTCCATGAAATCTCACTACCCACTTCATATACAGTTCTGCTAACTTAGCTTCCATTCTATCCGACTTGACGGGTATAAACCTTGCACTCTTGGTAAATCGATCGACAATCACCCAAATATTATAATGACTTGATCTAGTTCTCTGTAAACCGTCGATGAAATCCATCTAGACTTGTTCCCATTTCCATTCGGGAATTTCCAATGGTTGTAACAAACCACTAGGCTTCTTTTCATTCCTTCCCAGTAGTAGGTCTACTTCATGTCTCGATACATTTTGTTACCACCGGGATGTATAGTCAGTTTTGAGTGATGACATTCTCTAAGCACTTCATCTCTCAATCCATTGACATTGGGTACAACTAGTCTCCTATTCTTTCGAAGTCAATTTTTTCGGTCAAGCCATATTCGTTCATTTCCTCACTGTCGACACTCATCTCCACCTTGGAGATGATTTCCAATAGGTTAGGACCGTCCCTCTGACTGGAACCAATCCGCTCAATCAAAGTCGGTCTGATCGTCAAACTTGCTAACATCTCTAGATCCAATTCACACCTAGGTCTGAAATCATATCCAACGATATACTCCAGTTGCTTCCATTCAAGAAACATAGCCCCTATGCTGGCATGTCTCCTTCTCAATGCATCAACAACCGCATTTCCCTTTCCTGGTGTGTATGCGATATCAAAATCATATGAAGCCAAGAAGTCTAACCATCTCTGCTGATGAAGATTTAAATCCTTCTAAGAGAAAAGATACTTTAACGACTTATGATCGGTAAACAACTCGAATCTTTATCCCAAGAGATAATGTCTCCACATATTCAATGCGAACACGATCGCGGCTAATTCCAAATCATGGGTAGGACATTTTTTCTCATGCGGTTTCAGTTGTCGACTTGCATAAGCTACAACCCTACCTCCTTGCATCGGTACAACACCTAGTCCGGTACCACAGGCATCCTTGAATACTGCCATCTCTTCGTTCCCCTTAGGAATGACTAACACTGGTGCGCACGTTAACTTTTCCTTTAGGCTCTTAAATGAATTCTCACTCCTTTCGTCCCAAACAAAAGCTTGATTCTTCTTGGTCTACTAAGCTAACGGTGCCGCTATCTTGGAGAAGTCTTGAATAAACTTACGATAGTATCCAGCTGACCCCAAGAAACTTCTTACATCTGTTGCATTTTTAGGCGTAGACCAATCCTGTACCGTAGCCACCTTCGTACGGTCCACAGCAATACCATTTACTGAAACAACATGGCCCAAGAACCTCACTTCCCTCCTCCAGAAGTGACACTTAGCAAAATTTAGCTTTCAATTGGTGTCTCCTCAACACCTCCATCACTGTCCTCAAATGTTCCTTGTGTTCTTCCTCTGTCCTTGAGTAAACCAAGATATCGTCCACGAACACAAGAACAAACTTATTCAACTGATCCCTGAATACCCTATTCATAAGATCCACAAAATATGCTAGTGCATTGGTCAACCCGAATGGCATGACCAACCACTTATAGAATCCAGATGGCGTCCGAAATGTTGTTTTAGGAGTACTCTCAGCTGCTACTCGAAGCTGATGAAAACCTGTCGTGAGATCTAACTGGGAGAACACTCTTGCTCCACTCAACTGATCAAACAAATCATCTATTCGTGGAAGAGGATACTTATTCTTCCTCGTCACCTTATTCAACTTGCGACAGTCTACACACAATCGAAGGGAACAATCTGCTTTAGTAGCAAACACCACTGGTGCGCCCCACTCGGAAACACTTCTTCAGATAAATCCCTTATTCAAAAGATCACTTACTTGCACCCCGAACTCCCGCTGTTCCCTTGGTGCCATACGACGAAGTGGCATCACTATAGGCCTGGCATCTTTCACTAAATCAATATGAAACTCGATCTCTCGATGTGGTGGAAGTCTGGTCACTTCCCCAAAGACGTCCGGATACTCGCCAGCAATAGGCACATCCGACAACTCATCACGCGGGATGCCGAGGGAATTTAGAAAACTAGCCATCACCTCATCACTAGGTAGGTTACCAAGTAGTACCTCCGCCCATCATCCTTTCTAATGGTCCCCGAAGACCCCTCACCATCTACCACCAACCCATACCTTTGGAGCCAATTGATTCCCAAAATAATGCCAAACCCAGTAATGCCTAAAACAAAGCAATCACAGACAAACATACATCCATGACTTGATAAGACCAAATTACGACAAATCATACCCATGTTAGTCGAACCACCAATCGGGTTCGTCACTACTAAAGGTCTATCGACTATCTCGGGTTCCAATCCCAACCTATCTACCAGGTCACTAGATATGAAGGAACGGGAAGCACCGGTATCAAACAATACTCGAACAGGAACATCATAAATAGAAAACATACCTTGAATAACGGCATTCTTCCCTTTCTCTATCGCAGTTGGAGCATTCGACGAAGAAGTAACAACATTGATAGCATATGCATTCACAATCTGCTTCTCTTTAGGAGATTGTGGACATTTATCCTTAAGATATCCCACTTGGCCATAGTTGAAGCACTTCCTGTCCGCTGGCTTGGCTCTACAATTTTGAGCATAGTGACCCTTCTTGCTATAGCTATAGCACTCTACATCTTTCTTGTCTTTCTTTTTCTGACAATCCTTGGTCTGGTTCTGCTTCCTCTTATTCTGAGAATTATTCTTGCCTCCGCCGCTTGCCTGCGGCTTTGGCCCCTATGCAGATGTAACAGCGACCTCATTCTTGGGCTTAGGATAAAGGCTCTCTGATCTCAATGCTTTCCCAACAATCGATTCAAAAGTCTCATCAATATGGTTTAAAAGCCTTTCCCCTGAGTATTGATCTAAGCCTGTTGTGAACTTCTCATTCTTCTTCTCGGGAGTATCGATAAGGGATAGTCCATATTTCGATAAGGTATCGAATTCAGCAATGTACTCCAAGACAGCCCTACTAATCTGCTTAAGCTCTAGAAATCTCCTAAACAATTCTGATTTTTGAGCAGTTGGGATAAACTTGTCACTGAATCGGGCCTTAAACTGATTCCATGTAACTTGATCCTTATGAGTAGCTGCCTTAATAGCATTCCACCAATTCATTGCCCATCCTTGCAGTTGACGGGATGCTAGCTTTCTCTTCATTGCATCCTCGATTCCCAAATCCTCAAAGATGGCTCACAACTATCTAGCCAATCTTGGACTTCCATAGCCGATTCCATTCTGTGGAACGACTTCCAACCAAGACTAGTGTAATCGTTGCAAAGCTTGGCGAAATCGGCCCTATGCGCCTGCACCGCTGCACCACCACCATTAGCAGCATTAGGAGCTGCTCCCTGAGAATCCCTAAGCATCTCTCGAATGAAGGCAGTAAACATTGTCCTCATGTCAGGGGCATTCCTATTATCAGCTCCTGAACCCGTAATCCTTGTATATCGGCTCATCATTCAATTTGTAAAGAGACAACGATTAACCATCTTCTTAGTGGTGCCAGTGCAGTGCGACTTTGTCCTTAGACATACTAATAGTATATATAGCTTTTGAAAACCAAAATATCACAAATATACGCTCTCATATACGTATACTATCTCTCCGTGTTGTCTTCCCCTAGGTTAACTATGCAACCTAGAGCTCTGATACCTAGTGTGATGGCCCTCCCCGGACCAGCCGACATTTCCTCCGAAATGCGCTGTACCGATGCCCAACTAGCACGGGACGGTCGTCAAAGGAAAAGAAACAAGATGATGAATCATCAAAGAACCTGTAGTATATCTCACAGCGCATGGAATTAAATATTGTAATAACATAATCTTGACATAGAACAGGCGAGACAGTGCATAAGCTGAAAACTAAACCATCATAGCAGCGGAAATCCAAAATACAGCTTATGTTCAAGACCATCATTATTACAACTTCGAAATACTGTCTCTAAAGAAAAATAGAAAGGTGCACTACTAATGCCCAAAGCAGTAACCATCAACACAAAGGGACAATATATAAATAGTACGTGGAAGCCTCCTTCTCGTCTTCGGACAGCTACTCACGCATCACCACCTAACATGTCTCTAGTCTGCTCATTTAGGAGCACCCAGAGTAATAAGAAGGGACATAAAACTCTGGGTCAGACGAAAGTCTGGTATGAGCGATAGCATCAAAACAAAACAATAACAGGTATAAATGATCATACCTGAACCTAGACTGCAACCAAAGAGTTAGCACAAAAAGATGTACATGTCGTGGTGATAGCAAACAATCAATCATAGCAATCATCCTCATATCTCTCACTCGGTGCGTAAAACATTCGATATCCACCACTTTGATCACCCAATACTTTGTTGTGATCACTTTGCCCTTGGGCGTCATAATAACCCCATTGCACTGATCCACAACCACTAATCCTTTGCTATGTCCACTTTTCCCCTTTGGAGTCATAACGACTCCACTGCTCTAGCTCATAGCCATGCTACGATCACTTTTCCCCTTTCGAGTAATGGTTACCCCACTGCACTGATCCATAGCCAAACATCCGTCTCTCCGTGGTGAATCAACATTATGGACATCGATAACCCCTTTGCACACGTCCCGCAGCAAAGTCCAACTCACGAAGTTAACTCATTGGTTCCCATCTGGATCCTGAGTTCTAACCTCCTATTTGGACTACCTTTGCATCTCGGGTTTTGGTCTTCATCTTGGTTCGATCTCCACCCGGTTCGTGAGTCATGAAGCAGGCGGTTCGGTTCGTAGCACCCTCTGCAGATCGGTTCGAGTCATGGTGCCTTACTAGGTTCGGATCGGCCTTCCTCGGTTCAAGTTGGAACTTCGGTTCGTGGTGCATATTTCTCTCGGCCGGTTCGGACATCACAGTTCGTGACAGTCCACTCATGGTGCTTCGGTTTGGTTCGTGAGTGCTCCATGGTCCTGGATGGTTTGTGGATTCTTGCTTGTAACATTCCAGTTCGGTTCGGAGCAACAAATCGGTTTGTGCTTCCTCCACCAGGTCAGGGTGCTTCGGATCGTGGTGTTTGGACAAAGTCGGTTCATGGTCCTCACCCTGGTGGCTCGTGGTGATGCTCCCCTGCAATCGGCTCGTGATGGCTTCCTGTTTGTAAAGGCTTGTGGCCATCGGGTCGGTTCATGGTCATTGTCCATGAGTAGGGTGTCACGATCGGGTCGGGGGTACTTCGGTTCGGAGCTTCGGTTCGTGATACATGCTTCACGAGTGGGAATCTGACTAATCTCCTACAGCTTTCCAACAAGCAATTTTACGCCATACGATGCCATTTTTGACTGTTCTAATTTTTCTAAGCAATCATAAAACATTCCAAATAGTAATAGTAACATGTATAATCAACCATAAATACGTAAACAACCATGAAACACGTCAATATGGGTCAAACATACCCAAAACCCATGTTCTCCCCTTAATCCTCTTAACCATGATTTAACTGTAGGATTAGCAAAATATGTCCAAATTAACCCAAATTTATAACAAAGACATAAAATAATATTTCAGAATTTTTACAAATTTTTTCAAATTTTTCTGAGTCATAATTTCCCTAATTATCACTAATCACCTCTAATTAGCCGTAGTTAGTGAATAAAAGGTGCTAATCACTCACCTTAGCCACAAATAAAATCTTAGATCTGAAACTCTACTGTTATGGGTCGAATTCCAATGGATAGCAGCAGCTCCAACTCTGATTTGATGCTAATTCGCCTTGATTTGACGTAGTTTTGCTTAATTGGTGATTAGAAGGTGATTTGGGAGTAATGTAGAAGGTGGAGGCCATTGCTAGGGTTATATGAAGGTAATTGGCGACTAGAAAACAAAAATGAGATGGTTTCCAAACTGGTTTCAGCCTCCCCATAACCCTAATCCTGAAATGGGTTATGGGACCAACCACTAATAACACTATTAAGCCCGCTTAAGCAGTTTTTCACCTTCCAAACCCTATTTCAGCCATATCTCCCAAGCGATAAGTCCGTTTGACAAATGTGACCACTCTACAGAAAGGTAAACCATCATCTGAATCCAATGGAAGTTATTTCAGATCAAAACTCCTTACCAATCAAAATTTATAGGTGAAACAAGATTCGTCAAGGGCAAAATGCTCATTTAAAAATCGGAAAAAATCATGAACATGAGAAATGACCCCAATAGTCGTTTTTCAAAGTTACACGACTATACGATTTCGGATAGAAATAAAATAAATATTCTACGATCCTCCGATACTAGAATGCGGGTCGTTACACACAAACACGAGACGTGCTAAGACACGAGGTTAAGCCCAACTTGTGGAAGAAGTCTGCCCGGAATCGACCGGCATATCCAGGATCCACAAGTGTTAGGCTTAATGTGGGAGGACTAGCATATTATAACCATAAATGAATATGGCAATGAAGTTGACTACTTTACCTAGTTAAATCCATAGGGATTGTATGAACATGTTAAATTGAATAGGGGTTTAGTAAACTTGTTTGAAACAGTGGGTGGGTTAAGTATATCTAGGGTTGTGGGTAATATTTATATATAGGCCCACAGGGTTATGCAATCTTTTACTCTGGTATGGGATAACCTGTGGAAAGCCTAGTGGGGATGCAAGCGTAGGGGGAAGCTTGTATCATCTAGTGTATGGGACCCGTTTCAGTCAGTAACCCATATATAGGTATCGAACGAGTACTCCGAACTAGGTCGGATTCGGGGCATGCTTGTTGGGTTGATTGTAAGAGATCCAAATGTGGGGGACGGTGTAGGCGGCGCAGACCGACCGGGTCATGTGCGTGCATGGTCCGAACAGAGGAGGATAAGACGCTGTGACACTTGTAGATATAGTTGTGCACATCCTGAAAACAAAGGGTTGCCACTTTAGGGAGTGATACACCTTACTGTGGGACCAGCACAGGGTATCTACGGAGTAGGGAGCCGATCGATTAGGGTACATTTAGACTCCGGGATGTTGGGAGCCCGTTAATACCCTTAGGGGTGACTCCGGTATGTTGGGCTGCTTGTTGAATGTATGGGGTGAAAACCTCTCACTGGAAGTACACCTAAGTCTACCATCTTATGCTTGTGGGGGATCATCTTGTTAAGACACTATTGTTGGTGCAGAGGAATCATTTGGGAAGCGTATACACTCTATCATGTTTATCCTGTTTACATTGTCATACCTGCCTTTTATTTTGTTACCTTTCTTATCCACTTTATATGCCTGTCATGATACTTTTACTTATTTATTTTCTAAAAGTAACTGGACTCATCAAACTTTATGTCTGACCCATTTTGTTTTCTCTTCTTTCTCTTCTGTTTCCCCCCAGGTTCTCAGGGTGGCAATACTCAAGCTTGACCAGGATTCTACTTTCATCTTGCTTGGAGCTTCTTAGATGTATTGCTCGAGCTCTTATCTACTGTGGCTATGTTTTATTTGGGGAATTATGTTTCTTTTATTTTTGTACTCTGATGTTTTAAGTGCAAGACAGAAGTTTTGATGATGTACTGGATTTATGTATTTTTAGACATATGATGTTTTGAACCACGATGCTTTATGATTAATAAAGTTTTTTTTTTAAATTCCGCTGCTATTTTACATCTGTCTTGTAATGTTTCTGTTTCTGTTTACCTATAACGCTTCACGAAACTTAATGCATTCTCTTAATGAGTGACATTAACGGACGTGGGGTGTCACATAACTTGTACTAATGTTGTGCATGATCAATAAACTGTCACTTCAAGAAAAAATAATAAGCAATGTAAATAAATTCAAATGTAATGATCACAAAATATCATTTAATTATTTTGTCATTTACAATGTTTGAATTGTTATTTCGAGCGTAATGGCATGCGCTTCGCGCATGGTGATGGCACGCGCTTCGCGCGTGACCATGATACGCACTTCGCGCGTGGATTGTATTCATAAACATTGTGTATCTTACATATGAAAGGAAAAATGATTTGTACTAATATTACATGTTCAATAAATTGTCACATCGTAGTGAAAAAATATTTAACAATATACATAAATTCAAATGAATTTTTTTTAGTAAATAAACAAATGAAAAAAAGAAAAAAGAAAGTAAAGAGGAGAAGTGGAAAAAATAATGGAAAACAACTGAAAATTTTCTGTTAATTGATAGTTTTCATTTCAAAAGGCGTCGGGCTAAAATTCAAACAAAAAAAATTCAATCAAAAGCAAGGGAAACCAACGCCTTGATCTAAATATCCGGAGCCCTGCAAGTTGTGCATATAGAGTCTTTATTCAAATGGATTAGTAAAATGAAAAAAATTGAATATGAAGAATTCATACGTTTTTGGTTGAGAGATCCATAATTGCAGTATAAAAAATGCATCACGATATCTACTTTACAGGCGAAGCAGGTAAAGGAGAAGATGTGTCATTTTCAAGCAAACGTCGGGATCAATAACAGAAGGGAGGTGAATAGAAGAAGCGTGAGAAGATATGAATTAGATAGAATGAATGGGTAGATATCTAAATGTCCCTGTAGTACGTTCTAGAATGCAATATTGATGGGATATTTAAATGTCCCAGTAGCACGTTCTACTATTTATTAATTGCTAATTTATATCATAATGCACAATAATAAATGTCGTTAAATTTTGAATGCCTATTCAAATTGTCGTTGAATATAGAAAGGGCAATCTAATTATATTAATTGCCTATTTATAAACGTTACAACACTTATATATAAACGCATTTTTTTCAAAAATAATTTTAATTAGAGGGTAATAGGTGGCAGTGAATAATATTGGTAATGTTAATATAAAAAGTCATAGACCAACCATAGAAGAGATGAAAGATGAAAGAGTCTGATTGAACTAGTGAGTGAATTTTAAAGTGTAATAATTTATTTCCTTCATAAATTAACCGATAAAAATGAATAGTATCAATCGTCAAGGTTTTATATTTATTGCTAATAGAATAAGCAGCGAAACATTCAATGAAAAATGTTAAGAAAAATTTGCAATATCTCAATTAACATTAAATATAACAATGGCAATAAATAAGATGACAATCAAATTTATATCTACGACAAATAAAACAAGCAATGAAACGTTTAGTGGAAAATTTGAATATTGTGGTCCGCATAAATATGAGAATCAAGGGTGTGAATATGGAAGTTGAAATAATTTGAATACTTTTGCATTTTCTCCAAAAATAATAACAATTTTTATTGGTTAGGTAATTAATGATGATGTAATAACTTCCTTTTTATTGCTTGCTATTCCAATGAACATTGAATGCCAAAATGTATAAATTTATGCTGAATATGGGTTTTGAACATAAATGTAACAATTCTAGGAAATGTTAAGATAGTTAAATGTCATTCATTGCCCCTTCCGTATACCCTCATGATGAAACGAAGTTCCTAAAATAGTCTGAAGACTCTCATGATGAACTGACATTCCTCAGATGATCCGCAGATCATCAAAATGACCTAAAGGTCGGAATGATCTGAAGATCCACCGGAACCGAAGATCCTAACCCCTTGTTCTACTTGAATATTTACGAACAAGTTGCTTATTCCACTAGAAATATGAAACAATCATTGCTATAATTTTCAATCAAATAAGTTCAATAATTAACCGTCGAAGCGAACTCAAGGGTTCATAGTCCTTGTTTTAACTACGGCGTTTAATTGAATTTTTCATACGAACGGGGAAAAGAGTTATATAAATATATACTAGTAGATTGGAAGACGATTTATAAAATGACTTTGTATGAAAAGTAGTGTTACAAACCATTTTAATAATAAATATTTGGTATCTATTAATAATATAAAACCCTTTATAGTTTAAAAAGGAAAATCTCGTAAAATATTGATTGCAATTACAATCAATCTCAAAATTCATGTTTTAATAACGTAAATCAAATCCTTGGAGTATGGATTAAGAAATCGTTTATCACAAATGAATTGAAAGTCCATCAAAGGTGATATAATCAAGCTGCTGAAATTCATGAATCATAGAAACTGAAAAGTCATAGAAAAAGGCCAAACCTGCCGAAACTTGGACGGGAAAAAGCATGGAACAACCTAAACTATTGACCGTGGTTTCCATGGTCAACAGTAGAAAAACAGACATCAGACGTCTGAACACTCAGCTCAAATATCTGAGCTGAAGCCTGAAAGTTTTTATTTTTTCTAGAGCCTCCGGACAGACGTCTAACCTGGGCAGTTAAAGCGCTCAGTGGTTCCATAACGGTGGAGGTGCAAAAAGGTGTAGCGGGGATAAAGCGGGGAAATAGCGGGGATATAGCGGAGACGCAAAAAGGTTCATAAAATGTGAAACCAAATATTTAAAATTAATTAATTATCAATTTCACATTATATGTGTAGAAGAAACTAACATTAATTAATCATATATAGTAGAATCAAAGAATATCATGGTAACACACATTAGATTTGATGATTATAATAAATTTTCGGAATATATTGGACACTAATGCCTTAAAAATAGCTCTTTACACTAACTTTATTGATAATTTTTAAAAAGAATTAGTCAAATCAACCTTTATATATTAATATTGCTAAAGCGGATGGTAAAAATCGTTGATTTAGCGGATGCAGTGGGAAATAGCGGGGTTACAAGCGGGTCTACTGTTCATCAGCGCTAAATTGAAATATCGTAGCGGTTAAAGGGCGCTACGGGCTATAGCGGGGATATTGCGGGGCTTTAGCGGGGCTTTAACTGCATAGGGTCTAACTACCCCCAAAAAATCCACCTTTCCAGCACATGGATTTGGACACTTGTATACCATGGATGTATTAAGTGTTGATTCTCGAGTGTCGAGAACATGGGTCATTACATGCATACAGTGGTGAGGTCCTGGCAAGGAAGAAGGGAGGTGAGATATTTGTGAAGAGAGGGAGAAATAAGGTCGGGCAACTCGGATGGTTGGGGAGTTAAACGGTGCTTAGTGGCGAACGACCATGGCCGACGATGGAGTGGGTTAGTAATGATGTGGGTTGTGATTTGGCATGGAAGAGGAGGGCTCGGTTTCAGAAAATGGAGATGAATGCTTTTTTTCTTTTTTTCCTCTAATTTGTTTTAATATGGGAAGAATATAAAGAAGAACCATGAAAGAATGAAAGAGAAGAAGAAGTGGAACGTGTTTTATTTTCGCTGAAGCCAAACAACAAGTGTTGATTACAACAATTAGGAGTTACCAATTGTCAAGTTATAATTTTAAATCTAACAAGTGTAAAATTCATTCATTCATTTAATTAATTTTAATTTATTTCTTTTATCCTTTTTGAATGATGTATATCAATCTATATACAAATATTAATGTACGTATACAAGAATACGGATAGAGGTACACATAACAAACGTTGTCTAATTTGCGCGTTTTTGCAGTGTAAAACGTGAATTTTGGATAAATGAAATCAGATTTTGATGAAACGAAAAGTACTGTTCTCCTTAGAAAAAGATCTAGTAATTAAAAAAAAGAAATACCTAAATTTCAAAACATTTTATTTTCAATGATTTATTCAATGTTTAACTAAATTAACTCGAATGGAGCAAACTTGCGTATTTTATTCTAAAATTTATTTCTCCCCAATGTCTAGTTAAACGTATTCAAATCTTAATTTTCAAATTTTATGTTTTAACTTTAATTGCATTATATCATTTGTTGCTATCATAAATCGATTTAAATGGAATGAGCGAACTTAGACGTTTTCGTTATATAATTCCTTATTTCATTTCTATATAAAATATATTGTAACTACCCGAATTTTTGACACTAAGTTTAAACATTTAAATTGGTTTTAATTATTGATTTGAAAATTTAAATAAATCAAATTCTATGATTTTGAGAATTAATTTAATTTAAATAGTAAATCTTTATTCCAAAATAATTGGGAATAAGTTGTATTTGAGATATAAAATGAATTTGATGAAATCAGATTTTGATGAAACAAATATTAATGTACACAACAAACGTGAGCTTTGTAGTGAAGCATCTTTAGCTTAGTAAGTGACTTCAGGAAGGTTTGGTTTTCTGTACTGAATAAATGGTTGTGTTGGTTCTAGTATGGAGATAGTAATACTGTTTGGTATTGGATTCGACTTGTGGTTTTGTCCCCTGTTTTTGCGGTGAGTTCTATGTTTGGTGTTGATTGTTGAGTCTCATTATGGGAGATTGGATGTTAGCTATATGTTGTTTGTTATGGATTTTTCATGTATTATAATTGCTATGCATTGTCTTCAAATGGTAAGAGCTCAATATGTCATGTTTACTCCTAATGTTAATTTCACGATTCAGCAAATGAAAGAGCAATCTCAAAACACTGTTGAATGGTATTACCAAGGAGTCTTTCACCTTCTGTTCACGTGTAGGCAACTATGGATACTGCCATGTAGTTCAACCATGTCATTCAATACTGTATCCAGTTCATCTTGTTTGGATTGTTGTCCTTTTTGTGATCGCAGTTTGAACGCTTGAATTTGGTTGTGTTGGAGTTCGTGCTTCTCACTGTTACTGTGTGGAGCTCTAGAAAGCTGTTCCAGCTGTGTGGTCTAGTCAATGCTTCTGTTCTGCAGCAAATATGTCATTTTCAACAATGGAGCTGTGTGCTACCATCATGCATGTAACACCCCATATTTTCTGTAAACATTAAAGTAACAAATTAAGGAATACTTAATTTCAAATGTGAGAATTAAGGGAAAGGGGTTACGCCATTGCGTTCGTCTCAAAATTCTGCTTGAGATAGATCCGAGTTTGCGTGAATTGGACTACGTATGAAGGAGTTATGGCCTTCATAAGTTTTCAGAAATTTAAAACAACTCAAATTAAAGTTCAGAAATTCAAATTCAGAAGCAGAAGTGGGCTGGGCGGGAAATTTCCCCCCCAAGGCCAGGTCGACCAGGGGATCGACCTCCCCCCATACAGGTCGACCAGGGGGTCGACCTACCCCCATCAGGCAGATCTGAAAGATGACGATTCTGACCCCTTGCTGAGTCATTAGGGCTTATGTGGCTGTTATATCTTGTCTGGATGGTCTTGATTGCCTTCTAGGGTTGATCTAACGGCTCTTATTTAATTAAACCTCTATAAAAGCAACCTAACCCTCAACCCTAAATCACACAAATTCATACCAAGAGTCGTCATGCTATCAATGGTCGACCTAGAGTAGCCGTCATCCTCCTTCAACTTGAAAACAAGATAGAAGCTACAAATCAAAATCAATTCAAGTCTAAATCTAAAGAACAACTAGTCTACTTCAAGGGAAAGCTATTCAGTTTCATAATACAGATCCCAGAAATCAAGAATTTCCTTTTGTTTGTAAGTGTAGTTATCTTTCAGATGTGAATAAATTAAAGACATGGTTTGTAATGAAATTTAAAATAGTACTATACGAAGTTGTATGTGATGTTGATTCATGTCTATTCATGTCTATTCTATCATGTATGCCTATGAACTGTTGTGGTTTATCGAACCTGTCATGTTATGTAGAAATTGGTGAATGAACCTATTATGTGGTATAGAAATTTGGGAATGAAATTATCATGTTATATGTAAGTTTGGTGGTGCTATCATGTTATGATACATGCAAGTTTTTAGGCTAAATAATATTCATATATGCCTAAATGTTTAGATCCATATGCCTACATATTCAGATCTACAACCTTTTGTGTTTGGATCCATGTTAATTAGATCCAATTCAATGCAAGTTCACCTTTACATGCCAAGTTTAATTTGTGTAGTAAAGGCTTCCCGGAACCGCCCAGCAAATCCAGCAACTGTAACAATATAGATCTAATGTGAGAGGTTAGTGCATTGAACCCAAAAGGACCCGAGGTTAGACTAAGTTGCAGTGTAAAACTGCTCGGAACCGACTGGCACATCCAGTGACCGCAACAATACCTGTCCAATGTGAGTGTTTAGTGCTCTAATGAATGAAGTAGAGCTAAGACAGGAATGGTAGGGTTAAGTTAATTAAGGTAACACGTAACCAATTCAACATGTTAACTAAACTGATGGGTGGGGTTAGGTTAATTTGGACACTTAACCAATTTAACATGTTTATTAGGAAACCCTATTAACGGGGACTCATTTCAGCAGTAACCCACATAGTTGTATCATGGTACCCTGAACTAGGCAGGGTGGGGCACGATTACTGGGCTGATTATAAGCGGTCAAAACAACGATGGGTGGTGCGTCAGTGTAGGTTCCAACGGAGTACGGGCGTACTCCGGAGTGGAAAAAGCAGGCATTGGGCATCAGTAGTTATACACTGTGCATCTTGGATCGTGTCGGGTTGCCACTATAGGATTTGATACACCCCATGGTGGGACCAGTACAGGTATCTACAATCAAGCAGGGGCCGAATGACACACGTGATAAATGCATGCGAGTAGGAGCCGATCGATAAAAGGGGATCATTTCACCATGTATATGGGGTGCCGTTGGGACAAGTATAAGTAGGTGCAGAGAAATAGAATTGGGTGCGATAGTATATTCGGTTCAAACTGCCTTATCTTGGTTTATGTTAGCTTGTTATTCTGGTACTGTCCTATTTTCAGTTTATTCCTATCATGACCCTTTTCCTTGTTCACACACTGAAAAATTACTAGACTTACTCAGACTTATGTCTGACCCATTTTTCTTTCGTCTTCTTTTCTTCCGTTTCTCCCCCCTAGGTCCGCAGGGAGGGAATACACCAGCTTAGATCAGACCCTTTGCAAGCTTGAAGAAAGTAGATGTATTGCTTAGACTCTCCTTTCTTTGGCTATGCCTTTGGATACACTCTCAATGGGGATTTATGCTATTTTGTTTTTGTTCTATGCTTCTTTATGTTTTAATCAAGACAGAGAATTTTGATGTAATGATTTGGAAGTTGTTTTGAGACAGTTTACTGCAATGCTTTCGTTATAAACCACGTATGAAATAAATTCTGTTTTTTTCCGCTGCTTATATATATCTGTCTTGTAAATTATCTGTGTCTTTTACCTATAATGCTCCACCAAAATTAAGGCATTCACTTTGTGAGTGACCTTAACGGAGGTGGGGTGTTTCAATGCATCCCACGTTATCACTGTGCAAATACTTTCGGCTATCCTTGGTACTTGGGTACCTTAACTTTCTTTTTGCTTTGTGAAAACGTATGTATTGCTCTACCTTTTGTAGAATGTAACTGAAATGTAAATCAATCCCAGCGTGGAGATGTAATTTGTAGTCTAGTGAATTAACTAGCTCCAGTGCAGTAAGCCTGATAGGTAGAGTGGACGAAACACTTTAAACTCCGTAAGCGGTGGACAGTCCACCTTAAAAACCAAATTAGTTGATTGTAACCACAATCACCTATACTATTGTATTTTTATTATTGGTTATATAATAAAAAAGTGTTATGGACCACTATAAAAATCGGTCGGCTATGCCAAAAAAATTAAAATAAAAATAAACAATATATCGGTATTTTAAAGAAATTATTGAATAAAAGTCGTTTTTAACTTGATTCTGGAAGTAATAAAGCACTGAATTCACTTCAATTGCTGGAAAATAATTCTAGTAATGGATCGCAACATTATTGATATTCATTTTCGAGTTTCTAAGTGACGGATTGCTACCATAACAAAATTGTTAATGGAAAGTTGTTTTGAGAAAACAAGTCGTAATAAAAATTCAAATGTTTTGAATTGAAAATGGTTATAAATTTTATGTGTTTGATTATATGTTTCCAAACTGATTTGGAATAAATCCCAGGAATATGAATTCTGAATTTAAATTTAACTTGTGTAAGTTAAATGGATTGAAATGGTAAAAGTAAATCAAATGGATTAAAAATTTAACTTAAGTTAGTTAAATGAAAGGGATGAATTTTTAAGAAAATTAAGATTGCATAGTTCATAATGGTGAATAAAATCGATTTAAAAACTAATTTGGATGAGTGTGAATGTTTGCATGTGAATTATGAATTAGATGTGAAAATATGGATTGAAATCATTCAAAACCAAAGGAATAATGTGGTTATATAGGTTAAAGGAATGAATGCCTATTTAAACAGGAATTATTGAAACTCACCTATTGAATTAAGTAAATATAGGTACCTAGAGTTGTTGACTTTGGTTTAGTTGCGTAAATAGCCTGCAAATTAAGCGATCTCGCTTAATAACGCTTATATAAGGTATGCCTTCCCAAAAATACAAAATTTAGTATATGAATGGGATTTTCCACCGGTGTGGGTCGATGTATACATATTTATCTCTTTTGTTGTATTGCGAAAGTCTCTCCGTACCAGGGAGAATCTGCCGAAATTTTTCAGAAATTTAAGGTGTTAGAAATTTTTTGAAAATTTTGTTAGCAGAAGTAAATTGGCGTTTAATTAAAACTAACTATATCACTTGAAATTAAAAATTCATAAAGTGGAACAAAATATCTTAATTAAGTAGATTTTTAAAAAGTTAATGGCTTTGTAGCATTTTTCCTGCCTTATGGATGAAATTCTTTTAGGGAGGGAGGAATGTAACGACCTATATTTTTAGCCCTTAAATTTAAAATTTAAAATTGGTTTTAAATGTTTATTTGAAAATTTAAATAACTCAAATTCTATTATTTTGAGAATTAATTTAATTTAAATAATAAAATAATAATTTTTTATTTTGAAATAAATGGGAATAAGTTGTATTTGAGAGATAAAATGAATTTGATGATTATTAGGACACAACTGAGTTTAGATTTGAATTATAACAAGCAATTTATTAATTAAACGATGTTTGAACGTATACTTTATAGTAAATTAAAAACGAGCTCATAACGTCATGGTAATTCGTAGTTTTACGATTTGAACTTGTAACGACCCGCAAGAATTCGACGCCCGAATTCTGACATAATATATAAATCCCGTATTACTTGCCAAAACTCAAGTATCGAAAACACAGATAGTTATTAGAAAGAAATTAGAGGGTGAGATAAGAAAGAAAGAAATAATAGAACAGAAGAAGAAGAAGAACGCAACATAAAGTATCACATCGCAGCGGAACAAAATATAATATAGAAATAATTTTTGATAGAGAGATTCAAAATATACTTATAATCATTAGAGTACATCAACACATCTGGATAATTATAATAATAACCTGTCCTCATATACAATCACACAACGGAATAAACATGTATCATACGTCTGGACTCTTCCAGCTCGTCTCTTCACTGCATCCGATAACCTAAACATTACAACCTGGTCTAACCCGAGCATTACAAACGCACGGATCAGTCTAGTGAACCAGAGTGAAAAAACACACTAAGTTTATGGGGTAACATCCAACTTGATTTTAAAGTTAAAATCTTTTTAAAAGAAAGGATAATAGTAAGACCAAATCCACACATAAATACGGACGGTTTTTACCTTACTATAACCCAAATCGTTTTTGAAATCATATATCGTCCGATATTATAATAATGTCTAATATCAAGTAAATATAAATCTAGCAGAACGCTTGCATCTCACGCTCTACATACATAGTATACGATCAAAACTGCGGGCTCTTATTGGAGAATGGAATTCCAACTATGGCAAGGTATGGGAGCACCTTCCGACAATGTACCTTTGGAGATGAATACATTGGGGATTCAACAAGAACATCTTGCAACCCTGGCTAAACATGACCGGCCCCTCACTTCGCTTGAGAGTACCGAATATATCATTACCATGGTTGTGGGCCAGCCAACCGAACCTATAGCATACATATAAAAATAAAAGGGACAACCGAAGGAATTTGATTCCACCAAATCAGGTAATGATATACCCTTTTGATGGGCGCGACCCACATATCCATGCGACCTACCCGATTTTATACCATTTCCCGGTTGATGAGGCTTGAGGTCATAATTAATTAATTTATTAAATTACCTTGATTTTAATTTTATGTTTTAGAACATCTGATCACCATTCACTTTGAATGCCACATTGTCAGATCCGCCATAAAATCATTAATTGACGTCCACAAAAATACTCTGGGTGTTTACGCAAAAAGAACGAATTCTTCCGCCACCAACATAGTACGTTTGAAGAAATCAATACACGTAATCCTTTGGAAATACTCTGTCCGACATTCGTCCATATAAGTTGTCCTAGGGCTGGACAAACCAAAGGCCTTCTCCTACCGCATCCTTGAATTACCCTATGGATCAGTAGTGAGAAGTCCTTGCAATCCGCAAAATCCCAACCATGACTGAATCACGTCAGAATACATCTACATTGCAACACAGAAAATATTCGACAAGTAATCCTTCCGCTTATGAAGATTCACGGTCTTCAATTGCTCCATCTTTTATCTTCAACGTTACGTATTTGCTGGTCGGAATGGTTTTCAAACATAAATTCGATCCTGGTTTTTCCGTACCAATAATCGCACTGGCCAAATTTGATAGTCGGTTATTTAACTATCAAGTAACAATATAAAGTAAAATGAGTTCACTGATTCAATACTTGGCTTTACTTGCCTTTTACTTAAAGACAATTAACGAAAGTTAAATTAAAACTCTTTAAAATATTTCGATATTAAAAATAACACTTTTCAATTCTTATTTAACATAAGATTAATTCGAAACTAATTTATTATAATACTTAGAAAAGATCCTATAATCATATTCAAAATTATTGTTTTCAAAACATTTTCTATATTACTTCTCCTTATCTATAATTGGGAAAATTAATTCATCTTATCATTCGTAAAATAACGCTACAAAATCACTTTTGTTTCATCTTTTGAAACAAAAACTAATCCTCATTTTTTTAGAATAAACCCATTTTAACACTTCACTTTTCATTTCCTTTTTACTTGAAAATATCATTATAATTTTACACACCATCTTCTTTATTTCCTTTATTTTGTGAAATTCTTTATATATACATATATTCTCAAATATTTCTATTTCCGTTACTTTGGAGATCTCCTTTTATATTCTCAATCCTGTTTATTTCCGTTACTTTGGAAATCTCATTATCTTCTCAAATCTCGCAATTTACGTTGCGTTATCATTTCTTATCTGGAAATATTCTTAACCTCTTTTCCATTACAAACTAATATCATCCTCAGATAATCCTGAAGTCATTCAAGTTGGGGTATTTATTTACCTCTTAGACCTTGATTAACAACGTTCTTATCTTAAGACAGATATGAGTTGTAAACTGATATTTATTATAAAATCAAATCTCGTTTAGCCATTTTACTTAAATTATGGTTTATAGAACTTCTTACCTCTTTAAAATATCTCTTTTTAAATACAACTTAGTTTTACTTAATATGTTTATTAAGTAATTATTTAATAAAATCACTTCTTAATCTTAACTTCTTTCAAAGCATTCATTCTATAACTAGAATTTATTATTACTAAACTCCTTTTTAAATCCTTTACCAAATTCAATTACGAATCCCTTTTGATCGTTTCCCTTTGAAAATCTCATTTCAATTCTAACCATTTTACTTAATTCCATTATTAAGTATCACCAATTCAAATCACGCTTTGACTTCTCATTTACTTTCATAAACTTTGTTTCTAAATCACTGGTTTAAATAAAACCCTTCTTATCTTGATTTCCCTTTTCCTTCTCATTTCAAATGTTGAGTAATCATTTATTTAAACCATCGTATGCACTTATAATTCCTTTTATAACTTCGTTATAAAAATCGTTTATAACTTCCTTCCAAAATTCAACCATATTCCATTTCAGAAACAGTTACTTACTTAAAGTTATTTCATTTAAGAAGTAATTATTCAAATTATTATTAATTAAAATAATAATTTACTTCATTATTAACTTGAATTAGTATTAAATTTCTTTTTAAAATCTTATTCAAGCTATATATTCTATATTATTTCATTTCTAATTGGCACAAACTAATTTAATTAAATAATCAGTTTTAATTAAAACAGTTGACTTGGTCAACTCTAAAACATGATTAACTCGTTGATCCACTTTAGCTCGCCTCTTCATTTAAATTAATTAATGAATTAATTTAAATAACCTCATTTAAATTTATAAATTCATTTAAATAAACATCATTTACTTCGATTAATATTAAATAAATAATAATATAATTCTTTTTTTATTGTTTCTTAAAACAATTAATCTCACTTGTAAATCCTTACAATAATTAAGATGAGGCACGTGCTCCGCACACGGCTGATTTTCCTTTTTATGAGCTTCATTTTTAAATAATATATTTAAAAACCTATATTCGGTTATAAAATAAATTTCATAACTTCATTTATATATCGATTTACCTGACGGTAAATAAATATTTCAATGATTGATTTATCGGTCAACTGCTGCCAATTACCCAACCAAAATTTCCGATTGGTTAAAATAAAACAATTGTTGAATTTCAGGTCAATGGCCAACAATCAAATCAATCATCCAAACAGATGGGTTTAAACAGTTCATATAATGATAATATGAAAATAAATAACATTTAATATATTTGAGGAATCCAGTTGGATTCCTCCAACCTGTTCTTCTCTGCATCCAAATAGCTACTTCACATGATATCATTCAATTCAATTTTACTGATTTAATTCTAAAAACAGTAAAATAACAGCAATTTAATATTAATCAATTTATTTAACACTAGCAAAACAATTCAGACAATTCTAACAATTCATTAAATTAAACACGGTTATTTTATAACCATGACTAACAAGGTAAGTTACCATTATTTCGAGAAACACTAAAAGAAAACACTGATTTAGCGTCAAAAATTTAGAAGCGGAAATTTCCGTCGCTAATTTGCGACGGATTTCCATGTAATTTGCAAGGGATAGTTTTTTGTATTTTCAAACTTTTTTCTTTTATTTATCACCGTTGTCTTCTGTCATCCCTCACTAATCCGTTGTAGATTGTGTCAAATTACTGACAGAAAATTTCTGTCGCTATGTTCTGCTGCAAATACAGGCAGAATATCGACGAATATTTATCGAAGCTATTTTGCCGCAGAATTCCAACAGATTTGCAAGAGATGAAAATATCGGTTTATTATAATAATTATTTAATAATTAATAATAAAATTTATTACTTATGAAATGGTATCTAGCATTCAATAATAAATTTTATATAATTGTATGTAATAATTTCAATTGATAATTATAGTTGATACTTATATTTTATAGTTATAGTTGATAATTAAATTTTATACTTAAAATAAAAATGAAAATTTGAAATCGTCTTGAATAAATTTGTAATAAATCATAAAGTTTATAAAGCCTGACACGAAATAACTAAATTTCTAAACTTTAAAATATTGAAAAAGTTCATTTGGTAGTTTAATTTAAACTGTATAATACTTTATATTCTAATTTAAAATTTTCTATAAATTGTGACTATGATAAAGTACAATGAGATATATTCTAATTTTAATTATAATATTTAGTAATTAAATATTTGATAATAATATTTAATTAATAATAATAATGTTTAATAATAACTAATAATAAAACAATATGTAATAAGTATTAAGACAAGTAGCATTTAATATGGTTTAAAAGTTTAAACCCAGCAAAATATTGATGTAAACGAGTAGACCGAGGAAGCACCATCCAAGATTTGTTATCAATCCACGGTTTAAAGGAACCATTTCATCGTACCATCCAAGATTAAATATTAGACGGTGTACAACATCTCAGTACTTAGCACACGGATTGTTACCGCATAAGTTCCGAAATCCGAACCAATCCTAGAGAGAACCCATCATCAATCGCAGAACAATCAAATCCCAAGTAAATCCCCAAATCAGTTTCTAGGGTCAAAATACCAGGAAGAGGAAAAGGAGTTAAAGTTCTTGGAAAGGGAGGGGCCAAGCATCATCGTAAAGTCCTCCATGACTAGGGAACTACAAAGCCCTTCATTCGTTGCTGTAACACCCCGTGTTTTCTGTAATCGTATAAGTAACAAATCAGAGAATAATTAAATTATAAAATAAGAATCAAGGGAAACGGGTTGCGCTATTGCGTTCGTCTCGAAGTTCTGCTTGGAAACGAGTCCGAGTTTTCGAGAAACGGAGTCCGTATGAGGGAGATATGGCCCTCTGAAGTTTCAGAGAATTTCAGAATCGAAAACAGCTCGAAAATTCGAATTCAAAATCCCAGAACAGGCTGGGCGGGAAAATTCCCGCCCATGGACCAGGTCGACCTGGGGGTCGACCATAGTGTCGACCTCCCAGGGCCAGGTCGACCATAGTGTCGACCCGGGGGGGACCAGGTCGACCAGAGTGTCGACTTGGGGGTCGACCTGCTCCCGAAACCCAGTTTTTTTAACCTAGTTCATTCTGATGTATCCGGTCTCGTTTCTGTCTAGATTCGTCCACCTGATCCTATATAAACTCACCCCTAGCCTCATTCTCTCCACACCATTTCATTCTATCTATATTCTTCCTCTGTTCTAATTAAAAATAAAAATGGCGTCGCTACCCTGCTGGAATCAAATCTTGGACTGGTGAATCTTCTTCCACTCTGAATAGAATTAAAAGCTAAATCAAATCTCAAATCAAAGTCTAGAGCTACGACAACAATTAAAGAGGAATAATTCAGCATTTGTGCATCAACAACAGTTTATTTTCCTTTCTTGAAACCACGAAAGGCAAGTACAGTTATTTTCCGCTATAAACTGTAATTATAATTGTGACATGATTATAAAGTTGAATCTGAAGTTATATACATTCTTATCTTTCAGATCTGTTTTTCTGTGACCATTTTGTACCTCTTCTTCTTTCTGTTCTATAGCCAGGCTACTACGAGCCTGCGCCACATCTCATAAGAGATTAACGCACGAAAACTAAATATGGGACAAATAATTGGACATGGAACTGTTGCTTATGAGGCTATTGCCTATGACTATGATTCAGGACCATGAGACTATTGCATATGACTATACTATGAGATTATTGCCTATGACTATGATTCAGGACTATGAGACTATTGCCTATGACATTGAATAAGAAACTATTGTGATTAGTTGCCCATGACTATTGTGGTTAGTTGCCTATAACTGTTATAGTTAGTTTCTTATGCCTATTCCCTTAATGATGTTAGATCTCATATTTAGTATGTAACTTTGCTAGTTTATTCCCATTCACTGTTTTGTACATCAAGCCTATAGGGCCATTTCATGAGTATTTACAGAACTTGTGGAAACATGCTATACGGGGATTGGGCGTAGATTAATTAAGTAAATTTGGCAATAGCAAATATGTTGGCATAATCTGAGTTGGCTATAATAGAGAATGATTTACATGTGTATTGATCTTGGACAAAAAGGGTGAAATAGAATATTAAATCTAGTTTTGACATGAACTGTAAATGGGAATATTAAGGCTAAAATTTGGGGCATATATTGTATTATGAATTATGACCTTGATTTAGGCATAGAAGTTTAGGCTAAATCTATGATTAGGCAAGATAGGTAAATAGAGTTTTAGATATATATAATCTGCTAAGTCTGTTATCTGCTAAATCTGTTATATTGCCTAATCAGCTAGTTCTGTTATATTGCCTAAACTGCTAATTAGATTGAATTGCCTAATCTGCTAATTATGTTAAATTGCCTTATCTGCTTAATTTGCTAAATAGCCTAATCTGCAAGATCTGTTATCTGTTGAATGACGTTATCTGTTGGAACTGAAATGCTGAAATTTGAAGTATGTAAATCTGTAGGCTCGATTTAAATTTGAACAAAACTTGTTAATAGAACCTCGAATAATCTGCTGTAACCTGTATAGAAGTTTAATCTGTTAAATAAACAGAATTAGTCTGATATCTGAAAAATCTATATTGAAATGAATTGGCTATGACACGAGGTTAGACTTTGTTTGCGGTAGAAGCCTGCCCGGAACCAACCGGCTTAACCAGCGACCGCAAACTGTCAGTCTAATGTGAGAGGTCGTAGGCATAACTAAAATATTGTTAGACACGAGGTTAGGTCTGGCTAGTGGCAGAAGTCTGCCCGGAACTGCCCGGCATATCCAGCAGCCACAAGCTACCGACCTAATGTGAGAGGCCTATGCATTAATATTTAATTAATGCAAATCTAGGATAAATATGATGTCTAAAACGTGTCGGGTGGATAGGGTTAAACCAATTGGACTAATGAATGTAACAAACCTGTTTCGTGAATCTGTAGGCCCAATTACAAAGTTAGACAAAACTGTAAATCTGTTAAATCCGTATATCTGATCCGTTAGTCTGAAAACTTGTCTGATCTGTGAACTAGTTGATCTAAACTCTGTATGTCTGAACTTATAAACAAGTTAATCTGAAATCTGTTAGTCTGGGGGACACAAGGTTAGGAGGGAAATTACTTGTGTCATTTGTTGTTTGGGACCCATATTAGTCAGTAACCCTTTCTGGTATCAAACTTTGACCCAACAGTAGGTAGGGTCCGGGCACACTTACTGAACTAATTATAAGTGGTTCATTCTGATAATGGCGAGGGGTGTTGATGGTGCGTTCCAACCGGGCCATGTGCATGCATGGATCTCGGTCTGCCTCTGAGGATGTAAGACGCCGTGACATCTGTAAATAGGCCTGTGCCAATTGGTTGTCACTTTAGGGAGTGATACAACCTACTGTGGAGCCGACACAGGGTATTTATGTATTAGGGAGCCGATCGCTTGGGGTAGGGTTTTAGGGTACACTTAGTTCTGTCTGTTTCTGTTGGTACCGTCTGTTTCTGTTGGGTGGCAACACCTGTCTGTTTCTGCGTGGTACCGTCTGTTCGGGTGGTAAAGGCCCATTTACTAGTGTACACCTAATTCTACATTCTGTTTCCGTAGGGATTAATCTGTTTCTGTTTCTGTACCTTCTGTTCGGGTGGTAAAGGCCCATTATTAGCATTCTGTTTCTGTCTCTGTTCGGGTAGTAAAGGCCCATTATTAGCATTCTGTTTCTGTCTGTTTCTGTTCGGGTGGTAAAGGCCCATTATTAGCGTTCTGTTTCTGTGGAAATTATTCTGTTCCCGTTTCTGCTTCAGTTTAGACATTAGGGTGATACCTAATCCTGTTATACTATTATTAGTGCAGAGAAATGAAAAGTAATATTATTCTGTTCCTACTGTTTAACCTAATGTTAGACCCAAAAGTGGTTCTAACACCCAAATTGATTAAAAGCAAAATGAAATGAGATAAAAATAAAAATGAACACACAGGATTTATAGTGGTTCGGCGAAGAAATGCCTACGTCCACTTATCTTTCACTATATTCAATGATTCAGTTGCAAATACAATGTAATTGTCACTTGATTTCACTCACAACTCGCTTATATTCACTCAATAGACTAAAACAAATAATGAAAGAAGATTTGGATTCTCCGGGAGTAATGGAGTTCGGGTTATGGAGGTAGTTGAATTCTCAAAGTGCCTAAAAAAAGATCCTTTTCTTTGTCTCCAGACGGGGTATTTATAGGTGTGAATTTGCTCAAAACCCGATCCGGATCGGAGCCACGTGTCGTCCATCCCATTAGCCTCGGGTTCGGATGGATTACTGTGCTAGCAATGCATCAAAATAGTGAACGTTATGGGCAGGAACTGGTCATAGCCGATCCGGATATCCAGGCGCTTATGCAGGGGGACAGCATGGAAAATGGGTTCGGGTCGGAGGTATATGTATCAGGGGTTCGAATCGTGATATCTGATCCGACCCGAATTGACTTGGTGACAATTCTCTCTTCTTTTTATTCCGCTTTTCCTCCGAACCATCTCTGTAGCAGCTGGGTGGCCTTCCGATCCATCTTGAAGAAGACTGCCCTCCGACCCGAACACGCGCTCTCTGTTTTCAACAGCAATAGATCGCCGCTCCGAACAGGAGACTTTATCCGATCCGAACCGATACGTTGCTTTGACCCGACCCGGATGATTGTAGCTGTTCGATCGAAGCTGTAGCGTCTCCTCCGACCTGAGTAGTGATGGCCTCTCCGATCCGAACCGAAGTCTTCTAATTTGAAATGCTCTCCAATGTTTGATATCTTGACTTTGTGTTGCCTAGTTCACAAAGTAGGCTAACACTTTGCCCCCTCAAAGGATGCTTCTATTGGAAATGGAGCATGCTTTGATTGCCATTGCGCCACGCCTTCATCCTTCCTTTTGAACATGCATGCCAAGCTGTCGCACTTCATCCCGTTCGGTTCGGATTCCGACCCGAACGGATTTCTGGCTTGGGTTCCGACCCGAACAGATCTCCTTCCTCCTGTACTCTGCGATGAACCAGTGGGCCAAGCTTTGTTACTGGGCTTTTCGAGCCGGTCCGATCGGGAATACGAATAGTCAGCTTGTTGTTTTTTTATATATAAATTCACTTCATCTCTCTTCTTTTCTTTCATTCACTGTTTTTGCTCATCCGAACCGATCCCACGTCGAAGCCCTAGCCTTTCCAAGAAACTTCAAAATTTTCGCTTCCATCTTCGAATCAAATACATAGGTAGTCTTGTAATCATGAATCTTGTTGCCATAATCGCTTTTAATTTACATCCGCGGTTAGTTTGAACGATTTTAGCAAAGTAATTGAATAATTCCATCACCACGGCTTCTTCCACCCTCCGCCTTCGTCGTCAATGGCATCGACGCCATTTCGAGGCGTTGGAGGAAGGTATTGAAACTCGTTATTGAATACTTGAGTGCTTAATTTCTCGACTTTAATTAAGGCTTGGGATTTCGAGTTGGGTTCGCTACTTAAGAGGTGGAAGAGGAAGGAAGCTGAAGAAGATTGGTTCGGGTAGGGGAACAGTAGGAGAAAAAGGAAAAAAGAGAGAAATTCACAGAGCCGGATCGGGTCGGAGCAATAGGGCCAAGAAATGAGTCTTAACTTGTTTGACCGGGTCGGGTCGGATCTGCGAATACAACGAAGGTCAAGACTTATGCGCTCGGATCGGACCCGGTTGTGAAACAGAAGAGAGAATGGGGGTTTGGTTATCCAGGTTAATCCGACCCGCTCCGGGTGTCAATCTCCGGACCGATCCGGATATACCTCTCTATGCATGGGCCTTTGCTTATCCGATCCGAACCTGGTGTCTGCATCCGAACCGAACACTACTCAATCTAAAACACAAACTTTCGTCCAACCATTTAAAAGATATTACTTCCAACTTCATGAACAGTTAGGATAGTGCCTTGCGGACATAAATGAACATTAAGAACTACCCTGACTATCACTTTCTCTTCAAAGTTTCGTCTTACATTGCTGCACTTTTACTTTGCATTTCTCACATTCGCTGCACACATTTTAGTTCACACACATACACAGGGGGGTACGGGCTAATTTACTCTAATCCGTGCTATTGCTTCTTCAATAGTTCCATGACAATGAGGCCCAGACGTTCTTCCAGACTAGCTGAGAGGAAAGAAGCCCCGGAAACTTCTAACAGAATCACTCTTGAGGATATATCTTCTTCTTCGGATCCAGAATGGGACAGCGAGGGTCCAGATTACGGGGTTGGAGATCGGGAAAGCGACGAGGTGTCTTCAGAGAATGAAGTTTCTCTGGGTTTTGAGGAGGAAGGAGGGATTGGTGACGATCGAGCCCCTGATGAATTTGAATCAGCCATTATATTGGAATCACCTTCGGACTCCGTTGAATCAACAATCGACAACGATCGACTTGTCCGAATTTGCTTAAAGTATGGAATAATGAAAAGGGACACCCTAGTGCCTTCACGCTCTGACCGTCCCCACAACCCTCCAGAAGGATATATGACGGTCACTCGATTGATGTGCATGGTCGGCGCCATTCCTCCATTCTCTCCCTTCATTGTTGACTTTTTAAGACAAATGCGGATTGCCCCCATGCAATTGCACCCCAATTCATATGCCTATCTGCACACCTTGTACATAGCATATCGTGAAATCTTAGGCATAGAGCTCACATTCGATGACGTTCACTTCTTCTATAATTTCAAGCATCGAACTCGAGAGACTCCATCCTTCTGTTACTTTGAATCAGTTCCGAAAAAGAAGATAATCTCTGCACCATTTAGCAGTAAAGCTGGAGATTCCAGACTAGAATGGTTCTACGTGAAACGACAGCCTGGATGCGCCAGGAGGTGGACAAAATCAAGTAAAGCACTGATTTTCTAAATCCAGGCTCTATACACTTGAATCATCACCTTGACTTGTTTTTCCTTTTTGTTTGCAGTTGACAATCCCAAACAGATATCAGACCAGGTGTTCTTCGACCGGATGCACCGACTCCTCAATGGCGATCAGAAATTCTTGACTATCGACGAAACCCTTAAGGACGAATACCTTCACTTTCATGGGCTGTTGTCTGTTTTTCGCAGCATTGGTCATGGGACGGTTCCATACGCATACATTCCTCCAGTGGAGGTAGTCCCAGAGACAGGAGAAGGCTCAGGAATTCCTACAGCGCCTCTTCACACTTCACCTTCTCCATCTTCTACACAAGATGATGAATTGGCTAATCTGGCCGAAAAGCATCGTGAAGGATATATTGCCCCCGAGGAAACTACTTCTCTAGAAAAGTCAAAATCCTCCCAAGAGTCACTTCACGCTTCCGAGGGGGATGCCCCTAGTATTGATGAGCAAATATTTCAGGATTTAGGGGATCTCCCCTTACCTGAGACTATATACACTTCAGAGGATTTCAGGAAGGATCCTTTAGTCTTCACCTCTTCTGAAGAGACCACTCCCGCTAAGGCCAAAGAGCCTGCCCGTACTAGTCTAGCTTCAGACTCGGGTTGGTTGGGGGGAAACACACCACTTAGGATACACTTTACATAACGGCATTAGCCTTCATTGCACCTCTTTCCTCGTGAATCCATTAATTCTAAATTTTGTTCGTTTTATCGTGCAGGTACAATGTCTCGATCCTACTACGATATAAGAAAGCTTCGTCGCAGCATGTCCAATCCTCCTCAGGATGTCGAGTATGATCGCCGGGATGATCGTGGTAGGGAGGAGAGAAGACCTTATGATCCCTATCGCTCTCGACCCTCACGTTCCCGCTCACCAATTCGACCGGAACAAGAGAAATATAAGGGCTATCCAAGCCGCAGGGAAGAGGATAGACCACCATCTAAAGACTCCACTTCTTCCCATGAAAAGCGCAGTAGAGAAAGAACTCCTCCAAAAGAAACTGGGTCTCGAAGTAAGCACAAGGTCCCTGCTACTAAACGACCTAGGACAGACAAAGAGACTACCGAATCCTCTTCTCATAGGGACACCGAATTATCGATCCCCGCTCCTCCCCCACCAGATGCGGCAACTGCGGAAAAGCGGGCATATTTGGTGGAGCAATTTCCCGAGCACTACTTCGAGACTTTGACTTTTTTACCTTCCCTTGAACCTATTTCGTCTAATTGGGCAGATGAGGCCAAAGCAAAAATTGATGCGGTGCAAAAACAATATACTGAGATGTTTAAATATTCACGCAATCTTTCTAGAATCGTCCGCACTCTAATCACAAATACCGATTCAATGCAAAAGACCGTGGAGGAGGATGCTAAGGCCTTAAAAGCTCTGGAAAAGATTTGGAAGACACTCAAGCTCAGCTAGCGGTCGCTCAAAGGGACGCTTCTAATTTCAAACAACAATTCGAGGACATGCAAAAGCGCTATCACGACTTGCTTGAATCTCACACTCAGGAGCGTTCTGAATTAAAAAAGCAAGCTGACGAGGCCAAATCAGAAGTTGCTAAGACACGCCTTGCTTATGCTGAGCTTGAACGGAAAAACGCCGAGTTAGCAAAGAGGAGTGCTGAATTAGAAAAGAAGAATGCTGACTTGGCTTCAAAACTGTTGGAGGCAGAGAACAGGGCTGCCCTGGCCGAGGGCAATGTGGAGTGTGCTATTAAATCTGCGGAGGAAGCCCGCAAGCAACTATCAGAGGCGGAGGTTGATATTCAGGGTTTCGGTGAACTAATGATTGAATTCTTCGCACATATTATTCGTCGCCGAAACATTTCTTGGATCGAGGACTATCCATCCACTCTAGTTCAAGTATGGAATCAGATCGTCGAGTGGGAAAAAGAGGAACTTAAGGTCGATTCCCTCGATGAAGATAAACTAATGGAGAAATATTTGAGGGATGATGAACCGGAGCGCCTAGCTGAAGGGCGCCGCCTTATTGCTGAGGCCATGGAAGAAGAGAGACGGAAGTCTAAACAAAAAACTGTTCTCGAAACTGGTTCCTCCTCTTCTGCCCCTGCAACTTCTGAAGTAGAGGGGTATGATCCTGAAAATCCGGGAATTCCCCGAACAACCCTGCTATCCCCTATTCCTGAAGCAACACCCGAGGCAGTAGCCATCCCCGCAGAAAAGTCTTCGGAAGGTATCCCTACCTTTCTTCCTCAATTTGCCAAGGCTATTTCTACTTTTCGCCACGTGATCGAACAATCGATGAAAGACCCATTGTTTTCGCCTGAGTTGATAACTGTTGCTTCTCATTCTGTAGGTGTTGAATCATCTGTAAAGACAGATGTGACTCAGGGAGTCACCGCTGGGACAAAGTCCGCAGACAAGGCCAAAAAAGGGGAAGACAAGGCTGCTTCTATAGACTTGGAAGAAGGAAGTGAGGCGACTAAGGTCGCCACTCCTCATGATGAAGAAATGATAGCAGCTTCAAAGGACGATGGCGGAGACGGAGGGCATGAAGAGGAACCAGAAGTTGCAATAGTCGGGGAGTCAAAAAATGCTGATGATGTTACCTTGGCTGCGATGAAAGCCGATCAAGACAAACGCTTGCAATTAAAAGCTGAAGAGCTAGACCCCGAAGTCCTCAAACCCCTCGCAGTCGTGGATGCGGGATCAAGGTTAGTTGTTAAGCTCTCAACTAGATCTATTACAGAGGAACTCGCTAAAAATCTTCTCTTGATTCCAGCGCCCCGCCCTCCGGGAAGAAGTCTACCGGCTCCAGCACCGCATCTTCAGGAAAAAAGAAGACAAAACGAATCTTGACGGAGGCTGAGAAAGAAGCAAAGGACGCGGAAAAAGCCGCCAAGAAATCCAAGGCTCATTCAAAATCTAAATAGTGACTTGCCTTGTATCGTTTTAGCATTTAGTGAACCAATAATTGCTGCTACAAGAGTAGTTCTTGCACTTTCTTTTTTGGCTACTTTCCTGTACAAATTCATTCATTTGTAAATAAAAATAACTCATTTTTTGCAATGTTTATTTGTCAGTAGTTCTGCACTTATGTAGAAATGCATGTCTATAGTTATGAAACGAAGTTGTGGAGGGGGGAAATATGCGTGTACATAAGTGTCCCCAGTCAATTTCCACAGGTTATTTAATGCTTAACCAAGCAATCCGAATGCTCCCGATTTTCTGACGGGATAGCACTTCCTGTGCCGTCAGTGCCTGACGTTTTTTCTGGCATTTCTTTTATACTCTCCCTCTTTCTCTTGAGAGTTAGAGTTCGAGTTCAGTCATCTGTTTATTCCCCGGTCTTTCAACGGGGAAAGATTTCTTTCTCAGCGCTCAGTCAGAGACGCTTTTATACTCTCTCTCTCTCTCTGGAGAGTTAGAGTTAGGAGGAGAATCTCTTTTTCAGCGCTCAGTCAGAGACGCTTTTATACTCTCTCTCTCTCTCTCTGGAGAGTTAGAGTTAGGAGGAGAATCTCTTTTTCAGCGCTCAGTTGGAGACGCTTTTATACTCTCTCTCTCTCTCTCTGGAGAGTTAGAGTTAAGAATGTCGTTTTCTCATTCTTTTATGTCTTATCGCACAAATAGTCGTTGCGCTTCTTTTTATGTCTAAACTGTTTTCAACCTTTTTAGGTTGCGAGTTATCCCGTATCTTATAATCACAACAGAATAACTGATAAATGTATATAGGTAATGCATAAAAGTAAATATCACACAGTATTTTTATAGTGGTTCGGCTAAGTCATAGCCTACATCCACTTTATAGTTCTTCATTCATATCGTAATGATTTTCCCAAGGCAAGTCGTGCCATATTACAGAGTTCATAAGAAAAATAACACAAAGTACAGCGTTTTTAATCCAAATATCGCATTAAGTGCTGGGCATTCCAGGCTCTGGGGACTTCTTCGCCATCCACGGTCGTTAACTTGAAGGTTCCTTTTTCAAGTTTCCGTTGAATGACAAAGGGTCCTTCCCATTTTGGACCAAGGTGAGGAAGGGATGGAAAGACTCTCTTTAGCACCAAATCTCCTGGTTCAAAAGTCCTGAGGCGAACTTTTTTGTCGTAATAGCGTGCCATCTGACGCCTATATCTTGCTGCACGCAAATCTGCTTCGTCCCTTTTCTCTTCGACTTCATCAAGAGACTCAAGTAAAAGTGCCCGATTTGTCATCGGGTCATAATATGTCACCCTGTGGGAAGGAACTTCTAGTTCAACTGGAATTACAGCTTCTGAGCCGAAGGAGAGAGAGAAAGGGGTATGACCGGTGGCCGTTTTAAATGTTGTTCAATATGCCCACAAAGCTAGGGGCAATTCATCAACCCACTTTGCCTTTGCACGCTCTAATCGCTTCTTGAGGATGGATTTTATTACTTTGTTTATTGCCTCTACTTGCCCATTCGATTGCGGATAGGCAACTGCAGTATATCGTTTGTCTATCTTATACTTCTGGCAGAAATTTCTGAATTCAGTACTATCAAATTGGGTCTCGTTGTCAGTTATAATCGTCCTTGGGATCCCGAACCGGCATATAATATTTCTAACCACAAAACTTATCACCTTTCTTGTTGTGATCTTGGTCAAGGGCTCAGCTTCCACCCACTTCGTAAAATAGTCCACGGCTACTATTGCATACTTAGCTCCTCCTTTAGCAATTGGTAGAACTCCAATGATATCAATTCCCCATGTGGCAAATGGCCAAGGACTCACCATTGATTTAAGTTGGGTCGACGGTGCCCTGGGGATTTTAGCGAATCTCTGGCACTTATCGCAGCGTCGTGAATAATCAGCTGCATCTTTATTGATCGTAGGCCAGAAGTATCCGTACCGCAATATCTTCTTTCCTAAAGTTTGACCTCCTGTATGATCTCCACACTCACCTTCGTGTACTTCTCTTAGTACACGCCTGATGTCGTCGTGTGCTATACATCGTAACAGGGGCATAGAAAATCCTTGCCTATAGAGAGTATCATCTTGTATGACATATCTGGTGGCTTTGCGAACTACAGCTCTTTTCTCACTCTTCTTCGATGGGAGTGTCCCATTCTTAAGGAAATTCTTAATTGGAGTCATCCATGACTCCTTCTCTGGTTCTGCTTCAAAAGCGAGTTCAATTTCCATTGACTCAAAGCTTGGCGACTCCAACGTTTCAATTGGGATTATTTCAGTCTCTTCTGGATTATCGGAACTAGCCAGCTTTGCCAGTCTATCCGCTTTCTGGTTTTCAACTCTGGGAATATGTGTTATGTTGTACCGCTCTAAGTTATTCAATAGCTCTTTCACTTTCTTAAGGTAGGCGATAAGTCGAGGTCCTCGAGCCACAAATTCCTCTCGCACTTGGCAAACAACAATTTTAGAATCACAGAATATGTCTAACATTTTTACTCCGAGGTCTTTAGCAAGCTTCAGCCCGGCAATCAGGGCTTCATATTCAGAGTCATTGTTAGTCGCCGAAAATTCTAATCGCAAGGCGTAATATAACGACCGCCCTTCGGGAGTAACTAAGACGATTCCAGCTCCGGACCTTCGGTCGTTCTTGGCTCCATCTGTATATAGTTTCCACGGATTTATTTTTAGCTCATCCTCGGACTTAACCACTCTGTCATTGATTACTTCCTCCTCTGGAATGGTGAATTCCGCAATAAAGTCTGCTAGAGCTTGCCCCCTGATTGACTTTCGTGGTTGAAAATTCAAATCAAACTGACTTAGTTCTATGTTCCATTTGATCAACCTTCCCGATGCTTCGGGCCTCTGCAACACCTGCCTTAAGGGCTGGTCGGTGTATATGGTTATTGGATGGGCTTGGAAATAGTGACGAAGTTTTCGGGATGCGATCAGGAGACTGTAAGCAAGCTTCTCAATTTTTGGGTAGTTGCGCTCTGCCGCTGCTAATTTCTTGCTTACATAATACACTGGCCTTTGTACTTTGTCTTCTTCTCGAACCAGGGCTGTGCTGACAGCGTGAGCCGAGACTGCCAAGTAAACAAACAATTCTTCGTGATCTACGGGCTTTGATAAAATCGGCGGTTTCTCTAGCAGTTCCAACAGATTTCGAAAGGCCTCAACACAATCCGGAGTCCACTCGAAGTTCTTCTTTCCCCTTTTAATCAAATCAAAAAACGGAACACATTTATCTGTGGCTTTGGAGATGAATCTACTCAGCGCCGCTACTTTCCCTGCAAGACTTTGGACGTCTTTAATTCTCCTCGGTTCTTCGATATTTCTAATCGCTGCTATCTGGCTAGGGTTGATTTCAATTCCTCGGGAACTCACAATGAAGCCAAGGAACTTTCCCGATGCCACTCCAAATGAGCATTTCAGAGGATTCAATTTCATCCGGTACTTTCGCAGGATACCAAACATTTCCGCCAAGTCTTGCGTATGGCTGGAGGACTGCTTTGATTTGACAAGCATATCATCCACATAAACTTCCATAGTTTTTCCTATTTGATTATAAAACATTCTGTTCACCAAGCGCTGATAAGTAGCTCCAGCGTTTTTCAATCCGAATGGCATTACAACATAACAATATAACCCCAAATTCGTAATGAAGCTCGTATGTTCTTGGTCTGGTACGTGCATAGGAATTTGGTTGTATCCAGAATATGCGTCCATGAAAGAGAGAAGTTCATGACCTGCTGTCGAGTCTACAAGCTGGTCAATCCTGGGAAGTGGGAAACTATCTTTCGGGCAAGCTTTATTTAAATCTGAAAAGTCAATGCAAGTCCGCCACTTTCCGTTTGGCTTCTTTACTAAGACGGGATTCGATATCCAGTCGGGATAAGTCGAATCTCAAATAAATCCATTCTGCTTCAACTTCTCTACTTCCTCTTTGAGAGCAGCCGACCTCTCTGGGCCCAGCATGCGTCTCTTTTGCTTCACAGGCGGATGCTTCGGATTTACATTCAATTTGTGACTTATAATGGATGGCGATATCCCACACATGTCAGCATGGGTCCAGGCGAACACGTCTAAGTTTGCCTTCAAGAAGTCCGTTAGTTCTTTAGCTCGACGTGGATCCAATTGAGAACCAATCTTTAAAACTTTTGTCGGATCAGCTTTATCAATGGGAATTTCCACTGTCGCTTCATTAGGAGTTGCATTCCTAGCCTCTGGTTCCTCGTCTTTTCTGGGATCCAGGTCTTCAGGCGTTCCTTTGGGCAACTCCCTCGGGGTCAATCTCTCTAATTGCTATGCCGAGTCCCCCTTTGAGGGAGACGAGGCATCCTTACTCTCAACGTTAAGTCCTTTCATCAACATCTTTAACTCGGCCACATAGCAGGCCCGTCCGGAAACCTGATCCCCTCTCATTACTCCAGTTCCGGCTTCGGTTGGGAACTTAAGTAACAAGCACCAAGGGGCGATACAAACTCTAAATTCAGCGAGGGCAGGCCTCCCCAAAAATGCGTTATAAGGCGAATCTACATCCAATACTACGAACTGAAGCATTCGCACTCTTCTACGTTCTCCTTGCCCCAGGGTCACGGGCAACTCTATGTATCCCATGGGAGCTGTCGACGCCCCGTTGAAGCCTCTGATCCATCCTTCACAAGGCTTCAGATCTTCAGACTCAAGCTTCATCTGATCAAATGACTTCTTGAACAAAATATTAACGGAACTTCCATTGTCTACTAATACCTTATGGACCAAGGCCGGCCCAATGGTGGTAGTAATAACCAACGGATCATTGGTGGGTGATTGTATCCCAGTATTGTCTCGGCTGCGAAATACCACGTCGTCAAACATAGTCTTCTGTTGTTTTATGGGGGTGACATATTCCAAATCATCACCTTCATTCACGTCTAGATGCTTGGCAGCATTCACATATTGATCCATTGATCTGAAACTTCGGATTGCTGGGTGAGGTCCGCCTACTATGGAATTGATAACAATTCCTTTACCTTTCTGCTGCGCTGTAGGCTTGGGAGCAGGTAGAATCTGTTTTGGAGCCTGCTCTCCTTGCCCCCTGTCTCTCGGGGCAACCTTGTACTCATCCAACTTCCCTTCACGCAACAGTTTCTCAATCACATCCCTCAAATGCCGACATTCATTAGTTGAATGCCCGTGAGTTCCATGAAACAAACAAAACTTCCCTGTCGCCATTTCTTTCTCGGTCGAATCACGAGGTGGCGGTCTTTTGTATTGTAACACATTGTACATATCCAGGTAAATATTTTCCAGGGTGTCGTTCAATGGTGTATAATTCTCGTAGTTCTGGAATTGGGGTCTTTTGTTAGGGTCACTTCCCCTATTTCTGTTTCTTCTGTTACCGTTTGGATTACGGTTATTGTTGTTGTTACCCCCGCTTCCAGCATTGCTGTTTCCACCCTTGTTTCCTACATTTACTTCAACCTTGCCAGAACTTTCCCCAGACTGCTTCACGGCGATATTACTCTGCACATTCTCCTTTGAAGCCGTCTCAGACTTTCTCTTTCGGTTTGCCCTGGCCTCCTCTCGTCTTAGATAAATATCGGCTTTTTCGTAGAATATCTCCCTTGTGGAGGGTGTTTTCCCAAAAAGGTAGTCTCCAAACTCAGATTCAGGATCGACTCCTTCCTTCAATGCCATCAGAATACTGGGCTCGTGCGGGTCACTGACCTCAGTTACAGCTTGGTTAAAACGATCAAGATATGCCCTCAAAGATTCTCCTGGTGCCTGCTTGATTCTCGATAATTCAATAACACTTTTGGACTTTCAGGCATGGAGTCGGAACTGGTTCATGAAATGCTCGCTTAATTCCTTGTAATTCGAAATCGAACGAGGAGGAAGTCGGGTAAACCAGAACAGCGCCACATCTTCTAAGTAGATTGGGAATGCTTTGCACTTCACTTCATCAGGGGCAGTAGCAGCATTCATGAGCCACGAGTATCGCATTAAATGCTGTCCTGGATCAGTCCTTCCGTTGTATTTGTCCATCTGTGGCAAGTTAAAGCGTCGGGGAAATTGGAAGTCGAGGATATCATCGGTGAAGGGAGTATGGCTTCGTTCGATGCCATAATCCCCATTTGTATAGTTCCGACTCTCGGACATGATCTGGCGAACCATTGCCTGCACATCAGCATTAGTTAGGGGCCGCTCAGGTTCCCTGGCCCTAGTATCCGAGCTCCTTCTGGGCTCTTGTTCCGGAGATGCCCTTCTTCTTCGAGCTGCCTCTGCTCGATTCCGTTCCCTGCGCTCCCGGTCGATCTCGGGAGGAGGGGATTGGAGTCTTTGCCCTCAAGTGGGGTCATTGTTTCCTAGCGCTCGTGCAATATCCTCACGAGATCCCAAAGATCCAAATGTTAGCTGCTCCACGTTCTGAGGTCGTTCGAGCGGCCTTCGTTCACGGGGCCGTTCTTCCTCGGAAGATGAAGATTGATCCACTGGTGTGTGACGAACCGGTGATGGAGTTCTCTGTCGACGGAGTTCATTAATCTCCCGACTCATGAGACTCATATTTTCCTGCATCATGAGATTAGTTCGCTCGTGAACCTTCATAGCCTCCCTTGTGCTCTCAAGCATGTCAAGCAAGCGCGAGAAATCTCCTTGAGTGATGGGCGCAGATGGATTGACCTGATCACCAACCCTGGTGGCTGGAATTGAAGCATTCGTAGGGACTCGAGTAGAGGTTCCAGCTTCACCAAGCATCGGGTCGGATCGGAGGTAGGAGGTCGGATCGGTTCGAAGCTGGGGGGCCTGGTCGGATCGGTACGTGGCAAGCTGCTCGAGTCGGTTCAGATTGGGGGAATGCACTGCTTCAGAATCTCCTACCCGGATCGGACCGGAGTTTTCCCCCTGCTGGCGGCTCGGATTTCCTGCATTGGTTCTTCCTGCTGCTGAACTCTGCCCCCGAGACCTTGTTACAACCGCATTTTGCTGATCTTCGCCAGCTCCATTTCCTCGAACAGACTGAACTTCTTTGCCTTTTCCTTTGGCCATGACTCTTTGACAATCACTTCAACAAATATATAAAAAAGCGGAGAAACTTAAGGGTTAACTTCTTTGAACTCAACGGTCCAAAAAGTAGAAAGAAATCCCGGAAAATAAAGAATTTAGATGAGGTTCTCAGTGAAAGCACCAAAATGTTAGACACAAAAGTGGTTCTAACACCCAAATTGATTAAAAGCAAAATGAAATGAGATAAAAATAAAAATGAACACACAGGATTTATAGTGGTTCGGCGAAGAAATGCCTACGTCCACTTATCTTTCACTATATTCAATGATTCAGTTGCAAATACAATGTAATTGTCACTTGATTTCACTCACAACTCGCTTATATTCACTCAATAGACTAAAACAAATAATGAAAGAAGATTTGGATTCTCCGGGAGTAATGGAGTTCGGGTTATGGAGGTAGTTGAATTCTCAAAGTGCCTAAAAAAGATCCTTTTCTTTGTCTCCAGACGGGGTATTTATAGGTGTGAATTTGCTCAAAACCCGATCCGGATCGGAGCCACGTGTCGTCCATCCCATTAGCCTCGGGTTCGGATGGATTACTGTGCTGACAACGCATCAAAATAGTGAACGTTATGGGCAGGAACTGGTTATAGCCGATCCGGATATCCAGGCGCTTATGCAGGGGGACAGCATGGAAAATGGGTTCGGGTCGGAGGTATATGTATCAGGGGTTCGGATCGGGATATCCGATCCGACCCGAATTGACTTGGTGACAATTCTCTCTTCTTTTTATTCCGCTTTTCCTCCGAACCATCTCTGTAGCAGCTGGGTGGCCTTCCGATCCATCTTGAAGAAGACTGCCCTCCGACCCGAACACGCGCTCTCTGTTTTCAACAGCAATAGCTCGCCGCTCCGAACAGGAGACTTTATCCGATCCGAACCGATACATTGCTTTGACCCGACCCGGATGATTGTAGCTGTTCGATCGAAGCTGTAGCGTCTCCTTCGACCTGAGTAGTGATGGCCTCTCCGATCCGAACCGAAGTCTTCTAATTTGAAATGCTCTCCAATGTTTGATATCTTGACTTTGTGTTGCCTAGTTCACAAAGTAGGCTAACACCTAAGTACATCTGCTACTCCTGTTACTGTTATCTCATCCAGTTATATTTGCATGCCATGATTACTATTATCTGTTCATATGCTGAAAGTCATTGGACTTGCCAGACTTTATGTCTGACCTTGCTTGTTTTTGCCCCTTTTTCTTCCGTTTCCCCCCTCCTCCCAGGTTTTCCAAGGAGGGAACACTTTAGCTTGATCCGGATTTCTTCTGCTTGAAGTACTTAAAGTGCTTAAAATATGGCTTGACTCCTTATGGCAGCTTCTGTGGGGATTATGATTTTAAAGTTTTTTACTCTGATGATTTTCTGAACAAGACCGATATCTATGTACTTGAGTTTTTGGGAAAGATGTAACCAAATTGATTTCTGTTTTCCGCTGTAATAAAGTTATAATTTCTCAAGTATTGTTTATCTGTCCTGTAAATTTCTGTTCTGTCCACGAAAACGCTCCACCAAAGTTAAGGCATTCTCTTTGTGACTGTCCTTAACGGAGGTGGGGTGTTACACTTGGTATCAGAGCTGAAGGTTACCAGATTGGGTAAAGTTTTTGAAAACTATTTTCAAAAAGGTTTTAAAAAGGAAGTATTTTCAAAAGTAAAGCTTATTTTTGAAAAGCATAATCCCCAAAAATCCATATATCTATCTTTTCCTTTCTCCATTTTAAATCTTTTTCTTTCATTCCAGCATGTCTGGGAATCTTAACTTTCCGGAGGGCGTGCCAATACCTGGTTGGTTCAGGAGGTACTTAGAGGCTAGGGCTAACGATGCAGGCCCAGCAGATATTCCTCCTCCAGCTGCAGCGATTCCTCCTCCTCCACCCCCTCCTCGTGCAATAGCTTTTTCAAAGATCTGTAAAGATTTTAGGGCCATGGCTGGAAAGGATTTCAAAGGAACTGAATCATTCGTAGAAGTGAGGAACTGGCTCAAAGAAACGGAGGATCTATTCATTATTTTTGAGGTGGACGATAGGCAGAAGGTACAATTGGCAGTATGGCTGCTCAAGGACGAAGCTTCCTATTGGTGGGAAGTCACTAACGTCGAGAGGTCGGTTGAAACATGGATGGATTTCAGAACAAGGTTTGAGACGAAATTCCTCTCACAAGCTGAACGAAGCCTACAACTGGAAAGGTTCTTATCTCTTAAGCAAGGAAGTATGACAGTCAAGGAATACGTCAACCAGTTCAACCAACTGGCTAGGTTCGGACTAGATTTAGTCAACACCCAACATAAAAAGGCTCTCCGCTTTGTTAAAGGATTGAACGAGCCACTGCACAGCCTGGCCATGACCCATGTACCCATGGGAGTGACTTACGAGAGATTGGTGGATATGGCACTACTGCACGAGGAAGACAACGATAAGAAAGAGGCAAAGAAGGAAGAACCACAGAACAAGAAACCATGGCCCAAAAAGAAAACACAAAAGAAGGGTGAAAATTCTGAAGATAAGAAGGATAAAAAGTGCTTTACTTGTGGAAGCTCGACTCATCTGAACAAGGATTGCAGAAAAAGAAAGGGCACTTGCTTCAACTGCGGTGAGATGGGACACTTCACTAGGGACTGTCCGAAGAAACGAGGGCAAGGGCAGAGGGCAGGACCAACTTCTGGAAGGCAGCCGAACACTCTCGAGGCTAGTGGATAGGATAGAAATAGGAAAACTTTCTGTAGGAGGTTTAATTTCTTTATTTCATTTTTGAGTTGAAACTCTTTTCTGATTCTGGCATTTCGATTCTGTAATCGGTACTCTGCACTTGAATACTAGTATTGTTTCTGATTCCGCTGTAGACTCAGACCCATAAGGGTTATGACTCATCTAAGCGTGGTAAGTTGGGTATTTGTGTTGAGCGTTAAGTTGACTATGACGCATACATTCTGGGGTTTTATCATGCTTAGTTTCCTAAGAATCAGTTAGTAATCTGCTTTGTACCGGTAATCTGTAAATATCTGAATATTTCTGATAAGGTTGAGATTTCCAGTTTTGACATTGTCTAAAGAAGGTAATCCTCTGGGTGTTAATCTGATGTTGATTTCGGTCTTCGGGTTTGATACTTAGGGGAATTTGTCTCTCAACCAAGGTCTAATGGAAACCAAGTTTTTGTTTATCCGCACTCGCTCCCATCACTCGACTGTATCCTATCAATCGAGTCTTCGACCTATAGATTGGAATCCTATGGATGTAAACATGTGTTTGAGACATGTTATGTTTGATGGTTGCAAGTGGATGCAAGTGGTTGCTAGTGGTTGCTCGTGGATGCATATACACACACTAGGCACTATATCGGCTCGAAAACACTCTCATACTGCATATGGATGTGTGAGCATTTTCAATTTCTGTGGATGCAAAATTATTGACTCATCACATGGATGTTGCATATGAATGAATGGTTGTCACTCATATAAGAATGATATGTATCAAATAATAAAATTGCATACATGTTGGACTCAAGGCACTGACATAATTCGCATTAAGGAGGTCAACTGAATCAGTGGACCGCCTGATCTTTGCATTAGATAAGGAACATATACACACACTTTTGCATATGTTCATACAACATTAGAAGTTTTCTAAGGACAATGGATGCTTGTGGATGATGGTTGAGTAGATGGATGACTGGATGGTAGGACACATTCTTCTCAACTTGAAGATTTCGGGGACGAAATCCTTTAAGGAGGGGAGAATGTAACACCCCGTGTTTTCTATAATCATATAAGCAACAAATCAGAGAATAATTAAATTATAAAATAAGAATCAAGGGAAACGGGTTGCGTCATTGCGTTCGTCTCGAAATTCTGCTTGGAAACGAGTCCGAGTTTTCGAGAAATGGAGTCCGTATGAGGGAGATATGGCCCTCCGAAGTTTCAGAGAATTTCATAATCGAAAACAGCTCGAAAATTCGAATTCAAATTCGAATTCAAAATCCCAGAACAGGCTGGGCGGGAAAATTCCCGCCCATGGACCAGGTCGACCTGGGGGTCGACCATAGTGTCGATCTCCCAGGGCCAGGTCGACCATAGTGTCGACCTGGGGGGGACCAGGTCGACCATAGTGTCGACCTAGGGGTCGACCTGCTCCCGAAACCCAGATTTTTTTAACCTGGTTCATTCTGATGTATCAGGTCTCGTTTCTGTCTAGATTCGTCCGCCTAATCCTATATAAACTCACCCCAAGCCTCATTCTCTCCACACCATTTCATTCTGTCTATATTCTGCCTCTGTTCTAATTAAAAATAAAAATGGCGTCGCTACCCTGCTGGAATCAAAACTTAGACTGGTGAATCTTCTTCCAATCTGAATAGAATTAAAAGCTAAATCAAATCTCAAATCAAAGTCTAGAGCTACGACAACAATTAAAGAGGAATAATTCAGCATTTGTGCATCAACAACATTTTATTTTCCTTCCTTGAAACCACGAAAGGCAAGTACAGTTATTTTCCGCTATAAACTGTAATTATAATTGTGACATGATTATAAAGTTGAATCTGAGGTTATATACATTCTTATCTGTCAGATCTGTTTTTCTGTGACTATTCTGTACCTCTTCTTCTTTCTGTTCTATAGCCAGGCTACTACGAGCCTGCGCCACATCTCATAAGAGATTAACGCACGAACGCTAAATTTGGGACAAATAATTGGACATGGAACTGTTGCCTATGAGGCTATTGCCTATGACTATGATTCAGGACCATGAGACTATTGCCTATGACTATACTATGAGATTATTGCCTATGACTATGATTCAGGACTATGAGACTATTGCCTATGACATTGAATAAGAAACTATTGTGATTAGTTGCCCATGGCTATTGTGGTTAGTTGCCTATAACTGTTATAGTTAGTTTCTTATGCCTATTCCCTTAATGATGTTAGATCTCATATTTAGTATGTAACTTTGCTAGTTTATTCCCATTCACTGTTTTGTACATCGAGCCTATAGGGCCATTTCATGAGTATTTACAGAACTTGTGGAAACATGCTATACGGGGATTGGGAGTAGCTTAATTAAGTAAATTTGGCAATAGCAAATATGTTGGCATAATCTGAGTTGGCTATAATAGAGAATGATTTACATGTGTATTGATCTTGGACAAAAAGGGTGAACTAGAATATTAAATCTAGTTTTGACATGAACTGTAAATGGGAATATTAAGGCTAAAATTTGGGGCATATATTATATTATGAATTATGACCTTGATTTAGACATAGAAGTTTAGGCTAAATCTATGATTAGGCAAGATAGGTAAATAGAGTTTTAGATATATATATAATCTGCTAAGTCTGTTATCTGCTAAATCTGTTATATTGCCTAATCTGGTAGTTCTGTTATATTGCCTAAACTGCTAATTAGATTGAATTGCCTAATCTGCTAATTATGTTAATTTGCCTTATTTGCTAAATTTGCTAAATAGCCTAATCTGCAAGATCTGTTATCTGTTGAATGACGTAATTTGTTGGAACTGAAATGCTGAAATTTGAAGTATGTAAATCTGTAGGCTCGATTTAAATTTGAGCAAAACTTGTTAATAGAACCTCGAATAATCTGCTGTAACCTGTACAGAAGTTTAATCTGTTAAATAAACAGAATTAGTCTGATATCTGAAAAATCTGTATTGAAATGAATTGGCTATGACACGAGGTTAGACTCTGTTTGCGGTAGAAGCCTGCCCGGAACCAACCGGCTTAACCAGCGACCGCAAACTGTCAGTCTAATGTGAGAGGTCGTAGGCATAACTAAAATATGTTTAGACACGAGGTTAGGTCTGGCTTGTGGCAGAAGCCTGCCCGGAACCGCCCGGCATATCCAGCAGCCACAAGCTACCGACCTAATGTGAGAGGTCTGTGCATTAATATTTAATTAATGCAAATCTGGGATAAATATGATGTCTAAAACGTGTTGGATGGATAGGGTTAAACCAATTGGACTAATGAATGTAACAAACTCGTTTCGTGAATCTGTAGGCCTAATTACAAAGTTAGACAAAACTGTAAATCTGTTAAATCTGTGTATCTGATCCGTTAGTCTGAAAACTTGTCTGATCTATGAACTAGTTGATCTGAACTCTGTATGTCTGAACTTGTAAACAAGTTAATCTGAAATCTGTTAGTCTGGGGGACACAAGGTTAGGAGGGAAATTACTTACGTCATCTGTTGTTTGGGACCCATATCAGTCAGTAACCCTTTCTGGTATCAAACTTTGACCCAACAGTAGGTAGGGTCCAGGCACGCTTACTGAACTAATTATAAGTGGTTCATTCTGATAATGGCGAGGGGTGTGGATGGTGCATTCCAACCGGATCATGTGCATGCATGGATCCCGGTCTGCCTCTGAGGATGTAAGACGCCGTGACATCTGTAAATAGGTCTGTGCCAATTGGTTGTCACTTTAGGGAGTGATACACCCTACTGTGGAGCCGACACAGGGTATTTATGTATTAGGGAGCCGATCGCTTGGGGTAGGGTTTTAGGGTACACTTAGTTCTGTCTGTTTCTGTTGGTACCGCCTGTTTCTGTTGGGTGGCAACACCTGTCTGTTTTTGCGTGGTACCGTCTGTTCGGGTCGTAAAGGCTCATTTACTAGTGTACACCTAATTCTACATTCTGTTTCCGTAGGGATTAATCTGTTTTTGTTTCTGTACCTTCTGTTCAGGTGGTAAAGGCCCATTATTAGCATTCTGTTTCTGTTTCTGTCTCTGTTCGAGTAGTAAAGGCCCATTATTAGCATTCTGTTTCTGTCTGTTTCTGTTCGGGTGGTAAAGGCCCATTATTAGCGTTCTGTTTCTGTGGAAATTATTCTGTTCCCGTTTCTGCTTCAGTTTAGACATTAGGGTGATACCTAATCCTGTTATACTAGTATTAATGCAGAGAAATGAAAAGTAATATTATTCTGTTCCTTCTGTTTAACCTAAGTACATCTGCTACTCCTGTTACTGTTATCTCATCCAGTTTTATTTGCATGCCATGATTATTATTACTTGTTCATATGCTGAAAGTCACTGGACTTGCCAGACTTTATGTCTGACCTTGCTTGTTTTCGCCCCTTTTTCTTCCGTTTCCCCCCAGGTTTTCCAAGGAGGGAACACTTTAGCTTGATCCAGATTTCTTCTACTTGAAGTACTTAGAGTGCTTAAAGTATGGCTTGACTCATTATGGCAGCTTCTGTGGGGATTATGATTTTAAAGTTTTGTACTCTGATGATTTTCTGAACAAGACTGATATCTATGTACTTGAGTTTTTGGGAAAGATGTAACCAAACTGATTTCTGTTTTCCGCTGTAATAAAGTTATAATTTCTCAAGTATTGTTTATCTGTCTTGTAAATTTCTGTTCTGTCTACGAAAACGCTCCACCAAAGTTAAGGCATTCCCTTTGTGAGTGTCCTTAACGGAGGTGGGGTGTTACAGCTGCCTTACCAGAAGAGGAGGTATCAAGAGAATCAGCGGTTTGATTTACGAAGAAACCAGAGGAGATAACGCGTTTGTAGTTCATGCCGCCTTTCTCTCTGCTGGATACTCTCTAATTGCCATAGGAGATAAAGCATTTGCAGAAGATCCCCCAGTTGGTAATTATTGTTTTTATATTTTATTTTACTTTTTGTTTACTTGTTACCTGCTTATAGAAAATCGTTATTCATTACTGTTTGGAAATTTTAAGGGAACCGCAGTTATTAAAAGAGAATTGTTTTTATATTAGGAAATTTGTAGATCCTACACTTTGTGAAATAGAAATAGTATTTACCATAATATTTTTAAGGTCTCTATAGTTCTGGTGAAGATTATGTTACTTTTGGCAATTTGATCTTGATATGCTCATCCATCTTGGGCTTTTAATCAGCTTTGTATGTATGTGTCTGCTTGTTGGTTCGTACTTTTGCACGTAAACTTTAATTTTGTTGGTATAATCTGCTTATGTTGCCAGTTTAGGATTTCTGTAGTAGAAACTATTTTAAGGAGATTTTGTTATTCTTACTAAGGTAACATTGACTAGCCATATTTTCACACAAACTAAAATAGAAAACACGTGAAATGCTTATCGGAGAGGAGCAATTAAAAATTAATTTACTTACTAACAGAATAAATTTCACCTTGCCAGAATACTTAATGTAAAAGTCTAAAATACATGACACGATATTTCTACCAATCTTGTTAAACGCTTATTTTAATTCAGGAGCTTAATTGTTCATAAATGGTATATTATAAGAGGAGGCGGGTGGAGCCTGTATTCTTCGCCAAGGACGTGGAGTCTTATCGATAAATGAATTAGTATTATAGCTTTTAAGTTGCTATGTTCATATATTCTTTAAACATTCACTAAGCATTTGTGATTAATTAACTAGCTGATACTTGTGTAAATAGTAAGTCATTTCAATGTTGTCTAAGCCCAAAATTAGTTTCTTTACTCCCAGCAGCTAATATGAAATATAATTTTTACTGTGAGCACTAGGCATGCAATGCACAACAGAAGTAACTTGAAAAAAAATAACGACCAATCAATGTATCTTTTGATTATAATTAGCAAACCTCTGACATTATAATTAACAAATTTCAGTTTTTTCATTAGAATTTGAGTTTGTATGTGTTGGGTATTGCTAAAGTCAAATTATGGAACTGAAAAGTTTGGTATAGGAAAATAAACATTCTTATTAGAAATATATTTACTTGAGATATTCATTCCAAGCTTTCAACTTAAAAGTAACTTGAAATGCTTGAAATATTTTTACTACGCTCTGTATTGAATGCCAAATTGTTCTATTTTATACTATTGTCCTTTAATTTTTTTCCACTGTAACATTTACAGATTGTTACAGTATCCTAGCTATTTCATTGAATATAAAATAAGTGTAACATGTCCTTTTAATAAGAAATATAAGATGTGTACGTATATATCCTGCACATTATTATATATTTCAAATGTAGTTCTTGCTTTGTTATGTGTTTGCTGCATCTTTACTCTTTTTCTTCTTCTAAATCAATCATTATGTAAAAGTTTGGGAGTAAAGAAATAGAGAAAGGGAAGAGAAATGCCAAACAAATTAAATATAAAATGTATAACTTGTTTAAACTAAAAGAAAAGAAAAGTAGAATGAACTCATGCAAATTTGAGGAACATTGAGATGATCCATGTGTACTTTCAGATCCAAGAGTAGGCATGGTAATGTTCGCCCTATGTTTTTAATAATGAGCAAGATTCAAAATAGTATTAACATGATGTAGTAACTTTTCACTGCATTCTAATTGTCATATTAATTAGTGTTTGAAACAATGAATTATTTTAATCAGGTATATTAATGACTCTTCAACGAAAGATCATTGCATGTGAAAATTACGTCGCTGCATTCGCTATGGTCGTTTGGCTTCTTACTAGCCCTATTGTTATTGATGCGATCTCCATTGCAATCGGACTTCATGGAATTCTTTTGCATTTTCCATTGTTCAGGTGCAATCTCGATTCTATTGGGTTATTAAATAAGAATTACATATTAATGTTTTGAAATTACAATGATACTCAAGTTATTTAAAAATACTATTAATTTGCAGGCAGCACTACCACAAGGAATTGTGCCTTTGTATGTAAAAGGAGTACAGTTGTCATCAAGACATCCTTCATATAGTACAACAAACAAACTAATTTTTACCTATGCACATACGTTTAGTGTTACTTTATATTGCTTCTATTCTCGGAATAGTATCGGCAATATGAACATTACATGTCAATTTAGCGCCAACTCAAATTGACCTTAAATGCTTAGGAATTTCCTCATTTGAGTTTTTATATAATCATTTGGCCTTCTACAAAAATGTATTATTTTTCTTATAGCTCAATTAAGTTCCAAACAGACGTAATTTTGATATTTAAAATATAAACTGAACTTATATAAATTTGAGAGGTGTATATACTTGGTATTGTTTTGCTTGAGATAATACCGTGTGCAATATGACACCCTGAGCAAGATATGTTTCAACGCAGGACAAATAAGGAGAGTGGGTTGTAACAATAGTTTACATGACATAGTAAATAGCGTAAAATAAAATAGGAAAAAAATGAAAATAAATGGTCTACCGAGATAAATTTGTAAAATATTAAATCTCAATCATTCATTTAAAGTAATTGCATGTAGTGTCAATTATTATGTGGACAAAAAATGGTATCCATAACTATATACATAGCTCATCTTTCAACTTTTAGACATTTTTACACTTACTGGATACGGTTTTACATGGATTTTGGGTATTCACTGACCTGCTTATTTGTTTTGTTTATTGGTTAATTTGTGAAGAAGCTTGGTACGGAAAAACTTTATTGATGTCTTTTCTATTTTGTTTGATATTTCTCTGTTAAGATTGACATATTGAACTATGCAAAGCACTATTTGTTAACATCGTACTTGCCTTTCTTTTATTATAGGATACAAGGCTAGAACCTCTGGCTCAAGTAGTAGTAGCAAGGGATTTTCATGGAAATGCTTAGAGGTTTCTACACATATTACGAGGTAACTTCTGTTATTTGACGTAATCCAACTACCATAATTAAAAGAATAAATTATAGAAATGGATGTTCTATAGGGATATCTAGATTATTGTAGCTGTATCAACGATTTCATTTATTTATAATCTGTTTTATATGGATTTTACTTTCTTACTGAGTTTTCATATAAACATAGAAGTTTGCATCAACTGTTTATACAGGTGTAGATTACACCTCAGGGTTTTTATATAAACAGACTAAATAACTCCATTGATTTCTCTTCTATTAATGTTTAGGTAAAATTTTGATTATTTGGAACACACAAAGTTAACTCTATTGATTCCTCTTGTATGGAAACTCTCTTAATGGAATAAAATTAGGTCATTAGGAGATGCCCATCTTAATTCATTTATTCATATATAAAAGCTGAAAAAACATTAGTGCTAATTCTCTACAGATTTTTTTTATTAACAACGAAATGCATTAATGAATGCTTGAATAAGTGCGTTAATCGCTATAAATGCATCAATTAGTAGGCTCTTTTTAAGCACATTGATATGTACTAGTTCACCTATAGTAACATTTATGCATTAATTACCGTTCTTGTAAACATAATTGCTATTAATGAGATCTCATAATCATTATATGAAAACGAATCATTAACTTCTTTGTCGTAATAAATCTATAATTAGTTCAATTAATTGAAGTTTTACATCTTGTTACAGGCTACGGAAGGGAAAAGCTTGTGTTGAAGATTATCCAAACGGCACTACAAAACATTTTAGATCTATTTCGGATGACAAAACACAAAGACCTATTATTCGACCATGGCGCATATATTGCCCTGAAACAAGGTTTATATTTGTTCTATGTGCAGGTTCTTTTTTTTTGTTGTTGTTTTTGTTGTTGAACTTTAGACATTATGATGCATAGATCCATCAACTATGTAAACATAATTTTTGTTTAGATTTTTGTTTATGTGACATTAGTTTTTAGTTATATCGGCTAATGTTATGAATGTTGGGTGTTATGTGAATATTTTTATCAATTATTGTACCATTTTTTATTGTTATATAATGTTTTATGACAATAATTTTTCTAGTTGATATGTATATATGTTTCATTGCACGATGAGTATTGAATGTTGAGCATTGTTGAAATGAACGTATTTGATGTCTGGATTGATGGTTAGAAATGCTGCAAAATGTTTGCTATATATTTCCGTCGTTAATCCGTCGCTATATAGCTAGGATTTACCGACGGATAACTGGAATGCAAAATGTTTGTTTGCTATATATTTCCGTCGGTAATCCCTTGCTAAATAGCGTGCATTTAGCGATGGAAAAATATTTATTGATTTTATTATGTTATACATATCCGTTGGTAAAACGTCGGTGAAATATTTTAAATTGAAATGATAACATATCAGAAAACGACAGTGAAGTGACGGAGAATCGACGTTAATTTCCGTCTCAAAATTGTGCCTAAAACACCAACGTGTTTTTTAGCTATAGTCGTATTCCACTGCAAATCCGTCGCTAACAGGCCTTTAGCGAGGGTTTGGCGATGAATTTTTCCACTGCAAAATCAGTGTTTTCTTGTAGTGAAATAATCTTTAAAACGATTTGCTTTCATTTAAATTTAACTAACATGCAATTCAATCAACTCAGAAAATATATATGCAAACAGTCAACACACAACAAACAATCACCAATTATAACACATAAATAATAAAAAACCCAACTTATATGAAATATAAGTGGGAATAAAAACTGAGTGAGTTTAACTCACCTTGTTTTGATTCTGTTGTTTAACGATTGGTTTTAATTAAATTAAACAAGTGTTTGATTTAATTACAAAATCCAGTTGATCCCAATTCCGCCCATTTCTCTTCCACGACGTAATGTTCAAAAATATGATTCCGGTGTTCCTTGTTTGGTTCCATTCTGCTTTCATACGTACGAATTATAATTAGTTTAAGTTGACGGTTAAATTAGAAAAATAAATTTTTAATTAAAAATTTCTAACTTAATTACTTTTAAATATACAGACTGGAGACTGTTTCCTTTGTTCATGATTGATTTCCAGTTCGCTACTCTGTGTTTTCACTTGCTCTCGTTCCTGGTTAGAATTTAAACAATAATTTAAATAAGTCATAATATAATTAATTGTTTAATAAATTAAACAAATCTTATATTAGTTTCATGAATTAACCTTTAAAAGGCACGGCATATGCTCTGGTCACTTTTGCACAAATCGATCCACTCTACAGTCACTCACGAATGCTGCCAGTACCCCATCTTACTTCCCCATGCAACCGACATCAACCATCGCCACCCCCATTTCCTTGTACTTTCGGTTATCCTTTTTTTTTTAATAGTGCGTATCCTATATGCACAACTCCATCATATGTTGCTTCAAACCCTTCGGCCACGTTCCCAAATTCTTTAACTGCTCCTGCTCCATAAAAGGTATTCACCATGTTTCCAATCAGCCTTCACGTTCCCAGGCCCCATCTGTTCACACAACAAATGTTTCTTGCTCCTGCTTCCTTTGTTTCCACTCTATGACCCAAAACCGCACCCATCATTTGACTGCCTCTCCGCCATTCGCTCCTCCGGACCATGATCGGAGATGCTCGGCTGGCGCGCCCCTCCATCCACCGCCTCCTCCCTGAACAGTTCGAACTAAAGACGCGCCATTTGTTGGCAATCTCAACACGAAGCTCGCCGGCTTCGAGGACTACAGCGGCCACGTCGATGCACAAAACATGATCATCATCGACAGAATCACAGATCTCAGCGTCCTCTTCGACTTTGTAGTAGCACGTTTCGAGAACCAGTTGATGGATTTTGAGTTTGAGGCGAATTAAGATTGTGTATTTTGGTTCGTTGGTTTCATAGTGGCGGCTGGTTAATTCTGTTGACCGCGATGAATACTTTGACGCCAGTTTTAGGGTTTCGTGTTGCTGTGTATTTATAATAGAAAGGAAATGGATAGGTTTTATTATTATTTTAATATGTATACTTTGCAACGAAGAAATGTTGCAAAACAACTGCAATTGACTCTTATTTTTCTCGATACAAATGCTAATCCTAGCATAGAAAAAATATTTCAGACCCAATGAGACAGGTTTCGTCGAAATCCGAGGTCGTCTGTAAAAAATCCTTTATAAATATCGATGAAAAATCAAGCGTTTAAAATTCCTATAATTACAGAAAAAATCCAAAAAATATGAGACCTTAACATTTCACTAGACCTCTTCCTAACGGATCCAATGAATCTTGTTTCATTAAATTTGGCGTTTGTTTGACTAATCATTTATTCGTTAAAAGTTACCCCTGTCTAAATAATCTAAACAATTAAATAGAAACATAGACGTTTTTGGACACCGAAGTCACATACGACAACGGTTTTCCACGAAACTTGATTTTCTTAGAATAATTTGACGATACGGTTCCAATGAAACTAATTTCATCGAAAACTGAGACCGTTTGCAAAAATGGCTATTTTTAACGCTTATATAATATTAATAAAATATTATATAAATTCTCAAATTAATTCAAATAAATCATAATAAATTATTTTCAACATATATATCCAAACAGAATATATATACAATTCAAAATATAATTTACACAACACAATATCGTCAATTTTGAGTTTAACGATTTAAATTTCCCTTTTAAATACATTAAATAAACGTTATATTTTAATAACAATTTTCCATAGCGACTATTTTAAAATTTGAATTGGACATAACTAACAATCTATAACACGAAACCTGGATTTTTCTCTTTCATTAGAAAATTATAATCAACAAGATTCTAACGTTTCTTGTTTCGTAGAAATCCGACTTATATCGAATCCTGTATATCCAGTTAAAGTTCAAATCGAAAATTTCGAACTACCGCGCCATTTTGAGCTCGTTTATAACTTAAATATAAATTAACGTTCAAACTTCGTTTTAATAAATGAATTCAATATTAAATTCATTAATATTCCAAATATAATATTTAAAATAATAAATATATTAAATATTATTCGACCACTAAAAATACGGGACATTACAGGACTTCAATTTAGTATACAGTATAAGTTAGAATTCTTTAAAACAAGAATCTTCTGAATCTATTGGATTTTAATTTTCTAATGAATGAGAAAAATCAAAATTCCATCTTGTAGATTTTGAGTTATGTCAAAATCAAATTTGCAGAAAGTCGAATCGTTACATATACAATTTTAAGAATCACTGTTTTGTTAATTATCGATTTCATGTTTTGATTTTTTTTTGGCCTCAATAAATAAGTTCTGAACTTAACATATCATTTTTTTCCAGATTAAACATAAGAATTTTAAATTTATATTCATAAATTAAATTCTTACGTTTAAAATAAATTAGATTTCTCAATTCTTGTTAAATTTCAGTCAAAAATGTTATTTTAAACCGTTAAAATTTTAAGTTGTTACAATTGGTCTTTTTCAATCGCTTTGGACTTAATAATTTTATTCACCGTTTTAACCTATTCATTTACATATGGATGCAACCACTGCAAAAAAAATTCAACGTAATGTCGATGCTACAAATTCTCGAATTAAAACCCATCCAAAAACGAAAAGTTAAATCTACGCATAAATTCATAAAAAAGAAAAAAAAATCCTCCTTATAATTTTATTAAAACAAATTCAACCGCATGTACACTTTCTTTAGTGAGATTTGTAATCTAGTTTCTTTTTATCTGAAGGAATTTCATTTGCATTCGATTTTTTCATGAATTATGGATTATCGATTTGGGGTATAGATGAAAGAAGAGAATATACGGTAGTTATAAGAATTATGGCTTGAAATAGAGGGATAAATTATCTACTTATAATTTAATTTTGTAAGTTGATTATTTTGATTAGTACCTCTCATGATAAAAAAGATGTATTTTCTCAAAACAAGAAAAGGAAGAAAAGAAGATTCTACGATGTTCGTTTTTGAAGTGTAGATAAAAAGCCAAAAGCAAACAAAAAATAGTGACAGTAAGCGAGGACGTGAGTATAAAATCAACCCCACGGCATATTCCGCGTGATCACGAATCAAATCAAAATTAATCTAAAACTAATTTCCTCAATTAAAAAAAATTATACGCATTATTATCTTCCCTATATAAATCGGCGACATCCTTAATCGTCAACCCATTCCGAAAAACCAAGAAGAAATTTTGAGAATTTTATTTTCCCCAAACCCGAACAATCAACAATGTCGGCAGTGAACAAGAAGCAGAGCCTGGGGCGCAGAAAAATCGAAATGAAGAAGATAGCTAGCGATGGATCTCGTCTGCAGGTTTGTTTCTCAAAGCGTAAGGCTGGGCTCTTCAAAAAGGCCAACGATCTCACCATTCTTTGTGGGGCTGAACTCTCCATCCTTGTCTTCTCCCCTGGTGGAAATCCCTACTCTTTCAGTCACCCCTCTCTTGATCTCATTTCCAGTCGTTTTCTCAATGGCAGTTTTGATGATCATCAGCCCAGTTCTTCCACTGCCACAGTAACCTCAACAGACGACCAAAGTAAGTTTGATTTGAGAAGTATTCATAACTTCAACCACACTCATATTCTGAACGGGAGGCATGAGAGTTGCTCAGAGTCCATAGAAAAGGAAAGGAGGTGGAAAGCTGTGTATGATGATATTTTGAGGGGTACATGGCTCAGTGATGAGAACATGGATAAGTTTGATTTAAGCCAGCTTGACTTCATACAAAATAACTTGGCTTGTATAAAGGAGCAAGTACGTAAGGTTTTGATGAATTTTCAGTCTTGTGAAGACCATCCTCATCGTGTAGTTGGAAGGACGATGTAGCTTTCGAATGGAGTTGTTGGTGGCTATGATCAGGGAGAGGATTCATTTATGGCGCCCTGAAATGCCATTAACTGTTACGATGTGTCCAACTACTTTCCTACCATGTATTATGCCAGTTTTAGGGTTAGGGTTTCTGATTGATAATTTTGGGCATCCATCATCATACTCTTTGTTAACTGCTTGCCACTTATTATTTTAGTTGTTGGCTAGTACGGTAGTTTTATAATTTGATATCTATTTCTAATGCTTAATTGTGTGCAATCAGTATAGTTTGGATGTAAAATCTTATGTGATGTATTGTTGATTGAAATATAAGCTTTGTTATGAACTGTCTGAAGTTCTTGATTAATTTGATATCCATTTTTATTTCTTAATTGTGTGCAATCAGTATATATTTTGGATGTAATCTTATGTGATGTATTGTTGATTGAAATATAAGCTTTGTTATGAACTGTCTCTGAAGTTGTTGATTAATTTGGTATCCCATTTCTTAGTCTTAATTGTGTGCAATCAGTATATAGTTTGGATGTAATCTTATGTGATGTATTGTTGATTGAAATGTAAGCTTTGTTATAAACTGTCTGAAGTTCTTCTTGATTAATTTAATATCCATTTCTAAGTCTTAATTGTGTGCAATTAATCAGTATAGTTTGGATTTAATCTTATGTGATGTATAATGTATTGCTTGTTGAAATATAAGCATTATTAACTAGTGTCTGAAGTTCTTTCTTGATCCGATATCCATTTCTAACTTTTAATTGTGTGTGTAATCAGTATAGATAGTTTGGATTCAATCTTATACAGTTGTATTGTTGATCGATATATAAGATTTATTAACAGTCTGAAGAACTGAAGTTCTTAACTAACTAAAGTGATGATAATAGTAGGGCTGGAAATTTTTACCATATTACCACTTACCAGCCATTACCAACCGCTAACAACGAAAGTGGTACCGAACAATCGGTAACCAATTTGATTGGTACGGTATGCCAAACCACATGAAAATATGGGGTACGGTAATGGTAATTGAGCATTGAAAATGGTAATTACCATACCTACCACATATATGTTTATTACATAACGAAGAATTTTTAATATGTGATGATTTAATAAAATACCGAGAAAAACACTATTACGATACAAGATTGAATGCAATTTTTATATACCTTAGAAACGGTATAATTTAAATGGTATTTTTGTTCATCCATAAAGTTTTCATGCATGTTTGACTACGTAAAATAAGATATATAATAACAAAAAAAATTAATATTTAATATTTTAACGTGAAATGTTGTAAACAAAAAGATCTCATACTAATGACCGGTAAAAACTCATTACCGACCACTACCAACCATAAACCGAACTATTGGTATCCGACTTTTTTGGCTGGTAATGGTATGATTTTTCTATTACCATATAAAGTCGGTACGGTAATGGTTTTGAGTACAAAGTTCCGGTACTGAACCGATTCCACCCCAAGATAATAGAAGATATATGAGATTTCTTGTACAGTAAGTATTGAATTGTTTCTAAATGGGGGATTTTTGCCACAAGGACAAAAAGTTTGCTCAAAAGGACAAGAGGCAAAAAAATTTCCCAAAAGGACATTTTCTAGTGCAAATGGTGGAATTCGGGGGGGGGGGGGGCCTTGTTTTTCCACTTTACACTAAAAGTTGACCTTTTGAGCAAAATTTTTGGCTCTTGTCCTTTTGGGCAAACTTTTTGCTTTTTTTGTCCTTCACACAAATTTCCTGTTGGAGGGGGGTGGGGGGAATCTATTTTCATTTCGTTAATCTTCCTAAGATTCCTTCAACAAACAGATTTATTTAGTGATTAGCTCCGCGTCACATACACTGCTGTTGCTTGGCTTCACCAAAAAACAGCTGCAAATCCTGATGTATATTAATCTCTAACCAAATTTAAAATTATCAATATTAATTAAAGAACAAGAAGTTATACACGTACGGTATTCTTAAAATAAATAAATTAAATAGTAATATTACATTATTATTAGCGTTCATATCTTTAAAGAGATTCACTACTGGCACACGTTAATTTATGCTCAGGTCTATACAATGCTCAGTTCTGTATAATAATATTATTATCACTATATATTATTTCTTGTAAATCTTTGCTTTTGTAAGATAACTCCCAACAACGTCGATTTTGATGGAAATGGAGGTAAAAACACCAAATTCGCGCTCAAAGCAGCGTGGGGAGCAAATTGAAATGGGAACAATCTCCGTTTGTAATTGAAAGCAGTGATGTTATACGATGCGTTTAAAATCGTTTAGCATTTAAATTTGTGAAAAATCGGCGAATTCGAGGCTTAGGGTCTTGACGCAACTTCCATGGACGAGGTTGGAGACGATGTCTGTTGATCAGCGAAAGCAATCAGGTTTTTTTTTTTTGCTTAATCGTTTTTCTGAAAACCGTTTAAGCCTTAAACGGTTTTCAGAAAACCGTCTAAGGTTTAATTATTAAAAGAAAAAAATGACAGCGGCCTCCCACCGACTGTTGGAACGGTGGAAGAAATCGCCACTTGAAATGTTGTTTTACCGCTTTGATTTCCGTTGACTGCTCGTAATGCTCTAATGGTTTGGATGAACGTCATGAGAATATTGCCTGCATTCAACATTTTGTTCATGATAATTAATGTACAAAACGAACCGCCTTTTATATATAACAAATTCATAACAGATTATGCTATGTACGTAGCATGAATTTATGTTATTAAAATATTCTCCAATCAGCAAAATATTGTAAAATAAGGTCATGGCCATCATCAATTTATAATACAAAAAATGTTCCTTCAGGACAAAGTTTGTATTTTTTTTTCTTAATAAAATATTGGTTTATAACAAGGTTCGAAGTTCCGGTTTTCGATTTCGTTCCATCCATTGATCAAAAATTGAATAATTTCGGATCCGTTCAGAGATTTCCGAAAATCTGTTCGGTTTGGAAATTCTTTGCTCTGTTGAACTTTTTTATGTACCAATATCTTAGTAGACACAACTTTTTATACTTCTATTTGTAATATAACAAATATAATTGTAACTAAAAGTTATCTGGCTTGACATACATTTATAAAGCCTAGTCCAAAAAGGTGAAATTTTAAAATTTTATCTTTTAACACTTAATTTGAATAGGCCCTAGTCAACCCACAAAGTAAGCCTAAACAATATTCTCCATCAGCACAGCACAAGACTTTAATTCACCAAACTTTTGTTCAACAGTCAACCTAAACGTTATTATCAAATAAATTTATTTTTTATAAAAGGTTGATAGAAATGTTATTGGAATATATACAGTTTATAATATAAACATTCTATATCAAATGTTAAACTTGGCCCAGTGTAGAAGTTCAAAACCACCTGCCTAAAACTATTGTTTTGGCTGATTCAAAAGCCAGAACAAAGTAAGAAATGGGAAAAAAATTACTAATGAGTCTATGATGCAGCTTTCGTTCCCCGCATCCATAAATGATTTATCTCATATTCAACATTGAAATTAAGACATTTAACATGTTCGATTCTTGGATAATAGGTAATATTTTGGTTTCTGCAAATCAATTTCATCCTTCTCTTTCTAATAGCTCCCCGAAACGAAATTTTTTTGTCATTCCGTTCCGAACCATGCCGGAACCGGATGGAAAACAGGAGGAATCCAATGCACCAGGCGGATTTTAAAACCTTGGTTTATAAGATGATAAACTTAAATCTACATTAGCTCGCTCCAACAAAAAGTACCACTCATTAATAACTAAATGGCAATTTTTGCTTGATTGTTTTTGTTTTCCCCCATGCAACTATTGATGTTTATTGTTTTTGACAAGTTCGTGACTATTGGATTTATATTTGATCAATTGTGTTTTAAGTAAAAGAATTTATAACTATAATTAAAAACATTACACATGAAATTCCAGTTACGCAGATACTACAGGAAAAAAAACAAAAAAAAGATCCAATTTTTTTCTTTTTCCTCTGTTTCAGTATATTGATAATATTTTCTACCTATGCAATTTACGACGTGTGAACAAATGATACCTTTTGCAAAGCTGTGGACATGACAAGCAGGAAGATGTTTCTATTGTCCAGAACTATATATTACCTGTAGATATTTAAAAATGTACAATGATGTTTTGTAACTTTTAACTTTTTGTGCGGCAGTTTTAACAGCATGTCCGACGTCAAAAGCATGTTCCACAAACTTCTGAACATTATATTACAAAAATTGAGATATTCAACGTAAAATGTACAAAATTCAAATGTATGTTCAACGGACGTCTAAACCTAAAACGTTTGTTGAATAAACGTCTGAAGTTTGGATATCTACTTAATAGACGCACACCTAAATTACATATAGGAAAATAGGCTGAAGGAAAAAGTTAAAACAAAATTCAGGCTGAAGGACAATAAGTTTGGATTTTAGGCTGAAGGACAAATTTTGGTGGAAAGAGGAAATGACAGAGAATCCTTGAATTTCATGATTTACACTAAAAAGTGTCTCTGAGCCTAAAATCCAAACTTTTTGTCCCTGAAACTAAATTATTCTCTAAGTTTTTCCTTCTCCTTAAAAACCCCAATTACATATATGTCACTAATTTTCCTCAAATTATATAATCCAAAATTTGCACTTTGTTATAAAGAGTTTTGGTTGTATATCTTACGTTTTCAGTTAAAAATCTCTCATTGGAGATGTTCTAAGAGCATCTTCAATGGTGGATAGTATATATATTACAAAATCTGTATACTAATATTTTATAACTCTAGTTTTCTTTGTAGTTTTTAAAGCAGACGCATGTTAAACAGATGTCGGATGTCAAGAGGTTGCTTAACCTATGGCTAATTTTTTTCCCTTTATTAATATATTGGGTGCTTATTGAACAAGCGTCCAAAAATTCAGGTGCATGTTCATCCAAAACCTACGGCGCTTATTGAAGCAAGGCTTGAAGCTTGGGCGTGTGTTCAACAGATGTCCAACTAAATTACAAATATATAACGGATTTCTCCTCAAATATAATAAATTATAAAATCTACATTTTGTTCGGGCAAGTTTTTTGAGTGTATATCTTACATTTTGTTAATTAAAATCTACCGTTGGAAATGCTGTAATAATCATATTGTGTTGACTTATCAAATGATTTTATGTTCTTGAAATTCTATTGGAGCAAATTATTGTTAACTATATTTTATTTCATAGCCAACATGCATAGTCACTTATGAGTTATGAGAAACCCTAACTTTTACACTCTATATAACCATACGTTGAAGTAGCATTGGTAGAAGAGTATGTACACGTTGGTTATACTAGGTTTCAAATGTCTGATTCTTCCTAAGATTAAAGGTTATTGCTATTATTTTTTAATGTTAACTCATTGATCAATAGATATTTTTTATGTTCAATTTATCACTTACAATCACAAGAAGATATTACCATGTGAAAATTGAGCATTGCTATACTGTTAGCCACTTTTTATAGCTCTCCCTCTTAAGTGGTTGCTACATTTTGTTTTAACGCTTTTACAGATTATAGTTTCGTGATTTTGTCAATGTTTATAGCTATATTTTGATGTTTGTTATCTATGGTGAGTCGTCATATAGGTTAAATTTGTGAAACTATAATATTTGTTTATGGACGTGAACTATTATATTAGTTAAAGTTGCGACATTTTTGAATTTTGCTGAGTTTGATATGAAGTATCGGTGCCTGATACTGTTTATCTAGAAAATTGATTAATACAAAAATGTCACAAATACCGAAGAGAATTGAGTAGGGAATAAAATCTAAGGAAAAGAAATGAGCAAAATACAGTTTAGAGTGATTCAACCAGTCCTAGCCTGTGTCCACTTCTACATTTTTTCTGCTAAAGAGAGTACAATTTCATATGGATCGGTAATTTGATATCCCATTTCTAAGTCTTAATTGTGTGCAATTAATCAGTATAGTTTGGATTTAATCTCATGTGATGTATATAATGTATTGTTGGTTGAAATGTAAGCTTTTTTTACTGTCTGAAATTCTTGATTAATTGATATCCATTTCTAACCTTTAATTAATTGTGTGCAATTAGTATAGTTTGCATTTAATTAATCTTATGTGATGTAGTGTTTAACTGTCTGAACGGAAGTTGTTAACTAATTAAAATGATGATAATAAACGATATCTGAGATTTCTTGTACGGTAAGTCTTGAATTATTAATGTATTGTTAAAGAGAATCTGCTTTTATTAATTAGGTACTAATTAATGAATAAGTGGTATTGTGAAAATCTATTTACATTATGTGTTCCTTCAACAAATAGTTTTGAAATAATGAATAAGTGGTATTAATTGTGAAAATCTATTTTCATCGGTTTTTTTATTAGCTCCGCGTCACATACTACTGTGGCCAGCCTTGAGTCTTGACCATGACTGCTGCAAATCCTGATACATTAATCTCTAATTAATCAAATACAAAATAATCAATATTAATAAAAGATTAAGCTATATATAGTATTCTTAAAATAAATTAAATAATAATAACGATGTTAATATTAGTATTCATGTCTGTGAATAGATCGGGTCTATAGTACAACGTGCTCAGGTCTATTATAAAATACTGTTATTAATTCCTTGTAAATAGTTCGAATGAACATAAGAATATCACCTACATTCAACATTTTTTTTCACGATAATAATTAGTGAACAAAAGTACCTCTTATATAACAAATTCATAGCAGAATTAGTTATGTAACTTGAAATTTTGTATGAGATAAATAATGTAACGACTACCATAAAAAAACTTAAACTTTAATCCGCATAAGTTTGTTCCATATGGTTCGGTAGTAAGCCAATTGTTGTTTGATTTTTTTTAATTATGTTATTTTTTAATTTCTCATGTCACGTGCCTATTATTGTTTTGGACAAGTTCATAAGCATTGAATTCATATAGATTAATTGTGCTTTAAGTAAAAAATTTAATAATTACAATAAAAGTATTACACATGAAATTCCAGTTACAGGGATACTACAAGAAAAAAAATATCTATCTTTACCTTCTTCGAGTGCTGCGGGCATGCTGATCGAGTAGCAAGATAATTTTATTGTCCAATATTATAAATTATTTAAGAGTATCTCCAAAAGAGAGTACGTTTATTACAAAATGTGTACTAATATTTTGTAACTCATCTTTATTTCCAGTAGTGTTTGAACAGATGTTTGACATCAACAGATTGTTCAATAATTATTTTTTCTTTTTTAGTATATTTGGGGCTTGTAAAATAAGTGATCAAAGCTTTGGCATCTTTTCAATAGACGCCAAATGAATTATAGATATATAATCGATTTCCCCCTAAATGTAATAATTACATATTCTGCATTCCGCTGAAGGGAGTTATAGGTGTAATCTAGCATTTTGTAAGAGAAAATCTTTCGTTAGAGATGCACTTGGAGCATCTCCAACGATTGATAATATATATTACAAAATGTAAATTAATATTTTATATTTTCTTCAACATTTTTTAGTGTAGGCGCCAGTTGGGCGAGCTCTTGAAGAGACGTCGAACGTTAAGAGCCTGTTTAACAAGTGTTTGAGAAAAAAATTTCCCTTTTTTTTGAATATGTTGGACATTTGTTGAGTAAGCGACCCAAATTTCATATGCATTTTCAACAAGCACCTGGACCTAAGACGCTCGTTGAACAAACGCCCAAAGCTTGGACGTTCGTTCAACAGGCGCACAACAATATTACAGTTATGTAAACAATTTCCTAAAATATAATAAATTACAAAATCTACACTCTGTTGGTAGAAGCCTTGAGTGCATATCTTACATTTGATAAGGTAAAATCCCCTTTTGGAGATGCTTTAGAGCATCTCCAACGATGGAGAGTATATGTGTGTGTGTATGTATGTATGTATATGTATAAATGTATATATATATATCGCAAAGTTTACATTGATATTTTGTAGCTCAACTTTTTCTCCAGCGATTTTTAAAGCAAGCGTCTGTTAAATAGGTGTCTGATGTCAACAGATTGTTCAACAGGCACTTAAGAATAAATCGTTTTCTTTTGTTTTAGTACATTAGGCGCTTGTTAAATAAACGTCCAAAGATTCTAGTATATGCCCAGCGAACGCTCGAACTATTGGTGTACATTTCACATGCGCCCAATTAAATTATGATTTTGTAACCGACTTCCGTTAGATATAATTAACTACAAAATCTGCGCTCTGTTGGATTGGAGAAGATCAGTTTGTGCATGATGGTCATATAGGTTGTTGATTATATGATTCTTCACAAGATTAAAGATTATATTGCTTTTATTTTTTAGTGTTAACTCAATAGATATTTTTCATGTTCAAGTTAGCACCTAAAATCAAAGGACAATGTTACAGTGTGAAAATTGAACATTGTTATACGGTTTGCCAATTTATGTAGCTCTCCCTATTAAATGATTACAACATTTTTTTTGCAAGGCTCACTGGTTTTTAAAGTGATCCGTTACACTCTTTTATTCATTACAAAATAAGAAACAAAGAGTTCCAGGTGATATGCAGTCCACATACCAGCTATTAAATCTTCAAAACCTAGAAGAAACCACAACTAAGCACTCCACTTTCCTAGATTTGACCTTCAGTTACATTACATAATTAAGACTACATAAACCATGTCATAAAGATTTGAATACACAGAGACAAAGTGCTCTCATCTCTTCATCCCATATCATCATTGAGACATTTAAGAAGCTCAATTTTCTTGCTTCTCGTATTAGGATTGCTTCCAGTCGATCTTCCAGAAGATGGGACAATAGTCGACGTGTTGATGATCAGATCCGGAGGCGCTTTATAACTAGGAGGGGGTTGAATATGGTCATAAGGACCAGGTTTCCTCTTGGATTTTTCACTTTCTTTATTAACAGAGAGAGGGGAAGATGACTTGGCATTACAAGCAGGTTTGGAGGAACTAATATCAACACATAAATTAAGAAAACCTGGCTTGAGCCCCGACGTCGATGGCTTGGACACATTCGTTTCATTTTGAATTAGTCCCAACCTTTCACGTTCAGGAGCATACATGTCGATGGTTACAACATTTTGTTAATGCTTTACAATCACAGTTTCGTAATTTTGTCAATGCTTATAGCTACATTTTGATGTTTGTTAAATATAGTGTGTTCTCATATATGTTGAAGTTGTAATATATATTATTCATGTAAATACGTGAAAATATTATATTAGTTGAAGTTATGAAATTTTGAACTTTGTAGAGTTCGATATGTTATGTCTGGTATTGTTTATTTGTAAATTTTAGTTTTTTAGGAAAAAACCAGTCGGTTTTATAGTGGTTGTACCATTTTTATTTGAAAAATATTTAATCGGATATTATGTACACGCACAGGACAACTATATCTGGTTTTATAGTGGCCAGATCACTTTGTAGATACGATACAGGTATAGGATAATGCCTCAACAGCTAAACAAAACTTATCAATCCTCTAAAGAGGAAGAGTTGTCACTCGCATCACAGGGTAAAGGACCAATAACATTTAAGCACAAAAAAAAGACTATCAAGGCCTAGTACATTGTTTGGAGAATCCCTAGAATTTATAAGCATATGTCCCAAGAGATGTCGTCCAAAAGTTTCATGTTTGATTCACCCAATTTGCCTTCCGAAACTAAAGAGAAGTCATCACCATAAACTACATAATATAAACAAGGATCTTTACCGCGATGCTCAGAAACAAACTTTAAAAACAATGGCACTCAGGATTATAACTCATGTCAGATACTCTATGCTCTCAAGACCTCTCAAGTAGAACCCATGAAATAATAGGGCATTCAATCATGGGGTGATGGACAGAAGATGCTAACATTACAGACGTAGGTAGAAAAGTGACAGTTTCCACAGCTAAAGCAGAGGCTGGAGAAATGACAGACCTTGGCTTCAACAAAGGTGTAACAATAACATCTTTAAAAGCAGAAAAAGAAGGATCATGAAAAACATTAATAGAAATACTTGCAAGCTCAACAGGACATGGTTGTTTTTGGGAACCCATCTACGCATAGGAGGCCTAGGGAGAGGCACCTTGGAAGGGGAGGATATGAAAGCGAGAGCTTGTAAGATTTTGTTAAATGGCCAAAGGAACGACAAGCAATACAAATGTCAAGAGTCCATCCATAACGAATACAAACTTCTACAACATAATTTTCGGCAATTTGAACTTTAATCGAAGAAGGGATAGTCTTGGTTAGGGTTAATTTAATTAGTGCCTCAACATATAGTAACTTATCACGAGATATTGTATTAGAATCAAAACACTTTAATTTTTTAGCAGTACATGCAGCCAATTTTGAGCTAATTAACAATTGCAAAACAGAAAGAATGTGCGGAAAAAAGCCCAAATGGGGATCAATATGAGTTGATCCATAACATGTGCCACTGATGGAGGCTAAGAGGTGGTAATGAAGGTTTTAGCCATTAATAAACGTTGATGTTCCTCATGACAAGAGAATTTAAGAAAGTACATGGTATCAATGTAGATGATACGAAGGACACCACTAAGCTTCCAAATACAGCATAGAAAGGGTTTAGCATCTTGAATAGTTTTGTTGAAAAAATAGTTTATTTTTGTAAAGATGAATTATTTAAAAAAGGATAAGTATGATATGAGTCCTATATGAATAGTCCTACATCATGAGACTGTATGAAAGAACCGGTCTTTATTTGACTTGGTAAATATTGAGATCCATGTTTTCAGATCTGAACCTTTATTTGACTTGGTAAATATTGAGATCCATGTTTTCAGATCTGAACCGACTTTCCCCGCAGTCCTTTTTATACGTTCCCACTACTAAAAAAACAACTTTTTATTTTTATCTCTCTCTTCTTCTTCCTCCACCATTAAAAGTTCTTCAAAAACAAAATCAGAACGAGCAGTTAAATTTAAATAGAAAGTGCAAATCTGAATTGGTTTGTTGTGCAAGCAAACCAATTATTTTTCTCAGAAGGTTGTTTTATCCCAGAGGCGGCGGCGACAAGTACGAACTGGTTTGCACCATCGACCAGATCGCCGAATCGTCTTCAAAAAAGCGACCTAGTCCGCGACTCAGCCATTGTTTCCCAACAATTTGAAGACGATTTCGAAATAATGGCTGCAACCCTAAATTACACGAAGTTTCAAAATAGCAACCCAATCATTACTGCTACTGCCAAATCTCGCTTTCCCCGTTATCGACAACCGCCTCTTACAAAAACATGATTTCCTAGGGCAAAGCGGAGTCCCTCTTCTACCTCCTGATTGTTCGCATCGGCCAAATCGTTCTCTGTATATTGGGCCCCAGGAAGCGGAACTTCTATCTCTGGACCGTATGTCAGCCTCACAAAGTGAAATATCCTACAGTGGGTTCATTGCTGCAGCGGCAATCGTATTAGAGTCAAAAATATCCAACAAACATACATCAAATTCTGCCTTCGCGTCAACATTAAAAATCTTCAAGCACCGCTGGGAATTTTTCAAAGTCGTGTGTGCCCAGGCCGAAGAATTCGTGGAATCTTTGAAACAACGCATGGGTCAGAATGCTTGGTAGATGAGGCCACTGGATCCGCCACGAATCAAAATTCTAATGGGCCTTCTGGGGTTCCACCCATTATTGCAGTTAGGTTGGAGCAGATGAGCAAAGCTGCATAGGTCGGGTTCTGGCGCTGGTTCGAATGTCAATCCGCATACTAAAGAGCCAGTTCAGTAGTGACATGGTATGTTTGACCATTTATGTTAAATTACTAGATTAATTTATTGCCTGCATTAGTCTATGCATGTTGAAATCTCTACGTATGATTCTGGTAATGCGGAAATTAATGATGCTTTAAGCAATAATTTGATTCCCTGACCGATCAATTGATTTACCGCACCCTGCCTTTAGGGATAAATGTTAGTTTTGATCAACTTAGCATTATTTACTCAAGTTATTTATTGCAGTAATTATTGATGGTTTTGTTTTGGGTTGTACGGTTGCGTGTATAACTTGATGAATTACTTATGTTAACACGTATAATTTTACCAACCAACCTTTGGAATCTAATTGAAATCTAGTTGAAGCCTTGAATGCTGTAATGACCCAAAAATCCGGTCCAATTTGAGCTGACCAAAAACATAAGTCCAACCCCAAATTAAACTGAAAATCAGGAAATTAATAGAAAGAAAACAGAGGGTGAGGACAGATAAGATAGAAACTTAGAATAGAAGAAGAAGAAGAAGAACACAACATCAGAGTAACACGAACCTCACAGTGGAACGAATAACATATAATAGATAACATATCTTTGAAATAAACATCTGTACTTGAATATTTATCATTATCGAAGTACAACACTTACAACACAGCAGAAATAAACTATAGCTATATGATCCTGAAGCCTCCTGCTCCATCTCTTCAAGTATCTGTAAATTCCTGACTACTTGACTGCCCGTACAAAATTGGGCACCCGAGAGTTTAGGGAAAACAAAACAAAATAAACTCCGGGTCAGTCATGGGACTGGTATGAGTAAAACAGTTAAAAACAGTTCAAACGATGAAACGATATCTCATAAGACCACGCCATATAACGGAACGGGTTTTTCCCTTATGAGAATCCAAATTATCTTTATATCAAAACTCATTGATATTATAATAGTGTCTATCAACCACAATATAATAATCATCTAACAGAAATGCTTTCACCTCACGTTCTACATATATAGTATACAATCAAAACCGCAAGCACGTATTGGGTAATGGATTTCCAACTATGACAAGGTATGGAACCACCTTTCGCTAGTGTACCTCTAGAGAGGAATACACTGGGTTCAACAAGAACATCTTGCAACCCGGCCACACATGACCGACCACTCATTTCGCTTGAGTGTATCGAATGTATATCACCAACGGTTGGGATCAGCAACCGTTTCCCGAATGGGACAGTATCGACAATAGATTTTTAGAAATAAATGAAACTCTAGATCAGGTGATTATACACCCTACTTCGGAGCGGCCGCCTTAGCCATGCTGCCTGCCCAATTTCTGTCATTTACCGATTGATGAGGCTTGAGGTTACGCTTCATCATCACATCAGATTCGCTTCGAATGTCACATCGTCAAATCCATCAAATCACCGATTGACGTCCTCAACCATACATTATGTGTTAGCTAAAAGAAGTTTCCTTCTCCGCTTCCACTATTGGTATGGTTGGAGAAATCAATATACGTGATTGTCTGGAAATACTCTGTCAGACATCCGCCCATACAAGTCATCCAGGAACAGGATGAACCGAAGGCACTATTCAGTATATCCATCTTAGGCACTGTTATCTAAGATTTATACAACAGCCCTTGCACTTTACTTCGTCTTCAATTTTCTTTGGCATATATGATTCGCAACGCTTATGCCAATACAGAGTGGTTCTTTGGATAATAATCCAACCGGTCTCTCCATATTAACAACGTTAAAATGGTCAAAACTTCGATAGTCTGTGATTTAACTATCGAAGGAAAATACGTGTGCAAACAACGATATTATTTCCCGGAGGAAATTATATCGATCAATCATCATTCAACATTTATCTTTTTATTTCATAAATTTACTTATCTCATGTTTCCCTATATTCAACATTTGATTACGTTTCTGATTCTATTTGGAAAACATTTTCAATCTTCTATACTTGGATTTAAACAGATGTTTAAATCAACATCGCTTTTACGACAACTCAAACCACTATACTTATTTACTAAATTCACTTAACCACTTTCACTCTCGAACCTTAACCATTTCAAAATTAAAAACGAAGTCAATCAAGTTGGGGTATAACTACCTCTCAGACCTTAACTGAACACATTTCAAATCTTGAAACAGATAAGATTCATCTTTTAACTCTTTAACACTTCTTTCACTTACTCCTTACTTAACTCCTTTCGAACAAACTATATTCGATTACTCCTCTAACTCTATTCGAATAAACTATATTCGATTACTCTTTTAACTCTATTTGAATAAACTATATTCGATTTCTCTTTTAACTCCATTCGAATAAACTATATTTGATTTAACTCTTCTAACTCCATTCGAATATACTATATTCGATTTAACTCTTTTGATTTAACTCTAATCGATCAACTCCATCGAATAAATAAATTCGATAACTCCTCTAACTCTATTTGAATAAACTATATTCGATTTCTCACTTCGATTAAACTAATCGGTAACTCTTTTTGATTAAACTATAATCGATAACGCCTTTCCTTTAACTCTATTCGAAAAAACTAATATTTGATAACTTTATTTAACTCTATTTAGTTAACCCTATCGATTTAACTCTAACTGGTTAACCCTAATTGATTTACCTTACTGGTCAACTCTAACTCATTTACTTTGTTCGATTAACTCAAATCGAATAACTAATATTTGATTAACTCATTTGAATTGACTCCTTTTATTTAACCCTTTCTATTTGTTTACTTAACAAATAACTATTCCCTTCTCAATTCTATTTACTTAATAAATAAATATTTCTTTTTAACTTTATCTATTTATTTAACAAATAAATATTTCCTTTTAACTTTGTCTATTTATTCTAACAAATAAATATTTCCTTTATTTTCTATTCTATTTATTCTAACAAATAAATATTTCCTTCATTTTAACTTATCTTTCGATTTTATAATTATTTTATTTTATAAAAATCCCTTTTCTTTTCTATATAAAATCCTTTTTCTTTTCTATATAAAATCCATCGATTTTATATGAATAATTCATTTTCAAAATACACTTTGAAAATCCCCTTTCCCACATCCAATATTTCTTATGGTATTTAACATACCATATAACAACGATAAATATCGTCCAACCACACATAATCAACAACAGATTATATATCACATCATATATCACAATATACGAATCACAGTAAAATAAATGTTGAGGAATCCAGTTGGATTCCTCCAACCTGTTTCCCTGCATCACAGATGTTAAACAATATAGATAACATCACTTTCAGTTCCATATGATATATTCTGTTAAACAGAAATATAGAAATTCAACTAACTGACTAGCAGTTCAATCAAACAGTCAACACACAGTCAATCAGCTAATATTTAATAGTTCTAAAAATACAACATGAAATTATAAACTGTTCAGAGTTAGTGAGATATACTCACATTGAACTATCATCGTTAACTAATTATAATTGTCGTTGATTTAGATCGGACAATTTATTTTGCGATAAATTGTAACGAGCTCCGATGGACTTCCAGTCAGTTCCACGACGTAGCCACCGTCCATACGATCCCAACGCAACTTACGGTTCTCGATTCTGACCTCGTATGGATGAGATATCCTATTTACAAGTTATACGAATAATTTAAATTTAAATAAAACCTAACTTATTATTTAAAACAAAGGATGGGCCTTCACCTTTCAACATGGCCCAACCACCCACACTTAAACCCGTCTGCGTCTAATACTTCTCCCCCAATTCTTAATACCCGATTCCTGCTCCTCTTAACCCATCGTTGATCGCCACTTTGACGGGCCCCTCCCACTACTCCGGCCACCCATCGATATTGCCACCACCACCGTTCAACTCGCCGTGCCACTCTCCTCCTGGTCGTCCCAACCCGTACTCGAAGCCTCACCAAAAATCACGACCTATTGCTTCGAATACCTTGACTCCTCATTGACCGCCATTTTCCACCTCCTCGGCCTCCTAGTGCCATCGCCGCCCTCACCATTTACCTCGCCACTCCAATCCGCACCCATCGAACATCATGGTCTCGAACCCGATGATGCTTCCTGAAGTGGTGTTGCCACTGTCGCAAATCAGTAGGGAGCATCAGAACCCCCAAATGTGAATCGCGAGCTACTAAACTGGTCTCAAATTGAAGGCCATCCTCTCGTGAATCCAAAGATATAACTTTCGATATTTAAGGAATTTTCTATGAATTTATATTGATTTTTGATTGAGGAGGTTTTCATGTTTTTCTTTGGTATTCTGGTTTGGAAAACGACGGCGCAAAATTGTTTGATGAAATTAGGTTTTAAGGGTTAAGTAGTGTATTTATAGGTAGGATAAAATATCTAGATATTTATTAGATATTTTATTTTTATCCTTTTTATATCGGTTTTGCCTCCTAAAAATCCGAGTGATCACAGACGGTACCTAAAAATCACGAACCTGGACATGTAGCTAGAGTTCGACATTACGGTCCCAACAAAACTGGTTTCGTCAAATTCTGGTTCCGTCTGCTCACACAGCGTATTTTTAACTGTCAGAATACCGACTGTTTCTCACTCTAAAAATCCGTACGACCACACAGTGACTCTAAAAATCACTAAAATTGAAATCTAGCAATAATTTGATATTGCGGATCCAACAAAATTAGTTTCGTCGAGTTCCGACTTCGTTTGCAAAACTGGCTATATTTTAAAGCTCTGGATGACCCATTTAAATATATAAATATATTTAAATATAATTAAATAAAATATTAATAAATAAATATTATCGTATATATTCACAACAGAATATCATACAGCTCCACTGAGATTTATAACTCGATACTCCACATCCCGATTAAACCGATATTCGATTTAAAATGAATTTCCTTTTTAAAATATAAATAATTCCTTTATAAATTATAAAGGAATTCCACAACGACTTTTCTAAAATTTGATTTGGACATAAATCAAAATCTACCTGACGAAATCCATATTTTTCTCTTCCACTAGAAAGATATACTCCACCAGCTCCACACGTTTCTTGTTTCACAGAAATCAGGCTTAAAACGAATCCTGTACATTCAGTTGAAGTTCAAATCGCCAAATCGCGAACTGCAGCGCCATTTCAAGCTCGATTTTAATTATATTATAATTATACGTTCAAACTGTCGTTATTTAAATATATTCGTTATTCTAATTCAATTCCAAGCTGAATTAAATATCACAGATGATCCAGTTCACACCATATCGCCATTTCAGTCAATTTTGATTATTTCAGAATTAAATATATTATTTAATTTATTATTTTAATTAAATATTTACCATTATTAAATTCCATGACCAATAAATCCTTTTAATCACCTTTTAAATAATTAAATAAATTAATTATTATACCGCTAACGATGCGGGTCATTACAAATGCCATTTAAAAAGAGTTTTTAGTTTGACAAAGAGGCAACACTTGTTTATAGTGTGTTAACTGGCAGTTAGCAACTTGAAAACTCATAACTTGCTTTTACTATGGTTAGAACTTCATGACATCATAGCACCGGGCTCACTACATTTATTTATTTAGTAAGGGCAAACATATGTTTATATGCTATCTGAACATATCATTTATAGTGATATTTGAAGACTAGCTGCTTAAGGCTGTACAGAGTCTTAGATGTCAAGAACGGGGATAAATAGTGCATGTTTGAATGGTTTTTTGAGAGCAGCTAAATTTGCTTTGTAACTATAGTGATTGTTGCATGGACTATTGTTTAGATAAGGGAGGCAATGACACATAAAGCAGTGTATAATCCATTACCAAATTTTTTTTGGATGATTTTCAAACGTATTAACATTTCAAGCAATAGTAAGCCTCCACAGCCGGTCAGTTGAGAATAGAATGGGAATCCACAAGGAAACCATAAAGGACAGCAGCAACCAACCAAAAAGAATGATTCTGGACAGTTGCTTCTATATTACAACTGTGGAAAACCAGGTTATATGGCACGACAATGTCGGAACAGGCTAAGCCCTACACCGCAGGCAAACCAGACTGAGAAGCCTTTAACGGCTATGACTACTGAGATTCACTTTGATGGTGGATCAGAGGGTTGGTGGGTAGACACTGGTGTTTCTCGCCATGTCTGCTATGATCGTGATATATTCACAGTATACACGGCTGCTGATGATCAGAAAGTGTTGTTGGGAGATCCTCACACCACTAAAACTGTAGAGACTGGTAATGTGAAAATAAAGCTTACAATTAGAAAGACAGTGTTTCTTAAAGTTGTGATGCATTTGACATGTTTGAAACATTAAAAAACTGAAATTGAAAAATAAGAAAATTAAGAGAATTCATAGTGATAGAGGAACAAAATATGAATCTAGTTTATTCTGATTTCTTTTATAAATTACATGGTATAGTACATGAGAGAACTGCACCATATTCACTTGAAATGAACGGTAAAGCTGGAAAAAAAATAGGACCTTTACCGAATTAGTAACTGCCATTTTATTAAATTTTGGTGCAGCAAAACATTGGTGGGGGGATATTTTTAATTGACTGCATGTAATGTTCTAAATAGAATCCTCTAATCTAAGAATAAAATTTCACCTTATGAAATTTTAAAGAATTATAAATCCAATGTGTCATACTTTAGAACTTGGGGTTGTTTAGCATATGTTCGCACTCCAGACCCTAAGAGAATAAAATCGGCAAGTAGAGCATATGAATGTGTATTTATGGGCTATGCTATTAATAGCAAAGCATACCGATTTTATGACCTAAATGCACATAATATAATTGAATCAAATGATGCCGATTTTTATGAAACAAAATTTCCTTTTAAATTAAGGAATAGTGGGGGCACATCAAGTATGCCTATCAGAACAGAACTTAATAAAAGTTCTGAAACTGAACCTAGAAGAAGTAAAAGAGCAAGAACCGTAAAAGATTTTGGTTCGGATTTTTGTGCTTTTACTATAGAGGAGAATCCCTTAAACTTCCAAGAGGCCTTATCTTCAGTGGATGCCGATTTCTGGCGAGAGGCTATAAATGAAGAGATGGATTCTTTTGAATCCAATAAGACTTGGCATTTGGTAGATTTACCCCCGGTTGTAAATCTATAGGCTGTAAATGGGCAGTTAAAAAGAAACTAAAACCTGATGGTACTATAGATAAATACAAAGCACGACTAGTAGCTAAAGGTTTTAGACAAAAAGAAAATATAGATTTCTTCGATACTTTTTCACCTGTAACTAGAATAACATCCATTCGAGTATTAATCTCACTTGCTTCCATTCATAATTTACTAATACACCAAATGGATGTTAAAACCGCTTTTTTGAACGGTGAATTAGACGAAGAAATTTATATGGACCAGCCTGAAGGATTTGTAGTACATGGTCAAGAACATAAAGTATGCAAATTAGATAAATCATTATATGGTTTAAAACAAGCACCTAAACAATGACATGAAAATTTTGATAACTTAATCATTTCAAATGGTTTTAAAGTTAATGAAAGTGACAAATGCATTTATTACAAATTTGAGAATGACATTTGCACTATTATATGCCTTTATGTAGATGACCTACTCATCTTTGGGTCAAACATTCATGCCATAAATTCAGTCAAATCCTTATTAAGTGCCAATTTTGATATGAAAGATCTAGGTGATATGAAAGATCTAGGTCAGAAAAGGGAATTTCTTTGGATCAGTCTCATTACATTAAGAAGATACTAAAGAGATATAATTACTTTGACTGTAAACCTGCTTGTACACCATACGATCCAAGTGTAAAGCTATTTAAGAACACTGGTGAAGGTGTAAGACAGTCTGATTATGCGAGCATCATTGGTAGCCTTCGGTATGCAGCTGATTGTACTAGACCCGACATTGCCTATGTCGTGGGATTATTGTGTAGGTTTATCAGTAGACCTAGTATAGAGCATTAACATGCTAACGAGAGGGTTATGAGATACCTATAATAAACTATAAACTTTGAATTACATTATGAAAAGTTTTCAGTTGTACTTGAAGGATATTCTGATACAGGTTGAAATACTTTATCTGATGATTCTAAAGGACCAGTGGCTATATATTTAGCATCGCTGAAGAAGCTGTCTCTTGGAAAACCAAGAAACATACTATTTTGACTCAGTCTACTAAAGAGATTGAGATAATAGCACTAGCCACAGCTAGTTAAGAAGCAGAGAACTAAAGAAATCTGCTATTTGAGATCCCCATAAGGGAAAAACCAACACCAATGGTGTAATCGATTGCGATAGTACCGCGGCTATTGCAAAAATTATAGAACCGTTATTACAACGGTAAAAGACGACGTCGTAAGTACAATACTGTAAGAGAACATCACATACATAGTGATGAAAATTTGACGACTATTGAAAGAAGGATAGAACCAATATTACAACGGTAAGAAATGACAGTCGTATGCACAGTATTGTTAGAGAACATCATATATGAAGTGATGACAATTTGGCAGATCCTTTGACGAAAGGACTGATCAGAAAGAAAGTCCTTAATGATTCTAAAAGAATGGGACTATTGCCCAGAGATTGTGGAATCACGCACGATGGTAACCCGACCTAAATGACTGGAGATCCCAAGAACTAAGTTATGTAGTGATAGTAGATGAACATGCTAAATTTTTTGTATTAAGAAGCATGTATTCCTGAAGTGATTAGAGGATGAGTTAATAGAAACTCTTAATGAGATCTATACTCTATTTGGAGTGGAGTACCTACCTTCAGGAGTGCTCTTGATAGACTCACCTTTGTGAATGTGGAAATGTGGCCGTTTCCTATGGAGTTTGGGCAAAACTTCCAGAACGTTCACTAAACTGGGATAGACGTGCATGGCCATTAATGCACGGGCTTATTTGATTGCACTATAGAAAAGGTTGTGTGTGGTCTGATGTCAGGAATAGGGTTCAAGACTACGTGTCACGCTAGTAAAAACTGAATCTTATTCACTATGCAAAGGTTCAAGTCGGATGACACCTTTGTTTATGCACAATCTTATGTTTTTAGAAACTGCTCGGAAATTATTTTTAAAAATTCAAGTGGGGGATTGTTGAAAAAATAGTTTATTTTTGTAAATATGAATTATTTAAAAATGGATAAGTATGATATGAGTCCTATATGAATAGTTTTACATCATGAGACTATATGAAAGAACCGGTCTTTATTTGACTTGGTAAATATTGAGATCCATGTTTTCAGATCTGAACCTTCATTTGACTCGGTAAATATTGAGATCCATGTTTTCAGATCTGAACCGCCTTTCCCCGCAATCCTTTTTATACGTTCCAACTACTCCAAAAAAAAAAAAAAAAAAAAAAAAAAACTTTTATTTTTATCTCTCTCTTCTTCTTCCTCCACCACTAAAAGTTCTTCAAAAACAAAATCAGAACGAGCAGTTAAATTTAAATAGAAAGTGCAAATCTGAATTGGTTTGTTGTGCAAGCAAACCAATTATTTTTTCTCAGAAGGCTGTTTTATCTCAGAGGCGGCGACTACAAGTACGAACTGGTTTGCACCATCGACCAGATCGCCGAATCGTCTTCAAGAAAGCGACCTAATCCGCGACTCAGCCATTGTTTTCCAACAAGTTTGAAGGCGGTCCATGAAGAATCCAACCAAGAAACCAGCACAGAATTCATTAATAGTATTAAAACCTAAGGCGAGGTTGCAAAATACGTTACGAGGATGGGTAGTGAATAGGGATGATAAGGTTTTGGGTTCAAATGTGGCAGTGGGGCGAGTAGGGATGTATGGATCCAAATAAAAGTGACATCGCATTCTGGTTTTATATGTGGCAATTTTTTCCTTAGAGGTATTTATACAAACAGCTAAAGTGCACAAAGCTGAAATGTTTGAATAAGAGCAGCAACACTGGCTCTCCCAACCACATTATCGTACCACTACCAACTCCTGGGAACTCAGATACATTATGAAAAGGCGAAACATGACAAACGTTCACCGAAAGTGGCATGGCACCCATACTACTAATGCTGGAAGATTCTTCAATTGCTTGTGACTTAAGTGGTTCAAATGAGTTTGCAACCAACATCCGGATGTGACAGGCTTTTGATAATGGAGGAAAATCAATGACTAATACAAGAGTAGGCCAGGATGGCAGATAAATTCGGGTAGAGGCCGACCAGATCTTGTGTAGATAGAGGAGGGTCAAGGTAGTGGGGCGCTGCTTGCGAGCTATGGGGAAGAAGAAGCGGTGATGAAGGAAGTTAGGATATGAAGGAAGCGTAGAAAGGCAGTGAAATAAACTTTCGTGTGAGATAAACAAGGTAGTGATCCTATGATGTTCATTTCTGAAGTGTAGATAAAAACGCAAAAGAAGATAAAAACGTGTGTATAATTAATACCAAATCCACGGAGCAAAGCAAACTTTCCTCCATTAAAACGCGTTATCTTCCCTATATAAATCCGCCACATTCTTAATCCTCGAACCCATACCCAAAAACCTAAAAGAAATTTCAGAAGCAAAAAAATCCAAACAATGTCGGCAGTGAACAAGAAGAAGAGCCTGGGGCGCAGAAAAATCCAAATAAAGAAGATAGCTAGCGATGGATCTCGTCTGCAGGTTTGTTTCTCAAAGCGTAAGGCTGGGCTCTTCAAAAAGGCCAACGATCTCACCATCCTATGTGGGGCTGAGCTCGCCATCCTTGTCTTCTCCCCTGGAGGAAAACCCTACTCTTTCAGCCACCCCTCTCTTGATCTCATTTCCAGTCGTTTTCTCAATAGCAGTTTTGATGATCATCAGCCCATTTCTTCCACTTCCACTGTAACCACAACAGACGGCCAAAGTAAGTTTGATTTGAGAAGTACTCAGAAGTACAACAACACCCATATTCTGAACAAGAGGCAGGAGAGTTGCTCGGAGTCCATAGAAAAGGAAAGGAGGAGGAAAGTTGTGTATGATGAAATGTTGAGGAGTACATGGCTGAGTGATGAGAGCATGGCTAAGTTTGATTTGAGCCAGCTTGACTTCATACGGAATAACTTGGCTTCTATAAAGGAGCAGCTGCATAAGGTTTTGATAAATTTTCAGTCTAATGAACACCATCATCATCATCATCATGTAGTTGGAAGTACGGTGGAGGAGTTTTCCAATGGAGTTGCTGCTGGCGGCTATGATCAGGGAGAGGATTCATTTATGGCGCCACCAGATGTCATGAATAGTTGTGATGTGCCCAACTACTACTTTCCTACCATGTATAATTATGGCCATGAAGGTGGATGCCAGTTTTAGGGTTAGGGTAATTTCTGATTCATAATTTTGGGCAATATAATGGTCATCATGTATACTCTTTGTTAACTGCTTGCCACTTTTTATTTTAATTGTTGGCTAGTACGGTAGTGTTATAATTTGATATCTATTTCTATTTCTTAATTGTGCGCAATCAGTATAGCTTGGATGTAATCTTATATATGTGATGTATTGTTGATTGAAATGTAAGCTTTGTTATGAACCGTCTGAAGTTCTTGATTAATTTGACACCCATTTCTAAGTCTTAATTGTGTGCAATCAGTATAGTTTGGATTTAATTTCTAAATGTGTATGTTCCATTCAGAATATTTTCTTATGTGATGTATATAATGTATTGTTGGTTGAAATATAAGCTTTATTAACTGTCTAAAGTTCTTGATTGATTTGATATCCTTTTAATTCTGACTTTTAATTGTGTGTAATCAGTATAGATAGTTTGGATTTAATCTTATATATGTGATGTACTGTTGATCGATATATAGTTTTCTTGTACAGTAAGTATTGAATTATTTCTAAATGTGTATGTTCCATTCAGAATATTTGATGGTCTTTTTGGGAGAATTACATTGGGTATTAGCTGGCTAACAGAGTAACAGATAGCTCCGCTTTTATTAGGTATTAATGAATAATTAAGTGGTATTGTGAAAATCTATTTTCATTTCGTAATTAAATCTTCCTAAGATTCCTTCAACAAACTGATTTACTGATTAGCTCCGCGTCGCATACACTGCTGTTGCTTGTCTTGACCGAAAAACAGCTGCAAATCCTGATATATATTAATCTCTCTAATTAACCAAATCTAAAATAACCAATATTAATTAATAAATTAAAGAGCAAGTTATATACGTACGGTATTCTTAAAATAAATAAATTAAATAATAATATTATATTATTATTAACAGTCATATCTTTAAAGAGATCCATTCACTACTGGCACACGATAATATATGCTTATGCAGTTCTTGGTTCTTTTGGACACAACCTTTTATACTTTTAGTTGTAATATAACAAATATCATTGTAACGAAAGTTACCTGACTTGACATATACGTTTATAAAGCCTAATCCAAAAAAATAATTTTTTAAAATTTTATCTTTTAACACTTAATTTAAATAGGCCCAATCAGCCCACTAAGTAAGCCTATACAATATTCTCCTTCAACACAGCACAAGACTTTAATTCATCAAACTTTAGTTCAACAGTCAACCTAAACATTATGTATCAATTAAATTTATTTTTTATAAAAGGTTGATAAAAATGTTATTGGAATATATACAGTTTATGATATAAACATTCTATATCAAATGTTAAACTTGGCCCAGTGTAGAAGTTCAAAACCACCTGCACCTTCATTAACTGAAATTATATTGATTAATTGAGCTTTAAGTAAAAGAATTTATAACTATAATTAAAAACATTACACATGAAATTCCATTTACGCAGATACTACAGGAAAAAAACATGAAAAAAAGATCCAATTTTTTTCTTTTTACTCTGATTCAGTATATTGATAATATTTTCTACCAACGCAATTTATGACATGTGAAATGATGCCTTTTGCAAAGCTGCGACATGACAAGCAGGAAGGTATTTTTATTGTCCAGAACTATGTATTACCCATAGATATTTCAAAATGTACAATGATGTTTTGTAACTTTTAACTTTTTGTGCGGTGGTTTTAAAAGCATGACCGACGTCAAAAGCATGTTTCATAGACTTCTGAACATTATATTAAAAAAATTGAGATATTTAGTGTCAAACGTAAAAAATTCAAACGTATGTTCAACGGACGTCTAAACCTAAAACGTTTGTTGAACAAACGTCTGAAGTTTGGACGTCTATTCAATAGACGCACACCTAAATTACATATATGTCACTGATTTTCCTCAAATTGTATAATCCAAAATTTGCACTTTGTTACAAAGAGTTTTGGTTGTACATCTCACATTTTCAGTTAAAAATCTCTCATTGGAGATATTCTAATAGCGTCTTCAACGGTGGATAGTATATATATTACAAAATCTGTATATTAATATTTTATAACTCAAATTTTCTTCGTAGTTTTTTAAAGAAGACACATGTTAAACAGACGTCGGATGTCAAGAAGTTGCTTAACATATGGCTAACTTTTTTTTTCGTTTGTTAATATTTTGGGTGCTTATTGAACAAGCATCCAAAAATTCAGGTGCATCTTCATCCAGAACCTACGATGCTTATCGAAGCAAGTGCCTGAAGCTTGGGCGTATGTTCAACGTATGTCCAACTAAATTACAAATATATAACGGATTTCTCCTCGAATATAATAAATTATAAAATCTACATCTTGTTCAGGCAAGTTTTTTAAGTGTATATCTTACATTTTGTTAATTAAAATCTACCGTTGGAAATGTTGTAATAATCATATTTTTTTGCTAAAGAGAGTATAATTTCATATGGATCGGTAATGATCCATGAGCTTACAAGAGAATTGAATGAAAGAGCAGAAGAGCTAAAAATGATCCTATACATTGAGCATTTGTCCTTCCAGTTATAACTATAAAAAAGCATGAAATCTGCCGAAAAATCTCCATACCGAGGATCATTTCATCAGAAAAAGTGGAGGATACTGTAGCAATAGAAAGGTATCATCACAGATAAGTGAGATAACTAGAGATCGTTCTAAGATCATATCTTGACTCAGCCTATAGTTAACTGCGTGACCTAAGTCGGTCTACTTTATCAATGGTATGTCAACGCATCAATGATAGATCTATGGAGTTGCTTAAGTTGAGTGCTCGTGAAGAATTATGATAAGGAAATATAATTTGAAGTAGGTTTCTAACATCTAGGAGAGTGATATGGAGGAGTGTTTGGATCAAAAATGACTCAAACACCAATGGTGCGAAATCACACTTCACTAATTATGGTTAGAAATTAAAAGGGCCACAGTCGCAAAATAAATAGAGAAAAACAAGTAAAAAACACTGGATTTTTATAGTGGTTTGATTCAATATGAATCTACGTCACTTCGAAGTATTCTTCATCATTGAGGAAAGAGTTACAAATTTTATCATCTCATACATCGCATTAATTACACTTGACCACTTTCGTGATAATTCTCCACTTTTCGCTCTCTTTACACTTTAGATCTCACTTGAATTAAAGGAACGGATTGGATCATGTAATTATATACTCTTCCTTAGTCCCATCATGAAAATGGTGTTAGATCCGTGCTTTGAAGAGGAGCAATGGCGATTGGAGAACACTTAGAGTGAATCGGAGTGTGAATTAATGGTGCTCGAAAAAGATAAGATCCACTTCATGTAGGAGGAAGAAGGAGAGAATGTTGGCGGCCATTAATGGAGTTTTAAAAGCTTTATAAGGGTTAAGGAATGATTTTGGCAGCCCTTCGGGGTCGTGGAATCCGTCCCTTCAATTGTGGAGCAAGGGGCTATTTATAGAAGAAGTTTGGAGGTAGTGGTAGTCTCGTAATTACATGGTGCAGAGTTTGGATCAGCCATAAACTTGGATCGGGCTAAACTTATTTACAGAAATGCCACTGTTCCACTTTACAATTGTATACAGCTGGCACATTCCATAAATTACAGTTCTGCCATCGGATTTGATAATGACCGACCTGTTTTCATACAATGAACTGACCCACTTTGTTTTAATGTACTGATCCAAACTAAATGCACTGATCCAAATGTTATTATAATGTACCGGTCCAGTTTCAAGCTAATGCACTGATCCAGCTTTAAGCTTCATGCCCGGTCCACTGTTTCCAATGTTCTGATCCGTACATTAGTTTAATTAGTACCGATCCATTATTTAACAATAGGACTGACCCAGTTATTATACAGCAACTGCTTCCGCATATTTTTTCAACTGGCTGACCAGGGTACTGAGTTTAATAATGCCGACCCGTTTTTATGTGACGTTGCTACCATTTCATTTGGAACCGACCAGCTGGCACTTGAACTTGAGGCCGATCCACGTGGCGCTTTACTGAAGCAGCCATCCTGTTCGTATTATCTTATACACACCGACCCATTCTCTTTTTGATACAGATCCAGTATTATATTTAATATCGATCCGCTATTTTAATGCCATCATGTTGTTCTAACACTCTTTATAATATTGGTCCATGCACGCTATGCGTTGCAAATTCATGTTATGCTGACATGGCATGATTCTTTAACAACGTACTGTGTATCCATTTGAGAGATTAGCAATCTATGTGATAATCCTACCGATCAAAAGTATTATACTACATGAAGCCAGTCCACCAGAAATGCATGTCATCTAATCACAAACATATATGCATAATATCACGTCCCATGACTCATGTTTGCTTTGCCATATAGCTTTGTATGCACCTTTGTTTTATAACGTGATAAGTTTGTATGGAGCTGATGTGCAATGACTAAATTGCACCCCGAATTTGCCATGCATGGGACCTTGTTTTCTTGTAACTAATACTTGGTCCAGTCAGCTAACATGCTTCATGTTTTAATCCACAACGAGCTCTCATTTTACACAAATGGTGTCGATCATTCTGAAAATATGAACCGACCGACCCGATACTTCTGCATTGAGCAACCGACCCGGTCCATTGATACTGACCGACCCGGTGTAGTGACCGATCTGATGCTTTATTACTGACTGATCCGGTTCTTCGATACTGAACGAACCGGTCCGTATTATTGAGGCCGATCCATATTTGTGACCGACTCGGTGTTTTGAACTGTGTTTTAACAGGGTTACATTTACCCCTCAAAGCATGTATTTTTTGCTTGCGAGAATTGCGGGCTTCGAAATAAACATTGTTGTTGATATATTCTGTATTGAGGTCCGTTTATAGCTTTTAATCTTGCTATAGCGAACCATTCTTTGAATTCATATGCTTCATGTCACTTGTTCTGTAATTAAAACAACCAATTGCACAATTTTGGATTTATATTCACCATCGACTGTCCATATCGATAGCGGATTAGTTAATCGTTAAAAGATGAAATATAGCGAATTTTACTCTGAACTGAGTAAAGTGCATGCACAGAATTGTTCTACTCAACGGTTTGTAACTCGTCAAATATTATCTGCACAAATACGATATTCTAATTCGAATTCGAGTTAACGCTTGAAATCAACTAATCGACTAAGGTCGACTGTGGATTCCAAATGTTATCATTTTAACAACTTATATATTGGTGTACGATATTCCTCATTTGGGAAATATGTGTCAGTAATTTGTTCTCTGCTTCTCTTTGGAGAAGTCTTTGATTAGTGGTGCCCCGGCTTTGGAGGTCATTGTTAGTCTCCATTATGGGAAGAATTTTGGATCTGTTGCCCTTGCTTGGGCTAAAATATAACGCTTGTCGTATCTGAGATTTCCCAACACTACGCAAGTTAATTGGTTGAATCTGAACTCCATCCACAATCTGGCTTGCTTAATTCATATATTAGAGAATTTCATCACTCAATTATATTGATTAATCCAAGCGTCGGTAGGTTCAAAAGGGATGCCCCCAAAAAGGACTTCGGTTAAAACCCCAATGTTTGTCGTTATTGCATCAGGTGCTTCCTGATTCCGACGATCAATTGGGTGCCCCTAGAGAGGACTTTGGTTAGAACCCCAATGTTTGTCGTTATCGCATCAGGTGCTTCCTGATTCCGTCGATCAATTGGGTGTCCAATATTCTTCTCATCTAAGATTTCAGATGCTACGCAAGCGGATTTCATTCTTTACATCTAGGGATTCCAGATGCTACGCAAATAGATTGACACTCTTCACATCTGAGATTTCAGATGCTACGCAAGTGGTTCATTCTTCACATCTGGGGATTCCAGGTGCTACGCAAATGGATTGACGCTCTTCACATCTGAGATTTCAGATTCTACGCAGGCTATTTTCATTCTTCACGTCCGGGGATTCCAGATGCTACGCAAATGGATTGACACTCTTCACATCTGAGATTTCAGATGCTACGCAAGCAGTTTTCATTCTTCACATATGGGGATTCCAGGTGCTACGCAAACGGATTGACACTCTTCACATCTGAGATTTCAGATGCTATGCAGGCGGTTTTCATTATTCATATCTGGGGGATTCCAGATGCTACGCAAATGGATTGACACTCTTCACATCTGAGATTTCAAATGCTACGCAGGCTGTTTTCATTCTTCACATCTGGGGATTTCAGATGCTACGCAAATGGATTGACACTCTTCATATCTGAGATTTCAGATGCTACGCAAGCGGTTTTCATTCTTCACGTCTGAGGATTCCAGATGCTACGCAAATGGATTGACACTCTTCACATCTAAGATTTCTGATGCTACGCAAGCGGTTTTCATTCTTTACATCTGGGGATTCCAGGTGCTACGCAAATGGATTGACATTATTCACATCTGATATTTCGGATGCTACGCAGGCGATTTTCATTCTTCACATCTGGGGATTCCAGATGCTACGCAAATGGACTGACACTCTTCACATCTCAGATTTCAGATGCTACGCAGGCGGTTTTCATTCTTCGCATTTGGGGATTCCAGATGCTACGCAAATGGATTGACACTCTTCACATCTGAGATTTCAGATGCTACGCAAGTGGTTTTCAATCTTCACATCTGGGGATTCCAGATGCTACGCAAATTGATTGACACTCTTCACATCTGAGATTTCAGATGCTACGCAAGCGGTTTTCATTCTTCACGTCTGGGGATTCCAGATGCTACGAAAATGTATTGACACTCTTCACATCTGAGATTTCAGATGCTACGCAAGCCGTTTTCATTCTTCACATAAGGGGATTCCAGATGTTACGCAAATGGATTGACACTCTTCACATCTGAGATTTCAGAAGCTACGCAAGCGGTTTTCAGTCTTCACATCTGGGGATTCCTGGTGTACGCAAATGGATTGACACTCTTCACATCTAAGATTTCAGATGCTACGTGGGCGGTTTTCATTCTTCACATCTGGGGGTTCCAGATGTTATGCAAAAGGATTGACACTCTTTGCATTTGAGATTTCAGATGCTACGCGGGCAGTTTTCATTCTTCATGTCTGGGGATTCCAGATGCTACGCAAATGGATTGATACTCTTCATATTTGAGATTTCAGATGTTGCGCAAGCTGTTTTCATTCTTTACATCTGGGGATTCCAGATGCTACGCAAGTGGATTGACACTCTTCACATCTGAGATTTCAGATGCTACGCAAACGGTTTTCAATCTTCACATTAGGGGATTCCAGATGCTACGCAAATGGATTGACACTCTTCACATCTAAGATTTCAGATGCTACGCAAGCGGTTTTCATTCTTCACATCTGGGAATTCCAGATGCTACGCAAATGGTTTTCATTCTTCATATCTGGGGATTTCAGATGCTACGCAAATGGATTGATCATTCTTCACATCCGGGGATTCCAGACGCTACGCAAATGGTTTTCATTCTTCACATCCGGGGATTCCAAATGCTAGGCAAATGAGTTGGATCAGTCGTTGTATTGTCCAAGGGGAAGCTATTAGCTCACTAGTTGGACGATCGACTTGGCAGACTATTTTAGTTTTAGGAACTTGAGCTTTGAGCCTCCCACTTTGGGAGGTGCCCCTCGACAAAGGTTATAGCTCCCTCGTTTTTTTACCGTGGCACTTGCTCGTTGTTTGAATATTTGCGACTTTCCCATTCACTTTTCAAGGCAGAGTTTTTTCCTATTTTCACATTTGTGCATGTTGATATTTAAAGCATTTGGCACTTGAATTAGCGTTGTTTGGGTCGCCATGTTTCGTCAGATTTCACAAGAACAAGCGCTCGACAAATGATCGGCAATATGAAATCAACTTTTTAAGAAAGTTTCGATTTGACATATAATTTTGCAAGCAAGAAATTCATTCATACAGATATGCTCTTATTTGTAAAGCTAATGTTTAGTGCATCATTTGCAGATTATTACAGACTGTTTACAAGAAGTTTTGAATGTAACAGAAAGTTAAACGCGAAGTAAAGCATGAATTAAGGCAGGAAATAGAGCATGAAGTTAAGCGGTGGCGATGTTGATTGCTTATTTTGAGCCATTGGAATTGGAGCTCCATTAGCGGTTATCAGTTGATAATCAGCCTTGGCATGATTTGAGCAGAAGCTACGTTGCTTAGACCAGACTGATCGTTTGATGCCCCCATGCCCCTGGGGAGCTATAGAAGGATTCATGGCTTGCGGATTCTTTACATACTGTTGTAGCCTGTTTTTCCTGATCAACTCCTCAATAAGGTTCTTCAGGTGTCGGCACTCATTAGTGTTATGACCAGGTTGGTTGTGAAATCTGCAGAACTTTCCAGAGTTTGCTGCTTTAGGTTATCCTTATCGGATTTGGCTCCGCATACTATTTAGAATTCTTTGTTGCAAGATAGATATTTTTAGGAGTGTCGTTCAAAGGCGTCAGTTCTGATGAGTTAAAAAGGCGAGACTTCTTATTAGCCTTGTCGTCATTCCCATCATGGCGCGCTTCTGCCCCTGAATGTTATTTTGATTATACTGAGCAACAACATTTTTAGAAGCTTTAGGACGTTGGTTTGAATTAGTAATCTGAAGAGGTGCATCCTTATTCTCCAATCCCATGTACTCCTCGGCCTTTTTATAAAATTTGTCAAGCGTGCTTAGCTCTTTCATTTTGATCCATTTGCCAAATTTGCTATTCTCATCTATGGCGCCGATTAGAGACATTAAGATCATACGAGGCTTGGGATTTCCTACTTCGGATACAGCAGCATCGAATCTTTTGAGGAAAGCTTTGACAGATTCTTCTGGTTTTTGTTTCATTGATGTAAGAGAAATAACGTCCTTCACCTTCGTAGCTTGCAACCTGAACTGCTCTTTGAATTTCAAGATCAAAACATCAAATTGGTTGATGGATTTTGATGGGAGCCTTGTGAACCATAGCGATGCAACACCTTCTAGATAGAGAGGGAAGCATAGGCATTTGATCTCATATGTTGCTTTAGCTCCATTCATATACCATTTGTATTTGTATAGGAAGTGATTCAAATTAGAAGTCCCATTGTACGGAGGCAGAGTAGGATGAGTGAACTTTTTGGGGAATTCAACCGTATGGATCCTCTTTGTGAATGGATTTTTGCCGAGGGAGAAGTCCCATTCCCTTTCACTATCCTTGCGAGGCATGTTGTCTTTCATGATTTGCTTTACCACATCCGCGATATATTCCTTCGAGTTGTGTCGTTCCGGGGAGCGGACATTGTTCTGTTTTTCGGATGCTCGTCGTGGCGAGCGATCGCGTTTAGTGGATCTAGGTCTTTTACTTCCACTATGGGAAGGTGCCCCCTTGATGGGACTGGCAACTTGTCGGTTATTTCGATCGTAACGGTTTATAGCTTTCACCTTTGAGCCTTCGACATTAGCATCGTCTTCGCCAACAAATCCTTCCATGTCATCATTATGAGGATCGGAGGCCGATGAATTTGCATTCTCTTCAAGGTTGACATGGATTTTCGGAGGAGGAGTGGGATTTGCTTGAGCGTTTAGGAGGGCGCTCACTTTATCCATCAAAGCCTGATTAGCATCCACAAGAATTTTATTAGCATTAATTAAAGCTTTGTTGGAGTCTTCCATATGTTGATTCAAGTTAGCGACGACGATATCTAATTCAGCTTTAGTCACTCCAGCTCTGGACATTGAATTTTCTGCAACTTCGAAGCGGTTGGTGAGTGGAGTAGTTTTGTGATTAGCAACATTGTCATTTTCTTCAATGACATTGCTAGTGGTCTTCTTAGATTTGGTCATGATCTCGGACAAGGCCTTGAATTTTGATGAGAATTCGTCGGCTGACCTAGATCTTAGATTTGCAGAATCTATGGTAGAAGTAGGCTTAGAACTTCAATGTGAAGGTAGGAGATGCGAACGCGGCCCCACTGTGGGCGCCAAAAGTTTGGATCAAAAATGACTCAGACACCAATGGTGTGAAATCACACTTCACCAATTATCATTAGAAATTAAAAGGGCCACAATCGCAAAATAAATGGAGAAAAACAAGTAAAAGACATGGGATTTTTATAGTGGTTCGATTCAATATGAATCTACGTCCACTTTCGAAGTATACTTCATCATTAAGGAAAGAGTTACAAATTTTATCATCTCATACATCGCATTAATTACACTTGACCACTTTCGTGATAATTCTCCACTTTTCGCTCTCTTTACGCTTTAGATCTCACTTGAATTCAAGAAGGAATGGATTGGATCATGTAATTATATACTCTTCCTTAATCCCGTCATGAAAATGGTGTTAGATCCGTGCTTTGAAGAGGAGCAATGGAGATTGGAGAACACTTAGAGTGAATCGGAGTGTGAATTAATGGTGCTTCGAGAAGATAAGATCCACTCCATGTAGGAGGAAGAAGGAGAGAATGTTGGCGGCCATTAATGGAGTTTTTAGAAGCTTTAGAAGGGTTGAGGAATGATTTTTGAAGCCCTTCGGGGTCGTGGAATCCGTCCCTTCAATTGTGGAGCAAGGGGCTATTCATATAAGAAGTTTGGAGGTAGTGGCAGTCTCGTAATTACGTGGTGCAGAGTTTGGATCGACCATAAACTTGGATCAAGCTAAAATTATTTACAAAAATGCCACTAGTCCACTTTACAGTTGTATACAGCTGGCGCATTACATAAATTATAGTTCTGCTACCGGATTTGATAATGATAGACCCATTTTCATACAATGCACCGATCCACTTTGCTTTAATGTACTGATCCAAACTAAATGCACTAATCCAAATGTTATTATAATGTACCGGTCCAGTTTCAAGCTAATGTACTGATCCAGCTTTAAGCTTCATGTCCAGCCCACTGTTTCCATTGTTCTAATCCATACATTACTTTAATTAGTACTGATCCATTATTTAACAATAGGACCGACCCAGTTATTATACAGCAGATGCTTCCACATATTTCTTCAACTGGCTGACCAGGGTACTGAGTTTAATAATGTCGACCCGTTTTTATGTGATGTTGCTACCATTTCATTTGGAACCGACCAGCTGGCACTTGAACTTGAGGCTGATCCACATGGCACTTTACTGAAGCAACCGTCCCGTTCGTATTGTCTTATACACACCAACCCATTCTATATTTTTGATGCAGATCCAGTATTCTATTTAATACCGATCCACTATTTTAATGCCATCACGTTGTTCTAACACTCTTTATAATATTGATCCATGCACGTTATGCATTGCTAATTCATGTTATGCTGACATGGCATGATTCTTTAACAACATACTGTGCATCCATTTGAGAGATTAGCAATCTGCTCAACATATTACTAGGTTATGTAATAATCCTACCGATCCAAAGTAGTATACTACATGAAGCCAGTCCACCAGAAATGCATGTCATCTAATCACTGACGTATATGCATAATGTCACGTCCCATGACTCATGTTTGCTTTGCCATATAGCTTTGTATGCATCTTTGATTTATAATGTGATAAGTTTGTATGGAGCTGATGTGCAATGACTAAATTGCACCCCGAATTTGCCATGCATGGGACCTTGTTTTCTCGTAACTAATACTTGGTCCAGTCAGCTAATATGCTTCATGTTTTAATCTACAACGAGCTCTCGTTTTACACAAATGGCGCCGATCCATTCTGAAAATATGAACCGACCAACCCGATACTTCTGCATTGAGAGACCGACCCGGTCCATTGATACTGACCGACCCGGTGTAGTGACTCATCCGGTGCTTTATTACTGACCGATCCGGTTCTTCGATAATGACCGACCCGGTCCGCATTATTGAGGCCAATCCATATTTGCAACCGACCCGGTGTTTTGAACTGTGTTTTAACCGGGTTAACGAGGAGTGGAGGTTGTTTTGGATGAGTAATGGAGGATCGATAGTGATACAACACTAGGTTGGATTTTAGTATCTTATCTCTTGTGTTGGTTTGATCTTTGTCTTGCGGTCATGATAGTACGTGCTTTGTAGACTTCATGAAATTCTCTATGTGCTCTCTGCCTTGATAACCTTTGAGTCTAACTTTTTGATATGTCAAAACATAGCCAAGTCAAAAGACTGCATAACACTTGCCCTTTCCTCCCCTCAAAGTACATCTTGCTTCAAATATGATGTGCTTCCAATGAGATAAGTTGGAACTATTGGAAAGGTTCCACTTAGTGCTTTGAATCGTCATTATCCTTCCATAGGAATACTCTTGTGAAGAGCTATGTCTCTAGCTTGTCATTATGACCCATTGCTAGCATATGGCACTATAAATCAAGAACATGATTCTAAGGTTCTAGTTCGGCTCAGCGATCCTGAACTAGTTCCTACTCCGGACCCTCCAGTTTGAATTTTTTTAGTCAATTTGTGATTAATGCAGAGTTTTTCACATACGCACATACATACATGCACACACTCATGCTATCAGGCTTCCAAGCAAACATACATTCTCAAAGTTTGCTACCAATATCTTTCCAGAAAAACCAGTTAAGATAAAGTACCAATCCCTATGGATCGGTATTGATCCCAAACTTTAACAAAGCGTTATTTTGGCTCATGGAAGGTCATGTTAAAAAACCTCTCATGGGAAGGATAGCTAGTGATCTTCTTGTAAAAATACTAGCTCATGCCGGTTCTGTTTCGATTTATATAATTAGCTTTCTTATTCTTCCTCTTCACTTTGGTACTATTTATTCAAGCTCATAAGCCACCACTAAAATGTCGAGAGCTCCAAAGTTTGTCCTTATTTGCCTCAAATTAGTTCTCCTTGAAGTCATTATACCCCTGTCCTTGGCCACTAACTTGTCGCTTCCTCTTATCTCGACTCGAACCCACTTAACCATCGATTGAAGAAACTAAATTTAGGTTGGAACTTATATAACCCAAACCCTAAATCTCCTCAAATTGTTCGTGCCTTGGCATATATAAGCGGTGATGGATTCAAATGTTAGCATGGTTGGAGTTGAACACGACCTTGGGAGCGTTGATGGATGATTCGTCCTTGGGGATGAAGATTGGTGAATGTAAAATGGATATAAATCCATTATATCTTAGGCCGGTACTAATCCAAGGCCTTATGGATCTGTTGGACATGGACTTGACTTATACATCTCTATTCACTGGTTGACATCTTATGAGCTTTGGTATATTTTAAAAGCATAACAATGACGTGTAAGCCAGATGGTATCGTTAGTGATGATGTTCACTTTGAATAATATCATGAATTTTATTGCAAACTGATGCATGATATATGCATTGCACAACACCGCACTGGATTCACTTTAGCAGCGAGAATACGTTAGTCGGCCTTACTATGATTATATGTTGAGTTTAATAGCTGTGGGTACGAGATGCATGGAAGTTTGTTCCATGATAACTAAAAGTTAGCTATCAAAATACATCAAACCAAATGGCTGGTATAGCTCAGTTGCGACTCCTTTTGCTCAACACACTTTTAATAGCATATTAAACAAACCGGAAATGCCCAAGTTTAGTAGCCTATGTCCTAAATTCCTCAAGCTCCTAAAGTAAATATGAAACACCCCACACCCTTTACTGTTCCCAAAAGTAGGGTCCCGCTAGGAAATGTGAAGCGTGATAGGTATAAAGAAACATATCACATAGGCTAAGATTCAAAAGACATAAAATAAAAACAACAGAAGAATTTATTTTAAAACAAGATGTCACACTTTATATAAATACAAAACATGTCTTTTATAATCTCATCTTAAATCAGAGTATATGAATAAAGTTCCCTCTCAAGCAGAAAATCAGATCAATAACAAATAAACTATCGTAAGAGAAATTAGATAGATTAAAAATAAAGAACTTGATATCTTGGACATTAATCCTTCCCAAGCTGTTAGAACCATTCATCCTCTGCCCCGTGAGCCTATTCGGGGAACGAAACAGGGTAGAAAGAAGAGTAGCCAAACATAAGTATAGTGAGCTGTATAATTACTAACATGATTGATAAATAAAGGAAATGAACAAGATAATAGTTCTAGTGCCAGATAGGATAAGCATCTGTGCACAACTAATAGGTGAACATATAGGAACGATGTACAAAGGTTAAAGGTTTGGTCGATTGCTATTTCATTTGATTACTCATATTATTGCACTAGTCATTTGATTACCCATATTATTGCACTAGTCATTTGATTATTGCACTTTTACAATTACAAAGCATGAAAAATATAATTAGGATAATTTTCCTAATACCACCCATATATAGATCGGCTGCTAATTAACCATTAATAGATTACCTATGCCTACTATAGATCTCGAGCTTATCAGGTCTGACCCATCATCAAAGGATATAGCATTACCAAAGGCGTTGTTGTGTCTTATCTTCCTTAATCAGTTCAATGCAAGTACATTGTACCATTGGAATGTACCCACACCTACCTTCATTTGGACCATCTTACTACCTTGCTCAACATAAGCATTCCCTAGCCTCCTCCCATGTGTGAGACCGTCTGTGATAAAGGGGATGTTGACTGGCATAGATCCCCAACAAATAAAAGTTATTTGGCTCAAATCCCCTATGATTGGGATCCCCATGGATTTACCATAGGACTATAGACATAGAATGCCTATTTACGAGGCCACCATAGGATAATCATGTAATGCCTATTTGCAAGGCCACCTTACAACAATAGAATAACCATAGAATGTCTATTTACAAGGCCACCATAGAATTAGATTTATAAACTTAAATTCATTTTAAGTTCACTTTTATATTAAGCCTATTTGTTTGTTTATAACCTCATGTTATAATTATATCTGCATCTAAACCATATTTGCTTATTATGGTTCTTTGTGTCTATATAATCTATCATTGTTTATGGAAAAATATTTCAGTCACTTTTTCTGTCATAACTTATGTCATAATTTTTTGGTAAATCTTATCAATTTTCCCATTTTTCAGTCCAAATTCCCATTTGTTACACTTTTAGTATTACATGTAAATTTAGCCCTATATGCATAGATCCTCTTTTTTATAATTCCAATTGAATCATATTTTCCAACGCCGCAAAATAAAAAGAATCATAATCAATAGCATAAAATTAGGTGCATAAATCAGTCGTCTAAATTAGTCATATAAGTATGCCAATATTACAGATCTAGGCAAGTTTTGGGCATAACAAAAAATTAACATAAAACGGTAAAATTAGACATAGAAAGGAGGAAAGAAGACTGAGAAGATATCTTACAGTATTTTAAATATTAACTAAATAAAAATTGTAAAAAAGATAGAAAAACTGTAAAAGTAACTTATATAAAGAGATTTAATGAAAAACTATAAATTTACAGGAAAGGAACAAAAACTATAAGGAACCGTAAATAAAAACTACAACTATTATAATACTTACTTACCTAAACATATTAAAAACCTAAATTATTACAAAAACTCATCATGGTCGCAGCTTTCCTCCGTGGACTTTGTAGATCCCATCTCCAAAAATCACGCATATATATATATATATATATATACACATATATATCCCTTAAAATTTAAATTTAGGTTAGGCCTATCCTTAAAATAAAAGACTAGCCTTGGCGGAGATGAGATTGTGTTATGAAGAATGAGGGTGGTATGGAGGTCTATTTATAGGTTAGGCTAAGGATCTTAGACTGTTGGATTTATCAGATTTCGACCACTAGGAAAAGGCCACATCAGTCCCTATTGGTAAAATACTAATTCAGCAACTTTCTGGGTCGTTTCCCATCAAAAGTTGCACCTGACTCTGGGTAGGGTTGACCCGAAATATTTATGTGTGTGTATATGTAAATATATATATATATATATATGTGTGTGTGTGTGTATGTGTCATTTTCAATATATATATATATATATATATATATATGTGTGTGTGTGTGTGTGTGTGTGTGATGTGTGCGTGTTGTGTGTGTGTATGCATGTGGTGTGTATCCTGATTTTGATATTGCGATATTTCTCTTATACGGACTCAGATTTTGGCAAGTTATACATGAAAATGATCCAAAAATTGTAACTGATGCGATGGACATTTGCGAAAATTTTCTTTTTAGCTTCTTTCTTTATTAATTTCCAAATTAATTTATCTCTTTTATATATTTTTCACGTTAGCTCTGATTTTTACAAACTTTATATGTAAATTGATCAGAAAATTTCCACGGACATAACATTACAACAAAATGACCCTATTACAATGGTGGAAAACAGTTGTAAAAGACTTTTTACAACGGTGGAGCCACCGTCATCTATTAAGAAGTTGTAATAGACTAAAATCTTTTACAACTTTTTTACACTGTTGCGACACTGTTGTGAAATGTATATTTTACAACTTTTTTCCACCGTTGTAATAAACTTTATTACAACTGTTTATAACTGTTGTAATATATTTTTATTAAATGTATTATTTACAATTGTAATATATTTGTAAATTATATACTTATTACTAATAAAAAATTCATTCCAGAAAAAATTATCTACAAAACTGAAATATCAAACAAACTTAAAACATGAACCAAAATAATATATTAATTTTTTTCAAACTCTCATCATTTTTTTACATAATACATTGAATTTATAAATCATACAGATGACACGAACACTACAGCATACGGATGACATGAACACTACAACATACCGATGACACGAACACTACAACGCAATAATGCAGCATGCAAGTCCATAATATCCATCTCATGTAAAATGAGAAGGTACGCGTACCGATGACACGAAATAACAGCCGGAAGCACATTCGATTGATTTGATATTAGATCCTTGCTTTCCAATTAAGGTGCATTTTTGGGTAGCACCTGCAAGTAGTCTTGTTACTTCTGGAATACCTGTTATAGAGGGAGCAAGAGCTTCTCCAGCTAAGCTATCTATGATGTGGCTATGAACTTCTAGAAGAGCATCAATCGCAGGAGGAATTGGAAGATTGGGTTCACCCTTTGCTAAGACTATTACCTATTTGGTAAAAGCAACGATATATCAGCTATAAGAACTTGCATAGCTAAATTCTGATAATTTCTCCCATTTATTATTTTACTATATAATTTGTTAATTAATTTGTAACAGCCTGTCCGGAATGCGCCTAAATTCCGACCTAGAAAAGGCCTATCGGAACTTAGAATCATTCTAAATGGATCGTTGGTTCCTATAAGGAATAGTAAAAGTAGATACCTTATAGCAATCAAAACAAAATCAAAATCTCACAAAGCGGAAAGGATAAAATATAATATCTGAAAAGTAGATGTACCATAAATAAAACCATAATGTCAAATAAAACAACTCTCAGTAGATAATAGGTACATCAATAATTATCCCAAGTACATAATGATAACAACAACAATAATAGTTCTATTGCCATAAATAACTAAGCCTCCATCGTAGGGATTTACCTCCAAGCAATTACTAATTGTCACTGATTCAAGGTCCTCACCTACTAACCTATTTATGTTAAGAGGAGAGAGGTCAAAACATAAAGTTATGTTGAATGAAAACCATATAAGTTTAAGAATAACTATTTCCTATATTTAGTAGTGTAAATCCTTCATATTATATCTAACCAAACAAACATGCACAAATGAACATACAAGGCAGACATCCTTATAGTCACTTAAGGCCTATACGTAAATGTAAGGGCGGACCTCCTTACAATCACTTAATACACCACAAACAAGTCCAAGGGAGGACATACTTATAATCACTTAACACTCCCATGAGGCGGGCTATACCTTGTAACCTAAGGCCATTTCCTAATTTATTAAGGGTGGACATCCCTACAGTCAATCAATACCCAATGGATGACCCATGGCCACTTAAGACCTTGCCTCTAATATCAACGTCACAAAATATGTACTCTCCTTGCTAGTTGAGAAATAGTAATCACCACTTACCACCAGGTTTAGGTAGGAACATAACTTCATTTAAGACCCTCCTAGAAGACTATCTTGTTGTTATCTAGCTATCCCTAAGGTTGAATTCCTAAATACTTAACATTTCCCTTATACGTTGATTCCTTTATGCCTTTCAAATATATATGCCATCCCTAGGTCAGCCCTCTTTAAGCGTCTAGATAAGAAGTTGGCATTACTTGGTGAACTACCCTACTCATACGATATCGTCTATAAAAACCATTTAATACCTTACTAAGAGAACGGTGGACCCAATAACCACTTAAAACCTCAAAGGGAGGATCCCATGACTTGGGTCCAAAACCAAAGAGTGAACCTTAGGAACGGACCTAGTCCTAACCACTTAACACCCAACAAGAAACAGGTCGGCCTCTTAATACATTTCCCAAGGCAGACCTACTTTACACACAAATATATATATACACACAAACACACAAACACTAGACATCTCACATAAAGCCGACCACTTGTAGATATTGGATTTTCCAGCGGTTCCGGGCGGGCTTCTACTATAAGTTGGGCCTAGCCTTGCATCATAGTGTAATAATTATAATGGCCCATGGCATCTAGAATCCTCACATTAACCAATCTTACTTATAGATGTTGGATATGTCGGTTGGTTCAGGGTAGGCTTCTATTACTTGTAACAATTAACTTCGTGTCTATGTATCGAAAATTATAATTAAAGCCATTAACTTACACACATGCATACAAATTCCCGTAAGGACATTCAAATTTTATTTCCTAATTTAAACATGTTTAATACACACTTAACACGCATTAATATTACGTTTAATATGCTATAAATATATGAATAAATAGGTGTGAACTATGCGAACGAGAATAACAACCTAATTACATTTGAAATGTCAATCCTAACAATCCCAATTATGGTATACAAGGTAATTTCCTTATCAATTAACTTGGTCCAACATGTATATTCACAATTAAGGGTAAAAAGGGAAATAACAACACATATGAATAAAACTTGCAACCTGGGCTTGAATAGTTATTTAAATAATAGAAATATAGAAAAGATGTAACAAATCCAACTACATATGAAAAACATTTTCTTTCGGCGCTGCTTCACTTTTATATTATATAAAAAAACCAAAGATAATACATTGTAAACAATACGTTCAAACCAATCTATTTGAAATAGACATTTAAACCTATTAATTTACAATAAACACATCTCATGTCTTTAGCAAACAAACATATATGTACAGAAAATAAGAATTAAGTGAATCAGAATCAAATTCTAAGAATTTCACCGCATCCTAAACCTGAGTTCCCATTATCCAAACAACACAAACCCAAATACAACACTTTTGATTGACCATTTTAGCGATAAATACGAAAAAGCATACAGCAGCAATAGAATAAGAAGCAAATGGATTTTCTCTAGATCGGGTGATAATACCCCTAATGGGAATGACCCACTTAGCCATGTTGCCTCCTGGATTTCTGTCGTTTCCCGGTTGATGAGACTTGAGGTCAGATTACCTTTCAAAACAACACATTCCATCTTTGGATGCCACATTGTCAGATCCGTCAAATCACTAATTGACGTCCACAAATACACTATGGGTGTTGAGCAAAGAGAATAAGTTTTCCGTCACCAAACTTGGTATATTTGTAAAACTCAACGTACGTGATATTAGGAAATACTCTGTCAGACATCCATCCATACCAACTCGTTCTAGGACTAAACGAACTAAAGATACATCAGAACAAGTGGTTTACTGCCACGAGTTTAATCTCGGAAATTAACCAGAGACATCAATGAGAAAATCTCTCGCTCTGAAGATCATGTCTTCAGTTTATCTTTTAGGATACCTGCATTGTTAGTTCTCGAACGCAAAGTTGGCTCAAAGTGGTTTTGGGTCTAATCCCCATCCCAGTCTCATCGATCTAACATAGACAACGATTCAAAACCATTCATTAAAACCTTTCATCGATTTAAAATCCATTTTATACACTTTACCTAACAAACCTCTTTGTTTTTCGTTACTTTGCAAGCAATACGCATATACTTATCTTTTCTAAAACAAATGTATTCACAAGATCGCCTCTTTATTTCCTTTATCTCGAAATATCGCAATATTTTCACAAAAACCCCTTCGTTTCCTTTACTTTGGAAATATTTTCATAAATTTATTTTTCATTTCCTTTATTTGGAAAATATTGTTATATACTCTCAGACCCCATTTTAGCGTCTTATAATAACTCAACTTGGATTTTATAACAAATTCCATTTACATATTCTAGTCTCTTACCAAATTATTTTACATCGAACCATTCACATCTTCTTTTACATATCTGAAAATCTCTTTTCCATTAAATTAATCTTACTTAATTTCATTATTTAGTAAGCGCTTTTCTAAACGGTTCATACTTGTTTGTGTTCCTTCTATAAACTTTTGTTTACAAAAAATGGAATTTATTATCAAATCCATTCATAAATCCTTTATTTGATTCAATTCCAAACTCGATTAATTCTTAATTGGATTCCAATTAAAAAGGTAATCGCTTTAACTATTATTAATCTAAAATAATAATTAACTTCAATATTATCTCTAGTAGACGTAGTTAACTCCTTGATTAACTAAAATAGAATAGTCAATCGATTTTAAAAGATTATTAAATTAATAATTAACTTCAATAACAATAAACAATTAAATGATTACTTTGAACATAATTAACTAAAAGGTTAATTAACTTTTAAGAACATTTATTAGTTTGAATAACTATCCGTCGAAAACCGTTTTTATTCGATTAATTATAAACAAATTAATCTAATAATCAATTTTAGTTTAAACAGTTGCCTTGGTCAACTGAAAATCATCAGTTAACTTGTTAACTGATTCCAACTAATTTCTTTCCTAGAATTAATAATATAATTAATCCAATAAAATCACTTAATTTTTCCATACGAACAATTATTTCAAATGATTAACTCGTAGGTTAATTTCTAACTTTTGGCTTAAAAAAAACTTATTAAAACACAAGAATTTCCGTAATGATTCATTTTATAATATTTTATAGAACAAATTGAAAATAAAGGTTTGTTTATAAATAAGATTCTTAATTTAAATAACTTATAAAAATATGAGTTAAAATCTAGGTTCAGTTATAAAAATAAATTTTATAACTTCAAACTTTGGCAATTCGCCTAACGAAGATCGACGTCTTTAATAATGGATTTTAGGCCATTTACTGCAAATCCTTTAATCGGTATTGTCTATTGATTCAAACATATCAACCATTGAATCCAAATCGACAACCAATATCCAATTCAACCATTGACATTCAAACAATATTTATTATTACTTGAAATAAACAATTCATATATACACATATATATAAATAGACGAAAACATGTAATGTACAGTTTATTTGAGGAATCCAGTTGGATCCCTCCAAACTATTATTCCCTGCATCACAGCTTATGATATCATTATATAAATTCGTATGAAATAGAAATTCTATTTTAAATCATTAAATATAGACAACGATAAATATCAACCAAACAACAATCAACCAATCAATCAATAAGCCATCTAATTCATCCAATCACACAATTTATATTATCAACTATAAATATGAATTTAATAGATCATAGTATTTCAGAAAGCATGAGAATTAACTCATATTTTGTTTTGATTCGGTGATTCAGGTCGATTTATCCAATTTTAAACAAGCGTTTAAAGTTAGATAAAATTATGAGTAGCTCCAATCCATTCCGAACCAGCTCGACAGTGTAGCCTATGTTGATACAATCCCAATGGGTCATGTTTTACTGAATTCTGTTAACGAATGAATAAGTTATGCTTATTTCAATATGGACTTGAATTGAAAGATTATTAACGACCTTAATTATTATTTGAATTACCTTAATCACCTCTTAAGTTAATTAATCTGCAGTTAATAAACATCCAAACCTGTTACTATTCGTTCCTCGTTCCAGTAACCTGATCCATGGTCATAACCGAATTTCATCCCCTTTAATATTCCTCCTCACTTCATAAAATTCCAACAGACATTTTCATTACACTCCAAACTAAAATCTAATTCACTTCATTACCATTCTACACATCTCGATCTCCTTCTTCTCCTCACATGGATATAACCCGCGTCTTCCAGATGAAACCTCCATGGCCTTCCAACAATACCTATCGACAAAACACAGTTTCATAAAATGTACATACCATCGACTACCCCTTTGCAAACTCCACAAACCATCTCCTTCAATCTCCACTCGCACCACTCCCTACAGTCCCGTCCTTCACCAGCATATGCAAACTATAGGGAAGCAGCGACAGCAACATTCACGAAATCTCCCAAATTTTTCCACGTAGAATCCAATCGAGGCTATAAACCCAAAAACCATACTCGTTTCTCACATTGAAACTCTAAACTCCAAAAAATATGAACCCTAGATCGAACTATATAATATTTCCAGCGAACTAAATTGCCATTGTAGCTCAAAATATGCTCGAAAACAAGAAGCTCTTAAGCTAAGATGATCAGCGAATCTTGAAATAAATGATTTCACTAAGAGATTGATTTTAGAGAAATTTTCGAAGTCACGGGTTTTCATTTGTTATAGTCGAGGAATGGGAGGCTCGATTTCATTTGACTACAGAAGTAAATTGAATGTGGAATTACGGTGTATAGGATAATATGTAATAAGGTTAAGAATATGCCTAGCATATTCTAACGCTATTAACCGTTTGACATTTTCTATTCGTTTGAGCACAAACAAACTCCGTTCGTGATGAAAATGGACACCCTGCTATAGTTTGATATTAGGACCAATGAAACTTGTTTCATCGAAATCCGAATCCTTTTGGAAAACATCATATTTTTAAATATTAAAATCATTAATTGATTGACGTTTATTTTTCGAATGCTCACAAAATAACTCCGATTGAATTGAAACTTGAAATCTTACAATAAATAAATTTTCGAGACACGATGGAACTAGTTTCGTCGAATTTCGAGATCGTTTGGTGAAATTCTCTTTTTAATTCACAACGTAAATCAATATGTGTTTAAATATCGCGTTATGATCAAAATAGCTCCAATTGATCCCAAACTGTAAATCTTACAATAATTAGCTATTACGAATTTAATAAAATTGGTTTCGTTGAGATTGGAGGTCATTTGAAAATTTACTATCCTTAAGTTCCATATTAAATTGAATAACGATTAAATAAAAATCTCGACGTTTACTATTCTCATGATCAAGTGGTAAGTCCAATCAATCATGAATAACGAAATCCTATAATAACTTACTAATATGAATCTAATGGCACCAGTTTCTTCGCAATTCGAGACTGTTCTTCTAGATGATATTTTATACTCAAAACGACGCTGTTTTGGAAATATCTAATCTAAAAAAATAACAAATTATACGTATCCTGACTCTAAACGTCAATACGAATCCAACAGAATTGGTTTCGTGTCCCAATTCGATTGTTATCCCGAGTCACATGCAAAAACCCACCTATTTAAATTAGATTCATTTAATTATATGCTATACAAAAAGACAGGGGGTTTTTGGCTACCGTTGTCACATACGACATTGGATTGCCACGAAGTTTATTTTCATATAATAATTTAACACTACGGATCTAATGAAACCGATTTCGTCGAAAACGGAGGTCGTTTGCAAAAAGGCTATTTTTAAGGCTTAAATAAATTGATAACATGTAAATAAATTCAAAACAATTCAATATAATAACAATAAATTATTATTATCGTGTGTGTGTATATATATATATATCCAAATAGAACATCATATAACTCCAAAATAAACATATTTGGATTTAAAACTCGATATTTCAAATTAAAACGACGTCCGGACTATTAAAAAATGATTTGTTTAGATAATAAATCATTATAATTTATAAACGATTTCGTAGCAACTATTTGAAAATTTGATTTGGACATAGCTCACAATCTACAAGGCGAAATCTCGATTTTTCTCTTTTATTAGAAAAATATAGTCAAATAGATCTGAATGTTTCTTGTTTCAAAGAAATATGACTTATATTGGATCATGTATATTCAATTGAAGTTCAAACTATAATGTTATGAACTACAGTGATGTTACGAGTTCGTTTTTAATTAAATTATAAATCATACGTTCGAACGTCGTTTAATTAATAAATTCCTTATAAAATCCTTTTATATTTCCAATACAACATTTAAAATAAATTTAAATGGTAAAAATTAACGGCTAAAAATTCGGGTCGCTACCTAACTCATCTCATTTCCTCTATAAATAGAGGTGTACAAATGACATTTTAAGTAATGGGAAAGTTTATCTTCTCTTCCATTTTATTTCTTCTTAGTTTATAACATGGTATAAGAGCAATGCTCCTTGAATTAATTTCAAGATCTCAATTCTATTTCTCAATATAATTCGTGAATCATGGGAGAGACCAAATCCGTGATGGAGGTCACGCCGATGATTTCTAAGATAATCAAGCACAAGTTGAATGAATCAAATTGCTTCGATTGGAGTAAAACAATTCGATTGTGTTTATGGAGTATTGATCAAGATAATCATCTAGTGAAAGATCCACCTAAAGCGGATCAATCTGACAAGGACGCGGTGATGTGGCTTCAGGATGATGCTCATTTGTTTCTTTAAATCCAAACTACAATTGAGAGTGATATCATCATCATGGTGTATCATTGTGAGTTCGTGAAAGAACTAATGGATTATCTAGAGTTTTTATTTTCTAGAAAAGGAAATATAAACCGGATGTATGAGATTTACAAGTCATTTTATCAAGTGGAGAAACAAGATCAGTCACTGATGAATTATTTTATGACACTGAAGAAGATTTATGAAGAGTTCAATTTGCTACTTCCTATCGGTGTTGATGCTAAAGTATAGCAGAAGCGGAGGGAACAAATGGCTATTATGAATTTTTTGGAAGGTCTCCCATCTGAGTATGAATCTGCTATATCTTAAGTTTTATCGGGATCAGATGTGACATCATTACATGATGTATTTAGGAGGATTCTCAGAACTGAAGTCTCAAGTTCATATTCAAGTCCATCAGTTCTACACAACAGTGCTTTGATTGGTACAACTAATAAACATCAACCATTGAAAACTAATCTAAACTCGTATAAAAGGGAGTTTAGTATGCCTGGATATGAGAATCAAATAGTGAAGTCATGTGCATATTGCAAGAATAAGGGCACACTAAATTTGAATGTTGGAAGCTACAAAATAAGCAAAAACTGGCTGGAAATCAACAAGCAACTAATGTTGTAAAGACTCAAGATCAAGTTAGCCAGAATGTTATGATTTTAGCTGAAGAATTTGCTAAATTTACTGAATATCAGAATGGTCTCAACAAGTCAGTTCAACCCATTTCAGCTATTGCAGATAATAGTAGTTTTGCCAATCCTAGGAGAAATCCATGGGTCATTGATTCTGGTGCAATAGATAATATGAAAGGTAATCGTACTTTTTTCTCGAGTTTTCAATCACAAACTCCTAAGCATAATATTACTTTAGCCAATGGTTCCTCTTCAAACGTTCGAGGATTTGGAGCAATAAGTTCAACCTATTCACCTTCTCTATCAGCATTTGCCTTATATATACATAAAATTGTGTTCAATCTACTCTATGTCAGACAAATAACACAACAATTGAATTGCTCTATATCATTCTTTCCATCTTATTGTACATTTTTGGTTCATGTGACTCAGGAAATCATTGGTAGAGGGTGTAAGTCAAAAGGGTTGTATGTACTCGATGTTCCTCCATAAATCAACGATCATTTGTTTGTTCAAGTATTTCTCAAGCCGTAAAGACACACTATCAATTAAGGCATCCATCTTTACCCTTTTTAAAGAAATTGTGTCCACAATTTAAATCATTTCAGTATTTGAACTATGAATCTTGTCGGTATGGTAAACATCGTCGTGTAAGTTTGAGTCCTAGAATGAATAAAAGACCTATTTTTCCTTTTGAACTTGTTCATTCTTATATTTAGCGTCCATTATATGTGATTTCTAAACAGGGTTTAGATACTTTGTTTACCTTTGTAGATGATTATTCACGTATGACTTGGTTGTTTCTTATGAAAAATCGATCTGAGTTGTATTCAATATTTTGTTCATTCTGTGTTGAAATCAAAATTCAATTTAATACTTTTGTTAAAACTTTATGGAGTGATAATGTGAAGGAGTATACTTCGAGTTTATTTCAAACTTACATGAGTCAAAATGGAATGCTACATGAAACATCTTGTGTTGATACAGGACCTCAAAATGGAGTTGCTGAAAGAAAGAACAGACATTTGCTTGAAACATCATGAAAACTATTATTTCATATGAATGTGCCTAAAAGTTTCTGGCCTGATGTTGTTTCCATAGTATGTTTTTTAATAAATCGTATGCCTTCAATTGTCCATAATGGTGATATACCATACTCAATTCTCTTTCCAGACAAGTCATTATATCCTCTTAAGCCAAAAATATTTGAATGTACGTGTTTTGTTCAAGATGTCAGAACTTAAATATCTAAACTTGATCCAAAATCTGTTAAGTGTATATTCCTTAGTTATTCTCGTTTGCAAAAAGGATATATGTGCTTTTGTCCTTCTTTAAATATCTTCTATCTATCGATGTCACTTTCATTGAAGAAACATCATTCTTTCAGTCATCATCAAGCTTACTGTAACAAAGTCAGGAGAGTCAAAAGGAGAATAATGGTTTTCTTGTGTCTGAAATATCGCGTTCTATACAAGAAGGGAACAATACTAATGGTTCTATTTAAACGATTGTATCACCTTCTTGTGATACACTTCCATCTACATCTGATGCAATTCCTCCACTTGAACATGAACCTGTTTCTACATTTAATCCTAAAACTGATCTTCCTATTGCTCTACGAAAGGGAAAACATCAGTGCACATATCCTATCTCTTCATTTGACTCATATAAACATTTATCATCATCAACACATTCACTTATAACTTATCTTGAATCTGTTTCTATACCTAAAACTGTTGGGGAAGCATTATCAAATCCTGGATGGTAGGATGTTAAGGTTGAAGAAATGAATGCTTTTGAAGATAATGAAACATGGAGTTTAGTTCGGTTACCTGAGAATAAGAGACATATTGGATGAAAGTGGGTATTCACTGTAAAAGTAAACTCTAATGGTTCAATTGCTAGATTGAAGCCACATTTTGCTGCAAAAGGATATGCACAAACTTATGGAGTGGATTATTCTGAAACTTTTTCCCCGGTAGCAAAGTTAACTTCTATTCGGATGTTTCTTTCATTAGCAGCAACGTATAACTAGAAATTACATTAGTTGGATACAAAGAATACATTTCTTCACGGTGACTAGAAGAAGAAGTTTACATGGTTCAACCCCCTGGTTTCATTGCACCAGAAAAGAGTAGTCTAGTGTGACAGTTGAAGAAGACACTATGTGGATTAAAACAGAGTCCTAGAGCTTAGTTTGGAAAGTTCAATAATACAATGAAAACCTTTGGAACGGTGAAGAATAGATGTGATCATTCAATGTTCCATAAGAATACTAAATCCGACATAATTTTACTTGTGGTTTATATTGATGATATTGTGATAAATGGAAGTGTTAAACAAGGTATTTCATGTATTAAAACCTTTATTCACAACCAGTTTCACACTAAAGATCTAGGAGACTTGAAATATTTCCTAGGTGTGGAAACTACAAGAGATAATGGTATTATTGTTATGTCTCAACGAAAGTATGTTCTTGATTTGATGGAAGAGGCTGCAAATCCATGTGTTAAGCATAGCACTATTCCTATTCCATTGAACTGTAACATTGTAGAAAATGGTAAATTGTTCAAAGATTCAGAGAAGTTTAGGAGGTTGGTAGGGAAATTAAACTATCTAACTGTTACACGACTTGACATTGCTTTCGTTGTCAGTGTTGTAAGCCATTTTATGGCATCTCGTACTGTGTATGATCGGAGCATACTGAAACATATTTTGAGTTATCTTAAGGGAACTTTTCGGTATGGAATTGAGTACAAGAATCATAGACATGCAAGAGTTGAATGCTTCTGTGATGTTGATTGGGATGGAACAAAGCTGCAAAGTATGTCTAGGTTTTGTGTATTTTTAGGAGGAAATTTGTTTTCATGGAAAAGCAAGAAACAAAATGTCATTTCTAGATCGAGTGTTGAATCTGAATATAGAGCTATGGCTAAGGCAATTTGTGAACGAATATGGGTGGATCATCTTATGTGTGAAGTCGAGATAAATATTGTTAAACCAATAACTCTATATTGTGAAAATAAGGTTACAATGTGTATTTCATCCAATCCAGTGTTTCAAGAGAGAACGAAGCATATTGAAGTGGATTGTCACTTCATTAGAGAGAAGGTTCAACACAGTCTGATTCCGACAAAGTGTGTCAAGACTGAGGAGCGGGTAGCTGGTACATTTATAAAAGCACTTAGAGGTGTTAAAATCAAATATTTGTGTATTAAGTTAGGCATATGACTATCTACGCACCAACTTGAGGGGGAGTGTTGTCAGTAGAGGTTGTATATATGTAAATATGTATATAGTGTGATGGTTGATGTAAATATGCTATTGGTATTAAGCTATTGCAACAAAAAACATGGTGTCGACATCGAAGCCAAGAGGGCAACACCGAAGACGATGCCAATGCCAAGAAGGCAACACGAAAACCAAGAAGGCAACACCCAAGCCAAAGACAATACCAAAGCCAATGCCAAGAAGGTGGTACTAAAGCCGAAGCCAAAGTCGAAACTGAAACCAGTGCTAGAAAGACAATACAAAGAGACGATATTGAAGCCAATATCGAAGGCAATACATGAATTAATGAAGGTGATACCAAGAGGCAGTACCAGAAGGCGATACCAAATAAAATTGTAAATGGCATAGTTGTAATATTGTTACCCATTTCATTTTCTCTATAAATAGGGGTGTGCAGCTGACATTTTAAGTAAGAAGAAAGATTATCTTCTCTTCCATTTTATTTCTTCTTGGTTTATAACAGTAATACTGCATTTATCACACACACTAGATGAAATACCAATGAGAAAGTTTATCTTCTCTTCCATTTTATTTTTCTTAGTATATAACAGTAATACTGCAGTTATCACCCACACTAGACACACTAGGATTAAGGGTACATAACAATTATTTTTGAATAATCTTCTAAGAGTACCAAACGTTAGAAAAAACCATATAAGTGTGTCATAATGTGCAAGAGACAACAATGTACCAATTGAATTTTACCCAAAACACTACCTAGCTAGAGACATCCTAACTAAGGGAATTTTTTTTTAGGGTAATGAACATAATAGGTTGTACAAATTTGATGTTGGAAACTCATGAAAAACTGCTGAGTTAAAAAAGGAATTTGGTTGTAGCCGTCTGAATTGAAAATGGATGAAATATGTAAGATGTTTCACATGTGGCACTATAAACTTGGTCATCCAAGTATGAAAATTGTAAGATAAGTGTTACATAATAGTAATATTGTGATCAGTATTCCTAAAAATTATTTATGTTCATATTGTCAACTAGGAAAGAGTCATAAACTCATGTTCCATAATTCAAAAAAAATATCAAACCACTTGAATTGGTTGTGGTTGATCTATGGGGACTATCTCCAGTAAATACTGATTGCAACTATAACTATTTTTTTATTAATGTCTACTCTAGGCATGTGTGGATTTACTTTCTGAAATAAAAATCAAAGACTTATAGTGTTGTAATGAAGTTCATAACAAATGCCCAAAAACAATTGAATAGTCAAGTAAAGGCGCTTCAATCTGATAGAGGTAAGGAATTTTTACCTATAAAGTATTATTTCTATAAAAGAGTATCACACATAGATCAATGTGCACACACACTTCTGAACAGAATGGACTTATAGAAAGAAAGCACAAACATATTGTTGAAACTGGACTAACACTGCTTGCACAATTATCTTTACCACTAAAATTTTAGCTAGATGCTTTTGCCACAATAGTGCATTTTATCAATAGACTTCCTACAAAAGTTCTGAAAACTGAGTGTCCAGTTAAGGTGTTAACCAACAACAACCAAAATACAATGAATTAAAAGTCTTTGGATGTCTATGCTTTCCCTATCTAAGGCCATATAACACACAAAAACATGACTATAGATCTACACCATGCACATTCTTAGGCAATGCCACTAACCACAAAGGCTATAAATGTTTAGACAACAATGGAAGAATTTACTTGTCTAGACGTGTTATTTTTAATGAGAGAGTGTTCCCTTTTAGCAAAGAGGAATTCAAAACAACAAGGAAAATTTATAATCCAAAAGTATCTATTCTTCCCATACCTAACTTGGATGATGAAGTCATTCTTACCAAGAGGCAGTATAGTGATCAACCGAGCCAACCATCATTAGATGATCCAGGCGCTCAACACATAGTGACCCAGTAATGATCCAGGTCAACAGTAAACTGAATCACCTTTAACTGCTAACAGGAACTTACAACAACATGTCCGTAATAGTAGTGAAGAAAACACCATCTACAATAAATAGGAGAACATCAGAGAGGGCGATGCTACCCCAGTTGTAAACAGACATCATATGACTACCAAGGGTAAAAGTGGCATATTCAAGCCAAAAATATTCCATAGGGCGAAGACTCCTGAGGAACCCACCACTTTCAGGTTGTACTGAATGATAAATGGAGGGATGCTTTGCAGGAAGAATTCAATGCTCTAGTAAAAATAATACATGGTCCCTTGTGTTACTTCCTAAAGATAGAAATATCACATGATGCAAACGGACCTTTAGAATTAAGAAAAATTCTGATGGTACAACATCAAAGTACAAGGAAAGATTAGTAGCTAAGGGGTATTCACAACAGTATGAGATTGGTTTCAAAGGGACATTCTCACCTGTTGTAAGACACATCTATAAGAATTATACAAACCATTGCCTTGTTATAAGAATTAGATGTTAATAATGCTTTTTTAAATGGTGAATTGTAGGAAGAAGTGTATATGGAAAAACCTAAGGGTTTTAAACAATAAGGAAAAGAAAACTTGGTGTGCAAGTTCAGCAAGGCTATATATAGGCTCAAACAAGCACCTAGAGTTTGGTTTGACAAACTAAAAGTAACTCTGTCCAAACTGGGATGCAGCCCAATAAAATCTGACAACACTCTATTTACTAAATTTTCTAACAACACTATTTACCTATATATTAATATATGTTGATGACTTTTTAATTACAGGCAATATTGCTAAAGAAATTAAGAGCATCACTGAGCATCTAAACAAAGATTTTTCCATAAAAGATCTGGGTAACTTATGATACTTCCTTGGAATAGAGATCAACAAAGTTTCAAATGATGAACTACATCTAAACCAAAGAAAATATATCTTTGAAATTCTAACAAAATCAAAAATGGACAAAGCCAATGCCTTGCCAACCCCCGTGGTAAGCAGCTTACGTCTTAGCGAGGAAAAATGTGAAGCTTACAACACCCCACTTCCCCTAATGTCACTCATATGAGGATGCATTAAGTTTTGTGAAGCGCAATAGGTATAAAGTAACCATACAGAGACTATATTTTACAAGACAGAATGTAAACATAGCAGATATTTTTCAAAACATTTATTATTATTGAATCAGTCACAGCCTTACAATTTGAAATACCATAGAACCACTATTACAAATAAACTGTCTCATGGAATAAAAACATCGAGTACAAATACAAAGCCAAAAAATCATATCCCCTATGAGTCATAACGATAATCATAGAACATGTATGAAAGCAATACATGAAGTAAAGAATGATCCAAGTCCAAGATGAAACAAAAGGTCACGGTCACCACTGCGATCCTCCACTAGGAAAACCTTGGGGGAAAGAAAGAGTGAGAAGGGAAAACAAAATAGGTCATACATAAAGCCTGGCTAGTTCCGGTGATTTTTAGCATAAGCATGAGATAAAGAAGTTTAAGACAGATAAATAATACTGTACATGAACATACGGTAATAGTATAAAAGTATGAGTAAATCAGGATCAAGTAAGATAAGCCTCTCATTCATATCCCCAGAATTTCTGCACCTACTATCAAAATACCAAGGTTAGGTTTTACCTAATTTTTACCCAGTGATCGACTCCCTAAATATACACGAATAACCTTTGTCAGCTATGTCAATCGGAGATAACATTCCCGAAACCATCAACTAAAAAGACACAGCCCTATCCGCCAGTGTTACAGCGTCTTATCATCCCTAATAGGAACAATGCACGCTCATCGTTCCATCGGAACACGCCCGTACCCACCTCCGGAATTTGAACCTCTTACAATCAAGCATTAGTAAAACGTGCCCTAGTTTCTACCTAGTGCGAGACTCGTGTGATAATAGGAGGGTACTGATTGATATGGGTTTCAGACAGATAAACAAACATCAGATTGACACAAGCCACCCTTAGGTTTGACCCTTGGGTTAACTAGGATTTTAATAGTCCCCACAAATTTTACCAAAATGTACGTCTTACTTATTAATTAGACAGGTCAAAACTTAGCAGATTAAGTTCATTAATAAGCATAATATAACCCAATGTTATATCTCTAGGTTGTAGATATCATTTCATGTTAAATGTAATTCTTTACACAACCCTTCCCCAAATCAGACAGATCCCTGCTCAGATGTTTACTGATACAGATTACAAGTTGCAAGTTATGTTTTACTTAATGTATAATTATGTATATATCATCCCAACCCACATGTTTTCTATTAACATGTTACTTAATATATAATTAAGTACAACCTATTCCATTTCACATATTCACATATTCTTCCTTTGGAATTTACCCCAAATTTACAGTCCATGATTCCAATTCATAATATGCCCAATTTCTCCTTATTATATTTTTTAGTTTATTCCAATTTATGCAACTCAAATGGTAAATGCCTAGGCTCTCGTTGGCTTAGGCTCAGTGCAAAACAAAGGAAAATAAGAAGACATAAATCTAGGCCCCAAAATGAACAAAATCAATAAATAGGCATAATAAGATTGTAAATAAAATAATGAAAGAAAGGGGATAAGGAAGAAGATTGTACATATAAACAAATAATAACCGAAAAAGGAGCAGGTAATTGACAATAATTAAAATAAATTAGAACATGTAAAAGATGAACTTATAAACACTATAACTTTCAGATCAAATATATTTTACAGTCAAAATCCTTTTTAAATTGCTAATCTAAAAATAACGTAGAACTCACATAGATTTGTAAAAAATCCAAAAAAAAGCCTTTCAAACTGAAGTAGAAGAAGAATTATCCTTTCAAACCTATATTTTGACAACACCCTAACCTTTTCCTTATTTTGTTTCAGACATAATAGGGTGGAGGAAGAAGATGAAGAAATTTTTGGTGTAGGAGAAGAGTAAGGTTTGCTAGTCTATTTATAGGTGTGCTAGGATAGTTTAAGCCATACGATCTTAAGGTTTCAATCAAAACCATAGAAAACACCTCATGCTGAGTTAGCAAAAGAATTCTCTAGAAACAAGCTAATCAGACCAGGCACAGACTCATGCCTAGCTTCGGGTGGGTCGACCCACCTCCTATGTGGGTCGACAAAGGGATCAACACAGGGGTCGACCCATGTAGGGTCTTGGAGCCCAATGACCGTTGCATTTTTCTAAGTTTAATAATTAAATTGTTTAATTTAAATTCAAACTTCGATTGATCATATCTTGTTCATACTTAGTCCGATTTACGCAAACCGAATATCTATCTAAATCAGAATTTCATAACGAACGCAACGGTAATGTCCATTTTATCGAGTTCTAAACATTTTATTATTTAATATTCGTTTTACTAATCTTTTCCATATAATAATTGTTTATTAAAATTCTGAGGTGTTAAATTATCCCCTCCTTAAAGGATTTCGTCCCCGAAATATCCCAGGCTAGAAGAATGTTATTAATGTTGTCAACCAATACCTACACCCATCTACTCATCCATCAACCACCAGCATACATTTTCCTTAAAATTTCTAATGTTTGTATGAACATATGCAAAATTGTTGTGTATATGTCCCTAAACTAATGTGGGAATCAGGTAATATACTCATTTAGTTGACCTCCTTAATGCAATTATGTTTATGTCATGTAACCAATATGTATGCGAAAGAGTCCTAATGATACATAAATATTCTATATGTGTGCATTCACCAAAATGCAACATCCAAGTGATGATTCAACCATTTTCATTCGTATTTAAAGTAAATTAAAATGCACACACATCCATATGCAATATGTAAGTGCTCTAGTTAAGTCGATCCCTAATCTAGTACATATTGTGTATATATGCATCCACTAGCAAACACTTGCATCAACTTGCAACCATCAAGCATAACATGTCTCAAACACATGTTTTTTCTTTCATCCATCGGCTTCTACTTAAGAATCGAGATGCAAACGATAGGAAAAAAAGATTCAGACTCATTTTTTTAAAAGGAATTAATAACGTACTCTAAAAAAGAAATGGAAAAGAAACGTGAACCTTGTCTTCGGTTTCCTAAGTCGCGTCATCATGATCTTCTCCCCATTGTACCTTAACTAGCTCGATTTCCTTGTTTCATAGCTTCTTAACTTCCAATCCAAGTATTCGGGTAGGAACTTTTCTGACTGATGCCTCCTTCTCTATCTCTATATCCTCAAGGGTACTTGGCTCTACTACCTCTGCGGAATCATGTAGACACTTCCTCAAATGTGAGACAAGGAACACATCGTGAACTCCCGCCAGTCTCTCTAGTTGTCTAACTTTGTAGGCCATCTGACTTATCCTTTCCACTATGGGGAATGACCCTACAAACATTGGCGCCAACTTCCGTACTGAGCCAAAACGAACAGTGTTCCTCAAAGGTGACACCTTGATAAAGACTATATCTCCTACCTAGAACTCTAAGTCAGTTCTCCTTCGATCGGCATATGACTTCTGCATGTCATGGGTTGCTTTCATTCGTCTCTCAATCAAGTCTATCTTCTCTGAAGTTTCCTAACCATCTCAGGCACAAGTAGATGTCTGTCCGTAGACTCCCACCAACATGTAAGTGATCTACTGGGTTGTCCACAAAGTGCCTCGAAGGGCGCCATACCAATACTTGTCTGATAACTATTATTGTAGGAAAACTCTACTAATGGGAGATGCTCCTCCCAAGTCCCTCCGAAGTCTAAGATACACAAACTCAATAAATCCTCGAGAAACCTATTGACCCTCTCTGTTTGTCCATCCGTCTGAGGGTGATAAGCAGTGCTAAGTCATAACTGTGTCCCCAGTGCCTCCTGCAAGCTCCTCCAAAACTCACTCGTAAAGGTGGGTTCACGATCACTAAAAGTACTGAAGGGTACCACATGAATTCTGACGATCTCTCTAAGATATACCGATGCTAACCAAGTCAGTGTCCTCTTGCTCTTGACTAGGATAAAGTGAGAGACCATAGTCAATCTGTCAACTACAACCTAAATACTGGTATATTCCTTCCTCGATCTACGCAAACCATCAATAAAATCCATAGAGATGTTCACCCACTTCCACTGTGGTATGTCTAGAGGTTGAATCAATCCACCAGGTTTCCACTGTTCAGCCTTCACTTGTTGGCAAGTCAAACATCGGGCTACAAACTCTGACATGCCCTTCATTCCAGTCCAATAGAAAACCCTCTTCATATCCCTGTATATCTTGTCACCGCCCGGATGGATAGTCATCCAAGAGTAGTGAGCCTCTTCCAGAACCGATCTCAACAAATCATCAACTTTAGGAACACACAGACTTCCATCTCGACGTAGCCACCCTTTCTCATGCACAGAATACATAGCAAGGTGGCCAAAAGTATCTCCTCTACTAAGTCGATCTATGAGCCCTACTAACTGCTGATCCCAACGCTAAGTGGATCCAATGCGCTCCAAAAGAGTAGGTTGCACCTCTAATAATGCCAATAATTTGAGTGCAAAATCCGTAGATGGTCTAAAATCAAATCACGAGATAAACTCCAAGCTCTGCCACTCTATGAATAATGGACTCAGGCCATTCCCTGTCTACACAATGTGCTTGCAACCACATTCCCCTTCCCTGGGGTATAAGCTATCTCAAAGTCATAGGACGAAAGGAACTTCATACAATGCTGCTGTCGCAAATTGATATCTTTCTACGAGAACAAGTACTTGAGCGACTTGTGATCTGTGTAAAGCTAGAACCTCTCACCGAGTAAATAGTGCCTCTAAGACTTGAGCGCAAACACTATTGTCGCCAACTCCAAATCATGGGTAAGGTAGTTCCTCTCATGTACCCTCAACTGCCTACTCCTGTAGCAGGCTACCCCACCTTCTTGCATCAACACTACATCCAAACCCGTGCCGCAAGCATCCGTGTAGACTGTAAACATCCTGGTACCATCAAAAAGTGTCAAAAATGGGGCTGACGTAAGAGCCTTCTTTAATCTTGAGAACGCGTCCTCGCAATCTACATCCCATGCAAAAGCCAGATTCTTCTTCGTCGGATGGGTTAGTGGATCTGAGATCCGTGCAAAGTCCTTAATGAACTTTCTATAGTAACCTGCCAATCCTAAGAAACTCCCAACCTCTATTGCATTCTTAGGGGATTTCCAATCTTGAACTGCGACAATCTTAGCGGGGTCCACCACTATTCCATCCTTGGAGACAACATGCCCTAGAAACCTTACTTCCTCCCGCAAGAAATGACACTTAGAAAATTTAGCCTTTAGCTGGTGCGATCTGACAGTGCAGAGAACCTTTCCTAAGTGTATGGCATGCTCTTCCTCATTCCTCGAGAAACCAGAATATCATCCACAAAAACCACTACAAACTTATTCCGGTACTCCCAAAATACCCGACTCATCAAATCCACAAAATACATGGGTGTATTGGTTAGCCCAAAAGATGTAACTGGCCACTTAAAGAATCCATTGGGAGTCCCGAAAGTTGTCTTGTCAAACTATCATCCGCTACCCTAAGCTGATGAAAACCTATGGCTAGATCCAACTATGAGGAAACTGAAGCGCCCACTAATTGGCCAAACAAGTCATTTATCTGTGGGAGTGGGTGCCTATTCTTCTTGGTGAGATTATTCAACTCCTTTATAATCAACAAATAGACGGAGAGAGTTGTCTACCTTGGTAGCAAATAAGACTGGTGCTCCCCACTCAGAAATGCTCCGTCTAATAAATACCTTATCGAATAACTCGCTCACTTGCTTACTGAGCTCCCTCCTCTCTCTAGGAGCCACGTGGCGCATTTGTAAAGCAACTAGCTTTGCATTCCCCACTAAGTATATCCAGAAATCTATCTCTTGCCTGGGAGGTAATCCACTCACCTCATCGAACACGTCCGGAAAATCTCTGACTATGGGTACCAAATTGAGGTCGTCAACAGAAGCATCAAGAGAATCTAGGAAACTGAGAATAACTGACCCCCGTGCGTCACAAGAAATCTCGAGAGTTCCACCGTGGCATGTCAAAAGCCCAACAACTCTCCTATCACAATCGAGAATGGCATCATACATGGCTAGCCAATTCATTCTTAGAATAAGCCCATAACTCATAAACCCAGAGCATATGCATCGCACTCAAACTCAATGCCAAGAACATAAATTCTCAAACCCCTACATATCATAGGTAGCTGAGTCGTACTTCCTATATGGTTTGAGACCACTATAGGATCAGAAACTATACAAGTATCTTGGTGTAGACTATCAACAACGGAATTGGTTATGAAAGAATGGGAAGCACCGAAATCAAACAAAGCCCCAATAGGAGAGTCAAAAAGAGAAATCAAACCTTCTACGGTGACTTTCCTACCTCCGTCCTGGCTACCAGTCTGAGTCGTCTCAAGCGCATGCACTTGTGCTCCGGATGATCCTGCCTTCATCTTATTAGGGCACAGCTTGGTGTAATATCCAACTTGTCCACAATTGAAATAAACATTCTTAGTTTTCCTACAGTCTCTGACAAAGTGTCCCACACTTCCATAACCATGACACCTAACATTTTTCTTGATTTGTGCCTTATCAGGTTTTCCTTCTTTCTTCGTTGCACCCTTCTTAGGCCACCACATTTTCTTTTCAGTTTTGGGCTTAGCCTCTTCGGACTTTTCCTCTTGCTTGACCACTTTCTCATCCTTATGTATCAAGGGCATATTCACTAGTCTCTCTAATGTAACTCCCATAAGTATATGTGACATCGCCAGTCCTTGGAGGGTTTGATTCAGCCCTCTCGCAAATCTCAAAGCCTTCTTGTGAGGAGGGTTAACTAGATCTAAACCACGCCAACTTATTAAAGTTGTTCACATACTCTTTTCTGTCATACTTCCTTGCTTCAGAATTTATCCTTGAACTCATCCCAGGTTGCTATCTACCTTGCCTGGGTTACCTCCTACCAGTACTATGCTTCCTCCTTCAGCTGCCAAGAAGCCAACTGAATCTTCCTCTTGTCGTCTAGCTCCAACAACTCAAATACATCTTCTGTCTACCTAATCCAATTGCGAGCCTCTACGTAACCATCTATTCCATGAAATGGTTTACCGCCCATCGCACAGAAATCCTTACAGAGCTTAGAGAAGGTAATTACCATATTAGGTGGAACTACTGTGGCTGCAGCTGGGGGTGGGACATTTCCTTGCACTTCAGCAGATGTCGTTGCCTCTACTTATCTAAGGAACAATGTCGAAATGGGAATGCCCTCAGGGGATTAGGAGTCGTAAACATGCTGAAAAGAGACGAGACAAAGATTCAAAAAGAGAACGAAGGAATATTGTAATGGACTTGAGGGGACGTATTTTTCAAAAATAAGTTTCACTTGAAAATTCTTTGTTTTGAAAACACTTTTTTGAAAACTTTTTCTATAATCTTGTAACCGTAGGCTCTGATACCAAATGTAACACTCCACATCCCTTAATGTCACTCATATGAGGGTGCATTAAGTTTTGTAAAGCGCAATAGGTATAAAGTAATCATATAGAGACTAAAATTTACAAGATAGAATGTAAACACAGAGGAAAAAATTTCAAAACATTTATTATTATTGAATCACCCACAACCTTAAAATTTGAAATACCAAAAAACCACCATCACAAATAAACCGTCTCGTGGAATAAAAAACATCAGAGTACAAATACAAAGCCACTAAAATCATATCCCTCGTGAGTCATAACAATAACTAAAGAACAGTTATGAAAGCAATACATGAAGTAGAGAATGATCCAAGTCCAAGCTGAAACAAAAGTTCACGGTCACTGCTGCAATCCTTCACTAGAAAAATCTGGGGGAAGGAAGAAAGAGAACGAAAAACAAAATAGGTTAGACATAAAGTCTAGCGAGTTCCAGTGATTTTTAGCATAGTCATGAGATGAAGAAAATTCAGACAGATAAATAATACTGGACATGAACATACAGTAATAGTATAAAAGTACGAGATAAACCAAGATCAAGTAAGATAAGCTTCTCATTCATATCCCCATAATTTATGCACCTACTATCAGAATATCAGGATTAGGTTTTACCTAATTTCTACTCAATAATTGTCTCCCTAAACAGACACAAATAACCTATGCCAGCTATGGCATTCGGGGATATCAGTCCTGAACTCATCAACTAAAAAGACACAGCCCTATCTGTCGGTGTTACGATGTCTTATCTTCCTAATCGGAACAATGCACACTCAATGTTCCGCCGGAACACGCTCGTACCCACCTCTAGAATTTGAACCTCTTACAATCAAGCATCAGTAAAACATGACCTAATTTCTACCTAGTGAGAGACTCACGTGATAATAGGAGGGTACTGATTGATATGGGTTCCAAACTGATAAACAAACAACATATAGACACAAGCCACCCTTACGCTTGGCCCCCAGGTTAACTAGGATTTTAAGAATCCCCATATATTTTACCAGAATGGACATCTTAGCTTATTAATCAGACAAAGTGTAACTTAGCAGGTTAAGTTTATTAATAAGCTTAATATAACCCTATGTTATACCTATAGGTTGTAGATAACATTTCTTATTAAATGTAATTATTTATATAACCCTTTCTCTAATCAGACAGATACAGATTACAAGTTGCAAGTTATGTTTTACTTAATGTATAATTAAGTATATCTCATCTCAATCCACATGTTTTCTATTAACATATTACTTAATATATAATTAAGTACAACCTATACCATTTCACAGATTCACATATTCTTTCTTTGGAATTTACCCCAAATTTACAATCCATCATTCCAATTCATAATATGCCCAATTTCTCCTTATTATATTATTTCAAATTATTCTAATTTACGCAACTCATACTGTAAGGACCTAGGCTCTTATTGGCCTAGGCTTAGCTCAAAACAATGGAAAATAAGTAGAAATAAATCTAGGCCCAAAAATGAACAAAATGAATAAATAGGCATAATAATACTGTAAATAAAATAATGACAAAACGGGGATAAGGAAGAAGAATGTACATATATACAAATAATAAGTGAAAAAGGAACAGGTAATTGACAGTAATTAAAATAAATAAGAACATGTAAAAGATGAACTTATAAACACTGTAATTTTCAGATCTAATATATTTTACTATCAAAATCCTTTTAATTTGCTAATTTAAAATTAAGTAGAACTCATAGGGATTTGTAATAGATTTAGAAAAGGCCTTTGAAACTGAAGTGGAAGAAGAATTATCCTTTCAAATCAATATTTTGACAGTAACATTTTCCTTATTTTATTTCAGACATAATAAAGTGGAGAAAGAAGATGAGGAAATTTTTGGTGTAGGAAAAGAGTGAGGGTTGCTAGTCTATTTATAGGTGTGATAGGATAGTTTAAGCCATAGGGCTTAGGGTTTCAATCCAAACCATAGAAAACACTTCATGTTGAGTTAGCAAAAGAATTCTCTAGAAACAAGCTAATCAGACCAGGCGCAGGATCGTGCCTGGCTTCGGGTGGGTCGACCCACCTTCTATGTAGGTCGACACTAGTGTCGACACTAGGGTCGAACTATGTAGGGTGGGTTGCACAATGACTGTTGCACTTTTCCAAGTTTATTAATTAATTTGTTTAATTTAAATTCAAACTTCGATTAATCATATCTTTTTCATACTTAGTCCGATTTACGCAAACCAAAAGTCTATCTAAATCGGAATTCCGTAACGAACATAATGAAAGTCCATTTTATCCAGTTCTGAATATTTTATTATTTAACATTCGTTTTACTAATCTTCTTCATAAATTATTGTTTATTAAAATTTTGGGGTGTTACAAAGCTATTAAAAATGAAAAGCTGTACAAAAGTATAGTGGGCGCCCTGTAGTATGTTACTACCACCAGGCCAGATATTACTTATAGTGTGAACAAAGTTAGCCAATATATGTACAAGCCACTAAGTTACCACTGGATGGCCATAAAAAGGATTCAAAGAAAATTGAGGGGGACTATTGATCAATGTCCAATCATGAAATCTAGCAAAGCTTTAAATATATCACTTTGATTGGACAAATGAGAGAGATGACAGAAAATTTACAGCTGGATACTGCATTTTCCTAGGGAAAAATCAAATATCATGGTGTGAAAAGAAACGAACAACTATCTCTAGATCAAGCACCGAGGTCTTTACAAAAGTATAGCAAGTGCTACTGCAGAGATAATTTGGATTCAGTCACTTCTAAGTGAGCTTAAAATTGAAGCAGACAGAAAAGCAACAGTTGTGTGTGATAATCTCAGTGCTCTTACGGTGAATCCAGTCTTACATTCTAGAAATAAACATATGGATTGGACATCTACTTTGATCGAGAGCTAGTAATGAAGGATAAAATACAGATAAACTACATACCTTCAACTTTCCAAGTTGCAGATATATTGACAAAGCCACTGTCAAAATAGTACTTCATCAAACACAAAGACATCCTTTGCATCGGTGAATCAAGTCAAAAGCTTCCTTCTTAAGGGACAAAATCTAGATCCAAAGCCACTGTTAACATCTCAAAGAGCAACGAAAGGAAAGCTCCCTCCTTTAACCCCATTTATGTTGATCTGAAGAAAAACCAGATTAAAAGAGTCCTTCGAGATACAGATCTACAATGTAAGAGTGGATCTGAAGCTGACTCTCTCCAATATCTTGGAAGGAATTCGGTTGTTTCGAAGATCGCTGGTGGTCGCAGTCACCATTTTTGAGTCTCGAAACCCTAGTTTTCATATAGGGCTTACAGGGGCGCAATTGAGGAATGGTCTATGTAACTATCAGTTTTCATACCAATCTCTTTCTTATGTTTCTTTATCTGTACAATGGGCCGCATCCAACCCATCTCAGTTTGTATAAATAACAGGCCTTTGCCGCTTGTAACACTATTAGAAATCATAATAAAAAATTCTATTTTACATTTCTACACATCTGATTATTCCAATGAATTAATGAACTTTTGTAACCACTGCTTAAAAAATGGCTTAAGTAAACAAATTACCTTTAACCATTTCCCTTACCTTTTTCTAGCATATCAAAGTTCACTAATCAATGAAAATCCAAAATACAGTTTATATATTTATGCAGATGATATAGCATATCATGCATTCATGTATATGCATGCTTGCCTATACACGTTAACGAACCACTCCATACATCAATTGGTACCTAGCCTTGCTTGGTACTATATGGACTGTAATGGTACTTGCAGCTGGCAAAAGCGTAAGTGGAGAAGGAATATCAATTTTAGCAGTTGTAGAGCAGAGATGCAGCAATAGTTAACTGTTAGTGATTGATATTCCTAACTTAGTTGTTTCCAACATGTCATGCTCGTTTTTCGGTCATGATTGTTCACACTGTAAAAATCATGATTGTTCACACTGTAACATGCAAGTTACTGTGATCGTTCTGCTGTAAAAGCCTGTCTCAATTTTGGGTCTTCAAGCATATTTATAGATAGATAATTGTATAAGACAGGTGTTTTTCTGTACTTTTCCAACTATTCAATGCAACGTTTTTCACTTTCATGCCCTAATCCCCTAATTCAGTTCACTTTTTTTTTTAACAATCTTGTTAAATCGTTTGAGAAGGGAATAGTTTGACACGCCATGGAAAATAATTGACATCCATGGGAATCAATTCTTTTATAGTCTTACCTTCTTCTGATCTCTCTTTTATGGTGTCAAATGGGTTATGTAGGGTCGCGTGACCGCCAAGCAAAATTTAACTCTATCCATTTCTTGACCCATTTAACATACGATTTACCTGACTCAACCCATTTAACATAACGATTTACCCATTTTTTGACCTATTTTGAATTTTGAAAAGATGAAATTTAAATTTTCAAATTCGGAAATTTTTGAAAATTTGAAATATGAAATATGAAATTTCAAATTTTGAAATTTAGGAATTAGTAAATAGAAAATTTAAAACTTTGAAATTTTAAATTTTAAAATTTAGGTTGGAGTTCATCGATCGGAATCTCATCCCGTTTTGAGACAATACGAAGAAGTTACCGTAGTTTGAAAAAAGTTGCAACTTCATATGTAAGGGGTAAAATGGATAAATAGGATACTCTTTTAAAAATGAGTCAACTTTTATATGACTCATTTAATAAAAATTCTTAAATGAGTTGACCGAACTGTGTTGTAAGTACGGTAGATGGATTAGATAAATGGATATAGGTAAAGTTTTGACTGATTTGCTCCCTTAGTCCCTTTTTTTTCTTCTTCTTTTTTGTTGTTTGTTTTTTTTTTTTTTTTTTTTTTTGGGTTTTGGGTTCAGCTGTTCGGTAATATTCCGTACTTTTCACCAAGGGAATGGACCTTGCCGTCAAAATGACAGCAAAAAAAACTTCACTTGGAACCTTTGGCACAAAATTCGAAAGCAAGTCCGGGTAACCATGAATTTGATTTTGACTGACGAATAATCAATGAGGTATTAAATGAGGCATGTATAAAATTGGCTCTCCAAATCATGGTTTTCGCTAGTCCACGCTGGTTTCAGATTACACTAAAAAGCTACTACAATAAATACATAAGACCAGCTTTGTATAATTTCAGATATGGATGTGTTAAATCAATAAAAACTCGCTGCAATAAACTTCAATATTTGATGTCTAACAGCAAATTTGTTGGCTATTTTATACCATTTTTGACAACGTGCATGTAATTTGATGCAGACCAGAAAGATACGAACAAACAGTTTATATAAGTCAATTTTTCTTGAGCTAATTCAATCAAACAACAACAATGTTTTGAATCATCATAGCTGCACCAAAATTGCCAGCTATCTAATTTAGTTCCTAATGGTTTTTCATATTCATAAGTTGTAAGCTCATAAGTTCCACACTCCCATTATTTACTCTATCTGACCCCGAATATTCACTAGGATGATTACGCCAGTACTACTGATTATTATAATACAAATACATGTTATATGATTAAGTTGTGCGCTATATGTATCTGTTATATCATTAGTAGGGGTTTTAATTAATCTTGCCTAATGCTCTAACGAAAAGTTAGAAAACAATTATTACGGCTAGGGGCGGTAATTATATTCGATCCGATGAACATGGACACAACCCGGTGGGTCTTACATTTTAAAATTTTGGACCCGACCCAATCCAAACTTCAATTCGGGTCGGTTCAAGTTTGATTGGAAAGTAATACTAAAAATACATATATTCGAATGCTTTTTAGTTTAGTCTTTCGGGTTTAATCGAGTTTAATTGTATTTTTCATCATCTAGACACGACTCGTAGGGGTGACAATTAGACCCGACCCGATGGACCCGGACCCGAACCAGTGGGTCTAGATTCTAGACGGGTCGAGTTTTGTCGGGTCTGAATCATACATTTCAAAAATATGGAACCCGACCCGACCCGAGCTTCGATTCGGGTCGAGTCAAGTCGGTTCGGTTGGAAAATAACACTAAAATTACATATATTTCAATGTTTTTGATCGGGCCTTTGAGTCGGATCAATTCGAGTCGGGTTTTCTCGGGTTTAAATTATATTTTTCATCACCTAAACCCGACCTGAAATCCATCGGGATCGGTTCAGGTTCAGATCTTTTCAAGTCAGTTCGGTTCGGATTTTCGGGTCTCGGTTCTAAATGTCAGTCCTACCGACTCGAGATCCATCATGTTCTCGGGTTCGGGTTAGGTTCAGATTTTTTGGATCGGCTCGGTTTCTGTTTTCGGTTTTCGGTTCTAATTGTCAGCCTTAATTATAACTATGGTGTGATACTCTGTAAACTATTAAATCTAAGTGCAACAAAGAATTTGCACTGGGATAAGGTGGAAAATAAAATTATGAGAATTTATCTGAATGTGCCAACTTAATGTGTGCAAAAATGATTGCTGGAGATGATAGGTCAAAACTGTTTGCTGTCTTACTTTTAACAAGGTTTAAAGGTGTGGAATCTAGTTATTACCTACAACAGTTGAGTTGCTTAAATCCAAATATTAGAAAGCCACCCCTCCATCCAAAATCCATGTTTTAAGTGTGATTGGACAAAATGTTACAAACCATGAGTAAGTGGGAATGGATGAAACGGTATTCTAATGGATTTGATAGGTCAGATACTTTTGGGCCAAACACATGCCTGGATTTCCTATTTTATTTGGGGCCCATTCAAGTTGGGAGTAGGTGTACAAGTCGACACACTATTATAGCAAAACGTACCTCAAACCATCGTTCCATCTTCATTCAGCGATGCAACCAAGTTATACCTGCATGTCAATGAACTAAAAGCAGATAATGGCTCATCACTACCGGCTCCACCATCACATGGACAGCGAGCATTAAATGCTTACTACTGAGACTGGCGTCCAGTCCAGGGAAGAAGACGACATATTGGTTAATGTATCTTCTTCTTTGGAGGACCACCATGTGTTATTTAAGGGACTCTCCCCCGTGCTTCTCATATCATATCCAACTCAAGAATGAAAGAGACTTTTAATTTTTGGTATAAAATCACATATTAAACATGGTATATATTAAAGATGGTATTTATAGTGTATTGCTAAAGACACCAAACTGGTTGCTATGGACTGACGGTTTCCACCAATCGAGCATCGATTGATATGGACAACCACTGACTAAAGGCACCGCGGTAGCTTTTAGTGGAAACCGAGCCCTTAGCGGTACATTATTTATATGTTAGAAAAACAAAAATATTTATATTAATTATCTAATATGTCCTTTAAAGGTAGAAAAAAGGTGGGAATACAAGAAGGGTCGACCTTAACATGTCCTCATAGGTCAAATGAAAACATTTTTCCACTTGAAAAGGGATATTAATTACGATAATTGTAAAACATAACAAGCTACTAATATTAAACCAAAAACACCAACACCCCGGCTATACAAAACCCAAACAACCCACCGAGCTTAGCACAAAAGATCAAGCCATAAACGCAACGAACTAACATCTCTAATCTAGCATTACCATTACAAACCATTCTAGATACTAAGCAAATCAGACTGTGGAGCTTGAACAGCATCGGATTCTTCTTCCTTCTGGGTCTGGGTCCTCCCTGCATTTGGAAGCTCGCTTAGAATTTGAACGACTTCCCTCATAGTAGGTCTCTCTACGCTTTGTTCTTCAACGCATAACATGGATACATAGAAGACGTGCATCACTTCATCTAGAGGCACTGTATGAAGCCGAGGATCGAGTATTTTGAGCACGTTCTCTTTGTTCGAGTCAGTTTGTTTTCTTACCCATTGCACTATGTCTACTCCATCTCCAAATTCGCCCACGGGCTTTCTTCCAGTTAGAAGCTCTAGAAGCACCACTCCGAAACTGTACACGTCACTCTTCTCGTCCACTTTTAAGGTGTAGGCATACTCTGTGCATTCATGGCAAATGCAAATGAATAGACAATGTTTGGCGGTATCTTATAAGTAGCTCAAAAGTAGTTTATAAGTTATGACTTCTGTAATTGTATTTGCACAACTTACTGCCCTAGTGACTAAGAACATTGAATAGGTTGACAACTAAGAACATTGAACAGGTCGACAACTATGACTTACTTGAAATAAATTGCTTGTAAGCAATTTTGGTTAATTGTAAAGAATTGACAAACTTTTAAAATTATCCCAATATCAACTTGTAGATGTAACACTGCATATAAGTAACAATGGAAAACACACTCTTTGATGTCAAAAGGCATCTAGTGTCTCACTCATTGGTCATTCGATTCTTATTTGTGTCAAAGAATTGAGAAATCATATAAAATGAAGCATCTAATTTCAAGATATAGAATATGAATTTACTGAGAAATGTTCTCTGTCTATTATTTATGTATTAAAAGAAATATACCTGGAGCAATGTATCCATAAGAACCAGCTATAGCAGACATGCACTCAGAAGTTCCAGAATCCTGCAAAAACTTAGCCAGCCCAAAATCAGCAACATGGGCCTCAAATCCCGAGTCAAGAAGAATATTATTCGACTTCACGTCTCTATGCAAAATCAAAGGAGAGCAATCGTGATGCAAGTAGCAAAGTCCTTTGGCGGACTCAACGGCAATTTTATATCTGGTGTCCCAGTTCAAGAACCCTCCTTTTTTACCATGGAGGACTTCGCCAAGGCTTCCATTAGGCATGTACTCATAAACGAGAAGGTTAGTATCGTAATTTGAGCAAAAGCCTAGTAACCGCACTATGTGTCTATGCCTTATCCGGCCCAAAGTTTGAATTTCTGCGCTGAATCCATGGTCGTGAGACGAACCTCTAGTCATTGCTGGTAGTCTTTTCACTGCAACTTGACCTCCATTAGGCATGGTTCCTTTATACACTATTCCAGCTCCTCCCTTCCCGATAATATTTTCTTCTTTTAAGCTATCTAACACATCATCACAGGTGAAGTCTAGCCTTTGAAAAGCAGTGAGCTTCCACGCTCTGGCTTCACTAGCCTTTTTTAAAGCTCGAGCTTTTATGATTGCCGCTATAGCAAACGCAATTGAACATGCTAGTAAGCCTATGACTAATAAAAGCTTAAAAGCTGCGGAGAATGCACTTTTAGTATGATTAGATTTAGAATCATCGGTGAATTCTGTTTTACATGGGCCAAGATAAGGCCCACAAAGATTTGGGTTACCCAAGAAAGATGTAGCATTGAAGTAACTAAACTGCCCAGTTACTGGAACCATACCAGAAAGATTGTTGTACGAGAAATCTACTGAGGTTAAACTCTGCATAGATGAAATCAAAGGTGGCAGTTTACCTTGTAATTGATTTCTTGAAATGTTTAAGTAGTTCAAGATTTTCATGCTAGTGATTTCAATTGGAATATTTCCAGATAATCTGTTTCTGCTTAGATCAACAAATGTTAACAGTTTACATTTGCTTATCTCTGGAGGAATTTCACCTGAAAAGTTGTTGCCGCTAAAATCTAACTTAGAAATTTGTTGAAGTCTACCGACCTCAGTTGGTATTTTGCCTGAGAATAAATTGTTGTTTATAACAAGTTTCTGAAGTGCGGAGAAATCACCAATTGAAGCAGGAAGAGGACCCGATAACCTGTTATTTGATAAGCTAATCTGCCCCAGATTCAAAGAAATTCTGTTATTTTTTGTCTGAGGAATGCCACCAGTAAGTAAGTTATCCTGTAACTCGATTTGGATTAGATTTGGCAAGCTAAACAAACCATTAGGAATGGAACCATTCAAGAAGTTTTCTCCCATTCTAATTCTACTCAATGATTCGCATTTACCTAAAGATTCTGGAATTGAACCAAACAGAAAGTTTTGAAGAGCAATCAAAGTCTGTAACTTATTACCATAGCATAAATCACTAGGCAAAGATCCACTAAGCTTGTTAGTAGATAAATCTAATAACTGAAGGTTTCCATTTCTACCAAGATTTTTGGGAATGCTGCCAGTAAAATTATTTTCCCACAACTGTAAAACTTCTAACTTAGGTAAGTCTCCAATAAACTCTGGTATCATGCCATGCAATTTATTCCTAAACAAATTCAAAAGAGTGATGTTCTTGAGCTTAGAAAAACTTTTAGGAACTTGGCCATAGAACATATTATTAGACAAATCTAAAGATTTTAAACTTGATAGGTTCCCAATATCTTCAGTTAATTCACCAGTAAATGCATTAACTTGCAAAAACAATGAATCAAGGTTCTTTAGATTACCAATCTCATTAGGAATTTCACCACTCAAACCACAATCAGCAGCATCAAATCTAAGCAGACTGCTTAAGTTACCAAATTCCTTAGGAATGCCACCACTGTAAGTATTGTAATAACCCAAGTAAAGCTCTTTAAGAAATTTTAAATTTCCAATTTCTTTAGGGATAAAACCGCTTAATTCATTTCCAGAAACAGCAAGGTATTCTAACTTTTTAAAGTTTCCGTACTCCGTAGGAATCGAGCCGTTAAAAAAATTACCGCCAAGATGCAGATGTTTCAGATTCGGCATAGTCGAGATTTCCAGAGGCAGCCTTCCTGTCAAGTTGTTGTTGTAGAGGTCCAAAACGGTTAAATGCTTCAAAGTCGAGATTCTGTAAGGAAACGACTGGTTGAAAATGTTATTCGAGAGGTTGAGATAAACCAAAGAGCGCAGATTCGAGATTTCAGGTGGGATTTTTCCGGAGAGATTCAGGTTTGAGATGTTTAGGGAAACGGTCTGGTTTCTAGAGTCGCATTTGACGTAACTCCATGAACAGTAAAACGGGTTATTCTCGGTCCAGTTCTGGAGGGAGAGGTTCGGATCGAAGATAGAGGATTTGATAGATAGCAAGGAATTGAGTTCGGAGACCGGAGAGGAGTGAGAAAGAGGAAGGAGAGAATAAACGAGGAAGAGGAAGAAGGAGAGCAACATTGTTGTGTCGAAAGGAGTGAAAGAGCTGTGATGGTTTTTTGGGAGGAGGGAGAAGGTTTTATCGGGTATTTTTTTTATTTTTGGAGTAATTTTCGGAGTTTGGTTTTAATTTTAGTAATTTTATATTGGTGAAAATACGCGCCGTTTTGAAAGTTCGTAAAATTAGTTTATTGATTTCGATGGGAAGCATTATTTGTGTGATGGGTTCGAGAATGGCATGTAAACGACGCTTGTTGATTCATTTGTGTGGAGTAATATAATTAAGATTTAAATGACCAAAAATTATTTGATTAATTTGCATAATTGACGGCTAAGCAGGGGCTTTATAATGCAATTTTATCCTGTAAAAAATTAATATATCATATCGAAATTTGAGCGAAATGTTAAGTATGAAAGGCAAGGTCTCGGCAAAATTGGTCAATCATAATATTTTAACACCTTCTATTTCCAAACCTTCTAGTGCCTCAAATTTATATTTTGGGAAATTCTTCGTTTCTATAAATCTTATCTAAGCACGAATTATACTATTTTACGTAAGATAGTATAACACAAATTTAATCGACTTTTACGTTTCGAACGTGCAATAAAGAACAATAAAAAAAAAATCAGAAAAAATCTAACAAACCAACAATGACCAAACTAAAATTTCAGTTTTTGATTTGGTTCCCGCGCAAACGATAAACCAATAAATTTAAAAAGAAAAAAGAAAATACGTGCAACATTAGGTGACCTAGCGGGTCAGTGCAAAACATTGCTAAGTGAATTTATGTCCAACGTTTGTCTGGCCAAGACAGGAGGATGGGGACGGAGGGTGAGCGTTGGGTCTCCTGCTATAGTCTCGACATCTGGGTTTGGTTTGCTACGGTAGTGGTTTCGGCTTGTCTGGATGGTGTTCGTTTGGTTTTTCGCGGAGTGTCTGCGTGCGCAGTAACTTCGTTTAACTCATCTTGTTGGTCTCGTGGCTCACCGATTAACGTGACTGGTATGCCTTGTTTACCTTACCTATCGTGTTCGCTTAGGGGAAGCATTTCACGGTCTCTAATTGTAACGACGCGTGTTTTCGCGATCCTGCTTATCGACATAAACTCAATGTCGACTATCCAAGCATCGGAAATACCAGATAGTTAATGAAAGAAAATAGAGGGTAAGATAAGAAAGAAAGTTAGAATAGAAGAAGAAGAACAACAACATCAAAGTAACACGAATCTCACAGCGGAACGAATAAAGTATAGTATACAACATAACTTTTAAATACAAATCTACCATTTGTATATACATATCATCATTAGAGTATAACACTTACATCACAGCGGAAATAACAATAGCTATATAATCCTGAAGCCTTTTGCTCCAAGCTCTCCAATATATCTGTAAAATCCTGACTACTTGACTGCCCGTACAAATTAAGGCACCCAAGAGTTTAGGGAAAACAAAACAAAATAAACCCCAGGTCAGTCATGAGACTGGTATGAGTAAAACCATTTAAAACAGTTTGAACAATTAAACGATATCTCATAAGACCACGCCGTATAATGGAACGGGTTTTTCCCTTATGAGAATTCAAAACACTTGGTCCAACATTCAAAAACCTTTTGAAAGGAACGATAATCTTTATATCAACTCATTTGATATTATAATAATGTCTTTCAACCACAATATAATAATCATCTAGCAGAACGCTTTCATCTCACGTTCCATATACAAAATATAAAATCAAAAATTGCGGGCGCTTATTGGGTAATGAATTCCAACTGGCAAGGTATGGGACCACCTTCCGACAGTGTATCTCTAAAGAGGAATACACCGGGTTCAACAAGAACATCTTGTAACCCAGGCTAAACATGACCGGTCACTCATTTCGCTTGAGTGTACCGAATGTATTATCACCAACGGTTAGGATCAGCAACCGTTTCCCGAAAGGGACATCATCAAAATAAATTATAGAAGTAAATGGAATTTCTCTAGATCAGGTGACAATATACCCTAATTGGCAGCTAACCACTTAGCCATGCGACCAACTCGATTTTATACCATTTCCGGTTGTGAGGCTAGAGACCACGCTTATCTCTAACCGATCACATTTTTATTAACTTTGAATGTCACATCGTCATACCCATCAAATCACAAATTCATTTCCCTAAACATACCACGGGTATACAGCTAAGAGAAACGAATTCCTCCGCCACCAAACGTAAGTACGTTTGAAGAGATCAACTTACGCGATATATTAAATGTACTATGTCGGACATTCTTCCATACAGGTCGTCCTGGGACTGGACAGATCGAAGGTACTATTCTGTAAATCTATCTTAGGCAATTTCTACCTAGGATTTATTGAACAGCCCTTGCATAACTCCGTCTTCAATTATCTTCATCATATTTGATTCGCAACGATAATGCCATATGGAGTGGTTTTCAGATAATATATCTGATCCCGGTCTCTCCGTATTGACAATGGAAATAGTTAAAATCTTTGATAGTCAGTGATTTAACTATCAAAGAAAAACATGTGTACAAACAATGGTCGTATTCCCAAATGGAAATCTTACCGATCAATCATCGTTTCATTTACCAATTTCCCATTTATCGTTTCCATATGTTCATAAATTCCTTATTTTCTAAAATTAGAAAATATACGTTATTAACTTTGGAAAACGTTTCCATTTCTGATTCACGCATCAATATCTTCCTACCTCTATCAGTCTCTAACTGTAAACTAGTAAGAGAACATCTTCCTAAGCATAAACCCCGAAGGGCGAAACCAACATCAGATCGATACACAGAAAGCCATTAAACTCAACTAATTTCCAGTCAGTTTCTAATTTCAGTAATTCCATTTAAATTCGTAATTCAAACCCTAAATTCCTTTATAATATTTTATTTGCAAAATATTTACTTTAATCTATATTTTCACATAGAATGTGAATAATATTTCTTTATATAATCAAAACAGTTTGATTTCGTATTTTAAAAACAATATCCCAAATCTAATTTCTTTTCATACTTATATTTATAGAATTTTCATATAAAAAACTGATTTTATACTTCTAACACAATCTCATTTTAATTCCCTTTATTTAATTCTATTTATTTTTCCAAATAATTTCTCTTTTTATAATTCTATATATTTTATATAAGTCTTTTATATAATTCTATTAATTTTACATAAATCCTTTTATATAATTCTATTTATTTTATATAAATCCTTTTATATAATTCTATTCATTTCCCAAATATTTCCTTAATTATATTTTCCAATATTTGTTTTCCAAATATTACCTTTTATAATATCCGATTTATTTCATATATAAATATTTCATTTTCAATATTCACTTTGAAAATTTCCTTCTTACATCCAGTATTTCATATGGTATTTAAAATACCAAATAACATGACCAGTGTCATCATAATCAATCACAAATTATATATCACATCATATACCACAATATATGAAAACAAAGAGTATTATAAATATTCAGAAATTCAGTTGGATCCCTCCAACTTGTTTCCCTGCATCACAGATGCTAAACAATATAAATAACATCGATTTCATTTCAATATGAAATATTCTGATAAACAGAATCAATATTTGATTAACGATTTATATATATATCGTAAATTATATTTTCAACCAATACATCAACAATTCAAACAAACAATCAACACATAATAATCAATGATCATTTATCAATACTAGATTATATTTATAAAATATAAACTATACAGAGTTAGTGGGATTACACTAATACAGTGAGCTTATTAATGGGTTGCTTTGCTTACTGATCTGTGTTTTTTAGTTTTGTTGGTATCAATGGTGGAGTTAGATATTCAATGAGTATGTGGATTTCGTCTTGCAAGATCAATTTGTAGGTAGTTGTAGTTTGTTTAGATGTGTGTGTGTGTGTGTGTCTTTGGATCTTTACTTTGGATGTTTGGTGATAGGGTGCTGCTAGGCAACTGCTTTTCGGTTAATCTTTGTAAGATGTGGTCTTGACTGGGTTGTTGATTGGTGTTCTGGTTCTCTGATCCACCGGCTTTGTTGTCATTACAGGTGAAGTTGCTTCTCTCAAAGATGCTGACAGAATGTGGTCCTCTTTTCCTTCCATTACAACATATGCTCAAGCTCGCCTTACCGATTAATTTCCCTTGACATAGCCTATATGTCAGTTGGAAGGGATTCACGTCTCTGCCAAACTCATGATGTAATGTGTCTTGTCCACTTTTGAGATATGGCACTGGAGATGCTAATTTGTGGAGCTCGAGACTTCTGGCATATGCTTTTGTGTATGCTATAAAGTCCCATCATGTGTAGTTGTCTAGTACAGTTAGGGATGAGGATCAAGGATCTTAAAGCAAAATTAACACTATAGGGGGCGAATAGTGTTTTAAAGAACTGACAGAAGTCTTAACTAATTCACAATTACTCAAGCAACTATATGGATCACAGAATGAATATCACAAAAGAAACAATCATAATGCTGATATAAACAAAAATAAGATGCAGAAAATGAAAGAACACACCGGATTTTATACTGGTTCGGACTACTCCTACATCCAGTTCCGCACAACGCGAGATTGTATAGAGTTTTATTAATATCAGTATCCAATTACAACACCCTTGATTTCACGCTACAAGGCTAACACCGCTCATTTTCCTTGATTTACGGGCTACAAGGAACACGCCCTATCATTTTCCTTAATTTTAGGCCAATAAGGAACACACCCTTCTTAATTCTGATTACAATTGTCCTAAAACTTTTGAGTAGCATTCCAAGTAGAGAGTATTTGATTGAGATTGAAAATAAAAGAAGAATGATATAATTTGTGTTGAAATCGGCAGGGTATAAGTGTAGAATCTTAGAAAATTAAGAATAATAATGGTGGTATGTAAAGTAGGGAAGAAAGAGATGATAGATTATGAAAAAAATCGAAAATGAGGCCTTTATATAGTGTTCTAAGAGTCATAACCATTTTTGAAACGTTTTAAAATGAAAAGACACATCTTTTTAAATTTGAAATTTTGTGACAGTTATATGTCGACATGTAGTTTTATGTATATTGACATATATATATATATTAATTTGAATTTTAAATTATTTTTCAAGTATTTAAACCAATATATATATTTTTTTGAAAATTCTTAAAATAAAACTAGTTGTTTAAGATATAATTTCTCAAGTATAAAAACATAATAAAATACTATTTAAACATATGACTAAAAATTATATATATATATATGATATAAAACTTTATAAGTATAAAACTATATAATATAAAACTATATATATAACATATGAAGCATAGGAAGTGTATTTTCAAATATAAGTTTAAAATCAAGTTTGAATTCAATTTAAAAATAGTTTGAAATTAATTTGAAATCAATTTTAAAAAGAGATAATTTGAAAATAGAATTTGAGTGTTATTCAGAGTTTTACATACTAACTAGACTTTATTATTCTGATAATCTTGAAATCTTGATACTCATGAGTCTTGATTCTCCTTTGAAATCTTGAATCTCTTAAAATGTGTAGTCTTCAATACCCATATTACCTGCATATAATTCCTGCATATACATATATACATATATGTATGTGTGTGTGTATATATATATATCCTAGATAAAAGTGTTAGTATATACTTTATAATCAATAATGATAATGATAGAAACAAGGTTGTTGTCATCAAAACATCATCAACATTCCATTCTCCAACAATCTCCCCATTTTTTATGATGACAACCTTGTTTTATAAAATATTCCTACATGATATTACGTGTCAATCTGATTCTACGGTTACTCCCCCTTTCACCATGAATTCCTTCTAACTCCCCCTTAAACTATACATATTTTGTACCTATTTCATAATTTCTCCCCCTTTGTCATAAACAAAAAGTATATCTATCTATACTTAGAATAACCGTAGTGACTAATTCTATGTATAACTCCTTAAATTTATAATACTCCCTAAATCTATAATTTTCCTATAAATCCCCCTAACTCTATGACTATACTATTATAATTCTACTTAAGTAAACTTAAATAGGAGGATAATCAATACAAGCATTGTATAAACTAAGTAAGCAATTCAAACAAATTTACAAGCAATCCAAATGTTTACAGAATAAATTAAGTTTTCAATCAAACCACACAAATCAAACCATACCACACAAATCGAACAAATTATTCATACATCCCTTGGAACTTCTACCCATCTTTCTCCACCGAGGATTGGAACACACTCTTCGTTGTCTTTGGTGAGACGTGCTCCAGTGATGTTATTATCTTCATCTGTGGAAAGAGAAGAGATCAACCAACGAATAACATCGAAGTGCTTTTCTTGTTGTTCAATCATCTTTATCTGACTTAATTCTAGTTGATGTTGATTGCGGAGAATGATAGATAGGATATTCTTGAAAGAATTGAGAGTTTCTTCAAATTTTCACTTAGATTGTGAATAGGATTAGCCATAAATTTGATTATATAAAAAGAGAGTGATTAGAGAAGAAGTAGAAATGAATTTTTATAAAAGAAAATGGTATATATAGAGTCTGGAATTCGTTCGAAAATGAATAGACATAAGGTAGTTATTAAAAATTCAAATTTGAACAAATTTGTATTTCTGACAGTTACATGTCGACATACAAGAACATGTATGTCGACATACCCATAAAATTTTGGGTATTTTGTATTTTTACACAATTTTGAATTATTTCTTATTATATTATATTATTTTGTTTAATTCTAACGTGTTTTTACATATGTTTAAGGGAGGTTTTGACAGAAAAAAACATACATTACTACAAAGGGATTACATACAAACGATGCATGAGATACTTGAAATAGGAAATACGGAAAGGAAATACAAGCTAATATGAAATGATAATATAAGCTAGCAAACTTTGATTTCAGCGGATGAAGATGAGGAAGACGATATTCCAAAGTTTTCTTCCAACTGTTCCAAAAAACTAGTTCATTTTTGAAGACATTTGGTTGAGAGTCTTCTTAATTTTCTTTTGTTTTTTTGGCTAGACTGACTCGATTTTGAAAAATTACTTCACTGGATATAGCTCTTAGCAAAGTACGAAATTCTGTGCTTTCCATAGAGGATTCTTCTTCGTTGATTTCCATTTGAACTTCTTCTTGTTCCATTCTAGCTTGTTTTTAGCATATGTCTCATATGGTTTGTAATTGATTGGAATTTGCATAAGGGACATAATTCCCGAGTTAATGACCTTTCTAGGAACAAATTCCTCTTCTTTGAAATTCACTCCAAAATATTGAAAGATTCTGGTAAAATAAATTCCATGGTAGAGAATGTTTTCTTTTGTAGACATTTCCTTTGGTTTAAACACTCTCAAAATTACTTCGGCCCAATTAATATCATAAGTGAAAAGATTGCAGAAAGAGCTTTCTGGATCTTGAGAGTAGGATTATTAAAATTTCCAGAACAGGGAGTAAGAGCATGTTGAAGAAGGAGGTTAACAATTCTTGCTTTTGGGCGGAAAAAGCGATTCTTGAATTCTAAATGTTCATCGCTTTCAAAAATATGATGGAAGGTTTCCAAATCATGTTCATCAATTTCAAAATCCGAAAAATCCGAACATGATTCCTTGCAATTCAAAATGGTTCCCAAAACATCACTATCCAAAATAATTTGAGTGCCTTTCATACTACTCCAAACTTGATTTTCATTTCCTTCGAAAAATCCATAATTTAAATTCGCAAAAAACATTTTGACACGATTTGGATAAATACCTCATCGTTATCCTAAGAATCAATTAAACTTCAAACTTCATTTTGATTAAAAAGAGTAGGAAGATCATAGGATGCAAAATCTTCAAAGACAGTGAATGTTCCGTATTGACTTTTCCATTTGTAACATTGTCTATGTACGCTTGGATAGCCTCCGGGTTATTGTAGAGATAACCTTTAAGAGTCTTAGTTAGTCTCATGGTCTTAGAATTACTTGAGGAAGCCATTAGAAAAATAGTTTTGAAGAGTATAGGATGAAGAAAATAGTTTTGAATTTTGAATGAGAGATAAAAAAAAAAGTAGTAATGAATAGATGATTAAATAGAGATCAAATGGGGCGTATCTTTCTGAATAGAAGGACAACTTTTCTGACCTTGGGAGTTGGTGAAAAGATGGCGGGAATTTTGAAAGTTTAAACATTTAAAATTCAAAGTTTGAATTTCAAATTCTGGTGTATATGTCGACATGTATATTCATGTATGCAGACATACATGTGATAATTCAAAATTCAAGTGACTTTTTGACTTTGTTTATATTACTTTATATTTTATATTCCATGTTTAGTTAATTCCTGTAATGATATTAATCTTAAAAAAATATTTTAAAATTAATTTTAATTATTATATTATTGTTTAATATTATATTATTTCGAACTTCAAAATTCAAATTTCAAATTTGAATTTTAGAATTCAAATTTCAAACAAAGCAAGCAAACAAGCATCCATTCAACCATTTCAATCGAAAATTATTAATTAAGGCGTACCTGGTTTTTAGATCCATTCCTTTGATATTTTCTTGTTCCTGAATCACTGTGAAGCACATATTTGAATTTCCGATTTCTGGCTCTTCGTCACTTGATGATGAATCCGACTCATTTAACAATGCTGCATATGCTCTTTTCGTTTTCTTTGATGAATTGTTGTTTGTTAATTTAATCTATTAGGATATGGACACATCCTTTTTATATGGTCGGTTCGTTACAGTTGTAGCATCTATCGTTCTGTAACGACCCCGTTTTTTTGATCGATTAATTTTAAATATTTAATATTTATTTAAATATTTGATTGATAATATAAAAGAATTTTTATAATGAGTTATCGATCAATAATCAATATAGGATATAATTTTTGATATATATGTATATAATTATTGTAATACGGTAATTTGAAATAATTCAATTCGAAGATAAAACTGAATCGAAATGGTTCAGATGATCAATATATATTCTATTTGAATATAAACGACGATAATAGTAATTTATTATTGAAGAATTTATTTGTTTTTGAATTTAAATTATATTATATCGATTTAATATGGTTATTTTATATATATATGTTCGAAATAAATTTCAGAAAATATTCTATTGAGTTCAATATAACGCTATAACATTGGAACGACGGTCGGTACGCTAAAATAGCGGTTCACGATTTTTAATTGTGAACCCCGAGATATTTATAGTGGATAAGATCGAAATCGAATCGAAAATCAAATTGATATCTGTTTAAAAAGAATAAAAGATCTCTTTATATTGAATCAAAATCAAATCAAATTAATTAGAAAATATTTTTAAAATAAATATAAAGATTTGCCATGTACTTCATGTCCCCTTCTTCTTCTATGAAACCGCTCCACCCTTCCTCATTTCTATTTTTAAAATCGAAGCCTCAGATAAATTAAAACAATCGTGATGGTTTTCTTCTTTCTGAAACTCGATTGAGCAAATCGAAGACTTCGATGAAATCAAAAACCGATGGGGGGTTTCGCGATCAGCTCGTTTGGTCCTAGCGACAAGAGGGGGACAGCCGTGATCTGAAATTGGGTTTGGATAGTCTGTAAGGCTGACTCGAGATCTGTGACGATGGAGGAAGGGTCGTCGATCAACAGTGAAGATAACGGTGGAAGAAGTGGCACTGTTCGAATTCCGATTTGGGGAGGGGGGATGCGGTCAGCGATGGAGCGATGTAATTTGAGAAGTTGTGATAGGGTAGAGAGGGAAGAACAGCGGGCCAAGGAATTAAACATCGCGATTCCTCCTGGTACTTTGAACTCAACATAATACTGTGGGTTTGGGAGCTTGCGTTATGGGAGATGAGTGATAGCTTGTGCGAGTGTTTCGTGAAGTATGGATGAATTGAGGTGGTAATTGAGAAGATGAGCCGACAAGGAGAATGGTGGAGTTTGCGTATGGTTCGAAGGGAGGGGTTCTGCATTCAACTGGGAAGTTGACGGTGAATATAGGAGTTCGGACCTATCATCTGGGATGATGAGATGAAATTAAAAATGGATTCATGGTTTTGTAAATATCGGACTGAAGAAAGAAGGTTAAGTTGGCTATGTTTTGTTTAAGGGAAGTTGACGCTGGAATCGTTGGCGATTACGATTCGAGCAAGGCGAAGTACCTTGGAACCAGAACGACGAATACTTCAAAATAAACTTAGTTTGAGCTAGATTGGAGCTTATTGGTATTTTTGATTAAATTAAACACTCGTTTGATTTAATCATAAACCAATGGTTATTTCGACAAATAAAATCAGGTGAGTAAACTCACTCTCTGAATTTTTATTTTAAATATTATATGTTGTTGGTTGATTGCCGGATGTATTCAAATATTTTGTGGCTATTATCTATTAGTTATTTAGTCTTGGACATTATATGTATATATTGGTGGTTGGATTGTTCCTGCAGTATCATTAGCGGATGCCCGCGGTACCATTAGCGGATGATTACCCTATACGTCCCACGCTATTATAGTGTATGACCTTCATACCGCGATATCCTGCCATGAAGCAGGATGGGTATTATTTCTGTTGGCTAACATTTGTGGATGCAGGAAAACAGGTTGGAGGGATCCAACTGGATTCCTCAAAAATATATTATCTGTTTGTTTATTTGTTTGCATATATACTGTCATATATGGTGTGTTAGAAAACCTGAAATAAATAATTGGTTGTTTGGTGTTTAAATATCACTGGGCCTAAGTGTTGATATTTATAAATATCATGAAAAGGATATTTGAGATTTAAAAGGAAATTCAATTTTTTTTGTAAAATAGAAATTTGAAATTCAAATAGAATAGAAATATTTACTTGTTTTTTATAATAAAAACAAGTAGTTCATTTATAAACGAAGTTTATAAAGGAAATGAAAAGAATTATCATTTGGATAATTCAGGAAATTATAAACGCAGGTTTGAATTTAGAAAAGGGAAAATTTATTTTTCAAAAATAGAATTTAATTTCGAAAATGAAATTTGAAACCAAGACTTATTTAAAAATATAAACAAGTAAATTAAATGATGTTATAAAGTAAGATGGAAACTTATCATTGATAATTTAAATATTTAAATTCAAATATGAATTTAAAAATAGAAATTGAATATATAAATTTAAATGGAATTTGAATATAGTATTTGAATAAAGAAAATTTGAATATAGAATTTGAAAATAGAGTTGAAATGGGAATTTGAATATAGAATTTGAAAATAGAGTTGAATTGGGAATTTGTATATAAAATTCAAATAGAGTTGAAACAGAATTTGAATATATAAAATTCAAATGGAATTGAAAGGGGAATTTGAATATAGAATTCAAATAGAGTTGAAATGGAATTTGAATATAAAATTCAAATATAATTGAAATGGAATTGAAATGGAATTTGAATATAGAAGATCGAAGTATAAATAAATTTATTTCCGAGTTAGGGAAAATCGACAAATTTTAGAAGATCGGAAATATTATGTTGAAATGGATTTGATATATATTAAAATATATCAGGATGGAGTTGAATTTATTTTAAGCGAAGTTTAAAAGTTTATATATATATAAATAATTAAAACGAACTCGCTACAGCGCTGCAGTTCGTAAATTGGCAATTGGAACTTCAATTGAGTATATAGAAGTCAAATTAAGTCGGAATTCTTTGAAACAAGAATCGTCAGGACCGTTGGAATAATAGGTTTCTAATGGAAGAGAAAAATCGGGATTTCATTGAATAGATTTTGAGTTATGTCAAAACTAAATTTTCAGAAAAACAGCGCTAAAATCATTATAAAACCATAACGGTTTAATTAAATAAATAAAAGGATTTTTAGGAAATAAAATCCGAATTGGCATTGGAAAAATCCAAACTGGAGATATAAAATAAATATGAACTCCCGTGAAATAAGTGAAATGATTTTTGAGATAAAAGTTATATTTTAAATGGTTAAATAGAATTAACTAAATTGGAGAATAATTAGTTAAAGGAAATTTGAATCGAAATTGGGTTTGAAAATTTATATTCGAAATCGAATATATAACTCGAGTTGAAAATAGAATTAGATTTGTTTCATGAGTGGATTAAATTATATTTGAATGTGATATGTTCAAATAAATTAGTGAAATAGGCAAGAAGTTAATTAAAGAGTTAATTAACGAATTGAATTAAAACGATCAGGTATAGTTGAAATAAATTGGACCGGTATAGACATACAGGAGACAGGTATGGGATAAGGATAATGAAGGTATATAAATAGAATTCTCGACAAAAAGTTACATATTTAATTCACATATGGGTTTTTATGCACCGTATTGGCTAGCCGCTTGGCTTTTTGATTTTCTTTTTGATTGGAGAGGCCTGTGTGGCGGTTTGGGGATTTTCCCGATGCTCCCGATACAAAGGAGGTTATGGCAAAATTTTCCAAGAATTTAAGGTGTTAGAATATTTTTAAGAAAATTTGATAGTTAGAAATCAATGTATCGATATATATAGAATTCGATAAGGAAACAAACTTAAAATAGAATATTATAAACAAAAAGGAAATCGATAGGCTTGTAATAGAAATAGAAACATATATACTTTTAAAAATGAGTAATAGTAGCCTTAGGCCTCAACAACCGGGAAATGACAAAAATCGTACAGGTAGCATGGCTATGTGGGTCGCTCCCATTAGGGTGTATAATCACCTATCTAGAGAAATTCATTTAATTCCTTATTCTATTCGATGCTGTCCCATTCGAGAAACAGTTGCTGATCCCAACCGTTGGTGATATACATTCGATACACTCAAGCGAAATGAGTGGTCGGTCATGTGTGGGCCGGGTTGCAAGATGTTCTTGTTGAACCCAGTGTATTCCCCTCTAGAGATACACTATCGGAAGGTGGTTCCATATCTTGTCATGTTGGAAATCCAATCTTCAATAAGCGCCAAGCGGTTTTTGATTTTATATCAAACATGGAGCGTGAGATGCAAGCGTTCTGCTAGATTGTTATTTATTTGATTTAGACACTATTATAATATCACTTGATTTTCGTATCAAAGTTTTTTGGGTTATAGTGAGGTAAAAACCGTCCATGTTTATGTGTGTGCTGGTCTTACTATTATCTTTTCTTTCGCAAGGATTTTGAAAGTTAAACAAATGGTTGGAGTTTACTCACACCAGTCCCATGACTGACCCAAAGTTTATTTTGTTTTTGTTTTCCCTAAACTCTTGGGTGCCCAAATTTGTATGGGTAGTCAAGTAGTCGGGATTTTTCAGATTCACTTGGAAGAGCTGGAAGCAGGAGGCTTCACCAGTTAGCTATAGATTATCATATTTCCGATGTGTACTATGTTGTATCTGGAAACAGGTGTTTATAACTGTTCCAGGAATAATTGTTGTGCTCTGATAAGGGTACGTATACACAGTTACTTATTTATATTTCAAAAAGTTATGTTATATAATATATTTTATTCGTTCCGCTGTGAGTTTATGATCTTCGTTTTCTTCTATTCTAATATTTCTTTCTTTCTATTTCTCATCCTCTAACTTTTTTCTAATAACGATTCGTATTTCTGTGCAATTTGGGTTGGACGTGTGATGTATGTAGTCAACTCATATAGTACGGATTTGCGAGCCATTACACGTTGTTGGTATCTTTTCCCGAACTTCCTTGGTAATTTCTTTGAAAGTCACATCTCCTTTTATATCCCAAAATTTTTCTGAAATTCCTTGTCATTAAGCATTTTCTTTATCGTCCTCACTACTTGAGTCAGAACAATCAGTTGTTGCTTTGAATGCTATGGATTTCTTTTCTGATGACTTATTCTCCTTTCTTTTCTGTAACTGTACTTCGAATGACATCAAATTCCCAGCTAACTCCTCAATCTTTATCTCATAATATTATTGGCCTCTTCAATTGCCAGTGTTTTCTGATCCCACTATGGAGTTAGAGAATTTAAAAATTTTCTGACTTGTTCACTGCCTTTATGCGAGAGATGCTTGGGGATGCTCAGGGAGCAGCTCCTAATGCTGCTAACGGTGGTGGTGCAGTAGTGCAGGCGCCTAGAGACGATTTCGCTAAGCTTAACAAGGATTATACTAGCCTTGGAGGGAAGCTGTTCCATGGAACGGAATCGGCTACGGAGGTTCAGGATTGGCTTGATAGTTGTGAGCGCGCCCGATCCACAGGCATCTCTAGCATGTTGTACCCGAGTGAGTGTGGGCCATGGAAAGGAGAGAAGCAAGGTCTTTATAAAGCCTTGTTTACTGGAAGGTCAGAACGAGGAAATAAGTTGATCGAAATTTCTCACCGTGCGGTTATTCAATACAATACAAGAAAAAGAATTTCTATTTTCGAATGGAGAGTTCATAATGTAAAATTTATAAGATCTTCAAAATTTTTAGAAAATTTGTTTCGTATAAATCATGAATTTTGGGGAGCATTAAAGATTTTATCGAAAACTTAAAAAAAATTGCCACTAGACTAGAATTGTATTCCAGTAATATATAACCATATCATATACTATAGTAAGCAAAGAAAAAGTAAGAAAAGTAAGCAAAAATAACTATACCGATATCAGTAGAATATGGAGCCCGCGTCCACGCGGGTAAAGCCCAGCAAAGCTGCAGGGAGCACTGAGCAATGGGGGGATGAGGGTTTTCCATGGGTTGGACCACACCACATGCGGAAGTCCTTCCACGACAAGAGAAGGCGACCGCCAGTATATTAATTCGGGACGAGGTCCAACTGCGACTATAGGCGACCTTATGGTCAAGTCGTCCGCGTATCTTTCTGATCTCCTTCTATTCATCATATTTTTGGCTTTTCCCTGATGGTGTTGACTAAAAAAGGTGCTTGCGAGGCGGGCGAGCTCTAGTGAAAAATTCCTTACTGACTGGTCCAAGAAGCGCGTGATAAATACCCCCAAAGCCCAAGACTGCAGAGGAAATTAAGTGAAGTACTCCAGATACAAAGTATGGAAAGGTGTCTATAACTTCTCCCCCCGGACCTATCCCCCAACCTAGAGTAGCTAGGTGCGGAAGTAAAATCAATCGGGCCTTATTAATAGGGCCAGTTCATATAACTTCCCACTTCTACGCAGCCGAAAGAATGGGCTTCTTACTCCGGCTGTTCCGAGAGACCCCAATCAATGGGGGAGTACCAATTAGAAATGTCCAGACTTGACGTAGATAACCAACCATGTCGACTACCACTTTTACGACTTTCCCATTGGCTTGGCCGACCGCGACGATTCGTTGTTGCTGACCCTGCTTTACCTTAATTGTTATTTGAACAAAAAGATCATTAAAAACTTTTGGTAAAAGTTATGTCTTGGTCCAATAATTTTTATAGATTCCTCCATTTCACCGATTCGTACTAAATAACGGGCTAGTGAATCTCCTTTTTGCCATTGGACTTCCCAATCAAATTTATTGTAACACTCATAACTATCAACTTTACGAAGATCCCATTGGATTCTAGAAGCCCGTAACATTGGTCCTGATAAACCCCAATTTATTGCCTCCTCTCCACCAATAATGCCCACTCTTTCAACGCGTTGATAAATCCTGTTAATAAAATGGGTCCTATGGAAAGTCCGTCGATTCCCAGTCTCCAGTGAAAATTGAAAACATTTATCCATTTAGCATCGCTGTGTGACTGGTCCTTCGGGGAAGTTTACGATATCTGGGAGATAAATTTGCAACTACCCTGGCTGGGAACGGATACTTGAGATTGATGAAGGCGACCACAATGAATTTGATCTTATTGAAGATCTTTTAGATGAAGGATTCCGCGAAGCCTTAGCTGAGGGGAAGATTCGGTTGAAGAAAGCGCGAGGATTGCTAAGTGACAGGGCCGGACCTTCTGGGGGGCAAGCTCAGGACACAACCAATATTGATGCCCCCGCTGATCCTGCTAACGCCGAAGCCTCTAATCCGCAAACTCCGATTAATCCTCCTGTTGTTCTCAAAGAAAAGGACACAGTTACCGAGGAACACAATATTGAGGGAGACACTACTGAAGAGCACAACTGAGATGATGAGGGAGATGACAATGATGCAGACAGATTTGAGGTCGAGGAGCATAGAAATATTCAAGTGAATCTTGAAGCCACAGGTAAAAATGAAATTGTCCAAGCTACGTTATACTTAGACTTCCTATGCCCTTCACCTGGGACAACTGCATTCTACGCTTATTGTTCATCTGTTTTAGGTTTAATCTCACCACAACCTTCTCCCACTGTAGGCAAGACAACGACAACTGAGGTTATTATCACTGATTCAACTTGTCGATTCCTCCTGCCCCAGTTACTACTCCTCCTCCGGGTGATGCATCTTTGCTTAGTGCTAAGACCCCAGGATCACAAGAGACCCAAATCGGTGTGCTTGCCAACTTAGATGATGATGTTGACTATATCCCGAGTGACGAAGATTCTAACTATACCGACGAGACCCCAGGAAAAGATGCTGAAGGTTCAGAGAAGCAGAAAACTAATACTTCGTCGACTTCGGGACGCAAAGGAAGAAGGCGCACCGTTAGGAAGAAAGGATGAGTTATCAATTTGTCCTCCCAAGAAAGTCCCAGTGGCCTGTTGATCAAAGGTGGGAACCAGCCGGCCAGCACTCCTCCTCCTTCTTCTACCAAGCTATCTCTAAGGTCTTGTGACTCCAAGAATGGGAAGAAGAAGTAGTGCTTATGACTAGCTTTCTTTAGTTTCTGCTTATTTCCTTTACGTATTACATGCATTTAGACCGGTTGTATATGCGAGTTCTTCCTTTGAGATTATCCCGCTAAAGTAATAGGAATTAGACCTAAGACGATTCCAAATAGAGAAACTTCAATCATTTCAATTTGTTTGAGGAGATAAAAAGAAAGGTATGATCTATCCCTAAATATTAATCTGAAAAATCCGCGAATCTCAATGACCAAGAGATACCAATATAGACCAAGAATTAACAATTGACATGGGAAGTTACCGTAGAATACCTGAAGGAGGAATATTTATTTTTATTATTTTGTTCATTTAATTCATTTAAAATAAGTCGTATCTTGTTCAATCCAATCAATAGAGCTGGAGTTATACGTTTATAAGCTAGTAAAGTCTGGTGTAGGTCTTCCCCAGCTAGGAGTAGATAGAGAATTTCAGCCTTTTTTCTGATACTGAGAAGGGGAACTTCTTCCTTTAGGAGTTGGAATCTAAGAAAGCGGGGGAATTGTGAAGAGGTAGCGGATTTATTTTTTGTCCCATATTTTTTATTATATTATCTTTCCATCTATTTTTTTCTAAATATGAATCTAAATATTAAATTCATCGAAAGATAATTTTGATTTATCTTTTAATACAATTGTTATATGACAAGTCGGCCTTTTTATCGGATAACTACGTCCTCGAGCTCTAGGTCTTAATTTTTTCACAAAAGAACCTCCATTGACTTCGGCTTTACTAATGAATAAATCGGTTTCCTTCAAACCCATATAATAAGTTTTTCCCAATGTCAGTAACGAATGCATGATTTCCTGAAACCTGCAGTACATATCGGAGACAGATTCATTCTGATTCATTTTAAATAACTCAAATTAGTTGGTTAACATTGATATCTTTGTTTGTTCAACTTTATTTGTTCCTTCATGAGTAACTTGCAAGGTTTTCATTATACCATAAATGCAAATTCAGCAGTGCTTTAAGCCGTATCTACTGCAATTAGACAGTTCTTTGGGCCATATCAAAATATAAAGTGTTATATATTAGATAAAACCATAAGTCGTATCGAAATCGTAATAAGATATGGTCATAAGTCGTATCTAAAATATAAATAGATACGGCCTTCAACCGTTTTACTATATAAATAAGATATGGTTTTCAACCGTACACTACACCATAACAGCCAATTTGGCACACATGGATGCAGAGATATAATATGGGTAAAAACGGTATCATATTTGATACTGCTCAGATCCATATCAAACTACATTTTGCGATCCATATCACCCCAAACGCCCTAAATCTGACCGTCCATCAACGAATCCCCGGATTAGTTAATTTGATACAGCTTTGGGCCAAATCGAATTTGTATCATATTGTGCATCACATTAGGCACTCGAAATAAAAAATTTGGCCGCTCCCTTTCCCATTTGTTTTACTTTAATGGTGACCGAAAACCCAAATTAGGGTTTTTGGTAACCAAATCGTGCCTCCACCTTCGACAGGGACGAACAACCCTCTCCTTCGGCAGGAATGCAGCAACCCTTGGTCTCCCTAGCCCTCCTTCGACAGCGCAGATATGTGTTTCAATTGAATTTTGCATGCATGGCTGATAGTAGGGAACAAATTGAAATCTTCATGTGATATTTGATTGCTACTTTATGTTAGTACTTCATGTGTTAGCTGCTTCGATTGAATTGGTTTGTGTAAGTGTGTTAGGGACGGATCTGTGGTCATACCCTGAAATCAGAGAAATCAAATTTGAATCATGTTTGTGATAATGTAAATAACATCTGAATGTTTGTTAGATTGTGGTATAATTTTTGTTAGAATTGTCATTGGATGTATGATATAATTTTAGATTGCGGTACATCCATGAAACAGAGAAATAACAATGAGTTAGTTTGTCATGATTTCGTCGTCATTTGACTGTTTGTTGGCCTTATGCTCAAAATTTAAATTGGGTTTGTCTTATAACAAGTTTACTCTGCTTTGATGCTTTAACAAGTGTACTAAAAATATTTTAACAGGTTTGTTGAAAATTTTGGTAGATGGATGATTACTAGACTTTCTGGTTAATATTTTAATAGGCGATCCACCAGGTGATGCATTTTAGCTCACGTGTAGTGTCGGGTATCCATGCTTATTAGCTTTATCCAAATGTCGGATGCTACTGCACTTAACCTTAGTAAAAAGCTGCTTTCACTAGCAACTTTCCCTTACTTTGTAGCAGAGACTTTTGTGTAAGTTATCTTGCACTACACAATCTGCTTCAAAGAAACTGAGAGTTGCAAGTGAAAGCAAATTTTTCCAAAGGTTAAGAGAAGGGGCATTCGACATTTGAATAAAGCTAATAAGCATGGATTATTGACCCTGCACGCGAGCTAATATGGGTCCACCTGGTGGATCGCCCAGTAAATTCATAATCAGAAAGTCGAGTATGTGTGTCATCCAACGACGATGATTCGATATCTTTAGACGTTGAAGCAGGTATATATTATTTTACACGTATCTCTATGTAGTATCTTATATAAGAATTGAATGGACATGTACTTGTGTGCACACCTTGAATATTCTTTTCGTTTATTTGTTCCTTTTTGTGTGTACATGAGGATGTTCTGTATGCTAGGGATACGAACTGCCGGTGTTATAGATGGACTACACTTCAGGTGATTCTTCTTTTGGATTTGCATTTTTAATGACTATCAATTTTCCACTCCTATGTACAGTTAATTTAATTTAAACGTCTATGGTCATAGCAAAACCAGTTTACAATGTGTATTCATTCAATTTTAAGACATATACTGATCGACTACACAAACACATGGATGGTGCTCGACTAGTCGTCGACTAGTCTACTAATCGAGATCAAACCATCGAAATGAAGTCTCGACTTGCTTTTTGTATGAATTTAGGCCGCATGGGTAGAAATTAGTCGATTAGACTAGGTTGTTATTGGTTCCCAATAAAGCATTTGTACACAAACACACTGATCGACTACCGTTAAATTACACAAACACACTGATCGACACGATATGCCCTTCACGGTTATTGGTGTCCAGTGAAATTACACAAGTCCAAAATATTGAACTTATCATCTAATCCATTATATTTGTAATGTGATTCCCTTAACTATACTTCCAAATCTGATTCATACGGTTCTATAACATCGAATTACTCATCATGCTACATTTCAAACTCAGATATACCCTGCGACATTGATTTTTGGTTAGAACCATTGTTGCTACCACTTTTTCTACCAGAATTAGCATTCAATGGTTCGTTCTGAGCATACTCTGAATACAGATCTTGTAAAGAAGAGGCATTATATTTCATATTTTGGAGTGATTCTACAGCAGGATAAATCTTTGGAAAACAAAACTCAGTTAGTTTCATTTTATATCTGTATGAACATACACTTAGCACTGTATTCATGTTTGCATCTCAGTCACAGTGAGTTACAATGTCGATCTACTGTCCAGCTGTGAAGTATTTGTAACTTGTTTCTTGTATTTTATAGACAGTCCTGTTGGATATTATGGTGCTTTTGTGTTGCTGGAATTCAGGCTGCAGGCTATATATCACGATTCAGTTTTGCTGCCAAATTAAACTTGAACTCCAGGCTGGCTATCGCGCTCAATCTTCCCGGTCTCGACTGGAGTTTTATCAGGATGTTATCTTTTTACCTCATTTTTTTTACTTTGTAATGTGATGAAAATCTTTGACAGTTTCATTTTATTGTATATGTTTGTATGTACATCATGTTATGACAAACCTTATAATGCTTTAAGTGTGTATGTGTGTGTACATATATAAATTGTGTTACTCTTGTGTATACTTTGTGGTATGTATGCTCTGTGTTATGAAAGATATGTGCTACAGTTTATGTTTTTATGTATATACACATATATGATATATATATATATATATGTGTGTGTGTGTGTGTGTGTGTGTGTGTGCACATACAATTAGACATGGTCAAAGACCATGTCTGATTAGACTTTAGATACGTCTAAGAGCCATATGTTGGTAGTAGTGAGGTACGGTTTGTAGCCGTATCTAATAATTTAGCATGCCACTTTTTGATACGGATTTTTACCGTGCCTAACTGCTTTAGATACGACTAAAAACGCAGTCTGATTAGCATATATGGTGTAGTATCTAAGTTGTAATACTATTTATCAATTACAGTCAGTAGCATAAACCATTCAATTTATATAAAACAACAAATTAATATCATGCAAACTCTATTTGAAAAATTTTAACAGTAAACGGATAAATTATACAAAATATTTCATAACAATCCAACAAGATATGTAATGATACTCATGTTGTTTCATTACATTACAATAAAGAAGATACATGTTGTTTCATTACATTTGAATAAACAAGATACATGTCGTTTCATTACGTTACAATATAGAAGATGTTAAAAACTGAACCCATACAAACTAGAAGTATTCAAAAATGATTTAGAATACAAGCAACTTCGGCGATCGACCACTCTCCGCTTTTCAGCTTCAGGCTCCATTCCTCAAGTCTGTCAATTTTTTTTGCATTGGTCAGAGAAATAGTTGAGGTGTTAAAGCACATGCATACATACATGGTGACTAACACAACAACAATGGAGGTGTACAAGTAGGCATGCATGAATGTACCAAGCAACAAGTAGGTTGCAACATAGATGAAGTAAATGGGGTCAAGCCAAACATAATGGTCCATATGCACACAACACCAAGACTTAAGTGAACAAATCCATAAAGCAACAACACTTGCCACAAGAACAACATATACAAGAGCTGACCATTAAACAGAGGCAACAACAGTATACAAGGGACAGAGTACACATGAACATATATAAGGAACTGAGTACACATGAACATTGAATAGAGGCAACAACAACAAGCAAAATATTGTGAAAATATATACTAGGGAATGTGCACACAATGGCAAAACATGATATACAAATGGAAAGCAAAAGTGTACATGTGCAGGCTGCTCAGGTCATCAACATGCAACAGCAAAGACCAATGCACACCAGAATGTTTAAGAACCAGTACAAATAACATGCTACATGGCCATTTCAGTTCAAATTTATTTAAATGATCCAGTATGGTACCAGTACTTAAGCAGTCAAACTACCATATGCACATGGTTTTAGCAAGGCATCGTACATGTAGGCTAGAGAATAACATTTGCTTGTATTCAATGTGAATTTGAGGAATACGTAAATATGTTGAAGTTAATGTCTGATTTGTATTCTAAAATATAGTGTATATTTGACATCTGCACAGAACACATCCATTCAATTCTTATGTAAGATATTACGTAGAGTTAAGTGAAAAATTATATATACCTGCTCCAACGTCTAAAGATATCGAATCATGATCTTCGCGGATCACCCAGTAGATTCTTAACCAGAAAGTCGAGTAATCATCCATCTACCAAATTTTCAGCAAACATATTAATAAATTCAAAATCAAATACTGATACACACAAGCATTATACTTATATTTGGTAAATGATTTCATGCAAATGTAAAAATGCAAAAAGATGCACTTCGGGTATTGCATAAATATCAGTACTTTGATTTTATAAATAACCGAGTTATTACAAAGCTCTACAAAAATATAGATTAACATTTCTATAAATAAATGGAATTCAATCTCTCAACGTGAAAACACTAAATTTGTTATTTTGTTATAGTCAAACAAACAAACTCAGCTGAGCTTACGGTGTAGCTCCGTCCCTAAGCTGCAGTAGCCATTACCAGTATTGATTTCAACTAAATTTAGATGACAACTTCACACGAAACACTAAATTTAGCAGCGATTACATGCTGTCGAAGGAGGGCTAGGAACCTAGGGTTGCTCCGTTTCTTTCAAAGGAGAGGGCGACTTGTCTCTGTCGAAGGAGGTGATTCCAGAGAAACGTGGAGCCATGATTTGGGGACCAAAAAGCCTAATTTTGGTTTTCGGTCACTATAGAAGTAAAAAATTATTCTAAGTAACGAATGGCTGGTAAAATTGCGGATTCGATACGTTCCAAAGTCACATCAAATTTACTGATCTGGAGCTTTGTTAATGAACGAATAGTTTTAAGGTGTTTGGGGTGGTGCGGAACGTAAAATTTAGTTTGATACGGTTATGAGCACTATCAAATTTGATACGACTTTAAGCTGTATAATATTTCCACATCCTCGTGTGCCAAATTTGCTGTTTTGGTGTAGTGTTTCCATATTTCATAAGCAGATTTACAAACTGATACTCTATTAAATCAATTTCTATCTAATGAACATAATAACGTATTCATTGCCTTAGAATTACTTTGTGCAGAAGCCATCTGTTCATTAGTCCATTGTGCAAAATTAGTAGTGGGTTCAACATATTAGGTTTGTGTGATATTCCAAGTGTCAAATCCTATAGGTTGTAAATATATTTTCATCCTACATGCCCAATAAGAATAATTACTGCCATTAAATAGTGGTGGTCTAAAAGTGGACCAACCCTCTACAAATGAACTATTATTGTTAGCAATTCCAGTATTGGTTGCCATTTAATATTTTCAAAAATTCAGATAATAAAATTTTGAAATAACGGTCTGACACCAATTGTTAGGGACGAGGATCAAGCATCTTAAGGCAAAACTAACACTAGAGGGAGTGAATAGTGTTTTAAAGAACTGGCAGAAATCTTAACCAATTTACAATTACTCAAACAACTATATGGATCACAGAATGAATATCACAACAGAAACAATCACATATGCAGATATAAACAAAAATAAAATGCAGAAAATGAAAGAACACACCGGATTTTATACTGGTTCAGATTACTCCTACATCCAGTCCCGCACAACGTTGGATTGTGCAGAGTTCTATTAATATCAGTATCCAATTACAACATCCTTGATTTCACGGCTACAAGGTTAACACCGCTCCTTTTCCTTGATTTATGGGTTACAAGGAACACACCCTATCCTTTTCCTTGATTTCAGGGCTACAAGGAACACACCCTTCCTAATTTAGATTAAAACTACCCTAGAACTCTTGAGTAACACTTCCAAACAGAGAGTATTTGATAGAGATTGAAAATAGAAGAAGAATGATATAATTTGCATTGAAAACGGCAGAGTATAAGTGTAGAGTCTTAGAAAATTAAGAAGAAGAATAATGGTGGTATGTAAAGTAATGATGAAGGAGATGATAGATTATTAAAAATATGGAAAACGAGGCCTTTATATAGTATTCCAAGAGTCACAACCATTTCTGAAACGTTTTAAAATGGAAAGACACATCTTTTTAAATTTAAAATTTTGTGACAGTTATATGTCGACATGCAATTATATGTATGTCAACATAAATATATATATATATAAAAATTCGAATTTTAAATCATTTTTCAAGTATTTAAACCAATATATATATATATATTCTAGAAAATAAAACTAGCTGTTTAAAATATAATTTCTCAAGTATAAAAACATAATAAAATATTATTTAAACATATGACTCAAAAATTATACATATATGATATAAAACTATGTAATATATATAAACATAAGAAGCTTAGGAAGTATATTTGAAATCATAAGTTTAAAATAAAGTTTGAAATCAATTTAAAAATAGTTTGAAATTAATTTGAAATCAATTTTAAAAAGAGATAATTTGAAACAGAATTTGAGTGCTATTCAGAGTTTTATGTACTAACTAGACTCTATTACTTAGATAATCTTGAACTCTTGATATCTTGATACTCATGAGTCTTGATTCTCCTTTGAAATCTTGAATCTCTTAAACTGTACAGTCATCAATACCTATATTACCTACATATAATTCCTGCATATATATATTCTGGATAAAAGTGTTAGTATATATTTTATAATCAATAATGGTAATGGTTGAAATAAGGTTGTTGTCATCAAAACATCATTAACATTCCATTCTCCAACAAGTACAACACATGCTTGGAAAGTGAAACATGGAATAGTTGCTACATTGGACTTTTCTAGTGTAGTATGTCGATTGTTGTCTTTTTAAACTTGTTTATCTTAGTAACAGTGTATGATAATCCTCCCAGCATGGATAAGAAATTTATATAGTCTAGTTTTTTGAGACTTGCTTCAGTATTGTAACCTCGATAGCTAATGGTGGACGGTCCACCTTAAAAACCGTATGTGGTGGATGACCTACCTTAAAAAACCGATAGCAGTTTGATAGCATGTCTAACTCCTGTATTCTTGTATTTATTTTTTTTTTATAACAAATAGTGTTACTGACCACTTTAAAAACCGTTCGGCTTTGCCAAAAAAATGATTATTGGAAAAAAAACAAAAAAAACATAGAGAAGAATACAAAACATTGAGCAGTGGTTATATATATGGCTATTTAGACACAAAACTAGACACAAATTAGGAGACATAGGGCCTTGACCATTGAATCATTTTGTCCTTACATGGAGGAGTGAAATTCATGGGGTGATCCAATATTGCAAATTTATAATGCTACCAATTGTATTAAAATTTTATGTTCAAAATAGTTTTTTTCTATATATATGTGTGTGTGTGTGTGTGCGTGTGTGTGAGTGTGCGTGTGCGCGCGCATGCGTGTGCATGCACAGAGCATGTACACATATGCATGTAAGAATGAAGAAACAAGCGTATTCATAGATTTGCAAATGGAAGCATAAAAGAAGAAACTCTAATGATTCTAGTATGATATAAAGCATATATTGCTAGCTTGTTGAACATTCAAATTGTTGACCTACCTTTTGACGAGGTCATCACACTTTGGATTTCTTACCACTTGATTGGTCAAGACTATGGCGTGGACTCACATAAGCACAGGAATGTTGGGACTAAGAATTGGATTCGACAAAGACATGGAATTCTGAGTTTATACGGCTCGGATCGAGCAGGTACATAGACACTTGAGTGGGCCGACCTGATCACATTCAGACATCATGGATCGGCAGAGGCTGGCTTTCTGAGCTCATAATATGGCATCTACACAAAAATGGATTGGCAATAACACTTCTAGATTCATCGCACCCTGGCCTCATCAGATCACGTGGTTTTCATTGGATTAGTTTTAGTTTGGTACGTTTCAAAATTTGGATCGATCAATTGAATAGGGACATATCGGATTTGATGAAAGCACTAGAGATCGATTCATGAAGATTGCATGGAATTGACGTTTTGGCTTCGATCACTCTACCAAGGCAACATAGATCAGCAAGGGATCGACTTCAAATCCCTTAGGACATGGGAAATTGAACTTAGAATTTCAACTTGTCGGATCAACCATACGAGCTGGCCTCGGATTTGGCTATTAGCATTAAGGAAAATCGTAGATCAGTACATGGACTTCGAGGATTAGAAGATGGCACTTGGATTTTAGCCTAATTGGATCGATCACCATCGGATCGATGTCGATCCCTTACTTGGATTGGTATCGTTCCCTATGGATCATCGGGTGATCGATTCGATTTCTCACTTGCTGCTCCGGTCAACCTATGGATCCTATTTTCACTCCTCGATTTCTGACCAATCCGAACTATTGTATAGTTATAGATGCACATCTAGATGGCTCATTTTAGGGACCTTCTCTTGGCTTTTGGGTTTTACTATGCAAGAGCTTTACTACTACCAAATTAAAACATATTTCACTCCACATTCTTGTAATCAAACCTCGACTATAATTGTGATCAAGCAGTATAAACAAGAGATTAATTCATAGTGAATGTCGATACGTTGTCAAACCACTATAAACTTATGCGTTTATTTACATTTTACGCATTCATTGAATGTGATTTGTGGCATGTTCTATGGTCGTTTTCTGGATAGCGCTAATTTGGGGTGTTAGGTGAGAAGTGACCAAATTTCTGTCAAATACTTTTAGCGCTTCAAGTGAGGGGCGACTACCTTTAGATATTGTATTCAGAATGCTCAAGGATTTGGATTACTCCAGAATTCAAACATGGTGAAAAGGAAGAAAGAAAATGCTCCTACTAGAGCTGAAGTCGCTAGACTGGAAGGGAGCCACGTGGATTCCTTCATTGAAATCCCCTTCATCTATCTAATTTGGGAAGAGATGGATGGAGTGGTCAAAAAATTCGAAAATCACTTGCCTATCACTCCAAGGCTTCAAAGATTATATGCATCTTCTGTAATTGCATCTCATATGATACGACATAGTGTGAGAACGGAGAAAGAGGTTACGTTGGCACATCCCGCCGAGGGGGAAGCATGAAAGCTTTTCGATAAAACATTTCCTAATTTTGCAGCAGAGAGTCGTAGTGTTAGACTAGGATTATGTACAAATGGATTTTCATCATTTTCTCAAATTGGTTCTAAATATTCATCCTGACCCATTATCATCACACCATACAAATTACCACCATGGATGTGTATGAAAATGGAATATACGTTTCTTACTGTTGTCGTTCCTAGTCCCGATGATCCGATGCGAGGAATCAATATTTGTTTACAATCGTTGATTAATGAGTTGAAAATACTGTGGAGCAAAGGAGTAGAAACATACGATGTTTCACAAAAGAAATTTTTTTCTTATGTTTACTTCTTTATTGTGGACTATAAATGATTTTACTGGCTATGCAATGCTTTTAGGATGAAGTACATTCGATCGTCTAGCATGTCTATATTGCATGGAAGAAACACGAGTGTTTTCTTTACCGCATGGTAAGGAAATTTCATGACTTTACTGTCATTGATGTTTTCTCCATGTAAATCATCCATTCAGAGGGGACAAGAAAACTTTATAGCTAACGGAGTAGAAACAAGATAATCATCAATGATATGGTCAAGCGAATACATATATGAACTGGTTGGAGACTATTCAAAGATATATGAAACTGGAGTGTGAACAAAAATTAAAGGCAAACTAACTGTTCATAATTGGTGCAAACAAATTGTTTTTTGGAAGTTACCGTAATGAAAACATCATATGTTTCGTCATAATATTGATGTGATGCACATTATACAATGAGATAATTGTATTTGATTGTAATAACCCGGAAAATGTGAACCAGTTTAAAAATTTTAAATTTGGTTATTAACAAGAAATTTGAATGATTAAAATAGCCTATTTCAATAAAATATAGAATTTGGTATGATAGGGCCGTTTGAAATTTTGAATACAAACTAAGTTTGACTGTACCGGGTGGGAAATATAACGGATTTTTAACGAAACTGAAAATATTTAAATCTGTTTATCAATACCTTTCTAACGAATCTGAAAAATCGAAATTTCATAACGGAAATCAAAAGTTATGGCCAAATGAATTTTCAGAAAGGTCGCTATATAGTATATATAGCCCTTGAAAATTGAGATTTTGCATACGACCTCGGAATTCGACGAAACCACTTTTGTTGGGTCCGGGATGTCAAATTATTGATAAGTTTCAAATTTCATAATTTTTGAAGCTAGTATGTGAGCGGGGCAATAGATAACGTGTTTGGTCAAATTCTGTTAAAATGGGTCGACCTAAAAATGGCCGTTTTTCAAACGAGCTCAGAATTCGACGAAACTGGTCTTGTTAGGACCGTATCGTCAAAAAAAAGCTAGATTTATTTTTCTGGAATTTTTCGATTCAGTTTGTGGCCCTGGCAAATTGAAATGTACGTTTAAATTAAATATCGAATGTTTTATATTTTAATTTGAAAAATAACTGACTGTAACAGTCGAAATGGCCAACGAAACATATCCCATTGTGTTCGGAATGGGGGTATTTAGCTAGGGACGACAGTCGTTGGGTGTGATTTAGAGGTCGTTTGTAGAAGGGGGTATTTTTGGAATTAAATAAATTAAAAATTAAAATAAAAAGGGCATGGGCCAATCAGAATTCATCGTCTCCATCGAAAGCCTCTGTCGCGACGCGGAAACCCTTCCCAATCTTCTCTCTTCAATTTCTCCGCATCCACTCAACGAAATCAAGCAAACCCTGTTCCAATTTGAAGAGCGTTGAGAGATCTTCAAATCCATAGTAATTTCACAAATTATCATTGAGTATTGGGAGGGATATCGAGGCGGGAAGCTCCGATCTTTGCGCCGCCGCCGTGCCCTCCAGGAGGCGTCGAGTTGGCCATCTCAGGTGTCATCGGGAAGCTCTCTCCTTCCTCTACGACGTAGCGCTGGCCGTTCGTCCTAAAGCTTCGTAGATTTGCCGAAAAATTCAACCCTAGCTTTCGAATCAAAAAAAGGGGTATACGGCTGAAACTGATTTTTACACTTTAAAGCGTTGCAAACTTGTAAAAATCATATCTTTTTGCTATGTTAACGAAATTCGATGAAACAGGAGACACCGTGACCGCAAGGAGGCTCTCTACATTCTAGAAGAAGCCGCGGATTTTTCTGACCTTCCTACGATTTTTAGCACCGCAAGAACCAATGTGAGGAATCTAAACTATTTGTGTGAATGTAATCGCGTTGTATAAATTATATAAGCGAAGTGTAAATTATATACGCATTGTATACCTCATGTACATGTGTTGTATAAGTTATATTAGCGATGTATAAATTATACAAGCATTGTTTGAAACATATATGCTTTGAATTGTGATGAAATGCAAGTGAATTATTATAATATATATATATATACTCCCCTCGTCCACAAACCATGGACGATATTTATTGCTTGTGTTTGACGTGATATTATATGGTATAACGAATGGTTGGAAATAATTGTTTGTGGTTGATATTATGGTTGAAAAATACCTTTGTGGTTGAAAAATACCCTCTTGTGGTTGAAACAAAATAGAATAGGATTGTGGAATTGAAAATAAAACATGCCGCCTGCGTGCGAACTAGATGCATGATCCCCATTGTCAAAAACCGCGAGGTTTTAAGGTAGAGCGAGGAGCCGTACTAGGGACGGTCCCGGTTTTAACTACCCTGCCGTTATGCTGCCGAAATTTTCTGAAATATTTATGTGTTAGAATAATTTCCATTCATTGAAACCATTTACATATGCTATATCGAATATTCATGTGTTGAGTTGCAATTCATTCGTTGAGTTGAAATTCATGTGTTGAATATTATTCGAATTTAAACAAATGGCTTTAGCGATAAAAATCACATTTTTATATATATATACAAACGATATCGAATATTCATGTGTTGAGTTGCCAATTCATTCGTTGAGTTGAAATTCATGTGTTGAATATTATTCGAATTTAAACAAATGGCTTTAGTAATAAAAATCACATTTTTATATATATATACAAACGATATCGAATATTCATGTGTTGAGTTGTCAATTCATTCGTTGAGTTGAAATTCATGTGTTGAATATTATTCGAATTTAAACAAATGGCTTTAGTAAAAAAAAATCACATTTTTATATATATACAAACTATATAGAATATTCATGTGTTGAATTCCAATTCATTCGTTGAGTTGAAGTTCATGTGTTGAATGTTATCATCTTTTAAAAATAAAATGAATCGACATTGAAAGTATATTTTTATCAAGTATATGAAGTGTTAAAAATACACATGTGTCGAATAAATATTTTTGATGATAAAAATATTCTTTTTATCAAGTATATGAAGTGTTAAAAATACACATGTGTCGAATAAATATTTTTGATGATAAAAATATTCTTTTTATCAAGTATATGAAGTGTTAAAAATACACATGTGTCGAATAAATATTTTTGATGATAAAAATATTCTTTTTATCAAGTATATGAAGCGTTAAAAATACACACGTGTTGAAATAAATAATAGTTTGCTAGAAATATTATTATTAGCTTTGTTCTGCATATATATACATGTGTTGAACAGGAAAAATGGATTAGCTGTTGAGTAAAGAAATTATTTGCGTGCCCGACAAATAGGTAAACCTTGATGAGTTGGCTGCGCAATTTTATTTATATATCAACTCCTGTGAATGCCATTGGATGCGGAGTGCTGGTTTTTCTGTGTGAAATAATAAACAACGCCATAGGATAGTAACAATTAATTTTGAACTACACTACAAGGCATACTTCTTGACGATAGGCATACTTCATCATATTCCACATAAGCAATTGGAGCTTGTGTGACGAGGTGGAAGATCTACCATACAAGCAAGAGGCTTGTATGGCGATGACTATATAATACAGGTTGAACTGATGACTGATATGGACTATATAAATTATAACGATAAATTGCCAGATTAATAAAAACCCCACACGGGTCTAGAGTTGACAATAATCACGTCGCTCTAGTTATTAGATACGGCACATGGACTATTTATTTCCACACGGAAACGGGGTGACGGGAATTTATTCCCTGGAGTGATTATCAGTACATGCTCCCCCGTAAACACCAGAATATATCACTAAAAATATGTGAATGCTTTTTAGGATTTATTGGGTACCTAATACGGCCCAATAAATTTCCAAACCCCTCCCCGTACAAAGGAGGTTATGGCGAAATTTTTCGAAATATTAAGGCGTTAGTGAAATATTTGAAGTGAAAACGAAGTAGGAAATATAAAAAGAACTATAGTTGAAACTATGGAATGAACTATATTTATATATATAAATATAATTAAAGGGAATAGAGGCCGTGCAGTTCGCATTTCGGAATCGTAATTTGAAACGATTAGTACAAAAAATCCGACCATCGGATTCTCCCGAAACCGCAACCGCTGGGTTCGCCTTGGAAATATCTTTCCAACGGCACCAACCTTGTAAAAATCCAACGGTTGGATTGTCCGGAATGTTTAATTCAAATCTAAAGAAAAACAGCGCTAGAATCGTTTATATTTATATATAAATATAAATATAATTAAATTAAATCGAATAACGACGCTGCAGTTCGAATTTTGAAACCGTAACTTCAAACGACTAGTGTGGAAGATCCGACCGTCGGATTCTCACGAAACTGGAACCGTTGGGTTCGCTTTGGGAATATCTTCCCACTGATATAGACTTTGTGGAAATCCAACGGTTAGATTTTCCGATATGTGTAAAACAAATTGAGGGAAAAACAGCGCCAGTGCCACGGCACGACCTGAAACGTCGTTTAATTAAATATGGCCTTTTAAAATAAATAAAAATGGCGAAAAATCGTTATAAAATATTATAAGCAACGTAGGTGGCAAATAGACCAATTGGGCTTGAATTGTTTGATATTTAATGGTTGTATGTGTATGACATGAAAATAACATTAAATAACTGAAAGATGGATGTCGAATAATATGACCATATAAAGAATCGATTTAAATTCTAATGACGTGAATTATTTGAAAAGGCCGAGCTAACCCTCATTTCAAATAATTCATCGAGCGATTCGAATTGGAAAATACAAAGACGATTCAAGACCGACGATCTTCGTATCGGTTGGATGGGCGCTACAGAGGTTCCTAACCGGAGTAGCTACCGGAAGGGGACGGAAGTAGTAGCCGTCTGAATGTATATGTTGATTGGACGGATATACGAGGAATTTGACGCCTCCGGTTTCGTTCAGACCCAGGACGGACTTGTAAATGGACTGTGTGTCTGACATTGGATTTTGTTCTATATTGATTGATCTCTGTTAAATATATATCTGTTTGGCGGCGGAGAATTTATTCTCTTGCTTAACCCCCTTCTCTGAGACGTACGAGCTTAGAGGTTATATATCGATGGAAATCAATCGTATGGAGTGGACTGCCTATGTGGCATGCCAAGATGCTGTGATCAAGGCTTCTGTTGCAAAGCAAAGTCTTGTGGATGATGATCAAAGCAAGGTCTACGTGGCCTAGCTTTGTGTATTTCGTAGATTCGCGAACCTCACACCCCGGTATGAGTTAAAAACGGGATACGGACTGCAGGGAGAGCACGACGTTTCTTTCTAGCTATGGTGGTGTCAGTGACTTACCAGCCCTGACATATATATCTACTTTTCACCTTTGTGGTTGTTGGAATGCGAGGCGCCTCGATTATAGGTCTGTAAGGACCGGGAAACGTGTGTTCAGGAATTGCCAATCCTCTAACGTAAGTGAGGACCGGCCCTGAAGCATCCAGGGGTTACCCAGAGTGTGTAGTCCCGAGGCATTTGCTAGAGTGTCTCGAAGCGGAGAGGAGCTTGCCCCTTGCCTCGACTCATGACGGAAATCCAATTTCCAATACGAGATAACGGATTTGATCGTAGAACTAGTATGGAGACATAGTAGATGGTAGCTATGCCGCCTATGATTGATATTTATGATGCTATTCGTTTTTGAAACATATATGCACTAGTAATAATATCAAGTGATTTTGCTTTATACGTATCAAGCATATTTGGCTATTATAAGGTAAAACTCTATCCTCCGGCTTGCGTCGCATTGTGTGATGGGACCTGAGTCTTATAATGGCTTCATTTTTTCTAAAAGCATTGCGTTGTTTTAAAAGAATTTACCTTGTTTTAAATGCACTAGCAATCACTGGAGTAAACCCGTTCCGCGAAAGTGGCGTGGTCCTATGATTTGCTATTACTGTTGCTTAACTGTTAAATAGATTCCTCATACCAGTCCCCATGACTGACTCGTTGTTTGTTTCACTTTGCAAACGCGGGTGCCCTTATTTTCACACGGGCAGCCTAGTACACAGGTGACAGGTGGTTTTTGGTTCTGCACAGCTGCACAGCGTGCACTTTTGGCTCTTGGCGAGGCTGACTTCATAGAGATGACTTAGATATTTTCCGCCATTACTGTATTTATATTATGATTCCGCCACTGGCGATGCAGACTGATTTACTTCCCGTATTCCTCACTATATGTATATGTGTTCCGCCTTCGGCGATGTAGACTGATACTCTTATTATGTCTTACTGCATGTATGTATTCCGCCTCTGGCGATGATGACTGATCACTTTCCTTTTCATTTACTAAGTATATCCCACGTTATGCTATTCTGATATTCCTACATGTTGTGATTCCGCTGTCATATCCATGTAGAGTTATTTTATTTATTGTTTCTGCTATTATCTGTACTCTGCTATGATGATTAATGTGTTATTTCCCAATGATTATCCTTAATACCGCACCTCGGATTTTGGGATCGTCACATTGATAATATTTTTAGCACGGTTTTGAATGTTAAAGGGAAGGTGAAGGATGATTTGAAATCGACACGCGATATACAAGAATTATGCAAACGTCTTGAGCTTTATATGAAACAAAATGATAATAAAACACAAAGCATGTTAAAAATTAGATAATAATCAAGTTAAATATGTGTTAAAATGGGTGGAAAAGTTAAGATTTCCTGATGAATTTCATCAAATCTTCGTATATGTGTTTACTTTAAAAAATGTAGATTGAGCGGAATGAAAAGTCTCGACTGTCACATATTGATGGAAAATTTGTTATCCATTCTATTCAAAGAACTACTACCATTAAATGTTTGAATGTTAGTAATGGAGTTTAATATGTTTTATAAAGAGCTTTGTTCGACTAATTTAAACATGCAACGCTTATGTAAACTTGAAATAGATATTCCTATACTGCTGTGCAAATTAAAGAAAATATTTCGTCGGTTTTTTTTAATGTAATGGAACATAAATGATTTTTAATGTAATGGAGACAATAAAAATCCAAGTTTTGAAGGTAGTGACGATTCAGAAATCACAAAAATGATCTGTTTGGCGTTTTAACATAAATTTTGCGACTGACATATTTCTCAGACCTATAGAGGAAGTGCTTCTATTTAGATGCAGTTGATTTAGCAATGCTCTAGGTTCTGGATCAATGTGCATAAGGATTATAATCTTATTGAAATAAAGCATACATCGCATTATCACAAGTACAATCCTTTTGTACTAACCAAATAAGCATTGCAAGTTTATTACACCCACTATCCATCTCAAAAAAGAGATAAAGCGGATTGGTCAGGAATTTTTAAAACAAAGGCTAGATTGACATTCGATGGGAAGAATATTCCAGATGAACAAAGTTATTAAGTAGATCATGAGCAAAACAACGAAATAATAATTATAGATGATCATATGGATTTTGGACCTCTGACCAATGAATCAAACGTTTGGTGGAAGCGTTCGAGAGTAGGAGAAAAATGTCGTAGAATAGGACACCAATTCTGAGTTAGAAGACGATGATGACTGTTGTAGATGATGAGTATTATTTTGCTAGTTATAATGTAATTATGAAATATACGTTGTATATTTTGCAAATCATGTAACTATGTTGAATTCTTGATGTACTACGAAATCTGCTTATCATTATTTACACCTTTTATGTCATTTTTGCACCTGTGTATTTAGCAATTCATATTAAAACTGTAATATAATATGCTTATCCTCGGAATATGAGGCCCTATCTAATATACAAATCCATTTCTGTTATTTATTTAGCAAGTTATATTGTTTATGTCATTTAACTGTAAAATATATTTCAATATCATGTTATTGTTCTCTTTTTAAACAACATGTATGTGATGGGTATATACATATTGTCGAGAGGTAGAAACTCTTCCTTTCTTTCAGAGGCAATGGTAGTGGTCCATCGCAGCAGTCCCAACGTACTATCATTAGTTTAATACCTAAAATCGAGGGGTAAGCAATAAACTTTATTCATCGTTTTTTAACCAACTATGCACTAATGTATATCCTACTTAACACAGGGGGTTCGACCTACAACCATCAAAGATTGTTTTAGATGTTTCAAAAGCTGCGTACTGGGCTAAGATGTCAATTTGTTGGCCGAAGCGGGATAACATCCCTCCCTACATCGTACAGCGTATTTGGCATGATGTCCTTGTAAGTATATTCTTCTATTTTTCATTTTTATTTTCTTACATCGTTGACATAATATACATCGTTGATGTTTAATGTTTGGTTGTTTGTTTATCGCGAAACACAGGCTCAGCTGGTTATACAGACCGACGACTTACAGTTGGACCGACATAACTAGATGCAAAAAATGAGAAAGAACTATAAGGATTCTATATCGTCGATAAAGAAAAAAAGAAGAAGCCAAATTGGATGGGGATGAGCATATGGGAAGAGTGATCGAGATATTGGGATACTGACGAGGCGAAGGAAAGTGTACTAAACTCTTTTAAATATTTGATTGATAGGAAAATATAAAAAAAATGGTCGATAAATAATGTATCAATTTTTGAATGTACAAGCAGAGTCAAAAAGAAACTCTGCAACATGAATACAAATTTCGTCACTCATTGAGGATGGTCAAAATCATTTCAGGAGTATTGGCAAGAACTGGTAAGTTTAATAAATGCAAATTGTAAATGGTTATATTATGCTATATAATTTTGAATGTACAATAATTATATATAATAATCAAATGTAGGAAACCAAGACGTATGGTCCAGTGTCATATATGGATGTATTTACCCGTACGCCTGCCGTCGAGCAAGTAAATTTAGAAGGGACAATCTCCTATACTTTGCACGATGACAATTCCAGCAAAAGCCATGTTAGCATTTTTCAGTTGTTGTTGTTGTTATAGTAGTAGTAGTATTTGTTATAATTGTTAAACTATAACGAAATAAGATATCCTGATATTAATTTTATCTACATTCTTATTTGTTCATGCAGGCAAAATTTATGGAATAGCGTCAGAAACACCCACCTGATATGGTTCGAGCGCAGCTCATGACAGATGAGGAGGATGCTATACTTGAGTTAGTTATGGATCCACCATCGCAGAACAAGCGATATGGATTTGATAATCAAGTAGTGATCAAAAATATATTGGTAAAAACAATTCAATGATCTTTTAACGATTTGGTCACATGAAAATATTAAAGTTCCCTTACTTCTTTGAATGATACGAATTTTTCAAACATATTCAGGCATTCCACTTCGACCTTCCATTATGTAATAGAAGCACTATCTGCAACCATCATTGGTACTGTAACACCCCACACCCGCTATGGTCACTCTCTAAGGGAATGCCATAACATCGGTGGAGTATTTTAAGTGAATATAGAACAGAAAAATTACCACAAGACAGATATAAGTAATACTTGAAAATTTCAAAACATCATTTCATTGCAGCGGAAAGTAAAACATGTTTGGTTACATCAGAAAACCATAATAAGAGTCAAGTACAAAATATCCATCCTGATAAATAAAAGTACATAATCCCAATACATGAACTGATAGCCATAATAAAAAGGGTAAGCTGAGCTCTACACCTATGGTCCAAGCTCCAAAAGAGAATAAAGCAGCCTGATCAAAGCCCACTCGTACTAGGCCCACTCTGATAACCTGAGGGTTGGGAAAAAAAGATAAAAACAATGGGGTCAGACATAAGTCTGAGTGAGTCCTATAACTTTAACAATACAATCGTTAAAGTAACCAGAGAAGACATAAGCTTGATATACGGTAACGTCTGGGGATGAATGGCTACACTAAGCAGCTTGGTAGACTTAGGATAAACTAAGATAACCGTAAAGACGCATCCACCCACCCAAGGATAATTACTACACTGCACCACACCAGTCATTCCTACTTAAAGGTTGATCCCACTAAGTGTACTTAGTAATTTAGTAGTTTCGTGTACCCCTATCTGACTACATAGGTGTACCCACTACTCCCCAAGCGATCGGCTCCCCTACGTAGATACCCGTGCTGGTCCCACGATGGGGTGTATCATTCCCCAAGGTGGCCACCTAATAATATCAACGGTGCACGGCTTTATATCTACACGATGCAACAACGACTTACCAACCAGCCCGGGTCCACACACGCATATGAAACCCGTTGGTCCCGCGTTGCCACCGCTAACCCGGTTTGGCCTCTTATAGTCAAGCCCAATATGCGTGTCCCGTCACCCGACTAGAGTCGAGCCCACAAAGATACGTTTGGGATATTGGTTGAAATGGGCCCCCACAAGCTACCACCTAAGCTTGTTATTTCTAGTGAATCCCACTTAACCCTTTAACCATGCCCCCTTACATGTTATAAATTTTGGTTAAGTCCTTTAATCATATTCTAATTGTCATACAAGGTACCCACTAGATTTCCACATGCCACCCATGGCACTTACTTAACCCTTTAATCATGTTTAATTACATGTTCCACTTTGGTTAAGTATTCTAATCGTATTTTCACATGCCACCCATGGCACTTACTTAACCCTTTAATCATGTTTAATTACATGTTCCACTTTGGTTAAGTATTCTAATCGTATTTTTCTATTGCCACCCAAGGCAACCCACTAGTCTCCTCATGCCACCCAAGGCACCCACTTAACCCCTCATGTCCCACTACATGCTAATATGGTTAAGTGTTTCTTAATTCATTAATTAAGATCATGACCTCATAAAGACCTCTCACATTAGACCGTCTTTTATGACTGTTGAATATGCCGGTTGGTTCCGGGCAGACTTCTGTCATCAAAAGGGTCTAACCTCGTGTCTTTACTTTAATCATGTATTTAATTTATGACTAAGACCTCTCACATTGGGCCGATCATTTGTAGCCGCTGGATGGCCGGTCGGTTCCGGGCAGACTTCCGCTACAAAAGGGTCCAACCTCGTGTCTTAGTTGATTAATTACACCTAATTAATCACCCCCATATTAATTATCCCTAATTAATATCAAGTTTTTCATAACATGGGTAGACCTAACTCAATAGGTAAATTCCCATGGGGTAGACCTAACTCAATAGGTAAATTCCCACTTATGCTTATTCATTTTATGGTATGCTTAATCATAACCATTTCACACCATTTCATTAACATGTCTATTAACCCCATCGTTTCCCCACGTACTTATGCTAACACGACATATTTCCAAGAGAAGATTCTTTCACAATTAACATGGGTTTCATTTAGCATACATTAGCATTAACATGGGTTAAAAGGTGTCCACTTACCTCATGACATTAACCCAACTAGCATTACTAAATAACCCAACTTGCATGAACATACATATGTCATGTATAAAGGCAACTTGCATAAGTGTACATAGGTTATACAAAGGTGAACTTGCATGTGTCTTAAAGGTGTGAATTTGCACAACATGTTACATGTTAACTTGCATAACTTGCATAATATTATAAACATAACTTGCATATCAACATACACATAACTTACATAACATCATGCACATAACTTGCATATGAATTTGCATAACAACATGCACATAACTTTCATAACATCATACACATAACTTGCATAACATGTTGAGCTTACATATAAGCATACACATAACTTGTATAACATGTTGAACTTGCATATATGACTTGCATCTTAAAGGAGGGTAACCATGCATATATATATATATATATATATATTCATAGCATATAAAGGTGCCATCTTGCATATGTATGCATCACTTTTAAAAGGGTAAACTTGCATGTCATGATTTATGCATAATACCAAACACTTAGTATGCATAAAACCACCTACTTAGCATGCATAAAATCAATTACTTATTATGCATAAACCCACCACTTATCTTGCATAAACCCACATATCCAACTTGCATAAACTCACATATTCAACATGCATAAACCCACATATTCAACATGCATAAATTCACATATTCAACATGCATAAACATAGGATTAATATTAAACATAGATTAGCATATTCACATCATATCATATGACTTGAGAACCCATTAATCCTCATGCAAAACCATAGATCTCATCATATCTCATCTACTTAATTTAGCAATTGATCATCAAAGTGATAGAAACTCACCAAAACCTAGATTAGCAAACTTATGAAGTGGAATTAGTTGCTTTAGTTGAAGAGGATGTTGATTAGAGGTTGATTAGCTTGCAACTCTCTTCATTGATTTGTGGAGGCCATGATCAAGTTTCATTTTGCCATAGTTTAGTTACAAGATCTAATTATGAATGAATTAGGGGAGGGTTGGGGTCTTATTTATAGGATTAGGGAGTGTTTTAGGCCCTTAGATTAACCCTAGGTTAGATTAGGACCCTTAGATTTAGGAAATCTCTAGAACCAGCCCTCTAAGCCAGCCTAGAACCCAACCTGGTGCACCCAGGTTCACTGGACGCCGCGCCCCTGTCGACAGGCAAGTCGACACCCCTGTCGACAGGCCTGTCGACAGCCCTGTCGACATGGGTAGGGCGGGAAGCTTCCCGCCTGACCCCGCTTTTCCATTCCAAAATCTGAAATTTTAAATTTTTAAATCTGTTTTTAGTTTTGAATTTTCTGCAAACTTCATCGGGCCATAACTGGGCCATACGGACTCCGATTTTCGAAAACTCGGACTCTATTTTGCGTATTTTTCCGAGACGAACGCAATGACGCAGCCCGTTTCCCCTAATTCCCACATCTGAGATTATTTATCCTGTAATTAGTGAATTTTAGTATTAACCCAAAATTCGGGGTGTTACATTCTCCCCTCCTTAAAGGATTTCGTCCCCGAAATCTCTAAGCTAAGGAGAATGCATATCCTACCATCCAAACAACCATCTACTCAATCCATCAAACACAGGCATCCATTGTCCTTAGAACAATTTCTAATGATGTATGAGCATATGCAAAGAGTGTGTGTATATGTTCCCTATCTAATGTATGAACATATGCAAACCATGATAGTGCCATGCATCCATTATGTATGCGAAAGAACCCTATCGACACATACAATATCTACATGAGTGCACAATCATTCAACAAAATGCATCATCCATATGATAACACAATCATTATACATCCATAAATATAGTTTCCTACACACAATTTTATGCAATATGCAATATGAAGTGATTGAGCCGATCTAGTGCCTAGAGTGTGTGTATATGCATCCACGAGCAACCGCTAGCAAACACTTGCATCCACTTGCATCCATCAACCATAACATGTTTCAAACACATGTTTCAACCATAGGTTTACCCTATATGATAGGTCAAAGGTACTAATGAGAGGACATACTAAGGATAAGATAAGCACTAGTCAACCGATAAAGGAGACGTCTAAAGCACATACCCTCAAAAAGGGATGGGCATAACGAACGCATCTTCGCTTCTGTCTCCCAAGTAGCATTGCTCTCACTTTCTCTCCTTTTTCATTTTGACCAGTCGAACCTCTCTGTTTTTCAACTCCCTAATCTCTGACCCAAGGATGCGGGTAGGAGCTCGTCGAATAATCACATCACGCTCTACCTTACTTCTTTAAGCAAGCTTGGCTCTATCGCCTCTACGATCTTATGTAGGCCCTTCCTCACATGGAATACATCATGTACACCACTAAGTCTGTCGGGCAACCCCACCAATGGAAGATGCTCTTCCCATGTACCTCCTAAATCCAAGATACATAGCCTCAAAAGGTCTTCTAAAATACGATTCACCCTCTCGGTCTGGCCGTCTATCTGAGGATGAGATGCGGTACTCAAATACAACTGAGTCCCTACCGCCTCTTGCAAACTTTTCCAAAACTCTTTAGTGAAGATAGGATCTCGATCGCTCACTATACTGGAAGGTACATCATGCAATCTAATAATCTCTCAAATGTAAACTGAAGCTAGACATGGAATAGTCATCTTGCTCTTCACGGGTATGAAATGGGCACACTTAGTAAGTCTATCTACCACAACCCAAATCCCCGTATTACCCTTCCTTGATTTCGGTAATCCTTCGAGACACTATCCCACTTCCTTAGCGGAACTTCCAATGGGTGAAGCAACCCACTTGGTTTCTTTTGCTCCGCTTTCACCAAGCATCTAGCGACATACTCGGCCATGTCTTTTTTCATACAGGCCAAAAAGAAAACTTGCTTCATGTCTTGGTACATCTCGTCCCATGAGAAAACCAGATTCTTCTTCATCAAGCGGGTTAATGGGGCTGATATCTTCGCGAAGTCTTTGATGAACTTCCTATGATATCCTGTCAACCCCTAAGAAACTTCTTACTTCGGTAGCATTCCTAGGAACTTTCCAATCCTGGATAGATACTATCTTTGCGGGATCCACAGCTATCCCATCCTTAGAGACCCCATGCCCTAAGAATCGCACTTCTCTTCTCCAAAATGACATTTAGAGAATTTAGCTTTAAGACTATGTGCTCGAAGAGTCTCCAACACTTCTCTGAGATGTAAGGCATGCTTTTCTCCACTTCTAGAGAAAATCAGGATATTCTCCCATGCAAAATCGTCACAACTATCCATCTCTCACGCAGACCACCTTAGTCGAACTCGACATCCCCCAAATGCAAGCCCCAAAGGCCTAAACCAATATCAGACAAACACCCAAGGGATACCTCCTTCGAATTCAGACGACCTACGTGAGATGATACTAGTAAAAACGGCTAAATAATTAAGCCCTTGTCCAACTCTGGATGTCCTCGCCAGTCTCACTCCAAAACCACTGTTTATCCCATAACTGGCTTTGCTCATCCTATTGAGCACATACGAAAACTTATTTCGCTCCTAGAAAAGACCAAGATGTCATTTACAAAGACCATCACGAACTTATTTAGGTACTCCCTGAAAACCCTTCTCATCATATGCGGGGGCGTTCGTCAAACCAAATGGCATCTCCAGCCACTCATAAAAACCATCCGGAGTCCTAAAGGTAGTCTTCTCTATACTATCCTCAGTCACTCTCAACTGACGAAACCTCGTGGCTAAGTCCCACTGCGAAAATACTGAGGCGCCCACTAACTGATCAAAGAGATCATCAATCCTCGACAATGGGTGTCTATTCTTCTTTGTGAGTTTATTTAGCTCTCTTTAGCCTTCACAAAGTCTGAGGGACCCATCCGCCTTCATAGCAAAAACTACCGGAGCACCCCACTCCGATATACTTCGTCTTCTAAACCCCTTCTCAAGCAAATTGCCTACTTGCTTATGGAGTTCCCTCCTCTCACGAGGAGCCACGTGGCACACTGGCCAAGACACTGGTTTGGTATTGTCTACCAGACATATTCGGAAGTCAACCTCCTGCTCCGGAGGTAAGCCCTTCACCTCCTCAAACACATCCGAGTATTCCCGGACCACTCTATAGATTGCAAACTCTAGACCGGCGTGTCAAGCGACTCTAGATAACTTAGCATAACAGATTCCATGGGATTACAAGAGATCTCGAGAGTGTTACCCTAGCGGGTCATAAGCCTAACAACTCTCCTTCCATAATAAGAACGGCACCATTACTGGATAACCAGTCCATGCCCAAAACTAACCCATAGCCCGTGAAGCCCAAAAAGCATCACATCTAAACTCAACGCTAAGTATAGAAACTTTCAAACCCAAACACATCATGGAGCCCCAATTGGGTTCGAAACAACTAAGGGATCATCTACTAACTGGTGTCTCAGTGCAGTGACTCAACTAACAATGATGAGATAAACGAACTCAATGCGTCAAAATCAAATAAAGTACGGACAGGATAATCAAACAGGAAACTAAACTTTCAATGGAGATAGTTCTACCTCTTTCCTGAATCGGTGGAACCGCGAGAGCCTAAACTTGCCCCCTTGCCTGAGTTGGTGCCAAAAGAACTTGCACCTGTCCTCCTGAGGTAGATCCCGTCCTTCGCCCTTTCTTAGGGCAGTCCTTCACTAGATGTCCTGCTTCGTCACAGTGGAAGCAGCCAGTCTTCCTCTTCTTGCGACAATCCCTGCTTAGGTGGCCTAGTGTCCCACAGTTGAAGCACTTCTTCTTTCCCTTGCCACCGTTACCTTTCCCACCCTTATTTTGTTGTTGAGGTTTCTTCTGATCTTCATTCTTCTCGGGTGCTTTATTAGCATTGGGACCCTTCTCTTCCTCATGCATAAGTGCCATGTCCACTAGCTTCTCGAAAGTGGCCCCCATAGGGATGTGAGACATAGCCAATCCGTGCATTGGCTCGTTCAAGCCTTTAACGAACCTCAAAGCTTTCTCTTCTTGTGTGTTTACCAAGTCCATGTTGAATCTCTCTAACTGATTAAACTTGTTAACATATTCTTTCAACGACAAGTTCCCTTGCTTTAAGTTCAAGAACCTTTCCACGTGCATATTTTCTTCCGCTTTTGAGAGGAACTTTGCCTCAAACCTTTGCCTGAAATCCATCCAAGAATCAACAGGGCGTTCTCCATTAGTGGCCTCCCACCAGAACGAGGCCTCTCCTTCCATTAACCAAGCGGCTAACCTGACTTTCTTTCCCTCTTCCACTTCCAAGATTTCCATTAATTCTTCCGTCTCATTAAGCCAATCCCTAGCTCCCACAAAAGATTTTCCTCCCATAGCCTTAAACTTCCTACAAGTCATAGCAAAAGTATCCGCGCGAGGAGGAACGAGTGCAACGGGTGGAGGAGGAACATTTGCTGGACCTGCAGCGGTGGCCCTAGCCTCTAACAACCTCTTATACCATACTGGTACCGCTACACCGTCCGGAAGATAAAGATCTTCAGCCATGCTGAGACGAAAAAGGAAAGATTCAAAACGGAGAATTCGAAAGATAAAGATATGGCTATCGGGGATTATGCTTTTCTTTCAAAAACTCTTCTCTTTAAAGACATGTTTTTGAAAATATTTCTTCCAAAAATGTTTTTAGAAAAATAGTTTTCTAAAAATTTTATCTGTTCTGGTAACCTTTGCTCTGATACCACGTGTAACACCCCACACCCGCTATGGTCACTCTCTAAGGGAATGTCATAACATCGGTGGAGTATTTTAAGTGAATATAGAACAGAAAAATTACCACAAGACAGATATAAGTAATACTTGAAAATTTCAAAACATCATTTCATTGCAGCGGAAAGTAAAACATGTTTGGTTACATCACAAAACCATAATAAGAGTCAAGTACAAAATATCCATCCTGATAAATAAAAGTACATAATCCCAATACATGAACTGATAGCCATAATAAAAAGGGTAAGCTGAGCTCTACACCTATGGTCCAAGCTCCAAAAGAGAATAAAGCAGCCTGATCAAAGCCCACTCGTACTGGGCCCACTCTGATAACCTGAGGGTTGGAAAAAAAAAAGATAAAAACAACGGGGTCAGACATAAGTCTGAGTGAGTCCTATAACTTTAACAATACAATCGTTAAAGTAACCAGAGAAGACATAAGCTTGATATACGGTAACGTCTGGGGATGAATGGCTACACTAAGCAGCTTGGTAGACTTAGGATAAACTAAGATAACCGTAAAGACGCATCCACCCACCCAAGGATAATTACTACACTGCACCACACCAGTCATTCCTACTTAAAGGTTGATCCCACTAAGTGTACTTAGTAATTTAGTAGTTTCGTGTACCCCTATCTGACTACATAGGTGTACCCACTACTCCCCAAGCGATCGGCTCCCCTACGTAGATACCCGTGCTGGTCCCACGATGGGGTGTATCATTCCCCAAGGTGGCCACCTAATAATATCAACGGTGCACGGCTTTATATCTACACGATGCAACAACGACTTACCAACCAGCCCGGGTCCACACACGCATATGAAACCCGTTGGTCCCGCGTTGCCACCGCTAACCCGGTTTGGCCTCTTATAGTCAAGCCCAATATGCGTGTCCCGTCACCCGACTAGAGTCGAGCCCACAAAGATACGTTTGGGATATTGGTTGAAATGGGCCCCCACAAGCTACCACCTAAGCTTGTTATTTCTAGTGAATCCCACTTAACCCTTTAACCATGCCCCCTTACATGTTATAAATTTTGGTTAAGTCCTTTAATCATATTCTAATTGTCATACAAGGTACCCACTAGATTTCCACATGCCACCCATGGCACTTACTTAACCCTTTAATCATGTTTAATTACATGTTCCACTTTGGTTAAGTATTCTAATCGTATTTTCACATGCCACCCATGGCACTTACTTAACCCTTTAATCATGTTTAATTACATGTTCCACTTTGGTTAAGTATTCTAATCGTATTTTTCTATTGCCACCCAAGGCAACCCACTAGTCTCCTCATGCCACCCAAGGCACCCACTTAACCCCTCATGTCCCACTACATGCTAATATGGTTAAGTGTTTCTTAATTCATTAATTAAGATCATGACCTCATAAAGACCTCTCACATTAGACCGTCTTTTATGACTGCTGGATATGCCGGTTGGTTCCGGGCAGACTTCTGTCATCAAAAGGGTCTAACCTCGTGTCTTTACTTTAATCATGTATTTAATTTATGACTAAGACCTCTCACATTGGGCCGATCATTTGTAGCCGCTGGATGGCCGGTCGGTTCCGGGCAGACTTCCGCTACAAAAGGGTCCAACCTCGTGTCTTAGTTGATTAATTACACCTAATTAATCACCCCCATATTAATTATCCCTAATTAATATCAAGTTTTTCATAACATGGGTAGACCTAACTCAATAGGTAAATTCCCATGGGGTAGACCTAACTCAATAGGTAAATTCCCACTTATGCTTATTCATTTTATGGTATGCTTAATCATAACCATTTCACACCATTTCATTAACATGTCTATTAACCCCATCGTTTCCCCACGTACTTATGCTAACACGACATATTTCCAAGAGAAGATTCTTTCACAATTAACATGGGTTTCATTTAGCATACATTAGCATTAACATGGGTTAAAAGGTGTCCACTTACCTCATGACATTAACCCAACTAGCATTACTAAATAACCCAACTTGCATGAACATACATATGTCACGTATAAAGGCAACTTGCATAAGTGTACATAGGTTATACAAAGGTGAACTTGCATGTGTCTTAAATGTGTGAATTTGCACAACATGTTACATGTTAACTTGCATAACTTGCATAATATTATAAACATAACTTGCATATCAACATACACATAACTTACATAACATCATGCACATAACTTGCATATGAATTTGCATAACAACATGCACATAACTTTCATAACATCATACACATAACTTGCATAACATGTTGAGCTTACATATAAGCATACACATAACTTGTATAACATGTTGAACTTGCATATATGACTTGCATCTTAAAGGAGGGTAACCATGCATATATATATATATATATATATATATATATATATTCATAGCATATAAAGGTGCCATCTTGCATATGTATGCATCACTTTTAAAAGGGTAAACTTGCATGTCATGATTTATGCATAATACCAAACACTTAGTATGCATAAAACCACCTACTTAGCATGCATAAAATCAATTACTTATTATGCATAAACCCACCACTTATCTTGCATAAACCCACATATCCAACTTGCATAAACTCACATATTCAACATGCATAAACCCACATATTCAACATGCATAAATTCACATATTCAACATGCATAAACATAGGATTAATATTAAACATAGATTAGCATATTCACATCATATCATATGACTTGAGAACCCATTAATCCTCATGCAAAACCATAGATCTCATCATATCTCATCTACTTAATTTAGCAATTGATCATCAAAGTGATAGAAACTCACCAAAACCTAGATTAGCAAACTTATGAAGTGGAATTAGTTGCTTTAGTTGAAGAGGATGTTGATTAGAGGTTGATTAGCTTGCAACTCTCTTCATTGATTTGTGGAGGCCATGATCAAGTTTCATTTTGCCATAGTTTAGTTACAAGATCTAATTATGAATGAATTAGGGTAGGGTTGGGGTCTTATTTATAGGATTAGGGAGTGTTTTAGGCCCTTATATTAACCCTAGGTTAGATTAGGACCCTTAGATTTAGGAAATCTCTAGAACCAGCCCTCTAAGCCAGCCTAGAACCCAACCTGGTGCACCCAGGTTCACTGGACGCCGCGCCCCTGTCGACAGGCAAGTCGACAGGCAAGTCGACACCCCTGTCGATAGGCCTGTCGACAGCCCTGTCGACATGGGTAGGGCGGGAAGCTTCCCGCCTGACCCCGCTTTTCCATTCCAAAATCTGAAATTTTAAATTTTTAAATCTGTTTTTAGTTTTGAATTTTCTGCAAACTTCATCGGGCCATAACTGGGCCATACGGACTCCGATTTTCGAAAACTCGGACTCTATTTTGCGTATTTTTCCGAGACGAACGCAATGACGCAGCCCGTTTCCCCTAATTCCCACATATGAGATTATTTATCCTGTAATTAGTGAATTTTAGTATTAACCCAAAATTCGGGGTGTTACAGGTACTAATAGTAATTAGGACTTGAATATTGCACAATACTTCAAATAATATCTAGTTAATAATCAAAACCAATATGATATCCAGTACCAAATCGAAAACACAAAATTTTATCATCATCCAGAACCTAAAACCAATATGATTATGGAAAGGATGCAAATACATTGCCTCTTAAGTCTCTAGTCTATTTATTCCATAATTTTGTACTTAGAAATAGAATAACATCTACGAGTCAGAGATAATTAACATCATTAACCGGATTAAAAGATAATTAAGTAATTGTTACAGACTAGCAGATAGAGACAAAGCAAGCAGGCCAGAGATGATATCGATTTAGCATAGATTGAGGAGTTTAGGGCTAGGGTGGCACAATTGGAGGATTAGAATCGTCGTTGGACAATCAAGATGACATAGCTGCTTCATCGGCGTACTTTTGAGTAAATGTAGAAGAATGGTGGTTGCTTTCCTTCTTCTGCTAGCTCTGGAGGTGATTGACCACGCTATGATATGTATGTTTTTTTGATCTGTATGACTTGGTGGATGATTGAACATGATGGTTTGATGTTTTGTACATATTATCTGATGGTAGACTTGGTTATTATATGGTAGACTTGATGAGTTGTATTTATTTTTATTTGATGGTAGACTTTGCGACATGTGAATATTTATGTATTGTATAATTAATTGTTTGATTTGGTGGTGAAATTTGACTTGATTTTATGTATCCTTTGGTTTAGTGAATTCAGATTGGATTGATTTTTACATTTAGTTGATATACGGTGTACTAAGATTGTATATTGTTGGTAGAATAGTGGTTTGTGTTAGAAATGTGGTTGGAAGGCAGAATAGAGCTGAAATATATAAAATAATATGTAGATTTCCCAATGCTCATGATGACTTTTAGGTTTGTCATTAGCAATGATTTCCGACGACTGCCGACACTAGTCGGAAGCCATAGTAAGTGTTAGGGAAGGCGGCATGCGGATCTTAAAGCAAGACTAACACTAGGGGGGTGAACAGTGTTTCTGAGGAATTTACAAAAATCTTAAACTTTTATGATCTATTATATATATCAGACACAACAGAGATGACCACAGACACAGAATCAAACACAAACACAAAAACAAAAATGCAAAAAAGGAAAGAACACACCAGATTTTATACAAGTTCGGATTACTCCTATGTCTAGTCCTACACAACGCTGGATTGCGTAGAATTTTATTATTATCAATATCCAAGTACAATCCCCTTGATTTCACGGCTACAAGGTTAACACCGCTCCAAACACCCTTGATTCTACAGCTACAAGGTTAACTCCACTCCCTTTCCATGATTTCAGGGCTACATGGGATACACCCTTTCCCAAACACTTCCCAAATGATTACAACATCCCTATAGCTCTTTAATAGCACTTCAATTCAAAGAGTAATTGATAGAGAGTGAGAAAATAAGAAGTTTTATGTAATTAGAGTAGAAATCGGCAAAGTAGATGTGTAGAAGTCAATAAAATATTAAATATTAATGGTGAGTGAAGAGGGGTGAAGATGGAGAAGAAGATATATCAAAAAAATTCAAAATCAACCCCTATTTATAAGATTTGAAAGGTTGCAACGCTTCTGGAACGTTACAAATAGTGAAAAGACACTTCCTTTGAAAATTGAATTTCTGACAGTTGTATATCGACATAGCCTTATATGTATGTTGACATATGTGCCTTATTTTTTATTTTTAAAATTATTTTTCAAGTGTTTAATCATATATATTATTCTGGAAATTCTTGAATTAAAACTTAGTGATATAAATGAGTATTCTGAAGTATAAAACCATATGAAGTCATAGTAATATATTATATAAACATATTTATAAATTTATAAAGTTTAAAACTAGATAATTGTAAAACTACAAAGCTATAAAACTATATAACTATACAAACTAATATATTAAACTTAAAACTTATATTTTAAATCATAAGTAAGATAGAAAAACAATTTGAAATTAGAATTTGAAATTTAGCCTGAAGTGCTATTCAGAGTCTTATATATAAACTAGACTCTATTACTATATTTGTCCTGAACTCTTGAAAACTTGATAACACATGAGTCTTGAATCTCTCTTGAATTCTGAATCTCTTGAAACTCTAAAAATGTACATTCTTCGGTATTTAAGTCTTGTATACAAATCCTACATATATATGTATATATATATATATATATATTCTAGATAAAAATGTTAGTATATATTTTATAATCAATTAATATTGAAATAAGGTTGTTGTTGTCATCGAAACTCCATTCTCCAACAATCTCCCCCTTTTTGATGATGACAATCTTGATTTATAAAATATTCATACTAGTTCGTACATGTTGATTCTGATCCTTCTAATATTCCCCCTGTCATTATGAATCCTACATACTCTCTTAAACTAATCCATATTTTATAATTTCTCCCCTTTTGTCATTATCAAAAAAATATCTAAATATACTCCCCCTGAATCCTATAACTAACTATACATATCCTATAATTATACAAAAGTAAAGTACTCCCCCTTAATTTAACCCTATATTATATTCTTATTTTTTCTATATATATATATAACTATTCTAATCCTTAAATATAAGAGAAACAAATATTGTAAGAAGCAAACAATTCAATTATTGTTTTATAATTCAAAAAATACAAATCAAAGCAAATTAGAACGTTTCACGAAAGCACAAAATACTATGTACGTTTTACATCAAATAAACGAAAAGGAAACCTAACTTCTAATGATTCTTTACGAGAGGGGACTTACGGATTGGACAGCTGGGGTAATGGAGACAAAATTCCCCATTTTGCTCAATTATGTTCCCTTCTCGATCGAAAGAAACTTCCCCAACGCATATGACTTGATCGTCCTCCTCCATGCCTTCTTGTTGTGCCTCTTCTTGTTCCTCCTCTTCTGTCATCTCTTCTTCTTCCTCATCCATCGTTGGATTATCATCTTCGATGATGATTGGATTCGCTTGATTATCCATTACAAACTTTTGTAGATTTCTCATTATCGTTCCTTGTTTTATATGCTCTTGATTCATCCGAATTTGTAGAACTTGTATTTCAGCGAGCATTTGAAGAGCATACTTCATTTTCTCTTCCAATTTTATCACATAAGCGTGAGTAGCATTGAAATGGAACTTCAGATGGTTCGGCGGACGATTCGGGGTTAATTTGGTCATTATAATTAGTGAAGGCCATGATTTATTCTAGTTTTGAGTTTTTCCAGAAATGAAATGAGAGAATGAAGAAGAGAATTCGAAGTAGAAAGTTTAAATAGTTATGGTGGGAATTAATTTTTAAAATCTAGTAGTTATACGTCGATATAGGGATATATGCATGTCGACATACATGCAATTTTAATTTTATTTTTCTTATTATTTTTATATATATTATTTTGGAAATTCTTGAGTTTAAACTTAGTGATATAAATGAGTATTCTAAAGTATAAAACCATAGTGATATATTATATAAACATATTTATAATATAATTATAAAACTATAGAGCTATAAAAATGTATAGCTATATAAACTTATATATTAAATTTAAACTTATATTTGAAATCATAAGCAAGATAGAAAAACAATTTGAAATTAGAATTATAATTTTGAAAATCAGAATTTGAAAAATAGAAATTGAATTTGAACGTGGAGTGTTATTCAGAGTCTTATATATAAACTAGACTCTATTACTATATTTGTCTTGAAAACTTGATAACTCATGAGTCTAGAATCTCTCTTGAGTTCTGAATCTCTTAGAACTATAAAACTGTACAGTCTTCGGTATTTAAGTCTTGTATACAAATTTTGCATATATATATATATATATATATATTCTACATAAAATTGTTAGTATATATTGTATAATCGATTAATGTTGAAATAAGGTTTTTGTCTTCAAAACTTCATTCTCCAATAGTAAGCCGTCGAAAATTATAACGATGGACGTTGTCGAAAGCTGACCAAAATTCAATTTAACAACGCCCTTATTTCCGATGGCTTCCGATGGCTACCGATGGTTTTGAGCTGTCAGAAAAGTTGTACTTTCTTATAGTGTTGTGGTTGCTTCGACTTTGCCATTCCATTTGAACAAGAATAAATTAACCTTAAGGAAAGAAGTTAAATGTGAAATAATTATTGATTAGTGAAGTACATTGGTGGGTGCTATCATTGATATTATGCAAGTTTATCATTATGAGTATCTCACTTTTTATGAGGTGATAGTCTGAACAAGGTGTTAATTTAATGCTTGGGTTAGACCAAAACTTGATAGGTAACATGGACATTGCGTCCTTGGATGTGAGCTAGTTTAAGAAGTTTATTTTGATGACATTTTTATTTATGATGTCCCATTGAAGTATTGTAGATGTATGCTTGTTTTTGTTCAAGACTTATGTTGTCGTATGTATTTAAGAATTGTCTACGTTATAAATGCAATTATCTATAATTGTGGGTTTAGTATTTTGTTTTGTAGACTCGCCCTTTTTAGAAAACATTAATGTATATTATTTCCGTTGGGACTTCTTCTTCTATGTTCTATGTATTATATTGTGTATTGTTCTGAATTAGACTAAACCTTTGTAATATTGTTTCGTGCTTGGATCTCATATGTGGAATTACCTCATATAGGAAAAGAAGCCAGATTTCAGTCATTTGATTCAACGTATTGATGCTCGTTCAAAATATTAGTACAGATGGTCATCCTTAATCTATCATATTCTCTACTCAAACAAACAATATTACCTAGTATTACCTTTGTTAATGTGGTCTCGGGGTGGGTTGTCACAATTGCGCTTATCAAAGTGATGTAATCTAGATTCGATGGTAATACACACTAAGTACTAGGTTTGAAAAATTACAGAAATACTGCTTTTTACTTAAAAATCATTGATTTAAAATTTAAATATTCTAAAATTAAACGTATACGTTTTAAGTGCGCAGATCACAAAATAAGTCTGACATCATGAAATTTGATATCTTATAATAACTAACTATTCTGGATTCATTGAAATAAGTTTGGTCGAAATCCGAGATAGTTTGCAAAATTGCTAAATTTATACGTTACTTATAATGACTTATTATTGAACGATTTTAGATTGCTTCAACTCAACTATAATAATTCCTTATTATCTTACATATTCAAACAAAACAAAATTAAGTTTTTCAAAACCATTCTAATTTATATTATATTCAAAATCCAATGTATTCACACAAAAAATTCAAAATTGAAATTTCTATTTCACTATTCACATGGATTAAATAACTCAAAACATTTGGATTTAAGTTATTTAATTTCCCAAATCAATATTTTAACATTTAACATTAAAAATATTCAATCATTAGAAATTCATATTATTACAGTAATAGAAAGAAAACAAATTTCATTCTGAACTAATATTAGTTATCAAGTTAGATACATGTGACAAATTTCACAATTGTACAGTGATAACTCTGTCAATATAACCTTTGCTAATAATAATAAAATTCAGTGAATAAATCCATCGTGTTTTTGCATAATTATGAAAATATTCATTTATGATCAAGGTGTTACATCAGATATACCAATCAATAAAACCACCTCACTAAAGGAAATCGAACCTACGAAGAACTAAACTTGTCAGATTACGACCTAACTCAATAATGATTGTTGCAAATGAGTTGGATCAACCAATTTGCAGTCACTAATTAAATGGGTTATATACATTTATGATCCTTCGTTATAGAAAGGTCATAAATGGATAACCCATTGCCCATTAATTGAAATGCCAAGATTAGAAAAAAAAATCAGGAAAATAGTGTGAAGGACAAAAAGAACAAAAACTTATATCAAAAGGACAAGAGGCAAAAATATTAGCCAAAAGGACAAAGTTTAGAGTAAACTATAAAATGCTAGTGGGCCCCTGAATTACACTACCTAGTGTAAAATTGTACTTGAGGATAAATTTTTCGTTGACCATCCATATGGATAAATTTTTGTTTGACTTTGTCCTTGTGCCTAAAAATCTCATTAGAACAGGAAGAGTTTACAAGTTAAAGGTATCAAATTTTAGTATTGAAAACTGAACAATAAATTCAAAATTTCTAAACTTTAAAATCAAATAATGAAAATTTTAGATTAGTGCTTCATCTCGTCAAAAAGCTTAGATCATAGTTGTCACTTCATATTCAATTACATTTCAACATTTTTGAAATGTGATCAATGTAAAATTGTTCCTTACGAAAATACATTTCATCTTTAAAAAAAAAAAAAATCGCACTTCATCCCGATCAAACAATAAAAACTATCACTATTTTATCATAGTAATTCTAAGTTCTAGTAATTCAAAACATTTCAATTTTCTTATTTCTTTTCGGAACCTCCGCTTCTTTACTACAAGAAAACTTGAAATTTAATAATTCACGGAAACACAAGCTAGCTTTATAGAAATTATAGTTTCTCAATTATTTTTAAAATAATAGAAATTAAGCTTAATGTGTATGTTTTCATTAATGTTTCCATCCACTGTAAGTGTGCTAATCGAGATCAATACCGAATTTGAATTTCTATTCTTCTACTTACTGTTATTTTAATATACGTCTCTTTAAGGAACAATTTCATATTACTTCTAACAATATAAATTTTATATTAAATCATTCCCAAAGTTTTCATATTAAACCAAAGTCTGAATCAAAATGTTTTCAAGATTAATTAGAAGTTCATCTTAAAATAAAATAAATACATTAGATCCATATTACAAATCAAAACCCTAATCAAGTTCAACATGTTTATTTCAGTCAACAACCAAATTCAAATTTTGATTTAAAAAATAACTGAATTTATAGCAAACAAAAATAAGCAAGTATCAAATCAACTCAAATCCAAACTCAAAGATCAATATGTTTTACATTTTATTTTCAAGACATGTATAGCTCTTAAAAATACGAACAAGATATTAAGATCTACAATATAACTAGATCAGAAAAATAATAACTAAAAAAGTCAAATGTACAGTAGAATGAGATTTGAAATATGATGACAGAAAATATATATTGTTGACTGAGATCTACAAATTCAAATCAACGGCGGAATGAAATCCTTAAAAAAAAAAAAAAAAAAAAAAAAAAAAAAAGACTAATAGAAGATGGTCTAAAATCAATAAAATAAAATTTGAAAAATTAGACATACAGTTAAATAAAATCTTAAAAGGAGAAGGCTGATAAAATAAGATCTACAGTAGAACGAGACTAAGACAAAAAAACTTATCATATTGAAATCGTGCGGATAACATGGTATAAATTATAAAAAGAGAAGATGTCATTATAGCAAAATATAAAAAATAAAAAGTCATTATGGGAGAAGTGAAATAAACTATATTCACTATATAAATATATGTACAATTATTTGTATCATATATGCTCTTTTACATATATGTTTCAGATCTTGAACTTAAACTTATCTCACGACATCGGACTAAACAAAAACATAAGAAACAAAAACCGTGTTGCATTTTTGAACATAATTCAGCGTATCCACCTCTTGACATGTATTCCAACAATGCATCAATCTTACATTATTTTTTAAATGACGGTATAAGCAAACACCCCAAGCGCTGAACAGTAAAAGGAAGTCAACATTGTTCGATTTGCTGTCCACAAACATGATAGTAATGCTACTACATTCAAGCTGAAAGGGGCGACACATAAATATTTTTGTCAGGGTTGCAAAAAGATAAAAATAAAATGATAAGCAACTGGTCCGGGTTGGGCCCATGGCAGACGGAAATGAAATCCAGGACCACAGCATGACACACCATCTCAATCATCCCACCATCATACACCCTCGTAAATACAAACAATTCCAGGGGGTTACCTGCAAAACTGACGAACCAGCATGCAAGTGCTGCTCGCACCAAATAATAATAGGGCACTGTGTGTTCTGTCTGTCAACCGATGCCTTATAATTATTAAAAATAAATGGCGCAGCAGGTCAGATGCATATTTTATTACCATGCAAATTATTGCTCGGTTGACTCGTTTCTGTACTGTTCCCTTTCCCTTTAAACCTCTCGATTTTGTTTACTAAAAAATTAGCTATCTAAGCTCTAGTCAACAAAAGGTCAGTTTATCAAAGAATCAATCTGTTTATAGGAAGTCTATTAGTCTAGATCGAAGTTGTTGCTTTAATTACTCCAATGTGATAGTCTAAATCAAATTTAATTAAATAAAACAGGGTTATTAGGCCTATGTCTCGATTGACGGGTCCCTTGTCTCTTGCCACAATACTTCTCAAACTATATATATATATATATATATATATATATATATATATATATATATATATATATATATATATGTGTGTGTATATATAGGTGTGATGCCAAAATTATATGAGTCACAGCAGTAGCATTACACAAGCATGAAGCATGTATCCATGTATGTATATACGTATGCAGGTGTGTGTGTATTATATATACACACACTGCACAAGAAAGAATGGTGGGGGAGAAGTATACATCACAGCAATGCAAGAAGCATGCTCTGCAGCCTGCTTCAGTTTACATGAAAATGATGACACCCATGTGAGAATCGTTTGTCAACAGATTTCATTATAACCCAACACAAAAGAAGGCACACTGTTCAAATCAGAGAAAGGAACAAAAAAGTCTCCATGAAATTTCGAACAACCACTACAGATTTTGCATATACGTACAAAAACAAGAGAAACAACAAATACACAGCAGTGGTACTTTGCTCTGCTACGCTAAACAACTGCTATTTTCTCAGTCAAAACTGATCACTTTTTTGTTTTGCCATAGACAGTTGCAGAAATAACAACAAAAATGTACTTCATTTTTAGGTAGAATATTGCAATTGCAAAAACGCATCTTCTTCCGTCATCTTTTATTCAATAAATCAATGAAATATCGTATGTATGGAGTTTATTTTATACAAAAGAATGCTATAAGTACATTGCAGTGAAATTGCATGAAAAAAAAAATAGTTTATTTATATAGATTAGACTGACTGTATTCAGGTGAGGAATTTAGATACCAGTAGTTGGTTGCTTACTGGAATTTGGAACGGTAAGAAGAGCAGATCCAACACCACCAACTTCAGGCCAATGTTCAAGAATTACCTTGTCTGAATATTTACCTTGAAGCATCTCTTTTACACTGTTATGTAAGTATGTCCTGAAAAGCCTGTAGTGTTCGTATAATCCGCCTTCTACTAATACCACTGCCTTGTTCTCGGTTCCGTCTCTGCCGAGTTTTTTAAGAATGCCGATAATGCCAGCACCAGCGAGTCGAGCTGCACGTTTCGTTGCGGCTTCGCATACCTCTACTACAAGCTTTCTCATCTTGCGCGTTGTGTTGTGTATCTGAATAAATCCCAAAACTAATAACATAAATTTTACCTCCTTGTGAAATCTAATACTTAGTAGAGTGCGCGCACGCACACATATACACATATCTATATAACACAAACATGCAGACAAAATAAATATCTCCAATGGTGGTATCCCACTACAAAAGAAAACTTCGAACTTTTGGAACTTATGACATCAAAACCTATGTTATGTATGAACATCATACCATTGGAACGTGGTCTTGGACGAATAACAATGTAAGTTATTATAAATGACACAACAAATTCGAACAAAAATCTGATGCAAGATATCTCAATCCTTAAATTTCCATTTTTCATGTAAAGACAGTGAAAATGCAATATCAATTGTGTTTTATTCTATGTTAGGAGAGTAACTCCCTTCTTATTTAACTGAATTTTTTCACCCATTTTGAAAAAATTAGCAGTCCCCCCCCCCCCCCCCCCTCTTCCTGCCTAAGTGGTAAAAAAATTTCATAGCGCTTTGATAAATTAATGAATAAAATTCGTGTATTGGATTTGTTTCAAAAAGAATATGTACAATGTTTTCAGGGGAAAAAATGCGTATGAAAGCTGTTTCACTATAACTATATTCCATGTAGGCAGAAATGACCCCCTTAAAATGGTCTAAATGTGTAATATGTCGTGAATAACGATGTAAATGGGTAAGAAAAATCATTTTTGTTTGGTCAATTTATTTATTTACTGTATACGCTAACAATTAGTATCAAAGCTTTTCGTAATTGTAACCAAGGGTATACTGACTCAAAGTCATATACTAAATATATACACGCTTTCTTTTTGTAATATAACACGTACAAACGTTCGGTAGCAAATCAATAGAAACTGAGAATCTCAAAGCCGCAGATTTATCGTGCTGTGCTATGATGTATAACTGTTTGAATCATAAGAAAAGCGTGCACATGCCATAAGTTTTACACACTAATTGTTTTTTACAAACAACGTATATTTAACATACTTAAAGAAATGATCTGCACGAATACATACGTGCTGACCACCATACATGCACCGATCAACTCGACCCGATTAGAATTGGACTTGGCTTGGCAAATGTGGTGTAGAACTTTTTAGTTTTGACAGTATATTTTTAAATTGGCTTGGTATTTTTAGATCTATTCATCTAATGACCTGCTCGATACTTTGTCAAAATTATTTCCATATAAAACACTCAATTCAAATACCAGAAATACATCAATTTTATTACCAAGTTCTCTTTTTTTCCACCTCTGCTTCTTGATATCTACGTAATACAAAACAGATTTTTAAGTGTTATTCGATCGGCAGTCTTTGTGCAAACAATTGTTGTATTATAGAGGTATTTAATCCTTAAGACAACACTGCAGTTTAGATCCCTTTGCACAGTTTCAGCCAGCGGTGAAACATCTTAAAGAAAACGATCTAGCCCTCGACTCGGTTAAAAGGACAATTTTACATTTCGAAAATTCAGATCAAGATACAACAATAACTTTGTATTGAAGGGACAGTATAATTCAAAGGTCTTTGCATGGAATGTTGTTTGAGATAAAGTGGTTCTTGTTGACAAGGTAAGCATCAGATTGACTTAATTAGTACCTTTACGTATTATATCAAATTAAGGGTTCGTGCATAAATGATATTGACCTAATAAAATAGAACATGGGCATGACTTTTCTTCACTGACAAATCTTAGTTTATTATTTTGGTGCAAAGACAAGTTGAAATTCAGGTCAGTCCGAGTACAAAGGTGTTGCAGTTAGAGAAATTTACTAGGAAGTCGCTGCAGTATTAAATTTTTGTATATGGGACCAGTACGTGTGGAGAAAGCCATGTTATGGTAACAATGACAACCATAAAATCCCTTGCAGTACCAATACTCTTGCAAGTCAAAGACCACCACCGATACCGGTTGGTATATAGATAAACTTCAAATTTTTATGGATAATTAGTGCATGAAACTTCAAATTTTTATTGCATAATTTTGTTTATACTAATGAAGAAATAAATATTTGTTCCGGATTTTAACCGGAATAATATTTAAATTAGCATTTTGACTTATTTTAACATATGTAGAAAATTTTCTTCATTCGTTAAAAAACTATTTACAAAAGTATGAAATGATAGGTTTGCTAACTCTGCACATTAACTCAATAAGCGTTAGGGGTTAGGATTATTTAAATAGTGGAAAATATGATCGTAAATTTTACTGTTGTCATTGATTTCGACGATTTTTACGGTTAAATCCACCATTAACAATGGTATATTTATCTCTTCAATAGCAAAATACCAATATATCATTGATATATCAATGAAGCTTAATATTAATTACCAACTACCTAATTAGTAGGGTAATGGCACACCCTTCACCATAATAGCACCAGTTACACACTTACACTTACAAATTATCGGCTAGTACACATTCATAACCTACGTGTGGTCCACATGAATTACGGTTCTCATGTGTTGGTTTCTCTCAAATTTGTAGGTACTAACTCATAGCAAAGCAAGCGTAGGACTTATTATATTTATAATACAGCATTTAAAATATTTATTGCCATGAAACTTGTAAATTACTATCAATAGCAACCATAATAGTAAGTTGTCTGAAGTATAAAGTAACGTACTCCTAAAGCCTTGTCCAATTTTTCTGCTACAATATGCAAATTGGTAGATGTATCCTGGTGCATAGAAGCAACATCAGGGGTCCTGTAATAAATACATTTAACAGTTCAACCTCCACATTAAAAGTATATGCAGTATAATTGTACCAAACCCATGAGAATGGCAATCTAATTTGTTGCTGAATGTATATGCTTCATGACTTGAAAATATAGCTATGATTTTATACTAAATAAGAATTATAGCAAGAAATTAATTCAGATGTATAAGATGTTTCATCTGTCCAAACTAATATGTCAAAAGCAAAGTTCAAGGAGTGGTTAATGACTTTTGCAAGTTCACTTTTGTTGCATGTTCAAACTGTCTAAGTAACCATTAATGTACATTGCTCCATACCATTGCTCATACTTTGATTTTCATTAAATATACAGAAAGGTAGATATAACAAATAAAGTCATATAGTTTCTAAGTCATCAATAAAAGAAGAAGACGAGAATTTAAAATCATTAAAAGCTTCTCAAGAAATTAAACTCTGTGTTAATCCAATGTAGATTGTATTACTATCAGTAATGTGGTTGAGCCCTATGTAATGTAAATGTACAGTAGCTACCAATAAACCATTAATGAAGAAATCATATGGTTGGCACTACACTTTACATGTTTGGTGGTACTATAAATTTATAATGAAGTATTGTTGGAAGTGAATTCAAGTAAATTGCCAACAAACATATGCCTCCAGCCTACCAGCCACCATCACTACTGCAGTGAATACATGTCCAAACTTAAATTGAGGAATAAAGAGGTTGGGGCTAAGCGAGCAATGCACGCATCCTTGCGGAATTCAAATACATTTACTAGCACCTCCCTGGTAAACATCATTTCTATTTAATATACGGGGGATGATCGGCTACACCACATTTTTACTACACCATTTCCCCTTTAAATTTCAGCTACAAGTTCTGATTTAAATTATACAACTTTCTCTCTCTAGTTGAATTAAACAATCTAAGGTAGTGATTAGAGAAACAAACTAATGCTATTTGAATCATGGCTGAAATCGAGGAGAAGCAAAGATGCAACAAAACTGAGGTGTAACAGAAGCTAAACACACACACACACATAAACATAGATATACCTAATTGTTATCCCAGAAAGAAAAGGGACTCGTAGACATTTAAGAATAATGTTGAGGAGGTGCAAGAATTCATCAACGGATTCTTAAATGCAGTTACGTAAATTTATACAAAATCATAAATTCATAAATACAAGTAAATCTAAGGGTGTGTGAGTGTGTTGTTATTATTATTAATTTCTAAATTTAGATCATGCATGAAAATTTTGATTACTGCAGGATGGATAACCCTTGTATTGGAGTCTGAGAGGATATAAGTATCTAAGGTGCACTTTAGAGTTAAAAGTATGAAAGCTTTTGCGGAAAAACTTGGTCAGAGTATGCTTACAGGTTGGATTGGAAAGTAAAAAATAAGAGTATTGTTAGTGACGCTCCACTATTGGTTAAGAGGCGTCACACTTGAAATTCAGCAAGGTGATACCGAACTTTTCAGCAGAATTCGACTGGGGTTTAGTCATGTTTAGGTCTGAAAGTCGGAAAAGGACCACCGAAAACGATAAAAATCGAATAACGGTAGGACTGCACCAAATTTTTATTTTTGACCGTGACACCCCTTAACCAAAAAGGGAGTGTCAATAACAATACCCAAAAATAATAGCGCGTTTTGGCAATAAATAACTAATGAAGATTGTTTGAATCTATTGAAATGGTTAGACAAAGTGGAATATACAAATTTTATATAAAAAAATTGTCCGAATTGAAAGAATTAAATACGTCTCATCTCCTACGTCTTCCCTTTCCATAACACTGCGCTTTTCAAGTTTCAGATGCTCTTTCAAGAAATACTGTTCTGATGTTAACCTGAAAATAAGTCCAACCTAACAATAAAAAATGTTTTATTTTAGAAAGTTTTCATGATCCGAGGCCATGGATTTAGGTCCCAATGGGAAGGCCACTGAATTGGGATTTCTCTATTGGGCCGGGTCATTTCGGAGCAGGCGGATCACTTATCATAAAAAGATGAGCTTTAAGAGAATGATTCGGAGTTCTTGCAGAATGGAGCTAAGGCGATGACCAGTAGCTGGTCCGAGAGGAAGATCAGCCACACTGGGACCGAGACACGGCCCAACACCAGTGGGGAATTTACGGCAATGGGTGAAAGCCTGACGGAGCAACCTTAATGTTAATTCATTTAATATAAATGCCGCATGTTTAACATTTTCTATTAAAACATTGCCTCCAATGCTACATATTTTGTTAATTTAATTGAAAATTTACCTGATATTGTCTTTTTTAATGTCTAGTTCTGGACATTCAATTCCACATGACACATCATTTTCTCTTTCTCTACTAGTGGGCTTTAACTAACATATTTTTTCTTTTAATTATAAGAAAATTACACATATGCAATTTTTTGTGTATCTACACTTTACATTGAATAAAAACATAGCTTATGAATGTCAAGTGTTTTCACATCCTCTCGACAACGTATATTAACCTTTGACACATAAATTAATTTTAGATGACATAAGATATGGATTGGAGATGCTCTTAGGAATGAGAGGGAAGCTACCATCTTGTACATTGTTATTTGTATGTCAAATCTAAACTCATAATTAGGATTAAAGAAAATAACCGTATGGTTCAAAAACATGAATAATGAATTAAAAAAATAATTGTCTGCTGAACAAGGTATACCGAAGTGCAAACGGAATTCTAAGTTTCAGAGGTACACTATCACCAAACAGAGCAGTCTCCTCAGCTACTTTAAGCAAAACCCTTCTAACAATATCTCCTAAATACATCCCAGAGATGATCTTCTCAAAAATCTGCACAAGAAGACCATATATAAATACAGGGAGAAGCACATCCCAGATTTCAAAATTCTATTCACAAAAGAAAATATGAAAGCTTAATTCAAACCTGTTCGCCAGGTCTTGGACTTTCATTGTCTAATTGAACATCATATTCTGTCACGGGAAGATGTGATGACAAAAAATCACCCCATTCCATGTTGATTACCTATATATGTATACAACTGTCATTTTTGTTCATGGTGCATTACATAAACATAAATTATTTACAGTCCAAATAGACATCATTTGGAACCAACAGTGCATCGTGTTGTAAAAGATCGTTGTTTCAAGGTATCTAGGTTTATCGTTCTCTTAATAACTAAGTTACCATTAAAGATTATCAGGTAGTTTACTTAAGTGACTTGTAAGAGCTGACTGTTTAAATGTTACTTCTGCATAGATGGTCAGATTGTTAAGTACAAGAACATTACATCAGTTTAAATGCATATTCTTTCTACACCCAACAGGCTCATAAGAACATTACATCAATTTAAATGCAACCTCTTCAGGCATCCAGAATTGGTTAAATTCCGGGTTAAATTAGAAGCTGCATGGACTTGCTCTTAAAGTAGGAAATTTGAATCAAGAAACTTTCTAACATATTGTTGTTTATAATATTTGCAGAGATCTGATAGTTACCATATGTCCATTCTTAGGAGGAGATCCATGCCACTTGGGGACCGAACTTACAGGCTCTATATAAGCAGCATTAGTACCATTACCTAAAATAACAGCAGCCACTGTATCACTGCTGCAGTATCTACCACCAACAAATGTTCCAACCGTATCGTTAACCTATAAATGAAATCAATAACATGCAACTTAGCTTTATAGATAATATGCAATACTGAAAAGTACAATCATATGTAGTGGATATGTCAATTGTCAACAAGCAAAGTGATATATGAGTGTGTATTAGAAAGGGAATTATTATGTTACCATGCAAGAAATATGCATATCAACGCCATGTTTCCGCATTGCTTCATTAATCATTGCTAGAGCATCACTTCCCTGGGTTGCAATAGTAAGGTTTGGAAACTATACGTACTAACATGAAAATGAATAGGTGAAGCGAAGAAACTAAATGCAGCCAAATTAATGAAACGATTGTTACTTAAGTTGCCAGTTGCCTTGGCTAGGCTAATTTTTTTTTTTTTTTCAACCATATTATTTACATAAAGCCATTATTTTGACTGTCAGCCTCCAGTCCTCATAGCTATGTGAGAACTCTAGAGTTTGTAAGAGCACATTAACTGACTGCCTAGTAAGCGTGGCGAGAGCTTACACTTTCTTTGATAGAAAACCCTCTGTTCCACTCCACAGTTATCTTTTGAGTTTCAGGGTTATGCAATACCGGAAATGATAATGTTACACCGAGTTCCCTTGGCTTTTCACCTGGTAATTTGTTTTCTTGGCACGAAGATATAAATTTAGCAAGCTGGGCAGCAAGATAATTGTATAGTTCCTGACAAGAAACACGAGCATTATATATTACAATCCCCTATATTAAGTGACACGAAGATATAAGTGCTGCTTTATAGTAGCATCGAATGCGATTTCCTTACAAAATTGTGAATAGAAGAACTAACCTCGGATGTGCCAACCATTAAATTTATTGGCACGGGCACCTCCATGCGCTCTTTCTTCGCTATGCCAAGAGTTTTTCCACCTAAGTGCACTCGATAAATACAGACTTTAGTTCGGCCCAGTTCTAACCCATAGAATATTCCTTCCTCATGGCTGCATAAAGAGGCATACTATGATAGGAGAAACAATCTGAAAAGCATGCATCTTGGGAACGATTACTACGTTATCATTTATATAATATAATACAAACAGCTCCAAATGTTTAACGACTCTTAAAATACCAATGGCGCAATTATTTTTTTGAAATGATTAACGACTCTTAAAGTAGTAACTGAAAAAGCATGCATCTTTACTGTCGTATAAGTGACTATTATGTTATCTTTTATTATGTAACTCAAAAGGATTCCAAATCGTTAAGTTCATTTATCAATTCCTAAACTTCCAATGCATTTTAATTCCGGAATGGTTTATAACGTTGGCACATACAAATTTGTGGAAGGTTAATGAATTAATGCTTCGACGCAACCCACGGAAAGTGTGCTACTTTAAAATTAATCGTATTTCTTCTACCCAAAACAGCATGATAAACTTGAAATATTAAAGATTAAGAATGACATAACTTATTGTATAACGTAGATTGAAAAGGGTAAGTGAAAGCATATACATATAAAATTTCAAAGAAATAACAAGAAAGTTACCCGGTAGGAAAAGAATCGATGGGGGAAGCAAGCATTCTCAAACTACTAGCACCACTAACATCCGAACCCAATCCCGCTTTCATTTCTGCCATCATCGCGTTCGCAACCTCCCACATTTTGACGACGTTAGTTTCACAGTCTTCCGCAAAATCTCTAACGATTTGCCTTGCTCGATTCCATCTCTTCAGGCTTCGCCTGTACCAGACGGCGACCACAGCCACTCCGGTAGCTGCTAGTATAGATGCAGTTACAATGTCCTTCCTGACCGTTGCCATTATGATTACGGTTAGGGTTTGTATTTTATTTTGACATTTTCATTTTTTTTTCCCTCTTTATTTGAAACGAAGTGGCGAGCAAAGTGGATCGGAATCGGAATGAGCGGGAATGTTGACGAATTTATAGCCTAGAGTTTTTTATTTTGGGTTGGACGGTGTGGATTTGAGGTAGTCCGTAATCCAAACACCAAGTGTACTGCTTCAAGACGACAAGACCTGGGACTAAAACCAAGCACAATAAACCAAACAATGAAAAACTGGTTGGTTGTGCGACTGAAGTTGATCCGATTTGAAAAACCGGAACAAAAACATAGCAGTATATATGCTTCTCTAGTGGGATTAACTAATTAGAAACTAACTGATTCATTGTCCGAAGTCGATCGATTCAAAATCAAATTTTAAAATGTACTGTTTGAAATCGAAGAACTTGATCAATTCAGAGTGGATATCCGTTTGATCGTATTAGTCTGACTCGTCGGATATAACTGCCTCCCCTTTATCAAATACATTGATCTAAATTTCCGTAGTTCAATTTATTTAAGGAAAATTTTGACATACATCTATGTTATTATAAAATATTAGCCACGTTGTATTCGGTTTTCTTTTATAAATTACATTCATATTAAAAAAAAAAAAAAAAAAAAAGAGATTTAGATAGGGTATTTAAGTAATTTTACTTAACATGTGCTAGTATAGCATATGTCAATAACTCATATCATTGTAATACTGGTCGTCACGTTTAAATTTGGAAACATGAGAGGTAAAAATGAAATAAATTGAAAAAAAAGGTGTAGAAAATAGTTTCTAAAACAGATGAATATTATTGATACAAAAAATTAGCACAACAGACAAATAGTTCAACCAACAAATAAACTATGAAAATAAATGAAAAATGATGAATAAGCAGTGAAAATGTAGTAAATAGAGATATGAGAATTCATAATGCGTATGCGTTGTTTTGTCTACATCCGCCTTGAAGTTTTGTTCACTTTACTGTCGATTTTATGATTCAAGATCTTGGATCAATATGAATTTGAAGCGTACAAAACAAAGTAAATTAGTAGTTAATTTTTTTTTCTTCCTCCAATGCAATCAGTATTTACACATGTAGGTTGACAGGAAATGTCGGAGGACGTTATAAAAGAAATCTTGTAGGGCTCGCTCCCATATTGCTTTTAGTGTCGGATCAATGTCGATCCTTTTATAGGGATCAATACCGATCCCACGATATGAGGTTTCTGGACGAGCGACTTCTATGATATGTCCCCCATGGTACCTTGTAGCATTATGCGAAGTTTCATGTTGATTTGATTTAAGGTTGGAGAATCATGGCATGATGATTGTTCAAGTAGAGTTGTTGTGCTGATTAGTCTCGAAGTTGTATCGATCCCGCAATATTGCTTAGGTCAATCACTCACTTGAAGAGTTCTCGGCACTTTTGATGGGCTAGATTAATTGTTATTTCATGACGATATCTAACTTGCTCTTTGGGCCTTCGGATGATGTTTTCGAATCGTTAATTTTGATAATCGTCGATTCATGTTAATCTGAATAGCTATAAATGGTCGGGACAAAAGACCGGATAACCCTTACCCCCAAAGTACGTCTTGTGTGAACATGACATGTTTTGAATTAAACACAAGTCTTGGCGACATGAATGGACTTCATGTTTCTCTTAGCAAATGGTCGTTATCCTTCCTTTTAGTTGTATATAGCCAGGAGTATGTCGTTTCTGAATAGTTGAAATGCTTGACTGAATTCTAATAGTGTAAGTAGCTGATTTCGTCATCCTTAATGGTTCAATTCACTTGTTGTATTCCAACCATCGATACTGGATTTCGTCAGAATTCTCCGATGAACACCTAATCCCTATTAATTCAAGAAATTAGTTGTTAGTCATCGACTTCTACTTACACCCGAGTGTAAGCAAGTCGTTGTCGGTTTGGGATCGCGTATGCATTCACACACATATACGTGATTTTGCATGATACGCTTGGAATTTTCTATAGATACTAAATGAGAACGTGTGTGCATATGGTTATTCGTGTTAGTACATGTAGTGTTTTGATGTCCACAATTTGATCGTGTTCAAGTGTTGTACATACGTCCAGGAGTCGAGTGCATGTTTACATTCACACGCACATACATACACTCGGGTTATTGTTGTAAGCGTGCATACGTATCGATGTGTATATGTAAGTATGAATCACATATTCTCCACACCAAGTACCGTAGGCTAGCAACCACGAATTACATTGGTATCCTGTCTTATGCTAGTGAGACATGGAAACGTATGCAATCCGTGAAGGCTATAACGGATGGCCATGGGGATGGTACCATTTGGGACGACACTCCTTTCTCTCTCAAGGCTGCGTGGGGAACTGTGCGGATGCCTGGTCCATATCTTCTTGTTTTCAGCTTTATCTGGAATGTCCGAATTCCACCGAAGGTTTCTCTGTTTATGTGGAAAACACTGCATGATGGTTTACCAATAGATGAGAACATTCAGCGTATCGGCATCCCGCTTGTGTCCATATGCAGGTGTTGCAATGCTGGACGCACTGAGTCCTCTTTTCACTTGTTAATCTCTGGTGCCTGTGCCAGAGCTGTCTGGAATTACTTCGGGAACCTGATGGGTTGCCGAGGTAATGCCATCTCGTTGGAAGGTTTGCTGAGTTTCTGGTGGGCTGGAAACTCTAGTAAATCCTTTCGGTCCATTCTATTTCGTCTGATTCCTTGCTTTATCTGCTAGCACATCTGGTGCTCCAGGAATTAGGCAGTTTTTGATGAAGTGGTAATGGATCCTCCGTCGATTATCCGGAAAGTTCGGAACGATGTGTTCCTAGCATTCCGGGGCCGTCCTTTTAGAAGAGTCTTAGGTGCCCGCTCTAGGAGATTGACAGTTACCTTTGATATTTTACCGTATACGGCCAATTTGAGTGCTGGCATCGGTTGATTTTATTCCCTACTTCTCCCCCCAACACCCCCCCCCCCCCCGTTCTTATGACGTTTGTTAGTTGTTTAGGATTTTAGGTCTCGGGTGCGGACTGCTTGGAGCTTGGTGGGTCCTTCTGTCTTCGGATTCTGGAGTAGGTTCTGCTGGAGTTTTGGAAGATCGGACGACTTATGGGTTCTGGGGCCCAACTTTTGTGGGAGCTATGGAAGCTAAGGGATCTAGAGTTGTCAGAGTTACTTCGAGGGCTATGGGGTTTTCTCAGCCATGGCTTTTTAGCTTCCTAGGAGGCATGTCCACTGCTATTGAGCTCTTCTTCTATTGGAGACTTGATCTCATCGCCGTTCCTTCATTTGCTGATGATCCTTTTGCTTCGTCAGAGGAATTGTTTGGGGCTGTCTTTCATTTGTTTATTGCTTTTTACCTTTTGTTGTATATCGGTTTTGTCTCTAGTTTGTGTGTGCACAATTTCTGTTATTCAGAAATCGTTTTTGTGAGCCGTTGGAGAATGGCTAGGTTCTCCATTATGGTATGTTATTATTATTTAAAAAAAAAATGAATCACATATTCATGTTTTATGTTGGCACATGGATGTTCATACTCGATTCACTACCACGTTGATGAACGCGTGCTTGTAGATTGAATATAGACACTATGTATATACGAGCTCACATAAGTGTGAGCGTATGAGTTCAAATAGGAATGCAAGCACTTGGCCCATTTTCCTTCCTTCTTCCATTGTCTGAAATGGATTATATATCGGATCAATGTCGATCCCTTTTGAGAGATTCATACTGGTCCCATACTTGATCTTTTTTCCTTGAAAGTTTGAACGCGTAGGATCAAGTAACTCTTCCCCTTCATATAAATACATTTTTAGCTTCTACCTTCCCTTCTCCATTCCTAATCCGATTCAGATTTTTTTTGATTGCTCCAAGCACGCCCAAGTTCTTATCTCTTCATACACCACTACAGCCACCTCCCCCATACATTGATCATGTGCCGCCCTCACCTCCATTGAAGTCCACCCTGCATCCTTGACTTTAGGTGGATTTTCTCCCACCTAAGTTTCAAACTGGTTTTTAGGTAAACACAATGTGATGATGAACGAGGCTAAGTGGCACTCAGTGGTGGCGTTAGGTTGTAGCATGAAAGTCGAGGCCGGGTGTAGTTCGATTAGAACTGGTGTAAAGGCTTAAGAAAGAGGAAAGGAAGAAGGAGAATGAATGTGAAGGAGAGTCCGCAATGATCTGGGAAAAAGAAGGGAAAATGTAAGAGAAATTGGGTGCCTGAAGTCGAATCAATCATTATCATGGGTCAGAATGAAGTTCAAGGATTGAGACTTATGACCTTAATCAGATCGATCTCAAGTAGTGAAATGGTCAAGTAGTCAGATCAACCTTATATTCGACACATCATGAATTCATTCGAGTTAAGATTCAATCGTAATTCCCAACTCGATGATTTCTTGATTTCCTTGACGTTGCTTCTGTAACTCCATCATTTCACCTATGTGAATAAACCCTGAACATTGAACTGAAACAAAAATTCACACATACATATATGATAGCGCATAAAACTGGATTATGAACACACAAATGAACATTTGAACTCAAACTTTGAACTTTCATTCCAAGTCTCAACAGAATCTCATGATTCTCGATCTGAACGCTGGGAAGACGATCACCAATGATGGTTGCTCCAGTTATGAACTGAACCTCATCGTTATATTCCATGCTGCTTAATTGAATTACATATGCATGCACACCGCCGTAAGTTCTGCACTAGTTTACACTAGCATGTGGGGTGCAGGTTAATCGCACTAACTACAACTATGTATGAGTATAGTAAATTATAGGATCCAGAAGTTTTAGATGGCTCGAAGGCCCACAAGCTGAAGGTTCATAAAAAGCTCCAGAACCAAGCCAGTCTGTGAGTGAATCGAGTCCTAGGACTAGCTACCACTAGAATTTGGAAGATTCAAGTCCATCCCAACATGCAACCCAGTGGTTCTCCACATGTCATAGAAGGTTCAGATTAAGTGAAAGCGGGCTCGTACGGAGTTAGAGACATGGAAATAGCTAAGGAAGATACTCCACCAGCTTCAGATACTTTGAAAGGAGTGGCGATTGTATAAAATCCAACAGAGTCGATCGCGTCCTGGATTGATAGATCTGTGTTACCAAGAACATGCATAAAGCATGACATTCCATTAAAAGATGTCTGGGGGGAATAGCGTGATGGTAAAGCTCATATGCCTCCGGATAAGTATACGATGTGTAATAGATACATGTTATTATCAGGTGTGTGCCCTTGTTCTTCCCTTCATCTAGGATATGCTACAATCCATGAGATTAGCTCTAACACTGCTTCAACCAAATAGTTATTCTTTTCTACTCAGAATTATATCTTGTTTGTGGAGAATCTGGGTCGAGAGCTGACAAGAGAGGCCAAAAATACTTGTTTACATTCAATCGTTGGAGGATTACCCAGCCATTTATCTATTTGGAAGCATTACCCAGTAGTTGCATCATTCTTGGGAAGTGGAATAAATTAAGCAATTTTAAGCACGGCTGGTTCTATGTGCGATGTGTGCTCGGGATTGCCCGGCATTGGATTGAAAGACGTAAGTGTGCTGATGTTAATTTGTACTACTTCAAGTTGATTGAGTCATAAGCCCCGGATCAACATGGAGTTGGAATTGTGCAAGCAATCCTCCGAGATCTTCTATTAGGAATACTTGGATAAGGTGCTGACCCTATAGGAAGTGGGTCTAGCATATCGAAATGCATAGACTTTGATTTTTGATCATCTTCTTCATGCCCTAAACTTGTTAGGTAAAAATCGTTTAATCGATCATGACTGCGATGATGAGGTGATCGTGGAGGAAGGAGTTGGAGAGGGGTCAGAGGAGAGCAAGAAGGTGATATGTCTCATGTCGTTCCCTCAGTTGTGCCCCATGTAGAGGGAGAACCGAAGATGCTCAAGAGGAAACTAGAGGCGAAAATGTAGTGGGTGAGGAAGATCCTAATAGAGGAGATGATTTGCCACCCACTCCAGTCCCTTCTCCGACAATTGAACATAGATTGAGGGGAAGTACAACATTTGTGTCTCCTATAATGATCATATAAATGAAAAGATCAGTGGAAATGGAAGGGCATTTTAAAGATTAAGAAAACATTCCATTTGAAACATTGTTTTTTGGCTTTGACAATGTTACTATCAAAAATTTCCTTCTGAGCTCGGGAATAGTTTTGACTCCATTAATGAGCACCGAGAAGAATAATCCCTCAAACAAGTTCAAAACTTGTCCATTGGAGATAGGGGACTAGGACACACACTCATAAGCATTGTACGACACAACACTTATTCATCTATTGATAGACTATCTGATTTGAGTTTTCCTTCATGCAGGTACAATGGGATATGACAGAGAGAGACAAGTATATATAGGGAAAGAGAATCTGAGACTCATGTAAAGTAGATATGTGTAAAGAGTTTATCAACGGCGTCTCGATGCATGTCTCTCATCGAAAGCACTCTAGATATGGATATAGGAGTCACCAACGTCGAAAAGAAGAAGACCGCCATCCTCACTTGAGGTCGCCACCAATCGATAAATAACCGAGTGATCCGGTAGATGCGAAGATTTTAAAAGCACGAGGCATTCTGTCATGCCCCCTTCACCTCATCCTACTAGATCCATGCCCCTGTCACCTCAGAAGAGAATATAGCCAGAGTCAGCTAAACGGAGGCCCAAAAATGCTCAAAAGATCCATGTTTCATGAAAAGAAAAAGAAGAAAGACAAGGATATAGTGCTTGACCCAACAATGACTCCTAAACAACAAATGGTAGTTCTTAGGTCCGCATTCCCGAAAGTATACTTTAACGAACTTGCGTTCATGCTATCCATGCATATGATCCTAGAGATGTAGATAGAGAAACGATTTACTAGGTGTTTGATATGTATAAACAATACAAGCTAACGATGAATTAGGTTGGGAAGTTATCTGAGATAATAAGGAAAAAGTAAGTAGAGATTGAGGGCCTGAAACTTGAGGCTGACATGGGTTGAGATATAATGAATGCGGCGAAAGCCAAAATTGTTGAATTAAAAAGGAAGCTTAGAAAAGCCAACAATAAGATTGCTAAGATGGACAAGGGGCCGCTCAGGCTAGAAATAGATTTAGAAAAGACTTGGATATATCTTCTAATAAAATGAAATTCCCATGAGAAATAATGTAAGTTCCTTACAATGGATAACGCACAAATAAAGAAGGAGCTTAAAGAGATTAGAAAGGAGAGAGAGACCAACAAAGACAAAGCTAAGGCAGTGGGTAAAGATCCAAGCAAAGTTGTGTTTGAACAAGCCAACAATGTTAGAAGGAGCTTTGAATATGTACTTAGTGAGTTTGGGGCCAAGGTTCAAAAGGTAGATAAAAACAAAGAAAAGCTTGATTCAACCATTTTGATTTCTATGCTTAGGTCATTGGTCATCTGATCTCAACAAATATGAAAAGACATTTGCTATGGAATGAGAGCATTTCCTGGATGATGACGCTGCTTTTAAGGATGTTGATAATGTGGATGAGGAAGCTTTGGCGGTATAATAATTGAGAGGGGATGAGTTGTGGATTTTAAAAGAGAGGAGATGCCTCCAAAAGAAGAGATGGAAGTAGTAGAGGCGCTTATGGCGACAGAGGAAAGTCAATTATGACTAAAAGCATAGTGGTGACTCATACAACTGGCTCGGTGGGTCAGTCATCGAGTCAAATGTTTACTTCCAGCCCCCAATCATCCTACCTTTTGTTGTAAATCGGTATTCTCAACAGGTCATCAGCGATTCTAGGATGTTCCTGGGAATCCCGGACTTGAACCGAGAAGCTCGTTGTATCCTGTTGTTGTGGGTGCAACTCCTACTAAAGGCGATGAACATGAAGTCAAAGTATATCCACTCTTTCTCCACCATTTGAGAAGATGATAAAGGCTTGCGAAAAAACTGTTTAGCTTCCCGTTGAGTCTTTGTAGGATGAAAGAAGATTAATTATGCTTTGTTTTCATATTATAGCTACACAAGGGATAAAGATTCCCACCACTGCTCTGATAATTCCAGGTTTGGTATCCTTGCTACCTTCGAGTCAAATAATTATAGGAGGCATAACTTGAGATGGAGCTGTTTATAATGAGCTGATTAAGACGGAGTTTGGTGACTTAATATCATTTTTGGAGATGAGGCAGATGTTGGAGCAAGAGGAGATTTCCATTACTAGAGTCGATGGAGAAACTTACGGCCCAAGTATGCAGAAATTGGCTTAATAACAACAAGCCTGCCTTTCCGTTAAGACAAGGAAAATTGGGAAAGAGAGGAAACCCGACGAAGAAGCCGAGAAAGCTAAACTTTTTTTTGAACCTGTGGCTAGTATCCTTCCTTCTGAAGGGAAGAAAACCAAAGGAAGTAAAGGGACTTAAGACGAAAGGGGAGGTACCAATTTTGGTAATGAATTTAAGGTAGTGCTCCACTCTAAGCCCTCTTCCACTGAAGGAAGAAAGGGCATCAGTAGCAGCGGAGGTAGTAGTGGCTCCTCACGACTTGAGACCAATGACCGAAAGGAGGACCCAAGAGTGGAGCTCCCAAATTCGAATTACACACGACTTGAATTCAACTATCGAATGAAGATCTTAAGGGTGGAACTTACAATTTCGAATATCACAAGACCTGAGTTCACTACAGAAGCGAGATCCGAAGTGTGAAAGCTTTAAACGATTAATCCAAGTTTAAGTGTAATAACGAGTGACCATGTATAAGTAAATTCATTGGAAAATGCTTTAAAAACTCGAATACCTAGGAAACATTCACATAAAATAAAAGGAAACATAAATTTTATTCATAAGCAACCACTACTTGGTAACAATAAAGAGGAAAAGAGGCGATGACAAAAGCAAATCACAAAGGACAAACCTTAGGAAGGAAATTAGGGTGATTGTTTTAAGCGGATTTTAACAATATAAATATATTATTCACTTTATTGGCCGGAATTATGCGAGGACGACCCTACTTTTGGATTACAATAACACTTGTATTGTTACCTAAGTAGTGGTTGGTTTGAGTAAAATTTATATTTCCTTTTATTATATGTGAATTTCATCCAAGTACTCGAGTTTTCTAAGCACTTTCCAATGAATGTACTTGTACGTTGTCACTCAGCGTTACACTTAAACTTGGAATAATCGATTAGGGATTTCACTCTCAATATCTCCTTTCGGTTGTGAACTCTAGTCATATGAAGTTCGAAAATTTAAATTCCACCCTCAACATCTCTTTTTGGTCGTTGATCTCAAGTCGGGGGAATCTGGAGTTAGGAGCCCCATTCTCAGGGCCTTATTATAGTTGTTTGTCTCAAGTCACAAGGACCTTGTTAAGGCATCAAATCATCCCTTTATATCTAGTTATCATTTCAATGGGGTTAGAGTTGTTGGTGTCATTTGTTCGCAGTTTGTACTTAAATCTAAGCTCTGAGGATTTGAGTTGACCAACGGTCGATATCAAATTCACTTTGGCTGGAATGGTTAACTCCACTTCCAGGGACTAACGGTTGGTGGTTGAACACTCAAGTCATAAGCGTCTTGAGTTGTTTATAATCGACCTCATTGTTTTTTCAAGGCTCAAGTACTTAATTTGTGGATGCTCAGATCATGCCCATTTTGTTGGATCCCGGTGATGGACCAGGAGTGGTGAATTAATGTCAAACTCCGAGGCATTGTATTCTTTATGTTACGCTCCTACATGCAAGTCATTTGTATCAAAAATAACATACTATGCGTAATTAAGAAACACCAAGAGCATGAGGTACCAAGAGCCATTATTAAAAAAAATACTAATGAAATAAGTGCAACGCCTGCCTTATCACATAACTTGGAATCAAATCACTAACTGAAAATAGAAATGTACAAAATAAAGGCTAAGTAAAGTAGCATCATAAATGTTTGTTATTCCAGCCCTTAATAGTTTGGTGCCATCAACGGTCGTTAGCTCTAAGGTTTCATCTCTAGGTCTTCATTGAATGACATAAGGACCTTTCTAATGAAGGCCTAGATTAGGCGATGTAGGAAAATTTCTCTTTAAAACGAGGTCGCAATGTCGAAGTGTCTCGAAGGACTCTGAAATCAAAGTATCAGGTGACTCGTTGGCAGTATACAGATGCTTTGAGCTAAGTTTCTTCTCGTATCTCATCTAACATGTCAAGAGATTCCAAAAGAAGATCTTTATTTGTCTTTGGACCGTAGTCCGTAACTCGATGAGAATGTACTTCTAGTTCAATAGGAGTGACGACTTCGAAGCCGTAGGCAAAGGTGAATGGAGTATGGTCAGTAGTTCGCTTATGGGTATTCCCAAAGGGCCAATGGAAGTTCATCTACCCATTTGCCTTCGACCTTCTCCTATTGAGTATGGACTTGTTGATTTTATTAACTTCTTCGACTTATCCATTGGCTTGTGGATGAGCAACTACCGAAAATCATTTTTCAATGCTATGACATCAATAGAACTCTTTGAACGCAAAGATATCAAATTGGGTCCCCTTATCATTAATGATGGTTTTGGGAATACCAAAGTGACATATGATGTTACAAACAAAATGGTGGTTACTTTTTTTGTAGTAATGGTAATGAGAGGCTCGAATTTTAGCCCATTTGGAAAAGTAATCAACTATAATGATGACATATTGAGCATCACCTTTGGATATCAGAAAGTTTAAATAATGTAAATTCATCAAATTGCAAATGTCTATGGACTAATTGTTTTAGTAAGTTCAGCAGGTGGGCTCTTGGAATCTTGGAGAATCCCTGGCATTTGTCAAGTTTTGGGGTGTCGTGGCTGCATCCCAATTAATAGTTGGCCAAAAATAGCTGTAGTAGACAATTTTCTTTACCAAAGTTTCTCCTCCGTATGGTCACCGCACCTGCCTTCGTGTACATCATGTAACAATTGTTTGGCATTGTTGTGGGCTACACATAGGAGTGATGGGATGAAAAAGCCTATTCAGTACAGTGCTCATTCTTGAATGATGTGGCATGACACTTTGCGAAGAAGTGATCGTTTCTTATTTTGGCTTTCGGGAAGGATTTCCATTACAAGTAATTTACGACTAGGTCATTCATTACTTGTCTCGGGTTCTGGCTCCGTTTTTTATATCCAGTTAGCCTTCATCCGGTTGATACTCAGAGGTTCAAGTATTTCAGTTGGGAAAAATTCCATAATTCATGCATCATCGAGCTAGCTTTTCTGATGAATCTGCTTTTTCGTTCTGATCTTAGGAAATATAAGTAATGGTATAGTGTTATAAACCACTAAGAAGTTTATGAAACCTATCAAGGTAAGGAGCTCGCTACACTCCTTTATCTTAAAACTCATACTTGACAAATAAAGAGTTGAGAGTCCAAATTTTTTTGAATAACTTTTATCCCTAACTGTTTACCAATTTTAAGTCCAACAATTAAAACTTTGTGTTCAACATCGTTATTAGTTGCGGGGAAGGCAAGTTTTAAGGCATAAAAATCGAGCATTTCTCAAGAGTAACAAGTACAACTCCGGCATTATAAACTGATTGTTAGATGATCCATCCATATGCAATTTCCATGGAATGTCTGGTTGATCACTACTTATGATCAGTCATCAAGAATAGTGAATTTAGCAATGAAATCCACCAATGTGTGCCCTTGGATAGCCCTTCAAGGGACAAATGTGAGGTTAGATTGGCTCAGTTCGATGTTCCATTCAAGAGTCTACCAAACGTCTAATGCCGCTGAAAGACCTGTTGTAGGGGCTGGTTGATATGGACTTTGATTAGATGAGACTAGAAATAAGGGAGGAGTTTCATGAAGATATCAACTGCAGTATGCAAGATTTTTGAATTTCAGATAGTTTCTTTTGGCACCATTCAACCTTTTGCTAATGTAATACACGAGCCTCTGGATATAATTCTCCGCGTGCACAAGCGTGAAACTGATAGCATACTTAGAAACAACTTAATAGATGAATAGTTCCTCGTAATCCACAAGATTTGAAAAGATGGAAGGTCTCTTCAAGTGATTCAGTGAATTATTCTCAATACATTCCTTTTTTCCAAACAAAGTTGCATTTCACCTTTTTGATCAAGTCAAATAAGGGAATGCATTTATCAATAGCTCTATAAATGATTTTACTCAAGACGACAACCTTCCCATTAAGACTCTGAGCATCTTCGATGCTCTTTTAAGCTTTAATCTTTTGGATAGATTCAGTCTTTTCAGAATTGGCTTCAACCCCACGAGAATGGATAATGAAACCTATGAATTTTTTGGGTGCAACGCCAAAAGAGCATTTTGAGGGATTGAGTTTCATGTCATACTTATATTTTCATACTTGTGGACAACATTGAACATCTATGTCAGATCATCTATTTGGTCTTTGGACTATCATGACTCCACGAGCATGTCATGCATATAGACTTCCATAGGTATCCTAATTTAGTCTTCAAACATTCAGTTGATAAGTCATTGATAGATAACCCTAGAATTTTTCAATACAAAGGGCTTAACAACATAGCAGTGTAGCTCCAAATCAGTAATGAAGCTTGTATGTTCTTGATCGAGAACATGCATCCGGATTTAGTTATAGCCCGAACATGCGTTTATGAATTATAGGAGCTGATGTTTAACATTTGAATCGATGAGCTGGTCAATCTTTGGAAGCAGAAAGTTGTCCTTTGGGCATCCTTTATTCAAGTCAGAACAATCGATGCATGACTACCATTTCCTGTTTGTTTTCTTGACAAAAATAGGATTAGAGTTCCATTCAAGATATAGGGTATTGCGGATGAAGCCATTATTGAGTTGGTAATCCAACTCCTCTTTTTGTTTTATCGATCTTTCTAACCCTAAGATTTAGCATTTCAGTTTCATTTGAAGGAACTTTGGATCTATATTTGGGCATTGACTTGTGATTCCTAGCGCAATACCGCATATATCAACATGAGTCCAAGCGAAGACATCAATATTGATCCATAAGAAATTAACACGTTCTTCCTCAAAGCGGGATGGAGAAGTAATCCAATTTTCAAGATCCAATATGGGTCATCGTGTTTGATTGGAACATCAACGGTTTTCTCAACTGGAGTTTCTCTTTCATTATCTGGTCTTTTACTTTCCTTCGGTTCATTTCTTGGTAAATTAGACTATTTTGGTTGAGCTAGGCCTCAGACATTGGTTATTAAGCATTAAGGTTTTTGGTAAAGAGTGAAGTCTCTACACTCTTTCTTTTTCTGACGACTGGCATCCTTCCATTCCATTATATAGCAGGCCTCTTTGTGATTTGGTCACCAAGGATAACTTCGAGCCCGTTATCAGTATGAATTACAATAGTAGGAACCATGGCGTCGTGCATATTCTAGAGTCGAAAAGATTGGAACTCCCCAAAATGACATTATAGGGAGAGTAAATATCGATAATGATAAAGGAAGCTATTCTGACTTTGGGGCATTCTTCCTTGCTAGGTCCCATCGGTAGGTCGATGATTCTTACTGGATCACTTGCTATGCCATTAAAAACATGGATTATGGCTATGCACGGCTTAAGATTTTTTTTCCTCAAGCTTCTTTTGATCATTGGCCTTGTTAAAAAAGATGCTGATGGAGCTCGCCAAGTCGACGAGGAATTTCCTTGAACAAGTGGGACCAATATTGGTCGAGACAATGAAGTGATCAATGGTTGGGGCTTCCACACCAATAGCTTCCCTTTTGCGGATGACAATTCTTAGTTGGTTGTCTTCTGGAATTTGGCCGGGATGACTTCGGGCATAGCTAAGCACTCTTCATATTGGTTTGCTTCATAAAGTTGGCTTACTCTTCCATATGCTTCCAACCCTTATCAGTTGGATATAGGTAGAGGTGTAAATCACCCAGACCGAAGTGGGAGGAGATATGTTATGTTTCTATCCTAAACAAAACCGGATTGGATACAGATCGAAAGAAACCTTTTCTCGTACAAACTTTTTTCCTAGCACGTGTCATAAATGAAATTGATCGGATACCAAACAAACATTTTTCTGACATAGACCCAAACAGACCTGGATGGACTTGGCTACTTATATCAAACTTCATATTTTTTTACTAGACTTTCCCTCAGGTATATACTGAATTACAAGAAATTCGAAAAAACAGGGATCAGATGTAATTTTTTCTTATATAAATATTGTTGTTCTAACTCGAGTCCTAAACGAAAATCAGGACAGACTTGAACGGACGAATTTCGGCCATGGACATGAATGAACTTCGGACAATCGTACAAGATTTATAGCCCTGAATGTGTCCTACCACATATGATGTTGATGATGATTCCCCACTGAGGGTTTTTTGGATTAGACGGTCCTGGCGCCACCTGAGTTTAAGCGGGTGTTGAAGAACCTGGTGCTTCATCCTTTAGAGGTTGAACTTATTGCTCAAGACTCTTTATGCTGATGAGATTCTTTACAACATCTCAAAGATTTTGATAGTTATTGGTAATGTGGCCAAACATCTCATCGAACCTATGGTAACTTTTAGTCTGCTTCTCCCACTCCGTGGAAACCCTCGGATTTGACATCTTATATTGAATGGTATTGCAAGTTTTAAGGTAGATCATATCAACATAGAATTCATAGGAGTGTAGTTATTCTATGAAGGAAATTTGATCGCTTTTTCGATTCCTTCTTCTTATTGCGGTCATTTGAGTTATTACCTCGGGATTGTTTTGGACTTTCACGTTAACTAGGGGTGGCAATTAGACCTAACTCGATGGATCTGCACCCGACCCGATGGATCTCGGTTCAAGCGGGTCAATTCTGCCGGGTCTGAACTATTCATTTCAAAAATTAGGATCCGACCCGGTTTGAGCTTCGGTTTGGGTCGAGATGGGTCAATTCAGATTTGGTTGGATAGTAACACTAAAAATACATATATTTCAATGCTTTTTGGTTGGGTCTTTCGGGTAGGGTAAATTTGGGTTGGTTTTGATTAGGTCTTAATTGTATTTTTCATTATCTAGACCCGACCCGAGACCTATTGCGTTTGATTCGGGTTTGGGTCTTTTCAGGTCGCTTCAGTTTGGATTTTCAATTCTCGGTTCTAAATGTCAGCCTTAATGTTAACCTTTCCAGAGCTCTCTCCTGTCTATTCGATAACGAATTGCTTTTCACAGTGTCATGTTGATGTTTATGAGGATAGTCCTCTATAGCTTGATTCCTATGTGCTTCTTCTTGACGTAGGCGTTGGTTAGATTTTTTTCATAAATTGCTTAAAGGATCTTGGAGGCTTTTGTCGAGCCATTCCCCAAATCCCATACCAAGGCGAATGCCTTTAATAAGAGCTATAAGAACAACATTTGATTGTGGGTCATCAACCTTTGTGAGAGCATTGCTGAATCATTTCAGGAAGTTATTGATTGACCCTCCAGCCCTTTGGAACATGTTGGATATCAACATGATACCCTTAGGCCAGGTGGTGTTCATTCTGAACTGCTCCACCACTTTTTTGCTAGCTGCTCGAGAGAAGATATGGTTGTCGGCAGAATTCGAGAGAACCACAGGAAAGTCATGCCTTCGAGGAATATAGGGAAGTACTTACACTTAACTACATGAGTACTGCTTGTAGAGTCCATATGTCACTCATAACGATTTAGAAATTGCAATGGATCAGCTTTTCCTCAGAATGCCTCGAATTATGGCATATTAAATAGCTGAGGTCATTCAACATTTAGAACTATTTCAGTAAATGGTTTACGCATCGTATCGGTTTCTCAATGTTTGGTGGCGTGAACTTATGGCTCTCTCATGATCCTTTGGATTATGGATGTGAGATCGAGAGTCTGGATCTCCAACGAATTCCCACGATCGTGATCCAACTATAAAAAAGGTCATCTGTAGTGCCTCTTTGGTTGAACAACATCATTGTCTTAACAAAATAATTATGCTGGTTTTGTAGAGGTTAAGCATAATCTACTTGGTTCTGGTTAGCGGTAGGAAGTCCAGAAACCTAGTTTTAGGGTTCGGGACCGATCCCATAGGTGAGATTAATACCGAACCAGGAACAACAAGGTTGGTTCTCTCCTACAATGATAGCTTCCCCCGTGATATCTTCAAATATTATACTTTCAGTCAATGTGATGATATTAGGATGAAGAGCTCTCGAAACATAATTATTAGGAGTCAGTGCCTTCTTATTTCCCTCATGTAAATTAACATTGACTTGGGTAGCTTTTCGAAGTCGCTACATTAGATCAGTATTCCATTTGGTCTAGTTGTTGAGCTGCATTTAGGTTATCCTCCATTTTCTTCATCACACCTTCCAACTGTGTTTGAGTAATTAGTGCTGTAAGATTAGATGTTATGGCCAAATCCGTTGAGGTAAGAGCATCAACGTCACCTGAAGACTACTACTAGATCGAAGCGTCATCATGATCAACATTCGAAGGTCCAATATCCTCACTATAGCCTGATAGTTATCTGTAGATTTATGGAGATCTGAGAAGAGTCGAAATCTCGAATAGGCAGGAAATTGTAAAATCTGAGTTATTCATTCTCAGTGAAAGCACCAGAATGTTGACATCAAAAATTGGCACAACACCCGAAGGGTTCACCAAATAACAAAACTATGAAAATGAATGGTAAATGAGGAACAAGTAGTAGAAACGCAGTAAGTATAGGCATGAAAATTTATAGAGGTTTGGTCTTGTTGTGCGTAAGTCCACTTTGAAGGTTTTGTTCACTTATTGTTGTTTTTGTGATTACAAGATCTCAGATCGATATAAATCCAAATTATACATGACAAAGTAAAAAATAGCCAGAGGATCAATTTTTCTCCATCGTAGACAGTATTTATAGATGTAGGTTGACTAGGAAAGTTGAAGGAATGTTGCAAGAGAGATCTAATTGAGGCCCAAGCCCATGCTGCTTTAAGTGTCAGATTGAACCCAATCATTTATATGGACCTGTACCGATCCCTCGTTATGAAGTTTTTGGATAAGCAACTCCTATGGCGGATCCACTGTGTAGCGTGTAGCATTCTGTGAATTTTCATCTTGAATTGATTTGAGGTTGGAAAGTCATGAAATATTTATTGTGAAGTTGAGTTGTTCTGCTGGTTCGTCTTGGAGTTGTACTGATCCCTCGATATTACTTAGGTCAATCCTCACTTAAAGAGTTTTTTGACACAGTTTTGATGGTCTAGGTTGACTGTTGTCTCATAAATCTATCCAAACATGATCCCTTGGCCTATAAATGATGTTTTCGGGCCGCTAATCTTGATAATCTTTGAGTTGTGTTAATCTGAATAGTTGTAGATAGCCGGACCAAATGGTCAGGTAATATATACAATACGGTTTACTTTAGGACAGATGGATGTGTTCCTAGTTTCCACTATATTTAACCTATGATCCATAACTATTATAAATTTGAATTGGCTCATAAAAGTAGTATTTTGAGCTTTGAAAAATAATTTTTGAATTTCTAATTAAAAAAGGTTCAATTAAATCAAATTATAATTGTTCTTATTTTAAAAATTAAAGAAGATTGAAACTAAAATTTAACATTTTAAAAGATTTTTAAATTTAAGATAAGAGTTAGCTATTAAATTATAGATCAATGGCTAATATGAAATAAATGCATTTTCATGTATAGCAATACATAAACCTTTGACGTTATGTGCATTGGAATATTCAGTATTCCTTTACGATGAAAACACTCAAAATAAAACTGAAAAATTAAAATGTTTAATTTAATATAAGTTGGTTAATCATCTATTTGGTGATGCAAACTTCAGCGAATTAAAGATCAAAATGAGGACATAGTGGCTCAAGCACTTGGAAACATGCTTAGAAGAACAAAAGAATCATGCTTTAAGCTTGAAGAAAATTTGAGCTAAGTGAACTGCTAGATACCGATAGGTCTATTATGGTCATGTAGTTGTTACCAATATAGAATTTTTTTTACAGTACCGATACTAGTCGTAATAAAAAAATAACTATTGTTACTTTACTATTACCACCGTTAAAATGCTCATTGGTATATTGATAAAGTGGTAGATCATTGACTAATGTTGGTAAATTTAATTATACATGTAGTTATTAAAATTTTATTGCAATAGAATTTTGATTTTGATAAAATTTTAAATATAGTATTATTAGGGAAATAAGGGATATAATGAACTTTTAAAAAAATTGATTGAACTACATCAAGTTTTTTTCTGGCAGAGCCACTAGTTTTTAAAGTGACCGCAAATACTTGTTATTATAACAAATAATAATTACAATAATTTTAGGAGGTTAGCCAATTACCAACCTATTACATAATCATATTTTAAGGTCGACCGTCCACCCTTGATGTTTTTATAGGGGACCAACCACTGCTACTATCCTAATTAACAGAACTGGAGCTAATCAGAGTAATTATACTATAACACATTCTTATGTAAGGGATATGAGTTACAAAGTACATACACATAGCCTAAATTTTATACAATGAGTACAATAGCCAAACTACATACACTACAACCCAAAGGTAACCGCGTATGCAAATTATAAAGCATGTTTCATATCAGTAGAGCAAAATTGAGCTAAGCCAAAGGCAACAAGCTACATCCAAGGGCTACCAACAAGAATACATATCCACTGTTTTCGAAAGACAATACCAACCAAAGCACAACACCATCTCCAAGCAATCTCCTGTTTAGTTAGCAATAGTAAAACCGACAACAACTCAATAGCAAGATCATCACTACTTCAAAACCCAATAATATCAACCAATCAACAACAACAACCCTAATTCCCCAGCACAATAGCACGACCAACAATCTTGGCACCAACAAGACAACTCCCAACAAAAGAAATAAAACCACATACCTCATGCTGTCCAACAAAACCCCAGCACAACACATCTAGAGAGCAAATACTTACACGTTTGACTCACCAAGCTAGAGAACACTCCTGCCACCCCAAGCAAGCTTGGTCGAATAATGTAAGTCCGGCTCTAGAAGGGTAGGAAGCTCTTGTCGCAAAACAGGACAAAGCACACAACAACAAAACTTTACTCAGAAACTCCACACTGGGGACAATACGACACAAATCCGAGCAAGTCAAACACAAACAGACCCCTACCAAATTTACAAACACAGACCACAACATGTACACACCGATAACACCCAAAGATACTACCTCGGCCTAAAAATTGCGAGACAACAGCGGATAAAAATCCATTAACCAATGAATATGCACCAACTTGCTTAGGTAGCTGATGTTGTGGATGTAAACATCTGGGAGGAAGAAGGATCTCTGAGAAGTTGCGAGGCAAACTAGAATTAGATACGTCATGGAAGAGGCTACAGTCTATATGCGACATGACGCTTGGCAGTGAAGTGTGACCCGGAGTTGGAAGAGTATGGGAAGTGAAGGAACAGGGAGAGGAGGGTTTTTGAAGAAAGAGGACATCAAATCTGAAAAATAAAGTAGGAAATATAAATAGATCTAGATCTGAAAAAAGGTTCAAAGAAAAACTCCCATGCAAGTGAAAGTCAAGCAAGATCAGAGAGGAGAAGAGAGACTGTGTGTCGAGATTGAAAGTGAGAGAGACAGAAGAGTCGGAGGGGAAGAATACGAAGAAGAGTAAGAAAGGCAGTTTTCTTGGTCGCTATTAACAGGGATTTCTTTGAACCGCATTGTTTATAGTTTTTTTTAAAAAGCTTATCAATGTTTATTTTTATATTGAAGGACATATACTAATTATAATTAGCATTACATTCAACATTACAGTATACAAAATGCTAGCTATAACTTGTATTACATTCGGTTTTATAGTACAAAATGCAAGTTATCATCATATTCAACTTTATGCTACACAAATGCTTGTTGTAACTAGCTTTATATTCAATTCTGCTATACAAATTACTAGTTACAACTAGCATTATTCTTCAGCCTACAAAAAACTAGTTATCCTTCAACCTTAAAAATTTGTTGTCCTTCATTCTAATCATTTTCAAGTTTTCTTTATGCCTATTTTCTTGCTATTGCTAACTGTAATTCTATTAATAATTATATAAAAAACTGATTTATTTAGTTAATAAATAAAAAAAGTTCTACTTATAGCAAATTATTTACAGTGTAAAGTTATACTTTTTTTTTTACTCATCTTCAATTTTAAAACTAATAAAGCCAAAAATATATAATTACAAATAGTACTATAAGCATTTGCTTAAAATTTAGTAAGCCATCAAAAAGTTTCTATGGCTATATGAAATTAAAAAAATGAAAGAAATGAAGTTAAAACAACTAATATAAATTTACTTTTGTAATTGGTTTCCACATTCCTATATCGCTATATTTACGGCCAGTGATACTAAATTCACCATTACCATACTGATAATATTCAAAGTAGCTCAATATTGGTTACTAACTGCTTGGTAATGGTAAATTTACTGTCATCATAGTAGCCCTATGTACCAAGAAGAACCTGTCAATCTCGAGAGGTTTTCTTCCACTTGAAAGCTAGCAGCCTCCTTATACTCCAAGTTATTCTTCAAGAAATCGTGAATTTCAATGGAACGAAAAGGATCTCTTGGCACCATGAGGTTTTTTTGTTGCTCTTTTAATCCACTAAGCTCAGTACACGTCAATTGCAATCTCAAGTGATTATAATCAAGTGTTTTATCAGGGTAATGACAAGCAATACTAAGGATTTAAGAGAAAAAGGTAAAGGAAGCATGAAAAGTAAAATAGAAAGAAAATAATCAAGAATATGACGCCCTACCCCGAGACCCACATTAGTAAAAAAAAAAAAAAATTGACGAGTAATGTTGTCTACTAATATAGATAATGGGACCGGTTAAGGGCAACCAACTATAAATCTTGTATTAAATAGACATTATGAATATCGATAAAATGCACTATCCATGTTTTTTCCGTGGACTAGTACTCTTGATCTCTATCCAATATAATACTATGGTGGCTAAAAGATAATCCAAAACAAATACAAATAATAAACGAAATGTACATCACAAAACATATCACCCAACATCAGATACAGATACATATGATATACAATCATTTAGTATCATCAAAACATTGTATATAACAACAATAGGTACAACACGAGTCCAAAAAGAATACACAACATAATATGGCACATGGGTCATAGGCTGTATACAACAAAACAACTATATTAAGAGCTCAAAATTGCTCGACCCATGCGGGAAGCAAAAAGAAGTATCTACAACAGCTGGTAAACTGTAAAGATCAGTCTGACCCGAGCATTAACACACATGGGTTAGTCTAGTCAACAGTGAGTAATAACAAGATAAAATACAATATGAAAATTAACTCTAAATCTAGATGGGTTACCGCGGGAACTACCTGGCATGCTACGTATATAAGTTAATTAGCAATGAGGTTTGTTTTAGTGAATTTCGTGTACATGACGATGAGCTAAGTATGAACAATACTCCTACAACAACAAAACTTCACATAAACCACAATAAATCAACAAGGGTAAACCCATAGGAATTTAAATGGAATCAAGATAACCACCATCAACAAAATAACAACTTCTAATATATGATTATAAGGTCTAGATCCATAAATCAACAATCAATGGTTCGGATCTGAAACAACAAGGAAGTGCACGTGCATTTATCCCATAATGAGCTTAGCCAAGTACAAACTCAACATGTTAGGCCTAACTATGCGACTTATGCTGCGTAATAACAACAATCAACTTTGTGTGTATTTTACATACGCACAAGACCGCAACCCCAAACAACAATGAACTTCATATGTGTTTTCACATGCACAGGACAACAGCCCTCAACAATAACCAACTTCGTATGCATTTTCATTTGTACAGTAACGTAGCCCCTAGTACTGGCTCAACAACAATGATATGTGTCACAAACTTCTCTGACAATAACCCAAGCAGTGATAACAATGTGTCCCATGCCACATGTTCTCACTACCGGTTTACCACCAACTAGTCAGATTCACAATGGGAAACAACAAAAATCAACAATCACCGGAACCAATAGATCAACGACTTCAATTAGACAATACTGCAATTAACTGATTTCGTATATCGCTATGTCCCATACCTTGGAGTTTACTATATCATTTAATATCCAGTATGTCATCTTGAAGGGTACATAAAAGTGTGGTTTATATATAGAAAAATACCTAATTTTACTAAAAAAAAATTATAAAACAATTTCAAATTTTGATTATATTCTTTTTTTAAATCCGTATATAATACAAAAACAGGTTTTTAATTTTAAGGCCATTTATTTTAAAACCAAAATTTAAACATATTTAGCCTGAAAACTATAAAAAAAACAGTATTTGCTTTGATATCGGAAAACTAATTAAAAAACGTGTACATGTGCTCTATAACACTAGAAATTCATCATTAAACTCAAAATTCAAATCATAGAATCACCTAAAAGTAAGTAATCTAACTCAAGTATTGAATGGCTTCATCAACCAAGCTCTTAGGAATCGAAATTCGAGTGAAACAACACTAGCCAACTCATTAAAGTAAGGCAAAACCAACACAAGGTCCTTTAGCCAAGTGCATAGAATCATGAAATTGCACCTACACAATTTCCTTCAGGTGGGTCGACCTTGTTGGAGTAGGTGCGATTCCTGCTCTGATTACCACTTAAGGCATTCGTTTACCCGACCAGACATGGTCAAATTTACACCAAATTTTGCAGATTCATTGACAAAAAACATGAAAACACATTACAAAAGGATTCTCATGAAAACATCAAATATAGAGAATGTTACAACTGCTTAAAGATGAGATTTCACTGTGACTTTAGCAACTCAGAAACTATATGAAGAAGCTATAGGTTTCTATCATAATACCAACCGATTGAAATCAAAACACATTGAGATTAGAAGTTTGTGAGTGACCACTCGCCTGAAATGGAATTTCAGCAAGAATAGATGTTTATTGCACCGAATTTGAGCTCTTTAGGTTGGAAGACGCTTCTTTCTACATGTAGAAGAGTTTGCTAAAACATGCAATAAAGTTTTTTTACTGTAAATATAGATCTTTAATAAACAATGATAAAACTTGGATAAGATCCGAGTTGGAGTGTACTACCAGCCTCTATTGAGATTAAACACATAATTCTTGGGTTAGTATGTGGATTTTAGGCTAGCTTTTAGTTTTACAGTAAGAGGTTTTGTGTATTTTATAATTTTGAGTTTATTAGAGAAGAAAGGATATAGGGGGAAGATACGTACTTTCCCTTTTTCTCCAGAATCCTCCTTAGTTTAAGAAAGTAATTAGGCCTTAAATGACTAATTAAGTCCAAAGCACCATACTTAGTTACCAATTAGGCTATTAAGCCATGTTAATAAGAAATTTAGTCTATAAAACCATATATCACATAATAATCATAGTTTAACATCAAAAAATGTTAAAATAGACTTGTTAACAATAATTTGGAACATTTTAAAACATTAACCTTAAAACTTCAATTTCAAAAAAATATGCAATTTTACAGCAAATTTACACAAACTACACATATTTAAACCCTTCACTTATATTTGTGTAATCTTAATAACACAACAAAATAAATATCACAAGTGACTCAATTTTTAACTTAACAAATCATCAACGTGCCCAAACACATATTTTTTTTATATATTATTAATTAAAAAATTAGCTTTTATAGTTTACACAACATTGTATATTTCCCCCAAAATTTCGATGTTATTAGATCGAAATGATTTTGTTTTCTTAACCAAATAATTACATTTATTATCATAAAACCTTAATAAAAATGGTTTTAAATCAATAATTACCGCATAAGAAAGCATTTGTTCTTTTTATTTCAATATTACACAATATATTAATACTTGTTAATATCTCAACTGTTATAAATATCCAATTTCTCACAAAATACAATATTACGCTTTTTAGCTCAAGTTTCACAATTAACTATATAAGCCTCAATCTAATCACTTAAGTGTGTTTAAATTCCACCATTGTGACGGGCCGCCCCGAACCAGCCGACATTTCCCCGAAATGCGCTATGCAAATTCCCGGCTAGCACGGGATGATCTCAAAAGAAAAGGGTTTTGAAACGATGAATCATCAAGAACCTGTAGAATGTCGCACAGCGCATGGAATAAAATATAATAATAACATACTTGATATAAAACAGGAGAGACAGTGCATAAGCAAAAAACTAAACCATATCCACCAGAGTAGCGGAATCCCAAAATACGGCTTATGGTCCAAACCATTATTACAACTTCAAAACACTCTCTAAAAAGGAAATAAAAGAGGTACACTACTAATGCCCAAGCAGTGACCAACAATAACACAGGGAGAATATATGCATATAGTACGTGGAAGCCTCCTCCTCATCTCAGGACAGCTACTCGTGCATAACCACCTAACCTATCTCTAGTCTGCTCGTTTAGGAGAACCTAGAGTAATAAGAAGAGACATAAAAGTCAGACAAAAGTCTGGTATGAGCGATAAAAATAAGATAAAGCAATAACAGGTATAAGTAATCATAACTGACCTGGACCTACAACGAAAAAGTTAGCACAACAAGATGTACAATACTCTAAGGTAACACTAACATAATGATGTAAAAATGGGAGTGTGCGTGTCATGGTGATAGCGAACATCAAACATAGCAATCATCCACACATCTCTCACTTAGTGTGTAAAGCATACGATATCCACCGCTTTGATCACAAGAACTATTGGGACAATGACGGAGTTCAACTCCGTACAACTATCACTACGACCACTTTGCCCTTTGGGACCTTGATGGAGTCCGACTCCATACAACCTCTGACCCCACTGCACTGGTCCATAGTCAATGCCCCCCTCTCTCAATAGTGAACCAAAGTTATGAATATCGATAACCCCTTAGCATAGGTCCCGCATCAAAGCCCAACCCATGAAGTTAACTCGTTGGTTCCCATCTAGATCCTAAGTAATAATTTCCCACTTGGACTTCCTTTGCATTTCGGGTTTTTGGTCGAATTCGAGTAGATCTTCAAAAGAGTCGTCGCATAGAAGCTCAAGTTTTGTTCGGTTGGGTCCTCCAGTTCGGTTCGTATGCCTTCGGTTTGGTTCGTATGCCTTCAATTCGGTTTGTATGCCTTCGGTTCGGTTCAGACGTGTCTCCATCTGTTCGGTTCAGTTCAGCAATTTCGGTTTGGTTTGATTGTCTTGAACTGTTACCATCCTCCACCTCTGATCCGATCCCCTGCTCCAACTCGATTCAGTGGCCTTCTATTTTGCCTTGCTTTCTCCTGTGCCAAGCTTAGGTTCGGCATGCCTTGCCCGATTCGGGTCGGTCCTTCTCCCTCCGATACGAAACCCTATAGCCTTCCAACAAGCTTGTATCGTCCGTTCTCGCCATACGACGACGTTTTCAACCATTCTAACCTTACTAAATAATCATAAAACATCCCAAATAATAGTAACAACATATAGGTTCAATCCAAAAAGATCAAAACATCAATCATATAGGCTATTTTAGATCATACATACCAAAAACCATGATTTTCCCCTTAATCCCCTTGATCATATCTAATAATAGGATTAGCAAACTTAATCCAAATTAACCCAAATTTTTACCAGTGATATAAAATAATATTTCAGAATTTTTACATATTTTTCTGAGCCATTAATTCGCTAATTATCACTAATCACCCCTAATTAACCGTAATTAGTGTAAAAACATGCAAATCTCTTACCTTAGCCACAAATAAATTATAGATCTAGAAACTCCACTGATTTGGCATGGATTTCTATGTATAGTGGCAGCTCTATCTTTGATTTGAAGCTAATTTGACTTGATTTGGTGTGGTTTTGCTTAATTAGTGATAAAAAGGTGATTAGGGAGTGATTTAGAAGATGGAGGCCATTACTAGGGTTAAGGAAATGTTTGTGGCGGCTAGAAAAATGAAAAAGAACCATTTTCTAACTCCTTTCAACCCTCCCATAACCCTAATCCCGAAATGGGTTATGAGCCCAGCTGCTAATCACCCTATTAAGCCCGATTAGGCTATTTTTCCATCTGCTAATCTTATTTCAGCCATATCTCCCAAACGGTAAGTCTGCTTGGTTAATGTGACCACTCTATGGAATGAGAAACCATCATTTGAATCTAATAGAGGTGGTTTTAGGTCAAAACTACTTAGCAACCAAAATTTATAGGCAAAAAAAGATTCACCAGGGGCAAAACGATCATTTAAAATTTGGCAAAAATCATGAATGTGGGAAATGACCCCAATAGTCGTTTCCCAAATTTACACGACCATATGACTTCATGTGAAAATAAAATAAAAATTCTTCGATCCTTCGAGGTGCCTAACGGACTCTTTTGGCGGAAAATCTTTCCTCGGCGTAATGAAAAAACTATTTTTTTTGCAACCTTGTCTAATTTATTTCTATCTAAATATAGAAGTGCCCATAGAAATCGAATTTCATAGAGCATAATACCCTATTACTTACTTTTTTTATTACCAATTACAAGATCTCTCGGTCGAAGTTCTAGGTATCTTTATTGGAATCTCATTGCTTAAGATCATGCACCTTTCTTCTTTCGAGACACTCTTCATCTCGTTAGCGTACCTTTCCATATCTGCCCAGCTAGTTCCGGCCAGGTGCGGCCCGCCGAAAATCATGTTGATCACTGGCCTCGAATCAATAGGTGTCTGAGCTTTCTCTCCCGAACCAGATTGATTGGTGGTATTGTTTTGTCCTTGGGTAGTCGGAGCATTTTGAGGATTCTTCACATACTGTTGAAGTTGGTTTTTTCTGATGAGTTTTTCGATCAAACTTTTCAGGTGCCGACATTCATTAGTGCTATGCCCTGGTTGATTATGGAACCGTCAAAATTTACTGGAGTTGCCTTGTTGTTCAGTAATATTTTGAGCCATCATTTGAGGAAAAATGCCTGAATCCTTTGTAGCAGAGTAGATCTTCTCTGGGGTTTCATTTAAGAGAGTCAATTCTGAATGCTTGTAAAGCCGCGTTTTCTTATAGGCTTTGTTATCCTTCTCATCACCCCCCTTTTCTACCCAGAGTCATTCTTCTGCTCGGTTTGGGATTCGTTGCCTTTCCCTTCTTTGATAGTGTTGCTTCCTATGACCATCTGAACATTCGGTGCATCCTCCTCCACGCTCATATACTCCTCGGCTTTCTTGTAGAATTTCTTTAAAGTTTTGGGCTTCTTTATCTTGATCCACTTCCCAAATTCTGATTTCTTATCAATAGCACCCTTCAGAGCTGCCAGTAAGTACTAGGGTTCCGTTTCTATGACTTCAGCCGTCGCAGCATGGAATCGTGTAAGAAACGTTTTAATAGTTTCTCCAAGCATTTGTTCCATCTCGTTGAGTGACATCACATCCCTTGCTTCGGTCGTTTGGAGACGAAACTGGTCTTGAAACCTTCTCGCCAGATCTCGAGTTGATCAATGCACTTAAGTGGAAGTCTAGTTAACCATAGTGAGGCCACACCTTCTAAGCATGCGGGGAATTACAGGCACTTGATCTCATCGATTGCCCTAGCTCCGTTCATGTGTTGATCATACTTGAATAGGAAGATGTTCGGATCGCCAGTCCCGCCATAAGGTGATATGGTTGGGGGTATGAACTTCTTAGGAAACTTCGCTTGAAAGATTTTTTCTATAAATGGGTTTTTACTGGGTGAGAATTCCCATTCTTTCTCTTCATCCTCTCAGATCGTCTTTTCTTTCATTATTCATTGGATCATATCTGTGATGCGCTTCTCATCGCACGCTCATTCCACAGGATTGGCATCAGCACCTTTATCGGTGCGACCACGTTCGAGTTCCAATGCCTTGCACCTCTTTTGGGAGGTGTCCTTTTGGTGGGACTCGCGACACTCTGAGCTGCACGTTTCTCCTTGTGCGGTGGAGATTTGACTTTAGAGTCCTCGACGTCAGCCTCCCCCTTATCTTCCACTAAGAAGTGGAATCGACTAGGGTCTGAGGTTGAAGAGTCCTCTTTTTCGTCAACATTGTTTACAGTATTTGGTGATGGAAGATCGGCTCGAGCATTAATCAGGGCATCAAGCCTTTCCATCATCATTTTTGTCGTAGCATCCATTTTTCATTCAAGTCGGTCACCTCCACATTCAATTCATCTCGTGTTACAGATGGCCTTGAGGTCTCCTTAACTTCTTGATTCAAAGTTTGCGGTGTAGCTTCATCACCATGAATATCCTCAACAATTGTGGTAGCTATGATGGATTTGCTATTTTTCCTCGAACCAGCTATGGCTTCAAGGAAGAAGGCGGTTTAGGATTTCAAGGGTAGGCTGTTGGGATTAGAGGAGAGTGTAAAGGAAGGAAATACGAACACGACCCCACGGTGGGCGCCAAATGTTTTCACCAAAAATGGCTCAAACACCAAGGGTACAAGGATTGTACTTCACCAAAGTGGTTAGAAAATAATTGGAGCCGTACTCAATTGAAAGTTGATAGTAAAAACGCAAGGAAAGTAAAATGGTGACAAGATTTTAGAGTGGTTTAGCCTAAAGCTAGGCCTACGTCCACTCTGAGAATGGTTAGCATTATCATGACAATGATTACAAAGCATATAGATTCTCTTCCCTTATACATCTTCTTATTCTCTCAACATATTTTCATTCTCACATACAAACCTCGCTCAATATTCACGGAATTTGATGGAGGAATAATGGAATCTGCGGAAAGGAAGGACGAATGAGCAACAAAGGAGGAAGATATCTTCGATTTCTTTTACTTATAAGATCTCAATGGATGCCATGGCCGGATGAATGAAGATCCTTTAAGTAGAGACGATGATGACAGTTGAAATGCTTAAGGAATGGTGGAGGAAAGAATTTGATAGCACTCCATGGTCGCCAGGAATCCGTCCCCCTTTAAGGCAGGAGCCATGGCCTATTTATAGATGCACCCCCTGAAGAAATGATCTGAAAATCATATTTGCAGACTATGAGTCGTTTGTCCCATTAATTACGAATATGCCACCACTTAGCTGTAGCCAACTAGCAACAGTTGTATTTGGTTGTCCCAGAATGAATTCATGGGAGCGAGCGACCGCACAGGTCTGGGTATATTGAATGGATGGGCAAGCAGTGAGTGTTCAAATGACTTGTCAAAACTTCCTAGTTTGCATAAGAATGATTGACTGATAGATAGGATCTGGTTGTTGCAGCTTTTTTGACTATAGATGAACGGACGATCTGTACCGTAGTCCGCAAGTGAGCGATCAAGGCTTGTAGAGCAAAGTGTAAGTGCGATCCTTTAAAAACCGATATCCTACCGCTTGGCATGCGACAACTGGTTGGAATATTAGCAGCTATTCGAGGAACGAGCAGGTGACCGGGGTTGCATTTTATGAGCAGACATGGAATACATGTGCGACCTTTGATTTCTTTACATTTCTTACAATGCATGATGGATCAGTTTATTATGAACGAATGACTACAGAGCGAAACATGTGACCGATCCCGACTGTACTGAACGGACGATCCAACTCATTATTTATTGCCATGTTTAACCTTAGAGCTGGTGCTTGAACCTTGTTCTGTGCGATCGTTCCTTATCCTTCGCAACTGTCCAAATGTACTGGGTAGAACCGGATACGACCGACCCTAACGACGTTTGTCCCGCGATTTTCATACAGATTTAATATACCAATAAGTGTACGGTTTTTCAGGGATAAACATGTTGTATACATATATTTTTATATTATATGCACTAGACCTCTCACATTAAGCCTACACTCGTGAACGCTGGATTTGCCGGGCGGGTCCGGGCAGACTTCTACCACAAGTTGACTTAACCTCGTGTCTTAGCACCATTACATATTTTAATTATGCACTTAGACCCCTCAAATTAGATTTACCACTTGTGAATGCTGGATATGCCGGGCAGTTCCGGGCAGACTTCTATCACAAGTGCAATTTAACCTCATGTCTAAGAGCATTTCAGTGTCAAATTACTGTGAATCTAGGCATGTTTGTTCTTTAACAACTATTCCTATTCATGTGAATTTTAGCATATTGTCCTTTTCATATGTTTACTGTAATCCAGTTTACATGTCATCAATTTATGCCTATATTTTGCCGCATGTCCTTTTTAACATGGGTTTAATTCTATTTTGACATGCAAATATTTAATCATGTAATTGTTCAAATCCAACCAAGTTAACATGTCATTTACTCAATAGTATACCACAAGCGAATCATGTGATTATAACAACAGTAGTCATTACCATTTTCTAACAAGTTTGTTTTCAACATGTAATCATCCACCACTTTAACTGATTCAACATATGAATTATTCATATTAACATCTCAACTTGTTATAACAGTAATACGTAATTATTCTGGCAAATTCAATTATACAAAATGGGGAATGGTAAACGATAACATATTATTATCTAAAATGTTATGCTTAAACCCACTCACCTCGTATGCTTTCCCCCATTTTGGATCTGATCCAATTTTAGCATCCATGGTTTTTCCCTTAACCGAATTCAAAACCTAACGGCCATGTATTGATTATTTTCATTAAAAGAGAAAGGAAAGAAAGAGGAAGTAATTTGAATAGATCGGATCTAGAAAGTTACCTACTTCGCTAAGAGATCTAAACACCCATTTACAAGCATATGTTCCTTTCCTTCAGATTTGGATTCAGAATTTTACCTAGACTAATAACCTAAATTTTCTGAATTGATCTTTAAGGTAGGAGAAACAACTACCTCAGAAATATGAGGTTTAGGGTTAGTTTTGTAGATTTATTTATAGGCGTACTTGAGAGACCAGGTCCCTTAGATTTAATTTAAAAACATCAGAATCGTCCACGTCAGAAGAAAATTCCAGATCCGCGGTGGGGTCGACCCTGTGGTCGACCCCCCTTTGGGTGGGTCGAAAATTTTGATTTTTGAACTTATTTTTGAATTTTTTTGGATAAACTTTACTTAATATATATACATATAAGCTCCTTATATGTATAAACTTCTAACGCTCATAACTTCTTCATAAGGTGTCCGTTTTACGTAAACCGTGTGTCTATCTTGACCAGAATTTCGAGACGGATGCAAGGGCGTAGTCCATTTTACTTAATTCTGAATATTTAATTAAATTATTCTTATTTTATTAACTTAAAAAAATGCAGGGTGTTACATTCTCCCACCCTTAGGAAATTTCGTCCCCAAAATTTGATAAGGGTAAAATCAATTAACCTCTCGCATAATATACATCCATCATGTGTGCATCCAATTTTTGCAAACATTGTGCACTTGTGCAAAGTGAAATATAGCATAATAATACATGTATGCCTAAGTGGTACCTCCTATGTGTATGCATGTTTCTCAAAAATCCTTTTAAAACATGATGCTCACATCCTAAACATACAAGCAGTTCTATATGAATGCAATATTTTGAAAATCAAAATACTTTTTCATCCAATTGTTGCATCCATAATCCTATCAAACAACTTTATTTTTCGAATTTCAGGAAAATCTAATTTTCTAAATTCGATTTCTTATGTTACAAAAAGGTAGAAAACGGAAAATTTTACATCTTCTGTTTTTCTTTTATATACCTTTTTCCAACCATACTTGGATTTTACGAAACTATTATAAAGATTCTCCTATTTTCCTATCCAAGCACAGCCCACATAAGAAAATTTTCTTTTGTTACTGATTTTCTTTTTTGTCTTATCTTGGAAATTTTTATTCTTTTCCATCTTTTCTCATAATTTTCCATTTTTGTTGCTCTACTAAATTTGTTGTTTCCTTTTTAGTTGTACCATTTCTCTTTTCTTAGCTTATTTGATTATCTGATCTTAGTTTAAATTCAAATAAGCTTCTAGTCTTTCAACTAAAACAGGGAACAGACACACCACACAACTACTACTAAGGGCCACGAATCTCAGGACTATGTCCCCCTCAAACAGAAAAGTCCAAACTATGGATCCACGGCAGGTTTAGGTGTTACTCTAACTACCAAACAAGAACAAAATAATGGAACGATCCCAATTAAAATGTAGTAACGGGGTTTACCCCTAATATGGAAATTAGCAACTGGATCTAAACACTTACTTGCCCTTCTTACTATCTAGTGGTCACCACTAGTCCTAGCTGCGTACCAACAATTATTTCAAGCATCATTCTAGGATTTTCAATGCTTACGCATTCTACGGGAACTTACTATTATTCCAAGATAATTCTCGCTATTTACTTCATAGCCTCAAAAAATTTCCCGTCTTTCCTAGGCACTAATCCTTACCTACTCAAACATAGTTTGACCCTTTTCATTTAAATTTCCATCCAAAAATTAAAAGTGTCAAAACTTTATTTTCCTCATGAAAATTTGCTTTTGTCAAACCATAAAAACATGTCACCTTAAAAAATGTAAATCATTTATTTTTTCAAATCACAAATACTAGAGTAGATAAAGACAACTATTCCTCAATCGGGTTTATAACTTGTTCTTACCTATAAGGTCGGTTCAGTCTCTTACTTCAAGGTGCAACCATCTACTCTATTCTTAATTTCTACAACTTATTTTGTCCACCCAACAAAATTTTCTCTTTTAAACAATTTATCAAAAATGATTGTCAAAAGAATAGAGACTTCAAAACTTTCTTTATTCAAAACTCTTGTATGAAATATAACAAGGAAACTAGCGAGTTATACATGCTCTATAATATGCATCTTTTACTGAGAGAATTTTACTTTAGACAAAATTTTCACAAGAAATCACAATTTGCAAAATATACCCCATTTTACTTTAAAACTCAATATGTACTTCTTTACATATTTTAAAACTATAACTTTTAAGATTAAAACTTGAAAACACCATAACCCATGTAACACCCCATAATTTTAAAATATTAAAATTAATAGATTAAAGAATACTTAATTTTTAGAAGAAGAATTAAGGGAAATGGGCTACGCCATTGCGTTCATCTCGGCATTCTGCTCGGGACAGAGTCCGGGTTTGCGTAAATCGGATATCGTATGGAGAAGTTATAAGCCTTAGAAGTTTGTATATGCATAAGGAAGAACATATATATATAATAATTCTAGAAAATCAAAATCTAACCAAAGAAGGCTGAGCGGGAAAATTCTCGCTTGTGGGTGTCGACCCCTCCATGAGTGTCGACATGGTTGTAGACCCCCCTTAGGGGGTGTCGACCCCCCCGGGCATATCTGGGTAGAATTCATTTTACATACCTGGACTTGATTCTGGGTCTGATTCATTGGTTCTAGGCTATAAATATGGTCTCCTATTCTCCTATTTTCTTCACTGGAGATCATGGGAGCCATATGCTATCAGGTTGCAAACTGAAATAGAATCAAATTCCTACAACAACGGTTTAGCTAAACAAATTCAGAATTCAGGATTCATATCTACTTTCTCTCAATTCTCTAAACCTAACGCCGTGAGTTTCTAGTCACTTTTAGGTTTAAATAAATGATAGTGAATCGTGAAAGATAATGAATTGGATATGTTATAAAGTATGAATCTATGCCAGTATTAAATCTTAAACTATGTAGATCTGAAATAATTGTGGTTATTCTATGATGTTGCATGTTTTGATCTTGATAGATCTATTTCTCTAGATCTGAAATAATTTTGGTTATTCTATGATGTTGCCTATGTAGATCTTGACTTGTAATTGTATTATGAAAAAGGTGAATATGTTAATTTGGACAAGTTATGACATTGATTAGATCTGGTTCTTTATGTAAATCACCTTTCACCAGTCATATTGTGATAAATCTGGATATGCTATAAAATTGGACATGGGAATTTATCCTTAGATCTAAACATGCTACTATGTTACCCTTACTATGCCAGATCTAAATTGCTGGATATTTAAATGATTAGTTTAGATCTCATTTTGTTCACTTTGACATCATAGTAATTTTCACAAGTTCATATGACAACCTTATGACTATGTTAACTAATGTTATGCCAAATCATATTCAATGATCACTTGTGTTACATCCCTATCAGCTTTCCTTTTCATCGCTTATGGCTAGGCTAATTATTTAGCCTAGGCATGCCATCAATTTTGTGAGGACGTTAGTTAGAAGCGGGGTGGGGGGGGGGGGAGTAAGTATTGGCATAATTGGGAAATAAACATTTTTGGACTAGTAAATCAAATTGTTGATAGAATGGGCAATAACACCCAAAAAGGTAAGATTAATTAATTGGCAAATAAATTAATAATTGGAATGCTTAGCAACTATGATTAGGAATTATATTAACACTTATGACACGAGGTTAGGTTACATTAGTGGCGGAAGTCTGCCCGGACCCGACCGGCATATCCAGCAGCCACTAATGTTGAACCTAATGTGAGAGATCTAAGTGTGTAATACGAATTGGGCTAAGATATGAGGTTAGGCCCAACTGTGGAATAAGGCTGCCAGGACTCGACCGACATATCCAGCATCCACACGTTGTAGGCCTAATGTGGGGATCTTGCCCAATATAACCATAATTGAACATGGTAATGAGAAAGGGCTACTTAACCTAATTTAATCCATAAGAACCGTTTGATTATGAACATAAGTTAGGGTTAAGTAAAATGGATTGGATAGTGGGTGGGTTAAGTATAACTGAAGGGGGAGGGTAATATATATATATATATATAGGCCCACAAACTTAACCCGGTAAAGTTATGTAATTAAAGTTCACCTTTTTAGGGTAAGCATAACTGGTATAGGGCTATGTAATTAAAGATCACCCTTTAGGGAATGCATAGTCAGTGGAAAACCTAGTGGGGATACAAGACAAAAGGGGAGAGCTTGTATCATATTGTGTGGGACCCATTTCAGTCAGTAACCCGTATTCAGTATCAGAGTAGTGAACTCCGTACTAGGCGAAGAAGGGGCACACTTACTGATTGATTATAAGAGATCCAAAACGTGGTGGGTGGTGTAGACGACGCAAACCGACCGGGGACATGTGCGTGCATGGGCCGGGAAGAGGGGGACAAGACGACCGTGACACCAGTAGATATGACTGTGCACCTCTTGGGTTGCCACTTTAGGGAAGTGATACCCTCTATCGTGGGACCAACATAGGGTATCTACAAAGTAGGGAGCCTATCAATTAAGGTAGTGGTTAGGATGCACTCGGACGTATTCCCTATGTCTACCAACTTATAGTGGAAGGGATCATCTGATTTTAAATTATACTAGTAATAGTGCATAGTAGCTATTAGTGAAGCATGTATACACCTTACCTTATCTGCCTTGTCACACCTGCCATTTGTATAGTGATCTCTCTTATCCACTTTATGCCTGTCATGGTTACCTTTATTTATTTAGTGGCTAAATGTTACTAGACTCGCCAGACTTTATGTTTGACCCCTTTTGTTTTTCCTTCTCTCTTCCGTTCCCCCCCAAGGTTCTCAGGGAGAAAACACTCAGGCTTGACCGTGATTTTGCTTGATTGCTGGAGCTGCTGATATGTATGGATCAAGCTCATATTCTCGTTGCAATGGCTATATTTTGTTATTGGGGAATTTTCTTTCTTTTATGTACTATGATATTTCTGAAGTACAAGACAGTGGTTTTTATGTTGTAATGGGTTTTTATATTTCAGACAAATGATGGTTTGGACCACGATATTCTGATGATTAATAAAGTTGTTTATTTCCGCTGCAAATTTTTTTTATATCTGTCTTGTAATATTCTATGTCTGTTTATTTGAATGCTTCACGAAACTTAATGCATTCCCTTTGTGAGTAACATTAACAGACGTGGGGTGTCACACTTGGTATCAAAGCTGAAGGTTACCAGATTAGATAAGAGTTTTTGAAAAATATTTTCAAAATGAGTTTTAAAAGAAAGTATTTTCAAAAAGAAAAGTCTGTTTTGAAAAACATTCCCCAAAAGGCATATGTAGCAACCCTCGGTCCTTTATCTAAATTTCTTCCTTTTCCCTTTTTTCAGCATGTCTGGGGAATAGAACATCGCTAATATCCCAGAGGCCATCACTTTACCTAGATGGTTCTGTAGGTATTTGGAGGCCACGATGCCTGCCGAAGGCCAAAGAGATGTTCCTCCCCCAGCTGCACCAGTCATTCCTCCTCCTCCCCCTCCAAGAGCAGACAACTTCGCCAAGATTTGCAAGGGCTCTCGTGCTATGGGAGGGAAGCCATTCCATGGGAATTAGACATTCATAGAAGCTCGGAATTTGCTCAAGGATACTGAGGAATTGTTCGTAATCTTTGAAGTGGAGGACCGAAGGAAAATTCAATAGCTGCTTGGTTGTTAAAGGACGAAGCCTCATTTTGGTGGGAAGTCACCCAAGCTGGATGTCCGGTAGAGACTTGGGAAGACTTTAGACAGAGGTTTGAAGTGAAATTTCTTTCCCAAGCGGAGCAAAGCATACAGATGGAGAGGTTTTTAGCACTCAAACAAGGAGATTTGACAGTAAAGGAATATGTGAACAAGTTCAAACAACTGGCAAGGTTCGGGCTAGAGTTGGTAGACACACCGCACAAAAAGGTCTTGCGGTTTGTTAAGGGGCTGAATGAGCCTCTACATGGTTTAGCTATGTCCCATCTTCCAATGGGGGCCACGTTTGAAAAACTTGTTGATATGGCCCTAGTGCATGAGGAGGACAAGGGAGAAAAGAAGGAAGTGAAAGCTGAGGAGTCATCGTAGAATAAGAAGGTGTGGCCCAAGAAGGGGCAACAACAACATCAATGGCAACAACAACAATAGCAACAGCAGAAGAAAGGAGGAAAGAATGACAAAGGCAGGGATAAGAGAAAATGTCACCATTGTGGGAAGGAATGTCACTTGGTTAAAGATTGTAAGAAAAGAAAGATCAGTTGCTTTAATTGTGGAGAGCTTGGACACTACTCTAAAGAGTGCCTAAAGAAACAAGGACCGCAGGGACAAGGTCAAAGAGCTGGAACTTCTGGAGGGAAGATGCATGCTCACGCGATCCGTGCTCCTGAAAGAGGTAGAAAGATTTGCGTAGAAAGTTTAGTTTCTCTTTCAAATCATCCAGTTAGAACACTTTTTGATTCTGGTGCTTCACACTCGTTTATATCTAGTTCTGTAGTTGAATCACTGCACTTAATTACTAGTATCATAGTAGATCCCATAGTTGTTTCAAACCCCATTGGTGTTCAGCTCATTTATCGATGATTTGTTGGGGTTTGAAATTATCTGTATTAGGCATCGAATTTGAATGTGACGCTTATATGCTCGGGTTTATGGGCTATGGGTTGATTCTTGGAATGGACTGGCTTACTACGTATGGGGCTATTCTGGATTGTGAGAGGAGGGTTGTTAGGCTCCTTACTTGTCTTGGGAGGACCCTAGAAATTTCTTATGACCCACAAGGGTCTATTATGCTTAGTTTCTCAGAATCTCTTGATGTATCTATAGAGGATTTGCAATCTGTCCCAGTAGTCCGAGATTTTTCTGATGTTTTTGATGAGGTACAGGGTTTACCTTCAAGGTGCGAGATTGACTTTCGTATATATCTGGTGGACAATGCAAAACCAGTTGCATTACCCATGCGCCACATGGCTCCAAGGGAAAGGAGGGAGCTGAGTAAACAAGTAGGGGAGCTGCTTGAAAAAGGGTTTATCAGACAGAGCATATCTGAATGGGGTGCTCCAGTAGTACTCGCAACTAAGGCGGATGGTTCGCTTCGTTTGTGTGTTGACTACAGAGAGTTGAATAAACTCACCAAGAAGAATAGACACCCGCTCCCGAGGATTGATGATTTATTTGATCAGCTTGTTGGTGCCTCGGTGTTTTCTCAATTAGATTTGGCTACGAGGTTCCATCAGCTGAGGGTAGTTGAAGACAGCATAGATAAAACAGCTTTTAGAACTCCGGACGGTTTGTTTGAATGGCTAGTGATGCCTTTTGGTCTGACAAATGCACCCGCCTATTTTGTTGATTTAATGAGTAGGGTGTTTAGGGAATTCCTAAACAAATTTGTCGTAGTCTTCGTTGATGATATTTTGATCTTCTCCAAGAACGAAGAAGAGCATGTCCAACATCTAAGAGAAGTCTTGAAAACTCTCCGTGACCATCAGCTTAAAGCAAAGTTCTCCAAATGCCACTTTTGGAGAAAGGAAGTGAGATTCTTGGGGCATGTAGTCTCCAAAGAAGGGGTAATTGTTGATCCCATGAAGGTGGTTACAGTGCAAGATTGGAAGATTCCTAAAAACGTAACTGAGGTGAGAAGCTTCCTTGGGTTGGCAGGTTACTATAGGAAGTTCATTAAGGACTTCGCGAATATATCAGCCCCTCTCACCAGGCTGGCAGAGAAGAATTTGGTGTTTTCATGGGATATAGACTGTGATGTTGCTTTCCAACGACTGAAGAGGGCTCTAACAACAGCCCCAGTCTTGGCCTTGCCTGACGGAAGTAAAGTATTTACCGTTTACACTGATGCATGTGGTACAGGGCTTGGTGCGGTTCTAATGCAAGAGGGGAAGGTAATATGTTATGGGGGTAGGCAGTTGCAGGTTCATGAAAAGAACTACCCCACCCATGATCTAGAGCTAGCTGCCATACTATTCGCGTTAAAGACATGGCGTCATTATTTGCTTGGTGAAAGGTTCGAGGTATACACCGACCATAAATCCCTTAAGTATCTATTCTCACAGAAGGATCTCAACTTAAGGCAACAGCGGTGGATGGAGTTCTTAGCTTCATATGATTTTGAGATTTCTTACACCCCCGGTAAGGGTAATGTGGTGGCAGACGCACTAAGTAGGAAGAGGGTGGCCCCGAGTCCTCTGTTTGTGGAAAGAAAGAACTTGGAGTTCATATCATCTTTTGATTTTAGACCCTCCATTGAAGTTTTGCCCAATTTATTTGCATCCTTGGAGATACGACCGACTCTTGTGGAGCAGATAGGAGCTTCGCAACAAGGTGACCAATAGATTCTAGACATCACGGATAAGCTCAGAAGAGGGGAGACTTCTAGTCACCTCAGTAGGTATGCCATATATGAAAAGGGGTGGTTGCGACAAGATGGAAGACTTTGTGTTCCTCAAACTGGAAGCTTGATAAAGGCAGTCCTAGAAGAAGCCCACCATTCTAAGATGACCATACATCCAGGCGGTGACAAGATGTATAGAGACATGAAGAGGGTTTTCTTTTGGGCTGGGATGAAGAGGGACATGGCTGAATTTGTGTAACGACCCGCATTCTACACATCGAAGGATCGTAGAATATTTATTTCTTTCACATATGAATTCGTATGGTCATGTAACTTTGAGAGACGACTAGTGGAGTCATTTCCCATGTTTTTGATTTTTGCCGATTTTTAAATGACCATTTTGCCCCTAGCTGATCTTGTTTTGGCCATAACTTTTGATTGGGAAGGAGTTTTGACCTGAAACCACTTCCATTGGCTCCGGATGATGGTTTACAATTCCGTAGAGTGGTCACATAAGCCAAACGGACTCACCATTTGGGAGATATGGCTGAAAAAAGTTTCAGATGGTGAAAAACAGCTTAACTGGGCTTAATCGGGTGATTAACAGCTAAGCCCAAAGGGGAATTTCGGGATTAGGAGTTTAAAAGGGCTGTTAGGGTTTGGAGTATACCTTTTTCTCATTTTTCTGCTGTCACTATTCATTCTTCTTAACCTAGCCATGATCTCCACTCTCTAAATCTCTTCAAAACATCTCTAAACCATTTTCTAATTGAAGATTAGGCTTAGCAAACATCAAATTAAGGAGAGAAACCACCAAAGCAAGGTTAAAGCTGCTGTGTAAGATTGGGAACAACGCCAAATCGAAGAATATTTCAGTTTTGGGGTTTTATTTGTGGCCAAGGTGAGTGATTTGCATAGTTCCTCACTAATTATGGTTAATTAAGGATAATTAGTGAAGATTAGCGAATTTAAACATGATAAAATTCTGGAAAAATATTTATAAATTTCGAAATATTGTTTTAGACCTCTGTTAGAAAATTTGGGCAATTTAGTTAAGTTTTGCTAATCCTATCATTAATTATGCCTAAACATGCTTAAGGGGAAAATATGGGTTTTTGGCTATGTTTGATCCATTTTACATGCTATGGTTGTCGTTTTGGTGTTTATGACTGATAGTACATGTTGTTATGACTGTATGGTATGCTTTGTGATTGTCTAGAAGTGATAGATTGGTCGAAAACGCCATCGAATGGCGTAAAACAGTCGCTGGAAAGAAGTGCAGGAATCTGGCCGATCCGGATCGGATCGGAGGAAGGACCTCAAACCGAACCGACCAGGAGACCTCTCCACGAACCGAACCGCCCCTCCAAGCTGTTGTATCCACGAGACGATCTGGACCCGATCCGCCCCTCGTGTGCCACTCCGACCCGAACCGATGCACCAAGGAGAAGCTTCAGAGACCCGACCCGATCCGGAGTGCTTGGGAAGAAGGACCGAACCAGAGGAGTTTTCCACGAAGCCAGGAGGTGTGGACCCCGATCCGAATCGCTAGAGGAAGGTCATTACGATCCGAACCGATTCGGAGTAGGAGTCACGATCTGACCCGTATGGGTATTCCGATCCGAACCGAGGAGCTGATGACCACGACCTGAAGCAAAGTGAAGTGAAGAAATGAGAGCCGATCCGGAGAATAAGATGACGACCAAAACCCGAGATGCAAAGGAAGTCCAAATGAGAAGTTGTAACTCAGGATCCAGATGGGAACCAACGAGTGAACTTCATGATTGGGCTTTGCTGCGGGATGTGTGCTAAGGAGTTGTCGATGTCTGTAACTTTGAATCACTATGTGTAGGGAGTACGTGAACGGATTCAGGGCCACAGTGGCCTAGGTACGACTAAAGAGCTATAGACCAATGAGATGGGGTCATTTGTAAAGATTTGGTCATGACTCCATGGGATAAGCTTGGTAGTAGCAGTAGTTGTACAAGTCGAACTCCGTCACTACTTCGATGTGTCTAGTGATTGACAGTGGTGGACATCGTATGCTTTACGCACTGAGTGAGAGATGTGAGAATGGTTGCTATGTTTGATTGTTTGCCTTCATTATGACATACACACCCCCACCCCCGTATTCTTTATACCATGTGTTAGTGGCACCTTAGAGTATTGTACGATATGTAGTGCTAACTCTTTGGTTGCAGGTCCAGGTTCATGTATGGTTTAGTATACCTGTTATTTTTCTGTTTAGCTGCTTATCGCTCATACCAGACTTTTTGTCTGACCCAGAGTTTTATGTCTCTTCTTATTACTCTGGGTGCTCTAACGAGCAGACTAGAGACAGGTTAGCTGGATATGCACGAGTAGCTGATCTGGAGACGAGCAGGAGGCTTCCACGTATGATACATATAGATATTCTCCCTGTGTTGTTGACACTGCTTGGGCATTAGTAGTGCATCTCCTACTTTAGCTTTCTTTTGCTTTAGAGACAGTTTAAAGTTGTAATAATGATGTTGGATCATAAGCTGTATTTGGATTTCCGCTGCTATGTTGGTTTAGTTTTCAGCTTATGCACTGTCTCGCCTGTTTTATGTCAAGACTATGTTATTATTGTATTTTGTTCCATGCGCTGTGAGACATTCTACAGGTTCCTTGTTAGTTCATTCTCTTCTTTCCTTTCTTTGGCGACCGTTCCGTGCTAGTCGGGCATGTGTACAGTGCACCTTCCTTGGAAATGCAGGCTGGTGTGGGGCGGGCCGTCACAATTTGTTTCTCAATGTTTAGTTTGCCAGCAAGTCAAGGCTAAGCAAAAGAAGCCCGGGGGATTACTTCATCCGTTGGAGGTCCCGCAGTGGAAATGGGAAAGCGTTTCTATGGATTTCATAGATGGTTTGCCTAGATCGAAGAAAGGTAATACCAGTATTTGGGTGATAGTGGACAGACTCACTAAGAATGCTCACTTTATTCCAGTTAAAAGTAAAAGGACGGCACCATGGTTGGCAACAATTCATGTTCATGAAATAGTTCGTCTCCACGGAGTTCCTTCCAGCATCGTGAGCGATCGTCACCCCATTTTTATCAGCGAATTTTGGAGGAGTTTGCAAGAAGCATTGGGTACAATTGTGTTTGAGTACCGCTTATCATCCTCATACCAATGGCCAAACGGAGAGGGTGAACATAATTCTAGAAGATCTTCCGAGGCTGTGCATCCTAGACTTCGGAGGGACTTGGGAAGAGCATCTTACCTTAGTAGATTTTGCCTATAATAATAGCTATCAAGCCAACATCGGTATGGCACCCTTCGAAGCATTGTACGGGCGACCCTGTAGGCCTCCAACTTGTTGGTGGGAATTTACAGAAATATTGTTACTTGGGCTTGATATGGGTAGGGAGACGTCTAAGAAGATTGACCGTATTCGACGGCGAATGAAAACAACTCAAGATAGGCAGAAGTCCTATGCTGATAAGAGGAGAACCGACATCGAGTTTGAAGTGGGAGACTTAGTTTTCATCAAGGTATCACCTCTGAGAAATGTGGTCCGCTTCGGCTCAGTGGGGAAGTTGGTACCTAGGTTTTTGGGACCCTTTCCCATAACTGAGAGAATTGGCCAAATGGCCTATATAGTAAAACTCCCAGAGAATTTGTTCGGTGTTCATAATGTTTTCCATGTTTCTCATATGCGGAAGTGCCTGCATGACACCGCAGAAATCGTTGAGCCGAGTATGTTGGAAGAAGTGGAGGTGGAATGGGAGGCGACAGTCAGACGAGTCCCTACCCGTATTCTTGAATCAGAAGTTAAGAAGCTACGCAACAAAGAAATCAAGTTGGTGAATGTTCAATGGGGAGACAACCCAGAAAACACAACTTGGGAAACCGAAGATAGAATTCGTGCTTCGTACCCTTTCCTTTTTGAGGGTATGTTCGTAACTCCTTTTTCCAAAGTTTTATCTGTGGCTATTTTAGGCAATCGAGCATATCTTATCCCTAGTGTTTTCGACCTTTAGATAGGAGTCCTATGGATGAAAACATGTGTCTGAAACATGTTATGTTTGATGGATGCAAGTGTTTGCTAGTGGTTGCCTGTGGACGCATACACACACATTAGGCACTAGATCGGCTCATTCACTCTCTCATACTGCATATAATGCATGTGCATTTTCTTTTCTTTTACTGGTGAAAATGGATGAGTTATCATATGGATGTTGCACTTGGACGAATGGACGTGCACACATATAGAACTTACATGTTATAATAGGATTATTTTCATACATACTTGATTCATGGCACTAATCATACATCACATTAAGGAGGTCAACTAGATCAGTAGACCGCTTGATTTTCACATTAGTATTGGGACATATACGCACACCACTGCATATATTCATATAAGCATTAGAAATCTTTTAAGGACAATGGATGCTTGTGGATGATGGATGAGTAGATGGATGATGGACGGTAGGATACATTCTTCTTAACTTGAAGATTTCGGGGACGAAATCCTTTAAGGAGGGGAGAATGTAACACCCCGTAATTTTAAAATATTAAAATTAATAGATTAAAGAATACTTAATTTTTAGAAGAAGAATTAAGGGAAACGGGCTGCACCATTGCGTTCGTCTCAGAATTCTGCTTGGGATAGAGTCCGGGTTTGCGTAAATCGGATATCGTATGGAGAAGTTATAAGCCATAGAAGTTTGTATAAGCATAAGGAAGAATATATATATATATATATGTATATATATAATTATAATTCTAGAAAATCAAAATCCAACCAAAGCAGGCTGAGCGGGAAAATTTCCGCTCGTGGGTGTCGACCCCCCCCCCCCCCCCCCCCGGGGAAAGATCTGGGCAGAATTCGTTTTACGTACCTGGACTTGATTTTGGGTTTGATTCATTGGTTCTAGGCTATAAATATGGTCTCCTATTCTCCTATTTTCTTCATTGGAGATCATGGGAGCCATATACTGTTGGGTTGCAAACTGGAACAGAATCAAAGTCCTACAACAACGGTTTAGCTAATCAAATTCAGAATTCATATCTACTCTCTCTCAATTCTCTAAACCTAACGTTGTGAGTTTCTAGTCACTTTTAGGTTTAAATAAATGATAGTGAATCGTGAAAGACAATGAATGGGATATGTTATAAAGTATGAATCTATGCCAGTATTAAATCTTAAACTATGTAGATCTGAAATAATTGTGGTTATTCTACGATGTTGCATGTGTAGATCTTGATAGATCTATTTCTCTAGATCTGAAATAATTGTGGTTATTCAATGATGTTGCCTATGTAGATCTTGACTTGTAATTGTATTATGGGAAAGGTGAATATGTTAATTTGGACAAGTTATGACATCGATTAGATCTGGTTCTTTATGTAAATCACCTTTCACCAGTCATATTGTGATAAATCTGGATATGCTATAAAATTGGACATGGGAATTTATCCTTAGATCTAAACATGCTATTATGTTACCCTTACTATGCTAGACCTGAATTGCTGGATATTTAAATGATTAGTTTAGATCTCATTTTGTTCACTTTGACATCATAGAAATTGTCGCAAGTTCATATGACAACCTTATGACTACGTTAACCAATGTTATGCCAAATCATATTCAATGATCACTTGTGTTACATCCCTATTAGCTTTCCTTTTCATCGCTTATGGCTAGGCTAATTATTTAGCCTAGGCATGCCGTCAATTTGTGAGGACGTTAGTCAGAAACGGGGGGGGGGGGGGAGGAGTAAATATTGGCATAATTGGAAAATAAACATTTTTGGACTAGTAAATCAAATTGTTGATAGAATGGCAATAACACCCAAAAAGGTAAGATTAGTTAATTGGTAAATTAATTAATAAATGGAATGTTTAGCAACTATGATTAGGAATTATATTAACACTTATGACACGAGGTTAGGTTACATTAGTGGCGGAAGTCTACCTGGACCCGACCGACATATCCCGCAGCCACTAATGTTGAACCTAATGTGAGAGGTCTAAGTGTGTAAATACGACTCGGGCTAAGGCACGAGGTTAGGCCCAACTGTGGAATAAGACTCCCAGGACCCGACCGGCATATCCAACATCCACACGTAGTAGGCCTAATGTTGGGGGTCTAGCCCAATATAACCATAATTGGGCATGGTAATGAGAAAGGACTACTTAACCTAATTTAATCCATAAGAACTGTTTGATTATGAACATAAGTTAGGGTTAAGTAAAATGGATTGTATAGTGGGTAGGTTAAGTATAACTGAAGGGGGTGGGTAATATTTATATATATAGGCCCACAAACTTAACCCGGTAAAGTTATGTAATTAAAGATCACCCTTTTAGGGTAAGCATAACTGGTATAGGGCTATGTTACTAAAGATCACCCTTTAGGGTATACATAGTCCGTGGAAAATTTAGTGGGGATACAAGAAAAAAGGGGAGAGCTTGTATCATATTGTGTGGGACCCATTTCAGTCAGTAACCCGTATTCGGTATCAGAGTAGTGAACTCCGTACTAGGCGGAGAAGGGGCACGCTTACTGATTGATTATAAGAGATCCAAAACGTTGTGTGTGGTGTAGACGGTGCATACCGACCGGGGACATGTGCGTGCATGGGCCGGGAAGAGGGGGACAAGACGACCGTGACACCAGTAGATATGACTGTGCACCTCTTGGGTTGCCACATTAGGGAAGTGATACCCCCTACCGTGGGACCAGCACAGGGTATCTACAGTGTAGGGAGCCGATCAATTAGGGTAGTGGTTAGGATACACTCGAACGTATGCCCTAAGTCTACCAACTTATAGTGGAAGGGATCTTCTGATTTAAATTATACTAGTAATAGTGCAGAGTAGGTATTAGTGAAGCATTTATACACCTTACCTTATCTGCCTTGTCACACCTGCCATTTGTATAGTGATCTCTCTTATCCACTTTATGTCTGTCATGATTACCTTTATTTATTTACTGGCTAAAAGTTACTAGACTCGCCAGACTTTATGTTTGACCCCTTTTGTTTTTCCTTCTCTCTTCCGTTCCTCCCAAGGTTCTCAGGGAGGAAACACTCAGGCTTGACCGTGATTTTACTTGATTGCCGGAGCTGCTGATATGTATGGATCAACCTCCTATTCTCGTTGCAATGGCTATATTTTGTTATTGGGGAATTTTCTTTCTTTTATGTACTCTGATATTTCTGAAGTACAAGACTGTGGTTTTTATGTTGTAATGGGTTTTTATATTTCAGAAAAATGATGCTTTGGACCACAGTATTTTGATGATTAATAAAGTTGTTTATTTCCGCTGCAACTTTTTTTATATCTGTCTTGTAATATTCTGTTTCTGTTTACCTAAACGCTTCACGAAACTTAATGCATTTCATTTGTGAGTGACATTAACGGACGTGGGGTGTCACAACCCATTTCCCCAAAACTTTATTAATTTCAAGTTCTTAAAAGTTAACAATGGGGTTATACTCAAATCGGGTTTCCAATTTTTCTTGGCTTTCCTAAACACTCCCACAAAGTCAATTCTCTCAACTATATATGTTCCTAATCCATTTTTCTCTTTTTAACCTTTTCCAATTCATAAAATTTTCAAGCCCACTAACCCAAAATATTAATCATATGGGATTCACTTTCCTTCCATACAAAGTACATTGTACACTCTTTACCCGAATTACCTAAGGGTCTCAGATTCCCATATTCAATCCTTTAGTGTACGAAACAAACATCCCATTTCTTGCCATGTTATCCTCTTTCTATTTAGTAGGTTCCTCTATGGATCTAGGTATATATAATATATTTATATTTTTTAAAGAAATACAAATACGTTCACTCACTATTCATATATGAATCCTAATCCTAAGCTCTGATACCGGATGTAACAACCCGAATTTCGATAGACCGAACTTTTTTCAAAATTCCAATCTATCGAAACTCGGATTGGTTTTTCTCTCGTATCCTGCAGAAAAGACAGAGATATAAAATATGTCAGAGCTTAAAAAATGTCTCCCAGCGGAATGGATAAAATATAGTATACTCAAAGTATAGCCTTACCGTATTAATAATAGTACCTAACAAGTATCCAAAGCTATCATGTCTCTGCCACAAACCTAACCTGCGAGTATGTTATGAGGAGGGGGTCAGAACACAAGTTCTGGTGACTGGATTTAAATTGCACACTTTGGATAATACTACATATACCGTTCAATCACATTTTTCTTGTTTATTAGGTTACTAGGGTTAACAACACTCAAGGCTTACACACACGTCGTACCCATTTACTTCCAATGGATTAACCTAATATAGTATATATGTAGCTACCTCTCAATACTGAGGTACATCCCATGGTACCCCACTCACACGGTCTCCACCGTAATGCCACGGAAATGAACGCAGTCCCTCATCCAATGCTGGAGTGACGTACGGATCTCTACATTACAATGTGACGTTCCACATATATCTATCATTACTATGCTACGTAAGCGTACAGACTGCCATTGTTGATCGAATCTGATCTCATACCGGAGTAATGCCCTCAAGTCTTCGATACACCACCCAGAGCCGACATGCATGTATCTAGACTATCCCACATACGTATCGTCAATTGTAGCTCGATGCCTTAACCACATGTCCTCTAATGTGCACCGAGTTCCGTGGCAGGGCGATACAAGAAATACATAACTCGGTCGGGAGCTTTTCCATATCTGTACAAGCCCGTCTTTAAGAGCCTCTATATAAAGATATCCCTCGGGTCTATTTTTCATGGTGGCTATGGCCCCACCTCGGCCCCTCCCTCAACTAGTAAAGACTACAAGAGCTAAACGAGTGGCCCCTAACAAACAATCTAAACATCCAGTTAGTGTCTTCCCTCAACCACCATACCCGATAGTGAAGGGTGAATGGTCTATTGGTTTTAGCTCTAGTCTTTTTGCATCCCATTGGTTGCCGATGACGGGTATCCGACGATCTACTATCCTTGTTGGTCGTGACCCTTCGCCTCCCCATTGAGGCTACCGCATAATCACCTTGGTGTCACCGTGTCACAACATTCTGACTGCATAACTACTTTTGCAGTCAAGGCCCACCCACCTAGTAGTTACGCGCGACCCAACCTCTGCGAGCACAGCCTAAACATCTACCACCGCACAGAGGACTACTAGGAGCACCTTACGTATCTCAGGAAGCCGCGTGCTTCCCCTTCTAGTCCTTCAGAGCCGACAGAATAATCAGATGAATGTGCGCTCCCCTCGTGCCTTATAACACCACGATGATCTACCCCGTTGGATTATTCACCCTCAAACGTGTGGACTGGTCCAAGCGCCTCCCTTTAATATGTTGTTAGACTCTATTCTAAACATTCTTTTATGCGCTTGCCTTACCTCAACATGTTTCCATTTAACTTGGCTATTCTCATTCATATTGAATTCTTAATCAAGTTACCAAGTTCCTCTTGCTTATTAATTTCAGTTATATAACTTAACCAATTTAAGTTTATTAATAAGCCCACAACATGTTATTCCCAAGATTGTGGTCCAAGGTCTGTAACCCACAATCCCTTTATATTTTTGTTTGATTTTATCGTTACAATAATATGTTCTACTTAATATGTGATTAAGTATATCCCAATTCACATGTTTTCTGTTTAACATGTCAGTCATTATTTATGATTAAATATAACTTATTTCATAAGTTTTCCTCATTCTTTCTCATTTAATCATAATTCCATTTTACACCATTACTACAACTTATCGTTGTTTACTTATTAACTTAGTTCTCTTAACTAAGGTCCATTAATAAGTTTCTCTACCCATTTATTATAACCTATATTATAATTTCCTCTTGCCCCTAGGACAAGTCCAAACATGTTTTTTTATCAACGGGTTTCAGACTTTCAAGTTTACAGATTACTTAATTTATAATTAAGTACAACTTCTTATATTTCATATATTTTCCCCCTTTTCTCAAATGGTTTCCGGCTTTCCCCATTTACTGATTACTTAATGTACAATTAAGTTTTCCTTATCTCATTTCACCAGTTATCCCATTCCCTTACTAGTTTATTATAACCTAAGTTTTAATCTTCACTTGTCCCTAGGACAAGTCTACCTATTATACAACATTTTCATTAATGTTATTTATTTATAATTGGTTATTATCATTCCCCGTTAAACCATTTACTGTTGTAATCCATTATTCTTCATTCACTGTAATATATGTTCCTTATTTTACAAAGGAAAACACTTCATGCACCTTATCGGTTTGATTTATAGAAGGAATCAGTTATTTATTTTCATAACGTATTCCCATCTAAATTCGTGGTGGCAAGTAACTTATTTCCTTTTTCTTACTTTATTCACCGTGGCTTACTTGCAACCACATTCTTAGAAATAGGTCATTTAGGGAAATTCATCACTTTTCCTTTGTATTACACTAACTCAATCCATTACATCCCTTCCTATCTTATTTTCTAAGTTAGACATTTAATTACCATCACTGCCATTTATTCATATCTTGTTATATACATATATTTATATATATGTATATGCACTAGACCTCTCACATTAAGCCTACACTCGTGGACGCTGGATTTTCCGGGCGGATCTGGACAGACTTCTAAAACAAGTTGACTTAACCTCGTGTCTTAGCACCATTACATGTTTTAATTATGCACTTAGACCCCTCATATTAGATTTACCACTTGTGAATGATGGATATACCGGGCGGTTTCGGGAAGACTTCTATCACAAGTGCAATCTAACCTCGTGTCTAAGAGCGTTACAGTGTCAAATTACTGTGAATCTAGGCATGTTCGTTCTTTAACAATTATTCCTATTCATGTGAATTTTATGCATATTGTCTTTTCATATGTTTACTGTAGTCCAATTTACATGTCATCAAATTATGCCTATATTTTGCTGCATGTCCTTTTTAACATGTGTTTAATTCTATTTTGACATGTAAATATTTAATCAGGTAATTGTTCAAATCCAATAAGTTAAACATGTCATTTACTCAATAATATACCACAAGCGAATCATGTGATTATAACAACCGTAGTCATTACCATTTTCTAACAAGTTTTTTTAACATGTAACCATTCCACTACTTTAACTGATTCAACTTATGAATTATTCATATTAACATCTCAACTTATTATAACCATAATTCGTAATTGTTTTGGCAAATTTAGTTATACAAAATGGGGAATGGTAAATGATAACATATTATTATCTAATATGTTATAGCTTAAACCCACTCACCTCGTATGCTTTCCCCCATTTTGGATCTGATCCAGTTTTAACATCCATGGTTTTTCCCTCAACCGAATTCAAAACCTAACGACCATGGATTGATTATTTCCATTAAAAGAGAGAGGAAAGAAAGAGGAAGGAATTTGAATAGATCGGATCTAGAAAGTTACCTCACTTCGCTAAGAGATCTGAACACCCATTTAAAAGCATATGTTCCTTTCCTCCGGATTTGGATTCAGAATTTTACCTAGACTAATAACCTAAAATTTCTGGATAGATCTTTAAGGGAGGATAAACAGTAGAGTTTCAACATAGTCTCAGAAATATGAGGTTTAGGGTTAGCTCTATAGACTTATTTATAGGTGTATCAGAGAGACCAGGTCCCTTAGATTTAATTCAAAAACATCAGAATCGTCCACGTCAGGAGAAAATTCCAGATCTGCGGTGGGGTCGATCCCGGGGTCGACCCCCCTGTTGATGGGTCGACCCCCCTGGGTCATTTTCCCTCCAGATTTCCCACTCGTGAAATTTTGATTTTTGAACTTATTTTCGAATTTTCTGGATAAACTTTATTTAATATATATACATATAAGCTCCTTATATGTATACAAACTTCTAACGCTCATAACTTGTTCATACGGTGTCCGTTTTACGCAAACCAGGTGTCTATCTTGATTAGAATTTCAAGACGGATGCAATGGCGTAGTCCATTTTACTTAATTCTGAATATTTTATTATGTTATTCTTGTTTTATTATCTTAAAAAATGCGTGGTCTTACATAATCGAACTATCCTTTTAACATAAAGCTCAACCAATTTCGATGTCGTCCTAGTTGATTTGACAGGAATGAACCTTGCACTTTTGGTCAAGCGATCCACGATGACCCAAATCTCTTTGTTTCCTGTCTTGGTTCTAGGTAGTCCATCGATATCTGCTCCCACTTCCATGTAGGAACTCCCAATGGCTGAAGCAAACCAGTCGGCTTCTTCTATTCAGCTTTCACCAACTGACAGTTCATACACTTAGAAATAAACTTTCCAATATCCCTTTTCATTCCTTCCCAGTAGTAGACTCGCTTCATGTCCTGATACGTCTTATTACCACCAGGTTGAATCGTCAACTTCGAGTGATGACATTCCCTCAAAACTTCATCTCTTAGTCCGTCGATATCAGGAACAACCAGTCATCCTTGCTTTCGAAGCCAACCTTCTCGATCAACCTCGAATTCTTTATCCTCCAGTTCCATCTTCTGGATATACCCAATAAGCATTGTATCTCTTTTCTGGCTCTCACCAATCCTTTCGATAAGAGTAGGTCTTATCGATAAGCTGGCCAACGTTTCAGGTTCCAATTCACACCTTGGTCTGAAATCAAATCCTGTCAAGTACTCGAGGCTCATCCATTTTGAAAATATCGCTCCCAAACTTGCATGTCTCCGACTTAACTCATCGCCACTGCATTACCATTACCAGGAGTATAGGCTGTACCAAAATCATATGATGCCAGAAACTCTAACCACTTTTGCTACCGAAGATTCAAATCCTTATGGGAGAAAAGATACTTCAATGACTTATGATCTGTAAACAAATCAAATTGAACTCCCAATAGGTAATGTCTCGAAATCTTCAGAGCAAACACAATATCTGCCAACTCCAAATCACGATTTGGATAATTCCTCTCATGCGGCTTCAGCTGTCGACTTGTGTATGCTACCACTCTATCATTCTGCATCAGCACCGCTCCAAGTCCAGTACCACATGCATCGGTGTATCACCATCTCTTCATTCCCACTTGGAATGGTCAAAATAGGAGTACTCGTCAGTCTCTCTTTCAGGATTCCGAAAGCTTGCTCACACTTTCCATCCCATGTCAACACATGGTTCTTCTTCATCAATCCCGTTAATGGTGCAGCTATCTTGGAGAAATCCTTGATAAACCTTCGATAATATCCTACCAATCCAAGAAAACTTCCCACGTCCGTCGCATTCTTAGGTCTATCCTAGTCCTGGATTGCTGCCACTTTAGCAGGATCAACCGCTATTCCATTTCGAGAAACAAAAGAACCTCACTTCACTCTTCCAGAAGTGACACTTTGAAAACTTAGCTCTTAGTTGATTCTTTCGCAAGATTTCCAAAACAACTCTCAAGTGTGTCTTATGCTCTTCCTCATTTCGAGAGTAAACCAAAATATCATCCATGAGCACAAGAACGAACTTGTTCAACTGATCCGTGAAAACTCTATTCATAAGACCCACAAAATACGCTGGTCAACCCAAATAGCATTACCAACCATTCGAAGAAACCTGATGTGTCCTAAAAGTAGTCTTCGACACACTATCCTTCGCCACTCATAACTGGTGAAATCTCGTTTCCAAATCCATCTAAGAAAACACTTTGGCTTCATGAAGTTGATCGAACAAGTCATCAATCCTTGGCAATCGATACTTGTTCTTCTTGGTCACCTTGTTCAGCTCACGATAGTCCACACACGATCTCAACGATACATCGGCCTTGGTTGCAAACACAACTGGTGCTCCCCATTCAGATACACTTCTCCGAATGAATCCTTTTCCCAAGAGGTCACGAACTTGCACCTCTAACTCTCACTGTTCCTTAGGCGCCATCCGCCTAAGAGGCAAAACGATAGGTCTAGCACCCTCGACCAAGTCGATTCTAAACTCAATCTCACAATGCGGCGACAAACCTTTGACTTCCTCAAAGACATGCTCAAACTCATTAGCGATCATCATTAATGACAAGTCTTCCTGTGGAGTCACAAGCGCATATAAATAGCTAATGAAGACACCACCTTCGGGATTACACCGAATCAAAAACTTCGCCCTTCCACATCCTCAACTCCCACCTCAAGCTTCTTGCAATTCACTCTTGCCGCATACCTCTTGAGCCAATCCATGCCCAAGATAATCCCAAACCCAACGAAGTTCAAACCAAAGCAGTCACACATAAAAGAGCAACCATGACTCGACCGGACTAGACCACCACAAATCATACAAAGATTTGGATGAACCACCAACTGGATTAGTCACAATGAAAGGTCTATCGCAAATCTCGGGTTCCAAACCCAAGCGGTTCACAAGCTCAATACAAATGAATGAATGCGATGCTCCAGTATCAAACAACGCACTAACTAAAACACCTCGAACAAAAAAGAGTACCTTGGACAACGAAACCCTTCCCTTTCTCCTTTGTAGTAGGAGCTCTTGAAGAAGACGACACAACCTCCAAAGCATAAGCCTTCACTATCTGCTTACCCTTAACTACTTCCGAACAATCTTTCTTCTCATTCCCAGGCTTTCCACACTTGAAGCACTTCTTCTCTGCTTTTGGATTCTAACAATCCTTAGAATAATGGCCCTTCTACCATCAGTTATAGCAAATCACTTCACCTTTCTTCCTCTGTTGGCCATCCTTTCCTTTCTGCTGTTGTTGCTTCCTCTTCTTATTGTTATTACCACCTTGTTGTGGTTTTGGAGCTTCTTTAGCTGCAACAACAATAGTTTCTTGATTTGGGAACGAACTTTCATGTCTCGCAGCTTTATCCATAATCTTCTCATGTGGATCGTCAAGATGATCCACCAATGGTCTTCCAATGGGTATCCAAGCCCATAACAAACTTCTCGTTCTTCTAATAGGGTGTGTCAATGTATAAAACAACATATTTAGACAAGGCCTCAAACATGGCTAGGTAATATGGTGTCGCCACTTTCCCCTCCAAGAACAGTCCCCTCCCTAGTAGTATGTCTTGAAGTAAGTCGATTCATTCTAAATCTGCAATATAGAATGATTAGCCACTTACAAGGAAATCAACTAATGGAGTTCAAATGCTACTATATTATACATTAATATGTAGTATACATCCTTCAGAAATCTATAAATAAACACTCATATTTAATTACGTCTTCGAACTTTGGCAAAAATCGATAACCATAGATCTGATACCAAATGTGACGACTGCCTATAACTCCTGCACTTAACAAGGGAAATAATGCGGTGAAAGCGTGCCAGGCAGCTATGGACGATCATCAAAGTTGAACAACACAATGCGACACCCGTCGTATAACTCACAGCGCAAACTATGGACGATCATCATAGTGAAGCATTTCTAAGAAGAAACGTAAACTTTCATAACAACTAGAAAGAATATCCATACACCCTTAGATTACAACATAATTGTCTGTACAAATCTGTCTCACTACAGCACTCAGAGTAAAACATTAAACAGCGGAAATACAAATACTATATAATATAAAAGATAATACGCTGGCCACCTACTCACCATTGAACTGCAACATTGTCCTCACCAAGATATCACCTGTCACCTACCACTTAGTCTGCCCATCCAAAAATCGGATGAACAACCCAAGGTAATAAGAGGGAAACATAAAACTTTGAGTCAAACAACAGTCTTAGTGAGCGATAAAAAAACTAACAAACGTAATCAATAAAGTATATGAGAACAGGAAGATAAACGAACTAATCTACCAGAACACCAGAGAAGAATTCAACCCCATTCTTCCCCCCATTGGACAGTGATAGCCAATACAAAACAAGAATTCCAACCATACATCCATGACAATTAGAACAACCATTCATTCATAGCAATCAGAAGCATCCAGATGATAGCAATCATGGCAACCAATTATATATCTCGCGTAAACCATCCTAATCGAATTCAACATTGCTCAAGCACAAGACTCAGAGACCTAAACCAATATCAGACAAGCACCTAAGAAACATCTCCTTTGACGCCAGACAATCCACGTGAGACGATACAAGCAAACAAACAACATACATGACTGACTGTGGCTATCACTGCCAATCCTGCTTCGAAACCATCGTTAATCGTATGACGGGCAACGACACGCCATCAACTGTCAAGGACCAATGGTAAGCCCCGGTTCTAGCTAAAACTCCATATGCCATACAACGAAACATATCTAGGCCCGTTCGAGCTGCCCAGGGTACTCGACCATGTAACGAAATCGTGTAAACCCTACTTTGAGTCCACTAGAACCTACGACAACGATAATTCCTCGGCCTTCGGTATCTCTAGTCGTCATCGACGACGACCATCCAACCGTTATCAACAAACTTAGAACACCTTTGAGTTGTCATCACATTCGTTGAATTACGACGATCAGCGAACACACATCACCACAATTCTACATTCTCGCTTGAATTCATTTCGAAGTTATCACCATTCTTGAACCAAAAATATACGCCATTTGGTCGATATTCCTTTCCAGAGCATTTTCAGGCTTTGCTGCGAAAAACGAACCAAAACACTTAATCTGTATTCCACAGCGTTTGTAAATGCGGCAGTTTCCTTAGGTCGTTCAAGTCTTAACACTACTCCACTCAAGTCGTTCGCGACCTGACCCTATGGCCCATAACGACCTGACTAAAACGGCTCCTGCCACCACCTCAAAGTCTTCACAGTCCATGACTTAACTAGTCCGCACCCACGACCTAAGACAACAACGCCCTGACCAACCCGAGTCACCCCACCTTTCCATGACCTGATCCCAGACCGTGCCATGACCTAACGACCTGGTTCGTCTCCAATGCTCCAACCATCTGAGAACACTCCACTAGCTCCAACGACCTAAGCATGAGTGACCTTCTTTTCTTCTTGCTTCCCAAGCCATGAACGGTCTGAGCTAACGACCTAACTAGGTCATTCCTCCTTGTTTCGACGATCCGAAAACTCCATTGCTCTAATCAATCTGACCAACCAGCTGCTGCCACGTCATCAACAAATGACCCAAAGCCTTTACCATCCCTTGTATCTCTTCCTGTGACCTAAGCCATTTCTTGTAGAAGAAGAAAACGACCCGATTTAAGAAAAATGACCTAACTCTAGATCTGACCAAAATAGCTCCAAACTTGACCGAATCTTCGACAAAAGACAATATCAGTGAAATCCACTCATCCCAGTCGTCAAATTCAAAACACTCGATGAAACCAACAACAACCTCAAAATGACAATTATCATCAGTAATCATAGAAAATGTTCTAAATCATGGTAAATCGATAAATAAACTAAAATGATGGTGCAAAAACATATGAAATAACATAGAAATTACCGATTTTGTGTTACTAGAATTTATCCTGAAGCGATTCATATGAAAATGGACTTACCGTGATGTAGATCTAGGTGAAAACGACTTGAAAATGATGAACTTAAGATCCAACAATTCATATACTTGATTGAATCCGTGTGAGAGATGCATATCACTCACCAATTCTCCAAATCAACACAAAAAAACGATGAATCTAAATTCCGAACAACGAAGAACACTCTTCAAATCTTCCAATTTAATGAGCTCTCTCTTCACTTTGCATTGATTTAGCTTCAAACGATGTAGATCTTTGATTTTCTTATGTAGATCCAGAATTTTAATGGTGGAAAGTGTATTTGATTGAGCAAGGACGATCAGGAGCTCAACCAAATGAGAGAATGAAGAAAGTAACTCTCTCTCCATGCCTCTAACCCCCTATAAATAGCCTTCCACCAGGCCACTAACAGGCCTCTTCAAATCAGCCCATTATGGATTAAAGACCTGAACAGAAAATTTTAAACACTGAAACATCGACTCCTCCCAAACCGCTAAACGAAATCTTTAATGTGACCACTCTACGGAATTGGCAACACCATTTCCTTTCTAATGAGGCTTACAACAGCACCTGATTCGATCCTAGTCAAAGTTATTCCCGTACAAGACTGATAGGGGCAAAATGCTCACAAACAAAATTGATAAAAATTATGGACATGTCTCACATCTCCATAACCAACATATCAAAATATGAGAATGATCCAACCCTCAAGGAATAAAATAAAAATATTTTACGATCCTCTGGTACGTAAAATGCGGGCTATTACAGTATCCGAAACGGATATGGGACGCGTTGGGTATTGATTTGTTGAATATTGATTATGAAGTATAGTTAATATTTGTTTAATTTAAATTTGTTGTTTTACCTTTTACTTTTTTAATTATCTTTTTTCCTTTGTCTTGCCTTAATGGGTACCCAATGGATTTCCCATAACTGATGGGTGTTCCCCTACCCGAATCCGATGGGTATTAAACGGGGATGGGATGGGGATGGAGGCCATAAATGGGTTGCGGGGATGGAGGCGGAGGATGTGTTCCCCGCATATTACCCGCCCCATTTCCATCCCTAACCGTTCCACCTCAAACTCTCAGATCTACTACACAAGCACGAGTGTGTTAGTGAATTGCTAGAGCTCCGTAGGCCGTCAGGAAGTCGCGCAAGAGTCCGATATGTGTCGTTGAAGCTGTTTTGTGATTGGCATGTCCGCATTCCTTCCAGAACAAAGTTTGTTGGAACGGAAACCATCAGTGAGAAATCTAAATGTGAAAAGTGCTAGTTAGAATTAACTGCTTAATAGCTAATTGATTAAGTTAAAATAATCATTAGTGATTAATTGTATAAATTTAATATTATGTTAAATGCGGAGTAGTATGATAAAAATATGATTTTTATCTATCGTTGGTGAGAAAACGAAACTAACTAAAAAGGGTAAATAAAATTAACTGTTAACCATTAATTGGTGGTAGTTACTAATAAAAATTTACTACGATATTATACGATAAATACTGATTAATAATAATAATAATTTATTATGATGTTAGTCGATGGTTAGTAAGATAAAAATATCATTTTTGTTTGATATAATGCGTAGTTATATGCGCTTGTGCGAAATTAAAATTCGCATAGAAAAGGAATTGAATTTTAATTGACTGTTGATTAAAAATATTTAATAATGTTTATCATTGATCACACGAGTTTATTTTTATGTTAAACATCAAGTAGTTGGATAGAAATATCATTTTTATCAATTATATATAATATCCCTTAAGTTATTACCTGAACTAGACACCAAGTTTATTGAAAATTTGTTGCGCTTTAAAATGGCATTGATTGCGTAATATTATTATTGATTGTGAGTGAATTGGATGCGTTGTGATGGTTGCTTGTGTATAATAAAAATAAACACCACTGGATAGTGAACAATAATTGTGGACCACACTTCATAACATAGCATAACATACCCATATAAGCATGTAATTGTTTGATGCTTATATGACGTGAACTATATATCATGTAATGGTTTGATGCGTAGAGGACGAGAACAAAAGAAGAATAAGAACCATATAGCAGGTAATTGTCTGATGCTTATCCGATGTGGACTGGACAATATAACCATATAAGCATGTAATTGTTCGATGCTTACTTGATGTGGACTTAATAACCATATAACGATAAATCGCAGGATTTAATGACAAACCCCACACGGTCTTGAGATGACAGAAATATTCACGTCTCTCTTGTGTGTATATAAGCAACATGGATCGAGATATAATCCCCATACGGGTCTTGAGATGATATTTTTACACATCTCCCTTGTGTGTAGATAAGTCACAATTGTTTGTGAACATGATGTAAACCCCACACGGGTGTCGGGATGATAATTTTTGACACATCTCCCGTTTGATTTTGGTTGGATATATATATTTATGAGGGCCTAGAGGGGCGAGTTGTGGTTTTTCCGATCAACCCGTACAAAGAAGGTTATAGCAAACTTTTCCGAAAATATAAGGTGTTAGCCAAATAGTTAATAAATAAAATAGTCTGGAGTAATTCGACGTATTGTATACACACACACACATTGAATATAAATTAAAATAGAACGTATCGTGCAACGGTAGTTTGCGTTTTCGATGCGTAACTTTAAATTAGTGTACCGGGAGATCCGACCGTCAGATTTTCCCGAAATTAGAATCGTTGGATTGGTTTCGAAATGACCTTTCCAACGATAATAAATATGTTAAGATCCAACGGTTAGATTTTAAGAAATTTTTAATTCAAGTTTGAATGGAAATAATGCCAGTGTAGTTGAATGCCTTGAAACATCGTTCAACTAAAATGGATTATATATATATATATATATATATATATATATATAGTGAAAAATCATTTTAAATGATCCGGAAAGCGTATAAACCGATTTCACATGATTTATAATGATAAAAGTGGTTAAGTGCAATTTGGCGGTTTGCGTGGAAAGCTTACAAATAGATTTTGGAGATGTTTTGAAATGGGAATTTTAATTCGTAAATTGAATTGAATTCTTAAGTAAGCCTTTTAAAATATGGTAATGAAATGATTTGTGAAAGCCAAATGTCTTAACTAGAGAAAGAAATAAGATTTCGAATCTTAAGAAAAAGACCAATTAATAAAAGGAGGTTTAATTAGAGGATCAATAATTCAAATAAGAATTTGATTTGTCAGCGAGAATTATTTGAAAAGACCGGGTTTAACCCATTTCGAATAATTGAATGACAATTAAAAGTCGAAGATATTAAAGATGGTGCAAGACCAACAATCTTCACATTGAATGGATTACTACTGATACCCTGTATTTGGGTAGCTCCCTTGAAGAGGTTAAAGTGGTAGTTGTCCAGACGTACTTGTTGATTGTCCAGATATGCGAGAACCTCTCTCATGTATTGGATATATGAGATAAGGAATACGGTGCCTCCGGTTTCGTTTAGACCTAGAATGAACTTGTAAATGGGTTGTATGTTTGATGCGGTATTCTGAACCGAATTAATTAGTTCTGCTAAATATACATCTGTTTGGTAGCGGAGAATTTATTCTCTTAGCTTAACACCCTTCTCTGAGACGTACGAGCTTAGAAGCTATATATTGTTAGTTATCATTTGTATGGTCTGGAATGATTGTGTGGCATGCTGAAATGCGTTGAACACAAATTTTGTTGAAAAGCAATGATTTGTGGTTGATGATCAAAGCATGGCTTTAATATATCATAGCTTTTTGTTATAGCATTAACTCACAAGCTTCACACCCAGTATAAGTCAAAAACGAGATGAAGGACATCAGGGAGGACATGCGTTACTTTCTAGCTAAGAGTAATGTCATGATATGGAGCCCAAACATTTTACTTATGTGGACGTTGGATAGCAAGGCGCCTCGGTTATGGCCGCACAAAGCCAAGATGGTCGACTTTTGACCAAGAGGTCCGATAGGACCGGGAAACATATTGTTCAGGAATTGCCAATCCGCAAACATAAGAGCGGACCAGCCCTACCACTCCTAGGGTAGCCCAAGTGGATGGTCCTAGACATCTTGCTAGAGATAGTATGAAATGATGAGGAGAGATCCCTTGCCTCATCTCATGATGGAAATCCAAATTCCAATAAGCGACTTTATGGTTTTAGTTGTATACCTATGGCGACATAGTAGGATGAGGTACTACGCCGTATAAGATTAATACATTTATTTGCAAAATTGTTTCAAAACACTTAGACACTAATAATAATAATATCAAATGTTTTTTATTGTCTCGTATCAAGCGTATTTAGCCATTATAAGCTAAAATTCTATCCTCCGGCTTGCGTTGCATTGTGTAAAGGGACCTGAGTCTTATAACGACTTCATTTTTTTAGAAAGCATTACGTTGTTTTATTCTATTTTATGCACTGGAAATTGAGTGGATTAAACCCAGTCCGTGACATACGGCGTGGTCCCGTGATATGCCTTATTTTGAAATAAGTTAACTAGGATTTCTCATACCAGTCCTATGACTGACTCGTAGTTTGTTTTTTCGTTGCAAACTCGGGTGCCCATAATTTTTAAACGGACAGCCAAGTGATCAGGTTATTTGCTTTCTTTTGGATACGCACCGGAGCTATGGGTGCTATTTTGGCTTGAAGACAAAGATGAACTTTTATCATTTCTTTTGAACTTTTAAGACACTCTCTTATGTTAATTGTATTTAATTCTATTGCAAACTTCTTAGCTATAATATGAAACGATGTTATGTACTAAGTATGATCCTGTAACACTGTGTAACTCTAATGATGTTTATTTTCGCTGATGTAAAATGATGTAAATTATTCTCTGATATTATGTATTATGCTATGTTATGTGATTAATATGTTATATTCCAAAGACTATCCTTACCGCCCATGATCGGAGGTTTGGGATTGTCACAACCTCCAATCGTAGAATATAGTGGATCAACGTACAGTACAGTCAATATAACTATGGTATAAACATATCATCATACACTAAGTATAAATTATCACCAGATGAAACATCAAACAAAAAAATCAAATCATTTGAATACATAACATTGTATATAAATACACCAAAAAATTGTGCTATCCAAATACATATAAACACAAAATACAATTTATTTATCTACACAAACTACTATAATGCCATACTCACGGCTACAATCCAGGGTATCTCTTTGGGAGATTTGTTAGCTTCATAGGATGCATTTTCACCACTCAGTAATACTCCAACTACCATCCATCCTCAACCACTTGCATTAACTGTAATTGTAAAGAAAATAGAACATGAGAAGTTGCCAACTAACATGAGCTCTCTAATAATTGAGTCAAGTATCATCTACTAATCAAACAATTCCCTTGAACTGACTTTGGATTATATGTATTCTTTATGACTTACTGAATTAAGTTTTCCTTACATAAAATATATTTATAAAAAACAAGAAATCATAGAAGTTGGTCAAAAAGTATATCTTGAGCTGAGTTTATTTTTCTTTCTTTAAGTTATATGTTACATAAAGAATTCCTGTTATGTTCACTACCGAGGCGTTATAATCCAAGTGAAACAAAATATTCATTCCTTAAAAAAATGACAAAAGCGAAGTATTTTCTATGGCAATATCATAGGTAAGTAAACTCAATAAAAAAACAGAAAGAGTCTTTCATATATTAGAAAAAGCTTTATAGTTGACGAATTTTTTATATAATTTACATCCTTAAATAAAAAGCACTAAATGACTTGTTAAATAAGCACCTAAAATTCCAAAGTCAAATATTGAATATCGCACGATCATTGAGTTAAACAAAGGTAGGACACACACAATAACTTCTAGTAGTAAATAATATTTGTCGAACATGAGTGTCTAACCTTCTACTTCATGTATATTTCACAAGTTAGAGACAAGATGAAACACTACAAGAAATATGTCTATTCACAGCGTTGAAAAAACGCTGTTATAGCCTTTAACAGCGTTTTGATGAACGCTGTCTACCAACGTGCTGTTATATGTCCCTGGATATATTACAGCATTTTCAAAAATATTGTAGAAAATTGACATATTATAGCGTTTCAAATGTTGTTGTCCTTATGTTTATACAGCGTTTTATATTGTTTCAGCAATGTTGTTATCTTCCCTTTTCTACAGCGTTTAGCCACATATCATAGCATTTCTCGAAGTTTACAAGTTCTTTACTATCACAGCGTTTTGCTACATATCACAGGGTTTCTGGAAGTTTACATGTTCTTTACTACCACAGCGTTTTGCCACATATCACAACATTTTTTGCATCTATCACAGCATTTATATATTGTAGTGTCAAAATATTCATGCACAAACATATCAACAACATGTATATATATATATTCATACACAAAGACATCATCAATAAACAAACTTTACATAATTTCCATAAAAAAATAACACCATAAACTAAATTTACACAATATCTGTGGAACAAAGTCACGATATCTACAAATAAAACAAAATTTCTATAAAACAAGTTTGCGCCGAATACCAACAAAATGAACATCTAAAAGTTATCGCTTTCTCCGTAATCAGATACCATAAGCGGTCTTTTTATTGAGGGATCTTCAGAAGAACCTAACGATATTCTGATTATAGCCGAATGCACAATGATGCCCATCTCCAATACCTATACACATGTGTTCATGTTAGCATTTGGTCATGCTTACACATTAACAAGAAAACAATACTCGATAACAAGAAAAAGGAATACAAGGAGAAAGTTGAAGATAACAACATAGCATACTTGGTAATATTTTATAATATTTAATTTTTATAATGCTTAGTTAATTTTTAATTATTGCTATTATTATTATAGAATACTTGGTAATATTTTATATTTTATATACTTAGTTAACTTTTATAAACTACTTCATCATTTTTATAGAACTAGTAAACTTAGTTAAAATTTTATACTATTTAGTTAATTTTAATAATACTTAGTTAATTTTTAATTATTGCTATAATTATTATAGAATACTTGGTAATATTTTATATTTTTATATACTCAGTTAACTTTTATGAACTAAACTTTTAATTTTTTTTATAAGTTTAGTAAACTTAGTTAATTTTTATAATGCTTAGTTAGTATTTATAATAGTTAGTTAATTTTTATAATAGTTAGTTAATTTTTTATAAAATTAGTAAACTTAGCTAATTTTTATAATACTTAGCTAATTTTTATAACAGTTGGTTAAATTTATAAAATTAGTAAACTTAATTAATTTGTTATAATACTTAGTTAATTTTATAATACATAGTTAATTTTATAATACTTAGTTAATTTTATAATACTTAGATAATTTTTTATAAAATTAGTAAACTTAGTTAATTTTTATAATACTTAGTTAATTTCTATAATACTTAGTTAATTTTATAATACTTAGCTAATTTTATAATACTTAGTTAATTTTTATAATACTTAGATAATTTTTTATAAAATTAGTAAACTTAGTTAATTTTTATAAAACTTAGTTAATTTCTATAATACTTAGTTAATTTTTATAAAATTAGTAAACATAATTTATTTTTTATAATAGTTAGTTAATTTTATAACACTTAGATAATTTTTAATTCTTGCTATTATTATATAATACTTGGTAATATTTTATAGTTTTATATACTTATTTAACTTTTATAAACTAAACTTCTTAATTTTTATAAAATTTGTAAACTTAGTTAATTTTTTATAATAGTTAGTTAATTTTTATAATACTTAGTTCATTTTTTATAAGTTTATTTAATTTTTTTATAAATCTTAGTTAATTTACTACTACTATAAATCTTATTGTTATTATTATTATAGAAGTTTAGTTATGTTTTGTATTTTTATGTACTTTGTTAGTTTTTATAAAGTAAACTTCTTAATTTTTATAAAAATTAATTAACATACTTGATTTGGTTATTTTACAAAGATATTTCTTATTACCCTAAATATTCATCATATAACGTGTCAAAATTAGCATTTGAGCAAACATCCCGCCATTGCAGAATGTATATTTCATATCATAGATTTTTGGTTTAATTTTAGCCTCTTGTATATAAGAAAAAAAAGGATTGTAGTACATGAATGTCATGAACATGTAGTGTGATGAATATAATTACTTACAGAAAAATATGCAGAAGCATTGTCATCATCGTCACCATTGGAAAGGGTCAAGGCATGTCTCATTAACAAAAGGGCCATAATCTGCACAAGAAAATCAACTAATAAGTTGATATCGCATATAATCAACCGGTCGATAGAAGGAAAACTTGAAACAACAGCAAATTTCAGACGTTTGAACCTATTTTTAGATGTCTGACCTAGTTCAGACGTTTGAAAATAGGTTTCAGATGTCTGAAATGGATTTCGGCCAATGCCCTGAGACCATTTCAGACATCTGAAAATTTTCTCGAGCAATTCCTAGGCCTGGTCCAGACATTTGATTTTTTTTTAAATTTTGAAGTGCAATATAAGATAGCACATACCGATGTTCTCGGGCACCTCTATAATGGTCAGTCAAGATGTATCATATCCAACATTTGTTTAACAAAGAACTGGATGTATCATATCCAACATTTGTTTAATATTTCGTTTTCATCCTGCAAAACTGTTCACCAATTTTGAAACACCTAGGTTGAAAATACACATAATGATCTCCTATAAATTTTAAATCAAGCAACATCAAAATAGTTATAGTTAAGATATGATGAGCTAATATATTTGTCGTGTCAATGATGTGCTACTATCATATCCAATAATGGTCAGTCTATATGTACCTCAAGTTGTTCAACAAAGAACTGGATGTATCATATCCAACATTTGTTTAATATTTCGTTTTCATCCTGCAAAAATAGTTCACCAATTTTGAAACACCACAGTTGGAAATACTCATAATGATCTCCTATAATTTTTAAATCAAGCAACATCAAAATAGTTATAGTTAAGATATGATGAGCTAATATATTTGTCGTGTCAATGATGTGCTACTATCATATCCAATAATGGTCAGTCTATATGTACCTCAAGTTGTTCAACAAAGAACTGGATGTATCATATCCAACATTTGTTTAATATTTCGTTTTCATCCTGCAAAAATAGTTCACCAATTTTGAAACACCACAGTTGGAAATACTCATAATGATCTCCTATAATTTTTAAATCAAGCAACATCAAAATAGTTATAGTTAAGATATGATGAGCTAATATATTTGTCGTGTCAATGATGTGCTACTATTTTGTTCCGTCTCCCTTCAAATAAATCAAATGCAGTTGGGATACAACAGATTTAGCGCACAAGTTATTGGAACGAAGTCAGTAGCTTACACTTGCTTTCAATATGGGGTATACTTGCTAAGTTATTAATAATGACAAACCTGAATGGAAGAAAAGATAGTAGGGGAACACTCGATGACAGATTCAAGGGATGAGAAAATTATCATGGAACGCCCCAACCAAGAAGTGAAGCAGCACTTGAAAATTGAGCATAGTAATAAGTTTATAATTGTGGTGGTGGACATATATTAACAGCAATCCAGTTCCTTCTATTCTGCACAGTCAATGAAATAGCCACAAAAGTTGTTATCATGCAAAGTAAATTTGAGAATAAGCCTCAAACCAATTGTGCATCAACGTGATCATAGATGTGAGCGCAAAGACAAATGAAACAGACCTCACAAAATCTTACTATATGTGAGCGCAAAGACAAATCAACGTGATCAGAGATGCGAGCACACTACTGACAAATGAAACAGACGTCACAAAATCATGCTAGAGTTCCAGATACAGAACTACTTGATGAAAAATTGTAAGTAAGAAGAATACCAGATATGCTAGAGTACTACTTGGAATTAATATAAATACTATCCTTGTTTGTAAGTAAGCAAATCACATTTCCTATACCTTTTTTGTATATTAGCATTATTATGTGTTTTATTCTCAAACGAATCAGGGGTTCAGCTTTCGTAGAAGATTAGTTTAATGGACACACATCGAAAACACAGTACAACTTCCTCATGATCTTATTCCCTGCTTAATAACTAAAAGTACTCGGACAGTAAACCTCAATATTTAAACCAAGCACCACACATAATAATTGCTGTATGGAAGTATTTACCAGCAAGTGCGAATGTATTTCTGCAATCAACAAAAAATGCTAGCAATCTTCTAACTGTACCAACTTTTATCGAAACAGGGATCTTCAGTGGTAACATGATACCATGTTAACAACCCTACAGACGGAGACTTCTGCGAATAAATTTAGCCCAAAAAACAAGGTGCATTGAGGCTTAGCATAACAGATAAAATTATAATGTGTTCTTTATGTCATCTAAGATGACAACCATATGATCCACAAGAAAAAATAGTGTCACTGTTAGCCTACTTTGTGAACTAGGCAACACAAAGTCGAGATGTAAAACGTTGAAGAACTTAGAAAGCATCATAGCGGGTCAGATCGGAGAGATATTACTGTTCGGATCGGAGAGCTGCTGCTATTTGGATCGAAGAGACGCTGCTATTCGGATCGGAGGTCTGCCTACTATTCGGGTCGGAGAGCTATCACCAGTCGGATCGAAGAGTTATCATCAATCAGATCGGCGAGCTACTACCAGGTTGGGACGGAGCAGAGCGAAACGGATAAGAACTTAGTTTCAGCTTAATTCGGGTCGGATCGGATGCCCCGATCCGAACCCCTTCTGCACGCTCCTCCGATCCGAACCCATATTCCACATCACTTTCCCCCATGATCGCCTGATTATTCGGAGCGGTTATGACCAGTTCCTACCCACGGTGACCACTACTCTGATGCGCTGTCAGCACTAGAATCCATCCGAACCCGAGGACGATGGGATGGAAGACACGTGGCTCCGATCCGGATCGGGTTCTGACCAAATTTTCACCTATAAATACCTTGCCTGGAGACAATTAAAGGGATCTTCTTTTTGGCACTTTGAGAGTTCAACCACTTTCATAAACCGAATTCCAGCACTCCCGGATAATCCAAATCGTCTTTTAACATTTGTTTTGAGACAATTGAGTGAATGTATGTGAGTTGTGAGTGAAATTGAGTGAACATCTCATTGTAATTGCAACTATATCATCAAGAATAGTGATTGACAAGTGGACGTAGGCTTTCCAACGCCGAACCACTATAAATTCTGTGTCTCCATTTTACTTTTGATCTTATTTTAGTCTGATTTTAGTCAATTTGGGTGTTAGAACCACCTTTTCTCCTGAACATTTTGGTGCTTTCACTGAGAACATCTGAATTCTCTGTTTTTCGGGATTATCGTTCTACTTTTTGGACCGTTGAGTTCAAAGAAGTTAATCCTCAAGTTTCGACGCTCTTGAATATTTGTTGATTGATTGTTGAAGAACTATGGCCAAAGGAAAAGGCAAGAAAGTTCAAACTAGTCGAGGGAACGGAGTTGGTGAAGATCAGCGAAATGCGGTTGTGACAAGGTCTCGTGGGCAGAGCTCGGCAGTGGAACGAACTGATACAGGAAATCCGAACCGCACTCAAGGGGAGAGCTCCGATCCGATCCGGGTAGGAGAATCTGAAGCAGTGCACTCCCCCAACCTGAACCGACCCGAGCAACTCGCACTACACCGACCCGACTTGGCTTCCCAACTCCGACCCGAACAGGTATCCCAGCTCCGACCCGACCTGATTGCTAATCTCCGATCCGACCCGACACTTGGTGATGTTGGAACCTCTACTCGAGCCCCCACAAATGCTCCGACTCCAGCCACCAGGATCAATGATCAGGTCAATCCATCCGCGCCTATTACTCAAGGAGATTTCTCGCGCCTACTTGACATGCTTGAGAGTACTAGGGAGGCTATGAAAATCCACGAGCGCACTAATCTCATGATGCAAGAAAACATGAGACTCATGAGCAGGGAAATTAGCGAACTCCGTAGACAGAGAACCCCATCCCCGGTTCGCCACACACCAATGGATCAGTCTTCTTCTTCCGAGGAAGAATGGCCCCGTGAAAGAAGGCCGCTCGAACGACCTCAGAATTTGGAGTAGCTGACGTTCGGATCTTTGGGGTCCTGCGAGGATGCTGCACGAGTACTAGGACCCAATGATCCAAGCTTGAGAGAGCCTATGTTGTTACCGATGCAGGGATCCCATGTATTGCCTAGAGACCCTAACCTTACCAATCCCACTCAGGGAAAGATGCTCCAGCCCCTTCCTCCCGAGATCGACTGGGAGCGTAGGGAACGAAGCAGAGCAGAAGCAGCTTAAAGAAGAAGGGAGTCCCCTGAGCAAGAGCCCAGAGGAAACCCGGATACCAGGGCCAGGGAGCCTGAAGGACCCCTGACTAATGCTGACGTATGGGCAATGGTACGCCAGATTATGTCCGAAAGCCGGAACTACACCAATGAAGATTATGGCATTGAGCGAAGCCATACTCCTTTCACTGATGACATCCTCAACTTCCAATTTCCCCGACGTTTTAACCTGCCACAGATGGACAAGTACAATGGGAGAACCGATCCGGGACAGCATTTGATGCGATACTCATGGCTTATGAATGCTGCTGCTGCCCCTGACGCAGTGAAGTGTAAAGCATTCCCGATCTATTTAGAAGATGTGGCGCTGCTATGGTTTACCCGACTTCCCCCACGTTCGATATCGAATTATAGGGAATTGAGCGAACGTTTTATGAATCAATTCCGACTCCATACCCGAAAGTCTAAAAGCGTTATTGAATTATCAAGAATTAAGCAGGCGCCGGGAGAGTCTTTGAGGTCATATCTCGACCGTTTCAACTTAGCTGTGACTGAAGTTAGTGACCCGCATGAGCCCACCATCTTGATGGCTTTGATGGAAGGAGTCGATCCTGACTCCGAGTTTGGAGATTACCTTTCTGGGAAGCCACCTCCCACGAGAGAGTTATTCTATGAAAAGGCCGATATTCAGTTAAGACGAGAGGAGGCCAGGGAAAACCGAAAGAGAAAGTCTGGAGCAACTTCAAAAGAAAATGTTCAGAGTAATGTCGCCGTGAAGCAGTCTGGAGAAAGTTCCGGAAAAGTTGAGGTGAATGTGGGAAACAAGAGTGGAAACGACAATAATGGAAACGGGGGCAACAACAACAACCGTAACGCGAATGGTAACAGAAGAAATAGAAATAGGGGAAGTGATCCCAACAAAAGACCCCGGTTCCAGACTTATGAGAATTATACACCGTTGAACGACACTCTGGAGAACATTTACTTGGATACATACAATGTTTTGCAATATAAAAGACCGCCACCACGCGACTCAACGAAGAAAGAAATGGCAACTGGAAAGTTTTGTTTGTTTCATGGAACTCACGGGCATTCAACCAATGAATGTCGACATTTGAGAGACGTGATTGAGAAGCTGCTGCGCGAAGGGAAATTGGATGAATATAAGGTTGCCCCGAGAGACAGGGGGCAAGGAGAACAAGCTCCAAAACAGATCCAATCTGCTCCCAAGCCTACAGCGCAGCAGAAAGGCAAGGGAATTGTTATCAACTCCATAGTGGGTGGACCCCACTCAGCGATCCACAGTTTTAGAGCAATGGATCAATATGTAAATGCAGCTAAGCACGTAGATGGGGATGAATGTGATGATTTGGAAGATATCGCCCCCATAAAGCAACAGAAGACAATGTTTGACGACGTGGTATTCCGTAGCAGAGATAATACTGGGATCCAGTCACCCACCGACGATCCGTTGGTCATTACCACCACCATTGGGCCGGCATTGGTTCATAAGGTGTTAGTAGACAATGGAAGCTCTGTTAATATTTTATTTAAAAAGTCATTCGATCAGATGAAGCTTGAATCTGAAGATTTGAAGCCATGCGAAGGTTGGATCCGAGGCTTCAACGGAGCATCGACAGCTCCAATGGGGTACATAGAATTGCCCGTAACCTTAGGGCAAGGAGAACGCCGAAGAGTACGGATGCTTCAGTTCGTAGTGTTGGACGTAGATTCACCTTATAATGCATTTTTGAGAAGGCCTTCCCTTGCTGAGTTCAGGGCTTGCATCGCCCCTTGGTGTTTATTGCTTAAGTTCCCAACTGAAGCCGGAACCGGAGTAGTGAGAGGAGATCAAGTCTCCGGACGGGCCTGCTATGTTGCCGAATTAAAGATGTTGATGAAGGGACTTAACATCGAGAGTAAAGATGCCTCGCCTCCTCCAAAGGAGGGCTCGGCGTAGCAATTAGAGGGATCGACCCCGAAGGAGTTGCCCAAAGGAACGCTTGAAGACCTGGATCCCAGAAAAGACGAGGAACCAGAGACTAGAAATGCAACTCCTAATGAAGCGACAGTGGACATTCCCATTGATGAAGCTGATCCAACAAGAGTTTTGAAGATTGGATCCCAGTTGGATCCACGTCGGGCCAAAGAACTAACTGACTTTCTGAAGGCAAACTTGGACGTGTTTGCCTGGACCCACGCCGACATGTGTGGGATATCGCCATCCGTCATAAGTCATTCACTAAATGTAAACCCGAAACACCCGCCTATAAAGCAAAAGAGACGTATGCTGGGCCCAGAGAGGTTGGTCGCTCTGAAAGAAGAAGTGGAGAAGCCGAAACAGAACGGATTTATTAGAGATTCGACATATCCCGACTGGATATCGAATCCCGTCTTAGTAAAGAAGCCGAATGGAAAGTGGCGGACTTGCATTGATTTTTCAGATTTGAACAAAGCTTGCCCGAAAGATAGATTCCCACTTCCCAGGATTGACCAGCTTATAGATTCGACAGCGGGACACGAACTTCTTTCTTTCATGGACACATATTCCGGGTACAACCAAATTCCTATGCACGTGCCAGATCAAGAACACACGAGCTTCATTACAAATTTGGGGTTATACTGTTACGTGGTCATGCCGTTCGGATTGAAAAACGCTGGAGCCACTTATCAGCGCTTGGTGAACAGGATGTTTTATAATCAAATAGGGAAGACTATGGAAGTTTATGTGGATGATATGCTTGTCAAATCGAAACAGTCCTCCAGCCATACGCAGGACTTGGCAGAAATGTTCGGTATCCTGTGAAAGTATCGGATGAAGTTGAATCCTTTGAAATGTTCATTTGGAGTGGCATCGGGAAAGTTTCTAGGCTTCATTGTGAGCTCCCGAGGGATTGAAATCAATCCCAGCCAAATAGCAGCGATAAGAAACATTGAAGAACCGAGGAGGATTAAAGATGTCCAAAGTCTTGCGGGGAAAGTAGCCGCGTTGAGTAGGTTCATCTCCAAAGCCACGGACAAATGCGTCCCATTTTTTGATTTGATTAAAAGGGGAAAGAAGAACTTCGAGTGGACTCCGGACTGTGTTGAGGCCTTTCGAAATTTATTGGAATTGCTAGAAAAACCGCCGATTTTGTCAAAGCCAGTGGATCACGAAGAGTTATTTGTTTACTTGGCAGTTTTGGCTCACGCTGTAAGCACAGCCTTGGTTTGAGAAGAAGACAAAGTGCAAAGGCCTGTATATTATGTAAGCAAGAAATTGGCAGCGGCAGAACGCAACTACCCAAAGATTGAGAAGCTCGCTTACAGTCTCCTAATCGCCTCCCGAAAACTTCGTCACTATTTCCAAGCTCACCCAATAACCATATACACTGACCGACCTCTAAGGCAGGTGTTGCAGAGACCCGAAGCATCGGGACGGTTGATCAAATGGAATATTGAATTAAGTCAGTTTGATTTAAATTTTCAGCCGTGGAGGTCGATCAGGGGGCAGGCTCTGGCTGACTTTATAGCAGAGTTCACAATCCCAAAGGAGGAAATAATCGATGACAAAGTGGTCAAGTCCGAAGATGAGTTAAAATTAGATCCATGGAAGCTATACACCGACGGAGCCAAGAACGACAGAAGATTCGGAGCTGGAATCGTCTTAATCACTCCTGAAGGACGGTCGTTATATTACGCTCTACGATTAGAATTTTCGGCAACTAACAATGATTCTGAATATGAAGCCCTGTTTGCCGGTTTGAAGCTTGCTAAAGATCTTGGAATAAAAACGTTGGACATATTCTGCGACTCCAAAATCGTAGTTTGCCAAGTGCGAAAGGAGTTTGTGGCCTGGGGACCTCGACTCATTGCCTACCTCGGGAAAGTGGAAAAGCTGTTGAGCAACCTGGAGCGGTACAACATAACGCATATCCCAAGAGCCGAAAACCAGAAGGCAGACAGGATGGCAAAGCTAGCTAGTTCCGACAACCCAGAAGAAACTGAAATAATTCCAATTGAAACGTTGGAATCGCCAAGCTTTGAGTCGATGGAAATTGAGTTTGCTTTCGAAGCGGAACCGGAGAAGGAGTCGTGGATGACCCCAATTAAGAACTTCCTTAAGAATGGGACACTCCCATCAAAGAAGAGTGAGAGACGGGCTATAGTTCGCAAGGCTACCAGATACGTCCTTCAAGATGATACTCTTTATAGACAAGGATTTTCTATTCCCCTGTTACGATGTATAGCACACGACGACATCAAACGTGTATTAAGAGAAGTACACGAAGGTGAGTGTGGAGATCATACAGGAGGACAAACTTTAGCAAAAAAGATATTGCGATATGGATACTTCTGGCCCACAATTAATAAAGATGCGGCTGATTATTCACGACGCTGCGATAAGTGCTAGAGATTTGCCAAAATCCCCAGAGCACCGTCAACCCAACTCAAATCGATGGTGAGTCCTTGGCCTTTTTCCATGTGGGGAATTGATATCATCGGAGTTCTACCAATTTCTAAAGGAGGAGCGAAATATGCAATAGTCGCTGTGGACTATTTTACAAAGTGGGTGGAAGCTGAGCCCCTAACTAAGATCACGGCGAGAAAGGTGATAAGTTTTGTGGTTAGAAATATTATATGCCGATTCGGGATCCCAAGGACCATTATAACTGATAACGGAACCCAGTTCGATGGTGCTGAATTCAGAAATTTCTACCAGAAATATAAGATCGACAAACGGTACACTGCAGTTGCCTATCCGCAGTCCAACGGGCAAGTAGAAGCAATAAACAAAGTTATAAAATCCATCCTCAAGAAACGGTTAGAGCGCGCAAAGGAAAAATGGGTTGACGAATTGCCCTTAGCTTTGTGGGCATATCGAACAACATTTAAGATAGCTACTGGTCATACCCCTTTCTCTCTCTCTTTTGGTTCAGAAGCAGTAATTCCAGTAGAGCTTGAGGTTCCCTCCCACCGGGTGACGTATTATGACCCGATGACGAATCGGGCACTTTTACTCGAGTCTCTTGATGAAATTGAAGAAAAAAGGGACGAAGCAGATTTGCGCGCGGCAAGACATCGACGTCAGATGGCACGCTATTACGACAAAAAAGTTCGCCTTAGGACTTTTGAACCAGGAGATTTGGTGCTAAAGAGAGTCTTTCCATCCCTTCCTCACCTCGGTCCAAAGTGGGAAGGACCCTTTGTCATCCAACAGAAACTTGAAACGGGAACCTTCAAGTTAACGACCGTAGATGGCAAAGAGGTACATAGGGCATGGAATGCCCAACACTTGATGCGATATTTGGATTAGAAATGTTGTACTCTTTGCTATTTTTCTTATGAACTCTGTAAAAAGGCACGACTTGCCTTAGGAAAGTCTGATGAAATGAATAAAGAACTATAAAGTGGATGTAGGCTACGACTTAGCCGAACCACTATAAAAATATCGTGTGTCATTTACTTTCATGCATTATATATATATACCTTCATCTACTATTCTATTGCGATTATGGAATATAAGATGATTTAAAACCTGAAAGGTTGAAAACAGTTTATACACAAGAAAAAGCACAACGACTGTTTGTGCGATAAGACATAAAAGAATGGGAAGACGACATTCTTAACTCTAACTCTCGAGAATTGAGAGAGAGTATAAAGGACGGGAAGACGACGTCCTCTGAGGCGTGAAGGTGCACCCAGACAAGAGACCGCCTCAGTAAGAACTCTAACCTAAGTATAAGACAGGAGAGTATAAAAAATGCCAGAAAAAACGACAGGCATTGACGGCACAGAGAATGCAATCCCGTCGAAAAATTGGGGACATTCAGACTACTTGATTAAGTCTTGAATAGTTTTTTGAGATTGACTGGGGGCATATATGTATACACATATTTCCCCACCATAACTTCATAACACAACTATAGTAAGACATGCATTCTTACATAAGTGCAAAACTAATGACTAACAGACATTGCAGAAAATGAATTATTTTTTATTTACAAATGAATGAATTTGTACAGGAAAACAGGCAAAAAGAAGGTGCAAGGGCCACCCTTACAGCAACAATTATTGGTCAATCAAACGCTAAAATAACACAAGACACTTCATCATTTGGACTTTGAAGAGGGCTTGGACTTCGTAGCAGCCTTCTCCGCATCTCTCGCCTCTTTCTCGGCCTCCGTCAGGATGCGCTTTGACTTTTTCTTCCCTAAAGCTGAGGTGCTAGAATCAGTCGACTTCTTCCCGGAAGGCGAAGCGCTGGAATCAAGAGAAGACTTTTTAGCAAGTTCCTCTGTAACGGATCTAGTTGAAAGCTTAACAACTAACCTTGATCCCGCATCCACTACTGCGAGGGGCTTAAGGCTTTCAGGGTCTAGGTCTTCAGATTTAAGCTGCATGCGTTTATCTTGGTCAGCTTTCAGTGCAGCTAAGGTAACATCATCAGCGCTTTTCGACTCCCCGACTATCGCTACCTCCGGATCTTCCTCATGTCCCCCATCGCCGCGATCGCCCTTTAAGGCATCTATCATTTCGTCATCACGAGGAGTGTCAGCCTTAGACGGTTCGCTTCCTTCTCCCAAATCTATGGGAGCAGCCTTGTCTTTCCCCCCTTTTGCCTTCTCCGTAGGCTCCGCCCCATAAGCGGTTCCCTGGGACACATCTGTCTTTCCGGACGGCTCAATACCTACAGAGTGAGAAGCAACAGTTATCAACTCAGGAGAAAATAATGGGTTTTTCATCGATTGCTCAATCACGTGGCGAAAGGTAGAGATAGCCTTGACGAATTGAGGTGAAAATGTAGAGATACCTTCCGAAGACTTCTCGGCTGGAGTAACTGCTGTCTCCGATGCCGTTTCGGGAATAAGGGATAAAAGAGTTGTTCGAGGGATCCCCGGGTTTTCAGGATCATATCCCTCTACTTCAGAAGTTGCGGGGGCAGTAGAAGAGGAACCAGGCTCGGGAATGTTCTTTTGCTTAGTCCTCCGCCTCTCTTCGTCCATAGTAGCAGCAATGAGGCGACGCCCTTCAGCTAGGCGTTCTGGCTCATCATCTCTTAAATATTTCTCCATCAGCTTGTCCTCGTCAATGGAATCAACCTTGAGCTCCTCTTTCTCCCACTCAACGATTTGACTCCATACTTGGACTAGAGTAGATGGATAATCTTCAATCCAAGAAATGTTTCGGCGGCGGATGATGTGCGCAAAGAATTCAATCATTAATTCGCCGAAACTCTGAACCTCTCCCTCAACCTCCGACAGTTGTTTGCGGGCTTCTTCAGCAGATTTGATAGCACACTCGACGTTACCCTCCGCTAGGGCAGCCCTGTTCTCCGCCTCCATTAGTTTAGAAGCCAAGTCAGCATTTTTCTTTTCTAGTTCAGCATTCCTCCTTGCTAACTCGGCGTTTTTCCGTTCAAGGTCAGCGTAGGCAAGGCGCGTTTTAGCAGCATCTGACTTAGCATCTTCGGCTTGCTTTTTTAACTCAGAACGCTCTTGAGTATGGGATTCAAGCAAATCATGGTAACGTTTTTGCATATCTTCAAATTGTTGTTTGAAGCTAGTAGCATCCCGTTGAACAACAGCAAGCTGGGCCTGTGTATCCTCCAAATCTTTTCCTAGATTCTTTAAGGCCTTTGCATCGTCTTCAGCGGTTTTTTGCATCGAATCAGCATTCGTGATTAAAGTACGGATAATTCTGGAAAGGTTGCGTGAATACTTGAACATTTCAGAATACTGTTTCTCAACCGCATCTATCTTTGCTTTGGCCTCATCTGCCCACCTTGAAGAAATAGGCTCAAGAGCAGGTAAAAAAGTCAAGTTTTCGAAATAATGTTCGGGAAATTGCTCCTCCAGATACGCCCGCTTAACTGCAGTTTCAGCATCTAGTGGTGGAGGGGCGGGGATCGTCAGCGTAGTATCCCTGTGCGTGGAGGATTCAATAGCCTCTTTATCTGTTCTAGACCGTGTAGCAGGGACCTTACGCTTGCTTCGTGACTCAGTATCTTTTGGCGGACTCCTCTCCCTGCTGCGCTTTTCTTGAGAGGAGGTTGAGTCTTTTGGTTGCGGCCTGTCCTCTTCCCGACGACCTTGGTAACCTTTATATCGTTCTGGATCTATCCGGACAGGAGAGCGAGAACGCGAGGTTCGCGAACGATAAGAATCATAGGGTCTTCTGTCCTCCCTACCGCGATCTTCACGGCGATCATGCTCAGTATCATAGGGCGGATTTGACATGCTACGGCGAAGTTTCCTGATATCATAGTACGATCGGGACATCGTGCCTACACAACAAAACAAATGAAATTCATAATCAATATTTTCACAAAGTGAAAGATGCAGTGAGTTGTGATGTTATTGTGTAAAGTGCGTCCTAAGTGGTGTTTTCCCCCCGACAAACCCGAGTCCGAAGCTAGACTAGTACGGGCGGGCTCTTTGGCCTTAGCAGGAGTGGTCTCTTCGGAAGAAGTGAAAACTAAAGGATTCTTCCTAAAATCCTCTGAAGTGTAAATGGTTTTAGGTAAGGGGAGATCCCCCAAATCCTGAAACAGGGGGTCATCAGCGCTAGGGACATCTTCCTCAGAAGCATCGATCGGAGACTCTTGGGAAGATGTTGACCTTTCCGGAGAAATGGCAGCCTCGGGAATAGTATACCCTTCGCGTTGCTTTTCCGCCAAGTTAGCCAATTCATCATCTCGGGTAGAAGAAGGAGAGGGTGAAGCTTGAAGAGGCACTGTAGGAGCTCTCGAACTTTCGCCCGTTTCGGGGATTACGTCCACTGGGGGAATATATACATATGGAGCCGTCCCATGACCAATGCTACGAGTAACAGATAGCAACCCATGAAAATGAAGATATTCGTCCTTAAGGACTTCGTCAATAGTTAAAAACTTCTGATCGCCATTAAGGAGCTGATGCATCCGGTCAAAGAATACTTGGTCTGATATTTGTTTTGGGTTATCGACTGCAAACAAAAAGAAAAACAAGTTAAGGCGATGGCTTAAATGTATAGAGTCGAGATTTAGAAAACCAGTGCTTTACTTGATTTCGTCCACCTCCTAGCACACCCTGGTTATCGCTTCACATAAAACCATTCCAGCCTGGAATCCCCAGCTTTACTACTGAATGGCGCTGGAATTATTTTCCTCTTAGGCACAGACTCAAAGTAACAGAAAGAAGGAGTCTCTCGAGTCCCATGCTTGAAGTTATAGAAGAAATTAACGTCATCGAAAGTGAGCTCTATGCCTAAGATCTCACGGTATGCTACATATAAGGTGTACAAGTATGCATAAGAATTAGGGTGCAGCTGCATGGGGGCAATCCGCATTTGTCTTAGAAAATCGACGATGAAAGGAGAAAATGGAGGGATAGCACCGACCATGCACATCAACCGAGTAATTGCCATATACCCTTCTGGAGGGTTGTGGGGACGGTCAGTTCTCGAAGGCACCAGGGTGTCCCTTTTTAGTATCCCGTATTTTAGACAAATTCGGATAAGTCTGTCGTTGTCGATCGTCGATTCAACTGAATCTTGGGGTGATTCCAATATGACGGCAGATTCAAATTCATCAGGAGCTCGGTCATCGCCAATCCCTCCTTCCTCTTCACAACCTAGGGAAACTCCACCCTCCGAAGACACATTGTCGCTTTCGCGAGTTCCAACCTCGTAGTCTGAGCCCTCATCATTCCATTCTAGATCCGAGGGAGAAGATATATCCTCAAGAGTAGTTTTGTTGGATGTCCCCGGGGCCTCCTTCTGCCCGGCTGGTCTAGAAGAGCGTCTGGGTCTCATGGTCACAAAACTATTAAAGAAGCAATAGCACAAGTTAGAGTACATTAGCCCGTATCCCCCCGTGCAAGTGTTCAAACTAAAGTGTAAACAGTGTATGCGGAAAGTGTAAAGTTAATGTTCGAAAGTGCGACGCAAAATTTTGGCAAAGTAATAAGGATCAACGCAGTTCTTGATGTCCAGTTATGTTCACAAGGCACTATCCTAACTGTCCATTAAGTTGAAGATTATGCCAAAAGTTGATTGGGCCAGTTAAACGAGTTTTTATGTCTTAAGTTGGACTGCTCTTCGGTTCGGTTCGGGCGCATTCATTGGGGTCGGATCGGGGGTGTAGCTCTATCTTGGACTCGAACAAACATTGAAGCCCAGGAATCAAAGACAGAACAGTTCGGAAGTGGATCCCCTAAACGGTTCGGATCAGATTAGGCAGAAATGCTTATATCCCCCTTAATTTTACAGTCCGATCCGACCCGGCGGGGTGAATTCTATTTCCCTCTTCAACTGCTTGCCCCGACCCGATCCGACCTTCTGGGTTTCTCTTCCTTTTCTTTTCCTCCGTTCTCCATACTCCATCGCTCGAACCAACTCCCTGTGATCTTCTTCTTCTTCTTCCACTTCTTTAATCTTAGGCCCAATCTCATCTCCGACGTCCCAGTCATGGTCGAGCAGACTACGAATCCCTCTTCCAACGCCTCAAAGTAGCAACGAAGCCGCTGATGACAATAACGAAGGGAGGGGGTGCTGTAGCGTGGAAACCACATCCAAGTCGGTCGAATTGACCATAAATTTCAATTAAAACCTATTATCATGAAGTCGATCAATGATTCAAACCTACCGTGGTGTATAAGTTGGAGATTCGCGCGAGAATTGTAAAAAGTTTTTCTCTTTTGAATTCTGGAGTTTCAGAACAGAACTCGCAAAGCGATAGGATAAAAAGAAAGTGAAAGGAAAATCGAGGCTGGACTTATATATAAACAAGGTGACTATTCGTATCCCCGTTCGGACCAGATCGAAAGCCCAGTAGCATAGCTTGGCCCACTAGTCCAATGAGAAATAGAAAGAAGAAGGGGATCTGTTCGGGTCGGAATCCGAACCGAACAGAATGTTGTAACTCAGCAGTAAATTAAACTGAAATTCGAAGAAGAGGATGAAAGCGCAAGGAAAATCAAAGGAAAGATTACCTAGAAGGCGATATGCAATGATAATCAAAGCATGCTTCGTCTCCAACAGAAGCATCCTTTGAGGGGGAAAAATGTTAGCCTACTTTGTGAACTAGGCAACACAAAGTCGAGATGTAAAACGTTGAAGAACTTAGAAAGCATCATAGCGGGTCGGATCGGAGAGATACTGCTGTTCGGATCAGAGAGCTGCTACTATTTGGATCGAAGAGACGCTGCTATTCGGATCGGAGGTCTGCCTACTATTCGGGTCGGAGAGCTATCACCAGTCGGATCGGAGAGTTATCATCAATCAGATCGGCGAGCTACTACCAGGTTGGGACGGAGAAGAGCGAAACGAATAAGAACTTAGTTTCAGCTTAATTCGGGTCGGATCGGATGCCCCGATCCGAACCCCTTCTGCACGCTCCTCCAATCCGAACCCATATTCCACATCACTTTCCCCCATGATCGCCTGATTATTCGGAGCGGTTATGACCAGTTCCTACCCACGGTGACCACTACTCTGATGCGCTGTCAGCACTAGAATCCATCCGAACCCGAGGACGATGGGATGGAAGACACGTGGCTCCGATCCGGATTGGGTTCTGACCAAATTTTCACCTATAAATACCTTGCCTGGAGACAATTAAAGGGATCTTCTTTTTGGCACTTTGAGAGTTCAACCACTTTCAAAAACCGAATTCCAGCACTCCCGGATAATCCAAATCGTCTTTTAACATTTGTTTTGAGACAATTGAGTGAATGTATGTGAGTTGTGAGTGAAATTGAGTGAACATCTCATTGTAATTGCAACTATATCATCAAGAATAGTGATTGACAAGTGGACGTAGGCTTTCCAACGCCGAACCACTATAAATTATGTGTCTCCATTTTACTTTTGATCTTATTTTAGTCTAATTTTAGTCAATTTGGGTGTTAGAACCACTTTTTGGTCTAACAGTCACTGAGTAAACTGTGCATCATCATCTGCGACTAAAATAATATCATCTATAACTGAAATAAAGACCTCTTAGCTAGATATCCCAATATACTAAGTCTTAAGAGACCACCTAACTAGCGGCTATGTACGAAGTAGTCCTGCCCTGGCATTAGTCCCCGACATGCAACATATTAAGCAGAAACTCCTCCAATATATCACAAACTAATAAAGAAAATATGTATCAAACTAGTATTTAAAGGTTACAAATAACCTGCCGAACTCGATATTTTTTAACATGAAAGCAACATAATTAGTGTGCTTATACCGCATGACATGATGGTGAACATAATGATCCACAAGAAAAGGTGTCAATAAGCATTTTGTGGATCATCATATGCTATAATAATAAAATAAATTCTAGTCCAAATAAAGTTTCCTACTAGATATCCCATAAATATTTTAAGAGAACAACAAACAAGCAGCAATGCAACTGTAAGTTGTACATGTAATAAATAGGACATATATACTCACCAACAGTCCGTGAAACGGTGACATGAAGTAATTCGACAGAAATCTTGGCAGCACGAAGTTATTAATATGGATGAGTCCATTGAAGTCTCAGACCGCAAGTCCCCTGAAAGCCAAGCGACATCACAACTTCCCACCAGGCCTAGATCAGTTTCAAGACACAATACAAAGGAACTTCCCTTTGAATTAAAAGCAATTCCCAGTTCTGACGTAATAAAAAACCCTGCATGAAATTCCATGGTTGTTCATATCTAAGATAAAAAGAAAAATGTCAAAAAATACAAAAGAAAATAGAGGATGCCACTTCCCCTGACTCAGGTGTAAAAGGCATAGCGTGACTGTCTAATTGCTAGATATAAAACATAGTTTCAACAACCATTCTGTGTTTAAGGACAACTAATACACATAGGTCATAAGGTACAACAAAGTAATTCAAAAAAATAGGCAATACAGAATAACATAGTAAAAACATTATACTTCTTACATAGATAACAGCAAAAGTGGTTTTGTGTTCCAAATCCTAAAAATTAAGAGGATTATGTTAGTTTACACTTTCCTTGTACAGTTTTTTTGGTCGACAATAAAAATAACAATAACCTCTCAAGTTTGTAGATAACTTCCGTCGTCACCGAACCTAAACATCCTCCCTCTCAAGTTCAATTCCTTCTGCAAATCACCTGCCTCACATACACACCAACTTCCGCAACACACTTCAACATCACCTGCAACTTGGCCAAGAGGGATTCAAACAACCAACCATCCAAACCATTTGCATCAACATCCACACAAATAAATTTCATTTTTTCCACATATATTTGCTATTTAATTCATTGGCAAATTCAATAAATTACAAATTTAACGGCCAAACGACGAAAATTAAAGTTCAATTAAAATTCCATCTAGTTTGAACGAAATTAATTTCGTGCCCAAATTTGCAATTACATGCTTACCGATGGCAGCACGAAGAATTTCACGATGGCAAGTGTGATGCGACTAGGCTCCTGGTGATGCGATTTACCGATTCAATGAGAAATATCTCCATGATGCAAGAATAGCGAAGCAGATATGGTGTTCTTCGTGAATAACGACGATGAGAAATAAGAGATTTTTAAATGATTTGTACGGAGAGAAAATTAAGATTTGGAGAGCAGTTGGATTAAAGGATTTGCAGAGAGTGGTAATAATTAGGTTTTGTTATTTTGGGTTGAAGAGGGAAATAAAGCAGGAACGAAAATTTTTAGAGGGAACGTGCTCTGGGAATTCACTAAATAAAGGTCTCAGCGTTTTGCACTATTGTGTTTGTTTTTTTCTTATTTATAAAAGGTTCGGTAACAGCAATCAGCCTAAAAAGCTGTCTATTGATGCTGTGAATGGACAGATTTCTTGTAGTGAAAACACATAGGCTAAACCTAAATGTTGAAATTTGAACAAAATAAAAAATCATACAGCTAATGTTTAGTTGTTTCTAACTGAATATAAGGTTAAGAACATTTCCGATATCACCGGAAAAACTAGCATCATGTTCACAATGTTCAAGGAAAAAACTGAAAATTAACAGTAATTATAAAACAAACTGAGTTTCATATGCTTGCAATATTTAGTAGAGACAACAATATTTGCAATACCATGTGTCATACTCCGACAACTAAAAGAAAATGAGAGAGACGATATAAGCTAAAAGATGATACATGTAACGGACCAGATTTTTACCATTTTATTTAATATTTAAAAATGGTTTAAAATGGTGTTTTGGAATTTAATTTAATAATTTTTATTATTATATTAATATAAAATAATAATTTAATTTCAAAATAGTCGAAATTGGCTGAATTTGCGATATTATATGATTTGGTAATGTAACAGGATTTATTTAATTTTAGATTTAATTTTATTTATGATTTCGTTTATTAAGCGCCGTTTAAATGTTTAATTTATAATTTTAATTATATAACGAGCTGCAGCAGCGCGGCAGTTCGTAATATAACGTTTTGAACTTCAATTGGTTATACAAGATCCAATTTAAGTCAGATTTCTTCGAAACAAGAAACGTTCGAATGCATTTGGTAATAATTTTCTAATGAAGCAGAAAAATCGAGCTTTTATAGTGTATATTTTGTTTTATGTCCAAATAAAATTTTCAAATAGTCGCTATGGAATTTGTTTATATAATATAACGATTTATTATATAAAAATAAAGGATTTTTAATTTATTAAATATCATTTTGGATTAGAATTCAACACGGGGTATTTCATTTTGAAAATATGGGAAATTCTACTCGGCTAAGTCCGATTATAATATTTTAACATTATTATATTGAGGTAATTTAAAGTTGGTTTGATTTAATTTAAAACGGACCCTTAAAAAGGGACTTTATTCAAATGATCTCCGTTTTCAACGAAACAAATTTTATTGAGACCATAACAGTTAATTATTGCTAGATTTGAAGTTTCACGCCAAACAGAGCTATTCTGTAAGCATGGCGAAATAAAATGTAAATAAATCGATCATTTTGGCTCGAACTAGCGCCATTTTCACCAACAGACTCGGAATTCGATGAAACAAGATTCATTAGGATCGTAACGTCGAATTGTACGATGATGTCCTTTTTCGTCACGATTGGGGTTCGTGTATGATCACTGTAATCAATAAACAGTGTTTGGTGATTGCGATAGATATGAATAAAAATCGCTAGTCATATCAATAAAAATCTTCAGTCAAATCAAAAATAAAATAATTAAATTAATAAATTAATAAAATAAAATATTATATTTTTCTTCTATATAATAAACCACCGTAACACCCTAAATTCACAAATCACTTTCCCGTTCGTTGTTCTTCAATCTGCTCCTTCAGTAAACAATTAACTTCAAAATTACCTCAATTATTCATCCCATTTCTTTTCTTTCCGTTCTGTATAGAAGCATATAAATCAGTCAAAGCTTCCCCTTCGCGTTCAATTTCATTCCCAATCCTATCTTCTAATTCATAAGTTAATTCTGGAAATTTTGAACTGTGAAGATGTTAAGTGTAGTGAGTTCTTGGATCGGGTGAAGTTTAGTATTGTTTGGAGTGGTGATGACGGAGAAACTAGGGTATTTTTGTGCGGCGGTTCGGGGAGTTTTCTGGTGAACTCCAGTCGAGTTGGTCAGAGCTAGTTCAGGAGAAGGTAGGAGGGAGTTAGGCGGTCGTTATGGTGGTGGTATGGTGGTCGCTGATGGCGTAGGGTCGGAGAACAAGGAGTTGAATGGTTTTTGGGGTTGTTTGCGGTTTTTAATTTCGTGGAGGAGCTGTGGGGCACCGAAGGGGATGAGGCTGGTGCGAGGTGAAAGTTGGAGAGGTGGCGGAGGTTGTCGTGGTGGTCCGGTGGGGCCAGGGTTGTCAGAGGCGAAGCAGTTTAGAGATGAACAAAGGGTGTTTTACGCTATTGTTTCTTTGTATTTGGGGTCGGTTTCTTGACCGTGGATGAATGGTGTGGGACCAGAGTAGGTGGCGGCGGTCTCAGGTGGGAGTCCGGTCGAAGGCGGTCATGTGGTGGCGAAGGGGAGGATTCCGCTTGACCGTGGCAGTGGATAAGGCAGATAGTGTGATTGTGATTTTTTTGGAAGCTGGAAGTCAAAGTAGGAAAAAGGCACATCGGGTTTGGGGCATCGGTGGGTGTAGGGTTAGCATCAGATGGAACGCTGGTCCGAGGCGGTCTGATGGGTGGCGAAGTCAGGGTCTCCAGCACTCTGACAGAGGCGCGGTGGTGCCAGAAGGTGGACTATTTTCTACAACGATGGTCATCGATTTTTTTCACTATAGGGAGAAAGTTGGATTTCATCTGTGATGGGGAGGCAAACGCGTGAACCTGGTCTACTGTGATGACATGGATTACAATTATAAAGGTAATTAATAGGTAGTTAATTAACCATGATTATTAATAAATTGATATTAAGGATGTTAGTTAATTTATTAATTTATTCAATTTAAATCGAACATTGTAATATTAATAACTTTTGCGTCCGTGAACAGAATTGGACAAAATAAGAGCCGTTGGGTCCAAATCGACGGTGCCGACGTGTACGAGCTGGGATGGAGTGATTCATAGGAAGCTAGGATTTTATGTAGTTTCAAATGTTAGCTTGAAACTGTATAAAACAACGCAACCTCGTCAAAAACTAAAATGGTGAGTTAATTCTCACACTTCTGAAATACTGTGATATGTTAAATTCATTTTATTAATATTTATCATAAAATTGGTTGAATGGATGCTATGGATGATTTATATTTGTTTATTGGTTCATTGTTTGTCTACGTTATATTATATTCTCATTTCATATGCTAGTGATAAACAATATTATAAACTGTTGTGCAGGGAAGAATAGGTTGGAGGAATCCTGAAACACCCCACCTCTGTTAGGGTCACTCACAAAGGGAATGCCCTAATTTTGGTGGAGGTTTATAAGTAAAAGTCATAGATAAACACAAGACAGATATAAACACATATATAAGCAGCGGAAAAACCAACAGTCTTTTATTTCACAAGATACGTGTTCATACAAAACATTTCCATAATTGTCTCATAATACTTCCAAGAAAAAGAAACATTACATCCTCAATACTGTCTTGATTATTAAAGAAGCATAAAACATAATTAAAATAACAAAATCCCCATAGTGATATCCAAAGCCATGATCTAAGCAAAAGAGATCCAAACCATACATCTACGGTCTTGAAGCTTGCAAAGAGTCAGACTAAGCTGGATTGTTTCCTCCTTAGGGACCTGGGGGGAGGGGGGACGAAAGTAAAGAAGACGAAAAGAAAATAGAGTCAGACATAAAGACTGAGTAAATCTAGTGACTCTTCAGTATGTGAATAAGAAAAAGGGCATGATAGATATAAACTGAAAACAGGAAAGTATCATAAGCTAAGGGAGTGTAGTCTAGAATCGAATATACTATCGCACCCACACTATATCTCTGCATCTACTAGAACTTATTCTAACTGGCACCCCATGCTGAGGATGAAGTGATCCTTTTTTATTTTCTAAAGATCGGCTCCTACACGTACATGTGTCTTACGGCTCCCCCAAGAAGTGTAGATACCTATGCTGGTCCTACCATGGGGTGTATCAAGACCCATGGTGGCGGCCCCGACACAATTTCTAGAAGGCATAGTTTATACTACTGGTGCCCCCAGTGCCCTGTTTGTCTGCTCCGGAGTGTGTGCACGCCCGCACCCCATTAGAACCCACACTGTGCACCCAACATTGTCGTTATTGACCGCTTACAATCAGCCCAGTAATCGTGCCCCACCCTGCCTAGTTTCAGGGTACCATGATACCTAATTTGGGTTACTGCTGAAACGGGTCCCTCGTTACCAGGGTTTTCTAGTCAAACATGTTAAGTGGTTAAGTGTCTGCATTTACCTAACCTCACCCATCAATTCTTGTTAACATGTTGAATTTGGTTAAGTGTTTCAGTTGACTTAACCCTACCATCTGTCCTTAGCCTCTTAAAGCACCGACCACTCACATTAGACAGTTATTGCTACTGTTACTGGATGTGCCGGTTGGTTCCGGGCAGGTTTACACCGTAGCTCAGTCTAACCTTGGGTCCTTATTTGGCTCAATGCTTAACCACCCACATTGGATAGGTATTGTTGTGACTACTGGACAGCCGAGCGGGTCCGGGCAGATTTATGTCACAACTCAATCCAACCTCGGATTAAGCATAGCGTATTTTCTAAATTTACATATTTTATCATTTCTCAATTTTATATGTAAATGTCACGTCCTTTATTCTTGGGTATAATAATTCATACCGCTTAAATGTCACAGTCGTTGGCATGTGCCAAACATGCCAACATATACATTTTTCATGTTTTACACCCAATGCTATTACCCCCGTTTGTACGTTCGCAACGTTATAACAAATGTTGGGCTCGACACAATTCAGCCCAACTTTATAAACATGAGAAAAGGGGAAATCAAGAACATGTAATATTTTACAATACAAAAGGGTGTGTGGTGCATGAACTTGCAATTTAGCGATTTAACTAACATAAGCAATGGGTCGTGTGAACTTGCAATTTAGATAGGCATATAACTAAAGAGGTGTCATATGAAATGGCATAGTTTTGGTTTATACAAACTTGGGTTTAAACATGTTCAACTTGGCATAATGTCAATCACAAAACTAGCATGTTGTATATTCACCAAATGTCCAATTTTAACACCTAATCATAAACCCTATTTCAACATAAAACTTACATAGTTTATGTAACCCAAACGATACTTAACATAGATACAAATTATACTTGCAATGAACCTAAGATGTATACATAGGTTTTTAGGTTACAAAGGCATAAAGGTCTCAATCTAAAACATGTTACATAAGTCTAAATTTTTAGACTTAAAGGATTTATATAGTCCATACTATCGATGTAAACATAAAGGGATCAAATTCTAGTTCTTGCCACAAACTTGCAAGTGCTATATTTTTCATATGCAAATGTCCAATAGGCTTGCATCAACCAATTTATGCCACAAATATCAATATACAAATCATGATAGAATCATTACAATACACAGAATTCACATCATTATAACAATACAATTCTATTTTCATTTACATCGAGTCACGTCACAGTTTCTATTCATATTCTGAAAGATCACTATACTTACAACGAGTGATGAAATCTTGTTTTTCTGATTTCTGTATTCTGATTTGGAGATGCTCTCCTTTGGGTAGCAAAGTTGCGTTGAACGATTTGATTAAGCTTTTAGTTTTCTTCTTAATTTGATTCTTCTTTAAGCTCCTCTCTCTTGACAACTATGCTCAATTCCTTCCCGGCAGCATGACGACTCCAATCTTATTTTTTTGTGTGAATTTTAATTGAGACTTAGGGTGTATTTATTGAGTTTTCAGATTGTTTAGAGCCGTCAGATGAAGACAGGAGGAATCCAGACCATACAAAGTCCAGCAGAGCCAATCAGGAGGTGACACGTCAGCCTGAATGACACATCGAGCTACAAAAATTCGAGCCAGAGCCAGACCCTGCCAGCCAGGTCGACCAGGTAGGTCGACTGGCAGGTCGACACCCAGGTCGACACCATGGTCGACCCTATGGTCGACCTGGTCACTGGGCGGGAATTTCCCCGCCCAGTCCAGTTTGAGTCCGTTTTTTTCCAATTTTGAATTTGAACTGAGCTGTTTTGAATTTTAAATTTAATTCTGAAACTTCTGAAGGTCATAATTCCTTCATACGGAGTCCGATTCACGCAAACTCAGACTCTATCTCAAGCAGAATTCCGAGACGAACGCAACGGCGTAACTTGTTTCCCTTAATTCTTTCATTTAGAATTAATTACACCTTAATTTGTGAAGTTTAACGTTATAGAATTTACGGGGTTATACATTCTCCCCCTCTTAAAAGGATTTCGTCCCCGAAATCTTCAAGTTAGGAAGAATGTATATCCTATCATCCAATCGTCCATATACTCAACCAACAAACACAGGTGTCCATTGTCCTTAAAGACTTCTAATGCTTCATGATCATATGCAAAGTGTGTGTACATGTCCTTATCTAATGCAAAAATCAGGCGGTCTACTGATTAAGTTGACCTCCTAAATGCGAATCATGTAAGTGTCATGAATCCATTATGTATGCAATTTTTTTTCTACTCATAATTCTACATGAGTGCTCAACTATTCATACAAATGCGACAACCATATGACAACATATCAAGTTTCAACCATGTACAAATGAGAATACATATATGCATATGCAATATGAAGTGACTGAGCCGATCTAAAACCTAGGGTGTGTGTGTGTATGCATCCACGAGCAACCATTAGCAATCACTTGCAACCACTTGCAGCCATCATCCATAACATGTTTTCAAATACATGTTTGCATCCATTTGTTTTCTACCTAAGGATTTAGGAAAAAGGACCGAGGAGATATACCTAAAAAGATAGATAAAGCATAACTTAAGGAAAAAGAGAGATCAAAGATGTACCCTCAAAAAGAAAAGGGTAGGCAGCGCGTATTCTGTCCTCAGTTTCCCAAGTCGCGTCTTCCTCGGCGTCGCTCCACTGAACTTTGACGAGATTGACTTCGCGATTGCGTAGCTTTTTCACTTTAGTTCCTAAGATGCGAGTTGGAACTCTCCTTACAGTTGCTTCACGTTCCACTTCGGCTTCTTCGAGAATGCTAGGCTCCACCACTTCCGCAGACTCATGTAAACACTTCCGGAGGTGAGAAACATGAAAGACGTTGTGAACTCCGGCCAGTCTCTCGGGTAGCTCTAATAGCCATCTTCCCAACCTTCTCGATGATAGGAAACGACCCTACAAATCTGGGTGCTAGCTTCCCAGTGGATCCAAAGCGAACGGCGTTCCTTAAAGGAGATACCTTAAGGAAAACCGTGTCCCCAACCTCGAACTCAAGGTCGGTCCTTCTCTTATCCGCGTAGGATTTCTGTCTGTCTTGGGCTGTCTTCATCCTTCTTCGTATTAAATCCACTTTCTCTGAGGTCTCTCTGATCATGTCTGGTCCAAGAATAAGCTTATATGTAGATTCCCACTAACAAGTTGGTGATTTGCACGGTCTTCCATACAAGGCTTCGAAAGGTGCCATGCCTATGGTAGCTGGGTAGCTGTTGTTGTAGGCAAATTCCATTAAAGGAAGGTGATCCTCCCATGTCCCTCCAAAGTCAAGAACGCAAAGTCTTAAAAGGTCCTCTCAGATTCTATTCACCCTTTCCGTCTGGCCATCGGTTTGGGGGTGGTAGGCCGTGCTCAAACATAACTGTGTGCCTACGGCTTCTTGCAGACTCTGCCAAAACTCGCTTGTGAAGATTGGGTCTCGGTCACTAACAATGCTGGAGGGTATCCCATGGAGTCGAACTATCTCCTTAAGGTAAAGAGACGCCAAAGATGAGGCAGTCCTTCTACTCTTGACAGGTAAAAAGTGGGCGCTTTTTGTAAGCCTATCCACTATTACCCAAATGCTAGTATTCCCCCTTCTTGACCTAGGCAGCCCATCAACGAAGTCCATTGAAATGCTATCCCACTTCCACTGTGGGACCTCTAGGGGGTGAAGCAGTCCTCTAGGCTTTTTCTGTTCCACCTTGACCTGTTGGCATATTATACATTTAGAAACAAAATCTGCCACATCCTTCTTCATGCCGCTCCAAAAGAAAACTCTCTTTATGTCCTTGTACATTTTATCTCCGCCGGGTGTATTGTCATCTTGGAATGATGTGCCTCTTCAAGAACCTTCTTTACCAACTCCCTTGCTTGTGGGACGCATAGTCTTCCATCGCGTCTCAGCCAGCCTTTATCATCGATAGAGTATCTATTGAGGTGACTAGAAGTCTCACCCCTAATTAGCTTATCAAGCACTTCTACTAGCTGAGGGTCTTCACGTTGTGCGGTCCCTATTGTATCCAAAAGAGTGGGGCGCACTTCAAGAGATGGAAACAAACCCGGTACGAAATCAGAGGAGGGCCTAAAGTTGAAACATGCTATATACTCTAGCCTTTGCCTTTCTACAAAGAGTGGGCTTAGGGTCAGCTTCTTTCTACTTAGGGCGTCTGCTACTACGTTGCCCTTGCCCGGAGTATAGGAAATCTCAAAGTCATACGAGGCAAGAAACTCCATCCATCTCTGTTGCCTCAAGTTAAGATCTTTATGCGAGAAAAGATATTTCAACGATTTATGGTCAGTGTATAGTTCGAACTTCTCACCTAGGAGATAATGGCGCCAAGACTTAAGTGCAAAGACGATGGCGACTAACTCAAGATCATGGGTTGGGTAGTTCTTTTCATGAACTTTCAATTGCCTTCCACCATAAGCTACTACCCTTCCTTCTTGCATCAAAACAGCGCCTAGCCCCGTTCTGCATGCATCCGTGTATACTGTGAATGTCTTGCTTCCATCTTGCAGAGTCAAAACTGGGGCTGTTGTAAGAGCCCTTTTCAAGCGTTGGAAAGCAAACTCGCAATCCAAGTCCCAAGCGAACGCCAGATTCTTCTTTGTTAGCCTTGTGAGTGGAGCTGAGATCTTTGCAAAATCCCTAATGAACTTACGGTAGAGACCTGCTAGTCCTAGAAAACTTCGGACTTCGGTTACGTTTCTTGGTGCCTTCCAATCTTGCACCGCAACTACTTTCGCGGGGTCCACGACCAACCCTTCTTTGGATACTACATGCCCAAGAAACCTTACTTCTTCCCTCCAAAAATGGCATTTGGAAAATTTTGCCTTTACTTGATGTGCTCGGAGAGTATCCATGATTTCTTTCAGATGTTGAGCATGCTCTTCCTCATTCTTTGAGAAGATCAAAATATCGTCCATGAAGACAACCACAAATTTGTTGATGAATTCTCTGAACACTCTGCTCATTAGGTCTACGAAATAAGCGGGTGTGTTTGTCAAGCCGAAAGGCATGACAAGCCACTCGAAGAAACCGTCTGGGGTTCTGAATGCCGTTTTATCAATGCTATCTTCAGCTACTCTTAGCTGATGGAACCCAGTTGCCAGTCAAGTTGGGAGAAAACTGACGCACCTACAAGCTGGTCAAACAAATCGTCGATTCGGGGAATAGGGTGCCTATTTTTCTTGGTCAATTTGTTTAACTCCCTATAGTCAACGCAAAGGCGAAGCGAACCGTCTGCTTTGGTTGCGAACACCACATGAGCATCCCATTCCGAAATGCTCCGTCTAATGAACCCCTTTTCGAGAAGTTCTTTAACCTGCTTACTGAGCTCCTTTCTCTCCTTTGGAGCCATGTGTCTGACATGTAAAGCTACGGGCTTTGCGTTATCCACAAGATATATGAGGAAGTCTATTTCCCGCCTCGGAGGTAAGCCTTTCACCTCCTCAAAGACATCCAGATATTCCCGGACTACTCTAACCGACTGCAAATTCTCAACAGAGGCATCAAGCGACTCTAGATAACTAAGCATAACAGCATTCAAGGGATTATAAGAAATTTCTAGAGTGTTACCGAGCCGAGTCAAGAGTCTAATTACTCTTTTCTCACAATCAAGAATGGCACCATTACTGGATAACCAGTCCATGCCTAAGATCAAACCATATCCCGAGAAGCCCAAAACAAAGGCATTACAACTAAACTCAACGCTGAGAATAGAGATTTTCAAACCCAAACAAACCATTGACAAGTAAGCGGAGCCCCCAGTTGGATTTGAAACTACTAAGGGATCCTCTACCATACTAGTGTCTAGATGCAGAGATTCTACTAAAGCAGATGAAATAAAGGAGTGTGATGCGCCATAATCAAAAAGTGTGCGAACTGGATGATCATAAAGATAGACTACACTTTCTACAGAAATATTAGTACCTCGTTCCTGTGGAGGTGCCACTAGTGCATGAACCTGACCCCCTGAAGTGGATCCGGCTTTCTGTCCCTGCTCTCTCTTCTTTGGGCAGTCCTTAGCTTGGTGCCCAGTCTCTCCGCAATGGAAGCAGCCACCCATCTTCGCCTTCTTCTTTCGGCAGTCTTTCTCTATATGTCCAACTATGCCACAGAAATTGCACTTTCTCCTCTCACAGGACTTTTTGTTCTTCCCTCCTTTCTTGAAGTCTGTTTTCTTAGGCTGTAAACCCTCTTTCTTTTCTTCCACTTTAGTCTCTTTCTTGCCCTTGTCTTCCTCGTGTAACAACGCCATGTCCACCAAGCTTTCATAAGTCGCTCCTGTGGATATATGGGTCATAGCAAGGCTGTGTAGAGGCTCATTCAGACCTTAGACGAAGCGAAGCGCCTTCTTGTGTTGGGTGTTTACTAAGTCTAGCCCAAATCTGGCCAGCTGATTAAACTGATTGACGTACTCCCTTATCGTCATGCTTCCCTATTTAAGAGTTAGGAACTTCTCCATTTGCAGGCTTCCTTCAGCTTGGGAAAGGAATTTCATCTCAAACCTTGTCCTGAAATCTTCCCATGTTTCTACTGCCCTCTGAGCATTTGTGATCTCCCACTAATAGAAAGCTTCATCTTTAAGTAACCACACTGCTAGCTGTATCTTTTGCCTGTCATCAACTCCGAAGATGCCAAACAGATCCTCGGTCTCCTTTAGCCAGTTTCTTGCTCCTACAAAGGATTCTGTCCCATAAAAGTCTTTTCCACCCATAGACTTGAAGTCTCTACATGTTTTTGCGAAGGCATTTCCACGAGGAGGAGCAGGAGGAGGAACCGCCGCCATTGGAGGAGGAATGTCTACTGGGCCCGCGCCATTTGCCCTTGCTTCTAAGTACCTCCTAAACCAGCCGGGTATCAGTACTCTTTCAGGAAGGTTAAGGTCTCCAGACATGCTAAAACAGAAAGGAAAGATTCAAAACGAAGGACAGAGAGAGAGATAATGTACATGGCTTCGGGGGATTATGCCTTTTAAAATATAACACCTTTTCTTAAAGAAATGCTTCTGTAAACTTTCTTTTGAAAACAATTTCAAAAACTTTTATCTTATCTGGTAAACCTATGCTCTGATACCAAGTGAAACACCCCACCTCCGTTAGGGTCACGCACAAAGGGAATGCCCTAATTTTGGTGGAGGTTTATAAGTAAAAGTCATAGATAAACACAAGACGGATATAAACACATATATAAGCAGCGGAAAAACAAACAGACTTTTATTTCACAAGATACGTGTTCATACAAAACATTTCCATAATTGTCTCATAATACTTCCAAGAAAAAGAAACATTACATCCTCAATACTGTCTTGATTATTAAAGAAGCATAAAACATAATTAAAATAACAAAATCCCCATAGTGATATCCAAAGCCATGATCCAAGCAAAAGAGATCCAAACCATACATCTATGGTCTTGAAGCTTGCAAAGAGTCTGACTAAGCTGGGTTGTTTCCTCCCTGTGGACCTGGGGGGAGGGGGGAAACGAAAGAAAAGAAGACGAAAAGAAAATAGAGTCAGACATAAAGCCTGAGTAAATCTAGTGACTCTTCAGTATGTGAATAAGAAAAAGGGCATGATAGATATAAACTGAAAACAGGGAAATATCATAAGCTAAGGGAGTGTAGTCTAGAATCGAATATACTATCGCACCCACACTATATCTCTGCATCTACTAGAACTTATTCTAACTGGCACCCCATGCTGAGGGTGAAGTGATCCTTTTTGATTTTCTAAAGATCGGCTCTTACACGCACATGTGTCTTACGGCTCCCCCAAGAAGTGTAGATACCTATGCTGGTCCCACCATGGGGTGTATCAAGACCCATGGTGGCGGCCCCGACACAATTTCTAGAAGGCATAGGTTATACTACTGGTGCCCCCAGTGCCCTATTTGTCTGCTCCGGAGTGTGTGCACGCCCGCACCCCGTTAGAACCCACACTGTGCACCCAACATTGCCGTTATTGACCGCTTACAATCAGCCCAGTAATCGTGCCCCACCCTGCCTAGTTTTAGGGTACCATGATACCTAATTTGGGTTACTGCTGAAACGGGTCCCTCGTTACCAGGGTTTTCTAGTCAAACATGTTAAGTGGTTAAGTGTCTGCATTTACCTAACCTCACCCATCAATTCTTGTTAACATGTTGAATTTGGTTAAGTGTTTTCAGTTGACTTAACCCTACCATCTGTCCTTAGCCTCTTAAAGCACCGACCACTCACATTAGACAGTTATTGCTACGGTTACTGGATGTGCCGGTTGGTTTTGGGCAGGTTTACACCGTAGCTCAGTCTAACCTCGGGTCCTTATTGAGCTCAATGCTTAACCACCCACATTGGATAGGTATTGTTGTGACTACTGGACAGCCGGGCGGGTCCGGGCAGATTTACGTCACAACTCAATCCAACCTCGGATTAAGCATATCGTATTTTCTAAATTTACATATTTTATCATTTCTCAATTTTATATGTAAATGTCACGTCCTTTATTCTTGGCTATAATAATTCATACCGCTTCAATGTCACGGTCATTGGCATGTGCCAAACATGCCAACATATACATTTTTCATGTTTTACACCCAACGCTATTACCCCCGTTTGTACGTCCGCAACGTTATAACAAATGTTGGGCTCGACATAATTCAGCCCAACTTTATAAACATGAGAAAAGGGGAAATCAAGAACATGTAATATTTTACAATACAAAAGGGTGTGTGGCGCATGAACTTGCAATTTAGCGATTCAACTAACATAACCAATGGGTCGTGTGAACTTGCAATTTAGAAAGGCATATAAATAAAGAGGTGTCATATGAAATGGCATAGTTTTGGTTTATACAAACTTGGGTTTAAACATGTTCAACTTGGCATAATGTCAATCACAAAACTAGCATGTTGAATATTCACCAAAATGTCCAATTTTAACACCTAATCATAAACCCTATTTCAACATAAAACTTACATAGTTTATGTAACCCAAACGATACTTAACATAGATACAAATTATACTTGCAATGAACCTAAGATGTATACATAGGTTTTTAGGTTACAAAGGCATAAAGGTCTCAATCTAAAACATGATACATAAGTCTAAATTTTTAGACTTAAAGGATGTATATAGTCCATACTATCGATGTAAACATAAAGGGATCAAATTCTAGTTCTTTCCACAAACTTGCAAGTGCTATATTTTTCATATGCAAATGTCCAATAGGCTTGCATCAACCAATTTATGCCACAAATATCAATACACAAATCATGATAGAATCATTACAATATACAGAATTCACATCATTATAATAATACAATTCTATTTTCATTTACATCGAGTCACGTCACGGTTTCTATTCATATTCTGAAAGATAACTATACTTACAACGAGTGATGAAATCTTGTTTTTCTGATTTCTGTATTTTGATTTGGAGATGCTCTCCTTTGGGTAGAAAAGTTGCATTGAACAATTTGATTAAGCTTTTAGTTTTCTTCTTAATTTGATTTGTCTCTAAGCTCCTCTCTCTTGACGGCTACGCTCAATTCCTTCCCGGCAGCAAGACGAATCCAATCTTATTTTTTTGTGTGAATTTTAGTTGAGACTTAGGGTGTATTTATAGAGTTTTCAGATTGTTTAGAGCCGTCAGATGAAGACAGGAGGAATCCAGACCATACAAAGTCCAGCAGAGCCAATCAGGAGGTGACACGTCAGCCTGAATGACACATCGAGCCACAGAAATTCGAGCCAGAGCCATACCCTGCCAGCCAGGTCGACTGGCAGGTCGACACCCAGGTCGACACCATGGTCGACTCTATGGTCGACCTGGTCACTGGGAGGGAATTTTCCCGCCCAGCCCAGTTTGAGTCCGTTTTTTTCGAATTTTGAATTTGAACTGAGTTGTTTTGAATTTTAAATTTAATTCTGAAACTTCCGAAGGTCATAACTCCTTCATACGGAGTCCGATTCATGCAAACTTGGACTCTATCTCAAGCAGAATTCCGAGACGAACGCAACGGCGTATCCTGTTTCCCTTAATTCTTTCATTTAGAATTAATTACACCTTAATTTGTGAAATTTAACGTTATAGAATTTACGAGGAGTTACAAATCCAACCGGGTCCCTCAAATAAATCGTATATTATTTGTTGTTTTCATGAATTGTTTACCCCAATTTATATTATATCTTGTTTAGATATCAACCATCGAATGAATGTTGATTATTGAATCTAAATACAACAATTGTCGCGTTTTAATTAATATGTAGCATTGATTAAGTAATTGGCAGCGGATGTTCTAAATCCATCGTTTTGAGATAATAATTCGCCATTAGGCGAATTGATGTATTTTTAAGTTACAAATTTATTTGTGCAACTGAATTAAAGTTTCGAGTTTTATTTTAATTTTTCAAATAAATTAAAATCTATATCTTGGTTTTATTAGAAAAATAAAATAAAAATTAAATATATATAGCGAACCTTGTGTTTAGATACATAAAGGAATCAGAGATTAACCAGAAAGTTAATCATCTCGAAAAGTTGTTTCCAAAAGGAACAATTCAATGAGTCTCTGTTTAAGTTAATTATATTTTCAATGAACTTTATTAGGAACAGTTTCAGTGGATAAAATTTAATGATTATTTTTTAAACAAATCTATTAACATTAATTTAAATACATTTAAGGTGAGTATTGGATAATTTACTATTTATAAAATAAACTATTATATTAATAACTTATTAAAGAAGGTGACTAACCTATTTCGGTTAATGAGAAAGTAAAGGGTTTTACCTCAGAAAATGACGAAGTTAATTAATATTAATTACTTCTTAAATAAAATTCATTTAATAAAGTAATTGTATATGTAACAAAATTTGGTAAATTTGGAAGAAGCATATGGAAAGTAATTTTATAATCTGAATTTCATAAACAAGTTATAAAAGAAATTTAAGTTTAAAATAAAGATTCTATTCGAATTTGAAATAAAAGAGAAGAATTGTAAAACATGTAAATGGAGGTACAATTCGATTAGATTAAAGAAGTTAATAAGGGTTTGGGTTATAAAGTTCAACCATTTGCTTTAATGATGCTAAAGAGCTTTGGATAAAGTATTTGTAATGCAAGTTTATAAGCAAAGTGGATTTGATGTTAAAAACTAAGGTAAGGGCTTTAAATAAACATTTTACTTAAGAACCAAATTAAGTAAATGGCATAATCGAAGTGAAATTTGAAAGGTAAAAAGGATAGTTAATGTCTTGGATAAAAGAAATTGAAAAAGGGATTTATGGTTATGAATCCTGTTGGCAAGCTTTTGGATCAAGCCACCAAGATTCACATGTATGTTCAAAATGGAATTTTTCATCGTAGAAGCCATCAAACCCCAATCGTGGCCACCAAGAACTTTCCGAATCGTGACCCTACTGCTACATCCCTCCGATCGCGGCTCCCTACCGCGATCCGATTCATCCACACCTGAGTCATTGCCACGATCCGATCCCTGAAGCTGAAAGATGGAGGCTATGACCAGGTCATTCACGATCCGAAGATGAAGGATCTGGCCACACCTGTCCATAACCACTATATCGACCATTTCTCCATCAGGCTACGAACCAGCCCGAGATCCTCGGGATTTGTGCCACGTGTGACCACGAACCATCTACAGATACCAGCTATAAATAGCCCTGTACTTGACATTCTTGAGGATCTTTTAGCAGTTCTGAGTGTTGTTTCCACCATTACCGTCTCTGCATTATTTCTTATCAGTATTAGTTTGAAATCATTGAGTGAATCAACATTGTGAAAGTGAGATTAAGAGAGAAATAACTGATTGTACTTTAATCTTGCGTATAATCATAGATATAAAGTGGACGTAGGCTCGTTAACGCCGAACCACTATAAATCTTGTGTGTTTTCTGGTTTTTCTTGCATTTCTAGACATTAATCTCTGCATATTCAGATAATTTGGGTGTTAGAGCCACTTTTGGATCTAACATTTTGGTGCTTTCACTGAGAACGAAGTCTCAGCATATTGGATAGTTGTTCTATTGTTTGGACAGTAAGGTTCGAAGAAAACAGTCCAAAACCCCACTGTTTTGATCCTTGAAGATTTCAAAAAATCCAAAGTATTATGGCTGGAAAGAATTCCAAGGATGTACGAGCTTCATGGGCCGATGAAGTAACAAACGGAACTCGTGATGACGACGTTCAGGAGCGGCTCGAGGTTGATTCTCCGGATCGTGACGTGGAGGGGGCGATCCAAACTGCTGGAGGTACCACGAACCGTGCGACTAAGGGTGTAACGACCCATTCTCAATATAATGCCACCCTCCTTCCTGCCAATGCTCCCACGATCCGATCCCAGGGGGCCATCACGAACCGGCGCCAAGAGGGTACCATGAGCCATCGGCCTAGGGGGACCACGATCCGAAGTGACAATCAGACTACTACTCGACCTGGGAAGGAGATTATGGCTCGTTCCGCTCGTGCTGGTACTTCTGCTCGGCCTGGCTCGAGTTCCTTGCATATAAGAGAAGATGAAGATGACCAGTTCGACCCTTCTTCCCTAGTTACCAAAGGACATTTGTCTCGCATACTTGAAGCATTGGACAGGCAAACTGATGAATTGGCTGCTCAAAGGCGGGAGAGCTCATTGTTGCGTCAGAATATTACTGCCCTAGGCAGACGAATTGAAGATATTCAAAGGCAGGTTTCGCCACTGCCAGCTCAACCTTTTTCTTCGGAACACACATCCTCGTCCGAAGAACCTCGAAGAAACTGACGATGGCCTCCATTAGAAAGGGCTTAGAACATAGAACAACTCCAATTTGGGACACTTCCTTCTCGAGAAGAAGAGGCGCTTAATCAGGGAACTAATAACCGTAATTTAAATGAGCTCGTCCTACCACCTAGGAATGGAGAAGTCATTGACCCTGCTCAGAATCAACCCATTCCTCCTGCTCGTCGCGCGACTGACAGCGACAATAGGGCCAAGGGAGTTCTGCTGAGGCCCAAACCTTGCAGCCGCACGTCAGGGAAATGCTGGAAGGGCCCGTAGGGCCAGAAGCGCTGATCCTGAATCTACCCTGACCCATGCAGATGTCGAAGCCATGATTAGGCAAATGATGGTAGAAAGTCGCGGACAAAGTACTGAAGATTGGGGTATAGGCCGCAATCACACACCCTTTACCGATGACATTTTAGAGGCTCGATTCCCAAGGAAATTCAACATGCCATCTATGAACCGTTATGCCGGAAGGGATGATCCAGTCCAGCACCTGATGAGATATTCATGGTACATGAATGCAGCTGCCGCTTCTGACACCGTAAAGTGTAAGGCATTCCCGGTATTCTTGGAGGATACGACGTTAATGTGGTTCACACGTTTGCCAGCACGATCGATCTCCAGTTTCAGGGAATTAAGTGAATAGTTCCGGCTACATACTCAGAGGTCTAAGAATGTCATCGAATTATCCTTCATTAAGCAACGTCCGGAAAAATCTTTGAGGTCCTATCTAGATCGCTTTAATCTAGCAGTCACGGAGGTTAGAGATCCTCATGAACAAACTGTTTTGATGGCCTTGATTGACGGAGTAGATAAGGATACTGAGTTTGGAAGATACTTGGCTGGTAAACCACCGTTGACCAGAGAAATATTTTACGAAAAGGCCAACATCCATCTGCGTCGAGAAGAAATCTACGCCAACCGAAAGAGGAAGGCTGCTGATAAGGAGGATATCTAAAGTAATGTGGCTATCAAGAAGACGGGAGATAGCTCAGGAAAGGTTGAAGTTAATATCGGGAACAAGAATCAAGGCAATGGTCGCCAATTGGGGAATAATAATAACAATAATCGGAAGAGAAATCGAGGGAATGACTCTCAGAGAAGATCTTGGCCTAGGCCATTTGAGAGTTTTACACCGTTAAACGATACATTGGAGAATATCTTCCTGGATACGTACAATGTCCTCCAGTATAAGAGGCCTCCTCCGAGAGATTTGACAGAAAAGGAACGTAAGACTGGGAAAATTTGCCTTTTTCATCAGACTCATGGCCACACTACAAACGAATGTCGTCATATGAGAGATGTGGTTGGAAAGCTACTCCGGGAAGGAAAACCCGATAAGTACAAGGTGACACCAAGAGATAGGGGACAAGCCGCACAAGCCCCGAACCAAAGCCAACCTGCTGCCAGACCAACGGCTCAGCAAAAAGAAAAAAAATATCATTATCAATACCATACTTGGTGGGCTTCATCTGGCAGGGCACAGTTTCTGGGCTATGGATCAGTATGTGAACGCGGCTAAACAACATTTTGAAGTGGGAGAATGTAGCAATCCCGAGAATAATGCCCCGATTAAGAAATAGAAGACGATGTCTGATGACGTCATATTTTGTGATCGAGAGAGTATTGGAGTCCACTCCCCAACAGAAGACCCATTAGTGATCACCGTCACCATCGGTCCAGCTATAGTCCATAAAGTTCTAGTGGATAATGGGAGTTCGGTTAACATTCTGTTTAAGAAAACATTCGACCAAATGAAACTCGAGCCAAAGGATTTGAAACCATGTGAGGGTTGGATACGTGGATTTAATGGAGCCTCAATTGCTCCGATGGGATACGTGGAACTATCAGTAACCCTTGGGGAAGGAGAACGCCGGAGAGTGAAGATCCTCCCCTTTGTGGTTCTGGATATCGAGTCGCCGTACAATGCCTTCTTGGGCCGACCGGCCCTAGCCAAATTTAGGGCATGCATCGCACCCTGGTGCTTATTGTTGAAATTCTCGATAGATGCCGGTGTAGGTATAGTCAGAGGAGATCAAGTTGTTGCACGAGCATGCTACATAGCGGAGCTGAAGTTGCTCTACAAAGGAAGAGATGTAGAAACAAAGGGCGCTTCTTCCCCTCCAAGGGAGGAAACCTCATAGCAACTAAAGAAAGTAACTCTGGGAGAGTTGCCCAGAGAGTTGCCCGAGGATATAGATCCCAGAGAGGGTGAAGAGCCTGGGGGCAGAATGGCGACTCCCAGTGAAACGACTGTGGATGCACTAATCAACGATAGTAACCCAGAGAAGGTCCTGAAGATTGGATCCCAGTTGGACCCTGTTCGAGCCAGAGAATTAACAAATTTCTTGAAAGCTAACTTGGATGTATTCGCCTGGACCCATGCGGACATGTGTGGAATATCTCCCTCAATTATGAGTCATTCATTAAGCATCAACCCAAAGCATCCTCCCGTCAAACAGAAAAGGCGAATGCTTGGCCCAGAGAGGTCTGCTGCCTTGAAGGAAGAAGTCGAAAAGCTGAGAAGTAATGGGTTCATTAAAGATTCAACATACCCTGACTGGATTTTAAACCCGGTTTTGGTAAAGAAGGCCAATGGAAAGTGGCGCACGTGCATTGACTTCTCAGATCTAAACAAAGCCTGCCCAAAGGATAGCTTTCCGTTACCTAGAATCGATCAGATGGTGGATTCAACGGTGGGTCATGAGCTTCTTTCTTTTATGGATGCCTACTCAGGGTACAACCAAATCCCCATGCATGTCCCGGACCAAGAGCATACCAGCTTCATTACCGATCTAGGATTATACTATTATGTAGTAATGCCTTTCGGTCTGAAGAATGCCGGTGCTACGTATCAGCGATTGGTGAATAGAATGTTCTACAACCAAATCGGAAAACGATGGAGGTATACGTCGTCGACATGTTGGTAAAGTCCAGACAATCATCCAACCATAATGCCGATTTAGCAGGGATGTTCGAGATTCTCCGGAAATACGGGATGAAACTAAATCCTTTGAAATGCTCATTTGGGGTAGCATCTGGAAAATTCCTAGGATTCATCATCAGCTCGCGTGGAATTGAAATCAATCCAGATCAAATTACAACAATTTGAAATATTCAAGAACCAAGGCAGATTAAAGATGTGCAAAGCCTCGCCGGAAAACTGGCAGCGCTATGTAGATTCATCTCCAAAGCCACAGATAAATGCATCCCATTTTTCGAGCTGATAAAGCGAGGAAAGCGCAACTTTAAATGGACTCCTGATTGTATAGAAGCATTCCAGAACCTATTGAATCATCTGGAAAGACCCCCGATACTATCTAAGCCCTTGAATCACGAGGATTTATTTGTGTACTTGGCAATGTCATCCCACACGATCAGTTCAGCTTTGGTAAGAGAGGTTGATAAGGTGTAGAGACCAATGTACTATGTGAGTAAGAAATTAGCGGCGGCCGAGCGAAACTACCCAAGAATAGAGAAGCTTGCATATAGCTTTCTAATCGCATCTAGGAAGCTTCGCCATTATTTCCAGGCTCATCCCGTTACTGTCTACACTGATCACCCACTCAAACAAGTTCTGCAAAGGCTAGAAGCATCAGGAAGATTGCTCAAGTGGAACATTGAGCTAAGTTAGTTCGATTTGAACTTCCAGCCCCGAAGGGCGATATGGGGGCAGGTACTTGCAGACTTCATAGCAGAGTTTACCATCCCAGAAGGTGATGTAATAAGCCAAGAAATTGATCCACCGAAGCTACTCCTTGACCCCAGTGCTTGGAAATTGTACACTGACGGAGCAAAGAACGACAGACGATCTGGTGCCGGAGTGGTGCTTGAAACTTCAGAGAAACAGCTAATATACTACTCTCTTAGATTGGAGTTCCACGCCACTAATAACGAGTCCGAGTACGAAGCTCTAATTGCTGGGCTGAAGCTCGCAAAGAAGTTGGAGATCACGAAGCTGGACATCTTTTGCGATTCCAAGATAGTCGTGAACCAGGTCACTGGAGAGTTTCAGGCCAAGAGTCCAAGGCTGATATCATATTTGAAAAAAGTGAAGAAGTTGCTAGACGGTTATGACCACCACAGCATATCTCATATTCCCTAAATGGAGAATCAAAAGGCAGACAAGTTAGCAAAGGTGGCTAGCTCTGATAATCCTGAAGATACGGAGCTAGTCCTGATTGAAGTTCTACAGTCTCCTGGTGTGGATCAGATGGAAATTGATCCGGTACTAGAGATTGAACCCGAAAGGGGGTCATGGATGACCCCTCTAAAGAATTTTTTGATGAATGGAACACTTCCAACAAAGAAAAGTGGGAGGCGTGCAGTTATCCGGAAGGCTTCCCGATATGTGTTGCAAGGCGAAGTCCTATACAGACAAGGTTTCTCGATGCCCCTCCTCCGGTGCATCGCCCATAACGACATCAAGCATGTACTGGAAGAGGTCCACGAAGGTGAATGTGGCGACCACACCGGAGGGCAAACATTGGAAAAGAAGATATTGCGATATGGCTATTTTTGGCCCACCATAAACAAGGATGCAGCCAAGTATGCACGACGTTGTGATGCGTGTCAGAAGTTTTCCAAGATCCCTAGGGCACCTCCTAGCCAGTTGAAGAAGACGATGAGCCCGTGGCCCTTTGCTGTTTGGGGAATCGATATTATTGGAAGCCTCCCCATAGCTAAGGGCGGTGCGAAATTCACCATAGTGGCCGTGGATTACTTCACCAAATGGGTCGAGGCTGAACCATTGACCACGATCACAACCAAGCGAGTGATCAACTTCGTCGTTAGGAACATTATATGCCGATTCAGGATTCCAAAAGTCATCATAACCGATAATGGAACTCAGTTTGATAGCACTGAGTTTCGAGTTTTCTACCAGAAGTATCATATCGAGAAAAGATACACCTCCGTAACACATCCGCAGTCGAACGGACAGGTTGAAGCATCGAACAAAGTGATTAAATCTATGCTGAAGAAAAGGTTGAAGCGGGCCAAAGCCATGTGGGTTGATGAATTACCCTTGGCACTGTGGGCCTACAGGACAATATACAAGTCAGCAACGGGTCACACCCCCTTTTCCCTCGCTTTTGGAGCCGAAGCGGTCATCCCGGTCGAGTTAGAAGTACCATCTCATCGAATCACTTATTATGTCCCGATGACCAACAATGAGCTGCTCCTTGAATCTCTGGACATGGTTGAAGAGAAGAGGGACGAAGCCGATCTACGGGCCTTGAGGCACAAGCAACAGGTCGCTCGGTATTACAACAAAAAAGCCTGAGCTCGAACCTTTGAACCCAGAGACTTGGTTTTGAAACACGTCTTTCCACCTCCAGTACATATGGGCCCGAAATGGGAAGGACCGTACTCCATTTTACGAAGGCTTGATAACGGAACCTTCTAGATAGCAACCGTGGATGGAGATGAAATCCCCAGAGTGTGGAATGCCCAGCATCTGCGGCCTTATCTGACGTGAAATTGTCAGTTTTACTCTTTTGTTTTTAGGACCATGTAAAAAGGCACGACTTGCCTAGAATAGTCTGGTTACTTGAGCAAAAGATTATAAAGTGGACGTAGGTCATGATTCGACCGAACCACTCTAAAAATATCATGTGTCATTTACCTTTACTGCACCGTTTCTTATCTGCTCTTTTATTTTTAACTAACATCAGTCATTATCACTTTGAGATTTTTTATAAGCTATGCAGTGATTTCGAAACACCTAATTCAAAGTTCCACATATCAAATTGGAAGGCTAACGATAACCAAAGTTTCAAAAGGTGTAGCAAGGTAAATCACACTACTGCTTGCACTCTAACTCTCAAGATTAGAGAGAGAGCATAAAGGATGCGGAGATAACGTCCCAAGGCGTAAAGGTGCACCGTGATAAAACCGCCTTGATAACACTCTAACCCGCTGAAGGATCGGGAGAGTATAAAGGTGCTAGAGACGTAGCGCCCCCAGAACTTCTGCCCCGCTGAAGGATCGGTGACCAAACTAAGAACCGAGCTCAAACTCTAACCCGCTGAAGGATCGGGAGAGTATAAAGGTGCTAGAGATCTAGCACCATGAGAATCCCTATCCCCGCCGAAGGATCGGGAAAGTATAAAGGTGCAACAACATATGCCGCCAAATGACTCGAACCCCTCATTTCTGAAAATGAGGGACAACGCACACATGACTCTAATCAATCCTCAATAAGCCCTGGCCAGGCATCATATTAATGATTGATTGGGGGCATATATACACACATATTTGTGCAGTCACAGAAATTTTGAATTTTTTTTGAATTTTTTTGTTGCTTGAAATTTTTGTTATCATGGTTCGATTTTAACTCAGTTAGGATCTAAATGTTTATGACTAAGTACAATAAGTTAAACTTGCAGGTACGTAATGGTGCAAAAGAAACAAATTTCCATTCACTAAAAGCAGGTTTACAAAACCGAGAAGCTAAACAAAAGTGACGGCCATTCTCACAAATACATTTTTTGGCCAGTGGAAATCCTAAAAGCAAAAATATGAGCTAATAAGTGCATCCTATTTACGCTTGGGAGACAATTTTGATTTCTTCTCCTTCTTCTGTTTCTCCAACTCCTCCTTGTCAGTATCAAAGCGGTCACCCTTCTTCCTCTTCCTCTTATCAACAAGAGACTCCTGGGGAGAATTAGAAGGTGGGGAGGCAAGTTGTGAAGTTATTGATCTGGAGGAGAATTTTATGACCAGCCCGGTTTTGGGGTCAACCTCCGAAATTGGAGGCACATATAGAGGGTCCTGCTCCTCCTTCTTCAAAGCCAATTGTTTCTCTTTCCTATCCTGCATACCAGCCAAGGTCTCGTTATCGTCATCCTTGATTTCTTCTGTGATCATTACGTCATCCTCTTCATCTCCATGACCACCATCGATGTCTTGCAAAGCCCCAATGACTTCGACATCCGCAGGAGCATCAGTGCCAGGTGCCACAATAGCCTTCTCACTTGTTGTGTCCTCGGTTTGCTTTGGAACCTCAGGGACTCCGGCACTAGCACTTGAAGGGACACCAGCTTTCTCCGCCTCTGCTTTCTCTTCCGTATCCATCTCGATCGGCTTACCACCTATGTCATGAGAAGAAAATGTTAGTGATTTGGGAGATAACATGGTCATCTCAGTTGTCTATCCCGCGGTACGATGACAAGTTATAACTTCTTTGACGAACTGTGGAGAGAATATGGAGATACCTTCAGCCGACTCCTCTCCTGGATTTGTAATAGCAGCACCGACAACTGAAGGGGTTGGAGGCAAGGGAATCAACGGATCATCAGGATTGTATTCCTCGATTTCGGAGGCCTTGGGATCCACAACCAAGCTAGAGCCTTCGTCAATTTTATTCTTGCCCTTGAGCATTGATCTCTCTTTCTCAATTTCCTCTTGGATCAGACGTATGCCTATCTCCAAAGCCTCAGACTCTTCACCTTTGAGATAAGTCTGTATGAGCTGTTTTTCATCAATTTCCTCGGTCTTCAATCGACGCTTTTCGCCCTCAACGATCATATCCCACAGATTGGCCAAAGTAACGTGATAATCCTGAATCCACGAGATGTCTCGGGTCTTAATGACTTGGCCAAAGAAGTCGAATAGCAGTTCTTCGAAGCCTTCTACCTCTTTTTTGGTTGTAGCAAGCTCATCAGCAATGGTGGAGGCCGATTCAAGAGCGCTATTAGCATTACTTTCAGCGAGAGCTGCGCGCTTTTCGGCTTGGATAAGCCGATCATTCAGAGCTGCTTTCTCTTTTTCAACAAGGGCGAGATTGTCCTTTAAGCTCGCTTTCTCTTTATCCTAGGAAGCCTTCTCAGCGGCAAAATGTTCATGTGTTATCTTCAATTCAGTGTTAATTGTCCTGAGATCCTCCGCTTCTTTTTTCAAAGCCAAACGTTCTTGGCTATTTGAGTCGAGCTCAGTGTGAAAATGCTTCCTAGCACTCTCTACCTCTGATTTGTAATTTTCCGCATCCCGCCGAGCTAAAGCGAGCTGAGCCTGTGTATCCTCTAGCTCCCTTTCCATCTTGCTCCTGGCCCTACCATCATTGTCAATCTTCACTCTGGTCTTGGCTGCTTCCGTCTCTAGGTGGCGGATGGCAGCAGAAAGAGTGGCGGCATGCTTCTTCATCGCCCTATATTGTTTGGCTACATGACTCACTCGCCCCATGACCTCCACATCCCAGTCCTCGGGAACCGGTTCAAGATATGGAACAAACACCATTCTTTCGAAGAAAATGTCGGGAAACTGCTTCTGCAAACGCTCCAGCTTGACCTGATTCTCAGAGGTGTAAACAACATCTTGCGCAGCGGTAGTATCCAAATCGCACTGGCTACAGAGGACAATAGCTATTTTCTCCTTTTCTAAATCCTTGCTTGGATCTTTGTTTTTATCTTTTGGCTCATGGTGTTTCTTGGAAGACTTGCTATGAGAAGGTGTACTTTTCAAAAGAGTCAAGTCTTTGGGAAGTTGCTTACCCCCCGACGGTGGCACTGGACGACCGAGGGGCCTCCCAGGATCTTGCTTTGACGGAGAACGAGATCGTGTAGAATGAGATTGATAAGAGTCACGGGGTCGATGACTGTCTCTCCCCCGGCTATCACTACGAGCATGCTCAGGATTAGAAAGGAGCCTCGATGTGCTTGCTCGGAGAGAGCGATAAGAATAAGATTGTTTATGAGGCATTTTCCCTGCAAAGAAAACAAATGTGTATCAGATTCATGAATACTGGTGGTGTAGAAGTGTTGTAACGAGTGGTGCAAGTGATTTGTGCATCCCCTGTAATCCCCCCTAACAGACCAAAGCCCGGAGTCTGGCTCGTCTGTGTGTTTTCTTTTTCCCCAACTGGAACATTCACTTCCTCAGAGATGGGAAAGAATGGTTCCCCTTCGAAGTCTTCCTGTGTGTAGATGTCGTATGGTAGAGGAATCTTGCTTAGTTCTCCGAATATCTGTTCCTCTGTTAATTCATCATGAGCGGGAGGCTCAGGTGGTGGTGAAGTCCTTGAGGGAGATTGTCCCTTAGATACTGGGACTTCCTTTGGCTCATCGGCTCGAACCTCACCTCCTTTATATACATTCAAATCCTCATCATCCTGATCAATCATTGGTGAGGGGCTCTTGCGAATTTTAGCGGTTTTCGTGACCCCCGAGGTCCCTTCTCCTTCAGTCGGGGGCACATATTTATAAGGAATACCACCCACACCAAGTCCGAACCTTATATCCAGAAGACGGTGCTTGTGAAGATTCTCGTCGGTGATACATTTCTTGATTTTTAAGAAGTCTGATTCGCTTTGAGAAGGCGGGACAGTCGATCATCATATACCGAGCCTTCTGTTTTTGGGAAGCTATGATCTGTATAGAGAAAAGCATGTCAGTACTTTGGTTACGTAATCAGGTCACACATATAGAGGCATAAAGCTTACTTGATTTTAGCCACTTCCTGGCACACCCGGCTTGGTGTTTTATATAGAACCAATCAGCTTTGGGATCCCCTATGCTGCTGTGACCCTCCGATAAAACCTTCCTATTGGCTACCGATTCAAAGAAACAGAAGTTTGGAGTCGCTGTGGAATGGTGTTTGAAGATATAATAGAATTTCAAATCTTTGAAAGTGAGCTCAGTCTGTAGAATCTCCGCATACGCAATGCATAAAGTATACAAGGCTGCGTATGCGTTAGGATGAAGCTGCATAGGGGCAATGCGCAACCGTTTTAAGGTCTCAACAATGATTGGTGGAAATGGAGGAATAGCGCCTACCCAGCACATTAGTCTGCTGACAGTCATGTATCCTAGCAGGGCAGAATGAGGTCTATCCTCACTTCCTGGAGTCTTAACATCGTCCCAGGGTATCCCGTGTCTTATGCATATTTTCTTAAGCTTTATGTCATCTAATTTGGAGGCCAGAGAATCAGTGAGTTTCTTTTCCTCCACTTCCTCAACACCTGGGATCTCGTCGGGAGCCCGATCATCTTCTTCTTCCTCGTCTTCGAGAGATGTACTATCAGAAGTTGTTGATTCGGTATCGGTATCTGTCTCATAGTCAGGGTCGGAATTCTCCTAATCTGAATCTGTGGGAAGCGCATTGGGATCATAATGCTTTGATGACTCTGATTCTGTATCCTTTTCTGACATTTCGGTTGACTACTTATCTGACATGGCTGTATTGGCGAGAAAACGTGAGAATTAGAACACAATTACCCGTACCCCGTGTGTGTAAGTTCAAGTGTGTGCATGTGCATACATTAAAGAAAAGAATGAAGTCGGTTAAATAAACGGAATAATGGCCATATATGCTATTAGGTTATGCAGTTGTCCAGTTCAGAAGTTTCATGTTGATGGCTCTAATCCTAACTGTCCACAGATATATCAGGATTGCATTGTATTTGTTAAGTCAACGTTGGTATTGGATCGCCAGTCAAGTTAGCTCGAGAGACAGGGTTCAGATCGTGAAATGACATTGGTTCGTGAAGAAGGACTGTATCGCGGGGAAGAACCAGCCCGGAGAAAGGCCTCGGAGGACACTCTGGCTTGTGACCCATTTTTCTTCATCTAAATGAATCGCAACAAACCCCCACGATCCACTCAATTTTTTGCTCCCACGAATCGAGGCCCTCACGATCTCCGCAACCCGATGCGCTGTCTAGATTAACACTCCATCTTTATCACTAACCCTTCCATGTCACCATCATCACAAGTCGAGTTAACCCCTCCGTCCACGGAATGATTTGATGGAGCCTGCCTTCTTCTTCACCATCACCTCCCTTCCGCTGCTCCTTGTAGACCCGCACCATACGCTTTGTTTCGAAACCTCGCCCACGAGCCGACCTGACCCGCTCCTTTTCTTCTTCCTCGTTTCTCCTCTCCATCCATGAACCCACGAAGTTAAACCAACAATCCTCGCTATCATCACCGAATTAGTGAAAATTCAAAGGAAATAAAGAGGGGCGAGTTAATAACCAGAAAAAATAGGAAGTGAGCACCACGCCATTACCTTTTAATTGTAGAAAATCCTTGGTTTTTGGAAAGATAAATTAGGGTTTTTGTTGAAAAATTGGAGGCGTCTGCGAAGAAGAAGGGAAGAAAAAGGAGAGAGAGGCGGCTAGCTTATATAGGTGATTTGATGACCGTTCGTCTCCCTAATTTTGTCCTATTCAGATCCGTGAAGATGCTTGGATCACCAAGGCTCACGAAAACCCATCATAGTACAACAGATGTCCCGCTCGACCATGAGCTCGTTGTGGCCATCTCGATCGTGCCATACCACAACGACCAAAAAAAATGGGGAAAACTTACTTGACGAGTCGATAAGGATTGTTTCTGAAACCTAGGAGATGAAGATTACCCGATGAACAAAGAAATGATGGATGATATAACCCGGTATTTATACTGGTCAAAGGACGCAACTTCCTGAAGCAATACGACATTTCAGACAAACGTGACCACTGATTCACTCCGATTCATGAAAAGATAGCTCAGTAATTTCGAAGCATGTTTCATCCTTGATAAAACATACTTCGAGGTGAAAAAATGTTGGCTAGCTTTTGGATCAAGCTACCAAGATTCACATGTATGTTCAAAATGGAGTTTTACTCATAGAAGCCATCAGACCCCAATCGTGGCCACCAAGCACTTTCCGGATCGTGACCCTACTGCTACACCCCCCCCCCCGATCGCGGCTCCCTACCGCGATCCGATTCATCCACACCTGAGTCATTGCCACGATCCGATCCCTAAAGCTGAAAGATGGAGGTTATGACCAGGTCATTCATGATCCGAAGATGAAGGATCTGGCGACACCTGTCCATAACCACTATATAGACCATTTCTCCATCAGGCTACGAACCAGCCTGAGATCCTCGGGACTTGTGCCACGTGTGACCACGAACCATCTGCAGATACCAGTTACAAATAGCCCTGTACTTGACATTCTTGAGGATCTTTTAGCAGTTCTGAGTGTTGTTTCCACCATTACTGTCTCTGCATTATTTCTTATCAGTAATAATTTGAAATCATTGAGTGAATCAACATTGTGAAAGTGAGATTAAGAGAGAAATCACTGATTGTACCTGAATATTGCGTATAATCATAGATATAAAGTGGACGTAGGCTCGTTAACGCCGAACCACTATAAATCTTGTGTGTTTTCTTGCATTTCTAGACGTTAATCTCTGCATATTCAGATAATTTGGGTGTTAGAGTCACTTTTGGATCTAACAAATCCAAAGTTTAGATTATATAATGAAAAGTTTTTGGAAAAGATATTAGCGAATGGATTAGTGTAATATAATCCATGTTATGAATAGAATAATATACATGAGTTTTGAAGCAAATGGTTAATATTTGGGTAAATGATTCACTTAAAAATATATTAAGTAAAATGGTGATGGTTGAGATGTTCAAAAAAAAGGATATGGTTCATAAACCATGGTTTAAATAAAAATAGGAAGTAAGATCTGATCGATATTATAAGAACGTGGGTTTTATGTTACGAACTTCTATCTACTCTGAGATAAGAACGTTGTCGATTAATGTTTGAGAGGTAAATAAAATACCCCAACTTGACCGACTTCACTATTATCGAGGAATAGTATTAGTTTGTAACGGTAAAGGAGTTTGGAAAGAAGTTATTATTTTCGTAAAACATTTAAAATTCTTTTGCAAGGTTTGAAATGAAATTTAATACAATAAGTTTTAGATTAAACAGTGTACATTAACATTGTTTAGTCCGAGTTAAGACATATAGTTTAATTATACTTATATGTTATTTATATAGCACTATTTTCTAGAAAATGGTAATAATATGAGTAAAGTATACTTATTTAATAAAAAAACGAGTAACTAGAGATGGAAGGTTTATATTAATTTTGGAAACAGAAATAAATATTTGGAATTTAAGTAGTTAAAGCCATTGAGTTTTAATAAGAAAGCATATGTCAGCTAATAGGGTTTTTAGCGCATAAGAATTGGCAATGGGATTATATTAGTAAAATAACGATATATTAATATATGGACATTTCCAGAATTAAGGAAATAAATGGTTGATGAAAATATAGCAATATTTCAGAATTAAAGGAGAATAAAGCGAAGTGAGAATAAAAGAGAAGTATTATTTCCAAATGGTGAAACAAAAGATGAGTTGGTAAGATATTTAAATGGAATCGACTTTAAGTCTAGGTAATGATGTTAAATGATTCGATAAAGATTTTTAATGAATGGTTTAAAAAATGAGAACCTGAGCTGCCAATATACTTGACCATACTAGGTTGATATTGATTGTTAAAACACCAAACTATCAATGACATATCCTTTTGGACCTTTTGACGTGTTGTTTCGAAGAGACCGGGATGGGAACTAGATCCAAAACCACTTCGAATCAACGGTACGAACGGAGCTAACTTGCAAGGAATAAAGATGGAGTAATTGAAGACCGTTAATATTCATAAACGGAGGAACTACTTATAATCTCTGGTCTACAGCCAAAGATATACCGTGGTTCTGTCATGCGTGAGATCTACGAATTTGCAAGGACTACTCACTACTGATCTATAGGATGATTCCTTAGATGCGATAGGAGGGTGCCTTCGGTTCATCTAGTTCCTGGATGACTTGTATGGATGAGTGTTTGGCATAGTATTTCCAAAGGAATCACATACGTTGATTTTTCTCAAACGTATTACTATTGATAGCGGGGAAGACAACTTCTCATAGCTTAACAACTAATGTACTTTTGTGGACGTCAATTAGTGAAATCTGGAGGATCTGACAATGTAACATTCAAAGTGAATTATGGCCGGATGTTCTAAAGGTAATTATAACCTTAAGCCACATCAACCGGGAAATGACAAAAATCGGGCAGGCAGCATGGCTATGTGGGTCGCTCCCATTAGGGTGTATAATCATCTATCTAGAGAAAATCCATTTCCTTCTTTAATCTATTTCGATGATATCCCTTTTTGGGAAATGGTTGCTGATCCTAACCGTTGGTGATATACATTCGATACACTTAAGCGAAATGAGTGGTCGGTCATGCATGGGCCGGGTTGTAAGACGTTCTTATTGAACCCTGTGTATTCCCCTCTAGAGATACACTATCGGCAGGTGGTTCCATACCTTGTCATAGTCGGAATCCAATCTCCAATAAGCGCACGCGATTTTGATTTTTATAATATATATGTGGAGCGTGAGATGCAAGCGTTTCGCTAGATTGCTATTTATTTGTGATTTGATAGGCACTATTATAATATCAGAATATAATTGTTTTTCAAAAAAAAAGGGTTATAGTAAGGTAAAAACCGTCTGTATTTACGTGTGGGCTGGTCTTACTATTATCCTTTTCTTTCAAAAAGAATTTCTAAAGTTAAGCCAATTATTGATGTGAATTTAGCACTGAAAGTATTTCAGGCTGATCCGAGTGTTTTTGCTTTGCTTCAAAATGTGCTCGGGTCAGACCGAACATATTTGACAGGTAAGTTTTCACTTGGAATTTCAGGAGCTAGAAGCAGGAGGCTCCACCATTAGTTATTTAAAGTTATTTCGTTGTATCTGATACATGTTGTACTCTGATGACTGGTATGTTTATACAATTTTCTTTTATGTAAAGATATGTTGTTATATTATATATTTTGTTCGTTCCGCTGTGAGATTCTGATGTTCTTCTTCTTTCTTCTGTTCTAATATTTTCTTTCTCTCTCATCCTCTAATTTCTTTCTCTTAACACTCTGCTTTTCGGTGTAATTTGGGATGACTGTAGTAGTAAAATGTCAGCCTAAATTGTACTGAAAAGTGGTACGTTACATCTTGGTATCGGAGTTACTGGTTTAGTGATAACCTTGTACCTGTGGCGTAACTCGATAGAGATGGGTTTAGTAATACCCTAGATTGAGTTTGAGTATATTTATATGAGTGCACGTATTTGTATTTTGAATATAAAATTATTTTTATATTACTTTGTAAATAGGGTAAATGAAATAATTTTACCTAAATTATATTTTGTATAAATAAAAGAAATAATTATCTTAAATCGTTGACTGGTTTTTTGAAACTTGTATTGCCTTGATTGATTGATTTGAATGTTTTTGATTATGAGGTTGGATTGGATCAATAAAAGGACATTTCAAAATTGAAATGTGAAATATTGAAATTTAACTCATGTTGGTTTGAATAAATCATATAAGTAAAATTTAAACTTGAATATTGAAATAAAATACAACTTAAGTCAACACTTATTTGACTTGAGTCGAAAAATAGAAATATCGAAATGGAATGTTTTGGGATTATATGTCTGAGATTGATTGGACATATATGGATTGAAAGTTGGATGACCTTGATTGAAACCAATCTTGAATAGAATTGATTTATTGAGATAAATTCAGGATGGTATGGATATTTAAATATAATTGGCATTGTTTCAAAACTAATGAATTACATTAGAATTAAGAGCAGGCGCAGAAGAGCTAATTTATTTCCAAGAAGATTCTGCCGTTAACTAAATCCATTCTGATTGGAGCTGCATATTAACTGAGCAGGCTCGCTTAGTGTTTATCGCTTATCGCGTGATAACGCTCGAAAAGGTACGCTTACGCAAAATATAAATTTTTTGTTTTTTGGTTTGGGTTTTGAATTGGATTTTTCCTTTTTCCGACCATGTTGGTCGATGTGTATATATTTGTTGGACCTGCAATATTGCAGATGTCCCTCCGTACAGGGGCGACTCTACCAAAAAATTTCTAAAATTTAAGGTGTTAGAAAAATTTCAAATCTTTTTGGAAATCAATGTTGAAAAAAAATAATTTGTTTTTCAATTAAAATTAGTTGTATTAGTTTTTAATTAAAAATTTAGAAAGTGAAGATTTTAACTAAATAGATTTTTGAAAGATAATGAGTTTGTAGCATTTTTCCTACATTAGAAATTTCGAGGACAAAATTCTTTTAAGGGGGAAGGAATGTAACGGACCAGATTTTTACCATTTTATTTAATATTTAAAAATGGTTTAAAATGGTGTTTTGGAATTTAATTTAATAATTTTTATTATTATATTAATATCAAATAATAATTTAATTTCAAAATAGTCGAAATTGGCTGAATTTGCGATATTATATGATTTGGTAATGTAACAGGATTTATTTAAGTTTAGATTTAATTTTATTTACGATTTCGTTTATTAAGCGCTGTTTAAATGTTTAATTTATAATTTTAATTATATAACGAGCTGCAGCAGCGTGGTAGTTCGTAATATAACGTTTTGAACTTCAATTGGTGTTACAAGATCCAATTTAAGTCGGAGTTCTTCGAAACAAGAAACGTCCGAATCCATTTGGTAATAATTTTCTAATGAAGCAGAAAAATCGAGCTTTCATAGTGTAGATTTTGTTTTATGTCCAAATAAAATTTTCAAATAGTCGTTATGGATTTTTTTTATATAATATAACGATTTATTATATAAAAATAAAGGATTTTTAATTTATTAAATATCATTTTGGATTAGAATTCAACACGGGGTATTTCATTTTGAAAATATGGGAAATTCTACTCGGCTAAGTCCGATTATAATATTTTAACATTATTATATTGAGGTAATTTAATGTTGGTTTGATTTAATTTAAAATGGACCCTTAAAAAGGGACTTTATTCAAATGATCTCCGTTTTCAACGAAACAAATTTTATTGAGACCGTAACAGTTAATTATTGCTAGATTTGAAGTTTCACGCCAAACAGAGCTATTCTGTAAGCGTGGCAAAATAAAATGTAAATAAATCGATCGTTTTGGCTCGAACCAGCGCCGTTTTCACAAACATACTCGGAATTCGACGAAACAAGATTCATTAGGACCGTAACGTCGAATTGTACGATGACTTCCATTTTCGTCACGATTGGGGTTCGTGCGTGATCACAGTAATCAATAAACAGTGTTTGGAAATTGCGATAGATACGAATAACAATCGCTAGTCATATCAATAAAAATCTTCGATCAAATCAGAAATAAAGTAACTAAATTAATAAAATATTATATTTTTCTTTTATATAATAAACCACCGTGACACCCTAAATTCCCAAATCACTTTCCCGTTCGTTGTTCTTCAATCTGTTCCTTCAGTAAATAATTAACTTCAAAATTTCCTTAATTATTCATCCCATTTATTTTCTTTCCGTTCTATATAGAAGCATAGAAATCAATCAAAGCTTCCCCTTCCTGTTCAATTTCATTCCCAATCCTATCTTCTAATTCAAAAGTTAATTCTGGAAAATTTCAACCGGGAAGATGTTTAGTGTAGTGAGTTCTTGGATCGGGTGAAGTTGAGTATCGTTTGGAGTGGTGATGAAGAAGAAATTAGGGTATTTTGGTGTGGCGGTTCGGGGAGTTTTCTGGTGAATTGCGGTCGAGTTGGTCGGAGCTAGTTTAGGAGAAGGTAGGAGGGAGTTAGGCGGTCGTTATGGTGGTGGTATGGTGGTGGCGTAGGGTCGGAGAACAAGGAGTTGAACAGTTTTTGGGGTTTTTTGCTGTTTTTAATGGCATGGCGTAGCTGTGGGGCACCGGAGGGGATGAGGCTGGTGCGAGGTGAAAGCTGGAGAGGTGGCGGAGGTTGTCGTGGCGGTCCGGTGGGGCCACGGTTGTCTGAGGCGGAGCAGTTTTGAGATGAACGGAGGGTGTTTTACGCTGTTGTTTCTTGTATTTGGGGTCGGTTTCTTGACCGTGGATGAATGGTGGGGAACCAAAGTGGGTGGCAGCGGTATCAGGTGGGAGTCTGGTCGAAGTCGGTCATGTGGTGGCGAAGGGGCGGATTCTGCTTGACCGTGGCAGTGGAAGGTGTAAAGTTTGATCATGATTTTTTTAGAAGCTAGAAGTCAAAGTGGGAAAAAAGGCTAATCAGGTATGGGGCTTTAGAGGGTGCAGGGTTGGCATCCGATGGTAGGCTGGTCGGAGGCGGTCTGATGGGTGGCGAAGTTGGGGTCTCCGGCGCACTGGCTGAGGCACGGTGGTGGCAGAAGGTGGACTGTTTTCTAAAAAGATGGTCATCGAGTTTTTTCAATACAGGGAGAAAGTTGGATTTCATCTATGAAGGGGAGACAAACGCGTGGACTTGGTATACTGTGATGACATGGATTACAATTATAAAGGTAATTAATAAATAGTTAATTAATCATAATTAATAATTAATTGATATTACGGAAGTTAGCTAATTTATAAATTTATTCAATTTACATCAAACATTGTAATACGAATAAATTTTGCATCCGTGAACAAAATTGGACAAAATAAGAGCCGTCGGATCCGTATCGAAGGTGCCGTCGTGTACGAGCTGGGATGGAGTGATTCAGAGGAAGCTGGGATTTTATGTAGTTTCAAACGTTAGTTTTAAACTGTATAAAACAACGCAACCTCGTCAGGAACTAAAATGGTGAGTTAATTCTCACACTTCTGAAATACTATGATGTGTTAAATTCATATTATTAATATATATCATAAAATTAGTTGAATGGAAACTGTGGATGATTTGTATTTGTTTATTGGTTCATTGTTTGTCTGCGTTATATTATATTCTCATTTCATATGCTAGTGATAAACAATATTATAAACTGTTGTGCTGGGAAGAACAGGTTGGAGGAATCCAACTGGATTCCTCAAATAAATCTTATATTATTTGTTGTGTTCATGAATTATTTACCCCAATTTATATTATATCCTATGTAGATATCAATGATTGAATGAATGTTGATTGTTGAATCTAAACTCAACAATTGTCGAGTTTTAATCAATATGTAGTATTGATTAAGTAATTGGCTGCAGATGGTCTAAATCCATCGTTTTGAGATAATAATTCGTCGTCAGGCGAATTGACGTATTTTGTAACAATCCGGAAAATCCGAACCAATTTAAAATTTTTATTTTGGCAATTTTGATGAATTTTGGATATTTAAAATGATTTATTTTAAATAATAACGATGAGAAATTTATTTTGAATAGAATTAGAACATATAGTTTTATTTGAACTGACGTTAGAATATAAATATTTTATTTTAATTATAAAAGGAATTGAAAATGGCGCGGTAGTTTGAAAATTCGATTTCAAATTTCAAATGAATGTACAGGATTCAAAATAAACCGGATTTTAGCGAAACCAAAAATATTAGAATCTATTTATAAATATCTTTCCAACGAATCTGAAAAATCGAAATTTCATAGCGGGAATTAAAAGTTATCCCCAGTTGAAAATTCAGAATAGTCGCTATGGAAATAAAGGCCCTTAAAAATAGCCATTTTGCAAACGACCTCCGTTCTCGACTAAACCACTTTTGTTAGATCCGGGATGTCAAGTTATTGCTAGATTCCAAAATTCATAATTTTTGAAATCAATATGTGAGTGTGGCGAAGTAAAACGTGTTTTGATAGTTTCAGTCAATTTGGATCGACTAGAAAATGGCCATTTTTCAAACGTTCTCCAAATTTTACGAAATTAGTTTTGTTAGAACCGTATTGTCAATACGAAGCTAGAAAATATTTTTCGCGAATTTTTAGAGTCTGTGTGTGACCCCGTAAATTAAAATGTGCGTTTGAATTGAATATATAATGAATTATATTTTAATTTAAATTAAAAACCGATCGAAACAATAAAATTGGCTAACGATACATATTCCATTGTGTTCAGAAGAGGGTTAATAAGATAGGGACGACAGTCGGTGGGTCTCGTTTGGAGGTCGAAATAAAAAGTTATTTTTTTAATTAAATAATTAAGTGTATATATAATTAAAATTGGTCAACTCCTTTATCTCACTCCCCTTCCTATCGTTCAGATCGAAATTGATAAAAAAAACAAAAACAAAAACAGCACGCTCGATCCCTCCTCCCCGCCGTCGTCCCCCAAGCCGCACGCCCCCCTCCGTCCAGCGCCTAGCCGGACCTCCGCCCCTCCTCCTCGTCGATGGAGTGACCCCTCCTCCTCTTCCATCCGAACCCACAAACCTCCCCAAGCCCTACCTCGCCCCAAAACACCCCAGGCCGATGCCCCACCACCTGCACCGTCTTCAGCTAACCCCATCTCCAACGATGAAGCCCTCCCCTACCGCCAAGCCCTCCTCCATTCGAAAAGGTGAGCTTTTTATTTTATTTTACTTAACTGTTTAGTTTAAATAGATTTTAGTAGTTAAATAAAATCAGTTTTATGGATATGAGGACATTGATAAACATATATGATTTTTATTTATATAGTTAGGGTATAAAGAAATGATTTTTATCATAAAGATATGTTTTTTTATAATAAAAATGTGATTTTTATAAAGTAAACATCGCTTTAAAAATATAAAATTTTTATATAAAATAACGATATGAAGATACGATTTTTATATGTTTAGATATGAAATAAAAACATAATCTTTATTGTATATAAAGCGTTTTAAAAGTAGAAAGATATGATTTTTAATCAAGTAAAAATATGATTTTTATATTATAGAGATAATAAAAATATGATTTTTATATAGGTATGATAATAAAAATATGATTTTTATGTTATGAAGGTAATAAAAATATGATTTTTATATTATAAAGATAATAAAAATATGATTTTTATTATCTAGAAAGCGAAGTAAAAATAGGGTTTTCATATGTTTGAAAAGAAAATAAAAATACGATTTATGGAGTTAGTGAAGTAAAATGCGATTTTTATCGTTTGAACGACAATGTAAAATTGTGATTTTTATATATTCATTAGCGATAGAAAGATTTGATTTTTTTTCTATATAGTAGCAATGTAAAAATGTGATGTTTATCTATGTAGCGTTGTTATAAAAATATGAAATTATTTTTAGAAAGATAAAAATATAATCTTTAGCCTCTGTATGTTATTTATAAAATTATCATAAAAAGAAATGATTATTGATTGGTTAAAAATATAATTCTTAACGTAGGTATACTACATAGATCGGCAATCAAAGCACGGCAGAGTGGATCCCAAAGGTGAGAACTTCTCACTTTATTTTATTTTCTAGTTAAAATATATACTAGGATGTAGACGGTGCTTAGCAGCACCCGACACCCATCGTCCACAAACCATGGACGACTTGTTTGTTTGTTTGATTTTGTTGTGAAAGTTGATTGTGTGATGTGGAATGGAATAAAATATTTTATAGTTAAAAATATAATTTTTAACGTTTATATGAATAAAATAAATATTCATAAACAAATCAGACGATTTGTTTATGTACGCACGTTTGACAAATATTGATTGGGACGATAAATTTTACACATCGCCCAACTGCACAAATAAAATTCATTATTTGTTGATTGAAACCCCACACGGGTATTGGGATGATAAATGACATACACTAATCCCAATTCTTTAGTTGTATGTCAATCGATTGGTTGACAGACTGTTATTAGCGTTGAATATTTATATTTGATGCTTATGCAGTGTAGAATGCACTTTGGATGATGATTGACTGTGTTTGATTGTTGTTGTGTATGTGTGTTTTATGAAATCCATATAAATCAAATTATATGGTAATTGTCTGTGTCTGATTCCTGTTCAGAAAGAATGAATATTTTAAAATAATATTGAGTAAAAGATCAAAATCTAATTTTTGATGTCCGATTTGGGATGGACACGAATATATTTAAATATATGAAGCCGTGTTGATTAGATTAACGCCATTTTGACGTGAATGATATTTTTATCGATTTTTTTCATTTTAATAATGAATATCGAAAAGGAAATGATTTTGAAATCTAACGTTTTGAAAATACTATCATTTATATATCGATGATATGGAATATTCAATTTTGATTTGAAATTGAATATGAAGTTGAAATCATTTTGAAAACGATGTCAAAACATTTATAAAATACGTTTTAAATGGAAATCGATGAAATGTATATAATATATATTATATATATATATAATGGCCTGAATAGAACGCGCCGCACCGCTGTAGTTCGCGAATTTCGAGCATTGACTTCGAACGGACATTACGGGAGATCCGACCATCGGATTCTCCTAAAATCGGAACTATTGGGTTCGTATCGAAAAGTTCTTTCTAATGAATATTAGAGATTTGAAATCTAACGGTTGGATTTGGAATTATGTCCAAATCAAATTTGGAAAAGGTCGTTGTAAGTGCAGTTCGATGGCCGTTTATGGAAATCGACTGTACGGGCCTTGATAAAATTATTAAAAATATCAATAATTTGTGTAAAATCATAAGAAATGATTTGGAAAGAATTGGGATGAAATTTTCCAAAATTGAAAGGATAAAAATATATTTTTATCGAAATGAACTAATTTTGAACTAGAATTATAATCCAATTATTTTTAAGATAAATAAATTGGATTTTAAATGGTTTTAAAAATAACCAGAATTTCCAATATATAAATTGGAAATGGATTTGAATCGAAATTGTCCTTGGAATATTTCGATGTTGGATTTCGCGATTATACAGATATTGTTATGGAAATTTGAAAGATATATTTATATCGTTATTTCCAATACGATATTTGTTGGTTGTAGTATTTGATATTGAATATAAGCCGATATATTTTCTATTCAGAGCCTTGTATTTAATATCAAATGGGATTTTGGGTTTGTCTTGAACGGTGTCTTTAGTAACACTGTTCTTGAACCTCATGTGAAATAAATCTTTTAATTAAGATTGTTAGAGTTTCCAATTATATTTAATAATTGGAAGAAAGTGGAATGTGAATTGGGTTTATCGTGAACTGTAACGACATCCGTTCTTTAACCCGATTTACAGTGAAAGGTGATTTGGAATTTATAAATCTTTTGTTAAGATTTAAAGGAAATTTTCCAAAGTGAAGTTTTCCAATTTAATAAAATAAATTGGAATAGAATGGGATTCGATTTGGTAATAATCGAAGTGAATTTCTGTGGAGGAAGATTGCTAATATATATGGAATTTAAAAGGCTTTGTCGTTATTCCAATTATATTATTAGTCGGATATATTGATTATATATATTGATCTGTTTTCCTTGAAGATTCCATAATTAATGGAATGAGATTTTGGGTTTATAGTGAGCTGTGTTTAAATGACATTAGTTCTTTAACCCAGTTAAAGACAAGATTTATTTCTTGGATTTGAATAATCATAAAGTAATGATTTTTGGAAATTAAAACTTAATTAGAGTTTTAATGAATCTTTAAATAGATTGAAAGGTGAATTTGATAACTAAAATTATCAAATTCAAGAAATGGTCGAGAATGGAGTATCACCAGTTTTTCTCCAAGCGATAGTTAAATATTTAATTAGATTTGAATGTGAAATGGTAATTGAATTTACCAATAAAACCGTGGTGTTAGATATGAAGTATTACCAGTTTTGCTTCATGGGATGAATAGGTTGGGATTGGGAAATTAAACAAATGATTACTTTGGTAAGGTTCGCTAATCCCGACTAGTTTGGAATTGATATCCAAAGGAAGATTAAAGAATAAATTTAAAGAATTTATCTTTGATAAAATTAATGGGAACATTTCCCAAAAAATGTGAATATTTGAATAAAGAATATTCTGGATTGGAATTAGGCGTATGTTGTGTTTTTATAACACTTGTTTATTATATACACGAGTTATTCAGAAAGACCGGGTTTATCCCATTCAGAATAACTGATTCGACGATATGTCGAGGATGAAGAAGTGGTCGAAGACCGGAGGTCTTCATATCTTTTGGATGATTACTGATGTCTTGATTGGGCTGTACACCCAAGACAAGGTAATAAGTGGTGATCGTCCAGACGTACTTGGAGATCGACTGAATATGCGAGGACCTCTCCCCTGTATTGGACCATGGGGAGGAATAAGGTACCTCCGGTTTCATTCAGACCCAGAACGGACTTATAAATGGATGTGTGTTTGACATCGGATTTCATTCTGTGTGATTGATAGACATCGGTTGCATAGCGTGAATTGCCTGTGTGGCATGCTGAGATGCACATGATCAAGGCTTCTGTTGAAAAGTAGATTCTTGTGGTTGATGATCAAAGCATGGCTTTAATATAGCATAGCTTTGTGTAGCGTTAATTCGCGAGCCTCACATCCCGGTGTGAACCAAAAACGGGAGAGGACTGCAGGGAGGACATGCGTTTTCTTCTAGCTAGGAGTGGTGTCAGCGTTTTACACGCCCTGGCATTTTACTTATGTGGATGATGGATAGCGAGGCGCATCGGTTATATCGGTTGTTCCGGGGCCGATGTATGGTCTTTATACAGACTATATTTACTCCCCATAGGGTGGGGAAACGCAATGTTCAGGTATTTTAATCTACTCCGTGTGGACCGATCCTGAAGATCCAAGGGTCGATGCGTTCTAATCCTGAGACATGGGCTAGATTGTCTCGAAGCGGTAAGGACGATCCCTTGCCTTGGTTCACAGATGGAAATCCAGTGTCCAATACGTGACATTTGCAGTTTTGATTATAGAGCCCAGTATTGGCGACTTGATATACGGTACCTATGCCGCCTAGAATTGATACATTTATATTTGAAGTTGTTTTATACACTATGCACTTATAATAGTATCAAATGATTTGTTTTAACATACCAAGCATGTTTGGCTATTATAAGGGAAAACCTTATCCCCCGGCTTGCGTTGCATTGTGTGATAGGACCTGGGTCTTATAATAGCTTCATTTTTTCAAAAAGCATTGCGCTATTTTGTTATTGCACTGGTATTCTTGGGAGGAAACATGTTCCGTGTTATATGACGTGGTCCCTTGATATATCTGATTTAAAGTAAAGTTTTAAATAACTATTTTAGTTCTCACACCAGTCACATGACTGACCTGGAGTTTATTGTTGTAACCTAAACTCTGGGTGCCCTTATTTCCACACAGACAGCTAGTTTTGGTTTTGCAGATTTATGTCCACAGGATGCCGGTTTACAGCTGGAATGATAATCGGAAAGCTCTGTATCCGTATATTTTTTCAGTTGTGTTTTATATTATTTTCCGCTGCATTGTAACTTGTAAATCTCTGATATTTAGTAAATATGTAATATTTATTCATACTCTGTATATTCTTGTATTATGATGAAATTTTTGTAATAAGCAACGAAATGTTCTTCTGTTTGTGTTATGATTCGTCTTTTTCTCAAAGCAATCCAGGCTTTCCTTCACGGGGAAGTTCAGGTCGTCTCATTTTGGTATCAGAGCTTTGGTTTACAGAGCTCGGAGAACAAGACATGTTAGAACCAAATGAAAGAATTCATCAGAGATTGGATTAGTAATATCCAATGAGAATGACTTGTTAGAGATGGGATCATCAGTATCCTAGAATGAGTCGGAAGAGAGTTGTTTTCAAATGAAGATGAAAACAACTTTTGTTATGTAAATTTAAATCAATTATTCGTATTTGAATATTATTTTATATTGAATTTGGACAATCAAGTATATAGATATTTTAATATACGTCTGATCCACGTGTATTTGAAACCTCAAATATATTTGATAGATATAGAATCACACTCTAGTCGCCCGGAGACGATCCTGATGATTACTATAGTATCATCAGTATTTTTGTTCGAGTTTCGAAGGTGGGATGTTTATATATTTCCAATTGACTGGTGTGAGAACCAAAACTAGATAGGATTATTTGTTGTGATTTGGCATCAAAAACATGATTTTTGACTATGTATTAAAGTTATATGTTTGAAACGATAATCCACAAATTGATTGATGGTTGTGTTGTATGATTATTTGTTAACCAATAAAACCATTATGTGAATGAACGGTACATATAACCAAATTGTATCAAATATTGGAATGAATTGAAAACTATTTGAAATTGCATGCATATACATATATATACATTGAACAGGTCATAGCAAGGAGGCTAGAGAAGAGGAATAAAATTGTTTACCCGAGAAATAGGTACATGTTTATTATATTTCTTGGGGTTTTTGATGATATTATGAGCCGATTGGCTGTTTCTTTTTCTTTTTGATTGGAGAGGCCTGTGTGGCGGTTTGGGGATATCACGGTGCTTCCGTACAGGGGAGGTTATGGCGAAATTTTTCGAAAATTTAGGGTGTTAGCCAAATTTTTGAAAAATTGGAAATTCTTAGAAACTGAAAAGTTGAAGAAATTAAGCCATAATTAAAATAATGAAAGTTGAGTTGGTTAGTAAAATAACTTTCAGCTCCGTTCCTTTCGGGGGACGAAAAGATTTTAAGTGGGGGAGATTGTAACAACCCGAAAAATCTGAACCAATTTAAAAATTTTATTTTGGAAATTTTGATGAATTTTGGATATTTAAATTAATTTATTGTAAATGATAACGACGCAAAATTTATTTTGAATAGAATTAGAATGTATAGTTTTATTTGAATCGACGTTAGAATATAAATATTTTATTTTAATTATAAAAGGAATTGAAAATGGCGCGGTAGTTTGAAAATTCAATTTCAAATTTCAGATGAATGTACAAGATTCAAAATAAACCGGATTTTAGCGAAACCAAAAATATTAGAATCTATTTGAAAATATCTTTCCAACGAATCTGAAAAATCGAAATTTCATAGCGGGAATAAAAAGTTATGCCCAGTTGAAAATTCAGAATAGTCGCTATGGAAATAAAGGCCCTTAAAAATAGCCATTTTGCAAACGGCCTCCTTTTTTGACGAAACCACTTTTGTTGGATCCGGGATGTCAAGTTATTGCTAGATTGCAAAATTCATAATTTTTGAAATCAATATGTGAGCGTGGCGAAGTAAAACGTGTTTTGACAGTTTCAGTCAATTTGGATTGATCAGAAAATGGTCGTTTTTCAAACGGTCTCTAAATTTTACGAAATTAGTTTTTTTAGAACCGTATCGTCAATACGAAGCTAGAAAATATTTTTCTGGAATTTTTAGTGTCTGTATGTGACCTCGTAAATTAAAATGTGCTTTTGAATAGAATATATAATGAATTATATTTTAATTTAAATTAAAACCAATCGAAACGATAAAATTGGCTAACGATACATATTCCATGGTGTTCGGAAGAGGGGTAATTAGCTAGGAACGATAGTCGTTGGGTCTCGTTTGGAGGTCGAAATAGAAAGTTATTTTTTTGAATTAAATAATTAAGTATATATATAATTAAAATTGGTCAACTCCTTTATCTCACTCCCCTTCCTATCGTTCAGATCGAAACTGATAAAAAAAAGAAGGAAAAAAACAAAAACAGCACGCTCGATCCCTCCTCCCCGCCGTCGTCCCCCAAGCCGCACGCCCCCCTCCGTCCAGCGCCTCGCCGGACCTCCGCCCCTCCTCCTCGTCGATGAAGCAGCCCCTCCTCCTCTTCCATTTGAACCCACAAACCTCCCCAAGCCCTACCTCGCCCCAAAACTGCCTACGCTGACGCCCCACCACCTGCACCGTCTTCAGCTAACCCCATCTCCAACGATGAAGCCCTCCCCTGCCGCCAAGCCCTCCTCCATTCGAAAAGGTGAGCTTTTTATTTTACTTTACTTATCTATTTAGTTTAAATAGATTTTAGTAGTTAAATAAAATCAATTTTATGGATACGAGGACATTGATAAACATATATGATTTTTATTTATATAGTTAGGGTATAAAGAAATGATTTTTATCATAAAGATATGTTTTTTTATAATGTAAACATCGCTTTAAAAATATATTTTTTTATATAAAATAACGATACGAAGATACGATTTTTATATGTTTAGATATGAAATAAAAACATAATCTTTATTGTATATAAAGCGTTTTAAAAGTAGAAAGATATGATTTTTTAATCAAGTAAAAATATGATTTTTATATTATAGAGATAATAAAAATATGATTTTTATATAGGTATGATAATAAAAATATGATTTTTATATTATAAAGATAATAAAAATATGATTTTTATTATCGAGAAAGCGAAGTAAAAATTGGGTTTTCATATGTATGAAAGGAAAATAAAAATACGATTTTTATTATGGAATTAGCGAAGTAAAAATGCGATTTTTATCGTTTGATTGACAATATAAAAATGTGATTTTTATATATTCATTAGCGTTAGAAAGATTCGATTTTTATCTATATAGTAGCAATGTAATTGTGATGTTTATCTATGTAGCGTTGTTATAAAAATATGAAATTATTTTTAGAAAGATAAAAATATAATCTTTAGTCTCAGTATGTTACTTATAAAATAATCATACAAAGAAATAATTATTGATTGGTTAAAAATATAATTTTTAACGTAGGTATACTACATAGATCGGCAATCAAAGCACGGCGGAGTGGATCCCAAAGTTGAGAACTTCTCACTTTATTTTAATTTCTAGTTAAAATATATACTAGGATGCAGACGGTGCTTAGCAGCACCCGACACCCGTCATCCACAGACCATGGACGACAAGTTTGTTTGTTTGATTTTGTTGTGAAAGTTGATTGTGTGATGTGGAATGGAATAAAATATATTACAGTTAAAAATATTTTATAGTTAAAAATATAATTTTTAACGTGTATATGAATAAAATAAATATTCATAAACAAATCAGACGATTTGTTTATGTACACACATTTGACTGATATTAATTGGGACGATAAATTTTACACATCGCCCAACTGCACAAATAAAATTCATTATTTGTTGATTGAAACCCCACACGGGTATTGGAATGATAGATGACATACACTAATCCCAATTGTTTAGTTGTATGTCAATCGATTGGTTGACATACTGTTATAAGCGTTGAATATTTATATCTGATGCTTATGCAGTGTAGAATGCACTTTGGATGATGATTGACTGTGTTTGATTGTTGTTGTGTATGTGTGTTGTATGAAATCCATATAAATCAAATTATATGGTAATTGACTGTGTCTGATTCCAGTTCAGAAAGAATGAATATTTTAAAATAATATTGAATAAAAGATCAAAATCTGATTTTGATGTCCAATTTGGGATGGACACGAATATATTTAAATATATGAAGCCGTGTTGATTAGATTAACGCCATTTTGAAGTGAACGGTATTTTTATTGTTTTTATTCATTTTTATAATGAATATCGAAAAGGGAATGATTTTGAAATCTAACGTTTTGAAAATACTATCTTTTATATATCGATGATATGGAATATTCAATTTTGATTTGAAATTGAATATGAAGTTGAAATCATCTTGAAAACGAAGTTAAAACGATTTATAAAATACGTTTTAAACGGAAATAGATGAAATATATATATAATATATATTATATATATAATGGCCTGAATAGAACGCACCGCGCCGTGGCAGTTCGCGAATTTCGACCATTGACTTCAAACGGACATTACGCGAGATCTGACCGTCGGATTCTCCTAAAACTAGAACCGTTGGGTTCATATCGAAAAGTGCTTTCTAACGAATATTAGAGATTTGAAATATAACGGTTGGATTTGGAATTATGTCCAAATCAAATTTGGAAAAGGTCGTTGTAAGTGCAGTTTGTTGGCCGTTTATGGAAATCGACTGTACAGGCCTTGATAAAGTTATTAAAAATATCAATAATTAGTGTAAAATCATAAGAAATGATTTGGAAAGAATTGGGTTGAAAATTCCATATTTGAAAAGATAAAAATATATTTTTATCGAAATGAACTAATTTTGAACTTGAATTATAATCCAATTATTTTTAAAATAAATAAATTGGATTTGAAATGGTTTTAAAAATAACCAAAATTTCCAATATATAAATTGGAAATGGATTTAAATCAAAATTGTCTTCGAAATATTTCGATGTTGGATTTCGCGATTATACAGATATTGTTACGGAAATTTGAAAGATATATTTATATCGTTATTTCCAATACGATATTTGTTGGTTGTATTATTTGATATTGAATATAAGCCGATATATTTTCTATGCAGAGCCTTGTATTTAATATCAAATTGGATATTGGGTTTGTCGTGAACGGTGTCTTCAGTAACCCTATTCTTGAACCCCATGTGAAGAGAATAAATCTTTTAATTAAGATTGTTAGAGTTTCCAATTATATTTAATAATCGGAAGAAAATGGAATGTTAATTGGGCTTATCGTGAACTGTGTTTTTAACGACATCCGTTCTTTAACCCGATTTACAGTGAAATGTGATTTGGAATTTATAAATCTTTTGTTAAGATTTAAAGGAAATTTTCCAAACTGAAGTTTTTCAATTTAATAAAATAAATTGGAATGGAATGGAATTCGATTTGGTAATAATCAAAGTGAATTTCTGTGGAGGAAGACTGCTAATATATATGGAATTTAAAAGGCTTTGCCGTTATTCCATTTATATTATTAGTCAGATATGGAAGTTTACATCGATTATAGATATATTGATCTGTTTTCAATGAAGCTTCCAAAATTATTGGAATGAGATTTTGGGTTTATCGTGAGCTGTGTTTTAAATGACATTAGTTCTTTAACCCAGTTAAAGACATGATTTATTTTCTGGATTTGAATGATCATTAAGTAATGATTTTTGGAAATTAAAACTGAATTAGAGTTTTAATGAATCTTTAAATAGATTGAAAGGTGAATTTGATAACTAAAATTATCAAATTCAAGAAATGGTCGAGAATGGAGTATCATCAGTTTTGCTCCAAGCGATAGTTAAATCTTTAATTAGATTTGAACGTGAAATGGTAATTGAATTTACCAATAACACCGTGGTGTTAGATATGAAGTATTACCAGTTTTGCTTCATGGGATGAATAGGTTGGGATTGGGATATTAAACAAATGATTACTTTGGTATGGTTTGCTAATCCCGACTAGTTTGGAATTGATATCCAAAGGAAAATTAAAGAATAAATTTAAAGAATTTATCTTTGATAAAATTAATGGGAACCTTTCCCAAAGAATGTGAATATTTGAATAAAGAATATTCTGGATTGGAATGAGGCGTATGTTGTGTTTTTATAACACTTGTTTATTATATACGCGAGTTATTCAGAAAGTCCGGGTTTATCCCATTCTGAATAACTGATTTGACGATATGTCGAGGATGAAAACGGTGGTCGAAGACCGGAGGTCTTCACATCGTTTGGATGATTACTGGTGTCTTGATTGGGCTGTACACCCAAGACAAGGTAATAAGTGGTGGTCATCTAGATGTACTTAGAGATCGATCAGATATGCGAGGACCTCTCCCTTGTATTGGACTATGGGGGAGGAATAAGGTGCCTCCGGTTTCATTCAGACCCAGAACGAACTTTTAAATGGATGTTGTCTGACATCGGATTTCATTCTGTGTGATTGATAGACATCGGTTGCTTAGCGTGAATTGCCTATGTGGCATGCTGAGATGCACATGATCAAGGCTTCTGTTGAAAAGCAGAGTCTTGTGGTTGATGATCAAAGCACGGCTTTAATACAACATAGCTTTGTGTAGCGTTAATTCTCGAGCCTCACACCCCGGTGCGAACCAGAAACGGTTAGGACTGCAGGGAGGACATGCGTTTTCTTCTAGCTAGGAGTGGTGTCAGCGTTTTACATGCCCTAGCATTTTACTTATGTGGATGATGGATAGCGAGGCGCCTCGGTTATATCGGTCGTTCCGAGGCCGATGGATGGTCTTTATACAGACCAGATTTATGCCCCATAGGGCGGGGAAACGCAGTGTTCAGGCATTTTAATCCACTCCGTGTGGACCGGCCCTAAAGATCCAAGAGTCTATGCGGTCTCGAAGCGGTACGGACGATCCCTTGCCTTGGTTCACAGATGGAAATCCAACTTCCAATACGTGACATTTTCGGTTTTGATTGTAGAGCCTAGTATTGGCGACATGATATATGGTACCCATGCCGCCTAGGATTGATACATTTATATTTGAAGTTGTTTAATACACTATGCACTTATAAGAGTATCAAATGATTTGTTTTAACGTACCAAGCATGTTTGGCTATTATGAGGGAAAACCCTATCCCCCGGTTTGCGTTGCATTGTGTGATAGGACCTGGGTCTTATAATAGCTTCATTTTTCCAAAAAGCATTGCGTTGTTTTGTTATATGCACTGGTATTCTTGGGAGGAAACCCGTTCTGTGTTATACGGCGTGGTCCCTTGATGCATCTGATTTAAAGTAAAGTTTTAAATAACTGTTTTAGTTCTCATACCAGTCACATGACTGACCTGGAGTTTATTGTTGTAACCTAATCTCTGGGTGCCCTTATTTCCACATGGGCATCTAGTAGTTTTGGTTTTGTCGATTTATATTCACAGGATCCTGGTTTACAGCTGGAATGATATCTGGAAAGCTCTGTATCCGTATATTCTTTTCAGTTGTGTTTTGTATTATTTTCCGCTGCATTGTAACTAGTAAATCTCTGATATTTAGTAAATGTGTAATATTTATTCATATTCTGTATATTCTTGTATTCTGATGAAATTGTTGTAATAAGCAACGAAATGTTATTCTGTTTGTGTTCTGATTCGTCTTGTTCTCAAAGAAATCCGGGCTTTCCTTCACGGGGAAGTTCGGGTCGTCTCATATTTTTAAGTTACAAAATTTATTTGTATAACTGAATCAAAGTTTCGAGTTTTATTTTTATTATTCAAATAGAAGTTTAAATAAGTTAAAATCTATATCTTGGTTTTATTAGAAAAAAATTAAAATAAATAAATATATAGTGAACCTTGTGTTTGGATACATAAAGGAGTCAGATATTAACCAGAAAGTTAATCATCTCGAAATAGTTGTTTCCAAAAGGAACAATTCAGTGAGTCTCTGTTTAAGTTAGTTATATTTTCAGTGAACTTTATAACGAACCGTTTTAGTGTATAATTAATCAGACTTAGTGATTATTTTTAAAAATAGCTATTAACCTTAATTTAAATGCATTTAAGGTGAGTATTGGATAATTTATTATTTATAAAATAAACTATTATATTAATAACTTATTAAAGAAGGTAATTAACCTATTTTGGTTAATGAGAAAGTAAAGGGTTTTACTTCAGAAAATGACGAAGTTAATTAATATTAACTACTTCTTAAATAAAATTCATTTAAGAAAGTAATTGGATATGTACTAAAATTTTGTAAATTTGGAAGAAGCATATGGGAAGAGATTTTATAATCCGAATTTCATAAACAAGTTATAAAAAAAATTAAGTTTAAAATAAAGATTCTATTCGAATTTGAAATAAAAGAGAAGAATTGTAAAACATGTAAACGGAAGTACTTATCAATTAGAGTAAAGAAGTTAATAAGGGTTTGGGTTATAAAGTTCAACCATTTGCTTTAATGATGCTAAAGAGCTTTGGATAAAGTATTTGTAAACAAATGCAAGTTTATAAGCAAAGTGGATTTAAAGCTAAAAACTAAGGCAAGGGCTTTAAATAAACATTTTACTTAAGAACCAAATTAAGTAAATGGCATAATCGAAGTGAAATTTGAAAGGTATAAAGGATAGTTAGTGTTTTGGATAAAATAAATTAAAAAAGGGATTTATGGTTATGAATCCAAAGTTCAGATTATATAATGAAAAGGTTTCTAGAAAAGATATTAGTGAATGGATTAATGTAATATAATCCAAGTTATGAATAGAATACTATACAAGAGTTTTGAAGCAAATGCTTAATATTTGGGTAAATGATTTACTTAGAAATATATTAAGTAAAATGGTGATGGTCGATTGAGATGCTCAAAAGAAAGGATATGGTTCATAAACCATGGTTTAAATTAAAATAGGATGTAAGATCTGATCAATAATATAAGAACATGAGTTTTAAGTTACGAACTTCTATCTACTCTGAGATAAGAACGTTGTTGATTAAGGTCTGAGAGGTAAATAAAATACCACGACTTCACTATTATCGAGGAATGGTATTAGTTTGTAACGATTAAGGAGTTTGAAAAGAAGTTATTATTTTCGTAAAACATTTAAAATTCTTTTGCAAGGTTTGAAATGAAATTTGATACGATAAGTTTTTAATTAAACAGTGTACATTAACATTGTTTAGTCCGAGTTAAGACATATAGTTTAATTATACTTATAGGCTATTTATATAACACTGTTTTCTTGAAAATGGTAATAATATGAGTAAAGTATACTTATTTAATAAAAAAAGAGTAACTAGAAATGGAAGGTTTATATTAATTTTGGAAACAGAAATAAATATTTGGAATTTATGTAGTTAAAGCCATTGAGTTTTAATAAGAAAGCTTGTGTCGGTTAATAGGGTTTTTACTGCATAAGAATTGGCAATGGGATTATATTAGTGAAATAACGATATATTATTATATGGACATTTCCAGAATTAAGGAAATAAATGGTTGATGAAGATATAGCAATATTTTAGAATTAAAGGAGAATAAAGTGAAGTGAGAATAAATGATAGGTATTATTTCCAAATGGCGAAACAAAAGATGAGTTGGCAAGATATTTAAATGGAATCGACTTTAAGTATAGGGAATGATTTTAAATGATTCGATAAAGAGTTTTATTGAACGGTTTTTTGAAATGAGAACCTGAGCTGCCAATATACTTGACCATAGTAGTTTGATACTGATAGTTAAAACACCAAACTATCAATGACATATCCATTTGGACATTTTGACGTGTTGTGTTGTTTCGAAGAGATCGGGATGGGAACTAGAGCCAAAACCACTTCGAATCAATGGTACGAACGAAGCTAACTTGCAAGGAATAAAGATGGAGCAATTAAAGACCGTTGTTATTCATAAATGGAAGAACTACTTACAATCTCTAGTCTGCAGCCAAAGATATACCGTGGTTCTGTCGTGAGTGAGTTCTACGGATTTGAAAGGATTACTCGCTACTGATCTATAGGGTGATTCCTTAGATGCGATAGGAGGGTGCCGTCGGTTCATCCTGTTCCTGGATGACTTGTATGGTAGAGTGTTTGGCAGAGTATTTCCAAAGGAATCATGTACGTTGATTTCCTTAAACGTATTACTATTGATAGCGGTGAAGACACCTTCTCTTAGCTTAACGACTAATGTACTTTTGTGGACGTCAATTAGTGAAATCTGGCATATCTGACAATGTAACATTCAAAGTGAATTGTGGCCAGATGTTCTAAAGGTAATTATAACCTCAAGCCTCATCAACTAGGAAATGACAAAAATTGGGCAGGCAGCATGGCTATGTGGGTCGCTCCCATTAGGGTGTATAATCACCTATCTAGAGAAAATCCATTTCCTTCTTTAATCTATTTCGATGCTGTCCCTTTCCGGGAAATGGTTACTGATCCCAACCGTTGGTGATATACATTTGATACACTCAAGCGAAATGATTGGTCGGTCATGTGTGGGCCGGGTTGTAAGACGTTCTTGTTGAACCTAGTGTATTCGCCTCTAGAGATACACTATCAGTAGGTGGTTCCATACCTTTTCATAGTCAGAATCCAATCTCCAATATGCGCCCGCAATTTTGAATCGTATAATATATATATGGAGCGTGGGATGCATGCGTTCCGCTAATTGCTATTTATTTGTGATTTGATAGACACTATTATAATATCATAATAATATTGTTTTCAAAGTAATTTGGGTTATAGTAAGGTAAAAACCATCCGTATTTATGTGTGTGCTGGTCTTACTATTATCCTTTTCTTTCAAAAAGAATTTCTAAATTTAAGCCGATTGTTGATGTGAATTTAGCACTGAAAGTATTCCAGACTGATCCAGGTGTTTTTGCTTTGCTTCAAAATGTGCTCAGGTTAGACCGAACATATTTGACAGGTAAGTTTTTACTTGGAGTTTCAGGAGCTGGAAGCAGGAGGCTCCACCGTTAGTTATTTAAAGTTATTCCGGTGTATCTGATACATGTTGTACTCTTATGATTGGTATGTGTATACAATTTTCTTTTATGTAAAGATATGTTGTTATATTATATATTTTGTTCGTTCCACTGTGAGATTCTGATGTTCTTCTTCTTTCTTCTATTCTAATATTTTCTTTCTTTCTCTCTCTTCCTCTAATTTCTTTCTCTTAACATTCTGCTTTTCGATGTAATTTGGGATGACTGTGGTAGTAAAATGTCGGCCTAAATTGTATTGAAAAGTGGGACGTTACAATACACAAATTCAACATAATAGCCTGCAACCTATGTTAATTTCATAACTAAATATTAAAATCATAATCCAAACTCTATCTCAAGTGAAATTGCAATGTTATAGAAATGATTTGTAAAGTTTTGCACAAAGAATATTAGTCTAACTTGAGACATAGTCCCAATATATTTTAAAAAATAACTAGATTTTAGTCTCAATTTCTAGTCTTTCCAAAATCTAGTGGTAATGAAATGCATGAAAATAAAATAATAAACCAAAATTAAATGTGATTTCGGTTCTTGTACACACTTCCAAGAACACAGATACTACATACAGAAAGGAGGTAACCATAGATGAAACATTGTACCATACATATGAAGTGCAAATGGGTAAGACAACGTTCGTTATTTCTATTTGATTTGATATACATGATAAAAGATCAATTAGAGGACAAAATGGCTGTCAAGAAGTAGATGAACACAGTTGAATACATGTTGTGCATCACAACTAATGATACACACATAACTATTTTACTATATGATATAATCCTGGTACTCCATCCAAAAAAAATGTTTTTCTCCACGAGTATTATTAACTTCTATAATTTCACTCTACTTTTCAGTATTTAATAAGATAGTAATGATACTAGTGACAAATTAATTGACTGATCTATGGATGAATTAGAAATAAAAATGATAATGTAAACTTAACAAATCGGGTATGCAACAAAGAAACCAAAAGTGCACTAATTTATAACTATCTTAATGAATTGCTCCACAGACCAAATTGGTTATTATGCCCTTTCTCGGTCAAGTCACAGAGGTGAGATCCATTTGAATCAGAGACTGTGATCTAAGAATGTTATGCACAATATCTAGTTAAGCCACTCTCTATTTTTTTAATTGTCCCACATTAATTGTTTATAAACTAATAATGTGTTAAGTATAAAATGTAAAATATTGATTACACTGATTCTAACATAGAGAGGAAAAATATGTTGAAGATGCACATTAAGAGAAACTATCATGGACATTTTGAAAGATATTGGTTTCAGATATGCTTTGAGAACAAACTAAGCGAAACTATATTATTTCCAGAAGAGTATGTCTAGAATCTTAATGACATGACAAAAAAGCATCACGATTAATTACCCACAATGTGCATCACTTCCATATATTAAAAAGAATGCAGTGATGTGAAAATATTGTAAAATTATTATTTTACACATAGCACTAAATAACCTAAATATCTTGAGGTTCATAGTAACAACATGCAAATGCTGACAATCTTGGATATTCATCAAACACGTATTGTAATCAAACTTTACATTCTAATCTTACTATTGACACAACATCTATTGCACTCGTGTCGTGGATAATCAAGATATTTTTATATGTGATGAATTCCAGTTAAATAATTTCTTCTAACAAACTAACAATTATGAATATTAAAAACAAATTGAGTTACACTGACCTTTCCAACAGTGTTAAGTTGGTTGAACTTGTTAAAAAAGGTACACCTTTTCATATATCAATCCAATATAAAAAGGTGCATGCATAAACAAAAATAAATGCAAAATTCACGATAATATGAGTGATAGTTTTCAATCAAAAACCATATCTTTATTAGAACCGGTGATAAATTGGTAAGTTAATCTCAAGGGTTTCACAATCAAATATTTCAAGAATACAATTACATCATCTTACTGCAAAAAACATCAACATGCACTTTCATCTTCACCAATTCTAAATAAAGGTCAAAAAAATTCTAGTTGATTAGCTAGGTAAAAGAGAATAAGCATACCTAATCATATGAAATCTCAAAGATTAAAAGAATGCACGGATAACGGAACCATCATGTCTTGCTCAACTTTAAGAAAGTAAAAGAAACTTGTAGTAATCGATGGACTATAGACTGGTTGCAGCTCAATAAAAATATGATACCTAAGATTGAAAGCTACAATGAAAGCTTAAACATAGCAAAATGAATGTTTTTAAAGGAAATAAGTCTAAGAAATTTGATTTCTTCAGTAAACCTTCCCAAATTAATTAACAACTTTTTCTGATGCTTCTTCAGAGAATTAAACACTTACAGATCGAAGGTTTCTTCATAGATTAATCTAGAAAATATGAAAACATATCTTATAATAGCAAAATTAAAAGAGAAGAAGGAAACACTAAAGGACGAATAATGGGAAATTATAAGTGGAACATGAACTTAAAGTAATTTGGTGTAGTTCACCTATATCTTCGACCTTATAGAATCCAAATTACAAAGTATCTTATTTTAAAAGTAGAAAATGAAGAAATGCAAACACTTGATTTGAACGCCATGGTAAGGCACAATTATTTGACATAACATACTATAATTAAGGAACTTTGTGAAGGATATGATCGATCTACATCCATTAGGAACTGCAAACCACAACTCTAATTTTATTCGTGGAAGAGAGTTGATGGAGAATAATAATGAGGGATGCCTCAATATAAAGTTATAGGCTTTAACGTCTTAAAATCATCCCAAAACTTGCAATTCAGAATTTAATTCTCAAAATTATAGAAAAATAGTGGCTATGTTTCAAGTCTTATGAATATAGAATAGATTTGAATATCATTTATTCTGCAAGAGTTCTGCTAGCGAAAACTTTAGAAAAATCCAATGTAACAAAATTCAATGTAGTGTGCCTACAACACTAAAGTGAAAATATGAATATAGAGAAAGTCATATACATTGATTTCTATCATCTTAAATTTTGTGTTTGATATCTAGATCAAAATAATAGCTTCTTCCCATCATTAGGCATTCAACGACGATGTTAATGTTAAACATAAGCAACAAAGCAACATTAGTCCAATCCACTTATCAAAAACCAATGAAAGGATTTTGAGTTTATTTTTAGAATTAGGGTTTGATGATGTAGAGTGAAAAGGTAAAAGTATACGAACCTATCGTGATAAATATCCAAATAGGTAAATTGATTACGTGTAAAAATGGGACATAATAAAGGTAGACAAATGAGCCTTAATTGATGAAATTAATTGTCAAAATTTCATTTACTCCTAATTAGATGATATTAGAGGAGTTTAACATATTTTGTCTTTATTGTAATGCCTTTAGTCCTTACAAATTTAATAATTATTTTTTACCAATGGCAACCCATACAAACTTGTATTTTACAAATACCAAACCATGGTTAGGGCTATTGTAGAATCCCCATAATTTAAAAGTGGAAGAGAAGAGGTGTATTTTGAATATTAACCTTTTGATCATAGACGCTATACTAAAAAGGAAACAAGAGACCACCATTAAAAAATAATCAAGTGTAGTGTCACACGTTATGTGTGAGGGAAGTGATTAATCTCTTCCATATCTTGAGAAGTGTAACTGCCTAAGCCCATAAGCCAATGTTTTAAAGACCCAACTCAATCTCGGTTCAACCGCGGTTAACTTTCGACCTTAAAGCGTCATATCTTCGAATATGAAATAACCTTGAGCAAGGACAAACCCATGGTTTAACCTAAAAACCCTTTAAAAAACACTAGATGACCCCATTGAGCCTCACAATTCTTTAACTTTGAGAAAAAAATAATCGCTTCACTCTTTATTTTTTTAACATAATAAATTTAAAAAATAATTTTATAGCAATATTCATTAAATTTTGGATGAAATAATTTATTATTAGTATAAATTTTGTGAATTATTATCGAACTAGTCATCTTTTATTATAAAAACAGTAAATTTACACCTTATCCATGATAAATTGTTACATAATTCTTCGAATCAGGTAGTATATAACATACTAAATGGAAGTGGATTGAAGATGAAAATTAGAAATCATGCATCTTGCATTATGTCAAAAAATCCCAACCAGTTTGAATAAGAGTACTTGTTTTAATTGGTTAAATTTTATTAATACTTAAAATAATTTCATAATTAAATAAGAAACATAGAAATAGACTATTAGCGTGGTTCTCACGGTCTGACCAGTTGAACCATGAGAACCTTGGATCTTGCGCTATCATGATTTAACTTATAGTTTGATCTTCACAACTATGCTATAAGCACATTGCCATGCACGATGCAAATTAGTGGTGTAGTAAAATGGTACATGAGTTGAGCCCTCGTGATTTGACAAGTCCACTTCAATTCACAGATATAAACTTGGGTGAATAAAATATTACTTATGTGTTTCGTGAGTAGAATGTTAGAAATTTTCATAATTGCTCTGGGGATTTGGGGTTTGTATTTTTTAAGGTAGGAAGAAAGAAGAGAAAAAGCATTTGTCCCGCATCATGAGAGTGTGGAAAAGAATTCTAGTATAATAATGGCCTTCTTATGAAGGTGTTATGTAACGACCTAGACTTCCCGATCTCCGAAGAGACGGAGGAGCCCGGATTGCTTTGAGAACACGACACGTTAGAACACAAACAATAGAACATTTAATTGCTATTACAATAATTTACATTAGAGTACAAGAATATATCAGAGTACGAATAAATATTACACAGCAAAAATAAAATAATATCAGAGATTAAAATACATAGCAGCGGAAATAAAAATGTATATATACAATGTACAGCGGAAAATACATCAACTAGCACAACTGAAAGAAATACACGGATACAAAGCTTTCCGAATATAGCTCTAGCTGTAAATCCAGGATCCTGTATAAAGAAATATCTGTGAAAACCAAAACTACTAGCTGCCCGTACGGAAAATATGGGCACCCAGAGTTTAGGTAGAAACAATAAACTCCGAGTCAGTTATGGGTCTGTTGTTGTGACGACCGCCCACAGCCCCCGCACTATACAAGAGGAATAATGCGCCGAAAGGTGTGCCAGAAGGCTATGGACGATCATCAAGGTCTGGTAGATAAACGAAACCTGTCGCAAACTCACAGCGCAGGGATAAAATATAATAGAACATATACAACAGGTAGTAATAGTGAAGCAGAAACACTGGACTTTCATACAACTAGAAAGTAATATCCACAAAATTGGAAATAGTGTTTATACAAACTTGCCTCACTACATCACTCAGAAAAGCAAACAACGGAAATCCAATTATTAGATAGTAGTAAAACTGGTACGTGAACCTCCTGCTCGTCATCGATCAGCATTGTCGTCCTCACTAAAGCATCACCTGTCACCTGTTACTTAGTCTGCCCATCCAAAACCGGATGAACAACCCAAGGTAATAAGAGGAAACATAAAACCTTGAGTTAGACAACAGTCTTAGTGAGCGATAAAACAGCTAACAAACTTCAACAATAAAGTGTATGAGAAGGGATAGATAAACCTACTAATCTACCCACGACACCAGAGAAGAACTCAACCTTATCTTCCCCACATCAGACAGTGATAGCCTTTACAACCTATTCAACCAAAGGAATAACAATTCATACATGGGAACCAGAACAACCATTGATAACATTCATAGCATCCAGATTACCTAGGTCTCACGTAGACAACCGTAATCGAGTTTAACATTCCCTAAGTACTCTTCCCAGAGGCCTAAACCAATATCATTTAAGCACTCAAAGAACATCTCCCTCGACTTTGGATAATCTATATGAGATAGTACATGTAACGACCCAACTTTCGAACAAATCGGAAGTCGTGCCATTAATAAGAATAAGTATAGATAGAAGATAAAATCACAGAAACATCAGAATCTCACAGCGGAATGTTTTACAAAAAGATAATAATATTACACAGCAGTACATATTACATCAGAGCATCATAGGTCTAGTAATACAACCCATTCATGGTACATCATTAATTATACATATCATTCACGACTAACATGCAGACTTATAATTATACAGTAGGTAAGGTAGGTAGACCAGCACACTGATAATCTTCATTCAGCTTCACATGTTTCTACATCCTGATTCACTTGTCTATTCATAACAAGTGTTATGAATACCCAAGAGTTTAAGGGAAACACGGAAAAATAAACTGCGGGTCAGTCAGGGGACTGGTATGAGTAAACAGTTTAAAGAAAATATCTCATAAGACTACGCCGTAAGTACGGAATGGGTTTATACCTTATGAGAATAAAACACTTTGTATACTTGAAATCAGAATATTATCACAGTGTCTAGGTGTTTCATAAATAATTTAAATTCTAGAAGAATGCTTGCCTCTCACATTCTCCTATATAGTATACAAATAAAAACCGCTTTGCGCATATGGATAATGGATTTCCAACGATGACAGGTATGGAACCACCTTCCAATCGTGTATCTCTAGAGGCGAATACACTGGGTTTAACAAAAATATCTTGCAACTCGGCCCACACATGACCGACCACTCATTTCTCTTGAGTGTATCGAATGTATATCACCAATGGTTGTGTACGGCAACCATTCCCGAATGGGCAGAATCGATAGAATAAGAAACAAAAGGAATTTCTCTAGATAGGTGATGCTACATCCTAATGGGAGCGACCCACATAGCCATGCCGCCTGCCCGATTTTTGTCATTTCCTGGGTGTGAGGCTTGAGGCTAGACTTACCCTTGATCAATATTTTATATATTTTCTTTGAATGCCACATCGTCAAAAATTCCCGATCTCTAATTGATTTCCCCAAAAATATATTATAGGTATACGGCGAGAGAAACGAATTCCTCTGCCACAATGTAAATACGTTTGAAGAGATCAATGTACGTGATCAGTTAGAATTACTTTGTCAGACATTCGTCCATATAAGTTGTCCTGGGATTGGACAAACCGAAGGCACTATTCGAGAATAGCCCTTACATAACTCCGCCTTCTTTTTCTTTGATAAACTTTGACTAGAGACGAAGAAAACCGAATCGAAGTGGAATATAGACCCGGACTCTTTGAAACGATTAACTTTAATATCTTTTAGGGCCAGTTGTATTTAAATGGAACAGATTTATTATCCAAAAAAATGAATGCTGGTGTTCATACTTGTTATTCGTAAATTTGAAAGCATTTCACGATTTAAAATGATCATTTAAAAACTTGAAACTCAAATTTTTATTTTTGAAAATAATTTCATTTTAAATCAACCACCTTCCGATAGTTGCGGTAAAACATTTACCAATTTTTCTTCAACTCCTTAGTTTCAAAGTGACTGGATAATTCCTTATATTATATTATTCAAAGAAGTAAATTAAACCAAATAATATAATGCAAACGACTATCATTTTACAAAAATATAAATATATAGTTTATTCATATTGGTAGGCTTACTATGATTGTAAAAGTAATCTACATTATATCTAAAACAAATTTGGTTGTCTAGAGGTACCTTATTAACTTAAAACGTGTCTTAACAAAATAACGTTCTATGGTTTATAACTGTGACAGGTCCACTCAATTACCCTTCTTTATTCAGCCTGTAACAACACGTCCGCCCATGCTTACCCTAACGTCCTTACATTAGTTTCGATTTACAACACGTATTTATACTTGGTTATAAAACAAAGTGATATTCTAACTAAATTTTCCTAAATTAAATCATGATTTAAAACCCAGTTGGCGTCCTTCTAACTTTCCTTTCTATACCATTCTAAATTACATAATGTCCCCCCCCCCACTCCTTCCTTCCTACGTTGCCACGTGTACTCGCCTTATCCACGAAAATACATCCCTTCCTTGACATCCGAAACCTGCTAGTTTTATTTCATTTCATATATTTTTGTTTACTCTGTAATGTCTTCACTCCCCTTCCACTGTTTCACTTTGATCCCTCCCATCTTCTTACTGCTTTTCACTTCTAGTTGGGCTTTGATGATGCCTTCTTCCCACTGCTCCACATCCCGGACTCTGGTGATCCCTCTTCCACGTTGGTCCATGCTTATTCAAAAAAATGAGACCTGCTATAGTGCTACCACATATTTCCTATCTACTTTCCATTGTCTGCTTGCCACTTTATGACGCTTCCTATTTTCATGTTGCCGTGAATCTTACCCCTCCATCACATCTTCAACTCCGATGATCAGTCCACGTCCGCCCCGTTACGGAAGTTCACGTCGCCCTTCTAACCCAAAAGCCCAGACTTGCTGCAAAACATTTACTATACTCTATCCTTTTTTCGTTGACACTCCTCTCCCTTTCAATGTTTACTCCTTCCATTTACAGCCCTGAACAAACTACTCCTCCACCAGTGCTTTACCGACTGTTGTACCCACCACTCCCCAGGTGCTTTGTTGTTCGTCGACTCAACCCTCCACGACATTTCACTTAAGTATAACCACTTCATTCTCGGTTCCCAAACAATGTTGTGCACAACTTTAATGTGCACATGCACATCTCCGTGCACACCAGCACCCTCACATCAGCTCGTGTACACGTGTCTTCACCAATTCACACGTGCACCATCCAAACAGGATCCATTACTACTTAATCAGCCCGTCTCTAATCAATTGGATCGAAAAAATGTATCTGTCCAAATTCTCTTTTTAAACTTGAATCCATATTCAACTCATCAGTCGATTTCACTTAACTCCGTTAAGTATGATCCACAGTCTTCATTAACTTCATTATCTCCATTTCAGGACTCACAAATATGATTTTACTTCACAAATCGACCAGTTCACTTTCCCTGAGTTCATATCCAATTAATACTTAAGTCTAGACTTAATTACAGGAAATCCAAATTTTAATTCAATTTTTTTAAAAATCTAACTTTATTTTATATCAATATGATTAGATATTGTTCTAATTTAATTCAACGATATTTAATTTATTTTAAATCTTAATAAAAATACGCTCTCTCACACTCACCCAAAGCCTAGATAATCAATAACCTAAGCTCTGATACCAACTGTAACGACTCAACTTTCGAACACATCGGAAGTCGTGCCATTAATAAGAATAAGAATAGATAGAAGATAAAATCACAGAAACATCAGAATCTCACAACGGATTTTTTTATAAAAAGGTAATAATATTACACAGCAGTACATATTACATCAGAGCATTGTAGGTCTAGTAATACAACCCATTCATGGTACATCATTAATTATACATATCATTCACGACTAACTTGCAGACTTATAATTATATAGTAGGTAAGGTAGGTAGACCAACACACTGATAATCTTCATTCAGCTTCACATGTTTCTACATCCCGATTCACTTGTCTATTCATAATAAGTGTTATGAATACCCAAGAGTTTAAGGGAAACACAGAAAAATAAACTGCGGGTCAGTCAGGGGACTGCTATGAGTAAATAGTTTAAAACAGTTTAAAGAAAATATCTCATAAGACCACGCCGTAAGTACAGAACGGGTTTTTACCTTATGAGAATAAAACACTTTGTATACTTGAAATCATAATATTATCATAGTGTCTAGGTGTTTCACAAATAATTTAGAATCTATAAGAATGCTTGCATCTCACATTCTCCTATATAGTATACAAATAAAAACCGCTTGGCGCATATGGATAATGGATTTCCAACTATGACAAGTATGGAACCACCTTCCGATCGTGTATCCCTAGAGGCGAATACACTGGGTTCAACAAGAACGTCTTGCAACCCGACCCACACATGACCGACCACTCATTTCTCTTGAGTGTATCGAATGTATATCACCAATGGTTATGTACGACAACCATTCCCGAATGGGCAGAATCGATAGATTAAGAAACAAAAGGAATTTCAGTAGATAGGTGATGCTACATCCTAATGGGAGCGACCCACATAGCCATGCTGCCTGCCCGATTTTTGTCATTTCCTGGGTGGGAGGCTTGAGGCTAGACTTACCCTTGATCATTATTTCTCTATTTTCTTTGAATGCCACATCGTCAAAAATTTCCAATCACTAATTGATTTCCCCAAAAATATATTATAGGTATACGGCGAGAGAAACGAATTCCTCTGCCACCATATAAATATGTTTGAAGAGATCAACGTACGTGATCAGTTAGAATTACTTTGTCAGACATTCGTCCATAAAAGTTGTCCTGGGATTGGACAAACCGAAGGCACTATTCGAGAATAGCCCTTGCATAAATCCGTCTTCTTTTTCTTTGATAAACTTTGACGGGAGACGAAGAAAACCGAATCGAAGTAGAATATAGACCCGGACTCTTCGAAACAATTAACGTTAATATCTTTTAGGGCTAGTTGTATTTAAATGGAACAGATTTATTATCCAAAAAAATGAATACCGGTGTTCATACTTGTTAGTCGTAAATTTGAAAGCATTTCACGATTTAAAATGATCACTTAAAAACTTAAAACTCAAATTTTTATTTTTGAAAATAATTTCATTTTAAATCGACCACATTCCGATTGTTGCGGTACAACATTTACCAATTTTTCTTCAACTCCTTAGTTTCAAAGTGATTGGATAATTCCTTATATTATATTATTCAAAGAAGTAAATTAAACCAAATAATAAAATGCAAACGACTATCATTTTACACATATATAATTATATAGTTTATTCATATTGGTTGGCTTACTATAATTGTAAAAGTAATCTACATTATATCTAAAACAAATTTGGTTGTCTAGAGGTACCTTATTAACTTAAAACGTGTCTTAACAAGATAACATCCTATGGTTTATAACTGTGACAAGTCCACTCAATTACCCTTCTTTATTCAGCCTGTAACAACACGTCCGCCCATGCTTACACTAACGTCCTTACATTAGTTTCGATTTACAACAAGTATTTATACTTGGTTATAAAACAATGTGATATTATAACTAAATTTTCCTAAATTAAATCATGATTTAAAACCCAGTTGGCATCCTTCTAACTTTCCTTTCTATACCATTCTAAATTACATAACGTGGTCTCCATAATCCACTGAAGGAACCATCTTTATACGTGTCTGTACTTCAGAGCTCACGCATCCTTATGTCCCCCCACTCCTTCGTCCCTACGTTGCCACGTGTACTCGCCTTATCCACGAAAATACATCCCTTCCTTGACATCCGAAACCTGCAAGTTTTATTTCATTTCATATATTTTTGTTTACTCTGTAATGTCTTCACTCCCCTTCCGCTGTTTCACTTTGATCCCTCCCATCTTCTTACTGCTTTTCACTTCTAGTTGGGCTTTGATGCCGCCTTCTTCCCACTGCTCCACCGCCCAGACTCTGGTGATCCCTCTTCAATGTCGGTCCATGCTTGTTAAAAAAAAACGAGACCTGCTATAGTGCTACCACATATTTCCTATCTACTTTCCATTGTTTGCTTGCCACTTTATGACACTTCCTATTTTCATGTTGCCGTGAAACTTACCCCTCCATCACATCTACAACTCCGGTGATCAGTCCACGTCCGCCCCATTTCGGAAGTTCACGTCGCCCTTCTAACCCAAAAGCCCAGACTTGCTACAAAACATTTACTATACTCTATCCTTTATTCGCTGACACTCCCCTCCCTTTCAATGTTTACTCCTTTCATTTACAGCCCTGAACAAACTACTCCTCCACCAGTGCTTTACCGACTGTCGTACCCACCACTCCCCAGGTGCTTTGTTGTCCGTTGACTCAACCTCCACGACATTTCACTTAAGTATAACCACTTCATTCCCGGTTCCCAAACAATGTTGTGCACAACTTTAATGTGCACATGCACATCTATGTGCACACCAGCACCCTCACATCAGCTCCTGTACACGTGTCTTCACCAATTCACACGTGCACCATCCAAACGGGATCCATTACTACTTAATCAGCCCGTCTCTAATCAATTGGGTCGAAAAAACGTATTGTTCCCGGACTGGAAACCAAAACTCTTCTAACTTACTTCCAGTCAATAAAAATACAAATTTTCTTGTTCTAAAATCCATGGTTTTATAATACTAACTGGTTATAAGACTGAAAACCCAAAACTAATTTGTTTCTGAAAGATTCAGTTTTCATTTTCTATTTATTGTGTCCTCTAACATTAATATACATAGTTTATATATATTTTTCCTTCCCAAACAGGTGCTTTACCCAAACATATACTTTTATGAAGAGATCCTAATTTGTATGTACCATACTCAAAACATAAGTTAACCAGTGGAACAGAGTATGGTTTCACAGTATGTAAAATATCTTGTCAAATAGGGGTAAGTTTGAGCAAGGTCTCTTGTTTCAACAAATCATACAGGCATACATGGGTTCAACATACATTTTCATTCTATTCAGTTATGTATCAGGCAGGTGTACTCAACACAAGTTAAGCATACATTTTCATTAGAGAATCATAATGAGTGATGTGTGTTTACTCACCTCAAAAGGCTCGGCTTTCTCAGGTTTAACTAATCAATAGAACCTATGCAAAAATGCCAGTATTCTTGATACATGGAATAACGGTCCAAACAAATGCAAATCAAAGTTTTCTAGCTTTAATTATTAATTATTGGTCAGCCAAAAGATGGTGTTCAGAACTTGCAATCTCAATCAAGTGGCATCCAAGCTAACATATGCAAACTCAAACAATTACAGCAGTAATTCAAAGATCAAATAATGGAAAAGGAAATGGTTTACTCACAAATAAGGCTTGGTATTCTCAGATTTTCCTCTTTCACTGATTTTTGTTAGAACTGTGAAGAGGATGAATGGGGTTCTCTTCTATTTATAGGTGTAGGAAAATATATAAAAATGGTGCATTAAATGTTGGTCTGAAAAGAGAAAATAGTTTCAAAATTCTCTTTCTACAATTGACAATTGATTGATACATGAGAAAATCCTCTCTTTTCCTAGGCATTACACTTTTTCCTATGGCCAACATGGCTTTCATCAGCAAAATACTGCTCTGAAATATCCCTGCGCAGTACACACATTTCCCCTATTGGTTGCCTAGGTGAAATCACATTAAATGCTCATGTTCCTAACCATGTTCTTCTCTTAATCTTGCATTGGTATAAACAAATATGGTAGCTATCTTTTTGTACCATACATGCTCAGAATATCCTAGATTTCTAAACCATATTTCTCACATGACAATATGATTTAACAAGAAATCATTTAAAATATTTACTTGCCTTCCAAGGTAGTCTAAAATCTGAAAGTTTTGTGCAAAAGATTCATGGCATGTGATGAAATATGCATAGAAAAATCTCTAGAAAATCTATGGTTTAGAGATTATCTAGTGTAGGCAAGATTATGGTATATATGCAAGATTTTGTAAATCTTTTATGCACATGTCTTTTGACAAATACAACCATGTTTTGAAAGATGCAAAAGAAAATGGTATTTTCAGAAAATCATGTGAGAAATGAAAAAGATTTCAAAACTGAAAATGCTTTAATCAAAAATGATTTTGCCATATGCACAATATTTACCTTAAGATCCTAGTTGCTAGCAAATCTATAGTGTAGATGACTCATGAATGAGAGCATGATTTGAATTGACAATTCTTGCTCTTGGTTTGATGCATATATAAATATAAAGATTTTCCTTGAATTTTGTTCGAGAACAAAAAGGAGTGTTTAATCATGTTTTATCCAAGAGGGTTTCAAGTTTAAAGTAAAGAGTTTGCCGAAAATAAGGTTTTAAACTCTTTTGAAAAAAATGAACAAAGTGATTTGTAAAAAATGGCATTTCAAACTTGCTATGCCTAAGTGTTACCCTTCCTATATGAAAAAAATTGAATTTAAACAAATGCTATCAAATATATGCTATCATACATACATAAAAAAAATGTAGTTTAAACCTTTGACATGTTTGAAATAATTTGAAGTCTTGATTTTTAAATCGTATTTGTAAATATGTATTCACGATCAATTAATATCTGTGTTTACGATCGATAAAACACCGGGTCATTACAGTACATATAGAACAACCAATCATCCATGACTGACTCTGGCTATCACCGCCAATCCTGCTTTGAAACCACCGTTAATCGTATAACGACCAACCTTGCCATATTTCAAGGGCTAATGGTAACCCCAGTTCTAGCATAAACTCCATAGGTCCAACCTTAACAATGTCCAACCTTGACAACTAGGCCTTTCAACGAAACCCAAGGTACTCGACCTACAATCGGTCTTTTGGGTGCCCCCATCGTACCCCTGTTTTGAGCCTGCTAGATCTTATGACAACGATAATTTCTCGGCCTTCAATATCTCTAGTCCTCCAACCTTGATGGCTATTTACTACTCAAGCGACCTTCTCGAGCAACCATTATCCACCAACTCACGACCTTTGAGTTGTCTGCCTATTCATTGCTTTTCACTGATCAATGAACATATCACATCACTTCGAACATCTTCTTCTGGATTCTCATCGAAGCCACCACCATCGTTGAACCAACCAACATCTCTATAAGGTTCAAAGAAATCCATAGCATTATTTCAACACTTCCTAACTTCCCAATTGAATTTACTTTGAAGTCACATCATCATCGGAAATGTCCGATCAGAAAAACTTGCCTAGAAATGCCAAAAATGGCTGACCAGAAATGGCTGTCCAGAATAGCCCGACCCGAGCCACTTTGGTCCGACCCGACCCCTCCTAAATGGGAAGACCCGACCCCTCATAAATGGGAAGACCCCCCCTGAATGGGAAGACCCGACCCCTCATGAAAGGGAAGACCCCTCTTGAATGGGAAGACCCGACCCCTCATGAATGGGAAGACCCCTCTTGAATGGGAAGACCAGACCCCACATGAATCGGAAGACCCCTCCCAAATGGGAAGACCCGACCCCTCAAGAATGGGAAGACCCCTCTTGAACGGGAAGACCCGACCCAAAACCTGCACTTCTCCAATTATACTTCGATTTCGACCAAAACTTCGCCAAACGACGAATCAGACGAAACCAACTCAACCGAAATCATCAAACACAATCATAAACATATCATAACATTACTAACCACATGAATATGAAGATTACCACAAAAATGATATGAATCTCACCAAAACCATTAAAATGAACGTATGATCGAAATGAGAGATCTAACTAACATAAACATGTAAAATGACATAAAATTATCAAGTAAAACTTGCTGGATTAGATCATAGAGTGATGCATATGAAAATGGACATGGAATGGTGTAAATCTATGGTACCAATTTAATGAGAAACATGCACAAACACTCGTATACTTCATTGCATTCATGTGAGAGATGTAAATCACTCACCGATTCTCCAAAACAAGCTAAAATGATAGAATTATGAATCTGAACATCGAATACTTCGAACCAAGCTCCTTGATCCGATGAATTTTCCCTTGGAACGATGTATATCTAGCCTCGAATGTTGTATATCTTCGACTTCCCTCCTTGGATTTGGATTTTAATGGTGGAAAGGTGTTAGAGGAAGAAGAAGCACAAGGTCTCCAAATGAGAGAATGGGAGAAGTAACCTATTCTCCATACCCCTCACCCTCTATTTATAGTTTCCACCAGTCCACTAGTGGGCCTCCCCAATTCATCCCATTAGGCTCTCCAAACTTGAACAACCAATTGAAAACCCTTAAAACAACGATTTCTCCCAAACCGCTGAGCCAAATCCTTAATGTAACCACTCTATGGAAAGGCAATCATCAATTCCTTTCCAATGGCACAGGTCTCACCCTTTGATTCGACCTGAGTCAAAAGTTATGCCCTGTACAAGGCTGATAGGGGTAAAATGGACACAAACAAAATCGGTAAAAATTATGGACATGTCTCACATCCCTATGAGCAACATTTTAAAAGATGAGAATGATCCAACCCTCAGAGAATAAAATAAAAATATTTTACGATCTTCCCGTACGTAAAATGTGGGCTGTTACATTCTCCCCTCCTCCCTTTAAGAATTTCGCCCCCGAAATTCCAAGTAAACATAAGCAACAACAACAACAATTTCCGCATGCCTATCATCCATGAGAAGCCAATTATATCACACAAACTAGCAAACAACAAGCCATGCATCCATCGCCTTATCCTAGCACGCAGAATTCTATCAAACAACCACAAAATAACAACAATATCAACAAGTAACAATAATGACAACAAGTAATAATGATGTAATGATGGCGCGATATCAATGGGTCCTATGGACGAAGAATTTTGGATGGGTCTTCCTTATACTCTCCTTCGTCCCCTACGTACAATCGTCGCCATCTCCATTCTATTATAACTTAACTAAATAAAACGTCCTCTCCCTAAGCTGTTTCGTGTTATTCTCCATAACACGAAGTGGCTTATAAGGTTTCGTAACTACAAACTAAACTACAGGGTTGACGTACTACTCCGGAGGTACTACCACATCCAGACCATGCAAATATTTTCGCAAAAACGACTCATAGAATATTGTGCACACTCTTCATCCCTCGCGTAAAATCACTTTATACGTGAGCTTTCAGATTTGCTCGTCTATCGGAACCGGTCCAACAACCCATAGCACTTAAGCTACCCACCACAGCGTTTAGAAGCGTTGATGAAAACTCCCCCAACATGACCGACCCATTTCCGGGCTTGGTTCTAGGTAGTCCATTAATAAATTCCATCGATACTTGCTCCCACTTCCACGTAGGAACTTCTAATGGATGAAGCAACCCACTCGCCTTCTTCCGTTCAACTTTCACCAACTGACAATTTATACACTTGGAAATGAACTGTAACACCCTAATTTTTTTGTGTTTATTAAAGTAACGAATTAAAGAATACTAAATTTTAAAACTGAGAGTTAAGGGAAACGGGTTATGCCATTGTGTTCGTCTCGAAATTTTGCTTGAGATAGAGTCCGAGTTTGCATGAATCAGACTCCATATGAAGAAGTTATGGAATCCAGAAGATTTCATGTTAAATCAGAAATTAAATATAAATATATAAATAATAATTAAATATCCCAAACCAAGTTCAAAATTCGAAATTCAAGCAGAATAGGTTGAGCGGGAAAATTCCCGCTTAGGGGTCGACCCCCTAGGGGGAGTCGACATAGGTGTCGACCCCCCTATAGCGGAGTCGACATAGGTGTCGACCCCCCCTGTAGGGGTCGACTCCTGCATTCAGATCCAAACAGTGACGAATTATGACCTGTTGTTGAGTCACTATGGCATAGGTGGCGGTTTCTGGATAACTCTATCTTGTCTGGATGGTCCTGATTGCTCCTAGGTTGATCTAACGGCTTATATTAGTTTAAACTTCTATATAAACAACTGATGCCCTCAACCCTAAACCACACAAAAATTCATTCCAAGAGTCGTCATGCTGTCCATGGTCAACCTAGAGTAGCCGCCATTCTTCTCCAACTAGAAATCAAGTTAGAAGCTATGAATCAGATCAAAAATTAGTGAATCGATAGTCTACTTCAAGGGATAGGTATTCAGTTTCAGAATACAGATCCCAGAAAACAAGACTGTTCCTTTGTTTGTAAGTTTAGTTATCTTTTAGATGTAAACAAATTAAAGTCATGATTTGTAATAAAGTGAAAACTAGAATTGTACCAAGTTGTATGATAATAGTGATGCTGATTCATGTCTATTCGTGTGACAATTCTATCATATATGCCTGTGAGACTATTGCGGTTTATTGAACCTATCATGTTGTATAGAATTTGGTGAAGGAATCTATTATGTGGTATAATAATTTGAGAATGAAACTATCATATGTTGTATGTAAGTTTGGTGATTCGATCATGTTATGTTACATGCAAGTTTATAGGCTAAGTTATGTCATATATGCCTAAATATTTAGATCCACATGCCTCTATGTTAGATCTATGTTAACTTGGTTCAACCCAAATGCAAGTTCACATCTACATGCCTAATTAAGTTTGTGTAGTTCTATGTAAACTCCTATTTATATGCTTATGATTCATGTTGAGTGGATCTAAATTGCCAGTTCACAATTTAATGTATATTGTTCCATGCCAAATTCATATGACATATGTTTAGTCGGATCCATATTATGATTGTTGGAATGTTACATGTTCCTTCCTATTCCCTTTTTTATGAGTTAGGCTAAATTGCGAAGCCAAACATCCTATGTGATTTATGCGAACGTATAACGGAGGTAACGTTGGGAAAATTATTAATTTACATGTTATTGGCATAGTTTGGTAGCGTGAATGGTATAATTTATATACCTAAAAATTATGAACATGATTTAGAGGGTAAATGGGGCATGACTTGAATGACAACAATTGATCGATAATTTACATATAAACATGAAGGGTAAATATGTAAATTAAGCAAAAGACGAATATATCTAACCCGAGGTTAGATTGAGTTACGGTATAAGACCGCCCGGAACCGCCCGGCACATCCAGCAACCGTAACAATATAGATCTAATATGAGAGGTTAGCGCACTAAGCCCAAAAGAACCCGAGGTTAGACTGAGTTGCGGTGTAAGACTGCCCGAAACCGACCGGCACATCCATCGACCGTAACAATACATGTCTAATGTGAGTGGTTGGTGCTTTAATGAATGAATTAAAGCTAAGACAGGAATGGTAGGGTTAAGCTAAGGCAACACTAAACCATTTACAACATGTTAACTAAACTAATGGGTGGGATTAGGTTAATTTGAGAACACTTAACCATTTTAACATGTTGATTAGGAAACCCTAGTAACGGGGACCCATTTCAGCAGTAACCCACATAGATGTATCATGATACCCTGAATTAGGCAGGTGGGGCACTATTACTGGGCCGATTATAAGCGGTCAAAACAAAGGCGGGTGGTGCGTCAGTGTAGGTTCCGACGGAGTACGGGCGTGCACGTACTCCGGAGTGGAAAAAGCAGGCACTGGGCATCAGTAGTTATAGACTGTGCATCTTGAATTGTGTCGGGTTGCCACCATAGGATTTGATACACCCCATGGAGGGACCAACACAGGTATCTGCAATCAAATCAAGCGGGGCCGAATGACACAAGTGATAAACGTATACGAGTAGGAGCCGATCGATAAAAAGGGAATCACTTTGTTATGAACACGTGAGGCTAGTTGAAACAATAGGTAGTAGGTGCAGAGAAATAGAAATGGGTGCGATAGTATATTCAGTTTAAACTGCCTTATCTTGGTTTATGTTATCTTGTTATTCTGGTATTGTCCTATTTTCAGTTTATTCCTATCATGATCCTTTTTCTTGTTCACATGCTGAAAAATCACTGGACTTACCAGACTTATGTCTGACCCATTTTTCTTTCGTCTTCTTTTCTTCCGTTCACCCCAGGTTCGTAGGGAGGGAATACTCCAGCTTAGTTCAGACCTTTTTGCAAGCTTGAAGAGAGTAGATGTATTGCTTGGACTCTCTCCTCTTGGGCTATGGCTTTGGATACACTCTTAATGGGTATTTATGCTACTTTATTGTTGTTTTATGATTCTTTATGTTTTAATCAAGACAGAGATCTTGTTGTAATGCTTTGGAAGCTGGTTTAAGACAGTTGTTGTAATGTTTTGACTGAACCACGTGTTTATGAAATACATTTAGTTTTTCCGCTGCTTATATGCATGTCTTGTAAATTATCTGTACCTTTTACCTACAACGCTCCACCGAAGTAAAGGCATTCCCTTTGTGAGTAACCTTAACGGAGGTGGGGTGTTTCACTTGGTATCAGAGCAAAGGTTTACCAGATCAGATAAATGTTTTTGAAAACTAATTTTCAAAAAGAAATTTAAAGAAGCATTTTTCAAGAAAAAGTGTTGTTTTTATTTTAATGGGCATAATCCCCAAAGCCATATGCACTATCTTTCTATCCTTTGTTTTGAATCTTTCCTTCGTCATTTCAGCATGTCTGGGATCTTAACCTTCCAGAGGGCATGCCGGTACCTGGCTGGTTCAGAAGGTACCTAGAGGCTAGGGCTAATGACGCAGGCCCAACAAACGTTCCTCCTCCCCCAGCTGCATCCGTTCCTCCTCCTCCACGTGTAAATGCTTTCTCAAAGATATGTAGAGACTTTCGAGCCGTGGGTGGAAATAACTTTAATAGAACTGAATCATTCGTGGAAGCAAGGAACTGGCTCAAAGAAACTGAGGATATGTTTGTTATCTTCGAAGTGGATGATAGGCAGAAGATACAGTTGGACGTATGGTTGCTTAAAGACGAAGCCTCTTATTAGTGGGAAGTTACTAATGCTGAGAGACTAGTTGAAACTTGGGAGGATTTCAGAATGAGGTTTGAAATGAAATTCCTCTCACAAGCTGAACGAAGCCTACAGATGGAGAAGTTCTTAGCTCTCAAGCAGGGAAGTATGTCAGTCAAGGAATACGTCAACCAATTCAACCAGCTGGCTAGATTCGGATTGGAGTTAGTAAACACTCCACATAAGAAAGCTCTCCGTTTTGTTAAAGGGTTGAATGAGCCAATGCACAGCATAGCTATGTCCCATATACCTATGGGTGCGACTTATGAGAGACTGGTGGACATGGCACTGTTACAGGAAGAAGATAAGGATAGCAAGAAAGAGACAAAGGTGGAAGTACCTCAAGAAAAAAAAGTGGAAGGATCACAGAACAAGAAGACGAATTCCAAGAAGGGCGGGAAGAACAACAAACCCCGTGACAAGAGGAAGTGTAACTTTTATGGCATTCCTGGACATCTGATTAAGGACTGCAGAAAGAAGAAGAGGAAGATGGGTGGTTGTTTTCAGTGTGGCGAGACATGACACATGGCTAAGGACTGCCCAAGAAAGCAAGGGCAAGGACAGAGGACTGGGTCTACTTCTGGAGGGCAGGTTCACGCTCTCATAGCACCTCCGCAAGAACGAGGTAGAAATATTTCTGTTGAAAGTCTAGTTTATCTTTTTGATCATCCTGTTCGTACACTCTTTGATTCTGGCGCATCGCACTCTTTTATATCTACTGCTTTAGTTGAATCTCTGCACCTAGACACCAGTATAGTAGAGGATCCCTTGATTGTTTCAAATCCAACTGGGGGTTCGACTTATTTATCAATGATTTGTTTGGATTTGGAAATTTCTATACTAAGCGTTGGGTTTAGATGTAATGCCTATGTTTTGGGCTTCACGGGCTATGGGTTGATTCTAAGCATGGATTGGTTATCCAGTAATGGTGCCGTCCTCGATTGTGAAAATAGAGCGGTTAGACTCATGACTCACCTCGGTAACACTCTCGAAATATCTTGTAATTCCATGAACTCTGTTATGCTTAACTATCTAGAATCTCTTGATGCGTCTATTGAGAATTTGCAGTCTGTTAGAGTAGTCTGTGAATACTCAAATGTATTTGAAGAGGTGAAGGGCTTACCTCCGAAGCGGGAGATAGACTTCCGCATATACCTTGTTGATAATGCTAAACCCGTAGCTTTACCCGTTAGACACATGGCTCCAAGGGAGAGGAAAGAGCTCCGCAAGCAAGTTAAAGAGCTGCTAGAAAAGGGGTTTATAAGGCGGAGTATTTCTGAATGGGGTGGTCCAGTAGTATTCGCAATCAAAGCAGATGGTTCACTTCGCCTATGCGTTGATTATAGGGAGCTAAACAAGCTGACCAAGAAGAATAGCACCCACTTCCAAGAATAGATGACTTATTCGATCAGCTTGTAGGTGCATTGGTTTTCTCCCAACTAGATCTGGCTACCGGGTTTCATCAGCTAAGAGTGGCTGAAGACAACATTGATAAGACCGCGTTCAGAACCCCGGATGGTTTCTTCGATTGGCTTGTCATGCCTTTCGGCTTGACAAACGCACCTGCTTATTTCGTTGACCTGATGAGCAGTGTGTTCAGGGAATTCCTTAATAAGTTTGTGGTCGTCTTCGTGGACGACATTTTGATCTTCTCGAAGAGTGAGGAAGAGCATGCTCTGCATTTAAGGGAAGTCATGGATACTCTTCGTACACATCAGCTAAAAGCCAAATTCTCCAAATGCCATTTTTGGAGAGAAGAAGTAAGATTCCTTGGACATGTGGTGTCCAAAGAAGGGATAGCTGTGGACCCCGCAAAAGTAGTTGCGGTGCAAGATTGGAAGGTTCCACGGAATGCAACCGAAGTCCGAAGCTTTCTCGGGCTAGTGGGCTTTTACCGAAAGTTCATTAAAGACTTTGTGAAAATCTCAGCTCCACTTACAAGGTTGACGAAGAAGAACCTAACTTTCGCTTGGGATTTGGATTGCGATGTTGCTTTCCAACATTTGAAAAGGGCTCTAACAACAGCCCTAATTCTGACATTGCCTGATGGGAGCAAAATGTTTACCGTATACACAGACGCATGCGGTACATGATTAGACGCTGTCTTGATGCAAGAAGGCAAGGTTGTTTGTTATGGGGGAAGGCAGTTGAAGGCACATGAGAAGAACTACCCAACTCATGATTTGGAGCTAGCTGCCATTGTTTTCGCTCTTAAATTATGGCGTCATTACCTACTAGGAGAAAGGTTTGAATTATTTACTGACCATAAATCATTAAAGTACCTTTTCTCACAGAAGTATCTAAACTTAAGACAACAAAGGTCGATGGAATTCCTTGCCTCATATGATTTTGAGATTTCTTATACCCCAGGCAAAGGCAATGTGGTAGCAGATGCATTGAGTAGAAAGAAGCTGACCTTAAGCCCTCTCTTTGTAGAAAGGCAAAGCTTGGAGTACATAGCAAACTTTGACTTTAGACCCTTCTCTGAACTTGTACCTGGTTTGTTAGCATCACTAGAGGTGTGGCCTATTCTTTTAGACTCAATAAGAGCCGCGCAACGTGAGGACCCTCAGCTAGTTGATATGATGGATAAGCTAATTAGGGGTGAGACTTCTAGTCACCTTAATAGATACTCCATCGATGACAAGTGTTGGTTGAGACGGGATAGAAGATTATGCGTACCACAAGCAAGGGATTTGGTGAAGACGGTTCTCGAAGAAGTACACCATTCTAAGTTGACCATGCACCCAGGTGGAGACAAGATGTATAAAGACATAAAAAGGGTTTTCTTTTGGAATGGCATGAAGAGGGATGTAGCTGAATTCGTTTCTAAGTGCATGATATGCCAGCAAGTCAAGGCGGAGCAGAAGAAGCCTGGTGGTTTGCTTCATCCTCTAGAGGTCCCACAATGGAAATGGGATATCATTTCAATGGACTTTGTTGATGGGTTGCCTAGGTCAAGAAGGGGCAATACCAGTATTTGGGTAATAGTGGACATGCTCACTAAAAGCGCTCAGTTTATACCTGTTAAGAGTAGAAGGACTGCCTCGTTTTTAGCATCCATTTGTCTTAAAGAGATAGTTCGACTCCATGGGATACTCTCCAGCATAGTGAGAGATTGAGATCCTAACTTTACGAGCTAGTTTTGGAGGAGCTTGCAAGAGGCTGTGGGCACACAACTATGCTTAAGCACGACCTATCACCCCCAAACCGATGGTCAGACGGAAAGGTTGAACAGGGTATTAGAAGACCTCTTGAGATTGTGCATTCTTGATTTTGGAGGGACATGGGAGGATCATCTTCCTTTTGTGGAATTCGCTTACAACAATAGCTAGCAAGCCACCATAGGCATGGCACCCTTCGAAGCTTTATATGGTAGACCATGCCGATCACCAACTTGTTGGTAGGAGTCTACAGAAAAGCTCATACTTGGGCCAGACATGATTAGAGAAACTTCAGAGAAAGTGGACTTGATACGAAGAAGAATGAAGACTGCCCAAGATAGACAGAAATCCTACGCAGACAAAAGAAGGACCGACCTTGAGTTTGAGGTTGGAGATAGGTTGTTCCTTAAATTTTCTCCTTTGAGGAATTTTTTAATGACCTGGGTTTTTGGCAACTTTGGTTATCCGATATACAACACATATCGAACATCCAAGGATCGAAAATACCGGTCATTAATGAAAGAAGATAGAGGGTGAGGAAAGATAAGATAGAAACTTAGAATAGAAGAAGAAGAAGAAGAAGAACACAACATCAGAGTAACACGAACCTTTCAGCAGAACGAATAACATATAATAGATAACATATCTTTGAAATAAAAGATTATACTTGAATATACATATCATCATCAAGTACAACACTTACAACACAGCGGAAACAAAACTATAGCTATATGATCCTGAAGCCTCTTGCTCCAGCTCTTCGAGTGTATCTTTAAAATCCCGACTACTTGACTGCCCGTACAAATTTGAGCACCCAAGAGTTTAGGGAAACAAACAAATAAACTCCGGGTCAGTCATGGGACTGGTATGAGTAAAACAGTTAAAACAGTTCGAACAAGTAAACGATATCTCATAAGGCCACGCCGTATAACAGAACGGGTTTTTCCCTTATGAGAATCCAAAATATCTTATATCAAAAACCTTTTGATATTATAATAATGTCTATCAACCACAATATAATAATCATCTAGAAGAAACGCTTTCATCTCATGTTCTACATATATAGTATACAATCAAAACCGCAAGCACGTATTGGGTAATGGATTTCCAACTATGACAAGGTATGGAACCACCTTTCACTAATGTACCTCTAGAGAGGCATACACTGGGTTCAACAAGAACATCTTGCAACCCGGCCACACATGACCGACCACTCATTTCGCTTGAGTGTATCGAATGTACATCACCAACGGTTGGGATCAGCAACCGTTTCCCGAATGGGACAGTATCGACAATAGATTTTTAGAAATAAATGAAACTCTAGATCAGGTGATTATACACCCTAATAGGTGCGACCTACATAGCCATGCTGCCTGCCCGATTTCTGTCATTTACCGGATGTGAGGCTAGAAGCTACGCTTTATCATCACACCAGATTCACTTTGAATGCCACATCGTCAAATCCATCAAATCATCGATTGACGTCCTCAACAATACATTATGTGATAGCTAAAAGAAGTTTCCTTCTCCGCTTCCACTCTTGGTACGGTTGGAGAAATCAATATACGTGATCGTCTGGAAATACTCTATCAGACATTCATCTATACAAGTCATCCAGGAACAGGATGAACCGAAGATACTATTCAGTATATCCATCTTAGGCACTGTTATCTAAGATTTATACAATAGCCCTTGCACTTTACTCCGTCTTCAATTTCCTTTGGCATATATGATTCGCAACACTTATGCCAATACAGAGTGGTTCTTCGGATAATAATCCAACCGGTCTCTCCATATTAACAACGCTAAATGGTCAAAACTTTGATAGTCGGTGAGTTAACTATCAAATGAAAACACGTGTGCAAACAACGATTTTATTTCCAAATGGAAATACCATCGATCAATCATCAATTACTACCATTCCACAACTATCAGATTCTAACTGTAAACTAATAAGAGAACAACTACCCTAATATAAACCCCGAAGGCCGAAACCAACATCAGATCCACACTTAGAAAACAATTCGACTTAACTAATCTCTAGTGAGTTTCTAATATTGTTTTAACTCTATTTGATTAACTCTTATTCGAATAACTAATATTCGATTAACTATATTTGGATAACTCTAGTTCCATTTGACTCTAATCGATTTACTCTAACTGATTAACTCTAACTGGTTGACTCTAATTGATTAACTCCTTTCAAATAAACTATATTCGATTTACTCCTTTAACTCTAACTGATAAATTCTAACTCCTTTTAAAATATCGTATTTATTTTCTAAATAAATATTTCCTTTATTCTATTTATTTTCTCAAATAAATATTCCTTTATTCTAATTCTATTTATTCCCTAAATAAATAAATAATCCCATTTAATCTATTTGTAACTGTTTTACAAATATCTCCTTTTAACTCCTATTTGTAAATGTTTTACAAATATTTTCTCTTCCTATTTGTTTGACAAATATTTTCCTTTATATTTGGTTTACAAATATATTTCCCTTAACATTTGATTTACAAATATATTTCCTTTTATCTTTTGTTTACAAATATATTTCCTATTTATTTAACCAATAAATATTTTCTTTTTAACTTTATTTATTTCCTAAATAAATATCTCCTTTTAACTCCTTTATTTATTTTCTAAATAAATAGCATTTTTAATCCTATTTATTTATTTCTAAATAAATATCTCTTTTTATAAAATCCTTTGATTTTATAAATATTTTCTTTTATAAAAATCCTTTTCCTTTTCTATATAAAATCCATCGATTTTATATAAATAGTTCATTTTCAAAATACACTTTGAAAATCCCCCTTCCCACATCCAGTATTTCTTATGGTATTTAACATACCATATAACAATGATAAATATCGTCCAAACACACATAATCAACATCAGATTATATATAACATCATATATCACAATATATGAATAACAGTAAAATAAATGTTGAGGAATCCAGTTGGATTCCTCCAACCTGTTTCCCTGCATCACAGATATTAAACAATATAGATAACATCACTTTCAGTTCCATATGATATATTCTGTTAAACAGAATAAATATAGAAATTCAACTAACTGACTAGCAATTCAATCAAACAATCAACACACAGTCAATCAGACAATTTCTAACAGTTCTAAAAAATACAACATGAAATTATAAACTGTTCAAAGTTAGTGAGATTTACTCACATTTGCAGTTCATCGTTAAAGAACGATAAACTGTTGTTTGATCTGAATCAAACAATTTATTTCGCCGTAAATTCAAACGAGCCCCAATCCACTCCTAGTCAATCCCATTGGGTAGTGTCCGTCTATGCGATCCCAACGGATCTTGTTTCGTCAGATTCTATATTCATTTGGCCCGTCTTACTTTTTGAATATCTCAGACCCGTGTAGTAGAACCTTGAAGAATCTGCCTCCATTTGATTTGTGCCCCTCACGAGGACAATGCTCACATTTTTGTTTTATTTTCTTATTTCTTTTCCGGCTCCACCCCTTCTATTTTATTTTACGGCCCATCTACCATATTCAAGCCCAACCGCTCCTCTCCCATCTTCATCTTCCCGAAACAGAAAACCGCCCTCAGTACAAAATTTCCATGCCATTTTTGTGACCTTGCTTCCACCCTATCTCCCACGTTTGTCCACTAAAACTCGAACAAATCTAACCATACATTCCCACTTCGATTCCTCTTCACCTCCCTCCCCATTTTCCTCAACTCGCCGCCACCTCGTAAAACCCGACCACGGCAACACTTCACTGCTCCACACTCGTCGAAACCTCTTTTATCACGTCACCTACTAAATGAACCCATCCACAAGCTTCACCGTTTCATTCCCCTTTCCACGCGCATTTCATTATATATATTTTTATATAAACCTACTCGCTCACGTTTCCATGCATCTCGCACCAGAAAAGAAATCCTGCTTTCACCCATTACTCCACAAAACTTCACTCCCGTCCATGCACTTCCCCTTCCACACACACAACGCCTCCACTCCATCAGGTCACGCTTTCCGGCTACCAAAGCATCACCAACAGCATGCACCTCCAACGGACTTCAAACAAAACTCCAGCATCATCATGCCGCTGCGTGTGCCTAACATACACGCACCCAACTCAGTGGCAAAACCCCATCGGCATATTTTTGCTGAAGTAAACCCAAAAGAGAAGGAAGTCTGCATTGGGTATATATATGCGGTAGGAGACTTACGTGTTAAAGAATTTATGGTCCACAGTAGCATAGTTATCCTAAGTTTACTTAGACATGAGGTGGACTGGTTTGAAACCACATAGTTGCTTGCTTGGTTATGAAGTGTACAGCGTATAGTTGCTTGTTTGTTAAGAGACAACGTGTTGAAGGAAGGTCCAACAGTTAATGCGAAGTGAGATGGTTACCGTTTATGTGTATGTGAATGGATACATTAAATCAAACCTTACCCCTTAGTTAAGGAAATATCATACACTGCTATATACAATTATATCCATGTACGAGTGCTGCCGACTGAAATAAATACACCGTTGAGACAAGCTTGGTGCCACGATCCTAAAAATATAAAAATACCGGTAGGTGAACTCATATTGTGAAATCCCAAGATATTGGTTTAGGGTGAAAAACACTCCAAATAAAAAGTTGCTTATTTAATTAATTAAAAATTACAGTAAAATTCTAAAAATTAAATTATCACTATGTCCCAAAAGAACCTCGTCTAAATTCAAACCCGGTCTCTAGTTATATCGAATACACCGATACGGTCGATAAATGATTCTATAGCGACTATTTTAAATTTTGATTTGGACAAATCTCAAAATCTGGACGATGAAATCCTGATTTTTCTCTTCCACTAGAAAGATATATACTCCACCAACTCCACGCGTTTCTTGTTTCACAGAAATCCGGCTTAAAACGAATCCTGTACATTCAGTTGAAGTTCGAATCGCCAATTTACGAACTACAGCGCCATTTCGAGCTCGTTTTTAATTATAATATAATTATACGTTCAAACTGTCATTCAAATAATATATTCGTTATTCAAATTCAATTCCAAGCTGAATTAAATATCACAGATGATACAGTTCACATCATATCGCCATTTCAGCCAATTCTGATTATTTCAGAATTAAATATATTATTTAATTTATTATTTTAAATTAAATATTCACCATTATTCAATTAAACCACCATTTAATTCACTATATCACCATTTAAATAATTAAATTAATTAATTATAACACCTCTGCCAATGCGGGTCATTACAATCTTCCCCACTTAAAATAATTTCGTCCTCGAAATTGCTAAAGCTAGAAGACGACCCTATCTATTGTTTAGAACTTATTTGTTCACTCCTTAACTTCCGTTTCAACTGAACCAATTTAATTTCAATTAAATATTAATTAATTCTTATCAACGAAAATTTCCAAAAATCCTGAAAATTTTCTAACTCCTTAACTTTTCGAAAAAATTCGCCATAACCTCCTTTGTACTGGTCAATATGTCAAACTCCAACTCGCCTCTCTGGGCCATCTCCAACCCAAAAAAAAAATCAAACAGCCAAGCGGCTTGCCAATTTGGCTTATAAATCTTATATCCAATAGAAATATAACTTGCACCTTTTTGTCGGCATATCATTATATCCTTTTCCCCTGTTATCAATTCAGCGGATACAAGGGTCATCCCAATCAAATTTCAATCTGCTTTTATCCACAACACAACCATTCACTTATATCTGAACCAAATATCATTTCACCTCGAGTTTCTTCTCGATTCCCAACTCTTAACTTGATTATCACATTACACTTCAAATTTGAATCTCATAATCCAATTTGTCTTGATATCATTCTAATTCAATCTCAGTTACCACTTTACTGGCTTTACTTTTAATTCAAATTTGCTTTCACAAATTTTTGTTAAATTTGTTTTTAATTCAAATAGTCTTTCCCTGAGGGTTTTTTAAACAGTACTCTTTTCAAAAATCAAATTTTCCTTTTTGAAATTCAACACAACTTGTCTTTCCCAAAACAAATTCAAAACAGTATCTCTAGTAGTAATTCGTCACTTACAACTCAAAAATGAATACTGATGATGCAGCTGTCATCATCAGAATCTATTTTCCAGCGATCGAAGTGAGTTCAATAATATAAAACCATTTCTAACATTTCCACTTTGAAATCCATTTCAAAATATAATTCACACTGCTTGTAAAACAATTTAAAATCTCCCAGGATCTTAAATTTTCCTTATTTTTAATCCAAATCCATTTACAAACACTTATCCAATTTTCCAGATTTTAATTCAATTTCTGGTTTAAAATTTCAGATTTAACTCATCTGATTTCACGTATTTCACTTATATGAATTCTGATTGGTTATTTACATAACCATTTAACATGTTTATAATATTATTCGATTATAATAACAACCAATATATCCACCATATTAATATTTTGATATATATATATATCTTCTCTATATCAAGATATACCTTGGGTAAACTTATTTTAGTTCACCCTCTTTTCAAAACATATCGTGACGACCCATCGTATTCGAGTGTTTATAAACTCCTACCGATACAATGGATCAAACTGATCGACCAGAACCCATAAACAACTCAACCAATGAATCTCCACAATATAAAACAAATTTTATATCAATAACAAATACGTTCACTCGTATATATACACTCAAACTCAATCTAGGGTATTACTAACCCTATCTCTATTGAGTTACACCACAGAGCCAAGTTAATCAATTAACCTTCTGCTCTGATACCAGCTGTAATGACCCGGGTTTTTGGCGACTTTGGTTATCCGATATACAACACATATCGAACATCCAAGGATCGAAAATACTGGTCATTAATGAAAGAAGATAGAGGGTGAGGAAAGATAAGATAGAAACTTAGAATAAAAGAAGAAGAAGAACACAACATCAGAGTAACACGAACCTCGCAGCGGAACGAATAACATATAATAGATAACATATCTTTGAAATAAAAGATTATACTTGAATATACATATCATCGTCAAGTACAACACTTACAACACAGATGAAATAAAACTATAGCTATATGATCCTGAAGCCTCCTGCTCCAGCTCTTCAAGTGTATCTGTAAAATCCCGACTACTTGATTGCCCGTACAAATTTAGGCACCCAAGAGTTTAGGGAAACAAACAAATAAACTCCGGGTCAGTCATGGGACTAGTATGAGTAAAACAGTTAAAAAAGTTCGAACAAGTAAACGATATCTCATAAGACCACGCCGTATAACAGAACGGGTTTTTCCCTTATGAGAATCCAAAATATCTTATATCAAAAACCTTTTGATATTATAATAATGTCTATCAACCACAATATAATAATCATCTAGCAGAAACGCTTTCATCTCACGTTCTACATATATAGTATACAATCAAAACCGCAAGCACGTATTGGGTAATGGATTTCCAACTATGACAAGGTATGGAACCACCTTTCGCTAATGTACCTCTAGAGAGGGATACACTGGATTCAACAAGAACATCTTGCAACCCGGCCACACATGACCGACCACTCATTTCGCTTGAGTGTATCGAATGTACATCACCAACGGTTGGGATCAGCAACCGTTTCCTGAATGGGACAATATCGACAATAGATTTTTAGAAATAAATGAAACTCTAGATCAGGTGATTATACACCCTAATAGGTGCGACCTACATAGCCATGTTGCCTGCCCGATTTCTGTCATTTACCGGATGTGAATGGATACATTAAATTAAACCTTACCCCTTAGTTCAGGAAATATCATACGCTGCTATATACAATTATATCCATGTACGAGTGCTGCCGACTGAAATAAATACACCGTTGAGACGAGCTTGGTGCCACGATCCTAAAAATATAAAAATACTAGTAGGTGAACTCATATTGTGAAATCCCAAGATATCGGTTTAGGGTGAAAATACTCCAAATAAAAAGTTGCTTATTTAATTAATTAAAAATTACAGTAAAATTCTAAAAATTAAATTATCACTATGTCCCAAAAGAACCTCGTATAAATTCAAACCCGATCTCTAGTTATATCGAATAAACCGATACAGTCGATAAATGATTATATAGCGACTATTTTAAATTTTGATTTGGACATATCTCAAAATATGTATGACGAAATCCTGATTTTACTCTTCCACTAGAAAGATATAGTCCACCAGCTCCACGCATTTCTTGTTTCATAGAAATCCGGCTTAAAACGAATCCTGTACATTCAGTTGAAGTTCGAATCGCCAATTTACGAACTACAGCGCCATTTCGAGCTCGTTTTTAATTATAATATAATTATACGTTCAAACCGTCGTTCAAATAATATATTTGTTATTCAAATTCAATTCCAAGCTGAATTAAAATATCACAGATAATACAGTTCACATCATATCGCCATTTCGGCCAATTCTGATTATTTCAGAATTAAATATATTATTTAATTTATTATTTTAAATTAAATATTCACCATTATTCAATTAAACCACCATTTAATTCATTATATCACCAATTAAATAATTAAATAAATTAATTATAACACCTCTGCCAATGCGGGTCATTACAAATTTCATTCGCTTTGTGTAACACCCCACTCCCGCTATGATCACTCACTAAGGGAATGCCATAGCATCGGTGGAGTATTTTAGTGAATATAGAACAGAAAAATTACAACAAGACAGATATAAATAGTACTTGAAATTTTAAAACATCATCTCATAACAGCGGAAGTAAAACATGTCTGGTTACATCATAAAACCACAATAAAGGTCAAGTACAATATCCATCAAAATAAAGAAGTACATAATCCCACTCTCATACAATAGCCAAACAAAAGAAAAGATAACTGGATAACTGGAGCTTTACATCTATCCAAGCTCCTAAAGACTGGAACAGCAATCCGATCAAGCTCCACTACTGCTAGGATCCACCGTAGGACCTGAGGGTTGGGAAAAAGATAAAAACAACAGGGTCAGACATAAGTCTGAGCGAGTCCTATAACTTTAACAATACAATCGTTAAAGTAACCAGAGAAGACATAAACTGATATACGGTAACATATAGGGATGAATGGCTACCCTAAGCAGTCAACTAAACGAAGATAAAGGATAAAGACGCATCTACCCTCCCTAAGGTAAATTACTAAACTGCACCACACCAGTCGTTCCTAACTTAAAGGTTGATCCCACCCAAGGACTTATAAAATTTACTAATTAGTACCTGCGTACCCCTAGGTGACCAAGTAGGCGCCACGGGGCCCTACAATCCACTAGGTGTACACACTACTTCCCATTCGATCGGCTCCCTAACGTAGATACCCGTGCTGGCCCCACCGTGGGATGTATCATTCCCCAATGTGGCAACCTGATGAAACTAAAGGTGCACGGCTTATATCTACTCGATGCAACAACGGCTTACCTACCAGCCCGGGCCCACTCACGCATATGAAGCCCGTTGGACTTGCGTTGCCACCGCTAACCCGTTTGCCTCTTACAGTCAAGCCCAATATGCGTGTCCCGTCCTCGACATGGGTCGAGCCCACAAAGATACGTATGGGTTACTGGTTGAAATGGGCCTCCACAAGCTACCCACCTAAGCTTGTCCCTTTTTCTAGTATATCCCACTTAACCCTTTAATCATGTTTTAATTACATGTTCCATTTTGGTTAAGTATTCTAATCGTATTTTCTATTGCCACCCAAGGCAACCACTAGATTTTCTCATGCCACCCGAGGCACCCACTTAACCCCTCATGTCCCTCTACATGCTAATGTGGTTAAGTGTTTCTTAATTAATTAATTAAGAACGTAACCTTTGTAAAGACCTCTCACATTAGACTGTCTTTTATGACCGCTGGTTAAGCCGGTTGGGTCCGGGCAGCCTTATGTCATAACAGAGTCTAACCTCGTGTCTTTACATTAATTACGTATTTAGTTTGTGCCTAAGACCTCTCACATTGGGCTAACATTTGTAGCAACTGGTTAAGCCGGTTGGGTCCGGGCAGTTTTACGCTACAACTGAGTCCAACCTCGTGTCTTAGTCAATTAATTACACCTAATTAATCACCCTCATAATTTTATATTAATTATCCCTAATTAATCAAGTTTTCTTAACATGGGTAGACCTAACTTAATAGGTAAATTCCCATGGGGTAGACCTAACTCAATAGGTAAATTCCCAACACATAGTATGGGTACACCTAACCAAATAGGCAAATTCCCATACTATGTTTATTTATTTTGTGTTATGCATAATTATATTAATTTCACACAATCTTATTAACTTATGCATTTAATTACCCCATCGTTCCCACGTAATTTCGTTCATGATATAACACATATAAAAGGTGTCAACTTGCATATGAATGAACATGTTTCAAAGGTGCCATCTTGCATATTAACAAACACATAACTTGCATATGAACTTGCATAACATGTCACATAACTTGCATATAATATGTCACATAACTTACATATTCATTTTGCATAACAAACTTGCATATTAGCTTATAGACTTGCATAATGTGTCATCATGAACTTGCATATTAATAAACATGTAACTTGCATATTTACATACATGTAACTCGCATATTAACAAACATGTAACTTGCATATAAAGAAACATGTAACTTGCATATTTACATACATGTAACTTGCATATTAACAAACATGTAACTTGCATATAAAGAAACATGTAACTTGCATATTTACATACATGTAACTTGCATATTAACAAACATGTAACTTGCATATTAACAAACATGTAACTTGCATATTTACATACATGTAACTTGCATATTAACAAACATGTAACTTGCATATTTACATACATGTAACTTGCATAGCATATTACCATGAACTTGCATAACATGCATATGATTACATAGCCCACAACTTGCATATTTAGCATCATGCAAACATAACATACATCATATTAAACTTGCATAAGCTTACATACTCAACATGCATAAACATAAGATTAATGCTAACATCATATCATATGATTCAAAGCTCATTAACCCACATACAAAACCATAAATCTCATCACATCTCATCTAATTAGTTTACCAAAAGATCATCAAAGTGATAGAAACTCACAACTAGCAACTTTGAACACCAAATGAAGAAGATTAAGATGCTAAGAAGGGATTAGAAGTTGATTAGAGAGTGATTAGTATGCAACCCTCTTCATAAAATTAGTGGAGGCCATGAGAGCTAGCATTTTGCCATAGTTTAGTCACTAGGTTTAATTATGAATGAATTAGGGTAGGTTAGGGTCTTATTTATAGATTAGGCAAGTGTTTTAGGCCATAGGATTAACCCTAGATTCAATCCAAGCCATCAAAGCATGTCTTGGGGAAGAAGTCAAGTGTAGGAACCATCTAGGGCCTTTAGATTAAAGATGGACCATGAGAACCATTCAAATGCAAAATCTGCACTTGAGCGAATCGGCCCACGGGTTGACAGCCAAACACCCTGGATTAACCCCTAGTCGATCCAGCGGGCTCGGGTCGACTTCAAAAATCGGCCGGTTCGGTTATTCCCCTCTCCCAATTCGCTGTTTTGAGCATTTTTGCATATTTATTTATTAAATTTTCAATTATATATATATATATATATATCAATATATATATATATATATATATATCTACACAACCCATTTCACTTAATTAAGTATACTTTAATTTGGGAATTTTCGTGAAACTTCGCGAGGCCATATCTTGGTCATACGGACTCCGATTTTCGAAAACTCGGACTCTATTTCGCGTATTTTTCCGAGACGAACGCAATGGCATAGCCCGTTTCCCTTGATTCCCATTTTAGAATTAAATTCTGCCTCGATTTATGTTATTACAGGTTATTGAAAATACGGGTTGTTACATTCTCCCCTCCTTAAAGGATTTCGTCCCCGAAATCTTCAAGTTAGGAAGAACGTATCCTACCATCCAATCATCCATCTACTCAAAGCATCATCCACGAGCAATCATTGTCCTTACAAGATTCTAAATGCTGGATGGATATATGCAAAAGTGTGTGTATATGTACTTACCTAATGCGAAAATCAGGCGGTTACTGATACAGTAAACCTCCTTAATGCAAACCATGATAGTGCCATGCATCCAATATGTATGCGAAACCCTATTGACACATACAAATTTCTACATGCGTGCACAACCATACACAAAAATGCATCATCCATATGATAACACAGCCATGATACATCCATCAATCTAACTACCACATCCATTTATGCAATATGCAACATGAAGTGACTGAGCCGATCTAGTGCCTAATGTGTGTGTATATGCATCCACGAGCAACCACTAGCAAACAATTGCATCCATATGCATCCATCAACCATAACATGTTTCAAACACATGTTTCAACCATAGGTTTTACCCTATCTAAAGGTCATAGGTATTAGCGAGAGGATATACTAAAGATAAGATAAGTACTAGACAAGCAATAAAGGAGAAGTTAAAAGACATACTCTCAAAAAGAAATGGATACAAAGAACGCATCTTTGCTTCCGTCTCCCAAGTAGCATTGCTTTCGTCATCTCCCCATTGCACTTTAACTAGCTGAACTTCTCTGTTCCTCAACTTCCTAGTTTCTGACCCAAGGATGCGAGTAGGAGCTCGTCGAATCGTCGCATCACGCTCTACCTCTACATCTCTAAGCAAGCTCGGCTCTACCACCTCCGCGGTCTCATGTAAGCACTTCCTCAAATGTGATACATGGAATACATCATGAACACCACTAAGTCTGTCGGGCAACTCCACCCTATATGCCATCCGTCCAATCCTTTCCTTAATAGGAAACGGCCCAACAAATCTCGGTGCTAACTTCCCTACGGACCCAAAGCGAACAACATTTCTCAATGGAGATACTTTGACAAAAACCATGTCCCCAACCTCAAACTCAAGATCCGTCCTTCTCCGATCCGCATAAGATTTCTGTCTATCTTGCGCTGCTTTCATCCTTTTTCGAATTAAATCAATCTTCTCTGAAGTCTCTCTAACCATATCCGGCCCAAGCAAGATCTTATCCGTAGATTCCCACCAACATGTAGGAGATCGACAAGGCCTTCCATAAAGAGCTTCGAAAGGAGCCATACCAATACTGGACTGAAAGCTGTTATTATATGCGAACTCCACCAAAGGAAGATGTTCTTCCCATGTACCTCCAAAATCCAAGATACAAAGCCTCAAAAGATCTTCTAAGATACGGTTCACCCTCTCAGTCTGACCGTCCGTCTGAGGATGATATGCGGTGCTCAAACACAACTGAGTCCCTACCGCCTCTTGCAAACTTCTCCAAAACTCACTAGTGAAAATAGGATCTCGATCACTCACAATGCTGGATGGTACGCCATGCAATCTAACAATCTCTCTAACATAGACTGAAGCAAGCCATGGAGCGGTCCTCTTACTTTTTACGGGTATAAAATGGGCACTCTTGGTAAGTCTGTCTACCACAACCCAAATTCCCGTATTGCCCTTCCTCGATCTCGGTAACCCGTCGATGAAATCCATCGAGACACTATCCCACTTCCACTGTGGAACTTCCAATGGGTGTAGCAACCCACCGGGTTTCCTTTGCTCCACTTTAACTTGTTGGCACACTAAGCATCTAGCCACATACTCGGCCACATCTTTCTTCATACCGGCCCAGAAGAAAACTCTCTTCATGTCTTGGTACATTTTGTCTCCACCGGGATGAATAGTCATTCTTGAACGATGTGCATCATCCAAAATAGCCTTCTTCAAACCCTCATCTTGCGGTACACAAAGTCTACCGTCTCTATGCAACCATCCCTTATCATCTATGGTGTATCTACCCAAATGGCTGGACGACTCCCCTCTTATAAGCTTCTCTACCAACACAACCAACTGTGGGTCGTCTCGCTGAGCCTCGCCAATCCGTCTCAAAAGAGTAGGTCTAACCTCCAAGGATGCCAACAAACCAGGTACAAAATCAACAGAAGGTCTGAAGTCAAATAAAGAAAGAAACTCCAAGCTTCGTCGTTCCACGAACAATGGACTCAAAGATAGCCTTTTTCTACTTAAGGCGTCTGCCACCACGTTACCCTTACCAGGGGTATACGCTATCTCGAAATCATAGGATGCTAAGAACTCCATCCACCTTTGCTGTCTTAAGTTTAAATCCTTCTGAGAGAATAAGTACTTCAATGATTTATGGTCGGTGAACAACTCGAATCTCTCACCAAGAAGATAATGGCGCCAAGACTTAAGTGCGAAAACAATCGCGGCCAACTCTAGATCATGGGTAGGGTAATTCTTCTCATGCACTCTCAATTGTCTCCCTCCATAGGCTATTACCCTTCCCTCCTGCATCAAGACTGCGCCTAATCCTGTTCCACAAGCATCGGTATAAACAACAAACGGCTTACTCCCATCCGGGAGCACTAAAACTGGAGCGGTGGTCAAAGCTCTCTTTAACCGTCGGAAAGCATCATCACAATCTACATCCCACGAGAAAACCAGATTCTTTTTCGTCAAGCGGGTTAATGGGGCTGATATCTTCGCGAAGTCTTTGATGAACTTCCTATAATATCCTGCCAACCCCAAGAAACTTCTTACCTCGGTAGCATTTCTAGGAACTTTCCAATCCTGGATAGATACTATCTTTGCGGGATCCACAGCTATCCCTTCCTTAGAGACCACATGCCCTAAGAATCGCACTTCTCTTCTCCAAAAATGGCATTTAGAGAATTTAGCTTTAAGACTATGCGCTCGAAGAGTCTCCAACACTTCCTTGAGATGTAAGGCATGCTCTTCTTCATTCTTGTAAAAGACCAAGATGTCATCCACAAAAACTACTACAAACTTATTCAGATACTCTCTGAACACTCTACTCATGAGATCAACAAAGTATGCGGGGGCGTTTGTCAACCCAAATGGCATCACTAGCCACTCATAAAAACCATCCGGAGTCCGGAAAGCAGTCTTCTCTATACTGTCCTCCGCCACTCTTAACTGATGAAACCCTGTAGCTAAGTCCATCTGCGAAAATACTGACGCGCCAACCAACTGATCAAAGAGATCATCTATCCTCGGTAATGGGTGTCTATTCTTCTTCGTGAGCTTATTAAGTTCTCTATAATCCACACAAAGTCTGAGGGACCCATCCGCCTTCGTGGCAAACACTACTGGAGCTCCCCACTCCGATATACTTCGCCTTATGAACCCCTTCTCAAGCAACTCCCCTACTTGCTTATGAAGTTCTCTTCTCTCACGAGGAGCCATGTGGCGTACTGGCAAAGACACTGGTTTGGCATTATCCACCAAATAAATTCGGAAATCTATCTCCCGCTTCGGAGGCAAACCCTTTACTTCTTCAAACACATCCGGATATTCCCGGACTACTCTGACAGAACACAAACTCTCGACCGAAGCATCGAGCGATTCAAGATAACTTAGCAAAACAGATTCCATGGGATTGCAAGAGATCTCGAGAGTGTTACCCAAGCGGGTCATGAGCCTGACAACTCTCCTTTCGCAATCAAGAACGGCACCATTACTGGATAACCAGTCCATGCCCAAGATCAACCCATAGCCCGTGAAGCCCAATACAAAAGCATCACATCTAAACTCAACGCTAAGTATAGAAATCTTCAAACCCAAACATATCATAGACAGATATATGGAGCCCCCAATTGGGTTTGAGACAACCAAGGGATCATCAACTAGACTGGTGTCTAAGTGCAGTGACTCAACTAACGATGATGAGATAAAAGAATGCGATGCGCCAGAGTCAAACAAAGTACGAACTGGATGATCAAACAGAAAAACCAGACTTTCAACGGAAATAGTTCTACCTCTCTGCTGAATCGGTGGAACTGAGAGAACCTGAACTTGCCCCCCTGACTGAGGTGGTGCTATAAGAGCTTGCACCTGGCCTCCTGAGGTAGACCCCGTCTTCTGCCCCTTCTTTGGGCAGTTTTTCACAAGATGCCCTGCTTCACCACAATGAAAGCAACCGGTCTTCTTCTTTTTGCGACAATCCTTACTAAGGTGTCCTGGTGTTCCACAATTGAAGCACTTCTTCTTCGTCTTCTTTTTGTCACCATTGCCTTTTCCGCCCTTGCCTTGTTGCTGTTGCGGTTTCTTCTGATCCCCCTTTTTCTCTGGTGCCTTAGAATTCTTATCATCCTCATGCATAAGTGCCATGTAGACAAGCTTCTCAAAAGTGGCCCCCATAGGAATGTGAGTCATAGCTATTCCTTGCAATGGTTCGTTCAAGCCTCTAACGAACCTCAAAGCCTTCTTCTCCGGTGTATTCACCAACTCTATGCCAAACCTTGCTAATTGATTGAATTTGTTGACATATTCTTTCACCGTGAGATTCCCTTGCTTCAAATTCAAGAACTTCTCCATAAACAGATTCTCTTCCGCCCTTGAGAGAAACTTAGCCCCAAACCTTTGCTTAAAATCTGCCCAAGAGTCAACAGGGCGTTCTCCATTAGTGACCTCCCACCAGAATGAGGCCTCTCCCTTCATTAACCAAGCCGCCAACTTGACTTTCTTTCCCTCTTCCACTTCAAAGATATCTAGCAACTCTTCCACTTCCTTAAGCCAATCTCTAGCCTCTACGAAAGTCTCTGAACCAAGAAAAGGTTTTCCTCCTATAGCCTTGAACTCCTTGCAAACCTTAGCAAAATTATCCACTCTAGGCTGAGGAGGAGGAGCGGTTGTCTCTGGTGTAGTAGCATTGGCCGGACCCGCAGCCGCGGCCCTAGCCTCTTGCAACCTCCTATACCATAGTGGTATAACTAAACCCTCCGGGATGTTAAGATCTTCAGCCATGCTGAAACGAAAGAGGAAAGATTCAAAAAGGAGATTCCGAAAGATAAAGATATGGCTATTGGGGATTATGCTTTTCTTTTTCAAAAACTTTTTCTCTTAGAAGACATGCTTTTAAAAATACTTTCTTCGAAAATACTCTTAGAAAGTAGTTTTTCTCAAAAATTTTATCTGTTCTGGTAACCTTAAGCTCTGATACCACGTGTAACACCCCACTCCCGCTATGATCACTCACTAAGGGAATGCCATAGCATCGGTGGAGTATTTTAGTGAATATAGAACAGAAAAATTACAACAAGACAGATATAAATAGTACTTGAAATTTTAAAACATCATCTCATAACAGCGGAAGTAAAACATGTCTGGTTACATCATAAAACCACAATAAAGGTCAAGTACAATATCCATCAAAATAAAGAAGTACATAATCCCACTCTCATACAATAGCCAAACAAAAGAAAAGATAACTGGATAACTGGAGCTTTACATCTATCCAAGCTCCTAAAGACTGGAACAGCAATCCGATCAAGCTCCACTACTGCTAGGATCCACCGTAGGACCTGAGGGTTGGGAAAAAGATAAAAACAACAGGGTCAGACATAAGTCTGAGCGAGTCCTATAACTTTAACAATACAATCGTTAAAGTAACCAGAGAAGACATAAACTGATATACGGTAACATATAGGGATGAATGGCTACCCTAAGCAGTCAACTAAACGAAGATAAAGGATAAAGACGCATCTACCCTCCCTAAGGTAAATTACTAAACTGCACCACACCAGTCGTTCCTAACTTAAAGGTTGATCCCACCCAAGGACTTATAAAATTTACTAATTAGTACCTGCGTACCCCTAGGTGACCAAGTAGGCGCCACGGGGCCCTACAATCCACTAGGTGTACACACTACTTCCCATTCGATCGGCTCCCTAACGTAGATACCCGTGCTGGCCCCACCGTGGGATGTATCATTCCCCAATGTGGCAACCTGATGAAACTAAAGGTGCACGGCTTATATCTACTCGATGCAACAACGGCTTACCTACCAGCCCGGGCCCACTCACGCATATGAAGCCCGTTGGACTTGCGTTGCCACCGCTAACCCGTTTGCCTCTTACAGTCAAGCCCAGTATGCGTGTCCCGTCCTCGACATGGGTCGAGCCCACAAAGATACGTATGGGTTACTGGTTGAAATGGGCCTCCACAAGCTACCCACCTAAGCTTGTCCCTTTTTCTAGTATATCCCACTTAACCCTTTAATCATGTTTTAATTACATGTTCCATTTTGGTTAAGTATTCTAATCGTATTTTCTATTGCCACCCAAGGCAACCACTAGATTTTCTCATGCCACCCGAGGCACCCACTTAACCCCTCATGTCCCTCTACATGCTAATGTGGTTAAGTGTTTCTTAATTAATTAATTAAGAACGTAACCTTTGTAAAGACCTCTCACATTAGACTGTCTTTTATGACCGCTGGTTAAGCCGGTTGGGTCCGGGCAGCCTTATGTCATAACAGAGTCTAACCTCGTGTCTTTACATTAATTACGTATTTAGTTTGTGCCTAAGACCTCTCACATTGGGCTAACATTTGTAGCAACTGGTTAAGCCGGTTGGGTCCGGGCAGTTTTACGCTACAACTGAGTCCAACCTCGTGTCTTAGTCAATTAATTACACCTAATTAATCACCCTCATAATTTTATATTAATTATCCCTAATTAATCAAGTTTTCTTAACATGGGTAGACCTAACTTAATAGGTAAATTCCCATGGGGTAGACCTAACTCAATAGGTAAATTCCCAACACATAGTATGGGTACACCTAACCAAATAGGCAAATTCCCATACTATGTTTATTTATTTTGTGTTATGCATAATTATATTAATTTCACACAATCTTATTAACTTATGCATTTAATTACCCCATCGTTCCCACGTAATTTCGTTCATGATATAACACATATAAAAGGTGTCAACTTGCATATGAATGAACATGTTTCAAAGGTGCCATCTTGCATATTAACAAACACATAACTTGCATATGAACTTGCATAACATGTCACATAACTTGCATATAATATGTCACATAACTTACATATTCATTTTGCATAACAAACTTGCATATTAGCTTATAGACTTGCATAATGTGTCATCATGAACTTGCATATTAATAAACATGTAACTTGCATATTTACATACATGTAACTCGCATATTAACAAACATGTAACTTGCATATAAAGAAACATGTAACTTGCATATTTACATACATGTAACTTGCATATTAACAAACATGTAACTTGCATATAAAGAAACATGTAACTTGCATATTTACATACATGTAACTTGCATATTAACAAACATGTAACTTGCATATTAACAAACATGTAACTTGCATATTTACATACATGTAACTTGCATATTAACAAACATGTAACTTGCATATTTACATACATGTAACTTGCATAGCATATTACCATGAACTTGCATAACATGCATATGATTACATAGCCCACAACTTGCATATTTAGCATCATGCAAACATAACATACATCATATTAAACTTGCATAAGCTTACATACTCAACATGCATAAACATAAGATTAATGCTAACATCATATCATATGATTCAAAGCTCATTAACCCACATACAAAACCATAAATCTCATCACATCTCATCTAATTAGTTTACCAAAAGATCATCAAAGTGATAGAAACTCACAACTAGCAACTTTGAACACCAAATGAAGAAGATTAAGATGCTAAGAAGGGATTAGAAGTTGATTAGAGAGTGATTAGTATGCAACCCTCTTCATAAAATTAGTGGAGGCCATGAGAGCTAGCATTTTGCCATAGTTTAGTCACTAGGTTTAATTATGAATGAATTAGGGTAGGTTAGGGTCTTATTTATAGATTAGGCAAGTGTTTTAGGCCATAGGATTAACCCTAGATTCAATCCAAGCCATCAAAGCATGTCTTGGGGAAGAAGTCAAGTGTAGGAACCATCTAGGGCCTTTAGATTAAAGATGGACCATGAGAACCATTCAAATGCAAAATCTGCACTTGAGCGAATCGGCCCACGGGTTGACAGCCAAACACCCTGGATTAACCCCTAGTCGATCCAGCGGGCTCGGGTCGACTTCAAAAATCGGCCGGTTCGGTTATTCCCCTCTCCCAATTCGCTGTTTTGAGCATTTTTGCATATTTATTTATTAAATTTTCAATTATATATATATATATATATATCAATATATATATATATATATATATCTACACAACCCATTTCACTTAATTAAGTATACTTTAATTTGGGAATTTTCGTGAAACTTCGCGAGGCCATATCTTGGTCATACGGACTCCGATTTTCGAAAACTCGGACTCTATTTCGCGTATTTTTCCGAGACGAACGCAATGGCATAGCCCGTTTCCCTTGATTCCCATTTTAGAATTAAATTCTGCCTCGATTTATGTTATTACAGGTTATTGAAAATACGGGTTGTTACACTTTGGGTCCGTAGGAAAGTTGGCACCAAGATTTGTAGGACCATTTCCTATCATTGAAATGATTGGGACGATGGCTTACAAAGTAGAGCTACCCAAAAGACTGGCTGGAATTCATAATGTTTTTCATGTCTCTTAACTACGAACGTGCTTACATGAGTCTACGGAAGTTGTGGAGCCAAGCATACTAGAGGAAGTAGAAGTGGAACGAGAAGCGACTGTGAGAAGAGTTCCAACTCGTATCTTGGGTACAGAAGTCAAAAAGCTACGCAACCGTGAAGTCAAGCTTGTTAAAGTTCAATGGAGTGACGCTGAGGAAGACGCGACTTAGGAAACTGAGGAAAAGATACACGCAGCCTACCCTTTTCTTTTTTAGGGTACATCCTTGATCTCTTTTTCCTTAAGTTTATGCATGCTTGTATCTACCTTTTAAGTATATCTCCTCGGCCTTATTCTTTATCCTTAGATAGAAACCAATGGATGTAAACATGTATTTGAAACATGTTACGATTGATGGTTGCAAGTGGTTTCTCGTGGATGCATATACACACACATTAGGTGTTAGATCGGCTCAGTCACTTTCATATTGCATATGCATATATGTATTTGTATATGGATTGGACTGGATGTGTTATCATATGGATGTTGCATTTTTATGAATGGTTGTGCACTCATGTAGAAAGAATGATTAGGAATAATTGCATACATAATGGACTCATGACACTGACATAATTCGCATTAAGGAGGTCAACTGAATCAGTAGAGCGCCTGATTTTGCATTAGATAAGGGCATGTACACACACTATGCATATGATCATGAAAGCATTGGAAGTCTTTTTAAGAATAATGGACGCTTGTGTTTGATGGTTGAGTAGATGGACGATTGGATGGTAGGATATACGTTCTTCTTGACTTGAAGATTTCGGGGATGAAATCCTTTAAGGAGGGGAGAATGTAACACCCTAAAATTTTCTGTGTTTATTACAGTAACAAATTAAAGAATACTAAATTTTAAAAGTGAGAGTTAAGGGAAACGGGTTACGCCATTGAGTTCGTCTCGAAATTCTGCTTGAGATAGAGTCCGAGTTTGCGTGAATCGGACTCCGTATGAAGAAGTTATGGAATCCAGAAGATTTCATGTTAAATCAGAAATTAAATATAAATATATAAATAATAATTAAATATCCCAAACCAAGTTCAAAATTAGAAATTCAAGTAGAATAGGCTGAGCGGGAAAATTCCCGCTCAGGAGTCGACCCCCCCCAAGGGGGAGTCGACATAGGTGTCGACCCCCTATACGGGAGTCGACATAGGGGTTGACCCCACTGTAGGGGTCGACTCTTGCATTCGGATCCAAACAGTGACGAATTCTGACCTGTTGCTGAGTCACTAGGGCATAGGTGGCGGTTTCTGGATAACTCTATCTTGTCTGGATGGTCCTGATTGCTCCTAGGTTGATCTAATGGCATATATTAGTTTAAAATTCTATATAAACAACTGATGCCCTCAACCCTAAACCTCACAAAAATTCATTCCAAGAGCCATCATGCTGTCTATGGTCAACCTAGAGTAGCCGCCATTCTTCTCCAACTAGAAAGAAAGTTAGAAGCTACGAATCAAATCAAAAATTAGTGAATCGATAGTCTACTTCAGGGGATAGTTATTCAGTTTCAGAATACAGATCCCAGAAAACAAGACTGTTCTTTTGTTCGTAAGTTTAGTTATCTTTTAGATGTGAACAAATTAAAGTCATGATTTGTAATAAAGTGAAAACTAGAATTGTACCAAGTTGTATGATAATAGTGATGCTGATTCATGTCTATTCGTGTGACAATTCTATCATATATGCCTGTGAGACTATTGCGGTTTATTGAACCTATCATGTTGTATAGAATTTGGTGAAGGAATCATTTATGTTGTATAATAATTTGGGAATGAAACTATCATATGTTGTATGTAAGTTTGGTGATTCGATCATGTTATGTTACATGCAAGTTTATAGGCTAAGTTATGTCTTATATGCCTAAATGTTTAGATCCACATGCCTCTATGTTAGATCTATGTTAACTTGATTAAACACAAATGCAAGTTCACATCTACATGCCTAATTAAGTTTGTGTAGTTCTATGTAAACTCCTATTTATATGCTTATGATTCATGTTGAGTGGATCTAAATTGCAAGTTCACAATTAAATGTATATTGTTCCATGCCAAATTCTATGACATATGTTTAGTTGGATCCATATTATGCTTGTTGGAATGTTACATGTTCCTTCCTTTTCCCTTTTTTATGAGTTCGGCTAAATTGTGAAGCCTAACATCCTATGTGATTTGTGCGAACGTATAACGGCGGTAACGTTGGGAAAATTATTAATTTACATGTTATTGGCATAGTTTGGTAGCATGAATGGTATAATTTATATACCTAAAAATTATGAACATGATTTTGAGGGTAAATAGGGCATGACTTGAATGACAACAATTGATTAATAACTTACATATAAACATGAAGGGTACATATGTAAATTAAGCAAAAAATGAATATGCCTAACCCGAGGTTAGATTAAGTTACGGTATAAGACTGCCCGGAACCGCCCGGCACATCCAGCAACCGTAACAATATAGATCTAATGTGAGAGGTTAGCGCACTAAGCCCAAAAGAACCCGAGGTTAGACTGAGTTGCGGTGTAAGACTGCCCGGAACCGACCGGCACATCCATCGACCGCAACAATACCAGTCTAATGTGAGTGGTTGGTGCTTTAATGAATGAATTAAAGCTAAGACAAGAATGGTAGGGTTAAGTTAAGGAAACACTTAACCATTTACAACATGTTAACTAAACTGATGGGGGGGTTAGGTTAATTTGAGAACACTTAACCATTTTAACATGTTGATTAGGAAACCCTAGTAACGGGGACCCATTTCAACAGTAACCCACATAGATGTAACATGATACCCTAAACTAGGCAGGGTGGGGGCATGATTACTGGGCTGATTATAAGCAGTCAAAACAACGGCGGGTGGTGCGTCAGTGTAGGTTCCGACAGAGTACAGGCGTGCACGTACTCCGGAGTGGAAAAAGAAGGCATTGGGCATCAGTAGTTATATACTATGCATCTTGAGTTGTGTCGAGTTGCCACCATAGGATTTGATACACCCCATGGTGGGACCAACACAGGTATCTACAATCAAGCGGGGCCGAATGACACAAGTGATAAACGTATACGAGTAGGAGCCGATCGATAAAAAGGGGATCACTTTGTTATGAACACGTGAGGCTGGTTGAAACAATAGTTAGTAGGTGCAGAGAAATAGAAATGGGTGCGATAGTATATTCAGTTTAAACTGCCTTATCTTGGTTTATGTTATCTTGTTTTTCTGGTATTGTCCTATTTTCAGTTTATTCCTGTCATGATCCTTTTTCTTTTTCACATGCTGAAAAATCACTGGACTTACCAGACTAATGTCTGACCCATTTTTCTTTCGTCTTCTTTTCTTCCGTCCCCCCTCACCCCCAGGTCCGCAGGGAGGTAATACTCCAGCTTAGTTCAAACCTTTTTGCAAGCTTGAAGAGAGTAGATGTATTGCTTGGACTCTCTCCTCTTGGGCTATGGCTTTGGATACACTCTTAATGGGGATTTATGCTACTTTATTGTTTTTTATGCTTCTTTATGTTTTAATCAGGACAGAGATTTTGTTGTAATGCTTTGGAAGTTGGTTTAAGACAGTTGTTGTAATGTTTTAACTGAACCATGTGTTTATGAAATAAATTTAGTTTTTCCGCTGCTTATATGTCTTTCTTGTAAATTATCTGTATCTTTTACCTACAACGCTCCACCGAAGTTAAGGCATTCCCTTTGTGAGCGACCTTAACGGAGGTGGGGTGTTTCATGAACTTTCCAATATCTCTCTTCATCCCTTCCCAGTAGTAGACTCTCTTCATGTCCTAATACATCTTATTGCCACCGGGATGAATTGTCAACTTCGAGTGATGACATTTTCTCAGAACCTCATCCCTCAATCCGTTGATATCAGGAACAACTAATCACCCTTGATTTCAAAGCCATCCTTCTCGATCGACCTCGAACTCTTTATCTTCTGTTTCTAGTTTCTAAACGAACTCGACAAGCTTCGCATCTTTCTTTTGGCTCTCGCTAATCCTTTCGATAAGAGTAGGTTTTATCGACAAGCTTGCCAACAATTCAGGTTCCAACTCACACCTTGGCCTGAAATTGAACCTTGCCAAGTACTCAAGGCTCTTCCATTTCGAAAACATCGCTCCCAAACTTGCGTTTCTTCGACTTAATGCATCTGCAACTGCGTTACCCTTGCCCGGAGTATAGGCTATGCCAAAATCATATGACGCCAGAAACTCTAACCATCTTTGCTGCCGAAGATTCAAAACCTTTTAGAAGAAAAGATACTTCAACGATTGTGATCCATAAACAACTCGAATCGAACTCCCAATAGGTAATGTCTCCACATCTTCAAAGCAAATACAAATTCTTCTCATGCGGCTTTAGCTGTCGATTCGCGTAGGCCACAACCTTATCCCTCTGCATTAGTACTGCCCCAAGTCCAGTACCACATGCATCGATATATACCACCATCTCTTCATTCCCACTTGGAACGATCAACACAGATGCACTCGTCAATCTCTCCTTCAGGATTTCAAACGCTTGTTCACACTTTGCATCCCATGTGAACACTTGGTTTTTCTTCGTCAATCCTGTCAACGGTGCAACTATCTTGGAGAAATCCTTGATAAACCATTAATAATTACCGGCCAATCCAAGGAAACTTCGAACATCTGTCGTATTCTTAGGTCTATCCCAGTCCTGGATTGCCGCTACTTTAGCGGGGTCAACTGCTATCCCATTTCCAGAAACAACATAACCTAAGAACCTCACTTCATCCTTCCAGAAGTGACACTTCGAGAACTGAGCTTTCATCTGATGCTTTCACAGGATCTCTAACACAACTCTCAAGTGCATCTTGAGCTCTTCCTCATTCCGAGAGTACACCAGAATGTCATCAACAAACACAAACACGAACTTGTTCAGCTGATCTCTGAAAACCTTATTCATAAGATCCACAAAATACGTTGGCGCGTTAGTCAACCCGAATGACAACCATTCGAAGAATCCGGATGGTGTCCTAAAAGCAGTCTTCGGTACACTATCCTTGGCCACCCTCAATTGGTGACATCCAATTGCCAAACCCATTTGAGAAAACACTTTTGCTTCGTGAAGCCGATTGAACAAGTCATCAATCCTTGGCAACAGATACTTGTTCCTCTTAGTCACCTTGTTCAACTCACGTTAGTCCATACACAATCTTAACGAGCCATCTGCCTTGGTTGTAAACACCACTGGTGCACCACATTCGGAAACGCTTCTCCGAATGAATCCTTTTCCCAAAAGGTCACGAACCTGCACCTCTAACTCTCGTTGTTCCTTAGGTGCCATCCGCCTAAGAGGCATAACGATTGGTCTAACACCCTCGACCAAATCGATTCTAAACTCGATCTCATGATGCGACGACAACCCTTTGACCTCATTAAAGACATCTTTATACTCCTTAGAGATCAGCGCAGATGACAAGTCTTCTTATGGAATCACAAGCGAATATAACAACTTATAAGAACACCGTTTTCGGCTTGCCCCGAATCAACACCTCCTGCCCTTCCACATCCCCGACTGTCATCTCTAGCTTCAACTTACTTTTGCCGCACATCTCTTGGGCCAATCCATGCCCAAGATGATTTCAGACCCAACGAAAGTTACAACTAAGTAACCACTCATAAATGAGCATTCATGATCAACAATACTAGATCCACAAAGCTTGCATAAAGCAGATGAACCCATACAAGATCAATTACAACTAAAGGCATGTTACAACTTCAAGTTTCGAACCCATTCAACATAAAATCTTATTATAGGTAAAAGATGACGATTCTCTAGTACCAAATAGAACTCAAACAACTTCACTGGTTGGAAGCACATCCAGACAACAACTTCTCCTAGTTCTCTTCAGGAATACAATAAGAAAATGGAATAGCATCCACAACACATGCTTCCTCCGGTTGCCTATTCTTTGGAAGGTCCGGACAGTCTTTCTTCTTATGTCCAGGCTTGCCGCATTCAAAGCACTTCCATTCTTCCTTACAATCCCATGAATAATGGCCCTCCAGTTGACAATTAAAGCAAAGCCCATTCTTCTTAGATTTCTTCTTCTTGCTTTTCTTCTTATTAGCACTGGGGCCAGTAAAGGTTTCTTCATCTGTAGGAGAATATTCCCTCTGTCGCTTAACCGAATCCCTTTTGGGTACTTGCACAGGAACACCACGCTCTACTGACTCTTCTGGAACGGGCCTCCTTATCATGGCTACTGCCACCATGGCTGCCCCAAACATAACTAGATACTCCGGTGCAACAGCTAAAGCTCCCAATTGGCTTTCATCTCCTATTCTTCCAGTCTCAGGCTCACTCCTACAGGTTTGACGATTCATTCTAAATCTAAAATAGAATGATTAGTCCACTTACACGATAAACGGTTAAGGAAAACAACCGCTACTACTATATATGCTTATATATATAGTAAACATCCAACTGAAATCTACAATTATGTCTCTCATACGTAATTATGCCTTCGAACTTTGGCCAAAATCGTTGACCAGAGCTCTGATACCAAATGTGACGACCGCCCACAGCCCCCGCACTATACAAGAGGAATAATGCGCCGAAAGGTGTGCCAAGCGGCTATGGACGATCATCAAGGTCTGGTAGATAAACGAAACCTGTCGCAAACTCACAACGGAGGGATAAAATATAATAGAACATATACAATAGGTATTAATAGTGAAGCAGAAACACTGGACTTTCATACAACTAGAAAGTAATATCCACAAACTTGGAAATAGTGTTTATACAAACTTGCCTCACTACATCACTCAGAAAAGAAAACAATGGAAATCCAATTATTAGATAGTAGTAAAACTGGTAAGCCTCCTGCTCGTCACTGATCAGCATCATCGTCCTCACTAAAGCATTACCTGTCACCTGTTACTTAGTCTGCCCATCCAAAACCGGATGAACAGCCCAAGGTAATAAGAGGAAACATAAAACCTTGCGTCAGACAACAGTCATAGTGAGCGATAAAACAGCTAACAAACTTCAACAATAAAGTGTATGAGAAGGGATAGATAAACCTACTAATCTACCCACGACACCAGAGAAGAACTCAACCTTATCTTCCCCACATCAGACAGTGAGAGCCATTACAACCTATTCAACCAAAGGAATAACAATTCATACATGGGAGCTAGAACAACCATTGATAACATTCATAGCATCCAGATTACCTAGGTCTCATGTAGACAACCCTAATCGAGTTTAACATTCCCCAAGTACTCTTCCCAGAGGCCCAAACCAATATCAGTAAATCACTCAAAGAACATCTCCCTTGAATTTAGATAATCTATATGAGATAGTACAAACAGAACAACCAATCATCCATGACTGACTCTAGCTATCACCGCCAATCCTGCTTTGAAACCACCATTAATCGTATGACGGCCAACCTTGCCATATGTCAAGGGCTAATAGTAACCCAAGTTCTAGCACAAACTCCATATGTCCAACGTTGACAATGTCCAACCTTGACAACTAGGCCTTTCAACGATACCCAAGGTACTCGACCTACAATCAGTCTTTTGGGTGCCCCCACCGTACCCCTGTTTTGAGCCTGCTAGAACTTACGACAACGATAATCTCTCGGTCTTCAATATCTCTATTCATCCAACCTTGACGGCCATTTACTTCTCAAGCAACCTTCTCGAGCAACCATTATCCACCAACTCACGACCTTTGAATTGTCTGCCTATTCGTTGCTTTTCACCGATCAACGAACATATCACATCACTTCGAACATCCCCTTCTGGGTTCTCGCCGAAGCCACCACCATCGTTGAACCAACCAACATCTCTATAAGGTTCAAAGCAATCCATAGCATTATTTCAACAATTCCTAACTTCCCAATTGAATTTACTTTTAAGTCACATCGTCAACGGAAATGTCCGATCAGAAAAACTTGCCCAGAAATGCCAAAAATGGCTGACCAAAAATGGTTGTCCAGAATAGCCCGACCCGAGCCACTTTGGTCCGACCCGACCCCTCCTAATTGGGAAGGCCTGACTCCTCATAAATGGGAAGACCCCTCCTGAATGGGAAGACCCGACCCCTCATAAAAGGGAAGACCCCTCTTGAATGTGAAGACCCGACCCCTCATGAATGGGAAGAACCCTCTTGAATGGGAAGACTCGACCCCTCATGAATGGGAAGACCCCTCCCGAATGGGAAGACCCGACCCCTCATGAATGGGAAGACCCCTCTTGAATGGGAAGACCCAACCCAAAACCTGCACTTCTCCAATTCTACTCCAATTTCGATCAAAACTTCGCCAAACGACGAATCCAACGAAACCAACTCAACCAAAATCATCAAACACAATCATAAACGTATCATAACATTACTAACCACATGAATATGACGATTACCACAAAAATGATATGAATCTCACAAAAAACCATTAAAATGAACATATGATCAAAATGAGAGATCTAACTAACATAAACATGTAAAATGACATAGAATTATCAAGTAAAACTTGCTGGATTAGATCATAGGGTGATGCATATGAAAATGGACATGGAATGGTGTAAATCTATGGTAAAACATTCCAATTTGATGAAAAACATGCACAAACACTCATATACTTCATTGCATTAATGTAAGAGATGTAAATCACTCACCGATTCTCCAAAACAAGCTAAAATGATAAAATTATGAATCCGAACAGCGAATACTTCGAACTAAGCTCCTTGATCCGATGAATTTTCCCTTGGAACGATGTAGATCTAGCCTCGAATGGAGTAGATCTTCGATTTCCCTCCTTGGATTTGGATTTTTAATGGTGGAAAGGTGTTAGAGGAAGAAGAAGCACAAGGTCTCCAAATGAGAGAATGGGAGAATTAACCTATTCTCCATACCCCTCACCCTCTATTTATAGTTTCCACCAATCCACTAATGGGCCTCCCCAATTCAGGCCATTAGGCTCTCTAAACCTGAACAACCAACTGAAAAACCTTAAAGCAGCGATTTCTCCCAAAATGCTGAGCCAAATCCTCCATGTAACCACTCTACGGAAAGGCAATCATCAATTCCTTTCCAATGACACAGGTCACACCCTTTGATTCGACCTGAGCCAAAAGTTATGCCCTGTACAAGGCTGATAGGGGCAAAATGGTCACAAACAAAATCGGTAAAAATTATGGACATGTCTCACATCCCATAAGCAACATATTAAAAGATGAGAATGATCCAACCCTCAGAGAATAAAATAAAAATATTTACAATCTTCCGATACGTAAAATGCGGGCTGTTACAGGTGTGAGAACTAAAACAGTTGTTAAATCTTTAGTTTAAAAGCTGGGAAATCATGGGACCACACTGTATAACATGGAACGGGTTTATTCCACATTAATCTCAGTTTAAAATTGAACAATGCAATGCTTTTTGGAAAATGAAGCTATTATAAGACTCAGGTCACATCACACCATGCGACGCAAGCCAAAGGATAGAGTTTTCCCTTATAATAGCCAAACATGCTTGGTACATTTAAAACAAATCATTTTGATATTACTATAAATGCATAATGTCGAAATCAACTTCAAATATAAATGTATCAATCATAGTCGATAGTACCATATATTATGCCGCCATACATAGGTTTACAACTAAAACCGAAAAGTTGCGTAAGGAAGTTGGATTTCCATCTATGAGTCGAGGCAAGGGATGGCTCCTCACCGATTTGAGACACTCTTGAAAATTCCTCAGGGCTTGGACGCTGGCGAGCCCTTGGATCTTCAGGACCGATCCACACTTACTTTATTGGATTAATTATTCCTGAGCACACGTTTCCCGGCCCTATCAGACCTATCTCTTAGCCACTAGGAACTCAATATCCGAGGCGCCTCGCAATCCATCATCCACATAAGTAAAAATGTCTGGGCTCCATACCATGACACCACTCCTAGCTAGAAAGAAATGTTGTGCACTCCCTGTAGTCACTATCCTGTTTTTGACTCATAACGGGTGTGAGGCTCGTGAATTAACGCTATACACAAAGCTATGCTATTTAAAGCCGTGCTTTGATCATCATCCACAAGACTCTGCTTTTCAACAAAAGCCTTGATCATTTGCATCTCAGCATGCCACACTGACACTTCACGCCATATAACTAATGTCTATCAATGTATAACCTCTAAGCTCGTACGTCTCATAGAAGGGCGTTAAGCAAAAGAATAAATTCTCCGCCACTAAACATATATATATATATTATAGAAAGAAATCAACATAGAATGAAGTCCAATGTTATACACACATCCATTTACAAGTCCGTTCTAGGTCTGAACGAAACCTGAGGCACCTTATTCCTCGTCCCATATGTCCAATACAGGAGAGAGGTCCTCGCATATCCGGTCGATCTCCAAGTACGTCCGGATGATCACCACTTATTACCTTGTCTTGGGTGTATAGCCCAATCAAGACATCAGTAATCATCCATACGATGTGAAGATCTCCGGTCTTCAAGCACCGTCTTCATCGTCGATTTTTAGTCGTCGTATCAGTTATTCAGCATGAGATAAACCCGGTCATTCCGAATAACTCGCGCATTTTATAATCTTTAATCAAGTGCTTTAAAAACACATCATACGCCTCATTCCAATTCAAAATATTCTTTTATTTAAATATTCACATCTTTGGGGAAAGGTTACCATTAATTTTATCAAAGATAAATTCTTCTGAACTTATTCTTTAATCTTCTTTTGGATATCAATTTCAAAAGATTTTATTTTATCCTTTAACAATTCTAAACCAAATTAAGGTTTATCAAACTAGTCGAGATTATCGAGCCTTACCGAAGTAATCGTTTATTTTTATTTTTTTTCCAATCCCAGCCTATTCATCCCATGCAGCAAAACTGATAGTACTCCATTTCTAACACCCACTGTGCTATCGGTAAAATTAATTACCATTCCACGTTCAAATCTAATTAAGGATTTAACTATCGTCTGGAGTAAAACTGGTAATACTCCATTCTCGATCATTTCATGAATTCGATAATTTTAATTACCTCATTCCCATTTTAATCTACTTAAAGATTCATTAAAACTCCATCTTGGTTTTAACCTCTAAAATCATTACTTATGATTATTCAACTTTAAGAAATTAATCTTATCTTTAACTGGGTTAATGAACCAATGTTATTAAAAACACAGTTCACAGTAAACCTAAATCAACTTCCATTAACTATGGAATCTTCACGGAAAACAAATCAAAATATAATCGATATAACGTATCAGACTAATAATATAAATGAAATAAAGCAAAGCCTTTTAAATTCCATATATAGTAACGATCTTCCTTTATAGAAGCTCATCTCGATTATTACGAAATCAGATTCCATTCCATTCCAATTTAATATATGAAACTGGAAAACTTTACTTTGGAAAATTTCCATTAAATCTTAAAATAAAGATTTATAAATTCCAAATCATATCTTCACTGTTAATTGGGTTTAAGAACAAATGTCCTTTAAAACATTATTCACGACAAACCTAAAATCCAATTTGATATTAATTATAAGGCTCCGAATAGAAATAATATCGGCTTATATTCAACATCAAATTCTGAAACCAACAGGTGTCGTATTGGGAATACGATATCTTCCAAATTCCTCAATAATATCCGTATAGTCACAGAATCCAATATCGAAATATTCCGAAGATTATTCCCATTTAAATCCTTTCCAATTCATACGTTCGAAAATTCTGGTTATTACAAAAACCATTTACAAATCCCATTTATTTATTTAAAAATATCGGATTATTATTCTAGTTAATAACTAGTTCATTTCGATAAAAATATATTTTTATCTTTTCAAACTTGGAATTTTTCATCCAAAATCTTTTCAAATCACTTATTATGATTTTACTTAATTTTTCCATATTTTTAATAATTTTATTAAGGCCTTTACAGTCGGTTTCCAATAACGGACATTGAAGTGCATCTATGGCGACCTTTTCTGAAATTGATTTGGACATAATTTAAAATCCAACCTTTAAAATTTAAATCTCTTATATCTATTGCAAAGATCTTTTCGATACGAACCCAACGGTTATGGTTTTAGGAGAATACAACGGTCGGATCTCCCGTTACGTCTATTTGAAGTCAATGGTTGAAACTCGCGAACGGCCGCTGCGCAGCGCGTTCTGTTCAAACCATTTATATATAATATATGTATTTTTTCGATTTTTAATTAGAGCGTATTTTATAAAATATTTATAAATTCGTTTTAAAATGATTTGAACTTCGATTTCAATTTTAAATCAAAATTGATTATTCTATATCATTATAACATTAAAATGATAATATTTTCAAAATATATGATTTTGAATTCAATTCTTTTCAATATTCATTTTTAAATAAAAAAATGGACATAGAAATCCGTTCGAGTAAAAATAGTGCTTTCTACTTAACTCGGCTTCACATTTTCAATATTTTCGTGTCCATCCAAAATCGGACATCAAAATCATGTTTTGATTCGTTCATTGAATATTATTCTAAACTATTCGTTATTTCTGAATCAGAATGCGACTCAGTCAATTACCATATAATTTCAGTTATATGGATTTCATACATTGCATGTATTCAACAATAATGATAAATAATCATTAAACATTCAAACATCATCCATAGTGCATTCTATAAATGTATAAGCATTAAAATAAATAATGCTTATAACAGTTTATCAATCAGTCGATCGACATAAAACTAAATATTGGGATTCGTGTATGTCAAGTATCATCCCAATACCCGTGTGGGATTTTCAAACAACAACAGTCTATTTTAAATAAATCATTGGTTAATAAATTTAACCAGCTCTAATTCGATTTGAATTATTTTTCTACTTAACAAATTTTCACTGTTCAAATTATAAATGGATATTTATATCACATTTCAACAACCACAAAGTGCATCCACATTGTTTGAAATACGGGTGTCGGATATTCAAACAACGCTTCTTGTGCAGATGAGCCATGAATAGTTTATGTGTTGAACTCAAACAATGTCACTTACAACAGATAAAAATCAACACTTGCAATTTCTATATATTTACAGTTATAAAATAAATTAAATAACTGTACAAATATTTTAGTGAGAGAATTTTCACTTTCGTTTCCACTCCGCCATTCTTTAATTTTGAATTTTTGTGTTTGAACTAAATTAAACACGTGTTTAATTTAGCTAAAAATTCCAACTTGCCGCGTTTCCGTTCTGGTCAGTTCCATGTTGAAGTGTTCGTCGCCACGATCCCAACGTGACTGAGTTTTAAATTTTCTGAGCTCGTATGAAAAAGTTACGGAAGTCAACATGTTAATTAAATAATTAACTAATTTAAAATAAAATTAACTAAATTACAATGCTTAGAAAAATACGCTGCCTTTTCCCCTTTAATTATCTACCTCGTCGAAAACTGGTCCAACCGGAAAACCGCCCGCCGACGATGCCACGGCCCACCGGCCTCACATCCATCGCCACCAGTCGACGCGCCTTGGCCACCTCCAGTACTGCTTGTTGCGACGCCACGCTCGGTGGGCCCTGAAGCTCGGAAATCGAGCTTGAACTCGATGGCTGTGAACCCCGATTTCTCCCCAACCACTGAACGAAAATTGATCACCCTTATATGGATTCGAAGCCCTCTTTGTTTCTTCAATTTTTTTTTATGAATTTCGTGAATCAAAGCGTGAATTCGACGTATTTTAGGGGAGAAATCTCGAGCGGTTTCCGCCCTTGATTGGAGCAGCGGTGGGTTTGAACGAGGGTTAGGGTTTTGACTAAAAATTGGGGTATTTATATAAATTATTATATTATTTAATTCAATTATAACATGTTTATAACTACGAACTTCAAACAAACTTCAACGACTATCGCCCCTAGCTAAATACCCCCATTTTGGACATAATGGGAAGTGTTTCGTAAGCCAATTCGATTGTTTCGATCATTTTTTATCAAATTTAAAATATAAATTAATATAATGGTTAATATTGAATTCGAACGTACATTTTAATTTACCAGGGCCACATACCAAATCCAAAAATTACAGAAAAATTAATATAGTTATGTTTTGATGATACGGTCCTAATAAAACTAATTTCGTCGAATTTAGAGACGTTTGAAAAATGGCCCTTTTAACTGGTCAATTAAATTTAAACTGAAATTCAAAAAACGTTTAAATTTACAATGCTCACATATTACTTCCAAAAATTATGAAAATTTAAACCTGATTATAATTTGACATTCCAGATCCAAAAAAGTGGTTTCATCGAAAACGAAGGTCGTTTGCAAAATGGCTATTTTTACGGGGTATATATTATGATAAAATATATAATAAATTCCAAAGCGACTATTCTAAATTTTAAACTGGACATAACTAATAATTTATAAAGTGAAATCTTAATTTCTTACATTTGTTAGAAAACTATAGTTCAAAATATTCCAATGGCTCTTGTTTTACTGAAATCCGCTTTATACTGAATTTTGTACATTCAATTGAAATTTAAAATCGAATTTTCAAACGACCGCACCCTTTCAAGTTCGTTTTAATAAAATTTTATATTTATACATTTAACTTCGATTTAAAAGAAAATTAGTCGTTATTATTTAAAATAAATCTTCTTAATTTTTCAAAACCCATTAAAATAGCTAAAATTAAAATTTTAAATTGGTTCAGAAATTCTGGGTTGTTACATGTTAGGGCCTTGGGGCTACCAAATGTATGCTTTGTTGTGAGGAGAGAGGACAATGCATCACGACCACACAAACATACCGCCGTCCATCCGTTCGACCTAACCGAACAGCTTTGAGTATGGGTACGGGTTTCAGATTTCGGATCCAATAAGCATATTTTTGGATCGAATTCAAACTATAATGGGACAAAAGTACGTTATGAACCCATACCCAAAATTTGATTTAAAATAAAGCGGGAACATTTTGCAATGATTCAGAACGTTGCAAACGAAGGGATGTGGTCGTTCCAAACAGGCGCGACACCTGGCCAACAAACACTTCTCTCCGCCTCTATAAAAGCCATGCCATGAAAATGTTTCAATTCATTCAGAATTTTAAGTTTCTTCTTCTTCCTTGTTGTTGCAGCGCTGCTATTACCAACGCAAGAAAAGTGTTACAAATTCTTCGTTTTTCAACGCTTATAAACCGCTGCAGAATACTTCTTTCTCATTCTATTCTTTACTTGCATCATTAGAATTAAATTCAGAATGTTCTTAGTCGGATCAAAGTCGTACTAACTTTGAATCTGATTTTGTTGTACCAAGACATTATTGAATCCTGAAAGTCGATAGTTCGATAACGTTTCTACCTAATGTGTTGAACTATTGTCTGAAAGAATGTATTCTATAGATCCATGATGTCTGAAGTACGGCAATATCTTCTTCCAAAATTGTCTCAAACCACAAAATCCCTAGTTAATTTTCAGACAATGTTCTTCAACCATGGAAGGTCCGATCGCGCTATAAGTTATAAATCGACATTTAAATCAATTAGAGCGATTTGATGGAGATAATTTCACTCGTTGGGAGGAGAAGATGAAAATCTTCCTAATCACCACCAGGTTGTTCTACATTTTGGAAGATGGATTGGAAGTTATTCTAGTGGAAACCATAATAATGATGCCTCTCTAAAGGCGAAATGTGCGAAGCACAAAGAGAACGATTTTCTATGCGGAGGGCACATTCTGTATGCATTGTCCACTCCAGTCTACAACGCTTATAGGACCTTTGAAACTGCAAAGGCACTCTGGACTGCATTAGAAAGCAAGTATTGCATATCCAAGGCAAGTAATAAGAAATTTCGAATTCAAAATTTTATGGATTTCAAAATGGTCGCCAACAAGTCCATTGTTGGACAAGTAAGTGAAATCTTATTGTTGGTGAATCAACTTCAAGATGCTGGTATAGATCTCCATGAATCTTTTTTTGTTGGAGTTATTTTTTCGAGAATCCCAAATTCTTGGAATGATTATAAGAAAAAAATTAAGCATTTAGAAATGGATTATGATTTACATGGTTTACAACGTCATCTTCGTATCAAAGAGGATCCTCATAAACGCCAACAAGATGATAATCCACAAATAGAGTCTCATTCTAAGGAAAATAATGTTGAAATTACTGAAAAGTTAAAGCCTAAGAATGAGACACGGTTTAAGAAGAAAAATAATTCCAAGAACAACAAAAAGAAGGGTGCCTATTACTATTATAATAAACCCAACCACTATGCCCGAGACTGTCGTCTACAGAAGAAACAACAAAAAGTAAATGTGGTCGAAGAATCGCTTGCGGTTGTAGTACAAGTGGAAAATTCCATTAGTGGCATTGGTAATGATTGGTGGCTTTATAATAGAGCAACCATTCACATTCGCAAAGACCAAATCTGTCCATGTAGCATCCCAGAATTTTAGCGATATAATTTATTTAGTATATATTGGTTTGGTAATTCAAATGGTTTGAATTCAAGTATTTCAAATATTTAATGAATATAAATAATGGTGTAATAAATTTAATTCCGAAATGGTCGGAAATAGTAGAATTAACAATATTGTGTAAACTGGATAATAAGAGATATTTAATCGAAGTTAAATTCGAGCTAGAATAACGAATATATTATTTAAACGATAGTTGAATGTATTAATTATAATATAAACTATAATCGAGTTCAAAACGTCGCGGTAGTTTGTAATTCGATGATTTGAACTTTAACTTAGTGTACAAGATTCGTTATAAATCGGATTTCTTCGAAACAAGAAACTTTTGAATCTATTGAACGATATTTTTCTAATGGAAGGGAAAAATGGAGAATTCGTATTATAGATTGTAAGTTATGTCCAAATCGAATTTTCAGATAGTCGCTATGGATTCGTTTATAAACCAAAATGGTTATTTAGTTTTAATAAAATATTGGTTTTGAATTTGGACAAGATATTTGAGAGGTAGTTATAGTTTAATTTTTAGAATTCTACTGTAATTTTTAATTTGAAAAATAAACCACTTTTTATTTGGAGTATTTAACACCTTATATCAGTATTTCTGGAACTTCACAGAATAAGCTAACTAGTCTGTATTATTATATTTTTGGTATCATGACCCATTGCTCGGCACGATCATACTTTTATTTTTGTCTATAGCGGCCCATAAAACGAATGAAATCTTGTGTTACGGAGACCGTGAAACATTAGTTTGAAAACAAATATATATGGGCAACAACACAAGAATTTTTATCGTATTCACTACCAATATTGAATGTGACTTGGATCTTCGTACACGTACAACTTAAATCTAATTAAGTTAAAGGATCATGGTAATCACTAATCGGTGGTTCAGGATTATTTAAAGCTCAAACCATTGTTCCCATAAGTTTAGAACGACACTCTAGCGCATGATGACGACAAGTGGTAGTATTACATTGGATATATTGTCATTTTTCAACGCAAGGTTGGTCACGCTAAGTGGTGGGTTGGGCATAATTAATTGAAATTTCTCACGCTTGGAAAACTCTTCATAGAAGCAGGTCATACAAGCAAAATGAAGAAGATGCAGACTGTAAAACAAATTAAATCTTCCCTTCTCTATTAAAGCAGGAAAAATAAAATTCGGCAATCTTCTCACGTTGAGTTGTACAAGTATATGATGCGTACAACTGTATACGGAAACAAACACGTAGTAGTACAATAAATATATAGAAAAAATTGTGTACTCCCTATTACTTCACTTCATGCTGAAGTAAACCAATACTGTCATGAGTTTTCAAATCAAACTGTAACCTATTCTAACACTTCATGCCCAAGTAAAGACTGTTATGTATTTTCAAATCCATCAGCTACTACTGCATATCTAACATATATATATTCGTGGACTTTAATTCCTTCGTTCGTAAGTTTTATTTGCTTAAAATACCCGAAACCGTTCCCCTGTTTCCTTAGCAGCTAAGGGAATTAAAATATATAAATATAGGGCAAACTATTCTTTCTCGCGAGGAGAAACCGTGTTCATCCTTTCATTTTAAATCCTCTCTGCTTTCCTTTTTCCGCTTTGATATCCTTTCGCGTTGCATGAAAAACCTCCAATGCGTTACACAGTGACCTGCGAATACCCGAACTCCATTTCTACTGCTGTGTTAGCGTAAACATATCAAAGCTGATGATGAAGTTTGAAAGGTGGAGCGATGTGATTATATTTATTGGAGAGCGGTTTTGTATGAGGGAAGGAGTGGCAATATTGAAGTGGGTGGGCTTTCTACTGTTTGGCTTGTGGACGTAACATGTAAAGCGCGGAGAGCGGAGAAGGATGGTGGAGGCGTTATATTTTTTCTTTGTGCATTGGAGAAGAGGGACGAGGTGTGCTAGGTGCGTTAATGGTGAAGAGCTATGTACGGAAAGAAGGGGGAGCATGTTGGGTAGAGTTCTGAAACACGGTGGTGCATGCATGAATGCAACGTGAAAAGGGAGGAGTATGGACTAGTGAAGCAAGTTGCGGCATGGAGTTTCTTTGGTGGAAGCAGGCATTTCGGGTTTGTCTGGAAGGATTGCCTGGCCGTGGTATGGGTTCTTTAAATGGGAAGGTAATGCTGTGGAGGAACGCAAACTGGAGTGGAGGACAGAAGCTTCGACTGAGGAGTTTTGGATGATTTCAGTGGAAATACGGGTTGATGAGTTCATTGTGATGGGAAGTACGGTCTGAAGCCGCACCTATGGGGGTAACTGTGAGTTGAGTAAAGTGGTGATGGAGTTGTAGAATCCTGACCATTGGATTCTTTTGTCTTTACATAAGAGGTGCAAATCATGGGAAGATCTAATGGTCCAGATTTTGTATCAATATTTTGTGTTCCTATACATTTTCCCATATATATATATATATATGTATATAAAAAGAAGAAGAAAGAAATTCAAAAAGGGCATGAGGATTAATCCGGAGGGGGGTGTCTAGTTGGGAAGACCATAGTGTTCAAAGTGGTGGTCTGGATAGGTGCGCAGATTTTGATCCGGATTCAAGTGGTAAAGCCCGTACACACATATATAGCAATATAAGTTTAGTCTATTAAATTAAATATATATGAAATCTTGTAAACGCAATATTTCACTCTTACAATGTCAGAATGACGAACCGTCAGTCACGCTGGAATCGTAGTGACGAGAGCTACACTGTGAAACAGTTTTTGCTAAGAATGGAGCTACTGATATTTTAAATGAAATAGAAGCAGAATAGTCGACTGTGAACCAATGTGAGTAAATCTCACTACCTCTGATCAGTTTATATTTTTATAACGTATTTTTAGAATTGATAAATGATGGTTGATTGCTGTGTGTTGTTTGTTTGGGTGAACTGCTAATTTGTTGGTTGAAATTATAGATAACGATATATATATATCGTTAATCAAATATTGGTTCTGTTTATCAGAATATTTCATATTGAAGTAAAGTTGATGTTTTTCATATTGTTTAACATCTGTGGATGCAGGGAAATAGGTTGGAGGGATCCAACTGGATTCCTCAAATATTATAACTGTTTATTTTCATATATTGTGATATATTTTCTGTGATTGATTTGTATGTGGATGACACTGGCATTATGATTGGTATTTTAAATACCATAAGAAATACCGGAATGTGATAAGGGAATTTTCAAAGTGTATATTGAAAATAATATATTTATAAAATCAAAGTATTTTATAAAAGGAAATAGTAAGAAAATAAATAGAAGTATAAAAGGAATATTTATTTATAAAATCAATAGTATTATAAAAGGAAATATTTGGAAAATGAATAGAATTTATAAAAAGAGAATTTTACAATAGGAAGGTTTAGACACGTGCTTCGCACACAGGTCTAACATGATATGGATTTAAAGTAGATATTAAATAGAAATCTGTTTGACAGATAAATTAAGAAGCTTAATTTATAATTGATATTTATAAATTAAGTAAAATATTTATCACTGAATAAATCAAATATATAAGTTTGGATTTATATAGAGAAGTAATAAACGGTTTCAACACCGATATTTTAAATGGAATTTGAACTAAGTTTTTTTTAAAGGGAATTAAATGAGATTTTAGTGTTAGAAGTATAAAATAAGTTTTTATATGAAAATTCTATAAATAGAAGTATAAAAAGAAATTGGGTTTAGGGATAGTGTTTTTAATTCGCGAAATCAAACTGTTTTGATTCGATAAAAGGAATATTTTTCACATTCGATGTGAATAAGGGATTGAAGTAAATATTTTTCAAATAAATTATTTATAATGGAATTTGGGTTCTGAAATAGGATTGAAAAGGGAGTTAATGAAATTAGAAACTGGCTGGAGATTAGTTATGTTGAACAGCTTCCTAGGTATCGATCTGATATTGGTTTCATCCTTCGGGATTTATACTTAGAAAGTTGTTCTCTTACTAATTTACAGTTACAGACTGGTAGATGTGTGAAGAAAGTGATGCATGAATCAAAAATGGAAACGTTTTCCAAAGTTAATAATGTATATTTTCCAAAATTAGAAAATAAGAATTGACGAATATATGGAAACGGGAAATGAATAAATAAATGATAAATTAAATTAAAAGGGAAATGCTGATTGATGATTGATCGATAAGATCTCCATTTGGAAATACAACTATTGTGTGTACACATGTTTTCCTTTGATAGTTAAATCACCGACTATCAAAGATTTTGACCATTTCCGTTGTCAATACGGAGAGACCGGGATCAGATATATTATCTAAAAACAACTCTGTATGGCATTAGCGTTGCGAATCAAATATGATGAAGATAATTGAAGACGGAGTTATGCAAGGGATGTTCAGTAAATCCTAGGTAGAAATTACCTAAGATGGATTTACAGAATAGTGCCTTCGGAGTGTCGAGTCCTAGGACAACTTGAATGGACGAGTGTCTGACAGAGTATATCTGGTGGATCGCGTAAGTTGATCGTTTCAAACGTATTTACACTGGTGGCCGAGGAGTTCGTTTCTCTTAGCTTATACCCGTGGTATTTTTGGGAAAATCAATTTGTGATTTGACGGGTATGACGATGTGGCATTCAAAGTAAATGAAATATGATCTGTTAAAGATACGTTATGACCTCAAGCCTCATCAACCGGGAAATGACAGAAATCGGGCTGACAGCATGGCTAAGTGGGTCGCACGCAATTAGGGTATATTGTCACCATCTAGAGAATATTCATATTTGTTACTTCTTTCAATTCGGTATCTTCCGGGAACAGTTATATTGGTATACCAACCGTAAGGTGATATCAGAACATTCAAGCGAAATGAATGGTCGGTCTTGTGTGGTTGAGTTACAAGATGTTCTTGTTAAACTCCAGTGTATCGCTTCTAGAGTAGACTGATCGGAAGGTGGTTCCATACCTTGTCATAGTTGGGAATTCATTATCCAATAAGAGCCGGCTATTTTTGATTGTATATGATATATGTAGAGCATGAGATGAAAGCGTTCTACTAGATTGCTATTTATTTGATTTTGACATTATTATAATATCAGAAGAGTATGGATTATAAAAGAATGTTTTTGGTTATCGTAAGGTAAAAACCATCCGTGTATATGTGTGGGTCGGTCTTATGATTATTCTTTCTTTTAAAAGGATTTTAAAAGTTAAACAAATGGTTGGAGTTTACTCACACCAGTCACCTGACTGACCCAGAGTTTATTTTGTTTTGTTTTCTCTAAACTCTTGGGTGCTTAATTTTGTACGGGCAGTCAAGTAGTCAGGATTTAACAGATACTTGAAGAGCTGGAGCAGGAGGCTTCAGGATTATATAGCTATTGTTTATTTTCGCTGTGTTGTAAGTGTTGTACTTTGATAATGATATGTATATTCAAGTATAGATTTGTATTTCAAAGTTTATGTTATATAGTATATATCATTCGTTCCGATGTGAGGTTCGTGTTATTCTAATGTTGTGGGGTTCTTCTCCTTCTTCTATTCTAATTTTCTATCTTATCTATTCTCACCCTCTAACTTCTTTCTATTAATGATCTGGTATGTTCGATTATGGAATAGTTGACATGGTGTTGTATGTCGATTTTCTGGGTCGAAAACCCCGGTTCGTTACAGTTTAAGACTTTACGAATAAAATAATGGAAAAATCAGCGAAGTTATTATCGCAAGAAAAGTTGCAAGCAAAATTCTGGGAAAAGACACTATAGAACTTACATTCACCTCTGGAAAAATTCTTGCATTAGTCAATGTAATTCGTGTACCTGATATGTGTAAGAATTTGGTTTCTGGATACCTTCTTAACAAAGGAGGATTCAAGATGGTGTATGAGTCTAATAAGTTAGTTTTGTCAAAGAAAAACAAAATCATTGGATAGGGGTATTCTTGTAAAGGCATGATTAAGTTAAATCTAATAAAGAAATCTTTTGTTTATATTGTTGATTCTGTTAGTTTATGGAATGGTAGATTAGAACATGTTAATTATAAATCTCTTAAAAATATGCATAAATTAGGATTAATTTTTTATTGTGATTTTGATACTATCTCTACATGTAAAATATGTGTTCAAGCAAAAACACACTGGAAATTCTTTAAATTTTTAAAAAGGAACACTGGTTCGCTTGATTTAGTATATAGTGATATGGGTGTCATATCACTTATGTGGTAACCAACACTATATAACATTTATTGATGGATGTACTAGATATGCATATGTATATCTAATGAAAACAAAAGATGTGGCTTTTGATAAATTCAAAATTTACAAAGTAGAGGTCGAAGCACAATTGGGAGTTAAAATTAAAGTGTTACATTCAGATCTTGATGGTGAATATTTCTCAAATGAATTCACCCTTCTTTTACAAACAACATCGTATAATTCACCAATTTACCACCCCATATACACTACAACAAAATGGTGTTGTTGAGAGGAAAAATAGAACTTTAGTAGAATTGGTTAATGTCATGCTCATAAGTTCAAATTTACCTTATAACATTTGGGGTGACGCTATGTTATTTTCATGTTACATTTTAAATAGAGTATTAGTTAAAAAGAATAATATTTCCCCTTATGAATCAGGGTTTAATTGAAAACCTAACCTTCATAGACTTAAAGTTTGCTTAGCATATGTTGGAAACCAGATCCTAAACGGCCGAAGTTAATAAATAGGGCATTTAAATGTGTTTTCATAGGGTATTCTTTGAATAGTATAACTTATAGGTTTCTTATTCTTGGTACATTAGAAGTCATAAAATCTATAAATGTAGAATTATTTGAAAATCAAACTATTGAGGTTCCATTACGATCATCTAGTCTAGAACCCAATATGACTAATGATATCAATGACGTTGAATATGCTCCTACTCAAAACAGCAAGGAAGTATCAGTAGCAGAAAATAGTACTAAACATAGGATAAGTAAAAGAGCAAGAATAGAGAAGGACTATGGTCCTGACTTCATAACATATCTTTTAGAAGTAGTAAGAATGAAGTCCTTAATGTGGAAAGATATGTAACGAAAGTCGATGACAATCCCAAAATATATTCTGAGGCTATGAGTTCCATAGATTCTAATTTCTAGAAAGAAGCTATCAATGATGAAATGAATTCCATAATGTTAAACCAAAATTGGGTTTTAACTGGTTTACCTCATGATGCTAAACTAATAGGATGTAAATGGATATTCAAGAAAAAGTTGAATGTAAATGGTTTAATTGATAAGTTTAAAGACAGATTAGTTGCTAAGGGACATAAGTAAAGATAGGGAGTATATTATTTTGATACATATGCTCTAGTTACTCAAATATCTTCTATACGTTGTTTAATAGCACGTTTATTAATTCATAATATGGTCATACGTCAAATGCATGTAAAGAAAGCCTTTCTAAATGGAGTTTTAGAAGAAGAGACATATATGGAACAAGCTAAAGTTTTCAAAACCCCAGGCCAAGAAAAGAAAGTTTGCAAATTAATTAAATCTCTTTACGGCCTAAAGCATGCTCCTATGCAATGGCATGAGAAATTTGTTAAAGTTGCACTGTCATTTAGATTCATTATTAAACATGAAGATAAATGTATTTATAACAAATCAGATAAGAACGATTAGGTTATAATATTTTTATACATTAATGACATGATGATATTTGGTGTCAATATATTTTTTGGGAATGAAACTTAGAAATTTCTATAAATTTGAAATGAAAGATCTAGGAGTTGTTGATGTAATTTTGTGAATTAAGATCATTAGGAAAGAGGGTGAGTTATTACTAACTCAATCTCATTACATTGGGAAGATCCTAAAGAAGTATGGTCATCACAATAAAAAACCAACACCAACTCCTTTAGATCCCAGTATTAAATTAGAAAAGAACACTGGACATACCATTTCTCAACTAGAGTATTCCAGTGTTATTGGGAGTCTTATGTATGTTATGCATTGCACTAGACCAGACATCGCACATGCTATAAGTGTATTGTGTCGATTTACGAGTAATCCAGGCTTCGACACTAGAAACCTATTTCCAGAGTTTTAGCTTATTTTAAAGGAACCATCAACTATGTTTTATCTTATAAAGAATATCCTACTATAATAGAAGGATATAGTACATGGAACAATGTAGACTCCAAATCCAAGTATAAGACTAAATGGATATTTACATTAGGAGGCGTTGTTGTGTCTTAGGCTTCCAAGAAGTAGACCTGTACATTTGACTCAACAATATTGTCGGAACTGACTGCATTAGCAAATTCATGTAAGGAAGCAGAGTGGCTTAGGAATTTGTTAATGGAAATCCCATTATGGAAGAATCCATCACCAGCAGTCTTCATTAATTGTGAAAATCAAGAAGTGATATACAATGTAACACCCCACCTCCGCCAGGACCACACTCACGAGTGCTGGCACTAGCTTTGGAGGGGTGTTGTCTAGGTAAACATGCACAGAGATATCACAAGACAGAACATAAATAAATAAATAAGTAAAGCAGCGGTAGAAATTTAAAAACCATACTTAACCATTTCAAAACCAAATAGTCAACTTACATCAAAGTACTTAGTCATTATTTTCCAACTACCACAAGTCTAGAGAACATAAACTGAAAATAACATAAAGTAAAACTATCCCCAAGATAGATGTGGTGAAGCCATAGCAAGCTCAAGTCCAAACCGTACATGAGATGTCAAGAAAGCAAGCCAAATATCCAAGCTAAGCACTAGTGTTCCCTCCCTGAGAACCTGGGGGGGGGGGGGAACGGAAGAAAAGAGGCGAAAGAAAAAGGGTCAGTCATAAGACTGGTAAGTCCTACCTACTATTAGTATAAAAACTAATGAAGTTAACTAAACATGAGAAACTGAGATGAAACATAAAGATGGTACTAACTGGCATGATAAATAGATAACAAGGTAGATCAAGTGTGGCATCATGTAACGACCCGTATTCTACACATTATAGGATTGTAGAATATTTATTTCTTTCCCATGTGAAGGCGTATGGTCATGTAACTTTGGGAAACATCCATTAGAGTCATTTCCCATGTTCATGATTTTTGTCGATTTTTAAATGACCATTTTGCCCCTAGTTGGTACTGTTTTGGCCATAACTTTTGATTGGAAAGGAATTTTGACCTGAAACCTCTTCCATTAGATTCGTTTGATGGTTTACCTTTCCGTAGAGTGGTCATAATAGCCAAACGGACTTACCGTTTGAGAGATATGGTTGAAATAAGGTTTGGAGGGTGAAAAATTGCTTAACCGGGCCAAATCGGGTGATTAGTGAGTAGGCCCATAACCCATTTCGGGATTAGGGTTATGGGGAGGCTGAAATGAGATAGAGGATCATTCCATTTCAGTTTTCTAGCCTCCACTTATCACCAAGGAACCCTAAAAATGGCCTCTAACCTCTAAATCACCTCCAAATCATCTTTTGGTCAAGGATTAAGCTTAGCAACCCCTAATCAAGGAAGATCTACACCAAATCAACATTGGAGCTGCTGTTTGGCATTGAGATTCACATCAAATCAGAGAATTATTTCAGATCTTAGTTTATTTGTGGCTAAGGTGAGTGATTTGCATAGTTTTACACTAATTATGGCTAATTAGGAGTGATTAGTGTTAATTAGCGAATTTAAGCATGATAAAATTAGGGAAAAATGTTCATAAATTCCTAAATGATGTTTTAGACCTCTGATATGAATTTGGGTTAATTTGGTTAAGTTTTGCTAATCCTATCATTAGTTTCACCTAAACATGCTTAGAGGGGAATATGGGGTTTTGGGTATGTTTGATCCATTTTAACCTATCATATTGATGTTTTTATGTTGTGGTTGATTATGAATGTTGCTATGACTGTATGAAATGCTTTGTGACTGATTTCAATAGTTAGAATGGTCGAAAACGTCGTCGAATGGCGTAAACACTTGTTGGAACAGTTTCAGAAAACAGTGCAGGGTTCAGATCGGATCGGATATGGGGCTCGGATCGGATATGTTGAACTGAGCAATGGAATTCGATCGGATCGGAACCCAGCACTTGGGAAAAAATGGCAAAAAGGAAGGCCACGCTAATTGAACTGGGATCGGATCGGATTAGGGAGGATGGATCGGAGCGGAGGCATGAGGACGGATCGGATAGGAGCATGTGAAAGATGAGGAGACGGATCGGAACGGAGGCACGAGCTGGAGGGGAGATGACACCCGACCCGACCCGACCCGAGGTGAAGCACCCGACCCGAACCGATGGAGTGGCACCCGACCCGAACCGCACCAGAAGAAGACCCGACCCGAACAGATGGAGGATACCCGACCCGAACCGATGGCTTGAGAAGGAACCCGACCCGACCCAGTATTGACCAATAACCCGAGATGCAAAGGTAGTCCAATATGGGAAGTTAGAGCTCAGGATCCAGTTGGGAACCGATGAGTTCACTTCATGGTTGGACTTTGCTGCGGGACGTGTGCTAAGGAGTTGTCGACGTTCATAACTTCGATTCACCACTAAGAATGAATGACGGGCTACTTATCAGTGCAGTAGGGTCATTATGACCTGAGGGGCAAGGTGATGGTAGCAAGACTACGTTATCAGTGCAGTAGGGTCATTATGACCTGAGGGGCAAGGTGATGCGTAGTAAGACTATGAGCCAGCGCAGATGGGGTGAATAACTCCATGGGGCAAAGTGGACATAGTAAGGATTGGTAAGGCTATGAGCCAGTGCAGTGGGGTTCTTGTGACTCCATGGGGCAAAGTGGACATAGCAAAGGATTAGTGGCTACGTTATCAGTGTAGTGAAGCCATTTATGACTTCATGGGGCAGAGTGATCGTAGCAAGGTATGTTGGGTGATCGAAGTGGTGAATATCGTATGCTTTACGCACTGAGTGAGAAATGTGAGGATGGATGCTATGTTTGATTGTTTGCCATCCCTATGACATGCACACCTCCCCCACCTCTGTGTCTTTACACTGTTTGATATGGTACCTTAGAGTGTTGTACAGTATGTAGTGCTAACTCTTTGGTTGCAGGTTTAGGTTCAGGTATGTTTTAGTCTACCTGTTATTGTTCACTTTAGATGCTTATCGCTCATACCAGGCTTTATGTCTGACCCAGAGTTTTATGTCTCCTCTTATTACTCTGGGTGCTCACACGAGTAGACTAGAGACATGTTAGCTGGTGATGCGCGAGTAGCTGATTCGGAGGCGGGCAGGAGGCTTCCACGTATGATATATATATATACACATTCTCCCTGTGTCGTTGGCGGTCGCTACTTGGGCATTAGTAGTGTACCTCCTTTATCTTTGTTTTGCTTTGAGACAGATTGAAAGTTGTAATAAGCTGTATTTTGGATTTCCGCTGCTATGATGTTTAGTTCTGATTTTCAGCTTATGCACTGTCTCTCCTGTTTTATGTCAAGTATGTTATTATTATATTTTGTTCTATGCGCTGTGAGACATTCTACAGGTTCTTTGTATGTTCATTTCCTTCTTCCTTTTCCTTCCGACGACCCGTTCCATGCTAACTGGACATGTGTACAGCGCACCTTTGAAGTAAATGTCGATTGGTGCGGGGCGGGCCGTCACACTTGGTATCAGAGCTCTAGGTTGCGTAGTTAACCTAGGGAAAGACACTAGGGAGAGTTAGTACGTATATGAGAACGCGTATTTGTGATTACTTTGGTTTTCAAAAGCTATGTACATATATACTATTAGTAGTATAAGAATGAAGTCGTACTGCACTAGCACCACTATGGGGTCGTTAATCGTTTCCCTTTTTCAGATTGACGATGAGCCGAGACACGAGGGGTGCTGGTAGAGGGACCAACCAAGGGAATGTCGCTGACATGAGGGCAATGTTTACTAACCTCATGAGAGACATGCTTAGAGAAGTGCAAGGGGCAGTTCCCAATCCCGAAGTTGGTGTTGGCCCAGTAGTGCAGGCGCCTAGGGTCGATTTCGCCAAGTTGTGCAAGGATTACACTAATCTTGGTGGAAAGCCGTTCCACGGAACGGAGTCGACCACAGATGTTCAAGATTGGATGGATAGCTGTGACCGTATCTTCGATGACTTGTGTCTTGAGGATGCGATGAAGAGAAGGCTAGCGTCTCGTCAGCTGCAAGGGCGAGCGATGAATTGGTGGAATTCCATTAGAACAGCTACTCCAGAGGACCAGGTTACTTGGGATCAGTTCAGGGCTCGTTTTAGCGAGAAGTTTATTCCAGCTGCCCAGAAGTCAGTGTTGTTTAAGAGGTTCTTGGAACTCAAGCAGAACGGAAGGGAAGTTTCTGATTATATTGCTGAGTTCGACACTTTGTCGAAGTATGGACTGTCTCTCATTGATACCCCTAAAAAGAAGAATGAGAAGTTCATTACTGGTTTGGATGGGTACTTGGGGGAAAGGCTTATCAACCACATTGATGAGACTTTTGAATCGATTGTGGGGAAGGCTTTGAGATCAGAGAGTCTTTACCCTAAGTCAAAGACTGAGGCTGCATCTGCAGATGGGCCAAAGCCGCAAGCAGGCGGTGGAGGCAAGAATAACTCTCAGAATAAGAGGAAGCAGGACCAATCTAAGGGTGGCCAGAAAAAGAGTAAGAAGGACGTTGAGTGCTTCAGCTGTGGAAAGAAGGGCCATTATGCTAAAGAATGTCGGGCCAAGCCAGCGGAAAGGAAGTGCTACAACTGTGGTCAAATGTGACATTAGAAGGATAAGTGTCCGCAACCTCTTAAGGAGAAGCAGATTGTGAAAGCATATGCTATTGATGCTGTTCCTTCTTCGTCGAATGCCCCAACTGCGGCGGAGAAAGGAAAGAATGTTGTTATTCAAGGTATGCTTTCTATTTATGATGTACCAGTTCGAGTTTTGTTTGATACTGGGGCTTCCCGTTCCTTCATATCTAGTGACCTGGTAGATAGGTTGGGACTGGAACCTGAGATAGTCGATAGACCATTGATTGTGACGAACCCGATTGGTGGTTCGACTAGCCTTAGTATGATTTGCAGGAATTTGGTCTTATCAAGTCATGGATGTATGTTTGTATGTGATTGCTTTGTTTTGGGCTTTACTGGGTATGGCATTATATTGGGAGTCGATTGGCTCCAAAGATACGGGGTGGTGGTAGACTGTGAGGGCTTTTTGGTGACAGTGAGGGCGGATGATGGGCGGAGGGTAGTGTTTGGTAGTCTACCTAGTGATGGGGTTATGGCTAGTTTTGTAAATTCCCTCGACATCCCGCAGGATGAGTTGTCAGATGTGCCCGTGGTTGGCCAGTATCCGGACGTCTTCGAGGAGGTGACCGGGCTTCCACCACACCGAGAGATTGAGTTCCGTATTGATTTAGTGAAAGATGCCAGACTTATAGTGATGCCACTTCGTCGTATGGCACCAAGGGAGCAGCGAGAGCTCGGGGTGCAAGTCAACAATCTTTTGAAGAAGGGATTTATTAGAAGGAGTGTCTCCGAGTGGGGAGCACCAGTTGTGTTTGCCACTAAGGCAGATGGTTCCCTTCGTTTGTGTGTGGACTATCGCGAGTTGAATAAGGTGACGAGAAAGAATAAGTATCCTCTACCGCGGATAGATGATTTGTTTGATCAGCTGGAAGGAGCAAGAGTGTTCTCCCAGTTGGACCTCGCGACAGGATTTCATCAGCTTCGAGTAGCGGATGAGAGTGTTTCGAAAACGGCATTTAGGACGCCGTCTGGATTTTATTAGTGGTTTGTCATGCCATTTGGGTTGACCAATGCACCAGCCTATTTTGTGGATCTTATTAATCGAGTATTCAGAGATCAGTTGAATAAGTTTGTTCTTGTGTTCGTGGATGATATCCTTGTTTACTCAAGGACAGAGGAGGAACACAAGGGACACTTGAGGATAGTGATGGAGGTGTTGAGGAAACACCAATTGAAAGCGAAGTTCTCTAAGTGTCATTTTTGGAGAAGGGAAGTAAGATTCTTGGGTCATGTTGTTTCAGAGAGTGGTATTGCCGTGGACCCTACGAAGGTGGCTACGGTACAGGATTGGCCTACGCCCAAGAATGCAACAGATGTGAGAAGTTTCTTGGGATTAGCTGGATATTATCGTAAGTTTATCCAGGACTTCTCCAAGATAGCAGCACCGTTGACTCAGTTGACTAAGAAGAATCAGTCCTTCGTCTTGGACGGAGTGTGTGAGGATGCCTTCAAGAGTCTAAAGGAGAAGTTGACGCGTGCGCCAGTGTTAGTCATTCCTAAAGGGAATGAAGAGATGACGGTATACACGGATGCTTGTGGTACCTGACTGGGTGCAGTATTGATGCAAGGAGGTAGGGTTGTAGCTTATGCTTGTCGACAGCTAAAGCCGCATGAGAAGAAGTATCCTACCCATGATTTGGAATTGGCAGCGATTGTATTTGCGCTGAAGATGTGGAGACACTATCTCTTGGGAGAACGATTTGAGTTGTTTACCGATCATAAATCGTTAAAGTTTCTCTTCTCTCAGAAAGATCTGAATCTTCGTCAGCAAAGATGGTTAGAGTTCTTGACTTCGTATGATTTTTATATCGCATACACACCTGGGAAGGGTAATGCGGTAGCCGATGCCTTGAGTAGGAGACATGCCAGCTTAGGGGCAATGTTTCTTGAATGGAAGCAACTGGAGTATATCGCGGGGTTTGATTTCAGACCAAAGTGCGAATTGGATCCAGTCATGCTAGCTAGTTTGATGATCAGACCCACTTTGATAGAGCGGATTGGTTCTAGTCAGAGGGACGATCCTAATCTATTAGAAATCATCTCCAAGTTAGAGATGGGTATCGATGAGGAGATGAATGTATATGGGCTTGATCGAGATGGATGGCTTCGAAAGAATGGAAGGCTAGTTGTGCCCAACGTGAATGGCTTGAGAGATGAAGTGCTTAGAGAATGTCATCACTCAAAACTGACTATACACCCTGGTGGTAATAAGATGTATCGAGACATGAGACAGACTTACTACTGGGAAGGGATGAAAAGAGACATTGGGAAGTTTATATCCAAATGCGTGAATTGCCAGCTAGTTAAAGCCGAGCAAAAGAAGCCTAGTGGGTTGTTGCAACCATTAGAAATTCCCGAATGGAAATGGGAGCAAGTCTCGATGGATTTCATCGATGGTTTACCAAGGACTAGATGGGACATGATAGCATTTAGGTAATTGTGGATCGATTGACTAAGAGTGCAAGATTTATACCAGTCAAATCGACCAGAACGGCAGCCAAGTTGGCAGAACTGTATATGAAGTGGGTAGTGAGATTTCATGGAATACCCAAAAGCATTGTGAGTGACCGAGACCCGTTGTTCACTAGTGGATTTTGGAAGAGCTTACAAGAGGCTCTAGGGTCAGGATTACATCTCAGTACCGCATATCATCCTCAGACCGACGGTCAGACGGAGAGGGTGAATCGTATATTGGAAGATCTCTTGAGAGCTTGTATATTGGATTTTGGTGGATCATAGGATGACCATTTGCATCTAGTAGAGTTTGCATATAATAATAGCTACCAATCCAGTATCGGTATGGCTTCATATGAAGCTTTGTACGGAAGACCGTGCAACTCACCATCATGTTGGATAGAGACTGGCGAGAAGTTTGTGCTTGGACCAGATGTGGTGAGAGAAACTTCGGATAAAATCAAGATCATTCAGCAACGAATGAAAGCTACCCAAGATAGGCAGAAGAGTTATGCTGATAAGAGGAGAAGAGACTTGAAATTCTCCATTGGTGACTTGGTGTTTGTCAAGATCTCTCCGTTGAAGAGCGCGATTCGATTTGGCAGGAGAGACAAGTTGGCACCAAGATTTGTTGGCCCATTCCCTGTTCTTGAACTAGTCGGGAATTTGGCATATAGAGTTGGCTTACCAGAGAAAATGGCGGGAGTTCACAATGTATTTCATGTTTCCCAACTAAGGAAGTTCGTTCACGACTCAGATATGACTATTTCACCTGATCAGTTAGAGGACTTCGAAGTAGAACCCGAGGCGGTTGGGAACCGCAAGCCGATTCGTATTGTGGGGCACGATACAAAGCAACTTCGAAGGAAGGCAGTGAAGCTAGTCAAGGTTCAGTGGGGCGAGGACGAGAATAATTGTACTTGGGAGACAGAGGAGAGCATTAGGAAGGCATATCCAGAACTCTTTGCCAGGTAAGATTTACTTTGCAATTTAGTTTTCCGCATGCTAGGGTAGACTTGTTTTGCTTGTTTTGCATATTTGATGGTTGTTTTATGATTGATAGGCATGCGGGACCTTTGTGTGTATTTGGATTAGGGAATTTCGGGGGCGAAATTTCTTAAGGGGGGAGAGTGTAACGACCCGTATTCTACACATTATAGGATTGTAGAATATTTATTTCTTTCCCATGTGAAGGCGTATGGTCATGTAACTTTGGGAAACATCCATTAGAGTCATTTCCCATGTTCATGATTTTTGTCGATTTTTAAATGACCATTTTGCCCCTAGTTGGTACTGTTTTGGCCATAACTTTTGATTGGAAAGGAATTTTGACCTGAAACCACTTCCATTAGATTCGTTTGATGGTTTACCTTTCCGTAGAGTGGTCATAATAGCGAAACGGACTTACCGTTTGAGAGATATGGCTGAAATAAGGTTTGGAGGGTGAAAAATTGCTTAACCGGGCCAAATCGGGTGATTAGTGAGTAGGCCCATAACCCATTTCGGGATTAGGTTTATGGGGAGGCTGAAATGAGATAGAGGATCATTCCATTTCAGTTTTCTAGCCTCCACTTATCATCAAGGAACCCTAAAAATGGCCTCTAACCTCTAAATCACCTCCAAATCATCTTTTGGTCAAGGATTAAGCTTAGCAACCCCTAATCAAGGAAGATCTACACCAAATCAACATTGGAGCTGCTGTTTGGCATTGAGATTCACATCAAATCAGAGAATTATTTCAGATCTTAGTTTATTTGTGGCTAAGGTGAGTGATTTGCATAGTTTTACACTAATTATGGCTAATTAGGAGTGATTAGTGTTAATTAGCGAATTTAAGCATGATAAAATTCGGGGAAAATGTTCATAAATTCCTAAATGATGTTTTAGACCTCTGATATGAATTTGGGTTAATTTGGTTAAGTTTTGCTAATCCTATCATTAGTTTCACCTAAACATGCTTAGGGGGAAATATGGGGTTTTGGGTATGTTTGATCCATTTTAACCTATCATATTGATGTTTTGATGTTGTGGTTGATTATGCATGTTGCTATGACTGTATGAAATGCTTTGTGACTGATTTCAATAGTTAGAATGGTCGAAAACGTCGTCGAATGGCGTAAACACTTGCTGGAACAGTTTCAGAAAACAGTGCAGGGTTCGGATCGGATCGGATATGGGGCTCGGATCGGATATGTTGAACTGAGCAATGGAATTCGATCGGATCGGAACCCAGCACTTGTGAAAAAATGGCAAAAAGGAAGGCCACACTAATTGAACTGGGATCAGATCGGATTAGGGAGGATGGATCGGAGCGGAGGCATGAGGACGGATCGGATAGGAGCATGTGAAAGACGAGGAGACGGATCGGAACGGAGGCACGAGCTGGAGGGGAGATGACACCCGACCCGACTCGAGGTGAAGCACCCGACCCGAACCGATGGAGTGGCACCCGACCCGAACCGCACCAGAAGAAGACCCGACCCGAACAGATGGAGGATACCCGACCCGATGGCTTGAGAAGGAACCCGACCCGACCCAGTATTGACCAAAAACCCGAGATGCAAAGGTAGTCCAATATGGGAAGTTAGAGCTCAGGATCCAGTTGGGAACCGATGAGTTCACTTCATGGTTGGACTTTGCTGCGGGACGTGTACTAAGGAGTTGTCGACGTTCATAACTTCGATTCACCACTAAGAATGAATGATGGGCTACTTATCAGTGCAGTAGGGTCATTATGACCTGAGGGGCAAGGTGATGGTAGCAAGACTACGTTATCAGTGCAGTAGGGTCATTATGACCTGAGGGGCAAGGTGATGCGTAGTAAGACTATGAGCCAGCGCAGATGGGGTGAATAACTCCATGGGGCAAAGTGGACATAGTAAGGATTGGTAAGGCTATGAGCCAGTGCAGTGGGGTTCTTGTGACTCCATGGGGCAAAGTGGACATAGCAAAGGATTAGTGGCTACGTTATCAGTGCAGTGAATCCATTTATGACTTCATGGGGCAGAGTGATCGTAGCAAGGTATGTTGGGTGATCGAAGTGGTGAATATCGTATGCTTTACGCACTGAGTGAGAAATGTGAGGATGGATGCTATGTTTGATTGTTTGCCATCCCTATGACATGCACACCTCCCCCACCTCCGTGTCTTTACACTGTTTGATATGGTACCTTAGAGTGTTGTACAGTATGTAGTGCTAACTCTTTGGTTGCAGGTCCAGGTTCAGGTATGTTTTAGTCTGCCTGTCATTGTTCACTTTAGATGCTTATCGCTCATAACAGGCTTTATGTCTGACCCAGAGTTTTATGTCTCCTCTTATTACTCTGGGTGCTCACACGAGCAGACTAGAGACAGGTTAGCTGGTGATGCGCGAGTAGCTGATTCGGAGGCGGGCAGGAGGCTTCCACGTATGATATATATATATACACATTCTCCCTATGTCGTTGGCGGTCGCTACTTGGGCATTAGTAGTGTACCTCCTTTATCTTTCTTTTGCTTTGAGACAGATTGAAAGTTGTAATAAGCTGTATTTTGGATTTCCGCTGCTATGATGTTTAGTTCTGATTTTCAGCTTATGCACTGTCTCTCCTGTTTTATGTCAAGTATGTTATTATTTTATTTTGTTCTATGCGTTGTGAGACATTCTACAGGTTCTTTGTATGTTCATTTCCTTCTTCCTTTTCCTTCTGACGACCCGTTCCATGCTAACTGGACATGTGTACAGCGCACCTTTGAAGTAAATGTCGGTTGGTGCGGGGCGGGCCGTCACACATCGCATATACAAGGTTTAGTTTTTGCACCAATAGTACTAGTAATCCAGCCCATGTCAAGTATAAACAAGAAATGATCCCTTGGCCCAATATCATGAGATGACCCAAGTCGGGGTCCAACTACACGGTCTAGTCGATCGGCTCCCTATAAGCCTAACTCGCCGAGTGTCGGTGTCATACGGCCCAATCACGGAATGTAGTCAAACTGTGCTAGGTCCACCCTAGGGTGTATCAAGTCCTAGGGTGCCAACCACTGACACGAATCAAGCACGCACAGTCTAAACCTACTGGTGCCCGTGCCTGCTTTTTCAACTCCGGACTATGTGCACGACCATAGTCCGCTTGAACCTACACCGGCGCACCAACTCAGCCGTCATTCTGGTCGCTTACAATCAGCCCAGTAATCGTGCCCCACCCTAGCCTAGTCCCTAGGGTGTCGTTGATACATCCAAGAGGGTTACTACTGAAAAGTGCCACGTAACTAGGGTTTCTAACGGGTTAAGTGTGGTTAACCCTATCCAATCATGTATCCAGTTGGTTAAGTGTACCCAAGTGGTTCATGACTTAACCCCATCCAATCACGTATCGAGTTGGTTAAGTGTTTCCAAGTGGTTCATGACTTAACTCTAACATGTGGCATTAATTAATTTAATGCACCCAACCTCTCACATTAGACTTTGTTGTGGTTACTGGATATGCCGGGCGGGTCCGGGCAGCTTTACACCACAACCTAGTCTAACCTCGGGTTTCAAGCGCGATATGACCAACTTCTCACATTGGATCCTATTGTTTGTAGCCACTGGATTTGCCGGGCGGTTCCGGGCAGATTTATGCTACAAACTCAACCCAACCTCGAGTTGGCCACTTTATGGTTTTCTACATGTCATGACCATATTCAAGTTTTCAAGCATAATCAAGTTTCATGTCATCAAGTCATGTTATTTCAAGTTTGCCTAACTACCCATAACGTATTCCCATTCGCACGTAAACTCGCATCAACACAAGTGAATCAAGGAACATAAAAGTATGACCAAGGTGGGCATAAGGTGGTAAAGTTGGTCCTAGGTTAAACATGATGATATTTGAGGCAAAGGTGTTCATCACAACTAGCATATAGGATTATTGGCCTCAAAAACATGCATAACATCAAACTTAGCAAATAAACTTGTGGGTAGCATGTAGTTCAACATCATAGGCAAAGGTGATAACATGATAATAGTTGACCTAGGGTGATAAACTTGTGGGTAGCATGTAGTTCAACATCATATGCAAGTTAACATCAAGGTTATGAGAGGTTCTATGTTGCATTATGCATAACTACCAAGTTCTATGTTGCATTATGCATAACCACCAAATAAAGCTCATAGCTTTCTACCCAAAAATCAAGGTAAATAATACTAGGTTCATGATAGTGCCACAATCATAGATCAAAAGAGTCATAAATGGATCTATGCATACAAATATAGCCCAAGGCAAGTATTATACCCAAAATTCCCATTTCAACTTGCTACATGATCATATTAACTTCATAGTTTAAATCTAAGAGTAGAGTGGGGCTTACAAAGCGTGGCTATGAGAACTAGAACCAAATAGAACAAGATAGAGACGTTGTAGAGGCTCTAGGAATGATGTAGCAACACAAATAGCCTTGAGAATAAGTAGCTCCTTTGATAGAAAGAAGAAAGCTTGCTCCTTTTTGCCTTAGAAGCTCTCAAGATGAAGATGGAGGCCATGATTAGGGAGCATTTTGGCAGAATTTAGTTGTTAGGATGATTTGTGATGGTTTAGGCTAGGTATTAGGGTGTTTTTATAGGTGTAGAGACTAGTTTAGGCCATAGGATTAACCCTAGTTTAGATCTGAACCATCAAATCCCGTCACAAGCTAAGTAAACAGACCCAAGGAGCAAACTGGTGCACCTGACCAGCAGGGTCCGACCAGGGGGGGTCGACCCCCAGGTCGACCTGGGGGGGGGGGGGGGGCAGGTCGACTCCCCAGTCGACCCCCTTGTCGACCTGGGGTAGGGCGGGAAAATTTCCCGCCCAATCTGCTTGGATCTGATTTGAATTTCGGGCTGAATTTTTGAATTTTCTGAAATCTTCTATGGGCCATAACTTGGTCATACGGACTCCGATTTTCGAAATTTCGGACTCGTTTCCAAGCAGAATTTCGAGACGAACGCAATGGCATAACCCGTTCCCATTGATTCTCAACTGATGATTTAATTCTGCCCTGATTTCTTGTTTTAACGTGTTATAAAGATTCGGGTTGTTACATTCTCCCCACCTTAAAGGATTTCATCCCCGAAATCTCCAAGTTAGGAAGAACGTATCCTACCATCCATCATCCATCTACTCAAACATCATCCACGAGTAATCATTGTCCTTAAAATATTTCTAATGCTGTATTAACATATGCAAGAGTGTGTGTATATGCACCTATCTAATGCGAAAATCAGGCGGTTACTGACTCAGTAAACCTCCTTAATGCAAAATATGTTAGTGAAATGAGTCCAACTGTATGCAACTTCCTAACATAATTGATAATCTCTACATGAGTGCACATAACATTCAATCATATGCAACATCTACATGATATCATAGCAAGTTTCATCCATGAATAAGCATAAACACCCATGCATATGCAATATGTAAGTGTGTGAGCCGATCTTAGTGCCTAACGTGTATCATGCATCCACGAGTAACCACTTGCAAACCTTGCAACCATTTGCAACCATCAAGCATAACATGTTTCAAATACATGTTTCATCCAAAGGGTTTCTACCTAAGGTTCTCATGACAAGGTTAACGAGATAACAAGATAAACATGGATAGCAAAAGAAAGATATGCTAACTAGGAAAGGAGATTGAGAATGTACCCTCAAAAAGGAATGGATAAAGCCCACGCATCTTCTCCTCGGTTTCCCAAGTTGCATCTTCATCGGCTTCACTCCACTGAACCTTTACCAACTTGACTTCTCGATTCCTTAGCTTCTTGATCTCCGTTCCCAAGATACGAATCAGAGCTCGCCTAAGGGTTGCCTCTTTCTCTACCTCCACGTCTTCAAGAATGCTAGGCTCAACTACTTTGGCCGATTCATGTAGGCATTTTCGGAGATGCGAGACATGAAAAACATTGTGCACTCCAGCCAGCTTCTCGGGCAATTCCACCCTATAAGCCATTTGCCCAATCTTCTCGATGATAGGGAAGGGTCCTACGAACCTTGGTGCTAGCTTTCCAACTGCTCCCAAACGAACCACATTTCGCAAAGGAGAAACCTTCACAAAGACCATATCTCCAACTTCAAACTCTAAGTCTATCCTTCACTTGTCTGCATAGGATTTCTGTCTGTCTTAGGCCGCTTTGATCCGCCTTCGAATCAACTCAACCTTCTCAGATGTGTCCCATATCATGTCGGGCCCAAGTATAAGCTTATCCGTCGTCTCCCACCAACATGTTGGTGACTTGCACGACCTCCCATACAAATCTTCGAATGGTGCCATCCCTATGCTTGCTTGGTAGCTGTTATTATAAGCAAACTCTACGAGAGGAAGGTGGTCTTCCCAAGTGCCACCAAAGTCAATAATGCATAGCCTCAACAGATCTTCTAGTACCCTATTCACCCTTTCGGTCTGACCATCCGTCTGTGGGTGATAGGCCGTACTTAGACTCAATCGCGTACCCATCGCTTCTTGCAAACTATTCCAAAATTGGCTAGTGAAGATTGGGTCACGATCGCTAACTATGCTAGAAGGAACTCCATGCAATCGTACTATCTCTCGAAGATAAACAGATGCTAGCCATGATGCGGACCTCTTGCTCTTTACTGGAATGAAATGAGCGCTCTTTGTGAGTCTATCCACTATGACCCATATGCTAGTATTCCCCTTCCTTGATCTCGACAATCCATCCACAAAATCCATAGAGATACTTTCCCACTTCCATAGCAGGACCTCCAATGGATGCAGTAGCCCATTGGGCTTCTTCGACTCGGCCTTTACTTGTTGGCAAACAATGCATCTAGAAACAAACTCTGCAACATCCTTTTTCATCCCATCCCAAAAGAAAATACGCTTCATATCCCGGTACATCTTATCCCCTCCGGGATGTATGGTCATCCTCGAGTGATGCGCCTCCTCAAGAACTTTATTTACTAAGTCTCCCACTCGTGGGACACATAGTCTTCCATCACGCCTTAGCCACCCCTTGTCATCGATAGCATATCTATCGAGGTGACTTGATGTCTCACCCCGAATCAACTTGTCCATGATCTCGACTATCTGCGGGTCTTCCCTCTGTGAAGCCCCAACTTGATCAAGAAGTGTGGGTCTAAGCTCAAGGGATGATAACGAACCAGTCACCGACTCAACAGTAGGTGTAAAATCAAAGGTTGCCAAGAACTCTAGGCTCTTCATCTCAACAAACAAGGGACTCAAAGTCAACCTTCTTCTGCTTAGCGCATCCGCCACAACATTACCCTTGCCAGGGGTATAAGCTATATCGAAGTCATATGATGCCAAGAATTCCATCCACCTATGCTGCCTTAGATTCAAATCTTTCTGCGAGAAGAGGTACTGGAGCGACTTGTGATCAGTATATAACTTAAACCTTTCGCCTAGAAGATAGTGGCGCCAGGATTTGAGTGCAAAGACGATCGCCGCCAACTCCAAATCATGAGTGGGATAGTTCTTCTCATGAGCTTTGAGTTGCCTACCCCCAAAGCATATCGCTCTCCCTTCTTGCATCAGGACAACGCCCAATCCCGTGCCACATGCATCGGTGTACACGGTAAACAACTTCCCTCCATCGGGTAATGCTAGAACTGGAGCTGTGGTGAGGGCTTTCTTGAGCCTTTGAAAAGCAATCTCACACTCTAAGTCCCATGCAAAGACTAAGTTCTTCTTCGTTAACTTAGTGAGAGGGGCTGAGATCTTAGTGAAGTCCTTAATGAACTTCCTATAAAATCCTGCCAGACCGAGAAAGCTTCTCACTTCAGTTGCATTCTTTGGAACTTTCCAGTCTTGTACCGCCACCACTTTAGCGGGATCCACAGCTATGCCTTGCTTAGAAACTATATGCCAAAGGAACCGAACTTCCCTTCTCCAGAAATGGCATTTGGAGAACTTGGCTTTTAACTGATGAGCTCTAAGCGTATCCATAACCTCCTTGAGGTGTGTAGCATGCTCTTCCTCGTCCTTAGAGAAGACCAGAATATCATCCACGAAGACAACCACAAACTTGTTAAGGAACTCCCTAAACACCCTACTCATCAAATCAACAAAGTATACGGGTGCATTAGTCAAACCGAACGGCATGACAAGCCATTCAAAGAATCCATCTGGAGTCCTAAACGCAGTCTTGTCAATACTATCCTCAGCTACTCTAAGCTGATGGAATCCGGTGGCTAGATCGAGCTGAGAGAAAACAGAAGCACCAACAAGCTGGTCAAAGAGATCATCAATCCTCGGTAACGGGTGCCTATTCTTCTTTGTCAGCTTGTTTAACTCACGATAATCAACACATAGACGAAGCGAACCATCCGCCTTAGTAGCGAATACCACAAGAGCACCCCATTCAGAAATGCTTCGCCTAATGAAATTTTTCTCAAGCAACTCCTTGATTTGCTTGCTAAGCTCTCTTCTTTCTCGCGGGGCCATGTGCCTAACAGGCAATGAAACTGGCTTGGCATTATCAACAAGATAAATACGGAAGTCTATCTCTCGTTTAGGGGGTAACCCCTTCACCTCATCAAAAACATCAGGATATTCTCGGACCACCCTCACAGATTGAAGATTGTCAATAGACGAGTCGAGGGATTCAAGATAACATAACATGACGGGATCCAGAGGGTTACAAGAAATCTCTAGGGTATTGCCAAGGCGAGTCATAAGCCTCACTACCCTATACTCACAGTCGAGAATGGCTCCATAACTGGACAACCAATCCATGCCCAAAATCAACCCGTATCCCATGAACCCGAGAACATAAGCATTACATGTGAATTCTACGGTCAAGATAGAAATCCTCAAATCCATACAAATCATAGATAGATGGGCGGAACCCCCAATTGGATTTGAGACACTAACGGGATCCTCAACTAGACTAGTACTTAGGTGCAAACTTTCAACAATGTCAGAAGAAATAAAGTTATGCGATGCGCCAGAATCAAATAAAGTTCGAACAGGAAAACCAGAAATGTAAACAAGGATTTCTACAGAAATACTATCTCGGTCCGGAGCTGGGGTAGTGTTGAGAGCATGCATCTGCCCTCCAGAAGGTCCTGCTCGCTGAGTCTGTCCTTGCCCCTGTCCTTGCTTCTTTGGGCAATCCTTACTGTAGTGTCCAGACTCTCCGCAATGAAAGCATTCTCCCAATTTCCTCTTCTTCTTCCTACAATCTTTGGCTATGTGTCCAGTGATCCCACATAAGTTGCACTTCCTTGTCTCCTTTGCCTTGTTGTTGTTGGCCTTGTTACCCTTGTTGTTCTTGTTGTTCTGGTTGCCTCCCCACTTGGAGTCCGCCTTCTTGGTTTGAGTCTCATTAAGCTTAACTTCTTTCTTGCCATTCTTATCATCTCCTTGAAGCAAGGCCATATCCACTAAGCTCTCAAAAGTGGACCCCATGGGTATATGAGACATGGCCAAACCTTGTAATGGCTTATTCAATCCTCGAGCAAAGCGTAGAGCCTTCTTTTGAGGTGTATTAACCATGTCTAAACCGAATCGAGCAAGCTGGTTAAACTTATTCACATACTCCCTCACGGTCATGTCCCCTTGCTTCAAAGATATAAACTTCTCCATTTGCAGATTCTCCTCAGCAAATGATAGAAACTTAAGACCAAACCTCATCCTAAAGTCGGCCCAAGTCTCTATAGGCCTAGTAGCGTTGGTGACTTCCCACCAATAAGCAGCTTCCTCTTTCAATAGCCATACTGCCAACAGAACTTTCCTACGGTCTTCTACTTCAAAGATAGCAAAAAGATCTTCAGTTTCCTTTAACCAGTTTCTTGCCTCAACATAAGTCTCTGTCCCAACAAAATTCATGCCACCCATCGCCTTAAAGTCTTTGCAAATCTTTGCGAAATCCGCTTGTGGACGCTGAGGAGGAGGAGGAGGAACCTCAGGTACGGGGGGAGGAGTGGGAGTGTTTTCTGGGCCCGCATCGTTGGCCCTAGCTTCCAAGTACCTTCGGAACCATCCGGGTATGGGTACTCCCTCGGGAATGTTAAGATCGGCCATGCTGAAAAAGGAAAAGATAGATTTAGAACGAGGAAACAAAGGATAGTGCTAATGGCTTTTGGGGAATAGCCTTTTAAAATAAACTAGACTTTTCTTGGAAAATAATTAATTGATTTTGAAAATAGTTTTTCAAAAAAGGGTTTTTAAAACTTTTGTCCGGCCTAGTAAAACCTTATGCTCTGATACCAAATGTAACACCCCACCTCCGCCAGGACCACACTCACGAGTGCTGGCACTAGCTTTGGAGGTGTGTTGTCTAGGTAAAAATGCACAGAGATATCACAAGACAGAACATAAATAAATAAATAAGTAAAGCAGCGGTAGAAATTTAAAAACCATACTTAACCATTTCAAAACCAAATAGTCAACTTACATCAAAGTACTTAGTCATTATTTTCCAACTACCACAAGTCTAGAAAACATAAACTGAAAATAACATAAAGTAAAACTATCCCCAAGATAGATGTGGTGAAGCCATAGCAAGCTCAAGTCCAAACCGTACATGAGCTGTCAAGAAAGCAAGCCAAATATCCAAGCTAAGCACTAGTGTTCCCTCCCTGAGAACCTGGGGGGGGGGGAACGGAAGAAAAGAGGCGAAAGAAAAAAGGTCAGTCATAAGACTGGTAAGTCCTACCTACTATTAGTATAAAAACTAATGAAGTTAACTAAACATGAGAAACTGAGATGAAACATAAAGATGGTACTTACTGGCATGATAAATAGATAACAAGGTAGATCAAGTGTGGCATCGCATATACAAGGTTTAGTTTTTGCACCAATAGTACTAGTAATCCAACCCATGTCAAGTATAAACAAGAAATGATCCCTTGGCCCAATATCATGAGATGACCCAAGTCGGGGTCCAACTACACGGTCTAGTCGATCGGCTCCCTATAAGCCTAACTCGTCGAGTGTCGGTGTCATACGGCACAATCACGGAATGTAGTCAAACTGTGCTAGGTCCACCCTAGGGTGTATCAAGTCCTAGGGTGCCAACCACTAACACGAATCAAGCACGCACAGTCTAAACCTACTGGTGCCCGTGCCTGCTTTTTCAACTCCGGACTATGTGCACGACCATAGTCCGCCTGAACCAACACCGGCGCACCAACTCAGCCGTCGTTTTGGTCGCTTACAATCAGCCCAGTAATCGTGCCCCACCCTAGCCTAGTCCCTAGGGTATCGTTGATACATCCAAGAGGGTTACTGCTGAAAAGGACCACGTAACTACGGTTTCTAACGGGTAAAGTGTGGTTAACCCTATCCAATCTTGTATCCAGTTGGTTAAGTGTACCCAAGTGGTTCATGACTTAACCCCATCCAATCATGTATCAAGTTGGTTAAGTGTTTCCAAGTGGTTCATGACTTAACCCTAACATGTGGCATTAATTAATTTAATGCACCCAACCTCTCACATTAGACTTTGTTGTGGTTACTGGATATGCCGGGCGGGTCCGGGAAGCTTTACACCACAACCTAGTCTAACCTCGGGTTTCAAGCGCGATATGACCAACTTCTCACATTGGATCCTATTGTTTGTAGCCACTGGATTTGCCGGGCGGTTCCGGGCAGATTTACGCTATAAACTCAACCCAACCTCAAGTTGGCCACTTTATGGTTTTCTACATGTCATGACCATATTCAAGTTTTCAAGCATAATCAAGTTTCATGTCATCAAGTCATGTTATTTCAAGTTTGCCTAACTACCCATAACGTATTCCCATTCGCACGTAAACTCGCATCAACACAAGTGAATCAAGGAACATAAAAGTATGACCAAGGTGGGCATAAGGTTGTAAAGTTGGTCCTAGGTTAAACATGATGATATTTGAGGCAAAGGTGTTCATCACAACTAGCATATAGGATTATTGGCCTCAAAAACATGCATAACATCAAACTTAGCAAATAAACTTGTGGGTAGCATGTAGTTCAACATCATAGGCAAAGGTGATAACATGATAATATTTGACCTAGGGTGATAAACTTGTGGGTAGCATGTAGTTCAACATCATATGCAAGTTAACATCAAGGTTATGAGAGGTTCTATGTTGCATTATGCATAACTACCAAGTTCTATGTTGCATTATGCATAACCACCAAATAAAGCTCATAGTTTTCTACCCAAAAATCAAGGTAAATAATACTAGGTTCATGATAGTGCAAAAATCATAGATCAAAAGAGTCATAAATGGATCTATGCATACAAATATAGCCCAAGGCAAGTATTATACCCAAAAGTCCCATTTCAACTTGCTACATGATCATATTAACTTCATAGTTTAAATCTAAGAGTAGAGTGGGGCTTACAAAGCGTGGCTATGAGAACCAGAACCAAATAGAACAAGATAGATACGTTGTAGAGGCTCTAGGAATGATGTAGCAACACAAATAGCCTTGAGAATAAGTAGCTCCTTTGATAGAAAGAAGAAAGCTTGCTTTTTTTGCCTTAGAAGCTCTCAAGATGAAGATGGAGGCCATGATTAGGGAGCATTTTGGCAGAATTTAGTTGTTAGGATGATTTGTGATGGTTTAGGCTAGGTATTAGGGTGTTTTTATAGGTGTAGAGACTAGTTTAGGCCATAGGATTAACCCTAGTTTAGATCTGAACCATCAAATCCCATCACAGGCTAAGTAAACAGACCCAAGGAGCAAACTGGTGCACCTGACCAGCAGGGTCCGACCAGGGGGGGGGGGGGTCGACCCTCAGGTCGACACCCCAGTCGACCTGGGGGGGTCGACTCCCCAGTCGACCCCCCTATCGACCTGGGGTAGGGCGGGAAAATTTCCCGCCCAATCTACTTGGATCTGATTTGAATTTCGGACTGAATTTTTGAATTTTCTGAAATCTTCTATGGGCCATAACTTGATCATACGGACTCCGATTTTCAAAATTTCGGACTCGTTTCCAAGAGGAATTTCGAGACGAACGCAATGGCGTAACCCGTTCCCATTGTTTATCAACTTATGATTTAATTCTGCCCTGATTTCTTGTTTTAACATGTTATAAAGATTCAGGTTGTTACATACAATGTATCTAATAAGACATATAACGGAAAGTCTAGACATGTGAGTCTGAGACATCAAGTGGTAAGACAGTTACTAAACAGTGGAGTTATAACTGTTGACTGCATAGAAACAAAGAAAAATTTGGCTGACCCACTCACAAAAGGTCTTTCAAATGAAACGGTTTCTATAAAGTCAAAAGAAATGGGATTAAGGTATGTGAATGAAGATTGATCATCCTTAATAGAAAACCTAATTTATTTCTTGAAAAGGATAGACAAAGTTCAATGGTTAGAAACAAGTTAAGAGAATGATTATGGAACCCTAAATCCATAATCCCATAATATTAGTGTTGGATTCTGCAAGAATAAAGGATGGGTAAATGTTCCTTAATAAGTTTAGAAACCTTAAAAGGAGTATCGTAGAAATACCTTAAAAGACTTACCTATATTGGTCTGGAAATTAGGCCATTTCCTTGGAAAGTAAGACCACTTTCTAAAGTAGACTCATGAACTAGGATTAAAAGAACATGGCCATTAACGTGCTGAGAAATACAGAACAATTTACCTAAGGAAATCAACATGTGTGATTGTTCCGGTTTTATCATTAAGGGATACTTGATTCATGATTCGTTTACTATAGAACCTCAATCAAGCTTTAAATGGTTTACACTAAGTAAAGGTTCAAATCCAAAAGATACCTTTTATTTTGTATTGTTTCCACGATGGTGCAAAACTTGATCTTAAAACTACATTGGCTTGATCCCACTTGGGTATGTAGGTAGTCACTCTAAATGATTCAGCCGTCCGGATTATTCGTTTTTCTTATTTTGAAAATAAGGGGAGATTGTTAGAAATTTTCAAAATTGCTTTGGGGATTTGGGATTGATTTTTCGAAGAAGAAAGAAAGATAGGAAGAATGAAGAGAAAAAGCAATTGTCCCATATCATGAGAGTGTAGAAAAAATCCTAATATAATTGTAGCATTCTCATGAAGGTGTTGGGGCCTTGGGGTTCCAAATGTATGTTTTGTTGTGAGGAGGGAGGCTATGCATCACCACCATGCACGCACGCGCTGCCACCATTATCTAATTGAACTGAATGGAACCAGGTATAGGTTTTGGGTTTCAGATCCAATAAGCATATTTTTTGGTCGAATTCAAACTGTAACGGGCAAGATTTCAATCCGTTATGAACCCGAAATTTAATTTCAAATACAAGCGGGAACGTTTTGCAATGCTTCCTACCATTGGAAACGAAAGGGTGTGACGTTTGAAATTTGCAAAGCTTCAGAACGTTACAAACGAAAGGATGGCACCGTTCCAAATGGTCGTGAGGACTAGCCAATAGACACTTCCCTCCACCTCTATAAAAAGCCATGCCTGGAAACCATTTCAATTCATCCAGAATTTTAAGTTTCTTTTTCTTTCTTATTGTTGCAGCACTACCATTACCAATGCCAGAAATGTATCGCAAATTCTTTATTTTGCACCACTTATTAACTGCTGTAGAATACTTCCTCTTCCTCCTCTTCTTTCTATTCTTTACTTGCATCATCAGAATTAAATTCAGATTGTTCTTGGTCGGATCAAAGTCGTACAAACTTTGAATTTGATTACGTTGTTCCAAGGCTTCATTGAATCCTGAAAGTCGATAGTTCAATAACCCGTCTATACCTGGTAGATTAAACTATTGTCTGAAAGAATTCATTATATAGATCGTTGAAGTTTGAAGTACGGTAATATCTTCTTCTACATCATCTCGAACCATAAAATCCCCAACATAGAAAAGGTAAACCGGTCAAGGTTTCTTGTCCTTCTCCACTTCAACACAAGCCAGCTTGGGTCTAGGCAAAACCACCATAGATTAGCACCAGCGAGGGGGCACATGGCTAGGCGTTTTCTATTTGTCGACCAAGGTCTAGGCTACGCCCATATCAATCCATCTTATGACAGTTGCATATGGTCAGCTACAGATGGGCATACTTTGAAGCTGCTTTAACAAACAATTCTTAATGCAAGGTTAAAGATAAGCGTTAAGCATCCAGGTCCAAGATGACCCATCTCATTGACCACTGGTTCTCACATGCCAACCTGCATTCAGTGTAGAGAGCAAATACTTGTCCATTAAATCATCTTCCTATTATTCATTGGCCTAGCTCAAGGATGATATATAAATTGTCCATCTCTGGCCCAGTTTTAATGAAGCCATCCATGACTTATTCCAAGTAATCTAACTAGTCATCAATGAAGCCATCCATGACTTATTCCAACCTAGCCCACATTTCTGCCAAAGCATGTTGAAGCAAACAACAAGAGTACAACCAGGTGTAACTACTTCTAGTAAGAACCATGTTGCATCCTCAACGCATGCTTCCATAGTAAATATTGTAATAAGCGAGTAATACATGAAAGGCATGCACATAATAAACCAAACTAAAATGGGACTAATTTCAATCCAATTAAAGTTCATTGAGCCTTAAGCCTAATCCAAAGCTGGTTATTTATTAGTAAAATTGATACAATGAACAGTGTACATAACCTATGCTTTTAAATTTTCATAATGGAAGGGATAAAAAATAATAACAAAAATAAGTATCCATTCCACAAAAATAAGACTAAAATACATAACATATCATCGTGAAACCCCATAGTATGATATCTCAAATAAAACCTTAATATATATGAAAATAGGTACATCACGTATTAAAAACAAGACAAATAATAGAACTGCCACAATTCTTTACCACTGCCTCCACCCTTTCCATTTGTATCATCCCCAAATCTAGATTTCTAATGAAAAAAGGGAGTCATAAAATTAATGCTCGATAAATAGAAATCTCAAGTCTTATCTTGATAGTATTTAAGAAATATTATTTAGATAGGTGTGTCTTATGTATTATATACTTCATCCTACTTAGCATACCACTAAATGCAACCTTCAAGTGCTTTTCATGTCCACCTCCATAAATTTAACGGAGCAAACCTCAGTCATGATATACCGATGTGAACGAAAATGCCTAAGTCGCTTAATATTCCTTTAATAGAAATTAGGCAGACTCTAGTGAAGTAATATCTATAACCCAAGCATATTGAATACCTAAACCCAAAGCAGGCACCTCTTTGCTACATCATAATTGACTTAATAAGAAATCTCATACAACCACTTAATACTGCAATTAGTAGAAAAGATGGACCTAATAGCCACTTAATTCATTAATTTTGAAATGGACCATATGTAATGCACTACTGCACCCAAACATTTTGTACTATAACCCATGCTTAACCATTACGTCTCACATTAGTCCTCATTTCAAGGTTCTTGTTGCCAGATTAACTAGGTAAGTTCAGCCTAGATGATTGAGACTAACTTGTTTGGATTGTCTCGCATGTTGTTAAGGAGGAATGACGGGTTGGAATTAATAGTCCCACATCATGGAATAAATTGAAGGAGTTGAGTACAAATATGAGTTGGCAGGAATGTAACATCAGGGATTCCTTTTGTTATATGGGAGTTGTGTGCCAGCTCATATGCATGCAAGGAAGGGGGCTTTGTTCCGACCGTTGCTACATAACAGTGGTATCAGAGCCGAAGGTTCGGACTGGGCCATGCAGGCAAGGCAGTGCTCTTAAAAGATACTCGTAGGATGCGAGTCAAGGGAGAGACTGTTAGGATTGTCTTGCATGTTGGTAAGGAGGAATGACGGGTTGGAATTAATAGTCCCACATCATGGAATAAATTGAAGGAGTTGAGTACAAATATGAGTTGGCAGGCACGTAACATAAGGGATTCCTTTTGTTATATGGGAGTTGTGTGCCAACTTATATGCGTGCAAGGAAGGGGGCTTTGTTCCGACCGTCGTTACATGACATAACCATATGCCCACTATGGGTACTTATTATAGGTGATGTGAGACATCAATCCCAAAGTCACATTAATAGTAGCTTTATTATTTAGAAAGACGTCTAAGTGCTTTTGACCAACCTCACATTCTTAGAACTTAGCCGTACCATAAATTTGTACAGTGTCTGCACCCGCACTTACATACTAAGACCATATAACAAAAACTCTTTATTTCGCCTTTAATTGTTGACTAATCTCCACAATTACCCTTAATTTCCTTCATGTGGTATTAATGACATCTACAAACCTAATTATTTTATATGATCAACCTATAATTAATTAAACGTTAATAATACACATTAGGCTTGCTCAACAATTAGGCTAACTAGTATATATATTCCCAAGCATGTGAAAGGTATTCCTATTCTAAAATCTTTGTCCTATTTTAATCACGAAACTATCAAAACTTTTGAATTCAAAAAAATCTAACTCCATACTCTAATTTACAAAATAGCAAATATCCTTAAACAAATAAAAAGACTAGTTCCAAAAAAATAGAATCAAACACAAAATTATATTATATTACAGGAAACCAAATATTTACAACTCAAATCCTTTATATTTTATCCGACTTTTACACGTACAAAAGTGAGGTGAAAAATGCATTCACATGTGTCTCAATTATGAAAATAAGCAATGCAAACCGTGGACATAAGAATTCATACTTTACACACCATTTCTTTACTTATTTCCATTTTGAAACCTTTATCATAAGAATAGAAAGAACTAGAAGTGGAATAGAATAAAAATATTCAAACTGTAATAATATATCATACATTCATACTACTTACATTACTGTCACATCTCATTATTGATCTCACTCAATGTCTCATTTTTGAATCTGAGAAAGACAAGACTTAGCAGAATGAGGCACTAAGTTTTATTTTTAATTCATCTAATTTAAGATATAAGCCCTCAAGAAAAACTTAAGGAAGGATTGTAATATAAGTTCACATACGAAGTTAATTTTTTATTTATTTACATATTTTCATTCTTATTATCTATATCCAAATATAATTGCATCACAGTGATAATTTTACTAAACATTTGTGTAACAACCCTAGTTTTGCGATTCCGTGTAATAATAATAATAGCTACCAGTAAATTATAATGATGATTATAATTTATTATTTGGAAAACCAAAAATTATTGGGGAAAGATAATTTAAATAATTATCTAAGTTGCATTCAACTTTGAGTTTTTTGTTAACTTGTGGAAATTTAGAGAAGTTGATTTATTTAATTATTAAAATGATTAAATAATGAGTTTTTGGAAAATATATTAAAGCTGAGGTCAAATTGAAGTAAACAATTAATAAAGAAGAAATATGGGAATTTGTGGTTATAAGGTAAATAAACTTAAATATGGAGAAATAAGTTGGGAAAATTCGTAATGCGTAATTTTGTTATTAAAATATGAGTTTATAAAAATTTTATATTGTAACAAATTGCAATATATACATGTACGATGATTTTTAGTGTAAAATTGTGTGTTTTAAATATATTTGAGTTGAAAATATAATATGTAAGTATTGATGAAAAATCAATATTTGTGTGTCAAAATAGTTTAATATAATACTACAATTTTTGGTGTCAAAAAAATGTTTAATATAACTTTCAAGTTAAAAAGGTTAATTTTATTCAAGAAAAGTGTAAAAATAACAGTTAATTGAAAAATGTAAATTTTTGCATCAACATGAAAAATTTTGTCTTAAATTTGCGTAAAAAGGATTTAAACCATGTTTGCATAATTTAATAAAATTATACAATGCTCAAGTTGTAAGTTTAAGGCTAAAACAAGGTGATACAGTGTTAAAAAGGGTTTAAAAGGTGTAACTTAGTCTAAAATAGCTTAATTAGTAGAGAGGGATCAAGCTCATTAATGGTCAATTATTGCAGCTCACTAGGAATTTGACTTCCGGTCTGTTAGACAACCACTGATTATCTTGACATGGTGTCAATTTTTCATCTTATGTCAATAAGTCCTCGTTACTTGCTGATGACCTTCTCTCTGGACCCTTGCCCTATGTTAGGTACATTTCTTCTTTTGCGAGGAGTAGGAAAGAGAAGGCTAAGTCACGTACTCCTCGTACCATTCGCACTTGATTTTTGGCTACTAAAGAGTAGATAGTTAGGACCACTTGTCACACTCTTTATCTAATCTAACTTTTCTAATTGTCTGATTTTTCGTTATCTTTTTTCTGTCTCCTTTTCTTTAGCCTCTTGGCTAATTGTTTATTCTGGAATATTAGGGGTATTGGAAACGATGCCTCTTCCACGCGATTCAAGTGCATTATCAAGAAACACTATATTCGTTGTGTTGCGCTTCATGAACCTTATATGGGGACGGAAGTGCTATATGATCACGTCCTTAAGCTTAATTTTGGTAGGGACACGCACCATGTTTCCAATAAGATTTGGAATCCTACTAGACAAAGATGCCTCTGTCCTCTCCATTTCCGACTTTTCTCAACTTCTGTTGGTCGCATTCTCTGATTATGTTCCCTTTCCCTTTCTCTGTGATCTACGTCATATGCGACTGCGTCGAGCGTGAGAGTTTGTGATAGGATATCCTATCCCTCTCTGATCACAGCTTTGCTTCAGCCGTTATTGGGGGTGATTTTAATATCATCACTTTGCATGTTGAGAAAATGGTTGAACTTCAATCAATCGCGATGTTTTCGAGGAATTCAATTCCTTCATCATCCAATCGGCACTTTCTAAGGTCTCATTTGTCGGTTCAGCTTTTACTTGGTGTAATAATCAAGAGGAACCCAGTCGGATCCTATCTTGTCTTGACAGGGTGTTCTGCTTAGAGGGGTGGTTTGAGCTTCCATTCTCTTTCTCAGTCGATCATCTTCATCGCACTAATTCAGATCATACCTAAATGATTTTGAAGAGATCCTCCTTTTCGGCTTTGGGGCCTACTTCTTTCTGTCCACAGTCGATGTACACCTCCCATGGTGAAGGACTCATATTCAAACCGTTTTCTTAGATAACCATATCACGACTTTCTATCTTAAGCTCAAACATCTCAAATCCTGTCTAAAGTGCTGGAACATCCATGTAGTTAAGAATATTTTCGACAGAGTTCGCTTAGGGGAGGAAGCCCTCATCCTAGCAGAATCTTCCTTTCATGTTGATCCTTCGGCCGTCAGTAAAGAGGATTGGGTTCAAACACAGTCTGCCTTCACCTCTAAGTTGAGAATTGAAAATGACTTCCTGCGCCTAAAAGCCATGATCAAATGGGTCATTGATGACGATTCTAACTCGAAAATTTTCATTCTCTATCAGAAGGAAGAATAAAATTCTGTACATCAATTGGATTCTTCGTTCTGACCTCTCTTTGGCGACATCCTCGGTTGAGGTGGAAGAGACTATCATTTCGCACTTTCGATATATCTTGCAGTGCCTTTTGTCCATTCATTCTGATCTGGTTCTTTTTTCTCAGGTCGTCGTCTTGTCCTTTCTTTAGAGGGTACAAGGCTGTTCTACCCCTATCTATAGAGGAACTTAAATCTTCTCTTTTCTCCCTTAGTAAGGACAATGTGAGTAGCCCCGACGGTTTCAACAACGAGTTCTATGGTAGTGATTGGCAGATCATTCATCTTGATTTATCTCTTGCAATTCAATATTTCTTCTCTATAGGTACTCCCCTAAGAGCTAGGCTTCTGTTAGTCTTGTGCTTATTCTCAAATTGGAAGATCCTCGATCTTGTTCTGACTTTAAACTCATTAGTCTCTATAAATTCTCGAACTAAATCATCTTTAAGATTTTGGCTAATAGGCTCGCCTATATTCTGAATTGCGTTATCTCTTCCTCCTTGGTCGGCTTTATCAAAGGTCGGCTAATCACTGATAATGTCCTTCTCACTCAAGAGCTGATCTCCCAAATCGAAAAAAAGATTTATGGCTCGAATGTGGTCATCAAGCTTGATATGCCTAAATCTTATGATTACATATCATGGCTCATCATCGTCCATGTTCTCCATGTGTTTGGTTTTCCCCAACCCTTCATTGATCTTGTATAGAGACTTGTTTCCAATTGTTGGTTCTTTGTTCTCATCAACAGAGTGGCCAAATTATCATTTTGCTTCGAGGAGGAGTTGCGGCAAGGGGAACCACTTTTCGTGATGCTTTTCATTATTGCGGCTGAGGCGTTAGCCGGAGGGATTCACTCCCTCATAACTACTGGTCAAATCGGGAGATTTAGTGTTCTTAGAGGATGCTTTATCATTTCTTCGTTGTTGTTTTCTGATGACATTATAATCTTTACTAACGGTCATCATCATTACATTCATCATCTTCTATCCTTTCTCCATCTTTATGAATTGTGCTTGAGGCAGCTTATCAATGCCACAAAGAGCAGCTTTGTTGCCTCCAGATCCATAAACTTTCAAAAGGTCCCATGGATCTCATTTGTTTCTAGCTTTTATGTTACCTCCCTTCCTCTAACCTACCTTGATGTCAAACACTATCATGAACGTAAGCTCAATGCACTTTTCGACCCCTGTTTGATAAATCAAGGGAAAAAATCTCAAGGTGTAATTCGGTCCTTCTTTCCCAGGCTAGAAGGTTGGTCCTCGTCAGGTCGGTACTTGATTCTTTTGGGTCTAATGTCTCTGCAACAATGACACCCAATTCATCTTTCTTTCAGTTTTTATGGTCATTAGCTTCATCTTTTTTAGGGTAGCATGATTGATATTAGGCGACACCATTTGTTTCTTGAGATATCATCTGTCTCACCAAGCATGAAGGACGTCTTAGCTTGCAGAAGCCTCAAGATGTGTGGAAAGCTTACGTTTGTAAGATTTGGGCTCACTTCCGGAGGCGTACACCCTTTGGATGTCGTTTACATGCTGAATATAGGCGACTGTTGCCTACCAACTATTATGGAACCCCATCAAACGCTAGTGAGATATAAAAAGGATGCAGTTGGTAAAGTCTGTCTCGGACAGGCATGGTCATGAGTTTCCTGTAATGGCTTTTCTTCTTAGGACTACTTAGAACACTGTATGAATTCCAACGAGTGGAATCTAGGACTTTCTTTTCATTTGGGACAAGCACATTCCCTCTAATGTTTCCATTCTAATGTAGAAAGTCCTGCATGACAGACTCCAAGGGATGGCATCCTAATGAAGATAGGCATCCCCTTTATGTCTCTAAGACAATGTTGTAAGTTCGATTCATTGTAATTTATTTCGCACTTGTTTCGTGATAGTGAGTCCAGTATAGAGGTTTGGGCTCATTTCGGGAGCTTAGCCCCCGATTTCAATTCTCAATTCTCAATTCCTATAACTACCCAGATTATTAATACTTTTAAATTTGAACATTTAAATTTGTTTTAAATATTGAATTTGAAATATAAATGGATTTTTATACAGAATTTATCGATTTAATAAACAGAATACAATTAAATTTTGAATTATATTGAATTATTGTATTACAGAAATGAGGAATAATTGAATTTTAAGTTAGAAAGGGAATCAAAAATGATTCTAACGATTAAAAAAAGAAGACTTGTTTCTTTTTATCTTTATATTAAAAAATATTAGTAATCAGTAATCATTTTTTAATCAAGGGGTTTTTCTTTATCCATTTTGATTTGACCGGAATTCATAATTGTTTGAATTGTGTACTCTCCATCCATGGCTGAATGGTTAAAGCGCCCAACTCATAATAAACCCTTTGCTTTGAGCAAAATGTGGCAAAAGGAAGGAAAATCCCTTTCATTGGGATGCCCGCACGAAGGGATATTAGCTCAATGGTAGAGCGCGACCCTGATAATTGCGTCGTTGTGCCTGGACTGTGAGGGCTCTCAGCATCGTAACCCCATGGGGATTTCAAACAACGTAGAGACATCCCTCGACTCGACACAGCATGCTCTAATGTCGGTTAATAATTCGACTGGAACAAGCAACACTTGACCATCGATTCAAATTAAAAATTTGTTTTGCAGATTCATTTGAAAAGGTTCTATTTGAATATATATGACAATAATAATCTATTAACAGTGGATTTGATCTTTTCGAAATCGATTTATATTATTGATTTAAATCAACGAACGAAATAGCCAATTTTCATACAACCTCAGATTTCAACGAAATCAATTTTATAAAATCTATAATGGTTAATTATCGTAAGATTTCCAATTTCAAGTTAGCTGGAGTTATGATGTGATCGTGCACGATATAAACGCGTATTGATTTACGTTGTGGATTAAAATAGGAGTTTTTCAAATGGTCTTGGAATTCGATGAAACAAGTTCCATCAGGTCCGGAATATTATGTTATTGTAGGATTTCAAATTTCATCATGATCAGAGCTCGTATGTGATCGTACGGATTAAAAACGTTGAACGATGAATAATGTTTATTTAACATAAATACACTTAAGACCTTACTTTTTTCTAACCTAAGTCAAAACATCCCCTGGTCAACATTAACATAGCCGCCACTTCCAAATGAATGAGCCACGTCTTCCCAACCAACACCTCCTCTGATCTCCTCCTCTGGTCAACTTTGGAGTTGGAGCCTAAACAATTTTTTTTGGCTTGGCGAGATATGTCCCTGGCCTGAGGCATGTGGCTTTTGGTGCTCTCGTTTGGCCGTGGAGAACTCAAGAAGGGCCAACGGGTTTTGATCAATTTCAGGTTCAATGGTGGAAATTTGGGGTTTAGACTAGGGGAAATGGACCGTCGTGGAAACTGGATCAGAGTGGTGGTCCTTGATCGAAGTCTGATGGTTCGTAGGTGGTGCAACACCGAGTTAAAGGTGATTATCGACGTTGGGGTTTGTTCGGGAGGTTATCTAGAGAGAATCATTATTAAAAGAGTTAAGAATGTGATTATTTACATTAATAAAGTGGATTAGGTAGTTAATGGAAGTAATTAACTACTTTAATTATTTTAATTCGACTTATAATTTGTAACATCAATTACTTGCTCATACATTAAGATAATTCGACGAAACTAGCTAAATCATAGCCGCGTAATCTATACGTACGAGCTGGTCTAGAGAGATTTGAAGCAAATTGGATTATTATATAATTTCAAACACTAATTTGAATTTATATAATCAACCTGAAACCATCGATTGAAAATGAAATGTGAGTTAACTCTCACGCTTTCTAAAATACTGAAATGTGGTTAAATTCATATAACTATAATTTATCATTTTTAGCATAAATTGGGTGTTTGGATGCTTATTATTTGATTGTTGATTGTCGATATTTATATTTTTGTTATCTTGGCTGAATTAGATCAATTTTTTTATTATATGCATATTATAATGATAATATGAGCAGTGATGTAGGGAAAACAGGTTGGAGGCATCCTACTGGATTCCACAAATATTTTGGTTGTTACTTGATTTTCATGTTATTTATATATGATTTGTTTAACCTAAGTAGCATTAAATTTGTTTGGATGTTGATTGTTGAATTGAAATTCAACATTTGATGTGTTATTAATTAATAGATTGTATTGATTATGTGATTGTCAGTAGATGGCCCAAAATACATCTTTTTAAGACGTTGATTTGTCGTCAGGAAATTTGATGAAGTTTAAGTTATAAAATTTAATTTCATAACCTAAGCAAGAATTTAAATTATATTTTATGTAAGTTATGTACAATAAAGAGTTTTATTAAATAAATTAGTACTTATAATCATATTTTATAAAATTAATCATAAAATGATTTATATAGTAAATTTTATGTGTTTTTAAAATATTTATAAGCAAGAAAGACAGAAATTAACCTAAAGGTTAATAGTTTGAAATAATTGTTTTCAAGAAAACAATTAAATGGGATTTTATTAAATTAATTATATTATTAATTAATTTAAGAGGAAGAGTTAATGGAAATCAGTTAACAAGTTAACTGATGTTTTCAAGTTGTCTAATTTGACCGTTTGAATTGAAATTGGTTATAAATTGATTTGTTTTCAATTAATCAATTAGAAATTATTTTGAAAAATACTTGTTTAAACTTAATAAGACTTTTTAAAAAGTTAATTAATCTTCTTATTAACAACGCGTAAAGGTAATGATCGAGCTATTTATTGTTAATAATGTTAGTTGTCATTTTAATGACCTTTGAAAAGAAATTAACTATTATGTTCTTAGTTAATGACAAAGTTAACTACTTTTACCTTAGTTAACGATTAGGGTTAATTATTATTTTAGTTAATAATAATTAACGTGTTTACTTTTGATTTGGAATTCATTTGAGAAAGTAGGCAAGCCTGTAATGAGTTTTTGGTTGAACTATAAAAAGGGATCACGAAATAAACCCAAGTTTTATAGACAAAAATTTATAAAAGAAATTTAGGGCTAAAGCGATGATTTTAAACAAGAATTTACTTAATATTTGAATTAAGTTAAAAGGAATGTGATTGGAAAGAGGTTTCTAGAAATGCAAAAGAAAGGAGGCTTAATGAATTTTTTAGAGGATTGGGTAAATGGATTTTTGGGATAAATCCTTGTTAAGTTTCATGATAAGATGCTAAATGAATTTGGGCAGAAGGGTTTGGAAAATGGATTTTGTGAAAAAAATCCAAGTTATGAACGAATTGTAGAAAAGAGGTTTAAAGTTAGGAGTTTGGGATTTGGTAAGTATTTACTTAATAAACAAATTTAGTAAAGGTGATAGAAATTGGAAACAGATTTTCAAATGAAAGAAATGTTTTATAAACCATATTTAAATGAAATAGTAAATAGAATTGGCATGATATCACAGTTAATATCAACTTAGAGTTACAAATTTTTATCTATCTTAAGATAAGAATGTTGTCGAGTCAAAGTCTGAGAGATAAATAAAATAAGCCAACTTGAACGATTTTACTATTATCCAAGGGATGATACTAGTTTGAAATGATAATGATGTGGGAAATAAATTATTATTTCCATAAGAATATTGCAACTTTATATAGCAAGATTTAGAAATTTTATAAAACTATTGGGTTTTATGGTAGACAATGTATTATTTAACAATGTTCGGCCCAAGTATGAAGTGTGACTATACTTATCCCATTTGGTTAAGTATATAGCGCTACTTTCTAAATAATGAAAATAGTATGTTTTGTAAATACGCTTATTTAATGAAATAAGTAAATGGCTATGGTTTTCGTGAAAATAGAAATAAGAGGTTAAACTGGTTTGGAAACGGAAGTAGATATGAAAATTTAATTACTATTTCCGTAAGCGTTATTGTAAGCTTTATTCGACCAAGTTTTGAAGTTAAATAAAACTGTTTAGGTTTATATAATAAACAATGTGTCAAATGACATCGTTTTTTTCCCATATATAAGATTGATAACTAGATTCATACCAGTGGCTAAGTAAAAGGAGACCTTCCAAAATAAAGGAAATAAAAATGGGTTTTGTGAAAATATGGTGATATTTTCGAGGTAAGTCAAAATAAAGAGGAGATTGTGTGAATACTGTTATTTTAAAGTGATAAAGATATGGTTATTGTTTTCAAAGTAACGAAAACAAGAGAGATTTGCGGTTATACTTATTCAGCTGAGATAAGAATTCAAAACTGATTTTTAAAAATCGATGAAATTTATAATGAATGGTTTTGATTTAAAAAGGGCCAGAGTTGTTGGTATACTTAAATGTATTGTGTGATTTAATAGTTAAAGAATTGACTATCAATTAATATCCCTTCTGACTATTGACATGTTAGTTCGAGGACACCGAGATGGGAACTGGACCCAAAACCACTTCGAACCGACTTTGCATCTGAAACTAACTTGCAGGGATGCTTATGAGATAATGTGAAGGCATAAATCTTTTGAGTGAGAGGGATGCTCGTTGATGTCTCTAGTTAACTACCAGGATTAAACTTGTAGTAGTAATCCCTACATTCTGGGGAATTTTCGGGTTCGTTCAGTCTTAGAATAAACTTGTATGGACGAATATGTGACAGAGTATCTCCTGAGATCATGTACATTGATTTTCACAAATATACTGAGTATGGTGGTGGAGAAGATGACTTCTTTTAGCTTAATACCCATAGTATACTTGTGCAAATTAATTAGTGATATGGAAGATCTGACAATGTGGCATTCAAAGTTGAATGTTATATTTTCTGAAAAGGTAATCATGACTTCAAGCTTCATCAACCGGGAAATGACTGAAATCAGCAGGCAGTAGGGTTATGTGGGTCAAACCCATTAGTGTATGTCATCCCCTGATCTAGAGAAATCAGTTGTCTTTTTTGAATGCTTCAAAATGATACGGTTGCTGATCCCAATCGTGGTGATGATATATTCGATACACTCAAGTTGAATGAGTGGACGGTTCTGTGTGGTTGGGCTGCAAGATATCCCTGTTGAACCCCAGTGTTTTATTTCTAGGGAACACAGATCGAAAGGGGGTTTCATACCTCTTCATGTTGGAAATTAAACTCCAATATGTGTTGTATGTTTTTAGGTGTAAACGAACTATATTGAAAAGTTAGATGCAAGCTTTTTGGGTATATTCCTATTTTATTTGTGGATTGAAAGACATTATTATAATATCATTCGATTTTGATATAAAAAGATTTGGTTATCGTAAGGGAAAATTCGTTCCATGTTTATGTGTGGTCGTTTCTTATGAGAGCTCCATTCTTTTTAAGGATTTCTAAAAGATAACCAAGTTGTTTGTGTTGTGAGTTTTATCACTGAAAGTATTCCAGACTGGTCCGAGTGATTCTTCTTTCCTCCAAAAGTGCCCAGGCCAGAACAGGTACATTTTCCAGGTAGAATTGAGTTCTTAGGGCTTTAGGAGAGGAGCCAGATTCAAGACAGATTCCCATATTTTCTTGTATTAATTTATTTCCGTTGTGTATGTTGTATTTATCAGTATTGTACCGATCTAGTTGTGTACTATGATTGTGTAATCAAATATATATATATATATACACAGTTTACTCTTGGTGTAAAGAGTATTGAGATATTATAATTTATTCGTCCTGCTATGAGATTCTATTCTACTCTGATTATGTAGTGTTGGTGTTGTTCTTCTTCTTTTATTTTAACATTTCTTTCTTCTTCTCACCCTCTAACTTCTTTCTCCTAACTATCCGCTTTTCTGTGCTTTTGATTTGGACATGTGTGTTTAAGTGTCAGCTTAAACGATATGGAAAAGTTGGTTCGTTAAGTGGTATCAGAGCAGAAGTTTAAGTAATCGTCTTGGCTCTGTGGCTTAACTGAACAGAGATTGGGTTAGTAATACCCTAGATTGAGTTTTGAGTGTATATGTATATATGTGAGAGAGCATACTTACTAGTGTTGTAAAAATTGTTTTATATTATGTTGGCTTATCGGTTGAGTGGTATATAAATTCCATGTCGATGCGTTTAGCTGACGTGGTCGATAGTGATTTCAAAAAAATTGAATAAGGCAAATTGACAAAATATTGTTCTAAAGTGGGTAAATGAAATAATTTTACCTAGAATAATATTTCTAATATAAAGGAATTAATTTTATGAATTATTGATGTGATTGTTTATTATTATCAAATGAGATTATAATATTGAGATGGTTATGTATAACAAATAGAATCTGTATTAGAATAAAATATACTATGAGCTAAATTAAAATTAAATTCAAACCAAAATTGAGAATTTAAATCTCGGATGTTTAGAAAATATTTTCTAAAGTATTATAAAGAAATACAACATTACTTTGAAGGAGTTTTTGAATAAGCATTGTTTCAAGTGGATTTTGGAAATGATAAAGCACTGAACTCACTTTAGTCACTAGAAAATAATTCCGATGATGATTCAGGCATCATCAGTGTTTATTTTTGAGTTTCTATGTGACGAATTGCTATTATAGTAAATTTTCCAATGGAAATTTGTTTGAGAAAACAAGTTTATAAAATTCAAATATTTTGAATTTTCAAATGGTAACGAATGTATACATATATTTAAATTATTTTTAATGAATTTGGATAAATTACCGAGAATATGAATTTTGAAATTTAACTTGTGCAAATTAAATAGATTGAAATGGTAAAGGAATCAAATGGATTAAAATTTCACTTAAGTTTAGCTAAATAAAATTAGACTGGATTAGAAATAACATCAAGTGAAATGGAATATATAAAATTTGAGTTGTAAATGATTTTATAACTCAGTTATGAATTCTATCTGGAATATTCGATAATTTTAGACAGTAGAAATTTTCAAATTAGATTTGAAAACCTAGCTTAATTTATTTTGAGATATAAGAGAACGGAGTTGAAATTTATTAGTTAAACAAAGTCAAACTTATTAATTATATTTTAATTAAAAAAAAGCTTGCCGCATCATGGTAGTTCGTAATTTTACACTTTGAAATTTAAATGGATATATATGATTCAATATAAGTCAGAATTCTTTGAAACAAGGATCTTTCAGATCTACTGGATGATAATTTTCTGATGGACAAGAGATATCAAGATTTCGTATTGTAGATTTTGAGTTATGTCAAAATCAAATTTTCCGAAAAATTGCTGTTTGATTGTTTATTAACTATAAAGATTTATTATATAAAATGAAGGGATTTTCAGAAAATTAAATTGGATGAATGTGAATGTATATGTTGTGGAATATGAACTGAATGTTGTCAAAACTTCATATTTTGAAACTCACTTGTCTGAACTAAGTAAGTACAGGTACATGGAGCCATCGACTTAGTTTTGTTTCCGTGGATCGTATAACTATGAAGAGAGTTCGCTTGATAATGCTTATATAAGGTATACCCATGCAAAAATACAAAATAGGATATAGGAACTATTATATATTGTCTTTTCCGATCTTGTGGGTCGATGTATACATATTTATCTCTCTTGTTGTATTGCAAAAGTCCTTCCGAATAGAGGAGACTCTACCAAAAACATTCGAAAATCTAAAATTTCAAAAAAAAAAAATCAAAATTTTTGAAAATTTATGTAAGCTAAAGGGATGACTATCAAATTGGGTACAATTTAAATGGTTTTTAGTTAGAAATAGGAATTAATTTTTTGCTTGGAAACTAAAAGTTTTGTGTGGAACTATAGTTGTAGGAATGTGAAGAGTCAGATTTCAACTAAGTGGATATTTGAAAAGTTAATGAGTTTGAAGCATTTTCTGCTTTAGTAATTCTGGGGACGAAATTCTTTTAAGGGAGGAATGTAGTGACCCAGAAATTTATTCATTTAAATTTTAATATCTAAATTTTGTTTTAAATGTTGAATTGGAAATATAAATGGATTTTTATATGGAATTTATCCATTTAATAAGTAGAATACGAGTAAATTTCGAATATATTGAATTACCATAATACGGAAACGAGGAATAATTGGATTTTAAGTTAGAATGTGAATCGGAAATGATTCTAACGATTAGGATAAATTCTATTTGAATATATACGATAATAATAATTTATTAACAATGGATTTGACTGTTTTGAAATTGATTTATATTTTATCGATTTAAGCAAGACATGAAATAGCCAATTTTCAAATGACCTCAGATTTGAACAAAACCAATTTTGTTAAATCCATAATGATTAATTATTGTAGGATTTCCAGTTTTTTGTCAATTAGAGTTATTATGTATTGTGTGCGATATAAATTTGTTGATTTACTTTGTGAAATTAAAATAGGAGTTTTTTTAAACAATCTCAGAATTCACGAAACCAGTTCCATCGGGTCCGGAATATTAAGTTATTGTAGGATTTCAATTTTCATCGCGATCAGAGCTCGTATATGGTCGTACGAATTAAAAATGTCAAATGATGAATAGTGTTTATTTACTATAAGTATCCCTAAAACTTACTTTTTTTCTAACCCTAAGTCAAAATAACCCTTGATCAATATTAACGTAGCTGCTGCTTCCAAATGAACGATCCACATCTTCCCAACAACACTTCCTTCGATTTCCTCCTCTGGTCATCATTTGGAGAAGTAGTCTAAAGAAATTTGTTCGGCTTCGCGAGATATGTCATTGGCTTGAGGTGCGTGGCTTCAGGAGCTCTCGTCTGGCGGTGGCGAACTCAATAAGGGTCGGAGTGATTTGATCAATTCCAAGTTCGATGGTGGAAATTAGGGGTTCAGACTAGGGGAAATGAAGCATCGTAGAAAGGGGTTCAGAGTGGTGGTCCTTGATTGAAGTCCGATGGTTCGTTGGTGGTGCGGCGTAGGATTAAAGACGGTGATTGATGTCGGAGTTTGTGCAACGTAGAGGGAATCGTGATTAAAGGGGATTAAGAATGTGATTATTTACGTTAATAAAGTGGATTAGATAGTTAATGGAAGAAATTAACTATTTTTATTGTTTTAATTCGATTTATAATATGTAACGTCGTTTACTTGTTCATATGTTAACATAATTCAAAAAGACAACTTACATTGAAATTTTAGCTGCGTAATCTACGCATACGAGTTGGTTTGGAGAGATTCGGAGCTAATTGGATTATTACATAATTTCAAATGCTAGATTGAAATTGTATAAATCGACCTGAAACTGTCGATCGAAAATAAAATGCGAGTTAACTCTCATGCTTTCTGAAATACTATGATGTGGTAAAATTTGTATAATTATAGTTTATCGTTGTTAGCATAAATTGGGTGTTTGGATGCTTATTATTTGATTGTTGATTGTCGATATTTATATTATCGTTATCTTGGCTGAATTAGATTAGATTATTTATTCATACGCATACATTAAATGATATTATGAGCTGTGATGCAGGGAAACAGGTTGGAGGGATCCAACTGCAATCTTCAAATATTTTGGTTGTTACTTTTTTCATAATATTCATACATGAACTTTTTAACCCAAGAAGCGTTAAATTAGTTTGGATGTTGATTGTTAAATTGAGATTCAGCATTTCATATGTTATTAATCAATAGACAGTATTGATTAAGGGCCCGATTGGATACCCAAGAATAAGCAACTTTTTTGATTTTAAAAAGCATAAGTAATTAAGTTCGTATGGATCCGCTAAATTATTGGGCTTATGCAAGCTGCTTTTCGCCTTATTTCAGAAGCAAATATTTTTTGCTTTTTGCTTTCAAAGTCCAAAATATTATTTCAGCTTTTCGGCCGTGTTTGCTGAAATTAGGGTTGCTGCTTAGAAGGCGATTTTTCTCTGTTTTTTCGTTCATCAAAAATCTGGAAGTTCTCTTTAATACTTTCGACAAAGGTATGATTTTTCTACATCAATTTGTTCTTATTGTTTCCAATTTTCGATTATTTGTTCTGTAGTTTAGATTTGTTTTCCTTTCCGACCCTAAACCACATAAGCAAATTAATAGTAAAAGATGCGCTCACGAAAACGAAGCTATGGGTAACCGGGCGATGACTCTGGATGCCGAGGGGAAACAGGGCGACCGGGAAAGGAAGTTAGGGATTTTCGATTTGGGCGATGTCGAGGCGCGTGATAGGAGCTTACGGCACCTGATGTAGAACAATCGAGGCACTCAGGCGCGAGACTTCTAAATGGCGCGACGGATGTTGGCGACGTAAAAGTGAGATCCTGAGTTTATGCTTTTATCAGAAGTTGTGAAGATTATATTGTAAGTAGCAATTCGCTCCCTTCCTATCTCGTCTAATGTTATTGTTCATAAGTTGTTAGTGAAATTGCTCTATATGTTTTTCCCCACATTACCCTCTCATTTGAAATCTAGCTTGCAACAATGGGGTACTTTATAGGATCAAGCATCGCACAAAAATGTTTGAGTTGCATGTGTTGTGATGCTCAATAGAACAACAACATAATGAGGACTTTAAATATATGCTGCCTAAAGGTAACAAACTAAATATTTTTGTTGATTATCCACATTTTTGTGTTACCATCAGCATGTTATTCATCGTGAAGAATTTCATACAGTTTATCACTTATACATGTTTGCTCCTCTTTTTTTGTTTTATTTCTTTGTCTTTGTTATCTTCACTTCATTGTAAGTTTATGTATGGAGATGTTGTACTGATCTAGTTCAAGTCTAAAACAAATGATGTAAAAAGCTTGTTGATGATTCAAGTGAACCTTGTGCTATGTGTTAGATTTGCAACAGATTAAAGCTTACGTTTTCAAGGTGATTTTTTTTTCAAGCTTAATTTAAGCAATCTTTGTGTATTTTTACATTTCATCCTTGCACTTCGTTAGGCAACATTTTTTTCTATTTAAGACTGCCATGATTCTTGATGTTGTTGCAGAACTTCTTTGACTTTTTTTTTTAAATTACAAATATTTATTTGCCTAGTATTTTTTGTATTTTTGTACAGTAGGTATCATTTGAGCATCTAAAAGGAGTTTACGTCTGACATAAGGAGTTTACGTGGACCATATTTGCAAAGTTTTGTGCTTCTTTATAAGCACAGAGATTATACTTTTAGATTAACTTTATATTTGCAAAGTTTTTCTATTATGAATTTCTTGGTATTGTGTTATGCTAATGGTAAATTCAGTTTTGTCCTTGCTCATTTTCTTGTCTACGTTTCATACTCCCACATTCCACATCTTCTCAGTAGGCAGAGGAAACCAAAAGAAAAAAAATGGTCGCTCCTTGTAAGTTCACAACCTTGTAAGTTCACAAAACAACCTAGCTCAGCACTTACAAGATGAATCTCTTCTTTCTAAACAACCTAGCTCAGCACTTACAAGATGGGCTTTTGGTCCATTCGACCTGCTTGTGTTATCTCTAGAGGTCCGAAGCTTTTGCAGGAAATACATATTTGAGAAGGCAACCGTTGTATCCTTTATTAAAAGTTAATGTTGAAAAATCAAAACAAAAAATAAATTAAACACCACATAAGAATATTTTAAATGTTATTTGGCAAGTTTATGCATCCTAAGTTTTTGTTGTCTTTGTTTTCATTTTTGGTTTACGTACTACCTGTATGTGGCTTTTGTTGGCCAATAAAAAGGATAATCTCCTGAGCTTTTACATTTTTTAGTATTCTCGAGTTTGGAATTTTTGCAGCTAGCCATTGCTGCAAATAGTGGTTGGTAAAGTAGCTATAAAATGAATGAAAATAAAGTTTTGATAAATTTATGGTTACCGTATGTTGTAGGAACTTACCAAAAATAATATTGTATCCTTGTATTAAATTATATAATCAATATAAAATTGAAGTAAAATAAATAGGTAAGACGTATTGAAAACACGTGACTTGATGCTTTTGCAAATACAATTATTTCATTGGTTCTTATGGGTTAATAATTCTTTTGATGGTAATACAATATACAATTACCCAAAGCTATGTAAATATCAAACTATATTCATTGTCCATCGACTAAATACGTATCCTCTTTTGATGATGGTGAACATGACCTCATCCAAACCGTATGCATAAATATATGTTCTTTTTTAGTTTTGCACATTTCACGTTTATCTTTTTTTTTGTTTGGTAATTCGATTGGCATTAATAACATTTTTATCCTATATTTTCATGCACTTATTGTAGGGATGATCAGAAGTATAAATATCTTCATTTCTGTGTACGAATGATTATGCACTACCTATTTTCATATCCACCGTATAATAAAAGTATGTAAAAGCCACCATTTAGATTTTGTTTGATGATCATGGAACCTTGTACATATCATAAATTGTTTTAGTTTGATTGTTATGCATTTATTGATATTGAAGTAATAATACTGGTTATGTAGCAGGGGTTGGTTTGTTGATTGAGTGCAGCAAGTGTAGTTTTGTAAATTAGTGATGATGGATGATGCTGCAAGTGGTGAAGGAGGATACTGTTATAGCTGGTTCTGTGTCAAGGAAGTGCAACAATGAAGACAATAATGAACAAGAATGTAAACTAGTTACTGATGATGACTTTTGAACAAGAATGTAGAAAACAGGAATAGAGAAATATTTTTATGAATTGAAGATTGTAAACAATATAGAGCAATGTAAGCTAGTTGCTAAAAAAAGTGAATGAGAATGCCTACAAACTGAAATTTAAATTGCAAATGAAGCATGATGACATTTTATCGTTTGTTGTCTTAGGTTCAATATATTTTTAGAAGTTTTCAATATTTCTATTATAATTTCTATTATAATGCTTGAAATTTGTTGGAAATATCAACTTATATGTATTATGGGCCTGTTTTGTTTGGATTTGTAAGTTTAAATGGGCTTTAGTTGCTTTGTTTATGTGTAAGCTACATGCAAGTATTTATGTTGTGTTTTGATTCATTTTTCATATATTTTGTGGTTTATGTTTTACGGTACAGATTATTTTATATTTTTTGTTAAATATTGTAAAATGTACTTAATTTTTTTGAATTATATTACATTTTGTTTTGAGATTCCAAGGCAAAAGCCAAAAAGCTATTATGAATATAAATTCTATCCATATTGACTTTGTATCTTTTTGACTTAAAAGTAGTTATTATACCAAACGAACTTTTCGACTTTTTAAAAGTAAAAGTACTTATCGTATTAGCATAAGTGCTTTTGATTTCAGTTGCCAAACAGGCCCTAAGTGATTGGTAGCAAATGACATAAAATCAGTTTTCTAAAAGATGTTGATTTGCCATGAAGCGAATTGATGAAATTTAAATTATAAAATTTAATTTTATAACTAAAGCACGATTTTAAATTATATTTTATACAATTTCTGTAAAATAAAGAGTTTTATAAATAAATTATTATTTATGATCGTATTTTATAAAAGTAATCATAAAATGATTTATATTGTAAATTCTTATGCTTTTGATAAGATTTATCAGCAAGAAAGACAGAAATTAACCTAAAGGTTAATGGTTTGAAATAAAAATTTTCAACAAAAAAATTAATTGGGATTTTATTAAATTAATTATATTATTAATTAATTTAAGAGAAAGGATTAATGGAAATCAATTAACAAGTTAACTAATGTTTTCAAGTTGTCTAAGTTGACTGTTTGAGTTGAAATTGGTTATAAATTAATTTGTTTTCAATTAATCTACTAGAAATAATTTTGACAAATAGTTCTTTAAACTTAATAAGACATTTTAAAAAGTTAATTAATTTTAACGACCTGAAATCCCTCGATCTCCGAAGAGACGGACAACAGCGGATTGCTTTGAGAACATGACGCATCAGAAACAAACAATAGAACATTTCATTGTTTTACAACAATTTACATCAGAGTATAAGAATATATCAGAGTATGAATAAATATTACACAGCAGAAATAATATAATATTAGAGATTAAAATACAAAGCAACGGAAATTTAAATGCATAAATACAATGTACATCGGAAAATACATCAACAACACAACGGAAGAAATACATGGATACAAAGCTTTCCGAATATAGATCCAACTGTAATCCAGGATCTTGGGAAAACAAATATCTGCGAAAACCAAAACTACTAGAAGCCCATGTGGAAAATATGGGCATCTAGAGTTTAGATAGAAACAATAAACTCCGAGTCAGTCATTGGACTGGTGTGAGAACTAAAACAGTTATTAAATCTTTACTATAAAATTTGGGAAATCATGGGACCACGCCGTATAACACGGAATGGGTTTACTCCAAATGAATCTGAGTTTAAAATAAATCAACGCAATGCTTTTTGGAAAATGAAGCTATTATAAGACTCAGGTCCCACCACACAATGCAACGCAAGCCGGAGGATAGAGTTTTACCTTATAATAGCAAAACTGTAACGTCCCGGAAATTTGCGATCCTGGATATCGATGTAAAACCCACGTCGATTATCCAAACATCGAAAATACCAGTAGTTAATGAAAGAAATTAGAGGGTGAGAATAGATAAGATAGAAACTTAGAATAGAAGAAGAACAACAACACAACATCAAAGTAACACGAACTTCACAGCGGAACGAATAACATATAATATATTACATAACTTTGAAGTATAAATCTGTACTTGAATATACATATCATTTCCAAAGTACATCACTTACAACACAACGGAAATAACCATAGCTATATAATTGTGAAGCCTCCTGCTTCAGCTCTCCAAATATATCTGTAAATCCTGACTACTTGACTGCCCGTACAAAATTGGGCACCCGAGAGTTTAGGGAAAATAAAACAAAATAAACTCCGGGTCAGTCATGTGACTGGTGTGAGTAAACTCAAATCATTTGTTTAACTTTAAAGATCCTTTCATAGAAAGAATAATCGTAAGACCGATCCACCCATAAACACGGATAGTTTTTACTTTACGATAACCCAAATCATTTGTAAACAATATTATTCTAATATTATAATAATGTCTAACACAAGTAATATTAATCTAGTAGAAACGCTTGCATCTAATGTTTTACATATATAATATACAATCAAAACCGTGGGCTCTTATTCGGGGAATGGATTCCAACTATGACAAGTTATGGATCCACCTTCCGCTCAGTGTACTCTAGAAGCGATACACTGGAGTTCAACAAGAACATCTTGTAACTCGGCCACACATGACCGACCACTCATTGCGCTTAAGTGTATCGAATATATTGTCACCTTATAGTTGGTAAACCAACATAACCATTCCCGGGAGATACAGAATTGAAAGAAGTAACAAATATGAATATTCTCCAGATGGTGACAATATACCCTACTTGGGTGCGACCCACTTAGCCATGCTGCCTGCCCGATTTCTATCATTTCGCAGTTGATGAGGCTTGAGGTCATAACGTATCTTTTAACAGATCATCCTCATTTACTTTGAATGCCACATCATCATACCCGCCAAACCACAAATTGATTTCCACAAAAATACCACGGGTATAAGCTAAGAGAAACGAATTCCTCCGCCACCAACGTAAATACGTTTGAAACGATCAAATCACGTGATCCACCAGATATACTCTGTCAAACATTCTTCCATACAGGTTGTCCTGGGACTGGACAAATCGAAGGCACTATTCTGTAAACAGGATAACCCTTGCATAACTCCGTCTTCAATTTGTCTTCGATCTATTTGATTCGAGACGCTAACGCCCATACGGAGTGGTTCTCGGATAATAACCCAACCGGTCTCTCCGTATTGACGACGGAAAAATGGTCAAAAATTTGATAGTTTGTGATTTAACTATCAAAGAAAAACATGTGTGCAACCAACGATATTATTTCCAGAAGGAAATTATATCAATCAAACATCATTTAACATTTATCTCTTTAAATTAATTTACTTATCTCCTGTTTCCACATATTCTAAATTCTTATTTTCTATTATCAGAAGACATTTCTGATTCTTATTTGGAAAACATTTCCAAAACACCTTCACTGGATTTAAACTGATGTTTAAATCAAACATCGCCATGCCAATTTGAACCATTTCACTCATTAACTAAATTCACATAACCATGCTTTACTATCAAACCTTAGCCATTCCTTAGTTAAGAAGGAAGTCAATCAAGTTGGGGTATAATTACCTCTCAGACCTTTACTGAACAACATTTTAACCTCGGAATAGACAAAGTTTATCTTTTAAATCTTTAACAAACTTCCTTAATTAAATTTCTTTCGAATAAATCTCTATTCAATAACTCTAACTGATTTACTCTATCGATTAACTCAACATGATTAACTTACTTGGTTAACTCAACTTGACTAACTTAACTTGATTAACTTACTTATTTAACTCAACTTATTTAACTCCTATCGAATAACTAATATTTGATTAACTTATATTCGAATAACTATGTCTGTTTTAACTTTGTGTCGAATGGCTAATATTCGATTTAACTCCATTCGCTTGACTCTAGATCGCAACGATCACAATGTTTAAGCCTGATTCCCTTAGGAAACATCTGACCGCCGTAGGCTATCTGCAGCCCTGCGAATTACGCTAGCAGTCGTGCTAAATGGCAACTCATACTGAATAACTATGTCTGTTTTAGCTCTATCTCGAATAACTATACTCGACTAACTTGATTCGATTAACTTGGTTTGACTAACTCGATTCGACTAACCATACTCGACTAACTTGGTTTGACTAACCATACCCGACTAACTTGGTTCGACCAACTCGATTAGATTTAACCCTACTTGACTAACTCGATTCGATTTACCATACTCGACTCACTCGATTCGATTAACTCCTTTCGATTAACTAAAACCGACTAACTCCTTTCTATTAATTAAAATCGACTTACTCCTTTCGATTAATTATAATCGACTAACTCCTTTCGATTAATTATATTCGATTAACTCGACTGGACTAATCATGTTCGTTTAACTCGACTCGCCATATTCGTTTAACTCGACTAACTTCTGAATACCATATTCGATTTACTAACTTTCGAATACCGTATTTGATTTACTAACTTTCGAATACCTAAATTCGATTAACTCCTTCGAATACTAAATTTGATTAACTCCTTTTCATTAACTCTATTTATTTTTCCCAATAAATATTCCTTTATTCCATTTATTTTCTAAATAAATATTCCTTTGTTTCTTTATTCTATTTATTTTCTAAATAAATATTTCCTTTATAATTCTATTTATTTTCTAAATAAATATCACCTTTATTTTATTTTATTTATCAAATGATAAATATTCCTTTTATAAAATCCTTTGATTTTATAAATATTTTATTTCTCATATACACTTCTGAAAGATCTTATTTATTTTCTAAATAATATTTCCTTTACTATTTGTTATACAAATATTTCCCTTTTCTATTTGTTATACAAATATTTTCCTTTTCTATTTGATATACAAATATTTTCCTTTTCTATTTGTTACACAAATATTTTTCTTTTCTATTTGTTATACAAATATTTTCCTTTTCTATTTGTTATACAAATATTTTTCTTTTCTATTTCTTTGATTTTATAATTATTTTCTTTTATAAAATCCTTTTCCTTCTATATATAAAATCCATTGATTTTATATAAATAATTTAATTTCAAATATACTTTGAAAATCCCCCTTTTTCATCCCAGTATTTCTCACGGTATTTTAAAATACCAAATTACAATGATAGCTATCATTCAAACCCATATAATCAACAACAGATTATATATCACATCATATATCACAATATATGAAACAAAACTGTATTTTATATATTGAGGAACCCAGCTGGGTCCCTCCAACCTGTTTTCTTGCATCACAGAAGTTAAACAATATAATTAACATCAATTTCGTTTCACTGTGAAATATTCTGTTAAACAGAATCAATATTTGATTAACGATTTATATATATATATATATATATATATATATATATATATATATCGTTATCTATAATTTCAACCAATACATAAGCAATTCAACCAAACAGTTAACACACAGCAATAAATAGAAAATTATCAATTCTAAGAATATGTTACAAAAATATAACTGTTGTTGGTGAGTTTTACTCACATTGGACGATCATCGTTAATAACGGTAACCATCGCTCGATTCAGACGGACAATTTATTTTGCTATAAATTGTAACGAGCTTCGATTCGCTCCCCGTCAGTTCCATTGTGTAGCCACTATCCATACGATCCTGTCGGATCTTGTTTCGTCATATTCTGATTATGTACGAAGATGTTATCATTTTTGCAAGTTCATATATATTTTTAAATCATTAACTATATAAATTGATAATTAATTATCACTTAATTTACTAAAATCTTAATTACCCCTTAGTATTGAATTAGCCGTAACCCGTCCACCTCAAATTCAAGCTCCAGATAAATTGCTCAATCCTCCACTTGACCGATTCTTTGAATCCCATTTGTGTCTCCATTTTCCCCTGAATCTGCATGCAAATCACTCCATCACCATTCTCCTTTGATTCCTTAACAACCATCACACTTGCGTTCTCTTCTCCATTCAAACAATTAAAACTGTACTTCAGAACCCAGACCACACTCTCCTCCTCCCTTTTCTTTCAGTACGCAAGGTCTATTGCCAATTTCCTTGGCCATTCTTCAAACTTTCTATCCCAATTTAGCTCCTACATTTTCAAACAAAACCCCTTACGCAACCATTTACCCTAAATTATAAAATAACACTAACTTTAATTTCCTCATTTATAATTAACCAGGCCTGATCCCTTATCCCTTTGTTTACAATTTTGATACTGTCTTTATCGAACTCAGTTCCACACAATTCACCTTAAACTGATCGGCCCGTCATCTTTGGCCAACTGGAGCTCCGGTCTCTCCCTCCAACCTCTGCGCCGTGACCACTGCTACCATCAGCAGCAACACCGGTCGCCAGCTTCACCTACATCAACTCAGAAACCCAATTGAACGGAAACCCTACCACCCTCAAAATCTCCGCCTATGAGTCACCGCTCATGACCGCACCACCACCTACTAACAACTCCAACCTCCCTCCTCCTTTTCCCTTTAGTCACCTCCGCCCAACGCTAATGTAACTCCCCCAGTTCCGACTATTGTCCCATCGCTTCACAAACTGAAAACAACATCGAGTGTATAGAAATGAACATGGACGAAAAGCTTAAGGCTAGAGTATGTAAATGGATCTTGTTTCGAGATTTATAGGATTTTTTTGGATTTTTGGATCTCGCGTTTTAGTTTTCCAGAAGAAAACATACGGCGAATTATCTGTTGACTTCCAGATGAAGAAAAATTAGGGTTAGGATGGAAGTTGAGGGTTATTTATAGGGTTTTATAATTAATTTTATATTTATTTTTATTATACTGTTATCTTCGTTTGTCCTTTAAAAATCTTACGATCACATACAATAACTAAAAATCACGAAAATGGACATGCAGTTACAGTTCGACATTACGGTCCCAATGAAACTGGTTTCGTCGAATTCCGACTTCGTTTGCTCACCCAGCGTATTTTTAAAGGTCAATTTATCGACTGTTTTTCACATTAAAAATCCGTACGGCCACACAGTGACTTGAAAAATCACGGAAATTGGAATCTAGCAATAATTTAATATTGCGGATCCAACAAAATTAGTTTCGTTGAAAATGGAGGTCATTTGCAAAAATTACTATTTTTAAAGCTCTAAATAACCCATTTAAATATATTTAAAAATAACTAAATTAAATATTTAAAAATAAATATCATCGTATATATTCATAATAGAATACCACACAACTCCACTGGGATTTATAACTCGATATTTCAAAGTTCTCAGTTATTCGATTTATATTTAAATCCTTTTTTAAAATATAAATAAATCGTTATAAATTATAAAGGAATTCCATAGCGACTTTTCTAAAATTTGATTTGGACATAAATCAAAATCTACACAATGAAATCCCGATTTTTCTCTTCCATTAGAAAAATATACTCCACCATCTCCGAACGTTTCTTGTTTCACAGAAATCCGATTTAAAACGGACCCTTTATATTCAGTTGAAGTTCGAATTGCCAAATGGCGAACTGCCGCGCCATTTCGAGCTCGATTATAATTATAATATAATTATATGTTCAACTATAGTTTATATAATATATTCGTTAATATAATTCAAATTCTAACTGAATATATATATTTTTAATTGTCTAGTTCACACTATATCGTCAATTCACTATTACTGGCTATTTCAGAAATTATATATATTATTTAATTATTATATTAATTAAATATTCACTATTATTTAATTCAATGACCATTTTACATTCTAATTCATATTTTAAATAATTAAATAAATTAATTATTATACCATAGAAATACGGTTCGTTACATTCTTCCCCCCTTAAAATAATTTCGTCCTCGAAATTGCTAAGGTAGAAAACAAACTCCTCCAACTGGGTTAAAATTATTTCTTCACTTCTTAACTTCAGTTTCAACTGAACCAATTAATTCCAATAAAAATATTAATTTATTTCTGTTAACGAAAATTTCCAAAAATCCTGAAAATTTTCTAACACCTTAAGTTTTCGAATTTTTTTGCCAGCACCTCCTTTGTACTGGTCCATAGCTCAAACTCCAACTCGCCTCTCTAGGCCTTCTCCTACCCAAAAGAAAATCAAACATCCAAGCGGCTTGCCAATCAGGCTCATAAATCTCATGCTTATACCAAATATAAACTTGTATCTTTTTGTCGGGCATATCAACTTTATCACTTTCCATCTGATGTTAATTCAGCATATACCAAAGTCACCTCAACCAATTTCCAATCTGTTTTTATCCACAACTCCAACCATTCGCTTATACCTAAGTCGAATTCAATTTCAAATCAAAGTTCCTTTCTTGATTTTTAAATTCTTAACTCCTCAATCCAATACCATTTCAAATTCAAATATCACAAATCAAATTTGTCTCGATATCATTCTAATCCCGTTCAATTTCAATTTGCTTTTCCCAAATTCTACTTAATTTGGTTTTAATTCAAACAATTTCTTCTTGAGAGTTCTGAATAGCTTCACTTTTCAAAATCGAATATTCCCTTTCGAAATTCAAAACAACTTGTTTTTCTCAAATAATTTAAAAACAAAAACTTTGGTAGTAATCTGTCACTTACAACTCGAAAGTGAACACCGATGATGTCATGATCATCATCAGAATCTATTTTCTAGCTATCGAAGTGAGTTCAATACTATATCACTTTCAAAATCATTCGTAAACACTTCCATTTGAAATATATTTCAAAATACCGTTCACAATGCTTTGTAAACAATTTAAAATCTCCCAGAATTTTAAAATTCACTTATATTTTATCCAATTCCATTTACAAACACCTTTCCAAATCTCCAGGGTTTTAATTTCAGATCTGATTTTTAATTCAGATTTAATTCATCTTGATTTCATATATTTCACTTATATGTATTCTGATTGGTTATTTACATAACCGTTTCAATTATAATCTTACTCGATTATAATAATAACCAATATATCCAATATATTATAATTCCAACATATATATCTTCTCTATATCAAAATATACTTTGGGTAAACTTATTTTAATTAACCCTTTTTCCAAAACATATCGTGCTGACCCATCGTATTCGAGTGTTTAGGAATTCCTACTGATACAGTGGATCAAACTGATCGACCAGAACCCATAAACAGCTCAACCAATAAATCTCCACAACATAAAACAATTTTTTATATCAATAACAAATACGCGCTCACATATATACACTCAACTCAATCTAGGGTATTACTAACCCCATCTCTACTGAGTCACACCACAGAGCCAAGGTAATTACTTAACCTTTGCTCTGATACCAACTGTAACGTCCCGGAAATTTGCGATACTGGATATCAACATAAAACCCACGTCGATTATCCAAACATTGAAAATACCGGTAGTTAATGAAAGAAATTAGAGGGTGAGAATAGATAAGATAGAAACTTAGAGTATAAGAAGAAGAACAACACAACATTAGAGTAACACGAACCTCACATCGGAACGAATAACATATAATATATAACATAACTTTGAAATATAAATCTGTACTTGAATATACATATCATTTCCAAAGTACACCACTTACAACACAGCGGAAATAACCATTGCTATATAATTCTGAAGCCTCCTGCTCCAGCTCTCCAAATATATCTGTAAATCCCGACTACTTGACTGCCCGTACAAAATTGGGCACCCAAGAGTTTAGGGAAAATAAAACAAAATAAACTTCGGTTCAGTCATGTGACTGGTGTGAGTAAACTCAAATCATTTGTTTAACTTTAAAGATCCTTTTAAAGAAAGAATAATCGTAAGACTGATCCACACATAAACACGTATGGTTTTTACCTTACGATAACCCAAATCATTTGTATACAATATTATTCTGATATAATAATAATGTCTAACACAAATAATATTAATCTAGTAGAAACGCTTGCGTCTAACGTTCTACATATATAATATACAATCAAAACCGCGGGCTCTTATTCGGGGAATGGATTCCAACTATGACAGGGTATGGATCCACCTTCCGCTCAGTGTACTCTAGAAGCGATACACTAGAGTTCAACAAGAACATCTTGTAACTTGACCACACATGACCGACCACTCATTTCGCTTGAGTGTATCGAATATATTGTCACCTTACAGTTGGTAAACCAACATAACCATTCCCGGGAGATACAAAATTGAAATAAGTAATAAATATGAATATTCTCTCGATGTTGACAATATACCCTACTTGGGTGCGGCCCACTTAGCCATGCTGCCTGCCCGATTTCTGTCATTACCCAGTTGATGAGGCTTGAGGTCATAACGTATCTTTTAACAAATCATCCTCATTTACTTTGAATGCCACATCATCATACCTGTCAAACCATAAATTGATTTCCCCAAAAATACCACGGGTATAAGCTAAGAGAAACGAATTCCTCCGCCACCAACGTAAATACGTTTTAAGCGATCAACTCACGTGATCAACCAGATATACTCTGTCAAACATTCTTCCATACAGGTTGTCCTAGGACTGGACAAATTGAAGGCAATATTCTATAAACAGGATAGCTCTTGCGTAACTCCATCTTCAATTTGTCTTCGGTCTATTTGATTCGAGACGCTAATGCCCATACGGAGTGGTTTTCGAATAATAACCCAACCGTTCTCTCCGTATTGACGATGGAAAAATAGTCAAAACTTTGATAGTCTGTGATTTAACTATAAAAGAAAAACATGTGTGCAACCAACGATATTATTTCCAGAAGGAAATTATATCGATCAATCATCATTTAACATTTATCTCTTTAAATTAATTTACTTATCTACTGTTTCCATATATTCTAAATTCTTATTTTCTATTATCAGAAAACATTTCTGATTCTTATTTGGAAAACATTTCCAAAACTCCTTCACTGGATTTAAACTGATGTTTAAATCAAACATCGCCATGCCAACTCAAACCATTTCACTCTTTAACTAAATTCACTTAACCATCCTTTACTATCAAACCTTATCCATTCCTTAGTTAAGAAGGAAGTCAATCAAGTTGGGGTATAATTACCTCTCAGACCTTAACTGAACAACGTTTTAACTTCGGAGTAGACAAAGTTTATCTTTTAAATCTTTAACAAACTTCCTTAATTAACTTTCTTTCGAATAAGTCTCTATTCGATAACTCTAACTGATTTACTCTATCGATTAACCCCTTTTGATTTAACTCCTTTTGAATAAGTAATATTCGCTTAACTCCTTTCTTCGAATAACTAATATTCGATAACTTCTTTCGAATAACTAATATTCGATAACTCCTTTCCAATAACTAATATTCGATAACTCCTTTCGAATAACTAATATTCGATAATTCCTTTCGAATAACTAATATTAGATAACTCCTTTCTATTAACTCTATTTATTTAACTCATCTTGACTAACTCAACTCGATTAACTTACTTGGTTAACTCAACTTGACTAACTTAACTTGATTAACTTATTTATTTAACTCAACTTATTTAACTCCAATCGAATAACTAATATTCGATTAACTTATATTCGAATAACTATGTCTGTTTTAACTTTATTTCGAATGGCTAATATTCGATTTAACTCCATTCGCTTGACTCTAGATCGCAGCGATCATAATGGTTACGCTTGATTCCCTCAGGAAATGTCCGACCGCCGTAGGCTATCTGCAGCCCTGCGAATTACGCTAGTAGTCGTGCTAAACGGCAACTCATACTGAATAACTATGTCTGTTTTAGCTCTATCTCGAATAACTATACTCGACTAACTCGATTCGATTAACTTGGTTTGACTAGCTTGATTTGACTAACCATACTCGACTAACTTGGTTTGACTAACCATACTCGACCAACTTGGTTCGACCAACTCGATTCGATTTAACCCTACTCGACTAACTCGATTCGATTTACCATACTCGACTCACTCGATTCGATTAATCCTTTCGATTAACTAAAACTGACTAACTCCTTTTGATTAATTAAAATCGACTAACTCCTTTCGATTAATTATAATCGACTAACTCCTTTCAATTAATTAAAATCGATTAACTCGACTCGACTAACCATATTCGTTTAACTCGACTCGCCATATTTGTTTAACTCGACTAACTCGACTAACTTCTGAATACCATATTCGATTTACTAACTTTCGAATACCATATTCGATTTACTAACATTCGAATACCTAAATTCGATTAACTCCTTCGAATACTAAATTCGATAAACTCCTTTTCATTAACTCTATTTATTTTTCCCAATAAATATTCCTTTATTCTATATATTTTCTAAATAAATATTCCTTTGTTCCTTTATTCTATTTATTTTCTAAATAAATATTTCCTTTATGATTCTATTTATTTTCTAAATAAATATCACCTTTATTTTATTTTATTTATCAAATGATAAATATTCCTTTTATAAAATCCTTTGATTTTATAAATATTTTGTTTCTTATATACACTTTTGAAAGATCTTATTTATTTTCTAAATAATATTTCCTTTACTATTTGTTATACAAATATTTCCCTTTTCTATTTGTTATACAAATATTTTCCTTTTCTATTTGTTATACAAATATTTCCCTTTTCTATTTTTTATACAAATATTTTTCTTTTCAATTTATTATACAAATATTTTCCTTTTTCTATTTGTTATACAAATAATTTTCTTTTCTATTTCTTTGATTTTATAATTATTTTCTTTTATAAAATCCTTTTCCTTTTATATATAAAATCCAGTGATTTTATATAAATAATTTAATTTCAAATATACTTTGAAAATCCCCCTTTTTCATCCCAGTATTTCTCACGGTATTTTAAAATACCAAATAACAATGATAGATATCATTCAAACCCATATAATCAACAATAGATTATATATCACATCGTATATCACAATATATGAAACAATACAGTATTTTATGTATTGAGGAACCCAGTTGGGTCCCTCCAACCTGTTTCCCTGCATCACAGATGTTAAACAATATAATTAACATCGATTTCGTTTCACTATGAAATATTCTGTTAAACAAAATCAATATTTGATTAACGATTTATATATATATCGTTATCTATAATTTCAACCAATACATAAGCAATTCAGCCAAACAGTTAACACACAACAATCAATAGAAAATTATCAGTTCTAAGAATACGTTATAAAAATATAACAGTTCAGAGTTGGTGAGTTTTACTCACATTGGATGATCATCGTTAATAACGATAACCATCGCTCGATTCAGACAGACAATTTATTTTGCTATAAATTGTAACGAGCTTCGATTCGCTCCTATCAGTTCCATTGTGTAGCCACTGTCCGTACGATCCTGTCGGATCTTGTTTCATCATATTCTGATTATGTACGAAGATGTTATCATTTTTGCAAGTTCATATATATTTTTAAATCATTAACTATATAAATTGATACTTAATTATCACTTAATTTACTAAAATCTTAATTACCCCTTAGTACTGAATTAGCCGTAACCCGTCCTCCTCAAATTCAAACTCCAGATAAATTGGTCAATCCTCCACTTGACCGATTCTTTGAATCCCATTTGTTCTCCATTTTCCCTTGAATCTGCACGCAAATCACTCCATCACCATTCTCCTTTAATTCCTTAACCATCCAACTTACGTTCTCTTCCCCATTCAAACAATTAAAACTGTACTTCAGAACCCAGACCACACTCTCCTCCCTTTTCTTTTAGTACGCAAGTTCTACTGCCAATTTCCATGGCCATTCTCCAAACTTTTTATCCCAATTTAGCTCCTACATATTCAAACAAAACCCCTTACGCAACCATTTACCCTAAATTATAAAATAACTCTAACTTTAATTACCTCGTTTATAATTAACCAGGCCTGATCCCTTATCCCTTTGTTTACAATTTCGAAACGATCTTTGTAACATCCCATAATTTTTGCTTATTTAAAATTTGAATTTAATTAAATTTAAGTTATTTGAGTAAAAAGGGAATTCAAATTTAATTGATTTAACGGTGGAATTATAAGTAGTTTATGTTAAAATTTGAAATTCGAGTTTAAATTCAATAATCAAATTAAGATTTAAAAGTGTGTTAAATTTATTTATAGAATTTATTTAAGTTATAATTTGATTTAATTTGAATCTAAGGAATATTTAAATTGAATTAAAACAGTTAACTGAATAATTGAACATTTTATTTATTTAACTGTGAAATTTAACTGTTTGGCGACTGTCTCGGAATTCGACGAAACTGGCGCCATTGGATTCAGAACGATGAATTATGGTAGGATTTCAATTTGCGTTACAATCCAACTTACCCTTTGATCGTACGGGAGAAAAAGCAAAAGAGAATCAGTTACCGAAGATGACTGTGCCTTGGAGATCGAAGACGAAGATTGGTATATATTTATCATATATATATATGTATTTCCGCTGCATTTTATTTCCGTTGCCATGTGATGAAACATGTATATGTATAACTCTGATAGTCAATGTATACATATTCCAACTGTTTCAAACTGCTATTTGTGTATGTATGTTGTCCTTCCATTGTGAGATTATGTTATTGTTTTTCTCTTCTTTCTTCTTTTCTTCTCTTTCTCAATAACTACCTGTATTGGCGATTTGTTCGGGTCGACATGTGGGGTTTATTGTCGACTTGAACGGTCAAAAATATGGGTCGTTACATTTGGTATCAGAGCGATGGTTAGCGATAACCCTGGCTCTGTTTGGGAATAAACTCATTAGAGATAGGATTAGAAACACCCTAGAATGAGTTTGAGAGTATATGTGAGAGAGCGTACTTGTATTTTTGATATGAAATGGTTTATATTGTGTTGATTGTTCTGTTGAATATTTATAGGTTCTGGTCGATATATGGGACGCCATAGAATCGATAGGAATTTATAAACAATCGAACAGAATGATCGACATAATATGGTTTTCGATTATATTTTAAATATATTAAATATATTACTTTTGGTTTTAAGGATATGTATTCTATACTAGTAGGTAGTAATAGTAAGTTATTACCTATTATGGTCAATTAAATAATAGACATAATAAGAGATAATAATTAGGTGTTGAAAATATTTGAAAATAAAATGATATCTTTAAGTGTAATTGGATGAGAAAGGTTGTGATTAAATAGAAATGAACTTGAAACTTGATCCTGGGTGTTTTTGAAATAATTTTGCCAAAGTTTTAAAGTAATATCATATTATAGGAATGATCGAAAAGGAAATGGTTTAAAGAATTACCAATAAGGTGTAGTCCCTTCTTAGACTCTTCAGAATAAACATCGATAATGTGCGCACTCATTATGGTCTGTCGTTAACATGTTGGTTTTATAGTTGAAATGGTCGATATATGTGTGTAAGTTGTATACAATTGCCATATATCGTATATATGTTTGATCCTTATGTGTATGTGAGTATGTAACAGGTGTAAGGAAGTCGCGCTACGCCTCGGAGCTCGCTTGCGCTAAATGCTAAGATAAATAATTTTACGAATAATGCTAAAGAAGGTACGCAATTGCGTTATATGGTTTTGTGGTTTTATATTTTGTTTTCCCCATTTTTGGGATGCCTCATCGAACGATGAGATGAATATTTGAGTATATATACATGTAGGGATTTTTTCCGGACCTCTCCGTACATAGGAGATGCTGCCGAAATTTTCCGTGATTTTGGGAGTTAGAATTTTTTTTATGAGTTTTACAAATATAACTTACTTTATAAAGGTTATTTATAAGTATGAATTTGAATGTATGATTTGTGTAATACCTCATTTCGTTCTCTTTTCGAGGACGAAAAGATCTTAAGTGGGGGAGAATGTAACATCCCATAATTTTCGCTTATTTAAAACTTGAATTTAATTAAATTTAAGTTATTTGAGTAAAAAGGGAATTCAAATTTAATTGATTTAACGGTGGAATTATAAGTAGTTTAAGTTAAAATTTGAAATTCGAGTTTAAATTCAATAATCAAATTAAGATTTAAAAGTGTGTGAAATTTATTTATAGAATTTATTTAAGTTATAATTTGATTTAATTTGAATCTAACGAATATTTAAATTGAATTAAAACAGTTAACTGAATAATTGAACATTTTATTTATTTATTTAACTGTGAAATTTAACTTTTGGCGACTGTCTCGGAATTCGACGAAACTGGTGCCATTGGATTCAGAACGATGAATTATGATAGGATTTCAATTTGCATTACAATCTGACTTACCGTTTGATCGTACGGGAGAAAAAGCGAAAGAGAATCAGTTACCGAAGATGGCTGTGCCTTGGAGATCGAAGACGAAGATTGGTATATATTTATCATATATATATATATATGTATTTCCGCTGCATTTTATTTCCGCTGCCATGTGATGAAACCTGTATATGTATAACTCTGATAGTCAATGTATACATATTCCAACTGTTTCAAACTGCTATTTGTGTATATATGTTGTCCTTCCGTTGTGAGATTCTGTTATTGTTTTTCTCTTCATTCTTCTTTTCTTCTCTTTCTCAATAACTACCTGTATTGGCGATTTGTTCGGGTCGACATGTGGGGTTTATTGTTGATTTGAACGGTCAAAAATATGGGTCGTTACAGTCTTTATCGAACTCAGTTCCTCACACTTCACCTAAAACTGATCGGCCCGTCACCTTTGGCCAACCGGAGCTCCGGTCTCTCCCTCCAACCTCTGCGCCGTGACCCTTGCAACCATCAGCAGCAACACCGGTCGCCAGCTTCACCTACATCAACCCAGAAACCCAATTGAACGAAAACCCTATCACCCTCAAAATCTCCGCCTATGAGTCACCGCTCATGACCGGACCACCACCTACTAACAACTCCAACCACCCTCCTCCTTTTCCCTTTAGTCACCTCTGCCCAACGCTAAAGTAACTCCCCCAATCCCGACTATTATCCCACCGCTTCACAAACTGAAAACAGCATTGAGTGTATAGAAATAAACATGGACAGAAAGCTTAAGGCTAGAGTATGTAAATGGATCTTGTTTCGAGATTTATAGGAATTCTTTTGGATTTTTGGATCTCGCGTTTTAGTTTTCCAGAAGAAAACATACGGCGAATTATCAATTGACTTCCAAATGAAGAAAAATTAGGGTTAGAATGGAAGTTGAGGGTTATTTATAGGGTTTTATAATTAATTTTTATTGCACTGTTATCTTCATTTGTCCTTTAAAAATCCCTACAATCACATAAAATAACCAAAAATCACGAAAATGGACATGCAGCTACAGTTCGACATTACGGTCCCAATGAAACTGGTTTCGTCGAATTCCGACTTCGTTTGCTCACCTAGCATATTTTTAAAGGTCAATTTATCAACTGTTTTTCACATTAAAAATCTGTACGGCCACATAGTGACTTCAAAAATCACATAAATTGGAATCTAGCAATAATTTAATATTGCGGCTCCAACAAAATTAGTTTCATTGAAAACGGAGGTCGTTTGCAAAACTGGCTATTTTTAAAGCTCTAAATAACCCATTTAAATATATAAATATATTTAAAAATAACTAAATTAAATATTTAAAAATAAATATCATCGTATATATTCACAATAGAATACCATACAGCTCCACTGGGATTTATAACTCGATATTTCAAAGTTCTCAGTTATATCGATATTCGTTTTATATTTAAATCCTTTTTTAAAATATAAATAAATCATAATAAATTATAAAGGAATTCCATAGCGACTTTTCTAAAATTTGATTTGGACATTAATGAAAATCTACACAATGAAATCCCGAATTTTCTCTTCCATTAGAAAAATATACTTCACCAGCTCCGAACGTTTCTTGTTTCACAGGAATCCGATTTAAAACGGACTCTGTATATTCAGTTGAAGTTTGAATCGCCAAATGGCGAGCTACCGCTTTATTTCGAGCTCGATTATAATTATAATATAATTATACGTTCAATTATAGTTTATATAATATATTCGTTAATATAATTCAAATTCTAACTGAATATATATACTTTTAATTGTCCAGTTCACACTATATCGTCAATTCACTATTTCTGGCTATTTCAGAAATTATATATATTATTTAATTATTATATTAATTAAATATTCACTATTATTTAATTCAACGACCATTTAACATTCTAATTCATATTGTAATAACCCGAAAATCTGGGCCAGTTTAAAATTTTTATTTTGGCAATTTTAGCGAATTTTGAATATTTAAAATGGATTATTTTAAATAATATCGACATGAAATTTATTTTGAATATAATTCGACGTATATATTATATACGTCGTCGTTAGAATATAAATAATTATATATAATTATAAATAGAATTGAAAATGGCGCGGTAGTTCGATAATTCGATTTCAAACTTCAATTGAATGTACCGGTTGCAAAACAATCCGGATTTTAGTGAAACCAAAAACATTAGGACCTAATTGATAATATCTTTCCAACGAATCCGAAAAATTGAGATTTCATAGCGGGAATCAAAAGATATGTCCAGTTGAAAATTCTGAATAGTCGCTATGGAATTCAGGCCCTTAAAAATAGACATTTTGCAAATGACCTCGGATTTCGACGAAACCACTTTTGTTGGATCCGTGATGTCAAGTTATTGCTAGATTTCAAGTTTCATAATTTTTCGAATCAATATGTGAGCGTGGCAAAGGAAAACGCGTTTGACCAGTTTCAGTTGATTTTAATCGACTGGAAAATGACCATTTGTCCAACGGTCTCAGAATTCGACGAAATTAGTTTTGTTAGGACCGTATCGTCAATGCGAAGCTAGAAAATATTTTTATAGAATTTATAGAGTTAGTATGTGACCCCGGTAATTTGACATGTACGTTTAAAATTCAATATAGTGATTTAAAAGTAAATTCAACGGAAACTGATCGAAACGATTGAATTGTCCTACGTGGCATATCCCATTGTGTTCGGAATGGGGGTTAAACGTTATGGACGACAGGCGGTGGGCCTCGTTTTGAGTTCGAATTAAAAAGTTGCTTTTTGTAATTAAAAATAAATAAATTAAATAATATAAATTTTATTAAAACCCCCCCTTCCTTTTTCTCTTCCCCGATTCAGTTGAAAAAAAAACAAGAAAGAAAAAAAAAAACGACGACGAAAGGGATCGGAGACCCGCCGCCTCCTCCCTGGGCCACCACCGGCCATCGCTCCACCCCCCCTCGATCCTCAGCACCTCCGCCCTTCCCCCTTACGATTTCCGCAACCGCAGCCCCCTACAAGCCCAGGATCGACGGAAGCATCCAACCCCTCCACCATCGCCCACTGCTCCGCCTGCCGCACCCCCTGTGGCCCCCACGACCGACACCAGGCACCGTAGCCCCTCCTAACCCTAGCGCCGCCTTCCCCCGAATCCAGACCACCACAACCGCCGACGCCTGCTCCTCCTGCCGCCGACATCGACGCCCCCCCTTCTTCGAGATGCAGTAAGTTTTTTACTTCATTTTATTTTTATTTTAATCTGAAAATTTCGATTAAAGATTTAAAACTGATTTCGATTTTAAAAAAGAAACTGATTAGAAAAAGATTTAATTTGATAAAAGATATGATCTTTATATTTTTAAAGTAATAAAAATATGATTTTTATATTTTTAAAGTATTAAAAATATAGTCTTTATTATATAGCGATTACAAAAATATGATTTTTATATTTTTAAAGTATTAAAAATATAGTCTTTATTATATAGCGATTACAAAAATATGATTTTTATATTTTTAAAGTATTAAAAATATAGTCTTTATTATATAGCGATTACAAAAATATGATTTTTATATTTTTAAAGTATTAAAAATATAGTCTTTATTATACAGCGATTACAAAAATATGATTTTTATATTTTTAAAGTATTAAAAATATAGTCTTTATTATATAGCGATTACAAAAATATGATTTTTATATTTTTAAAGTATTAAAAATATAGTTTTTATATTTTTAAAGAATTGAAAATATAATCTTTACTGTATAGAAGTGGTAGAAATATGATTTTTGTTTAGGTAGAGAATTAAAAATATAATTTTTACTTGATAGGAATATTAAAAATATCATCTTTATATGTGTAGAAAAGTAAAGATGAGATTTTATAAAGATGAAATCTTTAAATTTGAAAAGGCGAAGTCTATGTTTTTATAAAGGTGAAATCTTTATTTTTATAAAGACGAAATCTTTATTTTTATAAAGGCGAAATCTTTAAATTTGAAAAGGCAAAATCTTTATTTTTATAAAGGCGAAAACTTTATTTTTAGAAAGACGATATTTTTAAATGAGTAAAGGCGATATTTTTAGAAGTAAAAATTTGATTTTTATATATTGAACATCGTAGTAAAAAAATTCGATTTTTAAATATATGAAGTAATTATAAAAATATGATTTTTAGATTGAAAGTGAATAAATAAAAATGTGATTTTTATTTTAAAGACATCAGTATGTAAAAATGTGATTTTTACATATGTAGTGAAAGCGGACAACGAAAGCGATAAGAGACGAGAACAGTGAAGATTTCCTGCATTAGAAGAGTCAAGATGTTTGGATAGCTATATGTGAGAACTTCTCACCTTTCAATTTCTTTTTCTAGTTATATATGTATACTAGGATGCAGACGGTGCTTAGTAGCACCCGACACCCGTCATCCACAGACCATGGATGGCTTGTTTGTTAAATTGTTTGGTTGTGTAGTTGGTTAGTCTAATTGGTTTGAATTGTTTGGTGAAATTGAATGGATTTGATTGATGTGTGAATGGCGTGGGCCTTCACTAGACCGGGGATAAGGCTAGGCCTCGTCCCGTTTCTAGTATCGTGCCGTTATGCCGCCGAAATTTTCTAAAATATGTTAGAAAAATAAAAATATCATTTATTGAATAAATGAACTGAATAGAAATTCAAGTGTTAAAATAAAACGTTTATCGTTAAAAATATAATTTTTAACGTGAAAGTGAATAAATGAATAAATAAATAATCGACCGATTTGTTTATATACACTGATTTGACTGATATTGATTGGGTCGATAAATTTTACACATCGCCCAACTGCACAAACAAAAATATGTGTTTGTTGATTTGAAACCCCACACGGGTGTTGGGATGATATTTGGCGTACACTAATCCCAATTATTTAATTATTGTCGATCGATTGGTCGACAGACTGTGTAAGCGTCGATTATTTATATTCGATGCTTATACAGTGTGTGGTGCACTTTGGATGATGGTTGATTGTTTATCAATGCTATTATATACATGTGTTGTATGGAATCCATATAATTAACGTTATATGGTGATTGATTGGGCCTCATTCCAATCAGGACGACAATGAATATTATAAAAGAAAATTCATGTGTTGAATATAAAAATAGTCATGTGTTGACGATGTTCCTGAGTTGAAAATATTTATGTGTTGAGTGAAATATTTTATACAATGAAATTTACATCTTTATCATATTTAAAATTAGAACTACTTTACGGTTGAAGTCTAATTGAAAATCAAACGATAGATACCATAGTTTTATAAAATATTTTACATAACAAAAATAGTGATGTGTTGACAGTACTCATGTGTTGAGATTAGTCGTGTGTTGAAAGAAATATAGATTCATGTGTTGAATGGGATAAATATTCATTTGTTGAATAGAATAAAGGAGTTTTTGAAAAATATAAAGCTGTGTTGATTAGAGTTGCGCCATTTTGACGTGAACGATGTTTTTATCGATTTTGTTCGTTTTATAATGAATATGGGAAAAGTGATTTCAAAATTTAATATTTGAAATGAATTCAAATTGAATCGAATTGAAACGAATTAGAATTTGAATTGAATTGAAACGAATTAGAATTTGAATTGAATTGAAACGAATTTGAATTTGAGTTGAATTAAAACGAATTTGAATTTGAATTGAATTGGAATGAACTCGAATGGAATTGAAATCAAATCGATTTGGAATTGAATATAGTGTTGAAATGGTTTTGAAACGAATTTAAAACGATTTATAAAATTCGTTTTAAAAGGAAATCGACGAAATATATATAATATATATATATATATTATATATATAATGGCCTGAATAGAACGCGCCGCGCCGCGGCAGTTCGTGAATTTCGACCATTTATTTCAAACGGACATTGCGGGAGATCCGACCGTCGGATTCTCCTAAAACCGGAACCGCTGGGTTCGTATCGAAAAGAGCTTTCCAATGAATATTAGAAATTTGAAATCTAACGGTTGGATTTGGAATTATGTCCAAATCAAATTTGAAAAAGGTCGCTGTAAGTGCAGTTCGATAGCCGTTGATGGAAATCGACTGTACGGGCCTTGATAAAATTATTAAAAATATCGATAATTTGTGTAAAATTATAATATGTGAATTGGAAAGAATTGGGCTGGAAAATTCCACATTAGAAGGTAAAAATAGATTTTTATCGAAATGAACTAGTTTTGAACTAGAATTAAAATCAATTTATTTTTGAAATAAATAGATTGAATTTGAAAGTGATTTTAAAAATAATCGATATTTCCAATACGTGAATTGGACCGGAGTTGAATCGAAATTATCTTCGGAATATTTCGATGTTGGGTTTCGTGACTATACGATATTGTTATGGGAATTTGAAAGATATATTTTATATCGTTATTTCCAATACGATATTTGTTGGTTTCAGAATTTGATATTGAATATAAGCCGGTATATTTTCTATTCAGAGCCTGGTATTTAATATCAAATGTGATTTGGGTTTATCGTGAGTCGTGTTTTAGATGACATTGGTTCTTTAACCCAGTTAAAGACATAATATCGATTTCTGAAAAGATTAAAACTAAGTGGAGTTTTAATGAATCTTTAATTAGATTAAAATGTGAATTGATAATTTAAATTATCAAATCTGAAAAGTGATCGAGAGTGGAGTATCACCAGTTTTGCTCCAAAGCGATAGTTAAATCTTTAATTAGATTTGAACGTGAAATGGTAATTAATTTTACCGATAACACCGTGGTGTTAGGAATGGAGTATCACCAGTTTTGCTCCATGGGATATATAGGTTTGGATTGGGAAATAAAACAAATAATTACTTCGGTGTGGTTCGCTAATCCCGACTAGTTTGGAAAACCATAAAATGGTTTGAAATGATATCCAAAGGAAGATTATGGAATAAATTTAGAAGAATTTATCTTAGATAAAATTAATGGGGACATTTCCCTAAGAATGTGTTTTTGTGAATAAAAGAATATTCTGAATTGGAATGAGGCGTTTGTTGTGTTTGTGTAACATTTGTTTATTATATACGTGGGTTATTCAGAAAGGCCGGGTTATACCCATTCTGAATAACCGATTCGACGAGATGTCGAAGATGAAGACGGTGGTTGAAGACCGGAAGTCTTCACATCGTTTGGGTGATTACTGATGATCTTGATTGGGCTGTACACCCAGGATGAGGGAATCAGTTGGTGATCGTCCAGACGTACTTGGAGATGGATGGATATGCAAGGAAAGTGCCTCCGGTTTCGTTCAGACCCAGAACGAACTTGTAAATGGATTGTGTGTCTGACATTGGATTTTATTCTGTGTTGATTGATCTCTATTAAATATACATCTGTTTGGCGGCGGAGAATTTATTCTCTTGCTTAACGCCCTTCTCTGCGACATACGAGCTCAGAGGTTGTATATCGATGGACATCAGTCGCATGGAGTGAATTGCCTGTGTGGCATGCGTAAGTGGCAATTGATCAAGGCTTCTGTTGAAAAGCAAAGTCTTGTGGTTGATGATCAAAGCATGGCCTGTGTGGCGTAGCTTTGTGTATAACATGAATTCGCGAGCCTCACACCTCGGTATGAGTCAAAAACGGGATAGTGACTGTAGGGAGGGCACGACGTTTCGTTCTAGCTAGGGTGGTGTCAGTGACCTACCAGCCCTGACATTTATATACTTTTCACCTGTGTGGTTGTTGGATACGAGGCGCCTCGGATATAGGTCTGTAAGGACCGGGAAACGTGTGTTCAGGAATAATTAATCCTCAAAAGTAAGAGAGGACCGGCCCTGAAGATCCAAGGATCATAGTGGGGTCCTGGGACATTTGCTAGAGTGTCTCGAACGCGGAGAGGAGCTTGCCCCTTGCCTCGGCTCATGACGGAAATCCAATTTCCAATACGTGATATTGCGATTTTAATTGTAGAACTAGTATGGCGACATGATATATGGTACCCATGCCGTCTATGATTGATATTTATGATTGAAATTGTTTTGACACTATACACCTATAATAGTATCAAATGATTTGTTTTTATACGTACCAAGCATGTTTGGCTATTATAAGGGAAAACCCTATCCTCCGGCTTGCGTTGCATTGTGTGATGGGACCTGGGTCTTATAATAGCTTCATTTTTCCGAAATGTTTTGTTATATGCACTAGTATTCTTGGAAGGAAACCCGTTCCGTGTTATACGGCGTGGTCCCTTGAATTACTATCTTTAAAGTAAAGTTTTAAATAACTGTTTTAGTTCTCACACCAGTCCCATGACTGACCTGGAGTTTATTGTTTTGACCTAAACTCTGGGTGCCCCTATTTTCCGCACGGGCAGCTAGTAGTTTTGGTTTTGCAGATTTATATTCACAGGGTCCTGATTTACAGCTGGAACGATGCTCGGAAAGCTCTGTATCCGTGTATCACTTCTAGTCGTGATTTTGTATTATTTTCCGCTGCTATGTAATTTATTGTAATCTCTGATATTTGTCGAATGTAATTTATTCATTTATACTCTGTATATTCTTGTATCTGATGGAATTGTTGTAATAACAATGAAATGTTCTTCTGTTTGCCTTCTATTTTGTCTTGTCCTCAATTCTATCCGTGCTTTCCTTCACGGGGAAGTTCGGGTCGTCTCACATATTTTAAATAATTAAATAAATTAATTATTATACGGTAGAAATACGGGTCATTACAAAAACATGCTTTGAACGTTTTAAAACAAATTATTTTGATATTACTATAAGTGTATAGTGTCAAAACAACTTCAAATATAAATGTATCAATCATAGACAGCGTAGTACCCCATCCTACTATGTCGCCATATAGGTTTACAACTATATCTGAAAGTCACGTATTGGAAACTGGGTTTCCATCATGCATCAAGGCAAGGGATGGTCTCTTTACCGATTCGATCACCTCTAGCAAGATGACCCAGGACTCAGACGCTGGCGAGCCCTTGGATCCTCCAAGGCCCGTCCACACTTACTTTAGTGGATTAATTATTCCTGAACACACGTTTCCCGGTCCTATCAGACCTCTAAAATGGTCAGTATGTCGACCAATCATATCTTAGGCGCCTCATAATCCATCATCGACATAAGTAAAAATGTTTAGGCTCCATACCATGACACCACTTCTAGCTAGAAAGAAACGTCGTGCACTTCTTGGGTCCCTTATCCCGTTTTAGACACATATCTGGGTGTGTGGCTCGCGAATTAACGCTACAACACAAAGATATGTTAATTAAAGTCGTGCTTTGATCATCAACCACAAGACTCTTCTTTTCAACAAAAGCCTTGATCATTTGCATCTTAGCATGCCACACTGACAATCCAAACGGTACCACTGATTTCCACCAATATAACCTCTAAGCTCGTACGCCTCAGATAAGGGTGTTAAGCAAGAGAATAAATTCTCCACCACAAAACAGATATATATTTAACAGAGATCAACAAATACAGTATAAAGGAATATAATGTCAGACATACCATCCAATTGCAAGTCCGTTATGGGTCTGAACGAAACTGGAGGCACCTTATTTCTCGTCCCATATGTCCAATACAGGAGAGAGGTCCTCACATATCCGGTCGATCTCCAAGTACGTCCGGACGATCACCACTTATTACCTTGTCTTGGGTGTACAGCCCAATCAAGACATCAGTAATCATCCAAAGGATGTGAAGATCTCCGGTCTTCAACCACCATCTTCATCGTCGACTTTTAGTCGTCGTATTAATTATTCAGAATGGGTTAAGCCCGGGCTTTCCAAATAATTCGCATATCTTATAATCAAGTGCTATAAAAACACATCATACGCCTCATTCCAATTCGGAATATTCTTTTATTCAAATATTCACATCTTTTAGGGAAAGGTTCCCATTAATTTTATCAAAGATAAATTCTTTAAAATTTATTCTTTATTCTTTCCTTAGATATCATTTCAAAAGATTTGATTTTATCCTTTATCAATTCTAAACCAAATTAAGGTTTATCAACTAGTCAGGATTAGCCCGCCTTACCGATAATCATTTATTTATATTAACCCAATCCCAACCTATCCATCCCATGGAGCAAAATTGGTAGTACTCCATATCTAACACCCCCAGTGTTATCGGTAAATTTAATTACCCTTTCACGTTCAAATATAATCAAATATTTAACTATCGCTTGGAGTAAAACTGGCGGAACTCCATTCTTGATCATTTCTTGGATTTGGTAAATTTAATTAGCTCGTTCCCATTTCCATCTAATTAAAGATTCATTAAAACTCTAATTTGGTTGTAATCTCGAAAATCATTACTTAATGATTATACAACTTTAGGAAAATAAATCCTGTCTTTAGCTGGGTTAAAGAACCAATGTCATTTAAAACACCATTGACGATAAACCCTAAATTCATCTTCCATCAAAATTGGAATCTTCATGGAAATCGTAACCGTATATAATCGATATAAATTTCCGTATCGGGTCAATACTATAAATGGAACAATGGCAAGGCCTTTTAAATTCCATAAACAGAAATGGACTTCCTTCACAAAATCTCATTTTGATTATCACTAAATCGAATTCCATTCCAGCTTCTTTTATTAAATAGGAAAACTTTACTTTGGAACTTTTCCATTAAATCTTACTAAAAAGATGTAATGACCCGCGGAGCCGCAACATCAGAGTTGACTATATACATCATACGTCCAACCCAAATATCACGAAAATACGAAACATTTTTTTTAGAAGAAGAAGATAGAAGAATAACAAAACAACAACACAGAATCTCACATCGCAGCGGAACAAAATATAATATATTATATCTTTGAAATACAAAATCTTAACTGTATAACATACACTTATCAGAGTACAACACTTACAACACAGCGGAACAAATCTCTATATAACTAACGCTAAAGACTCCTGCTCCAAGCTCCTTTAGATAGATCTGTAAAATCCTGAACTACTTGACTGCCCGTACAAATTTAGGCACCCAAGAGTTTAGGTAGAACAAAACAAAATAAACTCCGGGTCGGTCATGGACTGGTATGAGTAAACAGTTTTAAACAGTTTAAGAAAACTAAATGATATCTCATAAGACCACGCCGTATAACACGGAATGGGTTTTTCCCTTATGAGAATCCAAACACTTGATTTAACTTTCAAAATCCCTTTGAAAGGAATGATAATCTTTTTATCAAAATTCTTTTGATATTATAATAATGTCTAAATCAAGTAAATAACAATCTAGTGGAACGTTTGCATCTCACGTTCCACATAAATAGTATACAATCATAAACCGCAAGCACGTATTGGGTATTTGATTTCCAACTATGACAAGGTATGGAACCACCTGCCGCTGGTATATCTCTAGAGGAGAATACACCGAGTTCAACAAGAATATCTTGCAACTTAGCCACACATGACCGACCACTCATTTCGCTTGAGTGTATCGAATGTATATCACCAACGGTTGGGATCAGCAACCGTTTCCCGAATGGGACAACATCGACAATAGATTTTTAGAAGTAAATGAAACTCTAGATCAGGTGATTATACACCCTAATAGGTGCGACCTACATAGCCATGCTGCCTGCCCGATTTCTATCATTTACCGGTTGATGAGGCTTGAGGTTATGCTTTCTCATCACATCAGATTCACTTCGAATTCCACATTGTCAGATCCATCGAAAATCACTAATTTGACATCTACAACCATACATTACGTGTCAGCTAAAAGAAGTTTCCTTCTCCGCTTCCACTCTTGGTATGGTTGAAGAAATCAATGTACGTGACCTTTCTGGGAATACTTTGTCAGACATTCATCCATACAAGTCATCCAGGAACACGATGAACCGAAGGTACTATTCAGTATATCCATCTTAGGCACTGTTATCTAAGATTTATACAACAGCCCTTGCACTTAACTCCGTCTTCGATTATCTTCATATAATCTGATTCGCAATGCTACTGCCAATACGGAGTGGTTCTTTGGATAATAATCGAACCGGTCTCTTTATATTGACAACGATGGTCAAAAATTTCGATAGTCTGTGATTTAACTATCGAATAAAAACAAGTGTTTCGATAGTCGATGATTTAACTATCGAAGAAAACAAGTGTTCATTATCAAACAATCACTGAGCCCTTAATTAATATTCCATTAATTAAATCACTTCTCTATTTCTTTATCAATATTTATTAACCAAATATTTTCAATAACCATATTGGCCTTTTACGTTATTTGGAAAACATTTCCGAATATCGCCTTCCTTTATTTTCTAAACTTTAGAAAATATATGATAGTTATAATTGGAAAATATTCCAATTACTTATCTATTTTTCGATCTCATTTAATTTCTATAATTAGGAAATATTTAACATCTTATTTCCAAACTTGCACTTGTTTGGGTTAAAACAGATGTTGTGTAAAACATCGTTACGACAACCCAAATACTATATTCAACTAACTCTTATTCATCATTGACCTTCGAGCCTGAAATCTTACTATTTATTTGTAAATAATGAAATCAATCAAGTTGGGGTATAACTACCTCTCAGACCTTGAATGAATAACATTTATAATGTCAAAACAGATAAGACTACTTACTCGAATAATCAATACCATACAACTAATTCTTCACATTTAAACACGTATACACTTCCTCTTTCTATTCTTACGAGATTTTATTCTTAGTCTTCTTTTTTATTATACTATTCTATTTCTAAGTTCGTTTCCTTATCGACTTATCTATATATTGATATATAGATTTCTAACTATCAAATTATCTTAAAAATATTCTATCTCCTTAAATTCCCGGAAAAATTCGCCATAACCTCCTTTGTACCGGGAGCATCGGGATATTTCAAATAGCCTCCCATGGCCCTTACCAATCCAAAAAGAAAAAGAAAAGCCAAGTGGCTAGCCGATATGGAGCATAAAATCTCATATAGGAATTAAATACGTACCTTTTTGTCGAGCATTCTATCTATATACCTTCTAACACTTTATTCCAAACTTGTCTCCTGTATATCTATACCTGTACAATTTAATTCAACTATACCCGATCGTTTTAATTCAATCCGTTAGTTAATTCGTTAATTGGCTCTTTAGTCTATTTCACTTTTATATTTGAACATGACAGGTTCAAATATATTTTAACTTGCTTATTAACTAATTTGAATTCAAATTTCAAATCTAAGTTCTATATTCGATTTCGAATATAAATCCTCAAATTCCCTTTTGAATGCTATATTCAAATTCCATTTGAATTCTATTTGAATTCTATATTCAAATTACATTTGAATTTCTATATTCAAATTCTATTAAAATTCTATATATCAAATTCTATTCAAATTCTATATATCAAATTCCATTCAACTTCTATATATCGAATTCTATTCAAATTCTACTTGAATTTTATATATTCAAATTCCGTTTCAACTCTATTTGAATTCCAAATATTCTAACTCCATTTAATTCTATTTGAATTATATTGATTCAAACTCCATTTTAAATTCTATTTGAATTCCAAATATTCTAACTCCATTTAATTCTATTTGAATTCTATTGATTTAAACTCCATTTTCACTTTCTATATTCAATTTCATTTCACTTTCGATATTCAAATCCTATATTTGAATTCCTTTATATATTCTATAATTGATTCTCTTTGAATTCAAATACCAATTTAATCCTCTTTGAATTCACATTCCAATTTAATTCTCTTTGAATTCAAATACCAATTTAATTCTCTTTGAATTCAAATACCATATTTAAATTCACTTTGAATTCAAATACCATTTTAATTCTCTTTGAATTCAAATACCATATTTAAATTCACTTAGAATTCAAATACCATTTTAATTCTCTTTGAATTCAAATACCATATTTAAATTCACTTTGAATTCAAATACCATTTTAATTCTCTTTGAATTCAAATTCTATATATTCAAGTCCCATTTGAATTTCTATATTCAAAATTCCAAATTCAATTCTATTTTAGAAAAATAGAATTTTCTTTCTAAATCTCAAATACCATTTTCAGGATATTTTTAAATATCAACACTTAGGGCGAGTGATATTTAAACACACAACAACCAATTATTTATTTCTCTAACCCATCATATATGACAGTATATATGCAAATAAATAAACAAATAGATAATATATTTTTGAGGAATCCAGTTGGATTCCTCCAACCTGTTTTCCTGCATCCACAGACGTTAGTCAACATAGTAATACCCATCCTGCTTCGAGGCAGGATATCGCGGTATGAAGGTCATCCACTATCATAGCGTGGGGGCGTATAGGGTAATCATCCGCTATGAAACCGCGGGCATCCGCTAATGAGACTGCGGGAATCCAACCAATCATCAACCCAATATATATATATATCCTAAATAACTAATATATATTTTAAAACAATCAGACAGCATTCAAACAAGCACAGACAATTATTTTTAACTATATAAAAATAATTCTAAATAAAAGGTGAGATTTACTCACATTGATTTTTATTTTGATCCCTTTTCGATTTTCATTTCAATTCCTGGTTAGGTCCCGCGGCTATGAATTAAACGACTGATTTCATTCCAAAAGACCTTACTCACCATACCAACCTCAACATTCCGCCATTATAGTACCTCACATAACAGATCCGAACTTCTACAATGCTCTATTGTCGAATCCCTAGTTCATGCAGTGACAAATCCCTTTCCAGTCAACAGTAAATCCATGGTGCCTCAACTTAATCACGCCCCCCTTTGCAACTGAACCTACGGCAACCTTTCTCCCAAATCGCAAGTGTTTAAATCTCAAAAATCGAACTTCATATTGACTTCAGGAAGCCGCACTATACCCAGAACCGCACTCTAGTCATCCCACTGCAGAACTTCTCTATTGATAACAACAGCGTTGACCCCCACCGAAATTCTGACACTGCTCTCAGCAACACTGGACACCAAGCTCACGATTCCTGCTTTGAACCTGGTCATCCCTCAAATAATCATGTCGGCCTCTTCTGTGAGATTTACGCTAACTCGCGATCAATTCACCTCATAAACTTCAATTGTCGCGAATCCTAACCGCATCAAATTTGAACCCTGCTGCAGTTTGATGTCGAGCTCCATCGAAGAACGAAACTCCAGGCACCGCGGCCCCCTTATGAAATAAATCACGATGTTTTTCAGTGAGCTCCTTAAACTCGATTTCGACCTTTAAAGCTATCGGCTTAGATGGATTTGGGTTTTCGGTTTTCGGTTTTTGGTTGAATGGGTAAACAATCGCGACCATTTTATTTGATTTTAGCTGAAGCTTTGAGTTCGATCCAATGAATAAAACAAGGAGGTGGCTTTCAATTTAACTGTGAATGGATGGATAAAAGAAGGCTACGGGATTTCTTTTGTTTGTGGATGTAAGGGAGGGCACAGGTGTTCTTTAGTTTGTGGTCAAAAAGGGGGCACGGGTCTAGTTCTGGTACACACAAAAGGATTTGATTTTATTTTAAATTTGTTTTGAAATGGTACCCTTTAATTAAAATACTCCATGATCCTGAACTCCTTTCTGAACCCAACCACTGACATTCCTAGGGTAAAACCGCTATTCTGAACACACTGGGATAAGTATCGAAGTCCAATTGGATCGTCTGTGGAAGATATTTATTTAAATTGATATAAATCAAATTTTAAAACAATAAATTCTGTGAAAATAAATTAATATTATTATTCGAATTCAAACAGAAGTCTGAACTGTATTAAATTCAGTTTTAAATCTCGAACTGAATTATATTTCCGCATAACGATGATTTAATATATTCGATATTTAATCGAAATTGATTATTAAATTAATAACTTAATATAAATATTCATTTATATTATCAACTCGATATTTAAATCCGTATTAAATATTTAAAATTAACCCATAAGAATCTGGGTCATTACAATCTTCCCTACTTAAAATAATTTTGTCCTCGAAATTGCTAAGATAGGAAAAGTGCTACCAACCTATTACTTTTCAAACTCCATTTATGTTGAAACTCAACATTTCAAATTCCTTACGTAACTCTCTTTCGAGTAAATCCCAATCCGATAACTCCTCCCTTCGAATAACTATATTCGATAATCTCTCTTTCGAATAACTAGATTCGAAAACCTTTCTTCGAATAAACTATATTCGATTTACACTCTTCAATTTACTCTTATCAATTAACTCTATTGGATTTAACTCTTATCGATTAACCCTATTTGATTAGCTCTTTTCACTTAACTCCTTCCGAATAAGCTATATTCGATAACTCCTTTAACTCTATTCGAATAAACTATATTCGACAAACTCCTTTTAACTTTATTCGAATAACTAATATTCGATAACTCCTTTTAACTTTATTCGAATAACTAATATTCGATTTAACTCCATTCGCTTGGCTCTAGATCGCAGCAATCACAATGGTTACGCCTGATTCCCTCAGGAAACATCCGACCGCCCTAGGCTATCTGCAGCCTTGCGAATTACGCTAGCAGTCGTACGAAATGGAAACTTATCCTGAGTAACTATGTTTGACTAACTCTATCTCACTAACTATATTCGATCAACTTTAATTGAATAACTAACATTCAATTAAATCCTAATTCGATTTACTATATTCAATTTACTCTATTTGGTTAACTCTTAATTTGAATAACAAATATTCGATAAACTCTAATTGAATAACTAATATTCAATTAACTCTACGGATTAACCCTAACTGATTAACTCTAACTGGTTAATTCTTACTCTAATCGATTTATTTTAACTCTAATCGATTATTTCTAACTCTAATCAACTTCTCCTATTCGAATAACTCCTATTGGATAACGTTTATTCATTTATAAAGATTTACTTTTAGTAACGGTTCTTCACTTTATAAATGTTCTTTTTAATAACGTTACTTCACTTATACAAGTGTTGTGTACCACTTCTATTTAAAACTATCGGTGTTAAAAACCAATATCTCTTCTCTATATACGTTCAAACTTATATATTCCATTTATCGAATGATAAATATTTAATTAAATTTATAAACTGTTATTTATAAATAAATCTTTTCTATTTATCTGTTAAAAACAGATTTCCATTTAATCTATTTGTAAATGTTTTACAAATATTTCCTTCTAAATTATATTTGTAAATGTTTTTACAAACATTTCTCCTTCTATTTGTTTGCACATAACTTCCTTTGTATTTGTTTTACAAATATATTTCCTTTATATTTGTTTTACAAATATATTTTCTTTTTAACTCTTTTGGTTTTTCCTTTATTCACACCCAATTCATATTTCATTCACATTGATTTTACTCAATTTATTCATTTCGATCCATTTAACTTACTTAAGTTAAATTTAATTTCAATCATTCACATTCCCAGGGTTTTATTTCAAAACTCCTTTGAAGTAATATAAATATACACATATAATTATATCCATCTCAAATTCAAAACATTTGAATTTTCAAACAACTTGTTTTCTTTTCAAACAAATTTCCATCAAAAACTTTTCTAAGACAGCAATTCATCACTTAGAAACTCGAAAATGAACACTGATGATGTTGCGACCATCATTAGAATTATTTCCCAGCCACTGAAGTGAGTTCAGTGCTTTATTTCTTTCAAAATCCATTCAAATGATTTTTATTCAAAAATACTTCCAAAATAAAGCTATATTATTTTAATAAAATTCAGAAAATATTTTTCAACTTCCCAGGATTTTAAATTCTGAATTCTGGTTTGAATTAAATTTTAATTCATCTCCTTTGTATATTTCATTCACATACAAATTCTATTCTGTTATATATAACCATTTCAATTTTTATAATCATATTTGATTATAATATTAACATCCAACACATCCATATACTATAATAATTTCAGAAAATTATTCTTTTTCTATCAAAATAGTATTCTGAGTAAAATTATTTCATTTACCCACTTAAAATCAATATCGTGTTCAATCTTTTGTTCAAGTATTTACAAACTCTTAACGACGTCGTGGCGTCCCACGATTCGATCAGAATTCATAATTCACTCAACAGACTAGTCAACACAATATAAAACAGTTTTTTTATCAAATAACAAATACGCTCTCTCGTATATATATATATACACCCAACTCATTCTAGGGTACTACTGATCTTATCTCTAATGAGCGTATGACACACAAGCCTAGGTATTCGCTTAACCTAAGCTCTGATACCACTGTAATGACCCGCAGAGCAGCAACATCAGAGTTGACTATATACATCATACGTCCAACCCAAATATCACGAAAATACGAAACATTTTTTTTAGAAGAAGAAGATAGAAGAAGAACAAAACAACAACACAGAATCTCACATCGCAGCGGAACAAAATATAATATATCATATCTTTGAAATACAAAATCTTAACTGTATAACATACACTTATCAGAGTACAACACTTACAACACAATGGAACAAATCTCTTTATAACTAACGCGGAAGCCTCCTGCTCCAAGCTCCTTTAGATAGATCTGTAAAATCCTGAACTACTTGACTGCCCGTACAAATTTAGGCACCCAAGAGTTTAGGTAGAACAAAACAAAATAAACTTCGGGTCAGTCATGGACTGGTATGAGTAAACAGTTTTAAACAGTTTAAGAAAACTAAATGATATCTCATAAGACCACGCCGTATAACACGGAACGGGTTTTTCCCTTATGAGAATCCAAACACTTGATTTAACTTTCAAAATCCCTTTGAAAGGAATGATAATCTTTTTATCAAAATTCTTTTGATATTATAATAATGTCTAAATCAAGTAAATAACAATCTAGTGGAACGTTTGCATCTCACGTTCCACATAAATAGTATACAATCATAAACCGCAAGCACGTATTGGGTATTTGATTTCCAACTATGACAAGGTATGAAACCACCTGCCGCTGGTATATCTCTAGAGGAGAATACACCGAGTTCAACAAGAATATCTTGCAACTTAGCCACACATGACCGACCACTCATTTCGCTTGAGTGTATCGAATGTACATCACCAACGGTTGGGATCAGCAACCGTTTCCCGAATGGGACAACATCGACAATAGATTTTTAGAAGTAAATGAAACTCTAGATTAGGTGATTATACACCCTAATAGGTGCGACCTACATAGCCATGCTGCCTACCCGATTTCTGTCATTTACCGGTTGATGAGGCTTGAGGTTACGCTTTCTCATCACATCAGATTCACTTCGAATGCCACATTGTCAGATCCATCGAAAATCACTAATTTGACATCTACAACCATACATTACGTGTCAGCTAAAGAAGTTTCCTTCTCCGCTTCCACTCTTGGTTTGGTTGAAGAAATCAATGTACGTGACCTTTCTGGGAATACTCTGTCAGACATTCATCCATACAAGTCATCCAGGAACAGGATGAACCGAAGGTACTATTCAGTATATCCATCTTTGGCACTGTTATCTAAGATTTATACAACAGCCCTTGCACTTAACTCCGTCTTCGATTATCTTCATATAATCTGATTCGCAATGCTACTGCCAATACGGAGTGGTTCTTTGGATAATAATCCAACCGGTCTCTCCATATTGACAACGATGGTCAAAAACTTCGATAGTCTGTGATTTAACTATCGAATAAAAACAAGTGTTTCGATAGTCGATGATTTAACTATCGAAGAAAACAAGTGTTCATCCAATTATCAAACAATCACTGAGCCCTTAATTAATATTCCATTAATTAAATCACTTCTCTATTTATTTATCAATATTTGTTAACCAAATATTTTCAATAACCATATTGGCCTTTTACGTTATTTGGAAAACATTTCCGAATATCGCCTTCCTTTATTTTCTAAACTTTAGAAAATATATGATAGTTATAATTGGAAAATATTCCAATTACTTATCTATTTTTCGATCTCGTTTAATTTCGGAAATATTTAACATCTTATTTCCAAACTTGCACTTATTTGGGTTAAAACAGATGTTGTGTAAAACATCGTTACGACAACCCCAATACTATATTCAACTAACTCTTATTCAACATTGATCTTCAAGCATGAAATTTTACTATTTATTTGTAAATAATGAAATCAATCAAGTTGGGGTATAACTACTTCTCAGACCTTGAATGAGTAACATTTATAACGTCAAAACAGATAAGACTACTTACTCGAATAATCAATACCATACAACTAATTCTTCACATTTAAACACGTATACACTTCCTCTTTCTATTCTTACGAGATTTTATTCTTAGTCTTCTTTTTTATTATACTATTCTTGAAACACCCCACCTCCGTTAGGGTCACTCTCAAAGGGAATGCCCTAATTTTGGTGGAGGTTTATAAGTACAAGTCACAGATATACAAGACAGATATAAGAACACATATTTGTAAACAGCGGAAGAACAACAAACTTTTATTTCATAAAATCAAATACGTGTTACAACAACATCCTTTCCAAAAACATAACATAACACTTTCATAATCTGTCTTGAGTACATTATTTAAAGAAGCATAAATAAAACATAGATAAACTGCAAAATCCCCATAGTGGATTATCCAAAGCCATAGTTCAAAACAGGAAAGTCCAAGCAATACATTTCTCTTCTTCAAGCTGGATGCTAAGGTTGGTCAAGCTGCTGTGTTCCCTCCCTGAGAACCTGGGGGGGGGGGGGGGGAAACGGAAGAAAGAAGACGAAAGAAAAGTAGAGTCAGACATAAAGCCTGAGTAAGTCTAGTACTATTTTGTCTATGAATAAAGAACTGGGTATGATAAGTATAAACAAGAAGTGGGCAAGCACTATAAACTTAGTTAAGTTGTCTAGGGTCGAATATACTATCGTACCCCATGTTAATCTCTGAACCCATATAAACTAGTTTCCAACTGGCACCCATAATCAGGGTGATGTGATCCATTCTATGATTATCGGCTCCTACTCGCATAGTTACATGTGTCTTACGGCCCCCGATGTCTGTAGTTACCTATGCTGGTCCCACCATGGGGTATATCAAGTCCCATAGTGGCAACCCGACACAACCTTAGAGTGCACAGGTATGCTACTGGTGTCCAGTGCCTTATTTTTCTACGCCGGAGTGTGTGCACGCCCGCACTCCGTTAGAACCTACACTGCTACACCACCGCCGTCGCTTTGACCTCTAACTACGATTACATTAAAATCAGGTCATTTATTCTCAAAATAATTCACCTAAAATATTTGATTTCTATGAAAATCAATTAAAAATAAATTTTAAATTGGTTCCAAAAATACGGGTTGTTACATTCTTCCCCACTTAAACACTTTTCGTCCCCGAAAAGGAAACTACAATAAAGCAGGAAATAAATAGAGATGTATCACGACATAAATGTACCTCTCAATAGAGCTAATCAGAGATATCCACTCTGCACTTGGGATAAGCCCTATTAATGCTATCTTTTGTTTCCCATATACAGTCTCTAGGATCTCTGCTCCATTGCACTTTAACTAAATATACCTTCTTGTTCCTTAGAACTCTGGTATCTCTACCAATAATCTTTATCGGCTCTTTATGCACAGTCACACTCAGATTAATATCTAATATCGGTTGATTTTCCACTTCCACGATCAATTCTGGATCATGTACATGCTTCCGAAGTTGAGAAATGTGGAACGCATCATGCACTCAGGGCAACCAATATGGCAACTTAACCCTGTAAGCTAGAGTTCCAATCCTATCGAGTATAGGAATGAGCCAATATATCTAGGTGCCAACTTCCCTATCTTCCCAAAAACGAATTACTCCTCTCATCGGAGAAATTTTCAGTTACACGTGACCACCAACAGAAAATGCCAAATCTCTTCTTATAGAATCTACATAACTTTCTGTCTGCTCTACGCTGCTTGCAACCACTTCTTAATGAAATCCACTCTATCCGAAGCTTCTTGGATCATATCTGGACCCAACACTAATCGATTACCAAGCTCTATCGAACATGCATGAGATTTACATGGTCTACCATACAATGCTTCAAATGGAGATAATTTCAAGTTCGCCTAATAACTATTATTATATGAAAATTCAACCAAATGTATGTGATCTTCCCAAGATCTGCCAAAATCGAGTATACAAGCCCGCAATGAGTCTTCCAATATATGATTCACCCTCTTAGTCTGGCCGTCTGTCTAAGGATGATATGAAGTGCTAAGATTGATCTTGGTCCCCAATTCAGATTGGAAAGCTTCCCAAAATTTACTAGCAAAGATCGGATTACAATCACTAACAATGCTGCTGGAAACTCCATGCAGTCTAACAATCTCTCTAAAATATATCTGAGCCAGACTCTGAGCTGTTCTATTTGATTTCACTAGAATAAAATGGGCACTCTTCGTGAAACGATCAACTATAACCCAAATACTAGCATTGCCATTCTTAGTTCTAGGAAAACCATCATTGAAATCCCTAGAAATTTTATCCCAATTCCATTCTAGAATCTCTAATGGTTGCAACAAGCCGACGACCTTCTGTTGATCACTCTTAACCTATTGGCAAGTTGGACACCTACTAACATGTATAGAGATATATCTCTTCATTGACTTCCACCAGAAAGTGCGCTTAAGATCGTAATACATCTTACTCACCCCCGGATGAATACTAAGCTTGGATTTATGACTCTCATCCATAACCTCTCTTCTGAGCTCGGAAATATTCGGGACACAGATTCGGGCTAACAATCTCAGAATTCCCTTGCTATCAATTTGGAAACTCGAGACCTCGCCTTGCTAAACTCTTTTAATTATTTTCTGAATAAAATCATCGTCCTTTTGAAGAACAGAGGTCTTCTCAATCAATGAAGATGTAGTAATAAGATTAACGATTATTGCATTCTTTCTACTAAGTGCATCTGCTACAACATTGGCTTTTCCTGGAGTATACAAAATATCAAGTTCATATGCTGCAAGGAATTCTAACCAACGCTATTGTCTCAAATTCAAGTATTTCTGGGCGAACAGATATTTCAATGATTTATGATTACATATAATTTGAACTTCTCACCCAAAAGATTATGCCTCCATATCTTCAAAGCAAATGCCATGGCCAATAGCTGTAGATTGTGAGTAACATACCTCCCCTATGCGGCTTCAACTGACGGCTAGCATAAGCAACAACTTGGCCTCTTTGCATTAATAATGCACCAACTTCTTTATGAGAAGCATCAGTATAGATAGTCAAATCCTAACGAACATCTATAATAGTCAACACTGGGGCAATAGTCAACCTTACTTTCAGCTCTTGGAAAGTTGCCTCACATTCCGTCGTCCAATTAAACCTTGCATGCTTCTTTGTAAGCTTCGTCAATGGACTAGATAGCTTCGAAAAATCCTTAATGAATTTCCGATAATATCCTGCCAATCCTAGAAAACTTCTGACTTCCATGGGAGTACTAGGTTGCTTCCAATCTCGAACGGCTGTAATTTTGCCTGGAACCACTGAAATTTCGTCCTTCGATACAACATGACCGAGGAACTTCACTTCTTCTTGCCAGAATATGCATTTAGAAAATTTGTCTTTTAATACATTCTTTCTCAGAATTTCCAAAACCTGTTCCAATTTTTTCGCATGCTCACTAGCTGACTTAGAGAAGATTAAAATATCATCAATGAAAACTAGCACAAATTTATTCAAAACTCCGCGAAATACTGGATTCATCAAATCAACAAAATAAGCAGGAGCATTACATAAGCCGAACGACATTACTAACCATTCATAAAATAAGTCTGAACCTTTGAAAGCTGTCAATGGAACACATTCTTCGGCGATCTATAATTGATGAAAACCTGTAGCTAGGTCCATCTTCGAAAACACTCTCACTCCATTCAAGCAATCTAATAAATCCTCAACGTGCGAAAATGGATATTTATTCTTTAATGTTTTCTTATTTAAGTCTTAATAGTCTATGCCTAATCTAAGAGTATCGTCCGACTTAGAAACAAATACCATGGTCGCTCCCCATCTCGAGAAACTAGGCCTAGTCAGACCTTTCGATAGCAATTGTCGAGTTTGATCCCTCAACTCTTCTTTCTCCTTTAATGTCATTCTTCGAATAGTGTGCACAACTGACCTCGCATTAGAAACAAAATCGATTCGGAAATCAATTTCTCTTCGCGAAGGTTGGCTATAAACTTCTTCAAACACATCTGCATAATCTCTAACAACGGGAATATTCTCAATGGAAGTAGGAGAAATTTCAAGAGAAGACCAAAATTCTTTTCTATCGGAACTTGAACCCTCGCAAGGTATACTAATGATATTTCCAAACTTTGTTTTGACTTTAACAATTCTTTCGGTGCATTTAACTTCTGTTTCATATTTCGTTAACTAATCCAACCTAAGTAAGATATCAAACTCAGAAAAATTCATAATAATACAAAAATAGCCAAACCGATAACTAGAATAAGAGATGGGCACTCCACAACACCAATTAAGATCAAGAGATCCTCTTACTGGATTGTGGACACTAATGGGCTTCCCCAGGTTTCTCAATTTTAAATTTAACTTTTTAACTGTGTTACTCAAAATAAAACTTCGCAATGCTCCTGTATCAAATAATACTTTAACAGGAATATTTTTAATTGTAAGAGTACCTTCCAACACATCTAGTCTACCTTCACACGTAGAAGGAGCTAGCGCACTTGCCCCTTCATATACATGAGTTCTTCGACCATTTTCAGCAATGGGAAATTCATTGCAAAATGTCTCGTCTTATGGAAATTATAGCACTCACTCTTGTTGTGAGGCTGCTGGCTAGGAGCGGCTTTATTTTGTTTTGGCCTTTTAGGAGCATTACATTGGTTAGACCAATGCCCAAATTGATCACAATTGTAGCATTTAACTTTTGGTCGCTTTTCTTCTCGAGACTTAGCTGCTTCAGTGTTGCTCACTTCAGGCTTCTTGTAGGGAAGCTTTCTCTTGTTGCTAGCTAGACTTCTCTCCCTATCCCCTTGAGAATTCTTCTTTTCAATGCCGTCATATCTACAAGACATCTCGACAACCTTAGCAAATGGAAGTTCTATGTGGGATGTCGCTCTGTTGTGGTACCTCCTTTGAAGACCGATGATGAACCGCTTGTTCTTTTTGATCGGTTCTTGTAATAATTCAGGTCCTTAGCGAGAGATTTCATTAAACTTGCTAACATACTCATGAATGGTTCTGGCGCCGTGCTGGAGATTAGCAAACTCATCATGCAAGCGCTCAACTTCCTGTCGTGGAACAAACCTCTCCTCAGAAACTTCTTTAAACCTCGCCCAAGTCATGTCAACATCTTGATCACCTACCATCACAGCTTTCCACCAGATTAGGGCCTCATCTTTAAGCAACCAAGATGCTAAAAATCTTTTTCGGTGATCTACCAATTCTAGGACCGCGACGATCCATTCGCAAGACCTCAACCAAGCTTGAGCTTCCATTACGGTTCCAATGCCTTTAAATGGAAATCCGCCCAAGTTCTAATATTTTTTGGCAACTACATCAAGATCAAAAGGTTGTTGTGGCTGTTGTTACAGTACGGCTCACTATCAGCCGCCGATCCAACTTCATCAAGATCAGGCTGATTATTAACAGCGGGGATATCACCCCTTCCTCGGCCTCTGCCTCGTCCACTCATTTCCTTTCAGTTCGACGGATAGCAAGAAAAGAGTAAGGCCAACAGTAAAGATAGTTTAATGAATGATAGAAGCATATAAACATATGCATAAATAATGATGTAATGATCCTATTATATGCTATTCTGATGTACTCGTTCTAGGACATTTCTAATCCTATCTCTAATGAGTTACACATCCTAGAATACTACTGATTCTATCTCTAATGAGTTGTTTAATATGTTATCTTCTAGAAATAAGGTTGACCAAAGCTCTGATACCACGCCCGACACGAACCAAACCCCCGCTCCATGGTGGCAATGTTGGTCTTTGGAAAATAACACATTAATTACATCTGTCGAATACAAAATATAACATAATACATAAAATTGGAGATTAATTTACATCATATCAGAACAGCGGAATCATAATCATCATCGGAGTTACACAGATACAGGATCCAACTTAGCACATAACAAGTTTCATCAAGTAGGTAATAAGAACACAATAGATCAAACATAAACATGCATAAGATAGTGCCTAAAAGTTCAAAAGAAACAATAAAAGATAAGTCTTCGTCTTCAGCCAAAAGAGCACCCAATCCTATGGTGCATATCCAAAAGAAAACCAATCACTTCTTCACTTGGCAGCCCGTGTAAAAATATGGTCACTCGAGTTTTCAAGGGAAAAACAAACTATGAGTCAGTCATGGGACTAGTATGAGAAATTCTACAGTTACTTAACTTAGTTAAGGAAAATCACAGGACCACGCCGTATGTCACGGAATGGGTTTACTCCATTGGATTGTCGGTGCATAAAATAAAGTAAATTAAATTAACAACGCAATGCTTTTTAGAAAAATGAAGCCATTATAATACTCAAGTCCCATCACACAATGCAAACACAAACCACAGGATAGAGTTTTACCTTATAATGGGCAAATACTCTTGATACGCATAAAACAAAAATCATTTGATATTATTATAAGTGTTTAGACGGTTTTAAAAACTTTCAAAATAAAAGTATCAATCATATACGGAATAGCACCCCATCCTACTATGTCGTCAATAGTATACAACTAAAACCATACGATGTCGTATTGGAAATTGGATTTCCATCTATGAGTTGAGACAGGGGATCTTGCTCACCGGTTTCGGAGCATCTCTAGCAAGATGTCCAGGATCACACCTACGGGCAACCCTTGGTTTGCATCAGGGCCGGTCCACACCTAACGTTTGTGGATTATTTATTCCTAAACAATACGTTTTTCGGTCATAAAGTACCTATCACTCTGGCCTTTTAGTCGGCTCCATATCCGAGGCGCCTCGCAATCCATTATCTACATAAGTAAAAATGTTTGGGCTTCATACCATGACATCACTCATAGCTAAAAAGAAACGCATGTCCCCCTGAGATCCTCATCCTGTTTTTGACTCACACCAGGTTGCGAAGCTCGCGAATTAACGCTATACACAAAGTTACACTATTTAAAGTTGTTCTTTGATTATTAGCCACAAGACTCTGATTTTCAACAAAAGCCTTAATCATTGCATCTTAATAAGCCATATTGACAATTCATGCCATACAACTGACGTCTACCGATATATAACCTCTAAGCTCGTATGTCTCAGAGAAGGGTGTTAAGCAAGAGAATAAATTCTCCTCCACCAAACCGATATATATCTATTAGAAATCAATTAACATAGAGTGAAATCCAATGTTAGACACACAATCCATTTGCAAGTTCGTTCGGGGTCTGAACGAAGCCGGAGGCACCTTCTTCCTCGTCTCATATGTCCAATACAGGAGAGAGACCCTCGCGTATCCGAACAATCAACAAGTACGTCCAGACAACTACCACTATAATCCCTTCAAGGGAGCTACCCATATCCAAGGCATCAGTATTAATCCATTCGATGTGAAGATTACTGGTTTTGCACGGTCTTCATTATCATCGACTTTAGTGTCGTTTAATTATTTGAAACGAGATTTAACTTGGTCTTTTCAAATGATTCTCGAATAAAATTTTCAAATCAAAGTCTTTCCCTTGGTTAAATCATTGGCCTTCGCCATTCATTACCCTATGTAAAAAGATTTTATCGAGACTCAAGTCTTATCATATCAATAGTTCATTTTATATGTTTTCATGCCAAATTGTACTTAACTATTTTGTTTTACAAACCAAGCAAAATTTGTTTGCACACATTCTAAATCGCTTCAAACAATTTAAATGATTTCATAAAAATATCAGCCCGCTGAAATCTGTGAATTACAAGAGCTAAAAAGTCACAAACGAAGGCCAAACAGTCCGGGCTCCGACCGGGAGAAAGCCTGGATCAAACTAGACTGTGGACCGAGGTGCTCTGGTCCACAGACATTTACCAGTCGACTGGTCAAAAATAGACCAGTCAAATGGTCAAAAATAGACCAGTCGACAGGTCAAAAATAGACTAGTCGACTGGTTAGAATCCGGGTTGCTGCCTAGGTCTTTACTAGGCAACTGGTCCGTGTTGGACCAGTCGACTTGTGGCTGTTAATCAACCCAACTTATAACAACTCGAATTCCGACAGACCGATTTTTTTTTCAAAATTCCAATCTATCAAAACTCGGATTGCTTTGCTCTGGTATCCTATAGAAAAGACAGAGACATAAAACATGTCAGAGCTTAGAAAATTTCTCACAGCGGAATGGATAAAATATAATATAGTCAAAATATAGCCTTACCATATTAATAATACTGCTTAACCAGTATCCAAGGCTATCATGTCTCTGCCACAAATCTAACCTGCAAGTATGTTATGAGGAGGGGGTCAGGACACAAGTTCGAGTGATTGGATTTAAATTATACACTTTGTATAACATTACATATACCGTTCAATCATATTTTCTTATTTATTAGGTTACTTTGGTTAACAGCACTCAAGGCTTACACACACGGCGTACCCATTTACTTCCCAGTAGATTAACCTAATACAGTATATATGTAGCTACCCCCAATATTAAGGTACACCTCATGGTACTCCACTCGCACGGTCTCTACCATAACACCATCGAAATATACGCAGTCCCTCGTCCTACGCCGTAGTGACGTACAGATCTCTATATAACACTGTTGCGTTTTGCATATACCTATCAATACTATGCTACGTAAGCGTACATACTGCCACCTTCGATCGAATCAGTTTCCATACTAGAGTAATGCCCTCAAGTCTATGATAAACCACCCATAGCCTACATGCATGTATCTAGATTGTCCCATATACGTATCATCAATAATAGCTCGATGGCTTAATCGTACGTCCTCTAATGTGAAAGGTGAATGGTCTACTTGTTTTAGCTCTAGTCTTTTCGCATCCCACTGGCTGCTGATGATAGGTATCCGACGATGCCTCCCCCGTTGAGGCAACCGCCGAATCACCCTGGTGTCACCGCGTCACAGCATTCTGACTGCATAGCTACTTCTGCAGTCAAGTCCCACCCACGTAGTAGTTACGCGCAGACCCAACCTCAACGAGCATAGCCTAAAACATCTACCACAGCACAGAGGACTATAAAGAGCACCTTACGTATCTCAAGAAGTTGAGTTCTTCCCCTTCAAGTCCTTCGGAGCCGACAGAATAATCAGATGAATGTGCGCTCCCCTCGTGCCTTATAACACCACGATGATCAACCCCGTTGGGTTATTCATCCTAAAACGTGCGGACTGGTCCAAGCGCCTCACTTTAATATGTTGTTAGACCCTATGTCAAACATTCTTTTACGCGCTTGCCTTACCTCACCATGTTTCTATTTAACTTGGTTATTACCATTTACATTGAATTCTTATTCAAATTACCAAGTTTCTCTTGCTTATTAATTTCAGTCATATAACTTAACCCATTTATGTTTATAAATAATCCCACAACATGTTATTCACTAGATTGTGGTCCAAGGTCTGTAATCCACAATCTCTTTTATATTCTTGTTTAATTTCATCATTACAATAACACGTTTTATTTAATATGTAATTAACTATATCTCAACTCACATTTTTTCTGTTCAACATATCAGCCATTATTTATGATTAAATATAACTTATTTCATAAGTTTTCCTCATTCTTTCTCATTTAATCATAATTCCATTTTACACCATTACTACAACTTATCGTTGTTTACTTATTAATTTAGTTCCCTTAACTAAGGCCCATTAATAAGTTTCTCTACCCATTTATTATAACCTATGTTATAATTTCCTCTTGTCCTTAGGACAAGCATAAACAAGTTTTTCTTATCAGCGGGTTTCAGACTTCCAACTTTACAGCTTACTTAATTTGTAATTAAGTACAACTCCTTATATTTCATATATTTTCCCCCTTTTATCAACTGGTTTCTGGCTTTCCCTATTTACTGATTACTTAATTTACAATTAAGTGTCCCTTATCTCATTTCACCAGTTATCCAATTTCATTATTAGTTAATTATAACCTAAGTTATAATCTTCACTTGTCCCTAGGACAAGTCCACCTATTATACAACATTTTCATTAATGTTATTTATTTATAATAGGTGATTATCATTCCCCTTTTAAACCATTTACTGTTGTAAACCATTATTCTTCATTCAATGTAATATATATTCCTTATTATATAAAGGAAAACACTGCATGCACCTTATCAGTTTGATAAAAGGAATTAGTGATTTATTTTCATAACGTATTCCCATCTAAATCCGTGGTAGAAAGTAATTTCTTTACTTTTCTTTGTTTACAGTGGTTTACTTGCAACAATATTCTCAGAACTAGGTCATTTAGGGAAATTCATCACTTTTCCTTCCCATCACATTAACTCAGTCCATTATATCTCTTCCTTTCTTATTTTTCGAGTTAGACATTTAATTACCATTTCTTCATAACTTGTTATATATATATATATATATATAAGCACTAGACCTCTCACATTAAGCCTACGCTCGTGGATGCTGGATTTGCCGGGCGGGTCCGGGCAGACTTCTACCACAAGTTGACAAAACCTCGTGTCTTAGCTCCATTACATGTTTTTTATTTTTGCACTTAGACCCCTCACATTAGATTTACCACTTGTGAATGTTGGATATGTCGGGCGGTTCCGGGCAGACTTCTGTCACAAGTGAAATCGAACCTCGTGTCTAAGAGCCGTTAAATTTCTTATTTATCGTAAACCTTCTACACATTCTAGGCATTATTATTTCTTCCAATTATCCATTATAATTTATAATTCACATGTGATTGTATCATGCCTATTATAATCCTTCACATATAATCAATTTGTAATCAATTAATCAGATAATTGTTTAAATCGCATAAACCAATATGTACCTTTCTCAATTCTTACAATTAACGGCCTGGGTACACAATTTACACAAATTGACATGAAATTTAAGTAATGGTAATTACTATACAAGATTTGATAAGTTCATATCCCAACAAATTAATATTTAGCATATTAATTATTCCTACTTCGTACCCATCAGTTTAGTCATTATTAACGTATGTTACATTTCTCAATAATATTGCATTTCAATTATACATATAGGGGAATGGTAAACAATAACATATTCTTATCTAAACTGTATAGCTTAAATCCACTCACCTTTTATGCTTTCCCCAATTCTGGATCTGATCCAGTTTTAGCATCCATGGTTTTTCCCCTTTAATTTGATTTGAAACCTAATAATCACGGATTGCTTGTTTCCATTAAAAGAGAAGGGAAAGAAAGAGTAAGAATTTAAATGGATTGGATCTAGAATTTTACCTTGCTTTTCATGATTCTGAACAATCTTTTTTATTAATTTCGATTCTCTCTTCCAGATCTTGGATTTTAAAAATTTCTTATTAATAATCTAAATTTCTGAATAAATTTGAGGAGAGAGAGTAATAGCATAGTTTCAGCGTAGCCTAAGAATTATGAGGTTTAGGGTTAGGTCTAAGGTCTTATTTATAGGTGTAGCGGAGGAACCAGGACCCTCAGATTTGATTAAAAACCATCAGAATCGTCCAGATCGAAGAAAACCCTAATCTGCCAAAATTTGCCGCTGGGGGGTTGACCCCCCTTGAAGGGGTCGACCCCGGGTTCGACCCCTCTTTATGTGGTTCGACCCACCTTCATGTGGGTCGAGCCCCCTTGAAGAGGTCGAGCCCCGTGGGTCCAGTCGCCGAAAATTGATCTGGGTTGTTTCCTGTTTTATCTGACAACTTCTGTAGCCCATAACTTCTTTATATGATGTCCGTTTTACACAAACTCGAAGTCTATCTAAACTAGAATTCCGAGACGAACGCAACGGTACAATCCATTTTACTTAACTCTGAATGTTTAACTAAGTTATTATTATTTTATTATCTTAAGTTAAAAATGCGGGGTGTTACATTCTCCCACCCTTAGGAAATTTCATCCCCGAAATTTGATAAGGGTAAAATCAATTAACCCCTCACATAATATACATCCATCATATGTGCATCCAATTTTTGCAAACATCGTGCATTAGTGTAAAGTGAAATAAAACCAAATAATACATGTATGCCTAAGCAGTACCTCCTATGTGTATGCAAATTTCTCAAAAATCCTTTTAAAATATGATGCTCGCATCCTAAATATACTGGCAGTTCTACATGAATGCAATATTTTGAAAACCAAAATGCTTTTCCATTTAAATTTTCCCACACTCTTACTGAGTAAGAGCGTAGTTCATCCAACTGTTGCATCCAAAATCCTACCAACCAACTTTATTTTTTGAATTTCAGAAAAATAAAATTTTCTAAATTCGATTTCTTATGTTACAAAAAGGTGGAAAACAGAAAACTTCGCATCTTACGTTTTTCTTTTTTAACCTTTTTCTAACCGTACTTGGATTTTATGTAACTATTTATAAAGATCCTCCTATTTTCCTATCCATGCACAACCCTCATAAGAAAATTTTATTTTGTTACTGGTTTTCTTTTTCATTTTAGCTTTGAAATTTTTATCTTTATCCATCCTTTCTCATAATTTTCCACTTTTGCTGCTTTACTGAATTTTCTGTTTCATTTTCAGTTGTAACATTTCTCGTAGCTTATTTAATCATCTGATCTTAGTTTAAATTTAAATAAGCCTTATAGTCTTTCAACTAAAACAGGAGAACAGTCACCCTACACAGCTACTACTAAGGGCCAAGAATCTTGGGACTATGTCCCCTTAGATAGAAAAGTACGAACTATGGGATCTATGACCGGTTTAGGTGTTACCCTAACTACCCAACAAAATAAAACAACGGAACGATCCCAATAGGAATGTAGTAAAGGGTTTTACCCCTAACTTGAAAAGTAGTAATAGGATCTAAACACTTACTTACCCTTTTCTATCCAGTTGTCACTACTAATTCTAGTTGTGTACCAACAATTATTTTAAGCAACACCCTAGGCTTTTCAATGCTTACGCATTCTACGGGAACTTACCATTATTCCAAGATAATTCTTGCCATTTACTTTATAGCCTCAAAACTTTCCATGTCTTCCCTAGGCACTAATCCTCACCTACTCCATTCTTTAAAACATGGTTTGGCCTTTTTCATTTAAACTTTCTTCGAAAAATTTAAAAATGCCAAAAACCTTATTTTCCTCATGAAGACTTATTTTTGCCAAACCATAAAACATGTTATATAAAAATTGTAAATCGTCTTTTTTTCAAATCACAAAAACTGGAGTGGATAAGGACAACTATTTCTCAATCAGGTTTATAACTTGTTTTTACCTATAAGGACAGCTCAGTATCTTACCACAAGGTGCAAACATCCACTCTATTCTTAATTTCTACACTTATTTTGTCCACCCAACAAAATTATCTTGTCAAAATAATTTATCCAATAAGGATTGTCATAAGAATAGAGATTTCAAATCTTTCTTTATTAAAAATTCATGTATGAAATATAACAAGAAAACTAGCGAGCTATACATGCATTATAACATGCACCTTTTTCTAAGATTTTTTTTTACTTTAGACAAAATTTTCGTAAGAAATCACTATTTACAAAATATACCCCATTCTACTTTAAAACCCAATATGTACTCCTTTAGATATTTAAAACTATAACTTTTTAGATTAAAACTTAAAAACATCACAGGCCATTTTCCCTAAACTTTTACAATTTCAAGTTCTTAAAGTTAACAATGGGGTTAGACTCAAAGCGGGTTTCCAATTTTTCTAGGCTTTCCTAGACACTCCCCAAGGTCAATTCTTTCAACTATATATATTCCTAATCCATTTTTCTCTTTTTAACCTTTTCCAGTCTATAAGGTTTTCAAGCTCACTAACCCAAAATACAACTCATATGGGATTCACCCACCTTCCATATAAAATACATTGTAAACTTTCCATCCAAATTACCTAAGGGTCTTAGATTTCCATATTCTTTCTTTAGTGTACAAAACAAACATCCCATTTCTTACCATATTATACACTTTCTATTTAGTTGGTTCTGCTATGAATCTAGGTATATATATATATTATATTTATATTTTAAAAAATACAAATACATTCACTCACCGTTTATACAGGAATCCTAAACCTAAGCTCTAATACCAGTTGTAACAACCCGAATTCAGACAGACCGAATTTCTTTTTCAAAATTCCAATCTATCAAAACTCGAATTGGTTTGCTCTGGTATCCTGCAGAAAAGACAGAGACATAAAACATGTCAGAGCTCAGAAAATATCTCACAGCGGAATGGATAAAATATAATATAGTCAAAATATAGCCTTACCCTATTAATAATACTGCTTAACCAGTATCCAGGGCTATCATGTCTCTGCCATAAATCTAATCTGCGAGTATGTTATGAGGAGGGGGTCAGAACACAAGTTCTGGTGACTGGATTTAAATTATGCACTTTGGATAACACTACATATACCGCTCAATCATATTTTCTTATTTATTAGGTTACTTGGGTTAACAACACTCAAGGCTTACACACACGGCATACCCATTTACTTCCCAGTAGATTAACCTAATACAGTATATATGTAGCTACCCCCAATATTAAGGTACACCCCATGGTACCCCCACTCGTACGGTCTCCACTATAACACCATCGAAATATACGCAGTCCCTCGTCCTACGCCATAGTGACATATGGATCTCTATATAACATTGTTACGTTCTGCATATATCTATCATTTCTATGCTACGTAAGCGTACGGACTGCCACCTTCGATCGAATCAGATTCCATACTAGAGTAATGCCCTCAAGTCTACGATACACCACCCAGAGTCAACATGCATGTATCTATACTGTCCCATATACATATCATCAATTGTAGCTCGATGCCTTAACCGCACATCCACTAATGTGCACCGAGTTCTGTGGCAGCGCGATACAAGAAACACAGAACTCGGTCGCGGGCTTTTCCATATCTGTACAGGACCGTCTTTAAGAGCCTCTATATACAGATATACCTAGGTTATTTTTCAAAGTGGCTATGGCCCCACATCGGCCCCTCCCTCAACTAGTAAAGACTACAAGAGTTTAACGATTGTCCCTAAGAAAGCAATCTAAACATCCATTTGCCGTCTTCCCTCAACCACCGTACCCCGATAGTGAAAGGTGAATGGTCTATTGGTTTAGCTCTAGTCCTTTCGCATCCCACTGACAGCTGATGACGGGTATCCGACGATCTATTATCCTTATTGGTCGTGACCTTTCGCCTCCCCATTGAGGCAACCGCCAAATCAACCTGGTGTCACCGCGTCATAGCATTCTGATTGCATAGCTACTTCTGCAGTCAAGGCCCACCCACCTAGTAGTTACGTGCAGACCCAACCTCTACGAGCACTGCCTAAAACATCTTCCATTGCACAGAGGACTACTAGGAGCACCTTACGTATCTCAGGAAGTTGAGTGCTTCCCCTTCCAGTCCTTCGGAGCCGACAGAATAATCAGATGAATGTGCGCTCCCCTCGTGCCTTATAACACCACGATGATCTACCCCTTGGGTTATTCACCATCAAACGTGCGGACTGGTCCAAGTGCCTCACTTTAATATGTTGTTAGGCCTATGTCTAAACATTCTTTTACGCGCTTGCCTTACCTCACCTGGTTTCCATTTAACTTGATTATTCCCATTTACATTGAATTCTTATTCAAATTACCAAGCTTCTCTTGCTTATAAATTTTAGTCATATAACTTAATCCATTTAAGTTTATTAATAATCCACAACACGTTATTCTCTAGATTGTGGCCCAAGGTTTGTAATCCACAATCTCTTTTATATTCATGTTTGATTTCATCATTACAATAACACGTTTTACTTAATATGTAATTAAGTATATCTCAATTCACATGTTTTCTATTTAACATGTCATTCATTATTTATGATTAGATAACTTATTTCATAAGTTTTCCTCATTCTTTATCATTTAATCATAATTCCATTTTACACTGTTACTACAACTTATCGTTGTTTACTTATTAATTTAGCTCTCTTAACTAAGGCCCAGTAATAAGTTTCTCTACCCATTTTTTATAACATATGTTATAATTTCCTCTTGTCCCTAGGACAAGCCTAAACATGTTTTTCTTATCAGCGGGTTTCAGACTTCCAAGTTTACAGCTTACTTAATTTATAATTAAGTACAACTTCTTATATTTCATATATTTTCCCCCTTTTCTCAACTGGTTTCCGACTTTCCCCATTTACTGATTACTTAATTTACAATTAAGTGTCCTTTATCTCATTTCACTAGTTATCCAATTTCCTTATTAGTTTATTATAACCTAAGTTATAATCTTTACTTGTCCCTAAGACAAGTCTACCTATTATACAACATTTTCATTAATGTTATTTATTTATAATGGGTGATTATCATTCCCCTTTTAAACCATTTACTGTTGTAACCATTATTCTTCATTCACTGTAATATATATTCCTTATTACATTAAGGAAAACACTTCATGCACCTTATCTGTAACACCCCGAAATTATAACGACACTAAAATGATGAATTAAAGAATAATTAGTGTGAAATACACTGTTAACAATGAATTAAGGAGAAACTTAATTTAATAATCATAATTAAGTGAAACAGACTGCGCCATTGCGTTCATCTCCAAATTATGGTCAAGATAGACATTCTATTTGCGTAAAACGGACACTATATGAAGACGTTATTAAGGTTAGAAGTTTGTATGCATATAAGGAAGATATATATACATATAAAATTCAAAAATATTCAAAAATTAGCAAAACCAAAAAATTGGCGCATAAATCAAGGAAGGGCCAACCGTTTGAGGTCGACCCGAAACCCTACTGGGTCGACCCATGGGTCGACCCAGGCTCATGGGGGTCTACCCCTTGGTCGACCTAGGGGTCGACACCCATGAAGGGGGGTCGACCTAGGCGTCGACCCACCTGAAGGGGTGTTGACCCAGCCATGGCTCTGGAAACTGCTTTTTGAACCTAAACGATTTCGGAGCTAGATTCATTGGTTCTACGCTATATAAAGGACCCTAAACCTATGTTTTATTCATATAAAAATGGTGGCGACAGCGGAGCTCTGCTGCAACGTAGATTAAATGGCCTTTTCTTCTTCAAATCCAATTCAGCAAACATTATACAAATTCAACGATTGCTACAACAACAAATTCAACGTGTTATTCGCAGTAATTTGGATCTATTTCCTTAGATCTATTCACTGTGAGTTCATGTTATTTTTAGATCTGAATATTTAAATAGTAATGGTGATATGTGTATAAAAATTGGATCTTGAATCGACGCCTAATCAGTTCCATTATGACATATTTGAAAGTGTGTGCGTGTACTTGCCAAGTATAATACACTCACAAGGATCGTGTAATATGGTGTATAACACACAAGTATGAAATAATAGCAAATCATAGATATAAAACAATAAATGCAGTAAAATAGAATAATCACACCAGGGGTTTTTTATACTGGTTCGGAGCACCGTCCTACGTCCAGTCCCAGACCTCTCTCTGGATTTTCACTAACAACAACCTTACTTCACCCGGAGGAACAGGTATACAACACCCGAGCAGCCAAATGGGATTTCACGCCTCTAACAACACGAAGACTTCAACACTTGCCTGATCACACACAGGACTTCAACACTTGCCTGATCACACACAGGACTTCAACTAGTACAGTGGTTTTGACTTCTGCTTTGTGCTCTTGATTCAACACGGATAGTCAACAGTTTCAGTACAATCTTCCTATAATCTGATCCTCAAGTATATACTTTGAATGTGAAGATTGAAGGAAGTATATTGCTTATTGAATCAAGAGATTTGAAATAAATTCAATGACTCAAAGAGCAATTTGAATGTTTGAGAGAGCTTTTAGAATGCAAGAGAGTGTAGAGTTTAAGATCAGAAAATATATGAAGATTCGGTTAATTGTAAAACAAGTTTGAAGTCGTTTATATAATAGAGGAAAGGTAGTAATTCTTCATGAAGAGTTTCTATAAAAAGATATGTCCATTTCCTTTGATTATTGAATAGAAATCTCTTCATAAATAGAAACAACCTTTCATAAAAAAGCTTGCTGTTCGAAAACGGTCGACAGGTCAAAAATCATCGGTCGACTGGTTGAATTTAATTAAAATTGAAAATTCCAGAAAAATAGCCGTTATGTGCAAAAACACATAAACCGGTCGACTGGTTATTTTCAACCGGTCGACTGGTTATTTTCAACCGGTCGACTGGTTGATCTGAGAAATGTTTTTGTTTCCAAATAGAAACATAACCGGTCGACTGGTGGTTTTTTGGGCGGTCGACCGTTTTATTGCTGTGGATCAGAGGACCTCGGTCCACAGTCTATATCACTCTGCACTCTTTCACGGTCGAAGCCTGGACCGTTTGGGCTTTTTCTGTGACTTTTCAATTCCTCAAATATACAGATTTCAGCAATGAAGATATGATATTGTTTTGTGCATTCGTGTTATACTTTGAGGATAGATTTTAACATATTTCTAACATGACTCAAAGTAAAAATATATATAAAACCTTATCTCTATGAAATGATCTTCATTGCAACTTTATATGTTGGCATCGATCAAAATCTTGTCTCAACATTCTCCCCCTTTTTTGATTGATGACAACACCTTGGATTTTATCCCTCTGAATATAAAGCTCCCCCTGAATTTCTGCAACGTTTGTTAGTTCATAATATAAATAATCTTACCTTTTGATTCCTGCATTAACAAATGTTAGCACACGTATACTACATATACTATTACCATGTTAATCACATAATTTTAAATGATATGTATCATCATGAGAGAAAATATTTCTCCCCCTTTGTCATCGATTAAAAGGAATAAATACCATAATAAACACAGTAATCGAGAGTAGTAGAAAATACAAATAATTATAGCACCTTTAGTCCAATATCCACTTCCCTCTTTTCTTAAGTGGGACCTACAAAAAATACAATTAAGTCCATGGTACCCAATTTTTTTTGGGTCCTAAGAGTTAGGTCTTAGGAGTCCAAACCCATACGGGTCCGGTATCCCCTTTATATATAATTATAATTATGATGCAAAGTATTTATGAACTGCTAAATATATTTGTTCCTAATCAAATTATTATTTGTTTTAGGAGCCCATATTTTGATAATCTTGACATTTTTCTTTAGAAAATTCACAACTGGTTTTGGCTTGGAATATAACAAACTAGAATTCTTCTTAGCTTTTACATTCTTCTTTTTGTAAGAATGACATTTCTGAATTCCTTGTTTCTTATATCCCAACCCTTACTTATTTGATACAGACTGTGAATTTTCAATAATCTTTGTCAAATTTTCTCGACCTTTGTTGAAGTTAGAAACATTTTGAGTGATGTTATCTAACTTAGTTTGTAAACCAGCCTTTTCTAGGTCTAGAATTTTGACTTTTGCCTTAAGTTCACAATTTTCAGCAGTAAGAGCATCGTTTTTATCTTTTTGAGTTTCAATTTCTTGACTCAAAAGAGATAATTGAGAATCAATATTAGATGATGATTCTTGAAGTTTTTCAAGTTCTTCTTCTAATATTATCTTCTCGTCTTTTAACATTTCTCGTTCAAACTCTGCTCTACTCAAATCAGCTTTGGTTTGTTTGAGTTGTCGTTTTATGTCTTTAAATTTGACTATCAATTCAGCATTAATATCAAGTATTTCATCAAATGTATGAATTTGTACCTCATCATCTGTTCCCATGAAACAAACGTTTGCTTGTTCATTTTCTATATCACTTTCACTTTCTGATGAAGACGAGTCTGAATCATCCCATGTTACTGAGAATGCTCATTTCTTTGATTTGTCCTTCTTGTATTCGAATTTGTCATTTTCTGACTTCTTCTTTTGTTTAGGACAATCCTTGTGCATGTGCCCCTTTTTGTGGCAGTTGAAACATTCTACAATGGATGATGATGGTCCATTTGATCCACTTTTCGTTTTGTTATAACGACTTGCTTTTTGTCATTTCAAGAATTTCTTGAAACCTTTTGCAATGAATGCCAAGTCTTCATCTTCAGAATCTGATTCATCTTCGTCTTTTTCGGCATGAAATGCTACATTTTTCTTTTCTTCTTTCTGCTCTTTTCTAGCCTGCAAATTAGCTTCATAGGACATTAGATTTCCTATCAATTCATCTGGTTTCATGATGGAAAGGTCATTAGCTTCTTCAATCGCTAATACTTTTCCTTCCCATTCACTAGCCAGAGAATGTAGGACTGTTGAAACAACATCAAAATATGAATACTTTTGTCCTAAACCAATAAGTGCATGATGAATAGTTTGAAACCGTGAATACATCTCATTGATTGTTTCATTCGGCTTCATTTTGAAATTTTGAAATTGACTTTTCAACATAGCTATTTTAGCTTGCTTAACCTTGTTAGTACCTTCATGAGTGGTTTTTAGGGTTCGCCAAATTTGATATGCAGTGGTGCAGATACTAACATGGTTATATTCGTTTTGATCTAATGCACAAAACAACATATTTATTGCTTTTGCATTTACGGCTGCTGTCGTTTTCTCAGCCGGTGTCCATTCTGAATACTCAGTTGTTGGATTTACTATTTCTTTCTGAGTAGCATTCCAAGCATCATAGCTAGTTGATTGCATGTAAAAAGCCATATGTGTTGCCTAATAGCTATAGTTAAGACCATTAAAGAAAGGAGGTCTTTGTGTCGATTGACCTTCAGTGTAAGTGGTGTTAGTGCTACTACTTGGGTTATTTGCCATATTACTAGAATATATCAAATAACTGTGTTGCGGCTATAAGATAACCGTGCTCTGATACCAATTGAAAGTGTGTGCGTGTACTTGCCAAGTATAATACACTCACAAGGATCGTGTAATTTGGTGTATAACACACAAGTATGAAATAATAGCAAATCACAGATATAAAACTGTAAATGTAGTAAAATAGAAAAATCACACCAGGGGTTTTTATACTGGTTCGGAGCACCGTCCTACGTCCATTCCCAGACCTCTCTCTGGATTTTCACTAACAACAACCTCACTTCACTCGGAGGAACAGGTATACAACACCCGAGCAGCCGAACAGGATTTCACGCCTCTAACAACACGAGGACTTCAACACTTGCCTGATCACACACAGGACTTCAACACTTGCCTGATCACACAGAGGACTTCAACTAGTACAGTGGTTTTAACTTCTGCTTTGTGTTCTTGATTCAACACGGATAGTCAACAGTTTCAGTACAATCTTCCTATAATGTGATCCTCAAGTATATACTTTGAATGTGAGGATTGAAGGAAGTATATTGCTTATTGAATCAAGAGATTTGAAATAAATTCAGTGATTCAAAGAGCAATTTGAATGTTTGAGAGAGCTTTTAGAATGCAAGAGAGTGTAGAGTTTAAGATCAGAAAATATACGAAGATTCGGTTAATTGTAAAACAAGTTTGAAGTTGTTTATATAATAGAGGAAAGGTAGTAATTCTTCATGAAGAGTTTCTATAAAAAAATATGTCCATTTCCTTTGATTATTGAATAGAAATCTCTTCATAAATAGAAGCAACCTTTCATAAAAAAGCTTGCTGTTCGAAAACGGTCGACAAGTCAAAAATCACCGGTCGACTGGTTGAATTTAATTAAAATTGAAAATTCAAGAAAAATAGCCGTTATGTGCAAAAACACATAAACCGGTCGACTGGTTATTTTCAACCGGTCGACTGGTTGATCTGAGAAATGTTTTTGTTTCCAAACAGAAACATAACCGGTCGACTGGTGGTTTTTTGGGCGGTCGACCGTTTTATGGTTGTGGACCAGAGGACCTCGGTCCACAGTCTATATCACTCTGCACTCTTTCTCGGTCGAAGCCTGGACCGTTTGGGCTTTTTCTGTGACTTTTCAATTCCTCAAATATACAGATTTCAGCAACGAAGATATGATATTGTTTTGTGCATTCGAGTTATACTTTGTGGATAGATTTTAACATATTTCTAACACGACTCAAAGTAAAAATATATATAAAACCTTATCTCTATGAAATGATCTTCATTGCGACTTTATATGTTGGCATCGATCAAAATTTTATCTCAACAATATTTCTCTGATCTGTTCTTATATGTTTATATCGTCACCAAATCTAAACTTCTCATAATATGTCCATTTAGTTTTTATTTCTATTTCTACGGTTATGTTATTTATTCGTTATTATGCCTGCTCTGATTCTCTTCTCTCCCTTTTTACCCTTTTCATTTTCTTATATAGTCAGGCTACCTTTGAGCCTAGGCCTAACGCTGAAAGATGCGAATGTGTGATGTTGGGAACGTTGGGAAAGACATAATTTGGAGAAAAACTGGTATTGGAAATTATGTGACTATGCAATTGGGCATAGATTGTGACATATGCAAATGTCAATTTAGGGGCATAAACTGGAACACATGTGAATATTGATTTAGGGCAAGGAAACCTAAAATTGAAATAGAATAATTGTAAAAATGAATTGAAAGGGGCATGAAAGTCTATAGTTGGAATAGGGAAATTTATTTGAATATGCCTAAAATAATGGAACCGTAGTAACGCTTATACACGAGGTTAGGTTGCATTAGTGGTGGAAGTATGCCCGGACCCAACCGGCATGTCCAACAACCACTGATGTTGAACCTTAGGTGAGAGGTCTAAGTGCGCAAATAAGAGACGTGCTCAGACACGAGGTGTAACACCCCACCTCCGCTAGTGTCACTCACAAAGGGAATGCACTAGTTTTGGAGGAGCGTTATCGCCGTAAACCATCACAGAAATATTATAAGATAGAACATAAGTAAAACAGCGAAAGGATCAAAAGACAAATTTCATTACTTTCATAATAGTCAAAGCTTTTTTTCAACATAAGTACCAAATAACCAAAGTCATTACTTTCCATTACAACTTATTCTGTCTTGCATAAATAAAGAAGCATAAACTTAAAATAACAAAAGTAATTTATTCCCCAAAGACAGCAGAGAAGCAGCCATAACATAGCTCAAGAACAAACCGTACATGAGCTGAAGTGAGAGCAAGAGAAATCCAAGCTAAGTGCTAGAGTTTCCTCCCTGAGAACCGGGGGGAAACGAAAGAAAAGGAGGCGAAAGAAAAAGGGTCAGTCATAAAGACTGGTAAGTCCGAGTGACTTTCAGTATAAAAACTAGTAAAGGTAACATGACATGTGAAAACTGGAATTAAACATAAGGATGATAACAGGACTGGTATGATAATTAAGATAACAAGACAAGTCAAGTCCAGCATTGCATATTCAAGATTCGCTGCACCAAATGTACTAGTATTCTACCCATGTCAAGTATTAACCATGAAATGATCCCTTGGCCCGATATCATGAAATGACCCATTAGGGGTCCTGCAGTACGATCTACTAATCGATCGGCTCCCTACAAGTTCTAGCTCGTCATGTGTCTGTGTCATACGGCCCTATCATGAATGTAGTCACCTGTGCTAGGTCCACCATAGGGTGTATCAAGTCCTAGGGTGCCAACCATCGACACGAATCAAGCACGCACAGTGTAAACCTACGGGTGCCCAATGCTTGCTTTTTCAACTCCGGACTACATGCACGACCATAGTCCGCCTGAACCTACAATGGCGCACCAACTCAGCCGTCGTTCTAACCGCTTACAATTAGCCCAGTAATCGTGCCCCACCCTGCCTAGTCCCAGGGTATCGTGATATATCTAAGTGGGTTACTGCTGAAAAGGACCGCATAACTAGGGTTTCTAATGGGTTAAGTGTTGTCTTTCATATTCGTAACTTAACCCTATTGTAACACCCCACCTCCATTAAGGTCACTCACAAAGGGAATGCCTTAACTTTGGTGGAGCATTTTAGTAAACAGAAACAGAATACTACAAGACAGATAAACAGTTCTTGAAAAATTATAACTTTATTTCAAACAGAAGCTTGGTTACATCCTTTCAAATCACAATATCAGAATTCAAGTACAAAATATCAGTCTTGTACAAAAGACTTCAGAATGCATAGTTTAAAATTATAATCCCCACTGAAGAAGACAAGCCATACTTTAAGCACTGCAAGCGGAAGAAATCTGGATCAAGCTAGAGTATTCCCTTCTACAAAACCTTGGGGGGGGGGGGGAAACGGAAGAAAGGAGGCGAAACAACAAGGGTCAGACAAAAGTCTGGCAAGTCCAGTGATTTTCTGTTATGAACAGATAATAATAACATGACATGAAAATAAAACTGGATGAGAGATAACTGTAACAGATGTAGCAGATATAACAAAAGAACAGAATGATATAAGCTATTGCTTTACACTTCTCTGCACTAATACTAATATAACGGGATTAGGTGTTACCCTAATGTCTTAACTAAAACAGAAAGGAAACAGAATGATTTCCACAGAACAGAATGCTAGTAATGGGCTTTTACCACCCGACAGAAGGTACAGAAACAGAATGATTTCCACAGAACAGAATGCTAGTAATGGGCTTTTACCACCCGACAGAAGGTACAGAAACAGAAACAGATTAATCCCTATGGAAACAGAATGTAGAATTAGGTATACACTAATAAATAGGCCTTTACCACCCCAACAGACGGTACCACGCGTGAACAGACAGGTGTTACCACCCAACAGAAACAGACGGTACCCCACAGAAACAGACAGAGCTAAGTGTACCCTAAGTTCTACCCCACGCGATCGGCTCCCTAATACATAAATACCTTGTGCCAGCCCTACCGAAGGGTGTATCCTTCCCTAAAGTGGCAACCTTTGAATGACACAGACCTATTTACATATGTCACGGCGTCTTACATCCTCAGAGGCAGACCGGGATCCATGCACGCACATGACCCGGTTGGAACGCACCATCAACACCCCTCGCCATTATCAGAATGAACCGCTTATAGTTAGTTCAGTAAGCGTGCCCGGACCCTACCTACTGTTGGGTCAAAGTTTTGATACCAGAAAGGGTTACTGACTAATATGGGTCCCAAACAACAGATGACATAAGTAATTCCCCTCCTATCCTTGTGTCCCCAGACTAATAGATTTCAGATTAACAAGTTCAGACATACAGAATTCAGATCAACTAGTTCACAGATCAGACCAATTTTAGACTAACGGATCAGATATGCGGATTTAACAGATTTACAGATTTGTCTAACTTTGTAATTGGGCCTACCGATTCATGGAACAGATTTATTAAACTCATCAGTCTAGTGGGTTTAACCCTATCCGCCCAACACGTTTTAGACATTATATTTATCTCAGATTTTCATTAATTAAATATTAATGCGCAGACCTCTCACATTAGACTGACAGTTTGCGGCTACTGGTTAGGCCGGTTGGTTCCGGGCAGATTTCTGCCGCAAACTGAGTCTAACCTCGGGTTTCAAGCACGTTATGACTAACTTCTCACATTAGAACCTATTGTTTGCGGCCACTGGATGTGCCGGGCGGTTCCGGGCAGGATTACGCCGCAAACTCATTCTAACCTCGAGTCAGCCATGTTTATCTTTGCGGCCAATTAATTAATAATTTACCATTTATGCCCACGCCTAATATACATGTCAATTTTCATAACTATAGCCAATTCAGATTTTTTCAATAACAGACTAAATATATCAACTCAACATATATGGCAGATAAAAGATTTAGCAGATTAGGCGACTTAACGGATTCAGCAAATTAAGCAGTTTAGCAGATTTAGCATATAACTGTTTAGGCATCTTCAGCAGACTTAGCAGATGACAGATTTGGTATATGAACAGATATAGCAGATTATAGCAGAACTAGCAGATTAGGCAATATAACAGAACTAGCAAATTAGGCAATATAACAGATTTAATCATTCCTTAAAGTTTCATAAACATATCTTGCCTAATTATAAATTTGGCCTAAGTTTGCATGCCTAAATAGTTGTCATGATTCACATTATGATCATATACCCCATGTTTGCATTGAATTTACATGGCACAGATTATGGTCATAATTTACCATATAACACACGTCTCAAATTTAGTTAAACTTGCCTAGTACAAAAGATTCACATATAAATTATACCAAATATAGCCATCGATTTCAATGCATGTCATATATTCAAAAATCTCCCACTTAGGTGTTATTCACATTTAATAGTTATCAAATCTTAACATAAATCTTCACACCTAAGTCATATTCCCTTTTTATCCCAAATCATGAATTTCTATATAAACAATATTCCCAACAATCTAGAACTTTAAATTATAACAGATCTTTAATTCAAAAATATGCGTTATGTCCAATGTCTCAAGTCACATGTTAATATACAATGGTTCCTCTTCTTCCAATTCACAGAATATGCACAGATCTAAATCTAGTTTACAACCTATGTCCTTTTAGTCACAGATTAGCCATGTCCAATTATGCCATCATTCATTATTTATCCCAAAGTTTAACGTTCGTGCGTTAATCTCTTATGAGATTTGGCGCAGGCTCGGGGTAGCCTGGCTATAGAACAGAAAGAAGAAAGAGATATAGAATAAAATAGATCAGAACAGAACATACGCAATCTCAAATTCAGATTTACAATCATGTCACAATTATAATTAAAGTTTATATCAAAAAATAACTGCACTTGCCTTGTTTGGATTCTAAAAGAAAAAGGTGTTGTAGCTGTTCTCTTTTAATCCTAATCAGAATTGGAGGAAGAAGAAGCACAAGTCCTAGCTTAGGTTTCAACAGAGTAGAGACGCCATTGATTTATTTATTTTCAGAGAGGAAGAGAGCAATGGAGGCTAGAGAATTGTATATGAGATTTAGGTTTAGGTTAGGGATGTATATATAGGTGTAGGAAGTTATTTAGGACCATTAGATTAACCCTGAATCATGAGAACCATTCAAATGCAAAATCTGCATTTGAGCGAATCGGCCCACGGGATAACAGCCAAACACCCTAGATTAACCCCTAGTCGACCCAGCAAGGCTCGGATCGACCTCAAAAATGGGCCGGTTCGGTTATTCCCCCTCCCAATTCGCTGTTTTGAACCTTTTTTGCATGTTTATTTATTTAATTTTTATATATATCTATATATATTTCTCTCATATGCATATAAACTTCAAGGCTTAATAACTTCTTCATAATTAACCATTTTTTTTAAATATTCTCAGAAAATACGGGGTGTTACACCTATCCAATCATATATCAAGTTGGTTAAGTATATTCAAGTGGTTCATGACTTAACCCTATCCTATGGCATTGAATAAATTAATGCACCCCAACCTCTCACATTAGACTAGTTGTTATGGTCACTAGATTTGCCGGGCGGTTCCGGGCAGATTTACAACACAACATAGTCTAACCTCGGGTTTTAAGTGCGATATGACCAACTACCCACATTGGATCCTATTGTTTGCAGTCACTGGATTCACCGGGCGGTTCCGGGCAGATTTACACAGCAAACTCAACCCAACCTCGAGTTGGCCATTTTCAAGTTTATCTAAGTGTCATGTCCATGTTCAAGTTTTAATGTCAAGTTCGTGACAAATTTCAAGGTAAGTTTCATGTCCATATTCAGATTCAAGTTATAACAATGTTCATGTTTTCAAGTTCATAGTAAATTCAGGTTTTCCTAAACTACCCAAATCGTATTCCCATCGCACGTGAGTTCGAATCGATACAAACAAATCTAATTAGGGAATAACATAGAAAGAACGAGCATATGGTGGCAAAAGTGATTACAAGTCAAGCATGGTATAACTTGAGATAAATGATTACAACAATACTGGCATGTGGAATAGTGGTCTCAAATATCAAATTTAGCAAAACAGGGTGACAGTCATGATAACAGTTAGTATAAGATAATAACCCCAAATTTGTGAATAACAACTAATCCAACATCACAGGCATGAATATTATGGGCATTAGGGGTTTTAGACCTACAACATATATAGGCGCCAAATCCATTTCATATAAATATTCCCACAAGTCAAGATTCAAGATGAATAGATCCATAGTGAACAAATAGTAGATCCAAAATACTAGATCCAAAATGAACAATGATAGGTCCAAGATATACAATGATAGATCCAAGATAATTATCATACTTAGGTTCACTTTCAATTTACAACATGTCCATATTAAGTTTAAAGTTTAGATCTAAAAGTAACTGGGGCTTACAAATCGTGGTTTGAGAATTAGAAAACAAAGAAGCAATGTTGAATCTCGAGTCTAACAGAAATCCCCCAAACAGCAATACTCTACACGTAGCCTTGTTGGAGAAGAAGCAATCCCTTTTCTCTAACTTTTCAACCAGAGTTTTAGCAGCATAAGGCCAGAGAGAATTTGTGTAGAGAGACTAGTGTTAGGGGCTGTTTATATTGGGTCAGGACAACGAATCTAGACAGAAATCGGACAAGAAACATCAGAGCGAACTCTGACTCAAAAATGGGCTCGACAACCAGGTCGACACCCAGGTCGACTCTATGGTCGACCTGGTCCTGGGCAGGTCGACACTATGGTCGACCCCCAAGTCGACCTGGTCCTGGGCGGGAAATTTCCCGCCCAGTCCGTTCTGGGGTTTGAATTCGAAATTTGAATTCGAATTCTGAGCTGTTTTTGAACTTGAATTTCTGAAACTTTGAAGGGTCATAACTTGGTCATACGGACTCCGATTTTCGAAAACTCGGACTCGTTTCCAAGCAGAATTTCGAGAAGAACGTAATGGCATAACCCATTGCCCTTGATTCTTATTTTAAAAATTAATTCTGCCTTGATTTATGGTTATAACACGTTATTTAAATACGGGTTGTTACATTCTCCCCTCCTTAAAGGATTTCGTCCCCGAAATCTCTAAGTTAGAAAGAATATGTCCTACCATCCAATCATCCATCTACTCAAAACATCATCCACAGGCAACCATTGTCCTTAAAAGACTTCTAGTGTTGTACGAACATATGCAGTAAGTGTGTGTATATGTACTTATCTAATGCAAAAGATCAGACGGTTACTGATTCAGTAAACCTCCTTAATGAAAAATATGTTAGTGTAATGAGTCCAACATGTATGCAAATTCCTAACATAATTCATAGTCTCTACATGAGTGCACATAACATTCATTCATATGCAACATCTAAGTGATAGCATAACAAGTTCCATCCATGTACAAGTATAAGCACTCATGCAAATGCAACATGAAAATGTGACTGAGCCGATCTAGTGCCTAATGTGTGTCATGCATCCACTAGCAATCACTTGCAAACACTTGCAACCATTTGCAAACATCAACTATAACATGTTTCAATCACATGTTTACATCCATATGGTTCTACCTAAGGTTCTCAAGATGAGATCGAGAAGATAACAAGATAAACATAGGTAGTAAAAGCATGATACGAAAGGTTTTCAAGTTTATAGGAAAAGAGGTCGAGAATGTACCCTCTAAAATAAATGGGTAGAGCGCGCGTATCTTCTCTTCGGTTTCCCAAGTTGCGTCTTCTTGGGCTTCACTCCACTGTACTTTAACTAGCTTGACTTCTCGATTCCTTAGCTTCTTGATCTCCGTTCCTAAGATACGAATCGGAACTCACCTCAAAGTTGCTTCTTTTTCTACTTCTACGCCCTCAAGGATGCTTGGCTCAACCACTTCGGCTGATTCATGTAAGCACTTTCGGAGATGCGAGACATGAAAGACATTGTGTACTCCGGCCAGCCTCTCGGGTAATTCTACCTTATAGGCCATCTGTCCAATCCTCTCAGTGATAGGGAACGGTCCTACGAACCTTGGTGCTAGCTTTCCAACTGCTCCAAAACGAACCACATTGCGTAAAGGAGAAACTTTTATAAAGACCATATCTCCGACTTCGAACTCTTGGTCTATCCTTCTCTTGTCCGCATAAGATTTCTGTCTATCTTGGGCCGTTTTCATCCATCTTCGTATCAACTCAACCTTCTCAGAAGTGTCCCTTATCATGTCGGGCCCAAGTATAAGCCTGTCTGTCGTCTCCCACCAACAAGTTGGCGACTTGCACGGTCTTCCATACAAGGCTTCGAACGGTGCCATCCCGATGCTAGCTTGATAACTATTATTATAAGCAAACTCCACGAGAGGAAGATGGTCTTCCCAAGTACCACCAAAGTCAAGAATGCATAGCCTCAGGAGATCCTCTAGTACCCTATATATCCTTTCGGTTTGTCCATCCGTCTGGGGGTGATAGGCCGTGCTTAAGCTTAGTCGTGTACCCATTGCTTCTTGTAGACTATTCCAAAACTGGCTAGTGAAAATCGGGTCACGATCACTAACTATACTAGAAGGAACCCCGTGCAACCGTACTATCTCTCGAAGGTAAATATACGCTAGCCATGATGCGGTCCTCTTGCTTTTCACCAAAATGAAGTGAGCACTTTTCGTGAGTCTATCAACTATGACGCATATGCTAGTATTTCCCTTCCTTGACCTAGGCAGTCCATCCACGAAATCCATCGAGATACTTTCCCACTTCCATTGCGGAACCTCCAAAGGATGTAATAGCCCACCGGGCTTCTTCGACTCGGCCTTTACTTGTTGGCACACCATGCACTTCGAAACGAACTATGCCACGTCCTTTTTCATTCCAGCCCAAAAGAAAATGCATTCCATATCCCTATACATCTTATCCCCTCCGGGGTGTATGGTCATCTTCGAGTGATGCGCCTCTTCGAGGACTTTCCTTACTAAGCCTCCCACTTATGGGACACATAGCCTTCCATCACGCCTTAGCCATCCCTTGTCATCTATGGCATACCTACCGAGGTGACTTGACGTCTCACCACTAATCATCTTGTCCACGATTTCGACTATCTATGGGTCTTCCTTCTGTGAAGTCCCTACTTGATCTAGAAGTGTAGGTCTTAACTCAAGAGATGCTAGCGTAGCAGCCAATGACTCAACAGCAGGTGTAAAATCAAAGGTTGCTATAAATTCAAGGCTTTTCCTTTCAACAAACAAGGGGCTCAAGGTCAACCTTTTCCTACTTAGCGCATCTGCCACCACGTTACCCTTGCCAGGGGTATAAGCTATATCGAAGTCATATGATGCCAAGAATTCCATCCACCGCTGTTGTCTCATATTCAAATCTTTCTGTGAGAAGAGGTACTTAAGCGATTTGTGGTCGGTATACAGCTCGAACCTCTCCCCTAGGAGATAATGGCGCCAAGATTTAAGTGCAAAAACAATCGCCGCCAACTCCAAGTCATGTGTGGGATGGTTCTTCTCATGAACTTTAAGTTGTCTACCCCCATAGCATATCACTTTCCCTTCTTGCATTAGGACACCGCCTAATCCCGTGCCACACGCATTTGTGTACACCGTAAACATCTTACCTCCATCGGGTAATGCTAAAACTGGAGCTGTGGTGAGGGCTCTCTTGAGTCTATGAAAAGCAATCTCACATTCTATGTCCCATGTAAATGCTAGGTTTTTCTTTGTTAACTTAGTAAGAGGGGCTGAAATCTTAGCGAAGTCCTTAATGAACTTCCTATAGTAGCCCACCAAACCGAGAAAGCTTCTTACCTCTGTTGCGTTCTTAGGAATCTTCCAGTCTTGCACCGCAACTACCTTTGCGGAGTCCACGGCTATGCCTTGCTTAGAGATTACATGTCCAAGAAACCGAACTTCCTTCCTCCAAAAATGGCATTTGGAGAACTTAGCCTTTAACTTGTGTGCTCTAAGCATATCCATGACTTCCTTGAGATGCCTAGCATGCTCTTCTTCATCTTTTGAGAAGATCAAAATATTGTCCACGAATACCACCACAAACTTGTTGAGGAACTCCCGAAAGACCCTACTCATCAAATCCACAAAGTACGCGGGTGCATTCGTTAACCCAAACGGCATGACGAGCCATTCGAAGAACCCATCTGGAGTCCTAAACGCGGTTTTGTCAATGCTATCCTCAACCACTCTAAGCTGATGGAATCCTGTGGCTAGATCGAGTTGAGAGAAAACAGATGCTCCCACAAGCTGGTCAAACAAATCGTCGATTATTGGTAGTGGGTGTCTATTTTTCTTAGTTAGCTTGTTTAACTCACGATAATCTACGCATAGACGAAGCGAACCATCCGCCTTAGTAGCGAATACCACCGGAGCACCCCATTCAGAAATGCTTCGTCTTATGAATTTTTTCTCAAGCAACTCCTTAACTTGTTTACTAAGCTCTCTTCTTTCTCGCGGGGCCATGTGCCTAACGGGCAATGAAACTGGCTTGGCATTATCAACAAGATAAATTCGGAAGTCTATCTCACGTTTAGGGGGTAACCCCTTCACCTCATCAAAGATGTCTGGATATTCTCGGACCACTCTTACAGAGTGCAAATTGTCGATGGACGAGTCAAGAGATTCTAGATAACACAACATGACCGAACCCTTCGGGTTACAAGAAATTTCAAGGGTATTACCAAGGCGAGTCATGAGCCTCACTACCCTTCGTTCACAATCAAGAATGGCTCCATAATTGGACAGCCAATCCATACCTAGGATCAAACCGTATCCCATAAATCAGAGAACATAAGCATTACACGTGAATTCTACGCTTAAGATAGAAATCCTCAAATCCACACACATAATAGATTAATGAGCGGAGCCCCCAATTGGATTTGAAACTATAACAGGATCTTCAACTAGACTAGTACTTAGGTGCAGATTTTTAACAACATCAGAAGAAATAAAAGTATGCGATGCGCCAGAGTCAAATAAGGTTCGAACAAGAAATTCAGAAATGTAAACAAGGCTTTCTACGAAAATATTACTACCTCGGTCAAGTGCTGGAGTGGTGTTGAGAGCATGCAACTGCCCTCGAAAAGGTCCTGCTCGCTGGGCCTGCCCTTGCCCCTGCCCTTGCTTCCTAGGGCAATCTTTGCTGATGTGTCCAGTGTCTCCACAATGAAAGCATTCACCCAACTTTCTCTTCTTCCTTCTACAGTCTTTAGCTAGATGTCCTGTAATACCACAAAAGTTGCACTTCCTTGTCTCACGTGGTTTGTTAGTATTGTTGTTGTTGTTCTTGTTATTCTTGTTGCCACCCTTCTTGAAGTCAACCTTCTTATTCTGAGTCTCATTAGGCTTAACCTCCTTCTTGCTATTCTTGTCTTCCTCATGAAGTAGGGCCATATCCACCAAGCTTTCAAAGGTCGCCCCCATGGGTATATGAGTTATGGCCAAACTGTTTAGTGGGTCGTTCAATCCGCGAGCAAAACGTACAGCCTTCTTCTGAGCTGTGTTAACCAAGTCCAATCTGAACCTAGCAAGCTTATTAAACTTATTCACGTATTCCCTAACGGTCATGTCCCCTTGCTTAAGTGCCAGGAACCTCTCCATCTGAAGGTTCTCTTCTGCTGACGATAAGAATTTAAGCCCAAACCTCTCTCTAAAGTCTGCCCAAGTCTCAACTGGCCTGGTAGCGTTGGTGACTTCCCACCAAAATGCAGCTTCCTCTTTCAATAACCATGCTGCCAACTGAACTTTCCTATGATCCTCTACATCAAAGATAACAAACAAGTCTTTAGTCTCCTTTAGCCAGTCTCGTGCCTCAACGAAGGTTTCAGTTCCGATGAAGTTCTTGCCGCCCATTGCTTTAAAGTCTTTGCATATTTTGGCCAAGGCGGTACCAGGAGGAGGAGGAGGAGGGATGTTTGTCGGGCCTGCGCCATTGGCCCTAGCTTCTAAGTACCTTCGGAACCATCCAGGTACGGGTACTCCCTCCAGAAGGTTAAGATCAGACATGCTGAAAAACGAAAAGAAAAAAATTCAAACGAGGAAACAAAGGAAAGTGCTAATGGCTTTTGGGGAATAGCCATTTTAAACATAAAACTTTTATTGAAAAATGCTTCTTTATAAACGGTTTTGGAAATAGTTTCAGAAGGGTTTTAAAACTTTTGCCCAGTCTGGTAACCTTCTGCTCTGATACCAAGTGTAACACCCCACCTCCGCTAGTGTCACTCACAAAGGGAATGCACTAGTTTTGGAGGAGCGTTATCACGGTAAACCATCACAGAAATATTATAAGACAGAACATAAGTAAAACAGCGGAAGGATCAAAAGACAAATTTCAATACTTTCATAATAGTCAAAGTTTTTTTCAACATAAGTACCAAATAACCAAAGTCATTACTTTCCATTACAACTTATTCTGTCTTGCATAAATAAAGAAGCATAAACTTAAAATAACAAAAGTAATTTATTCCCCAAAGACAGCAGAGAAGTATCTATAGCATAGCTCAAGACCAAACCATACATAAGCTGAAGTGAGAGCAAGAAAAATCCAAGTTAAGTGCTAGAGTTTCCTCCCTGAGAACCTAAGGGGGTGAAACGAAAGAAAAAGAGGCGAAAGAAAAAGGGTCAGTCATAAAGACTGGTAAGTCCTAGTGACTTTCATTATAAAAACTAGTAAAGGTAATATGACATGTTAAAACCGGAATTAAACATAAGGATGATAACAGGACCGGTATGATAATTAAGACAGCAAGACAAGTCAAGTCTAGCATCGCATATTCAAGATTCGCTGCACCAAATGTACTAGTATTCTACCCATGTCAAGTATTAACCATGAAATGATCCCTTGGCCCGATATCATGAAATGACCCATTTCGGGGTCCTACAGTACGATCTACTAATCGATCGGCTCCCTACAAGTTCTAGCTCATCATGTGTCTGTGTCATACGGCCCTATCATGAATGTAGTCACCTGTGCTAGGTCCACCATAGGGTGTATCAAGTCCTAGGGTGCCAACCATCGACACGAATCAAGCACGCACAGTGTAAACCTACGGGTGCCCAATGCTTGCTTTTTCAACTCCGGACTACGTGCACGACCATAGTCCGCCTGAACCTACAATGGCGCACCAACTCAGCCGTCGTTCTAGCCGCTTACAATTAGCCCAGTAATCGTGCCCCACCCTGCCTAGTCCCAGGGTATCGTGATACGTCTAAGTGGGTTACTGCTGAAAAGGACCGCGTAACTAGGGTTTCTAATGGGTTAAGTGTTGTCTTTCATATTCGTAACTTAACCCTATCCAATCATGTATCAAGTTGGTTAAGTATATTCAAGTGGTTCATGACTTAACCCTATCCTGTGGCATTGAATAAATAAATGCACCCCAACCTCTCACATTAGACTAGTTGTTGTGGTCACTGGATTTGCCAGGCGATTCCGGGCAGATTTACACCACAACATAGTCTAACCTCGGGTTTTAAGTGCGATATGACCAACTACCCACATTGGATCCTATTGTTTGCAGTCACTGGATTCGCCGGGCGGTTCCGGGCAGATTTACACTACAAACTCAACCCAACCTCGAGTTGGCCATTTTCAAGTTTATCTAAGTGTCATGTCCATGTTCAAGTTTTCATGTCAAGTTCGTGACAAATTTCAAGGTAAGTTTCATGTCCATATTCAGATTCAAGTTATAATAATGTTCATGTTTTCAAGTTCATAGTAAATTCAGGTTTGCCTAAACTACCCAAATCGTATTCCCATCGCACGTGAGTTAGAATCGATAAAACAAATCTAATTAGGGAATAACATAGAAAGAATGGGCAAATGGTGGCCAAAGTGATTACAAGTCAAGCATGGTATAACTTGAGATAAATGATTACAACAATACTGGCATGTGGAATAGTGGTCTCAAATATCAAATTTAGCAAAACAGGGTGACAGTCATGGTAACAGTTGGTATAAGATAATAACCCCAAATTTGTGAATAACAACTAGTCCAACATCACATGCATGAATATTATGGGCATTAGGGGTTTTAGATCTACAATATATATAGGCCCCAAATCCATTTCATATAAATATTCCCACAAGTCAAGATTCAAGATGAATAGATCCAAGGTGAACAAATAGTAGATCCAAAATACTAGATCCAAAATGAACAATGATAGGTCCAAGATATACAATGATAGATCCAAGATAATTATCATACTTAGGTTCACTTTCAATTTACAACATGTCCATATTAAGTTTAAAGTTTAGATCTAAAAGTAACTGGGGCTTACAGATCGTGGTTTGAGAATTAGAAAACAAAGAGGCAATGTTGAATCTCGAGTCTAACAGAAATCCCCCAAACAACAATACTCTACACGTAGCTTTGTTGGAGAAGAAGCAACCCCTTTTCTCTAACTTTTCAACCAGAGTTTTAGCAGCATACGACCAGAGAGAATTTGTGTAGAGAGACTAGTGTTAGGGGATGTTTATATAGGGTCAGGCCAACGAATCTAGACAGAAATCGGACTAGAAACATCAGAGCGAACTCTGACTCAAAAATGGGCTCGACAACCAGGTCGACACCCAGGTCGACTCTATGGTCGACCTGGTCCTGGGAAGGTAGACACTATGGTCGACTCCCAGGTCGACCTGGTCGTGGGTGGGGAATTTCCCGCCCAGTCCGTTCTGGGGTTTGAATTCGAAATTTGAATTCGAATTCTGAGCTGTTTTTGAACTTGAAATTTCTGAAACTTTGAAGGGTCATAACTTGGTCATACAGACTCCGATTTTCGAAAACTCGGACTCGTTTCCAAGCAGAATTTCGAGACGAACGTAATGGCATAACCCATTTCCCTTGATTCTTATTTTAAAAATTAATTTTGCCTTGATTTATGGTTATAACACGTTATTAAAATACTGGTTGTTACATGTGGTTAAGCCCAATTTGTGGAATCAGTCTGCCCGGACCCGACCAGCATATCCAGCATCCACAAATGGCAGGCTTAATGTGGGAGGTCTAGCATACTGTAACCATAAATGAAAATATGGTAATAAATATTGAGTACTTAACCTAGTTGAATCCATAGGGATTGTATGAATATAAACTAAATTTGGGGTTATGTAAAAATTGGGTAAACAGTGGGTAGGTTAAGTAAATCAGAGGGGGTGGGTAATATTTACATATATGCCCCTAAACTTAACCCGATAAAGTTATGTAACTAAAGACACCTAGTGGTATACATAACCGGTAGAAATAATAAGGTTATGTAATTAAAGACACCATTTAGTGTAAGCATAACTTGTAAGTAATGAGACAACTTGTGTAATAAGATAAGAGGAACTTAATTATAAATTAAGTATTCTAAAAGTATGGAGCCCGCTGATGTGAATAACATGTTTAGGCTTGTCCTAGGGCCAAGAGGAAATTATAACATAGGTTATAATTAATGGGTCGAGAAACTTGTTAATGGGCCTTAGTTAAGAAAACTAAGTTAATAAGTAAACAACGATAAGTTGTAGTGACGGTGTAAATTGAATTTATGATTAAACGTGAAAGGATGAGGAAAACTTATGAAATGATATAAGTTATATTTAATCAATGACATGTTAAAAAGGAAACATGTAAAATGAGATGTACTTAATTAAACATTAAATAAGAACATGTTATTGTAACTATGGAATCGGAAGATGAAAATATAAAAGAGATTGCGGACTATAAACCTTGGGTCGTAATCTAGAGAATAACATGTTGTGGGCTTATTAATGAACTTAAAGGGGCTAAGTTATATAACCAAAATTAATAAGCAAGAGGAACTTGCTAATTTGATTAAGAATTCAATATGAATGGGAATAACCAAGTTAAAAGGGAACTGAGAAGGAAAAGCAAGCACGTAATAGAATGATTAGACATAGGGTCTAATAACATATTAAAGTGAGGTGCTTGGACTAGTTCGCACGTTTGAGGGTGAATAACCCAACGGGGTAGATCATGGAGGTGTTATACGGCACGAGGGGAGCGCACATTCATCTGATTGTTTTGACGACTCCAAAGGACTGGAAGGGAAAGCACACGGCTTCCTGAGGTACGTAAGGTGCTCCTAGTAGTCCTCTGTGTGGTAACAGACGTCTTAGGCTGTGCTCGCAGAGTTTGGGTCTGCGCGTAACTACTAGGTGGGTGGGCCTTGACTGCAGATATAGCTATGTAGTCAGAATGCTGTGACGAGGTGACACTTGGGTGGTTCGGCGGTTGCTTCACGAGGAGGTAGAGGATCATGACCAACAAGGATAATAGATCGTCGGATATCCGTCATCGGTAGCTAGCAGGATGCGAAAAGACTAGAGCTAAACCAAAGATACATTTCACGTTTTACTATCGAGGTACGGGGTTGAGGGTAGACGCCACATGGATGTTTAGATTGGTTGTTATTAGGGGCATCGCTTAGCTCTTGTAGTCTTTACTAGTTGAGGGAGGGGCCGAGGTGGGGTCATTGCCACCATGGAAAACAGACCCTAGGAATATCTGTATTTGGAGGCTCTTAAAGGCGGGCCTGTACACGTATGGAAAAGCTCCCGGTCGAGTTCCGTGTTTCTTGTTTAGCCCTGCCATGGAACTTGGTGCACATTAGAGGATGTGCGATTGAGGCATCGAGCTACAATTACAGTGCTTATGTGGGACAGTCTAGATACATGCATACTTCTCTGGTGGTGTATCGTACACTAGAGGGCATTATTCCGATAAGTAATCTGATTCGATCGATGGTGACAGTCTATACGCTTACGTAGCATAGTAATGACAGATATATGCGGAACATAACATTATTATATAGAGATCCGTATGTCACTCTAGCGTAGTATGAGGGACTGCGTTTATTACGGTGGGGACCGTGCGAGTGGCGTATCATGGGGTGTATCTCAATATTGAGAGGTAGCTACATATATGGTATTAGGTGAATCCATGGGAAAGTAAATGGGTATGATGTGCGGATAAGTCTTGGGTTCTATTAACCCAAGTAACCTGATTATCAAGAAAATGTAATGGAAAAGTATTGGTAGGGATCGTTCTATTTCTGATATACTAGTATCGGTGTGGTGCAGAGAAATGTATTTAAGCAGCGCAATATATCCTTTCCATCTTATCTTGCTCAGTTTAGACTTGTTATTGTTATCTTGTTATTCTAGTTTTATATACCTACCATGATACTTTTATTTATTTTTATTTAATAGTAACCGGACTCGCCAGACTTTATGTCTGACCCTTTTTGTTTCCTTTTCTCTCTCTTCCGTTTCCCCCTAGGTTCTCAGGGTGGAAGTGCTTAGAGTTGATTTGGTTTCTTCTAGCTTAGCTTGGATTTTGGATATAGATGTACTGCTTTGACTTCTTATCAATTCCCTTATGGATTTGCAAGGGAAATATGGTTTTATGCTTTTGTACTTTGATATTTTTAGCAAGACAGATTATTAATGTAATTTTTTATTAACCTCAGTATTTAACACCATGATGTTTTGATTTAAATAATGTTTTTAATTCCGCTGCGATTTTACATGTCTGTCTTGTGCTATTATGTTCTTATTTACCTATAACGCTTCACAAAACTTAATACATTCTATATAGAGTGACATTAACGGACGTGGGGAGTCACATTTGGTATCAGAACATATGGTTATAAGATCGGATAAAATATTTTGAAAATGGTTTTCAAAAAGGTCTCGAAAACAAAGTATTTTCAAATAAAAAGTTTGTTTTTGAAAAGAATATTTCCCAAAGCCATAAATACCGTCTCGATTCTCCACTTGATTCCTTTTCCTTTTTGTTCGGGGAACTGTTTCTTCCCGAAAGGGTATCCCTATTTCGGCATGGTTCCGTAGGCATGTTAAAACTACGGTACATGTCAAAGGGAAAAGAAGTGCCCAACCTCCATCTTTAGCCGCAGTGGTTTCACCTTAGGCTTATTTTCTCTCAAGCCTCATAAGGATTTCCATGCGATGGAGGCCACTTTCAAGAGACTAGTTAGCATGTGGCAAAAAGAAGAATAAGCGAGTTGGGGCTAAGGAGCACAACCCAAGGATGAAAGAAAATGATGGCTTAAGAAGGAAATATAGATGAAAGAAGAAATGAGGAAATACCATAACTTCGGAATGGTGGGTCATCTGAAAAAATATTGCAGAAAGAGGAAAGGCGTTGCTACCACTTTGGTAAGGCGGGACATCTTATTAAGGAGTATCCAAAGAGACAAGGACAAGGCCAGAAGGCAGGAACTTCTAGGGGGTAAGCTAATGTTCTCATAGCTGGTGGACAGGATAGGGATAGGAAAGTTTCCGTCGAATGATTGATTTCTATTTCTGATCATCCAGTTAGGATTCTTTTTCTGGCGCTTCGCATTCTTTTATATCTAATTCTTTAGTTGAGTCTCTGCACGTAGATACTAGTATGGTTTTGGATCCTGTTATTGCCTCAAACCCCAATGGAGGTACGACTCATTTATCGATGATTTGTCGAGGTTTGAGAATCTCTGTGTTAGGTATCGAGTTTGATGGCGATGCATGTGTTATTGATTTCATAAGATACGGTTTGATTCTAGGATAGATGGGTTAACCTTATATGGAGCCATTCTTGATTGTGAGAGGAGGGTCGTTAGACTTCCGACTTTCCATGGAAAGACTCTCGAGATTTCTTATGACCCCAAAAGGGTCTGTCATGCTTAGTCTCCTAGAACCTCCTGATATATCTATCGATGATTTGCGACATGTACCAATAGTTGAGAGTATCCTAATGTTTTTGATGAGGTTCGGAGTTTACCCTGGAGGCACGAGATTGGTTTCCGCATATACTTGGTGGACAATGCAAAGCCAGTTGCAATGCCTGTGCGACATGTGACTCTTAAAAAAAAAGTGGGAACTTTGTAAGCAAATAGGGGAGCTGCTTGAGAGGAGGTTTGATAGGTGAATCAAATCAGGATGAGAAACCTATTAAAGACAGTCCTTGAGGAGGCCCATCATTTTAACATGACTATTCATCCAAGCGGCGATAAAATTTATAGGGTTCGAGGTAATGGAGTAAAACTTGCGAGAGGAAGTGAAAGTAGAGAAGGAAGCAATGATTGGATGAGTTACAACTTGCATACTTGGATCGGAGGTTAAGAAATTGTGCAACAAAGAAGTGAAGCCAGTAAGCGTGCGGTGGGGAAAGGACGGTGAGGATGCTACTTGGGAGGCTGAAGACAAGATTCGCGCTTCATATCCTTTCCTTTGCGAGAATATGTCCTTAACTTCTTTTTCCAAGCTTCGAATTAATACTTTTATCTATCGTTTGAAATATCTCCTATTGATCGAGTCTTTAGGTAGAAAACTAATGAATGTAAACATGTGCTTGAGACATGTTATGTTTGATGGATGCAAGTGGTTGCTAGTGATTGCTCGTATAAGCATATACACAAACAATAGGCACTAGATCGGCTCAATCACTTACATATTGCATATTGATGTGTACATTTTAATTTTTTATGGATGAAAATGGGTGTATCGCTACATTGATATTGCATTTGGATGGATGATTGTGCATACATATAGAACTTATATGTATTATGATAATTTGCATACATTTCGGTTACATAGCACAAACATACATTGCATTAACGAGGTCAACTGAATCAGTGGACCGCCTGATCTTTCGCATTAGTTTACGAGCATATACACACACTATTGCATATGTTCATAAAAGCATTAGAAATTCCTTAAGGACAATGGATGCCTGTGGTTGCTAGATGAATGTATGATTGTTGGATGTTAGGATATACGTTCTTCTTAACATAGAGATTTCGGGGACGAAATACTTTGAATAGGGGAGAATGTAACACCCCGGAATTTTAATGACACTAAAGATGATGAATGTAACGACCGGACATTCGAACACCTTGGAAGTCATGCCATTATTTAAGAATAAGAATAGATAAAAGATAGAACTAAAGAAAAACATCAGAATCTCATAGCGGAACTTGAACAAAATATAATATAACATAATAAGATATATCGGAGTCGTAATACATCATAGTATAGTACATCGAATACATGGATATATTTCCATTTCAACTTACAAACTTCATAATTATACATAGATATTGATAATTGATTTGCAAACTTCATAGATATAATATATAGACCACCTTGCAGAAACCAACCCATCCAGTTATGCCCAAAAAGTTATCCAACAACTGTTTCACTTGTCTACTCATAACAAGTGTTATGAGTACCCAAGAGTTTAGGCAAAACAAAGAAAAATAAACTCTGGGTCAATCAGGGGACTGGTATGAGTAAACGATTTTAAACAAGTTAATACTGATAAAGGATATCCATAAGACCTCGCCGTAAAAACGGAACAGGTTTTTCCCTTATGAGAATCCAGAAATAACATGGCTTAGCTTTCGAAAACATTTTGAAAGAAAAGATAACCGTAAGAATAATCCACACATAAACATGGATGGTTTTTACCTTACGATAACCCAAAACCATTTTAAAACAACACTATACTGATATTAGAATAGTGTCTAGAGTTTCCACAAATAAATTAGAATCTAACAGAACGCTTGCATCTCACGCTCCACATATATAGTATACAAACAAAACCGCTTGGCGCTTAGGGATAATGGATTTCCAACTATGACAAGGTATGGAACCACCTTCGATAGTGTATCTCTAGAGGGCAATTCACTGGGTTCAACAGGAACGTTTTGCAACCCGGCCCATACATGACCGACCACTCATTTCGCTTGAGTGTATCAAATGTATATCACCAACGGTTGGGATCAGCAACCATTTCTCGAAAGCGACAACATCGATAGATTAAATAAGCAAATGGAATTTCTCTAGATAGGCGATTATACACCCTAATGGAAGCGACCCACATAGCCATGCTGCCTGCCCAATTTTTGTCATTTCCCGGTTGTGAGGCTTGAGGCTGATCTTACTTTCAGATATAATACGTCTTCATTCACTACGTCTTCATTCACTTTGAATGCCACATCGTCAAACCTACCAAATGACAAATTAATTTCCCAAAAAATACCACGGGTATAAAGCTAAGAGAAACGAATTCCTCCTCCACCAAACATAAATGCATTTGAAGAGATCAATTTACGCAATTTATTAGGCCTGCTATGTCAGACACTCGTCCATACAAGTTGTCTTGGGACTGGACAAACCGAAGGCACTATTCTATAAAACAAAATAGCCCTTGTGTAACACCCCGTATTTTCTGTGAATATTAAAGTAACGAATTAAAGAACATTTAATTTTTAGAAGAAGAATTAAGTGAAATGGGTTGTGCCATTGCGTTCGTGTCGGAATTTTTCTTCAGATAGAGTCCGAGTTTGCGTAAATCGGGCTCCATATGAAGAAGTTATGGAGTTCAGAAGATTTCAAGTTTAAATAGAAATTAAATTAAAATAATAATTAAAAGTTAAAACTGTTCAAAATTCGAAATTCGGTCAGAGCGGGCTGAGCGGTAAATTTCCCGCTCAGAGGTGTCGACCCCCCCAAGGGGGAGTCGACATAGGTATCAACCCCCTATAGGGGTGTCGACATAAGTGTCGACCCCCCCTGTAGGGAGTTGACCCCTTTTTGATCCAGTGACATATTTTTACAGCTTACGGCTGATGTGTTGTTACCTGATTGGCCTGATGACGAATTTTCTTGGGCCGGATGGCTTGGATGGTTACTAGGTTGATCAAAAGGCTCTAAATGGTCTCATACTCCTATATAAACACCTATAACCTTAACCCTAAACCTCACAATCTCATTCTATGAAGCCGTCATGCTGTCCATCCCTAAGCTAGCCTAGCCTCCATCTTCTCCAAACTAGAATATCCATTCTAAACTAGAAATCAATTAGAAGAACTTCAAATCAAAACTCTACATCAAAGGTTAAGCTTAACAAATTCAGAAATCGGATCCCAGAAAACAAGATCAGTTCTTTTTCTGTAAGTTCACGTTATTTTCAGATTTGAATACCTGATTGTAATCTTGACATGTAATAAAATGAATCAAATTCTATGCCTGATTGTAAGATAATCTTTTCAGATTTATCCCTATCCTTCTATGTAATCTATGACTTAACATGCCTTAGAGGTTATTTTTATTGATTAAATCAAGCCTATCTTTGTTGTACATTAGGCTTATAATCCTTTTGGTTCGTGATGTTATTCTTATGCATGCGATAATGATTCTATTGGTTTATTCAAGAATCTATCTTTGTTGAATCTAAATCTCTTGTATTAGGTCTGTTGTTACATGCCTATTTTTATGCCTATTCTTATTTTATGCTCCTTCTCTCTCTCTTCCCCTATTTCCTTTTTCTTTTATGAACCTCGGTTACCTTTGAACCTAGGCTGAAATTCCGAAATACGAACGATTGGAATATGGGGAATATTTTGGGTAAATAATTGGGCATAACATATTCGGTGAAATAATTGGGCATAACATATTCGGTGAAATTGTTGGTCATAATTTGTAACTTGTGATTTGGGGTATAAATGTTATTATTGCAAACATGGGGTAAATTGAATATTAAATCTAGATTGGGAGGAAACTGTAAATTGGAATATTAAATCTAGATTGGGCATAACTATTGGTTGGGATGCCAAGCATAATGTATATTGCGATTTTGGGGCATGACTATTATTGCAAATTTAGGAAGATTGGGTGTAACCTATTTTGAGTGATAACTTGTAACTGAATTTTTTGGGCATAACTTGGGAATTGGAACGTGACTAGTTTAGTGAATTTGGGATAATTAGCATATAAAATCTAGACTTGGACATGTATAGTAGATATGTAAATTGGCTAAAGATGAACGTGCCTAACCCGAGGTTAGATTGAGTTGCGGTGTAAGACTGCCCGGAACCGCCTGGCACATCCAACGACCGCAACAATATAGATCTAATGTGAGAGGTTAGCGCATTAAGCCCAAAACCCAAGGTCAGAATGAGTTTGCGGTAGAAGTCTGCCGGGAACCGCCCGGCACATCTAGCAACCGCAAACAACAGTTCTAATGTGAAAGGTTGAGTCATTAATGAATGAATTAATGCTAATGAACGGACATGCTAAGAATGGTAGGGTTAAGTTAACATAAGATGGCAACACTTAACCAATATAAAATGATGAACGAGTGGGGTTAAGTTAAGGGGAAACACTTAATCAATATAACATGATAAATGAACAGGGTTAAGTTAATAAGAAACACTTAACCAATACCACATGATGAATGAGAAAGGATAAGTTAATAAGAAAAACTTAACCAATATGACATGTTAGGTGGGTGGGTTAAGTTAACATAGACAAGAAGACAACTTAACCAATATTACATGAACAAAGTGGATAGGGTTAAGGCAAGCTTAACCAATAATACGTATGGACTTGATAAGGAGACGGGTTAAGTAAATCTTGGGTAAGTGGGTAATATTAGTATATATGGGCCCACAAACTTAACCGTTAAATAAACGTCCGTGAATCAGTGAGAAGGTTAAGTAACATATGAATAGGCAACACTTAACTAGTACAACGTGCTAATTAAGCAAATGGGTGGGGTTAAGTTAAATTGAGAACACTTAACCATTATAACATGTTGATTAGGAAACCTTAGTAACGGGGACCCATTTCAACAGTAACCCACATAGATGTATCATGGTACCCTGAGCTAGGCAGGGTGGGGCACAATTACTGGGCTGATTATAAGCGGTTAAAATAGCGGCGAGTGGTGCAGTAGTGTAGGTTCTGATGGAGTATGGGCATGCACGTGATACAGAGTGGAAAAAGCAGGCACTGGGCATCAGTAGTATACACTGTGCATCTTGAATCGTGTCGGGTTGCCATCATGGGAATTGATACACCCCATGATGGGGCCAGCACAGGTATCTACATACAAACGGGGGCCGAATGACACAAGTAATGAATGCATACAAGCGAGGTTAAATGACATAAGTAATAATTAATACAAGTAGGGAGCCAATCGATAGGGTAGTAAGGGTACATCTAACATCTTCATGGCAATTTGGATGATTGAGGTAAGATCCTCATACTAGACGTACACCTGAAGGCTACCACAATTACGGGGTTGGGATCACCTTATTATATAACATAGGATACTAGTTGGGACACTAGTAGGGGATACGGATCCTTTTTCACTGGATACTAGTTGGGACACTAGTAGGGAATACGAATCGTTCTATAAAAGACACTAATTAGGATGCTAGTTGGGTGGTGTAGAGAAAATAGGAAATCAGAGAAAGAACCGAAGCGTATTCAGTGTATCTTACCTTATCATATCTAACGATCATCATTTGTTGTCTTGCTATGCTTATTATCATGGTTATGACTGGTATCCAGTTTATTCATGTCATGATGCTTTTACCTATTTACATGCTGAAAGTCACTGGACTTACCAGGCTTTATGTCTGACTCTGTTTTGTTTCGCTCTCTTCTCTTCCGTTTCCCTCCCCCCTAGGTTCACAGGGAGGGAATATTACCACTTAGCCTAGGTTTCTTTCCAAGCTCAAAGATAGACGATGTATTGCTTTGGACTCTCCTTTCCACAGCTATGGCTGGCTCATGCTTTATTGGGGAATATCATTGTCATTTCATGCTTCTTTATTTTGTTAAACAAGACATATGCTTTGTTGTAATGGGTATTGGTGTTTTGGTGTTGGAAAACAATCTTTGTACAAGTTGTTTTACCAAGCTGTTGTTTTACCAATAAAGTAAAGTTTTATTTATTTTCCGCTGTTTAAATTTTGTCTATTTTGTAATTTATCTGTTCTATACATTTATGATGCTCCACTAAAGTTAATGCATTCCCTTTGTGAGTGACCTTAACGAAGGTAGGGTGTTACACCTTGCATATCTCCATCTTCAATTGTTTTCAATAATCTCTAACATGCGACGTATAAATCAAATCGAAGTGCAATATTAATTCCAGCCTCTTCGTAATGATTAGTGTAATGTCTTTTATGGTTAATCGATACTTGAGAAACAAATTTCAATATTCATTTGATCCCAAACATTTCTTTAAAGAAAAAGTTATCAGCTTAAAATGAACTGGATTAAGTATAATTCATTTTATATACCCTTTATTTTATGAGCTTCAACCAAACAGAATGGTATATGTCTGCATTGTTTAAATCCGAATATTTGACTAACTTTTGTAAATGAACAACTAAAGCATGTGCGTCGCACACAGTATTTTATTCAAATTGTTAGTTTGTTTTATGCGACATTTTATACCATTGTCATACTTCGTAAATTATCTTTTTATTCCTAAATAACCATAAACAACTTAACTTACACTACTTTCTATTTTATTATTTTCCATTTTGTTTTATTTATAAACTCGTTGAACTCTTAATCCAAGCTTCTACGTTTGATTTTTAAACTTGTTAAACCTATTTTAGGTTAAGCTACTACGACCCATCTTCCTCCTTATTGGCCCAATATGTTTGGCTCATTCCAAACTTATCCTATAAAATTTAAAAATCTCCTTTTATTTTACTTTTCTTCTTTTACTTTATACTTCCATTTTTATATAAAAACTTGTTTTATTTAAAACCCAGCCCAAAACATTTTAGCCCAATTTCCACCCTCTCGCATTTTACCAAAACATGATTTCCACCCAAAACTTGATTCTACACTCGTTAAACATTCCATATCCCTTTTTCCCGATCCCTTTCCTGTTTTTCCAAATCCCAATTCACCATCGTGCCAAAATCCTGAGTGTGGCAAGCGAAAACATGAGTGATCACGTTGGAAACCCTTGCCGATCCATGTTTTTCTGATTTTGCCAAATCTGCATTTGCCGTGAACTTTCTCAACCATTGCTACTCCTTTCTTTTCTTTTCTTTTCTTTTCTTTTCTTTTCTTTTGTGTTTCCATCTACAGTTCAGTGCACTTCCTTCCCCCGTTCACGTGCACACAACTATCGATCATTGGTGAGTCTTCCTAACCTCACCCGCAAGTCATATCACCACTTCCAGTCACCTACGACCGATCAGTCCGGTCGCTGATGCCTTGTTCACGAAATCCCCTCCTCCACCCCTTAAACTTGAAAAGAACACGCACCAGGTTGTTCCAGAAAACCACTTCCACTGATCACCTCTGACCGCCTGGAACCTTCCACCACCGCCGAGTCAACCCCCACATTCGTACACCTCTTCACCTCAATTAGATCGAAACTCGATTAACCCAAGAATCTACATGATCGAATCAATTACCTGACAACCGGAAATGCCCAAATACCCTAATTTCTTCATGTTCTCTCGAATCACTCATTCGAAAAATTATATAGTATTTTTCCTGTGACCACTATCCTCACATGACACTCCAGACCCCACGCCATCGAACTTTAATGCCTAGATCATCTGAGATTGCCGGAAGAGTAATTTCCGTTCATCCCAATATATATCAACCCCCACAATCTTAAAAATCCTGAAACTTGTACTAAAATTCATATTTCCTTCCTATGATTGCATTTATATGACTTAAAAGTGTTTCTAAGAAGGTCGAAATTTTATGATAATCTGAGTTATAGGGAAATAGTGTATTTCTTGTTAACTCTATGTAAATATATACTTACAGTTTTATTATCTTGCACATCACAGACATATATAGACACTTATTTGAATGAATCAGGGGCTTTGCATTAGTAAAATCAAACTATGGACATTTCATAATCGGATATGAAATTTCCTGTGTTTGTGTTCACAGCAAGTGTTCAATATGTTTTATAATGGTTCTTTGAATCTAACAACATAACATACCAAATGTGATATTCATATTTATACACCTAACTAGTCTATGCAAACATTTCATTTATAAATGAAGGCAGCAGTTATTAAAACAGAGAGTATAAGCAGTTAACTCACAAATAAATATTCCTCTGATCTTAGATTGCCTGGTTCCTTTCTACAGATCTCTTTCTTAGTATTGCTTCGAGTGATATGTGAGTGAGTTGTGAGTGAATGTGTGTATATTCTGGTATCTATTTCTAGGCAGAAAAATGAATAAAATAGTGTATGCAGGAAAGGAAGTAACATGGGTAGCTGAAGCTATGTCTCTCATAGCTGCTGCACATATGATAGAAAAGGATGGGTTGTTGATTAAGAGCAAATAATGTGCAGCCTTTTTAAGTTTTGATCTCAAACATCAGGTGTATATGGCTAGGTGAAGATAGAATATAAAATATGTGTATAAGCACATGTAAGAAGTTACTAGCTAGGCTCAGGTTTAAACTAGAATAGGCCATATGGTATAACATGTTTCAGGAAAAATGCCACAGCCATTATCAGTGATGTACAAATATGTTGTACTTGCCACATGTATGACATGGTTTTAAAATACATACCTTGTTTCTAAGCCAACAAGCTATTTTCTTTGATTGAAAATATGGGTTGTCATCAATCTCTAGGGTGTTAAAGCTTGATGGTTTTGATTGATTTTGACGTTGAAGTGTAGAAATTTTGTGCCCAAGCCATGTGCAAGTGTATGTGAAGAGATGGTTGCATATAGGGTTTTAATTGAGGGAACTAGCCTAGTTTGTTGATTGATTGAAGTGTAGAAGAGTAGGAGTCCATATGCAAAATGCTAGTATACTTATCTCTTAAATAAAAACAAGTTATTCTATTTGAATGTGTGCAGCTAGTGTGAACAAAAGTCATGTAAATGCATGGCTGGCAATCAATTTTTAGCTTCTAAGTTGTAGATGTGCTAGTAAAGGATTTGCCAAATAAAAATATGCAGACATGTTTATATGCAAGGAACTTACGACCAAAATATGATGTACATTCCTTATACCCAGCATATGTATGCAATATAACAACAATGCTTTGTTCTACCATGCTTTCTCCTTATATAAACCAAGCTATAATAGTTATTTCAACAAGTGATTATAAGTTTTAAGTTCAAAAGGTTTTTAAACATTCATAAGCCCCTTTTGTTTTATATATATTAAGCCATACAATACTTTACACATAAATATTGATTTTTACATAAGCTAAAAATTTAAAAATAAATATAATGTAAATAGTAGTTAAAACATTTCTCACTTTCTATTTTTACATATATACATCTATAAATATTTTTATAACAGACTATATATATAACACACACACACATATATATACACTTTTATGAATACATATATATTTACAATGAGAAAAAGGTCAATTTAAACATTTCTCGAGTAATAACTCTAATTATAATTAATTTAATTTGATTAATCATCAATAAAATCAATAATTATCGGTTAAAAGTCAGTAATAATCCGGGACATTACAATGAATTAAAGAATAATTAGTGTGAAATAGACTATTAAGAATGAATTAAGGAGAAACTTAATTTAATATTCAGAATTATGTGAAACAGACTCCACCATTACGTCTGTCTCGAAATTCTGGTCAAGATAGATATTTGGTTTGCGTAAAACGGACACTGTATGAAGACGTTATTAAGGTTTGAAGTTTGTATGCATTTAAGGAAGATATATATACATATAAAATTCAAAAATTAGCAAAACCAGAAATCCGGCGCTCAAATCAAGGAAGGGCCGACCGTTTGAGGTCGACCCGAGACCCTGGACGATTTTGGAGCTAGATTTGTTGGTTCTACGCTATATAAAGGACCCTAAACCTAGTCTTTATTCATCTAAAAATGGTAGAGACGGCGTAGCTCTGCTGCAACGTAGATTGAATGGCCTTTTCTTCTCCAAATCCAATTCAACAAACATTATACAAATTCAACGATTGCTACAACAAAAAATTTAATGTGTTCTTCGTAGTAATTTGGATCCATTTCCTTAGATCTATTCACTGTGAGTTCATGTCATTTTTAGATCTGAATATTTAAATAGTAATCGTGATATGTATATGAAAATTGGATCTTTAATCGGTGCCTAATCAGTTCTATTATGACATATTCCTCTGATCTGTTCTTATATGTTTATATCGTCACCAAATCTAAACTTGTCATAATATGTCCATTCAGATTTTATTCCTATTTCTACAGTTATGTTATTGATTCGATATTATGTCTGCTCTGATTCTCTTCTCTCCCTCTTTTCCCTTTTTATTTTTTTATATAGCCAGGCTACCTTCGAGCCTAGGTCTAAAGCTGAAAGATACGATCGTATGAAATTGGGAACGTTGGGAAATACATAAATTGGGGAAAAATTGGTATTGGAAATTATGTAATTATGAAATTGGGCATAGATTATGACATATGCAAATGTCAATTTGGGGCATAAACTGGAACACATGTGAATATTGATTTAGGGCGGGGAAAACTATAATTGAAATAGAATAATTGTAAATATGAATTGAAATAGGGCATGAAAGTCTATAGTTGGAATAGGGAAATTTATTTGAATATGCCAAAAATAATGGAACCATAGTAACGCTTAGACACGAGGTTAGGTTGCATTAGTGGTGGAAGTCTGCCCAGATCCAACCGGCATATCCAGCGGCCACTGATGTTGAACCTGATGTGACAGGTCTAAGTGAGCAAATAAGAGACGTGCTCAGACACGAGGTTAAGCCCAATTTGTGGAATAAGTCTGCCTGGACCAGACCGGCATATCCAGCATCCACAAATGGCAGGCTTAATGTGGGAGTCTAGCATATTGTAACCATAAATGAAAATATGGCAATAAATCTTGAATACTTAACCTAGTTGAATCCATAAGGATTGTATGAATATAAACTAAAGTTAGGGTTAAGTAAAAATTGGGTGAATAGTGGGTGGGTTAAGTAAAATGGAGGGGGTAGGTAATACTTACATATATACCCATAAACTCAAACGATAAAGTTATGTAATTAAAGACACCTAGTGGTATACATAACCGATAGAAATAATAAAGTTATGTAATTAAAAGACACCATTTAGGGTAAGCATAACTTGTAAGGAAATGAGACAACTTGTGTAATAAGATAAGAGGTACTTAATTATAAATTAAGTAATCTAAAAATCCGGAACCCGCTGATGTGAATAACATGTTTAGGCTTGTCCTAGTGACAAGAGGAAATTATAACATAGGTTATAATTAATGGGTCGAGAAACTTGTTAATGGGTCTTAGTTAAGAAAACTAAGTTAATAAGTAAACAACGATAAGTTGTAGTGACAGTGTAAATTGAATTTATGATTAAATGAGAAAGGATGAGGAAAACTTATGAAATGATATAAGTTATAATTAATCAATGACATGTTAAAAAGGAAACATGTAAAATGAGACGTACTTAATTACACATTAAATAAGAACATGTTATTGTAACTATGGAATCGGACGCTGAAACTATAAAAGAGATTGTGGATTATAGACCTTGGGCCACAATCTAGAGTTGTGGGCTTATTAATGAACTTAAAGGGGTTACGTTATATAACCAAAATTAGTAAGCAAGAGGAACTTGGTAATTTGATTAATAATTCAATATGAATGGGAATAACCAAGTTAAAAGGGAACCGAGAAGGAAAAGCAAGCACGTAATAGAATGATTATACATAGGGTCTAATAACATATTAAAGTGATGCGCTTGGACCAGTCTGCACGTTTGAGGGTGAATAACCAAACGGGGTAGATCATCGAGGTGTTATAAGGCACAAGGGGAGTGCACATTCATCTGATTGTTTTGACGTCTCCAAAGGACTGGAAGGGGAAGCACGTGGCTTCCTGAGGTACGTAAGGTGCTCCTAGTAGTCCTCTGTGTGGTGACAGATGTCTTAGACTGTGCTCGCAGAGGTTGGGTCTGCGTGTAACTACTAGGTGGGTGGGCCTCGACTGTAGATGTAGCTATTCAATCAGAATGCTGTGATGAGGCGACACTAGGGTGGTTCGGCGGTTGCCTCACGAGGAGGCAGAGGGTCACAACCAACAAGGATGGTAGATCGTCGGATCTCCGTCATCGGCAGCCAGTGGGATGCGAAAAGACTAGAGCTAAACCCAAGATACCATTTCACCTTTCACTATCGAGGTACGGGGTTGAGGGGAGACACCACATGGATGTTTAGATTGGTTGTTATTAGGGGCTGTCGCTTAGCTCTTATAGTCTTTACTAGTTGAGGGAGGGGCCGAGGTGGGGCCATAGCCACCATGGAAAACAGACCCTAGGAATATCTGTATTTGGAGGCTCTTAAAGGCGGGCCTGTACAGGTATGGAAAAGCTCCCGTCCGAGTTCTGTGTTTCTTGTTTAGCTCTGCCACGGAACTCGGTGCACACTGGAGGACACGCGATTGAGGCATCGAGCTACAATTACAGTAAATACGTGGGACAGTCTAGATACATGCATACTGCTCTAGTGGTGTATTGTAGACTAGAGGGCATTATTCCGATAAGTAATCTGATTTGATCGATGGTGGCAGTTTGTACGCTTACATAGCATAGTAATGACAGATATATGTGGAACGTAACGTTGTTATATAGAGATCTGTATGTCACTCTAGCGTAGGATGAAGGACTGTGTTCATTACGGTGGAGACCATGCGAGTGGGGTACCATGGGGTGTATCTCAATATTGAGAAATAGCAACATATATGTTATTAGGTTAATCCATGGGAAAGTAAATGGGTACGATGCATGGATAAGTCTTGGGTTTTATTAACCCAAGTAACCTAATTATAAAGAAAATGTAATGGAACAATATTGGTAGGGATCATTCTATTTCTGATATACTAGTATCAGTGCGGTGCAGAGAAATGTATTTAAGAAGCGGAATATATACTGTTCATCTTATCTTGCTCAGTTCACACTTGTTATTGTTATCTTGTTCTTCCAGTTTTATATACCTGCCATGATAATTTTATTTATATTTAAAAGTAACTGGACTCGCCGTACTTTATGTTTGACCCTTTTTGTTTCCTCTTCTCTCTCTTCCGTTCCCCCCTTCCAGGTTCTCAGGGTGCAAGTGCTTAGAGTTGATTTGGATTCTTTCAGCTTAGCTTGAACTTTGGATATGAATGTACTGCTTTGACTTCTTGTCAACTCCCTTATTGCTTTGGAAGGGAAATATGGTTTTATGCTTTTGTACTCTGATATTTTTAGCAAGATAGATTATTAACATAATTGGTTACTTCAAGCTTATGATGTAAACTAAGTATTTGGGACCATGATGTTTTGATTTAGATAAAGTTTTTAATTCCGCTGCTATTTTACATGTCTTTCTTGTGCTATTATGTTCTTATTTACCTATAACGCTTCACGAAATTTAATGCATTCTATATAGAGTGAAATTAACGGATGTGGGGTGTCACATTTTCAGTTTGATAGAAGGAATCCGTGATTTATTTTCATAACGTATTCCCATCTAAATCCATGGCAGTAAGTAATTTCTTTACTTTTCTTTATTTACGGTGGCTTAATTGCAACAATGTTCTCAGAACTAGGTCATTTAGGGAAATACATCACTTTTCCTTCGCATCACACTAACTCAGTCCATTATATCTCTTCCTTTCTTATTTTCTGAGTTAGACATTTAATTACCATTATTTCCATTTCTTCATAACTTGTTATATACATATATATATAAGCACTAGACTTCTCTCATTAAGCCTACGCTCGTGGACGCTGGATTTGCTGTGCCGGTCCGGGCAGACTTCAACCACAAGTTGACTTAACCTCGTGTCTTAGCACCATTACATGTTTTTAATTTTTGCACTTATACCCCTCACATTGGATTTACCACTTGTGAATGCTGGATATGCCGGGCGGTTCCAGGCAGACTTCTATCACAAGTGAAATCTAACCTTGTGTCTAAGTGCAGTTAAATTTCATATTTATCGTAAACCTTCTATACATTTTAGGCATGTTTATTTCTTCCAATTATCCATTGTAATTTATAATTCACATGTGATTGTATCATGCCTATTATAATTCTTCGCATATAATCAATTCCTTCCTAACATGTAATCAATTAATCAGATAATTGTTTAAATCACATAAACCAATATGTACGTTTCTCAATTCTTACAGTTAATGGCCTGGGTACATAATTTACCCAAATTGACATGAAATTTAAGTAATGGTAATTACTATACAAGATTTGATAAGTTCATATCCCAACAAATTAATATTTAGCATATTAATTATTCCTACTTCGTACCCATCACTTTAGGCATTATTAACATATGCTACATTTCTCAATAATATTGCATTTCAATTATACATACAGGGGAATGGTAAACAATAACATATTCTTATCTAAACTGTATAGCTTAAATCCACTCACCTTTTATGTTTTCCCCAATTCTGGATCCGATCCAGTTTTAGCATCCATGGTTTTTCCCCTTTAATTTGATTTGAAATTTAATAACCATGGATAGCTTATTTTCATTAAAAGATAAGGGAAAGAAAGATTAAGAATTTGAATGGATTAGATCTAGAATTTTACCTTGCTTTTCATGATTCTGAACAATCTTTTTATTAATGTCGACTCTCTCCTCCGGATCTTGAATTTTAAAATCTTCTTATTAATAATCTAAATTTCTGAATAGATTTGAGGAGAGAGAGAGAGAGTAATGGAAGAGTTTCAGTGTGGCCTAAGAATTATGAGGTTTAGGGTTAGGTCTAAGGTCTTACTTATAGGTGTAGCGGAGGAACCAAGACAATCAGATTTGATTAAAAACAATCAGAATCATCCAGATCGAGGAAAACCCTAATCTACCAAAATCTGCCGTAGGGGGATCGACCCCCCTTGAAGGGGTCGACCCCCTTCATGTGGGTCGACCCCCCTTGAAGGGGTAGACCCCTATGGGTCCGGAGGATGAAATTGATCTGGACTATTTCATGTTTTCTCTAACAACTTCTGCAGCTGATAACTTCTTCATACGAAGTCTGTTTTACGCAAACTCGAAGTCTACTTGAACCAGAATTCCGAGACGAATGCAACGGTACAATCCGTTTTTATTAATTCTTAATATTTAATTAAGTTATTATCATAAGTTCAAAATGCATGGTGTTACACAACAAGTATTTTTCTTTTTTAGCCATTCCTTATAGGAATCAATTTCAGCGAACTACAGACTCGATCAAGATGATAATATTGCCTCATTAGCTCGGCGAAACGACTCAAGAACACAAACAAACATGCACACACATATATTCATGATATTACAATGATTTTTATTATAAATTCAAAAGCGAACCAATTTCTCTAACCAAAGCAGATTAAAGTGATTTGAGTGACTTGTGAAGACTTAGGACTTTGCTGGGGCAACAACAGAGCTTCATAAGATAATCAAATCCCCTCAAATCATAAGAATTAGATTGTGTGACCAATTTTTATCAAAATTTTCCTTTTTTCATTTCAATGGAACAAGAATACATGCAATCGACTATGTTACACTAGCCTACTCAATTCACTAGCATATGCAAACTCAAATGGATTCAAAATTACTCTTTTACAAGCTATAAGCTTGTGGCCTAAGTGCGTGTTCATGAATAACTCACCTATAACATATACAATCATATTTTCATTGCACTACTTAGCATTTAGCATCATAATAAATTTATATGATCAATCAATAGTCATTTTATCAACCCAAACTTAATCAACTACTAATAGTTAATTGACGCTAGCCCTTTTAGTCTCAATTTCTCACCTTTTCTTGTAATGTGAAAGGAGAGGCTACAAAACAAAGAAATATCAACGTTTGTTCGATAAGAACTCAAGAATCCTCAACCTAAACACATATGCACAAATCTCCTAAGAGTTCGACTTAGGAATTCTCAAAAAATAAAAGAGGAGACAATCTAGAGAAGATGGAGAAGATGAAGAGGAGGCTTACCAAAGCTTCTACACTTGATTTCATCTAGAATTTATCTTCTAATTGCAAAACCTAGCTTAGGAACTTTTATTTCCCATTCCTTTCCCCATTTTATAATTTTGCTTAAGTGTTTTGAGTGAATGAAGAGGAGAGACTCATTTGGGAGTTATAAGTTTGGCTAGGTTAGCTAAACCAAGACCTAACCAATGTGCTAAAACTCCGAAGCTCGGAATATATCGAAGTTTATACTTTTCAATCATGTAAGCGACATTTTGAACTCAATGGAAGTGGTTTTGAGTCCAAATTCATTCATGTGTAAAAAATGATATTTTGGTCATACACCCAAATGAAAATGACCAAATCTCACTAACTCAAAAGGTATCGATGTTTATAGTTTTTGAACATGCAAACGACATTTTGAACTCTATGGAAGTGGTTTCGAGTCCAAATTCATCCGTATACAAAATATGACTTTCGGGCTATATATAATATTAAAATATATATATATTCCATAGCGACTATTCTATATTTTAATTTAGACATAACTTACAATTTATAAAGCGAATTCTGGATTTCTTACATTCGTTAGAAAATTAAAATTCAAAATATTCCAACGTTTCTAGTTTTATCAAATTCTGATTTATATTGAATTTTATACATTCATTCAAAGTTTAAAATCGAATTTTCAAACTACCGCGCCATTTCAGGCTCGTTTTAATTAAAATTTAAATTTATATGTTCTTACTTCGATTAAATTAAACTTTAATTCGTTTATTCTCAAAATAATTCACCCAAAATATTTAATTTCTATGAAAATCAATTAAAAATAAATTTTAAATTCTTTTCTAAAATACGGGTCATTACATTCTCCCTCACTTAAAAAAATTTCATCCCCGAAAAGAAAACTAAGGTAAAGCTAGAAATAAATGGCGATGTATGATGAAATAAATGTACCACTTAATAGAGCTAATCAGAGATATCCACTCTGCACTTGGGATGAGCCCATTTAATGTTATCTTATGTTTCCCATGTATAGTCTCTAGGATCTCCGCTCCATTGCACTTTGACTAAATGCACCTTCTTGTTCGTTAGAACTCTGGTTTCTCTGCCAATAATCTTTATCGGCTCTTTATGCCTAGTCAAACTTGGAGTAATATCTAAGATCGGTTGATTTGTCTCTTGCACGATCAAGTCTGGATCATGTACATGCTTCTGAAGTTGAGAAATGTGAAACACATCATGCACTCCGGGCAACCAATCTAGCAACTAAACCATGTAAGCTAGAGTTCCAATTATCTCAAGGATAGGAACGAGCCAATATATCTAGGTGCCAACTTCCCCGTCTTCCCAAATCGAATTACTCCTCTCATCGGAGAAATTTTCAAATACACGTGATCATCAACAGAAAATGCCAAATCTCTTCTTATAGAATCTACATAACTCTTCTGTCTGCTCTGCGCCGCTTGCAACCGCTTCTTAATGAAATCTACTTTATCTGAAGCTTCTTGGATCATATCTAGACCCAACACTAATCAATTACCGGGCTCTATCCAACATGCATGAGATCTACACGGTCTACCATACAATGCTTCAAATGGAGATAATTTCAAGCTCGCCTGATAACTATTATTATATGAAAATTCAACGAAATGTATGTGATCTTCCCAAGATCCTCCAAAATCAAGACTAAAAGCTAGCAATATATCTTCCAATATAAGATTCACCCTCTCAGTCTGGCCTTCTGTCTGAGGATGATATGTAGTGCTAAGATTGATCTTGGTTCCCAATTCAAATTGGAATGCTTCCCAAAATTTACTAGCAAAGATTGGATAACGATCATTAACAATGTTGTTGGGAACTCCATGCAGTCTCACAGTCTCTCTAAAATATATCTAAGGCAGACACTGAGCTGTTCTATTTGATTTCACTGGAATAAAATGAGCGTTCTTCGTGAAACGATCAACTATAACCCAAATACTATCATTGACCTTCTTAGTTCTAGGCAAACCATCAATGATATCCATAGAAATTCGATCCCACTTCCATTCTATAATCTCTCATGGTTGCAACAAGCCAACGACTTTCTGTTGATCACTCTTAACCTGTTGGCAAGTTGGACACCTACTAACATATATAGAGATATCTCTCTTCATCGACTTCCACCAGAAAGTGCGCTTGATATCGTAATACATCCTACTCACCTGCGGATGAATACTAAGCTTTGATTTGTGGCATTCATCCATCACCTCTCTTCTGAGCCCAGGAATATTAGGGACACAGATTCAACTTAACAATCTCAGAATTCCTTTGCTATCAATTTGGAAACTCGAGACCTCGCCTTGCTGAATTCTTTTAATTATTTTCTGAATAAAATCATCGTCCTTTTGAAGAACAAAGATCTTCTCAATCAATGTAGGCATAATAATAAGATTAGCGACAATTACATTCTTTCTACCAAGTGCATCTGCTACAACATTGGCTTTTCCTTGAGTATACATAATATTAAGTTCTTATCCTGCAAGAAATTCTAACTAATGCCGCTGTCTCAAATTCAAGTCTTTCTAGGTGAACAGATATTTCAATGATTTATGATTGTATATAATTCGAACTTCTCACCCAAAGGATAGTGCCTCCATATCTTCAAAGTAAATACCATAGCCAATAACTCTAGATCGTGAGTAACATACCTCCTCTCATGTGGCTTCATCTGGCGGCTAGCATAAGCAACAATTTGGCCTCTTTGCATTAATACCGCTCCAACTCCTACATGGGAAGCATCAGTATAGACAGTAAAATCCGGATTGCCATGTATAATAGTCAACACTGGGGAAGTAGTCAACCGTACTTTCAGCTCTTGGAAAGCTTCCTCACATTCCGTCGTCCAATTAAACCTCGCATGCTTCTTTGTAAGCTTCGTCAATAGACTAGATAGCTTCGAAAAATCCTAATAATGAATTTCCGATAATAGCATGCCAATCCTAGAAAACTTCTGACTTCCGTGGGAATGCTTGGTTACTTCCAATCTCGAATGGCTGTAATTTTGCCTGGATCCACTGAAATTCCATCCTTCGATACAGCATAACCGAGGAACTTCGCTTCTTGCTAGAATATTCATTTAGAAAATTTGGCTTTTAATACATTATTTCTCAGAATTTCCAAAACCTATTCCAAATGCTTCGCATGCTCGCTAGATGACTTAGAGAAGATTAAAATATCATCAATGAAAACTAGCACAAATTTATTCAAAACACTGCGAAATACTCGATTCATCAAATCAACAAAATAAGCAGGAGCATTACATAAGTCGAACTGCATTATTAACCATTCATAAAATAAGTCTGGTCCTCTGAAAGCTGTCAAAGGAACACATTCTTCGATGATCTACAATTGATGAAAACCAGTAGCTAGGTCCATCTTTGAAAATACTCTCGCTCCATTCAAGTGATCTAATAAATCATCAATGCGCGAAAATGGATATTTATTCCTCAATGTTTGCTTATTTAAGTCTAGGTAATCTACGCATAATCTGAGAGTACTGTCTGACTTAAGAACAAATATCGCGGCTGCTCCCAACTCGAGAAACTTGGCCTGATCAGACCTTTCCATAGCAATTGTCGAGTTTGATCACTCAATTCTTCTTTATCCTTCAATGTCATTCTTCGAATAGCATGAACAATCAGCCTTGCATTCGGAACTAAATCGATCCGAGAGTCAATTTCTCTTCTCGAAGGTAGGCTATCAACTTCTTCAAACACATCCGCATAATCTCTAACAACTGGAATATTCTCAATGGAAGTAGGAGAAACTTCAATAGAAGACCAAAATTCTTTTATATCTGAACTTGAACCCTCGCAAGGTATACTAATGATATTTCCAAATTTTGTTTTGAATTTAACAATTCTTTCAGCGCATTTAACTTCTGCTTCATATTTTGTTAACCAGTCCAACCTGAGTATGATATCAAACTCAAAAAAAATCATAATAATACAAACAAAGCCAAACCGATAACGAGAATAAGAGATGGTCACTCCACAGCACCAACTAAGATCAAGAGATCCTCCTATCAGATTGTGGACACTAATGGGCTTTCCAGGTTTCTCAATTTTAAATTTAACTGTGTTACTCAAAATAAAACTTCGCGATGCTCCCATATCAAATGATAATTTAATAGGAATATTTTTAATTGTAAGAGTACCTTCCAACACATTTGGTCTACCTTCACCAGTAGAAGGAGCTGGCGCACTTGTCCCTTCATATACATAAGCTACTTCGATCATTTTCAGCAATGGGCAATTCCTTGCAAAATGTCTCGTCTTATGGAAATTATAGCACTCATCCCTGTTGTGAGGCTGCTGGCTAGGACCGACTTCATTTTGTTCTGGCCTTTTAGGAGCATTACATTGGTTAGACCAATGCTCATATTGATCACAATTATAGCGTTTAACTTTTGGTCGCTTATCTTCTCGAGACTTCACTGCTTCAGTGTTGCTCACTTCAGGAATCTTGTCGGGAAGCTTTCTCTTGTTGCTAGCTAGACTTCTCTCCCTATCCCCCTTGAGAATTCTTCTTGTCGATGCCCTCATATCTACAAGAAATCTCGACAACCTTTGCAAATGGAAGTTCTATGTAGGTTGTCTCTCTGCTGTGGTACCTCCTTTGAAGGCTGTTGATGAATCGCTTGTTCTTTTTTATCGGTTCTTGTATTAATTCGGGTCCATAGTGAGAGAGTTCACTAAACTTGCAAACATACTCATGAATGGTTCTGTCGCCTTGCTGGAGATTAGCAAACTCATCATGCAAGCGCTCAACTTCCTATCGTGGAACAAACCTCTCCTCGGAAACTTCTTTAAACCTCGCCCAAGTCATGTCAACATCTAGATCACCTACCGTCATAGCTTCCCACCAGATTAGGGCCTCGTCTTTAAGCAAACAAGATGCTAAAAATATTTTCCGGTGATCTACCAATTCTAGGCCTGCAAAGATCCGTTCGCAAGACCTCAACCAAGCTTGAGATTCCATTACGGTTCCAATGCCTGTAAATGGCATTTCGCCCAAGTTCTTATATTTCTTGGTAACAACATCAAGATCAAACGGTTGTTGTGGCTATTGTTGCAATACGGGCTCATTATTAGCCGTCGATCCAGCTTCATCAAGATCAAGCTGATTATTAACAGCGGGGATATCACCCCTTATTCCTAAGCCTCTTCCTCTACTTCGTCCACTCATTTCCTTTCAGTTCTGCCGATAGCAAGAAAAGAGTCAGGCCAACAGAAAAGATAGCTTAAGAAATGATAGAAGCATATAAACATATGCATAAATAATGATGTAATGATCACGTTATATGCTATTCTGATGTACTCATTCTAGGATATTTCTAATCCTATCTCTATCTAGTTACTCATCCTAGAATACTACTGATTATATCTCTGATGAGTTGTTTAATATGTTATCTTCCAGAACTAAGGTTAACCAAAGCTCTAATACCATGCCTGACACGAACCAAACCTCCGCTCCATGGTGGCTAGGTTGGTCTTTAGAAAATAACAAATTAATTACATCAGTAGAATACAGAATATAGCATAATACATAAAGTTGGAGAATAATTAACATCATATCATAACAGTGGAATCGTAATCATCATCGGAGTTACACAGATATAGGATCCTACTTAGTACATAACAAGTTTCATCAATTAGGTAATACGTATACAATAGCTCAAATATAAACATGCATAAGATAGTGCCTAAAAGTTCAAAAGAAATGATAAAAGATAAGTCTTCGTCTTCAGCCAAAAGAGCACCCAATGCTATGGTGCATATCCAAAAGAAAGCCATTCACCTGTTCACTTGGCTGCCCATGTAAAAATATGGGCACCCGATTTTGCCAGGGAAAAACAAACTACGAGTTAGTCATCGGACCGGTAAGAGAAATTCTACAGTTACTTAACTTAGTTAAGAATAAGGCAAATCACAGGACCACGTCGTACGTCACGGAACAGGTTTACTCTATTGGATTGCAGGAGCATAAAATTAAGTAAATTAAGTAAACAACGCAATGCTTTTTAGAAAAATGAAGCCATTATAAGACTCAGGTCCCATCACACAATGCAAACACAAACCAGAGGATAAGTGTTTTACCTTATAATGGCCAAATATGCTTGATACGCATAAAACAAAAATCATTTGATACTATTATTAGTGTTTAGATGGTTTAAAACACTTTCAAAATAAATATATCAATCATAGATGGCATAGTACCCCATCATACTATGTCGCCAATAGTATACAAATAAAACCGTACGATGTCGTGGTGGAAATTGGATTTTCATCTATGAGTGGAGGCAAGGGATCTTCCTCACCGGTTTCGGATCACCTCTAGCAAGATGTCCAGGATCACACCTATGGGCAACCCTTGGTTAGCGTCAGGGCCGGTCCACACCTAACGTTTGTGGATTATTTATTCCTGAACAATACATTTCTCAGTCCTATCACTCGAGCCTTTTAGCCGTCTCTATATCCGAAGCACCTCGCAATCCATAATCCACATAAGTAGAAATGTTTGCGCTCCATACCATGACATCACTCATAGCTAGAAAGTAACACATGTCCTCCCTGAGGTCCTCATCCCGTTTTTGACTCACACCAGGGTGCAAAGCTCGCGAATTAACGCTATACACAAAGTTGCACTATTTAAAGTCGTGCTTTGATCATCAACCCAAGACTCTGATTTTCAAAAAAAGCCTTGATCATTGCATCTTAGTATGCAACATTGACAATTCAAGCCATACAATTGATGTCTACCGATATATAACCTCTAAGCTCGTATGTCTCAGAGAAGGGTGTTACGAAAGAGAATAAATTCTCTGCCACCAAACATATATATATATATATATTAGAAATCAATTAACTTAGAATGAAATTTAATGTCAGACACACAATCCATTTACAAGTTCGTTCTAGGTCCAAACGAAAACGGAGGTACCTTATTCCTCGTCTCATATATCCAGGAGAGAGGCCCTCGCATGTCCGAACAATCAACAAGTACGTTCAGACAACTACCACTATAACCGCTTCAAGGGAGCTACCCATATCCAAGGCATCAGTAGTAATCCATTCTATGTGAAGAATGCTTGTCTTGCACCGTCTTCATTATCTTCGACTTTAGTTGTCGTTTACTTATTTGAAATGAGATTTAACTCGGTCTTTTCAAATAATTCTAGCATAAAAATTTCAAATCAAAATCTTTCCCTTGGTTAAATCATTGGCCTTCGCCATTCATTACATTATGTTAAAAGGTTTAATCGAGAATTTTATTTGATCGTCGTATTAAATACTCAAGTCTTATCATATCCTTAGTTCATTTTATATGTTTTCATGCCAAATTGTACTTAACCATTTTGTTTTACAAACCAAGCAAAATTTGTTTACACACATTCTAAATCGCTTAAAAAAAATTAAAATGATTTATAAAGTGATTTCGTAAAAATATCAAGCTGCTGAAATCTGTGAATTACAGGAACTGAAAAGTCACAAACGAATGCCCAACGGTCCGGGCTCCGACCGGGAGAAAACCTGGATCAAACTAGACTGTGGACCGCAGTCCTCCGGTCCACAGTCATTTACCAGTTGACTGGTCCAAAGCAAAACAGTCAACTGGTCAGAACCTGGGCTGCTGCCCAGGTCTTTACTAGTCGACTGGTCCATTTTGGACTAGTCGACCGGTGGCTGTTAATCAGCCCAACTAGGTTTTTTTTCTTTTTTAGCTATTCCTTATAGGAATCGTTTCCAGCGAACTACGGACTCGATCAAGATGATAATAATGCCTCATTAGCTCGTCGAAACAACTCAAAAACACAAACAAACATGTACACACATATATTCATGAGATTACAATGATTTTGATTATAAATTCAATAGCGAACCAATTTCTCTAACCAAAGCAAATTAAAGTGATTTGAGTGACTTGTGAAGACTTAGGACTTTGTCAAGGCAACAACGAAGCTTCACAGGATTTCCAAATCCCTTCATATCATAAGAATTAGATTGTGTGACCAATTTATATCATTTTTTTTATTTCAATGTAACATGAATACATGCAATCGACTATGTTACACTAGCCTACTCAATTCACTAGCATATGCAAACTCAAATGGATTCAAAATTACTCTTTAACAAGCTATAAGCTTGTGGCCTAAGTGTGTGTGTTCATGAATAACTCACCTATAACATATACAATCATATTTTCATTGCACTTCTTAGCATTTAGCATCATAATAAAGTTATATGATCAACTAGTAGTCATTTTATCAACCCAAACTTAATCAACTACTAAATAGTTAATTAACACTAGCCCTTTTGGTCTCAATTTCTCACCTTTTCTTGTAATGTGAAAGGAGAGGCTCCAAAACAAAGCAAGATCAATCTCTCTTCAATAAGAACTCAAGAATCCTCAACCTAAACACATATGCACAAATCTCCTAAGAGTTAGGCTTAGGAATTTTCAAAAATTAAAAGAGGAGACAAGCTAGAGAAGATGGAGAAGATGAAGAGGAGGCTTACCAAAGCTTCTACACTTGATTTCCTCTAGAATTTATCTTCTAATTGCAAAAACTAGCTTAGGAATTTTGATCTCCCATTCCTTTCCCCATTTTCTAACTTTGCATAAGTGTTTTGAGTGAATGAAGAGGAGAGACTCATTTGGGAGTTACAAGTTGGGTTAGGTTAGTTAAACCAAGACCCAACCAATGTGCTAAAACTCCGAAGCTCAGAATATATCGAAGTTTATACTTTTCAATCATGTAAATGACGCTTTGAACTCAATGGAAGTGGTTTCGAGTCCAATTTCATTCACATGCAAAAAAAATGATATTTTGGTCATACACCCAAATGAAAAAGACCAAATCTCACTAACTCAAAAAGTATCGAAGTTTGTAGTTTCTGAACATGCAAACGACATTTTGAACTCAATGGAAGTGGTTTCGAGTCCAAATTCATCTGTATACAAAATGTGACTTTTAGGGCTATATATAATATTATATATATATATATATATAAATTCCATAGCGACTATTCTATATTTTAGTTTAGACATAACTTACAATTTATAAAGTGAAAACCCGATTTCTTACATTCGTTAGAAAATTAAAATTCAAAATATTCCAACGTTTCTTGTTTTGTCAAATTCTGATTTATATTGAATTATATACATTCACTCAAAGTTTAAAATCGAATTCACAAACTACCGCGCCATTTCAAGCTTGTTTTAATTAAATTTTAAATTTATATGTTCTAACTTCGAATAAATTAAACTTTAAATTGTTTATTATCAAAATAATTCACCTAAAATATTTAATTTCTATGAAAATCAATTAATAATAAATTTTAAATTGGTTCCAAAAATACGGGTTGTTACAAAATTGTTCTGTTTTTTAAGAATACACTAACCACACATAACAAGATCTTATAGTTTTAAATGAGGTCACTTGCAGCTTAAAAATAAGTAATCTCATAACCATCTGACCAGAGCTTGGATTTTTAAATGTGGTTAGAGAAACACTATTATATTTTTATTATTTTCTATTTCAAAACGTAAAACTCCTCAGTATATAAAACCAATATGGATGACAGGATTACTGTAGGTACAGAAATGGTTTGTGAAATAAATTTCTAAATTAGTTACATACTGAAATATGCTCAACTGTACCAGGATTCTTGAAAATTTTGAATTATCACTAATTCTGAAAAAATATAATCACAATTCCATCACAAATATTTCCACTATTTATTCAAGATGATTTTAAAAATATTAAACTCTCCACATTAATATAAAATCATGATGGATGATAGAATAATGGTAGATAAAGGAGATGCTCATGAAATAAGCGCTCATTCAAAGATATTATAACAACTGTTCGATCATCATGAAAATATAAATAAAGTTTCCTCTTGTTGTGAAATATAATATAGTCACAATTCATCACAAGCTCAATTATCTGATAATAATTTTGATGATTTCTAAATGCAGTTCAGTTTGGTTATTGATTTCAATTTCTGAATAAATAATCAATAAATGATTATAAATTTGAAAATAAATTATAAGAGGGATTTTAAAAAAAAAATATAAGGCAAAAAGAATATATAAAATCTATACAAGATGATGATTAGAATCAAGAACCAAAACAGATGAGTGAGAAAGTTTCAAAGCATTTAAGGCTGATACCACTTGTTGTCTATGCAGACGAGGATTCTAATACCACCTGGTGGTTAAACAAAGGTATCTCAGAGACTGATTTCATGTTCTGCCACTCAACACAGAATTTTTAGAAAAAAATTACCAACCCCAAGCAGTTAAATCAAGCATATCAAATCCACCAATCAGAGCAGCAAACAATTTATACCAAAACAAGCATTCATCAATACATTTAAAAAACAATTCCTTTTTATTAGATAAGCACAAAAATAAATTTTAAAGAAGACTTGTCAAAAGCTTTTTTCACAGATATTTTTGGCAGTCATAGAAGATGATTCATGATCCAAGATTAAACATATAGTTTATTTGAAATCATTTGAAGGAATATGAAAATCTCAAGATTCAATGAACTGATCACATCATATGCTAAATTTCAAATCCAAGATGTGTATGAGATTCATGGAATCAACAATTTCAAATGATTTCAAACAATGAAATATCCAAGCCAAATGATAGTGAAATAACAGCGAGTTTCAAGACCACATTTTCAAAAAAAAAATCACAATTATTTCTGACAAGAACAAGAGAAATTTTCAGAATATTTACATCAAGATTGAGAGATATTCGTGATCCAAAAAAATCGGTTTATTTGAAATCACTTGAATAAATGTAAATTTTGAGATACAAAGAATCAATCACACAATATTATTAATTTCAAATCTAAAAAGTGTGTGAGATTCAAAATTTCAAACGATTTCAACAAATAAATATCTAAGTCAGATGATCATGAGTAATAACGAATTTCAAGATGTAAACAAAGATTCAGGTTAAATGATTTTCAATTCAGAATTATCCAAGCCATTCAAAAAACCAATGAAATTATCACAACTGAAAAATTGTATTGTGATGTAATGAGTATGAATTTTCAAGTCTTTCTAAAATGAATTAAAGAAACTCAAAAAAGCAAAGGTGTGTGAAATTTCATTAATTTATCATATTTTCAAAAATTTAGAATTCAGATTAACAGTATTCAAAATATAACAAGAATGCTTCAGCACTGTTAGAAATTCATGAATAAGAAAATAAACTTCAAAACAATTGCAGATAATTACAAATTCAAATTCAAGATTAGAAATCATTAAACAAGCGAATTTCCAGAAATCATGAATTTTGCAATTTGAAGTTAAGAAAGCTCAAGAAAAAATATATGCAGTGTCGAATCAAATCAGAGTAATCAAAACAAACTAAAACAGAAGGGTTAGAAGGAGGAATAAACAAAGAAGAATAAAAAATAGAATATTAACAGGGATGAGCTTAGAGATCATACCAGATTTTTGGTAACCGTTATGGATCTCCAACTCAGTAGACTTGGCTAAGGAACTTCAAATAATTCAATGATATGAAATAACAGGAATTTAATTTCTCTTTCACAAAGCAGTTCCATAGCCTCCTCTGGTACCTAAGATTTTTGAGAATCGAGTGGTCTAACAAAATTAGTAAAACCACTCACAGTTTCATTCACACGTTTAAGTACCTAGACTTGTTTGTATGACAATCCATTCAAACTTAATATTGTACCTTAGGAACCCAAATTTGTTTGAACTTAGTCGAAATCGTTTTATTTCCATTTGGGATCCAAGATTTTTTAAATGTTTAGTTACCAAACAAATTCTCATCTCGTTTATGATTTAAAATCCATTAAAATTTCCAGAGTTTAAATTTTCAAAACAATCTTTTTTAAAACAATTTGACATATTTTTAAAATAATTTGGATTCAGTTTTTCAAAGACATTGATTTTCTCAAAGCCGAGACCATCCCTATTACCAGAAGGAAAATGATTTTTCAACAGCATATTCAAAGATTTTTATCCGGTTAAAAAACGTTTAAGATCAATTCAAGATCATTGATTTTGGACTTAGATCAGAATTTTTTTTCATCAGATTTGAACAACGATTAATGTTGATCTTTCTCCTTTCAGTATCATTTTGTTTCAAAATCAAATTTTTATTTCCAAGAAATTTGATTTTGGTCCTGGACTCAAAGATTTCAGATTCAAATTTAATTTGTTTTTCAAATTCAAGTTTCTTGAATTTTGAATCGCTTTTTCAAACTCATTCAATATTGAATCAGTTTTCTACAAATTTTCCTATTCATCAATTTCATGTTTGGAATTTTTGATAGCCTTAAAAAATTTAAATTCCTTTTGCAAAGAATTATTTGTACTTTTTAGCTCAAACTCGTTATATTTCGAAATCATAATTTCGTCTTCAAGCTTTTGAATGTTTTTATTGAGATTAACGAGATCAGTTTTAATTTCAAACAAATTTTACAATCAAGATTTTCAAATTACCTGACGTTTTCAAGCTTTAATTCCAAACCATGATTTGTGTTGGTTAACTCACAATTTTCTAATTTTAGAAGTTTGTTTTTCAGATGAAGATTATCAACAGATTTAGTTAAATCAGTACACATATAAACTAAATCTTCATAAGAGATATTTCCTGTCTCGTCGTCTGTTGAGTCTCCATCATTCGATCTATCTGAAATTTCATCTATAAGACATGTTAAGCATAAATCCGAATCTGAGTTGACATTGTGGGGTTTTGAGCGGTTGTCGTCACTTCCATACAACACGTTGAGAGTTTTCCAAATATCCTGTGCAGATGAGCAATGAGAAATATAGTTAAATTGATTGATAGTAATGTAAGAATAAATAATATGCATTGCAAAGTCATTCCTCTCTGCCTCGTTGCCTCCATTCATAAATAATATCCCAATTTTTAATGTTACCATATTTTAAATAGGATTCCATTTCTGATTTCCAAATTAAAAAATCTGTACCATTAAAAATAATTGGAATATGACTGGACTGACTCTCGGTGGACTGACAACTGGATGAATACATGTCTCTAGAGTTAATGAAATACCTGCTTTGTTACCACTTGCTGGATCTAGATTAACCCTAGAGGGGGGTGAATAGGGTTTCTTGGATCTTTACGAGATATTAAAAAATATAACAACACAGAATGAAGCAGAGAAAATAAATGCAGGATATAAATAACACAAATTTTACCTAGCTTATGCAAGCCCTGCCTACTGCTGCATTTCTATGATTTTTACTAGGTATTAAAACAGATCCCGCTTACAAACCCTGTAAACTCACAAACCCTACTCGTGTTCTAATCCTACGCACAAAACCCTAGACTGATCTTTATCCCCAAAATCAGATTTTCCCCTAGCTACAAACCCGTAGCTATCAAACCCTAGTTATTATAAACACTAGAAATCTGCTAGTTAAAATCCTATAACTAGATGACCTAGTTTTACAGACACTAGAAAATTAAATGACGATTTACAAAAAAAAAAGTAAATAAAAAAACAATATAAAATAAAAAAACTAAAACCCCAACCCCTTAAAAATAAAAACAGGCCGGCCCTTTATAACTTTATTTCATTGGATAGTTTTTGTCCCTAAATCAATGTCGGTCACTTTAAAAAAATTAGGGTTTCTTGTTCAAATCAAATCTCGATCGATTATTCTTGGATTATATTCTCCGAGTCTTCGAAATCTCGTTGCTTTGCTTGTTGATTTATTTGGTCTCTGTTTGGCGTTCAAAAAAAAATATGAGTTCTCTCTGTTTTTAATTTTGGTCTCAAATTGATGCTTGTTGTTTTTTCGATAATTGCCAATGATGAAAAGGTGTGGTATTTATAGGATTTTCGATCCCCAAATACATACTCTGATTTCTAATATGGTTTGAATTGATTTGTGCATGTTTCCCCTTTTGGTTGCCTCAATTTAAATTACTTTCCTTGGCTTTGAATTGCTTGCGTGATTTCCGCTTTGATTAATTTGAGCAATTCAAGAAATGCAAATATTAATTATGGCCCATTTGAATTATTCCTTACGTGCTAAAAGATTTTCAGGAAAGAAATTTTTGGATTTCTTGCCAAATATATTGTTTTCGGATTTGAAAACCTCCTTGCCGAATTCAATTTGTTTTTACCCAAAACAGTTTGCAAGATTCTAGAATACATTTAGCCGTGTGAATGAAAACTTTCCTAATATAAAACTGTTGCTAAAACTTGTTTGTCCATTTTGCTTGACAATTTCTGGAAAATATTGGAAATAAATAATTGTTTTCATGTCCAAAAACTGAACTATGATTTCTCGACAAGTATTTGAATGAAATGCTTGTCTAAAATTCTGCACTTGTGTAGCTTGAATTCACCTGTTCATGTCCCCCTGAGTCCACTGGCTTCATGTTTGCATCTGAAAACTGCTTGTACAATTATATGAAAACCGATGTACACCATTTTCATGGCTTTGCACTTGCACACTGTAACACCCCACGTCCATTAATGTCACTCACAAAGGGAATGCATTAACTTCAATGGAGCGTTTTAAGTAAGTATAGAATAGGAAATCACAACAAGACAGATATAAAACAGCACTTGAAAATTTCAAAACTTTATTTCATTGCAGCGGATAAACCCATATGTTTGGTTACATCATCAAAACCATAAACCAAAGTCAAGTACATCATATCCATCTTGATAAAACAAAGTACATAAACTGAAAGACATAATCCCCAACATTAAAATAGCCATAAATAAAGAGAAGCTGAACTTTACTTCAGCTGTCCAAGAAATCTTCTAAAAGCAGTCCAAAATCAAGCTCCACTGGTGCTAGTTCCAACCTGAGCACCTTGGGGGGGGGGGAGGAAAGAGATGGAAAAGGGTGTCAGACATAAAGTCTGGCGAGTGCGATAATTCTAACAATATAATTAACAAAGTAACTAGGCTAAGGCATAAGTTGGAAAATAAGGAAATGATCATAAACCATTGAGTATGGCAGAGTAAACAAGGAAACAAGATGAACAAAGATATCGGTAAAGCGCACCTAACCCACTAAGATAATTACCAAACTACACTAACACTATAGGATAATTGCTATACTGCACCGCCACTTGTATACTGCACCACCACTAGTCACCCTAAGGTTGATCCCACCTACAGTCTTAATAATGATATTGGTAGTTTCGTGCACCCCTAGCTGCCTTCATAGGTGTCGTCTGCCCCAATCTCCACTAGGTGTACCCACTACCCCCAAGCGATCGACTCCCTAACTCGTAGATACCCGTGCTGGCCCCACAGTGGGGTGTATCACTCCCCAAAGTGGCAACCCGATACAACCAACAATGCATGGCTTATACCTACACGATGCAACAACGTCTTACCTACCAGCCCGGGTCCACACACGCATATGAACCCGTTGGACTTGCGTTGCCCCGCTAACCCAGTTTGGCCTCTTACAGTCAAGCCCAGTATGCGTGTCCCATCCTCGACTTGGGTCGAGCCCACAAAGATACGTACGGGTTACTGGTTGAAACGGGCCCCCATTACTTGACACAAGCTATCCACCTAAGCTTGGTCCCCTCTAGTACATCCCACTTAACCCACTTCTTATTCATGTTTCAATTACATGTTTCATATTTTGGTTAAGTGTTTCTAATCGTATTTCCAAATGCCACCCAAGGCACCCACTAGATTCCACATGCCACCCAAGGCACCCACTTAACCCCCTCATGTCCCTCTACATGCTTATCTGGTTAAGTGTTTCTTAATTCATTAAGACCGTAACTCATAAAGACCTCTCACATTAGACTGGCATTTGTGGCAGCTGGATTTGCCGGGCGGGTCCGGGCAGTTTTACACCACAAAAGAGCCTAACCTCGTGCCTTTACAATTGTTACATATTTAGTTTATGCCTAAGACCTCCCACATTAGACTGACATTTGTGGCGGCTGGATTTGCCGGGCGTGTTCGAGCAGTCTTACACCACAAAAGAGTCTAACCTCGTGTCTTAGACGATTAATTACTCCTAATTAATCATTCCCCAATTTGAATTACTTTCCCTATTCAAATTATCAATCAATTCCAAAATTAACGATGTCCATAACTGACTCAATTATGTCCATCCATTTATGGTATGTAAAATCATACCAATTTTCACCACAATTATATTTTATGCCATTTAAGGCATTTATGCCAATTAAATCTTTTTAATATTATCCCCTTTACCCCACGTAGTACGTTTGTCCGTTTAACGTAAAAATAATGTTAGACTCGAATAGTCTAACTCATGAAATAAAAGAAAACATCACAATATATACCCATAATTAAAACATAGATCTAACATAGGGCTGAACTTGCATATGTGAATGATGTTCTACATCTAAAACTTGCATAGGCCAAAGTTACAACTTGCATAAACAACATATGTCATGGATCCAAATCTAAAGGTGTGAACTTGATGAGATAATGGCCACAAACTTGCATAAACATCATATGTCATAGATCTATATCTAAAGGTGTGAACTTGATGAGAAAATGGCCACAAACTTGCATAAATAACATATGTCATAGATCTATATCTAAAGGGGGTAAACTTGCATAGGTAATAACATAACATGATTCATATCCAACTTATAAACTCACATATGTGATTTATACATCGCAACAATGGTGTAAACTAGTATCTAACACGTAAAGTATCATGTAGAATTTAGCATATGTCATAGCCTAACTTTCAAATAAATTCTCACATAAACTAGGTGTCATAACCATGTAAGTTCACATAAAATTCTACCCAACTTGTATATGATTCATGTTTGAATCAAAATCTAAACTTGCATACATACGATTTATCATATGAGTCAATATAACAAACTAGCATGAGAAACATGATGATTCAACTAGACATAAGCCAATCATAGGATTATAACATGGGTGATAGCATCATAACTTTGCATCGTAGATGATAGCATCATAACATAATCTCATAGAAATTACAACACAATCATAATTACAACATGCAATCAACAATTCATATCACATCCAAATTGTACGCATTATAACTCAATCCAATTCATTTATTAATTATTTTGTTAAAACTATCGAACTCACAACTCAAACGCGGTCTTGAGTTCTGGATTCTGATTTCTGGAGTTGAATTAGCTCTCCTTTGATGAAGATTCGCTGTTAGGGTTGAGTAGTTCTGATTTGATTTGTTGTTCTTCCTCTTAATTTTGGTGGCGGCTACTCTAGGGTTCAAGACGACAGCATGACGGCCATAGTTTCAATTTTAATTCTGATTTAGGGTTTGAGTCTATGGGTCTTTTTATAGAGTTTTGAATTAATTTAAGCCGTCGGATGATCTTGGGGTTAATCAAAACCATTCAGTCATGATAGGGTGATGAGTCATCCCTAATGACTCAGCAAGGAGTCAGAAAGGACTCAGCAATGAGTCATAACATTGATCGGACTGAACCAGAAAGCTGTGCAGGTTTTCTCTCGGCCTGGGCGCACTTGGGAAGTGCACCAATGTAAATTTGTACTGGCGCACTTCCCAAGTGTGCCAGTGCCTATTTTTTTTCTCTTTTGCCACCAAACTTCGTTCGTTCATAACTCCTTCATCCGGTACTTGTTTCCCGCAAACTCGGACTCTATTTCAACCAGAATTCCAAGACGAACACAATGGCGCAACCCCATTCCTTTAATTCTCACGTATGAGATTAATTATTCTTTATTTCAGTTAATTAGATTATTCAAAAATCTGGGGTGTTACATTCTCCCCTCCTTAAAGGATTTCGCCCCCGAAATCTCCAAGTTTAAGGAGAATGCATATCCTACCATCCAAACAACCATCTACTCAACCATCAATCACGGGCATCCATTGTCCTTATAAAATTTCTAATGCTGTATGAACATATGCAAGAAGTGTGTGTATATGTTCCTTATCTAATGCAAAATCAGGCGGTCTACTGATTTAGTTGACCTCCTTAATGCAAACCATGATAGTGTCATGCGTCCATTATGTATGCGAAAGAACCTTATCGATACATATCATTTCTACATGTGTGCACAACCATTCACCAAAATGCAACATTCATATGATGGTACAACCATTATTCATCCATTAACTTAAATACATACACACATTTATATGCAATATGCAATATGAAGTGACTGAGCCGATCTAGTGCCTAAAGTGTGTGTATATGCATCCACGAGCAACCACGAGCAACCACTTGCATCCACATGCATCCATCATACATAACATGTCTCAAACACATGTTTCAACCATAGGACTACCCTATCTAAAGGTCAAAGATACTAGCGAGAGGACACGCTAAAGATAAGATAAGTACAAGGTAAGCGATAAAGGAGAAATTAAAAGACATACCCTCGAAAAGAAAAGGGTATAACGAACGCATCTTCGCTTCCGTCTCCCAAGTAGCGTTGCTTTCATCATGTCCCCATTGCACTTTGACTAGTTTGACCTCTCGATTCCTCAACTTCTTAATCTCCGACCCAAGAATGCGCGTAGGAGCTCGTCGAATCGTCGCATCACGCTCTATCTCCACCTCTCTAAGCAAGCTCGGCTCTACCACTTCTGCGGTCTCGTGCAAGCACTTCCTCAAATGTGATACATGGAATACGTCGTGTACACCACTAAGTCTCTCGGGCAATTCCACTCTATACGCCATCTGTCCAATCCTTTCCTTAATAGGAAACGACCCTACGAACCTTGGTGCTAATTTCCCAACGGACCCAAAGAGAATGACGTTCCGTAATGGAGACACCTTGACAAAGACCATGTCCCCAACATTAAACTCAAGATCTGACCTCCTCTTATCCGCATAAGATTTCTGCCTATCTTGCGCCGTCCTCATCCTCCTTCGAATCAAATCGATCTTTTCCGAAGTCTCTCTAATCATATCGGGTCCAAGCAAGATCTTATCTATAGACTCCCACCAACATGTAGGCGAACGACACGGCCGTCCATAAAGAGCCTCGAACTGTGCCATGCCAATGCTAGACTGAAAGCTGTTATTATATGCGAACTCTACCAACGGAAGATGTTCCTCCCATGTACCTCCGAAATCTAAGACACACAACCTCAATAAGTCTTCTAGAATACGATTCACCCTCTCGGTCTGGCCGTCCATCTGAGGATGATATGCGGTGCTCAAACATAACTGAGTCCCTACCGCCTCTTGCAAGCTCTTCCAAAACTCGCTAGTGAAGATAGGATCGCGGTCGCTCACTATGCTAGAAGGAACACCGTGCAAACGAACTATTTCTCGAACGTATACGGAGGCTAACCATGGAGCAATCCTCTTACTCTTCACGGGAATGAAATGGGCGCTCTTAGTAAGTCTGTCTACCACGACCCAAATCCCCGTATTACCCTTCCTCGATCTCGGTAATCCATCAATAAAGTCCATCGAGACGCTTTCCCATTTCCATTGTGGGACCTCCAATGGATGAAGCAATCCACCGGGCTTCTTTTGCTCTGCTTTTACTTGTTGGCACACCAAGCATCTAGCGACATACACAGCCACATCTTTCTTCATGTCGGCTCAAAAGTAAACTCGTCTCATGTCCATGTACATCTTGTCCCCGCCGGGATGAATGGTCATCTTTGAACGATGGGCATCATCAAGAATGGTCTTCCTCAGATTCTCGTCCCATGGTACACAAAGCCTACCGTCCCTACGCAACCAATCCTTATCATCTAGGGTATACCTACGGAGATGGTTCGATGACTCCCCTCCTTTGAGCTTTTCTACTAACTCAACCAACTGTGGGTCATCTTGCTGTGCCTCACCAATCCGTCCCAAAATCGTAGGTCTGACCTCTAAGGATGCTAGCAAACCGAGTACAAAGTCAACGGAAGGTGTAAAGTCAAACGTAGAGATGAACTCTAAACTTCGCCGCTCAACAAACAAAGGACTCAAGGACAACCTTTTTCTACTTAAGGCATCTGCCACCACGTTACCCTTGCCAGGGGTATATGCTATCTCGAAGTCGTAGGATGCAAAGAATTCCATCCACCTTTGCTGCCTTAAGTTCAAGTCCTTCTGAGAGAATAAGTATTTTAGCAATTTGTGGTCAGTGAATAATTCGAATTTTTCGCCAAGAAGATAATGACGCCAAGACTTAAGCGCGAAGACAATAGCGGACAACTCTAGGTTATGTGTAGGGTAATTTCTCTCATGCACTCTCAACTGCCGTCCACCATAGGCTATTACCCTTCCCTCTTGCATTAAGACTGCGCCTAGTCCTGTCCCACAAGCGTCGGTATAAACGGTAAATGGCTTACTCCCATCTGGCAACACTAAGACTGGGGTTGTGGTCAAAGCTCTCTTTAAACGTTGGAACGCATCATCACAATCTACGTCCCACATGAAAACTAAGTTCTTCTTCGTCAAGCGTGTTAATGGAGATGATATTTTTGCGAAGTCTTTGATGAACTTCCTATAGTAGCCAGCCAACCCTAAGAAACTTCTCACCTCGGTAGCATTTTTAGGAACCGTCCAATCTTGGATGGCCACTATCTTCGAGGGATCCACGACTATCCCTTCTTTGGAAACCACGTGCCCTAAGAATCGCACTTCCTTCCTCCAAAAGTGACATTTAGAAAATTTAGCTTTAAGGCTATGCGCTCGAAGAGTCTCCAACACTTCCCTAAGATGTAGGGAATGCTCTTCCTCGCTCTTAGAAAAGACCAAGATGTCATCTACAAAGACTACCACAAATTTATTAAGGTACTCCCTAAACACCCTACTCATCAAGTCAACAAAGTATGCGGGGGCGTTTGTCAAACCGAAGGGCATCACAAGCCACTCGAAGAAACCGTCTGGAGTCCTAAAGGCAGTCTTGTCTATGCTATCCTCAGCCACTCTCAACTGATGGAAACCAGCGGCTAAGTCCAACTGCGAAAACACTGAGGCGCCAACTAACTGATCGAAAAGATCGTCAATCCTCGGCAGTGGGTGTCTATTCTTCTTAGTAAGCTTATTATGTTCTATATAGTCCACAAAAAGTCTAAGGGACCCATCCGCCTTCGTGGCAAACACTACTGGAGCACCCCACTCCGATATACTACGTCTGATGAACCCCTTCTTAAGCAATTCTTTCACTTGCTTACTGAGTTCCCTTCTCTTTCTTGGAGCCATGTGGCACACTGGTAATGCAACTGGCTTTGCATTATCCACTAGATATATTCGAAAGTCTATCTCGCGTTTTGGGGGTAAATCCCTCACCTCATCGAAGACATCAACATATTCACGGACTATACGAACTGAATGTAAGTCATCATCGGATGCGTCAAGGGATTCTAGGTAACTAAGCATTACTGGACCTCTAGGGTCACAAGAAATATCAAGGGTCCTTCCACAATGAGTCAACAATCTAACTACCCTTCTTTCACAATCTAGGATGGCCCCATATCTAGTTAGCCAATCCATACCTAGAATCAAGCCGTAGCCCATGAAGCCAAGAACAAAGGCGTTGCATTCAAACTAAATGCCCAAGAAAAACACTCTCAAATCCCGACAAATCATAGAAAGATGAGCCGAACCACCAATAGGATTTGAGACTACTAAGGGATCAGTAACAAGACTAGTATCTAGGTGCAGTGTTTCAACTAATGATGTAGAGATAAGCGAATGCGATGCGCCAGAATCGAATAAAGTACAGACAGGATGGTCAAACAGAAAAACTAAACTTTCAACAGAAATTGCTCTACCTCGTTCTTGCAGCGGTGGGACCACGAGAGCTTGAACTTGTCCCCTTGCTTGCCCGGGTGCCATAAGAGCTTGCACCTGTCCTCCCGAGGTAGACCCTGCCCTCTGCCCTTTCTTTGGGCAATCCTTAATAAGATGTCCTGCCTCACCACAGTGGAAACAATCAGTCTTCTTTTTCTTCCTACAATCTTTGCTTAGATGGCCGGGTGTCCCATAGTTAAAGCATTTCTTCTTCCCCTTAGCATTGTTGCCTTTGCCACCTTTCTTGTTCTGTTGTTGCTGTTGCGGCTTCTTTTGATCCCCTTTATTTTCGGATGCCTTATTAGCATTGGCGCCCTTCTCCTCTTCATGCATGAGCGCCATGTCAACTAATATCTCGAAGGTAGCCCCCATGGGAATGTGGGTTATAGCTAACCCATGAAGCGGCTCGTTTAAACCCTTAACAAATCTTAGAGCCTTCTTTTCTGGAGTATTCACCAAGTCTATGCCAAACCTTGCCAATTGGTTGAATTTGTTAACGCAGTCTTTCACTGATAGATTCACTTGCTTCAGCGCCAAAAACCTTTCCATGTACATATTCTCTTTAGCCCGCGAGAGAAACTTCGCCTCAAACCTCTGCCAAAAATCTAGCCATGTATCGACTGGACGTCCCCCATTAGTGACCTCCCACCAAAACGAGGCCTCATCCTTCATTAGCCAAGCAGCTAGCTGGACTTTTCTTCCATCATCCACTTCAAAGATTTCAAACAATTCTTCCACCTCCTTTAGCCAGTTACGAGCTTCAGCAAATGTCTCCGTCCCGTGAAAAGGTTTTCCACCCATTGCTCTAAAGTCCTTGCATATCTTTGCGAAATTATCGATACAAGGAGGAGGAGGAGGGGGAGGAGGAGCATTTGCTGGACCTGCGGTGGCGGCCCTAGCCTCGAGATATTGACGAAACCAACCGGGTACATGAACACCCTCTGGTATCTCAGATGCTTCAGACATGCTGAAACGAAAAAGGAAAGATTCAATACAAAAGAACCGAGGGAAAGATATATGGCTCTTGGGGTTATGCTTTCCAAAATATACTTTTGCTCTTGAAAATACTTTCCTTAAATCATACTTTTGAAAGTACTTCTTTATAAAAATTGTTTGAAAAATAATTTTTCAAAAATTCATATCTGTTCTGGTAACCTTCAGCGCTGATACCACGTGTAACACCCCACGTCCATTAATGTCACTCACAAAGGGAATGTATTAACTTCAATGGAGCGTTTTAAGTAAGTATAGAATAGGAAATCACAACAAGATAGATATAAAACAACACTTGAAAATTTTAAAACTTTATTTCATTGCAGCGGATAAACCCATATGTTTGGTTACATCATCAAAACCATAAACCAAAGTCAAGTACATCATATCCATCTTGAAAAAACAAAGTACATAAACTGAAAGACATAATCCCCAACATTAAAATAGCCATAAATAAAGAGAAGCTGAACTTTACTTCAACGGTCCAAGAAATCTTCTAAAAGCAGTCCAAAATCAAGCTCCACTAGTGCTAGTTCCAACCTGAGCACCTGGGGGGGAGGGGGAAGGAAAGAGATGGAAAAAGGGGGTCAAACATAAAGTCTAGCGAGTGCGATAATTCTAACAATATAATTAACAAAGTAACTAGGCTAAGGCATAAGTTGGAAAATAAGGAAATGATCATGAACCATTGAGTATGGCAGAGTAAACAAGGAAACAAGATGAACAATGATATTGTTAAACCGCACCTAACCCACTAAGATAATTACCAAACTACACTAACACTATAGGATAATTGCTATACTGCACCGCCACTAGTATACTGCACCACCACTAGTCATCCTAAGGTTGATCCCGCCTACAGTCTTAATAATGATATTGGTAGTTTCGTGCACCCCTAGCTGCCTTCATAGGTGCCGTCTACCCCTATCTCCACTAGGTGTACCCACTACCCCCAAGCGATCGGCTCCCTAACTCGTAGATACCCGTGCTGGCCCCACAGTGGGGTGTATCACTCCCCAAAGTGGCAACCCGATACAACCAACAATGCACGGCTTATACCTACACGATGCAACAACGTCTTACCTACCAGCCCGGGTCCACACACGCATATGAACCCGTTGGACTTGCGTTGCCACCGCTAACCCGGTTTGGCCTCTTATAGTCAAGCCCAGTATGCGTGTCCCGTCCTCGACTTGGGTCGAGCCCACAAAGATACGTATGGGTTACTGGTTGAAACGGGCCCCCATTACTTGACACAAGCTATCCACCTAAGCTTGGTCCCCTCTAGTACATCCCACTTAACCCACTTCTTATTCATGTTTCAATTACATGTTTCATATTTTGGTTAAGTGTTTCTAATCGTATTTCCAAATGCCACCCAAGGCACCCACTAGATTCCACATGCCACCCAAGGCACCCACTTAACCCCCTCATGTCCCTCTACATGCTTATCTGGTTAAGTGTTTCTTAATTCATTAAGACCGTAACTCATAAAGACCTCTCACATTAGACTTGCATTTGTGGCAGCTGGATTTGCCGGGCGGGTCCGGGCAGTCTTACACCACAAAAGAGCCAAACCTCGTGCCTTTACAATTGTTACGTATTTAGTTTATGCCTAAGACCTCCCACATTAGACTAACATTTGTGGCAGCTGGATTTGCCGGGCGGGTCCGGGCAGTCTTACACCACAAAAGAGTCTAACCTCGTGTCTTAGACGATTAATTACTCCTAATTAATCATTCCCCAATTTGAATTACATTCCCTATTCAAATTATCAATCAATTCCAAAATTAACGATGTCCATAACTGACTCAATTATGTCCATCCATTTATGGTATGTAAAATCATACCAATTTTCACCACAATTATATTTTATGCCATTTAAGGCATTTATGCCAATTAAATCTTTTTAATATTATCCCCTTTACCCCACGTAGTACGTTTGTCCGTTTAACGTAAAAATGTACGTTAGACTCGAATAGTCTAACTCATGAAATAAAAGAAAACATCACAATATATACCCATAATTAAAACATAGATCGAACATACGGCTGAAATTGCATATGTGAATGATGTTCTACATATAAAACTTGCATAGGCCAAAGTTACAACTTGCATAAACAACATATGTCATGGATCCAAATCTAAAGGTGTGAACTTGATGAGATAATGGCCACAAACTTGCATAAACATCATATGTCATAGATCTATATCTAAAGGTGTGAACTTGATGAGAAAATGGCCACAAACTTGCATAAATAACATATGTCATAGATCTATATCTAAAGGGGGTAAACTTGCATAGGTAATAACATAACATGATTCATATCCAACTTATAAACTCACATATGTGATTTATACATTGCAACAATGGTGTAAACTAGTATCTAACATGTAAAGTATCATGTAGAATTTAGCATATGTCATAGCCTAACTTTCAATTAAATTCTCACATAAACTAGGTGTCATAACCATGTAAGTTCACATAAAATTCTACCCAACTTGTATATGATTCATGTTTGAATCAAAATCTAAACTTGCACACATATGATTTATCATATGAGTCAATATAACAAACAAGCATAAGAAACATGATGATTCAACTAGACATAAGCCAATCAAAGGATTATAACATGGGTGATAGCATCATAACTTTGCATCGTAGATGATAGCATCATAACATAATCTCATAGAAATTACAACACAATCATAATTACAACATGCAATCAACAATTCATATCACATCCAAATTATCCGCATTATAACTCAATTCAATTCATTTATTAATTATTTTGTTAAAACTATCGAACTCACAACTCAAACGCGGTCTTGAGTTCTGGATATTGATTTCTGGAGTTGAATTAGCTCTCCTTTGATGAAGATTCGTTGTTAGGGTTGAGTAGTTCTGATTTGATTTGTTGTTCTTCCTCTTAATTTTGGTGGCGGCCACTCTAGGGTTCAAGCCGACAGCATGACGACCATAGTTTCAATTTTAATTCTGATTTAGGGTTTGAGTCTATGGGTCTTTTTATAGAGTTTTGAATTAATTTAAGCCGTCGGATGATCTTGGGGTTAATCAAAACCATTCAGTCATGATAGGGTGATGAGTCAGCCCTAATGACTCAGCAAGGAGTCAGAAAGGACTCAGCAATGAGTCATAACACTGATCGGACTGAACCAGAAAGCTGTGCAGGTTTTCTCTCGGCCTGGGCGCACTCACCAATGTGAATTTGTACTGGCGCACTTCCCAAGTGCGCCAGTGCATATTTTTTTTCTCTTTTGCCACCAAACTTCATTCGTTCATAACTCCTTCATCCGGTACTCGTTTCCCGCAAACTCGGACTCTATTTCAACCAGAATTCCGAGACGAACACAATGGCGCAACCCCGTTCCTTTAATTCTCACGTCTGGGATTAATTATTCTTTATTTTAGTTAATTCGATTATTTAAAAATCCGGGGTGTTACACACACCCGAGTTACTTGATCTGCTCAGCTCATTCAATCACTTGGTTATGCATTCTGTCCTGACTTGGACTGGAGCACAATGTGTGCCACCTCATTTGGAATTTGTTCTAGCAGAATATTCATTATGCATGTCGATGAGCTTGACCTGTCATTATTTATGCATCATCATGTGCTTCCTGGCTTGCTTTAGTCTTGTATCTGGCATGCTTCCTTTCCCATGTCAATTTGCTGTGTGCATGTATATATGATGGTACCCCCACCATTTCTTCAGACTTCACTGTTGCATGTAAATTCATCTCTGGGATGGTTTAGTTATTTGCATTGATATGCACAAGTCTGGAGTTGAATAGCAACCCTTCTTTGACTATATATACATATATATACACACACACAAACACTAAGACTCTTGTATGCTGTGTACATGTGAATTCCATACTTTGCCCCATTTTATCGTGTTATGCATGCATTCAAATTGTCCACATCCAATTGTTGTTGTATATTTGTCATGTATGCCTTCTAGCTCGAGTCTATTTTATTGCTTTATATATATATATATATACTAGCACTTGCTGGTTTTGGCTCATGAACTTGAAACATTGTCATGTTGACTGAAACTGATATTTGTCCATTTCTTTGCCTCTATGTATATACATACATTGTTTGAATATATATATATATTTGTGTGAGCAAGACTTTCATTTCTGGCAGAACCATGTTGCTATGTCACATGTTGATGCATTCTACACTTGCTCTGTCCATTTTTGGTTTGTATGTCGAGTTGCATTTGTATTGTTCATTGCTGCCATGATGCGGGCACATCACAGTTGTACAAATTTATATATATGTATATATATCACATATATATATATGTTTGTATTTGTTGCACACTATTTTGAGAATTGCTGAATTGTGTGATCATGGATACTTGCAGCATAAAAATGTTGTCAAGCTTCACATGACACATCATATTCGATAAATTTGTCCCTTTCTGACCATATTGCCCTAGCACAAAAAATATGTGTATATACATACATATGTATGTGTATAAATGTATTGTGCACGTCCAGGGAATATACATATGTAAGCACTACAAACAGTGTCTACCATGTGGTATTTACAGTGTATCACTATGAATATCACGAGATGCTAGACACTGATGGATGTCCATTATTAACCAGATCAAGTCATGAAAAATGATGAGAAACACACCAAAATTCTGGGGAAAATAAATTTTTAAAATAAAAATTATATCTACTAGAATATAAAATATTTTTGTTCCAGTTTACTGTGTGTTTTTGTGATATGTAAGCAAAAGACTGGACTGACTGTAAAGACAAAGATAGAAGACAAAATTGTGTTAGTGTATATGTGAGTGACTGAGAGAACAGTGGTGAGGAGCAATGTATACAAATGAAATTGAATATGAAATGTAATGAATTACAGAGAGATGTACAAATGGTTGAGTTATAAATTTGTACCGTTGAGATGCTGAAATAAAATATTATATTTAAATAAAATACTGTTTGAATATTTAAATTCTTATGTAGTGGTATTCCATTTAAATACAAATATTATATTATGTCCGTGATGTAGTATAACCATACAGTTACAATAATATTTATAATAATAAATATATGTTTGTTATCATCAAACAAAAATCATAGAAACTTTAGATTCAACATTTCTTGGGCAACGTTAATCACGCTTCGTTATCTTTGGTTCATGAGTTCACCATTTCTTGAGGCTCGCGTCCCCGACAGGGAGTGGGTTGATTTAATTTTTTTAAAAGGTTTTGCTCTAGGAAGTGGCTTGATTAGGATTGGTTTTAGGCAAGATTGTGCTAGAGCTAGCTATGATTGAGTCGCCATCAGCAAGAGATTAGGAATGCAGAAGAATTTAATTATTCTATACGATTTGATTAATTTGTTTAAATATTCTAAGACATTTGGTGTGGTGTGATTTGATTTGGATATTATAGTTTCATACTTGTATATATTAAGACATATGGTGTGATTTTATTTGGTATGGTTTGTATCAAACAAACATATGTAATTCTAATATTTGGATTGGTTTGTATTTAATCATCATATTGTTGGGTATTACTATTATAGGTTTGAATAGATTAAGGGGGAGTATTCTACTTAGAATTAGTTAATATACTATAGGGGAGTATTATTATTGGGTTAGTTAATTAAGTTATATTCAGATAGTTATCGATTTAAGGGGAGTATCTTTAAAATTTCTTTCTGAAAATGCCAAAGGGGGAGAAATTATAAAATATAGGCATAGATTATAGGATTCTTACAGACAAGGGGAGTATAGAAGAATCAACGTCAACAGGTATATAAAGGTATGATATTTTATAAACTAAGGTTGCCAACATAAAAAGGGGGGAGATTGTAGGAGAATGAAGTTTTGATGACAACCACCTTATTTCAATTGTCATTGATTATAAAATATATACTTACACTTTTATACATAATATTGTTGACGACCAAAAATGTCGCAAACACCAAAGATTCCTAATTACTAGGAATTATAGATATGGTCGCATAGACAATATCATAAAGCATAACACGAAATAAAATATAAGCGGTAAATGACACAAAGAATTTATAGTGGTTCGGCCTTAGTGAAGGCCTACGTCCACTTTGAAGAGTTGTAGAGATTTTATTAATCACTTGAAAGATTACAAGGTTGAGATCCTCTCATTACATTCATTGACTATCCTTAATGAAGCTATCATAGTCATACTTGCAAGAAATAGTAAAATGGACAAGTTTGCCCTTCTTCTTCCTCAAAGAGGAGATGCCATTAATGAAGCTTTATAGAGGTCTCAAGGTCTAAGAATCTCTCCCTTTTGAAGTGTGAGGTAGTGGGATATTTGTAGGAAGTGGTTAGGTAGGGGTTAGGTAGGAGTAGGTAGAAATGGGGACCATCTACAGGAAATTCGCGCCTCCAGCTTTCGGCCTCGGAATATTCGTACCTGGGTGGAGGTACGAAATTTTGCACCTGCTAGGTGCGAAATTTCGCACCTCCCAGGTACGAAATTTCGTACCTTCCAGGTACGAAATTTCGCACCTTCAAGGTACAAAATTTCGCACCTTCAAGGTACGAAATTTCGTACCTCAGAGGTACGAAATTTCGCACCTTTCAAGGTACGAGATTTCGTACCTAGGAGGTACAAAATTTCGCACCTTGGCAGGGTGCGAAGTATGCTTGGCGAGGGCCGTTAGTCGAGGCATGTTGGTTCTTTTGGAGCGTTGAAGCTCCTCAACACGAAGTGAAGTAATCCACCATTCTACTGGTCCGAAGTGAAGAAATCTGAGCTTCCGGCATGGAGAAAATAGGCATGTTGGTTAGGTCGATCGCCACCGAGACTGTGGGACCCCGGACCCCCACCGGCGCTGCGCCCGGACCCGCTTGACGGCTCGCCTTCGGCTCGGATGCAGACGGATACTGATGGAGGTTGCGTCCGAGGGATGCGACATCCTGCTATTGGCCAGACTCGAGTCTTCTGATACTGGCCCTCGGATGATATTGGCGACACCTCTGGGCTGTAATATCACGCGATATGTTGAGTCGAGAGTGTCTTGAGTACTTTTGGTGACAGGACCAAAAGTCCGGTTAACAAATATATATACACACACACATATGCAGAAATTATATACATGAAATATTACTGAAGACTATACAGTTTAAAGATGATAGAGATTCAGAATTCAGAGAAATTCAAGACTCATGAGTATTCATGATTTCAAGAGTTCAAGATTAATATAGTTATAGAGTCTAGATTATGTAAGAATCTAAATAGCACTCTAGGTTCAATTTCAAATTCTGATTTTCAAAATTCTGATTTTCAAATTCTATTTTCTATCCTCCATTCTCTCTAGTTTATTTTCTATTTTTCCTTTCTTATTTATCGTTTTTTTCAAACTTAAGTTTTATATATTTATATTCTTATACTTTATATTTATATAGTTTAAAACCTTACAATTTTATAAATATGTTTATATAGTTTAAATTTATGTTTTCATATGATTTTCTACTTTATAATATTAATTTACAACACTATATTTTGATTCAAGAATTTCCAGAATTAAATTTATATCAAAACACTTGGAAAATGTTTCAAAATTCAAATTTATATTAGAGTATGTCGATATACAGAAAATGCTATGTCGACATATAACCGTTAGAAATTTAAATTTGAAAGGAAGTGTCTTTTCACCATTTGAAACGTTTCAGAAATGTTGCAACCTTTCACACACTATTAAAAGGGCTTGAATTCGAATTTTTTAATCATCTCATCTTCTCCACTTTCACTCTCTTTCATTATATAATTATTCTTAATCATTTTTATGATTTCTACACTTATACTCTGCCAAATTCAATTCCGTTTTGATCAAACTTCTTCTGTCTACACTCTCTTGCCATCTCTCTCTGGATCAAGTGCTATTGAAGAGCAATAAGGCTATTTGTAATTGTTTGAGTTGAGTAAAGGAATCCGTGGTATTTCTTGTAGCCGTAAAATCAAGGACGGGTAATCGGTGGTACCCCTTATAGCCGTGATGTCAAGGAGGTTGGAATCGGTGGTAACCCTTGTAGTCGTGAAATCAAGGAGGTTGTACTTGACTATTGATATAGTAATAAAACTCTGCGCAATCCAGCGTTGTGCGGGACTGGATGTAGGAGCAATCCGAACCAGTATAAAATCCAATGTGTTCTTTCCTTTTCTACATTTTTATTTCTGTTTATTTTGCATCTATGTTTAAATCTGTGTTTGTGGTTGTGTTGGTGGTGTTTGCTTCATTCTGTTATTCACATAAATTTTAGTTTTTACTTAGATTTTCGCAGACACTATTCACCCCCTCCCCCCTCCCCCGTCTAGTGTTTGTTTTGCCTTAACGATCCGTTCCACAATCCCGAACAATTGGTATCAGAGTATGGTCTTTCAAAAAATTCATAATATGATTTTTGAAAATAGTGATAATGATAACCAACACTGGTAGCAATAACAGTTCTTTTATAGAAGGTTAATCCACTGTTTGACCACCATTGTTTAATGGTAGTAATTATTCATATTGGGCATGTAGAATGAAAATTTATTTACAGTTAGTAGTTTTAGACACATGAAAAAGTACACAAAATGAGTATGTTGAACCCACAACTGCATTTTCACGGTGGACAAATAAACAAAAGGCTGTTGCACAGAGCAATTCTAAAGCCATGAATATGTTATTTTGTTCATTAGATAGGAATGAGTTTAATTGAGTATCAGTATGTAAAACTTCTTATGAAATATGGAGAACTTTACAAGCTACTCATGAAGGAACTAGTAAAGTTAAACAAACTAAGATAACAGTGTTAGTTAACCAGTTTGAATTATTCAAAATGAACGAGAATGAGTCTATTTCAGATATGTATTGCAGATTTCAAGAGATAGTGCATTCATTAACAGCACTTGGAAAAACTTATTCTGAAGCAGATCAAGTTAGAAAAATATTGAATTCACTAACTCCAGAATGGGATCAGAAAACTTTGGCTATTGAAGAAGACAATGATGTCAATGAAATGAAGATTGAGGAGTTAATCGAAAATTTGATGTCTTATGAAGTCCAATTACAGAAAAGCAAAATAAAAAAGATCAACTGAAAAGAAATTTACTGCACTTAGAGCAACAACAAATGATTCTGACTCGAGTAGTGAAGATGATAAAGAAACGGTGCTTATGACAAATCATTTTAGAAGATTTCTAATATATAGAAGAAAGAGTTATAATCAAGGAATTTCAAAAATTAATGACGGTCGATGTTTTAACTACAACAAACCAAGCCATATAAAGAAAATGTGTCCATATCCAGACAAATCGACTCAACAAATGGACAATAGCAACTCGTCAAGGAAAAGAAAGAAAACATACGCAACAACATTAGATGATTCAGATTCATCATCAAGTGATGAAGAACCAGAAACCGAAAATACGAATATATGCTTTACGGAAATTCTGAGTTCATAAAATCATGAAGAAAAGGATCTAAAAAATTGATATGCATTAATTAATTTTTAATTTATTTGGTTGAATGGTTGCTTTGTTTGTTTGCTTTGGTTTGAATTTAAAACTTAAAAAAAATTGAAATTCAAATCTGAATTTTGAATTTTGAAATTCAAAATAATAATACAATATAAATAACCAATAAATTAATAAAATAAATTGTTTGTGTGTTTTTTAGGATTAGAATTATTTCAGAAAATCGTTAAACCTGAAATATAAATCAATAATGTAAATTTCAAAACACAAAAATTCAATTTCCTTTGAAGTTAGATAAGTATATCGACATAAGGAAATGTCTATGTCAAACATATCTGACCAGTTTGAAATTCAAATTTTAATTTTCAAAAGTTCAAACTTTCAAACTTCCCTCCAATCTTTTCACCAACTCCTAAGGTCTGATAAGGTGTCATTTCAATCTGAAAAGTTGTGCCTATTTAATTCATATCCATTCAATTTCTATATATACATCTATCCTTTCTACCTTGCATTCACAACTCAAAACAATATTCTTCGTATTTACTCTCTTCAAAATTATCAATTCAGTGGCTTCCTCAAGTTCATCTCAAAAGTTGAAGATAACCAAAACTATCAAAGGCAATCTTCATAATGACAAAGGGGTCATCAAAACCTGTGGTAACTATTTAGCAAATTCTAAAGCTAACACGGGTGCTTTCGCAGTCTTTAGCGACTTTCCCTCTTATGATCTCGTCTCCATTTTCGAACACAATGAAGTGTTGTGTCTAATTGACTCTCGTGATAACGACGAAGTATGTTATCCCAAACTCGTTAAGATGTTCTATGCAAATCCCAATCGTGGATTTTACGAAGGCAACGAAAATCGAATTTGGAGTAGTGTCAAATGCACTAAAATTGTTCTCGATGCCGAACTCTTAGGCACTATTCTAAATTGTAGAAGCATAGGCTTGGATTTCACAAATTTTACTATCGACGAAACTGATTTGGAAACATTTCACGACATATTTGACGATGGTGCTCCAATGGAATTCAAAAATCGCTTCTTTCGCCCAAAAACAAGGATTGTCAACCTTCTCCTCCAACATACCATCACTCTCCGTTCCGGAAATATCAACAATCCAACTCTCAAATTCCAAAAGGCTCTTTTTGATATTATGGGTGGACGAGTATATAGGCACGCCCAGGTGGGCTTGCATCTAATCATAATATGTATGCGTTAATTCAACCATGTGTGGATTATTTATCGTAGACTCAAATTTATTTCCAAGCAAACATCTTTTTTGTAACTACATGTAGGTTTCAAACATTTTATACGTTATTTTTTAGGGTAATAAATGCTAATTATTTCCAAGCATAAACTTACTGGTTATGCAGATTTCAAAAACTTAGAGGATATGTTATTTTATATATTGTATAAATTACAAAAAAATCAATTTTTGATGAAAAAGCAAGACATTTAATAGCCAAAACATCATTAATTGTACTATACATACAATAGGCTAATGAAAACAAAATTGGAAATGAATGCAACACCTAATGAGTTAGTAATAAAATAATATAGTCAATACACATATAAGAAATGAAACATAATGAATCATACTTAGGTAAATTACAAAGACACCTGAGATATTCAATAGCCAAGCATTTTGCATGGGATTCTATACCAGAAAGTGAAACAGTTTTTGATTTCAAATCTAATTGGATTTCGGATTTGATCTCGAGCAGAAGCATATAAACGACTGAAAATCCATAAAAAAATCGAAAGGTTGGCAGAAGCATTTAAGAACATATAAACTACAGAAAACATGGACATTCTAAATTTAGTTTGTGATCAGTTTAAAATTTACTTAGAACACCTTATAAGTGCAAAAAAAAACAGATACTGAAAACAGAAAAAAGGAATCTTTGTATGTAGAATTTAGAACTGTAGGATTTGACTTGAAACTTTGAGTAGTCCAAGCGTCATCAAAACGGTTGTCTGACACTTGAATGGTTAACAATTGATATTGAAAGATAAAGGAAAGCAAAAACTTTCGAAGAAAATCCATGTCTCTTATTTTGAGGACTAAATAAATTCAAGAAACTATTAAATCAATATAAATTCAATGATACTTGTACTCATATCTTGCAATCTTATGAAACTATTACTTTAATAAATTCAAAGTTGAATTCACCACCAGACCAAAATTTAGTATCAATCAAAGCCATATATGAAAGATCTGATCATCATCACTCGAATTTTACACAAAAATTCATTATCAGTCGAGACATCAAGCTACTCAGTTCTTCAAACTTTTGATCTGTAAAGACACCGGCATCTATTTTCATAGTAACATAGACAAACAACCATGATGCTAACAAATTCAAATACAAACATTCAACCACAATTTAAATTAAATCGAAGGAACAAAAACCTCCAAAAATAAAGTACTCCAGAACATAAAAACACCAAAAAAATCCAAGATACATACGAATTAAAAAGGAAGCATTCCAAATTGACATTTAATTACTTACGTTCTCAGCAAAGAAAGAAAAAAAATGTGAGCGTACAAAAGCAGATATGCATGGGCAAATATGCCTATAACAGATGTAGGAATCAAGCTTGGTCAAAATTATCATGGCTATTCCCCACATCAAAATATTGAAATTTTGTAGGAAATTGTGACAATCACAACTTCTGTACAGAATCTCAGTGGGAATATGCTATATACAGTATATATCAGGCTCAGTGTATGTAAAAACTAATATAATATTGTACAATTACGCACCATTGTTAGCACACTGAACCATTAAATAAACATGAACTATCAATTGGAGCATTTATGTTTTATCAAAGACAGCGTCTTCTTATCTCCTGCCTTGCAATATCAGCATTTCTAGCCCTCAAGCTTATGCAAACAGCCTTACGCTCATGCCTGTCCAAATCTTTGTTACCTATATCACATATGACTCTCTATGTCTCACCAAATAATTCATTTAATGGCTTAAACTCGTGTCACCCTTATATGGATAGCTGCAGCTTTCCCCATTTTTCAATTATTTTCTCAACCACCCATGACCAATAAGTTATATTAGATTTTGTGATACCCTTTATGAACTACGTGATGAACATGGCTCATTCAAAGTAGATGATCTATCTTTGTATAAAATTTTCCTACTATTAAGATCGAAGAAATTGCTACACTAATTAGATTAAATGTGAGCATAGTGGAGACTTACTGTCTAAAACAGAAAACACAATCTTCAATACCCCATCACCGATGGAATTGTCGGAGTTGCAACTTGCATAGCACTTGTGCTTCTTCCTATTAGCCGTTGCTTGTGCTCCTCTTCTTAAGAATTGCCAAATGACAGTCACTTCATCAGAATATGCATGCCTTAACTTTATCAAACCAAAATATACAAAACACAAAATTACATAAAATAAAATAAACATTTCATCTTTGAAGAGCCAAATAGAAAAGAAATATGTATTCTAATATCAGATTTATAGGTAAACCAAGTCTGTAGGACAATTGTAACAAAATGCATTCCTTTAAATTCAAAGCAGAAAAAAATTAAAAAGAAATTACGAAATCAATGCTTAAAATTCAAATTAATAGTAAGAAACTACTATTACCTCTCAACTTATGGATCTAAGTCGTGACAGAGAGAGGAACTTGATGGTGATATAATGAACCTAACCAAAAAAATAAAATTAAAAGCTAAATTGGAAGAGTACCACAAACTCGAAATTTGACCTACATCGTTAGAAACCGTAGATATCCGCAACCATCGCCTATTTCCTACAGTGTGCCTCTTCTTCGACAATCTTCATCTTTCATATAGTGAAGTAAATATAATAAAATTAATAGATTAATTTAACTAACGGTTAAAATTTTGAATTAGCTTTTGGAATTTAGTTTCTACTTTGATTCCGAATTTCCAACTGCAGTGGTTGAATTTTAGGAGAAGACTGGGAGCTTTCAGCAAAAATAAATGTGGTAATGAGGTTATGCAATCATATTATATGCAAAAATAAATTATACGCAACAATATCCAAACCATGTCCTTTCCTACGCATCTCTTTATAAACCCGACTCGCCTTCTCAACATCTCTATTCAAACAAAATACAAACGACATTCTACCAATCTAGCCTACCATACTTTAAGCATATGCAATCTCCATTTACCCTTCATCCTCAAGCAATTGAAGACTTTAAACTACACCAAATGCCCACACTCTTGCTGTAAAAAGAAAGCATTCGGCAATTAAAATATATCTAATCGAAATTATATAAAAAGAGTATTCATTAACATCTACGTTAAGAAGCTTTAATTTCTTGTAATAAAATTGAAAGAAATTTCAGAATAACATATTGTTTATGCATAATAGAAAAATCAAATTATGAAATGCAACTTTTACAAGACGCCAAAAACTAATTTAGCTTTGTAGACTCCTATAACATTGAGAAATCCCATATGTAAAATAGTTCTCATCTTAATTTTTTTAAGTGCTGACTGATGCACAACTTTATTGATTTATGCACTTTTATTCATGTATATGCAGTTCCAACTACTGAAAAGTGCTTAGTGTCAACATAGGTGCAAAAATTATTTAACATATATTTGCTGAATCGGACTTATTTAACATATATATGTCTTTCAAATATATCTCATATATATATATATATATATATATATATGAGGAGCGTTCAGTGGCACCCCAAATAGTGAGCACCCCAAATGCCCCCCAACAGAAACCAAGTATTTATAGTAGTTTAAGTTAGTGGGAGGTGAGAGAATGAGTGGAGGGAGAGAGAAACGGGATATGTGGTGGAAATCAGGGGACATTTAGGGGTACTGCACTGTTTCGGGTGCCACTGAACGCTCGCCTATATATATATATATATATATATATATATATAACTCACATTTCAAATACCCCTTTTAAATATATATTTGCTTGCTTCAATATACATTCATGGTTAGCATAGATCTTCACTCTTAAGCATGGATCAACAGGACTACCATGCATACTTCCATACCCAAAATTTTTGGTTGAATAAATAAAACCGTCGTTATATGTTCGATTCCTACTACTACCTGCATGTTTGTATAAGGCTCATCATTTTTTCACTATTTATTTTTCGGGGTTCATATCCAGCTTTTGACCAGCCACTATTTTTGTATTATGCATTGTTATTCTTATTTCAGTATCAACTTGGGCCAGTCATGTTATTAGTTACACTGGATGTTCTATTGCATAAAATTTATGTAATTTATTGTATGAATCTAAGTTCCACTTTCACTGTATTTGTCATTTAAGAGTTATGGAGCACTCTTGTAGTTTTTTTCCAAGTACATTAATTCCATGCAGTTGAATTCTTAACAAGAATTGAAGAAATGAATTTTATGCTTTTATTGCTAAAGAGGATTTACAGAAATGAAACAAATGGTTTTCATACATTCTCGGCATGTATTGAATGCTTATTTATACAGGAAATGTAAAAATATAGTAAATGGGCCAAGCCCATATAGAACTGAAGAAATAGGCTTTGGGCCAGAATGGGAGAGTATTAAAATGAATGATACGGGTATTCTTTCATTTCTAACTCCCCCCTGAAACCAAACCCTAGTTATCTTTTCTGAAATGAAAAAATGGCGGCTCGAAATTCCGATTGATGGCTGAATCGACTTGTCAGGCCTCCAAAACAGATGATTCTGAAAAATTGCTTAAGTTTATCCAAGCTTAAGCATGCTTCAATCTCGTTGAGAGAGGTTAAACTGGCGTTTGAAAGGATTTGTTCCGAATCTGCTCAAGCCCTAGCTGAACAGGCATGAACCAGTCATCAATTAGAAGATCAACATCTTCAATCAGCTATGTAGATTATTCTGTTAGATCTGTTAATTGGATCCGCAGACTCGACGTTAAGTTCTTCCTTCAATCTGGTGAAATTCTGTCTTGAGAGAGGTTTAGTAAGTATATCTGCTTTTTGTTGTTGAGATGGTATATATCCTACTCTCAATTTTCCTTGCATAACTTGTTCACGGATGAAATATTGATCAAGTTCTATATGCTTTGTTTTAGAATGTAAAACAGGATTAGATGTTAGTGATATAGCACTAACATTATCACACCAAATTACTGCTTTCTTTTCTGTTTTAATTCTAAGCACACTTAGTAATGATTCAATCCAAAGAACTTCTGCAGTAGTACTGGCTACACATCTGAACTCTGCTTCAGTACTTAACCTTGAAACAGTACTCTGTTTCTTTGCACTCTATGAAATTGGGTTTTTACCTAGATAGATACAATATCCAGATGTTGATTTTCTGTCATCAACATCTGTTGCCTAATCAGCATCAGCATATGCATTGATATTTAGTGATTTGCTTGCTTTGAACACCAGACCATGATCCAGAGTACCTTTAAGATACCTAAGAATTCTTTTAACTGCAGTCCAATGTGTATCTAAAGGTTTTTGCATGTACTGACTTGCCTTGTTAACACAATAGGATATATCTGGTCTTGTTATTGTAGCATATTGAAGAGCTCCTATAATGCTTCTATAAAAGGTTGCATCCTGAAATTCTTCACCCTTGTGTTTAGAAAGTTGACCATTTATAATCACAGGTGTTGACAATGGATTTGCTTTGTTCATCTTGGCTTTTAGAAGAATTTCTGATATATACTTTCTTTGATTGAGATGTATCTCTAATTCTGTTGTTTTGACAACTTCAATTCCCAAAAAATAGCTTATGTCTCCTAAGTCTTTGATTGAAAATTCTGAGTTCAATTTTCTAGTGATGCTTTCAATCTCTGATAAGCTACTTCCTGTAATTATGAAATCATCAACATAAATTAATATATATATATATATGTTATATCAGTTCCAGAGAATTTTATAAACATAGAGTTATCAGATTTTGTAGAATTGTAGCCACAATTGACAAGTGTTAACTCTAGGAGCCTGCTTTAACCCATAAGTTACCTTGTTAAGCTTGCACACCCATTCTAACTTATTGCCTTGACAAAAACCTTCAGGCTGCTGCATAAACACCTCTTCCTGCGATTCACCATTAAGAAAAGCATTATTAACATCTAGCTGTTTGATGCTCCAATTTCTACTTAAGGCTATTGTTAAAATTATTCTAATGGATGTGGGCTTCACAGCAGGTGAAAAAGTTTCTGAAAAATCAAAACCCAACTGTTGTGAGTAGCCTTTAGCAACCAATTAAGCCTTATACTTAGAAATTGAACCATCAGAATTTTTCTTCACTTTATACACCCATCTACATCCAATTATATTTTTATTTTCTGGTTTCTTAACCAGAGACCATGTTCCTTTCTTAATTAAGGCATCATACTCTTCTGTCATGGCTTGTTTCCAGTTTTCAAATTGTGATGCCTCATAGAAGGAACCTGGTTCATCATGAACAACAGCTACATTAATATGCTTTGGTTTGAAAATACCACACTTTGCACGAGTTAACATAGGATGCTTGTTAACATTGTCTCTGACATTATTGTCTTGACTGTTATTCCCAGGTTCTTCACTGATAGGTGATTGATGACTGGTTGGTGATTAACTATAACTCTCATCAGAAGCTTGGAATGATTCATTCTGATTGCCATAATTTTCTTCAAAAACATTCTCTTGGCCTGGCCTTCTTGAAGGCATTGTGTGCTGAGAGTCTGTGGTAGTATTTCTCAAATTTCTTTGAGGTGGTACTATCACTTGAATTTCTTCAGGCAATTCAGGTATAATAATTCTAGGCTCAACTGTTTTATCAGTAGCCTTTACTTTTTCAGTGCCAAAAGGATATATCTGTTCATTAAATTTGACAACTAGAAATATATATTCTTCCAGACCTATCTAGACACTTATAACCTTTCTGTTTGGTACAATACCCTAGAAAAGTACATGGAGTGGATCTAAAATCCAATTTATGTGTATTGTAAGATCTTAAACAAGGATAACACTCACATCCAAACACTTTCAGATGATTATAATCCGGTCTAATTTTGTAAAGAATTTCCTGTGGGCATTTAAACTCTAAGACTTTTGTGTGTAATAAATTTATCAAATGCACAGTAGTATTTAAAGCTTCAGGCCAGTATTTTAGAGGCATTGAAGCTTGAGCAAGCAAAGTTAGACCAGTTTCAACAATATGCCTGTGTTTTCTCTCAATTAATCCATTTTGTTCTGAAGTGTAAGGACATATGGTTCTATGATTGATACCTTTCTTCTCAAAACATGATTTCAATGGTAAAAATTCTCTACCACCATCTGTTTGAAAGGTTTTTATTTTAAGCCCAATCATATTTTCAACCTTGTTTATATACTGAATAACTACATTACTAACATCAGATTTAGATTTTAACATATATATATATATCCATGTAAATCTAGAATATGCATCAATGAAGGAAATGTAATATTTGTACCCAAACACAGAACATGTAGATGCTGGACCCCATAGATCAGTAGCAACTAATTCAAGAGGATCAGAATAACCAGTTAGTGAATCTGGAAATGCAAGTTTATGAGATTTTCCCAATTGACAAGAGGAACAAACATATGAATCTGAAATGGCATTTGTATTAAAATTCATATCATTCATGATTTGTTTAACAATTCTAATACTAGGATGTCCTAGCTTACAATGCCATAGATCAAATTTTCTACTACACTCAGAATCACTAGCAATAGTCATCATGCATTCTCTATTACTGGATTTAGGGTTTTGTGATTAGTAACATCAAATCTGTACAACCCTTTATATTCTTTACCCAGCAAAATGATTTCTTGTGTTAGTAAATCTTTGACAATGCAAGAATTTGGGTAAAATTCAAAATAAACTTTGTTATCTTTTGTAAATCGGGAGACACTCATTAAATTTTTTTTAATGGAAGGATCCCTTAACAAATTTTTTAAAATAAGTTCTTTGGGTCCATTAAGACTTGCATTTCCAGTATGTGTAATGTGTGCAGTCTTACCATTACCAACTAAAAGATTTTGCATACCTTTGTATTCTTTATTCCCCAAGTTCAGATTGCTCAGATTGTTTGTAACATGATTTGTAGCTCCTGAATCCGGGTACCAACAGTCATCATTTGCATCATCTGTTGAAGTAGTGTCTGCACTGCTATTCTCTACCTGACTTTTATTACCATCTTTTTACACATTAACCATGTTTATGTTTGAATTATTGCTGGATTGGCTAGGATTAACACTTGAGTTATATCTGAAATAGCATTTATTTGCAGTATGACCAAATTTTTCACAAATTTGACATCTGGTTCTTGAATTATTATTTCTGCCTCTACCTCTTCCTCGATTAGATTGACCTCCTCTCTGAACATTAAGTTGGTTTCTTGGAGTATTTGTTTGAGTTTTACCTCCACCATAGGTAGTATAGTTGATAGACAGATCTGAATTAACATTCTTTTTATGATCAATTCTACCTTCATGAGCCAACAATGTTGAATATACATATTGTAAAGTGGGTGTAGGATCCATAGACAGAATTATTGCTGACACAGCTTCATAATCATCATCCAGCCCACTTATTATAGACAGAACTTGTTCTGATTCAGGAATTTTCTGCCCTGTAGAATTTAATTGATCACAAATGTTCTTAACTTTTAACAAATACTCATTCATACTTGCATCTCCCTTTCTTATATTGTGGAGTTGTCTTTTGTAATGCATAATCCGAGCTGAGGATTGAGCACAAAAATTTCTCTCAATTGTGGACCAGACCTCATTGGCAGTCTTGACACCAATTAACTAGGGTAAAATAGTTGCTCCAATGGATGACATCATCCATGCACAGATAAGACTATCTTGCCTGTGATATGCTTGAAATTCTGCATTTTGCACAAGTTTATCTTCATTGTCTTGAGTATACTTTGGTGGAACCATTTTTGTTCCATATATGTAATCTTCAAGTCCTTATCCTCTAACAGCAGTTTCTACCTGTAATTTCCATAACAGGTAATTTGATTCATCAAGGTGAATTGAGATCAACTGGCTTTGTGGTTTGATGATTGATTTCATCAAATCTTGAATGGGATCAAGTGGTGGCTGATTTTGTCCAGTTGAGACTCTAGCACTGGAAACATTGGCACTGGCTGAATCATCAGGAACAGCCATGATAGAAAACAGGAGCAATCTTAAAAATAGAAGCAAATTGATCCAGAAAAAGGTAAGAATCTCTGAATTCAGGGAAGCTTTGAATTGTGAAAATAAAGAAACTCTTTATTTGATGATTGAAGCAATCTTAGAGGCTTAAATGATGAGAATTATAGAAAGAACTTAACTAAAGTTACTGACAGGACTTTCTGAATGGCTTCTTTATCAATTAAACTTGTTTCTTCACTTTCTTGATCAACTTTCCTGACAGATTCAGAATTCTTTAACCACAAAGCTTCAATTAAAGAACTGTTGCGGCCTATAATCAACACAGGTGAGGCACTGTTCCTTGTTTGAGGCCAACAACTCTCAAATGACTAGGTAAATCCTTCAATGAGAGGGTCCAGATGATGAAATTTTTCTGATGGACAATAACCTCTGTAAATCAGAGTTTATATGGTACAGGATCGAGCATGAAATGCTGTTAAGCACAAATGATTGCTCTGATACCAAGTTGAGTTCTTAACAAGAATTGAAGAAATGAATTTTATGCTTTTATTGCTAAACAGGATTTACAGAAATGAAACAAATGTTTTTCATACATTCTCGGCATGTACAGAATGCTTATTTATACAGGAAATGTAAAAATATAGTAAATGGGCCAAGCACATATTGAACTGAAGAAATAGGCTTTGGGCCAGAACGGGAGAGTATTAAAATGAATGATACAGGTATTCTTTCATTTCTAACTCATGCTGAGATTAAATTTGTGGAACACGTAAGTGTACGTCTAATGGACATGTCCACTCTTAATATGTCCACATTTATATACTTTTAATATGCATGCCTCCTCAAAAAGATGAGTAAAAGTGAATATGGGAAAAACAACTTCGATACACGGCTCACTTTAAAATGCATCTATAATTTTATATGCAAACATCTACAAATTTTTCAACTAAAAAACAAATAGAACACAGTAATTTTTTTCCTTTTCACAATACAACATGGAATCATTATGTTTGTTCAAAATTAGTTATAGATATGTGATATATTTCATATATATTTGAAATGTGAACTGGTTACAGTTAAACTAATGAGAAGGTATTATGAATAATATAAGTCAGAATATTTTATCTGCAAAAATACTACCGTGATAATAGACCGATGCCCTAACCAAACATCAACAAAGCATCATTTTTCAATACCTCACCGAAGACTCAATACTGCAAAAACTCATTGGCAACACAACAAAGACATCATTTTCACTATCTTAGCTGTTCTGATTCATCCCTAAGTTATCGCTTGAAAGCCTCACCATGTATAGGGATAAAACTGACCACATTTACCGTTATCTCAAAAAGAACAACAGTGCAACCATCTGTAATGTAGACAACAACTTTGTTTTATCTCCAGCAGCATTCTAGAGTGAATTAATTCAAGCAAAGGCAATTCTCAAGTATCAGAATCATCAATCATCAATAGCAACTTGTAGAGAGAGAGAGAGAGAGAAACAATTTTGAAATCAATAACAATAGAAACCATTATTCTTAACAAACATTTTTAATACCCACAAATGCTAGCATACATACCGGCAGGAAGCATTATAACCCGAAAATCAAGCCATTAACCTAGTGTATAAGGCTGGATTGAAAACACAAAAAAAAAGTGAAATAACTATATGATGACACTTTTGAGGTACACAGACAAAGTAAAGGATGTAGAAAATGAAGAACAAAGCACTCTTGAAGAATAATTTAAAAAATTATTGCCTATGTACATTTTCCTAATGGTGACAAGCAAAACATGAGGCTAACGTAGGAAATGTAACGTAATCATATGAACCTTTTGTTATTCCAAATGGTAAGTGAAAGCTATTAGGCATAAATGGATGGTGTTGTTTAATCAAACACAATATATACATTACAAATAAAATACTTAATACCACTACTGCAGTAGATCATCAAAACCAATCGCATAAAATTGTAAATGCTTTACACCCAATGTACAACATATCTATAAAAAATCTTCTTTCTCAAAGATAATTCTTTTGTTGGTTTTTTTTTTCTTAAATAAATCCAACAAAGTTGACCAGTTACAATTTTTCCTTTCCTTTTCATCTAAAATGAAGAAGAAAGTTCAAGCATTTAGAAATATAACAATTGGAAAAGAGTCCTTTTGTGGCCTGCTCATATCCAATTTTTCCTACATCGGGACAACAGTACCGATCTTACATAATTGCTGATATCTCCTTATTTTACTTGTAATAGAAAGTTTTCATATATTGACTCCGGTGTATCTAAGATGAATTTTAAAAATGTACATGCAGTGTCCTCTTTGGCATTTGCTGTGAAAGCAATATCATTACCAACTTCCCAAAATCAAAACAAAGGATGAAACGCATTATAAAATACCAAGGTTAAACATAGATTCAACCCCTCCCCCCCACCACCACAAACACCCAACCCCCACCCCTAAAAAAACTTAGAAATAGAATTATAAATAAAAAAGACATGACTAAGACTACCATTAAACCAACATATATTGAGTTCCTGACATACCAGTCTTCCAAATTTTGATAGCTCTGATAGTTTGGCTCTATGTTTGCCTGGGAAGCCTACAATAAAATTGAAGAGGGGTGAATATTTAGAGCCATTTATTAACCCAAATTTCTCACGTTGATCTAGTTGTTGATAACAGAGGATAAATTTTCAGTGACAGTTGACTGATAGGAAAATAATAATTAGAATATTGGCCCAAAAGGCATGGACTACGACTCATCACTGATATATCAGCAACTAAGGCAGCATTACAGCAACAATAAACAGTATAGTAATGAGAGCGCAATGATGTTAGTCAAACAGAAAAAATAGATAAGCTAGAGTTGAACGCAGTGCTAAAACACGTTCCTCGATCGAGAATATATGAATTTGTACATGGAACAAAAAGCTATTTAACGGATTCCAACCATGGACAGAAAGCAACAGCTCATGGATGCAAAACATATAGCAATAAAGCTTGATAGCAAAACTGTACGTTCAATGTTCCAAATACAGATAAGGAAAAGTTTAATGGGAAAATAATTTGTCTACATTTCTCCCCTTGTATTCACAGTGCATACTCAAGATTTCAAAGTATTTGTAGCGAATTTTCAGCGGAAAAGTACGTGATTTTTTCACTTTCCAATATGTAAATTTCACTTTCCAGTTCATCAACACGTCCCATATAAATAGGTTAACCTTCTATCTTTCAGAAATTATTTTTCAATCAACATTACAGCCTTGCTTATTAATAATCTAAACATTGAAATATGCAACTAATTTACCAAGAATAACATAGATATCTTATAACAAATATATCAACACAATGTCAAAATATTGATTGACACCTTGAACCAAAATTGGTGATATGAAAATCAGTAAATGCATAAGGGGGAAACAAAACTACTGTAGCTAAACCCACCAAAACTTAATCAACACAGCAGATTCAAACTATCACAAATTATATGTTGGCGATTAGATGTTATAAGTCTACAAAAAATTTGAAATGCCTTTTCTAAAAAAAATCTAAAAATAAGCAAACTACCATCATAGGCAAATGAGAAAAAAAACATAAAATTACAAAACATGCTTGTATATGAAGATCATTGGAAACTAATCCAGAATATACAGTTTATAACCCTTACATATGAAGATCTAATCATAATAATTATTTATTTTCAGATCACTAAAACCTCAAAAACATGACAGATGGTATCTTTCATCCAGAAAAATAGAAGAGAAATCAATAAGATCCGTACCAAAAAAACCTAGGTTGTGTTTCGCGTTCGAGATCTAACAAAAATAAGAACTCGGCAAACCAAATCAAGAATCGAGATCTAGAAAATAGCCCAGTCATTGAATTCAAAGATATTGATATTAACTGATTAACAAATAAAAATAATCTTGAAATAAAGATCGTTAAGTAACCCAAATACTACTCCAAAATCGAAGGAACCAACGAAAATCAGTAGCACTTACCATAGATTGAAAGTCGATGGATCTCACATAATGGATGGGTGAGCTTAATTTGTTATCAACACCGAATCTGTAAACCCAAGTGAATTATGCGCTTAGTCCATCATCGAAGTTTGATAAGTTGTTAATCATGATCAATGACCGATCAGCCGATAATCGATGGTCGATCAATCGATAATCAACAGTCTGATTTCGATCAAGGATGGTCGATAATAGAATAGAAGGTGGGGAGGATGGCAGATTTGGCCAGTGAACCAACGCTAATTTCTGGTTGTGGAACTACGAAGTGAAGCATGTGAGTTAGAGCTTATGGAGATTAGAGGAATCGAATTGGAGAGTAAAATCAGTAGGTGAATTTGCAGCGACGGAGGATGAGAGCAAAATCCGGGGTGGATTTTGCAGCGAAGAATTGATTTACGTCAATTTTAATGGCGATGATTTTTTGGGCAAAATCGGCGAGGGAGAAAGTTAGGTTCTGGGTGAATTAACGGGAACGAAGTAAAATTACAGAAATTGCAGGGGTATTTCAGGTGTTTCAAAAAGACGTCAAGTAATTTAGTTCATGGAATTTACCTTATTAGTAGTAAAGATAAAGATATACATTATCAATTGAGCCGAAATGATCCTCAATGAAATTAAACCCATAGATTTATCTACAAGAGAAAACACTCTCTACTATGGTGTTTATCTCACTCGCATTTTCAAATACTTTAATGTTGATCTTCATGGAGAAGAATTTGTGCCTAGAAAAGTGTTTGACGCATCAAACATTCATCTCATGCAAATTCCTCTCACTTTCAAACCATATGAGACATTCGAGGCCAAACAAGCTCGAATGCAACAAGAACAACAACAATGGAAGTCGAAGAAGAAGAAGCTTCTATGGAAAGTATTGAGTATCCAACTTATAAGCGCATTTACAAAGAGACGATTGTTCAGAATGAAGTGAAAATCATCAAAAATCAAAAGAAGCTTAACAAGAAACTTTCCAAAATATCCAAATTCATGGTCAAGATAGGAATAAAACTTGGAATCTCATCTTCCTCATCATCATCCGAAAACTAGAGCATCTAGTTTAGTCTATCTTTATGTATTCAACTATATTTCCGTGTATTTTCGTTCGAATCTCGTATTTAAAGTGTGTCTTTGTTCGCTAAACGATATTTCTATTGAATTAGAAAATCGTCACGAATATTGAAATAACCGCAAGTGCACAGCGTACTATTGTAATACGTAGTGAGTGCGAGTCGATCCGCAAGGAAAGAAGAGACTACAATTTTATTCACTCAAATTAAACCAAACTTTGAATTGTTCTAATAAAAACTAATGAAACTAGAAACTAAGTTGAGAGCTAAATATGAAATTAGAGAGTAATTTAGAGGTAAATCCACTCTCACATTTATGTAAGTTATCAAACATACAATGTAAGATCTCAATAAGTGATATAAATGAAACATTTAAACCACTTATGATTCTCATGAAAATGAAACTAAAGCAAAACTATTCTAAGTATGGTCTACGAACTATTGGCCAGAACTATAGACCATCAGATTTTGTTCATACTTTCATTTCAAAATCAATAATCACTTAGCAAATATTGATGTAACTTGTGTTTATATTGAATAAGAATAGATCATTTGCAAATGCAACATAACCTATCAAACCCATATGTATAAACTTACATCAATATTTACTAACATGAAGCACATATTAAAGATCACAAATCATACACATATTGAACTTACACAAAGTTAGAGAGCATCATTAACCCTAAATCAAGGGATTAGCCACTCATATGTGTTAACATATCAACACATGTAAGTTTCAACATTAGAAAATAAAGCAAAATGAAAGAAAAACTAATTAGAACAAGAAGAGAAATAAACTAAGAACATAAAGTAAATCTAAGCTATGAACATGAAAGTAAATCTAAGCTATGAAAATGAATGTAAATAAATCTAAACTATGAACATAAAGTAGAGCATAGAAATTAAAAGAGACATAAGATAGACATAAAAGAAATAGGCTTGGAAGCCATTTTTATTTATTTGATCACTTACACTTTCATATGCTAAAAAGGAGATGCAAAATACATGAAACAAAGGGGTATATATACATGATCTAAAACCCTAATCACTTTTCTTGGGAATTCCCCAAAATGCCCATTCATGAAGCTTCTAATTGATATTAGCCACTAATATGTCATGTAGAATGCATGAGGCCTTTTGTCCTATTCAATAATATGAAGCAAGTGGGCTAGTTGAAAGATGGGCCCTCCACTATCCATAAGATGTATTAATTCCTTGCCTTCTCTTGTGTATGTGCATGCTTTCCTTCATCTCTTCATGTGAGTATATCATTTTAGCTCCTAAATTCCTACAAGAGTTAATAACAAGGAACGAGTAAAAGATTTCACAAATTAAAACATGCACAAGTGACCCCCTTTTTTCCCAAAATAAGTGATGATTTTGAAAATATTTAAAACATGGTTTGATCACATAAAATACCCAAAAACGTTCATTTATTAAACTAAACAAGAATAAATATGTGAATATAAATGTGCATTTTTACGTGCACATCAAATACCTCCACACTTATCTTTTTATTCGTCCTCGAATAAAGTAAAGAAACTAAGATAAATCCACTTTCGTAGGGAGCACGATTGCACTGAGCGTATGCAACAAGCCGTTAAACCTCTGGGTGTCCTCAGTTGGATGAGTGTTGTCTCGTGAGGGTTTTCAGCGGATATTACCCACAAAATCCAAATGTTAAATGCAAAAAGTATTTACAAAATGCAAGAGTAGAAAATATGTATAAGGTGATTGCAAGATTATTTACAAATGGGTAATTTACTTTTAAAATTTACACGAAGGAGTTAACGTAAGTTTGGGTAGTCACTATGAAATTTAAGTCCGTTACTAATCAGAACTTCAAACAAAAGTCAGTTATCGCAACAAACTCCTCTAGCTTGGCCAGTTGTTTTGGTAAAAACATAGTGCAAATATGAAATGAATTCTGTAATCGATATCAACAATCGTAAGATGACATCTTTAATTACTTTTGGTTAGCAAGTTAGGTCAAATAAGTGAAGAGTTGTGCTTGGATTTCAAGTGCTAACTCTCTCTTTATTACAAAATATTTACATTATTATTATTTACAAATACCTAGGTATACCACCCCTACACTGCGCTACGACTTACGTGAGGGTCAGTAATCCTAAGGTGTCCAACTCATAAAATGAGACCAAGATATACCGACGCTGACTTTGTCAACAAGGTGACGGAAAGAGCTTGGCAGGTTTGCACACCAACGACAGATGTACCAGCAATGTTGGATACCCTTGGATTATTATATCTATATACACCAACTCATGAAATGAGACCAAGATATACCGATGTTGACTTTGTCAACAAGGTGCCGGATAGAGCTTGGCGGGTTTGTACACTAACGCCAGATGTACCAGCAATGTTGGATACCCTTGGATTATATATATATATATATATAAGAGAGAGTTTAGTGAGAATATCTTAGCGCAACTTCACTTAAACGATCTAAAATGTTAACGTAAGTAATCTAAATTAACCATTCATTTAATCGGATTACAATTTAGAAAACATTTCATACCCATCACCTACGAATCTCCCTATAAACCGGTTACACCAAATTTGCTCATATTTCAAACTTTTCTTTTGTTATCCATTAAGAGAAGTAAATTCCAAATATTTTAATCGTACGACCAAAACCGTATGCTAACTTCATCATGTCATATATTAAAAGTAAATAAAAATGCAAAACATTTTTTTTTGATTTGGTTTAAAAAAAAAAGAAAAAGAAAAAAGGGGAACTTTACAACTTAAACTATGCAAAATAAAATGAAAATGAGACTCCCCCACACTTAATTTTCGACTGTGTCCCCACAGTCAATGCATGACACAATGAGTGAAGGGAAGAGAAATATTTACATATTTACAAAGGAGGGTTAACTTAACTTTCTTACTTGACGTAGCATGGCTCATGAAGAATCATGAGCTCCTCCTCTCGAGCAGTGGGTAATTCCAAGAATGGTTTTAGACGTTGACAGTTGACTTTGAATATGGCTCCATCCCTCGGATTTTCTATTTCGATGGCACCATGTGGAAAAACAGTTCGTACAACATATGGTCCGGTCCATCTTGACTTTAACTTTCTAGGGAATAAATGAAGTCGTGAGTCATATAATAGAACTTTTTGGTTTGGCAAAAACGTTTTTCTTAGGATTGAGTTATCGTGAAAAACTTTGGTTCTTTCCTCGTAAATTTTCGCATTTTCATAAGCGTCATTCCTAAGTTCTTCTAATTCGTTGAGTTGCAATTTTTGGTTTTCGCCAGCGTGTCAAGATCAAGGTTTAAGTTTTTTATTGCCCAAAGTGCATTATGTTCAAGTTCAACAGGTAAATGACAGGCTTTACCATAAACTAATCGGAAAGGGGACATTCCAAGATTAGTTTTAAAAGTAGTACGGTAAGCCCAAAGCGCATCGATCAATTTCTATGACCAATCTTTTCGGTTTTTATTTACAGTTTTCTCCAGAATCTATTTTATTTGACGATTCGATAATTCGACTTGACCACACTTTGCGGATGATAAGGAGTGGACAACTTGTGGGTTATCGAGTATTTTTTCATTAAGGATTCAAAAGATCGATTAAAGAAATGTGTTCCATTGTCGCTTATTATCGTGCGAGGTGTGCCGAACCTCGAAAAGATGTTTTCTTTTAGGAATTTCACGATAATTTTATAATCATTTGTTTTACATGGAGCGGCTTCGACCCATTTCGAAACATAATCAACGGCAAGAAGAATGTACAAGTTTCCGAAAGAATTTGGGAATGGTCCCATGAAGTCAATACCCCAAACGTCGAAGATTTCGATCGTAAGGATGGGGTTCAAAGGCATCATATTTTGTCGAGAAATCTTTCCTAGCATTTGGCAATGACTGCAAGTTTTACAGAATTCGAACGCGTCCTTAAAGAGAGTGGGCCAATAAAAACCACATTGAAGCACCTTTTCGGTGGTTTTCCTAGGACCAAAATGTCCACCGCAAGCATGATTATGGCAGAATGAGAGAACACTCCTAATTTCGCTATCAGGAATGCATTGACGAATGATTTGGTCTGGACAATACTTAAACAAGTATGGGTCGTCCCAGTAGAAGTATTTCACTTGGGACAGAAATTTGTATTTATCTTGTTTGGACTAAAAGGAGGGAGTTTCCTTAGTGACTAGATAGTTCACTATGTCGACGAACCAAGTATCGATTGAAACAGAAAGGACTTGTTCGTCAGGAAAGTTTTCGTTGATCGGCGAAGAAGATGGTGCGTTCGGAAGACGAGATAAGTGATAGGCTATAATGTTGTCGGATCCTTTTTTTCTTTGATTGTAAGATCAAATTCCTGGAGTAAAAGTATTGTAACACCCCGGATTTTTGAGTAATCGAATTAACTAAAATAAAGAATAATTAATCTCAGACGTGAGAATTATGGGGATTGGGTTGCGCCATTGTGTTCTTCTCGGAATTCTAGTTGAAATAGAGTCCGAGTTTGCGGGAAACAAGTACCGGATGAAGGAGTTATGGACAAACGAAGTTCGGTGGCAAAACAAGAAAGAAAAAAAAAAGTATACTGGCGCACTTGGGAAGTGCGCCAGTACATTTTTACCTTGGTGCACTTCCCAAGTGCGCCCAGGCCGAGATAAAACCTGCACAGCCTTATGGTTCAGTCTGACCCATGTTCTGACCCATTGTTGAGTCCTTTCTGACTCTTTGCTGAGTCATTGGGGCTGACTTGTCACTCTATCATGACTGAATGGTTTCGATTAACCCTAAGATCATCTGACGGCTTAAATTAATTCGAAACTCTATAAAAAGACCCATAGACTCAAACCCAAAATCAGAATTAAAACTAAAGCTATGGCCGTCATGCTGTTGTCTTGAACCCTAGAGCAGCCGCCACCAAATTAAAGAGGAAGAACAACAAATCAAATTAGAACTACTCTACCCTAACAGCGAATCTTCTTCAAAGGAGAGTTAATACAACTTCAGAAATCAGAATTCAGAACTCAAGACCACTTTTGAGTTGTGAGTTCGATAGTTTTAATAATATAATTAGTAAATTAATTGGATTGAGTTATGATGCGGATAATTTGGATATGATGTGAATTATTGACTGCATGTTGTAATTATGTGGTAGAATTGTGTTGTAATTTCTATGATGTTATGTTATGATGCTATCATTTATGATGTAAAGTTATGATGCTATCACCCATGTTGTAATTCTATGAGCGGCTTATGTCTAGTTGAATCATCATGTTGTTCATATGCTAATGTGGTTATATTGATTCATATGATAGATCACAAGCTGGTATGCAAGTTTAGATTTTGATTTAAACATAAATCATATGCAAGTTGGGTAAAATTATATGTGACCTTACATGGTTATGACATCTAGTTTATGTGAAAATTTGATTAAAAGTTAGGCTATGACATGTGTGAGTTATATATGATACTTTACATGTTAGATGATGCATAAATCACATATGCAAGTTTGTATAAATATATGAGTTTAGAATATGAATCATGCTATGCAAGTTTAGGGGTATTGCCTATGCAAATTAACACCTTTAGAAATGGATCCATGATATATGATTGTTTATGCAAGTTTGTGGCCATTATCTCATCAAAGTTCACACCTTTAGATTTGGATCCATGACATATGATTGTTTATGCAAGTTGTAACTTTGGCCTATGCAAGTTTTAGATGTAGAACATCATTCACACATGCAAGTTCACCCCTATGTTTGGATCTAGTCTTATTCTATGTATGTTGTGATGTTTTCTCTTTATTCAATAAGTTAGACTATTCGAGTCTAACGTATATTTTACGTTAAATGAACGGACGTAAAACGTGGGGTGATGGGAGAATACTAAAAGATGTAATATTGAGAATTTGCATAAAATGCCTTAAAAGGCATAGAATAAATTTGTGATGATAATTGGTATGATTTTGCATACCATAAACAGATGGACATAATTGATTCAATTATGGCCATAGTTAAATTTGGAATTGATTGATATTTTGAATAGGGAAAGTAATTCAAATTGGGGGATGATTAATTAGGTGTAATTAATCGTCTAAGACACGAGGTTAGGCTCTTTTGTGGTGTAAGACTGCCCGGACCCGCCCGGCAAATCCAGCTGCCACAAATGCCAGTCTAATGTGGGAGGTCTTAGGCATAAATTAAATGCGTAACAGTTGTAAAGACCCGAGGTTAGGCTCGTTTGTGGTGTAAGACATCCCGGACCCGCCCGTCAAATCCAGCTGCCACAAATGCAAGTCTAATGTGAGAGGTCTTTATGAGGTTACGGTCTTAATGAATTAAGAAACACTTAACCAGATAAACATGTAGTGGGACATGAGGGGGTTAAGTGGGTGCCTTGGGTGGCATGTGGAATCTAGTGGGTGCCTTGGGTGGCATTTGAAATACGATTAGAAACACTTAACCAAAATGTGAAACATGAAAGTGAACATGAATAAGAAAAGGGTTAAGTGGGATGTACTAGAGGGGACCAAGCTTAGGTGGATAGCTTGTGTCAAGTCATGGGGGTCCGTTTCAACCATTAACCCAAAAGTATCTCTGTGGGCTCGACCTAAGTCGAGGACGGGACACGCGTACTGGGCTTGACTGTAAGAGGCCAAAACGGGTGAGCGGTGGCAACGCAAGTCCAACGGGTTCATGTGCGTGTGTGGGCCTAGGCTGGTAAGTGAGACGTTGTTGCATCGTTTAGGTATAAGCCGTGCATCTCTGGTATTATCGGGTTTCCACTTTGGGGAGTGATACACCCCACTGTGGGACCAGCACGGGTATCTACGAGTTAGGGAGCCGATCGCTTGGGGTAGGACTTAGGGTACACTTAGTTCTGTCTGTTTCTGTTGGTACCGTCTATTTCTGTTGGGTGGTAACATTTGTCTGTTTCTGCGTGGTACCGTCTGTTGGGGTGGTAAAGGCCCATTACTAGTGTACACCTAATTCTACATTCTGTTTCCATAGGGATTATTCTGTCTCCGTCTCTGATTCCGTTTTCGATTCTGTTTCCGTACCTTCTGTCTGTTGGGGTGGTAAAGGCCCATTAGTTGGGTGGTAAAGGCCCATTATTAGTATTCTGTTTCCGTACCTTCTGTCTGTTGGGGTGGTAAAGGCCCATTAGTTGGGTGGTAAAGGCCCATTATTAGTATTCTGTTTCTGTACCTTCTGTCTGTTGGGGTGGTAAAGGTCCATTAGTTGGGTGGTAAAGGCCCATTATTAGTATTCTGTTTCTGTACCTTCTGTCTGTTGGGGTGGTAAAGGCCCATTAGTTGGGTGGTAAAGGCCCATTATTAGTATTTTACTTCTGTACCTTCTGTATGTTGGGGTGGTTGAGGCCCATTACTAGCATTCTGTTTCTGTATAGATTATTCTGTTTCGATTCTATTTCAGTTTAAACGTTAGGGTAACACCTAATCCTGTTATGCTAGTGGTGGTGCAGTATAGTAATTATCCTATAGTGAATAATTTGGTTCATCTTAGTTCCTTGTTTATTCTGTTATACCCAATTATTCACAGTCATTTCCTGATTTTTCGACTTATGCCTTAGCCTAGTTATTTTGGTAATTATATTGTTAAAGTTATCGCACTCACCAGACGTATGTCTGACCTAGTTTGTTTCGCCTCTTTCTTCCATTCCCCCCCAGGTTCTCAGGGAGGGAACATACAGGTTTAGTCAGGATTTGGATATCATCTTCTAGGAGCTACTTCTGAAGTATGGCTCGAATCTCTGTCTCTTATGTGGCTTGCTCTTTACTTTGGGGAATGATGTTTTTCTTTTAAATACCTATGTACTCTGATAATGTAAGACAGAAGTGTTTTGTTGTAAGGGTTTTATAACTCATGGCATTATGTAACAAAGTATTTTGGTGATTTAATAAAGTTATTTATTTCCGCTACAAATTTTTTTAATATCTATCTTGTGATATTCTGTGTCTATTTACCTAAAATGCTCCACTGAAGTTAAGGCATTCCCTTTGTGAGTGACCTTAATGGAGGTGGGGTGTTACACTTGGTATCAGAGCCGAAGGTTACCAGATTAGATAAAAGTTTTGAAAACTGTTTTCGAAAAGGTTTTAAAAGAAAGTATTTTCAAAAAGGATAGTCTATTTTGAAAAACATTCTCCGAAAAGCCATATGTAGTAACCTTCGGTCTTTTGTCTAAAATCTCTTCCTTTGATAGGATAGGCGAATGCTCTCGCGGCTGATGGATAGGATAGGTATAGGAAAATTTATGTAGAAGGTTTAATTTCCTTATCTGGTTATGAAGTTAAGACTCTTTTTGATTCTGTAATTGAGACTCTGCACTTTAATACTAGTCTTGTTTCTGATCCCGCAGTTGTTTCAAACCCCATTTGTGGTTCGGCTCAATTGTTAGTGATTTGTAGGGGTTTGAAATTATCTGTGTTAGGCATCAGAAATTTGAATGTGACATTTGTGTGCTCAAGTTTATGGGCTATGGGTTGGGTCTAAATGGAACAACTTTCTATGTAGAGGGTCGTTCTAGATTTTGAGAGGAGGGTCGTTAAGTTTCTAACTTGTCATGGGAAGACCCCCAAAGTTTCTTGTAACCGGCAAGGGTCTGTTATGCTTAGCTTTCTGAGAATCATTCTGTAATCTGATCTGTACTAGTAGTCTGTAAGTATCTGAATATTTCTGAAGGATAGGGGTTTCTACTCGAAGCATGAAGTAGATTTCCAGTTTTGACATTGTTTAATGGGGTTAATTCTCTGAATGTCAGTCTGATGTTGATTTCGGTCTTCGGGGCTGAGACTTAGGGAATTATTCTCTTAACTGATGTCAAATGGGAATAGAGCTTTTGTTCTAGTTGTATCATTTGTTTGTATCTCATCGACCGGATCTTCTACCTTTAGATAGGAAATCCATGGATGTAAACATGTGTTTGAGACATGTAATGTTTGATGGATGCAAGTGGACGCAAGTGTTTGCTAGTGGTTGCCTGTGGATCCATATACACACACATTAGGCACTAGATCGGCTCAGTCACTTCATATTGCATATTGCATATAAATGTGTGTACATATTTAAGTAATGGATGTATAATGGTTGTACTATCACATGGATGTTGCATTTTGGTGAATGGTTGTGCACACTTGTAGAAATAATATGTATTGATAGGATTCTTTCGCATACATAATGGACGCATGGCACTATCATGGTTTGCATTAAGGAGGTCGACTGAATCAGTAGACCGCCTGATTTTGCATTGGATAGAGAGCATATACACACACTTTTTGCATATGTTCATACAGCATTAGGAATTTATAAGAAAAATGGATGCCTGTGTTTGGTGGTTGAGTAGGTGCTTATTTGGATGGTAGGATATGCATTCTCCTTAACTTGGAGATTTCTGGGGCGAAATCCTTTAAGGAGGGGAGAATGTAACACCCCGGATTTTTGAGTAATCGAATTAACTAAAATAAAGAATAATTAATCTCAGACATGAGAATTATGGGGATTGGGTTGCGCCATTGTGTTCTTCTTGGAATTCTGGTTGAAATAGAGTCCGAGTTTGCGGGAAACAAGTATCAGATGATGGAGTTATGGACAAACGAAGTTCGGTGGCAAAACAAGAAAGAGAAAAAAAAAGTATACTGGCGCACTTGGGAAGTGCGCCAGTACATTTTTACCTTGGTGCACTTCCCAAGTGCGCCCAGGCCGAGAGAAAACCTGCACAGCCTTATGGTTCAGTCTGACCCATGTTCTGACCCATTGTTGAGTCCTTTCTGACTCTTTGCTGAGTCATTAGGGCGGACTTGTCACCCTATCATGACTAAATGGTTTTGATTAACCCTAAGATCATTTGACGGCTTAAATTAATTCGAAACTCCATAAAAAGACCCATAGACTCAAACCCTAAATCAAAATTAAAACTAAAGCTATGGCCGTCATGCTGTTGTCTTGAACCCTAGAGCAGCCGCCACCAAATTAAAGAGGAAGAACAACAAATCAAATCAGAACTACTCAACCCTAACAACGAATCTTGTTCAAAGGAGAGCTAATACAACTTCAGAAATCAGAATTCAGAACTCAAGACCGCTTTTGAGTTGTGAGTTCGATAGTTTTAGTAATATAATTAGTAAATTAATTGGATTGAGTTATGATGCGGATAATTTGGATATGATGTGAATTATTGACTGCATGTTGTAATTATGTGGTAGAATTGTGTTGTAATTTCTATGATGTTATGTTATGATGCTATCATTTATGATGTAAAGTTATGATGCTATCACCCATGTTGTAATTCTATGAGCGGCTTATGTCTAGTTGAATCATCATGTTGTTCATATGCTAATGTGGTTATGTTGATTCATATGATAGATCACAAGTTGGTATGCAAGTTTAGATTTTGATTTAAACATAAATCATATGCAAGTTGGGTAAAATTATATGTGACCTTACATGGTTATGACATCTAGTTTATGTGAAAATTTGATTAAAAGTTAGGCTATGACATGTGTGAGTTATATATGATACTTTACATGTTAGATGATGCATAAATCACATATGCAAGTTTGTATAAATATATGAGTTTAGAATATGAATCATGCTATGCAAGTTTAGGGGTATTGCTTATGCAAATTAACACCTTTAGATATGGATCCATGACATATGATTGTTTATGCAAGTTTGTGGCCATTATCTCATCAAAGTTCACACCTTTAGATTTGGATCCATGACATATGATTGTTTATGCAAGTTGTAACTTTGGCCTATGCAAGTTTTAGATGTAGAACATCATTCACACATGCAAGTTCACCCTTATGTTTGGATCTAGTCTTATTCTATGTATGTTGTGATGTTTTCTCTTCATTCAATAAGTTAGACTATTCGAGTCTAACGTATATTTTACGTTAAACGAACGGACGTAAAACGTAGGGTGATGGGAGAATACTAAAAGATGTAATATTGAGAATTTGCATAAAAGGCATAGAATAAATTTGTGATGATAATTGGTATGATTTTGCATACCATAAATAGATGGATATAATTGAGTCAATTATGGCCATAGTTAAATTTGGAATTGATTGATAATTTGAATAGGGAAAGTAATTCAAATTGGGGGATGATTAATTAGGTGTAATTAATCGTCTAAGACACGAGGTTAGGCTCTTTTGTGGCATATGACTGCCCGGACCCGCCCGACAAATCTAGCTGCCACAAATGCCAGTCTAATGTGGGAGGTATTAGGCATAAATTAAATGCGTAACAATTGTAAAGACCCGAGGTTAGGCTTGTTTGTGGTGTAAGACTGCCCGGACCCGCCCGACAAATACAGCTGCCACAAATGCAAGTCTAATGTGAGAGGTCTTTATGAGGTTACAGTCTTAATGAATTAAGAAACACTTAACCAGATAAACATGTAGTGGGACATGAGGGGGTTAAGTGGGTGCCTTGGGTGGCATGTGGAATCTAGTGGGTGCCTTGGGTGGCATTTGAAATACGATTAGAAACACTTAACCAAAATGTGAAACATGAAAGTGAACATAAATAAGAAAAGGGTTAAGTGGGATGTACTAGAGGGGAACAAGCTTAGGTGGATAGCTTGTGTCAAGTCATGGGGGTCCGTTTCAACCAGTAACCCAAAAGTATCTCTGTGGGCTCGACCTAAGTCGAGGACGTGACACGTGTACTGGGCTTGACTGTAAGAGGCCAAAACGGGTGAGCGATGGCAACGCAAGTCCAACGGGTTCATGTGCGTGTGTGGCCCCGAGCTGGTAGGTAAGACGTTGTTGCATCGTGTAGGTATAAGCCGTGCATCTCTGGTATTATCGGGTTGCCACTTTGGGGAGTGATACACCCCACTGTGGAACCAGCATGGGTATCTACGAGTTAGGGAGACGATCGCTTTGGGTAGGACTTAGGGTACACTTAGTTTTGTCTGTTTCTGTTGGTACTGTATGTTTCTGTTGGGTGGTAACACCTGTCAGTTTCTGCGTGGTACCGTCTGTTGGGGTGCTAAAGGCCCATTACTAGTGTACACCTAATTCTACATTCTGTTTCCGTAGGGATTATTCTGTCTCCGTCTCTGATTCCGTTTCCGATTCTGTTTCCGTACCTTCTGTCTGTTGGGGTGGTAAAGGCCCATTAGTTGGGTGGTAAAGGCCCATTATTAGTATTCTATTTCCGTACCTTTTGTCTGTTGGGGTGGTAAAGGCCCATTAGTTGGGTGGTAAAGGCCCATTATTAGTATTCTGTTTCCGTACCTTCTGTCTGTTGAGGGTGGTAAAGGCCCATTAGTTGGGTGGTAAAGGCCCATTATTAGTATTTTGTTTCCGTACCTTCTGTCTATTGGGGTGGTAAAGGCCCATTAGTTGGGTGGTAAAGGCCCATTATTAGTATTTTACTTCTGTACCTTCTGTATGTTGGGGTGGTTGAGGCCCATTATGTGACAACCCCAAACCCTGTATAGACGGAGACAAGGGTAATCTTTGGAATATAACACAGAAACAAATAATAGCAGAAAAGAATTAAATAAATACACCAGATAATGAACAATAGAATATACTGGATAAAAGTAATCATCAGAGTTACACAGTATACAGGATCATACTTAGCACAAATGCAGTTCAGATATACATAAATGTCTACAGTGGAAAACAAACATAATGTACAATAGGAGCTGAACAGCATAAAAAGAGATAAATGATAGAATCCGTCTTCAGCTCCAGCTATCCAGTAAGAACCAGCTAAACCTGAATACAAGGCTGCCCGTGTAGAAAAAGGGGCACCCGAGTTTGAAAGTGAAACAAAATACGAGTCAGTCATGGGACTGGTATGAGAAATCAACTCAACGCATTTAAAATATGGCTAATCACAGGACCACGCCACTTTCGTGGAACGGGTTTACTCCATTGGACCGCCAGTGCTCTAAAACAAATCTTTCTTTTAAACATCGCAATGCTTTTTATAAAAATGAAGCCATTATAAGACTCAGTTCCCATCACACAATGCAACGCAAACCGGAGGATAGAGTTTTACCTTATAATGGCCAAAATATGCTTGATACGAAATAAACAAAAGCATTTGATATTATTACTAGCGTTTATATGTTTCAAAAACAATTTCAATCATAACTATCAATCATAGACGACATGGGTACCATATATCATGTCGCCATATATATATATACAATCAAAACCGCACAGTCACGTATTTGGAAATTGGATTTCCGTCATGAACCAAGGCAAAAGATAGTCCTTACCGACTTCGAGACTCTCTAGCCCGAGCCTCAGGCACAGCCGCAACCGTACCTTGGATCGTCAGGGCCGGTCCACACGAAGTGGATTATAATGCCTGAACAATGCGTCTCTCCGCCCTTTGGGGCGTAAATGAGCCAACGAATGACTCCATCGGACCCGGATCATCGGATCTAACCGAGGCGCCTCGCAACAGTAACAACCACATAAGTCAAACTCTTCAGGGCGTGTAAAACCAATGACGCCACTTCTAGCTAGAAAGAAAACGCACGTCCCCCCTGATGTCCTCTCCCGTTTCTGGTTCATACCGGGGTGTGAGGCTCGCGATTTCACGTTATACACAAAGCTACGCCACACAGGCGGTGCTTTGATCTTCACCACAAGACTTTGCTTTTCAACAGAAGCCCTGATCATTTACCACTTAGGCATGCCACACTAGCAATTCATGCCATGCGACTGATGTCCATCGATATACAACCTTTGAGCTCGTGCGTTTCAGAGAAGGGCGTTAAGCAAAAGAATAAATTCTCCGCCGCTAAACAGATTGTAAAAACCCGTAACTTCCCCGTAAAGGAAAGCGTCGGATAGTTCGAGAACAAACCACAACAGGACGCATACAGAAGAACATTTCACTGTATATTACAACAATGCATCAGATTACAAGAATATACAGAGTATAAATGAATATTACACAGAAATATCAGAGCTTTAAATTACATTTAAATACATAGCAGCGGAAAATAATACAATACACAACTAGAAGGAGATATACGGATACAAAGCTTTCCGGATATTGTTCCAGCTGTAAACCAGGATCCTGTGAATATAAATCTGCAAAACCAAAACTACTAGCTGCCCGTGTCAAAATAAGGGCACCCAGAGTTTAGGTTAAAACAATAAACTCCAGGTCAGTCATGTGACTGGTGTGAGAACTAAAACAGTTATTGATCTTTATTTTAAATCATTAGGTAAATCAAGGGACCACGCCGTATAACACGGAACGGGTTTCCTCCCAAGAATACCAGTGCATAAAACAAACAGCGCAATGCTAAATAAAGAAAAATGAAGCTGTTATAAGACCCAGGTCCCATCACACAATGCAACGCAGTCGAGGATAGGGTTTTCCCTTATAACAGCCAAAGAATGCTTGATACGTTTAAAACAAATCATTTGATACTATTATAAGTGCATAGTGTATAAAACAACTTCAAATCATAAGTATCAATCATAGGCGGCATAAGCGCCCCATCCCACTATGTCGCCATATATAGGATATACAATCAAAACCGCAAAGTCTCGTATTTGGAAATTGGATTTCCATCTATGAACCGAGGCAAAAGATAGTCCAAAACCGATTCGAGACTGTCTAGCCCGAGCCTCAGGAACAGCCGCAACTGCCCCTTGGATCGTCAGGGCCGGTCCACACGGAGTGGATTATTATGCCTGAACAATACGTCTCCCCACCCTATGGGGTGTAAGTCTGGTCCGTCAGCCGACCAGAATGCATTCGGCCGAAACCGATATAACCGAGGCGCCTCGCAACCGCAACAACCACATAAGTCAAACTCGTCAGGGCATGTAAAACCACTGACGCCACTTCTAGCTAGAAAGAAACGCAAGTCCTCCCTGAGGTCCGTCTCCCGTTTTTGGTTCATACCGGGTGTGAAACACGCGAGGTAAACGTTACACAAAGCTACGCCACAAAGGCCGTGCTTTGATCATCACCACAAGACTTTGCTTTTCAACAGAAGCCTTGATCATTTGCATCTTAGCATGCCACACAGGCAAACCATCCTATGCAACCGATATCAGTCACACAGAATGAAATCCGATGTCAGACACACAGTCCATTTACAAGTCCGTCCTGGGTCTGAACGAAACCGGAGGCACCTAGTACCCCGCATATCCATCGATCTCCAAGTACGTCTGGACGATCACTAACTGTTTCCATCTTCTTGGGTGTACAGCCCAATCAAGATCATCAGTAATTACCCAAACGACGTGAAAACCTCCGGTCTTCGACCATCGTCTTCATCTTCGACTTATCGTCGTATCAGTTATTCAGAATGGGATAAACCCGGTCTTTCCGAATAACTCGCGTATATATTATAAAAGTGTTACACAAACACAACATACGCCTCATTCCAACTCATTAGTCACTAACCGTAAATTAATCAAGAGAATAATTCCCCAAATATTAACCCCGAAGGCCGAAACCAACATCAGATCAATATCCAGAAAACCATTCTACTTAGCTAACCGACAGTTAGTTTCTAAATTTCACATTCATAGGGAAAGGTCCCCATTAATTTTATCCAAGATAAATTCCTTGAATTTATTCTTTATTCTATTTTTGAATCTCAATTCAAACTAGTCGGGATTAGCGAACCTTACCGAAGTAATCATTTATTTTAATTTCCCAATCCCAACCTATTAATCCCATGAAGTAAAACTGGTAATACTTCATATCTAACACCACAGTGTTATCGGTAATTTCAATTACCATCTCGCGTTCAAATCTAATTAAAGATTTAACTAACGCCTGGAGCAAAACTGGTGATACTCCATTTCGATTATTTCAATCTAATTAAAGATTCATTAAAACTCCACTTAGTTTTAATCTTTGACTGGGTTAAAGAATCAGTGTCATTTAAAAACACGGTTCACGATAAAACCAAAGTCACATTCATTAATCATCGGGTTAAAGAACGAGTGTTATTTAAAACACTGTCCACGATAAACCCAAAAATCAATATCGATTCAATTCCAATTAAATGTTATTTAATTGGTACACTTCATTAAATCTAAATAAAAAGATTTAATCTTTTCTCAACTGGGTTCAAGAACAGTGTTAGTGAAGACACCATTCACGACAAACCCAAATCACATTTGATATTAAATACAAGGCTCTGAATAGAAAATATCCCGGCTTATATTCAATATCAAATTCTATGATTAACAAATGTCGTATTGGAAATAACGATATAAATATATATCTTTCAAATTTCCATAACAACATCTGTATAATCACGAATTCCAACATCGAAATATTCCGAAGACAATTTCGATTCAAATCCACTCCAATGCAATCATTGGAAATTTTGGTTATTTTTAAAACCCTTTTCAAATTCAATTTATTTATTTAAAAATAAATAGAATTATAATTCTAGTTCAAAACTAGTTCATTTCGATAAAAATCTATTTTTATCTTTTCAAATATGGAGTTTTTCATCCCAAATCTTCACAAATCATTTCTTATGATTTTACACAAATTATTACTATTTTTAATAATTTTATCAAGGCCTGTACAGTCGATTTCCATCAATGGCCATCGAACTGCACTTACAGCGACCTTTTTCGAATTTGATTTGGACGTATCTCCAAATCCAACCGTTAGATTTCTAATTTCTAATATTCTTTAGAAAGCTCTTTTCGATACGAACCCAACGGTTCCGGTTTTAGGAGAATCCGACGGTCGGATCTCCCGTAATGTCCGTTTGAAATAAATGGTCGAAATTCGCGAACTGCCGCGGCGCGGCGCGTTCTATTCAGGCCATTATATTATATATATTATATATATAATATATATTTCGTCGATTTCTATTTAAAACGAATTATATAAATAGTTTTAAATTCGTTTCAAAAGCAATTTCAACTTCCTTTTCAATTCAAATCAAAATTGAATTCTTCTTAATAAATTCGTTTTAAAATTCATTTCTATTCAATTCAAATTTCAATTCAATTTGAATTCATTTCAATTTGAATTCATTTCAATTCGCTTTCAATTCAATTTGAATTCGTTTTCAATTCCTTTCGAGATCGTTTTCAATTCAATCCATTTCGAAATCGTTTTCAATTCTATTCATTTCGAAATCGTTTTCAATTCTATTCATTTCGAAATCGTTTTCAATTCAATTCATTTCGAAATCGTTTTCAATTCAATTCATTTCGAAATCGTTTTCAATTCAATTCATTTCGAAATCGTTTTCAATTCAATTCATTTCGAAATCGTTTTCAATTCAATTCATTTCGAAATCGTTTTCAATTCAATTCATTTCGAAATCGTTTTAAAATCGATATAAATATCGTTCACGTCAAAATGGCGTCAATCTAATCAACACGGCTTCATAAATTTCTATTTTCAAACATTCTATTTCAAATATTTCTTTTTCAAAATAGTTGTTGTTATCAAAATATTTCGTTCAACACATGACCAATCTCAATGAATGAGTACTGTCAACACATGAACTTTTATTTTATAATATCGATAAAGATGTAAATTTTAATATTAAAATATTTCGTTCAACACATGACCAATCTCAATGAATGAGTACTGTCAACACATGAACTTTTATTTTATAATATTCTTTATTTTTCAAATTGGAATGAGACCCAATCAATTACCATATAAGGTTAATTATATGGATTTTCATACAACACATGTATATCATAGCATTGAAAAATAATCAACCATCAACCAAAGTGCACTACGCTGTATAAGCATCAAATATAGATATTCAACGCTTATAACAGCCTGTCAATCAATCGATCGACATATTTAATCAATCAGGATGAGTGAAATTCATATTTCATCCCAACACCCGTGTGGGGTTTTCAAACAATCAAACACAGATTTTATTTGTGCAGTTGGGCGATGTGTAAAATTTATCGACCCAATCAATATCAGTCAAATAGGTGTACATAAACAAACCGTCCGGTTTATAAATGAATATTTTATTTTATTCACTTCACGTTAAAAATTATATTTTTAACGATAAAACATTTTATTTCAACCTATGAATTTCTATTCAATTCATTTACACAATAAAATGATATTTTTATTTTTCTAACATATTTTAGAAAATTTCGGCGGCATAACGGCACGATACTAGAAACGGGACGAGGCCTAGCCTTATCCCCGGTCCAGTGAAGGCCCACGCCATTCACACATCAATCATATCAATTTCAATTTCACCAAAACAATCAAATCCAAATCAAATAATCTAACCAACTACACAACAAATCAAACAAGTCCATGGTCTGTGGACGGGTGTCGGGTGCTTCTAATAAGCACCGTCTGCATCCTAGTATATATATAACTAGAAAAATAAATTGAAAGGTGAGAAATTCTCACAGATAGCTATCCTAGCTCCACGGCACTTCATTGATAGAAATCTTCATCGCTATCGCATCTTTGTCCTCTTCGTTGCCCATAGCCACTACATATGTAAAAATCGAATTTTTACTTCGTTATTCAATTTATAAAAATCGAATATTTAGTTCGCTATTCAATATATAAAAATCGAATTTTTAGTTCGCTATTCAATATATAAAAATCGAATTTTTAGTTCGCTATTCAATATATAAAAATCGAATTTTTAGTTCGCTATTCAATATATAAAAATCGAATTTTTAGTTCGCTATTCAATATATAAAAATCGAATTTTTAGTTCGCTATTCAATATATAAAAATCGAATTTTTAGTTCGCTATTCAATATATAAAAATCGAATTTTTTACTTCGATGTTCAATATATAAAAATTCTATTTTTCTATCGAAGTTCAATATATAAAAATTCTATTTTTACATTGTTATTCCATATATAAAGATTATATTTTTAAACCTCTACTTTGAATATAAACATTATATTTTTAAGCCGCTAAGATCTAATTTTTATCTCGTCAAAAATCTAATTTTTCCTACAACAAAATTCTAAACTTTTTCTACCTCCTACGAATTCAAAATTCCTTCGAATAAAAATCATGTTTTCATGATTAAAAATCAAAGCTTTAAGAGAAAAAGAAAAATCTAATCTTTTTAACCAATAAAAATCAAACCTTTTTATTAATAAAAACTTAACTTTAAAATGATAAGAATCTATAATTTCTACTTATAAAAATCAGTTTTATATACTTAAAAAAAATCAGTTTTATATACTTTAAAAAAAATCAGTTTTAACATTAACATAAAATCAGTTTTAACATTAACATAAAATCAGTTTTAACATTAACATAAAATCAGTTTTAACATTAACATAAAATCAGTTTTAACATTAACATAAAATCAGTTTTATCAACAAAAGTAAAAAAAAAAAAACTTACAGGGGGGGCGCTGTCGAGTGGTCGGGGGGGGGGGAGGGGGAGAAAGGAAGAATCTGGTGGCGCTCTGAGGCGTCGCGTCGAGGTAAGGGGCTGCAGCTTCGATTTGATGTCGCGAGGGGTTCATCGGCTTTGCTGGAAGGAGGAGGCTGGACGAAGGGGTTGTTCGGTGGTGGGAGGAGTTCGTCGGCGGCAAAGGTCCAGGCGGCGCTCGACGAGATTAGGTTTTCCCTTTTTTTTTTCTTTCCTTTTTCTGATAACCGAATAATGAACCTAAGGGGGGGCCAATCAGAAGAAAAAGGGGGGAATTCTATATTTTTTTTTTATTTTTTTTATTATTTAATTATTAAATTTTTGCAAAAGGGTTGACTTTTACATACGACCTCGAAACGAGGCCCACCGCCTGTCGTCCATAGCGTTTTACCCCCATTCCGAACACAATGGGATATGTATCGTAAGCTGGTTTGATCGTCCCAATCAGTTTCCGTTGAATTTACAATTTAAATCCTTATATTGAATTTTAAACGTACATTTCAAATTACCGGGGTCACATACTAACTAGAAAAATTCCAGAAAAATATTTTCTAGCTTCGTATTGACGATACGGTCCTAACAAAACTAGTTTCGTCGAATTCTGAGACCGTTAGAAAAATGGCCAATTTCCAGTCGATAAAATTCAACTGAAACTGGTCAAACGCGTTTCCCTTTGCCACGCTCACATATTGATTCTAAAAATTATGAAATTTGAAACCTAGCAATAATTTGACACCACGGACCCAACAAAACTGGTTTCGTCGAAATCCGAGGTCGTTTGCAAAATGGCTATTTTTAAGGCCTTTACATATATTAAAATATATATAAATTCCACAGCGCTATTTCTGAATTTTAAACTGGACATATCTTATCATTTCTAAAGTGAAATCTCAGTTTCTCAACTTCGTTAGAAAGATATTCTTTAACAGATTCCATTATTTTTGGTTTCACTAAAATCCGGATTGTTTTGCACCCGGTACATTCAATTGAAGTTTGAAATCGAATTATCGAACTACCGCGCCATTTTCAATTCTATTAATAATTATATATAAATATTTATATTCTAACGACGACGCGTATAATATATACGTTCGAATTATATTCAAAATAAATTTCTCGTCGATATTATTTAAAATAATTCATTTTAAATAATCAAAATTCGCTAAAATCGCCAAAAATAAAAATTTTAAACTGGCCCAGATTTTCCGGGTTGTTACAATCTCCCCCACTTAAAACTTTTCATCCCCGAAAAGGAACAAGGTCGAAAGTGGTTTGATTAATTAACTCTACGTTCGATCTGGCTTCCATTCTCCAACTTTTCAGTTTCTGAGAATTTTCAAAATTTCAAAAATTTGGCTAACACCCTAAATTTTTGAAAAATTTCGCCATAACCTCCCCTGCACCGGGAGCATCGGGGAATTTCAAATAGCTTCCGCGGTCCTTCAGATCTCAAAAAGAAAAAGAAAAAGCCAAGCGGCTAGCCAATAGGCTCACAAAATCATCATCACCCAAACAAAACAGGAAATTATGTAGTAAACATGTACCTATTTGTCGGGCAAACAAATTTTATTCTCTGCTCTAGCCTCCTTGCTATGACCTGTTCAATGATATACATGTATATGCAAGCAAATACGACCAAATTTCAATACAATTCAATATTTGGTTTAATTAGGCATAATGGTTCGAAATTATCAAACAAATAAACAAACACAAACATCAATCAATTAGTGAATTAGAGTTTCAAATTCATAATTTTGATACATATACAAAAAATCATGTTTTGATGCCAAATCACAACAATGTATTATAACTATATTAGTTTTGGTTCTCACACCAGCCAATAGGAAGTATATAGAAATTTCACTTTCGTCGCTCGAATATAAACACCGATGATGATGCCTCATCATCTGAATCATCTCCGGGCGACTAGAGTGTGATTCTATATCTATCCAGTATATTAAAATTTCGAATACACGCGGATCAGACGTATACGCAAAATCTATATATACTGGATTGTCCACATCAATATAAATAGATAATCAGATACTAATAATTGATTTAAATTTTCAAAACAAAAATTGTTTTCATTTGAAAAATATACTCTTCACACTCGTTCTAGGATACTACTGATCCCATCTCTAACGAGTCATTCCCGTTGGATATTACTAATCCAATATCTGATGAATTCTTTCGTATGGTTCTAATGTGCCTTGTTCTCTAGCTTTGTAAACCAAAGCTCTGATACCAACTGTAAAAACCCGTAACTTCCCCGTAAAGGAAAGCGTCGGATAGTTCGAGAACAAACCACAACAGGACGCATACAGAAGAACATTTCACTGTATATTACAACAATGCATCAGATTACAAGAATATACAGAGTATAAATGAATATTACACAGAAATATCAGAGCTTTAAATTACATTTAAATACATAGCAGCGGAAAATAATACAATACACAACTAGAAGGAGATATACGGATACAAAGCTTTCCGGATATCGTTCCAGCTGTAAACCAGGATCCTGTGAATATAAATCTGCAAAACCAAAACTACTAGCTGCCCGTGTCAAAATAAGGGCACCCAGAGTTTAGGTTAAAACAATAAACTCCAGGTCAGTCATGTGACTGGTGTGAGAACTAAAACAGTTATTGATCTTTATTTTAAATCATTAGGTAAATCAAGGGACCACGTCGTATAACACGGAACGGGTTTCCTCCCAAGAATACCAGTGCATAAAACAAACAGCGCAATGCTAAATAAAGAAAAATGAAGCTGTTATAAGACCCAGGTCCCATCACACAATGCAACGCAGTCGAGGATAGGGTTTTCCCTTATAACAGCCAAAGAATGCTTGATACGTTTAAAACAAATCATTTGATACTATTATAAGTGCATAGTGTATAAAACAACTTCAAATCATAAGTATCAATCATAGGCGGCATAAGCGCCCCATCCCACTATGTCGCCATATATAGGATATACAATCAAAACCGCAAAGTCTCGTATTTGGAAATTGGATTTCCATCTATGAACCGAGGCAAAAGATAGTCCTCAACCGATTCGAGACTGTCTAGCCCGAGCCTCAGGAACAGCCGCAACTGCCCCTTGGATCGTCAGGGCCGGTCCACACGGAGTGGATTATTATGCCTGAACAATACGTCTCCCCACCCTATGGGGTGTAAGTCTGGTCCGTCAGCCGACCAGAATGCATTCGGCCGAAACCGATATAACCGAGGCGCCTCGCAACCGCAACAACCACATAAGTCAAACTCGTCAGGGCATGTAAAACCACTGACGCCACTTCTAGCTAGAAAGAAATGCAAGTCCTCCCTGAGGTCCGTCTCCCGTTTTTGGTTCATACCGGGTGTGAAACACGCGAGGTAAACGTTACACAAAGCTACGCCACAAAGGCCGTGCTTTGATCATCACCACAAGACTTTGCTTTTCAACAGAAGCCTTGATCATTTGCATCTTAGCATGCCACACAGGCAAACCATCCTATGCAACCGATATCAGTCACACAGAATGAAATCCGATGTCAGACACACAGTCCATTTACAAGTCCGTCCTGGGTCTGAACGAAACCGGAGGCACCTAGTACCCCGCATATCCATCGATCTCCAAGTACGTCTGGACGATCACTAACTGTTTCCATCTTCTTGGGTGTACAGCCCAATCAAGATCATCAGTAATTACCCAAACGACGTGAAAACCTCCGGTCTTCGACCATCGTCTTCATCTTCGACTTATCGTCGTATCAGTTATTCAGAATGGGATAAACCCGGTCTTTCCGAATAACTCGCGTATATATTATAAAAGTGTTACACAAACACAACATACGCCTCATTCCAACTCATTAGTCACTAACCGTAAATTAATCAAGAGAATAATTCCCCAAATATTAACCCCGAAGGCCGAAACCAACATCAGATCAATATCCAGAAAACCATTCTACTTAGCTAACCGACAGTTAGTTTCTAAATTTCACATTCATAGGGAAAGGTCCCCATTAATTTTATCCAAGATAAATTCCTTGAATTTATTCTTTATTCTATTTTTGAAAATCAATTCAAACTAGTCGGGATTAGCGAACCTTACCGAAGTAATCATTTATTTTAATTTCCCAATCCCAACCTATTAATCCCATGAAGTAAAACTGGTAATACTTCATATCTAACACCACAGTGTTATCGGTAATTTCAATTACCATCTCGCGTTCAAATCTAATTAAAGATTTAACTAACGCCTGGAGCAAAACTGGTGATACTCCATTTCGATTATTTCAATCTAATTAAAGATTCATTAAAACTCCACTTAGTTTTAATCTTTGACTGGGTTAAAGAATCAGTGTCATTTAAAAACACGGTTCATGATAAAACCAAAGTCACATTCATTAATCATCGGGTTAAAGAACGAGTGTTATTTAAAACACTGTCCACGATAAACCCAAAAATCAATATCGATTCAATTCCAATTAAATGTTATTTAATTGGTACACTTCATTAAATCTAAATAAAAAGATTTAATCTTTTCTCAACTGGGTTCAAGAACAGTGTTAGTGAAGACACCATTCACGACAAACCCAAATCACATTTGATATTAAATACAAGGCTCTGAATAGAAAATATCCCGGCTTATATTCAATATCAAATTCTATGATTAACAAATGTCGTATTGGAAATAACGATATAAATATATATCTTTCAAATTTCCATAACAACATCTGTATAATCACGAATTCCAACATCGAAATATTCCGAAGACAATTTCGATTCAAATCCACTCCAATGCAATCATTGGAAATTTTGGTTATTTTTAAAACCCTTTTCAAATTCAATTTATTTATTTAAAAATAAATAGAATTATAATTCTAGTTCAAAACTAGTTCATTTCGATAAAAATCTATTTTTATCTTTTCAAATATGGAGTTTTTCATCCCAAATCTTCACAAATCATTTCTTATGATTTTACACAAATTATTACTATTTTTAATAATTTTATCAAGGCCTGTACAGTCGATTTCCATCAATGGCCATCGAACTGCACTTACAGCGACCTTTTTCGAATTTGATTTGGACGTATCTCCAAATCCAACCGTTAGATTTCTAATTTCTAATATTCTTTAGAAAGCTCTTTTCGATACGAACCCAACGGTTCCGGTTTTAGGAGAATCCGACGGTCGGATCTCCCGTAATGTCCGTTTGAAATAAATGGTCGAAATTCGCGAACTGCCACGGCGCGGCGCGTTCTATTCAGGCCATTATATTATATATATTATATATATAATATATATTTCGTCGATTTCTATTTAAAACGAATTATATAAATAGTTTTAAATTCGTTTCAAAAGCAATTTCAACTTCCTTTTCAATTCAAATCAAAATTGAATTCTTCTTAATAAATTCGTTTTAAAATTCATTTCTATTCAATTCAAATTTCAATTCAATTTGAATTCATTTCAATTCGCTTTCAATTCAATTTGAATTCGTTTTCAATTCCTTTCGAGATCGTTTTCAATTCAATCCATTTCGAAATCGTTTTCAATTCTATTCATTTCGAAATCGTTTTCAATTCTATTCATTTCGAAATCGTTTTCAATTCAATTCATTTCGAAATCGTTTTCAATTCAATTCATTTCGAAATCGTTTTCAATTCAATTCATTTCGAAATCGTTTTCAATTCAATTCATTTCGAAATCGTTTTCAATTCAATTCATTTCGAAATCGTTTTAAAATCGATATAAATATCGTTCACGTCAAAATGGCGTCAATCTAATCAACACGGCTTCATAAATTTCTATTTTCAAACATTCTATTTCAAATATTTCTTTTTCAAAATAGTTGTTGTTATCAAAATATTTCGTTCAACACATGACCAATCTCAATGAATGAGTACTGTCAACACATGAACTTTTATTTTATAATATCGATAAAGATGTAAATTTTAATATTAAAATATTTCGTTCAACACATGACCAATCTCAATGAATGAGTACTGTCAACACATGAACTTTTATTTTATAATATTCTTTATTTTTCAAATTGGAATGAGACCCAATCAATTACCATATAAGGTTAATTATATGGATTTTCATACAACACATGTATATCATAGCATTGAAAAATAATCAACCATCAACCAAAGTGCACTACGCTGTATAAGCATCAAATATAGATATTCAACGCTTATAACAGCCTGTCAATCAATCGATCGACATATTTAATCAATCAGGATGAGTGAAATTCATATTTCATCCCAACACCCGTGTGGGGTTTTCAAACAATCAAACACAGATTTTATTTGTGCAGTTGGGTGATGTGTAAAATTTATCGACCCAATCAATATCAGTCAAATAGGTGTACATAAACAAACCGTCCGGTTTATAAATGAATATTTTATTTTATTCACTTCACGTTAAAAATTATATTTTTAACGATAAAACATTTTATTTCAACCTATGAATTTCTATTCAATTCATTTACACAATAAAATGATATTTTTATTTTTCTAACATATTTTAGAAAATTTCGGCGGCATAACGGCACGATACTAGAAACGGGACGAGGCCTAGCCTTATCCCCGGTCCAGTGAAGGCCCACGCCATTCACACATCAATCATATCAATTTCAATTTCACCAAAACAATCAAATCCAAATCAAATAATCTAACCAACTACACAACAAATCAAACAAGTCCATGGTCTGTGGACGGGTGTCGGGTGCTTCTAATAAGCACCGTCTGCATCCTAGTATATATATAACTAGAAAAATAAATTGAAAGGTGAGAAATTCTCACAGATAGCTATCCTAGCTCCACGGCACTTCATTGATAGAAATCTTCATCGCTATCGCATCTTTGTCCTCTTCGTTACCCATAGCCACTACATATGTAAAAATCGAATTTTTACTTCGTTATTCAATTTATAAAAATCGAATTTTTAGTTCGCTATTCAATATATAAAAATCGAATTTTTAGTTCGCTATTCAATATATAAAAATCGAATTTTTAGTTCGCTATTCAATATATAAAAATCGAATTTTTAGTTCGCTATTCAATATATAAAAATCGAATTTTTAGTTCGCTATTCAATATATAAAAATCGAATTTTTAGTTCGCTATTCAATATATAAAAATCGAATTTTTAGTTCGCTATTCAATATATAAAAATCGAATTTTTTACTTCGATGTTCAATATATAAAAATTCTATTTTTCTATCGAAGTTCAATATATAAAAATTCTATTTTTACATTGTTATTCCATATATAAAGATTATATTTTTAAACCTCTACTTTGAATATAAAGATTATATTTTTAAGCCGCTAAGATCTAATTTTTATCTCGTCAAAAATCTAATTTTTCCTACAACAAAATTCTAAACTTTTTCTACCTCCTACGAATTCAAAATTCCTTCGAATAAAAATCATGTTTTCATGATTAAAAATCAAAGCTTTAAGAGAAAAAGAAAAATCTAATCTTTTTAACCAATAAAAATCAAACCTTTTTATTAATAAAAACTTAACTTTAAAATGATAAGAATCTATAATTTCTACTTATAAAAATCAGTTTTATATACTTAAAAAAAATCAGTTTTATATACTTTAAAAAAAATCAGTTTTAACATTAACATAAAATCAGTTTTAACATTAACATAAAATCAGTTTTAACATTAACATAAAATCAGTTTTAACATTAACATAAAATCAGTTTTAACATTAACATAAAATCAGTTTTATCAACAAAAGTAAAAAAAAAAAAAACTTACAGGGGGGGCGCTGTCGAGTGGTCGGGGGGGGAGGGGGAGAAAGGAAGAATCTGGTGGCGCTCTGAGGCGTCGCGTCGAGGTAAGGGGCTGCGGCTTCGATTTGATGTCGCGAGGGGTTCATCGGCTTTGCTGGAAGGAGGAGGCTGGACGAAGGGGTTGTTCGGTGGTGGGAGGAGTTCGTCGGCGGCAAAGGTCCAGGCGGCGCTCGACGAGATTAGGTTTTCCCTTTTTTTTTCTTTCCTTTTTCTGATAACCGAATAATGAACCTAAGGGGGGGCCAATCAGAAGAAAAAGGGGGGAATTCTATATTTTTTTTTATTATTTAATTATTAAATTTTTGCAAAAGGGTTGACTTTTACATACGACCTCGAAACGAGGCCCACCGCCTGTCGTCCATAGCGTTTTACCCCCATTCCGAACACAATGGGATATGTATCGTAAGCTGGTTTGATCGTCCCAATCAGTTTCCGTTGAATTTACAATTTAAATCCTTATATTGAATTTTAAACGTACATTTCAAATTACCGGGGTCACATACTAACTAGAAAAATTCCAGAAAAATATTTTCTAGCTTCGTATTGACGATACGGTCCTAACAAAACTAGTTTCGTCGAATTCTGAGACCGTTAGAAAAATGGCCAATTTCCAGTCGATAAAATTCAACTGAAACTGGTCAAACGCGTTTCCCTTTGCCACGCTCACATATTGATTCTAAAAATTATGAAATTTGAAACCTAGCAATAATTTGACACCACGGACCCAACAAAACTGGTTTCGTCGAAATCCGAGGTCGTTTGCAAAATGGCTATTTTTAAGGCCTTTACATATATTAAAATATATATAAATTCCACAGCGCTATTTCTGAATTTTAAACTGGACATATCTTATCATTTCTAAAGTGAAATCTCAGTTTCTCAACTTCGTTAGAAAGATATTCTTTAACAGATTCCATTATTTTTGGTTTCACTAAAATCCGGATTGTTTTGCACCCGGTACATTCAATTGAAGTTTGAAATCGAATTATCGAACTACCGCGCCATTTTCAATTCTATTAATAATTATATATAAATATTTATATTCTAACGACGACGCGTATAATATATACGTTCGAATTATATTCAAAATAAATTTCTCGTCGATATTATTTAAAATAATTCATTTTAAATAATCAAAATTCGCTAAAATCGCCAAAAATAAAAATTTTAAACTGGCCCAGATTTTCCGGGTTGTTACACAGATGTATATTTAATAGAGATCAATCAACACAGAATAAAATCCAATGTCAGACACACGGTCCATTTACAAGTCCGTTCTGGGTCTGAACGAAACCGGAGGCACTAAATACCTCGCAAACCCATCGATCACCACGTGCGTCTGGACGATCACCACTCATTATCCATATCTCGGGATGCCTCCCAATCAGGACCTCGGTTACCACCCAAACGAGGTGAAGATCTCCGGTCTTCGACCACCATCTTCATCTTCGACTTTCAATCGTCGGTCAATTATTTGAAATGAGAATTAACTCGGCCTTTTCAAATAATTCACGTATATTTAGAATTTCAAATCAATTTATTTCAATGGTTAAATCATTCGACAACACCAATTTTGTTCTTTAATGTACTTTTCACACCAAACACATTCAACCATCAAATACCACATAAATCGAGCAAATCCAGTTTATTTCCATTCCATATCGTTTATGATATTTTATAATGATTTATCGCTATTTTTATTTATTTTAAAATAGCCAATTTATTCAAAACGACGCTTCGGGCCATAACGCGGTCGTGGCGCTGTTTTTCTTCAGATTTGATTTACACATATCTGAAAATCTAACCGTTGGATCTTCACAAAATTTACATCATTAGAAAGATCTTTTCAAAACGAATCCAACGGTTCCAGTTTCGGGAAAATCCGACGGTCGGATCTACCGGTATCATCGTTTGAAGTTTTGATTTCAAAATACGAACTGCAGTGTCTTTATTCGATTAAATATAATTATATATATATATATATATAAATATAATTGATTCTGGCGCTGTTTTTCTTCAGATTTGAATTAAACATTCCAGACAATCCAACCGTTGGATTTTTACAAAGTTGGTGCCGTTGGAAAGATATTTCCAAAGCGAACCCAACGGTTACGGTTTCGGGAAAATCCGATGGTCGGATCTCCCGCACTAATCATTTGAAATCACGATTTCAAAATACGAACTACAGCGTCGTTATTCGATATATTTCAATTCTATTTATATATATATCGATTCTTCGATTTCAAAGCTACATTCTTTTCATATATTTGATAAAAATGATATTTTTATCTAATTGTCTTCTATTTCAACACTTCACTATATTTAACAATTCATGTATATAATAAAAATGTGATTTTTATTGTAAAACAATTCATTTCAAAACACTATTATTTTATATAGTTCATATAGGTAATAAAAATAGGATTTTTATTATAAAACAATTTCTTTTAAAACAAGATTATTTTATATAGTTCATATAGATGATAAAAATGTGATTTTTATATTTAAAACACGGATACCATTCAACACATGAATTTCTATCCAACGAATGAATATCGACTCAACACATGAAGGCTTTCTATTCAAAGAATAAATATAGTTTCAACAAATGAAAATAATTCAAACACATGAATATTATTCAAAATTTCAGCAGTATAACGACAGGGTAGTTAAAACAGGGACCGTCCCTAGTACGGCTCCTCGCTCTACCTTAAAACCTCGCGGTTTTTGACAATGGGGAATCATGCATCTAGTTCGCACGCAAGCGGCATGTATATTTATTTCATTTCCACAAATTAATCCTATGTGGTTTCAACCAAATATTTCTCAACCACAAACGGCTATTTTTCAACCACAATCAATCAATATCAACCACAAACAATTCAAATCAACCATTCGCTATCAATCAATTTTCACACCAATCACAACCAATAAATATCGTCCATGGTTTGTGGACGAGGGGCGTATATATATATATATATATATATATATATATATATATATAGCAATTCACTTCTATTTCAACACATATATAATTTTTACAATGCATATATAACTTATACATCGAACGTACAACTTATATAACGCTTATACATGAGGTGTACAACGCTTATATAACCCATACATCGACTATATAATTTATACATCGTCGTTTTCCATATCGTTTATAAATTAGAAATCTCACTTTGGGTTCCACTCCACCAAAAATAGCAGAAGGCTCAGAAAAATATGCGGTCTCTGCTAAAATGTAGAAGACTTCCACACGGTCACGATGTTTCCTGTTTCATCGAATTTCGATAACACAGCAAAAAGATATGATTTTTCAAAGTTTGCAACGGTTTAAAGGTGTTAAAACTGTTGAAAATATATATAGCCGTACCTCAGTTGAAAGGTTCAAAACTAGGTTTGGATTTATCTCGAAATCCGTGTAGCTATTCGTCGATCGGCCTTCGCAGCGTCGAAGGGGGAGGAGAGGCGCGCCTACACCTCTGACGGCGGCGAGCTCGGTGGTCAGAATCAGGTGGGGCGGCGGCTGAAGGTCGAGATCTTCCCGGCGTCCGTTCTCCCAAAATACACAATGAAAAAATCGAAACCAGGTATGGATTTGAAGAGCTCGGGAAGATCTTCAAAAATTTCAAATGTGGCACGAGCTAATTCCTCCTGGTTTGGTCGGAATCGGAGCTGGAAGGTTTGAAGTCTCTTCCGCCTTCGATCGGGGAGAGAGAAAAGGGATTTTTTTATAAAAATTATGATTGGCCGGTGGGTTTTAAAGTGGTTTTCTGGCACGACCACCAATCTAAACCCAACGACTGTCGTCCCTAGCGTTTTACCCCCATTCCGAACACAATGGGATATGTTTCGTAGGCTCATTCGACTGTTTCAGTCAGTTTTCCTTCAAATTAAAATATATAACATTCAATTTTCAATTTGAACGTACATCTCAATTTGCCACGCTCACATACTAGATTCAAAAATTATGAAATTTGAAACCTAGTAATAACTTCACATCCCGGATCCAACAAAAGTGGTTTCGTCGAATTCCGAGGTCGTATGCAAAATGGCCAATTTCACGGGCTATATAAATTCCATAGCGACCTTTCTGAAAATTCATTTGGCCATAACATTTGCTTTCCGCTATGAAAATTCAATTTTTCAGATTCGTTAGAAAGGTATTCACTAACAGATTTAAATATTTTTGGTTTCACTCAAATCCGTTTTGTTTTGCACCCGGTACAGTCCGACAAAGTTTGAATTCAATTTTTTGAAACTGCAGCGCCATTTCAGGCCTTGTTTATAATTAGAATTAATTATATTCGTTTTCAATTGTCGATTCAAACTTAGTTTTCATTGCTATTATTTAAAATATTTATTTTAAATATTTAAAATCCATTATTTTAGCCAATTTAAATTTTTTAAATTGGTTCAGATTTTCTGGGTCGTTACACATTACTAGCATTCTGTTTCTATATAGATTATTCTGTTTCGATTCTATTTCAGTTTAAACGTTAGGGTTACACCTAATCCTGTTATGATAGTGGTGGTGTAGTATAGTAATTATCCTATAGTGAATAATTTGGTTCATCTTAGTTCCTTGTTTATTCTGTTATACCCAATTATTCACAGTCATTTCCTGATTTTCCGACTTATGCCTTAGCCTAGTTATTTTGTAATTATATTGTTAAAGTTATCGCACTCACCAAACATATGTCTGACCTAGTTTGTTTCTCCTCTTTCTTCTGTTCCCCCCCAGGTTCTCAAGGAGGGAACATACAGGTTTAGTCAGGATTTGGATATCATCTTCTAGGAGCTACTTCTAAAGTATGGCTCGAATCTCTGTCTCTTATGTGGCTTGCTCTTTACTTTGGGGAATGATGTTTTTCTTTTAAATACCTATGTACTCTGATAATGTAAGACAGAAGTTTTTTGTTGTAAGGGTTTTATAACTCATGGCATTGTGTAACAAAGTTTTTTGGTGATTTAATAAAGTTATTTATTTCCGCTGCAAATTTTTTTAATATTTGTCTTGTGATATTCTGTGTCTGTTTACCTAAAATGCTCCACTGAAGTTAAGGCAATCCCTTTGTGAGTGACCTTAATGGAGGTGGGGTGTAATAAGTATACATCGAATTAAGCGAGACTTAGCGTCCTTTTTAGCAAAAAGGTGTCGAAGAGCAGAATGGTCAGTGTAGACCGTGATGTGAGAACCAATCAAGTAAGATCAAAACTTCTCGAGTGCAAAAACGACAGCTAAAACTTCTTTTTCGGTGGTCGTCTAATTAAGTTGAGCGTCGTTCAAGGTCATACTCACATAGTAAATTACGTGAAGGATTTTGTTGATGCGTTGTCCTAAGACAGCACCAACCGCGAAGTTAGAAGCGTCACACATGATTTCAAAAGGAAGTTCCCAGTTGGGAGAGCAGATTATCGGGGCTGAAATGAGTTCGTTTTACAGACATTCAAAAGAGGCGACACATTCAGCGTTAAAGTCAAATGGAATGTCCTTTCCTAGAAGAGTAGTTAAAGGACGGACGATTTTGCTAAAATCTTTCACAAAGCGTCGGTAAAAGCCAGCATGCCCTAGAAATGAACGAATGTCCTTAACGCATTTTCGAATGGGTAGTTTTGAAATAACGTCAACTTTCGCTTTATCTACCTCAATGCCATTATTTGAAATTATGTGTCCAAGGACAATGCCTTGTTTGACCATAAAGTGACATTTTTCCCAATTCAACGTTAAGTATTTTTCTTTACATCGATTCAAAACAAGTTCAAGATGATGTAAGCAAGAGGAAAAAGAGTCACCAAAGATCGAAAAATCATCCATAAAAACTTCAAGAAAGCATTCGATCATATCGGAAAAGATGCCAACCATACATCGTTGGAAAGTCGCAGGAGCGTTGCAAAGTCTGAAAGGCATACGTCGATAAGCGAAAGTACCAAATGGACATGTGAAAGTTGTTTTCTCTTGATCTTCGGGAGCGATTGGGATTTGGTTATAGCCAGAATAACCATCAAGAAAGCAATAGAATTCGTGACCGGCTAAACGTTCAAGCATTTGATCGATGAAAGGAAGAGGAAAGTGGTCTTTACGTGTTGCGGCATTCAATTTTCGATATTCAATGCAAACATGCCAACACGTTTGAGTCCGAGTAGGACGAAGTTCGTTTTGTTCGTTTGCGATGACGGTAAGTCCGGACTTTTTAGGAACAACGTGAATGGGGCTAACCCATAAGCTATCAGAAATGGGGTAAATGATACCGTTGTCAAGAAGTTTAAGAATTTCTTCACGAACAACCTCTTTCATCTTAGGGTTAAGACTACGTTGCGCTTCACGAGTGGGTTTGGCTTCGTCGGTTAAGTGAATTCGATGTTGAACGATTGCGGCGCTAATTCCCTTGATGTCAGTAATGGACCAACCGATTGCGTCTTTGTTTTTAGAAAGAGTTGAAAGAAGAGAAATTTCCTGATCACGAGTTAAATTTGAAGAAATTATGACAGGACAAGTATCATTATAAACTAAGTAAACGTACATAAGGTGATCGGGAAGAGGTTTAAGATCCAACTTTGGTGGTTTCTCGATCAAAGAACTTTGTTGAGATTCAGGCTCAACTGAAAGTGATTCAAATGGAAGCGTGTATTCAACTTCGTTAGGAGCGTCATGGAACAATTTTTCATACTCGGCCTCACATTCATCATTAAGGTCGATCGATTTGTTTTCGGAATTTTCGTGAATGGCATTAACTTCCAAGGTTTGGTCACACGATTCATTCGAACGACTCTCAAGATTGAAAATATTAAGATCTAGAGTCATGTTTCCAAAAGTGATTTTCATTGAACCGTTGCGGCAATTTATTAAAGCATTTGAAGTAGCCAAAAAGGGTCGGCCTAAAATCAATGGAATTTGACCCGTCGGATTATTGACAGGTTGAGTTTCCAAAACAATGAAATCGACATGGAATATGAATTGACCCACTTTTATGAGTACGTCCTCGATTTCTCCAACGGGTTTCTTAATTGAACGATCATCAAACTGAAGAGTTATTTTCGTTGGTTTAAGTTCACCCAAACCAAGTTGTTGGTAAACGAAATATGGAATCAAATTGACACTCGCACCCAAATCAACTAGGCATTTGCTAATTGTTTTATCTCATATCGTGCACGAGATCGTAGGGCATCCAGGATCTTTGTATTTAACGGGGATCGATTGGGTCAAGACTTCGCTAAGTTCGGCGGCTAGGAAGACTTTCTTGGGTACATGAGTGTGTCGCTTTTGGGTACACAAGTCTTTGAGAAATTTAGCGTAGGTAGGGACTTGTTGAATGATGTCAAGAAGAGGGATGTTAACTTTCACTTGTTTGAAAATTTCCAACATCTTTTCCATTTGGTCGGAATGTTTCTTTGGTCGAAGACAATGAGGAAATGAAATACGAAACTCAGTAGGTCGGTCTACTTGAGTTGGAGAAGAATTAGACTCGGAATTTGGATCAAGATCATTTGTGGTTTTAGAAGAGTCGAGAGGAAGATCCGGTACATTATTTGGGTTTTCAACTTGATTATCGATTTTCTTACCGGATCGTAAAGTCGTGATAGCATTCAACTGAGTTACATTGCTATCCTAAACGACATGAGCTTGGTTTTGATTTGGATTCTGGCTCTTGGGGTTTGGAATGGGTTGACTCGGAAAAGTGCCTCTTTCCCGTTCACTTACGGACGTGGCTAACTGACTCATTTGCATTTCAAGTTTTAACGATCGATTGACTCGTGTTTTGCATGTACGAAGTTAATAGATTTTGCAAATTGTTATTTGATTGGAGATTTTGAGTCGTTGCTTTAGTCAATGTTTTGAGACTTTTCTCAAGTGAAGTCAGTCATTTTTCGTCTTGGGGAACAAAAGATTGTTGCGCTTGATATTGAGAAGGTGGCGCAAAATTTTGGAATTGATTTTGTTGAAAGGGGGGATTCGAAGGATTATTCGGAAATGGTTGGAATGAGGGTCGAACCAAATTCGAATTTGGGTTGTTTTGGGTCCACGAGAAGTTAGGATGATTTCTCCAACCAGGATTATATGTTGGAGATAATGGGTCGTTCCTAACTTTGTTGAAAGCGTTGAGTTGTTATAACGAGTGTGGGCATTGATCAGCAATATGGGTAGGATCGTTACATTTGAAACACGAGGGTTGAGAAGTTTGAGCTTGATTCATTTGATTTGATGAAAGGGCATTATCGAATTTGGTTAACATCGCGTCGATTTTCGCTTCTAAAGCCGATGAAGATCCTACCGAATGAGCGTTTGATCTGGAATAAATCGATTTCTCATTAGATCGTTCCCAGTTGAGCTGATTTTTCGGCCAAGTTTTCGAGAAATTCCCACGCGACATCATGATTTTGGGCTAGAAAGTTTCCTTGGCACAATGATTCAAGCATGGTTCGAGAGTTATTTTCGAGTCCATCGTATAAAATTTGACAAAGAGTCCATTTTTTGAAATTGTGATGTGGACATTTGACTAGAAGTTCTTTAAATCTTTCAAAATATTTAGCAAAGGATTCACCCCCAAATTGATGAAAATTGACGATTTTGTTTCGAATTTTGGACTTTTTTTCCAAGGGGTAAAATTTCTTTAGGAAAACATTCACAAATTCATCCCATGTTCCAATCATATTTGAAGGTCAGCTATACAACCATTTTTCGGCATAATCGATAAGTGCAAATGGAATTAACCTAACTTTGATTCCATCGTCACTTAGTTGTTGAAACTTCATGGTTGCACAAACTTGTTCAAATTTGGTTAAGAAAATGTAAGGGTCATCACGTTCAAAATTGCCGAATTTTGGAAGAGTATTTATGTGATTTGAATGAATTTCAAAGTGATTACCCGTTGAGGCGGGCAATATGATGCAAGAAGGAATAGAAACTCGATCGGGGAAGATTCTATCCATAAGAGTTCGAGGGGGGTTTTCTTCGCCCATGGTTGAAGGGATGTTCGTTCGAACTAAACGATTAGTGGAAGGGTCACGTGTCCAATGGTTCGTATTGGTGTCATGAGTCCAAATACTCATGCACTAGCGAGAAGAATAAGAGAAGAAAAGAAAGAACAAATTTGAGAAGAGAATAAAAGTGAGTTTTTTTTCTTTACAAAATGAGAGTTGTTTTGATTTTTTTTTTCTGGATAAGAGAGAAAACGATTTGATTTACAAATGAAGATGATTTTTTTTTTTGGATTTTTGATTTTTTCTATTTTTTTTTGTTTTTTTATATATGCATGAATCTAATGCAACTAAATGAATGCGAAGATTAACTACAAAATTTTATGTCCTTAGTGACACCTAACCCAAAACTATATAATGACACATTTGATTAAATTAAACAAAAAATTTCTTAGCCAGTTAACGGACAGGAGTTATCGGTGCACCAGGAATCACCCTAGAAATGCAACCGAAGGTTTAAGTACCTTTAGAGGAACAACCGAAATAATATTTACGAATCACCATAATATTTATTAGCGGTTATTTCTCTGCCGTAGTCTAGACACCAAGAAATAATTCGTTCAAAATAAATCAACAATCAAAATATAATTAAGCCCTAAATGAGCCCGCGACTCCCTTAAGTCCAATGTCTAATCGTTATTATTAGTCAATTTCTACGATGATATGCAATTTTCTGGGCTAAGGAAGGGTAATGAACTCCCCACCTTATGTGAATTGGGGTGTGCCCTTAAGAAAATAAAATAAAATGAGATGAATGCAAAACAGAAATTAAACGTGTATTAACAATGCAACTACGAATGATTTTAATTTTTTTTTAAATGCAAATGCAAGCAAACAACAATGCAAATAAAATAAAGGGGTTAAAACACGATACCTGAGTGTCTGAATTTATTAGCATTTTTTTAGCGGCGTTTTTTAGCAAGCAAGCGAAGCGGTTTAGCAAATCCAAGCAAAGCAATTCCTCTTTGTGCAACCAGAAAAGTGAAGACAATTTATAAACAAGAGAAAGACAAGAGAGTTTTTTTAAGAGAACTTCAAAATGAAACTAAAATAAAATTAAAAATAAAAAGAGTGAAAAAAGTTTAAACAAATAAAAACAAAACTAAAACTCTTTCACAAATTTAAAACAAAAGATAAAACTAAAAGCCAAGACGGATTAAAATGAAAGGAAAAACAAAAGACAATGAACTTGATTTTTTTTTTAAAAAAAAAGGAAGAAGAAGAAACTCACAAACAAAATAAAGAAGGAAACACAAACAAGTGAAATAATGAATGGACAATTGAAATAGCATAAACAAACAAACTCAAACAAGAAGACTCCATCTTTTTTTTTTATGTAAGCAAAATGAAAACTTTAAAAAAAAAAAAATTACACTAGAGCTAAAATCTTTAAAAGAAAGATGATAAAAAAACAACACAACTCCAAACAGAAATGGAATTTCAAAAGTTGGCCCTTTTTTTAAAGACAAATTAGTGCAAATCAGAACAAGAAAATAGAACACAAAAGGAAACGAAACCCCAAGTGGAATCCAAGTCACACCCAGACGGTCCACTAGAGCCCACGAGCCCACGTTAAGATACCCACACCAGACCCTTAATACACCGATGTATTTCCAGAAGGAACTCTCGCTCCCAATTCAATTGTAAAGTTAGTTCGAACGAGAGATTTAGCCTCGAATGTTAGTTTTGGGGGTTTTCGATTTCGGTTTTGACGATTGAGTCTGTATTTACGATTGGATGCTGGTTACGGATTTGGTAACAGAAGTTGTGCGATTCAGGTGTGGCAGTTCGCAACTGAATTGCTGAAACAAGGGAATGTCGATTTAGTATAGGAGTGGTGATGGATCGAATTGTCAGGTGGTAGATAGAGATTGGTTTGCATGAGTTTTGTGATGGCGGTGGCTGAAGCAGGGGTCTCTGGTGGAGTAGTTGATTTGATTGCGGTGATAGATGAAAGGTTTTTCTGTGATTGTCGGCATAGGAGCAGTGAGTTCGGGAACAAGGACATACAGGGTAGGACAAGGTCAGAGTTATGTATGGATTTTTGGACTGTCGTTTGAGAAAGGAGTTGGTATGTGTTGGTTGGTGCTGAACTTGGGTAGTGGAGACTAAGTGAAGTTATGGTTTGAAGAAGGTAGTTTTGTTGATGGTGATTTACGCTGGTTCTTGGGGGTTGAATTGCAGTTCGGTTTTCATGTGGACTGGGTTAATGTACTTGTGGCAATGTAGTGGTCGTGTTGATTGAAAAAGTGATGTGGTTTTGTGATGATTAATGCAGTTGAGGCGTTCAGGCGGTGGACTAAAGTGGCTTGCAGTTGATCAGAGTTTGGAAGAGATATATGTTGAATGGTGAAGGTGATAGCAGTATATGGAGTTGTGTGATTTGATGCTACCTTGTTTTGGCTGATGAAGTGAAGAATTGTTTCGGCTTGACTGTGAATGGAGAGGATGCAGTAGGCCTGACGGCCTGTCGGACGCGGCGTTAGGTTAATGTTGAAGTTAGTTATGTGAGGGAATGCTGAATTTGTGGTGTTTTTGTTGATGACTTGAGGAAAGTGTATGGTAAGTTGTTGTTGAAGTGGGAGTGGTGGTTATGGTTGAGGCTTGTTTTTATGGAGGGGAGCAATGAAAATGTTGTAATAGAAAAAATGTAAACTGCTATTTGTAAACAGACAGACAGTGGAGCTTGTAAACACGGCAACTTGTAACAAGTTCAAATGTAATTCAAATGCTCCTTTTTTTAAGACAGAATGAAAAGATTGAATAAGAACAAGTGAACAAAATGAAAACAAAAAGCAGCTGGACAAAACAATAGCAGAAAGAAAGAAAACAGTTTTTTTTTAAAGAAAACAAACAAGAAAATTAACAAACACACGCAAACAAACACAAATGAAAAACACAATCACGCAAAATGAAAAAGACACAAACAACACAAGATTTTTTTATAAAAGGAACAACAAATAACAAGAAAACTTGAAGAATAAAACTAAAAACTTGTTAGCTAAACGATATTTCTATTGAATTAGAAAATCGTCACAAATATTGAAATAACCGCAAGTGCATGACGAACTACTATAATATGTAATGAGTGCGAGTCGATTCGCAAGGAAAGAAGTGATTTCAATTTTATTCACTCAAATTAAACCAAACGTTGAATTGTTCTAATAAAAACTAATGAATCTAGGAACTAAGTTGAGAGCTAAATATGAAATTAGAGAGTAATTTAGAGGTAAATCCACTCTTACATTTATGTAAGTTATCAAACATACAATGTATGATCTCAATAAGTGATATAAATGAAACATTTAAACCACTTATGATTCTCATGAAAATGAAACTAAAGCAAAACTATTCTAAGTATGGTCTATGAACTATTGGCTAGAACTATAGACCATCAAATTTTGTTCATACTTTCATTTCAAAATCAAGAATCACTTAGCAAATATTGATGTGACTTGTGTTTATATTGAATAAGAATAGATCATTTGCAAATGCAACATAACCTATCAAACCCATATGTATAAACTTACATCAATATTTACTAACGTGAAGCACATATTAAAGATCACAAATCATACACATGTTGAACTTACACAAAGTTAGAGAGCATCATTACCCCTAAATCAAGGGATTAGCCACTTATATGTGTTAACATATCAACACATGTAAGTTTCAACATTAGAAAATAAAGCAAAATGAAAGAAAAACTAAGTAGAACAAGAAGAGAACTAAACTAAGAACGTAAAGTAAATCTAAGCTATGAACATGAATGTAAATAATTCTAAACTATGAACATAAAGTAGAGCATAGAAATTAAAAGAGACATAAGATAGACATAAAAGAAATAGGCTTGGAAGCCATTTTTATTTATTTGATCACTTACACTTTCATATGCTAAAAAGGAGATGCAAAATACATGAAACAAAGGGGTATATATACATGATCTAAAACCCTAATCACTTTTCTTGGGAATTCACCAAAATGCACATTCATGAAGCTTCTAATTGATATTAGCCACTAATATGTCATGTAGAATGCATGAGGCCTTTTGTCCCATTCAGTAATATGAAGCAAGTGGGCTAGTTGAAAGATGTGCCCTCCACTATCCATAAGATGTATTAATTCTTTGCCTTCTCTTGTGTATGTGCATGCTTTCCTTCATCTCTTCATGTGTGTATATCATTTTAGCTCCTAAATTCCTACAAGAGTTAATAACAAGGAACGAGTAAAAGATTTCACAAATTAAAACATGCACAAGTGACCCCCTTTTTTCTCAAAATAAGTGATGATTTTGAAAATATTTAAAACATAGTTTGATCACATAAAATACCCAAAAACGTTCATTTATTAAACTAAACAAGAATAAATATGTGAATATAAATGTGCATTTTTATGTGCACATCAGTCTTGATTAGTTGGATGTATTTGTTTCTATTAAGTAATGAATGGAGTTTTATTTATGATAAAATCATCTTTATGTCTCTGGAAAAACTATAAAACTAATTATAATATAATAGATCATAATAGAGTTCAAAAGAATTTAAAATTTTCAAAAATTACATTTTATTATGTCGACATAGGAAAAAGAGTATGTCGACATATAACTGACAAATTTTCAAATTGTTTCAAATTTTAAAATTAAACTACTCATGTCCATTCAAAATCCAATGAATTCTTGACCTTATTTAAGTCTATTTCTTCTAGAAGAATTCATTATTCTATTCCTCCTTCTTCCTTATTCATTTCTCATGAAATTCATGGCAAATCCTATCCATAATCTTAGCAAAAATCTAGAAGAAACCTTTAATTCTTTCAAAAACATTCTCTCTATCATTCTACAAAATCAACATCATCTCGAACCAAGTAAAATAAAGATGTTCGAACAACAAGAAAAGCATTTCGATGCAATGCGATGGTTAATCTCTTCTCTTTTCATAGATGAAGATAATAATCTCGCAAAGGCTCCGCCAACCAAAGAAGATGAGGATAGGGAAGTTATTAAGAAGGATCCTATCTTTGGAGAAGACGGATGGGTTGAAGTTTCAAGAAACATTTAATTATTCGGTATGATTTGATTGATTTGTTTAAATATTCTAAGACATATGGTGTGGTGTGATTTTATTTAGATATTTATTATAGTTTGAAACTTGTACATATTAAGACCTATGGTGTGATTTTATTTGGTATGGGTTGTATCAAACAAACATATGTAATTATAATATTTGGATTGGTTTGTATTTAATCATCATATTGCTAGGTATTACTATTATAGGTTTGAATAGATTAAGGGGGGGTATTCTACTTAGAATTAGTTAATATACTAAATGGGAGTATAATTATTGGGTTAGTTACTTAAGTTATATTCAAATAGTTATATAATTTAGGGGGAGTACCTTTAAAATTTCTTTCTGAAAATTCCAAAGGGGGAGAAATTATAAAATATAGGCATAGATTATAGGATTCTTACAGACAGGGGGAGTATAGAATAATCATCGTCAACATGTATATACATGTATGATATTTTATAAACTAAGGTTGTCATCATCAAAAAGGGAGAGACTGTTGGAGAATGGAGTTTTGGTGACAACAACCTTATTTCAATTGTCATTGATTATAAAATATATACTAACACTTTTATATAGAATATATATATATATATACACACACACACATATGCAGGTATGATATTTCAAGACTCATGAGTATTCAAGATTTCAAGAGTTCAAGATTAATATAGTTATAGAGTCTAGATTATGTAAGACTCTAAATAGCACTCCAGGTTCAATTTCAAATTCTGATTTTCAAAATTCCGATTTTCAAATTCTATTTTCTACCCTCAATTCTCTCTAGTTTATTTTCTATCTTTTATATTTTTTCTTTCTTATTTATATTTGTTTTTCAAATTTAAGTTTTATATATTTATATTCATATACTTTATATTCATATAGTTTAAAAAATTATAATTTAATAAATATGTTTGTAACAGCCCAGAAAAAAATTCGATGCTCGAATTTTCAACAATAATACGTAATCCCGTATTACTTGCCAAAAATCCAAGTATCGAGCCCCATACTGTTAATAGAAAGAAGTTAGAGGATGAGAAGTAGAAAGAAAGAAATATTAGAATAGAAGAGAAAAAAGAACACATCAGAATCTCACAACAGAACGAATAAATATAATATAACAAATCTCTTTATAAAAGAAACTATATATACACATACCAATTATCAGAGTGCAACATACATCAATCACAGCAGAATATAAACTTTTTATAACTAACGGTGAAGCCTCCTGCTTCCAGCTCCTAGAACTCCAAGCGAATCCTAATCTAAAAATATACTTGGTCTGACCCGAGCACATTTGAAGCGAAGAAAAATTCACCCGGATCAGTCTAAAATACTTTCAGTGATAAATTCACAGCACAAACTATTTGTTTAACTTTGAAAAATCCTTTGTGAAATAAAAGGATAATAGTACGACCAGCCCACACATAAACACAGATGGTTTTTACCTTACTATAACCCAACACATTTTGGAAATCAATATCTTTTCTGATATTATAATAATGTCTATCTGTAACGACCCGCATTCTACGCATCGAAGGATCGTAGAATATTTATTTCTTTCTCATACGAAGTCGTATGATCATGTAACTTTGGCGAACGACTACTGGGGTATCCATGTTCATGATTTTTGCCGATTTTTATATGACCATTTTGCCCCTAGCTAAACTTGTCTCGGCCATAACTTTTGATTGGTAAGGAATTTTGACCTGAAACCACTTCCATTGGATCCGAATAATGGTTTACCTTTCCGTAGAGTGGTCACATTAGCCAAACATACCTACCGTTTGGGAGATATGGCTGAAACAAGGTTTAGAAGGTGAAAAACAGCTTAACCGGGCCTAATTAGGGTGATTAGCAAGAGGGCCCATAACCCATTTCGGGATTAGGGTTATGGGGAGGCTGAGAACAGTTAGGAAACGAATTTTCTTTCATTTTTCAGCCGCCTAAAACATTTCTCCAACCCAAGCCACGGCTTCCACCTTCTAATTTCATCCCAAATCCCTCTTAATCGCTTTCTAATTGAAGATTAAGCCAAGCTACGTCAAATCAAGGGGAAATAACACCAAATCAGAGTTGGAACTGCTGTGTTGCATTAGAATTCGACCCAAAACAGATAATATTTCAGATCTATAGTTTGTTTGTGGCCAAGGTGAGTGATTTGCATCATTTTTCACTAATTAGGGGTGATTAGTGGTAATTAGCAAAATTATATGTAATTAAATTCTGGAAAATTTTTGTAAAATTCTAAAATATTATTTTAGGACTCTGTTAGAAATTTGGGTTAATTTGGATAAGTTTTGCTAATCCTATCATTAGTTTTGCTTAAACATGATTAAGGGGAAAAACATGGGTTTTGGGTATGTTTGATCCATATTGACATGATTATTTGTTGTTTTGGTGTTTATGGTTGATTATACATGTTGCTATGACTGTTTGGAATGTTTTGTGGTTATTTAGAACAGTTAGAATGGTCGAAAACGCTGTCGTATGGCGTAAATGGCTGGCTGGAAAGAGTGCAGGAAATTGGCCACATTCCGACCGTGAGGATGATCACGAACCCCCACACCCCGACCGTGAGGATGATCACAAACCCCACACCCAGACCGGGAGGATGATCACGAACCGCACACCCCGAGCGTGAGGATGATCACGAACCGCACACCCAGACCGTGAGGATGATCATGAACCGCACACCCCGACCGTGAGGATGATCACGAACCCCACACCCAGACCGTGAGGATGATCACGAACCCCCACACCCCAACTGTGAGGATGATCACGAACCCCACACACCGATCGTGAGGATGATCACGAACCCTACAACCCGACCATGTGGAAGATGGCGAACCCTCACACCCCGACCGTGAGGAATAGGATGAACCACCTAAATGTTGCACGAGCCAAATCGGTCACCACGAGCTGGAGGAGGCAGACCACGAGCCGTGAACCGATGTTGGAGCATGATGTCACGATCCATGAGCTGAACGAGGGACCACGAGTCGATGGCCAGGGGGAAATCACGATCCAATCTTTGAGTCTGGACAGCGAACGAACCGAATTGAAGAATCATGAACGAAGATGATGGCCAAAACCCGAGATGCAAAGGTAGTCCAAATGGGAAGTTTGTACTCAGGATCCAGACGGGAACCAACGAGTTAACTTCATGGTTGAGCTTTGCTGCGGGACGTGTGTTAAGGAATTGTCGACGTCCATAGCTTTGATTCACCAATGATTGTTAGGCTACGGGTCAGTGCAATGGGGTAGTCATTACTCCATGGGGCAGAATGATCGTAGCACGGCTATGAGCCAGTGCAGTGGAGTCATCATGGCTTCATGGGGCAGAGTGGACATAGCAAGGAATAGTGGCTATGGATCAGTGAAGTGGAGTCACCATGACTCCATGGAGCAGAGTGATCATAGCAAGGATTTGGGTGATCAAAGCGGTGGATATCGTATGCTTTACGCACTGAGTGAGAGATGTGAGGATTGTTGCTATGTTTGATTGTTTGCCATCACTATAACATGCACACCCCTCTCCCGTTATCTTGACACCTTATGTTAGTGTTACCTTAGAGTATTGTACATCTTGTTATCTTGACTCTTTGGTTACAGGCCCAGGTTCAGGTATGGTTTAGTATACCTGTTATTGTTCTGTTTTTGCTGCTTATCGCTCATACCAGACTTTTGTCAGACCCAAAGTTTTATATCTCTTCTTATTACTCTTGGTGCTCTTAAACGGGCAGACTAGAGACATGTTAGCTGGTTGTGCACGGGTAGCTGTCCGTAGACGAGCAGGTGGCTTACACATATTATTTCTATATATTCTCCCTGTGTCGCAGCTAGTCACTACTTTGGGCTTTAGTAGTGTACCTTCCTTATTTTTCTTTAGAGAGTTTTCAAAAGTTGTAATAATGATGACGTGGAACATAAGCTGTATTTGGATTTTCCGCTGCTATGATGTTTAGTTTTCAACTTATGCATTGTCTCGCCTGTTTCATGTCAAAGTATGTTATTATTATATTTTATTCCATGCGCTGTAGGATATGCTACATGTTCCTTTTGTTGGTTAATAGCTTCATATCCCTTTTCTCTTGACCACCGTCCCGTACTGGTTGGACATCGGTATGGCGCATTTTAGGGAAATATCGGCTGGTGCGGGGCGAGCCGTCACATTTGGTATCAGAGCTCTAGGTTGCGTAGTTTACCTAGGGAAAGACACCAGGGAGAGATAGTACATATATGAGAGCGCGTACTTGTTATATTTTTGATTTTCAATAGTTATATATATACTATTAGTATATCTAAGGATGAAGTTACACTATACTGGCACCACTGAAGATATAGTTAATCGTTTCTCCTTACAGATTGAACGATGAGCCGATACACGAGGAATACTGGTAGAGGAGCCAATAATGGGAATGCTCCTGATATGAGGACGATGTTCACTGACTTCATAAGAGAGATGCTTATAGATATTCAGAGAGCGGCTCCTAAATCTGCAAATGGTGGTGGTGCAGCCGTGCAGGCGCCTAGGGCCGATTTCGCCAAGTTCTGTAAGGATTACACTATCCTTGGTGGAAAGCCGTTCCATGGAACAGAGTCGGCTACGGATGTTCAAGATTGGTTGGATAGCTGTGAGCGTATCTTCGAAGACTTGGGTATCAAGGATGCAATGAAGAGAAAGCTAGCATCCCGTCAGCTACAAGGGCGGGCAATGAATTGGTGGAATGCTATGAAGGCAGCTACTCCCGAGGATCAGATTACTTGGGATCAGTTTAAGACTCGCTTTAGCGACAAGTTTATTCCAGCTGCTCGGAAGTTGGTATTGTATAAGAGGTTCTTGGAGCTAAAGCAGAATGGAAGAGCTGTCTCGGAGTATATTGCCGAGTTCGATACTCTATCAAAATATGGATTATCCCATATTGATACTGCCGAGAAGAAGAACGAGAAGTTCATAACTGGTTTGGATGGATACTTGGGGGAAAGGCTTATTAACCACATCGATGAGACATTTGAATCGATTGTGGGGAAAGCTTTGAGATCAGAGAGTCTATACCCTAAGTCGAAAACTGAGGTTGCATCTGCAGAAGAGCCAAAGCCGCAAGCAAGCGGTGGAGGCAAGTATGGTTCTCAGAATAAGAGAAAGAAAAATCAGACCAACGGTGGCCAGAATAAGAAGAATAAGAAAGATGTTGAGTGCTTTAGCTGTGGAAAGAAGGGCCATTATGCTAAAGAATGTCGGGCAAAGCCAACAGACAGGAAGTGATTCAACTATGGCCAAGTTGGACACCAAAAGGATAAGTGTCCACAACCTTTGAAAGAGAAGCAAATGGTGAAAGCAAATGCCATCAATGCTGTTCCTTCTTCGTCGAATGCCCCAACCGTGGCGGAGAAAGGAAAGAATGTCGTCATTCAAGGTATGCATTCCGTTTATGATGTTCATGTTCGAGTATTGTTTGATACTGGGGCTTCTCGTTCCTTCATATCTAGTGACCTGGTAGATAGGTTGGGATTGGAACCCGAGATAGTTGATAGACCTTTAGCTGTGACGAACCTGATTGGTAGTTCGACTAGCCTTAGCATGATTTGTCGAAATTTGACCTTAACGAGTCATGGATGTATGGTTGCTTGTGATTGCTTTGTTTTGGGCTTTACTGGGTATGGCATTATTTTGGGAGTCGACTGGCTCTAAAGGTATGTGGTGGTGGTAGACTGTGAGGGCTTTTTGGTGACAGTTAGAGCGGATGATGGGCAGAGGGTAATGTTTGGTGGTCTACCTAGTGATGGGGTAATGGCTAGTTTTCTAAATTCCCTTGACATCCCGCATGATGAGTTGTCAGATGTGCCCGTGGCTGGTCTGTATCCGGACGTCTTCGAGGAAGTGACCGGACTTCCACCACACTGAGAAATTGAGTTCCGTATTGATTTAGTGAAAGATGTCAGACCTATAGTGATGCCACTTCGTCGTATGGCACCAAGGGAGCAGCGAGAGCTCGAGGTGAAAGTGAGCGATCTTTTGAAGAAGGGATTTATCAGAAGAAGTGTTTCTAAGTGGGGAGCACCAGTTGTGTTTTCTACCAAGGCAGATGGTTCCCTTCGATTGTGCGCGGACTACCGCGAGTTGAATAAGGTGATGAGGAAGAATAAGTATCCTCTACCGTGGATAGATGATTTTTTTGATCAGTTGAGTGGCGCGAGAGTGTTCTCCCATTTGGATCTCATGACAGGTTTTCATCAGCTTAGGGTAGAAGCTGAGAGTATAGCTAAAACGGCATTTCGGACGCCGTCTGGATTCTATGAGTGGTTGGTCATGCCACTCGGGTTGACCAATGCACCAGCATATTTTGTGGATCTTATGAATAGGGTATTCAGAGATCAACTGAATACGTTTGTTCTTTTGTTTGTGGACGATATCTTGGTTTATTCAAGGACAGAGGAAGAACACAAGTAACATTTGAGGATAGTGATGGAGGTGTTGAGGAAACACTAATTAAAAGCGAAGTTTTCTAAGTGTCACTTTTGGAGGAGGGAAGTGAGATTCTTGGGCCATGTTGTTTCAGAGAATGGTATTGCCGTGGATCCTGCGAAAGTGGCTACGGTACAAGGTTGGTCTACGCCCAAGAACGCAACAGACGTAAGAAGTTTCTTGGGGTTAGCTGGATATTATCATAAGTTTATCCAAGACTTCTCCAAGATAGCAGCACTGTTGAATCAGTTGACTAAGAAGAATCAAGCTTTCGTCTGGGATGAAAGTTACGAGAATGCATTCAAGGGTCTAAAAGAGAAGTTGACGTGAGCACTAGTGTTAGTCATTCCTAAAGGGAATGAAGAGATGACGGTATACACGGATGCCTGTGGTATCGGACTAGGTGCTGTATTGATGCAAGGAGGTTGTGTTGTAGCTTATGCAAGTCGGCAACTGAAACCGCACGAGAGAAGATATCCTACCCATGATTTGGAATTGGCAGCGATAGTATTCGCATTGAAGATGTGGAGACATTATCTCTTGGGAGAAAGATTCGAGTTGTTTACTGATCATAAGTCGCTAAAGTATCTTTTCTCCCAGAAGGATTTAAATCTCCGTCAACACAGATGGTTAGAATTTTTGGCTTCATATGATTTTGATATCGCATATACGCCAGGAAAGGGCAATGCTGTAGCTGATGCCTTGAGTAGAAGACATGCCAGTTTAGGGGCTATGTTTCTGGAATGGAAGCAACTGGAATATATCGTGGGATATGATTTCAGGCCTAAGTATGAATTGGATCCAGAAATGTTAGCAAGTTTGATGATCAGACCCACTTTAATTGAGCGGATTGGTTCCAGTTAGAAGGACGATCCCAATCTATTAGAAATCATCTCCAACTTAAAGATGGGAAACGATGAGGAGATGAACAAGTATGGGCTTGATCGAGAAGGATGGCTTCGAAAGGATGGGAGACTAGTTGTACCCAATGTCAATGGCTTGAGAGGTGAAGCGCTTAGAGAATGTCATCACTCAAAACTGACCATACATCCCGGTGGTAACAAGATGTATCGAGACATGAAGCAGACTTACTACTGGGAAGGGATAAAGAGAGACGTTGGGAGGTTTATATCTAAGTGCATAAATTGTCAGCTAGTTAAAGCCGAGCAAAAGAAGCCAAGTGGTTTGTTACAACCATTAGAGATTCCAAAATGGAAATGGGAGCAAGTATCAATGGATTTCATTGATGGGTTACCAAGGACTAGATCGGACCATGATAGTATTTGGTTGATTGTAGACAAATTGACGAAGAGTGCAAGGCTCATACCGATCAAATCGAATAGAACAGTAGCTAAGCTAGCAGAACTGTGTATAAAGTGGGTAGTGAGATTTCATGGAATACCTAAAAGCATTGTGAGTGATCGAGACCCGTTGTTTACTAGTGAGTTTTGGAAGAGCTTACAAGAGGCTCTAGGATCAGAATTATATCTAAGTACCGCGTATCATCCTCAAACTAATGGTCAAACAGAGAGGGTGAATCGTATATTAGAAGATCTCTTGAGAGCTTGCATATTGGATTTTGGTGGATCATGGGATGGCCATTTGCATCTAGTAGAGTTTGCATATAATAATAGTTATCAACCCAGTATTGGTATGGCTCCATTTGAAGCTCTGTACGGAAGACCGTGCAACTCACCGTCATGTTGGTTAGAAACTGGTGAGAAGTTTGTGCTTGGACCAGATGTGATGAGAGAAACTTCAGACAAGATTAAGGTCATTCAATAGCGAATGAAGGCTGCCCAAGATAGGCAGAAGAGTTATGCTGATAAGAGGCGAAAGGATTTGAAATTCTCCGTTGGCGACCTAGTATTTGTCAAGCTCTCTCCATTAAAGAATGTTATTCGATTTGGAAGGAGAGGAAAGCTGGCACCAAGATTTGTTGGTTCATTCCCAATACTCGAGCAAGTTGGGAATTTGGCATATAAAGTTGAATTACCAAAGAAGATGGAAGGAGTTCATAACGTATTTCATGTTTCCCAGTTAAGGAAATTCGTGCATGACCCTGATATGACTATTTCACCTGATCGGTTGGATGATATCGAAGTAGTACCCGAGGCGGTTGGGAACCGCAAGCCGATTCGTATTGTCGAGCACGATACGAAGTAACTTCGAAGGAAAGCGGTGAATCTAGTCAAAGTTCAGTGGGGCGAGAATGAGAATGACTATACTTGGGAGACAGAGGAGAGCATTAGGAAGACGTATCCAGAACTCTTTGCCTTGTAAGATTTTAATTGCGACTTAGTTTTCCGCATGCTAGGATAGACTTGTTTGTTTTTTTTGTATGCTTGGTTGTTGTGAATGGTTGATAGGCATGCGGGATCCCTTGCTTGTTTCTCAGTTAAGGAATTTCGGGGGCAAAATTTCTTAAGAGGGGGAGAATGTAACGACCCGCATTCTACGCATCGAAGGATTGTAGAATATTTATTTTTTTCTCATACAAAGTCGTATGGTCATGTAACTTTGGGGAACGACTACTGGGGTCATTCTCTATGTTCATGATTTTTGCCGATTTTTATATGACCGTTTTGTCCCTAGCTGGTTTTGTCTCGGCCATAACTTTTGATTGGTAAGGAATTTTGATCTGAAACCACTTCCATTGGATCTGAATAATGGTTTACCTTCCCGTAGAGTGGTCACATTAGCCAAACGGACTTACCGTTTGGGAGATATGGCTGAAACAAGGTTTAGAAGGTGAAAAACAGCTTAACCGGGCCTAATTAGGGTGATTAGCAAGAGGGCCCATAACCCATTTCGGGATTAGGGTTATGGAGACGCTGAGAAAGGTTATGAAACGAATTTTATTTCATTTTTCGGCTGCCTAAAATATTTCTCTAATCCTAGCCATGGCCTCCACCTTCTAATTTCATCCCAGATCGCTCGTAATCGCTTTCTAATTGAAGATTAAGCCAAGCTACGTCAAATCAAGGGGAAATAGCACCAAATCAGAGTTGGAGCTGCTGTATTGCATTAGAATTTGACCCAAAACAGATAATATTTCAGATCTATAGTTAGTTTGTGGCCAAGGTGAGTGATTTGCATCATTTTTTACTAATTACGGCTAATTAGGGGTAATTATTGGTATTTATCGAAATTATACGTAATTAAATTCTGGAAAAAATTTGTAAAATTCTAAAATATTATTTTAGAATTCTGTTAGGAATTTGGGTTAATTTGGATAAGTTTTTCTAATCCTATCATTAGTTGTGCTTAAACATGATTAAGGGGAAAAACATGGGTTTTGGGTATGTTTGATCCATATTGACACGATTATTTGTTGTTTTGGTGTTTATGGTTGATTATACATGTTGCTATGACTGTTTGGGATGTTTTGTGGTTGTTTAGAACAGTTAGAATGGTTGAAAACGCTGTCGTATGGCGTAAATGGCTGGTTCGAAAGAGTGCAGGAAATTTGCCACACTCCGATGGTGAGGATGATCACGAACCCCCGCACCCCGACCGTGAGGATGATCACGAACCGCACACCCCGATCGTGAGGATGATCACGAACCCCACACCCAGACCGTGAGGATGATCACCAATCGCACACCCCGATCGTGAGGATGATCACGAACCCCACACCCAGACCGTGAGGATGATCACGAACCGCACACCCCGACCGTGAGGATGATCACGAACCCCACACCCAGACCGTGAGGATGATCACGAACCCCCACACACCAACCGTGAGGATGATCACGAACCCCACACACCAATCATGAGGATGATCATGAACCCCACACCCATACCGTGTGGAAGATGGCGAACCCTCACACCCCGACCATGAGGAATAGGAAGAACCACCTAGATGTTGCACGAGCCAAATCGGTCACCACGAGCTGGAGGAGGCAGACCACGAGCCACGAACCGAAGTTGGAGCATGATGTCACGAGCCACGAAGTGAAGGAGGGACCACGAGCCAATAGCCAAGGGGAAATCACGATCCAATCTTTGAGTCTGGACAGCGAACGAACCGAATTGAAGAATCACGAATGGATATGATGGCCAAAACCCGAGATGCAAAGGTAGTCCAAATGGGAGGTTTGTACTCAGGATCCAAACGGGAACCAACGAGTTAACTTCTTGGTTGGGCTCTGCTGCGGGACGTGTGCTAAGGAGTTGTCGACATCCATAGCTTTGGTTCACCAACGATTGTTAGTCTACGAGTCAGTGCAGTGAGGTAGTCATTACTCCATGGGGTAGAGTGATCGTAGCACGGATATGAGCCAGTGCACTGGAGTCGTCATGGCTTCATGGGGCAGAGTGGACAGAGCAAGGAATAGTGGCTATGGATCAATGCAGTGGAGCCGCCATGACTCCATGGGGCAGGGTGATCATAGCAAGGATTTGGGTGATCAAAGTGGTGGATATCGTATGCTTTACGCACTGAGTGAGAGATGTGAGGATGGTTGCTATGTTTGATTATTTGCCATCACTATGACATGCACACCCCCCCCCCCCCCCGTTATCTTGACACCTTATGTTAGTTTTACTTTAGAGTATTGTACATCTTGTTATGCTAACTCTTTGGTTACAGGTCCATGTTCAGGTATGGTTTAGTATATCAGTTATTGTTCTGTTTTTGCTGCTTATCGCTCATACCAGACTTTTGTCTGACCCATAGTTTTATGTCTCTTCTTATTACTCTGGTTTCTCTTAAACGGGCAGACTGGAGACAGGTTAGCTGGTTGTGCACGGGTAGCTATCCGGAGACGAGCAAGAGGCTTACATGTATTATTTCTATATATTCTCCCTGTGTCGCAACTGGTCACTACTTTGGGCATTAGTAGTGTACCTTCCTTATGTTGCTTTAGAGACAGTTTTCAAAAGTTGTAATAATGATGACGTGGAACATAAGCTGTATTTGGATTTTCCGCTGCTATGATGTTTAGTTTTCAACTTATGCACTGTCTCGCCTGTTTCATGTCAAATTATGTTATTATTATATTTTATTCCATGCACTGTGAGATATGCTACAGGTTCCTTTTGTTGGTTAATAGCTTTATATCCCTTTTCTCTTGACAACCGTCCCGTGCTGGTTAGACATCGGTATGGCGCATTTCAGGGAAATGTCGGCTGGTGCGGGGCGGGCCGTCGCACTATCAAACCACAAATAAATAATAATCTAGCAGAACGCTTGCATCTCACGCTCTACATATATAGTATACAATCAAAATTGTGGGATCTTATTGAAGAATGGATTTCCTGGCAAGGTATGGGAGCACCTTCCGACAATGTACCTCCGGAGATGAATACATTGGGGTTCAACAAGAACATCTTGCAATCTGGCTACACATGACCGACCCCTCATTTTGTTTGAGAGTACCGAATATATCATTACCACGGTTGGGGGACATCCAATAGAACCGACAGCATACGTATAAAAATAAAAGGAACAACCGAAGGCATTTGATTTCTCCAGATCAGGTAATGATATACCCTTTAAATGGGTGCGACCCACATAGCCATGCTGCCTACCCTATTTTGTGCCATTTCCCGGTTGATATGGCTTGAGGTTACGTTTATCTTTTTAATACATCTTCATTCACTTTGAATGCCACATCGTCAGATCCGTCAAATCACTAATTGACGTCCATAAATACACTCTGGGTGTGAAGCAAGAAAATTTCTCCGCCACCAAACTTAGTATATTTGTAAAAATCAACGTATATGATTCTTAAGAAATACTCTGTCAGACATTCGTCCATACAAGTCATCCAGGAACAGGAAGAACTGAAGGCACTCTCCTACCGCATCATAGGAATCACCCTATAGATCAGTAGCGAAAAGTCCTTGCAAATCTGAAGATTTCAATCACGACAGCATCACAAGTCATCATAACTCTGGTAGCTAGCCAGAGAAACTTAACGAGTAGTTCTTCCGCTCATGAAGATCAATGGTCTTCAATGCTCTGTCTCGACCATCTTTTGATATCTCAACGTTACGTATTTGCTGGTCGTAATGGTTTTCGAATATAAATTCGATCCCGGACTTTCCGTACCAACAATCGATAAAAGGACAGATTTTGATAGCCAGTTATTTAACTATCAAATCATAACACTATATCTAGGTGAATTGGCAGCTCAGGTCCTTTATATGAAATATTTCATTATCTCTATTCCCTCGACTCTTGTAATCGATTCCATGGATTTAATTTTATCAAAACTCTTCTGGTTTCGTTACTTTGAAAACATTACTCAACGCTCTTTTATCAACTTCTCTTTTTATTTCTTTGATCGGAAATATTCCCATATTCATTATCAACATCTTTTATTTTCTTTATCCTGGAACATCGTTTATATATTCTCAAAACCCTTTTCATATTTTCTTATATTTGAAAATATCGATATGGTTTTATGAACCCACTTTTCATTTCCCTTACCATTTGGGCACATTGTTATATTTCTATTTAATCAATCGGCTTATGATAAATTACCAAAATCTCTTTCTTTATTTCGATTAAACCATTTCACTTAATGCCGAACGTTTATTTTTAAAATTATCATCTTGGGTAAAACCCTTTTTACAACTTTATTTATATGATTTTAATTGAACTTCAAATCCTTTCCATACTAATCCATTCCATAACTTTATTTCGTTTAAGAAAAGAATTTCAGTTGTAAAGTACTCGCTTTCCGATTAACTAAAACTAGCCTCTAATCCATTTAAAAAGGTTATTTAAGAATGATAAATTTTATTAATCGCGAATAACTCGATAATCACTTCCCTACCCATTACAAATTAATATTATCTCTCGATAATAGTGAAGCCGTTCAAGTTGGGGTATTCTAATTACTTCTTAGACCTTAATCGACAGCGTTCTTATCTTAAGATAATACGAGTTTGAAATACCCAATTCTGATACATCATTCCCATTTCCATTTAGTATGGCTTTATACCCCATTTTCTTCTATTTCAAAACCCACTGTACCAGTTAATTTCTTTTTCCTCATCGAGTAAGCTTTCCAATCTTATCTACCAATCAAATTCAATATGATTTTTATAAACCATATCTTACATTGGTAATTTTGTTCTAATCTCCTTACGTTATTTAACTATCCAATATCCTTTTGCACGAATCCATTTAATCATCCCATTTATAATTGCCTTCATTTTTACTTCAAAAAATCATGTCGCAACCCGCATTAGCTTATAAATCCCATTTACACTTTGTTGATTTGAACTAAATTCAAATCCTTTTCATACTAGCCATTTCATAACTTTATTTTGTTTAAAGGAAAATTCCAAGTCTTTTGAATGCTAATCCCTTTTATAGCTTTTACTTTCGAAATCACTTTTCGATCGCCTCGCTTTTACTACATTCAAGGCTTACCTTCAATATTACTTTAGCACGAGAGTCCTTTATTAACTAATGTAAATAAAATCCTAGGATTTACGACAAAATCCTTTTGTAACCCTTTTCTTAAATAGAAACTCATTATAACTCGATTTCCTTTTTGGAAAGAAATTCCAATAATTTGAGCAATAACTTTAATTATTATTAATATAATAATGTACTTCATTATTAACCGAATAAAGATAGTTTATTTAAATAATTAATTGTTCATTAATTAACTTCATTATTAAATACAGTAAAATTGTTGACTTCATTATTTAATAAAGACAGGATAATTAAATCATTTAAAAAATTTATTAAATAATAATTAACTTAGTTAACACTAACAATTCAATAATTACTTAAGAATATTGTTAATCAAAGATTAACCAACTTTTAACAACATCCGAATATTCGAAAAACTATTGATTGGATTTAATAACCTAATTGTTAATTTCAATTCAGTTGACTTTGCCAACTGTAACCATCAGTTAAGCTGTTAACTGATTTCAATTCATTTTTCCCCTCTTACATTAATTAATAATTTAATTAATTTAAAGAAACATCACTTTAATTGTTATATAAAGCAACTATTCAATTTTACTACTCCGTATATTAGTCCTGACATTTGTTCATAAAACTGCATAAGAATTCATTATATACTTTTAATAAACACATTTTAAACATGATTTTAATATAAATATATTTATAAAACTTCGTTTTTAATCGACTCATATAAAATAAACTTGAAAACTTCAATTTATTTATAAAATAAATTTAAACTTCGTCAATTTGCCTATTAGCAAAAGAGCGCCAAAAAAAAAAAAAAAATAGGTCATCACTGCAACCCCTTAATCAAGATTCTTGATTGATTAAAATCACAACAATAATCACATCCATTCAACCATTAACATTCAAACAGGTTTCAATGTCATTTGGGGTTCATTTAGTTCATGTGTAAACAATATACAAATAAACAACACACGTGATATTTGAGGAATCCGGTCGAATCCCTCCAACCTGTACTTCCCTGCATTACAAATTATTATAACATTTCATGATAGCATATAATTTTAAATAAATAATTTAATGACAATAGCATAATTAACAACAACCATTAAATCAACCATAAGCAACCAAAGCAGCCAATCAACCAATATATAGTTAATGGAATTTTAATTATGTGGATTTATCACATCATAGCAGTCCATAAGAGTGTGAGATTTAACTCACCATTGTATTCGCTTTTTTTTACCGTACCAGCTCGGTTGCGTAGCCTCCGTTAATACGAGTCTGTCACCTCTTGTTCCACTTTGATCTGCTAACTTATATAACGATTTTTAATATTATAAGTTAATCCGTTATAACCCGTTATATATATATTCAATTAATTAATTCGTTACCTTTTATAACAGTCTCATTGCCCGATATCCAACCGTTTTCATAACGCAGCCCTCTCCTTCTTGCCTACGAGTACTTGTGCCTTGTTGCAAAATGTTTGAAAGTACTACCCCTTCTTTTGTCATCCTTCCCATTCTGTTCACATTTTACCTTTTACCTTTTTTTTTTTGCAATAATGACCTAAGCCTGTGAAGCCCATCATCAAAGAATACCATCCGCTAGCTTCTTCCAACCCTTCTTCTTCTCCATTTGCTTCAGCTATGTATTCATGCATGGATTATTTTCCCTATCTAAAGCCGCGTCAACTTCTCCCTTCTCACATAAACCCACCAGTCCACGTGCCAACATCCCCATGCTTTCATACTCTATCCCAAACTCATCATCGCCTTCCTTCCCTGGTTCCTCTTCTTCCCCAGGAAACAACTCCTATCTTTCCTTCACACTGGACCGAATCCAGTCCTCCGACCTTCTCCAGACTTGACGCACCATGCCATTAACTCCGCCTATCCAACCCACTCCATCACCAGAACAACAAACTCAACCCCCCACTTCCTCACCACCGACTTCACCTTAGAAACCATGCATGCAGCAGCGACTCCATTTGCCAACTCGGGTCCTCTAACACGCTTCACCAACGTCTAAAATATATACGACTTCCATTACTTCTTCTTTGTTACCCCTTGCGTCCATCTCCACTGCTCCACTGCCTTTCAGAAACTCGTTCAATCCTTACCCCATGCCCCATGTAGAATACATGAATTTATTTACTCTTTTCATTTTTAATTTTATTCTCGTAAATAATAAATGTAGAGGAGGAAGGTTGTTTCGCTAGTTTTACCAAGAAGAATGGGTGCCAGGAGATAAAAGACAGCAGTCCTATTTATAGTAGAGGAGTAACGAAATATTTTTGTTTGTTTATATACCTATAGGCCAGGCTATTTCTAATGCGTTAGCAGAAAGCTTTGAAAAACACATGTTGGCTTCTCGTTCTGTCTTTTCAAATAATGAAGGTTCTCAAAAAAAGATAGCGACACGTTTCAGAAAGCACATGCGAAGGTAGGAGGGAAATGAATATTTGCAGCGATATTATATAAAAGTGAAAGCTAGTCATTAAAGGAAGATACATGGTTTCCGATTTCACATGGTAGCACTAACCATTACATGTGCATGCTGCAGAAAGTGTAGGGCGTAGATGGCAATAGGCTGCACAGGATGTTAAATTGATGCGAGACTAAAGATATTTTCTGATTTTGACGAACGATATTCCATGGGAGTGACTAGCGATTTTTTGGTGTACATCGCTGGATGTTCACGGTTCGTAGAAACCCATATAAACACCGGTTATAACGAAATTGAAAATTACCCAATAGTTTAATATTTCAGACATAATGTGACCGGTTTTTTCTAAAACCGAATTTGTTTGAAAAATAACAATTTTTAATTTATATATTGAATCGATAAAATAGTATATTGATTTCAAATCAAAACAGTATTGAATATATTAAAAACCCCTTCTGTTCTGTACAATAAAACATTGTGATTTATAAATGAATTCCATAGCGATCTTTTTGAAAAATTGATTTAGACATAAAACAAAATCTACAACATGAAAACTCGATTTGTTTCTTCCATTAGAAAAATACTGTCAAATAGATTCGGACGTTTCTTGTTTCGAGAAAACCCGACTTATATTGGATCCTGTACAGCCAATTAAAGTTCAATACGCAATATTACGATTGTCGCGCCGCTGTAGCTCGTTTTATAATTAAATTATAAATTAAACGTTCTGAAGTTGTTTAGTAAACGAATACGCTACTATAAATTCAATATAAACAATATTAAACCATTTTAAACTGGTCGATCACATTATATTGTAAACACAACATTTTCCGACCGTTTTGAAATTAAAGTATTATTATATCATAAATATTAATAACATATTCAAAATAAAATGGTTAAATACAATTATTTAAATTCAGACCAATATTTTAAATAATAAAATAAATAATTGCCTGGAAAATACGGGACGTTACATTCCTTCCCCCTTAAAAGAATTTCGTTCCCGAAATTACTAAGGAAGAAGAAATGCTGCAAACCCACTATTTTTACCAAAAATATAATTAATTAAAACTCAGTTTTATTTTCAAACTAACCCAATTGATTTTAAACCCAATTTATTTCAAATAACAAAATTTCCAAAAATATTTCAAAAATTTTCTAACACCTTAAATTTTAGAAAAATATTTGGCAGAGTCTCCCCTGTACGGAGGGACATCTGCAATATTGCAGGTTCAAAAAATATATACATCGACCAACACGGTCGGAAAAATTCTAATCAAATCTCAAAACCCAAACAAGCCCAAAAATTTATATTTTGCGTAGGCATACCTTTTTGCAGGCATTATTATGCGATAGGCGATAAATATGTTCATGCTTGCTTAATTAACATGCCAATTGGATTCAATTTATTCCAGAATTCTCTTGGATTAACTCTATAGCTGTTCTCAACTTCAATGAACTTCATTAGTTTTCAAACAATGTCAGTTAGAACCAAATATTCATATCATCCAATTCTACACACAATTCAATTCATATGCAATTTATTTATAATTATCTCTTAACTATCCAATTGTTTAATCTTGGATTCATTTATTTAGCTTATTTATTTCAGATTGGTTTCCAACCCATGTTCAAATCTAAATCCTGACACGACCCGAAATTCCCCTTAAAGGAAAACCCGGATTGAGTTGAGAACACGAAAATCAGAACACAAAGAAAAGAACATTTCATTGCTTATTACAACAATTCCATCAGAATAAAAGAATATATCAGAGTATGAATAACTTATATACATTTGATAAACATGAGAGATTTAAATACATTACTGGAGCGGAAGATAATACAAAACACAACTGAAGGAGATATACGGATACAGAACTTTCCGAATATCATTCTAGCTGTAAACCAGGATCCTTTGAATATAAATCTGCAAAACCAAAACTATTAGCTGCCCATGTGGAAAATAGGGGCACCCAGAGTTTAGGTTAAAACAATAAACTCCAGGTCAGTCATGGGACTGGTGTGAGAACTAAAACAGTTATAAAATCTTTACTCTGAAAATAAAGTAAATCAAGGGACCACGCCGTATAACACGGAACAGGTTTCCTCCCAAGAATACCAGTGCATAGAATAAACAGAGCAATGCTTTTTGAAAAAATGAAGCTATTATAAGACCTAGGTCCCATCACACAATGCAACGCAAGCCGGAGGATAGAGTTTTACCTTATAATAGCCAAACATGCTTGGTACATTTAAAACAAATAATTTTGATACTATTTTGGTATAAAGCGTATGAAAACAACTTCGAATATAAATGTATCAATCATAGACGACATAGTGCCTCATCCCACTATGTCGCCATACTAGGCTCTACAAATAAAACCGAATGTAACGTATTGGAAATTGGATTCCATCTATGAGTCGAGGCCAGGGATGGCCCCTCTCCGCTTTGAGACACTCTAGCCAATGTCTCAGGACTACACACTCTGAGTATCCCTGGATCGATTGGGTCGGTCCACACTTACGTTAGTGGATTGACAATTCCTGAACACACGTTTCCCGGTCCGATCGGACCTATCCATCGGCTCCTTAGAGACCGATATATCCGGGGCGTCTCGCAATCCAACAACCACATAGGTAAAAATAATATAAATGTCAGGGCTTGTAAAATGCTGACACCACCCATGCTAGAAAGAAACGTCATGTTCTCCCAACGGTCCGATCCCATTGTTGACTCATACCGAGGTGTGAGGCTCGCGAATTAACGCTATACACAAAGCTGTGCCATTTAAGGTCGTGCTTTGATCATCAACCACAAGAATCTGCTTTTCAATAGAAGCCTTGATCATTTGCATCTCAGCATGCCACACAGGTAGTTCACACCATGCGACTGATGTCTATCGATATATAACCTCTGAGCTTGTACATCTCAGAGAAGGGCGTTAAGCAAAAGAATAAATTCTCCGCCGCCAAAAGGATATATATTTAATAGAAATCAATCAACACAGAATAAAATCCAGTGTCAGACACACATCCATTTACAAGTTCATTCTAGGTCTGAATGAAACCGGAGGCACCTTATTCCTCGTCCGTATGTCCAATACATGAGAGATCAGGTCCTCGCATATCCGGTCGATCTCCAAGTACGTCTGGACGATCACCACTTATTACCTTGTCTTGGGTGTATAGCCCAATCAGGACATCGGTGATCATCCAAACAATGGGAAGACCTCCGGTCTTCAACCACCGTCTTCATCGTCGACTTATCGTCGAATCAGTTATTCAGAAAGGGTATAAACCCGGCCTTTCCAAATAACTCGCGTATATTATAAACAAGTGCTACACAAACACAACATATGCCTCATTCCAATCCAGAATATTCTTTATTCAAATATTCGCATCTTTAGGGATTTGTTCCCATTAATTTTATCAAAGATAAATTCTTTTAAATTTATTCTTTAATGTTCCTTTGGATATCAGTTCTAATCATGTTAAGGTTTTCCAAACTAGTCGTGATTAACGCACCTTACCGAAGTAACCATTTATTTAATTTCCCAATCCCAACCTATTCATCCCATGGAGCAAAACTGGCAATACTCCATAACTAACACCGTGGTCTTATCGGTAAAATTAATTACCATTTCCCGTTCAAATCTAATAAAAGATTTAACTATAGCTCGGAGTAAAACTGGCGATACTCCATTCTCTATCATTTACCAAATTTGATAATTTAAATTATCAGTTCCCATTTCAATCTGATTAAAGATTCATTAAAACTCTGCTTAGTTTTAATCTTCCCAAAAATCAATATTAATGATTGTTTAACTTTGGAAACACAAACATGCCGCATCGACAATCTACACCGTACTATTGATTTCTGCCGATATATAACCTCTGAGCTCGTACGTCTCAGAGAAGGGCGTTAAGCAAGAGAATAAATTCTCCACCGCCAAGCAGATATAATTTAACAGATATCAATCATACAGTTCGAAATACAATGACAGACATGTAATCCTGCCTTTAACTGGGTCAAAGAACTAATGTCATTAAAAACACAGTTCACGATAAACCCAAATCACATTCCATTAATTATGGAATCTCCACGAAAAAATAATTCAATATATAATAGATATCAATTTCCGTATCCGACTAATAATATAAATGGAATAACGGCAAAGCCTTTTAAATTCAATATCTATTAACAGTCTTCCTCCACAGAAGTTCACTTCGGTTATTATCAAATCGAATTCCATTCAATTCCAATTTAACATATTAAATTGGAAAACTTTACTTCAGAAAATTCCCGTTAAATCTTAAATAAAAGATTTAAAAATTCCAAATCACATTTCATTGTAAATCGGGTTAAAGAACGAATGTCGTTAAAAACATAGTTCACAATAAACCCAATTCACATTCCATTTTCAGTTCCAATTAAATGTTAACTAATTGGTAATTCTTCTTTAAATCTTAATTAAAAGTTTTATTCTTTTCACACTGGGTTTAAGAACAGCGTCATTTAAAACACAGTCCACGACAAACCCAAAATCTAATTCAATATTAAATACAAGGCTCTGAATAGAAATTATATCGGCTTATATTCAATATCAAATTCTGAAATCTATAAATATCGTATTGGAATAACGATATATATATATATATCTTCCAAATTCCTCCACAATATCCGTATAATCACGGAATCCAATATCAAAATATTTCGATGATAATTTCGATTCATGTCCATTCCAATTCATATATTGGAAATTCCGGTTATCTTTAAAACCATTTCAAATCTAATTTATTTCTTTAAAAATATTGGATTATAATTCTAGTTCATAACTAGTTCATTTCGATAAAAAAAATATTTTTATCTTTTCAAATATGGAATTATTCATCCCAATTCTTTCCAAATCATTTATTATGATTTTACGCTAATTATTGATATTTTTAATAATTTTATCAAGGCCCGTACAGGCGATTTCCATAAACGGTCATCGAACTGCACTTACAGCGACCTTTTCCAAATTTGATTTGGGCATAATTCCAAATCCAACCATTAGACTTCAAATTTCTTATATTCATTGGAAAGCTCTTTTCGATACGAACCCAACGGTTCTGGTTTTAGGAGAATCCGACGGTCGGATCTCACCTAATGTCCGTTCGAATTCAATGGTCGAAATTCGCGAATTGCCGCGGCGCGGCGTGTTCTATTTAGGCCATTATATATATAATATATATATTATATATATTTCATCGATTTCCATTTTTAATCGTATTTTATAAATCGTTTTAAATTCGTTTTCAAAATGATTTCAACTTCATATTCAATTTCAAATCAAAATTGAATATTCCATATCATCGATATATAAATGATAGTATTTTCAAAACATTAGATTTTGAAATCACTTCCTTTTCGATATTCATTATAAAAATGAATAAAATAGATATAAATATCGCCCACGTCAAAATGATGCATAACTAATCAATACGGCTTTATATATTTAAATATATTTGTATCCATCCCAAATTGGACATCAAAAACAGGTTTTAATCAATTACTAGATATTATTTTAAAATATTCGTTATTTTAAAATATTCGTAATTCTAAAATATTCATAATTCTAAAATATTCCTTCTTTCTGAACTGGAATCAGACACAGTCAATTACCATATAATGTTGATTATATGGATTTCATACACACATGTATACAACAATAATCAAACACAGTCAACCATCATCCAGAGTGCGTTCTACACTGCATGAGCATTAAATATAAATATTTAACGCTTACAACAGCCTGTCAATCCATCGATCGACATACAGCTAATTATTGGGACTCGTGTATGTCATATATCATCCCAATACCCATGTGGGTTTCAAACAAACAAACACAGGTTTTATTTGTGCAGTTGGGTGATGTGTAAAATTTATCATCCCAATCAATATCAGTCAAATAAGTGTACATAAACAAATCGTTCGATTGTTTATGAATATTTATTTTATTCATATACACGTTAAAATTTATATTTTTAACTATAAAATATTTTATTCCATTTCACATCACACAATCAATTTTCACAACACAATCAAATCAAACAAGTCGTCCATGGTTTTTGGACGACGGGCGTCAGGTGCTGCTAAGCACCGTCTGCGTCCTAGTATATATTTTAACTATAAAATTAAATTAAAGTGAGAAGTTCTCACCTTTGAGATCCACTCCTCCATTCCTTATCTCTGAACGGTTCGGATTTGGATTTGATTCCCGAAATTCCAACTCAATCCTTTCCACACTGTTCATATTAAAATTCACCTTTTTAACATCGCCATATATAATTAAAAACCACATTTTTATGCTATGTTCTTATTTATAAAAAATCACATTTTTATAAATCAGTTTTCTGTATGAAAATCATATTTTTAATATTCTACGTATAAAAATCTAATTTTTGTTTCAAAATCACATATATATATATATATAAATCAAACCTTTATTCGCTAAAAATCCTATTTTTATCGTGCTGTCCATATAAGTAAAAATCATATTTTTATATACAATATTTATAATTAAAAATTGCATTTTTAATTACCTAAACAAGTAAAAATGAAAATAAACGCTCATCTCGATCGGAGGAGGCTCAGGGAAGTCGTAGTTAGGCGGTGGCGGGCCTGCAAGGGTGTCGACGGCCAAGGAGGTGCCGGTGGTGGTTTTCTGAGGATCTAGAGGGGGTCTTGGGGTTTTCGTCGAAGGGGAAGAGAGTATCGGCTAGGGGAGGTGGCGCAGGGGTCGACGACGGGTGTAGGGGGTGCGGCTAGTCGAAGGTGGCCTGGTGGTGGTGGGACAGCGGGTTTTAAGGGGTTTTTGCGGGCTAGGGGTTCAACACCATGAGGAGGAGGAAAAGGGGGCGTCAGGGAGGAGGAGGGGCCTGGGGAGTGGCGGCCGACGTGGGGGAGGGGTGTCGGAGGTGCGGTGGCCAGGATCGGAGTAGAGGGGCGGAAAACTGGGGGAGTGGGTTTGGAGGAAAAACGGGTGCGGTTGATTTAGGGTTTCCCCCTTCTCTTTTTTTATTTTATAAAATTATGGCTTTGCGAATCTCTATATAACTTTCACATTCGACCTCAAAACTGAACCCATCGCCTGACGTCCCCAGCTAAATACTCCCACTCCGGACACAATGGGATATGTTTTGTAACCCAATTCGGCTGTTATGATCAGTTTTCATTTAAACCAAAATATAAATCTTTATATTTTCAATTTGAACATACATTTTAATTTACCGCGGCCACATACTGACTCTGAAAATTCTAGAAAAATTATTTCTTGCTTCGTATTGACGATACAGTCCTAACAAAACTAATTTCATCAAATTTGAAGACCTTTTGAAAAATGGCCATTTTCTTGTCGATCCAAATTGACTATAACTGACAAAACACGTTTTCTTTTGCCACGCTCACATATTGACCCCAAGAATTATGAAAATTGGAATCTAGCAATAATTTGACATACCAGATCCAACAAAAGTGGTTTCATCGAAAATGGAGGTCATTTGCAAAATGGTTATTTTTAAGGGCTATATTTCCATAGCGACTATTCTGAATTTTCAACTGGGCATAACTTTTTATTCCCACTATGAAATTTTGATTTTTCGGATTCGTTGGAAAGATATTTTCAAACAGATTCAAATATTTCTCGTTTCACTAAAATCCGTTTTATTTAGAATCCTGTACATTCATTTGAAATTTGAAATCGAATTTTCAAACTACCGCTCCATTTCTAATTCCTTTTATAATTAAAATAAATTTTTATATTCTAACTTCGATTCAAATAAATATATATGTTCTAATTCGATTCAAAATAAATTTCTCATCATAATTATTTAAAATAAATCATTTTAAATATTCAATATTCATTAAAATTGCCAATATAAAAATTTAAATTGGTTCTGATTTTCCGGGTTGTTACAATCTCCCCCACTTAAAATCTTTTCATCCTCGAAAAGGAATGGAGCTGAAAGTTGTTTTACTAATCAACTCAACTTTCAGGTTGGCTTTCATTCTTCAACTTTTCAGTTTCTAAGAATTTTCCAATCCTTCAAAAATTTGGCTAACACCCTAAATTTTCAAAAATTTTCGCCATAACCTCCTTTGTACGGGGAGCACCGGGAAAATCCCCAAACCACCACACAGGCCCTCTCATCTCAAAAAGAAAAAGAAAAAGCCAAGCGGCTCATAAAATCATTCAAACCCAATAAATTAGTAAACATGTACCTAATTGTCAGGCATACAATTTTATTCCTCTTCTCTAGCCTCCTTGCTGTGACCTGTTCAATGTATGTACATGCATGCAATCTCAAACAATTTTCAATTCAGTTCAAAATTTGATACAATTTGGTTGTATGTACTGTTCTTTCACGTAATAGTTTTATTAGATAACAAATAATCATAAAACACAACCATCAATCAATTAGTGAATTAACGTTTCAAATTCATAATTTTTATATACTCAAAAATCATATTTTTGATGACAAATCACAACAATAAACCCTATCTAGTTTTGGTTCTCACACCAGTCAATTGGAAATATATAGAAATCCCACTTTCGAAACCCGAACATAAATGCTGATGATGCTCGAGCGATCAGCAGAATCATCTCCGAGCAACTAGAGTGTGATTTTATATCTATCCAGTATATTAAAACTTCGAATATACGTTTGCAAGGCGTATATGCAAAATCTTAATATATTGGATTGTCCAAATCAATTTAAAATAAATATTCAAATACGTATAGAATGGTTTAAATTTTCAAAACAAAATTTGTTTTCACTTTTATTTTAGAAACACTACTCTTCACACTCGTTCTAGGATACTACTGGTCCTATCTCTAACGAGTCATTCTCATTGGATATTACTAATCCAATCTCTGATGAATTCTTTCATCTGATTCTAATGTGCCTTGTTCTCGAGCTCTGTAAACCAAAGCTCTGATACCAAACTGACATGACCTGAACTTCCCCGTAAAGGAAAGCCCGGATTGAGTTTAGAACACGACAAATCAGAACACAAACAAAAAGAACATTTCATTGCTTATTACAACAATTCCATCAGAATACAAGAATATATTAGAGTATGAATAACTTATATACATTTGATAGACATCAGAGATTTAAATACATTACTACAGCGAAAAATAATACAAAACACAACTGAAGGAGATATACGGATACAAAGCTTTCCGAATATCATTCCAGCTGTAAACCAGGACCATGTGAATATAAATCTGCAAAACCGAAACTACTAGCTTCCCGTGTGGAAAATAGGGGCACCCAGAGTTTAGGTTAAAACAATAAACTCTGGGTCAGTCATGGGACTGGTGTGAGAACTAAAACAGTTATTAAATCTTTACTTTGAAAATAAAGTAAATCAAGGGACCACGACGTATAACATGGAACGGTTTTCCTCCTAAGACTACCAGTGCACAGAATAAACAACGCAATGTTTTTTGGAAAAATGAAGCTATTATAAGACCCAGGTCCCATCACATAATGTAACGCAAGCCGGAGGATAGAGTTTTACCTTATAATAGCCAAACACGCTTGGTACGTTTAAAACAAATCATTTTGATACTATTATAGTATAAAGTGTATGAAAACAACTTCAAATATAAATGTATCAATCATAGACCGCATAGTGCCCCATCCCACTATATCGCCATAGTAGGCTCTACAAATAAAACCGAATGTCACGTGTTGGAAATTGGATTCCATCTATGAGTCGAGGCCAGGGATGACTCCTCTCCGCTTCGAGACACTCTAGCCAATGTCTCAGAACTAACACTCTGGGTAACCCTGGATCGGTTGGGCCGGTCCATACTTACGTTAGTGGATTGGAAAATCCTGAACATACGTTTCCCGGTCCTATCGGACCTATCCATCAGCTCCGTAGAGAACGATATATCCGAGGCGCCTCGCAATCCAACAACCACATAGGTAAAAATAATATAAATGTCAGGGTTTGTAAAACGCTGACACCACCCATAGCTAGAAAGAAACGTCATGTTCTCCCAACGGTCCGATCCCCTTTTTGACTCATACCAGGTGCGAGGCTCGCGAATTAACGCTATGCACAAAGCTATGCCATTTAACGCCGTGCTTTGATCATCAACCACAGGACTCTGCTTTTCAACAGAAGCCTTGATCATTTGCATCTCAGCATGCCACATAGGCAGTTCACGCCATGCAACTGATGTCTATCGATATATAACCTCTGAGCTCGTACGCCTCAGAGAAGGGAGTTAAGAAAGAGAATAAATTCTCCGCCGCCAAACAGATATATATTTAATAAAAATCAATCAACAAATAATAAAATCCAATGTCAGACACACATCCATTTACAAGTTCGTTCTGGGTCTGAACGAAACTGGAGGCACCTTATTCCTCGTCCCGTATGTCCAATACAGGAGATAGGTCCTCGCATATCCGGTCGATCTCCAAGTACGTCTGGACGATCACCACTTATTACCTTGTCTTGGTTGTACAGCCCAATCAAGACATCAGTAATCATCGAAACAATGTGAAGACCTCCGGTATTCAACCACCGTCTTCATCGTCGACTTATCGTCGAATCAGTTATTCAGAATGGGTATAAACACAGCCTTTCCGAATAACTCGCATATATTATAAACAAGTGCTACACAAACACAACATACGCCTCATTCCAATCTGGAATATTCTTTATTCAAATATTCACATCTTTAGAGATTTGTTCCCATTAATTTTATCAAAGATAAATTCTTTTAAATTTACTCTTTAATCTTCCTTTGGATATCAATTCAAACCATATTAAGGTTTTCCAAACTAGTCGGGATTAATGCACCTTACCGAAGTAGCCATTTATTTAATTTCCCAATCCCAACCTATTCATCCCATGGAGAAAAACTGGTAATACTCCATAACTAACACCACGGTCTTATCGGTAAAATTAATTACCATTTCTCGTTCAGATATAATTAAAGATTTAACTATCGCTAGGAGCAAAACTGGCGATACTCCATTCTCGGTCATTTACCAAATTTCACAATTTAAATTATCAGTTCCCATTTCAATCTAATTAAAGATTCATTAAAACTCCGCTTAGTTTTAATCTTCCCAAAAATCAATATCAATGATTATTTAACTTTGGAAACACAAACATGCCGCATCGACAATCTACACCGTACTATTGATTTCTACCGATATATAACCTCTGAGCTCGTACGTCTCAGAGAAGGGCGTTAAGAAAGAGAATAAATTCTCCACCGCCAAGCAGATATAATTTAGCAGAGATCAACCACACAGTTTGAAATACAATGACAGACATGTAATCCTGCCTTTAACTAGGTTAAAGAACTAATGTCATTTAAAACAAAGTTCACGATAAAACCAAATCACATTCCATTAATTATGGAATCTCTACGGAAAAACAAATCAATATATAATTGATATCAATTCCCGTATCCGACTAATAATATAAATGGAATAACGACAAAGCGTTTTAAATTCCATATGTATTAGCAGTCTTCCTCCAAAGAATTTAACTTCGATTATTATCAAATCGAATTCCATTCAATTCCAATTTAACATATTAAATTGGAAAACTTCACTTTGGAAAATTCTCGTTAAATCTTAAATAAAAGATTTATAAATTCCAAATCACATTTCATTGTAAATCGGGTTAAAGAACAAATGTCGTTAAAAACATAGTTCACAATAAACCCAATTCACCTTCCATTTTCAATTCCAATTAAATGTTAATTAATTGGTAATTCTTCTTTAAATCTTAATTAAAAGATTTATTCTTTTCACACTGGGTTTAAGAATAGCGTCATTTAAAACAAAGTTTACGAAAAACCCAAAATCTAATTCAATATTAAATACAAGGCTCTGAATAGAAATTATATCGGCTTATATTCAATATCAAATTCTGAAATCAATAAATATCGTATTGGAATAACGGTATATATATCTTCCAAATTCCTCCATGATATTCGTATAATCACGGAATCCAATATCGAAATATTCCGCTGATAATTTCGATTCAAATCCATTCCAATTCATATATTGGAAATTTTGGTTATCTTTAAACCATTTCAAATCCAATTTATTTCTTTGAAAATATTGGATTATAATTCTATTTCATAACTAGTTCATTTCGATAAAAATATATTTTATCTTTTCAAATTTGGAATTTTTCATCCCAATTCTTTGCAAATCTTTTGCTATAATTTTACACTAATTATTGGTATTTTTAATAATTTTATCAAGGCCCGTACAGTCGATTTCCATAAACGGTCACCGAACTGCACTAACAGCGACCTTTTCCAAATTTGATTTGGACATAATTCCAAATCCAACCGTTAGATTTTAAATTTCTTATATTCGTTGGGAAGCTCTTTCGGTTCGAACCCAACGGTTCCGTTTTAGGAGAATCCGATGGTCGGATCTCCCGTAATGTCCGTTCGAAGTCAATGGTCGAAATTCGCGAACTATCGAAATTCGCGAACTACCGCGGCGCGGCGCGTTCTACTCAGGCCATTATATATATAATGTATATATATATCATCGATTTCCATTTTTAATCATATTTTATAAATTGTCTTAAATTCGTTTTCAAAACGATTTCAACTTCCTATTCAATTTCAAATCAAAACTGAATATTCCATATCATCGACATATAAATGATAGTATTTTCAAAACATTAGATTTTGAAATCACTTCCTTTTCGATATTCATTATAAAAATGAATAAATTCGATACAGATATCGTCCGCATCAAAATGGCGCATAACTAATCAACACGACTATATATATTTAAATATATTCGTGTCCATCCCAAATCGGACATCAAAACTAGGTTTTAATCTATTACTAGATATTATTTTAAAATATTCGTTATTTTAAAATATTCTTTCTTTCTGAACTGGAATCAAACACAGTCAATTATCATATAATGTTGATTTTATGGATTTCATACACACATGTATACAACAATAATCAAACATAGTCAACCATCATCCAGAGTGCATTCTACACTGCATAAGCATTAAATATAAATATATAATGCTTACAACAGCCTGTCAATCCGTCGATCAACATACAGCTAATATTGGGACTAGTGTATGTCATATATCATCCCAATACCCTTGTGGGGTTTCAAACAATCAAACACAAGTTTTGTTTGTGCAGTTGGGCGATGTGTAAAATTTATCATCCCAATCAGTATCAGTCAAATAAGTGTACATAAAAAATCATCTGATTTGTTTATGAATATTTATTTTATTCATATACACGTTAAAATTTATATTTTTAACTATAAAATATTTTATTCCAATCCACATCACACAATCAATTTTCACAACACAATCAAATCAAACAAGTCGTCCATGGTTTGTGGACGACAGGTGTTGGGTGCTGCTAAGCACCGTCTGCATCCTAGTATATATTTTAACTAGAAAATTATATTAAATTGAGAAGTTCTCATCTTTGGGATCCACTCTTCCATTCCTTATTTCTGAATGGTTTGGATTCAGATTTGATTCCCGAAATTCCAACTCAATTTTTTCCACACTGTTCATATTAAAAATCACCTTTTTAACATCGCCATATATAATTAAAAACCACATTTTTATGCTATGTTCTTATTTATAAAAATCATATTTTTATAAATCAGTTTTCTATATGAAAATCATATTTTTAATATTCTACTTCATATATAAAAATCTAATTTTTGTTTCAAAATCATATATAAAAATCGAACCTTTATTCACTAAAAATCCTGTTTTTATCGTGCTATCCATATTAGTAAAAATCATATTTTTAAATATGATATTTATAATTAAAAATCACATTTTTAATTACCTAAACAAGTAAAAATGAAAATAAACGCTCACCTCGGTCGAAGGAGGCACGGGAAAGTCGTAGTTAGGCGGTGGCGGGCCTGCAAGCGTGTCGACGGGCCAAGGAGGTGTCAGTGGTGGTTTTTCTGAGGATCTAGAGGGGGTCTTGGGGTTTTCGTCGAAGGATAGAGAGTGGCGGCTAGGGGAGGTGGCGCAGGTGTCGGGGAGGGGTGTAGGGGGTGCGGCTAATCGGAGGTGGCCTGGTGGTGGAGGGACAGCGGGTTTTAAGGGCGTTTTGGGGGCTAGGGGTTCAATACCGTGAGGAGGAGGAAAAGGGAGCGTCGGGGAGGAGGAGGGGACTGGGGAGTGGAGGCCGACGTGGGGGAGGGGCGCTGGAGGTGCGGTGGCCGGGATCGGAGTGGCGGCGGCGGAAAACTGGGGGAGCGGGTTTGGGGGAAAAACGGGGGCGGTTGATTTAGGGTTTCCCCCTTCTCTTTTTTTTATATAAAATTATGGCTTTGCAAATCTATATATAACTTACACATTCGACCTCAAAACCGAACCCACCGCTTGACATCCCTAGCTAAATACCCCCACTCCGGACACAATGGGATATGTTTCGTAACCCAATTCGGCTGTTACCGTCAGTTTTCATTTAAATCAAAATATAAATCTTTATATTTTCAATTTGAACATACATTTTAATTTACCGCGACCACATACTGACTCTGAAAATTCCAGAAAAAATATTTCTAGCTTCATATTGACGCTACTATCCTAACAAAACTAATTTCATCAAATTTGAAGACCATTTGAAAAATGTTCATTTTCTGGTTGATCCAAATTGACTGAAACTGACAAAACACATTTTCTTTTGCCACGCTCACATATTGATCCCAAAAATTATGAAAATTGGAATCTATCAATGATTTTCCATACCGGATCCAAAAAAAATGGTTTCGTTGAAAACGGAGGTCATTTGCAAAATGGCTATTTTTAAGGGTTATATTTCCATAGCGACTATTCTGAATTTTCAACTAGGCATAACTTTTTATTCCCGCTATGAAATTTTGATTTTTCGGATTCGTTGGAAAGAAATTTTCAAACAGATTCAAATATTTCTGTTTTCACTAAAATCCGGTTTATTTAGAATCCTGTAAATTCATTTGAAATTTGAAATCGAATTTTCAAACTACCGCGCCATTTCTAATTCCTTTTATAATTAAAATAATTTTTTATATTCTAACTTCGATTCAAATAAATATATACATTCTAATTCTATTCAGAATAAATTTCTCGTCGTAATTATTCAAAAAAAATCATTTTAAATATTCAAAATTCATTAAAATTGCCAATATAAAATTTTTAAATTGGTTCTGATTTTCCAGGTTGTAACATATCCATGCCATATATTTCTACTAAACAATTCCTTGATTATCACATTATACTTTGATCCATCTCAATAGTTTCAATTCATTTATTCTAGATTGGTTTTCAATCAATTGTTGGCTAATTCTACGCAAACCATCCAATATATAATAAACAACCAAGGCATAACAATTTAAACAAACCATTTTGATTCACATTTCTCGTTTGCTTTCACTTTGGTTTCACATCAGTTGATTAATATTGGATTAATTTCCATCCAATTATCATTTACTCGATTTCACAAGTGAAATATCTTTTTATTATATTAATCATTCAAGGATATTCCAATTCGAATTCTTATTCAAATTATTCAAAAAGATCCATATTTTAATCATTTGAGAAAAATATATTTATATAAAAATATAATCCAAGCAAAACTATATCAAAATAATTTTATAATAAATTAAAAATACGTGCTCTCATATATACATTCAAACTCAATCTAGGGTATTACTAACCCCATCTCTATTTAATTCCATGGAACCAATATTACAGAAGCAGATAGTAATTAATAAATCGCACTCCCAGTGGTTATATATTAGCAGCATGCTTAAAAAATGTTATTCTATGTATATTGAAATTTTGACAAAAGCAGATTATTAGGAAGACTATAATATAGGAATAACAACACGTGAATTGAAATCAAAAAAATTATGGCTATGTTGGATGTTCTTGGACTGAACAAACAAATGACTGTTAACTTTTCTTTATACTGCATTCCATTTTGCTTGCTTTTATATTTTCTGACTTCAATATTGTACACATCAACACAAATTAGCACATATACACGCACGGGGGACACGGGCCACTACACTCTAATTTTTGTTATCTCTTGGATAGTACAACGATCATGTCTGGAATATGTTCAGCCAGATTGGCAGAGAGAAAATAGATTGTAGGGCCATTTGAAAATCCCAACCCGGAAGATGTACCCTCTACTCCGGACTCAGCATTGGATAGTGTCGGCTCGGACTATGAAATAGAAATTCACGAGACTGGAGAATCATCTGGGAGTGAAACCTCTATTGATTAAGAAGAGGAAGGAGGAGTAGGAGACAACCGTGCTCCCGAAGAATTTGAGAATGCCACTATCTTAGAAGCACCTTCAGACTCGATTGAGTCAATGATTAATGATCCCAAGCTTACACGACTATGTTTAAAACATGGAATTCTCCGCAGAGATACCAAAGTGGCTACTGAAACAGACAAACCTCATAATATGTCCAATGGATATACAGCAATTAGCCGGTTGATGTGTGTTGTGGGGGCTATCCCTCCGTTTTCACCATTCGTCGTCGATTTTCTAAGACGAATGCAAATTTCCCCCATGCAACTCCACCCAAATGCCTATGCCTATCTGTATACCCTGTACATTGCCTACGGGGAAATTTTTGGGACATAGCTCACTTTTGAGGATGTATACTTCTTCTACAATTTCAAACACCGAACAAAAGAGACTCCGTCTTTCATGTACTTCGAGTCAGTGCCAAAAAAAGAAGATTATCAACGAACCGTTCAGTAGTAAAGTAGGTGACGTAAAGCCCAAATGGTTTTATATCAAACAACAACCAGGATGTGCTAGGCGATGATTCAAATCAAGTAAGCTTTAGACTTCGATATTCTTGCTTTAATTGTCGTCGTAAATGTATTGACTTATCTCATTTTTACTTGTAGTTCCTAATCCGAAAAAGGAAGTGCACCAAGTGTACTTGGATCGTCCGAATCATTTGCTTAAGGGTGATCAAAAATTTCTAACCGTCAGAGATTGTCTGGTAGATGACTATCTTCATCGCCATCACCTACTTACTATGACTCGTAGCATAGGCCACGAGGAAGGTCCTTATGTATACGTTCCCTCAGTCGAGGGGCTAGTTGAAACATTAATCGAGAAGGGAGAAAGTTCGAAAGGTCTAGAACTTGTAGAATCCAACCAAAGAACTGCAATTAGGCGGTGAGGGAATGACCAGGGGCGAGGATCCAACTGCACTTCAAAAGAGCCCTTTTCCTATGCCAATTCAAGATGATGTACCAGCGAATATACCTGCTGGAGATAGGCATAAATATGTTACTCCTGAGGATGCCGCCACTCCCGAAAAATGAACCTCTCCTAAGACGCCACCGATAACTAAGTCCCAAGTAGATGACTTTCTTATGGCCGAGTCCATATATCAGGGTCTAGGAAGGCTTCCCCTGCCCGATGCCATTTACAGTTCACAAAATTTTGGAACTGAATCTTTCTTTCCCACTTCCGAGGAAGATGTTACTCCCGTGAAAGCTGGGGATACTACACAAATAGTCCTAGCTCAAGGCTCCGGTCTATTGGGGGGATCACTTAGGATATGCACAACGCACTTGCACTGCATGTCACGACACTCGTGTACCGTATTAGTCCTGATTCTAATATATACTTGTGTCTTTTTACAGGACAAATGACGCATCAACGTTACTATATGAGAGATGTTCGCTCAAGCATGCCCAGGTTCGATTCTGACACCGAACACGATCAACATGAAAGTCGTGGAAGAGATGATAGGAGGAACCACCCACCCCAGCCTTACTGATCTTCTTGTTCCCGATCGTCTATACTTGGAGAAACACAAGAGCCATTCTACACATCGTGAGGGGGATAAATATGCTCCTAAGGTTCTGACTTCGTCTAATAAAATTCATTAGGAAAAACCCTCGAAGAAAGGTTTTGATCCAAAAGAGAAGAAAAAGGAACTGAGCAAAGAGGTAGAGAAGAGCAGAACGTTTGTCGTGCCGTCTAAGCGTCGCAACATCGATATCACCACAAAAAGGCTAGTCATACTTGATGATGAAAACAAAGCCAGATTGGAGCTTCTGAAGAAACAATTTCCTGAGCATCATTTCGGGAATATGCATTTTGTTCCACCTCTTAAGCCATTATACTCTGACTGGGCTGACAAAATTAAGGCCAAGATAGATTTTGTGGACACTCAATACAAGGAGATGAAGAGATATTCATGGAATCTTTCAAGTGTGAACTTTGTTAAGAATAAGAAATCGTAAGTATGATTTTGGGAAAGACATAGGATTGAGTAAAGATAAAGTAACTTACAATAATAAATGGTTAATGAATGGATTGGGTTTTGGATAAATATGTTTTCCCATAAAGATAATGGAAATCTTTAATGAGATTTGAAATGAATGAAGATTATCAAACTTACCAAAAAACAATGGCAATTAGATATGGAATACTACTAGTTTTTCTCCATAGGATGAATAAGATGAGAATGGGATAATGATTTGAGAAATTACCCTTTACGTAGGATTCAATAATCCCAATAAAGCATATAAAACTTGGTTTGAGTTAAGTTTGTGAAATGATATTTTATAATCTTTTGAAATGATTTCCAAGGAATGATTTAAACAAGAGCTTGAAGGATGTAAATCTTATTAAATGGGTATACCCAATACAAAGAATGATTTGAGTAAATGAATATTCCGTGATGGAATGAGACTCATGAAATTTTTGTATATCAATTATGGTTTGTAAAGGTGAGCTAGTTATTCAGAAAGACAGGGTTTCAACCCATTCTGAATAATTATACAAGTATTAAAGATACCGAAGACGGCGGTTGAAGATCTGGGATCTTCACATCGTTTGGATTTATTGCTGATGTCTCGATTGGGGTGTACACCCAAGACGATATTATTAGTGGTTGTCGTTCGTACGTACTTGTTGATTGTTCGGATTTGCAAGAGTCTCTCTCCTTTATTGGACGAGGAATAAGGTGCCTTCGGATTCGTTTAGACCCGGAACAAACTTGTATGGATGTGTGTCTGACATCGTATTTTGTAGTGTGTGATTGATCTTTACTAAACATATTTCTGTTGGTGCTTGAGAGGTTATCACAACTTAACACCCTTCTTTGAGACGTAAGAGCTCAAATGTTATATGGTTAGTGATTATCAATTATACGTTATGAATTGAAAATGTGGCATGCTAAGTGATGAGCTATAGATGATCAAAGCTTTTTGTTGAAAAGCAGAGCATTGTGTAAAACGTTACTTCAGTGCCTCACAACCGGTAATGAGCCGAAACATGATGAAGTACAATAGAGACAAGGACTAAAATTTCCTTCTAGTTGAGAAAGTGGTGTCACGGTATGGAGCCTAGGCAATTTTCTTAGTGGATGATGGAACGAGGCACCTCAGGCAATTTTCTAGTTGAGAAACTGACTGAAACATTCGAATGGGCCTATGAAACATATCCCATTGTGTTCGGAATGAGGGTAAAACGCTAGGGACGACAGTCGTTGGGTTTGATTTCGAGTTCGTGGGAGAAAACCCTAATTTTCGAATAAATATAAATATCGGCCAATCATTAAATTCCATTCATTATTTAATTTCTAATTAAAAATCAAGAAAACCCTCGTTCCTTTTCTCGATTGATGGCGCCGCTTGCTCCAAACTTCCCGACCAAAATCCCGCCACCTCAGCCACCTTCCACCGCCGCCACCACCTCGAATCGAGAGCCCTTCCTCCCCTCTTCCAATCCGACCAGCCTCGACCCTCCTCGTCGCCGCATCGACGAGAACCCCCTCTCCAAAGTTCGCCACTTCCCATCGCCACCATGACTCAGATCCGCCACCGAACTGCACGAGACCCCCATCGCCAGGAAGCCCTCTCGTAGCTCTAGGCTGTGGTACCCTCCGATCGTCTCCACACTGCTCGGTTCTCGCGAAAAAACTAAAACCTAGTTTTGAACAGGTTTGAAATCATACGGCTTTGTTTATTTTCCGCTGTTTTAACACCTTTAAATCGTTGCAAATTTGTAAAATCTTATCTTTTTCGTGTGTTGGCGAAATTCAGTGAAACAAGAGACAGTGGACTCGTGCAGACGTCTTCTACCTTCTAGAAGAGACCACATATTTTTCTGAGCCTTCTGCTATTTTTGGTGGAGTGGAACCCAATGTGAGATTTCAAAATTATAAACGATATGGAAAACGATGATGTATAAATTATATAGTCGATGTATGGGTTATATAAGCATTGTACACCTCATGTATAAGCGTTGTATAAGTTGTAAGTTCGATGTATAAGTTATATATGCGTTGTAAAAATTATATATGTGTTGAAATAGAAGTGAAATGCTATATATATATATACGCCCCTCGTCCCCAAACCATGGACGATATTTATTGGTTGTGATTGGTGTGAAAATTGATTGATAGCGAATGGTTGATTGAAATTGTTTGTGGTTGGAATTGATTGATTGTGGTTGAAAAATACCCGTTTGTGGTTGAGAAATATTTGGTTGAAACCACATAGGATTAGTTTGTGGAAATGAAAAAATATACATGCCGCCTGCGTGCGAACTAGATGCATGATTCCCCATTGTCAAAAACCGTGAGGTTTTAAGGTAGAGCGAGGAGCCGTACTAGGGACGGTCCCGGTTTTAACTACCCTGCCGTTATGCTGCCGAAATTTTGAATAATATTCATGTGTTAGAATTATTTTCCTATATTGAAACTATATTCGTCTGTTGAATAGAAAACCTTCATGTGTTGAATTGAAATTCATTCGTTGAATGTGTTGAATGGTATTCGTGTTTTTAAATATAAAAATCACCTTTTTATCTATTTATATAAACTATAGAAAACCTTCATGTGTTGAATCGAAATTCATTCGTTGAACTGAAATTCATGTGTTGAATGGTATTCGTGTTTTAAATATAAAAACCACCTTTTTATCTACATATACAAACTATAGAAAACCTTCATGTGTTGAATCGAAATTCATTCGTTGAATAGAATTCATGTGTTGAATGGTATTCGTGTTTTTAAATATAAAAATCACCTTTTTATCTATTTATATAAACTATAGAAAACCTTCATGTGTTGAATCGAAATTCATTCGTTGAATTGAAATTCATGTGTTGAATGGTATTCATATTTTAAATATAAAAATCACCTTTCTATCTACATATACAAACTATAGAAAACCTTCATGTGTTGAATCGATATTCATTCGTTGAATTGAAATTCATGTGTTGAATGGTATTCATATTTTGAAAGAAATTATTTTATAATAAAAATCCCATTTTTATCATCAATATGAAATATATAAAATAATCTTGTTCTGAAATAAATTGTTTTATAATAAAAATCCTATTTTTATCACCTATATTAACTATATAAAATAGTGGAGTTTTGAAATAAATTGTTTTACATTAAAAATCACATTTTTATTATATACATGAATTGTTAAAAATAGTGAAGTGTTGAAATAGAAGACAGTTAGATAAAAATATCATTTTTATCAAATGTATGAAAACCATATAGTTTTGAAATCGAAGAATCGATATATATATATATATATATATATATATATATATATATAAATAAAATTGAAATATATCGAATAACGAAGCTGCAATTTGTATTTTGAAACCGTGATTTCAAACGATTAGTGCGGGAGATCCGACCATCGGATTTTCCCGAAACCGCAACCGTTGGGTTCGCTTTGGAAATATCTTTCCAACGGCACCAACTTTGTAAAAATCCAACGGTTGGATTGTCTGGAATGTTTAATTCAAATCTGAAGAAAAACAGCGCCAGAATCGATTATATTTATATATATAAATATAATTATATTTAATCGAATAACGACGCTGCAGTTCGTATTTTGAAATCGAAACTTCAAACGATTATACCGGGAGATCCGACCTTCGGATTTTCCCGAAACTGGAACCGTTGGATTCGTTTTGAAAAGATCTTTCTAATGATGTAAATTTTGTGAAGATCCAACGGTTAGATTTTCAGATATGTGTAAATCAAATCTGAAGAAAAACAGCGCCATGGCCGCGTTATGGCCCGAAGCGTCGTTTTGAATAAATTGGCTATTTTAAAATAAATAAAAATAGCGATAAATCGTTATAAAATATTATAAACGATATGGTTGTGAAATTTAGAAACTAACTGAAGGTTGGCTAAGTCGAATGGTTTCTTGGGTATTGATCTGATGTTGGTTTCGGCCTTCGGGTTAATATTTGGGAAATCGTTCTCTTATTGATTTACGGTTAGTGACTAATGAATTGAAATGATGCGTAGTAGTGTTTGTGTAGCACTTGTTTATTATATACGCGAGTTGCTTAGAAAGACCGGGTTTATCCCATTCTGAATAACTGAATCGACGATAAGAAATCGAAGATGAAGACGGTGGTCGAAGACCGGAGATCTTCACCTTGTTTGGATGGTAACCGAGGTCCTGATTGGGAGGCATCCCGAAATATGGATAATGAGTGGTGATCGTCCAGACGTACGTGGTGGTCGATGGGTTTGCGAGGTATATAGTGCCTCCGGTTTCGTTCAGACCCAGAACGGACTTGCAAATGGACAGTGTGTCTGACATTGGAATTTATTCTGTGTGATTGGTAGCTATCAGTTGCACGGGGTGAATTGCCTGTGTGGCATGCTAAGATGCAGTGATCAGGGCTTCTGTTGAAAAGCAAAGTCTTGTGGTGATGATCAAAGCACCGCCTGTGTGGCGTAGCTTTGTGTATAACGTGAAATCGCGAGACTCACACCCCGGTATGAACTAGAAACGGGAGAGGACCTCGGGGGGACGTGCGTTTTCTTTCTAGCTAGAAGTGGCGTCAGTGGTTTTACATGCCCCGGCGAGTTTGACTTATGTGGTTGTTACTGTTGCGAGGCGCCTCAGTTAGATCGGACGATCCGGGTCCGATGGAGTCATTCGTTGGCTCATTTACGCCCCAAAGGGCAGAGGGACGCATTGTTCAGGCATTATAATCCACTTCGTGTGGACCGGCCCTGACGATCCAAGGTACGGTTGCGGCTGTGCCTGAGACCTGAGACATGGGCTAGATTGTCTCGAATTCGGTAAGGACTATCTTTTGCCTTGGTTCATGACGGAAATCCAATTTCCAAATACGACACCGTGCTGTTTTAATTGTATATATATATATATATATATATATATATGGCGACATGATATATGGTACCCATGCCGTCTATGATTGATAGTTATGTTTGAAATTGTTTTTTTGAAACATATAAACACTAGTAATAATATCAAATGCCTTTGTTTTATTCGTATCAATCATATTTTGGCCATTATAAAGTAAAACTCTATCCTCCGGTTTGCGTTGCATTGTGTGTTGGGAACTGAGTCTTATAATGGCTTCATTTTTATAAAAAGCATTGCGATATTTAAAAGAATGATTTGTTTTTAAGCACTGGCAATCCAATGGAGTAAACCCGTTCCACGAAAGTGGCATGGTCATGTGATTAGCCATATTTTAAATGTGTTGAGTAGATTTCTCATACCAGTCCCATGACTGACTCGTAGTTTGTTTCACTTTCAAACTCGGGTGCCTCTTTTTCTACACGGGCAGCCTTGTATTCAGGTTTTAGCTGGCTTTCTCTGGATAGTTGGAGCTGAAGATGGATTCTATCATTTATCTCTTTTTATGCTGTTCAGCTCCTATTGTACATTATGTTTGTTTTCCGCTGTAGACATATATGTATATCTGAACTGTATTTGTACTAAGTTTGATCCTGTATACTGTGTAACTCTGATGTTTATGTTTATCTGGTGTATTTATTTAATTCTATTCTGTTGTTATCTGTTTATGTGTTATATTCCAAGGATTACCCTTGCCACCGTCAGTATGGGGTTTGGGGTCGTCTCACTCACCCTCTAATTTCTTTCATTAACTACCGGTATTTTCGATCCTTGGATGTTCGATATGTGTTGTATATCGAATAACCAAGATCACCTTTTTCCGGGTCGTTACAGTTGGTATCAGAGCTGAAGGTTAAGTTATTACCTTGGCTCTGTGGCGTGACTCGGTAGAGATAGGGTTAGTAATACCCTAGATTGAGTTTGAGTGCATATATACGAGAACGTATTTGTTATTCAATATAAAATGGTTTTTTATTATCGAGATTTATTGATTGAGTGGCTTATGAATTTCTAGTCGACCAGTTTGATCCATTGTATCGATAGGAGTTACTAAACACTTGAATATGATGAACCGACATGGTATGTTTTGAAAAGAGGGTAAATGAAATAATTTTACCCAAATTATATTTTGATATCAAAAATTGATATTGAAATGGATATAATATATTGGATGTGTTGGTTGTTATTATAATCAAGTAAGATTATAAAAGTGAAACGGTTATGTAAATAACCAATTAAGATACGTATAAGGGTTACAAATGAGTTAAGTGTGAAATTAAATCAGAATTGAAATTAAGACTCTGGAAATTTGAAAAAGTTATTGTAAATGGATTGGATTAAATATATGAGAATTTTAAAATCCTGGGAGATTTTAAATTGTTTTACAAGCCGTTTGGATGATATTTTGAAATGAAATTCAAAATGGAAGTATTTATAAATGATTTTGAAAAGTGATATAGTATTGAACTCACTTCAGTAGCTGGGAAATAAACCTGATGATGTTGGCCACATCATCAGTGTTCATTTTCGACTTTGTAAGTGACGGATTACTACCAGAGATACAGTTTTGAATTTGTTTTGGGAAAAACAAGTTGTGTTGAATTTCAAAAAGGAGATATTTGATTTTGAAAAGCAAAGCTGTTTAAAATTCCCAGGAAGAGATTGTTCGAATTAAAAACAAGATTATATAGAAATTTGTGAAAGCGAATTGGAATTAAAAATAAAGCCAGTTAAGTGGTAACTGAATTGGATTAGAATGATATCAAGTAAGTTGGATTGATTGGAATTTGGAATCAAGGATAATACTTGAATTTGAAATGAAGTTTGGCTCGGATAAAACCAAACGATTGAATTGAAAATGGAATTTGGCTTAGTTAAAAGCGAATGGTTGTATTGAGATAAAAGTGATTGGAGTTTGATCGGAAGGACTTTGGTATATGCTAAATTGGTAGCAGGTGTAAAGGATATAACGATATGCCCGACAAAAAGGTACCAGTTTGTATTTTATGTGGATATGAGATTTATGAGCCGAATTGGCAAGCCGCTTGGTTGTTTGATTTTCTTTGGGTTGGAGAAGGCCTAGAGAGGCGAGTTGTGGTTTTACCAATAGGGTTGTACAAAGGAGGTTATGGCAAAATTTTCCGAAAAATTAAGGCATTAGAAAATTTTCAGAATTTTTGGAAATTTTCGTTGATAACAATTAATTAATATTTTAATTAAAATTTATTGGTTCAGTTGAAACTGAAGTCAATAAGTGAAGAAATAATTTTAACCCAGTTGGTGGAGTTTGTTTTCTACCTTAGCAATTTCGAGGACGAAATAATTTAAAGTGGGGAAGAATGTAACGACCCGTATTTTTACAGGTAATACTTAATCTATTTAATTATTTAAATAGTGAATTAGAAATTTAAATGGTCGTTAAATAAAATTATATTGGATATTTAATTAATTTAAATAATAGAATAATTTATTTACTTCAGAAATAATTCAAAAATAATGGGATTCACAATATGGAGTAGATTGGATTATTTAAAAATATATAATTCAGTTAGAGTTGAATTATATTGATGAATATATTATATAAACGAAGTTTGAACGTATAATTATATTATAATTAAAATCGAGCTCGAAATTGCGCGACTGTTCGCTATTTGGCGATTTGAACTTCAACTGAATGTACAAGGTTCGTTTTAAATTGGATTTCTGTGAAACAAGAAACGTTAGGAGCTGGTGAAGTATATTGTTCTAGTGAAAGAGAAAAATCGGGATTTCATTGTGTAGATTTTGATTTATGTCCAAATAAAATTTTAGAAAAGTCGCTATGGAATTCCTTTATAATTTATAACGATATATATAAGGAATTTCAATATAAATTTGAATATCGATTCAACCGGGATTTGAATATCGAGTTGTAAAATCGCAGTGGAGCTGTATGACATTCTATTGTGAATATATACGATAATATAAATTTGTTTATATTTAATTAAATTATATTTAAATATATTTATATATTTAAATGGGTTATTTAGAGCTTTGAAAATAGCCACTTTTGCAAACGAAGTCGGAATTCGACGAAACTAATTTTTTGGATCCGCAACATCAAATTATTGTTAGATTTCGATTTCCGTGATTTTTGAAGTCAGTATGTGGCCGTACCGATTTTTAAAGTGAAAAACTATCGATATTTTAACGGTTAAAAATACGTTGTGTGAGCATACGAGGTCAGAATTTGACGAAACCAGTTTCGTTGGGACCGTAATGTCGAACTCTAGCTGCACGTCAATTTTCATGATTTTTAGGTATTGTGTGTGATCGCATGGATTTTTAGAAGATGAATAAATGATATATTTGCTAATTAAAATATAAAATATTAATAAAAAAATATCCTAATTTATTTGTGGTCCTAAACAAGGCCACACACTGATTGTTTCAGCCACACAAAAAGTTTGATTCCTGTTATAAAACCTCTTTGGAGCCGCCGCAATATTCCTTTCCTCAACCCAAAAACGCAATCTTCATAAATTCAAATCAATCCAAATATATTTCTATAAATCACAGTACATATATATGGGTTCCTTGAGTGTTTCTCTTCGTTTTAATACCACTTTTGAATGGTGCGATTCAGGCTTGAGGGGCTCGATAGTGTACAGCGTGGGGTTAGTTGAGCTAGGGTTAGCAACTGTGTGAGTTCGAATCATTTTTGGTTGATTTCGAGTACATATTTAGATTTAGGGCTTGAAGAGAAGTGGCTCGACAAATTTTGGTTGGAATCGGTGTTAAAAGGGTTCGCACCCTGTACGTTGACGTTGAGGGAGTGCTGTCGACGCGTTCTAGTTTTCAAGTGCGATCTCGGGGTTGGGTGAGGAGCGAGAAGAGGTGAAGAAGAGCAAGCCAACGGTGTATTTGGTTTTTGAAATCATGGAGAAAAGAGGGAGAACGAGGTAGAGAACGGAGAGGAAATGACATTGAAGAATACTGGGAGCTGTCGTATTTAGTTTTGGAGAAGAAGGTCTATTGGGTTTCAATATGTGTGGGCTTGGATGTAGTAATGGGCTGGAATTGAAAGGTGAAGCCCAACATGAATATATATTAAGTTTATTTTAATTTAAAACAGAATACAATCTTGTAACTTCAATATCTTGAACATACATTGTCAGAATTTCAAACGGTTAGATCTGTTGGGATCGTATGGACGGTGGCTACACGATGGAACTGACTGGAAGTCCATCGGAGCTCGTTACAATTTATGGCAAAATAAATTGTCCATCTGAATCAAGCGATGGTTATCGTTACTAACGATGATCGTCCAATGTGAGTAAAACTCACCAACTCTGAACAGTTATATTTTTCTAACGTATATTTAGAACTGATAATTATCTGTTGATTGATGTGTGTTAACTATTTGGTTGAAATGCTGATTGATTGGTTGAAATTATTGATAACGATATGTATATATATATAAATCGTTAATCAAATATTGATTCTGTTTAACAGAATATTTCATATTGAAATGAAATCGATGTTAATGATATTGTTTAACATCTGTGATGCAGGGAAACAGGTCGGAGGAATCCAACTGGATTCCTCAACATTTATTTTACTGTTTTCATATATGGTGATATATGATGTGATATAAAATCTGTTGATGATGATGTGTATTTAAATGATATCGATCAGTGTGATTTGGTATTTTAAATCCCGTAAGAAATACTAGGATATAAAAAGGGGATTTTCAAAGTATAGTTTGAAAATAAATCATTTATATAAAATCAATGGATTTTATATATAAAAGGAAAAAGGATTTTTATATAAGGAAATAATTATAAAATCCAAAGAGTTAGTAAAGGAATATATTTGTAAAAAAAATATAAAGGAATATATTCGTAAAACAAATATAAAGGAAAATATTTGTAAAACAAATATAAAGGAAATATATTTGTAAAACAAATACAAAGGAAGATATTTGCAAAACAAATAGAAAGAGAAATATTTGTAAAACATTTACAAATAAAATAGAAAAAGGAATATTTGTAAAAACATTTACAAATAGAATTTAAAAGGAAATATTTGTAAATCATTTACAAATAGATTAAATGGAAATATTCATTTATAGGAAATAAATAGAATGTTATAAATGAGATATTTATTTTTTAAATAAATAGAAAGATGAAAAGGAAATATTTATTTGTTAAATAAATAGAAAAGATAAAAGAAATATTTATTTGTTAAATAAATAGAATTGAAAGGGAATAGCTACTTGTTAAGTAAACAAATAGAAAAGGAATTATTTGTATAAACAAACAGAAAAGGAATTAAAAAGGAGTTAATTCAAAGGAATAAATCGAAAGAGTTAATCGAATACAGTTATTCGAATAGAGTTAAATCGAATATCAATTATTCGAATAGAGTAATCGATTAGAGTTAAATCAATTAGAGTTAATCGATTAGAGTTAACCAGTTAGAGTTAGTGAGTTAGAGTTAACCAGGTAGAGTTAACCAGTTAGAGTTAAATCGATAGGGTTAATTAATTAGAGTTAATCAAAAAAAGGAGTTATCGAATAGTAGTTATTAGAATAAAGTTAAAAGGAGTTATCGAATATTAGATATTCGAATAAAGTTAAAAGGAATTATCGAATACTAGTTATTCGAATAGAGTTAAATAGAGTTATCGAATATTAGTTTATTCGAACAGAGTTAATGGAAAGGAGTTATCGATTATTAGTTAATCGAAAGGAGTTATCTATTATTTGTTAATCGAAAGGAGTTAATCGATTTTAGTTTAATCGAAAGGAGTTATCGATTAGTTTAATCGAAAGGAGTTATCGATTATAGTTTAATCGAAAGGAGTTAATCGATTTTAGATTAATCGAAAGGAGATTATCGAATACAGCGTATTCAAAAGAAAGTGATCAAATATCAGTTATTCAAAGTGAGTTAATCGAATATAAGTTATTCGAAGAGAGTTAATCGAATATAAGTTATTCGAATTGAGTTAATCGAATATAAGTTATTCGAAGTGAGTTAATCGAATATCAGTTATTCGAAGTGAGTTAATCGAATATAAGTTATTCGAAGTGAGTTAATCAAATATCGGTTATTCGAAGTGAGTTAATCGAATATCGGTTATTCGAAGTGAGTTAATCGATTATTGGTTATTCGAAGTGAGTTAATCGAATATAAGTTATTCGAAGTGAGTTAATGGAATATAAGTTATTCGAAGTGAGTTAATCGAATATAAGTTATTCGCAGTGAGTTAATCGAATATCCGTTATTCGAAGTGAGTTAATCGAATATTGGTTATTCGAAGTGAGTTAATCGAATATTGGTTATTCGAAGTGAGTTAATCGAATATTGGTTATTCGAAGTGAGTTAATCGAATATTGGTTATTCGAAGTGAGTTAATCGAATATTGGTTATTCGAAGTGAGTTATCGAATCTAGTTATTCGAAAGGAGTTAATCGAATATAGTTTATTCGAATAGAATTACAGGAGTTAATCGAATAGAGTTAAAGGAGTTATCGAATATCGTTTATTCGAAAGGATTTAAGTGAAAAGAGTTAATCAAATTGAGTTATTCAAATAGAGTTAATCGATTAGAGTTAATCCAAAGGAGTTAATCCAATAGAGTTGATCCAATGGAGTTAATTGATAAGAGTTAATTGAATAGAGTTAATCGAATATAGTTTATTCGAATAAAGGTTTTCGAATCTAGTTATTCGTAAGAGAGATTATCAAATATAATTATTTGAAGGGAGGAGTTATCAAATAGAGATTTATTCGAAAGAGAGTTACGTAAGGAAGTTTGTTAAAGGTTTAAAAGATAAACTTTGTCTATTCTGAAGTTAAAACGTTGTTCAGTTAAGGTCTGAGAGGTAATTATATCCCAACTTGATTGACTTCCTTCTTAACTAAGGAATGGCTAAGGTTTTGTGATAACACGGAATTTCGCTCGATCCGAATCGATCGCTAAACCGACCAAGACCGTTCGAAACCCCTGATTGTTTTGAGAACACAACAAATTAGAACCCAAACGGAAGAACATTTCATTGTATATTACAACAATTTCATCAGATTACAAGAATATACAGAGTAATGAATAAATATTACATATTATAAAATATCAGAGATTACAGTACAATACATAGCAGCGGAAAATAATACAAAATACAACTGAAGGAGATATACGGATACAAAGCTTTCCGAACATCATTCCAGCTGTAAATCAGGGTCCTGTGAATATAAATCTGCAAAACCAAAACTACTAGTTGCCCGTGTGAAAATAAGGGCACCCAGAGTTTAGGTTAAAACAATAAACTCCAGGTCAGTCATGTGACTGGTGTGAGAAATAAAACAGTTATTAATCTTTATTTTAAAGTTGGGTAAATCAAGGGACCACGCCGTATAACACGGAACGGGTTTCCTCCCAAGAATACCAGTGCATAAAACAACAGCGCAATGCTAAATAAAGAAAAATGAAGCTATTATAAGACCCAGGTTCCATCACACAATGCAACGCAAGGCGGAGGATAGGGTTTTTACCTTATAATAGCCAAGAATGCTTGGTACGTGAAATTTCATGTTTTATTATTACTATAAGTGTATAGTGTCAAAACAATTTCAATCATATGTATCAATCATAGGCGACATGAGTGCCCCATACAACTATGTCGCCATATATAGGTTCTACAATCAAAACCGCACAGTCACGTATTTGGAAATTAGATTTGCGTCATGAACCAAGGCAAAAGATAGTCCTTACCGAATTCGAGACTGTCTAGCCCGAGCCTCAGGATCAGAGCTCGAGTGACCCTTGGAGCGACAGGGCCGGTCCACCGATGTGGATTAAAATTCCTGAACACTGCGTTACCCCGCCCTTTGGGGCGTAAGTGAGCCAACGAATGACTCCATGTGTCCCGGATCGACCGATATAACCGAGGCGCCTCGCAACAGCAACAACCACACAGGTGAAAAGTATATAAATGTCAGCCAGTCTGACACCACCTAGTTAGAAGAAAACGCATGTCCTCCCTGAGGTCCTCGTCCTATTTTTGGTTCATACCGGGGTGTGAGGCTCGCGAATTAATGCTATACAAAGCTATGCCACAAAGGCCGTGCTTTGATCATCAACCACAAGTGTAACACCCCACCTCCGCTAGGGTCACTCACAAAGGGAAGGCACTAGCTTTGGTGGAGCATTATCTAGGTAAACATACGAAAAAATATTACAAGGCAGAACATATAAAACAGCGAAAGAAAAACCAAATTTCATTTCTTTAAAATCTAGTAAGGTCTAAAGCCTTTTACATCAAAATGCCATTAAATCCATTACATTGAAATCTGTCTTGCAATAGTAAAGAAGCATAAAACCATAGTCTTAAATCATACCCCAAGTAAAACAGTAAAGCAGCCATAGCCAAGAAAGGTCCAAGCCATATATGATGATCTTGAAGCAGAAAGAAGTCCAAACTAAGTAGTAGTGTTTCCTCCCTGAGAAACTGGGGGGGAGGAACAGAAGAAAAAGAGGCGAAACAAAAACGGGTCAGTCATACAGACTGGTAAGTCCTAGTGACTTTCAGCATAGAAACAATTAAAGATAACATGACATATATAAACTGAAAGTAAACATAAGGATGTTGACAAGATAGGCAAGTTAAACTAAGATAACAAGATAAACTACGCAAACAAGATAAACTAAGGTAACAAGATAAACTACGCTAAAGCATCGCATGTTCAACATTCTTTGCACCAATACTAGTCTAACAGAATTAGGTGTTATCCTAATGTCTAAACAGAAACGGAAACAGAAACAGGGTGATCTTTATAGTAATGAGCTTTTACCTCCCTAACAGGATCAGAAACAGAAATGGGCCTTTACCAGCTGTACTAGTAACCCAACCTGTGTCATGTATTAACTATGAAATGATCCCTTGCCCAATATCATGAAATGACCCATTACTTGGTCCCACGAAACGATCTATTAATCCATCGGCTCCCTACAAGTTCTAGCTTGTCATGTGTCTGTGTCATACGGCCCTATCACGAATGTAGTCACCTGTGCTAGGTCCACCATAGGGTGTATCAAGCCCTATGGTGCCAACCACCGACACGAATCAAGAATGCACAGACAATCCTACTGATGCCCAATGCCTGCGTTTTCAACTCCGGACCACGTGCACGACCATAGCCCGCCAGAACCTACACTAGCGCACCAACACAGCCGTCGTTCTGGTCACTTACAATCATCCCAGTAATCGTGCCCCACCCTGCCTAGTTCCAGGGTACCGTGATACATCTAGTGGATTACTGCTGAAATGGACCGCGTAACTAGGGTTTCTGTCCAGCAGGTTAAGTGTTGTCATTTAAATTCGAGACTTAACCCCCTATCAGTCTAGCATGTCAAATTGGCTAAGTGTTGTCATTTAAGTTCGTGACTTAGCCCTACAATTCACGTGTCAAGTTGGTTAGGTGTTGTCGTTCAAGTTCATGACCTAACCCTACCAATCATGTTTCAAGTTGGTTAAGTGTTGTCTTTCATGTTCATGACTTAACCCTATCATGTGGCATTAATTCATTAATGCACCCCAACCTCTCACATCAGACCTGTTGTTCTGGTCACTGGATATGCCGGGCGGTTCTGGGCAGAATTACATCACAACTCAGTCTGACCTCGGGTTTCAAGCGCGATATGACCAACTACCCACATTGGATCCTATTGTTTGCAGTAACTGGATTTGCCGGGCGGTTCCGGGCAGGATTACACTGCAAACTCAACCCAACCTCGAGTTGGCCATTTTCAAGTTCATTCTAGTGTCATGTCCATGTTCAAGATTCATGTCAAGTTCGTGTCAAGTTTCAAGGATAAGTTTCATGCCAAGTCTCCTATAATTACCAATTTTTCCCAATGTTACCCCGTCCAAATATTAGGCTAACAATCTTAGCCTAATTTTCCGTCCGCACGATTTTTGACATATAATATTAGGCTAAAAACTTAGCCTAATTTAACGTACATAAAATTTGCATAATGAAATCCATTAACATAAACATGTCATGGGTGTAAACTCGGCATTCTCGGCATAGTCAATATGAACACCATAGGTGTGTACTTGCAAAGTAATCAACATGGATATCATAGGTGCGAACTTGCAACGTGGACTAATTCAACATACATATACGTGAATTTGCAACATAGACTAAATCAACTTACATATATGTGAACTTGCAAATCAATCACCAACATTTGAATAAGTGTGAACTTGAAATATGACATAGGTTTAACATATACACATAAACATGTAGATCTAACATTTGGTCACATATGTGATATGATTTTATAACCTAAAACTTGCATAACATGATAAACTACACAACTTGTCATAACATGTTATATTCCAAGTTCATATACATATGAATAGACTTATTCATTAATTCTCAATTCAACATGATAATAAAATAAAACCACAGACATAGATCAATATCATACATATAACATAATAGACATCCTTCTATTATTAATTTAATTCCAAGGTATGACATAACTAAATTGGCTAAAACATCGCAGGCATATAGATCCGATAATATTATGAACATGAAAAGGTTTGAATAATAATCTAGTTTCAAGAATATGGATAGATCTAACTTAAATAGAAAAATCCCCAAAATCAAGATCCAAGGATAAATAAAGAAAGTCAAGCTTAGATCCAATTTCATGGTCATAATCCTAGGCAATAACCTCATGGTCATGAATCATAGGTGATTAGTCATAATTGTCCTTGTCAAAGTCATAGGCAACAGTCTTATGTTCACAGTCATAGGCGTAGGCATAGTCTTATGTTCATAGTCATAGGCATAGGCATAGTCTTATGTTCATTGTCATAGGCATATGCATAGTCTCATGTTCATAGTCATAGGCATAGTCTCATGTTCATAGTCATAGGAATAGGCATAGTCTCATGTTCATAGTCATAGGCATAGACATAGTCTCATGCCATAGCAATAGTTCCAACGTCATAGGCAATATTCCCAATAGTCAAGATCCAAGAAGAAAACAAGAATGGATACGAATCATACATACATCAATTCCAATTTATAACATGCCCATATTAAGTTTATAGTTTTTATCTAAAAGTAACTGGAACTTACAGATCGTGGTCTAAGAAAGATGTAGAAGTCAAGTCTAGAAATTAGTCGTCGAATTGTTGCGGTGTCGCTGATCTACTCTCTTGAATTGTTGTAAAAGCGTTGATCTTTGACTTGAATCGAATTCGAATGCTTAAGCTTTAATTTGGAGACGGCGGCTATGGTTCAAGAGGTAAATTAGCAGCATAGCAGTGTAAGAATGATTTGTATGAATTAGGCTAGGTCTTAGGATGTATTTATATGGGTAGCAACTAGTTTAGGCCCTTAGATTAACCCTAGAATCAATCCGGACCATCAAAACACGTCTCAGGCTTCAAAAATGGGTTCTGGGTCAAAACAGGCAGACCAGGTCGACCTGTAAGGGAGGGAGGTTGACCATATGGTCGACGAGGTCGACCCTAGGGTCGACCACATGGTCGACCTGGCCCCCAGGTCGACCTGCCTGGTCCTGTGCTGCCTAAAATCTGCTCAATTTCTATAGGCCATAACTTCTTCATCCGGAATCCGATTTTCGAAAAATCAGACTCTATTTCATGTAAAATTTCGAGACGAATGCAATGGAGTAACCCATTTCCCTTGATTCTTATTTTAAAAATTAATTATACCCTGATTTCTAGTTTCAACATGTTATTAAAATTCAGGTTGTTACATTCTCCCCTCCTTAAAGGATTTCGTCCCCGAAATCTTCAAGTTAAGAAGAATGTGTCCTACGATCCAATCATACATCTACTCAATCATCAATCACAGGCATCCATTGTCCTTAAGAGATTTCTAATGCTGTATGAACATATGCAGAAAGTGTGTGTATATGTTCCTTATCTAATGCAAATGATCATGCCTGATTGATCTTCTTAGTGCAAAATATGTTTAGTGCAATGAGTCCAACATGCATGCAAATAGTCCTAGTCACATAAACACTATATGTGTGCACAAACATCCATCCATATGCATCATCCATATGATAACACATCCAATTTCATCCATAAACAAGTATACATTCATGCATATGCAATATAGAAATGTGCCTGAGTCGATCTAGTGCCTAATGTGTGTTATGCAATCACGAGAAACCACTAGCAGCCACTTGCAACCACTTGCAACCATCAATCATAACATGTCTCAAACACATGTTTACACCCAATTGTTCCTACCTAAAGGTATAGTCGAACGATAGAAGCAAGTAAAAGCCTTGTACCCATTAGGCAATGTCAAAACTGGAAATCTATGTCACATATATACTGATTTGGAGAAGAACTCCCTAAGCACCAGCCCCGAAGACCGAAATCAACATCAGGCCGACACCCAAAGAATTACTCAACCCAACCAATATATATGATTCTAGGAAACTAAGCATGATGGACTCTTTTTAGGTCACAAGGAAATTCCTTCCTAAAACCAACCCGTATCCTATAAAACCCAAAGAGTTAGTTCAACCCAACGGACACCCTCAAGCCCCAAAATGTATTACTAACAGACGAGTCATGCTCCCTATGTGGTTTCTAACAGAAATGGGATTGAGAATAGGACCGAGAGGATATACTTGAAAGATAGCATGCAAATAAGCTCTACAGGAAAAGAGGGATCAAGGATATACTCTTAAAAAGAGATATGATACGCGTATCTGGTCTTCAATCTTCTGAGTCGCATTTCCTTGAGCTTAACTCCATTGTGCTTTCACCTTCTTTAACTTCACAATTTTGTAGCTTCTTAATTCTTGTTTCCAAAATATGAGTTGGAACTCATTCCACTGTTGCCTCTCGTTCCACTTTTACTTATTCTTCTTCTAGTATACTCGGCTTAAACATATCTGCGTACTCATGGTTTCGTGCAAGCTCTCCAAAATTCACTAGTGAATCCTGGATCTCGTTTACTCACTATAAGGTATTCCACGCAGAAGAACTATCTCTTGAAAACAAACAAATGTCAACCATGTTGCCAAATGTACTTACTAAGGTGATTTTCTATAACTCATGCATAAGCGAAATGAACCATTCGCCTTAGTGGCGAACACTACTCAAGCGGATCGATAATTGTATCAAGAGATTCTAGGTAACTAAACATGGCAGAACCCTAAGGGTTACACTAGACTTCGAGGGCATTACCAAGGCAAGTAAAGCGTCTAACTACCCTCTTTTCATACTCGAGAATGGTACCATTTTTGGACAACCACTCCATCCCTAGAATCAACCCATAGCCCAAAAACATAAGCTTTACTTCTAAACTTAACACTTATCATAGACATTCTCAAATCTAAACAAGTCATGAATAAATGAGCCGATTCCCCAACAGGATTTGAGACAAAAATGGGATTCTCTACTACGCTAGTACTAAGGTGCAGAGACTACGGTATGATAGAAAAGAGAAGCTAAACTTTTAATAGAAACGTTACCACCTCTCTTAGGTATGCTAGTAGTGAGAGCATACAATTTCCCTCTCGACGATCTTGTTCTTTGCCCTTGTCCTTGTCATATGATACTTAACTACATGTCCCTTTTTACCATACCAACGATGTTCTTTATCCTCGTTCTTACTATCCTTGTATAGCTTGTTGACAAGTTTCTCGAAAGCTACCTCCACCGCACGGCAACCCTACAAAGCTTGAAATAAGATTAGTCGCAGATGGAACTACTGCGGCTACTGATGGAGGTTGGGCACTTCTTGGCCCTCCTACATGTGTCATATGCCTACAAACTATGGTGAAAAAAAGAGAGAGAAGAGACTCAGAGAGAATCAAAAGATAGGGCATATGGCTTAAGGGAATATGCCTTTCGTAAAACAAAACTTTTCTTTAGAAAAATGCTTCTTTGTAAACGTTTTGAAAATAGTTTCAGAATGTTTTTAAAAGCTTTTGCCCAGTCTGGTAACCTTCTGCTCTGATACCAAATGTAACACCCCACCTCCACTAGGGTCACTCACAAAGGGAATGCACTAGCTTTGGTGGAGCATTATCTAGGTAAACATACGCAGAAATATTACAAGACAGAACATATAAAACAACGGAAGGAAAACCAAATTTCGTTTCTTTAAAATCTAGTAAGGTCTAAAGCCTTTTACATCAAAATGCCATTAAATCCATTACATCGAAATCTGTCTTGCAATAGTAAAGAAGCATAAAGCCATAGTCTTAAATCATTCCCCAAGTAAAACAGTAAAGCAACCATAGCCAAGAAAGGTCCAAGCCATATATGATGATCTTGAAGCAGAAAGAAGTCCAAACTAAGTAGTAGTGTTTCCTCCCTGAGAACCTGGGGGGAAACGGAAGAAAAAGAGGCAAAACAAAAACGGGTCAGTCATACAGGCTGGTAAGTCCTAGTGACTTTCAGCATAGAAACAAGTAAAGATAACATGACATATATAAACTGAAAGTAGACATAAGGATGATGACAAGATAGGCAAGTTAAACTAAGATAACAAGATAAACTACACAAACAAGATAAACTATGGTAACAAGATAAACTACGCTAAAGCATCGCATGTTCAACATTCTCTGCACCAATACTAGTCTAACAGAATTAGGTGTTATCCTAATGTCTAAACAGAAACGGAAATAGAAACAGAAACAGGGTGATCTTTATAGTAATGGGCTTTTACCTCCCTAACAGGAACAGAAATGGGCCTTTACCAGCTGTATTAGTAACCCAACCCGTGTCATGTATTAACTATGAAATGATCCCTTGCCCAATATCATGAAATGACCCATTACTTGGTCCCACGAAACGATCTATTAATCGATCGGCTCCCTACAAGTTCTAGCTCGTCATGTGTCTGTGTCATACGGCCCTATCACGAATGTAGTCACCCGTGCTAGGTCCACCATAGGGTGTATCAAGCCCTATGGTGCCAACCACCGACATGAATCAAGAATGCACAGATAATCCTACTGATGCCCAATGCCTGCTTTTTCAACTTCGGACCACGTGCACGACCATATCCCACCTGAACCTACACTGGCGCACCAACACAGCCGTCGTTCTGGTCGCTTACAATCAGCCCAGTAATCGTGCCCCACCCTGCCTAGTTCCAGGGTACCGTGATACATCTAGTGGGTTACTGCTGAAATGGACCGCGTAACTAGGGTTTCTGTCCAGCAGGTTAAGTGTTGTCATTTAAATTCGAGACTTAACCCCCTATCAGTCTAGCATGTCAAATTGGCTAAGTGTTGTCATTTAAGTTCGTGACTTAGCCCTACAATTCACGTGTCAAGTTGGTTAGGTGTTGTCGTTCAAGTTCATGACCTAACCCTACCAATCATGTTTCAAGTTGGTTAAGTGTTGTCTTTCATGTTCATGACTTAACCCTATCATGTGGCATTAATTCATTAATGCACCCCAACCTCTCACATCAGACCTGTTGTTCTGGTCACTGGATATGCCGGGCGGTTCTGGGCAGAATTACATCACAACTCAGTCTGACCTCGGGTTTCAAGCGCGATATGACCAACTACCCAAATTGGATCCTATTGTTTGCAGTAACTGGATTTGCCGGGCGGTTCCGGGTAGGATTACACTTCAAACTCAACCCAACCTCGAGTTGGCCATTTTCAAGTTCATTCTAGTGTCATGTCCATGTTCAAGATTCATGTCAAGTTCGTGTCAAGTTTCAAGGATAAGTTTCATGCCAAGTCTCCTATAATTACCAATTTTTCCCAACGTTACCCCATCCAAATATTAGGCTAACAATCTTAGCCTAATTTTCCGTCCGCATGATTTTTGACATATAATATTAGGCTAAAAACTTTGCCTAATTTAACGCACATAAAATTTGCATAAAGAAATCCATTAACATAAACATGTCATGGGTGTAAACTTGGAATTCTCGGCATAGTCAATATGAACACCATAGGTGTGTACTTGCAAAGTAATCAACATGGATATCACAGGCGCCAACTTGCAACGTGGACGAATTCAACATACATATATGTGAATTTGCAACATAGACTAAATCAACTTACATATATGTGAACTTGCAAATCAATCACGAACATTTGAATAAGTGTGAACTTGAAATATGACATAGGTTTAACATATACACATAGACATGTAGATCTAACATTTGGTCACATATGTGATATGATTTTATAACCTAAAACTTGCATAACATGATAAACTACACAACTTGTCATAACAGGTTATATTCCAAGTTCATATACATATGAATAGACTTATTCATTAATTCTCAATTCAACATGATAATAAAATAAAAACATAGACAAAGATCAATATCATACATATAACATAATAGACATCGTTCTATTATTAATTTAATTCCAAGGTATGACATAACTAAATTGACTAAAACATCGCAGGCATATAGATCTGATAATATTATGAACATGAAAAGGTTTGAATAATAATCTATTTTCAAGAATATGGATAGATCTAACTTAAATAGAAAAATCCCCAAAATCAAGATCCAAGGATAAATAAAGAAAGTCAAGCTTAGATTCAATTTCATGGTCATAATCCTAGGCAATAGCCTCATGGACATGAATCATGGGTGATTAGTCATAATTGTCCTTGTCATAGTCATAGGCAACAGTCTTATGTTCACAGTCATAGGCGTAGGCATAGTCTTATGTTCATAGTCATAAGCATAGGCATAGTCTTATGTTCATAGTCATAAGCATATGCATAGTCTCATGTTCATAGTCATAGGCATAGGCATAGTCTCATGTTCATAGTCATAGGCATAGGCATAGTCTCACGTTCATAGTCATAGGCATAGGCATAGTCTCATGCCATAACAATAGTTCCAACGTCATGGGCAGTATTCCTAATAGTCAAGATCCAAGAAGAAAACAAGAATGGATACGAATCATACGTACATCAATTCCAATTTATAACATGCCCATATTAAGTTTATAGTTTTTATCTAAAAGTAACTGGAACTTTCAGATCGTGGTCTAAGAAAGATGTAGAAGTCAAGTCTAGAAATTTGTAACAACCCGTATTTTCAATAACCTGTAATAATGTAAATCGAGGCAGAATTTAATTCTAAAATCTGAATCAAGGGAAACGGGCTATGCCATTGCGTTCGTCTCGGAAAAATACGCGAAATAGAGTCCGAGTTTTCAAAAATCGGAGTCTGTATGACCCGATTAAGGCCCAACGAAGTTTTCAGAAAATTCCAAAGCAAAAACAGATTTCAAATTTCAAGTTTGAAATTGGAGATTAGGGCAAGTTTGGGCCAGGCGGGAAAATTCCCGCCAGAGCACCCAAGTCGACAGCCCTGTCGACTTGGGAGTCGACTTGGTTGGACCAAGTCGACAGCCCTGTCGACTTGGCTGTCGACTTGGCTCAGCCGGGCTGTTTAGCCAGGTGCACCATTTTGGGTTTGTGTTGAGCTTGGGGGCCAGATTCAGTTTTGAGGGCTGAGATTGGAACTAGGGTTTAATCCTAACATTGAAACTAGTCCTAATCTCTATAAATAAGGCCCTAACCTAACCCTAAATCATCATTATTCATTCTAGCAACTAAACTATGGCAAAATCAATCCTCTCATGGCCTCCACTCTCTTCATAAAATTCCTAAACAATTTTTTATGAGATTTTCCATGCATACAAGTGTTTTCAAGCTTGTATGAGCCTCATTAGCTTGCATTCAAGTCAAATTTCTACATTTGCATCATAAAGAAAGAGTTTTGATCATTTTGGCTCAAGGGTTTTATGTTAGAGCTTGCATTTTGGGTCTAATTGGTTGCATAAGGGCTTTGTCATAGTTTTGTGTGTCTTCATAAGCATTGTAAGCCCTATTCTACTTTCATACTTAAACTCTAAAGTTAAATGTATGATATGCAAGTTTACTATGATGTGTTATGCAAGTTTACCATGATATGATATGCAAGTTTACTATGATGTGTTATGCAAGTTTACCATGATATGATATGCAAGTTTACTATGATGTGTTATGCAGGTTTACTATGATGTGATATGCAAGTTTACTATGATGTGTTATGCAAGTTCATCAAGTTATGTTATGCAAGTTTATATGCAAGTTGCCAAGTTATGTTATGCAAATATATCATGCTATGATATGCAAGTTTATCATGTTGTAATATGCAAGTTTATATGCAAGTATGCCATGCTATGATATGCAAGTTCATCATGTCATGTTATGCAAGTTTACCATGTCATGCTATGCAAGTATGCCATGTTATGATATGCAAGTATGTTATGCAAGTTTGGGATGACCACCTTGTTCATGTTATCATGTTATGCAAGCTTATCTTGGGTATGTGAACATAAAGCTTCAAGCTTTATGCTAAAGGTTGCATTTTGGCAACATGTAAGTTATCATATCTCTTATGATAACTTGCATGTGAGGCTAAATGCGAACTTATGGCCATTTCTACATGTCATTTAGCACCATGTATCACCAATATGCCAAGTTTGGTTTTATGCATGCTTTTGGGGCCTAAAAATGTAATATGCAAGGGTATGAACACATGAACATCTCATATGCCACCATGTTGAACTTGTGGCTTCAACACTTTTATGTCATGATTATGCCAAGTTCCCTCTTTCTATCCTTTATGCGCTATTGCGATATGTAAGCGATGGGATTGCGTTTGGGGTTGGGTAAACTTAAAAGACATAAAAACATAAGCTTGGGAATTTACCTATTAAGTTAGGTCTACCCATTGGGAATTTACCTATTAAGTTAGGTCTACCCAATTGCTTGAAAACTTGTAATGTGTTTTGGAAACATGATGGACATGACACTTAGAAAAGATAAGTGTGACCAACTCGAGGTTGGGTTGAGTTTGTAGCGTAAACCTACCCGGAACCGACCGGCTTAACTAGTTGCTACAAACAATAGGACCCAATGTGAGAAGTTGGTCATGTGGTACCTTGGACCCGAGGTTAGACCAAGTTGTGGTGTAAAGCTACACGTAACCGACCGGCTTAACTAGTAACCGCAACAAAGTCTAATGTGAGAGGTTAAGGCACATTAATTAATTAATGCCTCATGATTAGGGTTAAGTCATGGTCCATTTAATACTTAACCAATTTGGGCTTGGTAGATTAATCGGGGTTAAGTCGTGAACTCATCGTTACACTTAACCAAGTTAATCCATGATTAGTAAAGGGGTTAAACCGTACTTAACCCACTAGAAAATCCTAGCAATGGGGGGTCCACTCCAGCAGTAATCCCTAGTTTGTATCATCATGACCCTAGGGACTAGGCTAGGGTGGGGGCACGATTACTGGACTGGAGGTAAGCGACCAATAAACGACGGCAGGGTGGTACGCCGGTGTAGTTCCGGGCGGACTCTGGTCGTGCACATAGTCCGTACCCGGAGAAAACATGCACGGGTACCAGTAGATCGAGACTGTGCACTCATGTTCATGGTGTCCAGGGGTTGACACCCTAGGGCTTGATACACCCGAAGGGTGGACCAGGCACAGTTCGACTACAATCATGTTTTTGCCGTATTGACACCAACACGTGATGGGTTAGGCTTAGGGAGCCGATCGACTAGACCGTTTGGGTTGGACCTCGTGTTAGGGTCACTTCATGTTATTGGACCTCGTGTTAGGGTCACTTCATGTTATTGGACCTCGTGTTAGGGTCACTTCATGTTATTGGACCTCGTGCTAGGGTCACTTCATGTTATTGGACCTCGTGTTAGGGTCACTTCATGTTATTGGACCTCGTGTTAGGGTCACTTCATGTTTTTGGACCTCGTGCTAGGGTCACTTCATGTTATTGGACCTCGTGTTAGGGTCACTTCATGTTATTGGACCTCGTGTTAGGGTCACTTCATGTTATTGGACCTTGTATTAGGGTCACTTCATGTTATTGGGCCAAAGCTTGGGCCAAGGGATCAATACTTTTTTATTCAAGTCATGTTAGTTTGCTAGTACACCTGTGGTGCAAAAACCTTAATCCTGATTATGCGATGACACCTTTATCTACCTTGTCAGTTAATCATCATGCTAGTATGTTGTTATCCTTATGTTCATCCCTACTGCTCATGCCAGTTAACTTTATCAGTTTACATTGATTGTAGTAGGGCTTACTCAGTCTTTTTGACTGACCTGTTTTCTTTCGCCTCTTTTCTTCCGTTCCCCCCCCCCAAGGTTCTCAGGGAGGGAATAGTGGAGCTTAGCTTGGATTTCTGATCGCTTGCTTCTGGGATTTTAGCTCATGTACAGCCTTGACATGAAGCTAGCTATGGTTATCACTTATTTTGGGGATAATACTTATGTATATCATTTTTGCAGTAATGTTGTTTTTATCTAGACTTGTGTATTTGGAAAGTTAACATTGTGTTGTACCAGACTTGTTTTGAAATGGTTTGAAAATCTTCCGCTGTTTATCTATGTTATTTACTCTGTTTACATATATACATATGTTCTTGTTCTGCCTTGATATATCATTATGCATGTTTACCTGATTCAAACGCCCCTCCAAAGTCAGAGTGCTTGCAAGAGTCACCCTGGCGGAGGTGGGGTGTTACATTTGGTATCAGAGCATATGGTTTACGAGAAGGAACAAAAAGGTTTTTAGAAAACTTTTGGAAAACTATTTTCAAAACCAAGTATAAAGTATTTTCCAAAGAAAAGTCTAGTTTATTTTAAAGGCTATTCCCCAAAAAGCCATTAGCAAAAATTCCTTCATTTCTCTCCATACTGAATCTATCTTTTTCTTCGTTTTCAGTATGGCCAATAACTTTGCTATTCTGGAGGGAGTACGCTTACCTGTTTGGTATAGGAGACTTTTGGAGGCTAGGGCGACCGAAGCCGGCCCCGCAAATATTACTCCTCCTCCGGTAGTTGATGTTCCTCCTCCTCCTGTTGCTGAGGTTCCTCTTCCTCCTCCCCCTCAGCATCCACAAAAGGATTTCGCGGAGATTTGCAAAGATTTTAAGGCGATGGGTTGCAAGAATTTCTTTGGAACCGAGACTTATGTAGAGGCAAGGAATTGGTTGAAAGAAACCGAAGATCTTTTTGCCCTCTTTGATATAGATGACCGTAGGAAGGTCTTATTGGCAGTGTGGTTGCTAAAGGAAGAAGCTGCACGTTGGTGGGTGGTCACCACCGTTACTAGGCCAATTGTGACTTGGGATGACTTTCGGGGAAAGTTTCGACTAAGGTTCCTATCACTGAAGCAAGGGGACATGACTATTAGGGAATACATAGATAAGTTTAATCAACTTGCTCGGTTCGGTTTAGACTTGGTTAACACAGCTCAGAAGAAGGCCCTATACTTTGCTCTAGGATTAAACGAGCCATTACATGGTTTAGCCATGACTCATATACCTTTGGGGGCAACTTTCGAGAGCTTGGTGAATATGGCCCTACTCAATGAAGAGAATAGGAGTGACAAGAAGGAGGAGAAGTCTAAAGATAAGAAGGAAAAGAGGTGCTTTACTTATGGAGGCTCGACTCATCTAAACAAGGATTGCAGAAAAAGGAAGGGCACTTGCTTTAACTGTGGAAAAATGGGACACTTCACTAGGGATTGCCCGAAGAAGCAAGGGCAAGGCCAGGGTCAGACCCAGCGTGCTGGACCTTCAGGAGGGCAAGTTCATGCTCTCAATGCCACTCCAGTTCCCGATCAAGGTAGTATTTCTGTTGAGAGCCTTGTATATATTTCTGATTTTCCTGTTCGTACCTTGTTTGATTTTGGTGCATTGCATAGTTTATTTCATCTGATCTAGTTGAAAGTTTGCACCTAAGTACTAGTCTAGTTAATGATCCCGTGTGTGTTTCAAATCCAATTGGGGGTTCCGCCCATTTGTCTATTATCTACGTGGATTTGAAAATCTCTATCTTTAGTATAGAGTTCTCGTGTGACGCTTGTATTCTCGGTTTCATGGGGTATGGGTTGATTTTGGGCATGGATGGGTTGTCCAGTTGTGGAGCCATCCTTGATTTTTGAGCATAGGGTTGTGAGGCTTATGACTCGCGTCGGTAATACCCTAAAAAAAAATTTCTAGTAACCCTATGAGCCCCGTCATGTTTTGTTATCTTGAATCCCTCAACTCGTCTATCGATAGTTGTAATCAGTGAGGGTGGTCCGAGAATATCCTGATATCTTGGGTGAAGTGAAGGGGGTTACCCCTAAATGAAAGATAGATTTCCGCATTTACCCGGTTGATAATGCCAAGATAGTTTCGTGGCCGGTAAGGCACATGGCCCCGCAAGGTGAGAGTTAAGAAAGCAAGTCAAGGAGTTGCTTAAGAAGAACTTCATTAGATGAAGTATGTCTGGTTGAATGGGGAGCGCCTGTAGTATTTACTACCAAGGCAGATGATTCTCTTTGACTTTGTGTTGATTATCGTGAATTAAACAAAGAGAATAGGCAACCATTGCCAAGGATCGATGATTTGTTTGATCAGCTTGTAGGAACATCTGTTTTCTCTTGATCTTGCTGCTGGATTCCATCAGCTCAGAGTAGCTAAGGATAGTATAGACAAGACTGCGTTCAGAACTCCAGATGGATTCTTAGAATGGCTGGTCATGCCATTCGCACCCACCTACTTCGTGGACTTGATGAGTAGGGTGTTCAGGGAGTTCTTGAACAAGTTTGTCGTGGTCTTCGTAGATGATATTCTGATCTTCTCTAAGGATGAGGAAGAGCACACAAGGCATCTCGTGGAGGTGATGGAATACGCTTAGAGCGCATCAATTGAAGGTCAAGTTCTCCAAGTGTCACTTTTGGAGAAAGGAAGATTAGATTCCTTGGGCATATAGTATCTAAGCAAGGCTTAGCGGTGGATCCCGCTAAGGAAGTTGCAGTTCAGGATTGGAAGACTCCAAGGAATGCAACTGAAGTAAGAAGTTCTCTCAGTTTAATTGGTTAATTAGCGTCCCTTGAGCTTAGACCTACCCTTCTGGATCAAGTAGGGACTTCGCAGAAAGAAGACCCGCCGTTAGTCGAGATCATGGACAAGTTGATTCGAGGCGAGATGGTAAGTCACCTCGCTATAGATGACAAGGGATGGCTAAGACACGATGAGAGAAAGAAGGTTCTTGAAGATGCACATCACCCGAGGAGGTGGCCGAGTTTGTCCCAAGGAACATGTTGTGCCAACAGGTAAAAGGCCGAGTCATAAAAGCCCGGTGGGCTATTACATCCATTGGAGGTCCCCGCAATGGAAGTAGTAAAACGTCACGAAGGATTTCGCGAATGGACTGCCTAGGTCAAGGAAAGGGAATACGAGCATGTGGGTCATAGTAGGTAGACTCACGAAGAGTGCTCATTTCACTCCGGTAAAGAGAAAAAGGACCGCATCATAGCTAGCGATAGTTTACTTTCAAGAAATAAAGCGGTTGCACGGGGTTCCCTAAAGGATAGTTAGTAACCATGGCTCAATCTTCACTACCCAGTTTTGGGATAGTCTACGAGAAGTCATGGGCAAGCAACTGAATCTAAGCACGGCCTATCATTCGCAGGCGGATGGTTCATTGGCAACGTGGATTGGTATTTTCGAGAAAAGTTCTGCTGCGTGGAATACTTTATAGTAAGTGAACGAGATCCAGGATTCACTAGTGAATTTTGGAGAGCTTGCATGAAATCATGAGGTCACGGTTATGTCTAAGCCAAGAATGATAGTAGAATAAGTGAAAGAGGAAGACGAGAGGCAACAATGAAATGGGTTCCAACTCATATTTGGAATATGGGTTGGGTTAGGAAGGGATTTCTTGTAATCCGAAAGGAGGATATCCTGTTTATCTTCCCGATCTCTTTGTAGCATATCTTTTGCTATCCATGTTTGTCTGGATTATCTAGTATATCGTGTTAATCTTTTCATGAGAACCTTAGGTAGAAACCCTTTGGATGAAACATGTGTTTGAAACATGTTATGCTTGATGTTTGCAAGTGGTTGCAAGTGTTTGCAAGTGGTTACTCGTGGATGCATTATACACGTTAGGCACTAGATCGGCTCACACACTCCTCATATTGCATATGCATGAGTGTTTATGCTTATTCATGGATGAAAATTTTTGTGTTATCACATGGATGTTGCATATGGATGTATGTTATGCGCACACATATAGATGTTATACATTATGTTAGGAATTGCACACATATGGATTCATTTCACTAGCATAATTTGCATTGAGGATATTTGCATTAGATAAGGACATATACACACACCTTTGCATATGTTCATACAACATTTAGAATCTTGTAAGGACAATGATTGCTCGTGGATGATGATTTGAGTAGATGGATGTTGGATGGTAGGGTACGTTCTTCCTAACTTGAAGATTTCGGGGACGAAATCCTTTAAGGAGGGGAGAATGTAACAACCTGTATTTTCAATTACCTGTAATAATGTAAATCGAGGCAGAATTTAATTCTAAAATCTGAATCAAGGGAAACGGGCTATGCCATTGCGTTCGTCTCGGAAAAATACGCGAAATAGAGTCCGAGTTTTCGAATATCGGAGTCCGTATGACCCGATTAAGGCCCAACGAAGTTTTCAGAAAATTCCAAAGCAAAAACAGATTTCAAATTTCAAGTTTGAAATTGAAGATTAGGGCAAGTTTGGGCCAGGCGGGAAAATTCCCACCAGAGCACCCAAGTCGACATCCCTGTCGACTTGGGAGTCGACTTGGTTGGACCAAGTCGACAGCCCTGTCAACTTGGCTGTCGACTTGGCTCAGCCGGGCTGTTTAGCCAGGTGCACCATTTTGGGTTTGTGTTGAGCTTGGGTGCCAGATTCGGTTTTGAGGGCTGAGATTGGAACTAGGGTTTAATCCTAAGGTTGAAACTAGTCCTAATCTCTATAAATAAGGCCCTAACCTAACCCTAAATCATCATTATTCATTCTAGCAACTAAACTATGGCAAAATCAATCCTCTCATGGCCTCCACTCTCTTCATAAAATTCCTAAACAATTTTTTATGAGATTTTCCATGCATACAAGTGTTTTCAAGCTTGTATGAGCCTCATTAGCTTGCATTCAAGTCAAATTTCTACATTTGCATCATAAAGAAAGAGTTTTGATCATTTTGGCTCAAGGGTTTTATGTTAGAGCTTGCATTTTGGGTCTAATTGGTTGCATAAGGGCTTTGTCATAGTTTTGTGTGTCTTCATAAGCATTGTAAGCCCTATTCTACTTTCATACTTAAACTCTAAAGTTAAATGTATGATATGCAAGTTTACTATGATGTGTTATGCAAGTTTACCATGATATGATATGCAAGTTTACTATGATGTGTTATGCAAGTTTACCATGATATGATATGCAAGTTTACTATGATGTGTTATGCAGGTTTACTATGATGTGATATGCAAGTTTACTATGATGTGTTATGCAAGTTCATCAAGTTATGTTATGCAAGTTTATATGCAAGTTGCCAAGTTATGTTATGCAAATATATCATGCTATGATATGCAAGTTTATCATGTTGTAATATGCAAGTTTATATGCAAGTATGCCATGCTATGATATGCAAGTTCATCATGTCATGTTATGCAAGTTTACCATGTCATGCTATGCAAGTATGCCATGTTATGATATGCAAGTATGTTATGCAAGTTTGGGATGACCACCTTGTTCATGTTATCATGTTATGCAAGCTTATCTTGGGTATGTGAACATAAAGCTTCAAGCTTTATGCTAAAGGTTGCATTTTGGCAACATGTAAGTTATCATATCTCTTATGATAACTTGCATGTGAGGCTAAATGCGAACTTATGGCCATTTCTACATGTCATTTAGCACCATGTATCACCAATATGCCAAGTTTGGTTTTATGCATGCTTTTGGGGCCTAAAAATGTAATATGCAAGGGTATGAACACATGAACATCTCATATGCCACCATGTTGAACTTGTGGCTTCAACACTTTTATGTCATGATTATGCCAAGTTCCCTCTTTCTATCCTTTATGCGCTATTGCGATATGTAAGCGATGGGATTGCGTTTGGGGTTGGGTAAACTTAAAAGACATAAAAACATAAGCTTGGGAATTTACCTATTAAGTTAGGTCTACCCATTGGGAATTTACCTATTAAGTTAGGTCTACCCAATTGCTTGAAAACTTGTAATGTGTTTTGGAAACATGATGGACATGACACTTAGAAAAGATAAGTGTGACCAACTCGAGGTTGGGTTGAGTTTGTAGCGTAAACCTACCCGGAACCGACCGGCTTAACTAGTTGCTACAAACAATAGGACCCAATGTGAGAAGTTGGTCATGTGGTACCTTGGACCCGAGGTTAGACCAAGTTGTGGTGTAAAGCTACCCGGAACCGACTGGCTTAACTAGTAACCGCAACAAAGTCTAATGTGAGAGGTTAAGGCGCATTAATTAATTAATGCCTCATGATTAGGGTTAAGTCATGGTCCATTTAATACTTAACCAATTTGGGCTTGGTAGATTAATCGGGGTTAAGTCGTGAACTCATCGTTACACTTAACCAAGTTAATCCATGATTAGTAAAGGGGTTAAACCGTACTTAACCCACTAGAAAAATCCTAGCAATGGGGGGTCCACTCCAGCAGTAATCCCTAGTTTGTATCATCATGACCCTAGGGACTAGGCTAGGGTGGGGGCACGATTACTGGACTGGAGGTAAGCGACCAATAAACGACGGCAGGGTGGTACGCCGGTGTAGTCCCGGGCGGACTCTGGTCGTGCACATAGTCCGTACCCGGAGAAAACATGCACGGGTACCAGTAGATCGAGACTGTGCACTCATGTTCATGGTGTCCAGGGGTTGACACCCTAGGGCTTGATACACCCGAAGGGTGGACCCGGCACAGTTCGACTACAATCATGTTTGGGCCGTATTGACACCAACACGTGACGGGTTAGGCTTAGGGAGCCGATCGACTAGACCGTTTGGGTTGGACCTCGTGTTAGGGTCACTTCATGTTATTGGACCTCGTGTTAGGGTCACTTCATGTTATTGGACCTCGTGGTAGGGTCACTTCATGTTATTGGACCTCGTGCTAGGGTCACTTCATGTTATTGGACCTCGTGGTAGGGTCACTTCATGTTATTGGACCTCGTGCTAGGGTCACTTCATGTTATTGGACCTCGTGCTAGGGTCACTTCATGTTATTGGACCTCGTGTTAGGGTCACTTCATGTTATTGGACCTCGTGTTAGGGTCACTTCATGTTATTGGACCTTGTATTAGGGTCACTTCATGTTATTGGACCTTGTATTAGGGTCACTTCATGTTATTGGGCCAAAGCTTGGGCCAAGGGATCAATACTTGTTTATTCAAGTCATGTTAGTTTGCTAGTACACCTGTGGTGCAAAAACCTTAATCCTGATTATGCGATGACACCTTTATCTACCTTGTCAGTTAATCATCATGCTAGTATGTTGTTATCCTTATGTTCATCCCTGCTGCTCATGCCAGTTAACTTTATCAGTTTACATTGATTGTAGTAGGGCTTACTCAGTCTTTTTGACTGACCTGTTTTCTTTCGCCTCTTTTCTTCCGTTCCCCCCCCAGGTTCTCAGGGAGGGAATAGTGGAGCTTAGCTTGGATTTCTGATCGCTTGCTTCTGGGATTTTAGCTCATGTACGGCCTTGACATGAAGCTAGCTATGGTTATCACTTATTTTGGGGATAGTACTTATGTATTTCATTTTTGCAGTAATGTTGTTTTTATCTAGACTTGTGTATTTGGAAAGTTAACATTGTGTTGTACCAGACTTGTTTTGAAATGGTTTGAAAATCTTCCGCTGTTTATCTATGTTATTTACTCTGTTTACATATATACATATGTTCTTGTTCTGCCTTGATATATCATTATGCATGTTTACCTGATTCAAACGCCCCTCCAAAGTCAGAGTGCTTGCAAGAGTCACCCTGGCGGAGGTGGGGTGTTACAAAATTAGTCGTCGAATTGTTGCGGTGTCGCTGATCTACTCTCTTGAATTGTTGTAAAAGCGTTGATCTTTGACTTGAATCGAATTCGAATGCTTAAGCTTTAATTTGGAGGTGGCGGCCATGGTTCAAGAGGTAAATTAGCAGCATAGCAGTGTAAGAATGATTTGTATGAATTAGGCTAGGTCTTAGGATGTATTTATAGGGGTAGCAACTAGTTTAGGCCCTTAGATTAACCCTGTATGGGGGGGAGGTCGACCATATGGTCGACCAGGTCGACCCTAGGGTCGACCACATGGTCGACCCGGCCCCCAGGTCGACCTGCCTGGTTCTGTGTTGCCTAAAATCCGCTGAATCTTCAACATGCCATAACTTCTTCATCCGGACTCCGATTTTCAAAAACTCGGACACTATTTCATGTAAAATTTCGAGACGAACGCAATGGCGGAACCCGTTTCCCTTGATTCTTATTTAAAAATTAATTATACCCTGATTTCTAGTTTTAACATGTTATTAAAATTCGGGTTGTTACAACAAGACTTTGCTTTTCAACAGAAGCCTTGATCATTTGCATCTTAGCATGCCACACAGGCAATTCACGCTATGAAACCGATATCAATCACACAGAATGAAATCCGATGTCAGACATACATCCATTTACAAGTCCGTTCTGGGTCTGAACGAAACCGAAGGCACCACGTACCTCACATATCCATTGATCTCCATGTACGTCTGGACGATCACCAACTGATTCCCTCCTCTTGGGTGTACAACCCAATCAAGATCATCAGTAATTATCCAAACGATGTGAAGACCTATGGTCTTCGACCACCGTCTTCATCTTCGACTTATCATCGTATTAGTTATTCAGAATGGGATAAACCCGGTCTTTCTGAATAACTCGCGTATATAATAAACAAGTGTTACACAAACACAACATACGCCTCATTTCAGTTCATCCGACACTAACCGTAAATTAGCAAGAGAATAATTCCCTAAATATTAACCCGAAGGCCGAAACCAACATCAGATCAATATCCAGGAAACCATTCTTCTTAGCTAACCTACAGTTAGTTTCTAAATTTCAAATTCTTAGGGAAAGGTTCCCATTAATTTTATCAAAGATAAATTATTTAAATTTATTCTTTAATCTTCTTTTGAATGTCAATTCAAACCAAATTATGGTTTATCCAAACTAGTCGCGATTAACGAACCTTACCGAAGTAATCAATTGTTAAATTTCTCAACCCAACCTATTCATCCCATGAAGTAAAACTGATAATACTTCATATCTAACACCACAGTGTTATCGGTAAATTCAATTACCATTTCACGTTCAAATCTAATTAAAGATTTAACTATCGTCTGGAGTAAAACTGGTGGTACTCCATTCTCGATCATTTCTTGAATTTGATAATTTTAATTATCAAATTCACTTTTCAATATATTTGAAGATTTATTAAAACTCCACTTAGTTTTAATCTTTAACTGGGTTAAAGAACCAATGTCATTTAAAACACGGTTCACGATAAACCCAAAATCACATTTCATTTCCACCAGCCTTTAACGGTAAATTAGCAAGTGAACAATTCCCTAAGTAATAACCCCGAAGGCCGAAACCAACATCAGATCAATACCCAAGAAACCATTCAACTTAACAAATCTTTAGTTAATTTCTGATTTTCTTAACTCCATTGGGTCTAAGAACAATATTATTAAAGATACCGTTCACGACAACCCAAAATCACATTCCATTAATTGTCGGGTTAAAGAACAAATGTTATTTAAAACACCGTTCACGATAAACCCAAAAATCAATTCAAATTCAATTCCAATTAAATATTATTTAATTGGTACACTTCATTAAATCTAAATAAAAAGTTTTAATCTTTTTCTCAACTGGGCTTAAGAACAGTGTTAATGAAGACACCATTCACGACAAACCCAAATCCCATTTGATATTAAATACAAGGCTCTGAATAGAAAATATATCGGCTTATATTCAATATCAAATACTATAACCAACAAATTTCGTGTTGGAAATAACGATATATATATATCTTTCAAATTTCCATAACAATATATGTATAATCACGACATTCAATATCGAAATATTTCGAAGATAATTTCGATTCAAATCCATTTCCAATTAATATATTGGAAATTCTGATTATTTTCAAAACCATTTCAAATCCAATTTATTTATTTTTCAAAATAATTGAATTATAATTCTAGTTCGAAACTGGTTCATTTCGATAAAAATCTATTTTTATCTTTTCAAATATGGAGTTTTTCATCCCAATTCTTTTCAAATCACTTCTTATGATTTTACACTAATTATTGATATTTTTTATAATTTTATCAAGGCCCGTACAGTCGATTTCCATCAACGGCCATCAAACTGCACTTACAGCGACCTTTTCTAAATTTGATTTGGACATTATTCCAAATCCAACAGTTAGATTTCTAATTTCTAATATTCGTTAGAAAGCTCTTTTCGATACGAACCCAACGACTCCGGTTTTTAGGAGAATCCAATGGTCGGATCTCCCGTAATGTCCATTCGAAGTCAATGGTCGAAATTCACGAACTGCCACAGCGCGGCGCGTTCTATTCAGGCCATTATATAATATATATATATATATATATATATATATATATATATATTGCGTCGATTTTCTTTTAAAACGTATTTTATAAATCGTTTTAAATTCATTTCAAATCGATTTCAATTCAGTTTCAATTTAATTCGAATTTCAATTTATTTCAATTTATTTCAATTAAATTCGAATTTCAATTCATTTCAATTTAATTCGAATTTCAATTCATTTCAAAATATCAGATTTTGAAATCACTTTCGATATACATTGTAAAATGAATAAATCGGCAAAATTCCCGTTCGTGTTAAAATGGCGTTTAGCTACTTAACACGGCTTCACATTTCAATATTCACTGAATATTATTTTAAAATATTCATCGTTTTAAAATAATCGTTATTTTAAAATATTCATTCTTTATAAACTGGAATCAGACATAGTCAATTACCATATAATGTTGATTATATGGATTTCACACAACAAATGTGTATAACAACAATGAAAACAACAATCCATCATCCAGAGTGCATTCTACACTGTATAAGCATTGAATATAAATATTCGACGCTTATACAGTCTGTCAATCAATCGATTGACATACAACTAATTATTGGGATTAGTGTATGCCCAATATCATCCCAATACCCGTGTGGGGTTTCAAACAATCAAACACAGGTTTTATTTGTGCATTTGGGCGATGTGTAAAATTTATCGTCCCAATCAATATCAGTCAAATGTGTGTATATAAACAAATCGTCTGATTTGTTTATAAATATTTATTTCATTCTTATACACGTTAAAAATTATATTTTTAACCATAAACTATTTATTCTCCATATGAATATTTTATTTCATTTCACATCACACAATCAACTACACATCAAAATCAAACAAACAAGCATACAAGCCGTCCATGGTCTGTGGACGACGGGTGTCAGGTGCTACTAAACACCGTCTGCATCCTAGTATATATTGTTAACTAGAAAAAGAAAATTAAAGGTGAGAAGTTCTCACAGAGGGTTCCACTCCGCCGTGCTTTTGCTGAACCGTCTGGATCTGTTTGCAATTCCAATGCAGTTCTTTTCGCGCTGTTCAAAATAAAAATTATATTTTTATTGCTTCATTCCAATAAATAAAAATCATATTTTTATTTCTTCTTTATATATATTTTCTCAATGCTTTCAAAATGATAAAAATAGCATTTTTAACACGATGTTTTCATTTTAAAGATTATATTTTTATAACGCTACTTTCTATATAAAAAATATATTTTTATATTTCTACTTCTTATATAAAGATCAAATTTTTATCTCCACTTCATATATATAAAACAAATTTTTATCTTCACTTCATATATATAAAAATCGAATTTTTATTCTTTCTAAAATATAAAAATTATATTTTTAATCTTCTACTTTATAAAAATTATATTTTTGACCTTCCTATAATATAAAAAATATATTTTTCTTTGTTATAAAAAATCTAACCCTTCTTATTCAAAAATGTATGGTTTACATGCTTAAAAATCAAAGCTTTACATTTCTAAAAATCAAATCTTTCTACTTCTTTAAAAATCGAATCTTTTTCGTTATTAAAAACCAAACCTTTTTATGCCTTACACATAAATAAAAACTGAAAACAAATAAATATATATAAATAAATTATACAAAAACTCACCAAAATCGAATTCGTGGGCTGTCGAACTAAGGTGGAGGGCTCGCAGTGTTCAAATCGCAGTGGGGTGGCGCGGCATCGGTCTTGGCGGTTTGGGGCTGTGGGGCGTCGGCCTTTGGAAGAGAGGGGGGAAAGAAGGTGGCATGGAGGAGGAGGAAGAAGGTCGAGGCTGAGCGCGCGAGTGGGCTTGGGGGTTTGTGGGTAGCGGAGTGGTCTGGTGGGAGGAGGGGAGAGTAGAGAAGGGAAGGAGAGGGAGTGCGAGAGGAGGTGGAGGGAGAGGGGGCCACGCCCTAGCGGCGGCGCGCCAGGGGGGCGCGGCGGCGCGTCGCTCGGAGGAGCACGACTCCTCCCCCCTTTTCTTTCTTTTTATTTTCTTTTTTTTATTCTCTTTTCTGAATGAGGAGAGAGAAGGGGGAAAGAGGGGGGGTAAGGGATATATATTTTTTAATATTTAATTATTTTTATTTTCAAAAAGCAACTTTTAATTTCGACCTCGAAATCGAACCCATCGCCTGTCGTCCATAGCTAATTACCCCCATTCCGAACACAATGGGATATGTATCGTAAGCTGATTTGATCGTTTCGATCAGTTTTCATCAAAATCAACATATAACTCTATATATTGAATTTGAATGCGCATTTCAATTTACCGGGGCCGCATACGGACTCTAAAAATTCCAGAAAAATATTTTCTGGCTACGTATTGACGATACGGTCCTAACAAAACTAGTTTCGTCGAATTCTGAGATCGTTTGAAAAATGGCCATTTTCTAGTCGATTAAAATCAACTAAAACTGGTCAAACGCGTTTTCCTTCGCCATGCTCACATATTAATTCCAAAAATTATGAAAATTGGAATCTAGCAGTAACTTGACATCACGGATCCAAAAAAGTGGTTTCGTCGAATTCCGAGGTCGTTTGCAAAATTTCCATTTTTAAGGGCCAGAATTCCATAGCGACTATTCTGAATTTTCAACTAGGCATATCTTTTGATTCCCTCTATGAAATTTTGATTTTTCGGATCCGTTGGAAAGATATTCTCAATTAGATCCTAATATTTTGGGTTTCGTTGAAATCCGGTTTATTTTGAATCCTGTACATTCATTTGAAGTTTGAAATCAAATTATCGAACTACCACGCCATTTTCAATTCCTTTTATAATTATAAATAAATATTTATATTCTAACGACGATCTATATAAATATATACGTTCGAATTCTATTCAAAATAAATTTCTCGTCGTTATTATTTAAAATAATCTATTTTAAATATCCAAAATTCATTAAAATTGCCAAAATAAAAAAATTAAATTGGCTCGGATTTCCGAGTTATTACAATCTCCCCCACTTAAAACTTTTCATCCCCGAAAAGGAACGAAGCCGAAAGTTGTTTAATTAATCAACTCAACTTTCATTATTTTCTTTACAGCTTAAGTTCTTCAACTTTTCAGTTTCTAAGAACTTTTCAAATTTTCAAAAATTTGGCTAACACCATAAATTTTCGAAAAATTTCGCCATAACCTCCCCTGCACCGGGGACTTCGGGGTATTTCATATAGCCTCCCATGGCCTTCTTCAATCCAAAAGAAAAAGAAAAAGCCAAGCGGCAAACCAATCGGCTCATAAAATCACTCAAAACTAAAGAAATACAATAAATATGTACCTATTTGTCGGGCAAACAATTTTATTCCTCTTCTCTAGCCTCCTTGCTATGACCTGTTCAATGTATATACATGTATATGCATGCAATTGCGACAAATTTTCAATATAGTTCAATATTTGGTTCAATTTGGCCTAAATCACCGTTCTTTCATATAATGGTTTAAATGAATAATCACACAACACATCCATCAATCAATTAGTGAATTATCATTTCAAATTCATAATTTTGATACATAGTCAAAAATCATATTTTTGATGCCAAATCACAACAATGGACCCTAGCTATATTTTAGTTAATGGAAATATATAGAAATCTCACTTTCGTAACTCGAAAATAAATACTGGCGATGGTGCCCCATTACCAGAATTATTCCCAGGCAACTAGAGTATGATTCTATAACTATCCAGTATATTAGAACTTCGAATACACGTTTGCAAGACGTATATGCAAAATCTTTATATATATTGAATTGTCCTAATTCCATATAAATAAATATTCAAATACGTATAAGGTTTAAATTTTCAAAAAAAAATTGGTTTTCAATTTAAAAATATACTCTTCACACTCGTTCTAGGATACTACTGATCCCATCTCTAACGAGTCATTCTTATTAGATATTACTAATCCAATATCTGATGAATTCTTTCGTATGGTTCTAATGTGTCTTGTTCTCGAGCTTTGTAAACCAAAACTTTGATACCAAATGTGACGACATGGATTTCGCTCGGACGTAATCGATCGCTAAACCGACCAAGACCGTTCGAAACCCCTGATTGTTTTGAGAACACAACAAATTAGAACCCAAACGGAAGAACATTTCATTGTATATTACAACAACTTCATCAGATTACAAGAATATACAGAGTAATGAATAAATATTACACATTATAAAATATCAGAGATTACAGTACAATACATAGCAGAGGAAAATAATACAAAATACAACTGAAGGAGATATACGGATACAAAGCTTTTCGAACATCATTCCAGCTGTAAACCAGGGTCCTATGAATATAAATCTGCAAAACCAAAACTAGTAGCTGCCCGTGTGAAAATAAGGGCACCCAGAGTTTAGGTTAAAACAATAAACTCCAAGTCAGTCATGTGACTGGTGTAAGAACTAAAACAGTTATTAATCTTTATTTTAAAGTTGGGTAAATCAAGTGACCACGCCGTATAACACGGAACGGGTTTCCTCCCAAGAATACCAGTGCACAAAACAACAACGCAATGCTAAATAAAGAAAAATGAAGCTATTATAAGACCCAGGTCCCATCACACAATGCAACGCAAGCCGGAGGATAGGGTTTTTACCTTATTATAGCCAAGAATGCTTGGTACGTGAAATTTCATGTTTTATTATTACTATAAGTGTATAGTGTCAAAACAATTTCAATCATAAGCATCAATCATAGGCGACATGAGTGCCCCATACCACTATGTCGCCATATATAGGTTCTACAATCAAAACCGCACAGTCACGTATTTGGAAATTGGATTTCCGTCATGAACCAAGGCAAAAGATAATCCTTACCGAATTCGAGACTGTCTAGCCCGAGCCTCAGGATCATAACTCGAGTGACCCTTGGAGCGACAGGGCCGGTCCACCGATGTGGATTAAAATTCCTGAACAATGTGTTTCCCCGCCCTTTGGGGTGCAAGTGAGCCAACGAATGACTCCATCGGTCCCGGATCGACCGATATAACCGAGGCGCCTCGCAACATCAACAACCACACAGGTGAAAAGTATATAAATGTCAGCCAGTTTAAGCGCTGACACCACCTAGCTAGAAGAAAACGCATGTCCTCCCTGAGGTCCTCGTCCTGTTTTTGGTTCATACCGGGGTGTGAGGCTCGCGAATTAACGCTACACAAAGCTATGCTACAAAGGCCGTGCTTTGATCATTAATTACAAGACTTTCCTTTTCAACAGAAGCCTTGATCATTTGCATCTTAGCATGCCACACAGGCAATTCACGCTATGCAACCGATATCAATCACACAGAATGAAATCCGATGTCAGACATACATACATTTACAAGTCCGTTCTGGGTCTGAACGAAACCGGAGGCACCACATACCTCGCATATCCATTGATCTCCATGTACGTCTGGACGTTCACCAACTGATTCCCTCCTCTTGGGTGTACAACCCAATCAAGTTCATCAGTAATTATCCAAACGATGTGAAGACTTATGGTCTTTCACCACCGTCTTCATCTTCGACTTATCGTCGTATTAGTTATTCAGAATGGGATAAACCCGGTCTTTCTGAATAACTCGCGTATATAATAAACAAGTGTTACACAAACACAACATACGCCTCATTTCAGTTCATCCGTCACTAACCGTAAATTATCAAGAGAATAATTCCCCAAATATTAACCCCGAAGGCCGAAACCAACATCAGATCAATATCCAGGAAACCATTCTTCTTAGCTAACCTACAGTTAGTTTCTAAATTTCACATTCTTAGGGAAAGGTTCCCATTAATTTTATCAAAGATAAATTATTTAAATTTATTCTTTAATCTTCTTTTGAATGTCAATTCAAACCAAATTATGGTTTATCCAAACTAGTCGCGATTAACGAACCTTACCGAAGTAATCAATTGTTAAATTTCTCAACCCAACCTATTCATCCCATGAAGTAAAACTGATAATACTTCATATCTAACACCACGGTGTTATCGGTAAATTCAATTACCATTTCACGTTCAAATCTAATTAAAGATTTAACTATCGTCTGGAGTAAAACTGGTGGTACTCCATTCTCGATCATTTCTTGAATTTGATAATTTTAATTATCAAATTCACTTTTCAATCTATTTGAAGATTTATTAAAACCCCACTTAGTTTTAATATTTAACTGGGTTAAAGAACCAATGTCATTTAAAACATGGTTCACGATAAACCCAAAATCGCATTTCATTTCCACCAGCCTTTAACCGTAAATTAGCAAGTGAACAATTCCCTAAGTAATAACCCCGAAGGCCGAAACCAACATCAGATCAATACCCAAGAAACCATTCAACTTAACTAATCTTTAGTTAATTTCTGATTTTCTTAACTCCATTGGGTCTAAGAACAGTATTATTAAAGATACCGTTCACGACAACCCAAAATCACATTCCATTAATTGTCGGGTTAAAGAACAAATGTTATTTAAAACACCGTTCACGATAAACCCAAAAATCAATTCCAATTAAATTCCAGTTAAATATTATTTAATTGGTACACTTCATTAAATCTAAATAAAAAGATTTAGTCTTTTTCTCAACTGGGTTTAAGAACAGTGTTAATGAAGACACCATTCACGACAAACCCAAATCCCATTTGATATTAAATACAAGGCTCTGAATAGAAAATATATCGGCTTATATTCAATATCAAATACTATAACCAACAAATATCGTGTTGGAAATAACGATATATATATATATATATATATATATATATATCTTTCTAATTTCCATAACAATATCTGTATAATCACGACATTCAATATCGAAATATTCGGAAGATAATTTCGATTCAAATCCATTTCCAATTAATATATTGGAAATTCTGGTTATTTTCAAAACCATTTCAAATCCAATTTATTTATTTTTCAAAATAATTGAATTATAATTCTAGTTCGAAACTGGTTCATTTCGATAAAAATCTATTTTTATCTTTTCAAATATGGAGTTTTTCATCCCAATTCTTTTCAAATCACTTCTTATGATTTTACACTAATTATTGATATTTTTAATAATTTTATCAAGGCCCGTACAGTCGATTTCCATCAACGGCCATCTAACTGCACTTACAGCGACCTTTTCTAAATTTGATTTGGACATTATTCCAAATCTAACCATTAGATTTCTAATTTCTAATATTCGTTAGAAAGCTCTTTTCGATACGAACCCAACGGCTCCGGTTTTTAGGAGAATCCGATGGTCGGATCTCCCGTAATGTCCATTCGAAGTCAATGGTGGAAATTCACGAACTGCCACAGCGCGGCGCGTTCTATTCAGGCCATTATATAATATATATATATATTATTTCGTCGATTTTCTTTTAAAATGTATTTTATAAATCGTTTTAAATTCATTTCAAATCGATTTCAATTCAGTTTCAATTTAATTCAAATTTCAATTTATTTCAATTTAATTTGAATTTCAATTCATTTCAATTTAATTGGAATTTCAATTCATTTCAAAATATCAGATTTTGAAATCACTTTCGATATACATTGTAAAATGAATAAAATCGGCAAAATTCCCGTTCGTGTTAAAATGGCGTTTAGCTACTTAACACGGCTTCACATTTCAATATTCACTGAATATTATTTTAAAATATTCGTCATTTTAAAATAATCGTTATTTTAAAATATTCATTCTTTCTGAACTAGAATCAGACACAGTCAATTACCATATAATGTTGATTATATGGATTTCACACAACAAATGTGTATAACAACAATGAAAACAGCAATCCATCATCTAGAGTGCATTCTACACTGTATAAGCATTGAATATAAATATTCGACGCTTATACAGTCTGTCAATCAATCGATTGACATACAACTAATTATTGGGATTAGTGTATGCCCAATATCATCCCAATACCCGTGTGGGGTTTCAAACAATCAAACACAGGTTTTATTTGTGCTGTTGGGCAATGTGTAAAATTTATCGTCCCAATCAATATTAGTCAAATGTGTGTATATAAACAAATCGTCTGATTTGTTTATAAATATTTATTTCATTCTTATACACATTAAAAATTATATTTTTAACTATAAACTATTTATTCTCCATATGAATATTTTATTTCATTTCACATCACACAATTAACTACACATCAAAATCAAACAAACAAGCATACAAGCCGTCCATGGTCTGTGGACGACGGGTGTCGGGTGCTACTAAACACCGTCTGCATCCTAGTATATATTATTAACTAGAAAAAGAAAATTAAAGGTGAGAAGTTCTCACAGAGGGTTCCACTCCGCCGTGCTTTGCTTTTGAACTGCTGAACCGTTTGGATCTGTTTGCAATTCCAATGCAGTTTTTTTCACACTGTTCAAAATAAAAATTATATTTTTATTGCTTCATTCCAATAAATAAAAATCATATTTTTATTTCTTCTTTATATATATTTTCTCAACGCTTTAAAATGATAAAAATAGCATTTTTAACACGATGTTTTCATTTTAAAGATTATATTTTTATAACGCTACTTTCTATATAAAAATTATATTTTTATATTTCTACTTCTTATATAAAGATCGAATTTTTATCTTCACTTCATATATATAAAACGAATTTTTATGCCTTCCTATAATATAAAAATTATATTTATAATCTTCTACTTTATAAAAATTATATTTTTGACCTTCCTATAATATAAAAAATATATTTTTCTTTGTTATAAAAAATCTAACCCTTCTTATTCAAAAATATATGGTTTACATGCTTAAAAATCAAAGCTTTACATTTCTAAAAATCAAATCTTTCTACTTCTTTAAAAATCGAATCTTTTTCATTATTAAAAACCAAACCTTTTTATGCCTTACACATAAATAAAAACTGAAAAACAAATAAATATATATAAATAAATTATATAAAAAGTCACCAAAATCGAATTCGTGGGCTGTCGAACTAAGGTGGAGGGCTCGCAGTGTTCAAATCGCAGTGGGGTGGCGCGGCATCGGTCTTGGCTGTTTGGGGCTGTGGGGCGTCGGCCTTTGAAAGAGAGGGGGTGGGGGGAAAGAAGGTGGCGTGGAGGAGGAGGAAGGAGGTCGAGGCTGCGCGTGCGAGGGGGTTTGGGGGTTCGTGGGTAGCGGAGTGGTCTGGTGGGAGGAGGGGAGAGTAGAGAAGGGAAGGAGAGGGAGTGTGAGAGGAGGTGGAGGGAGAGGGGGCCACGCCCTGGCGGCGGGGCGCCGGGGGGGCACGACTCCTCCCCTTTTTCTTTTTTCTTTTTTATTTTCTTTTCTGAATGAGGAGAGAGAAAGGGGAAAGAGGGGGTAAGGGATATATATATATATATATTTTTTAATATTTAATTATTTTTATTTTCAAAAAGCAACTTTTAATTTCGACCTCGAAATCGAACCCACAGCTTGTCGTCCATAGCTAATTACCCCCATTCCAAACACAATAGGATATGTATCGTAAGTTGATTTGATCGTTTCGATTAGTTTTCGTCAAAATCAACATATAACTTTATATATTGAATTTGAACGCGCATTTCAATTTACCGGGGCCGCATACGGACTCTAAAAATTCCAGAAAAATATTTTCTGGCTTCGTATTAATTATACGGTCCTAACAAAACTAGTTTCGTCGAATTCTGAGACCGTTTGAAAAATGGTCATTTTCCAGTCGATTAAAATCAACTAAAACTGGTCAAACGCGTTTTCCTTCGCCACGCTCACATATTGATTCGAAAAATTATGAAAATTGGAATCTAGCAATAACTTGACATCACGGATCCAACTAAAGTGGTTTCGTCGAATTCCGAGGTCGTTTGCAAAATTTTCATTTTTAAGGGCCAGAATTCCATAGCGACTATTATGAATTTTCAACTGGGCATATCTTTTGATTCCCGCTATGAAATTTTGATTTTTCGGATTCGTTGGAAAGATATTCTCAATTCGATCCTAATATTTTTGGTTTCGGTAAAATCCGGTTTATTTTGAATCCTGTACATTCATTTGAAGTTTGAAATCGAATTATCGAACTACCGCGCCATTTTCAATTCCTTTTATAATTATAAATAAATATTTATATACTAACGACGATCTATATAAATATATACGTTCGAATTCTATTCAAAATAAATTTCTCGTCGTTATTATTTAAAATAATCTATTTTAAATATCCAGAATTCATTAAAATTGCCAAAATAAAAATTTTAAATTAGCTCGGATTTCCGGGTTATTACAGGTTTGATAGTGAATGATGGTTAGATGAATTTAGTAAATGGTTTGAGTTAGCATGGCAATGTTTGATTTAAACATCAGTTTAAATCCAGCGAAGGAATTTTGGAAATGTTTTCCAAACAAGAATCAGAAATGTTTTCTGATAATAGAAACTAAGAAATGTTGAATATATGGAAACAGGAGATAAGTAAATTAAGGAACTAAAGAGATAAATGTTAAATGATGATTGATCGATATAATTTCCATCTGGAAATAATATCGTTGTTTGCACATGTGTTTTTCATTTGATAGTTAAATCACCGACTATCAAAGTTTTGACCATTTTAACGTCGTTAATATGGAAAGACCGGTTGGATTATTATCCGAAGAACCACTCCGCATTGGCATAAGCGTTGTGAATCATATATGCCAAAGATAATTGAAGACAGAGTAAAGTGCAAGGGCTGTTGTATAAATCTTAGGTAAAGATTGCCTAAGATGGTTGTACTAAATAGTGCCTTCGGGTTGTCCAGTCCCAGGACGACCTATATGGAAGAATGTCTGATAGAGTATATGTAATAGATCGCATAAGTTGATCTCTTCAAACGTATATACGTTTGGTGGCGGAGGAATTCGTTTCTCTTAGCTGTATACCCGTTGTATTTTTGATGAAATCAATTAGTGATTTGGCGGGTATGATGATGTGACATTCAAAGTGAATAAACGTGTGATCTGTCAGATATAAGCGTGGCCTCTAGCCTCACAACCGGGAAATGACAAAAATCGGATAGGCAGCATGGCTATGTAGGTCGCACCTATTAGGGTGTATAATCACCTGATCTAGAGTTTCATTTACTTCTAAAAATCTATTGTCGATGCTGTCCCATTCGGGAAAAGGTTGCTGATCCCAGCCGTTGGTGATATACATTCGATACACTTAGGAAAAATGAGTTGTCGGTCATGTGTGGCCAGGTTGCAAGATGTTCTTGTTGAACCCAGTGTATTCCTCTCTAGAGGTACACTAGCGAAAGGTGGTTCCATTCCTTGTCATAGTTGGAAATCCATTACCCAATACGTGCTTGCGGTTTTGATTGTATACTATATATGTAGAACGTGAGATGAAAGCGTTTCTGCTAGATGATTATTATATTGTGGTTGATAGACATTATTATAATATCAAAAGGTTTTTCATATAAAGATAATTTGGATTCTCATAAGGGAAAAACCCGTTCCGTTATACGGCATGGTCTTATGAGATATCGTTTACTTGTTCAAACTGTTTTAAACTGTTTTACTCATACCAGTCCCATGACTGACCCGGAGTTTATCTTGTTTTGTTTTCCCTAAACTCTTGGGTGCCCAATTTTGTACGGCCAGTCAAGTAGTCGGGATTTACAGATATACTGGAAGAGCTTGGAGCAGGAGTCTTTAGGATTATATAGCTATAGTTATTCCGCTGTGTTGTAAGTGTTGTACTTGACAATGATATGTATATTCAAGTACAATCTTTTATTTCAAAGTTGTGTTATATTTTATTCATTCCGCTATGAGGTTCGTGTTACTCTGATTTTGTGTTCTTCTTCTTTTTCTATTCTAAGTTTCTATCTTATCTATTCTCACCCTCTAATTTCGTTCATTAACTACCGGTATTTTCGATCCTTGGATGTTCGATATGTGTTGTATATCGGATAACCAAGATCGCCTTTTTCTGGGTTGTTACAAATATTATGTTTCCTTGAAATAATATTGTCGTCGTATGCACTGATTGACGAAGTTGCAATTTGTTTCTCAAGACAAAATGGACCAACCCCGCAGCGTAGTGCCAGCAAACAGAGTTCTGACGAACTGAAGTAGATTACAAAGACTAGATCAGAGGATTACTTTGAAGAAGATGAAGTAAATTGAGCAGAAAAGTTGATTCTGTCTTGTTTTGGGTAGTGTATTTATAGGCAAGGAGGAGTGCATGTTCGCATGCATTAGTAACTGTCAGAATAGGAAAGGTTGGGACCCTTTAAGCACTTGGTTATTAATATGACATCCATTTCTTTCGAATTCTGAGAAAAATATTCTCATGTCAGTGCACTAGCCCAATCAGCAACCGTCAGCCATATTCAATTAAGAGACCCCAAGAGTCCCAAGGCCTTTATCTTTGACATTTTAAAGTATTATTATATCATGGACAAACCCACATCCTCTTATTATCCCTCTCCTTTCTATTTTACATAAGCCTATTTGGCTTCTAATATATTACGAGAGATTGTGCTAATATTTCCATGATGTGGGACTTTAAATGTTGCTATCTCTTCTTCTTTCTAATTTCCTCTTTCTTTGCTCATTCATTTCCAACAAATTCAGATTGTACTTATATAAGTTTTATCTGATGTATGGACATGGATTTGTACTCAATCTATAATTCAAAAAAACTCGTTTTGGTGATCATTCTAAGGATCGAATACTAATAAGACAGCCGTAATAAATTGCATAAAAGTCTTTGCATATGAGATCCATGCACATTGTGAAGTCTGGAGACAAAGATTTGAAAATTTGCTGTTCTTGAAAGAAGATTGTCAATTGAAAAAAGAATACTTTCCATAGTAATAAATGAATGGAAAGTATTTTGTATTCCTTGTTTTTTCGAAAATGATTTCAAATGTGCAGGTTAAGAAAAATTGAATTGAGATACCAGTTATTATTGAGTGTGCTGAACTATGTTTTGAAAATTTTTGTAAGCGAAAAACATCTTGACATAGCAATTGGTCATAATACATATTCTGAATTGAATTTTTTTGTACATGTGCCGTTGGACTTGACTGCCCGTTTTGCTGCATCACTTGAACTTGTTGCTTATGCACTTGATTTTGGTGCAAATGACGTTATAATTTGCGCCTGCTTTATCTGCCGTGGTGCATTGTGTCACTTACATTTGCACCACTTTAATGCTATTTTAACAATGCTGTGTCATGCGGTTCATATTATACCCTGACATAGATTATGACTTGCACAGGAATTTCTCCTGTGTACTTGCTGTGTATTTAGCCTCCGTTTTGCCATTGTTTCTTGTTGTTTCTGTTATAAAACCTAAGGCATTTCTTGCAATTAAACTAAGAGTTATTAAATTTGTTATGGTATTAGGAAGCACTTTTCCGAATGTTTAATATAGAGTGTCATGGTCATGAAAATAAGCCAGGAGACCCATACATACAAATCACATAATTGCATATTAAAGAATGGAAGGGTGCATAAATATGAAGAGTTGCTGCCGCACAACGAATAAGAGTATGAAATGTTGCATTCCACATTGTGGCTTGTGAACATAATGCGATGAAATCACTGAATGCAACTATGCCTCCATAAATTTATTTTTTCCTATTGTCAGCCTTTTTACTTTTCCCAAAACAAGTATTTTTACCTCCATAAATTTACTTAAACTGTTCCGTACTTCTATTATCGAATTATAACGTAATTTTATTGTCTACCTACACTCTTTTCTTTATATTAGTAAAAGATGTTGATTTTGGGATACTCTTTAGACCTGTTAGGGTAGTGGCAATTTATTGCTCAGATATAACTGCCATGGTCTTTTTGTTGCATATGGAGCAAAAATGCTATGTTGTTTGCCAGAGCCTTTTATATTTTCTGGAAATTAACCAAGGTTATACTGATTAAAACCAATTAGTCTTAGAAAATCCAGAGGTTGAGTATCATGTAAGTTTACTTATGGGGGCTTCATTCATGCATAAATAATCATACATGCACATGATCTTCATGTTAAAATCTGTAACTAGCTAAAGTCTGATTGGAAGTTGGCATATACAGATGATTCTTAAATTCAGCCGACGCAAAAGAAACACATTTGTGCAAGTATTGTATTATAACGATTTGTGGTTATATTCTATTAAGACAATTCCATGAAGTATGCCTTAATGGTTTATTTATGCTTTTTCCAAGGTTTGGACAATGTATTTCAAATAAACTTATCAAGAACCTTGCTTTGTCCATGATCAAAGTTTTATCTGTTGTATGTCGAGTTTAATGTCAGATTGAATTATTTCGTGCATGTTTGGACGTAGCTGATGAACTATGTGCATTTTTATCATTAGTCAGCATAATATACATTCTAAAATGAATATGTCAAAAAGGACAAACCGGGAGCTTGGTGGTGTTTTTATAATGGGTTAAACAGTTTGTATGAAGTTTTTTTTCCTTCTTTGTCAAATATTGCTATCCTATTTGTCAAGTAAATGCTTGTTCTGTGATAAGAATGAGCCTTATTGTATGTTATTTTTACTATGTGTATGATGAATCACAGAACTTGATTTATATTTGTTTTAAAATCCTTTTATTGTGCATTATTTGTATGTCATACAATTGGACAATTGTTTTTCTTCATAATGTTGTCGTGTTCAACTTCAAACATTGTTAAAAACAGTATTTATCTAGTACGTATTCTTGTGTCTGATTATCTTGAAGTTAAATTTGTCCTATTATTCTCTTTTACTCTGGGGTGTAAAAGAGTACTGGATCTGGTGCTCAAACGGAAGTATCATCTGTCTCATGGAACCCCAAATTTCAGCATATTTTAGCTTCCACTTCTTACATTGGGATATCTGGTAATGCTACGCTAATTTTCCATTCCATCTCTTATATTTATTTTCTTACGTAGAGCTATTAGCTAAATTGAGTTTTGTGTATATATGTATGAAGTTGTTTGTTGGGACCTATGTCAGAGCAGAAGCCAGTGAGAAGGTAAACCACTTTTTTAGAGTTACTTAATGCTCTTTTTCCTATCGTGTTGAAGCTTTTAAATTCATGCTTCCGTCATATTTGTGTGGTCATTCCATTTCATATTTGTGCAGTTTTACAGATTCTACTAGGAGGAGGGGCTCTGTTTTGCAATGGAATCCTGATATTTCCACACATCTCGTTGTTGCTTCCGATGATGACAATTCACCATCGCTTAGAGTAATTTTTGGGAACGTTACCGATTGCTCCACTTAATTGTCTTTTTAGATCATCTTCAACAAAATTCAGACTCGTAATATTAAAGTCTGAATATTTCACGTAATGTTGTGAAAAACCTAACAGACGAGCGCTGATTTTGTCAGCGTGTAGAATTAAGCTTTGATTTTATGTTCGAATGCCGACAAAATCAGCGTGTAATATATATTCCACACTAATATATATTTATAAAGTATGCACGAGAAAATTGGTCCCATCCCATATGACACACGGCAAGCATAGAATTGCTAGGAACATCCTTTCCAGCCGGAAAGCGGGCTGCCCTATTTAGCCAGTGACCTACTTAGGATGTTGAAAAAATCGGCGTTCGGGACCAATTCCTAATTCAGGATTGGTCCCTGAATTTTATCTTGAATATTCAGGATAAGGATACCTGTTGGACCGTATTTTTTCTTTTAATTCCGAGTTCATAATCGGAATTGCCTGCTGCTATTTGAGATGCTCTTAGTATTCGCTATCTTAATAGCCCGTGTGATAATTGTTACCATGTAACTTGTTTGTTCCACATGTTGTTGTAGGTTTTGTACGTCGGAAAAACAATATCACCACTCGGAGAATTCGTTGGTCATACGAAAGATTTGTTTCCTAAACCATCGATTGGTTTATACTTTTCAAAATTGCCTTGTTGATTTGAGTAACTTGGGATGCTTTTTGTCTTTTCTTTTCTCTTAGTTTCAGAATCGAAATGATTGTATACTTTTCTCAAGACTCTTCCCCTTTTTGTTTCAATAAATTGCGATGATGTGATATTTTCATCAAAAACAATGTGCTATTGATGGGATGGAATCGTCTGGACCGGGGACCCCCTGGTCCAGACCAATGAGATTGCCCCATTTCGGAGCAATTTGCAATTTGATCCCTGAATTTCGGTTGGAATTCACAGGACAAATTGTAAATTGCCCCAAAATGGAGAAATCTGATTGGCCCGAACCAGGGGACCATGGGGTCTCTGGTCCAGGCGATCTGCTCCCGCTACTGATTGTTTGCCAATCAAGTAGTATTGTCAAGTCAATCATGTAACTTAGCTGATTTATTCGTTCGTCGATGCTTAAAATGAAGCACCTATATACTATTTACAGTTTAGCCTTTACCCTTACCTCCACCCTCATCCCTACCCACATATAGATAGAAGCACCCAACTCGGTAAATATATAATGCCTATGCAATATTTGCAATCTTTTATATTTTCCTTTTGTATGAAGTTTGCAGTTATCTAATGATTTTATTATTCTGACCCATGATGCGTGATTGCAACGTCTTGGTGTCCTCACGCACGGTTGTGCATTTTTACCAGAGCCGGCTCCTGGGCTAGGCGGAGTAGGCGGCTGCCTAGGTCAACCTCCTTCGAGGGGAGGGGGGCAGTAGTGGCGACGGAGATAAATATTAAATTATAACAAAAAAGAGATGAGGAGAAATGCTTTGCAAGTTAGAGCACAACCAGCAATGGCTTGTTCAGTTACTAAACAAGCCACGGAGCAACTAGGTGTGGCTTGTTCAGTCATCCGTGGCTAGTCTGTGGCTGCTTTGGAGCTTGTTCGTGGCTGGTGTACAGGACAAGGGTTGGTGCTTATAATAGCAAAGTGTTTGCCGTTATAAGTTTATAACGGCAAAGAGTTTGCCGTTATAAACCTATAACGGCAAACACTTTGCCGTTATATTACGTAGCCGTTGCACCCCAACGTCCAGTGCATATCCTCCCCTATATACAAACCTACCTCCTTCTTCCACACAACCACTGTAATGACCTGGATTTTGTCGACTTTGGTTATCGCCATAATCTCAATGATGACTAACCAAACATCGAAAAATAACGGATGATTAATGAAAGAAATTAGAGGGTGAGGAAAGATAAGATAGAAACTTAGAATAGAAGAAGAAGAACACAACATCAGAGTAACACGAATCTCACAGCGGAATGAATAACATATAATATATGTAACATAACTTTGAAATATACAATCAGTATATGTATATACATCATTATCAAAGTTCAGCACTTACAACATAGCGGAAATAAACTATAGCTATATGATCCTAAAGCTTCCTGCTCCAGCTCTTCAAGTATCTGCAAATCCCGACTACTTGACTGCCCGTACAAAATTGGGCACCCAAGAGTTCAGGGAAAACAAAATAAACTCTGGGTCGGTCATGGGACTGGTGTGAGTAAAACAGTTCAAGCAGGTAAATGATATCTCATAAGACCACGCCGTGAATACGGAACGGGTTTTTCCCTTATGAAAATCCAACATCTTTGACAAGCAATATCATTCTGATATTAATATAATGTCTAAGTACAAATAGATATAAATCTAGCAGAACGCTTTCATCTCACGTTCTACATATATAGTATACAATCAAAGCCGCAAGCACGTATTGGATAATGGATTTCCAACTATGACAAGGTATGGAACCACCTTCTGCTAGTGTACCTCTAGAGAGGAATACACTGGGTTCAACAAGAACATCTTGCAACCCGGCCACACATGACCGACCACTCATTTCCCTTGAGTGTATCGAATGTATATCACCAACGGTTGGGATCAACAACCGTTTCCCGAATGGGACAGCATCAACAATAGATTTTTAGAAGTAAATGAAACTCTAGATCAGGTGATTATACACCCTAATAGGTGCAACCTACATAGCCATGCTACCTGCCCGATTTCTGTCATTTACCGGATGTGAGGCTAGAAGCTACGCTTTATCATCACACCAGAATCACTTTGAATGCCACATCATCAAATCCATCAAATCACCGATTGACGTCCTCAACAATACATTATGTGTTAGTTAAAAGAAGTTTCCTTCTCCGCTTCCACTCTTGGTACAGTTGGAGAAATCAATATACGTGATCGTCTGGAAATACTCTGTCAGACATCCGTCCATACAAGTCATCCAGGAACAGGATGAACCGAAGGTACTATTCAGTATATCCATCTTAGGCACTGTTATCTAAGACTTATACAATAGCCCTTGCACTTTACTCCGTCTTCAATTATCTTTGGCATATGTGATTCGCAACGCTTATGCCAATACAGAGTGGTTCTTTGGATAATAATCCAACTGGTCTCTCCATATTAACAACGTTAAAATGGTCAAAAACTTCGATAGTCGGTGAGTTAACTATCAAAGAAAAACAAGAGTGCAAACAACGATACTATTTCCAGATGGAAATTTTATCGATCAATCATCCAACATATATATATATATATATATCCTCATTTTCTATGTTTAGAAAATATACGTTATTAACACTGGAAAACATTTCCATGGCTTAATTATGTACCACAATTCTTCCACATCTATCAGACTCTAACTATAAACTAACAAGAGAATAACTTCCTAAGTATAAACCCGGAAGGTCGAAACCAACATCAGATCGATACTCAGGAACCCATTCAACTTACTAATTCTAGTCAGTTTCTAATTTTGCTTAACTCTATATCTTTAACTCTATTTGATTAACTCTAGTTCGTTTTTAACTCTAATCGATTAACTCTATTTGATTACCTCTAACTGGTTAACTCTAACTGATTAACTCTAACTGGTTAACTCTAACTGATTAACTCTAACTGGTTTACTCTAACTGATTAACTCTAACTGGTTAACTCTAACTGATTAACTCTAACTGGTTAACCCTAACTGATTAACTCTTTTAACTCTATTCGAATACTATATTCGATTAACTCTTTAAATTCTATTTATTCTAACAAGTAAATATCTCCTTTATACTCTATTTATTTTAACAAACAAATATCTCCTTTGATTTCTATTTATTTTAACAAATAAATATCTCTTTCGATTTCTATTTATTTTAACAAATAAATATCTCTTTCGATTTCTATTTATTTTAACAAATAAATATCTCATTTAATATCTCCTTTATTTTCTAAGTAAATAATCCCTATTTAATATTTTATTTATTTAACAAATAAATAATCTATTTTATAGTATCTTATCTATTTATCCTAAATAAATACTTCACTTTATAAATATTCCATTTATAAAGATTTTCCTTTATTTATAATTCCACTTAAATGTATTTTCTATTTATAAATATTCCATTTATAAAGATTTCTATTTATAAATATTCTATTTATAAATATTCTCTCCTATAAAATCCTCTTGATTTTATAAATATTTCTTTTATAAATTCCTCTTGATTTTATAAATATTCTCTTTTCAATATTCTGGTATATCATGGTGTTTAACATATCAAGCTATGATGTCCAATATCGTCCGCACATATATAATCAACAACAGATTATAAATCACATCATATATCACAATATATGAAAACAATAAAATAACTGTTGAAGAATCCAGTCGGATTCCTCCAACCTGTTTCCCTGCATCCACAGATGTTACACAATAAAATCAACATCACTTTTCAGTTCCATATGATATAATCTTGTTAAACAGAATCAATATAGAAATTCAACTAACTGACTAGCAGTTCAATCAAACAGTCAACACACAGTCAATCAGCCAATATTTAACAGTTCTAAAAATACAACATGAAGTTATAAACTGTTCAGAGTTAGTGATATTTACTCACATTGGTAGTTCATCATTAAAGAACGATAAACTGTTGTTTGATTTGAATCAAACAATTTATTTTGCCATAAATTCAAACGAGCTCCACTCCACTTCCAGTCAGTTCCATTGGGTAGTGTCCGTCCATATGATCCTGTCGGATCTTGTTTCGCTGAATTTCGATACCGTATGATCAAGTTATACGGTTTATAAGTTTGAATACATCATTTGAATTATAAATAAAAACTTGAACTAAAATCCTTTGGGCCTTTAACCTTATTTGATTTCTCCCGGCCCATCCACATATCCTTAAAGCCCACCTGCACCTTTATCTTCTCCGATCCCAACTCCTTGCTCCTGTTCATCGCAATAGCTTTCCAGGACCAAAACCGATCTTCTTTTCCTCAACCTTTCTCCTCCGTTACCCCATCGAATTTCAAACCAAACATATCATTCTCCACTTCGAATTTGCAATCACCTCATACCTATTTTGTCAAACTCGCATCAGGTTCCCTCACCTCGTCGAATACATGTCTCGCGTTGCCTGATAACACAACGAACAAAAACAATGAAAATCCCCCCCTAAAAAAATCGATTTCACCCATACTAGAACCAATGAACTCGAATCCCCCCTTCAATTCCTAATCTCGCACTCCCCTTCCAACCTGAATCATTCTCGAGTACTGTACTCGACATCGCAACACCCCACTCAAAGCCGATGCCCACCAAACCCTGGCAATGGATGTTCCTCAAGCTTACGAACCCAACGCCACCCACTTCATCATACTCGACGCCCCCAATATCACCAACACCAGAACCTTAGGTGGCCATTGCGTGATATGTGGCTCCAGTAGAATACATCGAATCATATGAAAATCATATCAGTGGAAAGCTAGTGAGAAGAGAAGGGTAGAAATGGCGGTTTTGAGATTTATGGAGTTTGATTTGTATTTCTTTAGATTTTTCCTTGCTCTTAAAGTTTGTTGAAACGATGAAGAGAATGCGGCGGAAAATGTTTGACTAATGAATGAGCTATGTATTAGGTTTTAAGGAAAAATGAAGGGTATTTATAGAGTGGATAAAATATCTAGATATTTTCTTTTTACCATTTTATATCCGATTTTACCCTTTTAAAAATTCGTGTGATCACACACGACACTCAAAAATCACGAAAATGGTCATGTAGCTACAGTTCGACATTACGGACCCAACGAAACTGGTTTCGTCGAATTCCGACTCCGTATGCTCACACAGCGTATTTTTAACCGTTGAAATACTGACTTTTTTCACTCTAAAAATCAATACGGCCACATACTGACTTCAAAAATCACGGAAACTGACATCTAGCAATAATTTTACATTGCGGATCCAACAAAATTAGTTTCGTCGAATTCCGACTTCATTTGCAAAAGTGGCTATTTTTAAAGCTCTGGATGACCCCTTTAAATATATAAATATACTTAAATATAATTAAATTTAATATAAATAAATTAATATTATCGTCTATATTCACTGTGGAATACCATACAGCTTCAGAAAAACCTTATATGGATTTCTAATTCGATATTTCTAATCGGGGTCAACCCGATATTCGATTTATATTGAAATTCCTTTTTAAAATATAAATAATTCCTTTATAAATTATAAAGGAATTCCACAGCGACTTTTCTAAAATTTTATTTGGACATAAATCAAAATCTACACGACGAAATCCCGATTTTTCTCTTCCACTAGAAAGATATACTCCACCAGCTCCACACGTTTCTTGTTTCACAGAAATCCGGCTTAAAACGAATCATGTACATTCAGTTGAAGTTCAAATCGCCAAATTACGAACTGCAACGCCATTTCAAGCTCGATTTTAATTATATTATAACTCTACGTTCAAACTGTCGTTTATATAATATATTCGTTATTCAAATTCAATTCCAAGCTGAATTAAATATCACAGATGATCCAGTTCACACCATATCGCCATTTCAGCCAATTCTGATTATTTCAGAATTAAATATATTATTTAATTTATTATTTAAATTAAATATTCCCCATTATTTAATTCCACGACCAATAAATCCTTTTAATCACCTTTTAAATAATTAAATTAATTAATTATTATACCGCTGACGATGCAGGTCATTACAACCACTCCACCTTCTCAACTTCAACTTCTTCAACAACAAAAAATGTCTTCTTCTGCACCCAAGCGAACCAGAAAAAAACTGCAAACAAGAAACCTATGTCCAAACCGCACTCGTCATCATATGCCATGCAACGTTCAGTCCAACAGCATCAATTGTTGCAGCCATCTCACGAATATGGCTACTCGCCGTATTCAAATTATCCATACCGACCACCGTACCAACCGCTCGCTCCTTCTAATTTTCCTCCCATCCATTCTACCGCCCCGCAACAGTTTTACCAACGACCATCCGTGGTAGGCGTGTACGACGATCATTCGTCGTATATGTCAATGATGATGCAGACCGATCAAAGTCAACAACCTCACCTAACTCTACAACAGATCGAGGTTCGCGACCGCGAATGTACGCAAAATTTGCAAAGACAGTTTTCGTACCGGTATGTCTCTCCTACTAACGAAGAGAATGTTGAAACTTCAACGGAAGAGGCGGAGGTGAAAGATGCAAATGAGGATGCGAATGTTACAAATTCTGAAGAATGTAATCAATAATATGTTGCACCTATCAGTTCCGAATATAAACAAAAGAAGATGAAGTGGAAGTCTTTAAGCGGCATTTTCAGTAAACGACACCAAACCGAAGTTGAATCGGAGCCGGATCCCGGAATAGAAGATATTGAGGATGAACATGCTGAAGGGGAAGGAACAGCAGCGGATGGAAGAAAAACAATGTAAGTTTACTTCCGAGCAGTACGTTTCACTTGCTAAATCGTGGATACGCATTTCACAAGACAGCATTGTTGGGAATAATATGAATGGTCAAAAATTTTGGGAAAGAGTTGCAGAGTTTTACAATTCGTTGGAAGCGAGGAATAGAACATGGGGATCACTTAGAGGCGGTTATAGAGTTATGAATGCCGCATGTCAAAACTATTTGGCAATACCGACAAGCTTGCAGAACAGGCAGCAAAGCGGTGCTGCAACTTATGATGTTGTAAGTACCATAGATTACTTTTAAAAATAACTTACTATACTATGGTTGGTTAGTTAGAAATGTCATACACTCATATGATGGCACCACAATGGCTACTGAAACGGTCGCATTCCCTCCCTTTATATACCAACCTACCTCCTCCTTCTTCCACACAACCACACCTCCTTCTCAACTTCATCTTTGATAACCAAAAAAATATCTTCATCTGCACCCAAGCGAACCGGAAAAAAAACTACAAGCAAGAAACCCATGTCCCAAGCGCACTTGTCATCATATGCCATGCAATGTCCAGTCCAAGTCCAGCAATCGTTTTAGCCATCTCACGAATACGGATACTCGCCGTATTCAAATGACGATGCCTCTTCCGTTCATCAAAGATCTGGAAAAGAAATTGTACTTGAAGGGAAGGTTTCCGAGCCACTACGGACGATTGGATCCAACCCTATTTTCCACTGTGGACAAGAATCAGTCGTAGTTGTTGACGAGACCGAAACAAATGCCGGTCGTCGATTTTTCGGCTGTCAAGCCTACAACGACCACACAAACTATCCTGATGAAATTGATTGTTGTTGCTTTAAGCAGTGGATTGACCCTCCCATGTGCAAATGTGGACGTCAGTATGCACTGGAAGCGCAAGCAGAAATAAGATGCTTGAGCAACATTAATGCCGGTAAAATTGGAGATGGTCCTTTCCCTAGGCCATGGTAGGTGTATGTGTTTGAATTTGATGCTTGTGTGCTCAGTTGTTGTAGTTTGTATGATTATGGTTTGGCATTTCTTTCTGTTGTTCTAGTTGTCGTTGTTGCAGTTGTTATAATTGCTCAATTGTTGTAATTGTTATAATTGTCAACTCATGTAATCTTCTAAGTTATGTAAGGCACCTAGGAACGACCCATTTTTCTTAACTTCTTCGTGAATTGAAATGGTTAATGCACCCGAGGACGACGCCTACTTTTTAACTCCTACATATACACCAACTTGACACTATGACAAAACAATTCAGAATAATGTTTCCAAAGCCTGCTACAGTCAATGAAATGACTTGACACTGGGCCATCTCATACATGCCAAAATAATGTTTGTTGTGATGTGAAAAGTCATTGTAGGGAATCTAACATAATATCACGAGCTTAATAGTACATGCCAAAATTAATTGTAACTGTTGGTCATACATTACCCTTATAAGTACTGCATATTTGATAATCCATCTCATACCTTTTAAGATCTAAGCAACACCGTTCTAGGCTCAAGTGAGAAAATTTATTTCCTTGTTTTCTTAAAGGTAACGTTTATTATCAACAAACTTCGTACTTCTAGTAACTCTACTTATTCTACCGATGCATAGGTTACATGGATGATTCAGAAATAAGTGATGAACAAATGGGAAGGATTTTTGATGAGTACGAATGGAACTTAGTCAACGATAACGAAGTTGGATTAGTTCAGGATACACAAATTGAAGAGGTGCCAGTCGCGATTCAGCATCGAACGGTTACAGCTCTGCGTCCTTCTCCAGTAAATAAATGACCTAGTAATAGTGCTCAAACATTGAATTCTCCTACTCGAGACTTTTCTTCCAAGGATTTGTTGGCCCTCGTAAAATCCTATATTGAGGTTGAAAAGAGAGATGAGTTACTAATGCAAAGTGGAGGGGGTTTAACATATGAAGAAAGATGGGCAATGATCACGAGGCTATACAATAACCATCGTTCCCGGCCCACTAGATGAACATCGGTTGAAATCCAAATGGCTAATCGTCGTTTTGCAGACGCTTGTGATCGGTACGCACAAATTATTGAAACGGTTGAAGACGAGAACATATTTAAAACAAATCAAGCAACATATGATTCTCGTTACCTTTTCGAGTATGGTGAGGAATTTGTTGGTTACGAAGCGTATAAACTCCGCTACAGTTGGTTGACCCGCTATAGAACTGAGTAGGCTTATGGTATTGTGATTTTATGGTTGTTTTACTATCTATTTAATTTGATGTTTGTACGTAGGATTTGGAGGTAACTGTAAACCTTGTTATGTTGGTGTGTTATTTAAGAATTTTGCATTTCTAAACGAGAAGAGGGCAATCTTGTTCAACATCAAATTCAAACGTTAATACATTCCAAACAACACTTACAGGAACTAGAACAACAGAACATACCGGCTCTACACAAAAACAGTCTCTACACGGAAATACAATCTCTACACAGAACCAAATACAGTCTCTACACAGAAACATAATCAGAATGTACACAAAATACATCGAAAGTACATAATAGTGGTAGTCAACAAATACAGAACGCCTACTCAAACAATAGGAACATACAATTGACAATTGCAAAAACGTAATACATCGAAGGTACATAATAGTGGTAGTGAACAAATACAGAACGTCTACTCAAACAACATGAACATACAACTAACAACTAGGAAAACGTAATACATCAAAAGTACATAATAGTGGTAGTCAACAAATACAGAACGTCTACTCAAACAATAGGACCATACAACTGACAACTGCGAAAGTACATAAAAGTGGTAGTAAATCAGTCGTCCGAGTCATCTGAATGTGTACGTGGACGTGTGCGGCGCCGATGAGGTCTCTTATCATTACTAACATCTGGAGGCTGACTCGACCCAGAACTAGACCTATGGTGGTAATACATCTGCAAGTCCTGAAATCTCTTGCGCTCTGCTTCAAGTTGGGCCTCTAAATGAGCCTGATGTTGTCGTGCCTCCTTTGCAACACGACGCAGCTCACCATCATAGTAATCTAGGCTACGCCTATGCTCTACGCAGCCCGTATGCCTAATCCCCATCTGCATATCATACAGATCATGATATGATATCTGTGTAGGATCCAAGTAATCGTGATGGGCCAAAGGATGATACACATCAACGTAACGATCTAGTCCAATGGTGGGCACTACCATGGTCCAACCAAAATAACTGGCTGCCGCCACATGATCAGCTGCACAAAAACTCGGGCTAGGTTGGGTAATATCCTCGACAACAGGTGGACGTATGCCGTGTCATATAGCAGATGGCCCTACTAAATCAATCGATGCTGCATGTGTAATCGTGTCTGAAGACTCAGTGAAAAATCTACGCCAGAAGGCAAGGTATGACTCCCCAGTAATAACAAAGCTCTCGGCCGTCCACCAGCCTGCTGCCCTGGCTATATCTAGCTGCTCCGACGGGTAAATCATACACCGATAAGTATGTGGGTGTGGATCATCGGGAATAGCGTCGAAGTCATACAACTGTCTCCAGCACCTCTCACCAAGAAACCAATAAGCACCAACCGGCGAGGGATAAGATATAAGTGGAAATCTCCGTCCGACAAGCAACCTAGCAATCTGTATGATATCAAGACCAACTGATGTACTCTGCTCAAATGGATGCCATATAATTTGATCCCTATACATCCTCAGCTCGATCTGGTTGTGGGCAACTGGATACACATGGCGTGACTCATTATCCCTGGACCCCCGGTTGTCCGCAGTCCAAAAGCATATACAGGGGAAATAGGTCGACGGGTCTGAAGTACGGGTGACAAAATGAAAGTTCCAAGAGTACTCAAAATACCAATACTGTAACAACTCTCAGAATACATATAACGAAACCTGAGAATCAACGATGGTGCACTGCATGTCGAGACATCTGTATAGGTATGCAAGGATAGGTGTGCTCCAATCATATAAAATCACCCCATCGGCATTTAACTCAGCCGCGACCGTAACAAGCCCGACAGGAAACTACTGCTCGTAGAACTAAAGAATAGGTTACCCATAAGGTATAACACAAATAATCGAGCAAGCTCCAAGTCGTCAACAACAGAGTACTGAGCAAATATGCTATCCATGGCCACACGGATGGCGCTCACTCTGGTAGCACCTTCTGCCTGATACGATGCATCAGAAACGTCAAAATGAGGCAGTAGATCATGAAGAAGTGAACAATCACGCCATCGACCATCGTCAAAAGGCAGTGGGGGATAAGCATCTACTCCAATACTAATACCAGTAAGCATGGAAAAATCAAGCGGTGTAAGTCCTAACTCACCACAAGGAAAGTCAAATGTGTGGGTTGTTTTGTACCACCGTAGAGCAATGGCCGGACACAATTGAACATCAACATTTATAATATGGTTTATTCCTAAAATTGTAAAGCGCACAATGAGATAAACTAGGACTAATAAATTATCCACTTGTTTCATTAAAAGGTCTTTAATATTACCTAGGAAACAATGAAATTCAAGAGCATGTAACAGTGCTACGACCCCCTCCTTACCCGCCAATTGTGCATGATAATATCTAAGTGTGGTCGCTAATGAACCACGTGAACGTATATTCCGCGACTGCCAACAGTTCAACAAAATGTAATAATATCTACTCAATGTCTAATACTCAAAGAATATTATTTAAATAATACTAAAAATACTTACAGGCAAACTTGACTGCGTGCTAACGTGTTCTTCGCCTTTTGGAAGAATGTGAAAGTTGGATAGCATAGGAAGCTTCGCGGCGCTGAGGTTCGGATCCAGAAAACCATAGAGATCGGTCTGTCTAGCGAAAACCGATCCCACACCCCTACGCGCCCTGCCTGCTCGTCCTCCCCTATGACCGCTGCATCCATGACGGTTGCCTTCCTCGTGCGCCCCTACGTCCTGGTTCTCCATGTTTTCGGCGGCTGCAAGCAAGTCTTCTATTCTGGGCACGTACTGTGCGACTGGTTGTTCGCCACTACCCCCCTGCACCATTCCCGCCTACGCCACTACCCCCTGCGCCATTCCCGCCTGCGGCACTACCCCCGGTGCCACCACGCCGCCATGCATGAATATTTTGGCGAATTTTTTTAGTAATCTAGCCATATTTTCAAACGAATATCTCAAATACGGTAGTTAATTTGGTTAAAAGCTGACGGATTGGTGAATTGGTGGAAAAATTTGGGTGAAAAATGGGGGATGATGTTGGGTTTTCGGGTTTGAAATTTGGGGAAGGAGAATGAAGATGAGGGGTGGCGGCGGAGGGGTTTTCTGGTTTGGGTTTATAACGGCAAACACTTTGCCGTTATAAAATATGACGGCAAAGTGTTTGCCGTTATAATGTTATAACGGCAAAGAGTTTGCCATTGTAACCTTGTAATGACAAACTCTTTGCCGTTGTAAACCTCTTCGTGGCTAGCCCGCGTCTGCTTCCTCCCTTCTGGTTGCTCGGCTCGTTGGACCAGTTGAAAAACAAGAGAGAGAATAACTGAACAAAATGGATTGTTGGTTATGGTCTTATTATTTGTTTGGTTGGTTGTGTTTCTATTTGTGGTTCTTGTGATCTTGTATTTGATTCCGGTTGTTGCTGCTTTTCCCTCCTATACAATCTTTTTTCCCTTCACATCATTTCCACAACTGCTGCTTTTTCCCCACGGCAACCTTACTTCTTCCCTTCTTATCATTTCTTCATGTAGGGCAATCCATAGGTTTGAACCAGTCCTAATATATATGTATGTGTGTGTGTTCTTGGCTGAGTATGAAAATTATACAAACTGATGGTATGAAAGTTGTACAAACTGAAGATGTACAGGTTGACACATGCAAAGGTAGCAGCAAGGTTCAAGCGGACTAACTTATATATATATATATATTTCAGTGTTTCGTATGTAAATTTGTCAACTTAATTCTTTATTCCCTTTTTTGGGGCTCAAGGAAGTATACATACATATGATACCCATATACAATTGTGCACAGAATTCATAAGACCATGCTTGTATCGATATTTGGATATATGCATGCCCATCATTCTTTGACAGGTCTATATTGTACATCTTTTTCCAAGGGAAACTCATTTACAAATCATTCCAGATTTAATTGAAAATCTATCCTAATGGGTTGTAAGCACGCAATACGCCTAAATGTTTTTAGGTGAACGCAAAAACCGGTTAAGGCAAAGTATATGATACCGATAACTTCTCCGTCATATCAAATCTTGTACCACTACAAGAGAAACAGGGTTTTCCAATGGCCAGGGGCCGTTGGCGGCCATTGGAAAACCCATTGGAAGTCGTTGGTCAATCCGTTGGTATACGGATCAACGGCTTTCAACGACTTCCAATGCACACGACGCCTATTTTCCAACGGTTTCCAACTAATACATATGTCCACGTGTCCATTATTTATGGCCAAAGGGACGTTGGAAGAGGATGAAAACCGTTGAAAATTAGCCGTCTGACGCCATTGGAAGCCATTGAAATAATAGGACCAACAAGCCGTTGGAAGCCGTTTACCGCCGTTGGAAATCTGGATGTTTTTTTTCCAGATTTCAGAATTGTCACTTCAAGCCACACACCATATATATAATATTCTGCACTGCTCCATTTCGAGCATATAACTCACATTCTCAACCATACATACACCCAAACATAGTATAAAATAAAAATCAAACACAAAACACATAAATTAATCAATATTTACATAACATAACAACCAAACGTCACCAAAACGACATAACCTTGTCCAAACACCATAACTAACACCATGTCCATACCATACCATTACCATACCATCATAACATCATGTCCAAACCATCATAACAATGTATACAACTATCATATAGCAAGCCTCACCAACTCTCAAAAAACAGATCAAAACAAGCTAACCTGATCAACTCTCTCCACCAGAAGATGAAGGTGGCGTACCGTGTTGGACAATGTACTCCGCCAGCCGCCGGTTAAGCATCTCCACCTGCTCTTCACGGCGATGATCATGCTCATGAAGTTCTGCAATCTGTGCTTTCAGCTATGCTATTTTTTCCTTGTCCTGAGCCCTCTTATACGTCTGTTGAGATGTCATAATCTGTATATAATTTTAGATTTTCAGTATTTCATAATAGCATTTCAAATATGTAACAACCCGAAAATCTGGGCCAGTTTAAAATTTTTATTTTGGCAATTTTAGCGAATTTTGATTATTTAAAATGAATTATTTTAAATAATATCGACGAGAAATTTATTTTGAATATAATTCGAACGTATATATTTATACGCGTCGTCGTTAGAATATAAATATTTATATATAATTATAAATAGAATTGAAAATGGCGCGGTAGTTCGATAATTCGATTTCAAACTTCAATTGAATGTACCGGGTGCAAAACAATCCGGATTTTAGTGAAACCAAAAATAATGGAATCTAATTGTGACTATCTTTCCAACGAATCCGAATAATTAAGATTTCATAGCGGGAATCAAAAGATATGTCCAGTTGAAAATTCTGAATAGTCGCTATGGAATTCAGGCCCTTAAAAATGGACATTTTGCAAATGACCTCTGATCTCGGCGAAACCAGTTTTGTTGGGTCCGCAGTGTCAAATTATTGCTAGGTTTCAAATTTCATAATTTTTCGAATCAATATGTGAGCGTGGCATAGGAAAACGTGTTTTGACCATTTCAGTTGATTTTAATCGACTGGAAATTGGCCATTTTTCTAACGGTCTCAAAATTCGACGAAACTAGTTTTGTTAGGACCGTATCGTCAATACGAAGCTAGAAAATATTTTTCTGCAATTTATAGAGTTATTATGTGACCCCGGTAATTTGAAATGTACGTTTAAAATTCAATATAGTGATTTAAATGCAAATTTAACGGAAACTGATCGAAACGGTCGAATCATCTTGCGATGCATATCCCATTGTGTTCAGAATGGGGGTAAAACGCTATAGACGACAGTCGGTGGGCTCAATTTCGAGTTCGAATTTTAAAGTTGCTTTTTCGAAAAAAAAATAATAAAAATAAAAAGGAACCCTCCTCTCTCCTCCTTAACTACTCAGCCCCCGTTGACCGATTCAAAACCAAAAGAAATAAAAAAAAAGAAAAAAGAAAAAAGGGGACCGATCCCCAAACCCGCTCCTTCCACCGATCCTCCTACCTCGCCGCCGCCTAGGGAAGGCGCACCCCCCTCCGACCATCTCCTGACCTCGCGCCTTCCTCTCCCCTCTCGCTCATCTCCTTCCTCCCTTCGAATCGAAGACGCAAACGCCAGAGCCTCCCCCCCCACAGTGATGACCGCCGACGAATTGAAGGCCGCCCCAACCCTCCGCCTCCTCCTGCCGCCGACATCGACGCCCTTTTGTTTTCTTCGTGATGCAGTAAGTTTTTTTTTACTTTATTTTATTTTTATTTTAATTCTTAAAACTGATTTTTCAAAACATTTAAAAACTGATTTTCAAAACATTTAAAAACTGATTTTCAAAGCATTTTAAAACTGATTTTCAAAGCATTTTAAAACTGATTTTTCAAAACATTTAAAACTGATTTTTCAAAACATTTAAAAACTGATTTTCAAAGCATTTTAAAAATTGTTTTTTTTAAGAATGCAAAAACTGATTTTATATAAAGAATTTAAAAACCGATTTATTAGATTTAAAAATTGTTTTTTTTAAGAATGCAAAAACTGATTTTATATAAAGAATTTAAAAACCGATTTATTAGATTTAAAAATTGTTTTTTTTTTAAGAATGCAAAAACTGATTTTTAAAGATGGAAAAAAGGTTTTAACTAAAAAAAGAAAAAAGGTTTTAACTTTAAAAAGAAAAAAGGATTTAACTTTAAAAAGAAAAAAGGTTTTAACTTTAAAAAGAAAAAAAGGTTTTAACTTTAAAAAGAAAAAAAGGTTTTAACTTTAAAAAAAAAAAAAGGTTTTAACTTTAAAAAGGAAAAAGGTTTTAACTTTAAAAGGAAAAAGATTTGATTTTTAAAATAGAAAAGACGGAATTTTTATTAAGTAAAAGATGTAAGATATGATTTTTATATTTTTAAAAAGCAATAAAAATATAATTTTTACATCATAGGAATATTAAAAATATAATCTTTATATTAAAAATATGATTTTTATATATTGAACTTCGAAATAAAAATATGATTTTTATATATTGAACTTCGAAATAAAAATATGATTTTTATGTATTGAACTTCGAAATAAAAATATGATTTTTATGTATTGAACTTCGAAATAAAAATATGATTTTTATGTATTGAACTTCGAAATAAAAATATGATTTTTATATGTTGAACTTCGAAATAAAAACATGATTTTTATATATGGAATAGCGAAGTAAAAATTCGATTTTTACATAGGTAGTGAAAGCGGACAACGAAGGCAACGAAGATGCGATAACGATGGAGATTTCTATCAAAGAAGAGTCAAGAGGATTGGATAGCTATCTGTGAGAACTTCTCACCTTTCAATTTCTTTTCTAATTATATATATATATACTAGGATGCAGACGGTGCTTAGTAGCACCCGACACAATCGTCCACAGACCATGGACTTGTTTGTTTGGTTGCATAGATTAGTTATATGATTTGATTTGAAATTGGGTTGTTTGGTGATTTTGATTGATGTGTGAATGGCGTGGGCCTTCACTAGACCGGGGATAAGGCTAGGCCTTGTCCCGTTTCTAGTATCGTGCCGTTATGCCGCCGAAATTTTCTAAAATATGTTAGAAAATAAAAATATCATTTTATTGGGTAAATGAATAATAGAAATTCATATGTTGGAATAAAATGTTTTATCGTTAAAAATATAATTTTTAACGTGAATATGAATATAGTGAATGTGAATAAATAAAATATTCATTTACAAACCGGACGGTTTGTTTATGTACACCTATTTGAATGACGTTGATTGGGTCGATAAATTTTACACATCGCCCAACTGCACAAATAAAGTATGTGTTTGATTGTTTGAAACCCCACACGGGTGTTGGGATGAAATTTGAAGTTCACTCATCCTGATTGATTGAATATGTCGATCGATTGATTGACAGGCTGTTATAAGCGTTAGATATCTATATTTGATGCTTATACAGTGTAGTGCACTTTGGTTGATGGTTGATTATTTTTCAATGCTATTATATACATGTGTTGTATGAAAATCCATATAATTAATTTTATATGGTGATTGATTGGGCCTCATTCCAATTTTGAAAAATAAAGAATATTATAAAATAAAAGTTCATGTGTTGACAGTCTCATCCATTGAGATTGGTCATGTGTTGAACGAAATATTTTAGTAATAAAGTTTACATCTTTATCAATATAAAATAAAAGTTCATGTGTTGACAGTCTCATCCATTGAGATTGGTCATGTGTTGAACGAAATATTTTAGTAATAAAGTTTACATCTTTATCAATATAAAATAAAAGTTCATGTGTTGACAGTCTCATCCATTGAGATTGGTCATGTGTTGAACGAAATATTTTAGTAATAAAGTTTACATCTTTATCAATATAAAATAAAGGTTCATGTGTTGACAGTACTCATCCATTGAGATTGGTCATGTGTTGAACGAAATATTTTTATAATAACAACTATTTTGAAAAAGAAATATTTGAAATAGAATATTTGAAAATAGAAATTTATGAAGCCGTGTTGATTAGATTGACGCCATTTTGACGAAAACGATTTATATCGATTCTATTCATTTTGAAAAGAATTGAATTGAAAACGATTTCGAAATGAATTGAAAACGATTTCGAAATGAAATGAATTGAAAACGATTTTGAAATGAATTGAATTGAAAACGATTTCGAAATGAATTGAAAACGATTTCGAAATGAATTGAATTGAAAATGAATTCGAATTGAATTGAAATTTGAATTGAATAGAAATGAATTTTAAAACGAATTTTTAAAGAAGAATTCAATTTTGATTTGAATTGAAATGAAAGTTGAAATAGCTTTTGAAACGATTTTAAAACTATTTATATAATTCGTTTTAAATAGAAATCGACGAAGTATATATTATATATATTATATATATAATATAATGGCCTGAATAGAACGCGCCGCGCCGCGGCAGTTCGTGAATTTCGACCATTTATTTCAAACGGACATTGCGGGAGATCCGACCGTCGGATTCTCCTAAAACCGGAACCGTTGGGTTCGTATCGAAAAGAGCTTTCTAACGAATATTAGAAATTTGAAATCTAACGGTTGGATTTGGAGATACGTCCAAATCAAATTTGAAAAAGGTCGCTGTAAGTGCAGTTCGATGGCCATTGATGGAAATCGACTGTACGGGCCTTGATAAAATTATTAAAAATAGCAATAATTTGTGTAAAATCATAAGAAATGATTTAGAAAGAATTGGGATGAAAAACTCCATATTTGAAAAGATAAAAATAGACTTTTATCAAAATGATCTAGTTTTGAACTAGAAATATAATTCTATTTATTTTTAAGTAAATAAATTGAATTTGAAAAGGGTTTTGAAAATAACCAAAATATCCAATGATTGCATTGGAGTGGATTTGAATCGAAATTGTCTTCGGAATATTTCGATGTTGGAATTCGTGATTATATAGGTGTTGTTATGGAAATTTGAAAGATATATTTATATCGTTATTTCCAATACGACATTTGTTAATCGTAGAATTTGATATTGAATATAGGCCGATATATTTTCTATTCAGAGCCTTGTATTGGATATCGAATGTGATTTGGGTTTGTCGTGAATGGTGTCTTCACTAACACTGTTCTTGAACCCAGTTGAGAAAAGATTAAATCTTTTTATTTAGATTTAATGAAGTGTACCAATTAAATAATATTTAATTGGAATTGAATTGATATTGATTTTTGGGTTTATCGTGAACAGTGTTTTAAATAACACTCGTTCTTTAACCCGATAATTAATGAATGTGACTTTGGGTTTATCGTGAACCGTGTTTTAAATGACACTGATTCTTTAACCCAGTTAACGATTAAAACTAAGTGGAGTTTTAATGAATCTTTAATTAGATTGAAATAATCGAAATGGAGTATCACCAGTTTTGCTCCAGGCGTTAGTTAAATCTTTAATTAGATTTGAACGCGAAATGGTAATTGAATTTACCGATAACACCGTGGTGTTAGATATGAAGTATTACCAGTTTTACTTCATGGGATGAATAGGTTGGGATTAGGAAATTAAAATAAATGATTACTTCGGTAAGGTTCGCTAATCCCAACTAGTTTGAATTGAGATTCAAAAATAGAATAAAGAATAAATTCAAGGAATTTATCTTGGATAAAATTCATGGGAACCTTTCCCTATGAATGTGAAATTTAGAAACTAACTGTCGGTTAGCCAAGCAGAATGGTTTTCTGGATATTGATCTGATGTTGGTTTCGGCCTTCGGGGTTAATATTTGGGGAATTATTCTCTTGATTAATTTACGGTTAGTGACTAATGAATTGGAATGAGGCGTATGTTGTGTTTGTGTGACACTTTTATAATATATACGCGAGTTATTCGGAAAGACCGGGTTTATCCCATTCTGAATAACTGATTCGACGTGGTGTCGAAGTTGAAGACGGTGGTCGAAGACCGGAAGTCTTCACGTCGTTTGGGTGATTACTGATGATCTTGATTGGGCTGTACACCCAAGAAGATGGAAACAGTTTGTGATCGTCCAGACGTACTTGGAGATCGATGGATATGCGAGGTACTAGGTGCCTCCGGTTTCGTTCAGACCCAGAACGGACTTGTAAATGGACTGTGTGTCTGACATTGGATTTTAGTCTGTGCGTTTGATTTCTATTAAATATATATCTGTTTGGCGGCGGAGAATTTATTCTCTTGCTTAACGCCCTTCTCTGAGACGTACGAGCTCAGGGGTTATATATTGATGGATATCAAACGCATGGAGTGAATTGCCTGTGTGGCATGCCTAAGTGGCAATTGATCGAGGCTTCTGTTGAAAAGCAAAGTCTTGTGGTGATGATCAAAGCACGGCCTTTGTGGCGTAGCTTTGTGTAACGTTTACTTCGCGAGTTTCACACCCGGTATGAACCAAAAACGGGAGACGGACCTCAGGGAGGGCATGCGTTTCTTTCTAGTTAGAAGTGGCGTCAGTGGTTTTACACGCCCTGACGAGTTTGACTTATGTGGTTGTTGCTGTTGCGAGGCGCCTCGGTTTGATCGGACGATCCGGGTCCGATGGAGTCATTCGTTGGCTCATTTATGCCCCATAGGGCGGGGGAACGCATGTTCAGGGTTTAAGTTTAATCCACATCGGTGGACCGGCCCTGACGCTCCAAGGCTTGACTGAGTACTTGCCTGTGGCTCGGGCTAGAGAGTCACGAATCGGTTGAGGACTATCTTTTGCCTCGGTTCATAGACGGAAATCCAATTTCCAAATACGTGACATTTGCGGTTTTATTTGTAAACCTATATATGGCGACATGATATATGGTACCCATGCCGCCTATGATTGATACTTATGATTTGAAGTTGTTTTATACACTATGCACTTATAATAGTATCAAACGATTTGTTTTAACCGTATCAAGCATTCTTTGGCTGTTATAAGGGAAAACCCTATCCTCGGCTGCGTTGCATTGTGTGATGGGACCTGGGTCTTATAACAGCTTCATTTTTCTTTATTTAGCATTGCGCTGTTTGTTTTATGCACTGGTATTCTTGGGAAGAAACCCGTTCCGTGTTATACGGCGTGGTCCCTTGATTTACCTAATGATTTAAAATAAAGATTAATAACTGTTTTAGTTCTCACACCAGTCACATGACTGACCTGGAGTTTATTGTTTTAACCTAAACTCTGGGTGCCCCTATTTTCGACACGGGCAGCTAGTAGTTTTGGTTTTGCAGATTTATATTCACAGGATCCTGGTTTACAGCTGGAACGATATCCGGAAAGCTTTGTATCCGTATATCTCATTCTAGTTGTGTATTGTATTATTTTTCCGCTGCTATGTATTTAAAATGTAATTTAAATCTCTGATATTTCTGTGTAATATTCTTTTATACTCTGTATATTCTTGTAATCTGATGCATTGTTGTAATATACAGTGAAATGTTCTTTTATATGCGTTCTGTTTTGTCGTGTTCTCAAACGATAGGGCGTTTCGAACGGTCTGGGTCGGTTTAGCGACTGGTTCGGACCGAGCGAAATTCCTTGCCGTCACAGTTGGTATCAGAGCTTTGGTTTACAAAGCAGAGAACAAGACACATTAGAACCCTACGAAAGAATTCATCAGATATTGGATTAGTAATATCCAATGGGAATGACTCGTTAGAGATAGGATCAGTAGTATCCTAGAACGAGTGTGAAGAGTATATTTTTCAAATGAAACAATTTTTGTTTTGAAAATTTAAATCAATTACTCGTATCTGATTATCTATTTATATTGAGTTGGACAGTCCAGTATATAAAGATTTTGCGTATACGTCTGATCCGCGTGTATTCGAAGTTTTAATATATTGGATAGATATAGAATCATACTCTAGTGGCCCGAAGATGATTCTGATGGTTGAGTACTCATCGTCAGAATTTATATTCGTGTGACGAAGGTGTGATATCTATATATTTCCATTAGACTGGTGTGAGAACCAAAATTAGATAGGGCCTATTGTTGTGATTTGGCATCAAAAACATGATTTTTGTATACGTATCAAAATTATGAATTTGAAACGTTAATTCAATAATTGATTGATGTTTTGGTTGTTTGTTTATTGGTTTGCTAATTCTTAGCCATTTAGCCTAATTGAACCAAATATTGAGTTATATTGAAAATTGGTCGCATTTGCTTGCCTATACATATACTTACATTGAACAGGTCATAGCAAGGAGGCTAGAGCAGAGAATAAAATTTGTTTGCCCGACAAATAGGTACATGTTTACTACATAATTTACTGTTTTGTTTGGGTGATGATGATTTTGTGAGCCTATTGGCTAGCCGCTTGGCTTTTTCTTTTTGAGATCTGAAGGACCGGGAAAGCTATTTGAAATTCCCCGATGCTCCCGGTGCAGGGGAGGTTATGGCGAAATTTTTCGAAAATTTAGGGTGTTAGCCAAATTTTTGAAATTTTTGAAAATTCTCAGAAACTGAAAAGTTGGAGAAGGAAAGCCAGATCGAGCGTAGAGTTGAATAATCAAACCACTTTTGACTTTGTTCCTTTTCGGGGACGAAAAGTTTTAAGTGGGGGAGATTGTAACAACCCGAAAATCTGGGCCAGTTTAAAATTTTTATTTTGGCAATTTTAGCGAATTTTGATTATTTAAAATGAATTATTTTAAATAATATCGATGAGAAATTTATTTTGAATATAATTCGAACGTATATATTTATACGCGTCGTCGTTAGAATATAAATATTTATATATAATTATAAATAGAATTGAAAATGGCGCGGTAGTTCGATAATTCGATTTCAAACTTCAATTGAATGTACCGGGTGCAAAACAATCCGGATTTTAGTGAAACCAAAAATAATGGAATCTAATTGTGACTATCTTTCCAACGAATCCGAATAATTAAGATTTCATAGCGGGAATCAAAAGATATGTCCAGTTGAAAATTCTGAATAGTCGCTATGGAATTCAGGCCCTTAAAAATGGACATTTTGCAAATGACCTCTGATCTCAACGAAACCAGTTTTGTTGGGTCCGCAGTGTCAAATTATTGCTAGGTTTCAAATTTCATAATTTTTCGAATCAATATGTGAGCGTGGCATAGGAAAACGTGTTTTGACCATTTCAGTTGATTTTAATCGACTGGAAATTGGCCATTTTTCTAACGGTCTCAAAATTCGACGAAACTAGTTTTGTTAGGACCGTATCGTCAATACGAAGCTAGAAAATATTTTTCTGCAATTTATAGAGTTATTATGTGACCCCGGTAATTTGAAATGTACGTTTAAAATTCAATATAGTGATTTAAATGCAAATTTAACGGAAACTGATCGAAACGGTCGAATCAGCTTGCGATGCATATCCCATTGTGTTCAGAATGGGGGTAAAACACTATAGACGACAGTCGGTGGGCTCAATTTCGAGTTCGAATTTTAAAGTTGCTTTTTCGAAAAAAAAATAATAAAAATAAAAAGGAACCCTCCTCTCTCCTCCTTAACTACTCAGCCCCCGTTGACCGATTCAAAACCAAAAGAAAAAAAAAAAGGGACCGATCCCCAAACCCGCTCCTTCCACCGATCCTCCTACCTCGCCGCCGCCTAGGGCAGGCGCACCCCCCTCCGACCATCTCCTGACCTCGCGCCTTCCTCTCCCCTCTCTCTCATCTCCTTCCTCCCTTCAAATCGAAGACGCAAACGCCAGAGCCTCCCCCCCCCCCACAGTGATGACCGCCGACGAACTGAAGGCCGCCCCAACCCTCCGCCTCCTCCTGCCGCCGACATCGACGCCCTTTTGTTTTCTTCGTGATGCAGTAAGTTTTTTTTTACTTTATTTTATTTTTATTTTAATTCTTAAAACTGATTTTTCAAAACATTTAAAAACTGATTTTCAAAACATTTAAAAACTGATTTTCAAAACATTTAAAACTGATTTTTCAAAACATTTAAAAACTGATTTTCAAAACATTTAAAAACTGATTTTCAAAGCATTTTAAAACTGATTTTCAAAGCATTTTAAAACTGATTTTTCAAAACATTTAAAACTGATTTTTCAAAACATTTAAAAACTGATTTTCAAAGCATTTTAAAAATTGTTTTTTTTAAGAATACAAAAACTGATTTTATATAAAGATTTTAAAAACCGATTTATTAGATTTAAAAATTGTTTTTTTTAAGAATGCAAAAACTGATTTTATATAAAGAATTTAAAAACCGATTTATTAGATTTAAAAATTGTTTTTTTTAAGAATGCAAAAACTGATTTTTAAAGATGGAAAAAAGGTTTTAACTAAAAAAAGAAAAAAGGTTTTAACTTTAAAAAGAAAAAAGGTTTTAACTTTAAAAAGAAAAAAGGTTTTAACTTTAAAAAGAAAAAAAGGTTTTAACTTTAAAAAGAAAAAAAGGTTTTAACTTTAAAAAAAAAAAAGGTTTTAACTTTAAAAAGAAAAAAGGTTTTAACTTTAAAAGGAAAAAGATTTGATTTTTAAAATAGAAAAGACGGAATTTTTATTAAGTAAAAGATGTAAGATATGATTTTTATATTTTTAAAAAGCAATAAAAATATAATTTTTACATCATAGGAATATTAAAAATATAATCTTTATATTAAAAATATGATTTTTATATATTGAACTTCGAAATAAAAATATGATTTTTATATATTGAACTTCGAAATAAAAATATGATTTTTATGTATTGAACTTCGAAATAAAAATATGATTTTTATGTATTGAACTTCGAAATAAAAATATGATTTTTATGTATGGAACTTCGAAATAAAAATATGATTTTTGTACGTTGAACTTCGAAATAAAAACATGATTTTTATATATGGAATAGCGAAGTAAAAATTCGATTTTTACATAGGTAGTGAAAGCGGACAACGAAGGCAACGAAGATGCGATAACGATGGAGATTTCTATCAAAGAAGAGTCAAGAGGATTGGATAGCTATCTGTGAGAACTTCTCACCTTTCAATTTCTTTTCTAATTATATATATATATACTAGGATGCAGACGGTGCTTAGTAGCACCCGACACAATCGTCCACAGACCATGGACTTGTTTGTTTGGTTGCATAGATTAGTTATATGATTTGATTTGAAATTGGGTTGTTTGGTGATTTTGATTGATGTGTGAATGGCGTGGGCCTTCACTAGACCGGGGATAAGGCTAGGCCTTGTCCCGTTTCTAGTATCGTGCCGTTATGCCGCCGAAATTTTCTAAAATATGTTAGAAAATAAAAATATCATTTTATTGGGTAAATGAATAATAGAAATTCATATGTTGGAATAAAATGTTTTATCGTTAAAAATATAATTTTTAACGTGAATATGAATATAGTGAATGTGAATAAATAAAATATTCATTTACAAACCGGACGGTTTGTTTATGTACACCTATTTGAATGACGTTGATTGGGTCGATAAATTTTACACATCGCCCAACTGCACAAATAAATATGTGTTTGATTGTTTGAAACCCCACACGGGTGTTGGGATGAAATTTGAAGTTCACTCATCCTGATTGATTGAATATGTCGATCGATTGATTGACAGGCTGTTATAAGCGTTAGATATCTATATTTGATGCTTATACAGTGTAGTGCACTTTGGTTGATGGTTGATTATTTTTCAATGCTATTATATACATGTGTTGTATGAAAATCCATATAATTAATTTTATATGGTGATTGATTGGGCCTCATTCCAATTTTGAAAAATAAAGAATATTATAAAATAAAAGTTCATGTGTTGACAGTCTCATCCATTGAGATTGGTCATGTGTTGAACGAAATAATTTAGTAATAAAGTTTACATCTTTATCAATATAAAATAAAAGTTCATGTGTTGACAGTCTCATCCATTGAGATTGGTCATGTGTTGAACGAAATATTTTAGTAATAAAGTTTACATCTTTATCAATATAAAATAAAAGTTCATGTGTTGACAGTCTCATCCATTGAGATTGGTCATGTGTTGAACGAAATATTTTAGTAATAAAGTTTACATCTTTATCAATATAAAATAAAGGTTCATGTGTTGACAGTACTCATCCATTGAGATTGGTCATGTGTTGAACGAAATATTTTTATAATAACAACTATTTTGAAAAAGAAATATTTGAAATAGAATATTAGAAAATAGAAATTTATGAAGCCGTGTTGATTAGATTGACGCCATTTTGACGAAAACGATTTATATCGATTCTATTCATTTTGAAAAGAATTGAATTGAAAACGATTTCGAAATGAATTGAAAACGATTTCGAAATGAAATGAATTGAAAACGATTTTGAAATGAATTGAATTGAAAACGATTTCGAAATGAATTGAAAACGATTTCGAAATGAATTGAATTGAAAATGAATTCGAATTGAATTGAAATTTGAATTGAATAGAAATGAATTTTAAAACGAATTTTTAAAGAAGAATTCAATTTTGATTTGAATTGAAAAGAAAGTTGAAATAGCTTTTGAAACGATTTTAAAACTATTTATATAATTCGTTTTAAATAGAAATCGACGAAGTATATATTATATATATTATATATATAATATAATGGCCTGAACAGAACGCGCCGCGCCGCGGCAGTTCGTGAATTTCGACCATTTATTTCAAACGGACATTGCGGGAGATCCGACCGTCGGATTCTCCTAAAACCGGAACCGTTGGGTTCGTATCGAAAAGAGCTTTCTAACGAATATTAGAAATTTGAAATCTAACGGTTGGATTTGGAGATACGTCCAAATCAAATTTGAAAAAGGACGCTGTAAGTGCAGTTCGATGGCCATTGATGGAAATCGACTGTACGGGCCTTGATAAAATTATTAAAAATAGCAATAATTTGTGTAAAATCATAAGAAATGATTTAGAAAGAATTGGGATGAAAAACTCCATATTTGAAAAGATAAAAATAGATTTTTATCAAAATGATCTAGTTTTGAAATAGTAATATAATTCTATTTATTTTTAAGTAAATAAATTGAATTTGAAAAGGGTTTTGAAAATAACCAAAATATCCAATGATTGCATTGGAGTGGATTTGAATCGAAATTGTCTTCGGAATATTTCGATGTTGGAATTCGTGATTATATAGGTGTTGTTATGGAAATTTGAAAGATATATTTATATCGTTATTTCCAATACGACATTTGTTAATCGTAGAATTTGATATTGAATATAGGCCGATATATTTTCTATTCAGAGCCTTGTATTGGATATCGAATGTGATTTGGGTTTGTCGTGAATGGTGTCTTCACTAACACTGTTCTTGAACCCAGTTGAGAAAAGATTAAATCTTTTTATTTAGATTTAATGAAGTGTACCAATTAAATAATATTTAATTGGAATTGAATTGATATTGATTTTTGGGTTTATCGTGAACAGTGTTTTAAATAACACTCGTTCTTTAACCCGATAATTAATGAATGTGACTTTGGGTTTATCGTGAACCGTGTTTTAAATGACACTGATTCTTTAACCCAGTTAACGATTAAAACTAAGTGGAGTTTTAATGAATCTTTAATTAGATTGAAATAATCGAAATGGAGTATCACCAGTTTTGCTCCAGGCGTTAGTTAAATCTTTAATTAGATTTGAACGCGAAATGGTAACTGAATTTACCGATAACACCGTGGTGTTAGATATGAAGTATTACCAGTTTTACTTCATGGGATGAATAGGTTGGGATTGGGAAATTAAAATAAATGATTACTTCGGTAAGGTTCGCTAATCCCGACTAGTTTGAATTGAGATTCAAAAATAGAATAAAGAATAAATTCAAGGAATTTATCTTGGATAAAATTCATGGGAACCTTTCCCTATGAATGTGAAATTTAGAAACTAACTGTCGGTTAGCCAAGCAGAATGGTTTTCTGGATATTGATCTGATGTTGGTTTCGGCCTTCGGGGTTAATATTTGGGGAATTATTCTCTTGATTAATTTACGGTTAGTGACTAATGAATTGGAATGAGGCGTATGTTGTGTTTGTGTGACACTTTTATAATATATACGCGAGTTATTCGGAAAGACCGGGTTTATCCCATTCTGAATAACTGATTCGACGTGGTGTCGAAGTTGAAGACGGTGGTCGAAGACCGGAAGTCTTCACGTCGTTTGGGTGATTACTGATGATCTTGATTGGGCTGTACACCCAAGAAGATGGAAACAGTTTGTGATCGTCTTGACGTACTTGGAGATCGATGGATATGCGAGGTACTAGGTGCCTCCGGTTTCGTTCAGACCCAGAACGGACTTGTAAATGGACTGTGTGTCTGACATTGGATTTTAGTCTGTGCGTTTGATTTCTATTAAATATATATCTGTTTGGCGGCGGAGAATTTATTCTCTTGCTTAACGCCCTTCTCTGAGACGTACGAGCTCAGGGGTTATATATTGATGGATATCAAACGCATGGAGTGAATTGCCTGTGTGGCATGCCTAAGTGGCAATTGATCGAGGCTTCTGTTGAAAAGCAAAGTCTTGTGGTGATGATCAAAGCACGGCCTTTGTGGCGTAGCTTTGTGTAACGTTTACTTCGCGAGTTTCACACCCGGTATGAACCAAAAACGGGAGACGGACCTCAGGGAGGGCATGCGTTTCTTTCTAGTTAGAAGTGGCGTCAATGGTTTTACACGCCCTGACGAGTTTGACTTATGTGGTTGTTGCTGTTGCGAGGCGCCTCGGTTTGATCGGACGATCCGGGTCCGATGGAGTCATTCGTTGGCTCATTTACGCCCCATAGGGCGGGGGAACGCATGTTCAGGGTTTAAGTTTAATCCACATCGGTGGACCGGCCCTGTCGCTCCAAGGCTTGACTGAGTACATGCCTGTGGCTCGGGCTAGAGAGTCACGAATCGGTTGAGGACTATCTTTTGCCTCGGTTCATAGACGGAAATCCAATTTCCAAATACGTGACATTTGCGGTTTTATTTGTAAACCTATATATGGCGACATGATATATGGTACCCATGCCGCCTATGATTGATACTTATGATTTGAAGTTGTTTTATACACTATGCACTTATAATAGTATCAAACGATTTGTTTTAACCGTATCAAGCATTCTTTGGCTGTTATAAGGGAAAACCCTATCCTCGGCTGCGTTGCATTGTGTGATGGGACCTGGGTCTTATAACAGCTTCATTTTTCTTTATTTAGCATTGCGCTGTTTGTTTTATGCACTGCTATTCTTGGGAAGAAACCCGTTCCGTGTTATACGGCGTGGTCCCTTGATTTACCTAATGATTTAAAATAAAGATTAATAACTGTTTTAGTTCTCACACCAGTCACATGACTGACCTGGAGTTTATTGTTTTAACCTAAACTCTGGGTGCCCCTATTTTCGACACGGGCAGCTAGTAGTTTTGGTTTTGCAGATTTATATTCACAGGATCCTGGTTTACAGCTGGAACGATATCCGGAAAGCTTTGTATCCGTATATCTCATTCTAGTTGTGTATTGTATTATTTTTCCGCTGCTATGTATTTAAAATGTAATTTAAATCTCTGATATTTCTGTGTAATATTCTTTTATACTCTGTATATTCTTGTAATCTGATGCATTGTTGTAATATACAGTGAAATGTTCTTTTATATGCGTTCTGTTTTGTCGTGTTCTCAAACGATAGGGCGTTTCGAACGGTCTGGGTCGGTTTAGCGACTGGTTCGGACCGAGCGAAATTCCTTGCCGTCACAAAATACATTTGAGTATTTAATATAAGTTTTAGTATTACCTCTAAATTTCCATAACCATATCATCTGTTCTGGGTAGGTGGATCCATGACAGTATCAAATATCATATCCTCATCTTCCTTGGTCAACTCAGTCCTCCTAGTAGATTCCTGTAACTACGGCTTTTGTGCCTGAAATTTCTCCTGTTAAACAAAAAACAAATGAATTTAGATAACACTATTTTAACTGAATTATAAGTCTAAATTAACTATTTTATACTTACATATGTCACACGCGCCTTATCATCATGGTCCCAACTGTACGAAACTGAGCCTATGTCGTCAATCTGACTCAATGCATGTGTATGCTCGAAAACATCCCAGTACGACACAGGAGCCATACACGCTCTCTCCTGAAATAAGCATGCATATATATATATGTGAGTGTGTGTGTGTGTGTGTGCGCGCGCGCGTGCGTGTGTGTGTAAATTAAAAATTAAAGTTAAATCAACTATTAATTTTAACAAGTTATAAATTAAAATTTTAAACTGTGCAATTACAAAAAAACAGATCCTCACGATGATGCTGAAATGACTTGGACCCACCTCGATGCATGATCGAATTCTTGCTCCTGTTAGCTGCATTTCTCTCAAACGAGGCCTATATATTTAAATTTTAAAAAAATGTATTATTCTAAATCTCATATTAATTGAATAGAATAATTTAAATTAAATATGCAGTAAATTTACCAGAAACTCCTCATTGCTATTCCAATAAGTAAGTAGATCATTTCACACCGTTTCGCTCATCCAAGACTGTTTTCCTAACTGATTTTAAGGTATTCATTGTTTGTCTGTAATTTGTTGCCATTTTGTTGTTCCAGTGGCGCCTGACGAGATCCAAATCCGTCTCCTGGAGATCCACCGAACCTTGCATTTTTTTTAAATAGCATACATATGAACTTATCATATAGGGGCATGGCAACTTAACGTAATAAATGTTATATCATATATACGTACCAAAAAATCCTGCCATATGGTCTCCTTAACAATGTCGGGTATCGAGCTCCATGTGGGCCAACATGTAGTCATGTAGGCCTAATAAGCGCGTTTTGATATCCTCAAAACTGTATTGGACGGCTCCAACTCAAAACCCCTGTGTTAAACGAAAAAAAAAACATGGCTACTAGAACAACAATTTAAATAATTTATCGTACTTAAATTAAATTTATACTAAAAACTTAGTTTTTACCCTTTGGATGCTTTTGGCTTAAGGCAGACCACAGGACGGGATAACTCCAACGACGGACCACCCTCATCGCCACCTGATGCCATACCTGTTACAGACAACAGAAAAACATAACATAACATAACATGAAAGAGCTATGTAAAAACATGGTATTAAATAACATGAGTACTTGATAATAGAAATGTCATAACATAAGTCTAGTTAACATTACAAGTTTGATTCGTAGAAGTGTTAAATATAAGTTTGATTCATAGATATGTCTAGTTAACATATGAGTTTGATTCGTAGAAATGTCATAAAAATAAATATAAGTTTATTGTACTTAAATTAAATTTATACTAAAAACTTAGTTTTGTACTTAATATAAGTTTGATAGATAACATAATTTTTATTTATGATATGTTACTTATTAATAGACATCATAAGATATATCTATTAAAATGTGTTAATATAAGAAATATCTATTAAATATGAATTTGAGTCTTACTATGTAAAAATTAACACAAAATTACCTTTTGAAAATGAGGAGTATTAGTTAGTCGTCCTCATCACTTTCTGATTCGGACTCTATTTCCTCCTCCATATATGGTTCATATGTAGTCTCAAATACATCAATTAATGCATTCGATTCATCGTTTAGAGGTTCAAAATCTGTTTAATCATCGTTTGTTACAATTTCTGCATTTTCCTCGACATCTGCTAGATAAGCTTGGTCGTCGGGAATATTACGTCCATCAAATGTGAACCTTGCTTTTGTTTTGAAAACAACCCACCAATCTATTTTGTCTCTTCTCATAGAGGGATAAGGAACATAATATGAGCTTGTTTGGCAAGTACAAAAGGATCGTACTTATAATAATGGGAAGTATGTCTTACTTCTATAAGATTATATTTTGGGTGCACGTTGATTCTAGAACCTGGAACGTTGTTGAACCAGTTGCATTTAAACATAAATACTTCTTCTGCGGGTCGTGTGAAATATGTCAATTGCAGAATCTGGTTTAGCACGCCATAAAAATCGTGTATCTGGTCATTTGGATCATCACTACCTTTAACAAATACACCGCTATTGTCAGTTAATTTTTCAGCACCATATTCTTTAGTGCTAAATTTATATCCATTGATAAAGAATATTGGATATGTCTTGACATTTCTTTTTGGTCCCAATGCCAAATGTTACAATCCTTCATGCACAATACAATTTGTTGGATCAAAAACATAATTAGTAAACCAACTAGCGAATTTTTCGCTGATATCGCTGTTTGGATACCGTGATTCATAAATGCTGCAATTATATGACAAACGTTACATATACGATTAAAGATACAATACATGTATACATAGATGCATAAGTTCATTACCTAACGAACGGTGAAACTTCGGTGCAATTGAGAAGAATATATGTGTGTGCTGCATTATAATCTTTATCATTCAGCCATTCTTCCACACATCTACCAGATGGCCGACCATGTTTTTAAAAAATAGATAAAGTCGCTTGACAGTCATCTTGATCAATGCCTTCATCATTACGTGCAGTACTTGCAAATGATACGTTCACATGATCACTAAAATAATGGGAGAAAAAAATGAGGCTTCTTCTTCGATATATGATTTGCAAATAGAACCTTCAACTCTAGCTTTCTACCTCACGTTTTTCTTTAGATGATTTAAATATATATTTAGAATTATTGTAAATTGTTTTTTCATACATTTCATTAACCAAAATTTAATTAACTTAATATTAATATACCTTTCAAATGGATACATCCATCTGTATTGCACAGGCCCTCGAAGACGTGCTTCTGATGGAAGATGAATAGGTAAATGCTCCATAACATTGAAAAACCATGAAGGAAATATTTTTTCCAATTTGCAGAGTAATATGGGGATTTCTTCCTCTAGTTTACGTGGGCGGTCAATTTTTAATGTAGAAGAACAAAGCTCTTTATAGAACAAACTAAGCTCTGTTACAATAGTCCAATCTTTTACGGGCAATAGTTCTTTGAAAGCGACGGGCAATAAATTTTCCATCATAACATGACAATCGTGGCTTTTCATCCCGCTAAGTTTACTGTTTTTATAGTCAACACATCAACGGAGATTGGAAGATATACCATCCGGGAATCTTAATCCTTTCATCCATTTTAAAAATATTTTAAATTAATTACTGTCCAATTCATAGCACGCTTTCGGTTTTCTGGTATCATTTGGCTTTATATGAAGCTCCGGACGATTATATATTACTTCAATATCACATCTTGATTCAAATCATCTTTCGTCGTTCCTTTGACATTCAAAATTGTATCGATTACATTATCAAACATGTTTTTCTCCTTATGCATCACGTCAATATTATGATGAATCAGAAGATCTTTCAATAAGGCAACCCCAAAATATGCTTTGTTTCCAACAATTATGAATCGTTGATTTACCTTGAATTTCTTTCTGTGCTCCGGTTTCATGAATCTTGGGAAAATTTGTACAAGTTCATAAATTTCCTCACTTACCCATACTTTAGTTGGTCGTAAAGTTTCATGTCTATTAGCTGTAAAAAATTTATTATCTCTTCTAAAAGGATGATTAATATGAAGAAAACATCTATGACAGTAAAACCATGAAATTTTCTTTTCAGTAGGTAAAGAAAATGCTCTTGTTTCTTCCATACAGTACGGACAAGCTAGACAACCAGTTGTTCTCTAACCTGAAAGCATTGCATAAGCAGGAAAATCGCTAATTGTCCACAACAGAGAAGCATGCATACGAAAGTTTTTCTTTTGGGAAATATCATATGTTTTGTAATGACCCGCATTTTTCAGCGATATAATAATTAATTTATTTAATTATTTAAATGGTGATCAAGAGAATTTAATGGTCGTTTAATTAAATAACTGGGAATATTTAATTAAAATAATAATATAATAATATATTTAATTTCTGAAATAGTCAGAAATAGTGGAATTCACAATATGGTGTGAACTGGATCATCTGTGATAAATAATTCAGTTTAGAATTGAATTAGAATAATGAATATATTATTTGAACGAAGTTTGAACGTAGAATTTATAATATAATTAAAATCGAGCTCGAAATGGCGCTGCAGTTCGTAAATTGGCGATTCGAACTTCAACTGAATGTACAGCGTTCGTTTTAAATCGGATTTCTGTGAAACAAGAAAGTATGGAGCTGGTGGAGTATATCTTTCTAGTGGAAGAGAAAGATCGGGATTTCGTCGTGTAGATTTTGAGTTATGTCCAAATTAAATATTCAGAAAAACAGCGGTATATTCGTTCGTGGCCATAACGGTTGTTTGAAAATATTTGAATATCTGGTTTGAATTCAGACAAGGTTCTTTTGGGACATAACGATAATTTAATTTTTAGAATTTTACTGTAATTTTTAATTAATTAAATGAGCAAATTTTTATTTGGAGTATTTTGCACCCGTAATTAAACATTTTAGGGTTTCACAGTATAAGTTAATCTACCGATATTATTATATATTCGGGATCGCGGCACCTCACTGAACACAACTGTATTTTTATTTCAGTCCCAACGCATACATAAAGTTAAGAGAGCAAAGAAAAGGGCTTCTCCGAGAATGTATACACTATCTTTTCATGTGTAAAATGAAAACACATCTGAAAAACGTGGCTTCCGTTTGAACCACACTTTACTTCATGGTAAATCTTTGTTCCACGTTGGCAACATATGAAAAGTAAGAAAAAGAAAAATATATATCTATTGTAAATCTCTACACCACATAATCAACCTAACTCCTCCCTTAAGACCTTAACACCTCGTTCTTCTGTAAATCAAGAGAGGCCGCCACAAACAACTTTCACAGTAAAACAAACGAGGAAAGAAAAAATCAAAGTAAAATCCGATAAAAACCTATAAATTCTCAAACATTTATATTTGCGATGCTGGGATGTTGCTCTTCGGTTTGATATGAGTTTCACCGCGTTCGATCCCCTTTTCTGTTCGCTGTCTTCTTGGAGCGTCGCCTAGGGTTGGGTTGTTCAACAGTTTTAGGAGTCGATGGATGAAATGGGGTTTGGTTTTGAGTTCGGCGGGGTGTAGAGAGCTCGATTGGATATTTCGGGGATGATCCGCGTTAAAAAGTGTCGCTGCCTCCGGTACAGTGCGTTAAAACGCTGTTCGACGCAACCGGGAATAGGAGGGCAAGTTCGAAGGTGAGGGTTGGAGGTGGAGGAGAATTCGAAGGAGAAGCTTTTGGTAGTATTTGTTTTTGGTTTAGCAAATCAACGAAGGAGAATGGTGAGTTTGAAATCGCGGTCAACGATTGTGTATAGGAGGAGGGATTTGCGGAAATTTCTTTGTTTGGGGAAGAAAGGGTTTTGTAGCGGGTTTTGTAAGGAAATCGGGCCAGTGAGAATTTATGGGGTGAGGCCCAATTATTTAGTTAAAATGAAATTAGTTTTTAATTTAAATTGGTACAAAACTGATGTATATCATAACTATTGCATACAATATCGGAATTCAGCAAAACAAGATCCGTTGGGATCGGATGGACGAGAGCTACACAAAGGAACTGACTGGGAGTGGATTCGAGCTCGTTACAATTTATTGCAAAATAATTTGTCTGTCTAAATCAAAGATAGTTAATCGTTTTTAACGATAACAGTCCAATATGAGTAAATCTCACTAACTCTGAACAGTTTATATTTTCATGTTGTATTTTTAGAACTGTTAAAAATTGTCTGATTGACTGTGTGTTGACTGTTTGATTGAACTTCTAGTCAGTTAATGGAAATTATATATATATATATATAAACCGTTAAATCCATATATATTGATTCTGTTAACAGAATACTTCATATTGAACTGAAAGTGATGAAAATCATATTGTGTAACATCTGTGGATGCAGGAAAACAGGTTGGAGGAATCCAACTGGATTCCTCAACAGTTATTTTTTTGTTTTTCATATATTGTGATATATGATGTAGTTTTAATCTGTGGTTGATTATATGTGTTTGGATGATATTGGTCATCGTGATTTGATGTGTTAACTACCATAAAATATCGGAATGGGAAAAGGGGATTTTCAAAGTGATATTGAAAACAGAATATTTATAAACTGGAATATTTATAAATGAGAAATATTTATAAATTGGAATATTTATAAATAGGGGACTTTTAGAAAAGGGAATAATCATAAAATAAAAGGATTTTATAAAAGGGAAAATATTTATAAAATCAACATAAGATTTTATAAACGGAGATAATTTATAAATGGAACTTATTTATAAAGGGAATATTTATAAATAGGGAATATTTATAAATAGGGAGTATTGTTAAGTGGAAGTATAACTGAAGGGAATTCTTTATAAATGGAATATTTATAAAGTGGATTATTTATTTAGGATAAATGAATAAGATAAGATAATGAGATATTTATTTGTTAAATGAATAAGATAAGATAATGAGATATTTATTTGTTAAATGAATAAGATAAGATAATGAGATAATTATTTGTTGAATAAATAGAATAAGATAAACAGGAGATATTTATTTGTTAAATAAATAGGAGGTATTAAATGAGATATTTATTTATATAAATAGGACATGTTAAGTGGATCATTTATTTATTTTGAAAATAAGAAAATAAAGGGGTTATTTATTTAGGATAAATAAATAAGATATTTTATAGGAAATATTTGCAAACCATTTGCAAATAGAATTGAAGGGAGATATTTGCAAACCATTTGCAAATAGAATTGAAAGGAAGATATTTGCAAACCATTTGCAAATAGAATAGAGGAGGAAAATATTTGTAAACCATTTACAAATAGAATTGAAAGGGATATTTATTTGGAAAACAAATAAGATATGATTAAAGGAAATATTTATCTTTGATAAATAAAGAGATATATAAGTCTGAACTTATATATGAAGAAGTAAACAGATAAAAGGAGCAGACTGATTTATGAATGATATTTATAAATTAAGTTAAATATTTATCATTTGGATAAATAGAATATATAAGTCGGGACGTATATAAAGAAGTAAGAATCGATTTCAACATCGATGTTTGAAACCGAATAAGGACAAAGAGTTAATCAGTTAGGGTTAACCAGTTAGAGTAAAACCATTAGGGTTAATCAGTTAGGTTAAACCGTAGAGTTAAACCAGTTAGAGTTAATCAGTTAGAGTTAAACCAGTTAGAGTTAATCAGTTAGAGTTAAACCAGTTAGAGTTAATCGATAGAGTTAAATCGAACTAGAGTTATTCGAATGGAGTTCATCGAATTTAGTTTATTCAAATAGAGTTGAAATGGAGTTAATCGAATTTAGTTATTCGAAAAAGTAAATCGAATCATAAATATTCGAAGTGAGATTATCGAATAGTAGATATTCGAAGTGAGTTGATCGAATCTAGTTATTCGACAAGAGTTAAATCGAATAAGATTTATTCGAAGAAAGAGATTATCGAATATAAGTATTCGAAAGTAAGCAAATCGAATATAAGTTATTCGAATAAGAGTTAATCCAGTAAGAGTTATTAGGTTGGAGTTATTCAAATAAGAGTTATAGTTTAGAGTTAACCGAATAGGAGTAAATAAATTAGTTGTCGTTATATTATTCGAGTTAGGAAATAAAAGTCATATTAAAGATAATATAATTCGGGTACAGGAGATTATAACACCATTGTTATAATCACGTAAACTTGTAAAAGAAGGGGGTTCGTAAATAGAATCCGAGGGTTCGTAAGGAAGTGTTAAAGAGTTAAAAAGGTGAATCTTATCTATTTCGAGATTTGAAAGGTGGTTCAGTTAAGGTCTTAGAGGTAGCTATACCCCAACTTGGTTGACTGCGTTTTTAATTAAGAAATGGTTACGGTTCGAGTGTGAAGTGGTTAAGTGGACTTAGTAATTTAGTATAGTGGTTTGAGTCGTCATCGCAATATAGTTTTAAACAACTGTTTAAATCCCAATTAAGAAGTTTTGGAAATGTTTTCCAAACGAGAATCAGAAATGTTTTTCTGATAATAGAAAATAAGAATTTAGAATATATGGAAACAGGAGATAAGAAAATTATTGAAATAAAGAGATAAATGTTGAATGATGATTGATCGATATAATTTTCTCCTGGAAATAATATCGTTGTTTGCACACCTATTTTTCTTTGATGGTTAAATCACAGACTATTGATGTTTTGACCATTTTAACGTTGTTAATATGGAGAGACCGGTTGGATTATTATCCAAAGAACCACTCTGTATTGGCATAAGCGTTGCGAATCATATATGCCAAAGATAATTGAAGATGGAGTAAAGTGCAAGGGCTATTGTATAAGTCTTAGATAACAGTGCCTAAGATGGATGTACTGAATAGTGCCTTCGGTTCATCCTGTTCCTGGATGACTTGTATGGATGAATGTCTGACAGAGTATTTCCAGAAAGGTCACGTAAATTGATTTCTTCAACCGTACCAAGAGTGGAAGCGGAGAAGGAAACTTCTTTAGCTAACACATAATGTATTGTTGTAGACGTCAATTAGTGATTTTCGATGGATCTGACAATGTGGCATTCGAAGTGAATCTGATGTGATGATAAAGCGTAACCTCAAGCCTCATCAACCGGTAAATGACAAAAATCGGGCAGGTAGCATGGCTATGTAGGTCGCACCTATTAGGGTGTATAATCACTTGATCTAGAGTTTCATTTACTTCTAAAATCTATTGTTGATGCTGTCCCATTCGGGAAACGGTTGCTAATCCCAACCGTTGGTGATATACATTCGGTACACTCAAGTGAAATGAGTGGTCGGTCATGTGTGGCCAGGTTGCAAGATGTTCTTGTTGAATCCAGTGTATTCCTCTCTAGAGGTACACTAGCAAAAGGTGGTTCCATACCTTGTCATAGTTGGAAATCCAATACCCAATACATGCTTGCAGTTTTGATTGTACACTATATATGTAGAACGTGAGATGAAAGCGTTTCTACTAGATGGTTATTATATTGTGGTTGATAGACATTATTATAATATCAAAAGGTTTTTGATATAAAGATAATTTGGATTCTCATAAGGGAAAAACCCGTTCCGTTATACGGCATGGTCTTATGAGATATCATTTACCTGCTTGAACTGTTTTAAGCTGTTTTTCTCACACCAGTCCCATTACTGACCCGGAGTTTATTTTGTCTTTTTGTTTTCCCTAAACTCTTGGGTGCCCAATTTTGTACAGGCATTCAAGTAGTCGGGATTTACAGATACTTGAAAAGCTGGAGCAGGAGGCTTCAGGATCATATAGTTATTGTTTATTTCCGCTGTGTTGTAAGTGTTGTACTTTGATAATGATGTATATTCAAGTACAGATTTATATTTCAAAGTAATGTTATACATATTATATGGTATTCGTTCCGCTGTGAGGTTCGTGTTACTCTGATGTTGTGTTCTTCTTCTTCTATTCTAAGTTTCTATCTTACCTTTCCTCACCCTCTAATTTCTTTCATTAACTACCATTTTTTTTATGTTTGGTTAGTCGTCATTGAGCTTATGTCGATAACCAAAGTCGCTAAAAAACCGGGTCATTACAGTTGGTATCAGAGCTTAAGTTAAGTAATTACCTTGGCTCTATGGCGTGACTCGGTAGAGATAGGGTTAGTAATACCCTAGATTGAGTTTGAGTGTATATATACGAGTGCATATTTGTAATTTGATATAAAGTGGTTTTATATTGTGGAGATTCATTGGTTGGGTTGTTTATGGGTTCTGGTCGATCAGTTTGATCCATTGTATCGGTAGGAGTTTATAAACACTCGAATACGATGGGTCGACACGATATGTTTTGAAAAGAGGGTAAATTAAAGTAAGTTTACCCAAGGTATATCTTGATATAGAGAAGATATATATATATATCAAAATTATAATATAGTGGATATATTGGTTGTTATTATAATCAAGTAAGATTATAAATTAAATGGTTATGTAAATAACCAATAAGAATACATATAAGTGAAATACATGAAATCAGATGAGTTAAATCTGAAATTTAAACCATAAATTGAATTAAAATTCTGGAAAATTGGATAAGTGTTTGTAAATTCATTTGGATTAAAAATAAGGAAAATTTAAGATCCTGGGAGATTTTAAATTGTTTTGCAAGCAGTGTGAATTATATTTTGAAATGAATTTCAAGGTGGAAATGTTTAGAAATGGTTTTATAGTATTGAACTCACTTCGATCGCTGGAAAATAGATTCTGATAATGACAGCTGCATCATCAGTATTCATTTTCGAGTTGTAAGTGACGGATTACTACCGAAAAGATTTTGTTTTTTTAATTGTTTTGAGAGAAACAAGTTGTTTGAAATCCAAAAAGGAATATTTGGTTTTAGGAAAGCAAAGCTGTTTAAAACTCCCAGGAAGAGACTGTTTGAGTTAAAAACAAATTTAAATAGAAATTTGTGAAACCAAGCTGGAACTGAATTGAAACCCATTAACTGGAAATTGAATTGGATATGATATATCAAGTAGAATCAGATTTTGAATTGTGAGATAGAATCTGAAATGGTATTGGATTGATGAGTTAAGAATTTAAAAATTGAAAATGGAACTTTGATTTGAAACTGGATTCGACTTAGGTATAAGCGAATGGATGGATTTGTGGATAAAAGCAGATTGGAATTTGATTGGGATGACCCTTGTATCCGCTGAATTGATAACAGGTGGAAAGGATATAATGATATGCCGACAAAAGGTACAAGTTTATATTTCTATTGGATATAAGATTTATGAGCTGAATTGGCAAGCCGCTTGGCTGTTTGATTTTCTTTTGGGATGGAAATGGCCCAGAGAGACGAGTGGTGGTTTGACGTATTGACCAGCACAAAGGAGGTGCTGGCGAAAATTTTCAAAAAAATTAAGGCGTTAGAAAATTTTCAGGATTTTTGAAAATTTTCGTTGATAAGAATTAATTAATATTTAGTTGAAATTAAATTGGTCCAGTTGGAAACTGAAGTTAAGAAGTGCACAAATAAGTTATAACCAATTAATAGAGTTGTTTTCTACCTTAGCAACTTCGAGGATGAAATTATTTTAAGTGGGGAAGAATGTAATGACCCGCATTTTTCAACGATATAATAATTAATTAATTTAATTATTTAAATGGTGATCAAGAGAATTTAATGGTCGTTTAATTAAATAACTGGGAATATTTAATTAAAATATTAATATAATAATATGTTTAATTTCTGAAATAGTTAGAAATAGTGGAATTCACAATATGGTGTGAACTGGATCATCTATGACATATAATTCAGTTTAGAATTGAATTATAATAACGAATATATTATTTGAACGAAGTTTGAACGTAGAATTTATAATATAATTGAAATCGAGCTCGAAATGGCGCTACAGTTCGTAAATTGGCAATTCGAACTTCAACTGAATGTACAGGGTTCGTTTTAAATCGGATTTCTGTGAAACAAGAAACGTATGGAGCTGGTGGAGTATATCTTTCTAGTGGAAGAGAAAGATCGGGATTTCGTCGTGTAGATTTTGAGTTATGTCCAAATTAAATATTCAGAAAAACAGCGGTATATTCGTTCGTGGCCATAACGGTTATTTGAAAATATTTGAATATCAGGTTTGAATTTAGACAAGGTTCTTTTAGGACATAACGATAATTTAATTTTTAGAATTTTACTGTAATTTTTAATTAATTAAATGAGCAAATTTTTATTTGGAGTATTTTGCACCCTTAATTAGACATTTTAGGGTTTCACAGTATAAGTTAATCTACCGATATTATTATATATTCGGGATCGCGGCACCTCACTGAACACGACTGTATTTTTATTTCAGTCCCAACGCATACATAAAGTTAAGAGAGCAAAGAAAAGGGCTTCTCCGAGAATGTATACACTATCTTTTCATGTGCAAAATGAAAACACAACTGAAAAACGTGGCTTCCGTTTGAACCACACTTTACTTCATGGTAAATCTTTGTTCCACGTCGGCAACATATGAAAAGTAAGAAAAAGAAAAATATATATCTGTTGTAAATCTCTACACCACATAATCAACCTAACTCCTCCCTTAAGACCTTAACACCTCGTTCTTCTGTAAATCAAGAGAGGCCGCCACAAACAACTTTCACAGTAAAACAAATGAGGAAAGAAAAAATCAAAGTAAAATCCGATAAAAACCTATAAATTCTCAAACATTTATATTTGAGATGCTGGGATGTTGCTCTTCGGTTTGATATGAGTTTCACCACGTTCGATCCCCTTTTTAGTTCGTTGTTTTCTTGGAGCATCGCCTAGGGTTGGGTTGTTCGACAGTTTTAGGAATCGATGGATGAAATGGGGTTCGGTTTTGAGTTCGGCGGGGTGTAGAGAGCCCGATTGGATTTTTCGGGGATGATCCGCGTTAAAAAGTGTCGCTGCCTCCGGTACAGTGCGTTAAAACGATGTTTGACGCAATCGGGAATAAGGGGACGAGTTCGAAGGTGAGGGTTGGAGGTGGAGGAGAATTCGAAGGAGAAGCTTTCGGCAGTATTTGTTTTTGGTTTAGCAAATCAACGAAGGAGAATGGTGATTTTGAAATCGCGGTCAACGATTGTGTACAGGAGGAGGGATTTGCGGAAATTTCTTTGTTTGGGGAAGAAAGGGTTGTGAAGCGGGTTTTGTAAGGAAATTGGGCCAGTGAGAAATTATGGGGTGAGGCCCAATTATTTAGTTAAAATGAAATTAGTTATTAATTTAAATTGGTACAAAACTGATGTATATCATAACTATTGCATACGATATCGGAATTCAGCAAAACAAGATCCGTTGGGTTCGGATGGACGAGAGCTACACAAAGGAACTGACTGGGAGTGGATTCGAGCTCGTTACAATTTATTGCAAAATAAATTGTCCATCTAAATCAAAGACAGTTAATCATTTTTAACGATAACAGTCCAATGTGAGTAAATCTCACTAACTCTGAACAGTTTATATTTTCATGTTGTATTTTAAGAACTGTTAAAAATTGTCTGATTGACTGTGTGTTGACTGTTTGATTGAACTGCTAGTCAGTTAGTGGAAATTATATATATATATATATATATATACATATATATATATATATATATAAACCGTTAAATCCATATATATTGATTCTGTTAACAGAATAATTTATATTGAACTGAAAGTGATGAAAATCATATTGTGTAACATCCGTGGATGCAGGAAAACAGGTTTGAGGAATTCGACTGGATTCCTCAACAGTTATTTTTTTGTTTTTCATATATTGTGATATATGATGTAGTTTATAATCTGTGGTTGATTATATGTGTTTGGATGATATTGGTCATCGTGATTTGATGTGTTAAGTACCATAAAATATCGGAATGGGAAAAGGAGATTTTCAAAGTGATATTGAAAACATAATATTTATAAACTGGAATATTTATAAATAAGAAATATTTATAAATTGGAATATTTATAAATAGGGGATTTTTAGAAAAGGGAATAATTATAAAATCAAAGGATTTTATAAAAGAGAAAATATTTATAAAATCAACATAAGATTTTATAAATGGAGATAATTTTTAAATGGAACTTATTTATAAAGGGAATATTTATAAATAGGGAATATTGTTAAGTGGAAGTATAACTGAAGGGAATTCTTTATAAATGGAATATTTATAAAGTGGATTATTTATTTAGGATAAATGAATAAGATAAGATAATGAGATATTTATTTGTTAAATGAATAAGATAAGATAATGAGATATTTATTTGTTGAATAAGTAGAATAAGATAAACAGGAGATATTTGTTTGTTAAATAAATAAGAGGTATTAAATGAGATATTTATTTATATAAATAGGACATGTTAAGTGGATTATTTATTTATTTAGAAAATAAGAAAATAAAGGGGTTATTTATTTAGGATAAATAAATAAGATATTTTATAGGAAATATTTGCAAACCATTTGCAAATAGAATTGAAGGGAGATATTTGAAAACCATTTGCAAATAGAATTGAAAGGGAGATATTTACAAACCATTTGCAAATAGAATAGAGGAGGAAAATATTTGTAAACCATTTACAAATAGAATTGAAAGGGATATTTATTTGGAAAACAAATAAGATATGATTAAAGGAAATATTTATCTTTGATAAATAAAGAGATATATAAGTCTGAACTTATATATGAAGAAGTAAAAAAATAAAAGGAGAAGATTGATTTATAAATGATATTTATAAATTAAGTTAAATATTTATCATTTGGATAAATATAATATATAAGCCAGGACTTATATAAAGAAGTAAGAATCGGTTTCAACATCGATGTTTGAAACTGAATAAGGACAAAGAGTTAATCAGTTAGGGTTAACCAGTTAGAGTAAACCATTAGGGTTAATCGGTTAGGTTAAACCGTAGAGTTAAACCAGTTAGAGTTAATCAGTTAGAGTTAAACCAGTTAGAGTTAATCGATAGAGTTAAGTCGAACTAGAGTTATTCAAATGGAGTTCATCGAATTTAGTTTATTCAAATAGAGTTGAAATGGAGTTAATCGAATTTAGTTATTCGAAAAAGTAAATCGAATCAGAAATATTCGAAGTGAGATAATCGAATAGTAGATACTCGAAGTGAGTTGATCGAATCTAGTTATTCGACAAGAGTTAAATCGAATAAGATTTATTCGAAGAAAGAGATGATCGAATATAAGTCTTCGAAAGTAAGCAAATTGAATATAAGTTATTCGAATAAGTTATTCGAATAAGAGTTAATCCAGTAAGAGTTATTAGGTTGGAGCTATTCAAATAAGAGTTATAGATTAGAGTTAACCGAATAGGAGTAAATAAATTAGTTGTCGTTATATTATTCGAGTTAGGAAATAAAAGTCATATTAAAGATAATATAATTCGGCTGCAGGAGATTATAACACCATTGTTAAAGTCACGTAAACTTGTAAAAGAAGGGGGTTCATAAATAGAATCCGAGGGTTCGTAAGGAAGTGTTAAAGAGTTAAAAAGGTGAATCTTATCTATTTCGAGATTTGAAAGGTGGATCAGTTAAGGTCTGAGAGGTGGCTATACCCCAACTTGATTGACAACGTTTTTAATTAAGAAATGGTTACGGTTCGAGTGTGAAGTGGTTAATTGGACTTAGTAATTTAGTATAGTGGTTTGAGTCGTCATCGCAATATAGTTTTAAACATCTGTTTAAATCCCAATTAAGAAGTTTTGGAAATGTTTTCCAAACGAGAATCAGAAATGTTTTTTTGATAATAGAAAATAAGAATTTAGAATATATGGAAACAGGAGATAAGTAAATTAATGAAATAAAGAGATAAATGTTGAATGATGATTGATCGATATAATTTTCTCCTGGAAATAATATCGTTGTTTGCACACCTGTTTTTCTTTGATGGTTAAATCACAGACTATCGAAGTTTTGACCATTTTAACGTTGTTAATATGGAGAGACCGGTTGGATTATTATCCAAAGAACCACTCTGTATTGGCATAAGCGTTGTGAATCATATATGCCAAAGATAATTGAAGACGGAGTAAAGTGCAAGGGCTATTGTATAAGTCTTAGATAACAGTGCCTAAGATGGATGTACTGAATAGTGCCTTCGGTTCATCATGTTCCTGGATGACTTGTATGGATGAATGTCTGGTAGAGTATTTCTAGAAAGGTCACGTACATTGATTTCTTCAACCGTACCAAGAGTGGAAGCGGAGAAGGAAACTTCTTTAGCTAACACATAATGTATTGTTGTAGACGTCAATTAGTGATTTTCGATGGATCTGACAATGTGGCATTCGAAGTGAATCTGATGTGATGATAAAGCGTAACCTCAAGCCTCATCAACCGGTAAATGATAGAAATCGGGCAGGTAGCATGGCTAGGTAGGTCGCACCTATTAGGGTGTATAATTACCTGATCTAGAGTTTCATTTACTTCTAAAATCTATTGTTGATGCTGTCCCATTCGGGAAACGGTTGCTGATCCCAACCGTTGGTGATATACATTCGATATACTCAAGTGAAATGAGTGGTCGGTCATGTGTGGCCGGGTTGCAAGATGTTTTTGTTGAATCCATTGTATTCCTCTCTAGAGGTACACTAGCAAAAGGTGGTTCCATACCTTTTCATAGTTGGAAATCCATTACCCAATACGTGCTTGCGGTTTTGATTGTATAATATATATGTAGAACGTGAGATGAAAGCGTTTCTGCTAGATGGTTATTATATTGTGGTTGATAGGCATTATTATAATATCAAAAGGTGTTTGATATAAAGATAATTTGGATTCTCATAAGGGAAAAACTCGTTCCGTTATACGGCGTGGTCTTATGAGATATCATTTACCTGCTTGAACCGTTTTAAACTGTTTTACTCACACCAGTCCCATGACTGACCCAGAGTTTATTTTGTTTTTTTTGTTTTCCCTAAACTCTTGGGTGCCCAATTTTGTACGGGCAGTCAAGTAGTCGGGATTTACAGATACTTGAAGAGCTGGAGCAGGAGGCTTCAGGATCATATAGCTGTTGTTTATTTCCGCTGTGTTGTAAGTGTTGTACTTTGATAATGATGTATATTCAAGTACAGATTTATATTTCAAAGTTATGTTATACATATTATATGGTATTCGTTCCGCTGTGAGGTTCGTGTTACTCTGATGTTGTGTTCTTCTTCTTCTTCTATTCTAAGTTTCTATCTTATCTTTCCTCACCCTCTAATTTCTTTCATTAACTACCGGTTTTTTTTCGATGTTTGGTTAGTCGTCATTGAGCTTATGTCGATAACCAAAGTCGCTAAAAACTGGGTCATTACATGTTTCTACCCCTTCATACCATAATTTTTTTAGTTCTTCAATCAACGGTTGTAAATAAACATCGATTCCTTGTGTTGGATCATCAGGACAAGGGAGGACAATTGTGAGAAACATATAAGGAGTCTTCATACACATCCACAGAGGTAAATTATAAGGTGTTACAATTACTAGCCAGGATGAATATTTAGAACCAAATTGAGAAAATGGTGAAAACCCATCCGTACATAAACCAAGTCTAACATTGCGACTCTCAGATGAAAATTCGGATATTCTTGATAAGAATGCTTCCATGCTTCTCCATCGGATGGTGGGTCATCCTACCTCCCATCACAAATACAATTAAATCGCATAAATCTTTTCAATTTAAATGATTCAACAAAACTTGGCAGCACTTCCCTTTAGTTCCCTTAATAGTACACAACTGCGTGTACACAGGGAACATAAAGGAAGTGCTTTCGAAATTTTGAGAACCATTTAAAATGAAATATTTTATGAGATTTAATTTCGTTATTGTGTTCGTAACTTGTCCAATACAAAGGTCGAATCCAACAAATATTGTATACGATAAATATAAATGTCTGTTTCGTTAATAAAACGAATATTCACATAACGATTATATGCAATACTTATCAGATGGGGCCAAAAAAACTCTCTAAGGCTTTATGAATATAACATATTATGATTTGGTTTTTTTCGTGATTGAAGTATTTTTTGTGCGTCTTAGCGCCTTTGTACGCCTTAGCGCCTTAGCCCAAAACATAAACTTAAATTTTCCGTTTCCACGACATGTTTTCGACAAATTAAATATTGTTTTCAATGAATTGGGGCTCAACCAAATAAACAAATACATTGATTAATTATCAACTATATATATACACACATTCAACACTATATATATGCATACATACATATTTAACTTTAACTAATTAAACCCTAGATTAGCAACTTAAATGAGTAAACCCTACATTAGCAACTAATTAACAGCACTAGACACACAAACATACTCTAATTATGCTTAAATTACTAAACTTAGGGTATTAAACAAAAGTGAAAATTAGGCACACATCCCTAAAAGAAAACTTAATTAGGCTCACATCCGGTCATAAGCTTATTATAAATTAGGTCCCTATTTTTCAAAAGTAGCGAAAAAATGAATAAGAAAACAAAAAAATTACGAAAATTATTATTTAAATAAATTATGCATTCGACAAAAAAATCGCTTAAAAAAACACGCAAAAAAAACAGCTAAAAGTGTAGTTAAATGAATAATGTTATGCAAGAATTCCAACTTCTTGCATATATATGTGCAAGTATTCTAGTGTTGCAAGAATTCTAACTCAGATCATTTTTTATTTGCATTCAAGTGTGCTAGTAAATCTGAAACATACACACTTGTGTGCAACATATCCACAGGCAAAACGTTAACATAATTTCATTTGCAATAATTGCATATATGTATGCAAGTATTGACAATACTTGCATACATATATGCAACTAATTTTTTTCTTGGCATGGACTTCTGGGATTATTTCCAGATTTTAGATTTTTTTTTTTAATCAGTGCCGTACTTTTTTTTGGAAGAAAATGAAGGAGGCGAAGTGAAAATAAGCAGGAGGCGTTACCACAAAAGTAGGAAGCAGATCCACAAAACGAGGAGGCGGGAATTCAAAAATAGGGGGCCGGTTTATATTATAAACTATGACCGGATGTGAGCCTAATTTTGAAACTTAATAGGGACCTATAAAAAACGCATCCTAAACAAAATTAGGGCTAACACAAACCATGAAATCGGAGAGAATCAGAGATTAGAGAGGATGAGAGAGTGCTTTGATTGAGTAGGAGAGATCCTAGGCGGATGATGGAGTGGGATTGGTGATTTTAGAATCGAAAGAGGGAATGTTTGGGGATTTAGGGAAAAATAATCGTGGGTTTAGGGAATGGGGAAGAAGGTAGCAGCTTCGGCTGATTTGTGCTCAACCCGTGTAATGGGTGCCGACGACTTCCAACGGGTTTAAAACCAACGGCCGCAAATGGTTTCCAACGGCGTATTTTTTATCCATAAGAAAAATCCATATTTTGGCTTCCATCGGAAGAATTTAGTCAACGACCATTGGAGGTCGTTGGAAGTGTCTGATGCTATACTGTTCATTTCTAGTAGTGTACAACCACTACTTTTTCCTCTTCACACCCTTATTTTTTGCGTTTCTTATCACTTCTTCGCCTAGGGCAACCCATACGTTCGAACCGGCCCTAATTTTTACTAACATGTGCCGAAGATAATAGTGTTAGAAATTTTAGAGGAGGAAGAGGAAAAAATATAAGAAAGAGGAATAATTAACAAAAATATTATTGCTTCATTTTTCTTCATACCACAAATGAGAGAGTACAATTATATTTATGACACAACAAAGATTCTAGACTCTTCTTCTCTAGATTTTTCCTTATCCTCTAATTTCTAGACTTGCCTTAATAAACCATTCCCTAGATAATTCTATTACATATATAATAACTCTAATATTTATTACCATTTATTTTTATCCTTTCCTAAATGCAATAATTAAATCTATTCCATAATTTATATTTCCTTTTGAAACCAAGTTTATTTTCAACATTCCCCCTTAAACTTAGTTTTATTACTCCAAGCAGATTCCTTGATTCAAAATTATTGAGATGATAAACGAAGCACTTCTCTTCGATTTGTGATGCACTTCTCATCACCTTCAATTGTTGAAGCACGTCTCTTAAACTCTACTCTTTGAATATTGGAGCACTTCTCTCCTTGGTGCACTTCTCACCCACAACACTAAAATAAATTTTCTTCCACGGCCACTTGTGTCATGTTCTCTTGCTCTTCCTCTTTGAATCTACAATTCCTTGCCATATGCCCAAATTTTTGACACTCGAAACACTTAGGTTTTCCCTTATGCCAACAATCATTTTCTTCATGACCAGTTTTGTGACAATTGTTGCATTGGAGAAATTTGCCTTTCCCTTTTTGAGTTTGATGCTTTGCTTAAAGCTTTTTCACTGTTGTTTTCACCATCTTCATATCTCATGATCCTCCTTTGATCCACCACATGGAGTGAATTGATCAATTCTGAAAATGTTAACTTGGACAAATCTTTAGTATCTTCAAGTGAAGAAATTTTACCTTCATACTTTTCTGGAAAAGTGACAAGAAGTTTGTCCACCACCCATTGGCTTGTAAATTATCCACCAAGTAGCTTGATTTGGTTGGCAATGGACATCATCCGACTCCCATACTCCTCAACACCTTCATTACTTTTCATTCCCATCATTTCAAATTCCCTCTTAAGATTCAAAATTTGCATTAATTTTGTTTGATGATTTCCTTCATACTCCTCTTTAATTTTCTCCCATGCTTCTTTGGGAGATTCACATCCCATAATAGTTGTGAAAATTTCTTCAGACACGGCCCCATGCAGATACGAAAGTGCCCTTGACTTTCTCGCCATATCTTCATCATATTTTTTGGCTTGAGTGGTTGTTGGATTTTGAGGAAGAGGAGTGGATCAATATCACTTTCAATGACATCCCACAAACTTAAAGCTTTAAGATATGACTTCATTTTGATATCCCATGATTTATAATTTTCTCCCTTGAATAGAGGAATGGAAACTGAAAAATTTGTTGCAGTAGACATTAGAAGAACACTCACAATTTTTTGTTAACCTCACAAGCCCTAAGAATAACTAGCTCTGATACCACTTTGTTAGAAATTTTAGAGGAGGAAGAGGAAAAAAATATAAGAAAGAGGAATAATTAATAAAACTTTTATTGCTTCATTTTTCTTCATACCCAAAATGAGAGAGTACAATTATATTTATAACACAACCAAGATTCTAGACTCTTCTTCTCTAGATTTTTCCTTATCCTCTAATTTCTAGACTTGCCTTAATAAACCATTCCCTGGATAATTCTATTACATATATAATAACTCTAATATTTATTACCATTTATTTTTATCCTTTCTTAGATACAATAATTAAATCTATTCCATAATTTATGTTTACTTTTAAAACCAAGTTTATTTTCAACAAATCGAACTATATGTTGGGATACAGTTACTAGCGAGACTATATGAATCTTTTGTTGGTTAGAACTTCTCTCATGCTACACAAATAATTAAGGTTTACTGTGAATCATATATTGTGCAGATAGTATCCGAGTTACCAGCCAGCACCAGTTGGAATCTTAATGTTCACTGGTATCCGAAAATTCCTCGTGTCATTTTAGCATCTTCACTTGATCAAAGCGCTATAATGTGAATTCAGATATTTCGAGTTTAAATTCCCTAGATATCATGATACACAATAGTTAAATTATTTATCGTTCCATGCTTACGATCCAGCTGTTATGGTAACCAACTTTACAAATTCAAGTGTGACGTCATTGTCACTGTAGTATTTGGCTATTCATATACATGATATTCATGGTGCAGGCTTGCAGTACGGTTGCAACAGATTATGGATTTTGGTGTGAGAATACTTCTTGTAACTTTGCAGTCTAATTACTTTTCATAATGCCTTTAACCAATGCAATATAAAAGTCCCACAAAGTCATCCCTTTATGACATGCAATATTTTTTCTACGAGATCATTCAAAATAATAAACACAGTTATAAATCCTTATGTCAAGTTTGAAAAGGAACCGTTCACATCTTTGGACCTAGAATTGTCTAATGTACCTTCTACATATTGGTATCGAGTATTGGCTGGAATAGTAATGGGGTTGTCACCCGAAATTAATATGAAGGCTTTAGATGTAATGCTTGTAGCTTAGACCTGCTGAAACTACCTTGCTTATTATAGTGTTACATGATCTAAAATACGACTCAATTCTTAATAGGCTCGAAGGAGGAAAATGAATTTACCAGGTTATAGGGTCGGAGGAGGTAGTAGGTTGGATCAGGTAATGGTGAGAAGTGGTTGTATTATGTTAGGACATTGGTTAAGTCAAATTGGTCAATTATGTTAGTTCAAATCATGTGGCTTGCACTACAACAAAAACATCATATTACTACTTTAATTTTACAACTGTGCGAAAAGCACAGTTGTAATAAATGCTTTTTTACAACTGTGCAAAACGCACTGTTGTAATAAATGTTTTTTACAACTGTGAAAAAATCACTACTGTAATAAACATATATATCACAACTTTTCTTTTTTGTCTATTGTAATAACTAATATATACTAATTAATTTCTGATAATAAATAGTTAAATTAGAAATATTTCTTGTATTAGAGACCTATTAAATATTAATAACAACTAATAATAATTAATAATAATTAATAATGACTAAATAATAAATAATTTTAATTACACAATAGTGAATGAATAAGTAATAATGACTAAATAATATACAATTTTAATTATTTAGTAATAATCATTATTAATATTAAATAATTAATAATTGGTAAATAATGACTAACAATTTTAAACCATTTGTATGTAATTAATAATTAGGTTTAATACCAATAATTAGAATTAGTATTTAATAATTATCAACAACTATTTAATAATGACTAACAAGAATTTTTAACAACTATTTAATTTTTGCAATTGCAAACATTTATTAACTACTATTATGTTATAACACTTTTCAAGTAAATATTGTTAACTACAAGGAGTAATCATCAATATAACGTAACACGTTAGAGTTTTAAATAAGGCCAAAAGGTGGACTTCAACTCTACTGCTTTGAACAGGGAACAAATATCAAAGGCTGCTGCCGCCCAGATCTAAAATTTTCGTTCGGGCTCCATCGCGAATATTTGGCTCCAAAGTAATTTTTTTGGCTGGTATCTCCTTAATTTTTCCATCAGGCCTTTTTGGTTTTCATGGTAACACAATTTCATAAATCATTTAATCTTCTTAATCTATAAACCTACCCACGTCGCCTATTATTCCCTCTCTCCGTCATCTCGTTCTTTCTTTTCTTCACAAAATAAATTAGTGATCTGGTAGTGCAATCGAAGGCAAGTTTGGAGATTTCAGGTTTGGATTCGGGTATTATTGGTCGCGCAGCAGATCTATGATTTTAGGTTGGAGATTTTAGGACGGAGATGCGAGAATCACCGGGGTTCCTGGCGTCGCAGGCATCGAAACCGATCTCCGGTATGATTTGCTGCTGCTCTCACCTTCTTCATCTTTATCAAACTCAGAAAACATTATCAGCTTGAATAAAAAACGACGATTTTTGTTGTCTGTGTTATGGATAATTGTGTTGACATTGTTTCTTTCCCATATTGATCTTGTTGCATTTCACTGTGGGTTTTATCATGTGTATTGGCTAAACTTTGGGCACTGCTGGTTTGAAAGGGTAAAATTTTATGTTATTTTGGGACATTAGTTTCGGAAATGTACCCTTAGCAGTGGGAAATCCCTTCCGTCTAGACTGTTTGAAAATAAAACCATACGTTTTTTTCTAAATGATGAAAATCTAAGTCTCTTTAATATTAGTATTGATTAGTAGTCAAATATACTACTACAAATTGTTAAACATAGCTTAAACGTTGGTATGTGTATAACCATATACCAGACCATTTGGTGGAGTTTCTGTTGAACATAACTATGTCAAGTCAGGACATACACATTATAAAATTTGGCTTCATCATATAATATCATCACAGGCTTGAATGCATTATTTCTGTAGCATTTGTTACTATTTATTACTAGTAGAGTCCATAGTTAATTTTGAGTTCTTTTATTTTTCCTGTTCTAAGCGTTCCTGTGTGCTTTGACCTAATATCGCATTAAGTACTTTTCATCTAACTGGTAGTTAGTATGTTGAATTGATTGTGGGATGGCATATATGTATACGCCTTAGGGTAAATATTCATACAACATATATATAAAAAAAACTTATTTGGAAAATCTGATTTTTAGCATATGACCATTCTCCTTTTATTTTTATTTTATTTGTTGCTTCAAAATAGTTGATGCTAAATGAATGTCTGTTGCACTTGATCTCGTTTTCTTGCCATTTATGTTAACACAGTTTTATAGTCAGTTTAAAACTTCCTTTGTTACTCCAGGAATCCTCTTATTTCTTTCCTATGTTTTGCCAGCAAGTTTCTTACCATGTATCAACAGTGCTCTCCGTTTTCTACTTTGCATTACATGGTTCTAATCGGTTTGAACTTTGAATTGTGGCATTATTTATCGTTTCTACTTCTATGCAATTAATTTGTTTTATTCTTTACTTCGTAGGAAACCGTACGCCATCTGGAAGACCTCCGGCAAGAAACCGTACAAGTGTTGAGCATGAAGACTATCAAGTGTTAAGAATGAAGACCATTGCAAGACCAGCAGCATTGCGAACAAATCTCAATTTCATTAATTAAGTATTACTCCTAGTGATGTATATTTATGAAAGATGACTTCGAGTCATTCGGATTTCGATGTCTTGGATAATGGATTTTGTAGTTGCTTTATGTACTTGATATACTTGTATGATATATTAAAAATGATGAGAGTTTGAAAATTCTAATATATTGTTTTGGTTCATCTTTTAAATTTGTTTGATATCTTCAGTTTTGTAGATAATATGCTATGAAATGAATTATTTTATTAATAATATGTATATAATTTGTTCATATATTACAACTTTAAATAATACTTTTAATAAAATATATTACAACAGATATAAACAGTTGTAATAAGGTTTATTACAACGGTGGAAAAAGTGGTAAAATATACATTTCACAACGGTGTCGCAACGGTGCAAAAAAGTTGTAAAAGATTTTAGTCTATTACAACTTCTTAATAGACGACGGTGGCTCCATCGTTGTAAAAAGTCTTTTACAACTTTTTTCCACCGTTGTAATATGGTCCTTTTGTTGTAGTGTTGGAGTGGACTTGAGTAGTGGGTTGGTTTTATTATGGGAAATGTGCACATGCAAAGGTTGCACAGATAGAACGGGGTGCACAGATAGTGTTGCAATGGATGCCGAGGTGATGTCAAAGTAATTGGACTATTATCACCGATATTACATAAGAGTAACACTGAAATTCCATAAAGCCAATAACCAGGAGATGGAACTTTTTAGAACTTCTTTGCTTTTATTTTTCTGAATTTTGTTGAAATCATAGTTGTCTACTTTACTTATTTTTACATGATATTGCATAATAGGATACTGGATCGTCCCTTAGAAAGTGCCCAACTGTCATCGTATAATGGTATAAGATCAATGTGAATGAGAAATTAGGCAAATTGATAAAGTTTGACACATGATATACTTGTTTTGTTTATTAAATATGTAGATGAGCAATTAGGGAAAACCAAATGTATACATATTAAATGTATACATATTTCTTATTATGCTACAAGATCAAAAATCAATGCATGTTTCAGTTTTGGAGATAAAATTTGAATACATGTGTAAGTAACAGTGGTTGTGTTATGGCAATCTAGTTGATAGTTCACTGTGTAGACATGGTTGATAGTAACAGTGATTTTATTATCAAATAAGTTATATAGTTTTTTTATTAGTACATATGCAGTGGATAATACAAAAGTGTTTGTAGCTAAGTAAACACTGGACCTGAAGTGTCTAAGTTTGTGTAATAACGTGTAATAGCAACATCTAGATTTATAAACACTATAACGGGATTTGCTTCTTAACCGATTGCAATGATGAGTTTGGGTGTAGACATAATAATGAGATGGTTGCGGTGATGAGTTTGGGTGTCAAGCTGGTTGATAGTTCACAGTGTAGACATGTTTGCAGTGATGAGGTAGCAGTTCATGTGGTAGACATGGTTGTATTTTGGTAAGTTGTGGTGTGATTTTGGGTGATTGAAGGAAATGGTCTAGGTCAATGGTTTGGTGAGTTGCAGGTCAGACAGTCTTGGTTTGGTGTTGTTTGTGGTGTGGTTTGTGGTGTTGTTTAGTTGTAGGTCATAATTTTAAGTGGTTTTAAATGTTAGCAAATGGTAGACATATTTGGGTGTATGAGCTGAGCTATTAGTTAATGGGACGAATTTTTATTTTAAGCATTGCAAAAAAAATTGTTTCGAGTTTAGACATGTTTCCAAACTTATTACGAAATAAGCTTCCTTTTACTATTCAGTCATTTTACAATTGTGCATTCTAAAAAAGCGAAAACAAATTTGTCATTGCACATTGTTAGAATGTGCAAGTTTAAAAAAAATTATACATGTGCATTTTCAAAATCCATATGTATAAAAATTCTATATATGTAAATAAAATGCATAATCTCATAGTAAATTTCGAATGGGGTCGAAACTTAGAAACGTAAAAATCATTTTCTCATATATATTAATCATCTCACATGCTTTCTTTTTATTGTGTTGTATAGGAATATTTGGACAATTTTCAAACTCAGAATGCCCGAAGGATGCAAGTAAATAACATGCCCTAGTTTAGCTAAGATGGTCAAAAAGTATTGCTTTGCACATATTTGTAGTTGACTAGTGACTATTTTGTTTAGTTTCTGGGGTGCTGAACCATGTTTTAACTGGTTTTACATACATATTTTTTTTACCCTTTTTTGTGTAATGATGAGGCAATGCAACCTTGATGATTGTTGTTATATCATATATGGTTTTCTGAAACAACATGTTCATGTTGTTATATCATATACAGTTGCAAGTCAGTCAGTTGTTTGCAGGTCAATCAATTCATATAGATAGAAGAGTTGTTGATGTATTATAGGAATCTGAGTGTACCGAAGTGGTTGTGATAAGTGTGATGGCTTGTTGGTAATAACCTGTAGGTTTTGTGAGTTTTGAAGACAAATGGATGAGTTTATTGTGTTTCTTGCATTTTTCTTTGTTATAAGACTGTAACTTATGCTTGTGAATTGCAGGTTCAAGAAGTTGGATGAGCTTACAAGACGAAGATTAAGTGACTTTTCATGTAATCTTGTTTTGAAACGATGTTTGAACAATATGTATGATGAATTATTTCTATATTTATTAGTAGACTTATTAACTATGACTTTGTATTTGAAATCAAATATGCTTTTGGTATTAATTTTTTGCTAATGACAGTTTTGTCTTGTGAATATATTGCTTAATTGTTTGAACTGTGCACAAATTAAATAAGAGATTTGCTATATAAAGATCATAGCTGAAATATGTGTTATATATTAAAAATATTAATAGCATAAAATTGCACTTATGGAAATAAAAATGAAATGCGATGTAAAAAATTAAATAGTGTGAAATATCTTTTCATATCATTGAATGTGTGCTACGAAAACACTACTAACGCTATATATGATACAAATATTCATAGCGGAAAAATCCACTTATGGAATCGAAATGTGAAATGCTATATAAAATTTAAACCATGTGGAAAACTTTTCATATCACTGAATATGAGCTATGAAAACAGTGATAATGCTATGAAAAAAGCGAGTATTTAACATGGTAAGATTTGTACGCTATATATCAATAAGGAATTCAATAATAGCGGAATTTTTTAAAAACAAAATGGAAAATGTTTTTCATATCAATGAATATGTGCTATAAAAGTATTGATAACGCTATAAAAAATAAGCTGAGATTTTAGTAGGAAAATATAATTGCAAGGTCTGAACGCTATGTAAAACATTTCATGCTAGTGAACGTGCGCTATAAAATGTATAATACTATAACATTTAGATTTGAGTTATATGATATAATAGGGCTATTATAACATGTTGATATATAGCGTCGTCACTAATGCTATGGTATCCTATTATAGCATTTTTCACATGCTATCAAAAGGTAAATCTGTTACAGTGAAATGAATTGAAAAGCCAAAATAAAGTAAAGAGTAGCCTTAAGCTAAGAACTTGGTTAAAATTTAATGTTTATGATTCGGGAAGTGATTAAAATAATTTAAGCTTTAAATTTAACTGGTACAAGTTAAATAAATTGAAGGGGTAAAAGTGAATCAAAAGAATTAAAATTTAACTTAAGTCAAGTTAAATAAAATGGGATTGGATTTATATCGAGTGGAATTGGAATGGTAAAACCCATATAAGAATGGTTTGGTATTTTGGTAAATATTAGAAACTAGTTGGAATTGGATGAATATATATTGGATAGGTTATTGAATGGAAGCTAAGAAGAGGAATAAAATTGAATGCTCAACACAAAGGTACATATTTACTAGTATTAGTTGGGTTTTATGATTTTATGAGGCGCTTGGCTTTTGTTTTTTGTTTTTTTGATTGGTGAGGCCTAGAGAGGCGAGTTGTAGTTGTACCGATTGAGCCGTATAAAAGAGGTTATGGAAATTTTAAGGCGTTAGCAAAATTCGAGAAGTGATAAATTTCTTTGAAACTAAAAGTTTTAGGAACTTGAGTTAGTTAGAATAAAGGCTTTTTTGTCTAATAAACGAACTTCAGTTCCGTCTTCGATTTCGAGGATGAAATCTTTTTAAGTGGGGGAGATTGTAATGACTTAGATTTTAGTAAGGAATATTTAAATTAATTTAAATATTTGAAAATGATTTATTTTAAGAATTAACAACTTTGAATTTATTTAATTCAAAGTTTGAACGTATAATTTATAATATTATTAAAAACAAGCTCGCAGTGGCATGGTAGTTTGTAATATTACATTTTAAACTTTAAAATGAATGTATAGGATCCAATATAAGTCAGGATTCGTTGAAACAAGAAACATTCGAATCTATTGAGTTATAGTTTTCTAATGAAAGTGAAAAATCGAGATTTCATCTTGTAGATTGTGAGTTATGTCCAAATCAAATTTTCATAAAGTTGATACGGAATCGTTTATAGACCATAACGATGTATTAAATAAAATAAAGGGATTTTATAATAAATTGAATATCGATTTAGCTTGAAAATGAAGTATAGAGTTATAAATCCAAGTATGTTTATTTTGGAACTGAACGATATTCTGTTAGGATACATACGATAATTATAATTTGTTTTTCAAAGAATTTAAATATTTTGAAATTAAGTTATATTTAATTGATTTAATTGAATATGGAAAAATAGCCATTTTGCAAGTGATCTCGGATTTTGACGAAACCAATTTTATCGGATCCGTAATGATTAATTATTACTAGATTTCAAATTTCGGATCAATATGAGTTAGTATGTAGCTGTGCGATCTATAAATGTTCAATGCAAATATGTATGTATAATTAATTGATAATTTAAGCCCAAACTAGTGCTATTTGAGAAAACAGACTCGGATTTCGACGAAACAATTTTCATTAGGATCGTAATGTCAAACCATAGCTGACTATCAATTATCACCGAGAACGGAGTTTGTATGTGCCCATGCGAATTTATAAATGTCAATTGGAGATAGCAATAGGCACATAACAATATAATAATCGAATAAAACAATAATATAACTAAAATATCTTCTCTATAAATACACCCAAATTTCCTAAACCTAAATCCCCAATTCATTAGTCTATGAATTTGCAAATAACCCCATCTCTCTATAAAAAATTATATCTCTCAAACCATTAAGAATTGGTGGAGGTCACCAACATGAAAGTTGAAGAGTATGTCGAGAGCTACCTATAGAAAAATATATGGTGGCGATTGGTGTAGTGGTTTGTTGTAAATCTGAGTTCGAAATCGACGGGATGACTTTCGGTTTATCTCGTTTTGCGTGCAAACGAGGGAGAGTTAGGTGACGGTATTAACTAGGAAGTTGGAGTGGGGAGGATGGTAGAAAAATTTCATGTTGATGGTTTGGCCTGAAAGTGATTGTGGTGGTCATGGCGTGGAGTTAAACGGAGGTGAACTTTTGGTTGAAGTGACGAACAAAAATTGGTTGATTGGTGGAGATTAAAGCAGTTTCAGGTGAAGTGGTCAATAGAAGAAAGGAAGCGAGGAGTGAGGAGCGTCGATCGATGGTGGGGTTGGACGCTCAGGTAGACGGTGGTGGCCAGAATTTAGGTCGATGTGGTTTCTGGTCATGAGGGAAATTCTCAGTGATGGTGGTGTTTTGAGGACGGTGGCTTAAGGCGGTGGAGCGCCTCGTAGTGGAGGGACAAGCCAGTGGGGTCGTGGCGGTTGGACAGTAGTCGTAGGCGCAGCGACGACGTTAAATGGGGGAAGATATGAGAACGACGGGTTTTGGGAAGAAAGGTTAAGATATTATTTAATTTATTAAATAGTTAATGACATGATCAATGTATATAAACTCAGAATTTGACGAAACAAGATCCGTTGGAATCATGGAAAAGAATACTATGTGTACAAATTGATTTGGGCAAGATTGAAGCTAGTTGGAACTTTGGGTTAAATTAAACCCACGTTTAATTTAATTCAAAAGCGATCGTTATTGAAACAATTAAAATTCACACTGAGAACTCTTTTTATTCAACTTTAAAAGTTATCTATAATGGTTAACTAGTTATATATCGATTGTTTGAGGTTGCTTCGTGGATGATACATGTTATTATAATTTTATTTATACTATTTATGTACATATAAGCATTAACAGTTACAATGCTTATATTATAATTGTTGTTTGATAGATGATAACTATTGTGGTTGTTATTATTATTGTTCACACAATTCACACCATGAATATGGAATTATTTTGGAATTGATTGTGTCTTGTTTCATCGGAATTTTAAATGAACACTATATTCGTTTAAATGAAATAGGATGTAAAAATGAAAATTGGATTATTATATCCAAAATGATTTGGAAACGAAATTAAAACCTTTTCAAACAACTATTGAAAAGGTTGAAATGAATTTGAAAGAGTTTTGAATTAGAAATTGCTTGTTCTAATTAAAAATAGATTTTGAATAGTAAATTCAGAAGTGAATTCGAGTTAGATATATAAACGTTGTTTTTAACATGAAATGATTGTTCCAATGATCTTATTTATTTTATAATGGATTTCAGGAAAGTTTGGATTTCAAAGATTTAATTTTGAAAAGTATTATTATTTTAATATTATAATAATATAGAATATTCAGTTTTGATTTATAATTGAATTAGAAGTTGGAATCGTTCTTAAATGATTTTATAAAATATAATTGAACTGAATCGATCGAGTTTTATTTTAAATAACAACATGGTCTGAACAGGATGTGTCGCGCAGCGATAGTTTGCAAATTTCAACCATGAGATTCAAACGAGCATAACTAATGCAATTTAAATCGGATTTCCCGAAAACAAAAAATGTTTGTTTTCTATTGATAATAGCTTTCAAATGAAAAAAGAAAATTTGAATTTCAACGTATAGATTTCAAGTTATGTTTAAATCTATTTTTGAAAAGGTCGCTATAAACGAAGTTCGATGACCGTAATTGGAAATCGATCAAAATGGCAATATAAAAATTATTAATAATATGGAAAAATTATAATAAATCATAATAAATGATTTTAAATTGATTTGGAAAAGAAATACGAAGTTTTGAACTATATTTCAATTACTGCGTTTTCAGCCTAACTTGTTGAATACGGTAAAACGATGTTTTGGGAGTTTAAGTTAATTGGTTTATCAAATATAACCGTGCTTTGAAAGATGTGTTTAGATGGATCTTTTAAGTAAGATGGAAAGTTTTCTAAATTTAATAAATTGGATTTGGATAGAAATGATCTTCGGATATTTGGTGTTGATTTCCGTCGTGTAGACATTTACTATTTTAAGGAATTTTGAAGATATTAATATCATTATTCCACTTACAGTATTCATTGATTATAAGAATTACTGTTCAATGTAAGTTGATGTAAATTATGAAGATTTGTATATTTGATATCAACTGGATTTTGGGCTTTTTGTGAATGACGTATTGAATAACGTTATTCTTTAACCCAACTATGATTCAGAGATAATTGAAAAATATTTTAATTAAGATTAAATAAAGTTTTCCAAAGTTAAGTTTCCAATTAATGAATTGAATTGGAATTGAATGGGAATCGATTCGTTGATAATCGAGATGGGTCTCTGTGGATGAAGACCTTTACTGTTTGAGGAATTTATAAGGCTTTGCCGTTATTCCGCTTATAGTATTAGTCCGATATGGGAATCCATATAGATTATGAACTGATTTGATTTCCGTAAAGATTTCATTTAAAATAAAAATATGATTTTGGGTTTATCGTGGATGATGTTTTAAATAACATTGTTCTTTAACCCATTTAAAGGAGAAGTTGATTTCTCAAAGATTAGTTGAAATGAAATCTTTATTAAATTTGAATATAAAGATTTAATGAAAGAGTTTCCCTAGCAAATGATAATGGGAACCAATTTAAAGATCGTTCAAAGATATGAGAGTTTTCCCCAACAAAAAGATCTAAAGAAATGGATTTTTGATTAACAAGTTTTTCAAATATGAACTTTGATAAGAATAAGAAATCGTAAGTACAATTTTGGGAAAGAGATAGGATTGAGGAAAGATAAAGTAACTTACCATAATAAATGGTCAATTATTGGATTGGGTTTGGGATAAATATGTTTTCACCTAAAGATAATGAAAATCTTTAATCAAATTTGAAATGAATGAAAGTAATCAAACTTACCAAAATACGAGGGCAATTAGATATAGATTGCTTCTAGTTTTGCTCCATGGGATGAATTGGATGGGAATGGGATAATGATTTGAGAAATTACCTTTTTATGGGATATAATAATCCCGATAAAGAGTAGAAAACTTGATTTGAGTTAAGTTTGTCAAATGAGATTTTATAATCTTTTGAAATGATTTCAAAGGAAAGATTTAAATAAGAGTTTAAATGTAACAACCCGTATTCTACGCATCGAAGGATCATAGAATATTTATTTCTTTCCCATATGAAGTCGTATGGTCATGTGACTTTGGAAAACAACCATTTGACTCATTTCCCATGTTCATGATTTTTGTCGATTTTTAAATGACCATTTTGCCCCTAGCTGATCTTGTTTTGGCTATAACTTTTGATTGGAAAGGGATTTTGACTTGAAACCACTTCCATTAGATTCGTTTGATGGTTTACCTTTCCGTAGAGTGGTCACAAGTGAAAAACGGACTTACCGTTTGGGAGATATGGCTGAAATAAGGTTTGGAAGGTGAAAAATTGCTTAACCGGGCCAAATAGGGTGATTAGCGAATGGGCCCATAACCCATTTCGGGATTAGGGTTATCGGGAGGCTGAAAAGGGTTAGAGAATCATTCCATTTCAGTTTTCTAGCCTCCACTTACCTCCAAGAAACCCTAAAAATGGCCTCCAACCTCTAAATCACCTCCAAATCATCTTCTGATCAAGGGATAAGCCTAGCAACATCAAATGAAGGGAGATCTACACCAAATCAACATTGGAGCTACTGTTTAGCATTGGGATTCGCACCAAATCAGAGATTTATTTCAGATCTTAGTTTATTTGTGGCTAAGGTGAGTGATTTGCATAGTTCCTCACTAATTATGGCTAATTAAGGGTAATTAGTGTTAATTAGCGAATTTAAACATGATAAAATTCTGGAAAAATATTTATAAAATCCGAAATGATGTTTTAGACCTCTGATATGAATTTGGGTTAATTTGGTTAAGTTTTGCTAATCACGTCATTAGTTTCACCTAAACAGGCTTAAGGGGAAATATGGGGTTTTTGGGTATGTTTGATCCATTTTACATGGTATGATTGTTGTTTTGGTGTTTGAAGTCACTTCTACTTGTTGCTATGATTGTATGGTATGCTTTGTGATTGATTAGAATAGGTAGAATGGTCGAAAACGCCGTCGAGTGGCGTAAATTGCTTGCTGGAAGAAGTGCAGGAAGGCATCCGAACCGGATCGGATCGGTAGGAGGACCCGATCCGCTCCCATACTTCATTCTTCGATCTATTCGCTCTTCTCGTGGCATGTATCCTCCGATCCGACCCGCCTGGTGTTCTCCGACCCGATCCGCCCTGGTACCCTGACCCGAACTGAAGTGCTATGATGAGGCTTGGAGACTACGACCCGACCCGGGGTGATGAGAAGGAGTCGATCCGAACTGTGGCAAACTGGAGGACCCCGACCCGACCCGATGATGGAGAGTGGGCGTGGAGACTCGATCCGATCCGCTGAGGTGCTCCGATCCGAACCGGACTGATGACTAAGTAGAGATCTGAACCGATCCGGTGATGACCAATAACCCGAGATGCAAAGGTAGTCCAAATGGAAGTTAGAGCCCAGGGTCCAGTTGGGGACCAATGAGTTCACTTCATGGTTGGACTTTGCTGCGGGACGTGTGCTAAGGAGTTGTCGACGTTCATAACTTCGATTCACCACTGAAAATAGATGATGGGCTACTTATCAGTGCAGTAGAGTCATTATGACTCGAGGGGCAAGGTGATGGTAGCAAGACTACGTTATCAGTGCAGTAGAGTCATTATGACTCGAGGGGCAAAGTGATGCATAGTAAGACTATGAGCCAGTGCAGTGGGGTCATTGTGACTCCATGGGGCAGAGTGGACATAGTAAAGGATTAGTAAGGCTATGAGCCAGTGCAGTGGGGTCATTGCGACTCCATAGGGCAAAGTGGACATAGCGAAGGATTTGTGGCTATGTATCAGTGCAGTGAAGCCATTTATGACTTCATGGGGCAAAGTGATCATAGCAAGGTATGTTGGGTGATCGAAGTGGTGAATATCGTATGCTTTATACACTGAGTGAGAGATGTGAGGATGGTTGCTATGTTTGATTGTTTGCCATCACTATGACATGCACACCCCCACCCCCGGTTTTTTTACACCATTTGAAATGGCACCTTGGAGTGTTGTACAGTATGTAGTGCTAACTCTTTGGTTGCAGGTCCAGGTTTAGGTATGTTTTAGTCTACCTGTTATTGTTCTGTTTAGTTGCTTATCACTCATACCAGGCTTTATGTCTGACCCAGAGTTTTATATCTCCTCTTATTACTCTGGGTGCTCACACGAGCAGACTAGAGACAGGTTAGCTGGTGATGCACGAGTAGCTGATTCGGAGGCGAGCAGGAGGCTTCCACGTATGATGTATAGATATTCTCCCTGTGTCGTTGGTGGTCGCTACTTGGGCACTAGTAGTGTACCTCCTTTATCTTGCTTTTGTTTTGAGACAATTTGGAAAAGTTGTAATAATGTTAACTTTGGATCATAAGCTGCACTTGGATTTTCCGCTGCTATGTTAGTTGTTTTCAGCTTATGCACTGTCTCACCTGTTTTATGTCAAGTATGTTGTTATTATATTTTGTTCCATGCGCTGTGAGACATTTTACAGGTTCCTTGCCAATTCATTTCCTTCTTCCCTTTTTCTTCTGACGATCTGTTCCGTGCTAACTGGACATGTGTACAGCGCACTTTTGGAGCAAATGTTGGTTGGTGCGGGGCGGGCCGTCACATTTGGTATCAGAGCCCTAGGTTGCGTAGTTAACCTAGGGAAAGACACTAGGGAGAGATAGTACGTATATGAGAGCGCGTATTTGTGATTACTTTGATTTTCAAAAGCTATATATATACTATTAGTAGTATAAGAATGAAGTCGTACTGCACTAGCACCACTATGGGGTCGTTAATCGTTTCCCCTTTTACAGATTGACGTTGAGCCGATACGCTAGAGGTGCTGGTAGGGGAGCCAATAATGGGAATGCTGCTGACATGAGGGCGATGTTTACTGACCTCATGAGAGACATGCTTAGGGAGGTGCAAGGGGCAGTTCCCAATCCCGGAATTGGTGGTGGTCCAGTAGTGCAGGTGCCTTGGGTCGATTTCACCAAGCTGTGCAAGGATTACACTAACCTTGGTGGGAAGCCGTTCCACGGAACGGAGTCGGCCACAGATGTTCAGGATTGGTTGGATAACTGTGATCGTATCTTCGACGACTTGGGTATCGAGGATGCGATGAAGAGAAGGATAGCGTCTCGTCAGCTGCAAGGGCGAGCGATGAATTGGTGGAATGCCATTAGAACAGCTACTCCAGAAGATCAGGTTACTTGGGATCAGTTCAAGGCTCGCTTTAGCGAGAAGTTCATTCTAGCTGCCCAGAAGTCAGTGTTGTTTAAGAGATTCTTGGAACTCAAGCAGAATGGTAGGGCAGTCTCTGACTATATTGCTGAATTCGACACTTTGTCGAAGTATGGATTATCTCTTATCGATACTCCTGAGAAGAAGAATGAGAAGTTCATTACTGGTTTGGATGGAAACTTGGGGGAAAGGCTTATTAACCACATCGATGAGACTTTTGAATCGATTGTGGGGAAAGCTTTGAGATCAGAGAGTCTTTACCCTAAGTCAAAGACTAAGGCTGCATCTGTAGAAGGGCCGAAGCCGCAAGCAGGCGGTGGAGGCAAGAATAACTCTCAGAATAAGAGGAAGCAGAGCCAATCTAAGGATGGCCAGAAAAAGAACAAGAAAGAAGTTGAGTGCTTCAGCTGTGGTAAGAAGGGCCATTATGCAAAAGAATGTTGGGCCAAGCCAGCGGATAGGAAGTGCTACAACTGTGGTCAAGTGGGACATCATAAGGATAAGTATCCGCAACCTCTTAAGGAGAAGCAGATTGTGAAAGCATATGCTATTGATGTTGTTCCTTCTTCGTCGAATGCCCCAACTGCGGCGGAGAAAGGAAAGAATGTTGTTATTTAAGGTATGCTTTTTATTTATGATGTACCAGTTCGAGTTTTGTTTGATACCGGGGCTTCCCGTTCCTTCATATCTAGTGACCTGGTAGATAGGTTGGGACTGGAACCCGAGATAGTCGATAGACCATTGGTTTTGACGAACCCGATTGGTGATTCGACTAACCTTAGTATGATTTGCCGAAATTTGGTCTTATCGAGTCATAGATGTATGTTTGTTTGTGATTGCTTTGTTTTGGGCTTTACTGGGTATGACATTATATTGGGAGTCGATTGGCTCCAAAGATACGGGTGGTGGTAGACTGTGAGGGATTTTTGGTGACAGTTAGGGCGGATGATGGGCGGAGGGTAGTGTTTGGTAGTCTACCTAGTGATGGGGTAATGGCTAGTTTTATAAATTCCCTCGACATCCCGCAGGATGAGCTGTCAGATGTGCCGTTGGTTGGCCAATATCCAGACGTCTTCGAGGAGGTGATCGGGCTTCCACCACACCGAGAGATTGAGTTCCGTATTGATTTAGTGAAAGATGCCAGACCTATAGTGATGCCACTTCGTCGTATGGCACCAAGGGAGCAGCGAGAGCTCGGGGTGTAAGTCAGCAATCTTTTGAAGAAGGGATTTATTAGAAGAAGTGTCTCCGAGTGGGGAGCACCAGTTGTGTTTGCCACTAAGGCAGATGGTTCCCTTCGTTTGTGTGTGGACTATCGCGAGTTGAATAAGGTAATGAGGAAGAATAAGTATCCTCTACCGCGGATAGATGATTTGTTTGATCAACTGGAAGGAGCAAGAGTGTTCTCCCAGTTGGACCTCGCGACAGGATTTCATCAGCACCGAGTAGCGGATGAGAGTGTTCCGAAAACGGCATTTAGGACGCCGTCTAGATTCTGTGAGTGGTTGGCCATGCCATTTGGGTTGACCAATGCACCAACCTACTTTGTGGATCTTATGAATCGAGTATTCAGGGATCAGTTGAATAAGTTTGTTCTTGTGTACGTAGACGATATCCTTGTTTACTCAAGGACAGAGGAGGAACACAAGGACACTTGAGGATAGTGATGGAGGTGTTGAGGAAACACCAATTGAAAGCGAAATTCTCTAAGTGTCACTTTTGGAGAAGGGAAGTGAGATTCTTGGGCCATGTTGTTTCAGAGAATGGTATTGCCGTGGACCCTGCGAAGGTGGCTACGGTACAGGACTGGCCTACGCCCAAGAATGTAACGGATGTGAGAAGTTTCTTGGGCTTAGCTGGATATTATCGTAAGTTTATCCAGGACTTCTCCAAGAAAGCAACACCGTTGACTCAGTTGACTATGAAAAATCAGTCCTTCGTCTGGGACGGAGTGTGTGAGAATGCATTCAAGAGCCTAAAAGAAAAGTTGACGCGTGCGCCAGTATTGGTCATTCCTAAGGGGAATGAAGAGATGACGGTATACACGGATGCTTGTGGTACCGGACTAGGTGTTGTATTGATGCAAGGAGGTAGGGTTGTAGCTTATGCTAGTCGGCAGCTAAAGCCACATGAGAAGAAGTATCCTACCCATGATTTGGAACTGGCAGCGATTGTGTTCGCATTAAAGATGTGGAGACACTATCTCTTGGGAGAAAGATTTGAGTTGTTTACCGATCATAAATCGTTAAAGTATCTCTTCTCTCAGAAAGATCTGAATCTCCGTCAGTAGAGATGGTTAGAGTTCTTGGCTTCGTATGATTTTGATATCGCATACACACCTGGGAAAGGTAATGCGGTAGCCGATGCCTTGAGTAGGAGACATGCCAGTTTAGGGGCTATGTTTCTTGAATGGAAGCAACTGGAGTATATCGCGGGGTTTGATTTCAGACCAAAGTGCGAATTGGATCCAGTCATACTAGCTAGTTTGGCGATCAGACCCACTTTGATAGAGCGGATTGGTTCCAGCCAGAGGGACGATCCCAATTTATTGGAAATCATCTCCAGGTTAGAGATGGACATCTACGGTGAGGAGATGAATTTGTATGGGCTTGATCGAGAAGGATGGCTTAGAAAGAATGGAAGACTAGTTGTACCCAACGTGAATGGTTTGAGAGATGAAGTACTTAGAGAATGTCATCACTCAAAACTGACTATACACCCCGGTGGTAATAAGATGTATCGAGACATGAAGCAGACTTACTACTGGGAAGGGATGAAAAGAGACGTTGGGAAGTATCCAAATGCATGAATTGCCAGCTAGTTAAAGCCGAGCAAAAGAAGCCTAGTGGGTTGTTGCAACCATTAGAAATTCCCGAATGGAAATGGGAGCAAGTCTCGATGGATTTCATCGATGGTTTACCGAGGACTAGATCGGGACATGATAGCATTTGGGTAATTGTGGATCGATTGACTAAGAGCGCAAGATTTATACCAGTCAAATCGACCAGAATGGCAGCTAAGTTAGCAGAATTGTATATGAAGTGGGTAGTGAGATTTCATGGAGTACCTAAAAGCATTGTGAGTGACCGAGACCCATTGTTCACTAGTGGGTTTTTGAAGAGCTTACAAGAGGCTCTAGAGTCAGAATTACATCTCAGTACCGCATATCATCCTCAGACCGACGGTCAGACGGAGAGGGTGAATCGTATATTGGAAGATCTCTTGAGAGCTTGTATATTGGATTTTGGTGGATCATGGGATGACCATTTGCATCTAGTAGAGTTTGCATATAATAATAGCTACCAATCCAGTATCGGTATGGCTCCATATGAAGCTTTGTACAGAAGACCGTGCAACTCACCATCATGTTGGATAGAGACTGGCGAGAAGTTTATGCTTGGACCAGATGTGGTGAGGGAAACTTCAGATAAGATTAAGACCATTCAACAACGAATGAAGGCTGCCCAAGATAGGCAGAAGAGTTATGCTGATAAGAGGAGAAGAGATTTAAAATTCTCCGTTGGTGATTTGGTGTTTGCCAAGACTTCTCCGTTGAAGAGTGTGATACGATTTGGCAGGAGAGGCAAGTTGGCACCAAGATTTGTTGGCCCATTCCCTGTTCTTGAACTAGTCAGGAATTTGGCATATAGAGTTGACTTACCAGAGAAGATGGCGGGAGTTCACAACGTATTTCATGTTTCCCAACTAAGGAAGTTCGTTCACGACCCAGATATGACTATTTCACCTGATCAGTTAGAGGAACTCGAAGTAGAACCCGAGGCGGTTGGGAACCGCAAGCCGATTCGTATTGTCGAACATGATACGAAGCAACTTCGAAGGAAGGCGGTGAAGCTAGTCAAGGTTCAGTGGGGCGAGAACGAGAATGATTGTACTTGGGAGACAGAGGAGAGCATTAGGAAGACGTATCCAGAATTCTTTGCCTGGTAAGATTTACCTTGTAATCTAGTTATTCTGCATGCTAGGATAGACTTGTTTTGCTTGTTTTGCATGTTTGATTGTTGTTTCATGGTTGATAGGCATGCGGAACCCTTTGTGTGTTTTGGTTAGGGAATTTCGGGGGCGAAATTTCTTAAGGGGGGGGGGGGGGAGAATGTAACAACCCGCATTCTATGCATCGAAGGATCGTAGAATATTTATTTCTTTCCCATATGAAGTCGTATGGTCATGTGACTTTGGAAAACAACCATTTGACTCATTTCCCATGTTCATGATTTTTGTCGATTTTTAAATGACCATTTTGCCCCTAGCTGATCTTGTTTTGGCCATAACTTTTGATTGGAAAGGGATTTTGACTTGAAACCACTTCCATTAGATTCGTTTGATGGTTTACCTTTCCGTAGAGTGGTCACATTTGAAAAACGGACTTACCGTTTGGGAGATATGGCTGAAATAAGGTTTGGAAGGTGAAAAACTGCTTAACCGGGCCAAATAGGGTGATTAGCGAATGGGCCCATAACCCATTTTGGGATTAGGGTTATCGAGAGGCTGAAAAGGGTTAGAGAATCATTCCATTTCAGTTTTCTAGCCTCCACTTACCTCCAAGAAACCCTAAAAATGGCCTCCAACCTCTAAATCCCCTCCAAATCATCTTCTAATCAAGGGATAAGCCTAGCAACATCAAATCAAGGGAGATCTACACCAAATCAACATTGGAGCTACTGTTTAGCATTGGGATTCGCACCAAATCAGATATTTATTTCAGATCTTAGTTTATTTGTGGCTAAGGTGAGTGATTTGCATAGTTCCTCACTAATTATGGCTAATTAAGGGTAATTAGTGTTAATTAGCGAATTTAAACATGATAAAATTCTGGAAAAATATTTATAAAATCCGAAATGATGTTTTAGACCTCTGATATGAATTTGGGTTAATTTGGTTAAGTTTTGCTAATCACATCATTAGTTTCACCTAAACATGCTTAAGGGGAAATATGAGGTTTTTGGGTATGTTTGATCCATTTTACATGGTATGATTGTTGTTTTGGTGTTTGAAGTCACTTCTACTTGTTGCTATGACTGTATGGTATGCTTTGTGATTGATTAGAATAGGTAGAATGGTCGAAAACGCCATCGAGTGGCGTAAATTTCTTGCTGGAAGAAGTGCAGGAAGGCATCCGAACCGGATCGGATCGGTAGGAGGACCCGATCCGCTCCCATACTTCATTCTTCGATCTATTCGCTCTTCTCGTGGCATGTATCCTCCGATCCGACCCGCCTTGTGTTCGCCGACCCGATCCGCCCTGGTACCCTGACCCGAACTGAAGTGCTATGACGAGGCTTGGAGACTACGACCCGACCCGGGGTGATGAGAAGGAGTCGATCCGAACCGTGGCAAACTGGAGGACCCCGACCTGAACCAATGATGGCGAGTGGGCATGGAGACTCGATCCGATCGGCTGAGGTGCTCCGATCCGAACCGGACTGATGACTAAGTGGAGATCCGAACCGATCTGGTGATGACCAATAACCCGAGATGCAAAGGTTGTCCAAATGGAAGTTAGAGCTCAGGGTCCAGTTGGGGACCAATGAGTTCACTTCATGGTTGGGCTTTGCTGCAGGACGTGTGCTAAGGAGTTGTCGACGTTCATAACTTCGATTCACCACTGAAAATGGATGATGGGCTACTTATCAGTGCAGTAGAGTCATTATGACTCGAGGGGCAAGGTGATGGTAGCAAGACTACGTTATCAGTGCAGTAGAGTCATTATGACTCGAGGGGCAAAGTGATGCGTGGCAAGACTATGAGCCAGTGCAGTGGGGTCATTGTGACTCCATGGGGCAGAGTGGACATAGTAAAGGATTAGTAAGGCTATGAGCCAGTGCAGTGGAGTCATTGCGACTCCATGGGGCTAGCGAAGGATTTGTGGCTATGTATCAGTGCAGTGAAGCCATTTATGACTTCATGGGGCAAAGTGATCATAGCAAGGTATGTTGGGTGATCGAAGTGGTGAATATCGTATGCTTTATACATTGAGTGAGAGATGTGAGGATGGTTGCTATGTTTGATTGTTTGCCATCACTATGACATGCACACCCCCACCCCCGTTATCTTTACACCATTTGAAATGGCACCTTAGAGTGTTGTACAGTATGTAGTGCTAACTCTTTGGTTGCAGGTCCAGGTTCAGGTATGTTTTAGTCTACCTGTTATTGTTCTGTTTAGATGCTTATCACTCATACCAGGCTTTATGTCTGACCCAGAGTTTTATGTCTCCTCTTATTACTCTGGGTGCTCACACGAGCAGACTAGAGACAGGTTAGCTGGTGATGCGCGAGTAGCTGATTCGGAGGCGAGCAGGAGGCTTCCACGTATGAAGTATAGATATTCTCCTGTGTCGTTGGTGGTCGCTACTTGGGCACTAGTAGTGTACCTCCTTTATCTTGCTTTTGTTTTGAGACAATTTGGAAAAGTTGTAATAATGTTAACTTTGGATCATAAGCTGCACTTGGATTTTCCGCTGCTATGTTAGTTGTTTTCAGCTTATGCACTATCTCACCTGTTTTATGTCAAGTATGTTGTTATTATATTTTGTTCCATGCGCTGTGAGACATTTTACAGGTTCCTTGCCAATTCATTTCCTTCTTCCCTTTTTCTTCTAACGATCTGTTCCGTGCTAACTGGACATGTGTACAGCGCACTTTTGGAGCAAATGTCGGTTGGTGCGGGGCGGGCCGTCACATTTGGTATCAGAGCTCTAGGTTGCGTAGTTAACCTAGGGAAAGACACTAGGGAGAGATAGTACGTATATGAGAGCGCGTATTTGTGATTACTTTGGTTTTCAAAAGCTATATATATACTATTAGTAGTATAAGAATGAAGTCGTACTGCACTAGCACCACTATGGGGTCGTTAATCGTTTCCCCTTTTACAGATTGACGATGAGCCGATACGCTAGAGGTGCTGGTAGGGGAGCCAATAATGGGAATGCTGCTGACATGAGGGCGATGTTTACTGACCTCATGAGAGACATGCTTAGGGAGGTGCAAGGGGCAGTTCCCAATCCCGGAATTGGTGGTGGTCCAGTAGTGCAGGTGCCTTGGGTCGATTTCACCAAGCTGTGCAAGGATTACACTAACCTTGGTGGGAAGCCGTTCCATGGAACGGAGTCGGCCACAGATGTTCAGGATTGGTTGGATAACTGTGATCGTATCTTCGATGACTTGGGTATCGAGGATGCGATGAAGAGAAGGCTAGTGTCTCGTCAGCTGCAAGGGCGAGCGATGAATTGGTGGAATGCCATTAGAACAGCTACTCCAGAAGATCAGGTTACTTGGGATTAGTTCAAGGCTCGCTTTAGCGAGAAATTCATTCTAGCTGCCCAGAAGTCAGTGTTGTTTAAGAGATTCTTGGAACTCAAGCAGAATGGTAAGGCAGTCTCTGACTATATTGCTGAATTCGACACTTTGTCGAAGTATGGACTATCTCTTATCGATACTCCTGAGAAGAAGAATGAGAAGTTCATTACTGGTTTGGATGGATACTTGGAGGAAAGGCTTATTAACCACATCGATGAGACTTTTGAATCGATTGTGGGGAAAGCTTTGAGATCAGAGAGTCTTTACCCTAAGTCGAAGACTAAGGCTGCATCTGTAGAAGGGCCGAAGCCGCAAGCAGGCGGTGGAGGCAAGAATAACTCTCATAATAAGAGGAAGCGGAGCCAATCTAAGGATGGCCAGAAAAAGAACAAGAAAGAAGTTGAGCGCTTCAGCTGTGGTAAGAAGGGCCACTATGCAAAAGAATGTCGGGCCAAGCCAGCGGATAGGAAGTGCTACAACTGTGTTTAAGTGGGACATCATAAGGATAAGTGTCCGCAACCTCTTAAGGAGAAGCAGATTGTGAAAGCATATGCTATTGATGTTGTTCCTTCTTCGTCGAATGCCCCAACTACGGCAGAGAAAGGAAAGAATGTTGTTATTCAAGGTATGCTTTCTATTTATGATGTACCAGTTCGAGTTTTGTTTGATACCGGGGCTTCCCGTTCCTTCATATCTAGTGACCTGGTAGATAGGTTGGGACTGGAGCCCGAGATAGTCGATAGACCATTGGTTGTGACGAACCCGATTGGTGGTTCGACTAGCCTTAGTATGATTTGCCGAAATTTGGTCTTATCGAGTCATGGATGTATGTTTGTTTGTGATTGCTTTGTTTTGGGCTTTACTGGGTATGACATTATATTGGGAGTCGATTGGCTCCAAAGATACGGGGTGGTGGTAGACTGTGAGGGCTTTTTAGTGACAGTTAGGGCGGATGATGGGCGGAGGGTAGTGTTTGGTAGTCTACCTAGTGATGGGGTAATGGCTAGTTTTATAAATTCCCTCGACATCCCGCAGGATGAGCTGTCAGATGTGCCGGTGGTTGGCCAATATCCGGACGTCTTCGAGGAATTGACCGGGCTTCCACCACACCGAGAGATTGAGTTCCGTATTGATTTAGTGAAAGATGCCAGACCTATAGTGATGCCACTTCGTCGTATGGCACCAAGGGAGCAGCGAGAGCTCGGGGTGCAAGTCAGCAATCTTTTGAAGAAGGGATTTATTAGAAGAAGTGTCTCCGAGTGGGGAGCACCAGTTGTGTTTGCCACTAAGGCAGATGGTTCCCTTCGTTTGTGTGTGGACTATCGCGAGTTGAATAAGGTAATGAGGAAGAATAAGTATCCTCTACCGCGGATAGATGATTTGTTTGATCAACTGGAAGGAGCAAGAGTGTTCTCCCAGTTGGACCTCGCGATGGGATTTCATCAGCACCGAGTAGCGGATGAGAGTGTTCCGAAAATGGCATTTAGGACGCCGTCTGGATTCTGTGAGTGGTTGGTCATGCCATTTGGGTTGACCAATGCACCAACCTACTTTGTGGATCTTATGAATCGAGTATTCAGGGATCAGTTGAATAAGTTTGTTCTTGTGTTCGTAGACGATATCCTTGTTTACTCAAGGACAGAGGAGGAACACAAGGGACACTTGAGGATAGTGATCGAGGTGTTGAGGAAACACCAATTGAAAGCGAAATTCTCTAAGTGTCACTTTTGGAGAAGGGAAGTGAGATTCTTGGGCCATGTTGTTTCAGAGAATGGTATTGCCGTGGACCCTGCGAAGGTGGCTACGGTACAGGATTAGCCTACGCCCAAGAATGTAACAGATGTGAGAAGTTTCTTGGGGTTAGCTGGATATTATCTTAAGTTTATCCAGGACTTCTCCAAGATAGAAGCACCGTTGACTCAGTTGACTAAGAAGAATCAGTCCTTCGTCTGGGACGGAGTGTGTGAGAATGCATTCAAGAGCCTAAAAGAAAAGTTGACGCGTGCGCCAGTATTGGTCATTCCTAAGGGGAATGAAGAGATGACGGTATACACGGACGCTTGTGGTACCGGACTAGGTGCTGTATTGATGCAAGGAGGTAGGGTTGTAGCTTATGCTAGTCGGCAGCTAAAGCCACATGAAAAGAAGTATCCTACCCATGATTTGGAATTGGCAGCGATTGTGTTCGCATTAAAGATGTGGAGACACTATCTCTTGGGAGAAAGATTTGAGTTGTTTACCGATCATAAATCGTTAAAGTATCTTTTCTCTCAGAAAGATCTGAATCTCCGTCAGCAGAGATGGTTAGAGTTCTTGGCTTCGTATGATTTTGATATCGCATACACACCTGGGAAAGGTAATGCGGTAGCCGATGCCTTGAGTAGGAGACATGCCAGTTTAGGGGCTATGTTTCTTGAATGGAAGCAACTGGAGTATATCGTGGGGTTTGATTTCAGACCAAAGTGCGAATTGGATCCAGTCATACTAGCTAGTTTGGCGATCAGACCCACTTTGATAGAGCGGATTGGTTCCAGCCAGAGGGACGATCCCAATTTATTGGAAATCATCTCCAGGTTAGAGATGGACATCGACGGTGAGGAGATGAATTTGTATGGGCTTGATCGAGAAGGATGGCTTAGAAAGAATGGAAGACTAGTTGTACCCAACGTGAATGGTTTGAGAGACGAAGTACTTAGAGAATGTCATCGCTCAAAACTGACTATACACCCCGGTGGTAATAAGATGTATCGAGACATGAAGCGGACTTACTACTGGGAAGGGATGAAAAGAGACGTTGGGAAGTATCCAAATGCATGAATTGCCAGCTAGTTAAAGCCGAGCAAAAGAAGCCTAGTGGGTTGTTGCAACCATTAGAAATTCCCGAATGGAAATGGGAGCAAGTCTCGATGGATTTCATCGATGGTTTACCGAGGACTAGATCGGGACATGATAGCATTTGGGTAATTGTGGATCGATTGACTAAGAGCGCAAGATTTACACCAGTCAAATCGACCAGAATGGCAGCTAAGTTAGCAGAATTGTATATGAAGTGGGTAGTGAGATTTCATGGAGTACCCAAAAGCATTGTGAGTGACCGAGACCCGTTGTTCACTAGTGGGTTTTGGAAGAGCTTACAAGAGGCTCTAGGGTCAGAATTACATCTCAGTACCGCATATCATCCTCAGACCGACGGTCAGACGGAGAGGGTGAATCGTATATTGGAAGATCTCTTGAGAGCTTGTATATTGGATTTTGGTGGATCATGGGATGACCATTTGCATCTAGTAGAGTTTGCATATAATAATAGCTACCAATCCAGTATCGGTATGGCTCCATATGAAGCTTTGTACAGAAGACCGTGCAACTCACCATCATGTTGGATAGAGACTGGCGAGAAGTTTATGCTTGGACCAGATGTGGTGAGGGAAACTTCAGATAAGATTAAGACCATTCAACAACGAATGAAGGCTGCCCAAGATAGGCAGAAGAGTTATGCTGATAAGAGGAGAAGAGATTTAAAATTCTCCATTGGTGACTTGGTGTTTGTCAAGATTTCTCCGTTGAAGAGCGTGATACGATTTGGCAGGAGAGGCAAGTTGGCACCAAGATTTGTTGGCCCATTCCCTGTTCTTGAACTAGTCGGGAATTTGGCATATAGAGTTGACTTACCAGAGAAGATGGCGGGAGTTCACAACGTATTTCATGTTTCCCAACTATGGAAGTTCGTTCACGACCCATATATGACTATTTCACCTGATCAGTTAGAGGACTTCGATGTAGAACCCGAGGCGGTTGGGAACCGCAAGCCGATTCGTATTGTCGAACACGATACGAAGCAACTTCGAAGGAAGGCGGTGAAGCTAGTCAAGGTTCAGTGGGGCGAGAACGAGAATGATTTTACTTGGGAGACAGAGGAGAGCATTAGGAAGACGTATCCAGAACTCTTTGCCTGGTAAGATTTACCTTGTAATCTAGTTATTCCGCATGCTAGGATAGACTTGTTTTGCATGTTTTGCATGTTTGATAGTTGTTTCATGGTTGATAGGCATGCAGAACCCTTTGTGTGTTTTGGTTAGGGAATTTCGGGGGCGAAATTTCTTAAGGGGGGGGGGGGGAATGTAACAACCCGCATTCTACGCATCGAAGGATCGTAGAATATTTATTTCTTTCCCATATGAAGTCGTATGGTCATGTGACTTTGGAAAACAACCATTTGACTCATTTCCCATGTTCATGATTTTTGTCGATTTTTAAATGACCATTTTGCCCCTAGCTGATCTTGTTTTGGCCATAACTTTTGATTGAAAAGGGATTTTGACTTGAAACCACTTCCATTAGATTCGTTTGATGATTTACCTTTCCGTAGAGTGGTCACATGTGAAAAACAGACTTACTGTTTGGGAGATATGGCTGAAATAAGGTTTGGAAGGTGAAAAACTGCTTAACCGGGCCATATATGGTGATTAGCGAATGGGCCCATAACCCATTTCAGGATTAGGGTTATCGGGAGGCTGAAAAGGGTTAGAGAATCATTCCATTTCAGTTTTCTAGCCTCCACTTACCTCCAAGAAACCCTAAAAATGGCCTCCAACCTCTAAATCACCTCCAAATCATCTTCTGATCAAGGGATAAGCCTAGCAACATCAAATCAAGGGAGATCTACACCAAATCAACATTGGAGCTACTGTTTAGAATTGGGATTCACACCAAATCAGAGATTTATTTCAGATCTTAGTTTATTTGTGGCTAAGGTGAGTGATTTGCATAGTTCCTCACTAATTATGGCTAATTAAGGGTAATTAGTGTTAATTAGCGAATTTAAACATGATAAAATTCTGGAAAAATATTTATAAAATCCGAAATGATGTTTTAGACCTCTGATATGAATTTGGGTTAATTTGGTTAAGTTTTGCTAATCACATCATTAGTTTCACCTAAACTTGCTTAAGGGGAAATATTGGGTTTTTGGGTATGTTTGATCCAGTTTACATGGTATGATTGTTGTTTGGGTGTTTAAGGTCACTTCTACTTGTTGCTATGACTGTATGGTATGCTTTGTGATTGATTAGAATAGGTAGAATGGTCGAAAATGCCGTCGAGTGGTGTAAATTGCTTGCTGGAAGAAGTGCAGGAAGGCATCCGAACCGGATCGGATCGGTAGGAGGACCCGATCCGCTCCCATACTTCATTCTTCGATCTATTCGCTCTTCTCGTGGCATGTATCCTCCGATCTGACCCGCCTGTTGTTCTCTGACCCGATCCGCCCTGGTACCCCGACCCGAACTGAAGTGCTATGACGAGGCTTAGAGACTACGACCCGACCCGGGGTGATGAGAAGGAGTCGATCCGAACCGTGGCAAACTGGAGGACCCCGACCTGAACCGATGATGGCGAGTGGGCGCGGAGACTCGATCCGATCCGCTGAGGTGCTCCGATCCGAACCGGACTGATGACTAAGTGGAGATCCAAACCGATCCGGTGATGACCAATAACCCGAGATGCAAAGGTAGTCCACATGGAAGTTAGAGCTCAGGGTCCAGTTGGGGACCAATGAGTTCACTTCATGGTTGGGCTTTGCTACGGGACGTGTGCTAAGGAGTTGTCGACGTTCATACTTCGATTCACCACTGAAAATGGATGATGGGCTACTTATCAGTGCAGTAGAGTCATTATGACTCGAGGGGCAAGGTGATGGTAGCAAGACTACGTTATCAGTGCAGTAGAGTCATTATGACTCGAGGGGCAAAGTGATGCGTAGTAAGACTATGAGCCAGTGCAGTGGGGTCATTGTGACTCCATGGGGTAGAGTGGACATAGTAACGGATTAGTAAGGCTATGAGCCAGTGCAGTGGGGTCATTGCGACTCCATGAGGCAAAGTGGACATAGCGAAGGATTTGTGGCTATGTATCAGTGCAGTGAAGCCATTTATGACTTCGTGGGGGCAAAGTGATCATAGCAAGGTATGTTGGGTGATCAAAGTAGTGAATATCATATGCTTTATGCACTGAGTGGGAGATGTGAGGATGGTTGCTATGTTTGTTATGACATGCACACCCCCACCCCCGTTATCTTTACACCATTTGAAATGACACCTTAGAGTGTTGTATAGTATGTAGTGCTAACTCTTTGGTTGCAGATCCAGGTTCAGGTATGTTTTAGTCTACCTGTTATTGTTCTGTTTAGATGCTTATTGCTCATACCAGGCTTTATGTCTGACCCAGAGTTTTATGTCTCCTCTTATTACTCTGGGTGCTCACACGAGCAGACTAGAGACAGGTTAGCTGGTGATGCGCGAGTAGCTGATTCGGAGGCGAGCAGGAGGCTTCCACGTATGATGTATAGATATTCTCCCTGTGTCGTTGGTGGTCGCTACTTGGGCATTAGTAGTGTACCTCCTTTATCTTGCTTTTGTTTTGAGATAGTTTGGAAAAGTTGTAATAATGTTAACTTTGGATCATAAGCTGTACTTGGATTTTCCGCTGCTATGTTAGTTGTTTTCAGCTTATGCACTGTCTCACCTGTTTTATGTCAAGTATGTTGTTATTATATTTTGTTCCATGCGCTGTGAGACATTTTACAGGTTCCTTTCCAATTCATTCCTTCTTCCTTTTTTCTTCTGATGATCTGTTCCGTGCTAACTGGACATGTGTACAGCGCACTTTTGGAGTAAATGTCGGTTGGTGCGGGGCGGGCCGTCACACAAAGAATGTAAATCTTTAATAAGATTTAAATGGGTATAACCAATACAAAGAATGATTTGAGTAAAAGAATATTCCAAGATGGAATGAGGCAATTTGTATATCAATTATGGTTTGTAAAGATGCTTTAGTTATTCGGAAAGACTAGGTTTCAACCCATTCTGAATAGCAATATGACGAGTATTGGAGATACCGATGACGGTGGTTAAAGACGGGGTATCTTCACATTGTTTGGATTTATTGTTGATGTCTCGATTGGGTTGTACACCCAAGACATGTTATAAATGGAAGTTGTTTGGATGTACTTGTTGATTCTACGAATTGCAATGGTTTCTCCCCTTTATAAGACGAGGAATAAGGTGCCTTCGGTTTTGTTTAGACCCAAAATGGACTTGTATGGATGTGTGTTTGACATTGTATTTTGTAGTGTGTGACTGTTCTTTACTAAACATATTTCTGTTGGTAGCTGAGAGGTTATCTCAACTTAACACCCTTCTTTGATGCATACGAGCTCAAAGGTTATATGGTTAGTGATTATTAATTATATGATATGAATTGACTATATGGCATGCTAAGTGAAGAGCTACCGATGATCAAAGCTTTTGGTTGAAAAGTAGATCTTTGTGTAAAACATGACTTCAGGGCCTTACAAATGGTAATGAGCTAAAATAGGACGAAATACAGCAGAGAAAAGCACTAACGTTTCCTTCTAGTTGAGAAAGTGATGTCATGGTATGGAGCCAAGCAATTTGCTTAGTGGATGATGGAACGAGGCACCTCAGATAATGGTTGGTAACGACCCGAGGACGTCATGTTTAGGAGAAACCCAAATATACCTAGTATAGGTGGGCCTGGTTTGCCACTGCAGAAGGACTCATTTGTTGACTCTTAGGAATCCCGCTAGAGGTGTTCCCGAATGCGATTATAGAAGACACTTTGCCTTAGTCATTGATGGAACCCAACATCCAATACGAACCTTTACGGTTTTAGTTATACTCTATGTATGTAGACGTAATATATGTTACCTACGTCTTTTAAGATTTATCATTTACTTTCGAAAGTGATTTTAACACTATGCAATAGTAATAACAAAAGAGATTTTCGCGTACCAAGCATATTTGGTTATCATAAGGAAAAACTTGCTCCTCTGATCTGTGTTGCATCGTGTGAGGGGAAGCGAGTCTTTTGGTAGCTTCGTTTTCAAAAAGCACTACGAGTTGTTATGACTGGAATTCATAAAAGGAGACCCCTTCCATGTTAAACAACTTGGTTTTATGATTTACCTAGCTTTAAAATAAGTAAATAACTATTTTAGTTTTCACACCAGTCCCATGACTGATCCGGAGTTTATTGTTCTTCCACCTGAACTTTGGGTGCCCATATTTTCCACACGGACAACCTAGTAGTTTTTGTTTGTAGATATTTTTTTAAAGCAGGTCCTAGACTGAAGCTAAAGCTATGTCCAAAGCACTTTATTTCTTCTACTGAGAGTTTATGTTTTCCACTGTGCACATGATACACTCCGATATTGTTATTTCTGCCATGCGTACTCTAATGTAAGCTGTACTTCAATGTAAAAGTTATTGCAATAATAATGATAATGTTCTTTTGTTCTGTGATAATGTGTATGTACTCCTAACAATCCGCCTTTGAGAACGGTTTAGATCGAGTTGATTACCGAGTTAAACCGGGCCCAAAAGTGGGATGTTAAGTTCGACCATTGACCATATGTCTACTTAGTGTAATCAATTGTAAATACCATAGGATTACTAATATTGTTGTATTTTAAGGCAATAACTTTAGGGATAAAAGAGATTAATCCTGATTTTGGTAGAGTATGGATATTCTAAAGAAAAAATGGATCCCTTCAAATGAAGCTTAAGTTCAGGCGATGTTAGATGGCTCAACATAAGGTCGAGTGGAAGTAGTGGAGAATGTGGGATGCCACGTCACTAGGGGGAATTGGATAGGATCGGCCTAAGTAGGCCGATCTGTATAGGTTTCGACCCGGATACATGGCCTAGTGGCCGAACTAAATCTTGGCATGCTTTCCTACTTTATGATATATTTCCAAGTGTTCAAGCTTCGATCCAATCACTTTTTTGCCCTAATCCAATGTGAAATATAAAGGCTGATCCTACATTTTGTAAATTAATCCTTCCTGATTGTGATCATTGTAAAGGGGCCGGTCTGGATTTTGATATTTGTATATCCATGTTTTTCCATTCATAGATTTATCAATGCGATTTCGGCTATTCGTGACATTGTATTGTTGTCAGTAATTGATTCTGAATTAATCAAATCACTTTTCCAATCCATCCATCTCAATGATCAAGTAGTTAATGTGTCCAAATCCTAATTAATGTGTCCAAATCCAAAGTGTAATGACCTTGTAAGTTGGTAGGTTAGCAAAAATTATCTATATAACTTAAATCATTAAAAACATTCTTATAGGTTTGCAAAATTTATTCCATATTTTTTTAAGAATTAAAAATCCCGACTTTAAATAATTTCATATCTTGAATTTTGAACGTAGAATGGTGATTATTTTTATATTTTTATTCACATGTATTATAAATTCTACTTGTAGAAATCTCAATCTTTATTTTTGTCGGAAACCTATGTTATAAGAATTCAGAAAAATCTTATTACAAAGAATATGAAGTTCTAATTTATCTTATAAATTGATTCATCTTTATATGGTGCGAAATCACGAAGTGCTATTATGTGCCACACAAAATTTTAATCAAGCAAACATTATTTGAAAGCTTCTAAATTTTTATAAAACATTTTTAAATAATTTTGAATCTTTATTACAAAGATTAACAATTCCATTCACACTTTCTCATCACGAAAGGAAAGTGATTTTCTGTTTGTCTTTCGATGTATGTTTATCTGACATGTTAAATCTACCTTTCAACAATCATGTTATCAACTGAACATGATGAACAAACATCATAACAAGCATATTTATAAACATATGTCATTATAGGATATGGATTTATTATCATAGTTTTTTAGTAGAGTTTGTTACCTTGGGTTTAAATAAATAAGAAATTCTGTATAGCTTTACTATAACGGATCCAAAGCTTCCCGAACTTGCAAGAATTTTTTTCCTATGTATCTCCACCCCATAATATACTTATCTGTGCCCATCGCCTAATAGTTGAAGTCGGTGGTGCTCGTCCGTTGATGGAGAATGGAGTAGTGGTTGTTAATAGAGGTACAAGAGATGTGTTTTGATGATAGTTATGAGGTATTTGGCTAAGTATAAGTGGTTTATAAAATTTATTTCCTTTCTTACTAATTTTACTCCATTAATTTAAGAGAGTTTGGAAGCCATTAAGGAGAAGAATAAATTTAAGAGTTCAAGAAGTATGAGAAAAGATAGAAAAATATAGTTGAATTTATAGTAAAAAGGATGAACTAAAATATCCATAGGAGAATTTTCCAAAAACCCCCCTTTGCCCTCCTTTGGTCACGTCCAAAATCTTCCCCCTCTCTCTGCTTGTCCAAGTGATAGAGGTGACATTGTTCAAGTAATAATGTTGGCATAATATGAGGATAAGTTTCTCCTGATAAATAAAATTAACTCTTATCATCATTTTGTGCTTAAATTTTACTAACCCTTCTTATCTTAATTAATTTTCTTGTTAACTTATAAGGTTTTTGTTAACATATTCATATTTTTATGTATATATATGTCATGTATAGTTCATAATGCTATACAACTTCTATTCGTTAAATTGTTGAAATTCTTAAATCTGATTATCGGTCTATATTAGTTTTTTGGAATACTATTTATCTAGGCATCCAAAAGTTGAAAATAATTTTCTTATCATTATTAAATAATTAAAACATGGTTATTTAAGCAATAAAACTGTATTTAATAATATTAAACAATTATTTACGAATGTCGATATTATATGATAAAGAGGATGAATTTCTTTATATTTTCAAAGCGGTTATATAATTTTTAAAAGATTCTTATATATGACTTGTCATCATAGTATAACTTATTACAACTCTTACATAATAAATGTTTAATTAATTTCAAACCATTCATTCTCATAAATAAATCATTATATAAAATGCCATGATTGGCGATGTCATAAATGCATTTAATTTTGAAAAATAAACTATGTCACTTTATTTCATATTCTTGTTTAATTATGAAAATAAGTGCTTGCATCCAAATTCGTCCACAATTCTTATGATTAAAAATAGCAATACTGATAGAATGGTTTTTAGCTATTTTATCGATGTTCTCTAGAAGAATATTTTCGTAACATTTATGACTTATAATGTATTATTAAAAGAAATATAGAATTGAATGTTCTAAAATAGTTTGTGTTTTTTGAACTAAAGTAACTGAGAATTTGGGTTGTTAGAGGTTGACTATTGATAACGAGCCTAAATACCAACATTGACTGGGACATTGTATCATGTAACGATCCAAGGAAATCGGCGCTCGGATTCCGACAATAATACATAGACTCGTATTACTTGCCAAAACCCAAGTTTCGAAAACACCATATAGTTAATAGAAAGAAATCAGAGGGTGAGATAAGAAAGAAAGAATTATTAGAATAGAAGAATAAGAAGAAGAATAACAACATCACAGAATCAGAATCTCACATCGTAGGGGAACAAAATATAATATAGAAACAAATCTTTATTGAGAGCTAGAAATAATACTTATTATCATCAGAGTACATCAACATATGTGGACAGTGATAACATCATGTCCTATATACAACACACAACGGAGTAAGTACTAATACGTATCATACGTCTGAACTCCTCCAACCTATCCCCAAACTTTACGACATTTGATAATGTAAACCTATAAAACTGGGTCTGACCTGAGCATTGCAAATGGCAGGATCAGTCTGGTGAACCAGAGTGAGAAACCTCACTAAGTTTATAGGTATCATCCAACTTGATTTTAAAATAAAAATATTTCTTTTCGAAAGAAAGGATAATCGTAAGACTAGTCCACACATAAACATGGATGGTTTTTACCTTACGATAACCCAAAAGGGTTTGAAATCATATCTACTCTGATATTGTAATAGTGTCTAAATCAAATAAATAACCATCTAGCATAACGCTTGCATCTCACGTTCTACATACATAGTATACAATCGACACCGTTGGAGCTTATTAGGGACTGGATTCCAACTATGATAAGGTATGGAACCACCTTCCGATAGTCTATCTCTAGAGAGGGATACACCGGGTTCAACAAGAAATTCTTGCAAACCGACCACACATGTCTGACCACTCATTTCGCTTGAGTGTATCGAATGTATATCACCAATGGGTGGGATTAGCAACCCTTTCCCAAAAGGGACAGCATCGATAGAATAAAGAAGAAAATGGATTTTCTCTAGATAGGTGATAATACACCCTAATTGGGAGCGACCCACTTAGCCATGCTGCATGCCTGATTTTTATCATTTCCCGATTGAAGAGGCTTGAGGTTAGAATTACCTTTTTAATAACATCACATCACCTTTCACTTGAAATGCCACATCGTTTGATCCATCAAATCATAGTGTTGTCCACAAATATACTTTGGGTGTTATGCTAAAAGAAGTTTCCTTCTCTTCCACCATACTCGGTATATTTGTAAAAATCAACGTACGTGACTCTTAAGTAATACTATAGTGGACATTCATCCATACAAGTCATCCAGGAACAGGATGAACTGAAGGTACCCCTACCACATTCTAGGCATCACCCTATAGATCCATAGCAAGTAGTCCTTACAAATCCGTAAATTTCCCCATGACCGAATGACAGTATATCTCTGGGAGCTTAACCAGAAATTATAAGCAATCCTTCCGTTTTATGAAGATCTACAGTCTTCAAATGCCCCATCTTGATCATCGTATGATATCTTCCATATTTACGTATTTGCTGCTCAGAATGGTTTTCGAATATAATTTGATCTCAATCTTTCTGAACCAACAATCGATAGTTGGCCAGTTTGATAGTCGATTATTTAACTATCAAATAAACAACCATTCAATCATGAAATAAAATGAGTTCACTGGTTCAGTATTCAACATAACTTGGCCCCTTTTTATTTAAAAATAATTAACGAGTGGTTAATTCAAAAACTTCAAAATCTTTCAATATTTTAAAATATGATATTTACTTAGAGATGTTATGGTAATGGTAAATTTACCATTACCATAACAATACCAAACTAATGGTAACCAATATCGAGTTGCACCGGTATATCAACGCTATCGGTATGGTAACAGTAAGTCTTACCATTATTAATGGTAAAATAACAGTAAAGAAATGTCAATACCAGTGGTAACGGTAAATTTACCAGTCATATTTTTTTTCACTATTTTAATGAATTCCAACCTTTATTTTTTTAACGTTTATCATGTTTTATGCAGATGCTTATAGATTTATTTAGGTTGGTAATTCTTTTTGGCTTTATTAACTTCAAAGTTTAAGATTAACAAAATTATTATTTCATATTGTTGTAAATATCTTGTGGTAAGCTAAGTAAATTTCCTATGCTAACTAAAATAAGTTTAAATATTTATATAAACATTAATGGGGTTAGAATTAGTAAAAAAAAATATTTACTTTTTTTGTCATTATCAAAATTTTAATGTGTTAATGGTTTAATAGCTTTATGTATTGGTAAATTTACCATTACCAGTAAACCGTTTACCAGTTTATCGGTATCCCAATGATCATTTTACCAGCGGTAACAGGAAATTATCGGTATTCATTTTCAGCTTACCAACCATATACCAGTTTATCGGTATCCCAATGAACATTCTACCAGCAGTAACAGGAAATTATCGGTATTCATTTTCGGCTAACCAATAGTATCGGTATGGTAAATGTTTTTCCGTATCGGTTACCATTACCATAACATCCCTATATTTACTCCTTATTTTAATATACGAGTCTTCTCAAAAGTATATTATTTTAATACTTAGAACAATATATTATAACCATATCCAAATTCTATTGTACTATTATTTCAAACATTATTTGCAACATTTTTCATGCATTTCTATACTTCAGCATTCATTAGTCCCTACCCGTAAATTGTTAATAGAATAATCCCCTAGGTATCAACCTCGAAGACCAAAATAAACATCAGATTAACACTCAGAAAGTCACTCAACTCAACCAATCTCCAATTAGGTTCCAATTCTTTAATTTCTTCTATTAACTCTTTACTAACCCATATTATTCCACTTTTAATCCATTCAACCATTTTCCGCTTTGAAAACCTTGTTTCAATTCCATTTACTAAGTAACGTTAATTTAGACTTAACATTTTTAGCCTCACACTCCTTTTTATAAACCTTGTTCATAAAAATCACGTTTAATATAAAACCATTTTATCTCAATTTCTTTTTACTTGATTCAAATATTAAGTAAACATTTTATTTAAGCTATCACATTTACTTAAATTATCTTTATAACTTTGTTATAAAAACTAGGGTTTTTCACATAAAATCCGTTCATGAACGCCTTTCGAAATTCAATCAGATTTCAATACCCACTTCGATTAATTACTTAAATGAGTTTTATTTAAAAAAGTAATCACTTAAATTATTATAAATTAAATAATAATTTACTTCAATATTAATTGAAATAGATATCATATTCCTTTTTAAAATCTTATTAAACTTAAAACAAATATTTGTTACTATTACATTTGATTAATCGACAACAAACTAATTTAATAATCAATTCCAGTTAAATGGTTGACTTAGTCAACTCAAAACACGGTTGTCTCGTTAACCAATTCAAATTAGTTGTTCCTTTAAATTAACTAGAAATATAATTAATTTAAATAACTCCATATAATTGTTTCTTAGAAACAATTAACCCAACTCTTAATCGTTAACTTAATTTCTACTCATCTGCTTATAAATTTTATTAACATAAGAATTTGATTTATAAAACCATTTAATAATTACTTATAAACTTAAATAATAATTATTTCCTTTTAATAAACTTTTATTCAAAATAACATATTTTAAAACCTATCTTCAGTTATAAAATAAATTTTATAACTTCATTTCGTCGATTCACCTGACGGTAAATCAATATTTATAAAATGATGTATTTATGTACCAACTACTGCCAATTACCTAACCAATACTTCCCATTGGTTAATATGCGAACAAACCTTGAATTCAGATTCAACAATCAATCATCCAATCATATTGGTTAAATAGTTCATATGATTGTAATACGAAAATAAATAATAAATTTAAGGAATCCAGTTGGATCCCTCCAACATGTTTTTCTCTGCATCCAAATATGTTACCTCAAATAAAATCATATATTTCAATAAATGGATATAATATTCAACAATCAAACAATAACAGTAATTCAAACATCCAATCTCAATTTAATACGTTTATATTATTATAAACGTAACCAACGAGGTAAGTTACCTAATTTGGTAATAATCGTTAAAAATAACGATTGGCTTGGATTAAATCAAATAAACGTTTAATTTAATCAATGCAGCTAACACATATAAACAAATTCAATAAATATCCAACAATAACTAAACATATCACACAAATATTAATCTCGACTTAAATAAATATAAGTGGGACAAAACAGAGTGAGTTGTACTTACCTTAATTTGTTTTTCACTGGAACAATTCATTTTAATTAAATTAAACGAGCGTTTAATTAAATTAGAAATCCTCGTAGTTACCAACTCTGACCAAACCAGCTTCATCCTGTTGTGCTCTCAATTCATACTCAACGTCACTTGTTTTATCTGATTCCGTTGCTATATAACACAGATATAAATTTATACATTACTCGGTATTTAAAATAATATTATTAAAACTTTAATAATAATTTGTTTATTTAATCACTGCATATGTCTAGTATAACTTCCCTTATACATATATTAGGCATATTTCACATTTCAATTACCAGGGCACATCGACACCCAAAAAACACATTACTGTATATTGTCCCCTTCCTTACTCACGTTTAAAACAAACCGATTAGGCAACTTTTACAAAAGATTTGGCAGATACAAAATTTGGTTGGGCTCGCTAAAATTTTGGTTAGGCAAATTATAACTGCAATTTAAAATGTCCATGTGCTACTCTTGATTAGGCAAAATATATACTCAGGTTACCACCTTATACTGTACACGTTGGAATAGGGTTAGTCACAATTAATAGGGTTAGGCAGATTATAAGCATAATTAGGCATTTATAAACTAGATTAGGCGTATAAATTTATACCTAGGCACACTAAACATCACTGTTCATCTTACTTTTTGCTTCAAAGAAATCATACCTCCTGCTAGTCCTTCTCACTGCTTTTCCATTTGTAATGTCCCAAATTTTTAGTGATTGAATAATTTATTTATTTAATTATTTGGATAAGAGATTGGGCAATTTAAATGATTTGCATTAAATATTTTGATTGTTTAATTAATATAAATAGTGGAATAATAAAATTTAATTCCGAAATAGTCGGAAATAGTTAAGTTGGCAATATTGTGTGAATTGGATAATTTAAAAGGATGTAATTCATTTAGAACTGAATTTTAATAATGAATTTATTTGTTAAATGACGTTTGGACGTATAATTTATAGTTTAATTATAATCGTGCTCGTAATATCACAATAGTTTGTAATTTTACGTTTTGAACTTCAACTGAGCATACAGGATTCGTTATAAGTCAGATTTCTTGGAAAGAAGAAACGTTCGAATCTAATTAAATGTATTTTTCTAATGGAAGTCAAAAATCGATATTTCATGTTATAAATTTTAAGTTATGTCGAAATCAAATTTTCAGGAAGTCGCTATGGAATAATTTATAAATTATAATGATTTATTTATTAAATTAAAAGGGTTTTAATTTAAATCGAACGTCATTTTAACTTGAAATTGAAATATCAAGCATAAATTTTTATTATGTTTATTTTGAAGCTGTATATATTCTGTTTGAATATATATATATATTGAATATATATACAATAATAATAATTTTATTATTATTAAATTGAGTTATTTTAATCGATTTATATTATATCGATTTAATACTGAATTTAAGATCATATAAATTTCAAACGACCTCCGTTTTCGACGAAACTAATTTTACTAAATTCATAGTGATTAATTATTATAAGATTTCAGTTTGGGGTCAATTGGATTTATGTAGTGACCGTGGGCCATTTAAACACGTATTATTTAACCGTTTGAAATTAAAAAGGGATTTTTTTAAACGGACTCAAAATTCGACGAAACCAGTTATGTCGTGTTCGAAATGTTAAAATATTGTAGGATTTCAAGTTTCATTGCGATTGGAGATCGTATGAGGTAGTTTGGACATTTTACTTTATGCTTAAGTTCGTATAAATTAAATAATATAAAATAAAATCAAACAGGAGTACAATTCTTTCATATCACAGACCTAATTGCGATTTTCTTTACTTACCCCAACATGTACTGCGGTCCTACCCATACACAACAATGTATATTCAAATCCCAGCCTAACCTAAAACTGAAAAATCACATACCTATGTTTAGATCAAAGCTTCAAGGCTAAGTTAATTCGCAGCTATAAATACAAGAGCACAGGCCATCTTCATTTCGTTTTCTTCAGGAAGAACCCATTTCAGACCTGAGTTTTGATGGCTTCTCAAAATAAAAATCAAGGAAATCCTCAATCAAAAACCCTGAAATAAATATATATAGATTCACCAAATGATACTCTTCATTTTAATATGCATTTTTTTGTTTGAACAGTTTTCATGTTGCATGAAGATATTCCAACTGGTCAGATTTCTTTTTTTTGGGCGAAATTGGAGCATCATTTGATATTTTCAATATCGAATTTGGATTAAGCACATAAAATAGCACATTTTTGCAAAGTTGTGATATTTATGGTGAATTTTTGTGATGTCGTGTTCCTGTAGCCGGTGGGGGATACTGTGTGATGCGTCGACGTAGGGTTGTGCAAGTGGAGAGGGGAGGTGTTGTCTCCGTCGAGCTCATGAAGGAGAGTTGAATGGTGATAGTTGTTTTAAATTTCATGGATGACAGGAGGGGAAAGAGATGAAGGGAGCATTCAGCTATGGCTTAGCAGAAGTTGGGGGGAACAAGAGCAATGAGGAATGGAGTAAACGAGAATAATTACAATTCAAAGGGAGATAAGTAACTTAACGGTAATTAAATATTATTTTATATATAGTTAATGATTTTAAAATGTGCACAAGATTGTAAAATCAATAAATTCTTCACACGTTATCAGAATTGCTCAAATTTGGATTCGTTGAGATCGTATGATCGTAGGCTACACAATGGGACTAGACTGGAGTGATTTGCAGCTAGTTACAATTTATGATGAAATTAAACACATGATTTAATCAATCGACGTTAATCATTATTTAACGATTAATGACCAAAGTGAGTAAACTCACTAAGTCTGCCTAGTTTTATAACATTATAAATGTTATTTAATATTGATAAATAATGATATGATGTTGTGTGATGATTGTTTGGATGAATAGCTGATAAATTGGTTGAAATAATATATATAGTTGTATATAAACCATTAATTGAATACTTATTCTTTTTATTATTATATTTCATATTGATCTAAAATTTGTATATTCATCTTGATTAACATTTGTGATGCATGGAAACATGTTAGAGGGATCCAACTAGATTCCTCAACAATTATATTGTTTTTTTCTTCATATATTGCATTATATGATGTGACCAATAATATATGGTTGATTATTGTGTGTTTGGGATGTTTGAATAACATTGACCTTGAAATAATTGGTAATTAAATATAGTAAAATATATTCGACTGAAATGAAAAAGAATTTGAGTTCTTAAAAAGGAAAATTCTATTTTTAATAGGTATTGAATTTTAAGTGGGCTAGAATATAATAACTTGTTTTCAATAATAAAAACAAGTTATTTAATTTATAAACGATATTTATAAATGAAATGGAATAATAATTATTAAATAATTTGGGAATGTAAATTCAAGGATGAAGTTAAAAAGGGAAATGGGAAATCGTTTCAAAAGGAAATGATGAAATTATTTCGATGTTAGAAATATGTGTGGAATTGAAATAAATTTACAAGGATTTGTAATTAGAATTAGACTATGTCGAATATTACAAAAATAATTTATTTTTAAAACTTAGGTATTATATAACTCAGAATTTGACAAGATAGTTAATATGTGGTTTGAAACCAATAAATTATAATCGAATATGCAATCAGGATTATTTATAAACCTGAGATATAATTAACAACTTTACTTGTAAATGGAGTTTATGAAGTGGAATATGAAGTATGAATTTATAAAATAACACGATAAACATGATTTGAACCTGTAATGGTATTTATAAATAAAATCAAGATTAGATTGGTATAACGTGTCCAGTTTTATGTAAAGAAATAATATTCACATTTCAAAGTGAATAATGATCTAAAAGCAAATGTTTTGAAGATTAAAATAGTTATAAAAGGAGATTAGTAAATGTTTTGGAAATGATAAATTCAAAAATGAATTTAGAAATGGAGTTGACCCTGAAAAGGTAATTTATTCCTACATTCAGAACGTTAATAAAAAAGAGATTATTCGAAAGTGAGTTATACGTTGGAATTAGATTCTATCGAATCAAGGAAATACTATTTACTTTCCGTTTATAATCAAGATTTAATTAATTAATATATGTTTATTTATTCAAAAAAAGTTATATTTTGAAGTTAAATGTTTCAGAAGTAGAGATTATAATGGTATCATTATAATAAAAGATTTCTGTAAAAGAAGTGGATTCGTGAACTGAATGAGAGAGTTGTGTAAGAAATTTGTTGATAAGAAATTAAGAAATGAAGTTAAGGAAATTGGAAACTGACTGGAAATTACTCGAGTTGAATGGTTCCTTGAGTGTTGATCTGATTTTGGTTTCGGTCTTCGAGGTGGATACTTAGGGAATTGTTCTCTAACTAGTTTACGGTTAGGGGTTAATGGATGTAGAAGAGTAACGATGCGTGAATAAGAAATGAAAATGTTTTCCAATGTAAATAAGAAATATTTTCCAGGAATATAGGAAATAAGTAGTTTAAAATATATGGAAACGTTTACCAATAATCGTGAGAGGCTAAACGAGTTGGAGAAATATTTGGGTAAAGAAACTGAAAGAAAATTGGGAAATGAATAAATTATTGACAAATTAATTTAAAGGGGCTCAGTGTTGATTGATGGTTTATCGATATATTTCCATTTGGAAATAAGATCATTGTTTGTATGGATGTTTTCCTTTCATAGTTAAATAACTAACTATCAAAGTTTTTGGCCATTTTTCCATTGTCAATACGAAGAGACCGGGATCAGGTTTATTATCTGGAAACCACCCCATATGGGAATTAGCTTTACAAATCAAATATATTGAAGATGGATTTTATAAAAGGGCTATTTTGGTGATCCTAGGTTGAAATTGCATAAGATGGATTTACATAATAGTGCCTTTGGTTTGTCCAGTCCCAGGACAACTTATATAGACGAATGTCTGACAAAGTATATCTAATAGATCGCGTAATTTGATCTCTTCAAACATATTCACGTTTCGTGGTGGAGGAATTTGTTTCTCTTAGCTTTATACCCGCGGTATTTTTGGAGAAACCAATTTGTAATTTGGCAAGTATGACGATGTGGCATTCAAAGTAAATAAAGATTTGATCTGTCTAATGGTAAGTTATGACCTCAAGCATCATCAACCGGGAAATGAAAAAAATCGGGCAGGCATAATGGCTAAGTGGGTCGCTGCCAATTAGGGTATATTGTCACCATCTAGAGAATATTCATTTTAGTTCTTCTTTCGCTTTTGTATCTTCCGGGAACGGTTATGTCAGTATACCAACCGTATGGTGCCAATATATTTGGAACATTCAAGTGAAATGAATGGCCAGTCATGTGTGGCCGAGTTGAAAGATGTTCTTGTTGAACTCCAGTGTATCCCCTCAAGAGTACATTGATCGGAAGGTGGTTTGGTACCTTGTCATAGTTGGAAATCCATTCTCCAATAAGAGCCTGCGATTTTGATTGTACTATATATGTGGAGAGTGAGCTGCAAGCTTTCCGCTAGATTGCTATTTATGTGAATTAAACACTATTATAATATCAGAAAAATATTGATTTTAATAAGGTGTTTGGTTATCGTAAGGTAAAAACCATCCGTGTTTATGTGTGGATCGGTCTTACGATTATCATTTCTTTTAAAATGATTTTTAAATGTTAAACCAAGTGGTTGGAGTTTACTCACACCAGTCCCTTGACTGACCCAGAGTTTATTTTGTGTTGTTTTACCCTAAACTCTTGGGTGTCCAAATTTGTACGGGCAGTCAAGTAGTCGGGATTTTACAGATATACTTGGAAGAGCTTGGAGTAGGAGGCTTCAATGTTATATACCTATTGAATTATTTCCGCTGTGATATATAAGTGACGTACTATGATGATGTAAGTACAAATACAGTTTTGTATTTGCAAAAATTGTTATCTAATATATTTTATTCGTTCCGCTGTGAGATTCGTGTTTACTCTGATTCTATTCTGTTGTGTTCTTCTTCATCTATTCTAACTTTCTTTCTACCTATTTCTCACCCTTTAACTTCTTTCTATTAAAGATCCGTTATTTCTGATACTTAAATAGTTGACATGATATTTATGTCGATTTTCGGGGTCGAAAATCTCCTGGTTCGTTACATCATTTTTTCACAAGCCACGCCTGACATATGCCGAAGCCACTGACCTCGCCTTGATCTCCGACGATCCTTCCCCCTCCTGCGCTGATCTCCTATAAACAACTTCACTACCATGTATCAACATTTTTTACTTCTTCTTACTTCGTTACATACTGGAAACCCATGCACAAACTCCATGAGCCTGAACTGCCTCTGCGCCGCTACCTCATGCTTGCGCCGACCTCACCTTGAACAGCCCCAGTCCCACGCACAAACACCCACGCCATTATTATACACCCAGAATTCATGCACTCAAAAACACACCGCCTCTTCACTTTATAATAGGTACAACGAGTTCGAGATGAAACGAGGAGGATATGGGATGATTTACTATCGTCCGTTCATTTCTATGGATTTAAGGTTACGTTCCATTTATTTGTTGTTGGAAGGGGAATGTGAAATGAGCCATTAGCACACACATATATAGGCGAGAGAAAAGGGGAGATAAGCATAACGCTGCCTCCATCAGTACGCGATAGGTCTGCAGCATTTCCATTTAGCTTAGGGCAGGAAAATACTTGAGTTTTCTTATCGTTGGCTTGTGCGTTGAGTGGCAGAGAAATGGGTAGCAACCTTAGAGACATCATTTAGGGTAAGCTCAATGAAATATAGGCCTTTGTTGAGTTGTAGAAAGAAAATGGCTAGTTGTGTGTGTTTTCAATTCATTAGGCATCGTGTTTTCAATTCATCCGTCTATTCTCAAATAATGGTTGGAAGGATAGAAAGGTAGGTAGCCTATTGGAAATGTTTAGGGTGGCTAAACTTTATTTTAATTTGCAGAAGTCCGAGTCTTAAGGAGGAAGCAAAAGGGTAGGTTAGGCTATGTGCACATTTCTTAGGGTGGAAGCTTACTTAGTTTTTATATGGTTAATTTTACTCTACCGCATTTTACGTTGAACGCTCTAAATTTGTACCGACACTCACGAACTCCAAACACAATGAAAATGGACGTATTGCTTTGTCTTAACGTTCCAAACCTAATGAAACTTGTTTGGTTTGTAAACCGACTCCATTTGAGCAACGACGTTATTTTAATTTCAATTTATTTATCAGTTCATTAATGTTATGTAACGACGGTTGGAACAAAGCCCCTTCCCTCCACATAGGGCGTACGCATATGAGTTGGCACACACATCCTTGTAAGAAAAGGAATCCCTGATGCTACATGCCTACCAACTCATATTTGTACTCCATTATTTCAGCTTATTCTGTGATGTGCGATTATTTATTCGAACCGTCATTCCTACATTAACAACATGCGAGACAAAGCTAAATGTATCCCCCTTGACTCGCATCCTATGAGTATCTTTTAAGAGTACTGTCTTGCCTGCATGGCCCACTCCATAACCTTCGGCTTCGATACCACTGCATTGTAATGACAATCGGAACAAAGTCCCTCTTCCTTCCACATGGCTCGCACGCATATGAGTTGGCGCACACATCCTTGTAACAAAAGGAATCTCTAATGCTACATGCCTACTAACTCATATTTGTACTCCTCTTCTTCAATTTATTTAGTGATGTGGGATTATTTATTCGAATCACCGCTCTTACCTTAACAACATGCGAGGCAATCCTAACAAATAATAAATAAATTTATCATTTTTTATTATATCTAGTTAATGATAAATGAATTTATCATTCTCTTTTATAACACAAAATTATAAATATATTTGTCAATTTTATATAAATTACCCTTAAAACCATTTATCAATAGGTTTAGTTAGGTTCGATTGGGTTTTGGAGAAAAGTTGACTGTAATGATTTAATGAAATTAAGGGTTTGACAAAGACAAGTCATATTCTAGTATTTTTACAAAAAGAATCAACAATATGGACTTTACACTTCTTTTTGTATAAATTAAAATTGGTAAAATGAAAGAAAAAGAATGGTATTGATAGAAGTGATAGCATTGAAAGATCGATAATTTCTATATATAGCATAAATCTATAAAGGTTAACCTCCTTTGCTTATCCTATTAAAAAAACATTAAATTATGAAAAATATAGTAAAGTACAAGAAAAAAAATACCTAAGGATCTTTTAATTCAAAATGCTTGGGCGAAACAAAGAGCTTTACTACATAAGAAAAAGCTTTTAAGGCTTATACACTTCAGATTTAGGCTCAAAATATCTATATTTATGTTTTGTCGACTGAGGTCCACAACAGATTTTAAGCTTTTTTTTTGCTTATATGTGACGATCCCAAAACCCCGTGACACGGTGTTAAGGATAATCATTGGAATATAACACATTAATCATCATTAGCAGATCACAGATAATAGCATAAACAGAAAATGGAATAATTTACACACATATGATAGCAGAATCATATAGATATCATCACATCAGAGAAGCACAGTACAGGATACAACTTAGTGCATAATGATACATAATCAGTCACCATCGCCTGAGGCGGAATCATACGTAAAGAGTACTCAAAATAAATATCAGTCTACATCGCCAATGGCAGAATCATAATATAGATACAATAATGGCAGAGAAAATCCAAGTCAGCACGGTGTAGTCAAGCCTCGCCATGAGCCAAAAGGTGCGTCAGAAACCTGTAACTAGGCTGCCCGTGTGAAAATGAGGGCACCCGAGTTTGCAAGGTGAAACAAACTACGAGTCAGTCATGGGACTGGTATGAGAAATCTACTCAATTTATTAACAACAATAATAAGGCAAATCAAAGGACCACGCCACTTTCGCGGAACGGGTTTACTCCAATGAGTGCTAGTGCATGAGATAAAGTAAACGATTAAATCAACGCAATGCTTTTTATAAAATGAAGCCATTATAAGACTCAGGTCCCATCACACAATGCAACGCAAGCCGGAGGATAGAGTTTTCCCTTATAATGGCCAAAGATGCTTCATACGAATAAGACAAAAGTGTTTGATATTATTACTAGTGCATATATGTTTCAAAAGCAAATTCAATCATAAATATCAATCCTAGACGGCATGGGTAAAATATATCATGTCGCCATACTAGTAATACAATCACATCCGCATATTTCGTATTGGAAATTGGATTCCTTCATGAGTCGAGGCAAGGGGCAAGCTCCTCTCCGATTCGAGACACTCTAGCAAATGTCCTAGGACCCCACTATGATCCTTGGAATCGGCTGGGCCGGTCCTCTCTTACTTTTGAGGATTGGCAATTCCTGAACACACGTTTCCCGGTCCTTACAGACCTATAATCGAGGCGCCTCGCATTCCAACAACCACACAGGTGAAAAGTATATATAATGTCAGGGCTGGTAGGTCACCAACACCACCTTAGCTAGAAGGAAATGTCGTGCTCTCCCAGCGGTCCGTCTCCCGTTTTTGACTCATACCGGGGTGTGAGGCTCGCGAATTCACGATATACACAAAGCTACGTCACACAGACCATGCTTCAATCATCAACCACAAGACTTTGCTTTGCAACATAAGCCTTGATCATATGCCACTCAGGCGTGCCACACAGGCAATCCACTCCATGCGACTGATTTCTGTCAATACATAATCTCTGAGCTCGTACGTCTCAGAGAAGGGCATTAAGCAAGAGAATAAATTCTCCGCCGCCAAACAGATATATATTTAACAGAGATCAATCAGCACAGAACAAAATCCAATGTCAGACACACAGTCCATTTACAAGTCCGTTCTAGGTCTGAACGAAACCGGAGGCACCAATTCCTCGCATATCCGTACAATCAACAGTATGTTTGGACGACTACTACTTAAATTCCTTCATGGTAGCTACTCCAATCACGAGCATCAGTAGCGCCCATCCATCCAATGTGGAGATCGTCGGTCTTCAGCCGTCTTCGACTCTTCGACTTCTCAACGTCGATCGATTATTTGAAATGAGATAAACTCGGCCTTTTCAAATAACCCACGTATATTTAGATTTTCAAATCAATTAATCACATGGTTGGACTATTCAACATTCACTTTTCGGTTATTTAGTTATAATTTTCATGTCAAATACATTCAACCATCACATATCAAGCAAACATAACGAAATTGATTTATTTCCACTCTATATCGTCTATAGTATTTTATAACGATATATCGCCATTTTTATTTAATTTAAAACGGCCATATTTAATTAAACGACGTTTCAGGTCGTGTCGATGCACTGGCGCTGCTTTTCACTAATTTTGCTTTACACATATCTGAAAATCTAACCGTTGGATCTTCACAAATTTGGTATCATTGGGAAGGTCATTTCAAAACGAATCCAACGGTTTCAGTTTTGGGAAAATCCGATGGTCGGATCTTCCACACTAGCCATTTGAAGTTACGATTTCAATTTACAAACTGCAGCGTCGTTATTCGATTTAATTTTAATTATATTTATATATATATCTAAATATAATCGTTTCTGGCGCTGTTTTTCTTCAGATTTGAATTAAACATTCCAGACAATCCAACCGTTGGATCTTCACAAAGTTGGTGCCGTTGGAAAGATATTTCCAAGGCGAACCCAACGGTTGCGGTTTCGGGAAAATCCAATGGTCGGATTTCCCGCACTAGTCGTTTGAAATCACGGTTTCAAAACACGAACTGCACGACCACGTTTCGTTTTAATTTTATTTATATTTATATATTTATATAAATATATTTCATTCAAAGGTTCCTATATCGTTTCCACTTCAATTATTTCACTAACGCCTTTAAATTTCGGAAAATTTCGCCATAACCTCCTTTGTACGGGAGGGTCTGGGAAAATTCCCAAATAGCCACACGGGCGTCTCATATCAAAAAGAAAAAGAAAAAGCCAAGCGGCTAGCCAACAGGCTCATAAAATCATCACCCAAACAAAACAGTAAATGTGTACCTATTTGTCGGGCACAAAATTTTATTCCTCTTCTCTAGCCCCTTTTGCTATAACCTGTTCAATAGATATGCATGTACATATATACAATTTCTATCACTTATCATTTTCCATTCAATTTCATATTTGATTTACTTTGGTTTAAAAACACCATTCATTCTAATGTTGCATGCATAGGCTAAAATCATATCATTAGCTAATTAATGTATATTTCAACTCATACACATTTATTTGAACAAGTGGCTATTTTTAACACTTCACATTTCAAAGATGATAATTTTGGCGAACTAAAATATATTTCAACACATGACTACTTTATTTAGTTCCTATGCATGTTAAAAATAATATTTCCTTCACAAATATTTATTTCAACGTCCGCATATCTTTAGCATATCACATATATGATAAAAATGATATTTTTATCGTTCAAAATATTTATTCGACAAATGGATGTTTTCAACACTTCATAGTCTCAATAAAAATGTAATTTTTATTGTTCGATCTTTTTATTCAACACATGAACTTTTCCAGTACGCACACTTCTCAACAAATGAGCATTTCCATACATGGACATTTTATTTATGTTGTTCATATTAGAAAGATGGAATTTTTATTGTTGAAACTATTTATATAAGGCGAATATTTTTCATACTTCATATATATGTAAAAATGTGATTTTTATTGTTTAAACACTTCATTCATTCACAAATGAATTTAATTTTCACACAACACTTTTCAACACACAAACATTTCCACACATGGATATAGTTTCAACATATGACTTTAATTTCAACGCATGAAGATAATTTCAACATATGAAAATAATTCTAACACACAAAGATTATTCAAAATTTCGGCAGCATAACGGCAGGGTAGTTAAAACCGGCACCGTCCCTAGTACGGCTCCTCGCTCTACCTTAAAACCTCGCGGTTTTTGACAATGGGGATTCATGCATCTAATTCGCATGCAGGCGGCATGTTTATTTTTATTTCCACAAATATTTCCAATTCATTTCAATCACCAATGGGTATTTTTCAACCACAACCAAACAATGTCAACCACAAACAATTATTCAACCATTCGTATTTTTCATCCAATATTTCACACCAATTCACCACAATAAATATCGTCCATGGTTTGTGGACGAGGGGAGTATATATATATAATTGCTATATTTCACTTGCATTTCAACACATATATCAATTATTCTATGCATGTAAAATTCATACTTCGCTTATATAGCTTACACTACGCATGTACATGAGGTATACAACACATATGTAATTTATATTTCGCTAATATAAATTATACACGACATTTTCCTTTCAATTTCATATTAATTTAGATTTCTCATATTGGTTTTCGGAGTGCTAAAAATCGATACGATGTCAGAAAAATCCGCGGCTTCTTCTATTGGGTAGAGAGCTTCCTTACGGTCCTGATGTTTCCTGTTTCATCGAATTTCGTCAACACACTAGAAAGATATGATTTTTCAAAGTGTAAACATAAAAAAAAACTCACCTTTCACGAAGGTTCTAAACTAGGTTTACGGTTTTCGCGAGAATCGGGGCACGAGGGGATGATCGGCGAGTTGGACGTGGAAGATGGAGGAGAGGGCTTTCTGGCGGTGGTGGTTTGGTGGCGTTCGGTGGTCAGGATCGGCGGCGACGGCAGTTTAAAGGTTGGAACTTTGGACGCTCGATTCAGGCGGCACAGGCGACGAGGGTGGCGATGCTGGGGTCGGATCTGACGAGGGGGCGGAGGCGAAGCGAACGGCGGTGGTGGCGGAGTCTGGAAGCGGCTGTAGCGGCGGCGGCGGAGGAGAGAAGGTCTCGAACGGGTTTCGCCGTTGATTTTGGAGGATTTTCTTTTTTTTATTTTTAAAATTATGAATGGAGAATTCTGATTGGCCGAGGACTTTATTAAATTTTTAAATAGTGTTTTCTCAAACGAACTCCTTTTCAAACCCAATGACTGTCGCCCCTAGCTAAATACCCCCATCCCAGACACAATGGGATATGTTTCGTTGGCCAATTCGACTGTTACAGTCAGTTATTTTTCAAATTAAAGTATAAAACATTTAATTTTTAACTCTGAACATACATTTCAATTTGCCAGGGCCACAAACTGATTCGAAAAATTCCAGAAAAATAAATCTAGCTATGTTTTGACGCTACGGTCCCAACAAAACTAGTTTCGTCGAATTCTGAGATCGTTTGAAAAATGGCCATTTTCGGGTCGATCTAATTTAACAGAAATTGACCAAACACATTTTCTTTTGCTACGTTCACATACTAGCTTCAAAAATTATGAAATTTGAAACCTAGCAATAATTTGACGTCCCGGACCAAACAAAAGTGGTTTCGTCGAATTCCGAGGTCGTATGCAAAATATCAATTTTCCAGGGCTATATATTCTATATAGCGACCATTCTAAAAATTCATTCGGCCATAACTTTTGATTCCCGTTATGAAATTTCGATTTTTCAGATTCACTAGAAAGGTATTGACTAACAGATTTAAATATTTTTGGTTTCGCTAAAATCCGTTATATTTTCCACCCTGCACAGTCAGTCAAAGTTTGAATTCAAATTTTCAAATTGACTCACTATTTCTAATTCCATATTTTATTGAAATATTCTATTTCAATTGTTCAAAATCCTTTGAAATCACCAATTTAAAAATTTTAAATTGGCTCGTATTTTCCGGGTTATTACATTATATATGTAGAAAATGAAAATACTTTATTGATTTTCAATCTGGATTCTTAAGACATGATGCTTAGACATAAAACTATTGGTTATGCATGAATCTCTAATAGTAATCACAAAAACAATGTCCCAATAATTGATTTTATTATCTGAAAGCTATTGTAGATGGTTCATTTTTAAGTTAATATTAAGGAAAAACCTGTAATATAAATTAATGTAACCTTTTCTACTTAGCGAACTTGACAATGACTTTTTTATAGCAATGTGACAATTGTTATATAACAACTGAGTTTTGTTGGCTATTCAATCCTAATACTACAGTGCTTTTTATTTTTTGAAAGAGTCAACCAATAACTTCAAAAAAATAACACTATAAAAATAAATTTGAATAAATACAAGAGTGTGGCTTGTTCTCTTCCTAAAATCGGCTAAATAAGCCACGTTGCATCAAGATGGAATATGATAAGAAAAGCTCATAAAAAATAAAACATATTATGGCTGTGGGATTTTCCATTACTACGTTTTCGACTTATTTACATGGACAATTTTAAGTTTTTATGAACTTCAATTTTTTTTTGTTATCGTCGTCCAATTAGTCTACTGATCATTAAGTCGATTTGGATTATGACATTTTTCTAGCAAAAAATTATGATGCTAATTTCCATTGCAAAACAACACTAATTACCAGTGCCTTCTTTTTAAAACTATTTTGTGTCGACCTTCCATGGAATTTACAACGATTGCTTGATTTTACAATGCAAGTATCATTTATTTATTTTGTGAAAAGAGATCAATTTTTTTATGTAATACAAAGTTTTAAGAGGTCATATGAGTAGTACAACATATTTTTTTTCAAAATGCGAAAATTATAAATAAATTTCCCACTTTACATTAGCTATCCATTGAGTTTTAAGGACAAAAACTTCTCGTACTTTTGATCTCAAAGGCAGTGGTCTAAACTTTTTGATCCATTTCTGAAGCCTTCTATTTTGAAATATTTATTGACCACTTCACTAAACCAATTTTTGTAGCGATTGCCGAGAAAATATTCAAGCGAAGTTGTTTTATCTACAAAGATAGTTTTGAACAATTTCCACCGATCCATTTTGTTTATATTATTTAGCCATGCTTTATAAACTTTGTGGTACAATTTTAGTGCCATAATTTGCCGATGTTACATTATAATTTTTTGTTGAAGTAAATTGATTTTCACAAAATTCTAAAGTGGATACGAAAAGAAAAGAAAACACTTTTACTTAATAAATGAATGGACATGTTATAATAAATGTATTGTTGTATGATAAATATTACCCGGATTTGAGGGATGAATTTTTTTTATTAATTGAGGAATGTTATTAAACCTATACATTACAATGCTTGATTTATTAGATAATTATTATAAAAGGACTTAATTTTGTTCCCATTATTGGTTATGTGAAAAATGTACTAATTTGAAAATAACAAATTCTATTGTTTGTTATATAATTTAGCGTAGAAAAAATTGTTGTTGGTTAATGGACTCCAAACCGTAGGCAATGTTGGGACATGACGCAACCCTAATTGGTGGCAGTTGCTCCAAATAGATTTGTCCAAGCAATCCGCAAGTTAAAGATGGCAATCATAGAAGGCACGACACTAGTCATTTTTTGTAAAGCCGACCATGTTTAATCTGCTTTATCAAAGCAAACTAAAGCCTCCACATGAAAATAGTAAAAAAGAAAGGCTAATAAAAGCAGGTGTGGTAGGATTAGAGGGACTCTGGGGCTTGTTTGTTGTAATGAAGACTTCTTTTTATAATGACTAAGACTTTGTCATTTCATTTATAACAGTAGAGATTTTGTCCTTGCAATATAATAAAGATGAAAAATTTGCTACTATAATATTTATACATTGGGAATGACTGTATTCTTATGGTTTTTGTGTGTAATATATAATAATAACAAACACTTTGTTGTTATATTCTTATGTTCCTTCTAGAAAAAAGTGATACATATTTGGTTCGCCATTACTTTGACGTCGTTCATTTGGTTCAAAAGTTTAAAAGAGCACAAATGAACATAGCAGCCATCGGTAATTATCTTACTATTATTATAAAAAATAATAATTAGATTATTCATAGTAACAAACAATTATAACGCAAAGCTGGATTATACGTAAAAAATTCTCTTGAATAACACTAAGTGTAACAACAACAATTACCACTTGAACCAAGGTTTAATGGTTACGATAAACACATTTTGTAACAACTTGTAACACCCCGTATGTTGAATAACTTGTTATAATATAAATCAGGGCAGAATTAAAATTTAAGATCTGAATCAGAGGAAACGGGCTATGCCATTGCGTTCGTCTCGGAAAAATACGCGAAATAGAGTCTGAGTTTTCGAAAATCGGAGCCCGTATGACCCAGTTAAGGCCCGAAGAAGTTTTCAGAAAATTCAAATTTTGAAAAACAGATTTCAAATGCAGAAATGGGGCTAGGCGTGAAAATTCCCGCCAGCACCAGGTCGACCCCCGTGTCGACTGGGGAGTCGACACACATGGGGGCGTGTCGACAGTAGTGTCGACACCCCTGTCGACACAGGTGGCTCGGCCAGTTTGGCTGGGTGCACTGTTTTGGCTTTTGGGCTGTGTTTTGGGGCTTGTGACGAAATCTGACGGCTCTAACCTAATCTAGGGTTAATCTAAGGGCCTAAAACACTTAACTAATCTATAAATACACCCTAAGACTAACCTAATTCATACTAAAATTGGATACAACGTCATTATGCCGTCAAATTGCAACTAGAAGGAGCCTCCATCAAATTTTAGAAGAAGATAGCTTCTCAAATCAACTTCTAATCAACTCTAGCAACTTAATCTTCTTCATAGGAGTGCTAATCAACAAGTTGTGAGTTTCTATGCCTTTAGCAAGCAATTGCTAAACTAATTATGATAGGATATAATGAGGTTATGGTTATGTATGTGGATCAATGCAAGTTATGTTATCATATGCTATGTGTTCATGATGTTAGTTATGCAAGTTTTATGCTATATGCTAGTTATGCAAGTTTTATGCTATATGTTCATGATGCTAGTTATGCAAATCACTATGATAAACATTGATCCATTATGACACCATGTTATGCAAGTTTGGTGTTTGGTTATATGCAAGTTCATATATGATATGTTATGCAAGTTTGGTGTTTGATTATATGCAAGTTCATATATGACTTGTTATGCAAGTTTGGTGTTTGATTATATGCAAGTTCATATATGACATGTTATGCAAGTTTGGTGTTTGATTATATGCAAGTTCATACATGACATGTTATGCAAGTTTGGTGTTTGATTATATGCAAGTAACATGTGCAAGTTTACACCTTTGTATGATATGCATACATATGCAAGTTTACCCCTTTGTATGTCATGCATATATATGCATGTTTACCCCTTTTTATGATGTGAGTAACATATGCAAGTTCATCCCTTTTTAGACCTATGACATGTATGCAAGTTTATCCCTTTATGATGGGTCTATGACATGAACATCTATGCAAGTTACCCTCTTTATGACATATGTGATTCATGCAAGTTTGGGTTGGTTATTTATGCTAGTTGGGTTTGATGCTATGGTCATATATGCAAGTTGACACCTTTAAAACCCATGTTGATGCTAATGTTATGCTAAGTTGAACCCATTGTATTTGTGATGAATCTTCCCTTTTAAGTATGTCATGTTAGCGTATTACGTGGGGAACGATGGGGTTAATATTCATGTTAACAAAATTGTGGTGAAATTGGTATGATATGGCATACCATAAGTGGATGGACATAATTGAGTCAATTATGTACATCATTAAATTGGAATTAATTAGGGAAAATTAATTCAAAATATGGGGGTGATTAATTAGGTGTAATTAATCGATTAAGACACGAGGTTGGGCCCTTTTGTAGCATAAGACTGCCCGGACCCAACCGGCAAATCCAGCGGCTACAAATGATTGGCCCAATGTGAGAGGTCTTAGGCATAAACTAAATACGTGACAAGTGTAAAGACACGAGGTTAGACTCTGTTATGGCGTAAGGCTGCCCGGACCCGACCGGCAAATCCAGCTGCCATAAAAGATAGTCTAATGTGAGAGGTCTTTACAACGGTTACGTTCTTAATCAATTAAGAAACACTTAAACAGATAAGCATGTAGTGAGGCATGAGGGGTTAAGTGGGTGCCTTGGGTGGCATGTGGAAATCAAGTAAGTGCCTTGGGTGGCATGTGGAAATCTAGTGGGTTGCCTTGGGTGGCAATAGAAAATACGATTAGAATACTTAACCAAGTGGAAACATGTAATTAAACATGATTAAAGGGTTAAGTGGGATGCACTAGAAAGGGACAAGCTTAGGTGGGTAGCTTGTGGGGGCCCATTTCAACCAGTAACCCAAAACGTATCTTTGTGGGCTCGACCCATGTCGAGGACGGGACACGCGTACTGGGCTTGACTATAAGAGGCCAAAACGGGTTAGCGGTGGCAACGTAAGTCCAACGGGTTTCATATGCGTGTGTGGACCCAGGCTGGTAGGTAAGACGTTGTTGCATCGTGTAGGTATAAGCCATGCACCGTTGATTGTATCGGGTTGCCACTTTGGGGAGTGATACACCCCACCGTGGGGCCAGCACGGGTATCTACGTTAGGGAGCCGATCGCTTGGGGAGTAGTGGGTACACCTAGTGGAAATAGGGGCAGACGTCACCTATGTGGTCAGCTAGGGGTACACGAAACTACTAGTTATATTTTCTAAGTCCATGGGTGGGATAAACCTTTAAGTAGGAATGACTGGTGTGGTGCAGTGTAGTAATTATCCTTGGGTGGGTGGATGCGTCTTTACCGTTATCTTCGTTCTTCCTATGTCCAGTTGCCTACTTAGTGTAGTCATTTATCCCCGGTCGTTACCGTACCAAGTTTATATCATACCCTAATTACTTTAATGATTGTATTGTTAAAGTTGTAGGACTCGCTCAGACTTATGTCTGACCCCGTTGTTTTTATCTTTTTCCCAACCCTCAGGTTCTCAGAGTGGGCCTAGCACTAGTGGGCTTTGATCAGATTGCTTTATCTATCTTTTGGAGCTTGGACCGTTGATGTAAAGCTCAGCTTATCTTTTCTATTATGGCTATTAGTTATGTAGTGGGATTATGTACTTATGTTTTTATCAGGATGGATATTTAGTACTTGACTCTTGTTGGTTTTTGATTTGTAACCAAACATGTTTACCTTCTGCTGTAATGAGATGATGTTTTAGTTAACAATTATTATTTATATCTGTCTTGTTGTAATTTTTCTGTTCTATATTCACTTAAAATACTCCACCGAAGTTAAGGCATTCCCTTAGTGAGTGACCTTAGCGGGTGTGGGGTGTTACACGTGGTATCAGAGCTGAAGGTTACCAGAACAGATAATTTTTTTAGAAAAACTATTTTTCTAAAAACATTTTTGGAAGAAGTATTTTCAAAAACATATCTTTTGAGAGAAGAGTTTTTGAAAGAAAAGCATAATCCCCAAAAGCCATATCTTTATCTTTCGAATTCTCCGTTTTGAATCTTTCCTTGTTCGTTTCAGCATGGCTGAAGACCTTAACTTTCCGGAGGGTGTAGCGATACCAGTATGGTATAGGAGATTGATGGAGGCTAGGGCCGCCGCTGCGGGTCCAGCAGATGTTCCTCCACCACCAGTTGCACCCGATCTTCCTCCCCCTCCTCCTCCTCGAGCGGATACTTTTGCTAAGACTTGCAAGGAATTTAAGGCTATGGGAGGGAAACCTTTTCAAGGATCAGAAACTTTTGTGGAAGCTAGGGATTGGCTTAAGGAGGTGGAAGAGTTGATAGACATCTTTGAGATGGAAGAAGGAAAGAAAGTCAAGTTAACTGCTTGGTTAATGAAGGGAGAGGCCTCGTTCTGGTGGGAGGTCACTAATGGAGAACGCCTAGTTGACTCTTGGGCGGATTTCAGACAAAGGTTTGTGGCAAAATTTCTCTCAAGGGCGGAAGAAAATCTGTATATGGAAAGGTTCTTGACTCTAAAGCAAGGAAACCTATCAGTGAAGGAATATGTCAACAAGTCTAATCAGTTGGCAAGGTTTGGCATAGACATGGTGAATACACCGGAGAAGAAGGCTTTGAGGTTCGTTAAAGGCTTGAATGAACCGATGCATGGATTGGCTATGACTCACATCCCTATGGGGGCCACCTTTGAGAAGCTAGTAGACATGGCACTTATGCATGAGGAAGAGAAGGGTCCCAATGCTAATAAGGCACCCGAGAAGAAAGGAGATCAGAAGAGACCTCAACAGCAACAGCAAAACAAGGGTGGGAAAGGCAACGGTGGCAAGGGAAAGAAGAAGTGCTTCAATTGTGGGACACCAGGCCACCTAAGCAAAGATTGTCGGAAGAAGAAGAAGACTGGTTGCTTCCACTGTGGCGAAGCAGGGCATCTAGTAAAGGACTGCCCTAAGAAGGGGCAAAGGACGAGATCTACCTCAGGAGGACAGGTGCAAGCTCTTATGGCACCAGGTCAGGCAAGGGGGCAAGGTCAGGCTCTCGCGGTTCCACCGATTCAGGAAAGAGGTAGAACTATTTCCGTTGAAAGTCTGGTTTTTCTGTTTGATCATCCTGTCCGTACTTTATTCGACTCTGGCGCATCGCATTCGTTTATCTCATCATCATTAGTTGAGTCACTGCACTTAGACACCAGTCTAGTAGATGATCCCTTGGTTGTTTCAAACCCAATTGGGGGCTCCACTTATTTGTCCATGATATGTTTGGGTTTAAAGATTTCTATACTTAGCGTTGAGTTTAGATGTGATGCTATTGTTTTGGGCTTCACGGGCTATGGGTTAATTTTGGGCATGGACTGGTTATCCAGTAATGGTGCCGTTCTTGATTGTGAAAGGAGAGTTGTTAGGCTCATGACCCACTTGGGGAACACTCTCGAGATCTCTTGTAATCCCATGAATTCTGTTATGCTAAGTTATCTTGAATCGCTTGACGCTTCGGTCGAGAGTTTGCGATCTGTTAGAGTGGTCCGGGAATACTCGGATGTGTTTGAGGAGGTGAAGGGTTTACCTCCGAAGTGGGAGATCGACTTCCGAATATATCTGGTAGACAATGCTAAACCAGTATCTTTGCCAGTGCGCCACATGGCTCCTCGTGAGAGGAGGGAACTCCATAAGCAAGTAGGTGAGTTGCTTGAGAAGGGGTTCATAAGACGAAGTATATCGGAGTGGGGTGCTCCAGTAGTTTTTGCCACGAAGGCGGATGGGTCCCTCAGACTTTGTGTAGACTATAGAGAACTCAACAAACTTACAAAGATGAATAGACACCCATTGCTGAGGATTGATGATCTCTTTGATCAGTTGGTTGGCGCCTCAGTGTTTTCGCAGTTGGACTTAGCCACGGGGTTTCATCAGTTGAGAGTGGCTGAGGATAGCATAGACAAGACTGCCTTTAGGACTCCAGATGGTTTTTATGAGTGGCTTGTGATGCCATTTGGTTTGACGAACGCCCCTGCATACTTTGTTGATTTGATGAGTAGGGTGTTCAGGGAGTACCTTAATAAGTTCGTGGTGGTCTTTGTGGATGACATCTTAGTCTTTTCTAAGAGTGAAGAAGAGCATGCCCTACATCTTAGGGAAGTGTTGGAGACTCTTCGACCGAATAGCCTTAAGGCTAAATTCTCTAAATGTCACTTTTGGAGGAAGGAAGTGCGGTTCTTAGGGCACGTGGTCTCTAAGGAAGGGATAGTTGTGGATCCCGCTAAGGTAGTGTCCATCCAAGATTGGAAGGTTCCGAAGAATGCTACCGAGGTGAGGAGTTTCTTGGGGTTGGCTGGCTACTATAGGAAGTTTATCAAGGACTTCGCGAAGATATCAGCCCCATTAACTCGCTTGACGAAGAAGAATCTAGTCTTCACATGGGACGTAAATTGTGATGATGCGTTCCAACGGTTAAAGAGAGATTTAACCACAGCTCCAGTCTTAGTATTTCCAGATGGGAGTAAGCCATTTGTCGTTTATACCGATGCTTGTGGGACAGGACTAGGCGCAGTCTTAATGCAAGAGGGAAGGGTAATAGCCTATGGGGGAAGGCAGTTGAGAGCGCATGAGAAAAATTACCCTACACATGATTTAGAGTTGGCTGCTATTGTTTTTGCGCTTAAGACTTGGCGCCATTATCTTCTTGGCGAGAGGTTCGAATTGTTCACTGACCACAAATCATTGAAGTACTTGTTTTCTCAGAAGGATTTGAACTTGAGACAGCAAAGGTGGATGGAGTTCTTAGCATCCTATGATTTTGAGATAGCGTATACCCCCTGGCAAGGGTAACGTGGTGGCGGACGCCTTAAGTAGAAAAAGGTTGTCCTTGAGTCCATTGTTCGTGGAACGACGAAGCTTGGAATTTATCTCGATGTTTGACTTCAGACCTTCCGTTGACATTATACCCGATTTGCTATCATCCTTAGAGGTCAGACCTACTCTTTTGGGATGGATTGGCGAGGCACAGCGGGACGACCCACAGTTGGTTGAGTTAGTAGAGAAGCTCATAAGGGGGGAGTCGTCCAGCCATTTGAGTAGGTACACCCTAGATGATGAGGGGTGGTTGCATAGAGACGGTAGATTTTGTGTACCGCGAGACGAGGGTTTGAGGAAGGCTGTTCTTGATGATGCGCATCGTTCGAAGATGACCATTCATCCCGGTGGGGACAAGATGTACCAAGACATGAAGTGAGTTTTCTTTTGGGCCGGTATGAAGAAAGATGTGGCCGAGTATGTCGCTAGATGCTTGGTGTGCCAACAAGTGAAGGCGGAGCAAAAGAAACCCGGTGGGTTGCTTCACCCATTGGAAGTTCCGCAATGGAAGTGGGATAGCGTCTCGATGGATTTTATCGATGGGTTACCGAGATCGAGGAAGGGTAATGCGGGAATTTGGGTTGTGGTAGATAGACTTACTAAGAGCGCCCATTTCATACCCGTGAAGATTAAGAGGATTGCTCCATGGCTAGCTTCAGTCTACATTCGAGAGATAGTTCGGTTACATGGTGTACCTTCTAGCATAGTGAGCGATCGAGATCCTATCTTCACTAGCGAGTTTTGGAAGAGTTTGCAAGAGGCGGTAGGGACTCAGTTGTGTTTGAGCACCGCATATCATCCTCAGACGGACGGCCAGACCGAGAGGGTGAACCGTATTCTAGAAGACCTTTTGAGGCTATGTATCTTAGATTTTGGAGGTACATGGGAAGAGCATCTTCCATTGGTGGAGTTCGCGTATAATAACAGCTTTCAGTCTAGTATTGGTATGGCTCCATTCGAAGCTCTTTATGGAAGGCCTTGTCGATCACCTACATGTTGGTGGGAATCTACGGATAAGATCTTGCTTGGGCCTGATATGGTTAGAGAGACTTCGGAAAAGATTGATTTGATTCGAAGAAGGATGAAAGCGGCGCAAGACAGACAGAAATCTTACGCGGATAAGAGGAGGACGGATCTTGAGTTTGATGTTGGGGACATGGTCTTTGTTAAAGTATCTCCATTACGGAATGTTGTTCGCTTTGGGTCCGTTGGGAAGTTAGCACCAAGGTTTGTAGGACCGTTTCCTATTAAGGAAAGGATTGGACAGATGGCATATAGGGTGGATTTTCCCGAGAGACTTAGTGGTGTACATGACGTATTCCATGTGTCACATTTGAGGAAGTGCCTACATGAGACCGCAGAGGTGGTAGAGCCGAGCTTGCTTAGAGAAGTGGAGGTAGAGCGTGATGCGACTATTCGACGAGCTCCTACCAGCATCCTTGGGTCAGAGGTTAGGAAGTTGAGAAACAGAGAGGTTCAACTAGTCAAAGTGCAATGGGGAGATGATGAGAGCAAAGCTACTTAGGAGACAGAAGCGAAGATGCGTTCACTGTACCCATTTCTTTTTTAGGGTATGTCTTTTAACTTCTCCTTTATCGTTGTCTAGTACTTATCTTATCTTTAGTATGTCCTCTCATTAGTACCTTTGACCTTTACATAGGGTAAACCTATGGTTGAAACATGTGTTTGAGACATGTTATGATTGATGGATGCGTGTGGATGCAAGTGTTTGCCAGTGGTTGCTCGTGGATGCATATACACACACTTTAGACACTAGATCGGCTCAGTCACTTCATATTGCATATAATTGTGTGTAGGTAGCTATATTAATGGATGTATAATGGTTGTGTTATCATATGGATGATGCATTTTGGTGTATGGTTGTGCACACACGTAGAAATAGTATGTGTAGATAGGGTTCTTTCGCATACATATTGGATGCATGGCACTATCATGGTTTGCATTAAGGAGGTCAACTGAATTAGTAGAACGCCTGATTTTGCATTAGACAGGGAACATATACACACACTCTTTGCATATGTTCATATAGCATTAGAAACTTTAAGGACAATGGATGCCAGTGTTTGATGGTTTAGTAGATGGTTGTTTGGTTGGTAGGATACGTTCTTCTTGACTTAGAGATTTCGGGGATGAAATCCTTTAAGTAGGGGAGAATGTAACACCCCGTATGTCGAATAACTTGTTATAATATAAATCAGGGCAGAAGTAAAATTTAAGATCTGAATCAGGGGAAACGGGCTATGCCATTGCGTTCGTCTCGGAAAAATACGCGAAATAGAGTCCGTGTTTTCGAAAATCGGAGTCCGTATGACCCAGTTAAGGCCCGAAGAAGTTTTCAGAAAATTCAAAATTTGAAAAACAGATTTCAAATGCAGAAATGGGGCTAGGCAGGAAAATTCCCGCCAGCACCAGGTCGACCCCCGTGTCGACTGGGGAGTCGACACACATGGGGGCGTGTCGACAGTAGTGTCGACACCCCTGTCGACACAGGTGGCTCGGCCAGTTTGGATGGGTGCACTGTTTTGGCTTTTGGGCTGTGTTTTGGGGCTTGTGACGAAATCTGACGGCTCTAACCTAATCTAGGGTTAATCTAAGGGCCTAAAACACTTAACTAAACTATAAATACACCCTAAGACTACCCTAATTCATACTAAAATTGGATACAACGTCATTATGCCGTCAAATTGCAACTAGAAGGAGCCTCCATCAAATTTTAGAAGAAGATAGCTTCTCAAATCAACTTCTAATCAACTCTAGCAACTTAATCTTCTTCATAGGAGTGCTAATCAACAAGTTGTGAGTTTCTATGCCTTTAGCAAGCAATTGCTAAACTAATTATGATAGGATATAATGAGGTTATGGTTATGTATGTGGATCAGTGCAAGTTATGTTATCATATGCTATGTGTTCATGATGTTAGTTATGCAAGTTTTATGCTATATGCTAGTTATGCAAGTTTTATGCTATATGTTCATGATGCTAGTTATGCAAATCACTATGATAAACATTGATCCATTATGACACCATGTTATGCAAGTTTGGTGTTTGATTATATGCAAGTTCATATATGATATGTTATGCAAGTTTGGTGTTTGATTATATGCAAGTTCATATATATGACATGTTATGCAAGTTTGGTGTTTGATTATATGCAAGTTCATATATGACATGTTATGCAAGTTTAGTGTTTGATTATATGCAAGTTCATATATGACATGTTATGCAAGTTTGGTGTTTGATTAAATGCAAGTAACATGTGCAAGTTTACACCTTTGTATGATATGCATACATATGCAAGTTTACCCCTTTGTATGTCATGCATATATATGCATGTTTACCCCTTTTTATGATGTGAGTAACATATGCAAGTTCATCCCTTTTTAGACCTATGACATGTATGCAAGTTTATCCCTTTATGATGGGTCTATGACATGAACATCTATGCAAGTTACCCTCTTTATGACATATGTGATTCATGCAAGTTTGGGTTGGTTATTTATGCTAGTTGGGTTTGATGCTATGGTCATATATGTAAGTTGACACCTTTAAAACCCATGTTGATGCTAATGTTATGCTAAGTTGAACCCATTGTATTTGTGATGAATCTTCCCTTTTAAGTATGTCATGTTAGCGTATTACGTGGGGAACGATGGGGTTAATATTCATGTTAACAAAATTGTGGTGAAATTGGTATGATGTGGCATACCATAAGTGGATGGACATAATTGAGTCAATTATGTACATCATTAAATTGGAATTAATTAGGGAAAATTAATTCAAAATATGGGGGTGATTAATTAGGTGTAATTAATCGACTAAGACACGAGGTTGGACCCTTTTGTAGCATAAGACTGCCAGGACCCAACCGGCAAATACAGCGGCTACAAATGATTGGCCCAATGTGAGAGGTCTTAGGCATAAACTAAATACGTGACAAGTGTAAAGGCACGAGATTAGACTCTGTTATGGCGTAAGGCTGCCCGGACCCGACCGGCAAATCCAGCAGCCATAAAAGATAGTCTAATGTGAGAGGTCTTTACAACGGTTACGTTCTTAATCAATTAAGAAACACTTAACCAGATAAGCATGTAGTGGGACATGAGGGGTTAAGTGGGTGCCTTGGGTGGCATGTGGAAATCAATTAAGTGCCTTGGGTGGCATGTGGAAATCTAGTGGGTTGCCTTGGGTGGCAATAGAAAATACGATTAGAATACTTAACCAAGTGGAAACATGTAATTAAACATGATTAAAGGGTTAAGTGGGATGCACTAGAAAGGGACAAGCTTAGGTGGGTAGCTTTTGGGGGCCCATTTCAACCAGTAACACAAAACGTATCTTTGTGGGCTCGATCCATGTCGAGGACGGGACATGCGTACTGGGCTTGACTATAAGAGGCCAAAACGGGTTAGCGGTGGCAACGCAAGTCCAACGGGTTTCATATGCGTGTGTGGACCCGGGCTGGTAGGTAAGACGTTGTTGCATCGTGTTGGTATAAGCCGTGCACCGTTGATTGTATCGGGTTGCCACTTTGGGGAGTGATACACCCCACCGTGGGGCCAGCACGGGTATCTACGTTAGGGAGCCGATCGCTTGGGGAGTAGTGGGTACACCTAGTGGAGATAGGGGCAGACGACACCTATGTGGTCAGCTAGGGGTACACGAAACTACTAGTTCTATTTTCTAAGTCCATGGGTGGGATCAATCTTTAAGTAGGAATGACTGGTGTGGTGCAGTGTAGTAATTATCCTTGGGTGGGTGGATGCGTCTTTACCGTTATCATCGTTCTTCCTATGTCCAGTTGGCTGCTTAGTGTAGTCATTTATCCCCAGTCGTTACCGTACCAAGTTTATATCATACCCTAATTACTTTAATGATTGTATTGTTAAAGTTGTAGGACTCGCTCAGACTTATGTCTGACCCCGTTGTTTTTATCTTTTTCCCAACCCTCAGTTTCTCAGAGTGGGCCTAGCACTAGTGGGATTTGATCAGATTGCTTTATCTATCTTTTGGAGCTTGGACCGTTGATGTAAAGCTCAGCTTATCTTTTCTATTATGGCTACTAGTTATGTAGTGGGATTATGTACTTATGTTTTTATCAGGATGGATATTTAGTACTTGACTCTTGTTGGTTTTTGATTTGTAACCAAACATGTTTACCTTCTGCTGCAATGAAATGATGTTTTAGTTAACAAGTATTATTTATATCTGTCTTGTTGTAATTTTTCTGTTCTATATTCACTTAAAATACTCCACCGAAGTTAAGGCATTCCCTTAGTGAGTGACCTTAGCGGGTGTGGGGTGTTACACAACTCGTCTTTTTAGGATGATTCAAGTTGACAATAAACTGCACATGTCTAACTCAAACCATTCTAAAATGACAGATTATTATTGAGGTATAGTACAAGATGAGAAGGAACTAAACAATACATAGAATCGCACAAAGAAATGATAAAATATAATAATAACATAAATAGTTTATAAAACTATTAAATAATATTCACTTGATTTCAGTTTACAATATCATAGTTTTACATATTAACATAATATACCAATAATGCAACGGAAATAAATAGTACATACGATCTTCAACTCCCTCTTGGTCTCTAAAAAACAAAAGTCTTCAAAATATTGGAAAACTCGGTCTGACCCGTGTGTAAAGTAAAACAAAACATTCGATTCAGGAATAACATTATTATTCAAGTAAATCAACTCAACAATAGTCTAGTGACAAAATCAAGTAACTTAACCAAAAATATAATCAAGTTTACCCAACATCATATTTTAATACATTTATCGATTTAGTTCAAATATAAAATTTCATTATCATTCAGTTTTTTCTCCAATCTATTTAATATTGAAATTCAAATTCAAACGAAACTTTAACTTATATACTGAATAAAATTCCGTATTTGAATTTCCATGTTATAAGACAAAACTTCACATTTGATTTTGATTTCCATATCTCACTTGTCTCATGTAATTTTTTTTTTTAAATTATTTGATTTTTTATTACTCGGATTGGAAAATAGACCTTTAATCAAAATAACGCATCAAATATAGCAAGGAGAAGTCACGCAAACAATGAGCAACAAGCTCAAACCCAAAGAACCAGCAGGATCAAAATGTACAGCATTTAACGGTTCCAGAAATAGTCAATTGCAATATCTGTGTGTGTTCATGCAAGTGTAGTATTTATTTATGGACATATCCTGTAGTATTATATTTCTATAATCAGTTTCTACTTTAACACATGAATACTTTAGATCCGTTATTAGAGTAATGGCTGAAACAAAGTGAGAGAACACATGCAATATTAGTTTTAAATAAAATGATTAATGTTTAAGATAATATGAAATAATATATTTATAATAATTAAAAAATAAAATAATAAATTAAATATAATATAAAATATTTTAACCTTCAAAATTTTCAATTCAATATGAATTAATCTTTATATTCATTCGTTTTCTATCAAATTAAGTTTAATCTTTAAATCAAAGCAATTTAAATCTTAGGATTTAAGCTTTCCATCAACAAATGTAATCTTACTATCGAAAAACTAAAATTTCAAATTATTTAAATTAAATTGTAAATTAAATTATTTGTTATTAAAATTTAATTAAATCTTTGTTGAGTAATTTAAGTTAAACAAATTAGAAATTCGAGTTTAAATCTCTACATTCAAATCCTAATTCAAACTTAAAATCTCAAATTGAATATCCTAAATTGATTTACACAATCAAATCAAAATTAACATATTTTGAGTATATATCTGTTCATGTAATTATTCATAAACAGATTCAACCAATTATTCATAACAATTCAAACAATTTTCAATCTAGATTGCATACAATTACGTACCAAAGAATCACAATATTAACTATAGTATTATCAATATTTCATATGATATTTATAAACTCAAAATAAAATGTTAGTGACAGGCTCATCTTTCGTGGATATGATGAAGACAAGCAACAAACAAGGACAAAGACTAATCCTAAGCAACGAATTTGAACTTGAAAATCTCTTTTTTTCTTTTTCTTTTTTTTTTAATTTTTTTGAGAAGGAGGATGGACAAAAATTTAACAAGAAGAGGATATCGTGATATTTTTAAGGAAGAGGAGGTTGTTTTTTTTTTTAGATTTGAATAGTGTACATACAAAGAGGAGAGTAGAAAAGGGGAAAGGAAGGGCATAGTTTTATTTCTGAATGAATTTTGAACGATACATACAAGAGAAGAGGGAGGAAAGAATAAATACATGATTTATTTCTCCAAGATGCTCTTTGTATTATGCAAGTTACGAATAAATTATATGTGGTTGACTAAGGCTGAGCGGGCAATACTTTTTTCTCATTCGAAATTCAAAACTAAATCACAGCGGGAAAGAAGATATACAAAAAGAAATGGATGCATGATTGATTTCCGACTTTATGGAAAATATTCAATTGGGCAGACAAGAATAAGGCAAAGAAAATGACTGCACATAAGCATAGACCATGTTGATAATTTTGCTGGTTTTTTGTTTTTTTTTTCAATATAAACAACTACATGTATAAGAGAGGGGAAATTATATATACATGGAGATGGTTTGTTTTTAGGGAAAAATAATGACAGGAAACAAAAGGGGAAAGGAGAAATAACAGATGTAAATTTATGGAATAAAAGTACATAAATGGAATAAGATGCGGGAAAATATAGAACGAAGGTAAAGAAATTAATAGAACGATGGGAAACAAGTTACTAGAATGAAGGAAAAAATTGATGCGTGGTTAATGAAAGAAAATAAACTTGCATGAAAATTGAGTAGACGAAGAAATTAGGTGTGCAATTTATTTTGCTCTGAAAAGAATTGAATGGGAAAACGTTACTTTATAATTTAAGTTAATTTTTAAATGGTCGAAGTTAATGGGATATCACACGTTTTCATAGGATTCTCCGCATATAATGACAATTTCAGCAAAATGAAACCGTAACTTTATTGGTAAAAATACGGGTCTGAAGGTTACAAAAAAAACATGAAATGCATGCAACAAGAAGTAAATGTTATATGCATAAATTCTCAAATATGCCCTTCTCATTCCATTATAAATTGTTGCACCATCACTACAGAGAAGGACCACCCCAGAATATTTCTCTTCTTGCTAGTTCATTCTTCCTTTTTCCTTCCTTGTTCACTCATTTTTGTTGTTTAGGTTCGGGTTGAACATTGAATCTCAGCAATTAGCAGTCAACTTCAATACTGAAGTTTGAAGTCTGAATTGAGATTCATGTACAACCCAAATTTATACAAACAAAAAATATTTACATAGCAAAGGTACTTTTTATCTACTCTTTTCTTCTTGCTTCTCAATTATCCTTAATTCAACATGGATTATTTTATGTCCTTCTAGTTAGCCTTGAATATTTAACAGCATAGATTAGAAACAAGATAGCCCACAATTTCATGAAATTTTCATATAGCTATAAAATGAATCATTTATTCTGTATGTTTGGCGTTAGCTGGTGCAAATAGGGTTTGATAATTAATAACTGAAATTAGATTTAGTTGGATTTGATTGTGATTTTTAGTGAGAATTAACTCAACTACAAGTTAGGGGCAGACTTTGTTAAATTATATTTCTTTTGTATAAAGAAATTAAAAATATGAACGTTATATTGTTGTTAATTATTTTGTATAAACTTGAACTGGTAAAACAAAATAAAGATTGGTGTTTGTTAATAGCTTTGATAGACTGATTATTTGCAAATAGTTCACTGCTAAACAAGATGCTTTTAACGCTTATACCAATTCGGATTCAAACTCAAATCATATTTTATATTTACGCTAAATCAATCACTATCATGTATGCCTTCGATCCAGTGATATTTCTTTACAGCATCCCTCAATGGAAAATTTTCTAGGGTTTCTCGAGGAAATCCATAAGAAATTCACCATAGTTACAATGGTGTTTGTGAACTCTTTCTTTAATTAATCAACAATCCTTTTTTGTTTATATTATTTATCTGCAATCCATGAAATTTGTGCTACTATCTTTGATACCTTTTGCTCGTACAATATTCTCTAATTTATAGCTAAATTATTTTGGTTATTTTATCAAAATTCTATGGTTCATATGAGGGAAAATGTGATTTTATTGCTACTTTTCATTGTAAAGTAACCTAATAAATGAATGAATGAATATGTTGTAACAAATGAATGAATATGATATAATAAATATTTTCAAATTTAGTGGAGAATTTGTTCTCATTGTGGATGAATGGTGTTAAACTCATACATTGAATCAAGGATTTTTGAAATATTAAATGATTTCTACGTTAAGATTGTGCTTCAGATACAAGTAGGAGGTGGTACCAATAAAGTGCGAAATATTTTGTAGTAATGAGTGCCAGTGATATAATTAATTTGAAGGATGATGATCGATTTCAGCATTAAGTCATATTACCAGAACAGAAGTAAAACTACCACTAAAAGTATATGCAAACTCCCTATTGTCGACGTTTTTAGAAATCAGCAGGGAATGTGTGAATAATAATAACTGGATAAAAGCAAAGCACAATCATGCCGACAATCGAACATAAATCGTTTAATATTTAAACAATATTGTAATCCAATATTATTGTTAAAAATGCTAATGTGTAATGCGCTCATCCCGAAGAACCATAAACGATATATGCATTGTTCATACTGTACAAGTTTTTTTCAGTAAGATTTTTCAAAAATATTAATACTATAGCTAGAAAGATGAGCACAATCATCGAAAGTGGCAGAAATTTTCCTCCTGAAAAATAATCACTTACTGTATGGATGCAATATCTTTGAAGGTATAATGCATATTATTGAGAATAATCCTTAACATGATGCTAGCTCGCACGTTTGAAACACATCCTCTCCTTCTACTGGATCTCCCCATTAGGCAGAGGTCCATCATTCTTCTTTCCTTTCCAAAATTTTTTTCCTTCAGCTTTCGGTGTGTCTTCCATCTTCTTATCAACATAGAAAAGTAATGTAATCTCAATAAGACCATCAAAAATACATCCCATGAGAATATGGCTCACTATCAGGCATCGTTGTGGCTGATTCAAACTCTTGGAATTCTTAAGATCCTTCATGTGTAGTTATTAATCAACTCTATTCCAAACCTCGCAAGCTCATTGCATAGATTCAGATACTCCATAACAAAACAATTGCCTTGTTTTAGATTTATAAAATTTTCCAATATAACGACTTCCTCGGCATGAGAGAAGAACTTAGACTCAAATCTCAATTTAAAATCTCTCCAAGTTACTATAATATCGTCAGTATAGACATCAATAACTGCCTACAGACTCTCAGCCACACCTTGTAGTTACTAGGTAGTAATTTGTGCCTTAACCTTTTATGTCAAATCACTGGTCCAAATATATGCTCATGGCTACAGATCTAAACTCTAACATCAACAAAAGTCTTTTTACCTTAGAATGGCTTGCCATGTAGGTTAGAAAAGCCCTTACATAGTTTAGCAAAGTCATAAGTTATGGATGGGTGGATAGGGGACCCAACAGCCACCACCTTCGCATGCTCTCTAGTTAGATACGCAGTCGATCGCTTCGCCTATGAGTAACGACAGAATCAAATATGGATATTATTGCTGGGAATGTATGAGATATCATTGAGAAATGTCCTATTGTAACATTCATCTTTATCTTTCAATTGTAAAATATTCGATTAGATACTTCCATAGATAACCTAAATATGATTTAATTATAAAAGATAACATATGCAAGAATTGAAATAATCACAGGCACAAATTTGACGAGGTTCCTGTTATTTTTCTATATAAATATAGTTATATTTTAAGACAATTTGGGAAAAAATCAAAAACAATTTCCTTTTTGAAATCATACATCTATATATACGAGTCAAATACGTTGCTAAACCTAAGAGCATTGAACCTAGATGTGCAATGATATTACATATGATAGCTTGCACCTTTGGAAATTCCAAAAAAGGCATAACAAGGAAATAAAATAAAAAACAGTACTACGGAGATTAAGATTACAAAAGTGAGACAACTTTTCTAGTTCAGACATCACAATGGAAATAGAATAAAAGATATATATATATATATGTATGTATGTATATAATCTTAGAAAAGTCATAGTCTAGTGGTCCAGTGGTTTACGAACACCATGAGTTGTTGCATGTAGTTTGCAGTGGCACAGTTTCGATCCCCAGTGGCCATAATACAGAGACATAGTGCACGACCACTCTAAAACCGGCTGAACCAAAGGGCATGGTAGACATAGTCTTCGTGTCCCTAAAGTTCTCAAAAACTTAGTCATCCAAATATACAAATAGGTAAAATAAAAATGGCGGACTTCCAATTTTTTCCTAGCGCCTCCACTTCCTAAACCCTATCTGCACCTCCGCCTTTCTTCCTATCATCTCATGGCCAGGAAAGGTAAACCCAAGCCACATCTCCCGCCCTCGATTACCACCAGATCTGGAAGTCGCGCAAACACCGTGCTCTCGCACTCTAACAACGATGTTGACCAAGGAGATGCTGCTACTCCTCCACCGAGACCAGTTTATACCCTGCCCGATAATCATCCCATAAATAAGCTTATTGCGGACTTCAATGCTGCAGGCCCATCGAGCTTGAAACTGACAAAGCAAGGAGTTGCAATATCTTTGCCCTCATGTTCTCCATCTGCAGTGAAAGAGTCTCCATGCTTGTTTGGATGTGGTATGTATGTTAACTTGTGTGATAATTTGGGTAAGACAACAAACGAAGTAACAAACGAATTGTCAAGGAAGACTACGAACTTTGGGACTACTGATTTGGGTCCAAATGAGGATCGCGTTGTTCTTGTGAAGTCTGTCTATGATGGATTGAATGGTATACATACTGAATATACTGATATAAACCGACTCCAAACAAGCACAACACATGTTCGATAGAATACCCCAAACAACCAGAACAATGTTATAGCAACCCAATTACCATCCAACTTCTTCTCCCTGCACTCCCCAACCCAGCATACCTCATCCTTTGCAATACCAGTTAACCTTGAAGCAGCGACGACTTCCCCAAACGCTCCGAAGAGTTGGACGACACTTTTTGAGTCTCTTCCAAAAGTAGCAAGGGAGTATAAACCGGTGGTTTTTGATATACTTCATTCTGAATCCGGATCTGTCCCTCCTCTGGAAATACATGGAAAAGCTGCTAACTCACCTTGTCGGTTTTTTCTGGGATACTAAGCCACCTACCGTAAATATGCGTACAACCTGCTAAACTTCATGGAAAATCCGCGCCTTAATGAAAATGATGTATGTTGATGGCCTATACTATCTTAAGTTCTCATCTGCTGAAGAGAGAATACGCGTTCTGGAAGCACCTTCTGCTATTATTTAAGGAAGACCGTTTATAGTGACATCGTGGAATGCTGCGATAGACAGAGTACGTGAACAGGTCCTATCTATTCATGTCCGGGCTCAGTTAAACCACATCTCTTCTGCACTACAACCACTTCTAGGTCTAATCTGGCTTGCTTGTCATATTGGTAAACTCAAATGTTTTGACGCTAACACCGTTGCAAGGAGAAACTTAGTTTTTTCCAGGGCCCTAATTGAAATTACCCCAGATAAACCATTGCCTACTCAGATCAAAGTTAAAATAGACAATCGAGTATACTATGTGGATGTTAAGTACAGATGGAAACCAGATATTTGCACAATATGTAAATCTTTTGGTCATTGCCCTGAAGCCTGTACACTTGAAGATAATGTCCCACCCCCGACCAAGATTCCACTACCTAAGCCTCCTACACATGTTTGGGTTCCTACCGGTAGGAAGTTTCCTCTGGTTGTGGAACCTCCTTTACTCCCAGATGTCCCTCCAGATCTAGACATCTCTTGGAACGAGACAGAGTTTGCTTGGGTGCATGCCCCTTCTAGGATGCACTGTGTTTATGCTGATACTTTTTTCATATTTATAGATGAAGCAGTAGAGGATAGAAGTCATCTTTTCTATGAGCCAATGGATGGAAAATTGAATATCCGAACTGATGGAGAAGTTGGTGAGAACAATGAAATTCTGTTGCAGGATCCTACATGGGATAGAAACCGTCTTTTAGCTACTATTAACGTTGATGATTTAGCTCTACACTTTTGGACCCATAAGAGAAACATGACACCATTCACAGGCACCTTCTATGACGACGATCCTAATGGTATTGTTCTTTAGTTTCATGTAGCAACCCTTATGAACTCTGTTATGATGTCTATGTTTGTTAAATTTAGTAATGATAGTGTCTAGACACTTCAAACCAGGATGTTACTCCGTGCATGTGCGGAGTACCAGAACCCTTATCTATAATAAAGGTGTTTGCGGTCACCTAAAAAACCGGTTAGCCTTGCAAAATAAAAATATCTTAGAAAACATTTAAGTAAATCATATGACATTCGTGTAACAACCCGAAAATCTGGGCCAGTTTAAATTTTTTATTTTGGCAATTTTAGCGAATTTTGATTATTTAAAATGAATTATTTTAAATAAAAACGACGAGAAATTTATTTTGAATAGATTAGAACATATATATTATATAGATCGTCGTTAGAATATAAATAGTTATATATAATTATAAATAGAATTGAAAATGGCGCGGTAGTTCGATAATTCGATTTCAAACTTCAATTGAATGTACCGGGTGCAAAATAAACCGGATTTTAGTGAAACCAAAAACATTAGGATCTAATTGGGAATATCTTTCCAACGAATCCGAACAATCGAAATTTCATAGCGGGAATCAAAAGATATGTCCAGTTGAAAATTCTGAATAGTCGCTATAGAATTCAGGCCCTTAAAAATGGCCATTTTGCAAACGACCTCGGATTTCGACAAAACCACTTTTGTTGGATCCGCAGTGTCAGATTATTGCTAGATTCCAAATTTCATAATTTTTCGAATCAATATGTGAGCGTGGCAAAGGAAAACGTGTTTGACCAGTTTCAGTTGATTTTAATCGACTGGAAAATGGCCATTTTTCAAACGGTCTCAGAATTCGACGAAACTAGTTTTGTTAGGACTGTATCGCCAATACGAAGCTAGAAAATATTTTTCTGGAATTTATAGAGTTCGTATGTGACCCCGAAAAATTGAAATGCGCGTTCAAATTCAATATATAGAGTTATATTTTGATTTTGACGAAAACTGATCGAAACGATCTAATCAGCCTATGATACATATCCCATTGGGTTCGGAATGGGAGTAAAACGCTATGGACGACAGCCGGTGGGCCTCGTTTTGAGGTCGATAATAAAAGTTGCTTTTTGGTGGAAAGTAAATTAATTAATTTATATAAACCCCCTAATTTCTCTCTCCCCGTTCACTTCAATTCACTTCAGGAAAAAAAAACCTTTTACCCAAACCTGCTTCCCCCCCCTCGTTGCCCAGTCGCACCGCGCCACCGTGCCAGGAACCGATGTCGTCGACCTCCACAAACCCCTCCTCCTCCTTGTTCTTTCTTCTCCTTCCCGCTCCCCCCTTCTTCTCTGTGCAGACCAAAATCGACCAAGCCTCCAAGCATCGAGCCGCCTCCTCACCGCGGGCTCCCCAGCTCCGTCGCTTGGCACTCCGACCGTCGCCCCGACGTCCGCGCTCGCCTACGAGACAGTCACCATTTCCGCAAAGCCCAGCTCGAGACCGCCCAACCCTAGACGCTACCGAAGCTCAGCCCTCCGCTACCAACGTCGAAGACAGCTCCGGAGACGGCTCCTCCTCCAGCGACGCTTCGATTAATCCAAACCCTAAATGTTGACTGTAAGTTTTCTGAATTATGATTTTAGGTTATGTGATTAAAAATATATAAAGTAGAGATTTTATCTATGAAAAGAAACGAAATTTATAAACGAAAAGCTTGGATCTTTGTAAAAGTAAAGATTATATTCTTTTTTTTTAAAAAACAAGGAAAGATTGAATTTTTAGCGAAGTAAAGATGTGATTTTTAAATAAACAAGGTCGGATTTTTATATAATGAAAGACGATATTTTTATATAAGGAAAGACAAGATTTTGATTATATATGAAGGTTAAAAATATGATTTTTATTATATATGAAGATTAAAAATATAATTTTTATCATATGTGAAATATAAAAATATAATTTTTATAAAGTAGAAGTATTAAAAATATGATTTTTATATAAGTAATGAAATAAAAATATAATTTTTATTATAGTAGAAGAATAAAAATATAATTTTTATATGATGTAAAGAATAAAAATGTGATTTTTATATAGAAGAGATTATAAAAATATGATTTTTTATACACTGGAGAATATAAAAATGTGATTTTTATATATGTAGTGAATACGAGCGATGAAAGTGATGAAGGGCAAGAATGATGAAGATTTCCTACATAAGAAGAGTCGCGGTGTTCGGATTAGCTTTGGTGAGAATTTCTCACTCTTTAATTTTATTTTTCTAGTTATATATATATATATATTTACTAGGATGCAGACGGTGTTTAGTAGCACCCGACACCCGTCATCCACAGACCAAGGATGGCTTGTTTGTTTAATTGTTTGGTTGTGTAGTTGGTTAGATTATTTGGTTTGAATTGAATTTTTTGGTGAAATGAAATTGATTTGATTGATGTGTGAATGGCGTGGGCCTTCACTAGACCGGGGATAAGGCTAGGCCTTGTCCAGTTTCTAGTATCGTGCCGTTATGCCGCCGAAATTTTCTAAAAATAAGTTAGAAAAATAAAGATAACATTTTATTTAATAAATGAACCGAATAGAATATTCATAGGTTGAATAAAATAGTTTGATCGTTAAAACTTAAAAATATAATTTTTAACGTGAATGTGAATAAATAAATATTCATTTACAAACTGGACGGTTTGTTTATGTACACCTATTTGAAGGACATTGATTGGGACGATAAAATTTTACACATCGCCCAACTGCACAAATAAAATCTGTGTTTGATTGTTTGAAACCCCACACGGGTATTGGGATGATATTTGACGTACACTAATCCCGATTGTTTAGTTGTATGTCGATCGATTGATTGACAGGCTGCTATAAGCATTGAATATTTATATTTGATGCTTATACAGTGTAGAATGCACTTTGGATGATGGTTGATTATTCATCGTTGTTGATATATACATGTGTTGTAGAAAATCCATATAATTAACATTATATGGTAATTGATTAGGCCTCATTCCAGTTTCGAAATAGAAATATTTGAAAAAGAAATATTTGAAATAGAATATTTGAAAATAGGAATATACGAAGCCGTATTGATTAGATTGACGCCATTTCGACGTAAACGATATTTATATCGATTTTATTCATTTTATAATGAATATCGAAAGTGATTTCAAAATCTGATATTTTGAAAAGAATTGAATATAAATAAATTCGAATTGAAATTGAATGAATTCGAATTGAAATCGAATATAAACGAATTCGAATTGAAATGGAATAGAAATGAATTCGAATTGAAATTGAATTGAATTGAAATCGAACTGAAATTGAATTAGAAATCAATTTGAATTGAAATCAATTTGAAATGAATTTAAATGAATTTAAATTGGAATATTCAATTTTGATTTGAAATTGAATATGAAGTTGAAACCATTTTGAAAAATGAATTTAAAAACGATTTATAAGGCACGTTTTGAATTGAAATCGACGAAGTATATATTATATATTATATATATAATATAATGGCCTGAATAGAACGCGTCGCGCCGCGGCAGTTCGCGAATTTCGACCATTGACTTCGAACGGATATTACGGGAGATCCGACTGTCGGATTCTCCTAAAACCGGAACCGTTGGGTTCGTATCGAAAAGAGCTTTCTAACGAATATTAGAAATTTGAAATCTAACGGTTGGATTTGGAATTATGTCCAAATCAAATTTGAAAAAGGTCGCTGTAAGTGCAGTTCGATGGCCGTTGATGGAAATCGACTGTACAGGCCTTGATAAAATTATTAAAAATAGTAATAATTTGTGTAAAATCATAAGAAATGATTTAGAAAGAATTGGGATGAAAAACTCTATATTTGAAAAGATAAAAATAGATTTCTATCGAAATGAACTAGTTTTGAACTAGAATTATAATTCTATTTATTTTAAATAAATAAATTGAATTTGAAATGGTTTTGAAAATGACTAGAATTTCCAATGATTGCATTGGAATGGATTTGATTCGAAATTGTCTTCGGAATATTTCGATGTTGGATTTCGTGATTATACAGATGTTGTTATGGAAGTTTGAAAGATATAGATATATATATCGTTATTTCCAATACGATATTTGTTGGTCGTAGAATTTAATATTGAATATAAGCCGGTATATTTTCTATTCAGAGCCTTGTGTTTAATGTCAAATGTGATTTGGGTTTGTCGTGAATGGTGTCTTTATTAACATTGTTCTTGAACCCAATTGAGAAAACATTAAATCTTTTCATTTAGATTTAATGAAGTGTACCAATTAAATAATATTTAATTGGAATCGAATTAGTATTGATTTTTGGGTTTATCATGAACAGTGTTTTAAATAACACTTGTTCTTTAACCCGATAATTAATGGAAGGTGATTTTGGGTTTATCGTGAACCGTGTTTTAAATGACACTGATTCTTTAACCCAGTCAAAGATTAAAACTAAGTGGAGTTTTAATGAATCTTTAATTAGATTGAAATAATCGAAATGGAGTATCACCAGTTTTGCTCCAGGCGTTAGTTAAATCTTTAATTAGATTTGAACGTGAAATGGTAATTGAATTTACCGATAACACCGTGGTGTTAGATATGAAGTATTACCAGTTTTACTTAATGGGATGAATAGGTTGGGATTGGGAAATTAAAACAAATGATTACTTCTGTAAAGTTCGTTAATCCCGACTAGTTTGAATTGATATTCAAAAGTAGATTAAAGAATAAATTCAAGGAATTTATCTTGGATAAAATTAATGGGAACCTTTCCCTATGAATGTGAAATTAGAAACTAACTGTCGGTTAGCCAAGCAGAATGGTTTTCTGGATATTGATCTGATGTTGGTTTCGGCCTTCGGGGTTAATATTTGGGGAATTATTCTCTTGTTAATTTACGGTTAGTGACTGATGAATTGGAATGAGGCGTATGTTGTGTTTGTGTAACACTTTTATAATATATACGCGAGTTATTCAGAAAGACCGGGTTTATCCCATTCTGAATAACTGATTCGACGTGGTGTCGAAGATGAAGATGGTGGTTGAAGACCGGAGGTCTTCACGTCATTTGGATAATTACTGATGATCTTGATTGGGCTGTACACCCAAGAAGATGGAAACAGTTGGTGATCGTCCAGACGTACTTGGAGATCGATGGATATGCGGTGTACTAGGTGCCTCCGGTTTCGTTCAGACCCAGAACGGACTTGTAAATGGACTGTGTGTCTGACATTGGATTTTAGTCCGTGTGATTGATCTCTATTAAATATATATCTATTTGGCGGCGGAGAATTTATTCTCTTGCTTAACGCCCTTCTCTGAGACGTACGAGCTCAGGGGTTATATATTGATGGATATCAAACGCATGGAGTGAATTGCCTATGTGGCATGCCTAAGTGGCAATTGATCGAGGCTTCTGTTGAAAAGCAAAGTCTTGTGGTGATGATCAAAGCACAGCCTGTGTGGCACGGCTTTGTGTAACGTGAATTCGCGAGCCTCACACCTCGGTTGTGAACCAGAAACGGGAGACGGACATCAGGGATGGCATGCGTTTCTTTCTAGCTAGGGTGGTGTCAGTGACCTACCAGCCCTGACTTTTATATACTTTTCACCTGTGTGGTTGTTGCTGTTGCGAGGCGCCTCGGTTTGATCGGACGATCCGGGTCCGATGGAGTCATTCGTTGGCTCATTTGCGCCCCAAAGGGCGGGGAAACGTAGTGTTCAGGCATTTTAATCCACATCGGTGGACCGGCCCTGACGATCCAAGGGTCACTCGAGCTCTGATCCTGAGACATGGTAAGCTAGATTGTCTCGAATCAGTTGAGGACTATCTTTTGCCTCGGTTCATAGATGGAAACCCAATTTCTAAATACGTGACATTTGCGGTTTTAATTGTAGAACTAGTATGGCGACATGATATATGGTACCCATGCCGCCTATGATTGATACTTATGATTTGAAGTTGTTTTATACACTATGCACTAAAAATAGTATCAAATGATTTGTTTTAAACGTATCAAGCATTCTTTGGCTATTATAAGGGAAAACCCTATCCCCCGGCTTGCGTTGCATTGTGTGATAGGACCTGGGTCTTATAACAGCTTCATTTTTCTCTATTTAGCATTGCGCTGTTTGTTTTATGCACTGGTATTCTTGGGAGGAAACCCGTTCCGTGTTATACGGCGTGGTCCCTTGATTTATCTAACTTTGAAATAAAGATTAATAACTGTTTTAGTTCTCACACCAGTCCCATGACTGACCTGGAGTTTATTGTTTTGACCTAAACTCTGGGTGCCCCTATTTTGACACGGGCAGCTAGTAGTTTTGGTTTTGCAGATTTATATTCACAGGATCCTGGTTTACAGCTGGAACGATATCCGGAAAGCTTTGTATCCGTATGTCTCTTCTAGTTGTGTATTGTATTATTTTCCGCTGCTATGTATTTAAATGTAATTTAAATCTCTGATATTTCTGTGTAATATTCATTTATACTCTGTATATTCTTGTAATCTGATGCATTGTTGTAATATATAATGAAATGTTCTTTCGTGTGCGTTCTGTTGTGGCTTGTTCTCGACTCAATCCGCTCTTTCTCTTCTCTTCGGAGACCGGGGAAGTTCGGGTCGTCTCAGTTGGTATCAGAGCTTTGGTTTACAAAGCTTAGAGAACAAGGCACCTTAGAACCATACGAAAGAATTCATTAGATATTGGATTAGTAATATCCAATGGGAATGACTCGTTAGAGATAGGATCAGTAGTATCCTAGAACGAGTGTGAAGAGTATATTTTTTAAAAATGACAACAAATTTTGTTTTGAAAAATCTAAATCAATTATTCGTATTTGATTATTTATTTGTATTGATTTGGACAGTCCAGTATATAAAGATTTTGAATATACGCCTTGCAAACGTGTATTTGAAGTTTTAATATACTGGATAGATATAGAATCACACTCTAATCGCCCGGAGATGATTTTGATGATGGAGCTCCATCATTAGAATTTATGTTCGTGTGACGAAGGTGGACTTTCTATATATTTCCTATTGACTGGTGTGAGAACCAAAATTAGGTAGGACCTATTGTTGTGATTTGGCATCAAAAATCGGATTTTTGGCTATGTATCAAAGTTATGAATTTGAAAAGCTAATCAACTAATTGATTGATGGTTGTGTTGTTTGATTATTGTTTGAATAATTAAAATTTGAACCATTTAGTTCATTTGAATCAAATATCGAATTATATTGAAATTGGTCGCATTTGCTTGCATATATATGTACTTACATTGAACAGGTCATAGCAAGGAGGCTAGAGCAGAGAATAAAATTTGTTTGCCCGACAAATAGGTACATGTTTATCATAATTTACTGTTTTGTTTGGGTGATGATGATTTTATGAGCCTATTGGCTAGCCGCTTGGCTTTTTCTTTTTCTTTTTGAGATCAGAAGGCCTGTATGGCAATTTCGGGATTTTCCCGTGGCTCCCGGTGCAGGGGAGGTTATGGCGAAATTTTTCGAAAATTCCGGGTGTTAGCCAAATTTTTAAAATTTTAGAAAATTCTCAGAAACTGAAAAGTTGGAGAATGGAAGCCAGATCGAACGTAGAGTTGATTGATCAAACCACTTTCGACTTTGTTCCTTTTCGGAGACGAAAAGTTTTAAGTGGGGGAGATTGTAACAACCCGAAAATCTGGGCCAGTTTAAAATTTTTATTTTGGCAATTTTAGTGAATTTTGATTTTTTTAAAATGAATTATTTTAAATAAAAACGACGAGAAATTTATTTTGAATAGATTAGAACGTATATATTATATAGATCGTCGTTAGAATATAAATAATTACATATAATTATAAATAGAATTGAAAATGGCGCGGTAGTTCGATAATTCGATTTCAAACTTCAATTGAATGTACCGGGTGCAAAATAAACCGGATTTTAGTGAAACCAAAAACATTAGGATCTAATTGGGAATATCTTTCCAACAAATCCGAACAATCGAAATTTCATAGCGGGAATCAAAAGATATGTCTAGTTGAAAATTCTGAATAGTCGCTATAGAATTCAGGCCCTTAAAAATGGCCATTTTGCAAACGACCTCGGATTTCGACGAAACCACTTTTGTTGGATCCGCAGTGTCAGATTATTGCTAGATTCCAAATTTCATAATTTTTCGAATCAATATGTGGGCGTGGCAAAGGAAAACGTGTTTGACCAGTTTCAGTTGATTTTAATCGACTGGAAAATGGCCATTTTTCAAACGGTCTCAGAATTCGACGAAACTAGTTTTGTTAGGACCGTATCGTCAATACGAAGCTAGAAAATATTTTTCTGCAATTTATAGAGTTCGTATGTGACCCCGGAAAATTGAAATGCGCGTTCAAATTCAATATATAGAGTTATATTTTGATTTTGACGAAAACTGATCGAAACGATCGAATCAGCCTACGATACATATCCCATTGGGTTCGGAATGGGGGTAAAACGCTATGGACGATAGGCGGTGGGCCTCGTTTTGAGGTCGATAATAAAAGTTGCTTTTTGGTGGAAAATAAATTAATTAACTTATATAAACCCCCCCTAATTTCTCTCTCCCCGTTCACTTCAATTCACTTCAGAAAAAAAACCCCTTTTACCCAAACCTGCTTCCCCCCTCGTTGCCCAGTCGCACCGCGCCACCGTGCCAGGAACCGATGTCGTCGACCTCCACAAACCCCTCCTCCTCCTCGTTCTTTCTTCTTCTTCCCGCTCCCCCCTTCTTATCTGTGAAGACCCAAATCGACCGAGCCTCCAAGCATCGAGCCGCCTCCTCACCGCAGGCTCCCCAGCTCCGTCGCCCCGACGTCCGCGCTCGCCTGCGAGACAGTCACCATTTCCGCAAAGCCCGGCTCGAAACCGCCCAACCCTAGACGCTACCGAAGCTCAGCCCTCCGCTACCAACGTCGAAGACAGCTCCGGCGACGGCTCCTCCTCCAGCGACGCTTCGATTAATCCAAACCCTAAATGTTGACTGTAAGTTTTCTGAATTATGATTTTAGGTTATGTGATTAAAAATATATAAAGTAGAGATTTTATCTATGAAAAGAAACGAAATTTATAAACGAAAAGTTTGGATCTTTGTAAAAGTAAAGATTATATTCTTTTTTAAAAAAAAACAAGGAAAGATTGAATTTTTAGCGAAGTAAAGATGTGATTTTTAAATAAACAAAGGTCAGATTTTTATATAATGAAAGACGATATTTTTATATAAGGAAAGACGAGATTTTGATTATATATGAAGGTTAAAAATATGATTTTTATTATATATGAAGATTAAAAATATAATTTTTATCATATGTGAAATATAAAAATATATTTTTTATAAAGTAGAAGTATTAAAAATATGAATTTTATATATGCAATGAAATAAAAATATAATTTTTATTGTAGTAGAAGAATAAAAATATAATTTTTATATGATGTAAAGAATAAAAATGTGATTTTTATATAGAAGAGATTATAAAAATATGATTTTTTATACACTGGAGAATATAAAAATGTGATTTTTATATATGTAGTGAATACGAGCGATGAAAGTGATGAAGGGCAAGAACGATGAAGATTTCCTACATAAGAAGAGTCGCGGTGTTCGGATTAGCTTTGGTGAGAATTTCTCACTCTTTAATTTTATTTTTCTAGTTATATATATATATATATATATATACTAGGATGCAGACGGTGTTTAGTAGCACCCGACACCCGTCATCCACAGACCATGGATGGCTTGTTTGTTTAATTGTTTGGTTGTGTAGTTGGTTAGATTATTTGGTTTGAATTGAATTGTTTGGTGAAATGAAATTGATTTGATTGATGTGTGAATGGCGTGGGCCTTCACTAGACCGGGGATAAGGCTAGGCCTTGTCCCGTTTCTAGTATCGTGTCGTTATGCCGCCGAAATTTTCTAAAAATAAGTTAGAAAAATAAAGATAACATTTTATTTAATAAATGAACCGAATAGAATATTCATAGGTTGAATAAAATAGTTTGATCGTTAAAAATATAATTTTTAACGTGAATGTGAATAAATAAATATTCATTTACAAACTGGACGGTTTGTTTATGTACACCTATTTGATGGACATTGATTGGGACGCTAAAATTTTACACATCGCCCAACTGCACAAATAAAATCTGTGTTTGATTGTTTGAAACCCCACACGGGTATTGGGATGATATTTGACGTACACTAATCCCGATTGTTTAGTTGTATGTCGATCGATTGATTGACAGGCTGCTATAAGCGTTGAATATTTATATTTGATGCTTATACAGTGTAGAATGCACTTTGGATGATGGTTGATTATTCATCATTGTTGATATATACATGTGTTGTAGAAAATCCATATAATTAACATTATATGGTAATTGATTAGGCCTCATTCCAGTTTCGAAATAGAAATATTTGAAAAAGAAATATTTGAAATAGAATATTTGAAAATAGGAATATACGAAGCCGTATTGATTAGATTGACGCCATTTCGACGTGAACGATATTTATATCGATTTTATTCATTTTATAATGAATATCGAAAGTGATTTCAAAATCTGATATTTTGAAAAGAATTGAATATAAATAAATTCGAATTGAAATTGAATAAATTCGAATTGAAATCGAATATAAACGAATTCGAATTGAAATGGAATAGAAATGAATTCGAATTGAAATTGAATTGAATTGAAATCGAACTGAAATTGAATTAGAAATCAATTTGAATTGAAATCAATTTGAATTGAAATCAATTTGAATTGAAATCAAATTGAAATGAATTTAAATGAATTTAAATTGGAATATTCAATTTTGATTTGAAATTGAATATTAAGTTGAAACCGTTTTGAAAAATGAATTTAAAAACGATTTATAAGGCACGTTTTGAGTTGAAATCGACGAAGTATATATTATATATTATATATATAATATAATGGCCTGAATAGAACACACCGCGCCGCGGCAGTTCGCGAATTTCGACCATTGACTTCGAACGGATATTACAGGAGATCCGACCGTCGGATTCTCCTAAAACTGGAACCGTTGGGTTCGTATCGAAAAGAGCTTTCTAACAAATATTAGAAATTTGAAATCTAACGGTTGGATTTGGAATTATGTCCAAATCAAATTTGAAAAAGGTCGCTGTAAGTGCAGTTCGATGGCCGTTGATGGAAATCGACTGTACAGGCCTTGATAAAATTATTAAAAATAGTAATAATTTGTGTAAAATCATAAGAAATGATTTAGAAAGAATTGGGATGAAAAACTCTATATTTGAAAAGATAAAAATAGATTTCTATCGAAATGAACTAGTTTTGAACTAGAATTATAATTCTATTTATTTTAAATAAATAAATTGAATTTGAAATGGTTTTGAAAATGACCAGAATTTCCAATGATTGCATTGGAATGGATTTGAATCGAAATTGTCTTCGGAATATTTCGATGTTGGATTTCGTGATTATACAGATGTTGTTATGGAAGTTTGAAAGATATAGATATATATATCGTTATTTCCAATACGATATTTGTTGGTCGTAGAATTTAATATTGAATATAAGCCGGTATATTTTCTATTCAGAGCCTTGTGTTTAATGTCAAATGTGATTTGGGTTTGTCGTGAATGGTGTCTTTATTAACATTGTTCTTGAACCCAATTGAGAAAAGATTAAATATTTTCATTTAGATTTAATGAAGTGTACCAATTAAATAATATTTAATTGGAATCGAATTAGTATTGATTTTTGGGTTTATCGTGAACAGTGTTTTAAATAACACTTGTTCTTTAACCCGATAATTAATGGAAGGTGATTTTGGGTTTACCGTGAACCGTGTTTTAAATGACACTGATTCTTTAACCCAGTCAAAGATTAAAACTAAGTGGAGTTTTAATGAATCTTTAATTAGATTGAAATAATCGAAATGGAGTATCACCAGTTTTGCTCCAGGCATTAGTTAAATCTTTAATTAGATTTGAACGCGAAATGGTAATTGAATTTACCGATAACACCGTGGTGTTAGATATGAAGTATTACCAGTTTTACTTCATGGGATGAATAGGTTGGGATTGGGAAATTAAAACAAATGATTACTTCGGTAAAGTTCGTTAATCCCGACTAGTTTGAATTGATATTCAAAAGTAGATTATAGAATAAATTCAAGGAATTAATCTTGGATAAAATTAATGGGAACCTTTCCCAATGAATGTGAAATTAGAAACTAACTGTCGGTTAGCCAAGCAGAATGGTTTTCTGGATATTGATCTGATGTTGGTTTCGGCCTTCGGGGTTAATATTTGGGGAATTATTCTCTTGTTAATTTACGGTTAGTGACTGATGAATTGGAATGAGGCGTATGTTGTGTTTATGTAACACTTTTATAATATATACGCGAGTTATTCAGAAAGACCGGGTTTATCCCATTCTGAATAACTGATTCGACGTGGTGTCGAAGATGATGACGGTGGTTGAAGACCGGAGGTCTTCACGTCGTTTGGATAATTACTGATGATCTTGATTGGGCTGTACACCCAAGAAGATGGAAACAGTTGGTGATCGTCCAGACGTACTTGGAGATCGATGGATATGCGGGGTACTAGGTGCCTCCGGTTTCGTTCAGACCCAGAACGGACTTGTAAATGGACTGTGTGTCTGACATTGGATTTTAGTCCGTGTGATTGATCTCTATTAAATATATATCTGTTTGGCGGCAGAGAATTTATTCTCTTGCTTAACGCCCTTCTCTGAGACGTACGAGCTCAGGGGTTATATATTGATGGATATCAAACGCATGGAGTGAATTGCCTATGTGGCATGCCTAATTGACAATTGATCGAGGCTTCTGTTGAAAAGCAAAGTCTTGTGGTGATGATCAAAGCACAGCCTATGTGGCACAGCTTTGTGTAACGTGAATTCGCGAGCCTCACACCTCGGTTGTGAACCAGAAACGGGAGACGGACATCAGGGAGGGCATGCGTTTCTTTCTAGCTAGGGTGGTGTCAGTGACCTACCAGCCCTGACATTTATATACTTTTCACCTGTGTGGTTGTTGCTGTTGCGAGGCGCCTCGGTTTGATCGGACGATCCGGGTCCGATGGAGTCATTCGTTGGCTCATTTGCGCCCCAAAGGGCGGGGAAACGTAGTGTTCAGGCATTTTAATCCACATCGGTGGACCGGCCCTGACGATCCAAGGGTCACTCGAGCTCTGATCCTGAGACATGGTAGGCTAGATTGTCTCGAATCGGTTGAGGACTATCTTTTGCCTCGGTTCATAGATGGAAACCCAATTTCCAAATACGTGACATTTGCGGTTTTAATTGTAGAACTAGTATGGTGACATGATATATGGTACCCATGCCGCCTATGATTGATACTTATGATTTGAAGTTGTTTTATACACTATGCACTAAAAATAGTATCAAATGATTTGTTTTAAACGTATCAAGCATTCTTTGGCTGTTATAAGGGAAAACCATATCCCCCGGCTTGCGTTGCATTGTGTGATAGGGCCTGGGTCTTATAACAGCTTCATTTTTCTCTATTTAGCATTACGCTGTTTGTTTTATGCACTGGTATTCTTGGGAGGAAACCCGTTCCGTGTTATACGGCGTGGTCCCTTGATTTATCTAACTTTGAAATAAAGATTAATAACTGTTTTAGTTCTCACACCAGTCCCATGACTGACCTGGAGTTTATTGTTTTGACCTAAACTCTGGGTGCCCCTATTTTGACACGGGCAGCTAGTAGTTTTGGTTTTGCAGATTTATATTCACAGGATCCTGGTTTACAGCTGGAACGATATCCGAAAAGCTTTGTATCCGTATGTCTCTTCTAGTTGTGTATTGTATTATTTTCCGCTGCTATGTATTTAAATGTAATTTAAATCTCTGATATTTCTGTGTAATATTCATTTATACTCTGTATATTCTTGTAATCTGATGCATTGTTGTAATATACAATGAAATGTTCTTCCGTGTGCGTTCTGTTGTGGCTTGTTCTCGACTCATTCCGCTCTTTCTCTTCTCTTCGGAGACCGGGGAAGTTCGGGTCGTCTCAATTCGGAATATCCTTATCGTGAATACCAAAATACTAAAGTCTAATAAATCATCGGTACGTATCCAAACATGAGTATCAAGAAAATAAACCGTCAACCCTGGAAGCAAAATATCTTTTGCGTACCCTTGGAGGTTATTATGCCTAGCTCTCACAAATATTGGTTACACCCCAACAATAAGTGCCAAAACCTGATATGATATCAGAAATCTGACCACAACAAACAAAAGGATGGTTACCTAATCTAAGGACAGTAACCAATCCTAGCACATTACTGCACCTTTAGTCATCTAAATGACACTATGTATCGGCACACTTGTGTGCCATTTGTCATTCTAATGAGACCCATGTTAAATGATATGGAAAAAGTGAATTAAATTCGTACCTTAAAATAAAAGAACGTAAATTTCCACATCAACCAGATAGTTTAAGAAACAACAAAAGAAGGTGTAGTAGGATTAGAGGGACTCTGGGGCTTGTTTGCTGTAATGAAGACTTCTTTTTATAATGACTAAGACTTTGTCATTTCATTTATAATGGCAAAGACTTTGTCCTTGCAATATAATAACGACGAAAAATTCGCTGCTATAATATTCGTACATTAGGAATGACTGTACTCTTATGGGTTTAGTGTGTAATATATAATAATAACAAACACTTTGTTTTTATATTCTTATGTTCCTTCCAGAAAAAAGTGACACATATTTGGTTCGCCATTACTTTGAAGTCGTTCATTCAATTCAAAAGTTTAGAAGATCACAAATGAACATAGCAGCCATCGGTAATTATCTTACTATAATTACAAAAATAATAATTAGATTATTCATAATAACAAACAATTATAATGCAAAGCTTGTTTATACGTAAAAAATTCTTTTGAATAACACTAAGTGTAACAACAACAATTACCGCTTGAACCAAGGTTTAATGGTTATGATAAACGCATTTTGTAACAACTCGCCTTTTTAGGATGATTCAAGGTGACAATAAACTGCACATGTCTAACTCAAACCATTCTAAAATGACAGATTATTATTGAGGTTTAATACAAGATGAGAAAGAACTAAACAATACACAGAATCTCACAAAGAAACAATAAAATATAATAATAACATATATAGTTTATAAAACTATTAAATAATATTCACTTGATTTCAGATTATAATGTCAGAGTTTTACATATTAACATAATATACCAATAATGCAACGGAAATAAATAGTACATACGATCTTCAACTCCCTCTTGGTCTTTAAAAAATAAAAGTCTTCAAAATGCTGGAAAACTCGGTCTGAACCGTGTGTAAAGTAAAACAAAACATTCGATTAAGGAATAACATTCTTATTCAAGTAAATAAACTCAACAATAGTCTAGTGACAAAATCCAGTAACTTAAGCGAAAATATAATCAAGTTTACCCAACATCATATTTTACGTCATTAATCGATTTAGTTCAAATATAAAGTTTTGTTATCATTCATTTTTTTCTCCAATCTATTTAATATTGAAATTCAAATCCAAACGAAACTTTAACTTATATCTTGAATAAAATTCCAAGTTTGAATTTCCATGTTACAAGACAAAACTTCACATTTGATTTTGATTTACATATCTCACTTATCTCATGTAATTTTTTTTTTAAAAAATATTTGATTTTATATTACTCGGATTGGAAAATAGACCTTTAATCAAAATAATGCATCAAATATAGCAAGGAGAAGTCACACAAACAATGAGCAATAAGCTCAAACCCAAAGAACCAGCAGGATCAAAATGTACAACATTTGACGGTTCCAGAAATAGTCAAATGCAATATCTGTGTGTGTTCATGCAAGTGTAGTATCTATTTGTGGACATATCCTGTAGTATTATATTTCTATAATCAGTATCTACTTTAACACATGAATGCTTTAAATCTATTATTGGAGTAATGGCCAAAACAAAGTGAGAGAACACGTGCAGTATTAGTTTTAAATAAAATGATTAATGATTAAGATAATATAAAATAATATATTTATAATAATTAAAAAATAAAATAGTAAATTAAATATAATATAAAACATATTAACCTTCAAAGTTTTCAATTCAATATGAATTAATCTTTATATTTAATCGTTTTCTATCAAATTAAGTTTAATCTTTAAATCAAAGCAATTTAGATCTTAGGATTTAAGCTTTCCATCAACAAATGTAATCTTACTATCGAAAAACTAAAATTTCAAATTATTTAACTTAAATTATAAATTCAATTATTTATTATAAAAATTTAATTAAATCTTTGCTGAGTAATTTAAGTTAAACAAATTAGAAATTCAAGTTTAAATCTCTACATTCAAATCCTAACTCAAACTTAAAATCTCAAATTGAATATCCTAAATTGATTTACACAATCAAATCAAAATTAACATATTTTGAGTATATATCTTTTCATGCAATTATTCATAAACAGATTCAACCAATTATTCATAACAATTCAAATAATTTTCAATCTAGATTGCATACAATTACGAACCAAAGAATCACAATATTAACTATAGTATTATCAATATTTCATGTGATATTTATAAATTTGAAATCAAATGTTAGTGACAAGCTCATCTTTCATGGATACGATAAAGACAACCAATAAACAAGGACAAAGACTAAGCCTAAGCAGCGAATTTGAACCTGAAAATCGTTTTCTTTTTTTCTTTTTTTGAGAAGGAGGATGGACAAAAATTTAAGAAGAAGAGGATATCGTGGTATTTTTAGGGAAGAGGAGGCTGTGTTTTTTTATATTTGAATATTGTTGATATAAAGAGGAGAGAGAAGAAAAGGGGAAAGGAAGGGCATAGTTTTATTTTTGAATGAATTTTGAACGATACATACAAGAGAAGAGGGAGGAGAGAATAAATACATGATTTATTTCCCCAAGATGCTCTTTGTATTATGCAAGTTACGAATAAATTAAATGTGGTTGACTAAGGCTGAGCTAACAATACTTTTTTCTCATTTCAAATTCAAAAGTAAATCACAGCGGGAAAGAAGATATACAAAAAGAAATGGATGCATGATTGATTTTCGACTTTAAGGAATATATTCAATTGGACAGACAAGAATAATGCAAAGAAAATGACTACACATAAGCATAAACCATGTTGATAGTTTTGCGGGTTTTTAGTTGTCTTTTTTTAATATAAACAACTGAAAATATAAGAGAGGGGAAATTATATATACATGGAGATGGTTTGTTTCTTGAGAAAAATAATGACAGGAAACAAAAGGGGAAAGGAGAAATAACGGATGTAAATTTATGGAATAAAAGTACATAAATGAAATAAAATGCGGGAAAATAGAATGAAGGTAAACAAATTAATAGAACGAAGGGAAATAAGTTACTAGAATGAAGGAAAGAAATGAATGTGTGGTTAATGAAAGAAACAAACTTGCATGAAAATTGAGTAGACGAAGAAATTAGGTGCACAAATTATTTTGCTCTGAAAAGAATTGAATGGGAAAACGTTACTTTATAATTTAATAATTTAAGTTAATTTTTAATTGGTCGAAGTTAACGGGACATCACACGTTTTCATAGGAATCTCCGCATATAATGACAATTTCAACAAAATGAAACCGAAACTTTATTGGTAAACATACGGTTCTGAAAGTTACAAAAAGAAAAAACAAGAAATGCATGCAACATGAAGTAAATGGTATATGCATAAATTTTCAAATATGCCCTTTTCATTCCTTTATAAATTGATGAACCATCCCTGCAGAGAAAGACAATATAGAATATTTCTTTTCTTGCTAGTTCTTTCTTCCTTTTTCTGTCCTTGCTCACTCATTTGACAAAATTTGAAACCAGAAGATTAAAGGTTACTTTTTTGTTATTTAGGTTCGGGTTGAACATTGAATCTCAACAATTAGAAATCAGCTTCAATATTGAAGTTTGAAGTTTGAATTGAGATTCATGCACAACCCAAATTTATACAAACAAAAATATTTATATAGCAAAGGTACTCTTTATCTACTCTTTTCTTCTTGCTTCTCAATTATCCTTAATTCAACATGGATTATTTTGTGTCCTTCTAGTTAGCCCTGAATATTTAACAGTATAGATTAGAAATAAGATAGCCCACAATTTCATGAAATTTTCATATAGCTACAAAATGAATCATTTATTCTATATGTTTGGCGTTAGCTGGTGCCAATAGGGTTTGATAATTAATAACTGAAATTAGATTTAGTTGGATTTGATTGTGATTTTGAGTGAGAGTCAACTCAACTGCAAGTTGGGGGGGGGGCAGACTTTGTTAAATTATGTTTCTTTTGTATAAAGAAATAAAAATATAAACGTTATATTGTTGTTAATTATTTTGTATAAACTTAAACTGGTAAAACAAAATAAAGATTGGTGTTTGTTAATAGGTTTGAAAGACTGATTGTTTGCACATAGTTCACCTCTAAACAAGAAGCTTTTTACGCTTATACCAATTCAGATTCAAACTCAAATCATATCTTATATTTACGTTTACTACTTAGGCTCAAAGCTTATTGTATGCTCTTTGCTTTTACCAGTAAAAAAATGAAAATACTTTTGTGATTCACCATCTAATTTCATAAGCGATAACGCTTAGACTTCATGCCTTGTTTTGAGGTATATATTTTGTCAGTCATTATTGAAATAATGTCACACTAATTAAATTTTATTATTTGAAAGTTATTCCAAACCGAGGAAATGTTATATTTTAAGAAATTATGTAGTCAAAAATTGTAGTATAATCCAATTAAATTTTCTGCATTTAAAAAAATTATGATAGTCACACTGAATAACTAGAGGGTTAATTATTACATCACCACCACTTTAAGTCATTTTCATTTTCTAAGTACTAGAACTACCAAACATTTTAGCTTCTAAAACTGTTGAACTAAATAGTAAACTTCAGAAAAGGACCTATACAAGAACATAGTTTGCATTGGCTTGTTCACTTTAAAAAAATGGTTGAATAAGTCATGACCTAGCGATGTAAGGTATTTTTGCTTATAAAAATAAAGAAATCTGGACTAGCCATCGCTAAGATGTGTGACCGATGACAATAAAAGCTAAAAGTAATGCTAGAATATGGGAAAGAATGTTATTTTTAAGTTAAATGATTTACAAGAGTAGGCTTCAAATTTTATAATCACCGTCAACTTCATCTATTCGCCATTTGCTTGGTAGAAATTACACCAACTAACTAGAAAAAAAATTCTTATGTTAATTTATGTTGCTTATTGTTGTAGGTTACCAACGACTTCATTTCTAAACTATTTTGCACGATGTTGTTTACTGATATAATTTTTTTGGAGGTGTTTGCCAATTTAACGTTGTAATATTTTTAAAAGCTAAATTAAGAAGATTTTCCCACCCCACATCGAACGTCCCAAAATATTTTAGCACAAAATCTTCTCGAGCTTTCAACCTCAAAAGTGTTGGTCTAAAATTTTCAATATCTTCAAGCTAAATCAATCACTTATGCCTTCGATTCGATGATATTTCTTTATAGCATCCCTCAGTGGAAAATTTTCTAGGGCTTCTCGAGGAAATCCATAAGAAATTCACTATAGTTACAATGGTATTTGTGAACTCTTTCTTAAGTTAATCAACAATCCTTTTTTGTTTATATTATTTATCTACAATCCATGAACTTTGTGCTACTATCTTTGATGCCTTTTGCTCAAACTATATTCTCTAATTTATAGCTAAATTATTTTTGGTTATTTTGTCAAAATTCTATGGTTCATATGAGGGAAAATGTGATTTTATTGCTCCTTTGCGTTGAAAAATATCCTAATAAATGAACAAATGAATGAATATGTTGTAACAAATGAATGAATATGATATAATAAATATTTTCATATTTAGTGGAGAATTTGTTCACATAGTAGATGAATGGTGTTAAACTCATACATTGAATCAAGGATTTTTGAATTAATAAATGATTGCTAGGTTGAGACTCGTGCTTCAGACACAAGTGGGAGATGGTACCAATAAAGTGCGAAATATTTTGTAGTAATGAGTGCTAGTGATATAATTAATTTGAAGGATGATGATCGATTTCACCATGAAGTCGTATTACCAGAACAGAAGTATAACGCCCACTAAAAGTATATGCAAACTCCCTATTGTCGACGTTTTTAGAAATTAGCAGGGAATATAAGAAGAACTAATAACTGGATAAAAGCAAAACACAGTCATGATGACAATCAAACATAAATCGTTTAATATTTAAACAATATTGTAATCCAATATTATTGTTAAAAATGCTAATGTGTAATGCACTCATCCTGAAGAACCTCTGAATTCCACTTTTTTGTAAATAAACTCTCGGATTTAATTGAAAAAGGTGGAAATCAGGGATTTTAATTGGTTGGGTACAAAGGGGACAAGAAATTTGGGTATAGGTGATTTGCTCTCCCCCTATCCACCCATCCATAACTTATGACTTTGCTAAACTATGTAAGGACTTTTCTAACCTACATGGCAAGCCATTCTAAGGTTTAAAGACTTTTGTTGATGCTAGAGTTTAGATCTGTAGCCATGAGCATATATTTGGACCAGTGATTTGACATAAAAGGTTAAGGCACAAAATACTACCTAGTAACAACAGGGTGTGTACCATTGGAGGTTATAATGCCTAGATCTCACAAATACTGGTTACACCCCAACAATAAGTGCCATAACCTGATATGATATCGAAAATCTGACCACAACAAGAAAAAGGATGTTTACTTAATCTAAGGATAGTAACCAATCCTAGCACATTACTGCACCTTTAGTCATCTAAATGGCACTGTGTATCAGCAAATTAGTGTGCCATTTGTCATTCTAATGAGACCCATGTTATATGATATGGAAAAAGTGAATTAAATTCATACCTTAAAATAAAAGAACGTAAATTTCCACATCAACCAGATAGGTTAAGAAAAAACAAGGTCCACGAATCAAAAGAAAAAAGACCCAATTACAACCCAATAATTTTCCTTCTATGTGATTATAATTCAGATTTCATTCAGTTCTTTTTAGTTACAAAAGGAAATTACAACTCGACACTATACACCCAATTACCATGTTTTGAAAAATACTGAAATCTAATTATAACGTAGCTAGTTATCACTTTGCTAAACCATTTAACCTAATCATTATACAGTCTAATGATTACACATAAGTGAGAAAAGAAAAAACTTTATGTTACTTAGATTATAGGAATCTAATCCTCTTTTCTTTTATAAAAAAATGAAATCTAATTCTTTACACAACTTGAATATACAATTTATTAGCTTTAGATAAATAGGGAATTAACATATGGTTTAAAGATTTATATCTTACATATATCAAAGATGGTTAAAATAAATAGTCGTTATTACAATCATACATTTTAACAAATTAGTACACCAGATCCAATTTTAGCATATGATTTTAGGTCTAATAATTGGCTTATGTCAGTTGGAAACAACAGATGTGATTAGAAAGATTTACGACTTTAGATTTCCAATTTAATAGAAATTTAACGTATCAAGTTCAAAATTTACAATCATATCAAATTAGGTAGAAAGTAAAATCAATTGGATTTAATTAATTTGCTAAATTGTATACTTAGGTCCTAAGCCTTTAACTCTGTAAGCCTTCTTCTTCAAAATCTGCTTTGGTCTCTTCTCAATATGCTAGATCTTTCTTATTTTTATTTTAAATTATAGATTGTTAGACGAAAAAGAGAATAGAAATAAGTATATGAAATAATGATTTGAAGGTTTAATTTGACAGATATGCACTACATAAGTATGGACTATGATTTCATACTAACACTAACCATTAATTTATTAAAACACCCCGCATCCCTTGGTATTCCTATTTTATGTCTAATGAATCTTAGTCTCTGAGACTAGTTTCTTTGTACCAATAGCACTCTATATTCTGTAGTATTCCCTATAAACGTCATATTAAGGAATGTAGAGTGTTATAAGTACAAAGAAATTAATCACAGAGACCAAGATTCACAAGACATAAAACAAAAAAGTATGAAATAATTGTTTTTTTCAAACAACTTTTTATTCTCAAAACAATATTTTACACAAATATGATTTAATACAAAACATATGTCTTACAAAATCTTAGCACAAATTAGAGTATACAATAAAAAATTCTCCTCTCAAGTAAAAATCCTGGCCATGGCAAATAAGCCATTGGAAAATGGAATTAAGTGCAGGAAATAGAAAGAAAATAAGATCTCTGGCATTAACCCTCGCAAGCAGCTAGTACTAATCAATCTTTGCCCTATGAACCTATTGGGGAAGAAAATGGAAGAAAGAGGAGTATGTTAGATGTAAAGCCTGATAAGTGTTTTAATTACCAGCAAGATTGAGTAATATAGGGAAGATGGACTCAACAATAATTCTAGTGTTCGATAGGGTAAGTGTCCATGTATAAAATACATAAGGTGGACATATTGGAATGACATGCAAAGAAATATACTTAAAATATACGAATATAAATTTGTTCGATTTATTTATCTAATTCAACCTGTCACTTGATTGTTTACATTTTCTTGAATACTGAACCTGACTAACATGATTATGATATATTTCTAATAATACACATTGATCGGCTGCTAATCTACAATCTTGCATGGTAGCTTATGTCATTATGAATCTCGTGTTTTATTTGACCCGGTCCATCGGTAAAGACATAACGTAAAAGTTGTTGGACGTAGTTGACTAATATTCCATCATTGATGAACATGCACACCTATTACGCCATCAGAGTGCACTAACACACGAGCATGTCTTTGTTGACCCCTTATTTACCCTAATCAGCATAAGCATAACCAGCCTCCACCACCACCATTTGTGAGACTATCAGTGATAAACCTAAAAGGAAACATTGTCGATATGGATCATAGCAAACAAAATATTCTAACTTGCGCCTTAGCCCAAATCCCTCTTAATACGGGCCTTATACTTTGGTCACTTATTTTTACCCAGCCAGTCACCGTGCTATTGGAACGGTCCACAACAAAAATATTCTTATTAACTTAGATCACATATTTTCTCAAATAGTCTTAAATCTATTGGAACGGACCATAGCCTTTTTATATATATAACACTTAACCTCTATTTTAAGTTCATATCAATAATAAGCCTTTCCATTGTTTCATTCAACTCTAACCTTTGTGTTATAATTGTATTTGCAATTAAGTCCAATCTATCAATTATGATTTCTATGTGAGCCTACACAAATTATCATAATATTACTTTGTAAATATTTTTAGTCTTTTCCAATTACAACTTGTGTCATATTTTAACTGCAAAACTACTTTAATTTGCATATTTCAGTCCAATTCATTTTTAACTACAAATCTATATTTTATGCACATTATTCTATAAATTTAGTATCATATGTTTTATCCACATTTGCATAATTATTCTTTAATTCTATTATTTTCGTGTGAAAAATAAAAGGATTACATCAGTCATCAAAATACAAACATTTACAGATCTTAGTATGTTTTAGGCATAAACCGCAAATAGTTATAGAAACTGTAAATAATTGAAAAACAAGAAAGCAGGAAGAAGACTGAGAGAATATCTTACAGTAGTTAAATAAAATAAAACTATAAGAAAATGACTGAAAAATGACTAACAGAAAGAAACTTACAAAAAATACAGATTTACAAAAATAAAAATAAAAAAAATAACAAAAACTATAAAGAATAATTACACAAAACTCAGAAAACCTATTTTCCTAAATTACCAAAAATCTAAAATAATTACAAACTCACCACAGTCCAAAGCATTCCTCTGTGGCCTCTAGTGATACTGTCTCCCCAAAAGAGAATAAATACATGTTTATGTAAATATTTATTTTTGTAAATCTTTTCCCCAAAAAAATTTAGGTCGGTTCCATCTTTAGAAAAATTGAACCCGAAGGGGAAGAGACTGTTTTGTAAAGAATGAGTTAGGTCTTGGGGTCTGTTTATAGGTTAGGCTAGGGATCTTAGGCCATAGGATTGTTAAATTAAATCTTGGCCAGCCACATCATGCAACTAATAAAAACATGCCACGTTAGCAAAACTTTCAAAATCATCTAATTAAAACAAGCCAACTCAGCACACATACAAACGAACGCGTCATTCCTCGTTGCTAGGTGAAATTTTCGACAAGCGCACAGGTTGTTCGACCCGCCCAAGATATGTTTTTCTCTTTAAATTTTTCTAAACTTATTTCTACAATATCTCTTTCATACGAACTGGATTTTGATAGGTTATACATGTAATTGACCTAGAAAATGGTAACGAAAGAAATTGAAAATGTCCCATAGTCAAATTCGATCATTTATGATCTTTTTGCTTCTATCTTTTATTAATTTTAGAAATAACTTGCTACATTTATAATTTCTTTATATTAGCTCTTATTTTTACAAACATTAAATGTAAATTGATTGAAAATTGCCACGGACATAAAGGTACAACTATCCCTAGCTAAATTTTAAATTTTTTACTAACTTACTGCTTCATTAATTAATTCATTAATTAATTACTGTGTCATAAAAATTCGAATAGTAATATTCTCCTCTCCTTAAAGGATTTCATCCATGAAATCTCCAAGGATAAAAGAATAAGATAAGTATTTCCATCCAAATACCTTCAACCATTTACTCAAATATCACTCGTTAGTATATATTTTCCTTAAATTTTCTGTGCGATTTAGGTAGTTATACAATGTTGTAGTGTGTAAATACCCAAATAATGCAAAATATTAGGTGGTTTACTAATTCAGTCGACCTCCTTTTTAGACAATTATGTTTGTGGATGCACCCAAATATATAAATAAATCATAATGACAACACGTAGTTCTACATACATGCTTGAACCGTCATTCATATGCAACAATCATTTAATAACCATCCATTATATCAAACATTAATATAAAGTAAAATGCACACACATCCATATACATATGCTTGGTATCCTTCTTAGATGATATCTAATAGTGCCTAGTGTGTGTTAAGCGTCCATTAAATCTACTATCAAACACTTGCAACCACTTGCGTACATCATACATAACATGTTCTGATTACATCTTTACAATCAATCCTACTATCCGTAGGATTAATCCTAAGCTCTACCCTTCCCAAGGATATTTCGAGAAAAGACCCTAATAAAAGGAAAAATATAATGACAAAATATCCAATGAATGTTTGTCAAAAGAACACGAGTAAAAAACTTGACTTCTTCGAAGACACTCAATTTGCTATAACTAGAAGTTATTCTGAGAAAAAAGAATCTTATAGTTGAATTTATTAATGCCTCATCCAATGATGACTCACAAGTGACTTGTATTTTTTTCCAAACTACCAACCTGAATATTTCACTTATAACTGTTGGGTCATTTTAACCAAATCCACTTGAGATTTTTACCGTCTTACCCATCATAGTTATTTTAGGAAGGAATCTTTCAAGTAATTTAATACATCAATTTCAAAAAAAATTCACTTGCTTCCATTTTATCTTTCCCACAAACTAGTTAATATAGCTAGGTCATTGTCATAACTTGGTTTTCTAATTTTAGATTATACTCTACCTTCTAAGTATACTCACTTTTACTATGCTTGTATTCCAATTTCATGTCTTTACCTTTGCGGCCTTGTATTCTACTATTTGTTCCACTTATATTGTCTAAAGCCATAAGGACGTACTCGTTCTTTAAACTTTCTACTCATATATATACACATACTTTTCAAAACTTGATCTTTTTCCAAATATTAATTGAAAAATATCAATAAGAAGACATATTATTCGTTGAATTACAAACCTATTTACTTTCAAAATATATGAAGTTATTTTCATGAAATTCCCAAAAATTACGAATTTCATAACAAAACATATAGAGTTTTGAAATTTCTATATTTAGAACCATACATATATGTGTGGCGTGTAGACTCATAGTGGACCTACAATTTCCTTTTTGCTCAAAATTCTTTTCATGGAATACAATTACTCATCCTGTCATTAATCTGTTTGAAAACTTTATATCCTTTCATGTAGACATTTTTTTTCTTATCTAAACTTATTGCTTACTTCAATTTGGTGTACATATAAAGATATATTCTATCAATCAGATTCTTATAATTATGTGCCAACTTATCCCTATAAGTTATTCTCTTCAAATAGAATTTCTAGGATCCTAATCTGATGGTCAAACAAAATAACTTTGATGAACACCAAACTCTCGATCATGAGTGTAACTAATGGTGAAATTCATCTTCATATTCTATCCAAATTATAAGATATACTTTCGACTTAAATATTTTAGGTTATAATTGTTATGTTTAGACTTAGTCATGGTTCTTCATCGTTTTTAGGACTCTTACCGTAACATACTATAAGGTATTTCCATAGAAGCTACATATATTCCCAATGCTTCTATCCTAATAATTCTTATACTAAAAGTCAATAATTTATCGTTAACCACATTCTTACTTTTACACAGAGTATAAGAAAACCAAACTCATTGGACATTCAAATTTAATTAGTCATTATTGTCTTAAGTTCTAGTTTGTTGTAGGGACAACAAATCAACAACCTACGGTCATTAAAGTTTCAAACTTTTCTCATAATAAGTAGTGCACTCATGGCCTATCAGTAAAACTAATGGCATTTATTCTAAATAATTACTCTCGTTGATGCTTTTGTAATGTTATTTAAAGAAATGGTATTAAAGCATTAACCAAAAATATTTTAAAAATATTTTCTCAATTTGTGTCCACAAAAGCTAAACTTTACTCAGTGGGGTAGTTCAAGAAAATATGTATCTTAGAAAAACCTTCAATAATTTCTCTTTTGTAACTTACTAAACCAAGAAAGTTCCTTACCTTGCAAAGGTGATCCTTAGAGAACGTGATCTTGGATCAATGTGCTAATAACATACTGAATTCCTTAACTAAATACCTAAATTTTTTGTTTTTATCCTTTATTTAGACCAATACCTTATATATATAGTCCCTACCAATTTATTCAAAAACTTAACCCAACGCCCAAACACAAGTCAATAATTAGACCTTGGCATAGGCTAGTCTAAAATATATGAAAAATAGTTTCAAGATCCATTTTGTATCCTACAAACAACTCAATTCCTAATCCTTTCCGCTACCAAAAACTCAATGGAAATCATTAATAAAGGAATCTCACTTTGGGGGAAATCTGGCTCCCTCTAAATAATCAAAAATACCTTGTGCATAAGGCCAAGAGTAATGGTTCTTCTAAAATAGTTTATTTATAATCACTACAGCGCCAAAGGAACTATCCGTCTTTGTAGCAAAGGTAAAGGATGTCTCTCATCCTTGAATGCTTACTCTTATTAATCTTGTTCAAAAGTTCCTTAATTTTTTTCCTAAAATTCTTTCTACTTCAGGCGAAGTTCAATGACCTCCTCAAAATACATGTGAAAAACTCCTACCATAGGTACCAAACTCAATTTACAAAAGAAAGGTCAAACTAGTAAATTAATCCATCTCAACTAATCCTTTGTATGCCAATCCATGGGTGCCGCTACCCCAAGTAACTATCCTCCTCTCAACATCTAAGATGGATCATCATATTTCTAAATTGTCCGAACTTTACATCCATTTACACATAGTCATGCTATAAATATAACATTAATACTAAAAAATCTTCCAAGAATAGGTTATGAAACTTAACTCTATTCTTTCCTCTAGAACTGTGTGCTTTACTGGTAATGCTACAACTTTAGCATGGTCATAAATATGAATCTGAAAACCAATTTCCTTTGTAGGAGGTATCCTTTTAACCTCTTCCAATATTTGGAAAGTCCGAGACAACCTGAAAAAAAAATATATACTGCCTAAAGATGCACTAGAAAATAGAAAAATCAACATGATTGACCCCTTGGGTCGCAAGAAATCTCAAGAGTTTGTCCACTGAATATCCTATCCCAAAATTCTCCTCTTGTAGTCAAAATAGCCCCATACATAGCCAACTAATCCATCCTCCAAAATTTTCATATCTCAAAAATCTCAGAATATATGCATCCAGGTCCATCACAACGACTAGTGTCAAAATCTATGATAACCGATTATACGGCTAACCAATCTAGATCTAAATCAACAAATACCCAGAAATGCCCTACGCATCACATATATAGAATTTCTAGTTTCAAACCCTGACTCGTCATAAATATCATACCGATCTTTCTACGGGGTTGAGAAACTACTAATGGGTCTAGAAAAGTGTCTAAGTGCATGCAGTCAGCTGGTACCACAAACGCACACTCGAATATTTACTATATTTGTAAAAGAGAGCCTCATTAAGAGTAAAATATAGATGCACTATATGGCATGTCTCGTATCTACATAGCTATTGCTCCACATAACCACCCCCCAAACTAGTGAATCAAAGATAAAGGAACGGGATGCTCCTAAATAAGATAAAATAGAAAAACTAGAAATACTTGGAGAGAGATAACACTTCTTTCACTAATCCTATTCCACTTCCATTACTTGATCCTTTTAATCAACACATTTCCTATAACACTCCTGCCATAGTCCCCCGGTCAACTATTTTTCTTTTTAAAGCCAATAGTCTCTTTTAGAATCCTTGCGGTAATACTTCTTACGTCATCTCGCAGTCCTTGGCCTTTAAGGTCGCCTTTTCTATGTTAGTCCCTACTTAATATTTGTGAAGTAGCAAGTTTATTTCCTAACTCCGTTTCCACACAAATACTCACAAATAATGAAATGAACAAGTTTATCCACGAATCAAAACTCCAACATATAAGGATCTAAGGTCTTAATATATGCAGGTAAGCTTGGATAGATTTCTTTATAGATATCTCAATGAAGAAAGGAGAGAACATGATATAGAAAGGAGATAGACTTAAGGTAATTTTTGTAAAACCTTTTGTTTTGAAAATATATTTTTCTTTAGAAAAGTATTATACTTTAAAACATATTTTTAGGAATCATGTAATCTTAGGTTCCGATACAAAATAAAACACCATGCGCCACTTAGTATTCCTTATAAGGGTCATATTATGGAATGCTAAGCGTTATAGGTTGAAGAAATTAATCACAAAGACTAAGATTCACAAGACATGAAGAAAAAACAACATAAACGTTTATTTTTTGAAACAACTTATTATTCTCAAAACAATATTTTACATAAAATAAGAGTTAATACAAAACATACGTCTTTTATAATCTCAGCTCAAATCAAGGTATATAATAAGACATTCTCCTCTTTAGTATAAATCTGGGTCACGAAAAATAATTTATCGTATAATGGAATTAAGTACAAAATAGAAAGAAAATAAGAACTCTGACATTAAACCTCCCAAGACCCAAGAATCAACCAATCTCTACCCACTGATCCTACGTGGGGAAGGAAGAGGAGTGGGTCAGACGTAAAGCCTGATGAGTGTTGTAATTACTAGAACGATTTAGTAATAACGGAAAGATAGAATCAATAATAGTTCCAGAGTCAGATAGGGTAAGTGTCCGTGTACAAAATACAAAACATGGGACATATTGGAATGACGTATAAAGAATTTTTCTTGAAATGTACGAGTATAGATTAGTTTGCTTGTTTAACTAATTCAACTAGTCAATTGATTACTTACACTTTCTTGATTACTGAAACTGATAAACATGATTAGGATATATTCTTAATTCTACCTATCGATTGGTGGCTAATCTACGATCTTACATGGTAGCTTATGTCACTATGGAGCTCGGGTTTAATTTGACTTGACCCATCAGTAATGACATAACATAAATGCTTTTGGATGCAGTACGGACTAATTTTCCCTCGTCGATGTACATGCACGCTCATTACACCACCGGAATGCACCTACACACAGATGAATCTCTATTGATCCCTTTTTACCCTAATCACCATAAGCGTGCCCAACATCCACCACCATCATTTGTGAAACCATCAGTGATAAACCTAAAAGGGAATGTTGCTGGTAGGGGTCCTAACTAACAAATATTCTAATTTGTGCCTTAGCCCAAATCCCCTTTGATTAAGGACATATCCTTTAGTCGTTTATTTTATCCAATATCCCCTCGTGATGTCAGAATGAACCACAACATATATATGCTTATTAACTTAGGTGGCAAATTTTCCCAAATTAGCCAATTGTTGGTGCAATGGAACATAACCTGTAATGACCCGAAAATCCAGTCCAATTTGAGCTGACCAAAAACACAAGTCCAACCCCAAATTAAACTGAAAATCAGGAAATTAATAGAAAGAAAACAGAGGGTGAGGATAGATAAGATAGAAACTTAGAATAGAAGAAGAAGAAGAACACAACATCAGAGTAACACGAACCTCACAGCGGAACGAATAACATATAATATATATAACATAACTTGAAATATACATCTGTACTTGAATATACATCATTATCAAAGTATAACACTTACAACACAGCGGAAATAACTATAGCTATATGATCCTGAAGCCTCCTGCTCCAAGCTCTTCCAGTATATCTGTAAATCCCGACTACTTGACTGCCCGTACAAATTTAGGCACCCAAGAGTTTAGGGAAAACAAAACAAAATAAACTCCGGGTCAGTCATGGGACTGGTGTGAGTAAAACATTTTAAAACAGTTCCAATAGGTAATCGATATCTCATAAGACCACGTCGTATAACGGAACGGGTTTTTCCCTTATGAGAATCCAAATACCTTTATATCAAAAACCTTTTGATATTATAATAATGTCTATCAACACAATATAATAATCATCTAGCAGAAACGCTTTCATCTCACGTTCTACATATATAATATAAAATCAAAACCGCAAGCACGTATTGGGTAATGGATTTCCAACTATGACAAGGTATGGAACCGCCTTTCTCTAGTGTACCTCTAGAGAGGAATACACTGGGTTCCACAAGAACATCTTGCAACCCGGCCACACATGGCCGACCACTCATTTCGCTTGAGTGTATCGAATGTATATCACCAACGGTTGGGATCAGCAACCGTTTCCCGAATGGGACAGCATCAACAATAGATTTTTAGAAATAAATGAAACTCTAGATTAGGTGATTATACACCCTACTTCGGTGCGACCGAATTAGCCATGCTGCCTGCCCGATTTCTGTCATTTACCGGATGTGAGGCTAGAAGCTACGCTTTATCATCACACCGGATTCACTTTGAATGCCACATCGTAAAATCCATCAAATCACCGATTGACGTCCTCAACAATACATTATGTGTTAGCTAAAAGAAGTTTCCTTCTCCGCTTCCACTCTTGGTACAGTTGGAGAAATCCATATACGTGATCGTCTGGAAATACTCTGTCAGACATCCGTCCATACAAAGTCATCCAGGAACAGGATGAACCGAAGGCACTATTCAGTACATCCATCTTAGGTAGTGTTATCTAAGACTTATACAATAGCCCTTGCACTTTACTCCGTCTTCAATTATCTTTGGCATATATGATTCGCAACACTTATGCCAATACAGAGTGGTTCTTTGGATAATAATCCAACCGGTCTCTCCATATTAACAACGTTAAAATGGTCAAAAACTTCTATAGTCTGTGAGTTAACTATCAAAGAAAGCAAGTGTGCAAACAATGATATTATTTCCAGATGGAAATTATATCGAACAAACATCATTTAACATTAATCTCTTTAGTTCATTTTTCATCTCCTGTTTCCCTATATTCAACATTTCTTATTTTCTAGATTTTGGAAAATATACATTATTAACAATGGAAAACATTTCCATTTTTTGTTTTCTTTATTAGAAAACATTTCTGGTTTCTTATTTGGAAAACATTTCCAAAGCTTCTTCATTGGACTTAGACAGATGTTTAAACAAACATCGCTATGCCAACTTAAACCATTATACTTATTAACTAAATCCACTTAACCACTTCACTCTCGAACCTTAACCATTTCTTAATTAAAACCGCAGTCAATCAAGTTGGGGTATAGCTACCTCTCAGACCTTAACTGAACAACACTTCTAACCTTGAAATAGGCAAAGTTCACTTTATATTCCTTTAACTAACTTCCTTACTTAACCTTCTTTCAAACCTTTTCTACTCGATAATACTTTCCTTCGATAAGGTATATTCGATAACTCTATTTAATTTATTCTATTCACTTAACTCTTTTGATTTAACTTTATACTCTATTCACTTAACTCCTATCGAATAAACTATATTCGATAACTCTTTTAATTCTATTTGAATGAACTATATATTCGATTAACTCCTTTTACTCTATTCGAATAAACTATATTCGATTAACTCATTTGCTTTAACTCTAATTGAAAAATTCTAGTTCGATATAACTCTATCGATTTACTTTAACTGATTAACACTAACTGTTAACTCTAACTGGTTTACCCTAACCAATTAACTCTAACTGGTTAACCCTAATGGTTTAACCTAACTGATGTACTCTAACCAATTAACTATAACTGGTTAACCCTAACTGATTACTCTAATCAATTTATTTTATTCGATGAATTCTAATCGAATAACTCCTTTTGGCTAAACTATATTTGAATACCTCCTTTTAACTTTCTTCGATAACTTCCTTTATTCTATTCGAATAACTAATTAGATTAACTCCTTTTACTTTCTTCGAATAACTAATTCGATTAACTCCTTTTCGAATAAACTATTCATTTATAAAGATGTACTTTTAGTAACGGTTCTTCACTTTACAAATGATTCCCTTTTATTCTAACTTATCCTTTGATTTTATAAATATTTCTTTTATAAAAAAAACCCTTTTCCTTTTCTATATAAAATCCATCGATTTTATATAAATAGTTCATTTTCAAAATACACTTTGAAAATATTCCTTTATCAACATTCGGTATGTTATGGTATTCAACATATCAAATCGCGATGATCAGTATCGTCCAAACACATATAATCGACAACAGATTATATATCACATCACATATCACAATATATGAAAAATAGTAAAATAAATGTTGAGGAATCCAGTCGGATTCCTCCAACCTGTTTTCCTGCATCACAGATGTTAAACAATATAGATAACATCACTTTCAGTTCCATATGATATATTCTGTTAAACAGAAACAAATATATAAATTCAACTAACTGACTAGCGGTTCAATCAAACAGTCAGCACACAGTCAATCATCCAATATCTAACAGTTCTAAAAATACAACATGAAATTATAAACTGTTCAGAGTTAGTGAGATTTACTCACTTTGGACTATCATCGTTAATAACGATAATTGTCGTTGATTCAGATGGACAATTTATTTTCACTATAAATTGTAACGAACCCCAATCCACTCCCAGTCAGTTCCATTGTGGAGCTCTCGTCCATACGGTCCCAACGCAACTTACGGTTCGTGATTCTGATTTCATATGACACAGTTATTCAGTTTCAAAGTTCTTATACATTTTAAATTAAATTAAACTTGAAATTATTATCACTCGGGCCTTACCCCCTTAGCAAACCGGCACAACACCCTTCCTATTACCCAGACCTGCATCATCATTCTTCCCCAAATGAATTTTTTTTGCCGTGGCCTCCCTGTACCCACTCACCATAGCCGATTTCTTTGAGCTCCTCTTGCCCCTAAATCCTTCAACAAACAATTCATTAAAAATCACCACAAACTTCTCCTTCGATTTATCTTCGCAATCATACCCTTCGAACTCCACTCGCCGCTCACCACCTGGTTCCGTCGAGCTGCTTTCTCCGCTACCTACAGTACAGGTTGTGACGGATTTCCTCTCCAAACCCCTCAAAACTTCCACCACCGAACCCGACTTCAACCCCGAACTCAAAGCATACAACCACCATCAATATTATAGCCCCAAATCCAATATAATCTGAACCCTAGGTTCGTGGTTCATACCTCTAGCATCAACCAAAACTGATCGCACCAAACAATAGGCACACAGTATCAAAGAGCAACTCCCTCCGAGTTCAAATACATGCTCCTTGGGATTTTAGAAATTTACTTTGAATTTTGAAGATGGTTTCTTTGCTCACGTTTTGGTTTGAGAACCCTATTTACTAACGGCGGTTTGAGAGGCATTTATAATGAGAGCGATATGGTTGTGTGGTTGGAAAGGATGAAGATGTGGCTCCTTTATTGTTCACACACTTGTTTTAGATATTTTATTTTATTTATTTTTGCTTTCTAAAAATTCATGCAATCACACACGATACCCAAAAATCACGAAACTGGACATGTAGCTAAAGTTTGACATTACGGTCCCAACGAAACTGGTTTGGTCGAATTCCGACTCCGTATGCTCACACAGTGTATTTTTAACCGTCAAAATATCGACTGTTTCTCACATTAAAAATCCGTACGACCACACAGTGACTCTAAAAATCCCGAAACTGGAAATCTAACAACTATTTGACATTGCAGATCCAATAAAATTAGTTTCGTCGAATTCCGACTTCGTTTGAAAAACTGGCTATTTTTAAAGCTCTGGATGACCCATTTAAATATATAAATATATTTAAATATAATTAAATTAAATATTAATAAATTAATATTATCGTATTTATTCATAGTGGAATACCATACAGCTCTACTGGGATTTATAACTTGATATTTCAATCAGGGTCAACCCGATATTCGATTTATATTGAAATTCCCTTTTAAAATATAAATAATTCCTTTATAAATTATAAAGGAATTCCACAACGACTTTTCTAAAATTTGATTTGGACATAAATCAAAATCTACACAACGAAATCTCGATTTTTCTCTTCCACTAGAAAAATATACTTCACCAGCTCCGAACGTTGCTTGTTTCACAGAAATCCGGCTTAAAACGAATCCTGTACATTCAGTTGAAGTTCAAATCGCCAAATGGCGAACTGCAGCGCCATTTCAAGCTCGATTTTAATTATAATATAACTCTACGTTCAAACTGATGTCGATTGAATATATTCGTCAATATACTTCAACACTAAGCTGAATTAAATATTAAGGATGACCCAGTTCACATTATCTTGTCATTTCATCCAATTCTGATTATTCAGAATTAAATATATTATTTAATTTATTAATTTAATTAAATATTCGTCATTATTTAATTCCACGACCATTTAATTCACTACATCACCATTTATATAATTAAATAAATAAATCATAATACCTCTACCAGTGCGGGTCATTACATAACCAGTTCATATTTATTAAACTTAACCTCAACTTTAAGTTGATGTCAATAATAAGCATTTCCATTGTTTCATTTAACTATAACCTTCGTGTTATAATTATATTTGCAGATATGTCCAATGTGTCCATTATGATTTCTATATGTTCTTGTACAAATTATCAAGCGTACAAGTCAAGATATACGCGTCATAAAAACCTAGATTTGGCCCCAGGCTTTGTTTATTCGTTAATAAATTTCCCATACGGGCTCCGTTTGAGGAAAGTCATATATAAAAATGAATCAGAAAATAACACAATGGTATATGTTTCGGGGCTAAATTCTAAAATCTTAAATTATCGACATTTTCCGTTTAATATTTATATGAGTTACGGAGTGTTACACAAATTGATGTAAGTCACCCCTAGACTTAGTCCCCAATAATTATTTTAGTTGGCCTTTTATTTTACCTAATCATCCTACCCTTACTGTCGGAACAGACCAATGCTACGAGCCCCTTATTTTCCTTAATCAGCCATTGCCACCAGAATGGATCCATACTACACATGCTTATTAATTTGTTTATTTTAAACTTAACATCAATCTTATGTTTACTAATAAGCATATCTTCTTCACGTAATTTTTTCATAACATAAACTACAATTTACAAGATGTCTATAAACATCTATTTTGTTTAATCCTTCTTTATAAACCAACCCCCGTCATTAACATCTATCTAGTTGTCATTTATTCTATTTATCAAAGTTACAATTCAGTTATTTTAATAACATAATTTTAATAAGCCCAATTTATCCTTTTAATACATATTTAGTTTTCTTTTCCATTTGCGCTTTTATTTTCAATTTCATATTTTAACCCAAACGGCGCATAAACAAGGAATTAACGGTTTAGGCTCAGGAAGGCTTAAATTCAACGCCCAAATAAAAAGAATAATGGTTTTGGCTCTTGTATGGCCTAGGTTCAGGTAAACAAGAACAAATCTAAAATAAAAGAGGGCCGAAACAGAACTGTAGTGAAATTACATACAAGAAAATTTGTTAGATCAACTGAACAGAACTACATTAATATAATAGATTACTGAATTAGAAAGAAGAACAGATAGAAAAAAATTACATTACATAGACTATTGATAGAAAGGAAAATGGTGATCAGAAGAAATCTACAACTTATTATACTATCAAGAAAAATCCTAATTTGTGTAGAATCTTGAAATTACTAAAATATACTCATAGTTTCAAAGAAAATTCGATTAGGCCCCGGTAGGTAATCCCTATCTATGAATATTCTCCAAAAATATATGTAGAACCAAACCCTCGGCACTCAATTATAAATATATTTGAGAAGAAGGTTAATTTTAGGTAGAGACAGAGAACGGAGTAGTGAGAATTAGGTTAGGGTGCATTTTTATAATAGAGCTAGGGTGTTTTAGAACGTTAGATTTTAGTTAAGATTTTAGGCCATCAGATCAAAAAATTCTCCAAAAAAACGAACCCTATAAGCCAGAAAAAACGATCGAAGATGTTCACACTAGGTTGCTCACGTCATTCAGGTAGGTCGACCCACTTGGGGTATGGGTCGACTCCCGGGTCGCCCTAGGTATGGGTTGGGTCGCCCATCTGATCTTGTTTTACCCTGCATTTTAATTCTGATTAATTTGATGTTTTGTTGTTGTTTCAAATTTGAATTCTAAACTTCTTTCTATAATATCTTTTTCATTAGAAGTTCAATTTTGGAAAACAAAAGGTCTCGCTTAGCCAGAATTTCGTAACAGACTCAATGGCGCAACCCCCGTTGCCCATTTCTCATAATTTTCTCTATTAGTATTTATTTTATTGATCTTTTATTTATATTACTTTATTAAGTTTTGGATTGTTACAACTGTTATCATAGGATCACAGGGGTTTTGAGGGAAACTCTAGCATTCTTAACGAAACTGCTCATGACTCAACCTATTAATCTTCGGGATATCCCCGATCCCTGCTTCCGATCTCTATCTTCTTCTCGGACTATTGCACTTGCATAAAGAAAATGCGGAATCAGAAATGAACATTTAGCATACACAAATAAGTGTTGTGTCATGCAATGTTTATGAGTGTGTGTGTGTCCCAAGTGTTCCCTCCATGGATCAGCTGTCAGTCTATTTCAAGGGGTAACTTCCCCAATGCTCATCAATATGCTATTGACGTTTTTGTCACTGAACCTGAAAGTGGATTTCTTAATGGGGACTATGTACAAGACCTAGAATTGATGCTTAACCTTCATCGATGCAATGATCTCAGAGGTCATTACTGGAGAGGTTGGTTCGAGACGCTCTCCAAACCTCATCTCCTCCATCGGAGATGGAACGAGGGTGGGAATTAACACGTATCTTTCGGTGAACTCCTCCTCAATACCACCATCATTGGCACATATTTCCTCCTGAGCTCCTGCAACCTCCTCTTTGAACGGGGCCAATTCCACTTGTGGATCCGGAGGAGCCACTCCTCCCTTAGCTTATACTCCCTTCCTCTTCTTCATCGTCGTCTTTATGACCCGTTGAGCACCTTTCGGGAAGTAAGCCTGAAACATGGAGAAGATGGCCTGATAGCAGAATGTCGGCAACACGAAATGCATTAGGCACATTACACAATGCCAAGACTCGTTTGAAGTTAATAACATCCTTCAGAATATAGGGAATACCTCTTATATAAAGTTTCATGTTAGTTTAGAGCTTACGACTCAATTAAATTGAAAGACAATGTAAGTTTTAAAACACTTACAGCTCGCAAGCCATCTCTTAGCAAATCCAAGAGGACATCGAACGAAGAATCAATCGTGCTTGAAGCAGCTAAGCTTGTTTAATGCCCTTAGATGATGAGATTGTTGGGATATGCTTCTAAGGAGACGAGGGAAGGCAAAGTGCTTCTTCTCTTCACATAGTAGAGGAATCAAAAGTCTTCCCCAGTCGGTACTATGCCCAACCACTCAATAAATAATATGTAAGTGACGAGAAGAAAGGCGTTGTGGCGACTGTCCATAACCCCCGCACTAAAAAAGAGGAATAATGAGTAGAAAGGTGTGCCAAGCAGTTATGGATGATCATCATGCTAGGTAAACATCATCGAAACCTTTCATAAATCTCATAGCACAAGGATAAAATGTCATAAAATATATACAACAGGTATTAATAGTGAAGCAAAAACATTAGACTTTCATAACGAATAGAAAGTAATACCCATAGACTTGAGTTACAACAATAGTGTCTGTACAATTTGCCTCACTACATCACTCATAGAATAGCAAATAGCGGAAATCCAAATACTACATAGTAAAAAAGATAGTATGCCGGCCTCTTGCTCGCTTCCGAACAACTACATCGTCCACACTAAGCAATCATCTGTCACCTACCACCTAGTCTGCCCATCCAAAAACGGATGAACAGCCCAAGGTAATAAGAGGGAAACATAAAACCTTGAGTCAGACAACAGTCTTAGTGAGCGATAAAACAACTAACAAAATTCATCAATAAAGTATACGAGAATAGGTAGATTAACAAACCAATCTACCAAACACCAGAGGAAAGCTCAACTCCTCTCTTCCCCACATCGGACAGTGATAGCCTTTACATTAAACAATTCAACCATTCATCCATGGAAACCAGAACACCCATTTAATTATGGTAAAGCACTCATGACATCCAGATTATATATTTCATGTAAACCATCCTAATCGAATTCAACATCCCTCAAGCACAAGACCTAGAGGCATAAACCAATATCAGACAAGCACCTAAGGAACATCTCCTTCGACGTTGGACAACCTACATGAGACGGTACAAACATAGCATCCAAACAATTAAACATCCATGACTGACTCTGGCTATCACCGCCAATCCTGCTTTGAAACCATGATTAATCGTATGACGACTAACCTTACCACATGTCAAAGGCTAATGGTAATCCCAGTTCTAGCGTAAAATCCATACGCCTTTCAACGATACCTATGTATGTCCAACCTTGACAACTAGGCCTTTCAACAATACCGAGGGTACTCGACCTACAACCAGTCTTTTAGGTACCCCTATTATACCCCTGCTTCGAGCCTGCTAGAACTTACGACAATAATGATCCCTCGGCCTTCGCATCTCTAGTCATCAAACCTGACGACTTTTCATAGCTCAAGCAACCTTCTCGAGCAACCATTATCCACCAACTCACGACCTTTGAGTTGTTACCTCATTCTCAGTTCTACACCGATCAACGAACACCTTTTAACACTTCGAATCTTCCTACTTGAATTTACTACAAAGTCACACCCTCACCGAGCCAAATTACATCACTGCGGTGGGGCTAGGGTTTGGGGGGTTGCCCCCATTTTTTTTCAAGCTCCTTTCTTCAAATCTAGGTCAATACCCGAAAAATAAATTTTTTTAGAAACAACCCTGTGCGATCGACCCATCTTCTTGAAGCACTGACCGACCGAACCTTCCCCAAAGCACCGATCGACCCCCTCGATACACACCAATCGTTTCCCTGGACACACACACACCCCAATCGGTCCCCTGGACACACCGATCGGTCCCCTCAAGTATACACACAACGATCCTTCCTCCTGACTACACCCACCGATCGGTCCTCTAACTGCATGTAACAACCCGGAAAATATGAACTAGTTAAAAAAATTTAAATTAGCTATTTTAGTGGATTTTAAATATTAAAAATAAATATTTTAAATAATAACGACGAGAAGTATGTTTGAATCGATATTTGAAAATAAATATAATTATTTTAAATTATAAACAAGACCTGAAATGGCGCGGCAGTTTCAAAATTTGAATTCAAACTTTGACTGACTATACCGGGTGCAAAATAAAACGGATTTTAGTGAAACCAAAAATATTTAAATTTGTTAGTGAATATCTTTTCTAACGAATCTGAAAAATCGAAGTTTCATAGCGGGAATCAAAAGTTATGGCCAAATGAATTTTCAGAAAGGTCGCTATAGAGAATATATAGCCCTTGAAAATAGACATTTTGCAAACGACCTCAAAATTCGATGAAACCACTTTTGTTGGATCCGGGATGTCAAATTATTACTAGGTTTCAAATTTCATAATTTTTGAAGTTAGTATGTGAGCGTGGCAAAGGAAAACGTGTTTGGTTAATTTCTATTAAATTGGATCGACCAGAAAAGGGCCATTTTTCAAACGGTCTCAGAATTCGACGAAACTAGTTTTGTTGGGACCGTATCGTTAAAACATAGCTAGATTTATTTTTCTGGAATTTTTGGGATCAGTAAGTGGCCCCGACAAATTGAAATGTACGTTCAAAACAAATATTGAATGTTTTATATTTTAATTTGAAGGAAAACTGACTGAAACAGTCGAATGGGCCTTCGAAACATATCCCATTGTGTTCGGAATGGGGTTATTTAGCTAGGGATGACAGTCGTTGGGTTTGGATTGGAGTTCGTATGAGATAAGGGGTATTTTTGGATTTTTAAAAATATATAAATTAAATAAAAATTCCTATTGGCCAGCTCACTCTCTCTCTCCCCGATCGACGCACGGCGGTTTTTGCTCCCACCTTCTCTCCTCAAATCCAACCAAACCACTCATTAAAATCAAGAGCTCCTGTTGGGGTTTTTATAGAGCATCACAAGAGCTTCAAATCCATGTAGGGATTGGATTTTTTCGTTCAGCATTCAAGGAGAATCGCGCCTCTAAAGTTTCGAGTTTTGAACAGCTGTCATGCCCTCCTGACAGCATCGATCAGAACTCCACTGGTGGCGTTAGGTGCGCGCCTCGGAGCTCTACCCCGCTGCGAAGTCTGATTTTCCTCAAGGTTCACGGATTGATTGAAAAAGCTAAACCTAGTTTTGAACATTGAAAGAAAGGTACGGGCAGTATTTCATTTTATAGTTAATAGCACTTTAAAGCGCTACGGTTTTTGATTTCACAATAAGAATCGTATCTTTTTCGTTTGTGGTCGAAATTCAGTGAAACAAGATACGCTGGGACCGTGAGGACGTCTTCTACATTTTAGAAGAGACCGCATATTTTTCTGAGCCTTCTGCAATTTTTGGTGGAGTGGAACCCAATGTGACATTTCAATATTATAAACGATATGGAAACGACGATGTATAAATTATATAGTCGATATATGAGTTATATAAACGTTGTACACCTCATGTATAAGCGTTGTATAAGTTGTATGTTCGATGTATAAGTTATATATGCATTGTAAAAATTATATATGCGATGAAATGACATTGAAATGAATTGAAGTGAATTGAAATATATTTATATACGAATATATATATATACTCCCCTCATCCACAAACCATGGACGATATTTATTGGTTGTGATATTGTTTGGATTATTTGGTTGATGTGAAATTTGGTGAATAATGCGAATGGTTGATAAAATTGTTTGTGGTTGAGAATGATTGATTGTGGTTGAAAAATACCCATTTGTGGTTGAAAACAAAATTAGAATAGGTTGTGGAAATGAAAGAAAAACATGCTCGCCTGCGTGCGAATTAGATGCATGAAATCTCCATTGTCAAAAACCGCAAGGTTTTAAGGTAGAGCGAGGAGCCGTACATCGATATGGTCCCGGTTTTAACTACCCTGCCGTTATGCTGTCGAAATTTCTTGAAATCCTTCTGTGTTTGATTTATTTTCATTTGTTGAAACTATATTCAGGTGTTGAATAGAAATTCATGTGTTGAGTGACATTCATGTTTTGAAATAAATTGTTTATAATAAAAATCACATTTTTATCACCTGTTTGAACTATATAAAATAATCGGGTTTTTAAATAAATTGTTTTATAATAAAAATCACATTTTTATCACTTGTTTGAACTATATAAAATAACCGTGTTTTGAAATAAATTGTTTTATAATAAAAATCACATTTTTATCACCTGTTTGAAATATATAAAATAATCGTGTTTTGAAATAAATTGTTTTATAATAAAAATCACATTTTTATCACCTGTTTGAACTATATAAAATAATCGAGTTTTGAAGTAAATTGTTTTGTAATAAAAATCACATTTTTATTATATATATGAATTGTTAAAAAGAGTGATGTGTTGAAATAAATATCTGTTATATAAAAATATCATTTTTATCAAATGCATGAAATGAATATGGTTTTGAAATCGAAGAATCGATTATATATATATATATATATATATATATAATTAAAATGAATCGAATAACGAAGCTGCAGTTCGTATTTTGAAACCGTGATTTCAAACAATTATTGCGGGAGATCCGACCATCGGATTTTCCCGAAACCACAACCGTCGGGTTCGCCTTAGAAATACATTTCCAACGGCACCAACTTTGTAAAGATCCAACGATTGGAATGTCTGGAATGTTTAATTCAAATCTGAAGAAAAACAGCGCCAGAATCGATTATAATTATATATATATAATGATAATTAAAATAATCGAATAACGATGCTGCAGTTCGAAATTTGAAATCGAAACTTCAAACGATTGTACCGGGAGATCCGACCGTCGGATTTTCCCAAAACTGAGACCGTTGGATTCGTTTTGAAAAGATCTTTCTAATATTGTAAAATTTGTGAAGATCCAACGGTTAGATTTTCAGATATGTGTAAATCAAATCTGAAGAAAAACAACGCCAAGGCCGCGTTATGGCCTGAAGCGTCGTTTGAATGAATTGGCTATTTTTAAATAAATAAAAATAGCGATAAATCATGATAAAATATTATAAACGATATGAAATGAAAATAAACTGTATTGGCTCGGTTGATTAGATATTTGATGTTTGAAGGTGTTTGGCGTGAAAACTACAATTAATGAACTGAATTAGCAATGTCGAATAATTTAACCATTGAAATGAATTGATATGAAATATTAAATATTTGTGAATTATTTGAAAAGGCCGAGTTAATTCTCATGTCAAATAATTGATCGACGAGTAAAAGTCGAAGATACGAAGACGGTGCAAGACCGATGATCTTCACGTCGAATGGAGGGGTGCTACTGATGTTCTTGATAGGAGTTGCTACTTTGAAGGGGTTGAAGTAGTAGCCGTCCGGACGTACATGTTGATTGTACGGATGTGCGAGGAATAAAGACCCTCCGGTTTCGTTCAGACCTAGAACGAACTTGTAAATGGACTGTGTGTCTGACATTCGATTTCATTCTGTGTGATTGATAGCCATCAGTTACATGGCGTGAATTGCCTGTGTGGCATACTGAGATGCAGTGATCAGAGCTTTTGTTGAAAAGCAGAGCTTTGTGGTTGATGATCAAAGCACCGCCTGTGTGGCATAGATTTGTGTTTATCGTTGTTTCGCGAGCCTCACACCCCGGTATGAGCCAGAAATGGGAGAGGACATCAGGGAGGACCTGCGTTTCTTTCTAGCTAGGAGTGGTGTCAGATTTTACACGGCCTGACATTTTACTTATGTGGACGATGGATTGCGAGGCGCCTCGGTTAGATCGGTCTCTTTGGAGCCGATGATTTGGTCGGATATGACCAGTTTACACCCCATAGGGTGGGGAAACGCAGTGTTCAGGGTTTGAGTTTAATCCACATCGAGTGGACCGGCCCTGACGATCCAAGGGCCCACCTGTGTCTGGGTCCTGAGTCTCGGGCTAGACAGTCTTGAAGCGGTGAGGACGATCCCTGGCCTCGGTTCATGACTGAAAACCAATTTCCAAATACGACATCGTGCGGTTTTGATTGTATATATATATGGCGACATGATATATGGTACCCATGCCGTCTATGATTGACAGTTATGATTCAAATTGTTTTTGAAACATATAAACACTAGCAATAATATCAAATGATTTGTTTTGCTCGTATCAAGCATATTTTGGCCATTATAAGGTAAAACTCTATCCTCCGGTTTGTGTTGCATTGTATGATGGGACCTGAGTCTTATAATGGCTTCATTTTTATGAAAAGCATTGCGATGTTTAAAAGGTTTACTTGTTTTAAAGCACTGGCAATTACTGGAGTAAACCCGTTCCGCGAAAGTGGCGTGGTCCTGTGATTGGCCACATTGTAAAACTAGTTAAAGTAGATTTCTCATACTAGTCCTATGACTGACTCGTAGTTTCTTTCACTTGCAAACTCAGGTGCCCCTATTTCTACATGGGCAGCCTTGTATTCAGGTTTTACCAGGCTCTTTCTGGATAGCTGGAGCTGAAGATGGATTCTATCATTTATCTCTTTTTATGCCGTTCATGTCCTATTGTACATGTTATGTTTATTTCCGCTGTAGACATTTATGTATAGCTGAACTGTATTTGTACTAAGTATGATCCTGTATACCGTGTAACTCTGATGTTTATTAATCCAGTATATTATGTTGTACATTATCTAGTGTATTTATTTATTTATTTCTTTTCTGTTGTTATCTGTTTATGTGTTATATTCCAAAGATTACCCTTGACTTCATGTTACGGGGTTTGGGTCGTCACAAACGTGGTGTCAGAGCTTTGGTTAAGCTTAGAACTGGAATATAACATAGTAACGAACTCGGCAGAAATAGAACCAGTAGTGTTCTAGGACGAGTAACTCAATACAGATAGGATCAGTAATATCCTAGTATGAGTATAGCAGGATGAAATACACCTCGATAGACACATTTACATTCAAGTATATGTCTATATAATTTAAAATATCTTTTCTGTTGACCTGACACTTGATCTGCCATTTGCAGAAGTACTAGAAAATGAGTCTCAGAATCAGAAGGAATGCAGAACCAGATCTAGAGGCTCTATTGAAGAGATATCGAAATCTGGGTGGAGCACAATTCTCGGGCAATGAATCTATAATTCAAACTCAAGCTTGGATGAGTTCTGCTGAAAGAATTTTTGAACGTATCCAGCTGAGAGATGATCAGAAAAGATTAGTGGCATCTTGGGCGCTCAAAGAAGAAGCTTTAATCTGGTGGGAAACAATCATTAAAGATAATCCAGAAGGTGATATCACCTAGGACAGATTCAAAGAGATTTTCAGTGAAAGATTTACTCCTCCAGAAGCAACTGAGCGGTTATGTGATGAATTCTACTATTTGATACAAGGTGATATGAATATCCCAGAATATCATAAGAGATTCAATGAATTTTCTCATTTTGCCCCACATCTAATTCAAAATCCGAAGAGGAAGAATCTGAGGTTTATAAATGGTCTTCAAAGAAGGTACCAGAATAGTGTTATCGGTCATGTGAAGCTTCCTTTTTCTGAAATGATATACATGGCTTATCAATATGAAGATCTAGATAAGCGAGGCCTTTTCGTCGATGAAGAGGAAGTCAGTTCGAGCAACAAAAGGAAAACTAAACTTGATAGCCCAGAAACAAGTACACAGGCTGAAGCAAGTATGACGTAAGGAGTCAGAAAGAAGCCTAGATTCAATCGAGAAAAGGTTATACCTGAGAAAGGACCAGTAACGACGGCCATATGCAATAACCGCAATAAGCAAGGGCATTTGACTAGGAATTGTAAACCCTTAAAAACGCAGAAGAAGAATGGACCGAAGTCCAGTAAGAAGGTCCGAGAAAATAGAAAATGCAATCTGTGCCCCCAGGCTGGTCATATTGCAAAAAATTGTCGACTATCAAGGAAATCTGAAATAGTTCAGGTAAATGAAGTGGCTGATACTTCAGAATCCTCCGCTAGTCAAAGAAAGTCAAATGTTTTAGAAGGCACGCTTACTGTCAAAAACATCCCAGTTAAAGTACTGTTTGATACAGGCGCGTCGCGAAGCTTTATAGCAAAGAATGCGGTCAGGAAACTGGATTTGAATTTGAGAAAGCTTAAAGAATCGATGACTCTTCATAATCCGGTTGGGGGTTCCCTCAATCTTAGTTGGGTTTGTGGGGTGCCGATTTCCTTTTCCTGTTATCGGTTCCCTACTATCTCTATTGTCATGAATTTTACAGAGTTTGATCTTATTCTGGAATGGATTGGTTAACCAAATATGAAGCTGAGGTTAAATGCGCCGAAAGAGTCGTTAGGGCGAAGGTTAAAGCAGGAAATTATATAACCATTCCATGTGAAGGTCAGAATTCTAATAGAAAAGACTTCTGGGCAGCTTTAGATGTTTCTCCTACTCAAATAGAACCTGTTCCTGTCGCTGCGGAGAATATTCCGGTCAACATAGAAGATATCCCAGTTGTCAAGAACTATGAGGATGTGTTCGAAGAAGTTGTTAGCTTATCTCCACAGAGAGAAATTGATTTCAAAATCTCTTTGATTCCGAATGCAAGGCCAATAGTTCACGCTAATCGAAGAATGACCTTGAAGGAGAAAGATGAATTAGATAATCAAACTCGACACCTAATATGGAAAGGTCTGATCAGGCCTAGTTTCTCTGATTGGGGAGCAGCAGTGGTATTTGTCCCGAAGTCAGACGGTACTCTCAAACTATGTGTGGATTATCGTGACTTGAAAAAGCAGACATTGAAAAACAAATATCCATTGTCGCGGATTGATGATTTGTTGGATCGATTGAATGGCGCACAAGTGTTTTCACGAATGGACCTAGCTACAGGTTTCCATCAGCTTCGTATTGCCGAAGAGTGTGTTCCTTTGACAGCATTCAGAAGTCCAGACTTATTCTATGAGTGGTTAGTAATGCCATTCGGCATATGTAACGCTCCAGCCTATTTTGTCGATCTAATGAACCGAGTATTCAGAGGAGTATTGAACAAATTCGTTCTGGTTTTCATTGATGATATCCTGATCTTCTCTAAGTCAGAGAGCGAGCACGAAAAACATTTGGAACAAGTGTTAGAAATTCTGAGAAGGAATGTTTTAAAAGCAGGGTTTTCTAAATGTATATTCTGGCAAGAAGAAGTCAAATTCCTTGGCCACGTCATGTCAAAACAAGGAATTTCAGTGGATCCCAATAAAATCACTGCCATTAAGAATTGTAAACAGCCTCGTACACCCACAGAAGTCAGAAGTTTTCTCGGATTGGCCAGTTATTATCGGAAATTCATTAAGGATTTTGCGAAGACATCTAGTTCCTTAACGAAACTGACTAAGAAACATTTGAGATTCAATTGGACTCCGGTATGTGAGGAAGCTTTCCAGAAGCTGAAATTAAAAATGACGACAGCTCCAGTGTTAACAAAAATAGATGGAAATGAGGACTTAAAAGTCTGGACTGACGCTTCTAGAGAAGGCCTTAGTGCGGTGTTAATGCAAAGAGGTCAAGTAATAGCTTATGCTAGCCGTCAGCTGAAACCACATGAGAAAAACTATGTTACTCATGATCTTGAGTTGTTAGCCATCGTCTTTGCTTTGAAAATATGGAGGCACTACCTTTTGGGTGAGAAATTCGAACTGTATATAGACCATCAGTCATTGAAGTATTTGTTCACTCAGAAAGACTTGAATCTGAGGCTGCAGCGTTGGCTAGAATTTCAGCGTACGATTTTGAGATTTTGTACACTCCAGGGAAAGCCAATGTTGTGGCGGATGCGCTGAGTAGAAAGAATGTAATAATCGCCAGTTTTATTATTACGACTTCATTGATTGATAAAATATCTGCTCTTCAGAAGGATGATCACTTCATTCAAAGAATCAGAGAAAGAATACAGAAAGGCGAGACCTTGAGTTCTCAGATTGATAGTGAGGGAATTCAAAGGCTAAAGGGCCGACTATGCGTGCCAAACATTGCTGAACTCCGGAGGGAAGTATTGGATGAATGTCACAAAGCCAAGCTTAGTATCCATCCAGGAGTAAGGAAGATGTATAATGATATCAAACGCACCTTCTGGTGGAGATCTATGAAACGTGACATCTCCTTATTTGTAAGTCGGTGTTCCACCTGTCAACAAGTCAAAAGCAATCAGCAGAAGCTCGCTGGATTGTTACTACCTTTGGAAGTTCTAGGCAAAAAATGGGAACAGATTTCTATGGATTTCATAGATGGTTTGCCCAGAACCAGGAAAGGAAATGACAATATTTGGGTGATCGTAGATCGTTTCACGAAGACCGCCCATTTCATACCTGTCAGATCGAATAGAACTGCTCAGAGACTGGCGTAGATATATTTCAAGGAAATTGTTAGACTGCACGGGGTTCCCATGAGCATCGTTAGTGATCGTGACCCGATTTTTGCTAGTAAATTTTGGGAAGCATTCCAAGCAGAATTGGGAATGAAGTTGAACTTGAGCACCGCTTATCATCCTCAGACAGATGGTCAAACTGAGAGGGTGAATCGTATTTTAGAAGATCTTTTGCGGGTTTGTATAATTGATTTTGGCGGATCATGGGAAGACCATTTACATTTGGCCGAGTTCTCATATAATAACAGCTACCAGGCGACCTTAAAAATGTCTCCATTCAAAGTATTGTATGGTAGACCGTGTCGATCCCCTGCTTGTTGGGTTGAACCTGGTAATAGACTTGTGTTGGGACCTGATATGATTCGCGATGTTGCGGACAAATTCGATCTCGTTAAGAAACGATTGCTAGCCGCTCAAAGCCGACAAAAGAGCTATGAAGATAAGAGGAGAAGAGATATATCATTCGTTGTTGGCGACTATGTTTATTTGAAGGTATCTCCGATGAGAGGAGTCATCCGGTTCGGTAAAACAGGGAAATTGGCACCTAAATTCATTGGTCCGTTTCCTATTCTTGAACGTATTGGAACTCTCGCTTATAGGGTTCAGTTACCTGATTGGTTGCCTGGAGTACATGATGTATTTCACGTATCTCAACTTCGAAAGCATGTTCATGATCCAGACTTGATCGTGGAAGAAGCAGCTCAATGGGATATAGATATTACTCCAGAATTGGCTGTAAGAAGAGAGCCGATCAAGATTATTGGCAAAGAAACCAAAGAGCTGAGGAACAAGAAGGTTCACTTTGTCAAAGTGCAATGGAGTGGAGATCCGCGAGATTGTACTTGGGAAACTGAGGAGAGCATTAAGAAAGCCTATCCTAAGTGTAGGGTGGATATCTCTGATTAACTCTGGTGCAAGGTACATTTACCATATTTTGCAATTTCCATTGTGTTCTCTATTTTATTGTTGTTTTCTTTTCATGGATGTAGAATTTTAATTATATAGTCTGAATGATTTAAAAGTGTATATGAATTAATTAGTATATTTGTGAAAAGTTAAAAATAAAATTGATTGATGTTTATGTTGTGTGATCGTGGGTTTGATTAATTAAATTATTAGAATGATAGTTAATTAAATCAATAAGAGAATGAATGGTAGAATTTATTCGAATAAATCACACATTGAACTGATTAGAGAATTAATTAGAAATATATACATGTGCATTATATATGTTTGAACAAGTAAATGGATTGGCTGTTGAGTAAAGATTTTACTTGCATGCCCGACAAATAGGTAAACCTTAATGAGTTGGATGCACAATTTTATTATTATATCAACTCCTGTGAATGCCATTGGATGCGAAGTGCTGGTTATTCTGTGTGTAATTAGTAAATGTCGCCATAGGATAGTAACAATTAATTTTGAACTACACTTCATGGCATACTTCTTGAAGATAGGCATACTTCATTATATACCACACAAGCATTTGGAGCTTGTGTGACGAGGTTGAAGATTTACCATACGAGCGAGAGGCTTGTATGGCGATGACTATATATTATAGGTTGAACTGATGACTGATATGGACCATATAAAATTGTAACGATAAATTGCCAGATTAATAAAAAACCCACACGGGTCTAGAGATGATAATAAACACGTCTCTCTAGTCATGTAAGGCACAAAATCCATTGGTAGGGTGACGAGAATTTATTCTCTGGATTTATTATCTATACACGCTCCCCTATGGACACTAGAATATATCACTATAAATATGTGTATGCTTATTAGGATTTATTGGGTACCTAATACGGCCCAATATATTTCCAAACCCCTCCCCGTACAAAGGAGGTTATGGCGAAAATTTTCGAAAATTTAGGGTGTTAGCCAAATTTTTGAAGAACTCAAAAATTATTAGAAACTAAAAAGTTGAAGAATGGAAGCCAGATTGAAAGTAGAGTTGGTTAATCAAACCACTTTCGACTTTGTTCCTTTTCGGGGACAAAAAATTTTAAGTGGGGGAGATTGTAACATCCCGGAAAGTCTGAACCAGTTAAAAATTTTTAAATTGGCTATTTTAGTGGATTTTAAATATTTAAAATAAATATTTTAAATAATAATGACGAAAAGTATGTTTGAATCGATGTTTGAAAATAAATATAATTATTTTAAATTATAAACAAGGCATGAAATGGCGCGGCAGTTTCAAAATTTGAATTCAAACTTTGACTGACTGTACCGGGTGCAAAATAAAACGGATTTTAGTGAAACCAAAAGTATTTAAATCTGTTAGTGAATATCTTTTCTAACGAATTTGAAAATTTGAAGTTTCTTAGTGGGATCAAAAGTTATGGCCAAATGAATTTCAGAAAGGTCGCTATAGAGAATATATAGACCTTGAAAATAGACATTTTGCAAACGACCTCAAAATTCGACGAAACCACTTTTGTTGGATCCGGGATGTCAAATTATTGCTAGGTTTCAAATTTCATAATTTTTGAAGTTAGTATGTGAGTGTGGCAAAGGAAAATGTGTATGGTCGATTTCTATTAAATTGGATCGACCAGAAAAGGGCCATTTTTCAAACGGTCTCAGAATTCGACGAAACTAGTTTTGTTGGGACCGTATCGTCAAAGCATAGATTTATTTTTCTTGAAATTTTGGGATCAGTATGTGTCCCCGGCAAATTGAAATTTACGCTAAAAACAAATATTGAATGTTTTATATTTTAATTTGAAGGAAAACTGACTGAAACAGTCGAATGAGCCTTCGAAACATATCCCATTGTGTTCGGAATGGGGGTATTTGGCTAGGGACAACAGTCGTTGGGTTTGGATTGGAGTTCGTATGAGATAAGGGGTATTTTTGGATTTTTAAAAATATATAAATTAAATAAAAATTCCTATTGGCCAGCTCTCTCTCTCTCTCTCCCCGACACTCTCTATCCCCGATCGACGCACGGCGGTTTTTGCTCCCACCTTCTCTCCTTAAATCCGATCAAACCAGTCATTAAAATCAAGAGCTCCTGTTGGGGTTTTTATAGAGCATCACAAGAGCTTCAAATCCATGTAGGGATTGGATTTTTTCGTTCAGCATTCAAGGAGAATCGCGCCTCTGAAGTTTCGGGTTTTGAACCGCCGCCGTGCCCTCCTGACAGCATCGATCGGAACGCCACTGGGGGCTTTGGGTGCGCGCCTCGGAGCTCTATGCTACTGTGAAGTCTGATTTTCCTCAAGGTTCACGGATTAATCGAAAAACCTAAACCTAGTTTTGAACATTGAAAGAAAGGTACGGCAGATTATTTTATTTTATAGTTAATAGCACTTTAAAGCGCTAAGGTTTTTGATTTCACAATAAAAATCATATCTTTTTCGTTTGTGGTCGAAATTCAGTGAAACAAGAGACGCCGGGACCATGAGGACGCCTTCTACATTTTAGAAGAGACCGCATATTTTTCTGAGGCTTCTGCATTTTTTGGTGGAATGGAACCCAACGTGAGATTTCAATATTATAAACGATATGGAAACGACGATGTATAAATTATATATCCCATATATGAGTTATATAAACGTTGTACACCTCATGTATAAGCGTTGTATAAGTTGTATGTTTGATGTATAAGTTATATATGCGTTGTAAAAATTATATATGCGATGAGATGACATTGAAATGAATTGAAGTGAATTGAAATATATTTATATACGAATATATATATATATATATACTCCCCTCGTCCACAGACCATGGACGATATTTATTAGTTGTGATATTGTTTGGATTATTTGGTTGATGTGAAATTTGGTGAATAATGCGAATGGGGTATAGAATTGTTTGTAGTTGAGAATGATTGATTGTGGTTGAAAAATACCCATTTGTGGTTGAAAACAAAATTAGAATAGGTTGTGGAAATGAAAGAAAAACATGCTCGCCTGTGTGTGAATTAGATGCATGAAATCCCCATTGTCAAAAACCGCAAGGTTTTAAGGTAGAGCGAGGAGCCGTACATCGATACGGTCCCGGTTTTAACTACCGTGCCGTTATGGTGCCGAAATTTCCTGAAATCTTTCTGTGTTTGATTTATTTTCATTTGTTGAAACTATATTCAAGTGTTGAATAGAAATTCATGTGTTGAGTGACATTCATATTTTGAAATAAATTGTTTATAATAAAAATCACATTTTTATCACCTGTTTGAACTATATAAAATAATCATGTTTTGAAATAAATTGTTTTATAATAAAAATCACGTTTTTATCACTTGTTTGAACTATATAAAATACTCGTGTTTTGAAATAAATTGTATTATAATAAAAATCACATTTTTATCACCTGTTTGAACTATATAAAATAATCGTGTTTTGAAATAAATTGTTTTATAATAAAAATCACATTTTTATCACCTGTTTGAACTATATAAAATAATCGAGTTTTGAAATAAATTGTTTTGTAATCAAAATCATATTTTTATTTTATATATGAATTGTTAAAAAGAGTGATGTGTTGAAATAAATATCTGTTGGATAAAAATATCATTTTTATCAAATGTATGAAATGAATATGGTTTTGAAATCGAAGAATCGATTATATATATATATATAATTAAAATGAATCGAATAACGAAGCTGCAGTTCGTATTTTGAAACCGTGATTTCAAACAATTATTGCGGGAGATCCGACCATCGGATTTTCCCAAAACCACAACTGTCGGGTTCGCCTTGGAAATACCTTTCCAATGGCACCAACTTTGTAAAGATCCAACGGTTGGATTGTCTGGAATGTTTAATTCAAATCTGAAGAAAAACAGCGCCAGAATCGATTATAATTATATATATATACATATAATTATAATTAAAATAATCGAATAACGACGCTGCAGTTCGAAATTTGAAATCGAAACTTCAAACGATTGTACCGGGAGATCCGACCGTCGGATTTTCCCAAAACTGAAACCGTTGGATTCGTTTTGAAAAGATCTTTCTAGTATTGTAAAATTTGTGAAGATCCAACGGTTAGATTTTCAGATATGTGTAAATCAAATCTAAAGAAAAACAGCGCCACGGCCGCGTTATGGCCTGAAGCGTCGTTTGAATGAATTGGCTATTTTTAAATAAATAAAAATAGCGATAAATCATGATAAAATATTATAAACGATATGAAATGAAAATAAACTATATTTTCTCGGTTGATTAGATATTTGATGTTTGAAGGTGTTTGGCGTGAAAAATACAATTAATGAACTGAATTAGCAATGTCGAATAATTTAACCATTGAAATGAATTGATATGAAATATTAAATATTTGTGAATTATTTGAAAAGGCCGAGTTAATTCTCATTTCAAATAATTGATCGACGAGTAAAAGTCGAAGATACGAAGACGGTGCAAGACCGATGATCTTCACGTCGAATGGAGGGGTGCTACTGATGTTCATGATAGGAGTTGCTACCTTGAAGGGGCTGAAGTAGTAGCCGTCCGGACGTACATGTTGATTGTACGGATGTGCGAGGAATAAAGACCCTCCGGTTTCGTTCAGACCTAGAACGGACTTGTAAATGGACTGTGTGTCTGACATTGGATTTCATTCTGTGTGATTGATAGCCATCAGTTACATGGCGTGAATTGCTTGTGTGGCATACTAAGATGCAGTGATCAGAGCTTTTGTTGAAAAGCAGAGCTTTGTGGTTGATGATCAAAGCACCGCCTGTGTGGCGTAGCTTTGTGTTTATCGTTGTTTCGCGAGCCTCACACCCCGGTATGAGCCAGAAACGGGAGAGGACATCAGGGAGGACCTGCGTTTCTTTCTGGCTAGGAGTGGTGTCAGATTTTACATGGCCTGACATTTTACTTATGTGGATGATGGATTGCGAGGCGCCTCGGTTAGATCGGTCTCTTTGGAGCCGATGATTTGGTCGGATATGACCAGTTTACACCCCATAGGGTGGGGAAACGCAGTGTTTAGGGTTTGAGTTTAATCCACATCGAGTGGACCGGCCCTGACGATCCAATGGTCCACCTGTGCCTGGGACCTGAGACTCGGGCTAGACAGTCTCGAAGCGGTGAGGACGATCCCTGGCCTCGGTTCATGACGGAAAACCAATTTCCAAATACGACATCGTGCGGTTTTGATTGTATATATATATGGCGACATGATATATGGTACCCATGCCGTCTATGATTGATAGTTATGATTCAAATTGTTTTTGAAACATATAAACACTAGCAATAATATCAAATGATTTGTTTTGCTCGTATAAAGCATATTTTGTCCATTATAAGGTGAAACTCTATCCTCCGGTTTGTGTTGCATTGTGTGATGGGACCTGAGTCTTATAATGGCTTCATTTTTATGAAAAGCATTGCGATGTTTAAAAGATTTACTTGTTTTAAAGCACTGGCAATCATTGGAGTAAACCCGTTCCGCGAAAGTGGTGTGGTCCTGTGATTGGCCACTTTGTAAAACTAGTTAAAGTAGATTTCTCATACCAGTCCCATGACTGACTTGTAGTTTGTTTCACTTGCAAACTCGGGTGCCCCTATTTCTACACGGGCAGCCTTGTATTCAGGTTTTAGCAGGCTCTTCTGGATAGCTGGAGCTGAAGATGGATTCTATCATTTATCTCTTTTTATGCCGTTCAGCTCCTATTGTACATGTTATGTTTATTTCTGCTGTTGACATTTATGTATAGCTGAAATGTATTTGTACTAAGTATGATCCTGTATATTGTGTAAATCTGATGTTTATTAATCCAGTATATTCTGTTGTACATTATCTGGTGTATTTATTTATTTCTGTTCTGCTGTTATCTGTTTATATGTTATATTCCAAAGATTACCCTTGCCTTCATGTTACAGGGTTTGGGTCGTCACACTGCACCCATCGATCGGTTCTCTACTTGCACCCACCGATAGGTTCTCTGCCCGTACCCACCGATCGGTCCTCTTCTGGAGCACACAGATCAGTCCTTCCCTGGCTTGTTCTCCAAGCCACTCCATAACCGATCCTTCCTGACCGATCGGTCCACTGTACAGCCCCAATCCAACTCCAAATTCGACCAAAACTTCGCCAAACAACAAATTCGACGAAACCGACTCATCTAATACAATCTTAAGCATGATATGAAACCACTAACATCATGAAAGTGACAATTATCATAAATTTATGTAAATTTCACCAAAAACCATAATAAATGAACATATGATCTGAATTGCGAATCATACTTGCATAAACATGTAAAATGGCATAAGAATTATTGATTTTAAACATGCTAACTAGATCAAAGGGTGATTCATATGAAATGGACTTATCAAGGTGTAACGACCATATTTTTAACCGTCTAAATCAAAACTTAAAAAAAATTAACTGTTGTTATGAGAATTAAATAACGTGGATTTTATGGTTTGAATATTAACATGTGACCGTGCAAAGATTTTATTTAAAATACATATCGAGATCGATCCAAATTAGAATTTGATATAAAAAAGGAATTAACCAATCTGATATTCCATGCATTATAAATTGTCGTATCGAATGTGATCAACATTGCGGAAAGTATAAAATGGTTTGGTATCTCTTGGGCTACAAGAATTAGTGATTTAATGTGATCTTCTATATGTATGTGTTAAGTAACGGGTCTTTAATATAAATGCTCTTTTAATCCTAGGAGATGTTCCTAATAGGAGTTAACCCACTATAAGAGGACATGTTATTGTGGCCAAATCATTTCCCAAATGATGGCACAATTATCTGAAACCACGCACGATGATCAAAATCGCTCAGTACATTTAAAATACCTTTGTTACTAAATTTATCACACCTTAGCGTATATCGGATAGGATACACTTAGATATTCTCGCAAGTGATTAGTTACAAATCCTGGCATATTGATTAAAATAAAACAAGGCAATCTGCCTTGTTCATAAAATGATCCGCATAACCTAATCTCAGCAGCATAAATGTATAAAATCTCAACCTACCTATACAAGCTATTTGATAATTTCTTTAATTATAATCCATAGCATTTCCAAGGAAATATCACACCATAAAATCTTATCACATGCGCAAAAAATTCAACTGATAGGAAATCTCTACCAAATCCTTAGCATAATCTTTCTAAAAAGAGAAATTTAGCTGAAGCCAAATCTAGGATAGGCTGTCATCTTTCAAAATCTGAGCACATGTAAACCTGAAGGTGAATCGTAACACATCGTTGATGAAAACTCAGCGCAATATTTCATCGTGCATGAATTATAACTGGCCTATGTCCTAACGACGTACATAAATATCCCTGCCTACATTCTGCGTTTACATGAAAGAAAATAAGGGTAAATACCGCTGGTCCTGTCATGTTCCTTTCGTGTTTTTTTTTTCTCCGACCAAACTCATGCGAAAAGAAAACACTCTGTGCATTTTCACATGCAACTGAAGACACCATGTGCAAATGTTTCTCCTTTCCTCTGTATAAATACACAGTTTCTCCTTCCCTTGGAACCACAAAGTTTCTATCCTCTTTTCTCTTCGAACCTGAATACTTCTTCCCTTATATAAAAAAATAAATAATAATTTGTCTTTGTTATATAATTAGGAACAAAATCGAAGTTCTTCTTTCCATTCTTGTGTACACAAAAACCCTCAATCTCCTCAATTTAAACTCGCGTCCATCAAACTTTCCAAGATCAAAACAAAACATCAGCACATATATATACATGATTCTCTGAAAATCTTAAAATCAGTTACAGAAAAAAATGAATCCCAGCAGTATAAGGAAGTATAGTCGCTACCTTCACTATAGACGCATTCGGAACTTTAGATCGCGATTCGTTGGAGGGCGCTATGCTTCAGCAGACCGGGAACGAGTTGGGGAGGAGAAGGAAGGTGTGATGATGGGGTTGGTGCTGGATTCGGTGATGCGAGATGGGAGAACGAAGTGGAGGAGGGGGTTTAATTGGAGTTGTAGTTCATAATGGAAGGGGTCTGATGCATTTTAAATTATAAAATTATTATTTTTATATAACTGAATTGAAGTTTTCATTTTATTTAAATAAAAAGCTTTAAATAAATTGATATTTATGACTTGGTTTTATACAGAAATATTAAATGATTATATAGTAATAACTCATGATTGAACACATAAGGAAGTCGTATATTAACCAGAAAGTTAATAATCTAGATACTTGTTCTTAAGGAAACAATCAAATGAAATTATATTATTTATATGTAGTTTTAACTTAACGATTGTTATAAAAGTTAATTAATCTTAATATAATTATATTTAAGGTGACTGTTGAGTAGTTTATTATTTATAAAATTAATTCTTATCTTATTAACTTAGTAAGAAGATTTACAAACCTATCGTTAGTAAACAATGAAGTAATACACTCTTGCTTTAGTAATGAAAGGGTTAATGATTATTTTAAAAGGGTTTTTCTTCTAAAATGAGACCATTTAAGTGATAGAAACTGGGGATTGGTTTGCAGCGGAATAAATAAAACAACATCTATTATTTTTATACACGAATTCGAAAAATTAGTTAACAGTATACCTGTTCTCTTCGTTTTAATCCATGAGCGTCCGTGACAAATCAAAATTGGTTGAATCGATTGAAGCCCAACAAATCGCTGCGCCTCCATCGGTATCCACGCGAACACCATCTTCCACCGCCGAATATATCGAACAAGAAGGGAAGGCCAGCGGTGCTAGCCGCCATTCCTATTTTGATTAGGGTTTTTCCTTTTCTAAAAGGGTCGGTTTGAATTAATGAATAACCATGTATTATACAAAAGAAGAAAACCCTTTTTAATAACTACACATGCACATTAAAATAAGGAACTATTCTTTATACCCTTTCAACCACAAATATCAACGGTTGATATTTTATTTTTATCCAAAATCAAAACAGTCTCCCCCTTACAATGTTCTAAGCATGTGACCCTATAGGTTATTACAACGTTGGCAATGATTTTAAACCGTATTTAAAAACATAAACAGTGATTGGCATCTAGCAATCGTCCCTGCTACCGAAGTTATAATAAGATCAATGATTCGATACAACCTTTTCGTAACCAGTGTATCAATGTAATATAATCCCTTTAACCAGTATATCCAGGATTAAACTAGAGGCATGGTACGTATCACCCTCTTTATAATTTTAATCCGTTTGTCTTGATTGATGAGTAGACTATTTAAAACAAATCAATATTTGAGTAATGCCATGCATTTCACAGTCTCACTCAATCAAGAGGCCCATAGATATCACTACGAATATATCGTAGGGTTAAATTACATCTAGATCATTCATAATTTCCATTCGACTCGAGATGTATCCAATAATCACCGTTATCGTTACTCTAATACGAATAACTTTAGATGATATCAAAACACAAATTTCCTCAAATAAAATTATAATGATTTCAAGTCTGAGGACCATTACATCACTGTCACTATGAGAATAAATTATGCTACTGTTAATTATATTCCATGTAGTTATCTCACGGTGGGTCAGCCCAATACAATATTCTCTAATACGTTTTATGCTTTGACATTAATATCACGTATATTAATAATCAATGAGATGTGAACATCTACCAATCAACATACTAGTCTCAACGTTTTATTGTTGTCCTTTATATAAACAATAAAACTTGACTAGGGGCATATAAGAATTATAATACTCAGCATATTATATAATCTCAAGTTTAAGTCACTTACTTGAACTATATAATTCCGTATTATAATTCTAAGGACTTCTAATATATTAATATTTATATTACGCAGTAAATATAACATAATAGAATATTATTTTATTCCAAATAAAATAATAACATCAACAATGTTATCAATCTCATCAAATAGATTACCTCTAGGGCATAAACTCTAACAATCTCCTACTTGCACTAGGGTCCACATATCGTATACTCATGAAACTAGTGTGACTTTTAAACTTCTGCTGCGACAGAGTTTAATTCAGTAGGTCTGTAACATTACAACGTTTGTAACTTTGCAGATATGCTCATTTTCTCTGGGAACAACTTTGCATAACAATTGTATTTCTTGAATATATGTTTGGATCTATAGTGAGTTTAAGGTTTTAGGCCTGAGCAATAGCCACATTGTTATCTCAATGTAAATCATTGGATCAACAATGAACTAAGTTCAATTATGAACTTCTTAATCCAAACATTTTCTTTCTTAGAATCGGTATTTATTTCTTGTTTTAAAACTAACATTATTCACAATAATTAATGTGTTATCAAATAACACTAAAACTATTGTGTCACTCCCACTCAATTTCTTGTTTATACAAGATTCAATGGTATTTTGTGGTTTGCGAGACATTTCGAATTCTATTTCATTCCATCGGTACCTTAGAGACTGGCTCTCCTTTATAAAGGATACTAGTTCGAGCAGTAAACATTTTATTCTCAAAGAATTTATAGAAATGATATCCATTTGTTTCCTTTGGATATTTCACAAAATAATTATACGATTTGGGTTCGATCTTATCAGCAGAAGAATGTTTAATAAACACCTTGCATCTCAAATCTTCGCATTAGACACACTAGGACATTCCTAGTCCATATCTTATATGGCGTCTTTAAAATCATATTAGTAGGATTAAATGCAGTTGTTCTAAATTTAATTAATTGGAAGATCTATATGACTTATCTTAGTTGTACCATATCTTATAAGGTGTGATTACTCCTTTCAGACACCATTTTAATATCGTGTTCTAGGTGGAGTGAGCCGTGAAACAATTTCAAACTCATCTGGATAGTCATTAAATAGTTGGCTTAAATATTTCTTTTTGATCTGTTCGAAAAGTATTTATTCTCTATTAAAATTGGTTTTTATCTCCATTGTGAATTCTTTGAACTTTTCAAAGGATTCTGATATGTGTTTCATAAGATACACATATATGTATCTACTGATATCATCAGTAAATATAATGAAGTAATGAAACCTACTTCTAGTTTATGTATCCATTGCTCCATATACATCATTATGTCCGAGACCCAATACTTATCACTCATTCACCGTATCAAGTGAAAGGTGATTCAGTTATTTTGCCTAATAAACAAGATCTATATTTTTTTCTTCTTCATATAATTCAAAATCAAATGATCTCAAAATTCCATCATTATGGAGTTTTGATATACTTTCTTGTTTACTGGGCTAACCAGTAATACTAAAGGTATATTAGATTTAAATCAGTAAATTTAATCCACTCATTTTTAATGCCAAGTACATCATAGTTAAGAATTTACAAAGATCATTAACTATTTGTGAAATTCCATATGATTTTCCATTTAAATAAAATGAATAACAATTGTTCTTTCATTACAAATGAAATTCAAACTTGTCTAAACAAGATCTATTATAACATTTACATTAAGTGGAATTTCATTATAACAATTATTTTATATATCTAATTAATCCAGTATAATCAACAAGAATCAGCTTCCTATGGATAATCCAGCAACATTTGCTTCATTTCCAATCGTAAGTCCACTTGTCCTTTATATTAGATTTCTACTTATTCTGCAATTTCTGTAAATCAACATACATTTATGTGATTTATATCTAATATCTAATACTAGAAATGTATAAGTAGATTATTATAACATTTATATCTTATTCAGTTGAAGTCACACTTTAACTTTTATTTTAGATCGTCTATATTTGTTAGAACAATTACGTTTTAATTTGTTAGAGGACAATCCTCAAATTTCAATGTTAGTCAATTTAATTTAATTCATTTTATCCTTCTCAAGAACAAATTTAAATTATCGATGTTATCTGTTATTTAATATCTACAGTGGATAATAAAATTAACTGATTCCATTATATTTATTTAATATAAATACAAAATTTTGACAATCGAACTTTATATTTATATTAATGTATAATTTAAACTAAAATATGCTCCCACTCAAATTAATATCCCTTTGTTTATATACGTATATCAGTATATATATATATATATATATAATGGTGTTCCAAGACCCATATCTAGTCATGCCTTGACCTAGCTTCGGCTAATCCCCAAAACACAACCTTTTAGGTAGACATCTTATGTCAATTATATCATGTATATAATTCCTGTATCGCATGATGAACATTTTGTTCAGTATTATTCATTTGCTCAAATATAGAATAATTCATGCTTTTGTCTCTAAGCTATAATCTTATTGTGCAGCTTAGTTAAGTCAGACCCAATAATACATATCAAGTATCACTTTTACTCCGTCGCATATAACCAAAATAAAAGGATGCACAATGCTTTGGCATTACCTACATCCAGTGATTCTGGACATTGATGAGTGTATTATTGGAAGACGTCACCTTGACTTAATATAACAAAATTTGCTTTAAAGGGAATTTTATAATTTGAAGTGGAAAAAATATTATAGTTATTTACACATATCAAAATATGTGTATTTTAGATTCATAATATAAATTGGATTTAAATAATACATATATATATGTGGCAATTATGCCTATTTTAATTTTGAACATTTCAAAACTGTTAACCGCTGAGATCCTGTACATATATGGACAGGTATAGTCTAACTATATATATATATATATATATGCGTATCTGTGGGTTTAAACCATGTTTTAATCCCAGCAGTTGCACCAACAAAATTGGTTAAATTGGTGTTAAAAACGCAAACAGATCTTATTGGCATTAATCAAGCAAACATTACTTACATAATTTTATATATATGGACATTTTACATTTTAGGCTCTAAAGATATAAATTTCCTAATTTAAGGCCCCAAAAAGGGCTTTTATAAATCAAGGCCCCATTCATGTAAGTAAGATAATACAGACCAGACCCATTAAAACATATTTCATTGCCAAATGATATGCAGATTGAACAATGTTATGAGCAGCTTATTAATGATAAATACCTACATATTTCTAAAAGGCGTGTTCATGAACACTATGTGTTAACTACATTAATATCAACTAGCAGTATTCATTAATACAAAACATACAAAATTGTACACTCAACTTTGTATATAATCATACACACTGGTTCATATATAACGAACAGTATATATCACATATATAAAATTGAAATGTATATATCACATATATACACTGATTTATGAATCATAAGCTGGAATATTTAACAAAAAATATACATTTTAGAATACATACCAACAAAAGCAATTTCAGTATATATCAAAATACATACCAGCAAAAGCAATTTTAGTATATATCAAAATACATACCAGCAATTCCATGCCTAATACATTAGGAAATACAAACAAGTGCTGAGACGACCCGAACTTCCCCGTGAAGGAAAGCACAGATAGAATTGAGGACAAGACAAAATAGAACACAAACGGAAGAACATTTCATTGTTATTACAACAATTCCATCAGATATAAGAATATACAGAGTATAAATGAATAAATTACATTCGACAAATATCAGAGATTACAATAAGTTACATAGCAGCGGAAAAATATACAAAACACAACTGAAAGTGATACACGGATACAGAGCTTTCCGAGCATCGTTCCAGCTGTAAATCAGGACCCTGCGAATATAAATCTGCAAAACCAAAACTACTAGCTGCCCGTGTGGAAAATAGGGGCACCCAGAGTTTAGGTTAAAACAATAAACTCCAGGTCAGTCATGGGACTGGTGTGAGAACTAAAACAGTTATTAATATTGGTTTTAAAGTTATGTAAATCAAGGGACCACGCCGTATAACACGGAACGGGTTTCCTCCCAAGAATACCAGTGCATAGAACAAACAGCGCAATGCTAAATAAAGAAAAATGAAGCTGTTATAAGACCCAGGTCCCATCACACAATGCAACGCAAGCCGGAGGATAGGGTTTTCCCTTATAACAGCCAAAGCATGCTTGATACTTTTAAAACACATTATTTGATACTATTATAGGTGTATAGTGTCAAAACAATTTCAATCATAAATATCAATCATAGGCGGCATGGGTACCATATATCATGTCGCCATACTAGTTCTACAATTAAAACCGCAATACACGTATTGGAAATTGGATTTCCGTCATGAGTCGAGGCAAGGGGCAAGCTCCTCTCCGCGTTCGAGACACTCTAGCAATGCCTCAGGACCCCACTCTGATCCTTTGGAACCTCCAAGGCCGGTCCTCTCTTACTTTTGAGGATTAATTATTCCTGAACACACGTTTCTCGGTCCTTACAGACCTATATCCGAGGCGCCTCGTATCCAACAACCACACAGGTGAAAAGTATATAAATGTCAGGGCTGGTAGGTCACTGACACCACCCTAGCTAGAAAGAAACGTCGTGCACTCCTTGGGTCCGTATCCCGTTTTTGACTCATACCGAGGTGTGAGGCTCACGAATTCACGTTATACACAAAGCTACGCCACACAGGCCGTGCTTTGATCATCAACCACAAGACTTTGCTTTTCAACAGAAGCCTTGATCAATTGCCACTTACGCATGCCACATTGGCAATTCACTCCATGCGACTGATGTCCATCGATATACAACCTCTGAGCTCGTATGTCTCAGAGAAGGGCGTTAAGCAAGAGAATAAATTCTCCGCCGCCAAACAGATGTATATTTAATAGAGATCAATCAACACAGAATAAAATCCAATGTCAGACACACAATCCATTTACAAGTTCGTTCTGGGTCTGAACGAAACCGGAGGCACTTTCCTCGCATATCCATCCATCTCCAAGTACGTCTGGACGATCACCAACTGATTCCCTCATCCTGGGTGTACAGCCCAATCAAGATCATCAGTAATCACCCAAACGATGTGAAGACTTCCGGTCTTCAACCACCGTCTTCATCTTCGACATCTCGTCGAATCGGTTATTCAGAATGGGTATAACCCGGCCTTTCTGAATAACCCACGTATATAATAAACGAATGTTACACAAACACAACAAACGCCTCATTCCAATTCAGAATATTCTTTTATTCACAAAATCACATTCTTAGGGAAATGTTCCCATTAATTTTATCCAAAATAAATTCTTCTAAATTTATTCTATAATCTTCCTTTGGATATCATTTCAAACTAGTCGGGATTAACGAACCACACCGAAGTAATTATTTATTTTATTTCCCAATCCCAACCTATATATCCCATGGAGAAAACTGGTAATACTCCACAACTAACACCACGGTGCTATCGGTAAAATTAATTACCATTTCACGTTCAAATCTAATTAAAGATTTAACTATCGCTTTGGAGAAAAACTGGTGGTACTCCATTCTCGATCACCTTTCAGATTTGATAATTTAAATTATCAATTCACTTTTCAAGCTAATTAAAGATTCATTAAAACTCCACTTAGCTTTAATCTTTTCAAAAATCAATATCCTGTCTTTAACTGGGTTAAAGAACTAATGTCATCTAAAACACGATTCACGATAAACCCAAATCACATTTGATATTAAATACAAGGCTCTGAATAGAAAATATATCGGCTTATATTCAATACCAAATTCTGAAACCAACAAATATCGTATTGGAAATAACGATATAAAATATATCTTTCAAATTCCCATAACAATATCTGTATAGTCACGAAATCCAACATCGAAATATTCCGAAGATAATTTCGATTCAACTCCACTTCTACTTCACCTATTGGGAATATTGATTATTTTTAAAATCACTTTCAAATTCAATTTATTTATTTCAAAAATAAATTGATTTTAATTCTAGTTCAAAACTAGTTCATTTCGATAAAAATCTATTTTTATCTTTTAATGTGGAATTTTCTAGCCCAGTTCTTTCCAATTCACATATTATAATTTTACACAAATTATAGATATTTTTAATAATTTTATCAAGGCCCGTACAGTCGATTTCCATCTACGGCCATCGAACTGCACTTACAGCGACCTTTTCTGAAATTGATTTGGACATAATTCCAAATCCAACCGTTAGATTTCAAATTTCTAATATTCCATGGAAAGCTCTTTTCGATACGAACCCAACGGTTCCGGTTTTAGGAGAATCCGACGGTCGGATCTCCCGCAATGTCCGTTTGAAATAAATGGTCGAAATTCACGAACTGCCGCGGCGCGGCGCGTTCTATTCAGGCCATTATATATATATATATATATAATATATTTCGTCGATTTCCTTTTAAAACGCATTTTATAAATCGTTTTAAATTCGTTTTCAAAACCATTTCAACACTACATTCAATTTCAAATCGATTTGATTTCAATTCAATTCGAGTTCATTTCAATTCAATTCAAATTCAAATTCGTTTCAATTCAATTCAAATTCAAATTCGTTTCTATTCAATTCAATCCGAATTCAATTCAATTCGAATTTACCTTCTATTTGATCTAATTCGAATTCGTTTCAAATTGATTTCAATTCAATTTCAGTTTGTTTTAAATTTCAATTTCAATCTAATTCAATTTGAATTCATTTCTATTTTACTCGAATTCAAATTCACTTTCTATTCAATTCGAATCGAATTCATTTTCTATTCGATTCGAATTCATTTCAATTTTACTCGAATTCAAATTCACTTTCTATTCAATTCGAATCGAATTCATTTTCTATTCGATTCGAATTCATTTCAAATTGATTCAATAAAATTTCAATTTCAATTTTTAATCTAATTCAATTTGAATTTCCTTTCAAAATATTAAATTTTGAAATCACTTTTCAATATTCATTATAAAACGAATAAAATCGATATAAATATCGTTCGCGTCAAAATAACGCATCTCTAATCAACACGGCTTTATATATTTCAATAAATTCGTTATTCTATTCAACAAATGAATATTTATTTCATTCAACACATGAATCTATATTTCTTTCAACACACGACTAATCTCAACACATGAGTACTGTCAACACATCACTATTTTTGTTATGTAAAATATTTTATAAAACTATGGTATCTATCGTTTGATTTTCAATTAGACTTCTACTGGGAAGTAGTTCTAATTTTAAATATGATAAAGATGTAAATTTCATTGTATAAAATATTTCACTCAACACATGAACATCGTCAACACATGACTATTTTTATATTCAACATATGAATTTTCTTTTATAATATTCCTTATTTTCCCGATTGGAATGAGGCCCAATCAATCACCATATAATGTTAATTATATGGCTTCCATACAACACATGTATATAATAGCAATAATAAACAATCAACCAAAGTGCACTACACTGTATAAGCATCAAATATAGATATCTTACGCTTATAACAGCCTGTCAATCAATCGATCGACATATTTAATCAATCAGGATGAGTGAACTTCAAATTTCATCCCAACACCCGTGTGGGGTTTCAAACAATCAAACACAGATTTTTAGTTGTGCAGTTGGGCGATGTGTAAAATTTATCGACCCAATCAATATCAGTCAAATCAGTGTATATAAACAAATCGGCCGATTTATTTATAAATATTTATTTATTCACTTTCACGTTAAAAATTATATTTTTAACGATAATATATTTTATTTCAACACATGAATTTCTATTCATTTCATTCACACAATAAAAATGATATTTTTATTTTTCTAACATATTTTAGAAAATTTCGGCGGCATAACGGCACGATACTAGAAACGGGACAAGGCCTAGCCTTATCCCCGGTCTAGTGAAGGCCCACGCCATTCACACATCAATCAAATCAATTTATTTCACCCAACAATTCAATTTCAAATCAAATCATCTAATCAACTACACAACCAAACAATTTAACAAACAAGCCATCCATGGTCTGTGGATGACGGGTGTCGGGTGCTACTAAACACCGTCTGCATCCTAGTATATATATAACTAGAAAAATTAAATTGAAAGGTGAGAAGTTCTCACCGATAGCTATCCTAACTCCACGGCACTTCATTTATAGAAATCTTCTTCGTTATCCCATCTTCGTCATCTTCGTTGCCCGTAGTCACTATATATATAAAAATCACATTTTTATATTTTGATGTCTTTAAAATAAAAGCCACATTTTTATTTCGCTATTCAATATATAAAAATCATATTTTCATAATCACTTCATATATTTAAAAATCGAATTTTCACTTCGCTATTCAATATATAAAAATAAGCATATTTTCACAACGCTACTATATAGATAAAAATTATATTTCTATCCCCTTATTCTTTATATAAAAATTTCACCCTTTCAAAAATAAAGTTTTCGCCTTTATAAAAATAAAGTTTTCGCCTTTATAAAAATAAAGTTTTCGCCTTTATAAAAATAAAGACTTCATCATTATAAAAATTACCACTTTATCTCAACGTATATAAAATAAAAATCAGATTTTTATTTCGTTACATACACAAAGATGATATTTTTATATTCTCTATCTCATAAAGATTATATTTTTAATACTTTAAAAATATAAAAATCATATTTTTAATATTTCTATTTTAAAGTTCGAATCTTTTTTTCTATTTTAAATATTCAAAATTCGCTAGAATTGCCAAAATAAAAATTTTAAACTGGCCCAGATTTTCGGGTTATTACAATCTCCCCCACTTAAAACTTTTCGTCCCCGAAAAGGAACAAAGTCGAAAGTGGTTTGATTATTCAACACTATGTTCGATCTGGCTTCCATTCTCAAACTTTTCAGTTTCTGAGAATTTTCAAAATTTCAAAATTTTTTTGGCTAACACCCTAAATTTTCGAAAAATTTCGCCATAACCTCCCCTGCACCGGGAGCATCGGGGAATTTCAAATAGCTTCCCCGGTCCTTCAGATCTCAAAAAGAAAAAGAAAAAGCCAAGCGGCTAGCCAATAGGCTCACAAAATCATCATCACCCAAACAAAACAGGAAATTATGTAGTAAACATGTACCTATTTGTCGGGCAAACAAATTTTATTCTTCGGCTCTAGCCTCCTTGCTATGACCTGTTCAAAAGATATACATGTATGCAAGCAAATGCGACCAATTTTCAATACAATTTAATATTTGGTGCAATTAGGCTAAATGGATAAAATTAGCAAGCAATTAAACAAACAACCCAAACATCAATCAATTAGTGAATTAGAGTTTCAAATTCATAATTTTGATATATATACAAAAAATCATGTTTTTGATGCCAATTCACAACAATGTGTCTATCTGTATTGGTTTTGGTCCTCACACCAGTCCAATGGAAATATATAGAAATCACACCTTCGAAATTCGAATATGAGTACTGATGATGATGCACCATCATCAGAATCATCCCCGGATGTCTAGAATGTGATTCTATATCTACCCAGTATATTGAAACTTCGAATATACGTTCATGACGCGTATACGCGAAATCTTTATATACTCGATTATCCATATTCAAAATAAATATATATTCAAATACGTATAAAACGATTTAAATTTCAAAACAAAATTGTTTTCATTTGAAAAATATACTCTTCACACCCGTTCTAGGATACTACTGATCCTATCTCTAACGAGTAATTCTAATTGGATTTTACTAATCCAATATCTGATGAATTCTTTCGTATGGTTCTAATGTGTCTTGTTCTCGAGCTCTGTAAACCAAAGCTCTGATACCAACTGAAAGAACCCGTAACTTCCCCGTGAAGGAAAGCACGGATAGAATTGAGGACAAGACAAAGTAGAACACAAACGAAAGAACATTTCATTGTTATTACAACAATTCCATCAGATATAAGAATATACAGAGTATAAATGAATAAATTACATTCGACAAATATCAGAGATTACAATAAGTTACATAGCAGCGGAAAAATATACAAAACACAACTGAAAGTGATACACGGATACAGAGCTTTCCGAGCATCGTTCCAGCTGTAAATCAGGACCCTGCGAATATAAATCTGCAAAACCAAAACTACTAGCTGCCCGTGTGGAAAATAGGGGCACCCAGAGTTTAGGTTAAAACAATAAACTCCAGGTCAGTCATGGGACTGGTGTGAGAACTAAAACAGTTATTAATATTGGTTTTAAAGTTAGGTAAATCAAGGGACCACGCCGTATAACACAGAACGGGTTTCCTCCCAAGAATACCAGTGCATAGAACAAACAGCGCAATGCTAAATAAAGAAAAATGAAGCTGTTATAAGACCCAGGTCCCATCACACAATGCAACGCAAGCCGGAGGATAGGGTTTTCCCTTATAACAGCCAAAGCATGCTTGATACGTTTAAAACACATTAATTGATACTATTATAGGTGTATAGTGTCAAAACAATTTCAATCATAAATATCAATCATAGGCGGCATGGGTACCATATATCATGTCGCCATACTAGTTCTACAATTAAAACCGCAATACACGTATTGGAAATTGGATTTCCGTCATGAGTCGAGGCAAGGGGCAAGCTCCTCTCCGCATTCGAGACACTCTAGCAATGCCTCAGGACCCCACTCTGATCCTTTGGAACCTCCAAGGCCGGTCCTCTCTTACTTTTGAGGATTAATTATTCCTGAACACACGTTTCCCGGTCCTTACAGACCTATATCCGAGGCGCCTCGTATCCAACAACCACACAGGTGAAAAGTATATAAATGTCAGGGGTGGTAGGTCACTGACACCACCCTAGCTAGAAAGAAACGTCGTGCACTCCTTGGGTCCGTATCCCGTTTTTGACTCATACCGAGGTGTGAGGCTCACGAATTCACGTTATACACAAAGCTACGCCACACAGGCCGTGCTTTGATCATCAACCACAAGACTTTGCTTTTCAACAGAAGCCTTGATCAATTGCCACTTACGCATGCCACATTGGCAATTCACTCCATGCGACTGATGTCCATCGATATACAACCTCTGAGCTCGTATGTCTCAGAGAAGGGCGTTAAGCAAGAGAATAAATTCTCCGCCGCCAAACAGATGTATATTTAATAGAGATCAATCAACACAGAATAAAATCCAATGTCAGACACACAATCCATTTACAAGTTCGTTCTGGGTCTGAACGAAACCGGAGGCACTTTCCTCGCATATCCATCCATCTCCAAGTACGTCTGGACGATCACCAACTGATTCCCTCATCCTGGGTGTACAGCCCAATCAAGATCATCAGTAATCACCCAAACGATGTGAAGACTTCCGGTCTTCAACCACCGTCTTCATCTTCGACATCTCGTCGAATCGGTTATTCAGAATGGGTATAACCCGGCCTTTCTGAATAACCCACGTATATAATAAACGAATGTTACACAAACACAACAAACGCCTCATTCCAATTCAGAATATTCTTTTATTCACAAAATCACATTCTTAGGGAAATGTTCCCATTAATTTTATCCAAAATAAATTCTTCTAAATTTATTCTATAATCTTCCTTTGGATATCATTTCAAACTAGTCGGGATTAACGAACCACACCGAAGTAATTATTTATTTTATTTCCCAATCCCAACCTATATATCCCATGGAGAAAACTGGTAATACTCCACAACTAACACCACGGTGCTATCGGTAAAATTAATTACCATTTCACGTTCAAATCTAATTAAAGATTTAACTATCGCTTTGGAGAAAAACTGGTGGTACTCCATTCTCGATCACCTTTCAGATTTGATAATTTAAATTATCAATTCACTTTTCAAGCTAATTAAAGATTCATTAAAACTCCACTTAGCTTTAATCTTTTCAAAAATCAATATCCTGTCTTTAACTGGGTTAAAGAACTAATGTCATCTAAAACACGATTCACGATAAACCCAAATCACATTTGATATTAAATACAAGGCTCTGAATAGAAAATATATCGGCTTATATTCAATACCAAATTCTGAAACCAACAAATATCGTATTGGAAATAACGATATAAAATATATCTTTCAAATTCCCATAACAATATCTGTATAGTCACGAAATCCAACATCGAAATATTCCGAAGATAATTTCGATTCAACTCCACTTCTACTTCACCTATTGGGAATATTGATTATTTTTAAAATCACTTTCAAATTCAATTTATTTATTTCAAAAATAAATTGATTTTAATTCTAGTTCAAAACTAGTTCATTTCGATAAAAATCTATTTTTATCTTTTAATGTGGAATTTTCTAGCCCAATTCTTTCCAATTCACATATTATAATTTTACACAAATTATAGATATTTTTAATAATTTTATCAAGGCCCGTACAGTCGATTTCCATCTACGGCCATCGAACTGCACTTACAGCGACCTTTTCTGAAATTGATTTGGACATAATTCCAAATCCAACCGTTAGATTTCAAATTTCTAATATTCCATGGAAAGCTCTTTTCGATACGAACCCAACGGTTCCGGTTTTAGGAGAATCCGACGGTCGGATCTCCCGCAATGTCCGTTTGAAATAAATGGTCGAAATTCACGAACTGCCGCGGCGCGGCGCGTTCTATTCAGGCCATTATATATATATATATATATATATATATATATATATATATATATATATATATAATATTTCGTCGATTTCCTTTTAAAACGCATTTAATAAATCGTTTTAAATTCGTTTTCAAAACCATTTCAACACTACATTCAATTTCAAATCGATTTGATTTCAATTCAATTCGAGTTCATTTCAATTCAATTCAAATTCGTTTCAATTCAATTCAAATTCAAATTCGTTTCAATTCAATTCAATCCGAATTCGTTTCAATTCAATTCAATTCGAATTTACCTTCTATTTGATCTAATTCGAATTCGTTTCAAATTGATTTCAATTCAATTTCAGTTTGTTTTAAATTTCAATTTCAATCTAATTCAATTTGAATTCATTTCTATTTTACTCGAATTCAAATTCACTTTCTATTCAATTCGAATCGAATTCATTTTCTATTCGATTCGAATTCATTTCAATTTTACTCGAATTCAAATTCACTTTCTATTCAATTCGAATCGAATTCATTTTCTATTCGATTCGAATTCATTTCAAATTGATTCAATAAAATTTCAATTTCAATTTTTAATCTAATTAAATTTGAATTTCCTTTCAAAATATTAAATTTTGAAATCACTTTTCAATATTCATTATAAAACGAATAAAATCGATATAAATATCGTTCGCGTCAAAATAACGCATCTCTAATCAACACGGCTTTATATATTTCAATAAATTCGTTATTCTATTCAACAAATGAATATTTATTTCATTCAACACATGAATCTATATTTCTTTCAACACACGACTAATCTCAACACATGAGTACTGTCAACACATCACTATTTTTGTTATGTAAAATATTTTATAAAACTATGGTATCTATCGTTTGATTTTCAATTAGACTTCTACTGGGAAGTAGTTCTAATTTTAAATATGATAAAGATGTAAATTTCATTGTATAAAATATTTCACTCAACACATGAACATCGTCAACACATGACTATTTTTATATTCAACATATGAATTTTCTTTTATAATATTCCTTATTTTCCCGATTGGAATGAGGCCCAATCAATCACCATATAATGTTAATTATATGGCTTCCATACAACACATGTATATAATAGCAATAATAAACAATCAACCAAAGTGCACTACACTGTATAAGCATCAAATATAGATATCTTACGCTTATAACAGCCTGTCAATCAATCGATCAACATATTTAATCAATCAGGATGAGTGAACTTCAAATTTCATCCCAACACCCGTGTGGGGTTTCAAATAATCAAACACAGATTTTTAGTTGTGCAGTTGGGCGATGTGTAAAATTTATCGACCCAATCAATATCAGTCAAATCAGTGTATATAAACAAATCGGCCGATTTATTTATAAATATTTATTTATTCACTTTCACGTTAAAAATTATATTTTTAACGATAATATATTTTATTTCAACACATGAATTTCTATTCATTTCATTCACACAATAAAAATGATATTTTTATTTTTCTAACATATTTTAGAAAATTTCGGCGGCATAACGGCACGATACTAGAAACGGGACAAGGCCTAGCCTTATCCCCGGTCTAGTGAAGGCCCACGCCATTCACACATCAATCAAATCAATTTATTTCACCCAACAATTCAATTTCAAATCAAATCATCTAATCAACTACACAACCAAACAATTTAACAAACAAGCCATCCATGGTCTGTGGATGACGGGTGTCGGGTGCTACTAAACACCGTCTGCATCCTAGTATATATATAACTAGAAAAATTAAATTGAAAGGTGAGAAGTTCTCACCGATAGCTATCCTAACTCCACGGCACTTCATTTATAGAAATCTTCTTCGTTATCCCATCTTCGTCATCTTCGTTGCTGTGAAAACCCGTAACTTCCACGTAAAGGAAAGCGACGGATAGTTCGAGAACAAGCCCCAACAGAACGCATATAAAAGAACATTTCACTGTATATCACAACAATGCATCAGATTACAAGAATATACAGAGTATAAACAAATAAATATTACACAGAAATAACAGAGATTTAAATTACATTTAAATACATCGCAGCGGAAAATAATACAATACATAACTAGAAGGAGATATACGGATACAAAGCTTTCCGGATATCGTTCCAGCTGTAAACCAGGATCCTGTGAATATAAATCTGCAAAAACCAAAACTACTAGCTGCCCGTGTCAAAATAGGGGCACCCAGAGTTTAGGTTAAAACAATAAACTCCAGGTCAGTCATGTGACTGGTGTGAGAACTAAAACAGTTATTAATCTTTATTTTAAATCATTAGGTAAATCAAGGGACCACGCCGTATAACACGGAACGGGTTTCCTCCCAAGAATACCAGTGCATAAATCAAACAGTGCAATGCTAAATAAAGAAAAATGAAGCTGTTATAAGACCCAGGTCCTATCACACAATGCAACGCAAGCCGGGGGATAGGGTTTTCCCTTATAACAGCCAAAGAATGCTTGATACGTTTAAAACAAATCATTTGATACTATTATAAGTGCATAGTGTATAAAACTACTTCAAATCATAAGTATCAATCATAGGCGGCATGGGTACCATATATCATGTCGCCATACTAGTTCTACAATTAAAACCGCAAATGTCACGTATTTGGAAATTGGGTTTCCATCTATGAACCGAGGCAAAAGATAGTCCTCAACCGATTCGAGACAATCTAGCCCATGTCTCCGGAGCAGCCGCAACTGCCCCTTGGATCCTCAGGGCCGGTCCACCGATGTGGATTATAGTGCCTGAACAATACGCCTCTCCGCCCTTTGGGGCGTAAATGAGCCAACTAAATGACTCCATCGGTTCGAGAACGACCGATCAATCCGAGGCGCCTCGCAACAGCAACAACCACATAAGTCAAACTCGTCAGGGCGTGTAAAACCACTGACGCCACTTCTAGCTAGAAAGAAACGCATGCCCTCCCTGACGTCCGTCTCCCGTTTTTGGTTCATACCGGGTGTGAAACTCGCGAGGAAAACGTTACACAAAGCTACGCCACAAAGGCCGTGCTTTGATCATCACCACAAGACTTTGCTTTTCAACAGAAGCCTCGATCAATTTCCACGTAGGCATGCCACACAGGCAATTCACTCCATGCGTTTGATATCCATCAATATATAACCCCTGAGCTCGTGCGTCTCAGAGAAGGGCGTTAAGCAAGAGAATAAATTCTCCGCCGCCAAACAGATATATATTTAATAGAGATCAATCACACGGACTAAAATCCAATGTCAGACACACAGTCCATTTACAAGTCCGTTCTGGGTCTGAACGAAACCGGAGGCACCTAGTACCCCGCATATCCTTCGATCTCCAAGTACGTCTGGACGATCACCAACTGTTTCCATCTTCTTGCGTGTACAGCCCAATCAAGATCATCAGTAATCACCCAAACGACGTGAAGACCTCCGGTCTTCGACCATCGTCTTCATCTTCGACTTATCGTCGTATCAGTTATTCAGAATGGGATAAACCCGGTCTTTCCGAAAAACTCGCGTATATTTTAAATAAGTGTTACACAAACACAACATACGCCTCATTCCAATTCATTAGTCACTAACCGTAAATTAATCAAGAGAATAATCCCCCAAATATTAACCCCGAAGGCCGAAACCAACATCAGATCAATATCCAGAAAACCATTCTGCTTGGCTAACCGACAGTTAGTTTCTAAATTTCACATTCATAGGGAAAGGTTCCCATTAATTTTATCCAAGATAAATTCCTGGAATTTATTCTTTAATCATCTTTTGAATTTCGATTCAACTAGTCGGGATTAACGAACCTTACCGAAGTAATCATTTGTTTTAATTTCCCAGTCCCAACCTATTCATCCCATGAAGTAAAACTGGTAATACTTCATATCTAACACCACAGTGTTATTGGTAAATTCAATTACCATTTCACGTTCAAATCTAATTAAAGATTTAACTATCGCCTGGAGTAAAACTGGTGGTACTCCATTTTCGATCATTTCAATCTAATTAAAGATTCATTAAAACTCCACTTAGTTTTAATCGTTAACTGGGTTAAAGAATCAGTGTCATTTAAAACACGGTTCACGATAAACCCAAAATCACATTCATTAATTATCGGGTTAAAGAACGGGTGTTATTTAAAACACTGTTCACGATAAACCCAAAAATCAATATCAATTCAATTCCAATTAAATATTATTTAATTGGTACACTTCATTAAATCTAAATAAAAAGATTTAATCTTTTCTCAACTGGGTTCAAAAACAGTGTTAGTGAAGACACCATTCACGACAAACCCAAATCACATTTGATATTCAATATAAGGCTCTGAATAGAAAATATATCGGCTTATATTCAATATCAAATTCTACGATTAACAAATGTCGTATTGGAAATAACGATATAAATATATCTTTCAAATTTCCATAACAACATCTGTATAATCACGAATTCCAACATCGAAATATTCCGAAGACAATTTCGATTCAAATCCACTCCAATGCAATCATTGGAAATGCTGGTTATTTTTAAAACCCTTTTCATATTCAATTTATTTATTTAAAAATAAATAGAATTATAATTCTAGTTCAAAACTAGTTCATTATGATAAAAATCTATTTTTATCTTTTCAAATATGGAGTTTTTCATCCCAATTCTTCACAAATCATTTCTTATGATTTTACACAAATTATTACTATTTTTAATAATTTTATCAAGGCCCGTACAGTCGATTTCCATCAATGGCCATCGAACTGCACTTACATCGACCTTTTTCAAATTTGATTTGGACATAATTCCAAATCCAACCGTTAGATTTCTAATTTCTAACATTCGTTAGAAAGCTCTTTTCGATACGAACCCAACGGTTCCAGTTTTAGGAGAATCCGACGGTCGGATCTCCCGTAATGTCCGTTTGAAATCAATGGTCGAAATTCGCGAACTGCCGCGGCGCAGCGCGTTCTATTCAGGCCATTATATTATATATATTATATATATAATATATATTACGTCGATTTCCATTTAAAACGAATTATAAATAGTTTTAAAATCGTTTTAAAAGCGATTTCAACTTCCATTTCAATTCAAACCAAAATTGAATTCTTCTTTATAAATTCGTTTTAAAATTCATTTCTATTCAATTCAAATTTCAATTCAATTTGAATTCATTTCAATTTGCTTTCAATTCAATTTGAATTCGTTTTCAATTCAATTCCTTTCGAAATCATTTTTCAATTCATTTCATTTCGAAATCGTTTTCAATTCATTTCATTTCGAAATCGTTTTCAATTCATTTCATTTCGAAATCGTTTTCAATTCATTTCATTTCGAAATCGTTTTCAATTCATTTCATTTCGAAATCGTTTTCAATTCATTTCATTTCGAAATCGTTATATATTCAATTCATTTCGAAATCGTTATATATTCAATTCATTTCGAAATCGTTATATATTCAATTCATTTCGAAATCGTTATATATTCAATTCATTCGAAATCGTTATATATTCAATTCATTTCGAAATCGTTATATATTCAATTCATTTCGAAATCGTTATATATTCAATTCATTTCGAAATCGTTATATATTCAATTCATTTCGAAATGAATAAAATCGATATAAATATCGTTCACGTCAAAATGGCGTCAAACTAATCAACACGGCTTCATAAATTTCTATTTTCAAATATTCTATTTCAAATATTTCTTTTTCAAAAATAGTTGTTATTATCAAAATATTTCGTTCAACACATGACCAATCTCAATGGATGAGTACTGTCAGCACATGAACTTTTATTTTATAATAGTCTTTATTTTTCAAATTGGAATGAGGCCCAATCAATTACCATATAAAATTAATTATATGGATTTTCATACAACATATGTATATAATAGCATTGAAAATAATCAACCATCAACCAAAGTGCACTACACTGTATAAGCATTAAATATAGATATTCCACGCTTATAACAGCCTGTCAATCAATCGATCGACATATTCAATCAATCAGGATGAGTGAACTTCAAATTTCATCCCAACACCCGTGTGGGGTTTCAAACAATCAAACACAGATTTTATTTGTGCAGTTGGGCGATGTGTGAAATTTATCGACCCAATCAATGTCCTTCAAATAGGTGTACATAAACAAACCGTCCGGTTTGTAAATGAATATTTTATTTTATTCACTTCACGTTAAAAATTATATTTTTAACGATAAAACATTTTATTCTAACATATGAATTTCTATTATTCATTTACACAATAAAATGATATTTTTATTTTCTAACATATTTTAGAAAATTTCGGCGGCATAACGGCACGATACTAGAAACGGGACGAGGCCTAGCCTTATCCCCGGTCTAGTGAAGGCCCACGCCATTCACACATCAATCAATCAATTTATTTCACCAAACAGTTCAATTTCAAATCAAATCATCCAACTAATCTACGCAACCAAACAAACAAGTCCATGGTTTGTGGACGATTGTGTCGGGTGCTACTAAGCACCGTCTGCATCCTAGTATATATATAACTAGAAAAAGAAATTGAAAGGTGAGAAATTCTCACATATAGCTATCCTAGCTCCACGGCACTTCTTTTGCAGGAAATCTTCATCGCTATCGCATCTTCGTCATCTTTATTGCCCATAGCCACTACATATATAAAAATCACATTTTTATATTTTGATGTCTTTAAAATAAAAATCACATTTTTATTTATTCACTTTCAATTTAAAAAATCATATTTTTATAATCACTCTCTATGGATAAAAATTCTATTTCTACATTGCTACTATATAGATAAAAATTCCATTTCAAAAATATAGATTTCGCCTTTATAAAAATATAGATTTCGCCTTTTCTAAAATGAAGTTTTCGCCTTATAAAAATAAAGTTTTCGCCTTTATAAAAATAAAGTTTTCGCCTTTATAAAAATCATCACTTTACTCAACGTATATAAAAAAATCAGATTTTTATTTCGCTACATATACAAAGATGATATTTTTATATCCTCTATCCTATAAAGATTATATTTTTAATACTTTAAAAATATAAAAATCATATTTTTAATATTTCTGTATAGTAAAGATTATATTTTTAATACTTTAAAAATATAAAAATCATATTTTTAATACTTTAAAAATACAAAAATCATATTTTTACTTCTTCTACTCAATAAAAATTCCGCCTTTTCTATTTTAAAGTTTAAACCTTTAAAATAAAATCAGTTTTAAAACTCCTTTTAAATCAGTTTTTGCTCTTTAAAAAAAATCAGTTTTAAAATTCTTTTAAAAATTCAGTTTTAAAATTATTTAAAAATCCAGTTTTTATATCATTTAAACAATCAGTTTTTATGCAACTAAAAAAAACAGTTTTTAAATTCGAAAATAAAAATAAAAATAAAATAAAATTGCTCACCGCAGATTTCGAAGTGGAGAAGGGAAGAAGAGGGCGTCGGCGGCTCGTTGGCGGCGTTCGGAGGCGTCGCGGTGAGGTAAGAGGGCTGAAGGCGCTCGGCGTTCGAAGGTCTGGTAGGCGTCGGGGTTGGTGGGTCCTGGCGTCACGGCTTCAGGGGGTTCGGGGGTCTCGATTTCAAGTGGAGGAGGAGGAGAGTAGGGGGAGGAGTGGGGCGGCTGTCACCTGGAGGCGCGGTGGAGGTCTGGACGTGGGTGGCGGCGTCGACTGGGTGGGAGGGCAGCTCGATTTTTCTTTTTTTTTTCTGGTGGAATCGATTTAAGAATGAAAGAAGGAGGTGAGGGTATTAAAAGGAAAATATATATTATTATTTTATTTATTAAATTAATCCTAAAAGCAACTTTTATTTTCGACCTCGAAACGAAACCCACCGCCTGTCGTCCATAGCGTATTACCCCCATTCTGAACACAATGGGATATGTATCGTAGGTTGATTTGCTCGTTACAATCAGTTACCGTTAAATTTACATTTAAATCACTATATTGAATTTTAAACGCACATTTCAAATTACCGGGGTCACATACTAACTCTAAAAATTCCCGAAAAATATTTTCTAGCTTCGTATTGACGATACGGTCCTAACAAAACTAGTTTCGTCGAATTCTGAGACCGTATGAAAAATGGCCAATTTCCAGTCGATTAAAATCAACTGAAACTGATCAAACGCGTTTTCCTTTGCCACGCTCACATATTGATTCGAAAGATTATGAAATTTGAAACCTAGCAATAACTTGACACCACGGACCCAACAAAACTGGTTTCGTCGAAATCCGAGGTCATTTGCAAAATGTCCATTTTTAAGGGTCTGAATTCCATAGCGACTATTCAGAATTTTCAACTGGACTTAACTTTTGATTCCCGCTATGAAATTTCGATTGTTCGGATTCGTTGGAAAGATATTCACTATTAGATTCCATTATTTTTGGTTTCACTAAAATCCGGATTGTTTTGCACCCGGTACATTCAATTGAAGTTTGAAATCGAATTATCGAACTACCGCGCCATTTTCAATTCTATTTATAATTATATATAAATATTTATATTCTAACGACGACGCGTATAATATATACGTTCGAATTATATTCGAAATAAATTTCTCGTCGATATTATTTAAAATAATTCATTTTAAATATTCAAAATTCGCTAAAATAGCCAAAATAAAAATTTTAAACTGGCCCAGATTTTCGGGTTGTTACATTTGCCCGTAGTCACTATATATATAAAAATCACATTTTTATATTTTGATGTCTTTAAAATAAAAGCCACATTTTTATTTCGCTATTCAATATATAAAAATCATATTTTCATAATCACTTCATATATTTAAAAATCGAATTTTCACTTCGCTATTCAATATATAAAAATAAGCATATTTTCACAACGCTACTATATAGATAAAAATTATATTTCTATCCCCTTATTCTTCATACAAAAATTTCACCCTTTCAAAAATAAAGTTTTCGCCTTTATAAAAATAAAGTTTTCGCCTTTATAAAAATAAAGTTTTCGCCTTTATAAAAATAAAGACTTCATCATTATAAAAATTACCACTTTATCTCAACGTATATAAAATAAAAATCAGATTTTTATTTCGTTACATACACAAAGATGATATTTTTATATTCTCTATCTCATAAAGATTATATTTTTAATACTTTAAAAATATAAAAATTATATTTTTAATATTTCTATTTTAAAGTTCGAATCTTTTTTTCTATTTTAAATATTCAAAATTCGCTAGAATTGCCAAAATAAAAAATTTAAACTGGCCCAGATTTTCGGGTTATTACAAGTGCTTATAATAAACAAGTCACACTTGCCTCAAATTACAGTATATAGAGTATGAAATTTTATTTATGTACTCATTTTACAATATCTTCATAAAAAATTTATGAAACATTTACAAAGCTATAACAAGTCTCACTTGCCTCTCAGTTCATAACTTCATTGGTGCTGGAATTTCTTTTGAGCATTATTGGTTTTTCGTGGACACAATATGCCTGTATAAACCAAATTGTGGTTAATCAGTTTTCTATTGAAGAAACAACATCACATATGGGTACTTTCTAACTGATTGACTCCATATACAAAAGGAGATGTGTTAAATGAAACACATAAATATAAATATATTTATACTACCATAATCATGTATATGCATGTGATTACATGCATAAGTATCTATCTTTGTACTTATAATTCAGATCCTAGATTATCTATGCTACAAGTTAATGTGTATACAAATATACATTATAAATATATATAGCAGCATGTTATTCCAGCAACATTTCAAATGTTTACAGTCCTATAATGGGACATGAACTATCCTGGCTTAATTAGTTACCTATTTTGAATATGTACTTATTGAAAGTCAATTTTGCAAATCATATTTGTAACATGACATTCAATAATTTAGATACTTGCATATTCAAAAAAAAAATTATTCATATATGTATAATTCATCCAGTGCTATAAGATTAACAGTTGAATCAGAAAGTCAACATTAAATACTAACATATTTGTACATTTCTGGAATGTGCATAATCTAAAGATTTAAGTTGCAAATCATATTTGCCTCGCATATATTAATGTTAATAGTACATTAAGGGAAATGCATTTGTTCAACATTTCATGCAAACAGCTATGAATCTAATGAAATATATAAGTCAACGTACATTAAATTTTACAGTATATTCAAATTTTATTCAGTGAAGTTTCAAATCATATTTGCCTCATCTAAAATGGCTGGTCTGAAGCTTGTGTGATGATTTAGGCTAGCTGATATCTATGTACATATATAAAATATATATACATACATAGTTATTGTGACATATCCATCAAATGGTGCTTAAATCAGCAAGGTATATACGTAACAGTAAATAGCTACTATTTATGTAGTTTATTCAAATATGCAATTTGTGACGACAAGGAATTTCGCTCGGTCCGAACCAGTCGCTAAACCGATCTAGACCGTTCGAAACGCCCTATCGTTTGAGAACACGACAAATCAGAACGCATACAGAAGAACATTTCATTGTATATTACAACAATGCATCAGATTACAAGAATATACAGAGTATAAACAAATAAATATTACACAGAAATATCAGAGATTTAAGTTACATTTAAATACATCGCAGCGCAAAATAATACAATACACAACTAGAAGAGATATACGGATACAAAGCTTTCCGGATATCGTTCCAGCTGCAAACCAGGATCCTGTGAATATAAATCTGCAAAACCAAAACTACTAGCTGCCCGTGTCAAAATAGGGGCACCCAGAGTTTAGGTTAAAACAATAAACTCCAGGTCAGTCATGTGACTGGTGTGAGAACTAAAACAGTTAATCTTTATTTTTAAAGTTTGGTAAATCAAGGGACCACGCCGTATAACACGGAACGGGTTTCCTCCCAAGAATACCAGTGCATAAACAACAGCGCAATGCTAAATAAAGAAAAAATGAAGCTGTTATAAGACCCAGGTCCTATCACACAATGCAACGCAAGCCGGGGGATAAGGTTTTCCCTTATAACAGCCAAAGAATGCTTGATACGTTTAAAACAGATCATTTGATACTATAATAGGTGTACAGTGTATAAAACAACTTCAAATCATAAGTATCAATCATAGGCGGCATGGGTACCATATATCATGTTGCCATATATATGTTTACAAATAAAACCGCAAATGTCACGTATTTGGAAATTGGATTTCCGTCTATGAACCGAGGCCAGGGATCGTCCTCTACCGATTCGAGACAATCTAGCCTACCATGTCTCAGGAACAGCCGCAACTGCCCCCTGGATCGTCAGGGCCGGTCCACCGATGTGGATTATTATGCCTGAACAATACGTCTCCCCGCCCTTTGGGGCGCAAACGAGCCAACGAATGACTCCATCGGACCCGGATCGTCCGATCAAACCGAGGCGCCTCGCAACAGCAACAACCACATAAGTCAAACTCGTCAGGGCGTGTAAAACCACTGACGCCACTTTTAGCTAGAAAGAAACGCAAGTCCTCCCTGAGGTCCATCTCCCGTTTCTGGTTCATACCGGGTGTGAAACTCGCGAAGTAAACGTTACACAAAGCTACGCCACAAAGGCCGTGCTTTGATCCTCACCACAAGACTTTGCTTTTCAACAGAAGCCTCGATCAATTGCCACTTAGGCATGCCACACAGGCAATTCACTCCATGGGTTTGATATCCATCAATATATAACCCCTGAGCTCGTACGTCTCAGAGAAGGGCATTAAGCAAGAGAATAAATTCTCCGCCGCCAAACAGATATATATTTAATAGAGATCAATCACACGGACTAAAATACAATGTCAGACACACAGTCCATTTACAAGTCCGTTCTGGGTCTGAACGAAACCGGAGGCACCTAGTACCCCGCATATCCATCGATCTCCAAATACGTCTGGACGATCACTAACTGTTTCCATCTTCTTGGGTGTACAGCCCAATCAAGATCATCAGTAATCACCCAAACGACGCGAAGACCTCCGGTCTTCGACCATCGTCTTCATCTTTGACTTATCGTCGTATCAGTTATTCAGAATGGGATAAACCCGGTCTTTCCGAATAACTCGCGTATATTTTAAATAAGTGTTACACAAACACAACATACGCCTCATTCCAATTCATTAGTCACTAACCGTAAATTAATCAAGAGAATAATTTCCCAAATATTAACCCCGAAGGCCGAAACCAACATCAGATCAATATCCAGAAAACCATTCTGCTTGGTTAACCGACAGTTAGTTTCAAAATTTCACATTCATAGGGAAAGGTTCCCATTAATTTTATCAAAGATAAATTCTTTATATTTATTCTTTAATCCATCTTTGAATATCAATTCAACTAGTCGGGATTAACGAAACTTACCGAAGTAATCATTTGTTTTAATTTCCCAATCCCAACCTATTTATCCCATGAAGTAAAACTGGTAATACTTCATCTCTAACACCACAGTGTTATCGGTAAATTCAATTACCAATTCACGTTCAAATCTAATTAAAGATTTAACTATCGCCTGGAGCAAAACTGGTGATACTCCATTCTCGATCTTCTCAATCTAATTAAAGATTCATTAAAACTCCACTTAGTTTTAATCGTTAACTAGGTTAAAGAATCCGTGTCATTTAAAACACGGTTCACGATAAACCCAAAGTCACATTCCATTAATTATCGGGTTAAAGAACGAGTGTTATTTAAAACACTGTTCACGATAAACCCAAAAATCAATATCAATTCAATTCCAATTAAATATTATTTAATTGGTACACTTCATTAAATCTAAATAAAAAGATTTAATCTTTTCTCAACTGGGTCCAAGAACAGTGTTAGTGAAGACACCATTCACGACAAACCCAAATCACATTTGATATTCAATATAAGGCTCGGAATAGAAAATATATTGGCTTATATTCAATATCAAATTCTACGATTAACAAATGTCGTATTGGAAATAACGATATAGATATATATCTTTCAAATTTCCATAACAACATCTGTATAATCACGAATTCCAACATCGAAATATTCCGAAGACAATTTCGATTCAAATCCACTCCAATGCAATCATTGGAAATTCTGGTTATTTTTAAAACCCTTTTCAAATTCAATTTATTTATTTAAAAATAAATAGAATTATATTTCTAGTTCAAAACTAGTTCATTTCGATAAAAATCTATTTTTATCTTTTCAAATATGGAGTTTTTCATCCCAATTCTTTCTAAATCATTTCTTATGATTTTACATAAATTATTTCTATTTTTAATAATTTTATCAAGGCCCGTACAGTCGATTTCCATCAATGGCCATCGAACTGCACTTACAGCGACCTTTTTCGAATTTGATTTGGACGTATCTCCAAATCCAACTGTTAGATTTTGAATTTCGAATATTCATTAGAAAGCTCTTTTCGATACGAACCCAACGGTTCCGGTTTTAGGAGAATCCGACGGTCGGATCTCCCGTAATGTCCATTTGAAATAAATGGTCGAAATTCACGAACTGCCGCGGCGCGGCGCGTTCTATTCAGGCCATTATATATATAATATATATATATATATTATATATTTCGTCGATTTCTATTTAAAACGAATTATATAAATCGTTTTAATTTCATTTCAAAAGCAATTTCAACTTCCATTTCAATTCAAATCAAAATTTAATTCTTCTTTATAAATTCGTTTTAAAATTCATTTCTATTCAATTCAAATTTCAATTCAATTTGAATTCATTTCAATTCGTTTTCAATTCATTTCATTTTGAAATCGTTTTCAATTCATTTCATTTCGAAATGGTTTTCAATTCAATTCATTTCGAAATCGTTTTCAATTCAATTCATTTCGAAATCGTTTTCAATTCAATTCATTTCGAAATCGTTTTCAATTCATTTCATTTCGAAATGGTTTTCAATTCAATTCATTTCGAAATCGTTTTCAATTCAATTCATTTCGAAATCGTTTTCAATTCATTTCATTTCGAAATCGTTTTCAATTCAATTCATTTCGAAATCGTTTTCAATTCATTTCATTTCGAAATCGTTTTCAATTCATTTCATTTCGAAATCGTTTTCAATTCATTTCATTTCGAAATCGTTTTCAATTCATTTCATTTCGAAATCGTTTTCAATTTATTTCATTTCGAAATCGATAAAATCGATATAAATATCGTTCACGTCGAAATGGCGTCAATCTAATCAATACGGCTTAATAAATTTATATTTTCAAATATTCTATTTCAAATATTTCTTTTTCAAAATAGTTGTTCTTATCAAAATATTTCGTTCAACACATGACCAATCTCAATGGATGAGTACTGTCAACACATGAACCTTTATTTTATATTGATAAAGATGTAAATTTTATTACTAAAATATTTCGTTCAACACATGACCAATCTAAATGGATGAGTACTGTCAACGCATGAACCTTTATTTTATATTATTCTTTATTTTCTACATTGGAATGAGGCCCAATCAATTACCATATAAAATTAATTATATGGATTTTCATACAACACATGTATATAATAGCATTGAAAATAATCAACCATCAACCAAAGTGCACTACACTGTATAAGCATCAAATATAGATATCTAATGCTTATAACAGCCTGTCAATCAATCGATCGACATATTTAATCAATCAGGATGAGTGAACTTCAAATTTCATCCCAATACCCGTGTGGGGTTTCAAACAATCAAACACAGATTTTATTTGTGCAGTTGGGCGATGTGTAAAATTTATCGACCCAATCAATGTCCTTCAAACAGGTGTACATAAACAAACCGTATGGTTTGTAAATGAATATTTATTTATTCACATTCACGTTAAAAATTATATTTTTAACGATAAAACATTTTATTTCAACCTATGAATTTCTATTCAATTCATTTATTCAACAAAATGATATTTTTATTTTTCTAACTTATTTTAGAAAATTTCGGCGGCATAACGGCACAATACTAGAAACGGGACGAGGCCTAGCCTTATCCCCGGTCTAGTGAAGGCCCACGCCATTCACACATCAATCAAATCCATTCATCTCACCAAACAATTCAATTTCAATCAAATAATCTAACTTATTTTTGCAATCAAACAAACAAGTCCATGGTCTGTGGACGATTGTGTCGGGTGCTACTAAGCACCGTCTGCATCCTAGTATATATATAACTAGAAAAGAAATTGAAAGGTGAGAAATTCTCACCGATAGCTATCCAACCATCTAGACTCTTCTTTAATAAAAATCTTCATCGTTATCGCATCTTTGTCATCTTCGTTGCCCGTAGCCACTACATATATAAAAATCGAATTTTTACTTCGTTATTCAATATATAAAAATCGAATTTTTACTTCGTTATTCAATATATAAAAATCGAATTTTTACTTCGTTATTCAATATATAAAAATCGAATTTTTACTTCGTTATTCAATATATAAAAATCGAATTTTTACTTGATTAAAAATCCTTTCTTCGTTTTGATAAAAATCAGATTTTTATTATCTCTACTATATATAAAAATTATATTTTCATTCCTCACACCATATAAAAATTATATTTTCATTCTTCACACCATATAAAAATTATATTTTCATATGATGAAAAATCGTATCTTTTCCCTCTCAAAAATCGTATCTTTATATATATATATATATATTAAAAACCATATTCTAATTTTCATTTCTAAATCAAAGGCTATTTTAATATTTAAAACAAAGATATTTATTTTTACATAATTAGTGCTAATTTATTTTTACAAATCAATACTAATTTATTTTTACCTAACTAAAACAATATTCTTATATTATGCAAACAATGCTTTATCGATATTTATTTTGAAAACTGATTATGAACAATGTGATATTTAAAACTAATTACTGCTTAATCAATAAAATAATTAATGAAAATAACCTTACTTTTTCACTGTGTTAACAGGAACCCATCACTGACCCTAAAACCCTCGTCCCCGTGCCATATTCCGACCCCCAGAGCAGAATCGCCACCCATCATCGCCACCGCGGTCCCTCATTTCCCCCTCCTCACCGACTGTTGGCAGCCTCACACCAGACCTCGTGTCGATGTACCCAAAAATCGAACACCCCATATGCCCGTCGCTCCCATAAGTAAAGGTACCCGCTTGAAGCCCTAGGATCCGTGAGTTGAACGGATCCGACCTCCGCCAGTTTCGTGAAGATTCGAGCTCGTTTTAATTTCATGAAGATTTGAGCTTGTGACGGCTTGGATTTACAGAAGAGTATAAGGATTAGGTTATAAGGAGAAGGGGGTTATTTTATATATATTTATAATAATATAATTAATTTCCTAAAAATCAATTTTTGTAAACGGACTTCAGATTGAACCCAATGAATATCACCTCTAGCGTAATACCCCTATTCCGAACACAATGGGATATGTACCGCAAGCTGAATCGACAGTTTCGATCAGTTTTCGTTGCATTTACATTTAAATCATTATATTGAATTTTAAACGTACCTTTCAAATTACCGGGGCCACATACGAACACGAAAAATTCCAGAAAAATATCTTCTAGCTTCGTATTGACGATACGGTCCTAACAAAACAAGTTTCGTCGAATTCTGAGATCGTTTGAAAAATGGCCAATTTCCAGTCGATTAAAATCAACTGAAACTGGTCAAACGCGTTTTCCTTTGCCACGCTCACATATTGATTCGAAAAATTATGAAATTTGAAACCTAACAATAATTTTACATCCCGGACCCAACAAAACTGGTTTCGTCGAATTCCGAGGTCGTTTGCAAAATGTCCATTTTTAAGGGCCTGAATTCCATAGCGACTATTCAGAATTTTCAACTGGACATATCTTTTGATTCCCGCTATGAAATCTCGATTTTTCGGATTCGTTGGAAATATATTATCAATTAGATTCTAATGTTTTTGGTTTCACTAAAATCCGGATTGTTTGGCACCCGGTACATTCAATTGAAGTTTGAAATCAAATTATCGAACTACCGCGCCATTTTCAATTCTATTTATAATTATAAATAATTATTTATATTCTAACGACGACGTATATAATATATACGTTCTAATTATATTCAAAATAAATTTCTCGTCTATATTATTTAAAATAATCTATTTTAAATATTCAAAATTCGCCAAAATTGCCAAAATAAAAATTTTAAACTGGCCCAGATTTTCCGGGTTGTTACAATCTCCCCTAGTTAAAACTTTTCGTCCCCGAAAAGGAACAAAGTCGAAAGTGGTTTGATTAATCAGCTCTACGCTCGATCTGGCTTCCATTCTCTAACCTTTTTGTTTCTGAGAATTTTCAAATTCTTCAAAAATTTGGCTAACACCCTAAATTTTCGAAAAATTTCGCCATAACCTCCCCTGCACCGGGAGCATTGGGGAATTTCAAATAGCTTCCCCGGTCCTTCAGATCTCAAAAAGAAAAAGAAAAAGCCAAGCGGCTAGCCAATAGGCTCATAAAATCATCATCACCCAAACAAAACAGTAAATTATGTAGTAAACATGTACCTATTTGTCGGGCAAACAAATTTTATTCTCTGCTCTAGCCTCCTTGCTATGACCTGTTCAATGTAAGTATATGCATATGCAAGCAAATGCGACCAATTTTCAATACAATTCAATATTTGGTTCAATTAGGCATAATGGTTCAAAATTGTCAAACAAATAAACAAACAACCCAAACATCAATCAATTAGTGAATTAGAGTTTCAAATTCATAACTTTGATACATATACAGAAAATCATGTTTTGATGCCAAATCACAACAATGAATTCTAGCTATATTAGTTTTGGTTCTCACACCAGTCTAATGGAAATATATAGAAAATCACACCTTCGAAACTCGAACATAAACGTTGATGATGCGATCGCTATCATCAATATCATCTTCGGGCGACTAGAGTGTGATGCTATATCTATCCAATATATTAAAACTTCGAATACACGCGGATCAGACGTATACGCAAAATCTATATATACTGGATTGTCCACATCAATATAAATAAATAACCAAATACGAATAATTGATTTAAATTTTCAAAACAAAACTTGTTTTCACTTTTATTTTAAAAATTTACTCTTCACACTCGTTCTAGGATACTACTGATCCTATCTCTAACGAGTCATTCTAATTGGATATTACTAATCCAATATCTGATGAATTCTTTCGTATGGTTCTAATGTGCCTTGTTCTCTGCTTTGTAAACCAAAGCTCTGATACCAACTGTGACAACAAGGAATTTCGCTCGGTCCGAACCAGTCGCTAAACCGATCTAGACCGTTCGAAACGCCCTATCGTTTGAGAACACGACAAATCAGAACACATACAGAAGAACATTTCATTGTATATTACAACAATGCATCAGATTACAAGAATATACAGAGTATAAACAAATAAATATTACACAGAAATATCAGAGATTTAAGTTACATTTAAATACATCGCAGCGGAAAATAATACAATACACAACTAGAAGAGATATACAGATACAAAGCTTTCCGGATATCGTTCCAGCTGCAAACCAGGATCCTGTGAATATAAATCTGCAAAACCAAAACTACTAGCTGCCCGTGTCAAAATAGGGGCACCCAGAGTTTAGGTTAAAACAATAAACTCCAGGTCAGTCATGTGACTGGTGTGAGAACTAAAACAGTTAATCTTTATTTTTAAAGTTTGGTAAATCAAGGGACCACGCCGTATAACACGGAACGGGTTTCCTCCCAAGAATACCAGTGCATAAACAACAGCGTAATACTAAATAAAGAAAAAATGAAGCTGTTATAAGACCCAGGTCCTATCACACAATGCAACGCAAGCCGGGGGATAGGGTTTTCCCTTATAACAGCCGAAGAATGCTTGATACGTTTAAAACAGATCATTTGATACTATAATAGGTGTACAGTGTATAAAACAACTTCAAATCATAAGTATCAATCATAGGCGGCATGGGTACCATATATCATGTCGCCATATATAGGTTTACAAATAAAACCGCAAATGTCACGTATTTGGAAATTGGATTTCCGTCTATGAACCGAGGCCAGGGATCGTCCTCTACCGATTCGAGACAATCTAGCCTACCATGTCTCAGGAACAGCCGCAACTGCCCCCTGGATCGTCAGGGCCGGTCCGCCGATGTGGATTATTATGCCTGAACAATACGTCTCCCCGCCCTTTGGGGCGCAAACGAGCCAACGAATGACTCCATCGGACCCGGATCGTCCGATCAAACCGAGGCGCCTCGCAACAGCAACAACCACATAAGTCAAACTCGTCAGGGCGTGTAAAACCACTGACGCCACTTTTAGTTAGAAAGAAACGCAAGTCCTCCCTGAGGTCCATCTCCCGTTTCTGGTTCATACCGGGTGTGAAACTCGCGAAGTAAACATTACACAAAGCTACGCCACAAAGGCCGTGCTTTGATCCTCACCACAAGACTTTGCTTTTCAACAGAAGCCTCGATCAATTGCCACTTAGGCATGCCATACCGGCAATTCACTCCATGGGTTTGATATCCATCAATATATAACCCCTGAGCTCGTACGTCTCAGAGAAGGGCGTTAAGCAAGAGAATAAATTCTCCGCCGCCAAACAGATATATATTTAATAGAGATCAATCACACGGACTAAAATCCAATGTCAGACACACAGTCCATTTACAAGTCCGTTCTGGGTCTGAACGAAACCGGAGGCACCTAGTACCCCGCATATCCATCGATCTCCAAATACGTCTGGACGATCACTAACTGTTTCCATCTTCTTGGGTGTACAGCCCAATCAAGATCATCAGTAATCACCCAAACGACGCGAAGACCTCCGGTCTTCGACCATCGTCTTCATCTTTGACTTATCGTCGTATCAGTTATTCAGAATCGGATAAACCCGGTCTTTCCGAATAACTCGCGTATATTTTAAATAAGTGTTACACAAACACAACATACGCCTCATTCCAATTCATTAGTCACTAACCGTAAATTAATCAAGAGAATAATTTCCCAAATATTAACCCCGAAGGCCGAAACCAACATCAGATCAATATCCAGAAAACCATTCTGCTTGGCTAACCGACAGTTAGTTTCTAAATTTCACATTCATAGGGAAAGGTTCCCATTAATTTTATCAAAGATAAATTCTTTATATTTATTCTTTAATCCATCTTTGAATATCAATTCAACTAGTCGGGATTAACGAAACTTACCGAAGTAATCATTTGTTTTAATTTCCCAATCCCAACCTATTTATCCCATGAAGTAAAACTGGTAATACTTCATCTCTAACACCACAGTGTTATCGGTAAATTCAATTACCATTTCACGTTCAAATCTAATTAAAGATTTAACTATCGCCTGGAGCAAAACTGGTGATACTCCATTCTCGATCTTCTCAATCTAATTAAAGATTCATTAAAACTCCACTTAGTTTTAATCGTTAACTGGGTTAAAGAATCCGTGTCATTTAAAACACGGTTCACGATAAACCCAAAGTCACATTCCATTAATTATCGGGTTAAAGAACGAGTGTTATTTAAAACACTGTTCACGATAAACCCAAAAATCAATATCAATTCAATTCCAATTAAATATTATTTAATTGGTACACTTCATTAAATCTAAATAAAAAGATTTAATCTTTTCTCAACTGGGTCCAAGAACAGTGTTAGTGAAAACACCATTCACGACAAACCCAAATCACATTTGATATTCAATATAAGGCTCGGAATAGAAAATATATTGGCTTATATTCAATATCAAATTCTACGATTAACAAATGTCGTATTGGAAATAACGATATAGATATATATCTTTCAAATTTCCATAACAACATCTGTATAATCACGAATTCCAACATCGAAATATTCCGAAGACAATTTCGATTCAAATCCACTCCAATGCAATCATTGGAAATTCTGGTTATTTTTAAAACCCTTTTCAAATTCAATTTATTTATTTAAAAATAAATAGAATTATATTTCTAGTTCAAAACTAGTTCATTTTGATAAAAATCTATTTTTATCTTTTCAAATATGGAGTTTTTCATCCCAATTCTTTCTAAATCATTTCTTATGATTTTACATAAATTATTTCTATTTTTAATAATTTTATCAAGGCCCGTACAGTCGATTTCCATCAATGGCCATCGAACTGCACTTACAGCGACCTTTTTCGAATTTGATTTGGACGTATCTCCAAATCCAACAATTAGATTTTGAATTTTGAATATTCATTAGAAAGCTCTTTTCGATACGAACCCAACGGTTCCGGTTTTAGGAGAATCCGACGGTCGGATCTCCCGTAATGTCCGTTTGAAATAAATGGTCGAAATTCACGAACTGCCGCGGCGCGGCACGTTCTATTCAGGCCATTATATATATATATTATATATATATATTATATATATTTCGTTGATTTCTATTTAAAACGAATTATATAAATCGTTTTAATTTCATTTCAAAAGCAATTTCAACTTCCATTTCAATTCAAATTAAAATTGAATTCTTCTTTATAAATTCTTTTTAAAATTCATTTCTATTCAATTCAAATTTCAATTCAATTTGAATTCATTTCAATTCGTTTTCAATTCATTTCATTTCGAAATCGTTTTCAATTCATTTCATTTCGAAATGGTTTTCAATTCAATTCATTTCGAAATCGTTTTCAATTCAATTCATTTCGAAATCGTTTTCAATTCAATTCATTTCGAAATCGTTTTCAATTCATTTCATTTCAAAATGGTTTTCAATTCAATTCATTTCGAAATCGTTTTCAATTCAATTCATTTCGAAATCGTTTTCAATTCAATTCATTTCGAAATCGTTTTCAATTCATTTCATTTCGAAATCGTTTTCAATTCATTTCATTTCGAAATCGTTTTCAATTCATTTCATTTCGAAATCGTTTTCAATTCATTTCATTTCGAAATCGTTTTCAATTTATTTCATTTCGAAATCGATAAAATCGATATAAATATCGTTCACGTCGAAATGGCGTCAATCTAATCAATACGGCTTAATAAATTTCTATTTTCAAATATTCTATTTCAAATATTTCTTTTTCAAAATAGTTGTTCTTATCAAAATATTTCGTTCAACACATGACCAATCTCAATGGATGAGTACTGTAAACACATGAACCTTTATTTTATATTGATAAAGATGTAAATTTTATTACTAAAATATTTCGTTCAACACATGACCAGTCTCAATGGATGAGTACTGTCAACACATGAACCTTTATTTTATATTATTCTTTATTTTCTACATTGGAATGAGGCCCAATCAATTACCATATAAAATTAATTATATGGATTTTCATACAACACATGTATATAATAGCATTGAAAATAATCAACCATCAACCAAAGTGCACTACACTGTATAAGCATCAAATATAGATATCTAACGCTTATAACAACCTGTCAATCAATCGATCGACATATTTAATCAATCAGGATGAGTGAACTTCAAATTTCATCCCAATACCCGTGTGGGGTTTCAAACAATCAAACACAGATTTTATTTGTGCAGTTGGGCGATGTGTAAAATTTATCGACCCAATCAATGTCCTTCAAATAGGTGTACATAAACAAACCGTCTGGTTTGTAAATGAATATTTATTTATTCACATTCATGTTAAAAATTATATTTTTAACGATAAAACATTTTATTTCAACCTATGAATTTCTATTCAATTCATTTATTCAATAAAATGATATTTTTATTTTTCTAACTTATTTTAGAAAATTTCGGCGGCATAACGGCACGATACTAGAAACGGGACGAGGCCTAGCCTTATCCCCGGTCTAGTGAAGGCCCACGCCATTCACACATCAATCAAATCCATTCATCTCACCAAACAATTCAATTTCAATCAAATAATCTAACTTATTTTTGCAATCAAACAAACAAGTCCATGGTCTGTGGACGATTGTGTCGGGTGCTACTAAGCACCGTCTGCATCCTAGTATATATATAACTAGAAAAGAAATTGAAAGGTGAGAAATTCTCACCGATAGCTATCCAACCATCTAGACTCTTCTTTGATAAAAATCTTCATCGTTATCGCATCTTTGTCATCTTCGTTGCCCGTAGCCACTACATATATAAAAATCGAATTTTTACTTCGTTATTCAATATATAAAAATCGAATTTTTACTTCGTTATTCAATATATAAAAATCGAATTTTTACTTCGTTATTCAATATATAAAAATCGAATTTTTACTTCGTTATTCAATATATAAAAATCGAATTTTTACTTCGTTATTCAATATATAAAAATCGAATTTTTACTTCGTTATTCAATATATAAAAATCGAATTTTTACTTGATTAAAAATCCTTTCTTCGTTTTGATAAAAATCAGATTTTTATTATCTCTACTATATATAAAAATTATATTTTCATTCCTCACACCATATAAAAATTATATTTTCATTCTTCACACCATATAAAAATTATATTTTCATATGATGAAAAATCATATCTTTTCCCTCTCAAAAATCGTATCTTTATATATATTTATATATATATATATATTTTAAAAACCATATTCTAATTTTCATTTCTAAATCAAAGGCTATTTTAATATTTAAAACAAAGATATTTATTTTTACATAATTAGTGCTAATTTATTTTTACAAATCAATACTAATTTATTTTTACCTAACTAAAACAATATTCTTATATTATGCAAACAATGCTTTATCGATATTTATTTTGAAAACTGATTATGAACAATGTGATATTTAAAACTAATTACTGCTTAATCAATAAAATAATTAATGAAAATAACCTTACTTTTTCACTGTGTTAACAGGAACCCATCACTGACCCTAAAACCCTCGTCCCCGTGCCATATTCCGACCCCCAGAGCAAAATCGCCACCCATCATCGCCACCGCGGTCCCTCGTTTCCCCCTCCTCACCGACTGTTGGCAGCCTCGCACCAGACCTCGCGTCGATGTACCCAAAAATCGAACACCCCATATGCCCGTCGCTCCCATAAGTAAAGGTACCCACTTGAAGCCCTAGGATCCGCGAGTTGAACGGATCCGACCTCCGCCAGTTTCGTGAAGATTCGAGCTCGTTTTAATTTCATGAAGATTTGAGCTTGTGACGGCTTGGATTTACAGAAGAGTATAAGGATTAGGTTATAAGGAGAAGGGGGTTATTTTATATATATTTATAATAATATTATTAATTTCCTAAAAATCAATTTTTGTAAACGGACTTCAGATTGAACCCAACGAATATCACCTCTAGCGTAATACCCCTATTCCGAACACAGTGGGATATGTACCACAAGCTGAATCGACAGTTTCGATCAGTTTCCGTTGCATTTACATTTAAATCATTATATTGAATTTTAAACGTACCTTTCAAATTACCGGGGCCACATACGAACACGAAAAATTCCAGAAAAATATCTTCTAGCTTCGTACTGACGATACGGTCCTAACAAAACTAGTTTCGTCGAATTCTGAGATCGTTTGAAAAATGGCCAATTTCCAGTCGATTAAAATCAACTGAAACTGGTCAAACGCGTTTTCCTTTGCCACGCTCACATATTGATTCGAAAAATTATGAAATTTGAAACCTAACAATAATTTTACATCCCGGACCCAACAAAATTGGTTTCGTCGAATTCCGAGGTCGTTTGCAAAATGTCCATTTTTAAGGGCCTGAATTCCATAGCGACTATTCAGAATTTTCAACTGGACATATCTTTTGATTCCCGCTATGAAATCTCGATTTTTCGGATTCGTTGGAAATATATTATCAATTAGATTCTAATGTTTTTGGTTTCACTAAAATCCGGATTGTTTGGCACCCGGTACATTCAATTGAAGTTTGAAATCAAATTATCGAACTACCGCGCCATTTTCAATTCTATTTATAATTATAAATAATTATTTATTTTCTAACGACGACGTATATAATATATACGTTCTAATTATATTCAAAATAAATTTCTCGTCTATATTATTTAAAATAATCTATTTTAAATATTCAAAATTCGCCAAAATTGCCAAAATAAAAATTTTAAACTGGCCCAGATTTTCCGGGTTGTTACACAATTTCATATAATTATGTATTGGGCTTTGGGCTATTCATCTATATGAATAGTATACATTGATCTATCCGGAACTCATAAGCAATTTAAACACTTATACATATTAACAAGAGAAATGTGTTTTCTGGTACAAATATTTGTAACAGTATATAAACTTATTTCAAACCAGCTAAGAATTTTATACTATTATTAAAAAATATAAAATCAAAATTGAAATTCATGTTTCCGGAAAAATTTGATACATTTGCAGAAGGTTGACATATTTATCATCATAAATATTGGATTAATACACAAATCTCCATGTACATATTCACATAATATATCAAATATATCAATGCATATATGTAATTTGTTCATAAAATTATATCATATACTAATTTTATAGAATAACAAATCACAATACATTTGTCATGACTTTGAACTGATTCTGGCCATTTTCAATGTAATGTAAATGCAAAATCATATAAGTTTTGAATGGACCTTTAGCTGAATGATCATTAAAAAAAACAAAAACAAAAAAATTGACCTGGAATCAAAATTTTAAGTCAACTGTTCTGTTTTTATCCTCAAATATAGAGATTAAAACAAAACAAAACATTGTCTTAACATTTTTTTTATATACATATTGATTTCATCAAATCAAATATAGTCGAACATTTCGGTGCTGATTAACATTCAGTAAAATTTGTTTTTGACTCAGATTTTATAGCAAAATAAAATTTGTGTCACTGAAACAATTTCAGATTTAATATTACAGAAAAGTTGTATATTAATTACAATGAACATATGTTACTACAGGGCCATGAATTTAGTATTCATAAATCAAACAGATTTGATTTCATGTCTATGTATGCTGATCAAATCAAAATAGTCTTAACAAGTTTCCATATTACCGAATACAGATATCATTAAATCAAAATGGTTTAAGATTACAATTCTGATTGACATTTAGCAATTTTAACTTCTGTCACACAAAGAAATTTGATTGGGTCATGTTTTTAACACACATTAATCTAACAAACTTTGATTATAATTTTAGAACTGTTTACTCAAATAAACAGATCCAAAATCATATTAATATCTAATAATTATCTGTGTTTAAACAAACTAATTTTATTCCAAAAAAATTGTCAAAGCTAGACATATTGGTCAAAAAGTACCAAATACTTGACTTACAGCTAAGACAAAATTTAGTAATAATTCTAACCATTCATTTATCTATTTATATATGAATAATTAGAATACATTGATTCATACTCTAATATGGTTTATAATGTTGAATCCAAACATTATTTGAATTCATCAGTGTTGAACAGATAATCATTATTAAATGTTCTAACAGGTAATAATTGGTAACTTTGAATACTTATTTTCGATCCAATATCAAATATTGGTTCTGGATTCACAACTGATAACAAACACAATTTTGTCAACGTTGAAACAATTTCAAATCCTAATCGAGTTTCTGTCTTCATATTCATTTAAGTAATCAATTAACCAAACAAACTAAATCATGATTCAATTTAGGTTTTGTAACAAAACAAATTTTGTTTACATTGAAATCATTTCAGATCAGAACCAACTACTTGTCATTACGTATTTCTAATCGGTATCAATGTATAAGACCTTAATTTATCATGATTATTGTACACACTGCCAACCCAAACTAATCGAATTCTCAAAACCTCGCTCTGATACCATTGATAGAAATTAGGGATCGGTTTGCAGTGGAATAAATAAAACAACATCTATTATTTTTATACACGAATTCGAAAAATTGGTTGACAGTATACCTGTTCTCTTCGTTTTAATCCATGAGCGTCCGTGACAAATCAAAATTGGTTGAATCGATTCAAGCCCAACAAATCGCTGCACCTCCATCAGTATCCATGCGAACACCATCTTCAATCGTCGAACAGATCAAAGAAGAAGGGAAGGCCAGCGGTGCTAGCCGCCATTCCTATTTTGATTAGGGTTTTTCCTTTTCTAAAAGGGTCGGTTTGAATTAATGAATAACCGTGTATTATATAAAAGAAGAAAACCCTTTTTAATAACTACACGTGCACATTAAAATAAGGAACTATTTTTTATACCCTTTCAACCACAAATATCAACGGTTGATATTTTATTTTTATCCAAAATCAAAACAGCCTTCACCTTACAATATTCTAAGCGTGTGACCCTATAGGTTATTACAACATTGGCAATGATTTTAAATCGTATTTAAAAACATAAACAATGATTGGCATCTAGCAATACGTCGCTGCTACCAAACTTATAATAAGATCAATGATTCAATACAACCTTTTCGTGACCAGTGTATCAATGTAATATAATCCCTTTAATCAGTATATCCAGGATTAAACTAGAGGTATGGTACGTATCGCCCTCTTTATAATTTTAATCTGTTTATCTTGATCGATGATTAGACTGTTTAAAATAAATCAATATTTAAGCATGGCCATGCATTCACAGTCTCACTCAATCAAGAGGCCCATGGATATCACTACGAATATATCGTAGGGTTAAATTCCATCTAGATCATTCTTAATTTCCATTCGACTCGAGATGTATCCAATAATCACCGTTATCGTTACTCTATTATGAATAACTTTAGATGATATCAAAACACAAATTTCCTCAAATAAAATTATAATGATTTCAAGTCTGAGGACCATTACATCACTGTCACTATGAGAATAAATTATGATACTGTTAATTATATTCCATGTAGTTATCTCACGGTGGGTCAGCCCAATACAATAATCTCTAATATGTATTTATGTTTTGACATTAATATCACATATATTAATATTCAATGAGATGTGATCATCTTCCAATTAACATACTAGTCTCAACGTTTTATTGTTTTCCTTTATATAAACAATAAAACTTGACTAGGGACATTTAAGAATTATAATACCCAGCATATTATATAATTTCAAGTTCAAGTCACTTACTTGAACTAATTAATTCCGTATTATAATTCTAAGGACTTCTGATATATTAATATTTATATTACACAGTAAATATAACATAATAGAATATTATTTTATTCCAAATAAAATAATAACATCAACAGTGTTATTAATCTCATCAAATGGATTGCCTCTAGGGCATAAACTCAAACATTAAGAAGTAATTAAATTGGATTCTTAATTGAATCTTGCCAAATTAATTTCAAAGGGAATGTTAAGGATAGATCCAAGTTTATAAGAAAAAAGCGGTTTCAGATTTTAACTAAGGCAAGGACCTTAAATAAATATTTTACATCAGAATTTAAAAATTGTCGAAATCGAAGATACATTTTGAACGTGAGAGGGATAGTAATGTTTTTAATAAAAGAAGTTGATAAAGGGATTTATGGTTATGAATCAAAAAGCTTAGATTATATATATAATGTAAAAAGGTTTTTGGAAAGGGTACCAGTGAACGGATTAGTGTAATATAATCCAGATTATGAACATAATAGTATATAGAAGTTTGGAAGCAAAAGGCAAATACTTTTGTAAATGAATTACTTTATAAATATAGTAAGTAAAATGGTTATAGTCAATTGAGGTTTTCACAAGGAAAGATATGGTTTATAAAACCATGGTTTAAATAGAAAATAAGGTCTGATTGAAATTATGAGAATATGGGTTTGGAGTTACAAGCTTCTACCTAAGATAAGAACGTCGTCGATTAAGGTCTGAGAGGTAAATAAAATACCCCAACTTGTCCGATTTCACTATTATCAAAGAATGATATTAGTTTGTAACAGTAAAGGAGTTTGAAATGCGTTATTGTTTTCGTAAAACTTTTGAAATTCATTGAAAATGTTCGAAATGTAATTTAATATTATGAGTTTGGAATTCAAACAAAGGGCAAGTAAATATGGTTTAGCTACCATTAGGCAATTTATATAGCACTATTTTCCCATATAACGGGGATAATATGAGTAAAGTATACTTATTTAAAATATTAAGTAATTATTGGAGGATTTTATTAATTTGGAAACGGAAATAAACATTTGGAATTTAAGCAGATTTCCATAAGTTGGAGTGATTTAAAACATTGAGTTAAATAAGAAAGCATATGTCGTTGGGCATGGTTTTTTGCCGTATAAGAATTTGTGAGTTAATGATATATTAATATATCAACTTTTCCCAAAGTTAAGGAAATAAAGGATTTATGAAAATATAACAATATTTTTAGAACTAAAGGAGAATCAAGTGGAGTGTGAAATAAAGGAGAGGTATTGTTCCAAATGACGAAACAAAAGATGTATTGTCAAGATATGTAAATGGAACTGACAACAAAGCTATGAAATGATTTTCAATGACTCGATAAGAGTTTTAATAACGGTTTTAATAATGAGAACCTGAAATGCCAATATACTTGACGATACTGGTTTGACGTTGATAGTTAAAACACCAAACTATCAATAAAATATTTTATTGAACCTTTTGATGTTTTGTTTCGAAGAGACCGGGATGGGAACTAGACCCAAATCCACTTCGAATCAACTTTACATTCGAAGCAAACTTGCAAGGAATAAAGATGGAGCAATTGAAGACCGTTGATATTCATAACGAAAGAACTACTTATAATTTTTTGTCTGCAGCCAAAGATATACTGTGGTTCGGTCATGATTGAGATCTATGGATTTGCAAGGACTACTTGCTACTGATCTATAGGGTGATTCCTTAGATGCAGTAGGAGGGTGCCTTCGGTTCATCCTATTCCTGGATGACTTGTATGGACAAGTGTTTGACATGGTATTTCCAAAGGAATCACGTACATTGATTTGCTCAAATGTACTACTGTTGATAGCGGAGAAGACACCTTCTCTTAGCTTAACGACTAGTGTATTTTTGTGGACTTCAATTACTGAAATCTGGCGGATCTGACAATGTAACATTCAAAGTGAATTATGGCCGGATGTTCCAAAAGTCGATTATAACCTCAAGCCTCATCAACCGGGAAATGACAAAAATCGAGCAAGCAGCATGGCTATGTGGGTTGCTCCCATTAGGGTGTATAATCACCTATCTAGAGAAAATTCATTTCCTTCTTTAATCTATTTCGATGCTGTCCCTTTTCGGGAAACGGTTGCTGATCCCAACCGTTGGTGATGTACATTCGATACACTCAATCAAAATGAGTGGTCGGTCATGTGTGGGCTGGGTTACAAGACGTTCTTGTTGAACCCTGTGTATTCACCTCAAGAGTTACACTATCGGCATGTGGTTCCATACCTTGTCATAGTCGGAATCCAAACTCCAATAAGCGCCCGCGGTTTTGATTATATCCTATATATGTGGAGCGTGAGATGCAAGCGTTCCGCTTAATTACTATTTATTTATGATTTGATAAACATTATTATAATATCAGAATAATATTGTTTTTAAAATTTTTTGGGTTATAGTAAGGTAAAAACCATCCGTATTTATGTGTGAGCTAGTCTTACTATTATCCTTTTCTTTCCAAAGGATTTCTAAAGTTAAACCGATTGTTGATGTGAATTTAACACTGAAAGTATTCCAGACTGATCCGGGTGTTTTTGCTTTGCTTCAAAATGTGCTCGGGTCAGACCGAACATATTTGACAGGTTAATTTTCGCTTGGAGTTCCAGGAGCTGGAAGCAGGAGGCTTCACCGTTAGTTATTTAAAGTTATCCCATTGTATATGATACATGTTGTATTTTGATGATTGATATGTGTGTACAAATTTTCTTTTATGTAAAGATATGCTGTTATATTATATATTTTGCTCGTTCCACTGTGAGTTTCTGATTTTCTTCTTCTTTCTTCTATTCTAATATTTTTTCTCTTTCATCCTCTAAATTTTTTCTCTTAACATTCTGCTTTTCTGTGTAATTTGGGCTGACTGTGGTAGACAAATGTCAGCCTAAATTATACTGAAAAGTGGGACATTACAACTTGGTATCAGAGCTATTGGTTTAGTGATAACCTTGACTCTGCGGCATAACTCGATGGAGATGGGGTTAGTAATATCCTAGATTGAGTTTGAGTGTACATATATATGAGTGCGCATATTTGTAATTTGAATATAAAATTATTTTTGAAAGAGGGTAAATGAAATAATTTTACCCGAATCATACTTTCATAAAAAAAGAGAGAATAAATTCTCTCGAATTATCGATTTGATTGTTGAAGCTTGTATTGTCGTGATTAGTTGTTATGAATGATTTGATTATGGAATTGAAAGATTAATCAAGGAAAAATTTGCAAATATGAATGAGAATTTTCAATTTGAATTATGTGAAGTTAAAATGAATTATATAAGTTATAATTAGATTTGAATTTTTGAAATAAAATTTAACTTAAGTTAGTAAGAACTTGGCTTGAGTTTGAGAATAAATATACCTGTGGATTAACAAATATGGATGAAATATTTGGAAATCAGTTGATTTGTATGGTCGATATAGAAGTCATGGATATGGATTTGAATTGGATTGAATAAGGAAAGAACGAATTCTGGTATTATGAAATTAGAGTGCATTGCTAATCAGATTCATATGAATATGAAATAAAATCGAAGTGAATGACCTAAATATTTAAACTTATGTGAATACGTGATATGAATGATTGCCGATAAGAGTATAGTACAATTTGCATTCCATCTAAGTGGAGTACAGGTGTTGAAGATAATTGGATCAGGTTTGGCTATAGAGCAGGCTCGCTTATTGCTTATCGCTTATCGCGTAATAACGCTAAAAAAGGTACGCTTACGCAAAATATAAATTTTGGGTTTTTGAATTGGATTTTTCTTTTTTTCGACCGTGTTGGTCGAGGTATATATATTTATTGTTGCTGCAATATTGCAGATGTCCCTCCATACAAGGGAGACTCTACCTAAATTTTTCCAAAATTTAAGTTGTTAGAAAAATTTCAAAATCTTCTTGGAAATTTTCGTTAATAAGAATAAATTTGTTTTTTAAAATTATTTGGATTGGTCTTAATTAAAAATTTAGAAAGTGAGGATTTTAACCAAAACGGATATTTGAAAGATAATGGATTAGTAGCATTTTTCTTACCTTAGTAATTTCGGGGACGAAATTCTTTTAAGGGGGAAGGAATATAACGACCCAGATTTTTAACCGTCTAAATTAAAACTTAAAATTGTTTTAACTTTTGTTATGAGAATTAAATAACGTGGCTTTTTATGGTTTGAATATTAATATGTGACCGTGCAATGATTTTATTTAAAATACATATCGAGATCGATCCAAATTAGAATCTGATATAAAATAGGAATTAACCAATCTGATATTCCATGCATTATAAATTGTCGTATCGAATGTGATCAACGTTGCTGAAAGTATAAAATGGTTTGGTATCACTTGGGCTACAAGAATCAGTGATTTAATGTGATCTTCTATATGTATGTGTTAATTAACGGGTCTTTAATATAAATGCTCTTTTAATCCTAGGAGAAGTTCCCAATAGGAGTTAACGCCACTATAAGAGGACAGGTTATTGTGGCCAGATCATTTCCCAAATGACGGCACAATTATCTGAAACCACGCACGATGATCAAAATCGCTCAGTACATTTAAAATACCTTTGTTATTAAATTTATCACACCATAGCGTATCTTTGACAGGATACACTTAGATATTCTCGCAAGTGATCAGTTAAAAATCCTGGCATATTGATTAAAATAAAATAAAATGATCAGCATAACCTAATCTCAGTAGCTTAAATGTATAAAATCTCAACCTAACTGTACAAGCCAATTGATAATTTCTTTTAATCTAATCCATATCATTTCCAAGGCAATATCACACCATAAAATCTTATCACATGCGCAAAAATATCAACTGACAGGAAATCTCTACCAAATCGTTAGCATAATCTTTCTAAAAAGAGAAATTTGACCGAATCCTAGTCTAGAATAGGCTGTCATCTTTCAAAATCTGAGCACATGTAAACCTGAAGGTGAATCGTAACACATCGTTAATGAAAACTCAGCGCAATATTTCATCATGCATGAATTACAGCTAGCCTATGTCCTGACATCGTACATAAATATCCCTGCCTACGTTCTGCGTTCACATGAAAGAAAATAAGGGAAAATACCGTTGGTCCTGTCATGTTCCTTTCGTGTGTTTTTTTGCTCTGACCAAACCCACGCAAAAAGAACACTCTGTGCATTTTCACATGCAACTGAAGACACCATGTGCAAATGTTTTTCTTTTCCACTGTATAAATGCATGGTTTCTCCTTCCTCTGGAACCATAAAGTTTCTATCCTCTTTTCTCTTCTAGCCATAATACTTCTTCCCTTATATAAAAAAATAAATAATAATTCGTCTTCGTTATATAACCAGGAACAAAATCGAAGTTCTTCTTTCCATTCTTGTGTACACCAAAAGCTTCAATCTCCTCAATTTAAACTCGCGTCCATCAAACTTTCCAAGATCGAAACAAAACATCAGCGCATATATATACATGAATCTCTGCAAATCTTAAAATCAGTTTCAAAAAATAAAAATGAATCCCAGTAGTATAAGGAAATATAGTCGCTACCTTCATTATCGCCGCGTTCAGAACTTTAGATCGTGATTCATTGGAGGGCACTGTGCTTCAGCAGACTAGGCACGAGTTGGGGAGGAGAATAAGGAGGGTGTGATGATGGGGTTGGTGCTGGATTCGGTGATGCGAGATGGGAGAACGAAGTGGAGGAGGGGGTTTAACTAGAGCTGTAGTTCACAATGGAAGGGGTTTGATGCAAACTTCAGTGGCGTCTCCATGCTGCTGAAAGAGATGTCTAAGAACGGAAACAAGGAAGTTGTTGCGGGGGAGATATAGTGGTGTCAAGGTGATGGTGTCAGTAGCAAATGGTGACAGAGGGTGGTGCAGTACCTGTCGGGGTGGAGGAGGAGGCGTGGTGACTGGGCATTGGCACGGTAAACACTGTAAGTGGTGGAGAAGATGTGGGTGGTGTTGTGTAGTGTTGTTTCAATGGAGTTTTAATGGAGAGAGGGGAGTTAGAAATCTCGGTAGTGGGGTGTTGTTTGCAGCAAATGGTAAAGATGTTGTTGAGTTGTCGAGTTGGAAAAGTTTGGATTCTGGAAGGAGATATTCGCGTGAAGAAGATGGATAAAAGGGGGCGGGCAGTATTAGCTTGATTAAAGTTATGGGCCTCCATTCGGGTTGGGTCCATTCATGAAATAGAAATATATAATGGCGAAGTGGTACTGGCAATGTGTCGTGGAAAAAAATCAGGATGAACAGTGGACAACGAATGAACATGGAACCACTAGACAGTTGGTGATGTGCTAAGGTAAATAATTATAATTAGAGTAATTGATAAGTTATAAAGGTTTGGATTATCTAAAAAAAAATATAACTTTATAATAACAAAAACGCAGATGTGGACAATGATTAAGGTAATTAATGGTTCGAATTGATTAACGTTAATTAATTATTAACTTGGTCTTGGATTAGTTTATAACAACGATTAAAATATAAATTATTTTAATTTAATGTCAAATATTGTAAGTCGAATAACTTTTCTATTTGCAAACAGAATTTGACGAAACAAGTGGTGATGGATCTGTAATCATGGTACCGACGTGTACAAGTTGGAATGAAGTGATTCTTAGGCCATATGAATTTTATGTAGTTTCAGACGTAGTTTGAAACTGTATAAAGTGATGCAACATCGCCGGAAACAAAGAAATTGGTGAGTTAATTCTCACACTTCTGAAATACTGTGATGTGTTAAATTCATATTATTAATATTTATCATTAATAAGTAGAAATTGGTTGAATGGATGCAATGGATGCTATGGATGATTTATATTCGGTTGATTGTTTGTCTATGTTTATGAATTGGTCATTGAAATGCATTATATTATAATTCCCATTTCACATGCTAGTGTTAAACCATATTATTAGCTATCGTGCAGGGAAGAACAGGTTGGAGGAATCTGACCGGATTCCTCAAATCAATTATATATTATTTGTTTTTTATTTTATAGTATTATATCCTGGTTAGTTATCAATGATTGAATGGATGTGGATTGTTAAATATAATCGTCCTGTTTTTAATCAATTGTCAGTATTGATTAAGAAATTGGCAGCAGATGGTCTGAATCCACCGTTTTGAGATATTAATCTGTCGTTAGGCGAATTAATGTATTTTAAGTTATAAAATTATTATTTTTATATAACTGAATCGAAGTTTTCATTTTATTTAAATAAAAAGCTTTAAATAAATTGATATTTATGACTTGGTTTTATACAGAAATATTAAATGATTATATAGTAATAACTCATGATTGAATACATAAGGAAGTCGTATATTAACCAGAAAGTTAATAATCTAGATACTTGTTATTAAGGAAACAATCAAATGAAATCATATTATTTATATGTAGTTTTAACTTAACGATTGTTATAAAAGTTAATTAATCTTAATATAATTATATTTAAGGTGACTGTTGAGTAGTTTATTATTTATAAAATTAATTCTTATCTTATTAACTTAGTAAGAAGATTTACAAACCTATCGTTTGTAAACAATAAAGTAATACACTCTTGCTTTGGTAATGAAAGGGTTAATGATTATTTAAAAAGGGTTTTTCTTCTTAAATGAGACAATTTAAGAAGTAATTAATCTGGATTCTTAACTGAAGCATGCCAAATGAATTTCAAAGGGAATGTTAAGGATATATCCAAGTTTATAAGAAAAAAGGGGTTTGAGATTTTAACTAAGGCAAGGACCTTAAATAAATATTTTACATAAGAAATTAATAATTGTCGAAATCGAGGAGACATTACGAAGGTGAGAGGGATAGTAATGCTTTTAATAAAAGAAGTTAATAAAGGGATTTATGGTTATGAATCAAAAAGCTTAGATTATATATATAATGTAAAAAGGTTTTTGGAACGGGTACCAGTGAACGGATTAGTGTAATATAATCCAGATTATGAACAGAATAGTATATAGAAGTTTGGAAGCAAAAGGTAAATAATTTTGTAAATGAATTACTTTATAAATATAGTAAGTAAAATGGTTATAGTCAATTGAGATTTTCACAAGGAAAGATATGGTTTACAAAACCATGGTTTAAATCGAAATTAAGGTCTGATTGAAATTATGAGAATATGGGTTTGGAGTTACAAGCTTCTACCTAAGATAAGAACGTCGTCGATTAACGTCTGAGAGGTAAAAAAAATACCCCAACTTGACCGATTTCCCTATTATCGAAGAACGATATTAGTTTGTAATAGTAAAGGAGTTTGAAATGAGTTATTATTTTCGTAAAACATTTGAAATTCATTGGAAAGGTTCGAAACGTAATTTAATATTATGAGTTTGGAATTCAAACAAGGGGCAAATAAATATGGTTTAGCTACCATTAGGCTATTTATATAACACTGTTTTCCCATATAACGAGGATAATATGAGTAAAGTATACTTATTTAAAATATTAATTAATTATTGGAGGATTTTATTAATTTGGAAACGGAAATAAATATTTGGAATTTAAGCAGATTTCCATAAGTTGGAGTGAATTAAAACCATTGAGTTTAATAAGAAATCATATGCTGTTGAGCATGGTTTTTGGCCGTATAAGAATTTGTGAGTTAATGATATATTAATATATCAACTTTTCCCCAAGTTAAGGAAATAAAGGATTTATGAAAATATAACAATATTTTTAGAATTAAAGGAGAATCAAGTGGAGTGTGAAATAAAGGAGAGGTATTGTTCCAAATGACGAAACAAAAGATGTATTGTCAAGATATGTAAATGGAACCGACTTCAAAGCTATGAAATGATTTTCAATGATTCGATAAGATTTTTTAATGAACGGTTTTAAAAATAAGAACCTGAACTGCCAATATACATGACCGTACTGGTTTGACGTTGATAGTTAAAACACCAAACTATCAACGAAATATTTTATTGGACCTTTTGATGTGTTGTTTCGAAGAGACCGGGATGGGAACTAGACCCAAAACCACTTCGAATCAACATTACGTATGAAGCTAACTTGCAAGGAACAAAATGGAGCAATTAAAGACCGTTGATATTCATAACGGAAGAACTACTTATAATCTCTGGTCTGCAGCCAAAGATATACTATGGTTCGGTCGTGATTGTGATTTACGGATTTGCAAGGACTACTCGCTACTGATCTAAGGGTGATTCCTTAGATGCAGTAGGAGGGTGCCTTCGGTTCATCCTGTTCCTGGATGACTTGTATGGATGAGTGTTTGACATGGTATTTCCAAAGGAAACACGTACATTGATTTCCTCAAACATATTACTGTTGATAGCGGAGAAGACACCTTCTCTTAGCTTAACGACTAGTGTATTTTTGTGAACGTCAATTAGTGAAATCTGGCGAATCTGACAATGTAACATTCAAAGTGAATTATGGCCGGATGTTCCAAAAGTCGATTATAACCTCAAGCCTCATCAACCGGGAAATGACAAAAATCGGGCACGCAGCTTGGCTATGTGGGTCGCTCCTATTAGGGTGTATAATCACCTATCTAGAGAAAATCCATTTCCATCTTTAATCTATTTTGATGTTGTCCCTTTTCGGGAAATGGTTGCTGATCCCAACCGTTGGTGATGTACATTCGATACACTCAAGCGAAATGAGTGGTCGGTCATGTGTGGGCCGAGTTGTAAGACGTTCTTGTTGAACCCAGTGTATTCGCCTCTAGAGATACACTATCGGCAGGTGGTTCTATGCATTGTCATAGTCGGAATCCAATCTCCAATAAGCGCCCGCAGTTTTGATTATATCCTATATATGTGGAGCATGAGATGCTAGCGTTCTGCTTAATTACTATTTATTTGTGATTTGATAGACACTATTATATTATCAGAATAATATTGTTTTCAAAAATGTTTTGGGTTATAGTAAGGTAAAAACTGTCTGTATTCATGTGTGGGCTGGTCTTACTATTATCCTTTTCTTTCAAAAAGGATTTCTAAAGTTAAACCGATTGTTGATGTGAATTTAACACTGAAAGTATTCCTGACTGATCCGGGTGTTTTTGCTTTGCTTCAAAATGTGCTCGGGTCAGACCTAACATATTTGACAGGTTAGTTTTCACTTGGAGTTCCAAGAGTTGGAAGCAGGAGGCTTAACCGTTAGTTATTCAAAGTTATTCCATTTTATCCGATACATGTTGTATTTTGATGATTGATATGTGTATACAAATTTTCTTTTATGTAAAGATATGTTGTTATATCATATATTCTGCTCGTTCCGCTTTGAGTTTCTGATGTTCTTCTTCTTTCTTCTATTCTAATTTTTTTTTCTCTTTCATCCTCTAATTTCTTTCACTTAACATACCGCTTTTCTGTGTAATTTGGGCTGACTGTGGCAGAAAAATGTCATCCTAAATTATACTGAAAAGTGGGACATTACACAAGGTGTAGATCTACGAGAAAATGCTTAAATTGATGAAAAACATGATCAAACATTCATATACTTCATTGAATCCGTGTGAGATGCGTATCACTTATCGATTCTCCAAATCAAGCTAAAATCAATGTACTAAGATTCCGAACAGCAAGCAACTCGAACCAAACCCCTTGATCTGCTGAATTCCTACTTCAATTGATGTAGATATAGCCTCTAACGGTGTAGATCTTCAATTTCCCTCCTTAGATTTTGATTTTTAATGGTGGAAAGGTGTTAGAGGAAGGAGGAACATAGGCCACCAAATGAGAGAATAGAGAAACTAAACCATATCCCATATCTCTCACCCCTTATTTATAGTTTCCATCATCCCACTAATGGGCCTTCCCAAATCAGCCCATTGTGGCTCCCAAAACCTGAACAGCTAACTGAAAAACCTTAAAACAGCGATTCCTCCCAAACCGCTGAGCCAAATCTTTAATGTAACCACTCTACGGAAAGGAAATCATTAAATCTTTATTGTAACCACTCTACGGAAAGGAAATCATTATTTCCTTTCCAATGACACAGGTCTCACCACCTAATTCGACCTGAGTCAAAAGTTATGCCCTGTACAAGGCTGATAGAGGCAAAATGGTCACAAGAAAAGTTGGTAAAAATTATGGACATGTCTCACATCCCCATAAGCAGCATATTAAAATATGAGAATGATCCAACCCTCAGAGAATAAAATAAAAATATTTTACGATTTTCCGATACGTAAAATGCGGGTTGTTATAGGCGTACACGTTCGGATGAAGCTGCGTCAGCACTAGATGAAAGAAGTGCAAAATATCCCGAATGTGCAGACATGATGGGGGTAATGCACCCAGTAGAAAACATATGGCTATTCCAGGCAGTATAGCCCTCTGGGGTGTGTGTTCCCGATATTCCTACCCGGGCACCAAAACGTCATCCAAGGATATTTCGTACTTCACATAAATTTGCCTCAACGAATATTCATCGATTCATGAGAAATACAAATCCAATAGATACTATAGAATAGGCATCCGCCATCATGTCCAAAGCTATAAGAACGCCTTCTTTTTCGTCACCAACATCCTCATTTCTTTTCAATTCCATTTCTATGGGGGTTCGTCCTCTCCCTGCATGACTGGCGCATCTACTTGCTGGCCCAAATGTTGCAATCCTTCTGATTCCTCTTCTTGGTCATGCAAGTCATGTTGGTTCATTTTCTAATAAAGGGTAGAAAGCTCGAAGTCTCTAGCTCGCATCATGTGGAGTGGAATCGTACGAGGATTCGAAAGAACTTGACGATGGTTCTGTGGTTTTGGATGTCAAGCCTTGAAGTCGTCTGGAGCTTTTTTATGCTATTGCAAACTATATTCTCAAGATAGTTGCGTTAGTAACTACATGAAGACCTATACACCCTATGTTGGTGTAAACTAGAGTGGTACGTGCAACGTCGTGTGTGCTGATGTAATTACAGTATAACATGTCGGGACACGGTGATGGTTTCCAATTTCATAAACACGAATCAATGTCGTAGCAAACCGAGGTCATGAATTCAAGTCACTAATATGTCGTAATCGGGATAAGAATTGAGCCATAGTTCAGTCATATGTCCATAATCCAAGTTTATTCTCTAATCCTATGTGCATATCTGAATTATTAGCTCAAACAGTTTTGTTATTCTTGCTTTGATGTGTTATGCAATATTATGTTCATCTTAATTCTCAACCCAATAGCACGACATAGAAAACAACTCGAATACATGAATTTGAGTTTCAAAGTATGAAATTTCTTAAGTTTTTAGGATATGAAATTTTATTTCGTATCCTCACATGCTCCAAGAAGTTTCCATCCAAAATTTTCAACTCGGAAAACCATCAAGTATTAGGATATGTATCCCCGAAGTACTTAGTTTCTTATTTCCATGGATCCACCGATCCTGCCTTCATCTCCTTTTTCGTATCCCCTCCGAGGAAATAAAAAATTTCTTTTCGTATCCTAGGACTTAGAAAAAATTGATCAATCTACCCGGGATATGATATACAAATTTTGTATCCCGATGGACTCGTCTTCCTCCCATCTTCTCTTCCTACAGCTCGATTTTGTTATCCCCTTTAACTCCTCCACCATGGCAATGGCTACGGCCATGACCAACTGAGGCCGCCAACATACATCCTAAGCATATTGTCCTCGTCACCTCCTCTGACCGAACTCCATGTCCAATGAATCAAATACAAGCCACATGCAAATCAAAAGAAATCGACCTACCTAAATTATCTTAGAGTAAGGCGGTTGGGGGTTCGATGTCGTTTGAGGATTTTGGTATCTTGAAATTTCACTAAGTCCTCGCAAGTACGAAATGAAAGAAGGAGAAAGAGAGAAATCATATCCTGTATTTGTAGTGGGGAAGGGGTGAGATTCCAAAAACATATTTTTTTTCTAAGCGTTTTGGGATTGCTACCAATCTCGCTTATATAAAAAAAGCGAGAAAGAGGAGAAGAGGAGAATTCGTCACGTACGAGATCAGTGAAACTATCATAACACAGCACCAATGCTACAACATTTGTACGCATTTTCAAAATCTTAGTTGTCAAAACCAACTCAATTTGCTAACCAATCGCGTATTCACGAAGCTAAACGTTCTAGAGTACGTGCCAAGCTATCAAATTGTCAACTGATAACATTTTCAAAAATCAACCTTTGCGATTGCATGCTCGAAACATACAATTCTGATTATGTTTTATTACCAAATCCAATCGTATCGCTCCAAACCACGTGCAAATATGATAGTGCATACATGATAGTGTGCCGACAATGACTCGTTTACGTTCCGACGTAAGCGAGAGTCGGCAACTAACACTTAATTTCTTAAATCTACAGGAATTAGACACTCACCTGAGTAGTCAGATAGGTTCTAGTATGAGACAAAGCTCAAAGCAACTAGGATTCTCAATAATGTTGGAACCGCGTACTTATACCAATGATCCTCTACAAAGTGTCACTACTGCTCAAAAGCGACGAATTCCCAAGAATGTGCTACTAAACAGAAAGGTCGCGACCAATCACTCGACATGACTCGGAGATCTTTCCGACTTCCAAAATGACTTGTCTCAACTCAAAGCACATCATGTAAACACAAGACATCTTTGGAGGGGAAAGTATTACCTGTCCTTTTAGCCTGGATACCACCAGGTCCACTCGAATTAGTCCATCGCATGGTTAAATAGCCCAAAAGTTTCACCAAGAAACCCAGAGTCAAAGCCCAGATGGAGTCACACAATTATTGTCGTCCCAGATTGAAAAAACTATTCACTTATACCTAAATGCTCAGGGATCGTATTTGCAATCCACTACTTTTCATATCTCGAAGCCTTTGCACCAATTTCTTACACCCACAACCAAACTCCCGGGAATAGTATAAACCTCCCTCAGTCATTTCGTATCTCAGAGTCCCCTATAGAATTTCGTATCTCAATCCTCCACCACCCCAATTTCATATCCTAACTTCATGAATTTACGTGTTCCTACAAGGCAACTTCCAGGATCAGTACACATTATTTTGTATCATTGGATACAAAGACGAAGTGCAAAGGGATTGCGAGATTTAGGACTTCACAAAGCATGCAGAAAGGTAAGCCAAATATCCCGGAATACGTATCGACCCTGGGATACATAAATTGTGAGCTCATGCCCACGTGTCCCAAATCTCACTTGCTCCTCTCCCTATAAATACCCACTGTAACGTCCCGCCTTTTTGACCACTTCAAATTGGTGATTAACCAACTTAAAACGCTCAAATTGACGGATCGTTATTTAGCTTACAGAGTTTAAAACGAATAATCAACAAAAATACTGAATAAATAGATACCACAGTATTGATCAGCAAAATAACTTTTATTTATGAATAAGAATTTTAATACAAGATTTTTCTGATACAGTGGAATGTAAAAATACAATTAGAAAAAAAATATTTACAGTAATAAATCTTCGGAGTGCGCCGTTTTTAGAATCCCAGCTTCGCCAGTCTTCGAATCATAAGCTGAAATCTTTAAATCTGAAATACTCGGATCTGACCCGAGCATTCCATGCAAAAACATAAAATACTCGAGTCAGGATTAATCATAGTTCAAGTAAATTAACTTCAATATAAACTGAAGTATAATAATAAATCCTAACTTAAATACAAAATTTTAAAAGTTTAGACATGTGTCCTACCAAGTATTAACTGTTCGTATAAATCAAAACCACATACAAATTTTTTCCCAGTTTACATAAATGTATTACCAATGGATCAAGTTTAAAGTAACACTTTCGCACACATGTTATATGCAGACCCTGCAACTACAACTAGCCAAATTAGTGTATTTTCATATGCAACACATAATACAGGTTAAATTATTGGCACAATTGCAAGACAACATGTAACGGCCCGGATTTTTCGGCGGCTTTGGTTATCGACATAAGCTCGATGTCGATAACCAAAACATCGAAAAATACTGGTAATTAGCGAAAGAAATTAGAGGGTGAGAATAGATAAGATAGAAATTTAGAATAGAAGAAGGAAAGAAGAACTTACATCATCAGAGTAACACGATTCTCACAGCGGAACGAATAACATATAATATATAACATAACTTTGAAGCATAACAGTTATATATATACACTAGCAATTATCAGAGTACAGCACTTACAACACAGCAGAAATAACAATAGCTATATGATCTTGAAGCCTCATGCTCCAAGCTCTCCAAGTATATCTGTAAATCCCGACTACTTGACTGCCCGTACAAATTTAGGCACCCAAGAGTTTAGGGAAAACAACAAAGTAAACTCCGGGTCAGTCATGGGACTGGTATGAGTAAAACAGTTAAAACAGATATATGATATCTCATAAGACCACGCCGTGAATACGGAACGGGTTTTTCCCTTATGAGAATCCGACAATTTGACAAGCAATATCAGTGTGATATTATAATAATGTCTATATACAAATAGATATCAATCTAGCAGAAACGCTTTCATCTCACGTTCTGCATACATAGTATACAATCAAAATCGCAAGCACGTATTGGATAATGGGTTTCCAACTATGACAAGGTATGGAACCACCTTCGCTAGTGTACCTCTAGAGAGGAATACACTGGGTTCAACAAGAACATCTTGCAACCCGGCCACACATGACCGACCACTCATTTCTCTGAGTGTATCGAATGTACATCACCAACGGTTGGGATCAGCAACCGTTTCCCGAATGGGACAGCATCAACAATAGATTATAGAAATAAATGAAACTCTAGATCAGGTGATTATACACCCTAATAGGTGCGACCTACATAGCCATGCTGTCTGCCCGATTTCTGTCATTTACCGGATGATGAGACTAGAAGCTACGCTTTATCATCACATCAGATTCACTTCGAATGCCACATTGTCAGATCCATCGAAAATCACTAATTGACGTCTACAACAGTACATTACGTGTCAGCTAAAAGAAGTTTCCTTCTCCGCTTCCACTCTTGGTACGGTTGAAGAAATCAATGTACGTGACCTTTCTGGAAATACTCTGTCAGACCTTCATTCATACAAGTCATCCTCATTCACTTAGAATGTCACATCGTCATACCCGCCAAATCACAAATTGACTTATCCAAAAATAACACGGGTATACAGCTATGAGAAACGAATTCCTCCGCCCCCAAACGTGAATACGTTTGAACAGATCAACTTACGCGATCCATTGGATATACTCTGTCAGACCTTCATCCATACAAGTTGTCCTGGGACTGGACAAACCGAAGGCACTATTCAGTATATCCATCTTAGGCACTGTTATCTAAGACTTATACAATAGCCCTTGAAATTTTACTCTGTAACGACCCGTGATTTTCGACTCCGAAAATCGACACAAAACCCAGCGTCGACTGTTCAGACATCGAAAATACCGAATCATTAATAGAAAGAAATTAGAGGGTGAGATAGAAAAGATAGAACTAATAGAATAGAAGAAGAAGAACACAACTGAGCATAATCAAAGTAAACACGAATCTCACAGCGGAACGAATAAAATGTATTATATAACATAAGCTTTGAAATACAAATCTGTTTTGTACATATATACATACCATCATCAGAGTACACATAACATTTGATACAGCGGAAGTAACTCTAAATAACTAACGTTGAAGCCTCCTGCTTCAAGCTCCTCCAATTGTATCTGTAAAAGCCTGAAACACTTGACTGCCCGTACAAATTTGGGCACCCAAGAGTTTAGGAAAAACAAAACAAAACAAACTCTGGGTCAGTCATGGGACTGGTGTGAGTAAACTCCAACCATATGGCTTAACTTTGAAAATCCTTTTTGAAACAAAAAGGATAATAGTAAGACCAGTCCACACATAAACATGGACGGCTTTTACCTTACTATAACCCAAAATATTTTTGATATCAAATTCCAGTGGTATTATAATAATGTCTAATCAAGTAAATAACCAAATAGTAGAACGCTTGCATTTCACGCTCTACATACATAGTATAAAATCAAAAACCGCAGGGTGCTTATTGGAGATTGGATTCCAACTATGACAAGGTATGGGACCACCTTCCAATGATGTATCTCTAGAGGCGAATACACCTGGGTTCAACAAGAACGTCTTGCAACCCGGCCCACACATGACCGACCACTCATTTCGCTTGAGTGTATCGAATGTATATCACCAACGGTTGGACTCAAACCACCAGACGTAATATCTTGAAAAGAACGTCTTAGGTGATCTTCTAAGAATACGCTGTCAGGCATTCATCCATACAAGTTGTCCTGGGTCTGGACAAACAGAAAGCACCATTCTGAATAGGACGACCCTTGCATTTCACTCCGTCTTCAATTTTCTTCAGCATATATTTGCAGCGCTTATGCCTATACGGAGTGGTTTCAGATAGTATATCCAACCGGTCTCTCCGTATTGACAACGAGGGTCAAAACACTTCGATAGTCGGTTATTTAACTATCGAAGTAAAACAAACATTCAATCAAATGTATAACTATCATCACACTACCATGGGCACTTTTATTTAACATTCATTATCGTCGAATTATAGTTCCCATTTCTAATAGTGTTATTTAACTCTAATCATATTTCAAACATCGAAATGATGTCATCGTTTTCTGAAACGATTCTCCACTACTCGTTCTTATATTTCTTTAGTCAATCATCGTTACTTATTACTTTAGAATAAGTGGATTTCAAACAAACTGTTTACATTCCCTAGGGAGTAGTGCTATATATCATGCTTAAGCTTAGCCAACATCGTTAATTTAACGTTATAGTTTAAAACTCGTCATATGCTGTAATATTCCTCTTTATAACATATCTCGAAATAACAGTCACGCTTAAGCCTAGTCAACAGCGTTGTTTTATCGCCGTAGTTCAAATACTTGAAATACGCTGCTATATTCCTTTATACTAATCTTGACATCTCTTACCGTTACAAAAATCTTGACATCTCTTTCTGTTACAAAAATCTTGACATCTCTTTCTGTTACAAAAATCTTGACATCTCTTTCTGTTACAAAAATCTTGACATCTCTTTCTGTTACAAAAATCTTGACATCTCTTTCTGTTACAAAAATCTTGACATCTCTTTCTGTTACAAACCAAATACCATCCCTCGATAATTGTGAAGCCGTTCAAGTTGGGGTATTTTAATTACCTCTCAGACCTTGATCGACGACGTTCTTACCTTAGAATAGATATAAGTTCGTAACTCTAATCCCTTATACTTTAAAATCTTATTTAAACTAAATCAACTATTCATCAATTTAATTACATTAGATAAATCAGCCCAATCTAACTTAATTAAATAACCAATTATTGATCAAAACAGTTTGCTTGGTAAATATTTAGCCATGATTTACCCACTAATCAATTCTAACAAAGCTTTCCATTTTGAATAAATAACATTTATTAATCCAAATAATTTCACTTGTATCGAATAATAATTCATTTCTAAATAATCTCTTTTACTATTAAATAAACAATAATCGATTCTAACTAATCTTACTTAATATGAAATCAACCATAATCTATTTGTAAATATCTCATTTAATTGTTCTTAAAACAATGAATTCTTGTTACTAATCATCAAGTTAATCTCCGCCTACTTACTTATTAATCTTATTAATATAAGAATCCACTTTACCAAATCATTTAGTAAGTATGGTGAAACACGTGCTTCGCACACGGTGGGATTTTGGTAAAACAATAGCGGTTAAAACAAATGATACATTTATGGTTGGTTGTTGCCACTTTCTTAATCGATATCATCTATTGATTAAATCAAAATAACGTTTGAATTTCCATTCAACGCTAATATCAACACAAGGTTTCAAAAGTCATTTGGGTTCAAACAGTGCATCTATATAAAACAAACAGTACATATAAGTATTGAGGAATCCGGTTGGATTCCTCCAACCGGTTTTCCTGCATCCACCGATGTTAGTCAACAATTAACACTGATTCCATACTAGGAAATATTATAATCGATGGAATCAGTCCAACTAATGATGTGTATATATGCAACGATATATAATTCAACCAATTTAACTGTAATTTACCTAAACGACCATTGCACAGTATTCAACCAATATTATAATATAATTATAATATTTTAAAATAGATCGGAGTTAGTGAATTTACTCACCTTCGCGCTTTAACCATTAAAAACGATTTGCGTCAGTTCGGATCCGCGCCCCTTAGAAGTCCCTCCTCCGAAACCAAGAAGAACAGCCCGTCCGCTCCATGCACACACGTTTTCTGTTTCTTTTCGTTTTTCTCTTTAAATATTGGGTCGTGCTTTTATATTTCACTGTGCCATAGTGATCTTCCTCCTGCATTCACACCTTGACCTGCTCGGTACTTTTACCATTTCCGAACACTTTTGAAGCACCATTCACCCACGTTGCTCCATCTTTCTCCATCACCGTGACTGCTACTTGCCACATCATTCCCAACTACATCTGTACACACAATGCCCTTCAACACTCCTCCCCTCATCAAATTGTTTAATTAAAAATCTGTCCATGCCACGATCCTTCTCTTCGCAAGCGCAACTACCCGATCATCAAAGAGTCTTGTTCGCAACCTCCTCTTCCTATTTTAAAACCAATATGCAAAGCACCATTTAAACTCCACATAAAAATCTTATCAACCTCCTCAGACCTTTCCAATGACTACACCACATGTGGCATCCTTCTTGGCCTCTTAGCCTTGCTCCCATTTCACTCATCTACTTGCTTTCATCCATCACGAGCCTCTCAAAAATTCGTATAGGAGTTAAGATGAGGTTGTGAGGAGTACAAATATGATTTCTTATGAGATTTATATTTTTCATTAAAAAGCTTGGAAACTTTGGATATGCTGAAGGAAACATGCTGTGGCCTTGTGTATATATAGTGGTGCAATTACGTGATGGCCAAGGAGTAGAGGATGTAGGATATGACATTAGAGGAGATAGGTTAGGTCTGCTTGATTAAACAATTCTATTAGGTCTGTACGTTTTTAAAAAAAAACATGAGTGGTGCTCACATTTTGGGTTTGCTGCCGTAGCATTTTTTTCTGATTTATAAATGTATAGTTATATATTTATATGTATATTTTAGTCTAAATGTTAGGTTGGTATAGTTGTGCGCCAGCAGGAAGCCCGCACACATCTGCTTGCTTCAGTAGGAAGGAATCGGCCAATAAGTATGTTTTTAAATGTACCAAATCTTAATTTATTTATTAACGTACAAACAAGAATATGAATGTAAATATAAAATAGCTTTATTGTCGAATACATTATACATGCCATGTTGACCATTGCCATAGAAATATGTGTCTTCACTTATTTATTTATATACAGTTTCTCTGCAGTAAAACTATTATATACCCACCATTCCGCTCAAATTGCATTATTTATTTCCGTGTATAAATGTGGAATGAAATAACTTAAATTAATATTTGTTATATAAATATATATATATTGTTAAGTTGTTTAATCAAAATACAATGGCTTTGGTAAGGTGGCCGCATGAAACTAATAGCAGGCAAGAGAAAAAAACGGGTGATTTGCTCCTTTGTCTTCACGGTTTGGAAAATTGTTGGCCGTCGTACATTTGTAGGTGGTAGCATAGTTTATATTTTCAACAAAATTGTGATTTGAGGACTCACGCCGTGCATATATTGGAGATATCTTGATTTGATTACACCATGCCGTTGCTTTTCTTTGCCTTGAAGTATTTGGGAAAGGGACATGCCTAGAACATTTAGGCTATGAACATGTTATTTAGATTAGCTTACTTTATTTAGATAGCCCTGTAAATGTTGGGTTGGTAAGTGTATATTTTGTTTAATAATTTCTTTATATGAATTTAACTTTACTTTGTAAGAAAGTGTATCCCGTCACGTAAAATTACATTCATGTCCGAACTATTATGGACAGAAATAAGATTACGGTTGTGTCTAGCAAGGTGCCACGATCCCAAAAATATAATAATACCGGTAGATTGACTCATATTTTGAAACCCCAAAATATCGATATAGGGTGCGAAATACTCCAAATAAAAAGTAGCTTATTTAATTATTTAAAAATTACAGTAAAATTCTAAGAATTAAATTATCACTACGCCCCAAAAGAATCTTATCCAAATTTGAAACTGATATCTAGTTATTACAAACAAACAGTTACGGTCGATATACGATTTCATAGCGACTTTTCGAATATTTGATTTGGACATATCTTGTAATCTATACGACGAAATCTCCATTTTCCACTTCCGTTAGAAAAATACAGTTCAGCAGATTTGACCGTTTCTTGTTTCGCAGAAATCCGACTTATAACGAATTCTGTATACTCAGTTGAAGTTCAGAACGTTAAATTATGAACTGCAGCGTCGTTATGAGCTCGATTATATTTAATATATATTTTTATACGTTCAACTTCGTTTATATAAATACACTTATATTACAAATTCAATATTTAAACTGATTTAAATATTCAAATTCAAACTGATAAAAATGCGGGACGTTACATACTCCGTCTTCAATTACCTTTGGCATATATGATTCGCAACGCTTATGCCAATACAGAGTGGTTCTTTGGATAATAATCCAACCGGTCTCTCCATATTAACAACGTTAAAATGGCCAAAACTTCGACAGTCTGTGATTTAACCATCAAAGAAAAAAAGTGTGCAAACAACGATATTATTTCCAGATGGAAATTATATCAAACAAACATCATTTAACATTTATCTCTTTAGTTCATTTTACATCTCCTGTTTCCCTATATTCAACATTTGCTATTTTCCATATTTAGAAAATATACGTTATTAACATTGGAAACATTTCCATTCCTTGTTTTCTGTATTTAGAAAACATTTCTGATTCTTGTTTGGAAAACATTTCCAAACTCCTACGTTAGGATTAAACAGATGTTTAGATAAAACATCGCTATGCCAACTCAACCATTTTCTTTAATTACTAAATTCACTTTACCATCCTTTACTGCCGAACCTTAACCATTCCTCAGTTAGAAACGAAGCCAATCAAGTTGGGGTAGAACTACCTCTCAGACCTTAACTGAACAACACTTCTAACCTTGAAATAGGCAAAGTTCACTTTATATTTCTTTAACTAACTTCCTTAGTTAACCCTTCTTTCGAATAACTATATTCGATTAACTCTTTTCAATTAACTCTATTGGACTGACCCTATTGGGTTAACTCTATTTGATTAACTCTAATCGACTAACTACTGTCGAATAAACTATATTCGATAACTCCTCTAACACTATTCGAACAAACTGTATTCGATTACTACTTTCAAATAACTAGATTTGATAGCTCCTTTCGAATAACTAGATTCGATTAACTCACCTCGAATAACCAATATTCGATTTCTCTTCTCTCGAATACACTATATTCGATTAACTCACTTCGAATAACCAATATTCGATTAACTCACTTCGAATAACCAATATTCGATTTACTCTTCTTGATTAACTCCATTTGAATAATTCTAACTCTAACTAGTTAACTCTAACTGACTAACTCTGACTGGTTAACCCTAACTGTTTAACTCTAACTGACTAACTCTGACTGGTTAACCCTAACTGTTTAACTCTAACTGGTCAACCCTAATTGGTTTACTCCATCGAATAACTAATATTCGATTTAACTCCATTCACTTGACTCTAGATCGCAGCGATCACAATGGTTACGCCTGACTCTCTCAGGAAAACATCCGACCGCTGTGGGCTATCTGCAGCCCTACGAATTACGCTAGCAATCGTGCTAAATGGTACTTATCCTGAGTAACTATGTTTGACTAGCTCTGTTGGTTAACTCTAACTGATTAATTAATTCTCTTTGATTAACCCTAATTAATTAACTCTAATTAATTAACTATATTTCCTTTTATAATATCTTATTTATTTTCTAAATAACTATTTCTTTTATAATCCTATTTATTTTCTAAATAAATAAATCCTTTAATATCCTATTTATTTTCTAAATAAATAAATCCTTTAATCTATTTTATTTCTAACAAATAAATATCTCCTTTAATCTATTTATTTATCCTAAATAAATATCTCCTTTAATCTTATTTATTAAATCTCTAAATAAATATCCTTTATTCTATTTATTTAATCTCTAAATATATATCCTTTATTCTATTTATTTAATCTCTAAATGTATATCCTTTATTCTATTTATTCTAACAAGTAAATAAATCCTTTAACTTTATTTACCTTAAATAAATAAATTCTTTTACTTTATTTACCCTAAATAAATAAATCCCTTTATATTTGTTTTAACAAATATAATTCCTTTATATTTGTTTTAACAAATATAATCCCTTTACATTTAAAATCCTTTTTCTTTTATAATATAAAATCCTTTGATTTTATATAAATAAATTATTTTCAAATTATACTTTGAAAATCTCCTTCCTACATTCAGGTATTTCTTATGGTATTTAACACACCATACAACAACGATAAATACCGTCCAAACATACATAATCAACGTCAGATTATATATCACATTTATACACCACAATATATAAATCACAGTAAAATAACTGTTGAGGAATCCAGTTGGATTCCTCCAACCTGTTTCCATGCATCATAGATGTTAGACAACACTAGTATAATATTCTGATATGCAGAATCAACATATAAATATTTAACGGTTTACATATACACACACACACACACACACACACACACATATATATATATATATATATATATAATTTCTACTAACTGACTAGCAGTTCAATCAAACAGTCAACACACAGTCAAACAGACAATATTTAACAGTTCTAAGAATACGTTGTAAATATAGAACTGTACAAAGTTGGTGAGTTTACTCACCTTTGACGATCATCGTCAATGACGATAACCATCGCTTGATTCAGACAATTTATTTTGCTATAAATTGTGGCGGACTCCAATTGACTCGCGGTCAGTTCCATTGTGTAGTGTCCGTCCATACGATCCCAATGCAACTTGTTTTTCTGAAATCCGATATCGTATGATCAAGTTATGATTATTAGAAGTTAATACGTTATTCGAATTAAATTTAGACTTAAACAATTCAATATATCGGGCTTTAACCTTATTTTCTCCCTGGCCCATTAACTCCTCCGCAGGCCCAACCCGCAACAGTGCTTCTCCCCTTATCAACCACGCCGTGACCTGCTCCGTATTACAACAGCCATTTACCCGACCTTCGCCCGTATCTTTCTTCCTCCCTCTTCACCTTGGACACCAACCGAATATCCCAAACTCCATCTCATTGAAAACTCCATCATCTCATACCTGTAACATCACTGTCGATCACCAGGAGGTGACCCCGACTCCCATCCGTCGATGAACAGGCGCGACTCCAACCTGAACCGAGCTTCACCAATTTATCACCACCCAAAACCAAAATCGACCACAAACCCAAATCTATCCTCGGAAATCACTAACGAGGCACCGTTCCCTCGAATTTACCAACCCTAGAAAGCTGCTGTAAACCCTCCATCGAACAGAACATGATCGCATCTTAACAGAATCGTACGGAATTGAAGCCCCTGCTCCGCTGATTCGATCTACACCCAGATTGGAATTTATTGTATTTGTTTAGCATTTGTTTTGATTTTCTATATCCCACGAAATGGGTTTTGCTGTGAAAAATGTTGGGGGCGCAAGTTTATTATCTGTTGACTTTGAGAATTAGGTTTTAGTGTGATAGTGGTGTACTTATAGGGAGGGTTTTATTTTTATTTTATTATTATTTAATTTATTCATAAGCATATGTTGTTTACAATCATCCTCTAAAATTCCTGTGAACACACACGAGGCCCAAAAATCACCAAACTGGACATGTAGCTAGAGTTCGACATTACGGTCCCAACGAAACTGGTTTCGTCGAATTCCGACTCCGTATGCTCACACAGCGTATTTTTAACCGTCGAAATTCTGACTATTTTTCAGTCTAAAAATCCCAACGGTCACACACTGACTCTAAAAATCACGAAACTTGGAATCTAACAACTATTTGACATTGCGGATCCAACAAAACTGGTTTCGTCGAATTCCGACTTCGTATGCAAAAGTGGCTATTTTTAACGCTCTAAATAGCCTATTTAAATATATAAATATATTTAAATATAATTAAATACATTATTTAATATTAATTATCATCGTCTATATTCACAGTGGAATACCATACAGCTCCAGAATATTCCTGTATGTATTTACAACTCGATATTACATTGTCAGAGTTATATCGATGCTCGATTTCTATTTAAACCTTTATTTAAAATATAATTAAATCGTTGTGGTCAGGGTGCTGCATTCTTGAGAATTTGATTTGGACGTAACTCAAAATCTACACGATGAAATCCCGATATTTCTCTTCCACTAGAAAGATATACTCCACCAGCTCCACACGTTTCTTGTTTCACCGAAATCCGGCTTAAAGCGAATCATGTACATTCAGTTGAAGTTCAAATTGCTAAATCGCGAACTGCAGCGCCATTTCAAGCTCGATTTTAATTATATTATAATTATACGTTCAAACTGTCATCGATTGAATATATTCGCTAATATATTTCAACTCTAAGCTGAACTAAATCTCGGGGATGACCCAGTTCACATTATATTATCAATTCACTATTTCTGGTTATTTCTGAATTAAATATATTATTAAATTATTTAAATATTCACTATAATTTAATTAAATGACGATTTAATTCCCTACATCACGATATATATAATTAAATAAATTAATTATTATACCTCTGCCAATGCGGGTCATTACATTCTTCCCCACTTAAAATAATTTCGTCCTCGAAATTGCTAAGTTAGAGGACGACCCTATATATTGGAACTCCTAAGATTTGTTTATCCCTTATTTCTGATTTCAACTAAACCAAATAATATCGACTAAAATATTTATTCTTTCTGACTTACTAAAATTTTCAAAAATTTTGAAAATTCTCTAACACTTTAAATTTTCAGAAAATTTCGCCATAACCTCCTTTGTACTGGGAGCATCGGGATATTTCACATAGCCTCCCATGGCCCTTACCAATCCCAAAAGAAAAAGAAAAGCCAAGCGGCTTGCCAATTCGGCTCATAAATCTCATGCTTATATCAAATATAAACTTGTACCTTTTTGTTGGGCATATTAACCTTATCAATTTCACCTGTAATCAATCCAGCATATACCAATACCAATCCAATCAAACTCTGATCTGTTTATTCTTAATACAACCATTCGCGTTATATCCAAGCTAACTATCATTTCAAACTCGAGTTTTATTCTCGATTCCAAATTCTTGACTCACTAACCCAATACCATTTCAAATTCACTTTCAACTTACTGGTTTTACTTTAATTCAAATTTTCTTTCACAAATTTCTATTTAATTTGTCTTAAATTAAACAATCAAATTCTGAGAGTTTTTAAATAGTTTTGCTTTACTAAAACCAACTATTTCTTTTTGGATTTCAAACAACTTGCTTTTCTAAACAATTTCAAAAACAATCTCTTTGGTAGTAATCCGCCACTTACCACTCGAAGATGAACACTGATGATGCTGCAGTCATCATCAGAGTTCATTTTCCAGCTACAGAAGTGAGTTCAATACTATATCAGCTTTCAAAACCATTTCTCAAACACTTCCACTTTGAAATATATTTCAAATACCATTCAAAATGCTTTAAACCAATTTAAAATCTCCCAGGATTTTAAAATTCTCTTATATTTAATCCAGATTTATTTATAAAGACCTTTCCACATTTCTGGGATTTCAAATTCCAATTCTGATTTAACTTCAGATTTAATTCATTTAATTCCATATTTTACATGTATATGAATTCTGATTGGTTATTTACATAACCATTTCAACTATAATCTCATTCGATTATAATTACAACCAATATATCTAATATATGATAATATATTACATATCCATACTGTGTCGGTCCATCGTATTCAAGTATTTATTTACTCCTACCGATACAGTGGATCAAACTGATCGACCAGAACTCATAAACAACTCAGCCAATGAATCTCCACAATATAAAACCATTTTAATATCAAATACAAATACGCACTCATATATATACAGTCAACTCAATCTAGGGTATTACTAACCCAATCTCTACCGAGTCACGCCACAGAGCCAAGGTAATTCTTAACCTGGCTCTGATACCAACTGTAACGACCTGGATTTTTCGGCGGCTTTGGTTATCGACATAAGCTCGATGTCGATAACCAAAACATCGAAAAATCCTGGTAATTAGTGAAAGAAATTAGAGGGTGAGAATAGATAAGATAGAAATTTAGAATAGAAGAAGGAAAGAAGAACTTACATCATCAGAGTAACACGATTCTCACAGCGGAACGAATAACATATAATATATAACATAACTTTGAAGCATAACAGTTATATATATACACTAGCACTTATCAGAGTACAACACTTACAACACAGCGGAAATAACAATAGCTATATGATCTTGAAGCCTCATGCTCCAAGCTCTCCAAGTGTATCTGTAAATCCCGACTACTTGACTGCCCATACAAATTTAGGCACCCAAGAGTTTAGGGAAAACAACAAAGTAAACTCCGGGTCAGTCATGGGACTGGTATGAGTAAAACAGTTAAAACAGATATATGATATCTCATAAGACCACGCCGTGAATACGGAACGGGTTTTTCCCTTATGAGAATCCGACAATTTGACAAGCAATATCAGTGTGATATTATAATAATGTCTATATACAAATAGATATCAACCTAGCAGAAACGCTTTCATCTCACGTTCTACATACATAGTATACAATCAAAATCGCAAGCACGTATTGGATAATGGGTTTCCAACTATGACAAGGTATGGAACCACCTTCGCTAGTGTACCTCTAGATAGGAATACACTGGGTTCAACAAGAACATCTTGCAACCCGGCCACACATGACCGACCACTCATTTCTCTGAGTGTATCGAATGTACATCACCAACGGTTGGGATCAGCAACCGTTTCCCGAATGGGACAACATCAATAATAGATTATAGAAATAAATGAAACTCTAGATCAGGTGATTATACACCCTAATAGGTGCGACCTACATAGCCATGCTGCCTGCCCGATTTCTGTCATTTACCGGATGATGAGACTAGAAGCTACGCTTTATCATCACATCAGATTCACTTCGAATGCCACATTGTCAGATCCATCGAAAATCACTAATTGACGTCTACAACAGTACATTACGTGTCAGCTAAAAGAAGTTTCCTTCTCCGCTTCCACTCTTGGTACGGTTGAAGAAATCAATGTACGCGACCTTTCTGGAAATACTCTGTCAGACCTTCATTCATACAAGTCATCCTCATTCACTTAGAATGTCACATCGTCATACCCGCCAAATCACAAATTGACTTATCCAAAAATAACACGGGTATACAGCTAAGAGAAACAAATTCCTCCGCCACCAAACGTGAATACGTTTGAACAGATCAACTTACGCGATCCATTGGATATACTCTGTCAGACCTTCGTCCATACAAGTTGTCCTGGGACTGGACAAACCGAAGGCACTATTCAGTATATCCATCTTAGACACTGTTATCTAAGACTTATACAATAGTCCTTGAAATTTTACTCCGTCTTTAATTACCTTTGGCATATATGATTCGCAACGCTTATGCCAATACAGAGTGGTTCTTTGGATAATAATCCAACCGGTCTCTCCATATTAACAACGTTAAAATGGTCAAAACTTCGACAGTCTGTGATTTAACCATCAAAGAAAAAAAGTGTGCAAACAACGATATTATTTCCAGATGGAAATTATATCAAACAAACATCATTTAACATTTATCTCTTTAGTTCATTTTACATCTCTTGTTTCCCTATATTCAACATTTGCTATTTTCTATATTTAGAAAATATACGTTATTAACATTGGAAACATTTCCATTCCTTGTTTTCTATATTTAGAAAACATTTCTGATTCTTGTTTGGAAAACATTTCCAAACTCCTACGTTTGGATTAAACAGATGTTTAGATAAAACATCGCTATGCCAACTCAACCATTTTCTTTAATTACTAAATTCACTTTACCATCCTTTACTGCCGAACCTTAACCATTCCTCAGTTAAAAACGAAGCCAATCAAGTTGGGGTAGAACTACCTCTCAGACCTTAACTGAACAACACTTCTAACCTTGAAATAGGCAAAGTTAACTTTATATTTCTTTAACTAACTTCCTTACTTAACCTTTCTTTCGAATAACTATATTCGATTAACTCTTTTCAATTAACTCTATTGGACTGACCCTATTGGATTAACTCTATTTGATTAAATCTAATCGACCAACTACTGTCGAATAAACTATATTCGATAACTCCTCTAACACTATTCGAACAAACTGTATTCGATTACTACTTTCAAATAACTAGATTTGATAGCTCCTTTCGAATAACTAGATTCGATTAACTCACCTCGAATAACCAATATTCGATTTATCTTCTCTCGAATAAACTATATTCGATTAACTCACTTCGAATAACCAATATTCGGTTTACTCATCTTGATTAATTCCATTTGAATAATTCTAACTCTAACTAGTTAACTCTAACTGACTAACTCTGACTGGTTAACCCTAACTATTTAACTCTAACTGACTAACTCTGACTGGTTAACCCTAACTGTTTAACTCTAACTGGTCAACCCTAATTGGTTTACTCCATCGAATAACTAATATTCGATTTAACTCCATTCGCTTGACTCTAGATCGCAGCAATCACAATGGTTACGCCTGACTCCCCCAGGAAAACATCCGACCGCTGTGGGCTATCTGCAGCCCTGCGAATTACGCTAGCAGTCGTGCTAAATGGTACTTATCTTGAGTAACTATGTTTGACTAGCTCTGTTGGTTAACTCTAACTAGTTAACTCTAACTGATTAATTAATTCTCTTTGATTAACCCTAATTAATTAACTCTAATTAATTAACTATATTTCCTTTTATAATATCTTATTTATTTTCTAAATAACTATTTCTTTTATAATCCTATTTATTTTCTAAATAAATAAATCCTTTATAATATCCTATTTATTTTCTAAATAAATAAATCCTTTAATCTATTTTATTACTAACAAATAAATATCTCCTTTAATCTATTTATTTATCCTAAATAAATATCTCCTTTAATCTTATTTATTAAATCTCTAAATAAATATCCTTTATTCTATTTATTTAATCTCTAAATATATATCCTTTATTCTATTTATTTAATCTCTAAATGTATATCCTTTATTCTATTTATTCTAACAAGTAAATAAATCCTTTAACTTTATTTGTAATAACCCGGAAAATACGAGCCAATTTAAAAATTTTAAATTGATTATTTCAAAGCAATTTGAACCATTGAAATAGAATATTTCAATAAAATAGTGAATAAGAAATAGTGAGTCAGTTTGAAAATTTGAATTCATACTTTGACTGACTGTGCAGGGTGGAAAATATAACGGATTTTAGCAAAACCAAAAATATTTAAATCTGTTAGTCAATACCTTTCTAACGAATCTGAAAAATCGAAGTTTCATAACGGGAATCAAAAGTTATGGCCGAATGAATTTTCAGAAGAGTCGGTATATAGAATATATAGGCTTGGAAAATTGATATTTTGCATACGACCTCTGAATTCGACGAAACCACTTTTGTTGGGTCCGGGATGTCAAACTATTGTTATGTTTCAAATTTCATAATTTTTGAAGCTAGTATGTGAGCGTGGCAAAAGAAAATGTGTTTGGTCGATTTCTGTTAAATTGGATCGACCAGAAAATGGCCATTTTTCAAACGACCTCAGAATTCGACGAAACTAGTTTTGTTGGGACCGTAGCGTCAAAACATAGCTAGATTTATTTTTCTGGAATTTTTCGAATTAGTTTGTGGCCCTGGCAAATTGAAATATGCGTTCAGAGTTAAAAATTAAATGTTTCATACTTTAATTTGAAAAATAACTGACTGTAACAGTCGAATTGGCCTATGAAACATATCCCATTGTGTCCGGAATAGGGGTATTTAGCTAGGGGCGACAGTCGTTGGGTTTAAAAAGGAGTTCGTTTAAGAAAACACTATTTAAAAATTTAATATAGCCTCGGCCAATCATATTTTTTCTTTCATAAATTTAAAAATAAAAAAAAAACGCGGAAAACCCCCGACCCCCCCAGATCGAATGGCGGCTTCCTTCTCCGCCTTCTCTCCTCCAAATCTCCACATCCGCTCATCAAAACACCAGGGCCCTTTGGAGTTTTTCGTAGAGCTCGAGACGAGCTTCAAATCCATACCAACCTCGCCCAGCATCGTCGAGTATTTCGCCGGATCCGCTCCTCCAAAGTCCGACCGTTTCGAGGTCGATTCCGCCGCCCAGGGGCCGTCGAGTTCAACGCCGTGGGGCCCGCACGTGCGCCTCTCCTCCGCCTACAACCCTGCACTGGCCGATCATCCAACCGCTACACGGTTTGATCAAAAATCGCTGACCTAGTTTTGAAACCTTCAAAGGAGGTAACGGCCTGTTTAATTAAATTGTTTTACGACACTTTAAAACCATTGCAAAACTTTGAAAAATCGTATCTTTTTGGTATGTTGACGAAATTCGATGAAACAGGAAACATCGAGACCGCAAGGAAGCTCTCTACCCAATAGAAGAAGCTGCGGATTTTTCTGACATCGTATCGATTTTTAGCGCTCAGAAAACCAAGGTGAGAAATCTAAATTAATATGAAATCGAATGGAAAATGTCGTGTATAATTTATATAAGCGAAATATAAATTACATACGTGTTGTATACCTCATGTACATGCGTAGTGTAAGCTATATAAGCGAAGTATGAATTTTTACATGCATAGAATAATTGATATATGGGTTGAAATGCAAGTAAAATATTGAAAATATATATTATATTATATTATATATATACACTCCCCTCGTCCACAAACCATGGACGATATTTATTGTGGTGAATTGGTGTGAAATATTGGATGAAAAATATGAATGGTTGAATAATTGTTTGTGGTTGATATGGTTTGGTTGTGGTTGAAAAATACCCATTGGTGATTGAAATGAATTGGAAATATTTGTGGAAATAAAAATAAACATGCCGCCTGCGTGCGAATTAGATGCATGAATCCCCATTGTCAAAAACCGCGAGGTTTTAAGGTAGAGCGAGGAGCCGTACTAGGGACGGTGCCGGTTTTAACTACCCTGCCGTTATGCTGCCGAAATTTTGAATAATCTTTGTGTGTTAGAATTATTTTCATATGTTGAAATTATTTGCATGCATAGAAATTAAAGCAATATATTGAAACTATATCCATGTGTGGAAATGTTCATGTGTTGAAAAGTGTTGTGTGAAAATTAAATTCGTTTGTGAATGAACGAAGTGTTTAAACAATAAAAATCACATTTATATATATATATATGAAGTATGAAAAAATATTCGCCTTATATAAATAATTTCAATCATAAAAATCCCATCTTTCTAATATGAACAACCTAAAGAAAATGTCCATGTGTGGAAATACTCATTTGTTGAGAAATGTGTGTGTAGTGGAAATGTTCATGTGTTGAATAAAAAGATCGAACAATAAAAATTACATTTTTATTGAAACTATGAAGTGTTGAAACCATCCATTGGTTGAATAAATATTTTAAATGATAAAAATATCATTTTTATCATATGTGTGATATGCTAAAGATATGCGGACGTTGAAATAAATATTTGTGATAGAAATATTATTTTTAACATGCATAGGAACTAAATAAAATAGTCATGTGTTGAAATCTATTTTAGTTCGCCAAAATTATCATCTTTTGAAATGTGAAGTGTTAAAAATAGCCACTTCTTCAAATAAACGTGCATGAGTTGAAATATACATTAACTAGCTAATGATATGATTTTAGCCTATGCATGCAACATTAGAATGAATGGTGTTTTTAAACCAAAGCAAATCAAATATGAAATTGAATGGAAAATGATAAATGTTAGAAATTGTATATATGTACATGCATATCTATTGAACAGGTTAAAGCAAAAGGGGATAGAGAAGAGAAATAGAATTTTGTGCCCGACAAATAGGTACACATTTACCGCTTTGTTTGGGTGATGATTTTATGAGCATGTTGGCTAGCCGCTTGGCTTTTTCTTTTTCTTTTTGATATGAGACGCCCGTGTGGCTATTTGGGAATTTTCCCAGACCCTCCCGTACAAAGGAGGTTATGGCAAAATTTTCCAAAAATTTAAGGCGTTAGTGAAATAATTGAAGTGGAAACGATATGGGAATATTTGAATAAACTATATTTATATAAATATATAAATATAAATAGAATTAAAACGAAACGTGGTCGTGCAGTTCATATTTCGAAACCGTGATTTCAAACGACTAGTGCGGAAGATCCGACCATTGGATTTTCCCGAAGCCTCAACCGTTGGGTTCGCCTTGGAAATATCTTTCCAACGGCACCAACCTTGTGAAGATCCGACGGTTGGATTGTCTGGAATGTTTAAATCAAAATTAAGGAAAAACAGCGCCAGAAACGATTATATTTATATATATATAAATATAATTAAATTAAATTGAATAACGACACTGCAGTTCGTAAATTGAAATCGTAACTTCAAATGGTTAGTGTGGAAGATCCGACCGTCGGATTTTCCCAAAACTGGAACCGTTGGATTCGTTTTGAAAAGACCTTCCTAATGATGTAAAATTTGTGAAGATCCAACGGTTAGATTTTCCTATATGTGTAAAACAAAGTTAGTGGAAAGCAGCGCCAGTGCATCGACACGACCTGAAACGTCGTTTAATTAAATATGGCCGTTTTAAATTAAATAAAAATGGCGATATATCGTTATAAAGTGCTATAGACGATATAGAGTGAAAATAAACCAATTTTGTTGTGTTGGTTTGATATGTGATGGTTGAATGTATTTGACATGAAAATTATAACTAAATAACTGAAAAGTGAATGTTGAATAGTCCAACCATGTGAATAATTGATTTGAAAATCTAAATATACGTGGGTTATTTGAAAAGGCCGAGGTTATCTCATTTCAAATAATCGATCGACGTTGAGAAGTCGAAGAGTCAAAGACGACTGAAGACCGACGATCTCCACATTGGATGGATGGGCGCTACTGATGCTCGTGATTGGAGTAACTACCATGAAGGAATTGAAGTAGTAGCCGTCCAAACATATTGTTGATTGTACGGATATGCGAGGAATTGGTGCCTCCGGTTTCGTTCAGACCCAGGACGGACTTGTAAATGGACTGTGTGTCTGACATTGGATTTTGTTCTGTGTTGATCGATCTCTGTTAAATATATATCTGTTTGGCGGCGGAGAATTTATTCTCTTGCTTAACGCCCTTCTCTGAGACGTACGAGCTCAGAGGTTATGTATTGACAGAAATCAGTCGCATGGAGTGGATTGCCTGTGTGGCACGCCTAAGTGGCATATGATCAAGGCTTCTGTTGCAAAGCAAAGTCTTGTGGTTGATGATCAAAGCATGGTCTGTGTGACGTAGCTTTGTGTATAACGTGAATTCGCGAGCCTCACACCCCGGTATGAGTCAAAAACGGGAGAAGGACCCAAGGAGTGCATGACGTTTCTTTCTAGCTATGGTGGTGTCAGTGACCTCCCAGCCCTGACATTTATATCTACTTTTCACCTGTGTGGTTGTTGGAATGCGAGGCGCCTCGATTATAGGTCTGTAAGGACCGGGAAACGTGTGTTCAGGAATAATTAATCCTCAAAAGTAAGAGAGGACCGGCCTTGGAGGATCCAGGGGATTGCTGTGTGCGGTCCCGAGGCATTTGCTAGAGTGTCTCGAATCGGAGAGGAGCTTGCCCCTTGCCTCGACTCATGAAGGAACCCAATTTCCAATATGATATATGCGGATGTGATTGTATTACTAGTATGGCGACATGATATATGGTACCCATGCCGTCTAGGATTGATATTTATGATTGAATTTTCTTTTGAAACATATATGCACTAGTAATAATATCAAACACTTGGTTTTATTCGTATGAGGCATCTTTGGCCATTATAAGGTAAAAACTCTATCCTCCGGCTTGCGTTGCATTGTGTGATGGGACCTGAGTCTTATAATGGCTTCATTTTATAAAAAGCATTGCGTTGATTTGATCATTTATTTTATTTCATGCACTAGCACTCATTGGAGTAAACCCGTTCCGCGAAAGTGGCGTGGTCCTTTGATTGGCCTTATTATTATTGTTAATAAGTTGAATAGATTTCTCATACCAGTCCCATGACTGACTCGTAGTTTGTTTCACCTTGCAAACTCGGGTGCCCTCATTTTCACACGGGCAGCCTAGTTACAGGTTTCCGACGCACCTTTTGGCTCGTGGCGAGGCTTGACTACACCGTGCTGACTTGGATTTTCTCCGCCATTATTGTATCTATATTATGATTCCGCCACAGGCGATGTGGACTGATATTCCTTTTGTGTACTCTTTATGTATGATTCCGCCTCAGGCGATGGTGACTGGTTATGTATCATTATGCACTAAGTTGTATCCTGTACTGTGCTTCTCTGATGTGATGATATCTATATGATTCCGCTGTCATATGTGTGTAAATTATTCTATTTTCTGTTTATGCTATTATCTGTGATCTGCTAATGATGATTAGTGTGTTATATTCCAATGATTATCCTTAACACCGTGTCACGGGGTTTTGGGATCGTCACAGCTGGTATCAGAGCTTTGGTTAACCTTAATTCTGGGTCTAACACATTAAACACTTCGTCAAAATAGAATCAGTAGTATTCTAAGGCGAGTCTCTCATTAGAGATAGGACTAGCAAAGTCCTAGAATGAGCTGAGCAGAATAGCAAAAACAATTGATCAGTCCATCGTTATCTTTCCGTAGGAATTTCTGCTTAACTATGCAATAGACTATCATTTCTGTTTACTGACTTTTTCGTTGCTTATACAGAATCTGACAAATGGCTACCAGAGCAGCCGCCGCTAGAGGAGGCCGTGCCGGCCGAGGCCGAGGAAGGGGAGAAATCCCAGCTCAAGAAGGACCTTTGATACAACCTCCGGCAACTCAATACTTCGAGCTTGACCGTGTAGCTAAGAGATATAAGAACTTAGGAGGCAAGACCTTCTCAGGAACTGGCACCGTAATAGCGGCCCTTGCATGGCTCAAAACATGCGAGAAAATTCTTGAAGGCCTAAGGCTAGGAGACGAAGACAAAGCTATTATGGGCGCCTGGCTTATGCAGGAACAAGCTGAATTATGGTGGGAATCTCTTACCGCCGGGAATAGGGAAGCTGGAAGAACATGGGATGGATTTAAAGAACTCTTCAAGGAGAAATATGTCCCCGAACAAGCTCTATAAAGAATGCACGATGACTTCGCCAATCTCCAGCAAGGGGATCTTTCCGTGCAAGATTATCTGAACAAATTTACAATGCTGTCGCCCTATGCTCCAGAACTCGTCGCTACTGCGAAGTCCAAAAATAAGAGGTTTATCTTTGGACTAAGACGACAATATCATGATAGAGCCATGGCCCATGTCAAGCTGGATTTCAACGAGCTAGTGGAAATGACATGTAACTATGAAGACCTTGATCAAAGGCATCTGGATCAGGATCGCGCTAGAAGCCAAGCCGGAAACAAGCGCAAGCCTGCTGTAAATCAGGGCGAGTCAAGCCAAGCAGCATCTTCAAAGCCTCAGACTGGTAAGCCGCCAAGAGGAAATTGCTTTAACTGTGGTAAGCCGGGGCACTACTCAAATGTCTGCACAGCTCCGAAGAGGCAGAAAACAAATTCTCAAGGCTCGAGCCAAGGCTCTCAGAACCCTCGCTCGTGCTTCAATTGTCGCAAGACCGATCATCTGGTCAAAGACTGTCCTTTGTTGAAGAAAGCTACAGTAGCTCATGTCTATGACGGGTCTAGCCCGCCAGCTGCTTCCGACGGAGCAGGTAAACCCGATGTTTTGGGAGGTACCCTTACAATTAAAAATATTCCTGTTTCTGTATTATTTGACACAGGTGCATCGCGTAGTTTTATTGCTAGACACACAATGTACAAGTTAAAGTTAAAACAGTGAAAGCTTAAAGAATCGGTTGAAGTTCATAACCCGATAGGGGGTCCTATTACTCTCAGTTCATATTGTAGGGTGCCAATCTCTTATTCTTTCTACAAATTTCCCATTAATTTGATTGTTATGTATTTTCCCGAATTCGACGTCATCCTTGGGTTAGAATGGTTAACGAAATATGAAGCTGAGGTGAAGTGTGCGGAAAGAATTGTTAAAATCCGAACGGAGCTTGGACATATATATATTCCCTGTCATGGTTCGAATCCGAATAGAGAAGAATTTTGGTCAGCATTAGAACTTATCCCCACTTCCATGGAAAAGATTCCGATTGTTAGAAACTATGCGGATGTGTTTGAAGAAGTTGAAAACTTACCTCCGCAAAGAGAAATAGAATTCCGAATCGATCTAATTCCCAATGCCAGACCAGTGGTACATCCAATTCGTAGAATGACTCCGAAAGAAAAAGAAGAATTAGGCGATCAAACTCGTCAACTGTTGTGGAAAGTTCTAATCAGACCGAGTTTTTCTAATTGGGGTGCAGCTGTTGTGTTTGTCCCGAAGTCAGACGGTACTCTTAGATTATGTGTTGATTACCGAGACCTCAACAAACAGACGCTTAAAAATAAATATCCACTACCCCGCATTGATGATTTGCTAGACCAATTGAATGGGGCGAAAGTATTTTCTCGAATGGACCCAGCTACAGGTTTTCATCAATTGAGAATAGCAGAAGAGTGTGTTCCTTTGACCGCTTTCAGAGGCCCAGACATATTTTATGAATGGTTAGTAATGCCGTTTGGCCTATGCAACGCTCCAGCATACTTTGTCGATCTAATGAATAGAGTGTTCAGGGGAGTTCTGAATAAATTTGTCCTCGTGTTCATCGATGATATTTTAATCTACTCCAAATCAAAACCCGAGCATGAAAAACACTTAGAACAAGTATTGGAGGTTCTAAGGAAGAACGTCTTCAAAGCCAAATTCTCTAAATGTGTCTTCTGGCAAGAAGAAGTCAAATTTCTTGGCCATGTCGTGTCCGAGAAAGGAATTTCTGTTGACCCAAGCAAAATAACAGCGATTCAAGACTGGAAACAACCCACTACTCCCACAGAAGTTAGAAGTTTTATGGGGTTGGCTAGTTATTATCGAAAGTTCGTTAAGGATTTTTCAAAGATATCCGGTCCGTTAACAAAGCTCACAAAGAAACATGAGAAGTTTAAGTGGACTTCCGATTGTGAAGAAGCTTTCCAGGAATTGAAATCGAAGCTGACCACCGCTCCGGTGTTAACTATTATTGATGGCAATCAGGATTTAACGATTTGGACAGATGCTTCTATTAGAGGTCTTGGTGCAGTGTTAATGCAGAGAGGCCAAGTAGTCGCTTATGCAAGCCGCCAATTGAAACCGCATGAGAAGAATTATGTGACTCATGATCTTGAGTTGCTAGCCATCGTATTTGCCTTGAAAATCTGGAGACATTACTTGTTGGGCGAGAAATTTATACTGTACACAGATCATCAATCGTTGAAGTATTTATATACCCAGAAAGATCTGAATTTGAGACAGCAGCGTTGGCTAGAATTTCTTGCGGCGTATGACCTTGATATCTTGTATACGCCGGGAAAGGCTAACGTGGTAGCGGATGCACTTAGTAGGAAAACCGCAATTGTTGCCCATCTTATAATTACACCTAGCTTAATCGATAAGATATGTGCTCTCCAGAAGAATGATTATTTCATTCGAAAGATCAAGGAAAGAATCCAGAAAGGAGAACCCTCAAGCTTTCAAGTAAATGAAGAAGGAGTTTTGAGGCTGAATGGGAGAATTTGTGTTCCCAACCTTCCTGAGCTCAAAAGAGAAGTGCTAGATGAATGCCATAAATCCAAATTTTGCATCCATCCTGGGGTGAGTAAAATGTACAACGATATCAAACGCACTTTCTGGTGGAAGGCAATGAAAAGGGATATTTCTTTGTATGTTAGCAGGTGCCCTACTTGTCAACTGGTCAAGAGTGACCAACAGAAGCTAGCTGGACTGTTACAACCATTGGAAATCCCAAGTTGGAAATGGGAACAGATTTCCATGGATTTCATAGATGGTTTGCCGCGAACCAAGAAAGGTAATGACAGCATTTGGGTAATCGTAGATCGCTTCACGAAGACTGCCCATTTTATACCTGTCAGATCCAATAGAACTGCCCAAAGTCTAGCACAGATATATCTCAAAGAAATTGTTAAGCTGCATGGAATTCCCATCAGCATAGTCAGTGATAGGGATCCCCTATTTACTAGCAAGTTCTGGAGGCTTTCCAGACAGAATTGGGGACAAAACTGAATATGAGCACCGCTTATCACCCCCAAACAGATGGCCAAACTGAGCGGGTGAATAGAATTCTAGAAGATTTATTGCGGGCTTGTATAATCGATTTTGGTGGGTTATGGGAAGATCATTTGCATTTAGCAGAATTCTCATATAACAATAGCTATCAAGCGAGTTTGAGAATGTCACCATTTGAAGCATTATATGGCAGACCCTGCAGATCTCCTGCATGTTGGGTAGAACCTGGCAACAGACTTGTACTAGGACCCGATATGATTAGGGAAGCATCTGATAAAGTGGACTTCATCAAGAAGCGATTGAAAACCGCCCAAAGCCGACAGAAAAGTTATGCAGACTCTAGAAGGAGAGATTTGACATTTGCTGTTGGTGATCAGGTTTATTTAAAGGTTTCTCCGATGAGAGGAGTAATCAGATTTGGCAAGACTGGGAAGTTGGCACCGAGGTTTATTGGTCCCTTTCCTATACTTGAGCGAATTGGAACTCTTGCTTATAGGGTTCAATTGCCAGATTGGTTGCCTGGAGTACACAATGTTTTTCACGTATCTCAACTTAGGAGACATGTGCATGATCCGGATCTTGTTGTGGAAGAAGCAGCGCAACGGGATGTGGAGATAACTCCAGAATTAGCACTCAGAAGAGAGCCATTAAAAATTGTTGGCAAAGAAACCAGAGAACTCAGAAGCAAAAAGGTTCATTTAGTTAAAGTGCAGTGGAGCAGTGATCCTAGAGACTGTACTTGGGAAACTGAGGAAAGCATTAAGCAAGCTTATCCCAAATGCAGAGTGGATATCTCTGACTAACTCCGGTGCAAGGTACCTTTACCATACTTTGCATTTACATTTTATTTCCTACTTTACTGTTGTTTCCTTTTCGAGGACGAAAAGTTTTAAGTAGGGGAGATTGTAATAACCCGGAAAATACGAGCCAATTTAAAATTTTTAAATTGATTATTTCAAAGCAATTTGAACCATTGAAATAGAATATTTCAATAAAATAGTGAGTTAGTTTGAAAATTTGAATTCATACTTTGACTGACTGTGCAGGGTGGAAAATATAACGGATTTTAGCGAAACCAAAAATATTTAAATCTGTTAGTCAATACCTTTCTAACGAATCTGAAAAATCGAAGTTTCATAACGGGAATCAAAAGTTATGGCCGAATGAATTTTCAGAAGAGTCGGTATATAGAATATATAGGCCTGGAAAATTGATATTTTGCATACGACCTCGGAATTCGACGAAACCACTTTTGTTGGGTCCGGGATGTCAAACTATTGCTAGGTTTCAAATTTCATAATTTTTGAAGCTAGTATGTGAGCGTGGCAAAAGAAAATGTGTTTGGTCGATTTCTGTTAAATTGGATCGACCAGAAAATGGCCATTTTTCAAACGACCTCAGAATTCGACGAAACTAGTTTTGTTGGGACCGTAGCGTCAAAACATAGCTAGATTTATTTTTCTGGAATTTTTAGAATTAGTTTGTGGCCCTGGCAAATTGAAATGTGCGTTCAGAGTTAAAAATTAAATGTTTCATACTTTAATTTGAAAAATAACTGACTGTAACAGTCGAATTGGCCTATGAAACATATCCCATTGTGTCCGGAATGGGGGTATTTAGCTAGGGGCGACAGTCGTTGGGTTTAAAAAGGAGTTCGTTTAAGAAAACACTATTTAAAAATTTAATATAGTCTCGGCCAATCATATTTTTTCTTTCATAAATTTAAAAATAAAAAAAAAACGCGGAAAACCCCCGACCCCCCCAGATCGAACGGCGGCTTCCTTCTCCGCCTTCTCTCCTCCAAATCTCCACATCCGCTCATCAAAACACCAGGGCCCTTTGGAGTTTTTCGTAGAGCTCGAGACGAGCTTCAAATCCATACCAACCTCGCCCAACATCGTCGAGTATTTCGCCGGATCCGCTTCTCCAAAGTCCGACCGTTTCGAGGTCGATTCCGCCGCCCAGGGGCCGTCGAGTTCAACGCCGTGGGGCCCACACGTGCGCCTCTCCTCCGCCTACAACCCTGCACTGGCCGATCATCCAACCGCTACAAGGTTTGATCAAAAATCGCTGACCTAGTTTTGAAACCTTCAAAGGAGGTAACGGCCTGTTTAATTAAATTGTTTTACGACACTTTAAAACCATTGCAAAACTTTGAAAAATCGTATCTTTTTGGTATGTTGACGAAATTCGATGAAACAGGAAACATCGAGACCGCAAGGAAGCTCTCTACCCAATAGAAGAAGCTGCGGATTTTTCTGACATCGTATCGATTTTTAGCGCTCAGAAAACCAAGGTGAGAAATCTAAATTAATATGAAATCGAATGGAAAATGTCGTGTATAATTTACATAAGCGAAATATAAATTACGTACGTGTTGTATACCTCATGTACATGCGTAGTGTAAGCTATATAAGCGAAGTATGAATTTTTACATGCATAGAATAATTGATATATGGGTTGAAATGCAAGTAAAATATTGAAAATATATATTATATTATATTATATATATACACTCCCCTCGTCCACAAACCATGGACGATATTTATTGTGGTGAATTGGTGTGAAATATTGGATGAAAAATATGAATGGTTGAATAATTGTTTGTGGTTGATATGGTTTGGTTGTGGTTGAAAAATACCCATTGGTGATTGAAATGAATTGGAAATATTTGTGGAAATAAAAATAAACATGCCGCCTGCGTGCGAATTAGATGCATGAATCCCCATTGTCAAAAACCGCGAGGTTTTAAGGTAGAGCGAGGAGCCGTACTAGGGACGGTGCCGGTTTTAACTACCCTGTCGTTATGCTGCCGAAATTTTGAATAATCTTTGTGTGTTAGAATTATTTTCATATGTTGAAATTATTTGCATGCATAGAAATTAAAGGCATATATTGAAACTATATCCATGTGTGGAAATGTTCATGTGTTGAAAAGTGTTGTGTGAAAATTAAATTCGTTTGTGAATGAACGAAGTGTTTAAACAATAAAAATCACATTTTTATATATATATGAAGTATGAAAAAATATTCGCCTTATATAAATAATTTCAATCATAAAAATCCCATCTTTCTAATATGAACAACCTAAAGAAAATGTCCATGTGTGGAAATACTCATTTGTTGAGAAATGTGTGTGTAGTGGAAATGTTCATGTGTTGAATAAAAAGATCGAACAATAAAAATTACATTTTTATTGAAACTATGAAGTGTTGAAACCATCCATTGGTTGAATAAATATTTTAAATGATAAAAATATCATTTTTATCATATGTGTGATATGCTAAAGATATGCGGACGTTGAAATAAATATTTGTGATAGAAATATTATTTTTAACATGCATAGGAACTAAATAAAATAGTCATGTGTTGAAATCTATTTTAGTTCGCCAAAATTATCATCTTTTGAAATGTGAAGTGTTAAAAATAGCCACTTGTTCAAATAAACGTGCATGAGTTGAAATATACATTAACTAGCTAATGATATGATTTTAGCCTATGCATGCAACATTAGAATGAATGGTGTTTTTAAACCAAAGCAAATCAAATATGAAATTGAATGGAAAATGATAAATGTTAGAAATTGTATATATGTACATGCATATCTATTGAACAGGTTAAAGCAAAAGGGGCTAGAGAAGAGAAATAGAATTTTGTGCCCGACAAATAGGTACACATTTACCGCTTTGTTTGGGTGATGATTTTATGAGCCTGTTGGCTAGCCGCTTGGCTTTTTCTTTTTCTTTTTGATATGAGACGCCCGTGTGGCTATTTGGGAATTTTCTCAGACCCTCCCGTACAAAGGAGGTTATGGCAAAATTTTCCAAAAATTTAAGGCGTTAGTGAAATAATTGAAGTGGAAACGATATGGGAATATTTGAATAAACTATATTTATATAAATATATAAATATAAATAGAATTAAAACGAAACGTGGCCGTGCAGTTCATATTTCGAAACCGTGATTTCAAACGACTAGTGCGGAAGATCCGACCATTGGATTTTCCCGAAGCCTCAACCGTTGGGTTCGCCTTGGAAATATCTTTCCAACGGCACCAACCTTGTGAAGATCCGACGGTTGGATTGTCTGGAATGTTTAAATCAAAATTAAGGAAAAACAGCGCCAGAAACGATTATATTTATATATATATATATAAATATAATTAAATTAAATCGAATAACGACGCTGTAGTTCGTAAATTGAAATCGTAACTTCAAATGGTTAGTGTGGAAGATCCGACCGTCGGATTTTCCCAAAACTGGAACCGTTGGATTCGTTTTGAAAAGACCTTCCTAATGATGTAAAATTTGTGAAGATCCAACGGTTAGATTTTCCTATATGTGTAAAACAAAGTTAGTGGAAAGCAGCGCCAATGCATCGACACGACCTGAAACGTCGTTTAATTAAATATGGCCGTTTTAAATTAAATAAAAATGGCGATATATCGTTATAAAGTGCTATAGACGATATAGAGTGAAAATAAACCAATTTTGATGTGTTGGTTTGATATGTAATGGTTGAATGTATTTGACATGAAAATTATAACTAAATAACTGAAAAGTGAATGTTGAATAGTCCAACCATGTGAATAATTGATTTGAAAATCTAAATATACGTGGGTTATTTGAAAAGGCCGAGGTTATCTCATTTCAAATAATCGATCGACGTTGAGAAGTCGAAGAGTCAAAGACGACTGAAGACCGACGATCTCCACATTGGATGGATGGGAGCTACTGATGCTCGTGATTGGAGTAACTACCATGAAGGAATTGAAGTAGTAGCCGTCCAAACATATTGTTGATTGTACGGATATGCGAGGAATTGGTGCCTCCGGTTTCGTTCAGACCCAGGACGGACTTGTAAATGGACTGTGTGTCTGACATTGGATTTTGTTCTGTGTTGATCGATCTCTGTTAAATATATATCTGTTTGGCGGCGGAGAATTTATTCTCTTACTTAATGCCCTTCTCTGAGACGTACGAGCTCAGAGGTTATGTATTGACAGAAATCAGTCGCATGGAGTGGATTGCCTGTGTGGCACGCCTAAGTGGCATATGATCAAGGCTTCTGTTGCAAAGCAAAGTCTTGTGGTTGATGATCAAAGCATGGTCTGTGTGACGTAGCTTTGTGTATAACGTGAATTCGCGAGCCTCACACCCCGGTATGAGTCAAAAACGGGAGAAGGACCCAAGGAGTGCATGACGTTTCTTTCTAGCTATGGTGGTGTCAGTGACCTCCCAGCCCTGACATTTATATCTACTTTTCACCTGTGTGGTTGTTGGAATGCGAGGCGCCTCGATTATTGGTCTGTAAGGACCGGGAAACGTGTGTTCAGGAATAATTAATCCTCAAAAGTAAGAGAGGACCGGCCTTGGAGGATCCAGGGGATTGCTGTGTGCGGTCCCGAGGCATTTGCTAGAGTGTCTCGAATCGGAGAGGAGCTTGCCCCTTGCCTCGACTCATGAAGGAACCCAATTTCCAATACGATATATGCGGATGTGATTGTATTACTAGTATGGCGACATGATATATGGTACCCATGCCGTCTAGGATTGATATTTATGATTGAATTTGCTTTTGAAACATATATGCACTAGTAATAATATCAAACACTTGGTTTTATTCGTATGAGGCATCTTTGGCCATTATAAGGTAAAAACTCTATCCTCCGGCTTGCGTTGCATTGTGTGATGGGACCTGAGTCTTATAATGGCTTCATTTTATAAAAAGCATTGCGTTGATTTGATCATTTATTTTATTTCATGCACTAGCACTCATTGGAGTAAACCCGTTCCGCGAAAGTGGCGTGGTCCTTTGATTGGCCTTATTATTATTGTTAATAAGTTGAATAGATTTCTCATACCAGTCCCATGACTGACTCGTAGTTTGTTTCACCTTGCAAACTCGGGTGCCCTCATTTTCACACGGGCAGCCTAGTTACATGTTTCTGACGCACCTTTTGGCTCATGGCGAGGCTTGACTACACCGTGCTGACTTGGATTTTCTCCGCCATTATTGTATCTATATTATGATTCCGCCACAGGCGATGTAGACTGATATTCCTTTTGTGTACTCTTTATGTATGATTCCGCCTCAGGCGATGGTGACTGGTTATGTATCATTATGCACTAAGTTGTATCCTGTACTGTGCTTCTCTGATGTGATGATATCTATATGATTCCGCTGTCATATGTGTGTAAATTATTCTATTTTCTGTTTATGCTATTATCTGTGATCTGCTAATGATGATTAGTGTGTTATATTCCAATGATTATCCTTAACACCGTGTCACGGGGTTTTGGGATCGTCACATTATTTACCTTAAATAAATAAATTCTTTTACTTTATTTACCCTAACTAAATAAATCCCTTTATATTTGTTTTAACAAATATAATTCCTTTATATTTGTTTTAACAAATATAATCCCTTTATATTTAAAATCCTTTTTCTTTTATAATATAAAATCCATTGATTTTATATAAATAAATTATTTTCAAATTATACTTTGAAAATCTCCTTCCTACATTCAGGTATTTCTTATGGTATTTAACACACCATACAACAACGATAAATACCGTCCAAACATACATAATCAACGTCAGATTATATATCACATTTATACATCACAATATATAAATCACAGTAAAATAACTGTTGAGGAATCCAGTTGGATTCCTCCAACCTGTTTCCCTGCATCACAGATGTTAGACAACACTAGTATAATATTCTGGTATGCAGAATCAATATATAAATATTTAACGGTTTACATATATATACACACACACACACACACACACATATATATATATATAATTTCTACTAACTAACTAGCAGTTCAATCAAACAGTCAACACGCAGTCAAACAGACAATATTTAACAGTTCTAAGAATACGTTGTAAATATAGAACTGTACAAAGTTGGTGAGTTTTACTCACCTTTGACGATCATCGTTAATGACGATAACCATCACTTGATTCAGACAATTTATTTTGCTATAAATTGTGACGGACTCCAATTGACTCGCGGTCAGTTCCATTGTGTAGTGTCCGTCCATACGATCCCAACGCAACTTGTTTTTTCTGAAATCCGATATCGTATGATCAAGTTATGATTAGTAGAAGTTAATACGTTATTCGAATTAAATTTAGACTTAAACAATTCAATATATCGGGCTTTAACCTTATTTTCTCTCTGGCCCATTAACTCCTCCGCATGCCCAACCCGCAACAGTGCTTCTCCCCTTATCAACCACGCCGTGACCTGCTCCGTATTACAACAGCCATTTACCCGACCTTCGCCCGTATCTTTCTTCCTCCCTCTTCACCTTGGACACCAACCGAATATCCCAAACTCCATCTCGTTGAAAACTCCATCATCTCATACCCTTAACATCACTCTCGACCACCAGGAGGTGACCCCGACTCCCATCCGTCGATGAACAGGCGCGACTCCAACCTGAACCGAGCTTCACCAATTTATCACCACCCAAAACCAAAATCGACCACAAACCTAAATCTATCCTCGGAAATCACTAACGAGGCACCCATCCCTCGAATTTACCAACCCTTGAAAGCTGCTGTAAACCCTCCATCGAACAGAACATGATCGCATCTTACCAGAATCGTACAGAATTGAAGCCCCTTCTCCGCTGATTCGATCTACACCTAGATTGGAATTTATTGTATTTGTTTAGCATTTGTTTTGATTTTCTATATCCCACGAAATGGGTTTTGCTGTGAAAAATGTTGGAGGCGCAAGTTTATTGTCTGTTGACTTTGAGAATTAGGTTTTAGTGTGATAGTGGTGTACTTATAGGGAGGGTTTTATTTTTATTTTATTATTATTTAATTTATTCATAAGCATACGTTGTTTACAATCATCCTCTAAAATTCCTGTGAACACACACGATACCCAAAAATCACCAAACTGGACATGTAGCTAGAGTTTGACATTACAGTCCCAACGAAACTGGTTTCGTCGAATTCCGACTCCGTATGCTCACACAACGTATTTTTAATCGTCGAAATACTGACTATTTTTCAGTCTAAAAATCCCAACGGTCACACACTGACTCTAAAAATCACGAAACTTGGAATCTAACAACTATTTGACATTGCGGATCCAACAAAACTGGTTTCGTCGAATTCCGACTTCATATGCAAAAGTGGCTATTTTTAACGCTCTAAATAGCCTATTTAAATATATAAATATATTCAAATATAATTAAATAAATTATTTAATATTAATTATCATCGTCTATATTCACAGTGGAATACCATACAGCTCCAGAATATTCCTGTATGTATTTACAACTCGATATTACATTGTCAGAGTTATATCGATGCTCGATTTCTATTTAAACCTTTATTTAAAATATAATTAAATCGTTGTAGTCAGGGCGCTGCATTCTTGAGAATTTGATTTGGACGTAACTCAAAATCTACACGACGAAATCCCGATATTTCTCTTCCACTAGAAAGATATACTCCACCAGCTCAACACGTTTCTTGTTTCACTGAAATCCAGCTTAAAACGAATCATGTACATTCAGTTGAAGTTCAAATCGCTAAATCGCGAACTACAGCACCATTTCAAGCTCAATTTTAATTATATTATAATTATATGTTCAAATTGTCGTCGATTGAATATATTCGCTAATATATTTCAACTCTAAGTTGAACTAAATCTCGGGGATGACCCAGTTCACATTATATTATCAATTTACTATTTCTGGTTATTTCTGAATTAAATATATTATTAAATTATTTAAATTAATTAAATATTCACTATAATTTAATTAAACGACGATTTAATTCCCTACATCACGATATATATAATTAAATAAATTAATTATAATACCTCTGCCAATGCGGGTCATTACACAACAGTTCGGTGGCCAGACTCACGGTCCAAAAAGGCAACGGAGAATAAAGAAAGTGAACATACTGATACTATTATGTTTAAAGGTAATTACCCAACTGATACTATCAATGCATACTTTGTAAATATTAATTACAATTTGTTTTAGACTACCAGATGGGATAAGTTCAAGCGTGGCATGCAAGAAGGTTTGATACATCTCTGTATACATTTCACTGTGGGATTGCATGTGCCAACAATGGACATAACAGTCCGCAATACACCTGCTCACACATATTATAACATGATATTGTATGCCAATAGTCCTATTATATTCATAAGTACAGAATTTTTTTCCCCATATTACAACCAAGCGTAACCAACCCTAATATCCATTCAATTTGATGGTCAGTGCAGACGTTTAGCCCAAACAATTTGAAGGTTCAAGGGTTCATTCAATCAAGACATCATATGTATATGGATTTATAATTTCAACGAAGTCTTAACCAACATGTACTAAGTGTTTCAGTTTTCGAACAAGGCAGGGGCAATAATGTCTAGTTATAGTGGATCGTCTACTCAAGTCATGGACAACATATTCAGGTTACCGGCAAGATGCTGCCCCGACTCAGGTTGACGAGATAAGGGGGACAAGGTGTTTCCATGTTTAAACAACACAATTATACTGATGCTAACAGGTGTACATATGTTACCCGTGTGTGAGATTTCATATAAACAAGAGTATGTTTAAATTTCTTAAATGAGACGGGTGTATTTATATTCAATTCAACATTTAAAACAAGGAAAATCAATTATGCTGTCCCGAAAATTTATATACCAACAGGGCTCATATTGGAATGTAAGAAAGACAGGGAATATAGGTCGAACTACTCACACACACACACTCAGTTTTTAGACGAAGATTAAATCAGTTTTAACACAACCTATCCAAGCCTATATACCTGTAAATATTCCTTCATCATATTATATACAAGCGACAGACGAGTTTTTCTAAAAAGTAGTCTCAGGTCTAGCTGATAAAAGATCATTTTCTAAAACATTTTGGAGTAAATTTATTCGATTGCAATACATAAATTAAAGTGATTATCTAAAGCTAAATAACTGTCACAGCATGAAATCCCTGGTGCATAGGTATCTTAACAATCCAATTTTCACAGTAACACCTATATACATTCCAATACACTTCGAGCCAAGACACATGTATGAAATGTAATGCATTTCCAAATATAACTTGGAAGGGGTGGACAGCTATTATAGATATATATATTCTTAAAGAAAGACAGTCAAATAAATCTTAAGATTTCAGGAGCAGGTGAGTGATACTATACTTTTGAATCAAAGTGGGTAAAATGGAAATATGTATAAAAATGCAAAGCATCGAGCAAAAAGTATAATACTAGAAACATGGCCAGAACTCAAGGTAAATTCAATAATGAGGTTGTTACATTAACATCTATATGCACATACTCTTGGGTACATATACATATCCATGTATATCAAATGAATGAACTGTATTGGTCATGCCAAGACACAACAATGTGTACATATGCTGATATGATATTATGTAAACAGAATGATCGAGAGTGAACAAACAGGTTAGCACCCAAAAAAAACAAATGAATATAAACTTTAAAACATGGAAAAATGGAGTATTTGCTTATAAATATTTCAACACTTACATACGTGTGTATATATTTATACCCGCACCCCCACACACTCATATATACATATGGCGACACCCCTTTATATGTATGTCTTATTATACGAACCTCGTTTATACAGTGGAAGACTGAGTAGCAGTTTAATTTTTTAAGGCTCACAAGAAGGGATTCCGGGTTTCCAATACTGCTATACACATGAAACAGGGTATATGAGTAAGTCATCCAACTAAAGGTTTCAGATTTCAATCCAAGTTTACAATGTATTGCAGATTTTCAAAATGCATCCTTAAATTTTTCCTCATGGCCCTATAGTAACATTACGATCCCATTTAAGAAATTCTAATTTATGCCTTCAGGCACTTCGAACATATGACCAAATACATGGGTTTGTATATTTTATAGTTTCAGATCATATAAAGGAACTGATGTTGGCACATTTCAGATCACTAGAAAGTGAGATGGATATCAAATATATATCAGGGTACAGTATGTACTCTGACTTAAATACCATCGAAGATCAATTTAAACAAAACTATTGTGTGTTGATTTATCAACACAAACTAGTAAACTTGTTATTACGAATAGGTTCATTAATCATTGCTGTTAAATACCAAAGCGTTTCATTTCCAAACCGACCTCACTATTTTCAAAAACAGCGTGTTTAGCATTTTATAAAATGAATTATAACTGGAAATCGAATTTCTTCATGCATCTACCTGCCTAGTAGTGGAATCTCATATAAACTCAGAATATTCCATACAATTTCCTATTCGATGCTTAAATCCAAAATATCAATGTAAAACGCCCTATTTTACAGTTTATAAATGCAATAACAACCACCCAAATTGAGTAATAGCAAAAGCACGACACAAGGAGTACGGCATCCAACAAAACAACCCATCAAAATAACAGGGATACATGAGCATGAAGCAATTTCGAACCAGGATGTTAAACAGTAAAGCTTAAACTTTTCCACTTAGTTTAACTGAAATTAATTTCTTGAAATATGATTAATCGTGGGTGAGATAACTCACCTATTACCGTGTTAATCCTAGGCAAAACGGCTCTGGTTTTGACGTTGCTAATGAAGGCTGCTACTCTGAGTTGCCGGTGCGAGCTTGGAGGTGCAACGCTTCGTAGATCTGAGTTGCCGAGATCAAGAAAAACAAACGCTAGTGGCTCCAATTGAAGAAGGAAATTTAAAGGAAGGAAACAACGGTGATTTTAGGAGATTGATCAAATTTGAAGATGGGTGGAACGATTTAGGAGATTTAGGGGAGTGGAGCGATGGTTGCCATTAATATTGGAAAGGAAAAATGATTTATGATTTTCAATTTGGGAAAAAGAATATGTTTTTTTTTCTTGCTGAAGGAATCGGGTGAGGCATGATTTATAGAAGAAACTACAGAGATAAGATCGCTGTAAAATCATAGAGTTTAGGGTAGCCGCGTTTTTCAACGGATATGTCTGTGAAGTTTTACTGAGGAAGGGTTTACCTAAGGTAGGTAAGGTAATAACGTGGTAATATTTAACCGCGAATTATCGTTCACTCAAAACACGTACCACTAATACAAATTTGAAATACAGCATAAATTATTTATACGGAAAAAAAAATCGTTTTATTACAAACTGAGGTTGTTTGAAAATTGGTTATTTTAAAGGCCGATATCGTATCGATATAATGTTTCTAACTCCAAAACAAATCGTAATTTACGAACTACCGTTACTAATTTAAGTTTGTTTTAATTATATATATTTTATACGTTAAATCTTCATTTCCCATATAATTTCCACATATTTAACCGAATGAATTTCCCAATTCGTTTAACGTCAACTACGTTATTTTTAAATTCAACCATTTATATTTTCAGTTGAAATCTTATATCAAACATCCAATCAAATCTAATTCAAATATTTAACAATAAATATTAGATTTTCGATTTTCCATTCAGAAGTTTAATATCGAATTCAACTCTCATTCAAACCAATAAACTTTTGATTTTTAATCTCGAATCCAAATATAAATTTGATTGTTTATCGTGAAATCCTTAATAAATTTCTATTTCAAATTGCCGAAATTTCTGGGACGTTACAATCTTCCCCCCTTTAAAACTTTTCGTCCTCGAAAAGGAGAGATTGTTAGAGTTATACCAATATATACTTCAATTTTTATATTTAGGTGAAAACTTTCCACCACCAATTAAAATATCGTTATTTAAGCTATCGATCCTCATTATTTACCATCATATCCAATTAATTCTTATAGTTGGAGATCAATTTTTCTTTATCTTTCCAATTTTCATGTCCCTTTACTATATTAAATTTCCTAGACTATTTTTTTTATTGTCTTGAGATATCTTTCAATTTATTATCTAATCTTCAAAAGGATTCAAAATCATATGATTTCATCCAAAACCAATCTCTTCGTAAATTTCCATTTCTGCATAAATTAGATTTATGCCTCTCTAATTACTCCAAATTTCTTTATAACCCCATCTATCAATATTTACTATTTATCATTCCACTTATTCCTCACAACCTAATTCAACCCATCTCATTCATTTAATTTATTTAATATTTCCAAACACTCATTGAAGAGTGTCAATGACCTTCCTTCTTCAAGTCACAAATTATCGACTTGAAAATTTCCAGAGTTCGAAATCCTTTACAACTTTTATACAAAATTCAAGCAAAAATATTTGCATTATTATTACAAAGATAGTTCGAAATCATCCACCTTAATTTATAAGTTATGTATATTTTATTTTCAAATTATCAATCTCAAAATATTTGATAACTCGAAGTTTGACAAGTCTATTGTCGTTCTTACAGATGTTATGCATACGCTGGCCAGGCGCACGACTAAAATCTACAAGTACTGAATATCCTTGCTTCAACTCCCAGTGAAAAACATTTCAAAAATTCATTTAAAAAAAACAGATACGGAAAGTACCAATGTGATATTGATATGTTGATTTTTCATGAATCGCAGATACACAATGGTTTCGTCTGGATCCCCCAGAAAGCATCCGTATCCGTAGGAATTCACTTCCTTGCGAATTTCGTCATGAACAGATCAACAGAAGATATTTAAGAATCGAAAGAAAACCTGAGGTCACTGAGCGTCAACAGCTCTATCTCAGAGTTACGAAAACAAATCACAAGGACTAATGAGGTTACAAAGATAAATCATGTCCCGAAGACAAACTGCTGCATTAAACAGGTGGCTCACTATTACTAAGATATCTCAAACAATTGCACGGCTCATCATACTACCTTTAGTAACTCTAATGGTTACATCTCTTTCACCGGTAGACAATTTACCGCGTGGACCGCAGGTATACAATGGTTACGCCTGGGTCTCCCAGGAAACATCCATACCCATAAGCTTTCTCAGCTCTGCGGATTACGCCCTTATAATTCGACTGTAGATCGCAGCAGTCACAATGGTTACGCTTGGTTCCCCCAAGAAACATCCGTCTGCCGTAGGCTATCTACAGCCCTATGAATTTTGCTACACGGTCGAATTCCAACGACTCTAGATCGCAGCAGCCACAATGGTTACGCCTGATTCCCTCAGGAAACATCCGACCGTCGTAGGCTATCTACAGCCCAGCGAATTTCGCTAGCAGTCATGCTCAATGGCAACTCATGAGTTTTATGTCCAGACAACCTACTACCACCGGCAGCATATCTCAACTAAGCTCGAATTCAAAGGAGAAGGAAGGTACTTTCCCTATATTTTTACTTTGAAAAACATATAATACTATGCACATATAGTGCTTCATTTTATATTCCTCATAAATCATACTTATGTCAACTTACATAAGATTTTCTTTTCCAATTCATGTTTTTCAAATCATTGTTCTTATATAAATTCTATTGTATAAGATTTTATTACCGTCCAATTCAATAGTTTTCGAATTCACGAAATTCTTATATATTTTCCCATATAAGTTTCAGAACTTCTATACTTAAAAATTAAAATATAATATCCTCGAACTTCGATTCAAATTTCAAATTTTCAGTTTTGATCTTTTAACCCATTCAGATATTCGACATCCTTTCAAACTCATCCTTATATATCCATTGGTTATAAACCAAATTTCCTCCCAATTTCCAACTATTAAATTCATTACTTTATTCACATCCTTATTCTCTCAAAATTCCAGAATTTTTCTTTTATCACAAAATTTTCCTTCATGCATTATCACTCCTTCACATTTTCACCCTTCGACCGTCAATTAGCAAGCGAACAATTTCTTAAGTATCAACCCCGAAGGCCGAAACCAACATCATATCAATACTCAGAGAGTTATTCAACTTAACTAATCTCCAGTAGGTTTTCAACTTTCTAGACCTCATTTCTTAATTTCTTACCAAATCATTTCTTACGCAGTACTCGAATTTAGTTTACAAATCTACTTCTTTTATGAAAAACATTGATTATAACGATCTCATTATAAATTTTTACTTAGAAATATTTCACTTTCAAGATCCCAAATAACATCGTACAAATGAGATTAAACCATTAATAGCAATTTTATAGAGTTCACATTTTTTCAAACCCATTCTTTTTAAATAATTATACATAGCCTCGATCTATTCAAGACACGTACATAGGAGATTTAGGATTACAAATGATAGTATTATGAAACAGAGCTAACTTAGTTAGGATTCACAATCTTGATGATTGTCCGCTTTTCGATCGATGATCCACATCTTTGCGTAAACTTCTCTTACGATATCCATTTTGCTAGAGTCTCCACCAAAGGATTAGTACATTCCTCATCCACATGACCCCACTCCTTGCAGTTCTTACAATAATACAAGATGGAGCCATCTTTATCTACATACTGCACAGTTTTCTCTCTAGCGGAGCGCAACACTGCCTGTCTTCCTTGTTGTCTCTCGAAACAGTTTCGAGCTATATGTCCAACTTGCTTACAATGATAGCAAGTGATTGGTTCGTCAGATATCTCAGCAATAGCAGGCTTCTTTTTCCTCACTTTATGACAACGATTGGGAAAATGTTTCTTCTCTTAGACATTTAAAACAGAAAATATTGGATCGGTAAATTTTTCCTTCCTTTTGCTTTCCCTTGTCTCTCTCTCCGCATGTAGCCACGTAATGTCCCTTTTTCTGACATCTGTAACAGACAACATGGTCGTAGGGGCCAACTGTCTGTTTTTCCCTGATCCTCTCCTCGTATTCCAACATTAATTCTTCCCTTCTTTTACATTCTGCCGCTCTTCGTTCTCGACGTGCGGCTTTTTGTTCTTCAGTTCTTGCCATTCTGATTTATTATCAAACCCATTAATTTTCTCACGATTTTTGAAAAACATTTTTAAATTATCATATTTGTTTTCTATAATTCTAAAAAAAACTCTTATTGCCTATTGGAAAACATCATTCAGATCTAAACAAATGTTACATAAAACATCGTTGTTCTCATTCAACTGTTGACACTCATTAACTTCCTTCACTTAATTTCTTACTACCGAACCTTAACCATTTCTTAGCCAATACCGAAGTCAATCAAGTTGGGGTATAATTACCTATCAAACCTTAACTGAGCATCATTATTAACTTTGGAACAGTTAAAATTCACAACTTCTAACACCGACAAAACATTAATTCAATTCTCGTAACTTCCGAACTCGAGCTAAGAATTTCCCTTTCTATGAACATTGCTGATTATAACAATAATTTACGCCTTCGAAAATATGTAACTTTAAATTTAACTTTATTCCTTAATCTGAACAATTAATCTAATATATTTTTTTCCGGGGAATCTCTTATACAATACCATATTCCGAACTTTGAGAAAATTCCATTTATTTGTATTCTGAACTTCAGAGTAATCTCACCGTCCTGGCAACCCCATTTTATTTTATCAAATTTTATTTGCAACAACCTTGCATTCAAACGTTATTTACTTCTAAAAGTGAATATCATTCCCTATATGCGTATCTGGACTTGTTATATCAAATTAGTTTTGATTTCATTCAAATACAGGTCCAAATCTCTAACCTCTTCATCCACATTCCGCTTTATTACAGTTCTCATTCATAATTCACTTCTTGTTATTTAATTAACAAGTTTATAATCCGCTATCGAATTCATATATTCTATTTTTCATTATTTGTTTGAAACCAATTATAATATATCTTGCCAAGTTCTGAACCAAAATTTTCACCATCGAGTTCCAATTACAACCCTTTTGGATTTTATTACTATATATTCTGAATGTCGAAACTAAATTCATCGTTTCATTCTTCGCTACGGTTTCAAATTTTCCCTTTTTATTCAAATTACCATTGAAATTCTCATTTCAAAAGAATTCCAGTTCGATTGCTAATAACACACTTAGAGAAATTAGTTTATTGATTCTTTTATACCATCTTTCTTTTTATACTATTCGACGACGGATTCAAGATTCAGATCTAAGGGGCCCTACCGAAGAATAACTCTCACAAACCTGGATTCGAAGATTCTCAAAGACTGGGATTACGAACAAATTTTAAATCTCAAAATAAATTTTTGTTTTCGCTGTATTGGTTTCAAAATACATAAAATTTCAAAATAATTGCCTTTCAAAATCATTTGAAATTATTAATACTTTCAAAACTTATTTTTCAAAACCTTTTTATTTCAAGATCCGCTTTTAAACTCAATAAGCTAAGCTTTGAATAAACCAAAGCTCTGATACCACTTGTAACGTCCCGCCTTTTTGACAACTTCAAATTGGTGATTAACCAACTTAAAACGCTCAAATTGACGGATCGTTATTTAGCTTACAGAGTTTAAAACGAATAATCAAAAAAATACTGAATAAATAGATACCACAGTATTGATCAGCAAAATAACTTTTATATATGAATAAGAATTTTAATACAAGATTTTTCTGATACAGTGGAATGTAAAAATACAATTAGAAAAAAAAAATTACTGTAATAAATCTTCGAAGTGCACCGTTTTTAGAATCTCAGCTTCGCCAGTCTTCGAATCATAAGTTGAAATCTTTAAATCTGAAATGCTCGGATCTGACCCGAGCATTCCATGCAAAAGCATAAAATACTCGAGTCAGGATTAATCATAGTTCAAGTAAATTAACTTCAATATAAACTGAAGTATAATAATAAATCCTAACCTAAATACAAAATTTCAAAAGTTTAGACATGTGTCCTACCAAGTATTAACTGTTCGTATAAATCAAAACCACATACAAATTTTTTCCCAGTTTACATCAATGTATTACCAATGGATCAAGTTTAAAGTAACACTTTCGCACACATGCTATATGCAGACCCTGCAACTACAACTAGCCAAATTAGTGTAGTTTCATATGCAACACATAATACAGGATAAATTATTGGCACAATTGCAAGACAACAGTTCGGTGGCCAGACTCACGGTCCAAAAAGGCAACGGAGAATAAAGCAAGTGAACATACTGATACTATTATGTTTAAAGGTAATTACCCAACTGATACTATCAATGCATACTTTGTAAATATTAATTACAATTTATTTTACAATATCAGATGGGATAAGTTCAAGCGTGGCAAGCAAGAAGGTTTGATACATCTCTGTATACATTTCACTGTGGGATTGCATATGCCAATAATGGACATAACAGTCCGCAATACACCTACTCACACATACTATAACATGATATTGTATGCCAATAGTCCCATTATATTCATAAGTACAGAATTTTTTTCCCCCAGATTACAACCAAGCGTAACCAACCCTAATATCCATTCAATTTGATGGTCAGTGCAGACGTTTAGCCCAAACAATTTGAAGGTTCAAGGGTTCATTCAATCAAGACATCATATGTATATGGCTTTATAATTTCAACGAAGTCTTAACCAACATGTACTAAGTGTTTCAGTTTTCGAACAAGGCAGGGCAATAATGTCTAGTTATAGTGGATCGTCTACTCAAGTAATGGACAACATATTCAGGTTACCGGCATGATGCTGCGCTGACTCAGGCTGACGAGATAAGGGGGACAAGGTGTTTCCATGTTTAAACAACACAATTATACTGATGCTAACAGGTGTACAAATGTTACCCGTGTGTGAGATTTCATATAAACAAGAGTATGTTTAAATTTCTTAAATGAGACGGGTGTATTTATATTCAATTCAACATTTAAAACAAGGAAAATCAATTATGCAATCCCAAAAATTTATATACCAACAGGGCTCATACTGGAATGCAAGAAAGACAGGGAATATAGGTCGAACTACTCACACACACACTCAGTTTTTAGATGAAGATTAAATCAGTTTTAACACAACCTATCCAAGCCTATATACCTGTAAATATTCCTTCATCATATTATATACAAGCAACAGAAGAGTTTTTCTAAAAAGTAGTCTCAGGTCTAGCTGATAAAAGATCATTTTCTAAAACATTTTGGAGTAAATTTGTTCGATTGCAATACTTAAAGTAAAGTGATTATCTAAAGCTAAATAACTGCCACAGCATGAAATCCCTGGTGCATAGGTATCTTAACAATCCAATATTCACAGTAACACCTATATACAATCCAATACACTTCGAGCCAAGACACATGTATGAAATGTAATGCATTTCCAAATATAACTTGGAAGGGGTGGACAGCTATTATAGATATATATATTCTCAAAGAAAGACAGTCAAATAAATCTTAAGATTTCAGGAGCAGGTGAGTGATACTATACTTTTGAATCAAAGTGGGTAAAATGGAAACATGTATAAAAATGCAAAGCATCGAGCAAAAAGTATAATACTAGAAACATGGCCAGAACTCAAGGTAAATTCAATAATGAGGCTGTTACATTAACATCTATATGCACATACTCTTGGGTACATATACATACCCATGTATATCAAATGAATGAACTGTATTGGTCATGCCAAGCCACAACAAGGTGTACATATGCTGATATGATATTATGTAAACAGAATGATCGAGAGTGAACAAACAGGTTAGCACCCAAAAAAACAAATGAATATAAACTTTAAAACATGGAAAAATGGAGTATTTGCTTATAAATATTTCAACACTTGCATACGTGTGTATATATTTATACCCGCACCCCCACACACTCATATATACATATGGCGACACCCCTTTATATGTATGTCTTATTATACGAATCTCATTTATACAGTGGAAGACTGAGTAGCAGTTTAATATTTTAAGGCTCACAAGAAGGGATTCCGGGTTTCCAATACTGCTATACACATGAAACATGGTATATGAGTAAGTCATCCAACTAAAGGTTTCAGATTTCAATCCAAGTTTACAATGTATTGCAGATTTTCAAAATGCATCCTTAAATTTTTCCTCATGGCCCTATAGTAACATTACGATCCCATTTAAGAAATTCTAATTTATGCCTTCAGGCACTTCGAACATATGACCAAATACATGGGTTTATATATTTTATAGTTTCAGATCATATAAAGGAACTGATGTTGGCACATTTCAGATCACTAGAAAGTGAGATGGATATCAAATATATATCAGGGTACAGTATGTACTCTGACTTAAATACCATCGAAGATCAATTTAAACAAAACTATTGTGTGTTTATTTATCAACACAAACTAGTAAACTTGTTATTACGAATAGGTTCATTAACCATTATTGTTAAATACCAAAGCGTTTCATTTTCAAACCGACCTCGCTATTTTCAAAAAACAGCGTGTTTAGCATTTTATAAAATGAATTATAACTGGAAATCGAATTTCTTCATGCATCTACCTGCCTAGTAGTGGAATCTCATATAAACTCAGAATATTCCATACAATTTCCTATTCGATGCTTAAATCCAAAATATCAACGTAAAACACCCTATTTTATAGTTTATAAATGCAATAACAACCACCAAAATTGTGTAATAGCAAAAGCACGACACAAGGAGTACGGCATCCAACAAAACAACCCATCAAAATAACAGGGATACATGAGCATGAAGCAATTTCGAACCAGGATGTTAAACAGTCAAGCTTAAACTTTTCCATTTAGTTTAACTGAAATTAATTTCTTGAAATATGATTAATCGTGAGTGAGATAACTCACCTATTACCGTGTTAATCCTAGGCAAAACGGTGCTGGTTTTGACATTGCTAATGAAGGCCGCTACTCTGAGTTGCCGGTGCGAGCTTGGAGGTGCAACGCTTCGTAGATCTGAGTTGCCGAGATCAAGAAAAACAAACGCTAGTGGCTCCAATTGAAGAAAGAAATTTAAAGGAAGGAAACAACGGTGATTTTAGGAGACTGATCAAATTTGAAGAAGGGTGGAATGATTTAGGAGATTTAGGAGAGTGGAGCGATGGTTGCCATTAATATTGGAAAGGAAAAATGATTTCTGATTTTCAATTTTGGAAAAAGAATATGTTTTTTTTTCTTGCTGAAGGAATCGGGTGAGGCATGATTTATAGAAGAAACTACAGAGATAAGATCGCTGTAAAATCATAGAGTTTGGGTAGCCGCGTTTTTCAACGGATAGGTCTGCGAAGTTTTACTGAGGAAGGGTTTACCTAAGGTAGGTAATAACGTGGTAATATTTAACCGCGAATTATCGTTCACTCAAAACACGTACCACCAATACAAATTTGAAATACAGCAAAAATTATTTATACAAAAAAAAAATTCGTTTTATTACAAATTGAGGTTGTTTGAAAATTGGTTATTTTAAAGGCCGATATCGTGTCGATATAATGTATCTAACTCCAAAACAAATCGTAATTTACGAACTACCGTTACTAATTTAAGTTTGTTTTAATTATATATATTTTATATGTTAAATCTTCATTTCCCATATAATTTCCACATATTTAACCGAATGAATTTTGTAACACCCCACACCCGCTACGGTCACTCTCTAAGGGAATGCCATAACATCGGTGGAGTATTTTAAGTGAATATAGAACAGAAAAATTACAACAAGACAGATATAAGTAATACTTGAGAATTTAAAACATCATTTCATTGCAGCGGAAAGTTAAACATGTTTGGTTACACCAAAACCTTAAACAAGAGTCAAGTACATAATAACCATCCTGATAAAACAAAAGTACATAATCCCACTACATAACTTAATAGCCATAATAGAAAAGATAAACTGAGCTTTACATCCACGGTCCAAGCTCCAAAAGATAGATAAAGCAGTCTGATCAAAGCCCACCAATGGTAGGCCCACTCTGATAACCTGAGGGTTGGAAAAAAGATAAAAACAACGGGGTCAGACATAAGTCTGAGTGAGTCCTATAACCCTAACAATACAATCATTAAAGTAATTAGGGTATGATATAAACAAGGTACGGTACCTCTGGGGATAATGACTACACTAAGTAGCCAACTAAACACAGGATACACTAAGATAACCGAAAAGACGCATTTATCCACCCAAGGATAATTGCTAGATTGCACCACCCCAGATCTACCCACCCAAGGGTAATTCCAACACTGCACCACACCAGTTCTACCCACCCAAGGGTAATTCCTACTTAAAGGTTGATCCCACTAAGTGTATTTAGTAATTCTATCCGGTAGTTCCTTGTCCCCCTAGCTGACTACATAGGTGCCGTCTGCTCCTATCTCCACTAGGTGTACCCACTACCCCCAAGCGATCGGCTCCCTACCGTAGATACCCGTGCTGGCCCCACAGTGGGGTGTATCACTCCCCAAAGTGGCAACCCGATAATCAATGGTGCACGGCTTATACCTACACGATGCAACAACGTCTTACCTACCAGCCCGGGTCCACACACGCATATGAAACCCGTTGGACTCGCGTTGCCACCCCTACCCCGTTTTGGCCTCTTATAGTCAAGCCCAATATGCGTGTCCCGTCCTCGACCTGGGTCGAGCCCACAAAGATACGTTTGGGATATTGGTTGAAATGGGCCCCCACAAGCTACTACCTAAGCTTGCCATTTTATCTAGTGAATCCCACTTAACCCGTTAACCATGTCCACCTACATGTTACAAATCTTTGGTTAAGTCTTTTAATCATATTTTAATTGCCACTTAAGGCCCCCACAAGCTACTACTTAAGCTTGTCATTTAATTATATTTCAATTGCCACTTAAGGCCCCCACAAGCTACTACTTAAGCTTGTCATTTAATTTCAATTACCACTTAAGGCCCCTACTAGATTTCCACATGCCACCCAAGGCACTTTCTTGATTCCCACATGCCACCCAAGGCACTTACTTAACCCTTTAATCATGTTTAATTACATGTTCCACTTTGGTTAAGTATTCTAATCGTATTTTCTATTGCCACCCAAGGCAACCCACTAGTTTCCTCATGCCACCCAAGGCATCCCCACTAATTACTACATGCCACCCAAGGCACCCACTTAACCCCTCATGCCCCACTACATGCTAATTTGGTTAAGTGTTTCTTAGTTAATTAAGATCGTAACCTTTGTAAAGACCTCTCACATTAGACTGTCTTTTATGGCAGCTGGATATGCCGGTTGGTTCCGGGCAGCCTTACACCATAACAGAGTCTAACCTCGTGTCTTTACACTTGTCACGTATTTAGTTTATGACTAAGACCTCTCACATTGGGCCAATCATTTGTAGCCGCTGGATTTGCCGGTCGGTTCCGGGCAGTCTTATGCTACAAAAGGGTCCAACCTCGTGTCTTAGTAGATTAATTACACCTAATTAATCACCCCCATAATTTGTATTAATTGTCCCTAATTAATTACAAATATTTAAGAATATGGGTAGACCTAACTCAATAGGTAAATTCCCAATTCCATAATATGGGTAGACCTAACTTAATAGGTAAATTCCCAATTATGTCCATCCACTTTACGGTATGTTTAATTATACCCACTTCACACAATTTTATGTGTTCATTAATTTTTTTACCCCATCGTCCCCACGTAAATACGTTAACGTGACATACTTCAAAAGAGAAGATTCATCATACACACAATGGGTTCAACTTAGCATATCATTAGCATTACCATGGGTTTAAAAGGTGTCAACTTGTATATATGACCACAAACCCAACTTGCATAAATAACCAACCCAAACTTGCATGAATCACATATGTCATGAAAATGGTAACTTGCTTAAATGTTCATGTTATAGACTTATCATAAAGGTGTCAACTTGCATACAAGTCATAGGTCTAAAAGGGACGAACTCGCACATGTACTTATGTCATACATAAAGGCCAACTTGCATATGAACTTGCATCATAACTTGCATATGAACTTGCATCACAACTTGCATATGAACTTGCATCATAACTTGCATATGAACTTGCATCATAACTTGCATATGACCAAACACTTAGCATGCATAAACCAAAATACTTAGCATGCATAAAAACCAATTACATAGCATGCATAAAACCAAATACATAGCATGCATAAAACCAATTACATAGCATGCATAAAAACCAAATGCATAACTTGCATATCATGTTACATATAACTTGCATATACTCTCACATATAGTTTGCATAACATGTTACATATGCATAAACGTTCAACATAGTGTTTTGCATCATAAAACATGGCATTAAACTTGCATTTGGCATAAAACTTGCAAAACACATAACATACATTATACTAAACTTCCATAAACACATTTATCCACAAACATAGCCATCTCTTATCATATCCTACCATAATCAAGTTAACAATTGATTATTAAAGCTATAGAACTCACCACTAAGCTCCCATAAGCAAACCCTTGCCACAAATTACCCAAAAACTCTAGCCTTGGACATAAAGCTTGCAACTTGATGATGAATGCAAGCTAATGATTGCTTAAACAACTCAAAGATGCTTGTATGAACATGAAAGCCTTCATAAAAATAGTTTCATAAGAGGATGGAGGCTAAGGTTTTGGGTGGAGGCCATGATCATAGAAAATTTTGGCATAGTTTAGTTAGGAGATAGGATTATGATCATTTAGGGTTAGCTTAGGGTCTTATTTATAGGATTAGGAAAGTGTTTTAGGCCCTTAGATCAACCCTAGGTTAGATTAGGACCATCAGATCCCGGAAGCTTCTAGAGAACAGCCCAAAACATAGCCAATCCCTAAAATGGTGCACCAGGTTAAACCTGTCGAGCACCCCCTGTCGACACCCAAGTCGACAGGGCTGTCGACTTGGTCCTAGCCAAGTCGACTGCCCAGTCGACAGGGCTGTCGACTTGGTTGGCTCGGCGGGATTTTTCCCGCCTGGCCCCAATGGCCCCAATTTTTGAAATTTAAATCTGAATTTTAAATCTGTTTTGAACTTTGAATTTTCTGTAAACTTCATTGGGCCATACGGACTCCGATTCTCGAAAACTTGGACTCTATTTCGCGTATTTTTCCGAGACGAACGCAATGACGCAGCCCGTTTCCCCCAATTCTCACATCTGAGATTATTTATTCTGTAATTAGTGAATTTTAGCATTAACCGAAATTCGGGGTGTTACATTCTCCCCTCCTTAAAGGATTTCGTCCCCGAAATCTCTAAGCTAAGGAGAATGCATATCCTACCATCCAAACAACCATCTACTCAATCCATCAAACACGGGCATCCATTGTCCTTAAAACGATTTCTAATGATGTATGAGCATATGCAAAAAGTGTGTGTATATGTTCCTTATCTAATGTATGAACATATGCAAACCATGATAGTGCCATGCATCCATTATGTATGCGAGAGAACCCTATCGACACATACAATATCTACATGAGTGCACAATCATTCACCAAAATGCATCATCCATGTGATAACACAACCATTATACATCCATTAATATAGTTACCTACACAAAATTTTATGCAATATGCAATATGAAGTGATTGAGCCGATCTAGTGTCTAGAGTGTGTGTATATGCATCCACGAGCAACCACTAGCAAACACTTGCATCCACATGCATCCATCAATCATAACATGTCTCAAACACATGTTTCATCCATAGGTTTACCCTATCTAAAGGTCAAAGATACTAATGAGAGGACATACTAAAGATAAGATAAGCACTAAACAAACGATAAAGGAGACGTTTAAAGGACATACCCTCAAAAAGGAATGGGTATTACGAACGCATCTTCGCTTCTGTCTCCCAAGTAGTATTGCTCTCTGCTTCTCCCCTTTTCACTTTGACCAGTCGAACCTCTCTGTTCCTCAACCTCCTAATCTCTGACCCAAGGATGCGAGTAGGAGCTCGTCGAATAATGACATCACGCTCTACCTTTATTTCTTTAAGCAGGCTCGGCTCTACCGCCTCTACGGTCTCATGTAGGCACTTCCTCACATGGAATACATCATGTACACCACTAAGTCTGTCGGGCAACTCCTCCAATGGAAGATGCTCTTCCCATGTACCTCCAAAATCCAAGATACATAGCCTCAAAAGGTCTTCTAAAATACGATTCACCCTCTCGGTCTGGCCGTCCGTCTGAGGATGATATGCGGTACTCAAACACAACTGAGTCCCTACCGCCTCTTGCAAACTTTTCCAAAATTCTCTAGTGAAGATAGGATCTCGATCGCTCACTATACTGGAAGGTACACCATGCAACCTAATAATCCCTTGAATGTAAGCTGAAGCTAGCCATGGAGTAGTTCTCCTCCTCTTCACGGGTATACAGTAGGCGCTCTTAGTAAGTCTGTCTACTACCACCCAAATTCCCGTATTACCCTTCCTCGGTCTTGGTAATCCATTGAGACACTATCCCACTTCCTTAGCGGAACCTCCAATGGGTGAAGCAACCCACCGGGTTTCTTCTGCTCCGCTTCCATTTGCTAGCACACCAAGCATTTAGCGACATACTCGGCCACATCTTTCTTCATACCGACCCAAAAGAAAACTCGCTTCATGTCTTGGTACATCTTGTCCCCACCGGGATGAATGGTCATCTTCGATCGATGTGCATCATCAAGCATAGCCTTCCTCAAACCCTCGTCTTGCGGTACACAAAGTCTACCGTCTCTACGCAACCACCCCTTACCATCTAGGGTGTACCTACTCAAATGGCTGGACGACCCCCTCCTCGTGAGCTTCTCTACTAACTCATCCAACTGTGGGTCGTCTTGCTGTGTCTCGCCAAGTCGTCCCAAAAGAGTAGGCCTAACCTCCAAGGAGGCTAGCAAACCGGGTACAAAGTCAACGGAAGGTCTAAAGTCAAACATAGAAATAAACTCTAAGCCCCGTCGTTCAACGAACCATGAACTCGAGGACAACCTTTTTCTACTTAAGGCGTCCGCTACCCCGTAACCCTTGCTAGGGGTATACGCTATCTCAAACTCATAGGATGCTAAGAATTCCATCCACCTTTGTTGTCTTAAGACAATGCGCTCAAAGAGTTTCCAACATTCCCTAAGATGTAGGGCATGCTTTTCTCCACTTCTAGAGAAAATCAGGATATTCTCCCATGCAAAATTATCACAACTATCCATCTCTCACACAGACCTCCTTAGTCGAACTCGACATCCCCCAAATGCAAGCCCCAAAGGCCTGAACCAATATTAGACAAACACCCAAGGGATGCCTCCTTCGAATTCAGACGACCTACGTGAGATGATACCAGTAAAAACGGCTAAATAACTAAGCCCTTGTCCAACTCTGGATGTCTTTGCCGGTCTCGGTCCAAAACCACCGTTTATCCCATAACTGGCTTTGCTCAACCTATTGAGCTCATACGAAAACTGATTTCGTTCCTAGGAAAGACCAAGATGTCGTTTACAAAGACCATCACGAACTTATTTAGGTACTCCCTGAACACCCTTCTCATCAAGTCACTAAAGTATGCAGGGGCGTTCGTCAAATCAAATGGCATCACCAGCCACTCATAAAAACCATCCGGAGTCCTAAAGGTGGTCTTCTCTATACTATCCTCAGCCACTCTCAACTGATGGAACTCCGTGGCTGAGTCCACCGCGAAAACACTGAGGCGCCAACCAACTGATCAAAAAGATCATCAATCCTCGGCAATGGGTGTCTATTCTTCTTTGTTATCTTGTTAAACTCCCTATAACCTATACAAAGTCTGAGGGACCCATCCGCCTTCATAGCAAAACTACTGAAGCACCCCACTTCGATATACTTCGTCTTATGAACCCCTTCTCAAGCAAATCGCCTACTTGCTTATGGAGTTCCCTCCTCTCACGAGGAGCCATGTGGCACCCTGGCCAAGATACTGGTTTGGCATTGTCTACCAGATATATTCGGAAGTAATTTTCCCGCTCCGGAGGTAAGCCCTTTACCTCCTCCAACACATCCGAGTATTCCCGGACCACTCTAACAGATCACAAACTCTTGATCAACGTGTCAAGCGATTCTAGATAACTTAGCATAACAGATTCTATGGGATTACAAGAGATCTCGAGAGTGTTACCTAAGCGGGTCATAAGCCTAACAACTCTCCCTTCAAAATCAAGAACGGCACCCCCTACTGGATAACCAGTCCATGCCCAAAACTATCCCATAGCCCATGAAGCCCAAAAAGCATCACCTCTAAACTCAACGCTAAGTATAGAAACTTTCAAACCCAAACACATCATGGAGCCCCAATTGGGTTTGAAACAACTAAGGGATCATCTACCAAACTGGTGTCTAAGCGCAGTGACTCAACTAACAATGATGAGATAAACGAACTCGATGCGTCAGAATCAAATAAAGTTCGAATCGGATAATAAAGAAATCCAAATTCCAACCTAGACGGTCCTATCCCCATCTGGTACCCTAGTCGTGAGGGAATACAACCACCCCCAGGAGATTTCGTACCTTGCCCTTGCCTCTTTGGACAATCCTAATAAGATGTCCTAATCCTCCAAAAGGATAACTACTAGCCCTCTTCTTCCCATTCTCCACTCGTAACCTCCCATCAAAATGAGGTTTCGTCCTTCATTAAACGTCAACTATTTGAGCCTTCCTCCCATCGTCTATCTAATAGGTACCTACCAGTCCTCCTCCTTCTTGAACCAACTTCTAATCCGACTAACGTCTAAGTCCCTTGAAGTGGTTTTCCATTCTTATCTATCTTAGAAAGGTCATCTATACACGGAGGGGAAACTCAAAACGAGAGAGAAAGAGATTCAAAACGGAGAATTCGAAAGATAAAGATATGGCTACCGGGGATTATGCTTTTCTTTCAAAAACTTTTCTCTTAAAAGACATGTTTTTGAAAATACTCCTTTCAAAAATATTCTTAGAAAATGGTTTTTCTAAAAAATTTATCTGTTCTGGTAACCTTAAGCTCTGATACCACGTGTAACACCCCACACCCGCTAAGGTCACTCTCTAAGGGAATGCCATAACATCGGTGGAGTATTTTAAGTGAATATAGAACAGAAAAATTACAACAAGACAGATATAAGTAATACTTGAGAATTTAAAACATCATTTCATTGCAGCGGAAAGTTAAACATGTTTGGTTACACCAAAACCATAAACAAGAGTCAAGTACATAATATCCATCCTGATAAAACAAAAGTACATAATCCCACTACATAACTTAATAGCCATAATAGAAAAGATAAACTGAGCTTTACATCCACGGTCCAAGCTCCAAAAGATAGATAAAGCAGTCTGATCAAAGCCCACCAATGGTAGGCCCACTCTGATAACCTGAGGGTTGGAAAAAAAGATAAAAACAACGGGGTCAGACATAAGCCTGAGTGAGTCCTATAACCCTAACAATACAATCATTAAAGTAATTAGGGTATGATATAAACAAGGTACGGTACCTCTGGGGATAATGACTACACTAAGTAGCCAACTAAACACAGGATATACTAAGATAACCGAAAAGACGCATTTATCCACCCAAGGATAATTGCTAGATTGCACCACCCCAGATCTACCCACCCAAGGGTAATTCCAACACTGCACCACACTAGTTCTACCCACCCAAGGGTAATTCCTACTTAAAGTTTGATCCCACTAAGTGTATTTAGTAATTCTATCCGGTAGTTCCTTGTCCCCCTAGCTGACTACATAGGTGCCGTCTGCTCCTATCTCCACTAGGTGTACCCACTACCCCCAAGCGATCGGCTCCCTACCGTAGATACCCGTGCTGGCCCCACAGTGGGGTGTATCACTCCCCAAAGTGGCAACCCGATAATCAATGGTGCACGGCTTATACCTACACGATGCAACAACGTCTTACCTACCAGCCCGGGTCCACACACGCATATGAAACCCGTTGGACTCGCGTTGCCACCGCTACCCCGTTTTGGCCTCTTATAGTCAAGCCCAATATGCGTGTCCCGTCCTCGACCTGGGTCGAGCCCACAAAGATACGTTTGGGATATTGGTTGAAATGGGCCCCCACAAGCTACTACCTAAGCTTGCCATTTTATCTAGTGAATCCCACTTAACCCGTTAACCATGTCCACCTACATGTTACAAATCTTTGGTTAAGTCTTTTAATCATATTTTATTTGCCACTTAAGGCCCCCACAAGCTACTACTTAAGCTTGTCATTTAATTATATTTCAATTGCCACTTAAGGCCCCCACAAGCTACTACTTAAGCTTGTCATTTAATTTCAATTACCACTTAAGGCCCCCACTAGATTTCCACATGCCACCCAAGGCACTTTCTTGATTCCCACATGCCACCCAAGGCACTTACTTAACCCTTTAATCATGTTTAATTACATGTTCCACTTTGGTTAAGTATTCTAATCGTATTTTCTATTGCCACCCAAGGCAACCCACTAGTTTCCTCATGCCACCCAAGGCACCCCCACTAGTTACTACATGCCACCCAAGGCACCCACTTAACCCCTCATGCCCCACTACATGCTAATTTGGTTAAGTGTTTCTTAGTTAATTAAGATCGTAACCTTTGTAAAGACCTCTCACATTAGACTGTCTTTTATGGCAGCTGGATATGCCGGTTGGTTCCAGGCAGCCTTACACCATAACAGAGTCTAACCTCGTGTCTTTACACTTGTCACGTATTTAGTTTATGACTAAGACCTCTCACATTGGGCCAATCATTTGTAGCCGCTGGATTTGCCGGTCGGTTCCGGGCAGTCTTATGCTACAAAAGGGTCCAACCTCGTGTCTTAGTAGATTAATTACAACTAATTAATCACCCCCATAATTTTATTAATTATCCCTAATTAATTACAAATATTTAAGAATATGGGTAGACCTAACTCAATAGGTAAATTCCCAATTCCATAATATGGGTAGACCTAACTTAATAGGTAAATTCCCAATTATGTCCATCCACTTTACGGTATGTTTAATTATACCCACTTCACACAATTTTATGTGTTCATTAATTTTTTTACCCCATCGTCCCCACGTAAATACGTTAACGTGACATACTTCAAAAGAGAAGATTCATCATACACACAATGGGTTCAACTTAGCATATCATTAGCATTACCATGGGTTTAAAAGGTGTCAACTTGTATATATGACCACAAACCCAACTTGCATAAATAACCAACCCAAACTTGCATGAATCACATATGTCATGAAAATGGTAACTTGCTTAAATGTTCATGTTATAGACTTATCATAAAGGTGTCAACTTGCATACAAGTCATAGGTCTAAAAGGGACGAACTCGCACATGTACTTATGTCATACATAAAGGCCAACTTGCATATGAACTTGCATCATAACTTGCATATGAACTTGCATCACAACTTGCATATGAACTTGCATCATAACTTGCATATGAACTTGCATCATAACTTGCATATGACCAAACACTTAGCATGCATAAACCAAAATACTTAGCGTGCATAAAACCAAATACTTAGCATGCATAAAAACCAATTACATAGCATGCATAAAACCAAATACATAGCATGCATAAAACCAATTACATAGCATGCATAAAAACCAATTACATAGCATGCATATCATGTTACATATAACTTGCATATACTCTCACATATAGTTTGCATAACATGTTACATATGCATAAACGTTCAACATAGTGTTTTGCATCATAAAACATGGCATTAAACTTGCATTTAGCATAAAACTTGCAAAACACATAACATACATTATACTAAACTTGCATAAACACATTTATCCACAAACATAGCCATCTCTTATCATATCCTACCATAATCAAGTTAACAATTGATTATTAAAGCTATAGGAACTCACCACTAAGCTCCCATAAGCAAACCCTTGCCACAAATTACCCAAAAACTCTAGCCTTGGACATAAAGCTTGCAACTTGATGATGAATGCAAGCTAATGATTGCTTAAACAACTCAAAGATGCTTGTATGAACATGAAAGCCTTCATAAAAATAGTTTCATAAGAGGATGGAGGCTAAGGTTTTGGGTGGAGGCCATGATCATAGAAAATTTTGGCATAGTTTAGTTAGGAGATAGGATTATGATCATTTAGGGTTAGCTTAGGGTCTTATTTATAGGATTAGGCAAGTGTTTTAGGCCCTTAGATCAACCCTAGGTTAGATTAGGACCATCAGATCCCGGAAGCTTCTAGAGAACAGCCCAAAACATAGCCAATCCCTAAAATGGTGCACCAGGTTAAACCTGTCGAGCACCCCCTGTCGACACCCAAGTCGACAGGGCTGTCGACTTGGTCCTAGCCAAGTCGACTACCCAGTGGACAGGGCTGTCGACTTGGTTGGCTCGGCGGGATTTTTCCCGCCTGGCCCCAATGGCCCCAATTTTTGAAATTTAAATCTGAATTTTAAATCTGTTTTGAACTTTGAATTTTCTGTAAACTTCATTGGGCCATAACCGGGCCATACGTACTCCGATTCTCGAAAACTTGGACTCTATTTCGCGTATTTTTCCGAGACGAACGCAATGATGCAGCCCGTTTCCCCCAATTCTCACATCTGAGATTATTTATTCTGTAATTAGTGAATTTTAGCATTAACCAAAATTCGGGGTGTTACAAATTTCCCAATTCGTTTAACGTCAACTACGTTATTTTTAAATTCAACCATTTATATTTTCAGTTGAAATCTTATATCAAACATCCAATCAAATCTAATTCAAATATTTAACAATAAATATTAGAATTTCAATTTTTCATTCTGAAGTTTAATATCGAATTCAACTCTTATTCAAACCAATAAAATTTTGATTTTTAATCTCGAATCCAAATATAAATTTGATTGTTTATCGTGAAATCCTTAATAAATTTCTATTTCAAATTGTCGAAATTTCTGGGACGTTACATCCACCATCCTGTGCCGAAAAAGGGCTATAAACTTGTTCTTTTGGCACTTTGGGAAGTAGATATTGCCTCTTTGATATCCAAGCCTGCTCTATCACTCGAGGAAGACGAAACTTATCTCTTTTCGTACACTTGAACTTTTGGACTGCATAGGCAACTTGGAAAGAAGAACTTGGCTCCATTTTTGACCTTATAGAACTTACTTTTCACCATTTCTATTGTCAACAAGAAGAACTATTGTTACCACCATTTTACTTTGACTAAAAGTGAAAAAAAGAGCAAAAGCTTCAAAGTGGACATAGATTCTGGTGGACCTAACCACTATAAAATACAATGTTAAATTACTTTCCTGCATAATTTCCACTCTAGACGTTTAGTTTCATTGTCTTGGAACTCGTTGGGTGATGTTGCCAATTTTTGTGCACCAACATATATACATAACTTAAAATTTAACAAGGGAATATTATCTTATGCCATTTATATTTATTTTATTCTAAACTTACATTTATAATTTCAAATTTAGATCTTGTATATATTATTTTATTGTCCAATATGTTATAAGTGTAACTTTTTCACACAAACTCTATTTTTTATAAGTAAAATATAAAAAGAGGCTTGGATCTCACCACGAATACAATGATAATATTTTCTTGACCAAATTTTTAATTACTAGATATTCATATTTTCAACCTATTATTACTTTATTAATTATTATTAATTAAACTTAATTACCTGTCTATTTTGAGTGTATTTGAAGGAGTGTTACATATGTTGTACTTAGCGAAGCTTGGGAAGAGCTCGTTTGTTGATGCAGTGCAATACTATGTTGTTTGGATCTGTTCTGTTGATTTTGATAATTTTTATGTTGTTGATGCTTTGGATCCAAATATTATTGATTAGTTGACATCTAAATTTTCATCCATATCTTATGATGACTTGGTGGCTTTTAAAGTCGTGTTCTAATTAAAATCTTACAATCTTTATTTGTCGACATTTGGATGAATCTGTTGTGTTAATCTTTGTTGTTTAGTGGTGAGATATTAGTGTACTTATCTTGAAGCTTAACTTATTATTGGAGTAAATTCCTTTATTGTTGCCAAGTTGATTCACATGACTATATTTACCTTGTGATATAATAAACTTAATCTTCTTTATTTGAAGGAGAGACCTACTCGTATGATTCCTAAATTATCATCATCTACTTATTATTTAAACTTAACTGACTGGCATATTTTATTGCTCAGGTCAGATTGATTTTTACATGTTAGTTGTGTTGTAGATATCTATATTTCTTCTTCAGCGGTGGATCTACTACCTCCTTTTTGGGATTCCATGATTGTCTTACTTTATGTAGATATGATGTTATTGTAATGACCCGCATTGGCAGGGGTATTATGATTAGTTTATTTAATTATATTAATGGTGATTAGTGAATTTAAAAGATCATTGAATTAATAAATGGTGAATATTTAATTTAAAATAATAGATTAAATAATATATTTAATTCTGAAATAATCAGAGTTAGCTGAAATGACGATATGGTGTGAACCGGATCATCTGTGATATTTAATTCAGCTGGGGATTTAATTAGAATAACGAATATATTCAATCGTCGACAGTTGTACGTATAGTTTATAATATAAATATAAACGAGCTTGAAATAGCGCTGCAGTTCGCTATTTGGCGATTTGAACTTCAACTGGATGTACAGGATTCATTTTAAATCGGATTTCTGTGAAACAAGAAACGTGTGGAGCTGGTAAAGTATATCTTTCTAGTGGAAGAGAAGAATTGGGATTTCGTTATGTAGATTTTGATTTATGTCCAAATCAAATTCTGAAATAGTCGCTATAGAATCGTTTATCGACCGTAACGGTTTAGTCGATATAACCAGAGATCGGGTTTGATTTTAGGTAAGGTTCTTTTGAGACATAGTGATAATTAAATTTTTAGAATTTTACTATAATTTTTAATTAATCAAATAAGCAACTTTTTATTTGGAATATTTTGCACCCTTAATCAGCGATTTTGGGGTTTCACACTATGAGTTAATCTACCGGTATTTTTATATTTATGGGATCGTGACACATTGCTCGTCGTAACGCTATTTTTATTTTTGTCAACAGTGGTCCATATGCTAACAAGTTTTAAATAACGAGTGTCGAAATTGTTTGAACGTGTAAACAAAGAAATATACTTCTATAGTGAAACATGTAGTAGTGATGGACAATTCTGATACTTTTCTTCACTACCAACACTAAATAACCATTTAAATAAAACCAGTAAAAACCAACCTGACATGAAACTCCAATAGTTTGTACTAACCAAAGCAATACAATGCCTATCATTGGTACTGAATGTGAATGGAACCCGCATGAACCCAATGCCAATATGGAAACCGTGCAATCCTGTTGAAATGCCAAATTAATCCAAATGATGTACTTCAAGTCCTCAACGTAGTAAAATATATGTGTATTCTTCCCTTGGCTATGAATGTACACGTACAGCATGGAGACTGCACAGGAGCCTTCGTCTCCATCGAACACAGGTAGGAATAAGGCCACGCGACCTCTCTCCTTAGCCACAAGTGCTACCAACCCGAACAACCTGTATAAAACCCAACACAGCAAGACAAAAATCCAAGGATAGAAAATCAAAAGAAAACAAAGAAAATTTCTAAAACCCCAAAACAAGAGTGTATAGCTTTCTGCTGAGGTCCTCTTCTTTTTGGATATGGGATTTATTGGGTTCGAATACCCTATATGGTTGTTGTGTTTTGAGGCAGAAACTAAGGGTGCCGGTTGTCGTCGACGTGGGGGTTACTGGACCGAGGTGGAGGCGACGCTGCTAGTATGAAGGGGAGGCGCACGTATTGACGCCATATGGGGGTGCTCCGATCATCAGAGTTATGAAGGGGTGTCGGGTTTTCTGGTCAGGTCACGAAATAGAAAGGGGGTCGAGTTAATTTGGTCGCTGGCGATGGGATGGAGAGGGAGTTGCTGAGTTGAAGGGTGGTGGTTGCGGTGGCCATCGATGGCCGAGGTGGAGGGCATGGACGGTCAAAGGTGGTCAACATCAGGTTTGGTTATACAGAGGGAGACGGTTTTATCGAATTGATTTGGGAAAGAATATGTTGGTGGGTATGGGCTTATAAGGTGAAGGCGGGCCAGTATTAAAGGGTTAAAGCCCAAATTAAGGTTGAATTTTTATTTGAATTTAATTTAAATATTTGTAAAAACTTCTAAATATCATAACTTGATCATACGAAATCGGAATTTCGAAAATTCAGATCCGTTGGGATCGTATGGACGAGCACTACACGATGGGACTGTCGGGGAGTGAATCCGAGCTCGTTACAATTTATGGAGAAATAAATTGTCCGACTGAGTCGAATAACGCAAACCGTTATTCAACGGTTAACGCGCCAAAGTGAGTAAATCTCACTAACTCTGAACAGTTTATAATTTCATGTTGTATTTTTAGAACTGTTAGATATTGACTGATTGACTGTGTGTTGATTGTTTGATTGAACTGCTAGTCAGTTAGTTGAATTTCTATATTGATTCTGTTTAACAGAATATATCATATAGAACTGAAAGTGATGTTATCTATATTGTTTAACATCTGTGATGCAGGGAAACAGGTTGGAGGAATCCAACTGGATTCCTCAACATTTATTTTACTGTTTTCATATATTGTGATATATGATGTGTTATATAATCTGTTATGGATTATGGGTGTTGGAATGATATTGATCATTGTTATTCGATATTTTAAATATCATAAGAAACCCTGGGATGTAAAAAAAGAAGTATTTCAATGTATATTGAAATAAAGGAATTTTATAAAATCACAGGATTTTATAAAAGGAAATATTTATAAAACGAACACGGTTTTATAAAAGGGATATTTATTTAGTAAATAAATAGAAATAGAAAAGGAATATTTATTTAGAAAATAAATAGAAGTTATAAATATGAAATATTTGTAACGGTAAATAGAAGTTATAAATAGGAAATATTTGTAACGGTAAATAGAAGTTATAAATAGGAAATATTTGTAATGGTAAGTAAACGTTATAAAAAGGAAATAGTTGTAACGGAAAACGTAGTTTATCAAAAGGAGCTAATCGATGTTAGTTAATCGATTAGAGATAAAGTAGAAGGAGCTAATCGATGTTACTTAATCGATTAGAGATAAAGTAAAAGGAGCTAATCGATGTTAGTTAATCGATTAGTGATAAAGTAAAAGGAGCTAATCGATGTTAGTTAATCGATTAGCGATAAAGTAAAAGGAGCTAATCGATGTTAGTTAATCGATTAGAGATAAAGCAAAGGAGCTAATTGATGTTAGTTAATCGATTAGAGATAAAGTAAAAAAGGAGCTAATCGATGTTAGTTAATCGATTAGAGATAAAGCAAAGGAGCTAATCGATGTTAGTTAATCGATTAGAGATAAAGTAAAAAGGAGCTAATCGATGTTAGTTTAATCGATTAGAGTTAAAGCAAAGGAGCTAATCGATGTTAGTTTAATCGATTAGAGTTAAAGCAAATGAGTTAATCGAATATAGTTATTCAAATAGAAAGTAAAAGGAATTATCGAATATAGTTTATTCGAAAGGAGTTAAGCGAAATGAGTAAATCAATAACGTTAGTCCAATAGAGTTAATCCAATAATGTTAGTCCAATAGAGTTAATTGATAAGAGTCAATCGAATATAGCTATTCGAAGGAGGGTTAAGTAAGGAAGTTAGTAAAAGGGATATAAAGTGAACTTTGACTATTTCAAAGTTAGAAATGTTGTTCAGTTAAGGTCTGAGAGGTAGTTCTACCCCAACTTGATTGGCTTCGTTTTTAACTAAGGAATAGTTAAGGTTCGGCAGTAAAGGAAATGGTTTGAGTGGCATCGCGATGGTTTGTTTAAACATCTGTCTAAGTCCAATGAAGAAGCTTTGGAAATGTTTTCCAAATAAGAAACCAGAAATGTTTTCTAATAAAGAAAACAAGGAAATGGAAATGTCGTCCATTGTTAATAACGTATATTTCCAAATTTAGAAAATAGGAAACATTGAACGTATGGAAACAGGAGATAAGTAAATTAATGAAATAAAGAGATGAATGTAAATGATGTTTGATTGATATAATTTCCATTTGGAAATATTATCGTTGTTTGCACACTTGTTTTTATTCGATAGTTAAATCACAGACTATCGAAGTTTTGACCATTTTAACGTTGTTAATATGGAGAGACCGGTTGGATTATTATCCAAAGAACCACTCTGTATTGGCATAAGCGTTGCGTATCATATATGCCAAAGGAAATTGAAGACGGAGTTATGCAAGGGCTATCCTGTTTACAGAATAGTGCCTTCGGTTCATCCTGTTCCTGGATGACTTGTATGGGCGGATGTCTGACAGAGTATTTCCATACGATCACATATATTGATTTCTCCAACTGTACCAAGAGTGGAAGCGAAGAAGGAAACTTCTTTTAGCTAACGCGTAATGTATGGTTGAGGACGTCAATCGGTGATTTGATGGATTTGACGATGTGGCATTCAAAAGTGAATCTGGTATGATGATAAAGCGTAGCTTCTAGCCTCATCATCCGGTAAATGACAGAAATCGGGCAGGCAGCATGGCTAAGTCGGTCGCACCGAAGTAGGGTGTATAATCACCTGATCTAGAGTTTCATTCATTTCTAAAAATCTATTGTTGATGCTGTCCCATTCAGGAAACGGTTGCTGATCCAACTATTGGTGATATACATTCGATACACTCAAGCGAAATGAGTGGTCGGTCATGTGTGGCCGGGTTGCAAGATGTTCTTGTTGAACCCAGTGTATTCCTCTCTAGAGGTACACGAGCGAAAGGTGGTTCCATACCTTGTCATAGTTGGAAATCCATTACCCAATACGTGCTTGCAGTTTTGATTGTATACTATATATGTAGAACGTGAGATGAAAGCGTTTCTGCTAGATGATTATATATATACTGTGGTTGATAGACATTATTATAATATCAAAAGGTTTTTGATATAAAGATATTTTGGATTCTCATAAGGGAAAAACCCGTTCCGTTATGCGGCGTGGTCTTATGAGATATCGTTTACTTGTTCGAACTGTTTTTAAACAGTTTTACTCATACCAGTCCCATGACTGACCCGGAGTTTACTTTGTTGTTTTCCCTAAACTCTTGGGTGCCTAAATTTGTATGGGCAGTCAAGTAGTCGGGATTTTACAGATATAGTTGAAGAGCTGGAGCAGGAGGCTTCAGGATCATATAGCTATAGTTATTTCCGCTGTGTTGTAAGTGCTGTACTTTGAAATGATATGTATATTCAAGTACAGATTTGTATTTCAAAGTTATGTTATGAAATATATTTATTCGTTCCGCTGTGAGATTCGTGTTACTCTGATGTTGTGTTCTTCTTCTTCTTCTATTCTAATTTTCTATCTTATCTTTCCTCACCCTCTAATTTTTTTCACTAATTACCAGGATTTTTCGGTGTTTTGGTTATCGACATCGAGCTTATGTCGATAACCAAAGTTGCTCGAAATCCGGGTCATTACAGTTGGTATCAGAGCTTAAGTTAAGAATTACTTGGCTCTGTGGCGTGACTCGGTAGAGATAGGGTTAGTAATACCCTAGACTGAGATTGAGTGTATATATACGAGTGAACATATTTGTTATTGATATAAAAATTGTTTTATATTGTGGAGATCCATTGGTTGAGTCGTTTATGGGTTCTGGTCGATCAGTTTGATCCACTGTATCGGTAGGGATTTTGTAAACACTTGAATACGATGAACCATCATGGTATGTTTTGAAAAGAGGGTAAATAAAAATAATTTTACCCAAAGTATATTTTGATATATATTGGATATATTGGTTGTTAATATAATCGAGTAAGATTATAAATTTAATGGTTATGTAAATAACCAATCAGAATTCATATAAGTGAAATTCGTGGAATCATATGAGTTAAATCTGAAATTAAAACCAGAAATTGAAGTTAAAACTCTGGAAAACTGGATAAGTGTTTGTAAATAGATTTGGATTAAAAATAAGGAAAATTTAAGATCCTGGGAGATTTTAAATTGTTTTACAAGCAGTGTGAATTATATTTTGGAATGAATTTCAAAGTGGAAATGTTTAGAAATGGTTTTATAGTATTGAACTCACTTCGATCGCTGGAAAATAGATTCTGATGATGACAGCTGCATCATCAGTATTCATTTTCGAGTTGTAAGTGACGAATTACTAACAAAGATACTGTTTTGAATTTGTTTTGGGAAAAACAAGCTGTGTTGAATTTCAAAATGGGATTTATAATATAGAATTTGAATTTTGAAATAGATTTGAAATATTAACTTGTTTTAAAAGAAATAAAACGAGAAGTTCCTTTATAAACGAAGTTTATAAATAGTTCTTTTATAAACGAAGTTTATAAAATGAAGTGAAAAGAATTATCATTGGATAATTCAGAAATAAAAATAAATAAATACAAGTGTGAAGTAGAAAGGGGAACCTATTTTCCAAAGGTAGAAATATCGATTTCAAAAGGAATTGAAACCGAGACATATTTAAAGGAATTTGAATAAAGAAGATTCAAATAGAATTGAAATTGAAACTTGAATATAGAAGATTCAAAGGGAATTGAAATGAAATAAAGAGAATTCAAATAGATTTGAATATATGAAATTCAAATGGAGTTTGAAAATAGATTTGAGATTCAAATCTAGAATTTGAATAAGGAAATTGAAACGAAATTAAAATATGGAATTTGAATAAGAGAATCGAAATGGAATTCGAATATAGGAAATTCAAATAAAATTGAAATGGAAATCAATTAGTTGATAAACAGGTTAAACCTATATTTGAACATGTATATTCAAATAAAAAGTTGGAATGGGCAAACCAGTAATTTGAGAATAACTTTACGGACTAAGTTAAAACGATTGGATTAAGTTGAAATGAATTAGAAATGTATGGTTATACATGAGGCAGGTTTGGAATAAAGTATAGAAGTGAAATAAATAGAATGCTCGACGAAAAGGTATGTATTTAATTCATATATGAGATTTTATGCGCCGTATCGGCTAGCCGCTTGGCTTTTCTTTTTCTTTTTTTATTGGAGAAGGCCTGTGTGGCAGTTTGGGGATTTTCCCGATGCTCCTGATACAAAGGAGGTTATGGCGAATTTTTCCAGGAATTTAAGGAGTTAGAATATTTTTATGATAATTTGATAGTTAGAAATCAACGTATCGATATGTATAGAAGTCGATAAGGAAACGAACTTAGAAATATAATAGTATAATCGAAAGGGAAGACTAGGAGTAAAATCCAGTAAGAATAGAAAGAGAAAGTATATATGTGTTTAAAAAGTGAATAAGTAGTTGTATGGGATTGATTATTCGAATAAGTAGTCATATCTGTTTTGACGTTATAAATGTTATTCAGTCAAGGTCTGAGAGGTAGTTATACCCCAACTTGATTGATTTCATTATTAACCAATAAATAGTAAGATTTCAGGCTCGAAGATCGATGTTGAATAAGAGTTAGTTGAATATAGTATTTGGGTTGTCGTAACGATGTTTTACACAACATCCGTTTTAACCCAAATAAGTGTAAACTTGGAAATAGAAAAATAAATATTTCCTAAGTATGGAAATAAACGAGATTGGAAGAGAGATAAGTAATTGGAATATTTTCCAATTATAAATGGCATATATTTTCTAAAGTTTAGAAAATAAAGGAAGGCGATATTCGGAAATGTTTTCCAATATAACATAAAAGGCCAATATGGTTATTGCAAATATTTGGTTAACAAATATTGATAAAGAAATAGAGAAGTGATTTAACTAATGGAATATTGATTATGGGCTCAGTGACATGTTCAAAGGGAAAATTTGATTTTTGAAAAGAGTAAACTATTTGAAAATTCCCAGGGAAAGACTGTTTGAATTAAAAACAAATTTAACAGAAATTTGTGAAAGCAAAATTTGAATTAAAGTAAAGCCAGTATTGTGGTAACTAAGATTGAATTAGAATGATATCAAGACAAATTGGATTGTGAGATTCAAATTTGAAGTGTGATGTGATAATCAAGTTAAGAGTTGGGAATCGAGAAGAAACTCGAGTTAAAATGACATTTGGTTCGGATATAAGTGAATTGTTGGGTCGTGGATAAAAGCAGATTGGATGTGATTGGGGTAACTCTTGTATATGCTGAGTTGATAGCATATGGAAGTGACAGAGTTGATATGCCGACAAAAGGTACAAGTTTATATTTCATATGGTATGAGATTTCGATAAGCCGAATAGGCAAGCCGCTTGGCTGTTTGATTTTATTTTGGGATGGAGATGGCCCAGAGAGGCGAGTGGGAGTTGATCGATTGACCAGTACAAAGGAGGTGCTGGCGAAATTTTTCGAAGAGTTAAGGCGTTAGAAAATTTTCAGGACTTTTGAAAATTTTCGATAATAGGAATTAATTAATAATTTAATTGAAATTAAATTGGTTCCGTTGAAACTGAAGTTAAGAAGTGAACAAATATGTTCTAACCAGTCGATAGGGTCGTCCCCTACTTTTTAGCAATTTCGAGGACGAAATTATTTTAAGTGGGGAAGATTGTAATGACCCGCATTGGCAGGGGTATTATGATTAGTTTATTTAATTATATTAATGGTGATTAGTGAATTTAAAAGATCATTGAATTAATAAATGGTGAATATTTAATTTAAAATAATAGATTAAATAATATATTTAATTCTTAAATAATCAGAGTTAGCTGAAATGACGATATGGTGTGAACCGGATCATCTGTGATATTTAATTCAGCTGGGGATTTAATTAGAATAACGAATATATTCAATCGTCGACAGTTGTACGTATAGTTTATAATATAAATATAAACGAGCTTGAAATAGCGCTGCAGTTCGCTATTTGGCGATTTGAACTTCAACTGGATGTACAGGATTCATTTTAAATCGGATTTCTGTGAAACAAGAAACGTGTGGAGCTGGTGAAGTATATCTTTCTAGTGGAAGAGAAGAATTGGGATTTCGTTATGTAGATTTTGATTTATGTCCAAATCAAATTCTGAAATAGTCGCTATAGAATCGTTTATCGACCGTAACGGTTTAGTCGATATAACTAGAGATCGGGTTTGATTTTAGGTAAGGTTCTTTTGAGACATAGTGATAATTAAATTTTTAGAATTTTACTATAATTTTTAATTAATCAAATAAGCAACTTTTTATTTGGAATATTTTGCACCCTTAATCAGCGATTTTGGGGTTTCACACTATGAGTTAATCTACCGGTATTATTATATTTATGGGATCGTGACACATTGCTCGTCTTAACGCTATTTTTATTTTTGTCGACAGTGGTCCATATGCTAACAAGTTTTAAATAACGAGTGTCGAAATTGTTTGAATGTGTAAACAAAGAAATATACTTCTACAGTGAAACATGTAGTAGTGATGGACAATTCTGATACTTTTCTTCACTGCCAACACTAAATAACCATTTAAATAAAACCAGTCAAAACCAACCCGACATGAAACTCCAACAGTTTGTACTAACCAAAGCAATACAATGCCTATCATTGGTACTGAATGTGAATGGAACCCGCATGAACCCAATGCCAATATGGCAACCGTGCAATCCTGTTGAAATGCCAAATTAATCCAAATGATGTACTTCAAGTCCTCAACGTAGTAAAATATATGTGTATTCTTCCCTTGGCTATGAAGTGTACACGTACAGCATGGAGACTGCACAGGAGCCTTCGTCTCCATCGAACACAGGTAGGAATAAGGCCACGCGACCTCTCTCCTTAGCCACAAGTGCTACCAACCCGAACAACCTGTATAAAACCCAACACAGCAAGACAAAAATCCAAGGATAGAAAATCAAAAGAAAACAAAGAAAAATTCTAAAACCCCAAAAAAAGAGTGTATAGCTTTCTGCTGAGGTCCTCTTCTTTTTGGATATGGGATTTATTGGGTTCGAATACCCTATATGGTTGTTGTGTTTTGAGGCAGAAACTAGGGCTGCCGGTTGTCGTCGACGTGGGGGTTACTGGACCGAGGTGGAGGCGACGCTGCTAGTATGAAGGGGAGGCGCACGTATTGACGCCATAGGGGGTGCTCCGATCATCAGAGTTATGAAGGGGTGTCGGGTTTTCTGGTCAGGTCACGAAATAGAAAGGGGGTCGAGTTAATTTGGTCGGTGGCGATGGGATGGAGAGGGAGTTGCTGAGTTGAAGGGTGGTGGTTGCGGTGGCCATCGATGGCCGAGGTGGAGGGCATGGACGGTCAAAGGTGGTCAACATCAGGTCTGGTTATACAGAGGGAGACGGTTTTATCGAATTGATTTGGGAAAGAATATGTTGGTGGGTATGGGCTTATAAGGTGAAGGCGGGCCAGTATTAAAGGGTTAAAGCCCAAATTAAGGTTGAATTTTTATTTGAATTTAATTTAAATATTTATAAAAACTTCTAAATATCATAACTTGATCTTACGAAATCGGAATTTCGAAAATTCAGATCCGTTGGGATCGTATGGACGAGCACTACACGATGGGACTGTCGGGGAGTGAATCCGAGCTCGTTACAATTTATGGAGAAATAAATTGACCGACTGAGTCGAATAACGCAAACCGTTATTCAACGGTTAACGCGCCAAAGTGAGTAAATCTCACTAACTCTGAACTGTTTATAATTTCATGTTGTATTTTTAGAACTGTTAGATATTGAGTGATTGACTGTGTGTTGATTGTTTGATTGAACTGCTATTCAGTTAGTTGAATTTCTATATTGATTCTGTTTAACAGAATATATCATATAGAACTGAAAGTGATGTTATCTATATTGTTTAACATCTGTGATGCAGGGAAACAGGTTGGAGGAATCCAACTGGATTCCTCAACATTTATTTTACTGTTTTCATATATTGTGATATATGATGTGTTATATAATCTGTTATGGATTATGGGTGTTGGAATGATATTGATCATTGTTATTCGATATTTTAAATATCATAAGAAACCCTGGGATGTAAAAAAAGAAGTATTTCAATGTATATTGAAATAAAGGAATTTTATAAAATCACAGGATTTTATAAAAGGAAATATTTATAAAACGAACACGGTTTTATAAAAGGGATATTTATTTAGTAAATAAATAGAAATAGAAAAGGAATATTTATTTAGAAAATAAATAGAAGTTATAAATAGGAAATATTTGTAACGGTAAATAGAAGTTATAAATAGGAAATATTTGTAACGGTAAATAGAAGTTATAAATAGGAAATATTTGTAACGGTAAGTAAACGTTATAAAAAGGAAATAGTTGTAACGGAAAACGTAGTTTATCAAAAGGAGCTAATCGATGTTAGTTAATCGATTAGAGATAAAGTAGAAGGAGCTAATCGATGTTACTTAATCGATTAGAGATAAAGTAAAAGGAGCTAATCGATGTTAGTTAATCGATTAGTGATAAAGTAAAAGGAGCTAATCGATGTTAGTTAATCGATTAGCGATAAAGTAAAAGGAGCTAATCGATGTTAGTTAATCGATTAGAGATAAAGCAAAGGAGCTAATCGATGTTAGTTAATCGATTAGAGATAAAGTAAAAAAGGAGCTAATCGATGTTAGTTAATCGATTAGAGATAAAGCAAAGGAGCTAATCGATGTTAGTTAATCGATTAGAGATAAAGTAAAAAGGAGCTAATCGATGTTAGTTTAATCGATTAGAGTTAAAGCAAAGGAGCTAATCGATGTTAGTTTAATCGATTAGAGTTAAAGCAAATGAGTTAATCGAATATAGTTATTCGAATAGAAAGTAAAAGGAATTATCGAATATAGTTTATTCGAAAGGAGTTAAGCGAAATGAGTAAATCAATAGCGTTAGTCAAATAGTGTTAATCCAATAATGTTAGTCCAATAGAGTTAATTGATAAGAGTCAATCGAATATAGCTATTCGAAGGAGGGTTAAGTAAGGAAGTTAGTAAAAGGGATATAAAGTGAACTTTGACTATTTCAAAGTTAGAAATGTTGTTCAGTTAAGGTCTGAGAGGTAGTTCTACCCCAACTTGATTGGCTTCGTTTTTAACTAAGGAATAGTTAAGGTTCGGCAGTAAAGGAAATGGTTTGAGTGGCATCGCGATGGTTTGTTTAAACATCTGTCTAAGTCCAATGAAGAAGCTTTGGAAATGTTTTCCAAATAAGAAACCAGAAATGTTTTCTAATAAAGAAAACAAGGAAATGGAAATGTCGTCCATTGTTAATAACGTATATTTCCAAATTTAGAAAATAGGAAACATTGAACGTAGGGAAACAGGAGATAAGTAAATTAATGAAATAAAGAGATGAATGTAAATGATGTTTGATTGATATAATTTCCATTTGGAAATATTATCGTTGTTTGCACACTTGTTTTTATTCGATAGTTAAATCACAGACTATCGAAGTTTTGACCATTTTAACGTTGTTAATATGGAGAGACCGGTTGGATTATTATCCAAAGAACCACTCTGTATTGGCATAAGCGTTGCGTATCATATATGCCAAAGGAAATTGAAGACGGAGTTATGCAAGGGCTATCCTGTTTACAGAATAGTGCCTTCGGTTCATCCTGTTCCTGGATGACTTGTATGGGCGGATGTCTGACAGAGTATTTCCATACGATCACATATATTGATTTCTCCAACTGTACCAAGAGTGGAAGCGGAGAAGGAAACTTCTTTTAGCTAACGCGTAATGTATGGTTGAGGACGTCAATCGGTGATTTGATGGATTTGACGATGTGGCATTCAAAAGTGAATCTGGTATGATGATAAAGCGTAGCTTCTAGCCTCATCATCCGGTAAATGACAGAAATCGGGCAGGCAGCATGGCTAAGTCGGTCGCACCGAAGTAGGGTGTATAATCACCTGATCTAGAGTTTCATTCATTTCTAAAAATCTATTGTTGATGCTGTCCCATTCGGGAAATGGTTGCTGATCCCAACTATTGGTGATATACATTCGATACACTCAAGCGAAATGAGTGGTCGGTCATGTGTGGCCGGGTTGCAAGAAGTTCTTGTTGAACCCAGTGTATTCCTCTCTAGAGGTACACGAGCGAAAGGTGGTTCCATACCTTGTCATAGTTGGAAATCCATTACCCAATACGTGCTTGCGGTTTTGATTGTATACTATATATGTAGAACGTGAGATGAAAGCGTTTCTGCTAGATGATTATATATATACTGTGGTTGATAGACATTATTATAATATCAAAAGGTTTTTGATATAAAGATATTTTGGATTCTCATAAGGGAAAAACCCGTTCCGTTATGCGGCGTGGTCTTATGAGATATCGTTTACTTGTTCGAACTGTTTTTAAACTGTTTTACTCATACCAGTCCCATGACTGACCCGGAGTTTATTTTGTTGTTTTCCCTAAACTCTTGGGTGCCTAAATTTGTATGGGCAGTCAAGTAGTCGGGATTTTACAGATATAGTTGAAGAGCTGGAGCAGGAGGCTTCAGGATCATATAGCTATAGTTATTTCCGCTGTGTTGTAAGTGCTGTACTTTGAAATGATATGTATATTCAAGTACAGATTTGTATTTCAAAGTTATGTTATGAAATATATTTATTCGTTCCGCTGTGAGATTCGTGTTACTCTGATGTTGTGGTGTTCTTCTTCTTCTATTCTAATTTTCTATCTTATCTTTCCTCACCCTCTAATTTTTTTCACTAATTACCAGGATTTTTCGGTGTTTTGGTTATCGACATCGAGCTTATGTCGATAACCAAAGTCGCTCGAAATCCGGGTCATTACAGTTATGATCCATGTAGTCTAATCCCTGTACTTATTCGAGATGGATTGGTGTGGTTCCTCTACACCTAGGACACAGTTTTACTCGTTTTATGTATGTTGTGGTTTGTGAACCACTATTTTAAGACACTATGTACTGTATGAATAATGTGTGTGTGTGTGTATATATATATATTTAGGTTGTTTATTCTATAATTTGTGTTATCTAGTTAATTGGTTTTGTTCTGAATAATGTATATAGCCACTGTAGTATTGTATTGAACAAGGATTAAATGTGTCGAACCTACTAAAGAAAAAAAGAGCACCCTATCAAAAATCTTGATACTTATTTAATACATGACTCACGAATGGTCGCTCCTAACGAACCTTATTCTTCGTATAAGTAGACGACAATATTTGTAATGCTCTTTATTAATGTGGGTGTAGGTGTAGGACATCATAGATTACTTGATGTACTATAGTGTTTATTTTAAAGTATGTATTGATATTCATGATTATGGTACTTATGATATAAATTAATTTGTATTTGTTGATAATGTTTATTTACTCAGTATTATTGTAATGTAAAATTCTTCCACTACAACGTTATTTTTATTACAAATTAATATCTTAGTTTTCGTATGGTTTTATTTCCACTTGACGATCCACACTTTTTTATATGACCGCTCTATATAACCTTTTTCCTCACTAGACAACCTTAATTTATTTTAACAATAAAATTAAGGACTGGAAAAACAATTCTTTTATTTCAAGAATTGTAACTCCAGGATCATGGTGTCCTTCTTCATTGCTTGTAAGGATGGTTCCCTTTTTATGTTGTTTATATTATACGCTTGTCACTTTTATTTATAACTATTGTTTTGAAAGAGACAAATCTTTCTACTTCCATGATTGTCAGTGCTTTAAATTTGGAATCTCACACCAAAGGAGTTGGCTTAATCTTCACATTGAGATCAGTCTTCAAAAATACACAATGATCATTAAAAGCCATAAAGTAGTCGGAAAGCCCTCGACGGTCAATAAAGAATGCTCATAGGAAAAAGGATTTAGTCACCAGTAATCAAAATGATTTTTCCTTAACTTAGGTTTTATTCTTATCATCTCGATTGCTAGATCAAAGGAAGTTGAAGTTGCTACTTTTCCTCAGCTGCAACTACTAAAATTGTTCCCATTGTGACCTCTATTGCTAACATTCTTAGGCTGATTGAGTGTTGCAGAAGGAAATGGACTTTAAAAATCTCTCTAGTGCTTCTTCCTTCGCCTATAGAATGGGGCAATCTCGGATAATTTCAAACAATAAATACTATTATCGAGGATCCAAATGCAGCTATGGACACCATTAATCAAGATTTTGATGTTGCTGCTTTAAGCTTGTTAGACCAGAATCTTCAAAACTTGAATTGGATTACTCGAATCCCAACATTATTATAATAAAGAATCCCTTATCCACAACTGACATAGGACATTTGTATTGAGAGTTTGGCTTGATTCTTCATCTTCATGAATCGCTCCATCATAAAGCACTGGATCAAATCATTCTTTCTAATTTTGTTGGTCTGTCTCATTAATCATCCAGTCCCCATCTGTGGCAACTCTAATTCCGTTGTCTTGTTCTGCCTTTTCCATGACTACCTCTTCATTCTTTTTCATTAGCTTCATGTGGGGTATATCTCTCTATGTATATATAATGAAAATCCCAGTTTCATACATCTTTCTTTATTATATATTTAATATATTGTAGGTTGCTAAAAGCATGATCTTCCTTTAACAAGCCTCTCATGATTCTACTGACCGTAAAAAATTAGGCTAGAACCTATATTATATAATTATAATGTTGTATATTTTCAAAAATTATCTTGGGATATTGGGGTGTTTTTGAAGAGGGAAGAAAGAAAAAAGAGGAGGAAGAAGAGATTAGTGCCACATAATGGGAAATTGAGGAAGTATTATAGTTTATGAATAGCTTCCTCATGGTGATGGTAGGGCCTTAAGGATCCCAAATGTATTCTTTGTAGTGAGGAGGGAAGTGATGCACCTCAAGAACGCGCCGCCACGACCGTCCATTCGACCAATCTGAACCGAGTTGGGTACGGGTTCAGATTTCAAATTGATTAAATAATTTTAGATCAAGAATAAATAGTAATGGGCTAGATTTCTTCTCACTATGAACTCTGATACGAAAATTAAACTTAAATAGAGGCAGGAAATTTAACAATGCTTATAGGTTGTTGGAAACAGAGAGGCGCATTTTTTGAATTAAGATGGTGTTGCCATTTGTAACAATTGTGGACTATTTCAAACGATTGAGACAGTTAAATGATAGGATGCTTACTTCTACTACTGTAATAGCAACATTCAGAACTATTTCGAATCATTCCGTTTTCTCCTTCTTCCTAAAACTCTACAGCTCCATTTCCAACGCAGAGAAAGTGTTGCAAATTCTCAACTTGCAACACTTCTGAAATGTTGTAGAATACTGTCTTCTTCTTCCTCTTCATTATGTTCTCTACTTGCGTCAACAGATATAAAATTCTCAAATGTTCTTGGGCCGATCAAAATCGTACAAACTCCGAATTTGATTATGTTGTTCTAAGGCTTCATTGAATCCTGAAAGTCGATAGTTCGATAACTCGTATGCACCCAGTTGGTTGAACTATTGTCTGAAAGAATCTATTTCATAGATCCTTGAAATTTAAAGTACGGTATTATCTTTCTTATAGTTGTCTCAAACCGAAAAATTCCAAAGAAATTTTCAAGCAATAATCTTCAATCATGGACGGTTTAAGCGCACTACAGGTTATAAATCAGCATTTAACTCGATTAGAGCGGTTTGATGGAGACAATTTTACTCATTGGAAAGAGATAATGAAATTCTTTCTAACCACCATCAAATTGTTCTACATTTTGGAAGATGGATTGGAAGATATACCAAAGGAAACTGACAAGCATGATGTCGCTCTAAAGGAGAAACATGCAAAGTGCAAAGAGGATGATTTTTTATGTAGATGTAACATTTTAAATATATTTTCTACTCCAGTCTTCATGGCTCATAGGACTTTGGAAACTGAAAGGCAGTCTGGACTGCATTTGAAAGTAAGTATCGCATATCTAAGGCAAGCAATAAGAAAATTATTATTTTTATGATTTTCAAAATGGCCGCCAACAGGTCCATATTTGGACAAGTAAGTGAAATCTTACTTTTGGCGAATCAACTTAAAGATGCTATAATAGATCTCTCTAAATCTTCTGTTATTGGAGTTATTATTTCTACACTCCCACATTCTTGGATTGATTATAAGGAATAAATTAAAGCATGTGGATATAGATGATGATTTAGATGGTTTACAGCGTCATCTTCGTATTGAAGAGGATTCTCGTCAATTCTAATTAGATGTAATCCACAAACAGATTCTCATTCGAAGGCAAAATAATGTTGAAATTATTGAAAAATTAAAGCCTATGAATGAGACCCTTCTTAAGAAGAAAAATCTTTCTAAAAACAACAAAAAGGAAGGTGTTTGTAAATGTAACAAACTCGGACTCTATGCCCGGGACTACCATCTATAGAAGAAACAACAAAAAGTGAATGTGGTCGAAGACTTGCTTGTGGGTGTAGTACAAGAGGTGAATTCCATTAGTGGTACTGATAATGATCGATGCCTTGATACTAGAGAAACTATTCACATTTGCAAAGACCGTAATCTTTTCAAGACTTACAAAGAAAATAATGGAGAAATCATCGAAGTTAATGGCGTAAACAAATTTCCAAGTAAAGTTCTAGGAAAAGGCACTATAGAACTTTCATTCATCTCTAAAAAAGTTATTACATTAGTTAATGTACTTTACGTGCCCGATATGTTTAAGAATTTTGCTTTTGGATACCTTCTTAATAAAGGAGGATTGAGAATTGAGGATGGTGTATGAGTCTAATAAGTTCGTGTTTTTCAAAAACCGAAAATTCATTAGGTAGGGGATATTCTTGTAATAACATGGTTAAGTTAATTCTAATATAGAAATCTCCTATTTATATTATTGATTTTGTTAGTTTATGGCGTGGTAGATTAGGAATGTTAACTATGAATCGCTTAAAAATATGCATAAATTAGGATTAATTTCTGATTGTGATTTAGATACTATCTTTAAATGTGAAATATGTGTTTAAGAAAAAATATTCTGAAAATCCTCTAAATCTATAGAAAGGAAAACTGGTTTGCTTGATTTAATACATAGTGATGTGGGTGACTTAAAAAGTCACATCACCTATGGTAGTAACCAATACAATATAACATTTATTGATGATTATACTAGATATGTATATGTATATCTAGTGAAAACTAAAGTCATTTCACCTATGGTGGTAACCAATACTATATAACATTTTCAGATGAATTCAGCTTATTTTGTAAAAAACATAGTATAGATCACCAATGTTAAGCCTCATATACACCACAACAAAATGGTGTTGCTGAGAGGAAAAATGGAACTTTGGTTGAAATTGTTAATGCCATGATCTTAAGTTCAGATTTACCATATAACCTATCGGGTGATTCTATGTTATCTACATGTTACATTTTAAATAGAGTACCACTTAAAAAGAATAACAATTCCCCGTATGAATTATGGTTTTGATAGAAAACCTAACCTTACTAGACTTCAGATTTTGGGTTGCTTAGCATATGTTAGAAAACCAAACCATAAACGACAAAAGTTAGAAAATAGAGCATTTAAATGTGTTTTCATAGGATATTCACTTAATAGTATAACTTATAGGTTCCTTATTCTTGACACCTAAGATGTTATAGAATCTGTAATGCAGAATTCTTTGAAAATCAAATTGTTAAGATTTCACTGAGATCATATAGTCCAGAACGTAAGATAAGTGATGATATCAATGACGATAAATATGTTTTTGCTCAAAACAGCAAGGAAGTATTAGTATCAGATAATAGTACTGAATATAGGAGAAGTAAAAGAGCGAGAATAGACAAGGAATATGGTCCAGACTTCATACCATATCTTGTAGAAGGTAGTAATGACAGAGTCCTTAATGTGACAAGATATGTAATGAATGTTGATGATGATCCTAAAATTTATTTGGATGCTATGAGTTCTAGGAATTCTATTTTCTGAAAAGAAGATATCAATGATGAAATGAATTCCATAATGTTAAACCAAACATGGGTTTTAGCTAATTTACCCTTGGTGCTAAACCTATAAGATGTAAATGGACATTCAAGAGAAAGTTGAACACAAAAAAATTCATTGATAAGTTTAAAGTCAGATTAGTTGCTAAGGGATAAAAAAAATACATGGAGTAGATTATTTTGATATATGTACTCCAATTGCGGGCATATCTTCTATACAATGTTTAATAGCACTAGCATCAATTCATAACTGGGACATATAACAAATAGATGTAAAGACAACTTTTCTAAATGGAGATTTAGAAGAAGAGATATATATGGAACAGTCTGAATGTTTCAAAACCACATGCCCAAAAGTTTGCAAATTAATAAAATCTCTTTATGACTTAAAGAAATCTCCCATGGAATGGAATAATAAATTTGATAAAGTTGCACAATCATATGGATTCATTTTTCATGATGCTGATAAATGCATTTATCCAAAATGGGGTAACGACAGTTATGTTATATTATGTTTATACATTGATGATATGCTGATATTTAGTTCTAATATATTTTGTGTGAATGAAACTAAGAAGTTTTTATCTTCTAAATTTGATATAAAAGATCTAGGAGAGGCTGATGCAATTCTAGGAATTAAAATCATTATAAAAGAAAGGGAGTTATTACTAACTAAATCTCATTACATTGAGAACTTACTATAGAATTATGGTCATTATAATTTAAACAGGCACCAACTCCTTTAGATTCTAATATTAAATTAGAAAAGAACATTGGACGTACCATTTCTCAACAAGAGTATTTCAATGTTATGGGGAGTCTTATGTATGTTATGCAGTGCACTAGACCAGATATTGCACATGCTATAAGCATATTATGTCGACGAGTAATCCAGTTTTCGAACATTGGAAAGCTATTTCTAGATTTTTAGCTTATTTGAAAAGAACCATTGCCTATGGTTTATCTTATAAAGGATACGGTGATGCAACCTGGAACAATATTGAATCCAAATCCAAGTCTACGACTAGATGGATATTTATATTAGGAAGCGCTACTGTGCCTTCGGCTTACAAGAAGCAAACTTGTATATCTGACTCAACAATGTTATCAAAATTGATTGCATTAACAGATGTAGCCAAGGAAACAGATTGGCTTTAAAATTATTAACTGAAATACCTTTATGGATAAAGACATCTTCAGTAGTCTTGATTAAGTATGACAATCAAGTGACGATATAGAATGTCTCTAATAAGACATATAATGCGAAGTAGACATGTGAGTCTAAGGCATCAAATGGTAAGGCAGTTACTCAAAAGTGGAGTAATAATTATTGACTACATAGAAACAAAAAAAAATTGTTGACCTACTCACAAAGAGTCTTCCAAAGGAAATAATTTCTATAAAGTCAAAATGAATGGGACTAATTTTTGTGAATGAAGATTGATCATCCTTAACGGAAACCCAACTTATGTCTTCAAAAGTATAGACAAAGTTCAATGGGTACCAACAATTTGAGAGAATGATTATGGAACACAATCGATAATCCCATTATATTTAGTGTTGGATTCTACGAGAACAAAGGATGGAAAAATGTCCTTAATAAGTCTAAAAACCTAAAAAGGTGTATCATAGAAAAAACTTAAGAGGCTTACCTATATGAGTATGAAAATCATGCCATTTCCTAGGAAAGTAAGACCGCTTTCTAAAGTAGGCTCATGAACCAGGATTAAAACACATGGTCATTAACGTGATGAACAACACAGAATACCTTACCTAAGGAAATCAACATGTGTGATTGTTTTGGTTTTATCATTTGGGTTAGTTGGTTCAAGATTCGTTTACCATAGAATCTCAAAAAGGCTTTTAATGGCTTACACTAAGTAAAGGTTCAAATCCCAAAGATATCTTTTTATGTGTTGTTTCCACGATGATGCAAAACTTGATCTTAGAACAATATTAGTTTGATCCTACTTGGGTATGTAGGAAGTCACTTTAGTGATTCATCCATCCACTTTACTTATTTTTTATATTTTGAAAATGGGGAGAGATTGTTGTATATTTTCAAAAATTATCTTAGGATATTGACTTGTTTTTGAAGAAGGAAGAAAGAATGAAAAGGAAAAAGAAGAGATTAGTCCCACATAACGGGAAGTTAAAGAAATATTGTAGACACGAATATCTTCCTTTTGAAGATGTTGGAGCCTTTGGGATTACAAATGTGTGTGTTGGCTATCTTTTGAATCAAGCCACCGAGATCCAAACACGAGTTCAAAATAAAGCTTTACTTGTGGAAGGACCTTAACCGATCGCGATCGCCCCCCTATTAGCCCGATCCGACCCGCTCCTGCCATCATAATCCGATCCAATCCTAGACGCCAAGCTGAGGGTTATGACCAAGTCATTCACGATCCGCAAACGCAGGATCCAGCGACACCTGTCCATAACGGCCATATTGACTATTTCTCCATCAAGCTATGAACCAGTCCGAGATCCTCGGGATTTGTGCCACGTATGACCGCGATCCGCCTGCAGATATCAGCTATAAATAGCCCAGAACTTGGCATTTTTCATGATCTTTTTGGTAATTAAGAGCTCTGATTCCACCATTATCATACCTCCATTATTTTTACTCAAAGTTATTTCGAAATTACTGAAAAAATCATAATTTTAAGAGGGAGATTGAGCGAAATCATTGATTGGATTGGCATTCAGCATATAATCAACAACATATAAAGTGGGCGAGGCTCGTTAATGCCGAACCACTATAAATCTCGTGTCTTTCCTGCTTTCTCTTCATTTTGTTAGATATAATTCTCTACAAATTAGAACAATTTGGGTGTTAGAGCCAATTTTGGATCTAACATTTTGGTGCTTTCACTGAGAATGACTTCTCAACATATTGGATTGTTGCCCCGTTGTTTGGATATTCAAGTCCGAAGAAAACAGTCCAAAACCCCATTGTTTTGACCTTTGAAGATTTTAGCGATACCCATATATCATGGCTGGAAAGAAGTCTAAGGAAGTACGAGCTTCGCAAGCAAACAAAGCAATTGAAGAAGGTGTACGCGAGCAGGTCGAGGAGGAGCTCTTGGATCGCGATGAAGTGGGGGCGATCCGGACCGAAGACCACGATCCGAAGCGATAATCATACTACAACTCGACACGGAAAAGAGTTTATGGCTCGTTTTTCTTGTGTAGGTACATCTGCTCGACCTGGCTCCAGTTTTTTACGTATAAGAGAGAATGTTGATCAATTTGACCCCTCTGCCCCTGCTACTGAAGGGGGTCTTTCTCGCGTCATTGAAATGTGGGATAAACTGTTTGACGAGTTAGCCGCTTTGAGGCAAGAAAGTTCAGTGTTACGACAGAATCTGACTGCTATTGACAGGCGACTTGATGATTTCACAAGGCAGAGGGTCTCTTCTCCAACCCGTCTTCCTTCCCCAGAACACACATCCTCGTCTGAAGAACCCCGAATGAACCGGCGATGGCCCCCATTAGAAAGGGCTGAAAACATAAAGCAGCTTCAATTTGGGTCACAGCCATCTCGAGAAGAAGAAGCACTTAATCAGGGAACTAGTAACCGTAATTTAGATGAGCCCGCTCGACCACCGAGGAATGGAAACGTTGTTAACCTTGTCCAGAATCGACCCATTCCTCCCGCTCGCCGCATGATCGACCGCGGCAATAGGGAGCAAGGAAGTTCTGCCCAGGTCCCAGATTTTGTAGCAGCACGTCAAAGAAATGTCGAAGAAGCCCGTCGGGCAAGAAGTGCCGATCCTGAGTCCACCTTGACTCATGCAGATGTTGAAGCAATGATCAGGCAGAATATGGTAGATAGCCGTGGGCTCAGGGACGAAGATTGGGGCATAGGTCGCAGTCATACACCTTTTACCGATGATATACTGGAGGTTACATTCCCGAGACGTTTTAATATGCCAACGATGAATCGGTATGCGGGCAAATCTGACCAGATCCAGCATCGATGCGATATTCCTGGTCAATGAACGCTGCTGCAGCTTCATATGAGATAAAATGTAAAACATTCCCTATATTCCTGGAAGATATGGCATTATTGTGGTTTACCCGCTTTCCAGCACGGTCGATATCCAGTTTCGGGGAATTGAGTGAAAAATTCGTGAACCAGTTCCTCCTTCACGCTCAGAGGTCTAAAAATGTGATCGAGCTATCCCTTATTAAACAACGACCTGATGAGAGCCTGAGGTCGTACCTGGATCGTATCAACTTGGCTGTCACAGAAGTCAGAGATCCACATGAGCAAACTGTTTTGATGGCCCTGATTGATGGAGTCGACAAAGACACCGAGTTTGGAAGATACCTGGCCGGCAAGCCAGCTCCAACTAGAGAAATATTTTATGAAAAAGCCAACATTTTCCTACGTCTGGAGGAGATATATGCTAACAGGAAAAGGAAGGCTACCGATAAGGAAGATATCCAAAGTAATGTGGCCATCAAGCAGACGGGAGATAGTTCAGGGAAAGTTGAAGTCAATGTTAGGAACAAGAATCAAGGCAATGGTCGACAGTCCGGGAATAATAATAACAACAATCGAAAGAGAAATTGAGGAAATGATTCTAAGAGATGATCTCGACCTAGGCCATTTGAGAGTTTCACGTCGTTAAACGATACATTGGAGAATATCTTCATGGATACTTATAATTTCCTTCCATACAAAAGACCTCCCCCGAGAGATTCGACGGAAAAGGAACGTGAAACTGGAAAATTCTGTCTTTTTCACCGAATCCACAGTCATTCCACAAATGAATGTCGTCATCTGAGAGATGTGGTCGAGAGGCTACTCCGAGAAGGAAAACTCGATGAGTATAAGGTCACTCTTAGGGACCGGGGGCAAGCCGCACCAGCCCCAAACCAAAATCAAAACCAGAGCCAACCTACTGCCAGGCTGACCGCTCAGCAAAAAGGGAAGAACCTCATCATTAACACCATAGTAGGAGGGCTCCATCTGGCCGGGCATAGCTTTAGGGCAATGGACCAGTATGTCAACGCAGCTAAACAACGCCTCATAGTAGGAGAATGCAGTAATCCTGAGGACATCGCCCCAATCAAGCAACAGAAGACGATGACTGATGACATTATATTTCACGACAGAGATAGCATTGGCGTTCACTCCCCAACCGAAGACCTATTAGTAATCACATCCGCAATTGGTCTAGCCATAGTCCATAAAGTCTTAGTGGATAACGGAAGCTCGGTTAACATCTTGTTCAAGAAAACGTTCGATCGAATGAAACTTGAGCCGATGGATTTAAAACCATGTGAAGGATGGATACGTGGATTCAATGGAGCCTCAACCGCTCCAATGGGATACGTAGAACTATTGGTAACCCTTGGGGAAGGGGAGCGTCAGAGAGTGAGAATCCTTCCTTTTGTGGTTCTGCATGTTGAATCCCCATACAACGCCTTTTTAGGCCGACCGGCCCTAGCAAAATTCAGAGCTTGCATTGCCCCTTGGTGTTTATTGATGAAGTTCCCAATGGATGCCGGTATAGGCATAGTCAAAGGATATCAAGTTGTTGCCCGAGCATGCTACATCGCAGAGCTGAAGATGCTTCGCAAAGGAAGGGATGTAGAGACCCAAGGCGCTTCCTCCCCAGCAGGGGAGGAAATGTCATAGCAACTAAAGAAAATAACTATGGGAGAGCCACCCATAGAACTGCCCGAGGACATAGATCCTAGAGAGGACGAAGAGCCTGGGGGTAGAATGGCGACTCCCAATGAAACAACTGTGGATATACCAATCGATGATAGAGACCCAGAGAAGGTCCTGAAGATTGGATCCCAATTGGACCCCCTTCGAGCCAGAGAGCTAACGGATTTCCTGAAAGCTAATTTGGATGTATTCGCCTGGACCCACTCGGATATGTGTGGGATATCTCCTTTGATTATGAGTCATTCGTTGAGCATCAACCCGAAGCATCCTCCTGTTCAACAGAAAAGGCGAATGCTTAGCCCAGAGAGGTCTGCTGCCTTGAAAGAATAAGTTGAAAAGCTGAGAAGTAATGGATTTTTCAGAGACTCAACATACCCGGACTGGATTTCAAACCCGGTCTTGGTGAAGAAGGCCAATGGAAAATGGCACACCTGTATTGACTTCTCAGATTTGAATAAAGCCTGCCCAAAGGATAACTTTCTGTTACCTAGAATTGACCAACTGGTGCATTCGACGGCGAGCCACGAACTCCTCTCTTTCATGGATGCCTACTCGGGATACAATCAGATCCCTATGCACGTCCCGGACCAAGAGCGCGCTAGCTTTATTACAGATTTGGGATTATATTGCTATGTGGTGATGCCTTTCGGCCTGAAGAATGCCAAGGCCACATATCAGCGATTGGTGAATAGAATGTTCTACAACCAGATTGGGAAAACGATGGAGGTATATGCTGATGACATGTTAGTGAAGTCCAGACAATCACCCGATCATACTGCCGATTTAGCAGAAATGTTTGAGATTCTCCGAAAATACGGGATGAAGCTGAATCCTTTGAAATGCTCATTTGGAGTAGCATCAGGGAAATTCCTAGGATTTATCGTCAATTCGCGTGGGATCGAGATTAACCCGGATCAGATCGCGGCAATCCGAGACATTCAGAAGCCTAGGCAAATTAATGATGTGCAAAGCCTCGCAGGGAAAGTTGCGGCATTGAGTAGATTCATCTCCAAAGCTACGGACAAATGCATCCCGTTCTTCGAGTTAATAAAGCGAGGAAAGAACAACTTCGAATGGACCCCCGATTGTGTTGAAGCATTCCAGAATCTTTTGAATCACTTGGAAAGACCTTCGATTTTATCTAAACCCGTGGATCATGAAGAATTAATCGTGTACTTAGCAGTGTCACCCAATGCGATCAGTTCAGCTTTGGTTAGAGAAGAAGATAAGGTGCAAAGACCAGTGTATTATGTAAGTAAGAAGTTGGCGGCAGCCGAGCGAAATTATCCAAGAATAGAAAAGCTTACATACAGTTTGTTAATTGCATCAAGGAAGCTTCGTCACTATTTCCAAGCTCACCTAATTACTGTGTACACGGATCACCCGTTAAAACCAGTTCTTCAAAGGCCGGAGGCGTCGGGAAGGTTACTTAAGTGGAACATTGAACTAAGCCAGTTCGATTTGAATTTTCAACCTCGGCGATCGATAAGGGGGCAAGTACTTGCAGACTTCATAGCAGAGTTTACTATCCCAGAAGATGATGTAATAAGCAAAGAAGCCGATCCGCCAAAGCTACTTCTCGATCCCAGTGCCTGGAAGTTGTACACTGACGGAGCTAAAAATGATAGACGATCTGGTGCTGGAGTGGTGCTTGAGACTCCAGAAAAAAGACTAATATATTATGCTCTCAGATTGGAGTTCCGTGCCACTAATAACGACTCTGAATACAAAGCCCTAGTTGCCGGACTAAAGCTCGCAAGGGAATTGGGGATAACGAAGCTAGAAATCTTTTGTGACTCCAGTTTACTTGTGAATCAGGTTAATGAGAAGTTTCAGGCCAAAGGTCCAAGACTGATATCATATTTGGAGAAAGTGAAGGAGCTGCTGGGTGGTTTCGAGCATCGCAGCATATCCCATATTCCTCGAGCAGAGAACCAAACAGCAGATAAATTGGCAAAGATGGCTAGTTATGATAATCCCGAAAACACAGAGCTAGTCCCGATTGAAGTCCTACGGTCACCTAGTATAGATCAGATGGAAATTGATCCAGTACTAGACGTTGAACCTGAAAGGGAGTCGTGGATGATTCCTCTGAAGAATTTTCTGACGGATGGAACGCTTCCTACCAAGAAAAGTGGGAGGTGTACAGTAATTCGGAAGGCCTCCCAGTATGTGTTGCAAGAGGGAGTCCTGTACAGAAAAGGATTCTCAATGCCCCTCCTCCGGTGTATCGCCCATGGCGACATCAAGCGCGTATTGCAAGAAGTACACGAAGGAGAATGTAGAGATCACACAGGAGGACAAACATTGGCGAAGAAAATAATAGGATATGATTATTTCTGGCCAACCGTAAGTAAGGATGCGGCTAAATACGTGCGACGTTGTGACGCTTGTTAGAGATTTTCTAAGATCCACAGGGCATCACCTAGTCAGTTAAAGACAATGACGAGTCTGTGTCCCTTTGCTATGTGGGGGATTGATATCATTGGAAGCCTCCCCATAGCAAGGGCGGAGCGAAATTCGCTATCGTGGCCGTGGATTATTTCACCAAATGGGTAGAAGCGGAGCCATTGACTACAATCACAACCAAGCGAGTAATCAACTTCGTTGTCAGGAACGTTATATGCCGGTTTGGGATTCCAAGAATCGTCATAACAGACAATGGAACTCAATTTGACAACACTAAGTTCAGAGATTTTTGCCAGAAATACCAAATTGAGAAAAGGTACACCTTGGTGGCACATCTGCAAGTGAACGGCCAAGTTGAGGCGGTAAACAAAGTGATTAAATCCATCCTGAATAAGATATTGAAGCGGGCCAAGGCTATATGGGTAGATGAATCGCCCTTAGCATTATGGGCCTATAGAACAACCTATAAGTCGGCGACGGGTCATACACCGTTCTCCCTCGCTTTTGGAGCTTAAGAAGTCATCCCGGTCGAGTTAGAAGTACCTTCTCATCGAGTCACCTATTACGACCCAATGACCAATAAAAAATTGCTCCTTGAATCCCTGGACATGATCGAAGAAAAGAGGGACGAAGCCGACTTACGTGCCTTAAGGCATAAGCAGCAGATAGCTCGGTATTACAACAAAAAAGTCCGAGCTAGAACCTTTGAACCCGGAGACTTGGTTCTAAAACGTGTCTTCCCATACTCAGTGCATATGGGTCCGAAATGGGAAGGACCATATTCCATTCTGCGAAGGCTTGATAATGGAACCTTCAAGCTAGCGACAGTAGATGGAGATGGAATCCCTAGAGTGTGAAACGCCCAGCATTTGCGGCCTTACCTGACATGAAATTGTCAATTTTATTCTTTTGTTTTTTAGGACCATGTAAGAAGGCACGACTTTCCTAGAACAGTCTGGTTACTTGAACAAAAGATTATAAAGTGGACATAGGTCATGATCCGACCGAACCACTATAAAAACATCGCGTGTCATTTACTTTCATTGCACCCTTTCTTATCTTCTTTATTTTAATTAACGTAAATTCTTAACATTCTTGGATTTGTTATAAACTTTGGAGCAACCGCAAAACGCCCAATTCGAAGAGCCTTCTACCGAAGTAGGAGGTGAACGACAATTGGAGTCTCGAATGTGCAACGAAGTAAATCACACCATCATTTGCACTCTAACTCTCAAGATTAGAGAGAGAGTATAAAGGACGCGAAGATGACGTCCGCAAGGCGTGAAGGTGCACCATGATAAAACCGCCTTGTCAACACTCTAACCCGTTGAAGGATCGGGAGAGTATAAAGGCGCTAGAGACTTAGCGCCCCCAGAATTTCTGCCCCGCTGAAGGATCGGTGAGCTGACCTGAAACAAGCTCGAACTCTAACCCGCTGAAGGATCAGGAGAGTATAAAAGTGCTAGAGATTTAGCGCTAAAAGAATCCTTTCCCCCCTCACTCTTGAGAATAGGGGGCAACACACACATGACTCCAATCAATCATCAATAAGCCCTGGCCAGGCATCATATTAATGATTGATTGGGGGCATATATACACACCTATTTCTGAACAGGAAGTACAAAAAATTTTAAATTTTTTACTGCTAATGCGATTCATGATCCAACTATTGATTTGACTGTTTATGATTGAATGCGATAATTTAAACTTGCAGGTATGCAGGTCTAGTTCCACTTCCATGCGACTGATTTGTCTGGAAGGGAAAGTCTTGCCCGTATCATAGGTGGGATAAAAGTCAAGGCTGACGGAGATGAATCATTCCCTTCCGCTGCTATGCTTGCTGCTCAAGATGTTGCACAGAGACGTAAGGAACTTTGAATCACTGCATTGCATATTAAATTAAAAGCAACAGAAACCAATTTTCATTTACTAAGATGCAGGGATACAAGACAAAATAGCTAAACAAAAGTGAGGGCCACTCCCACAATTACATTTCTTGGCCAGTGGAAAGCCTAAAAGCCTAAGAACAAAATATGAACTAACAACTACATCCTACTTATGCTTGGGGGACTATTTTGACTTCTTATCCTTTTTCTGCTTCCCCGAATCCTCCTTGTCATCATCAGAACGGTCACCCTTTTTCCTCTTCCTCTTGTCGATAAGAGAGTCTTGCGGAACGCTAGAAGGCTGGGATGCGAACTGTGCAGTTATTGATTTGGCAGAGAGCTTTATAATCAATCCTGTTTTGGGGCCAACCTCCGAAATAGGAAGCACATCCAGAGTCCCCTGCTCCTCTTTCTTTAAGGCCAATTGCTTCTCTTGCCTAGCCTGCCTGTCAGCCAAGGTCTCATCATCATCATTTTTGACCTCCTTAGTAATGGTGACCTCCTCTTCGTCGTCTCCATGGCCACCATCAGTGTCTCGCAAGGCAGCAATGACCACAGCATCCGCAGGAGCATCGGTGCTGGATACCACGGGTGCCACGGTGACCCTCTCACCGCCCTCGGTCTGCTTTGGGGTCTCGGAGATTTCAGCATTAGTACCTAAGGGGACATCGACTTTCTCTTCTTCTGCCTTCTCTTCTGCATCTTTCTCAGTCGACTTGTCACCTGTATTATGAGAAGCACATGTTATTACTTCAGGAGAAAAGGTGGTCTTTTTATTCGGCTGCCCCGCCAGGCGACGACAAGTTACAACTGCTTTCAAAAATTGCGGAGAAAATATGGAAATACCTTCAGCCGACTCTTCATCCAGGTTTACAGCAGAAGCTCCAACAGCCGGAGGAGTTGGGAGCAAGGGAATCAACGAATCATCAGGGCTGTATTCCTCAACTTCGGAGTCCTTAGGTTACACTCCCGAGCTCAAGCCTTCATCAACTTTATCCTTGCCCTTAGCCTTAACTTTTTCCCTCTCGATCTCTTCTTGGATCAAGCGTCTGCCTTTTTCCAAAGCTTCAGGTTCTTCAACCTTGAGAAGGGTTTGCATCAGTTGGCTCTCATCAATCTCATCGACCTTCAACCGCTGCTTCTCACTCTCGACAGTTGCATCCAATATATTGGCCAGAGTCATGTGATAGTCTGGAATCCAAGAGATGTCTCGAGTTCTGATGACTTGGCCCAGGAAATCAAATAGCAACTCTTCAAATCCCCTATATCTTTTTCGGCTGCCGCAAGCTTATCAGCGGTGATGGAAGCCGATTCAAGAATGATGTTAGCATTACTCTCAGCAAGAGCTGCTTGCCCCTCAGCCTGAACAATTTGGTCACTCAAGACCTCTTTTCCTTTCTCAGCAGCCGCGAGACTTGCTTTCAAGTCTGCTCTCTCCTTCTCCCAGGAGGCCTTCTCAGCATCAAAATGGCCTTGCGCTGTCTTTAAATCAGTATTGGCCATTCTAAGATCCTCTATTTCCTTTTTCAGAAACAATCGTTCTTCGATGTTGGAGTCGAGCTCACTACGAAAGTGCTTCCTAGCGTTCTCCAATTCTGTCTTGTAGTTTTCTGCGTCTCACCGAGCTAAAGCCAATTGGGCCTGTGCATCTTCTAGCTCCTTTTCCATTTTTCCTCGGGCCCTACCTTCATTTTCGATTTTCACTCTGGCTCTGGCCGCGTTCGTCTCTAAGCGACGGATGGCATCTGAAAGATGAACGGCGTGTTTTTTCATCGCCTCGTATTGTTTGGCCGCATGACACACGTACCCTATCACTTCAGTATCCCAATCCCTGGGAACCGGCTCGAGATCCGGTACAAACATCATTCTCTCAAAGAAAATATGAGGGAATTCCTTGCGTAAGCGCGCCAGCTTAGCCTGATTTTCGGGGCTATGGACGGCATCCCATGCAGCGAGACTATCTGAGTCGTGATCACCAGAGGAAATCAGGGTTCCCTTTCCCTTCTTTACGATCTTGCCCTCATCTTTATTCTTGTCCTCTGGCTCGTGCGGTTTCTTTGAAGATTGGACGTGAGAAGGCGTACTTTTTGGAGGGGTTAAATCCCTAGGAAGTTGCTTACCCCCAGCCAGTGGCAATGGGCGACTGTGAGGCTTTCCGGAACCTTGCTTGGAAGGAGATCGGGATCGTGTAGAATAAGACTGATGAGGGTCGCGATGCAGATAACTATCTCTTCCCCGACTATCACTGCGAGCATGATCGGGATTTGAATGAAGACTGGGTGTGCCCTCACGGAGGGAGCGATAAGAATAAGATCGTTTGCGAGTAATCTTACCTGCAAAAGAAATAAGTACATATTAAAACCTTGAATACTGATGGTATAAAAGTGTGGTGTCAAGTGGTGCATGTGATTTGTGCATCCCGCGAAATTCCCCCCTACGGACCAGGGCCCAGAGTTAGGCTCGTCTGTGTGGCTTCTTTTTCTCTGACTGGGGAATTTGCCTCTTCGAAGATAGGAAAAAATGGCTCCCCTCCGAAGTCTTCTTGTGTATAGACATCATCTGGTAAAGGAATTTTATTCAATTCTCCGATTATCTGCTCCTCTGTTAATTCATCACGAACTACCTGCTCAACCGGTAGTGACGCTCTTGAGGGAGAATTCCTCGGAGGGGCTGGGATTTCCTTAAGCTCATCAGCCCGGGTCTCATCTCCTTTATATACGTTTAAATCTTCATCGTCCCGGTCAATCATCGGTGAAGGACTCTTATGAAGTTTGGTTGTCTCTGTCGCCTGTGACGTTCCTTCTCCTTCGGCCGGGGGCACATACTTGTAAGGTTTGCCACCCGCGCCAAGTCCAAATCTTATATCCAGAAGATGATGCCTGTGAAGGTTCTCGTCAGTAATACATTTCTTGATCCTTAAGGAGTCAGACTTGCTTTTAAGAAGAAGGGATAGTCGATTACTATACACCGAGCCTTCTGTCTTTGGGAAAGTGTGATCTACATAGGGAAAAGAAACATGTTAACGCTTCAATTTCCTAAACAGGTTACTCATTCAAAGGCTCAAAACTTACTTGATTTAAGCCATCTTCTCGCAAACCCAGCCTGTAGCTTTATATAAAACCAATCAGCTTTGGGATCCCCTACGTTGCTATAACCATTGGATAGAACCTTCCGATTGGCAATTGATTCAAAGAAAGAGAAATTTGAAGTCGCCGTGGAACAGTGCTTGAAAAGGTAGTAGAACGTCAAGACTTTAAATGTGAGCTCAGTTTGCAGGATTTCCGCATACACGATGTATAGAGTGTACAGGGCTGCATAGGCATTGGGATGAAGCTGCATTGGAGCAATACACAATCGTCTTAAAGTTTCAATGACGATTGGAGGAAACGAAGGAATAACGCCTACCCAGCACATGAGTCGGCTGACTGCCATGTACCCTTCTGGAGCAAGGTGAGGTCTATCTCCGCTTTCGGGTGTTCTTACATTATCCCAGGGAATCCCGTGTTTCAAGCAAATTTTCTTAAGTTTTATATCGTCTAGTTTGGAAGCTAAAGAGTCAATGAATTTCTCAATTTCTAGAACGCCAGGGATCTCATCGGGAGCTCGGTCATCCACTTCGGACTCCTCCTCGAGCGAGGTACTTTCAGAAGAATTTGATTCCGTCTCTGCCTCATATTCGGATTCAGAATCCTCACCCTCTGGATTAATTGGAGGAACCTCGGGATTATGGTGTTCCGACATCTCCGGGTCCACCTCTGTTTCGGATCTTTTAGGAGAATGATTATCCGACATTGCTATTTTGGCGAGCAAACATGAGAGATTAGAAAATAATTACCCTTGGACCCCGTGCATGTGCAAGTGCTCGTGTGTGCAAGTGTGTACGATACTGCGAAATAGAATCACAAAGTAAAATTAGATAAGCGCGGTGAGTATGATATTAAGTCATGTTGTCAATCAGTCCAAGAAGTCCATCTCAAAGGCTCTAATCTAACTGTTCAATGAATTGCGATTACGATGCATTTTTTAAGTTCATGTGTGTGAGGGATCGCCTTCTAGATCGGTTCGTGGGAAAGATGAAGGTCAGATCGCCGGAGAAAACGCTAGTGCGTAAGATCGGATCGGTCCATAGGGATCGGATCGCCGGAGGGTCAAGTTGGCAATGGAGCATCGGTTCGTGAGTCGAGATTTGGACAACGGAAAGATCCATCGTTCCATAATAAGATCCCTCGATTCGCACTCCTTTTTGACATCTCCACGATCCTCCACATCGATACCACGACCCGATCCGTTAAACTCCTCCCTCCGATTAGTACCGCTACCCGAACCACATCTACGACCCGACCTGCCCAACTCCTTCTTCCTCTATTCTCCTCCTCCCCATCCACGAACTTGAGCAGCTAAACCCATTCTCCATCGTCGCTTCCAAAACCTTGAAAAAGCACAAAACTCCGTCATCTCTCCTCTCGAATCAGCAAAAACTCAAGAAAAACAAGGATAAAAATGCGAGAATACATTTTTAATATGGTTACCTTTCTTAAATATGGGGAAAACAAATGGGTTTTTCTTGGAGATTGAAGTTAGGGTTTAACTCGAAGAGAGGGGCGGCAGCAGAAGGAAGAAGAAAGGGGAGAATAAAGAGGGGTTCGGCTTATATAGACCAGGAAGCGATCGTTGGTATTCCATTTTTTGTCCCATTCGGACTGTGAAAATCAATGGGCCACGAACCAAAGCCCAGCGTAGAGAAAGAGGGGCCGCTCCCTCAAACGGCTCGTGATCTAGTGTAAAGGCCCATTGCGTTTCGTAGGAAAGCCCAAACAATCACCAAACAGAAGCAAGTGCCTCATCTCACGGTTCGTGGGGTATTTTGGCAATTTGACTCGATAGACAATTGTCAAAAATGAAGACTCAGAAATCCTTGTGAAAATTCAAAAGTTTACCTGGCAATTTGACAATGAAGTCTCCAAAAACTCCAGAGATGAGAATTAACCAATGAACAAAGAAATGATTGAAGATTTAACTGAGTATTTATACTAATCAAGAGACACGACTTCTTTGAAGCTATACGACGTTCTAGATGGACACGACTTTTGACTTGTATCGCTTCATGAAAAGATATGTCCGAAATTTCGAAGAATGTTCCATCCTTGATAAAACATACTTCGATGGGGCAAAATGTTGGGTAGCTTTTGAACCAAGCCACCGAGATCCAAACACGAGTTCAAAATAAAGCTTTACTTGTGGAAGGACCTTAACCGATCGCGATCGCCCCCCTGTTAGCCCGATCTGACCCGCTCCTGCCATCACGATCCGATCCGATCCCAGACGCCAAGCTGAGGGTTATGACTAAGTCATTCACGATCCGCAAACGCAGGATCCAGCGACACCTGTCCAAAACGGCCATATTGACTATTTCTCCATCAAGCTACGAACCAGTCCGAGATCCTCGGGATTTGTGCCACGTATGACGGCGATCTGCCTGCAGATATCTGCTATAAATAGCCCAGAACTTGGCATTTTTCAGGATCTTTTTGGCAATTAAGAGCTCTGATTCCACCATTATCATACCTCCATTATTTTTACTCAGAGTTATTTTGAAATTACTGAAAAAATCATAATTGTAAGAGGGAGATTGAGCGAAATCATTGATTGTATTGGCATTCAACATATAATCAACAACATATAAAGTGGACGTAGGCTCGTTAACGCCGAACCACTATAAATCTCGTGTCTTTCCTGCTTTCTCTTCATTTTGTTAGATATAATTCTCTACAAATTAGAACAACTTGGGTGTTAGAGCCAATTTTGGATCTAACAGTGTGCTTTGTTGTGAGGAGGGAATTCATGCATCATACACACGCGTGTCGCTGTTTTTGTACGATAGAATCGAATTGGGCCGGGTTGGGTACAGTTTTTGGGATTCAGATCGATTAGATAATTTTGGATCAAGAATAAACAGTAATGAGTCGGATTTCATCCCTTTATGAACCCAGCCTCGAAAATTGAATTTAAATAGAGGTAGAAATTTTGTTATGCTTTTAGGCCATTGGAAACAAAGGGGCGCATCAATTTGATTTAAAATGGCATAGCCATTTGTAACACTTGTGAACTATTACAAACGGCTGTGGCGTTTAAATGAAAGGATCCTTCCTCCCACTACTATAAACCTCAACGCCTAGAACTATTCCAAGTCGGTCCATTTTCTCCTTCCCAAAACTCTGCAGCCCCATTGCCAATGCCAAGAAAGTGTTGCAAATTCTCATTTTCGAACACTTCTGAAACGTTGCATAATACTGCATTCTTCTTCCTCTTCATAATGTTCTCTACTTGCACCATCAGACATAAAATTTTGTAGTGATCTTGGTCGGATCAAAGTCATACAAACTTTGAATTCAATTATGTTGTTCCAAGGCGCTATTGAATCCTGAAAGTCGATAGTTCGATAACCCGTTTGTACCTGGTGGGTAGAATTATTGTCTGAAAGAATCTAGTCCATAGACCCATGAAGTCTGAAGTACAACATTATCTTCCTTACAGTCATCTTGAACTGCTAATTTCCTAACAAATTTTCAAACAATAATCTTTAACCATGGAAGTTTCGAGCGCACAACAGGTTATGAACCAGCATTTAACTTGATTGGAGCGGTTTGATGGAGACAATTTTACTTGTTCGCAAGAGACGATTAAATTCTTTCTAATCACTATCAAATTGTTCTACATTTTGGAAGATGGATTGGAATTTATACCAAAGGAAACTGACAAGGATGATGTCGCTCTAAAGGTGAAATGTGAAAAGCGCAAAGATGACGATTTTCTATGTAGAGGGAATATTTTGAATGTATTATCTACTCCAATCTACAATTCTCGTAGGTCCTTGGAAACTAAAAAGCACTATGGACAGCATTAGAATGCAAGTATGCATATCCGAAGCAAGTTATAAGAAATTTCTTATTTGTGATTTTATGGATTTCAAAATGGTCACCAACAAGTCCATAATTGGACAAGTAAACGAAATTTTATTGTTGGTGAATCAACTTAAAGATGCTGGAATAGATCTCCCTGAATCTTTTGCTTTTGGGGTTATTATTTCTAAAATCCCATGTTCTAGGAATGATTATAAGAAAAAATTGAAGTACGCAAACATAGATTATGATTTAGACGGTTTACAACATCGTATTCGTATAGAAGATGATTCTCGTAAACGCAAATTATATGATAATCCGCAGACGTATTCCCATTCGAAGGCAAATAATGTTGAAATTACTGGAAAATTAAAGCCTAAGAATGAGGAATGGTTTAAGAAGAAAAACCATTCCTAGAACAACAAAAAGAAAGGTGTCTACTATTATTGTAACAAACCTGGTCAATATGTCTGAGATTGCCATCTATGGAAGAAACAACAAAAAGTGAATGTGGTTATAGAACTTTCATTCACCTATGGAAAAGTTCTTACATCAGCCAACATATTTTATGTACCCGATATGTGTAAGAATTTGGTTTTTGGAAACCTTTTTAATAAAGGAAGCTTCAAGAGAGTGTATGAGTCTGATAAGTTAGTGTTGTCCAAGACCGGCAAATTCATTGGACAAGGATATTCTTATAACGACATGATTTAGTTGAATCTAATAAAGAATTATTTCTTTATATTTTTGATTCTATTAGTTTATGGTATGGTATATTAGGGCATGTTAACAATAAATCACTAAAATATGTGTAAATTAGGATTGATTTCTGATTGTGTTTTCGATACTATATATAAATTTGAAGTACGTGTTTAAGAGAAAATACAACGGAAATCCTTTAATTATGTAGAAAGGAAAACATGTTTACTTGATTTGGTATATAGTGATGTGGGTGACTTAAAAAGTCATATCACCTATGGTGGTAGCTAATATTGTATAACATTTATTAATGATTATACTAGATATGCATATGTATATCTAATGAAAACTAAATATGAGGTTTTCGATAAATTCAAAATTTACAAAGCAGAGGTCGAAACACAATTAGGAGTTAAAATAAAAGTGTTACAGTCAGAATGTGGTGGTGAATATTTTTCAAATGAATTCACCTTGTTTTGTAAACAATATGGTATAGTTCACTAATAATCTACCGCCCCATGTAAACCACAACAAAATGGTGTTGCTGAGAGGAAAAATAGAACCTTAGTAGAAATGGTTAATGCCATGCTCTTAAGTTCAAATTTACCTTATAACCTATGGGGTGATGCTATGTTATCTGCATGTTACATTTTAAACAGAGTACCACTTAAAAGAATAATATTTTCCCTTATAAATTATGGTTTAATGGAAAACATAACCTTACTAGAATTAAAGTTTGGGGTTGCTTAGCATATATTAGAACACCATACCCTAAACGACCAAAGTTAGGAAATATGTCATTTAAATGTGTTTTAATAGGATATTCACTTAATAGTATAACTTATAGGTTCCTTATTCTTGAGACCTTAGAAGTTATAGAATTCGTGGATGTAGAATTCTTTTAAAATCAAACTGCTGATATTTCATTAAGATCACCAAGTCCAAAACCTAATATGACTGATGATATCAATGATTATGCTTCTTCTCAATATAGAATTGAAGTATCGGTATAAGATAATAATACTAAACATAGGAGAAGTAAAAGAGCGAGAATAGACAAGGACTATGGTCATGACTTCATAACATATCTTGTAAAAGGTAGTAAGAACGAAGTCCTTAATATGACAAGATATGTAATGAACGTCAGTGAAGATCCCAAAACTTATCCTAATGCTATGATTCTAGAGATTCAATTTTCCACAAAGAAGCTATCGATGATGAAACGAATTTCCTATTGTTAAACCAAACTTGGTTTTTAAGTGATTTACCTCCTATTGCTAAACTTATAGGACGTAAAAGGATATTCAAGAAAAAATAGAATATAAATGGATCCATTTATAAGTTTAAAGCCAGATTAGCTGCTAAGGGATATAAGCAAATAGAAGGAGTCGATTATTTTGATAACTATTCTCTAGTTGCTCGTATATCTTCGATACACTATCTAATAGCACTTGCATCAATTCATAATTTGATCATACATCAAACGGATGTAAAGACAACTTTTTTAAATAGAGACTTACAAGAAGTGATATATATGAAACAACCTGAAGGTTTCAAAACCCTAGAAAAAAAAGTATGTAAATTAATAAAATCTCTGTACGGCCTGAAGCAAGCTCCTATGCAATGGAATGCCAAATTTTATAAAGTTGCACTGTCATATGGATTCATTGTTAATGATGCTGGTAAATGTATTTATAGTAAATCGGATAACAATGGTTATGTTATAATATTTTTATACGTGGATGACATGTTGATATTTGGTTCTAATATATCTTGTGGGAATGAAACTAAGAAGTTTCTATCTTCTAAATTTGGTATGAAAATTCATTAGAAAAGAAAGGGACTTATTACTAACTCAATCTCATTACATTAAGAAGTTCCTACAGAATTATTAATGATAAACTAGCACCAACTCATTTAGATCATAGTATTAAATTAGAAAAGAACACTAGATGTACCATTTCTTAACTAAAGTATTCCAATGTTATTGGGAGCCTTATGTATGCTACGCATTGCACTAGACCAGACATAGCACATGTTATAAGCATATTGCATCGATTCACGATTAATCTAGGTTTCAAACATTTGAAAGCTATTTCTAGAGTTTTGTCTTATTTGAAAGGAACCATTACCTTATGGTTTATTTTATAAAGGATACCGTGCTATAATAGAAGGATATAGTGATGCAACTTGGAACAATGTTGGATCCAAATTCAAGTCTATGACTGGATGGATACTTACATTAGGAGGCGCTGTTGTGTCTTGGGCATCCACGAAGCAACTCTGTATACATGACTCACCAACATCGTTAGAATCGATTGTATTAGCAGATGCATGTAAGGAAGCAGAACGGTATAGGAACATTTTAATGGAAATCCCATTATGAAAGAAGTCATCTCCAACAGTCTTAATTAACTATGACAATCAAGCGACGATATGCGATGTCTCTAACAAGACATATAATGGGAAGTCTAGAAATGTGAGTCTAAGGCATCAAATATTAAGACAATTACTCAAAAGTGGAGTAATAATTATTGACTACATAGAAATGAAGAAAAACTTGGTTGATCCACTCACAAAGAGTCTTCCAAAGGCAGTTGTTTCTATAAAGTCAAAAAAAGGGACTAAGGTTGATGAATGAAGATTGATCATCCTTAACGGAAACCCAACTTATGCCTTGAAAAGGATATACAAAGTTAATGGGTACCATCAAGTTAAGAGAATGATTATGGAGCACTAAATCAATAATCTCTTAATATTTAGCGTTGGATTCTACAAGAACAAAGGATGGATAAATGTCCTTAATAAATCTAGAAACCTTAAAAGATGTATCGCAGAAACACCTTAAGGGACTGACCTATATGAATATGGAAATCAATTTGTTTCCTAGGAAAGTATAACTCTTTTCTAAAGTAGGCTCATGAATTATGATTAAAGGCACATTGTTATTGACGTGCTGAGGAATACATAATAACTTACCTAAAGAAATCATCATGTATGATTGTTCCAATACATAATAACTTACCTAAAGAAATCATCATGTATGATTGTTCCAATTTTATCATTAGGGGTATTTTGTTCTAGATTCATTCACCGTAGAATCTTGATAATTCTTTGAATGGTTTACACTAAGTAATGGTTCAAATCCAAATCATACCTTTTATTTTATCTATTATTTCCACATTGATGCAAAACTTGATCTTAGAAATACATTGGCTTGATCCCACTTGGGTATGTAGGAAGTCACTTTTATGATTCAGTCATCCACCATATTTACCTTTCTTATTTTGAAAACGTGGGTAGACTGTTGTATATTTTAAAATATTACTTTGGGATATTGGGTTGTTTTTGAAGATGGAAGAAAAAAAGAAGAGGAGGAAGAAGAGGTTAGTCCCATATCATGGGAAGTTGAGGAAGTACTCTAATATATGAATAGTTTCTTCATCAGAATGTTAGGGCATTGGGGTTCCCAAATGTGTGTTTTGTTGTGAGGAGGGAAGTCGTGCACCATACGCGCGGGCCGCCTCCACCATCCGACTGAACCGAAACAATCTGGGCCGAATATGGGTACAGGATTCAGATAGATTAAATAATTTTGGAACAAGAATAAACAGTAAATGCGCTAGATTTTAGACCATTATGTACCTAGACCCAAAAAATTAATTTGAATAGAAGCAAGAAATTTTGCAATGTGTTTAGGTCGTTGGAAACAAAGAGCCGCATCATTTTGAATTAAATGAGTGTAACTGTTTGTAACAGTTGTGAGGTGTTAAAAATGGTCATGGCGTTTAAATGAAAAAACGCTTGCTCCCACTACTATAAATTGCAACGCTCAGAACTGTTCCAAATCAAACGATTTTCTCCTTCTTCGTAAAACTCTGTAGCACCATTGCCAATGCCTAGAATGTGTTGCAACTCAATTGCAACATTTCTGAAATGTTGCAGAATACTGTCTTCTTCTTCCTCTTCATTTTGTTTTCTACTTACATCATAAGATATAAAAGTCCAGAGTGTTATTAATCGGATCAAAGTCGCACAAATTTTGGACTCGGTTACGTTGTTTCCAGGCTTTACTGAAACTTGAAAGTCAATAGTTTGATAAACCATTTGTACCTGCTAGGTTAAACTATTGTCTGAAAGAATTTATTTCATAGATCCTTAAAGTATGAAGTATGACTTTATCTACCTTACGATTGTCTCGACCTTAAAATACCCAACTCCCAATATAAAATAATAAACTAAGAGGATTTATTTGCATATTATTGTAAATGCGTTGGTAGAAGCAATGTGGTGAGTTTGTGTTATGTAACGATGGTCGGAACAAAGTCCTCCTTTCTTGCACGCATATGAGCTGGCACACAACTCCCATATAACAAAAGGAATCCCTTATGTTACATGCCTATCATATTAGTATACAATTCCTTAAATTTATTTCATAATGTGAGACTATTAATTCCAAACCATCATTCACATGCGAGACAATCCTAACAGTCTCCTCCATGACTTGCATCCTACGAGTATCTTTTGAGAGCACTGCCTTGCCTGCATGACCCAGTCTGTAAACTTCGGCTCTGATACCACTGTTATGTAATAACGGTAGGAACAAAGCCCCCTTCCTTACACGCATATGAGCTGGCACACAACTCCCATATAACACGTGCAAGACAATCCTGACCGTTTGCGCTTCTATGTTAGTTTGGTCTAGGAATGTGTGAACATAATTTAAGTTCTAAGGAAGATAATCTGCTATACATATAAGAGCATCCCCAACGTGGAGGGTTGCTTGCTGTCAATCACGTGCACGTAAAAATGCACATTTATATTCACATATTTATGCTTATTTAGTGCAAATAAATGTCATATGTGGGTATTTTATCATGTTTAAGCTGTAATTCAATTGATTGTAAAAAATCATGCATTCATCATCATATAGGGGGGAAATGGTCATTTTTGTGCTTAAGTTATTTAGAGAATTTTTACTTGGATATTTTTCATTGTTTTTGTATAGATTCGATGCATGTAGAAGAGGACTTCATAAAGATATATATGAATACAAAGGAAAAAAGAGGGAATCAATGCCTTGCCAATAAAAAGGAAATCAATGCCTTGCCACAAAAAAGAGAAATCAATCAATGGAAAATGAATCAATTCAAATAGAAGATTAGTGGCGGGCCCCACCCACTCTCCCTCCTTCTTTAGTGGAGACAAAAAAGGGCTTCATGAATCATTATTGCTAAAGACAAAAGGAAGCTTAATGAAGGGTATTCTTGGTAGCACGCTAAAAGTGAATTAGGGTTTTTCACATGTATAAATAACCCATGTATGTTGATCTAAAAAGGATCTTGTATTTTATTTAGTTTAGAGTGGCTGAAATCAAAAACTCTATTTCTCTTCCATGGCTCCTTAGCCTTTTCTTTTATGTAATTTTTTTAGTGTAATTTTAATATAATGCTCTTTTCTTTTGTTGTCTTTTATAATGAATTATGTTATCATTGAATCCATTATGAGTAGTTAAACCCCTTCAATTTAGGGGTAGTGAAGCTCTCATGATTCATGAAAAATTAACATAAGAATTTCATGTTTCTAACTCTCTTATTTGAGCTTAATCTAAAATTGGATATAGATAAAGTAAAGATTTTATATGGTGAAAATTAATAACACATGTTGGTTGATTATTACCAAATGTGTTATACTCATATCATTAATAGAATCATAATTTATCACAATCTAATTCATTTTAGAAAAAGTAGTGACATTAAAAGTGAAAGCATCCTTGATGTTCTGTGTAGTTAGTGAATATTAACATACAGAACATACTCATAATATTTCATTTTTATTAGGACTATTGTGTTCTATGTGATAATTAGGGCTTTAAGTTTGTATTGAAAATTGATGATTTATGTAGCTTGAATTTTCTAGCATATAAATCATGCTTGTATGAATACAACACTTAATGCGCTAGTTATTAAAGAGAGTTAGAGCCATTTTTTATGTTAATTAGATTGATGTTGATAGTGAATCTACTCCCAAATTGTCTCTTAGTCTCATATTTGTATTCATTTTAACATCGTTAGTTTTCTTTTAGTTTATAGTCAACAATTTCACTTGCTTTCGGCTTAATTTGATTGAGTAAGATTTGAATAAATTCTTTCCCTACGGATCGACCCATATTCGCCACGTACTACGATTGTACGTCGTGCGCTTGCGGTTATTATTACGATATTTTGTCAATGGTTTTCTAATTCCATAGAAACGCCATTTGCAAACAAGTTTTTGGCGCCGTTGCCGGGGAAAGAAATTAGTTTTAATTTTATTCTTCGAATTAATTTTCTTATTTGTGTTCTACTGAAAAAAAAGAAAAAAAAAGATTGTGTGTTTGTTTGTTTTATTTCACTTTTATTTGTTTGTTTGTGTGTGTCTCTTAGTTTTCTTTCCTAAATTTTTTTGTTGTTTTTCCATTTTGTAGTTAGTTGTGTGAATTGCATTTGTTGTTAGTGTTTGTTTTGTGTGTGTTTTTATTTATTTAAAAAAACAAATCTTGTTTGTTTGATCCTTTTATGCGTTGGTGTTGCTTTTATTTGTTTATTTTTGGTTATGTTAAATTGTGTTGTTTGTTTTCTCTGTGTGTTTGTAATTGCATTTGTGAATATTTGTTTGTGCTATCTGTCTCTTGCATCTCTCTTCATTAAAAAAAATTCAGTCATTTATCTTCCAGTTATTAGAAAAATAAAATAAACACCTACCTTTTGTTCAGTCTCTTTCCCATTTTTTGTGTTTTCAATTTCCTTTATTTCTTTCCCTTTATCTCCCTCTCATTTATTTCTCTCCTTTTTACAATTCTTGCTAAAAAAAACTAGTTCTTTCCTTTTACTCCCTTTTTAATTTCCTTTCCCTTCTTTCATTTATTTCTTGACTGCCTTCCTTCTTTTTCTTTCTAGTAATTAATTAAAATTACATCTTTCCATTATTTTCTCTTTTACTTCTTTCCCTTTCTCCTTCTCTCATTTATTTCTTTCCTTTTTCTTGTCCTCCCTCTATAATTTTCTTCCCTTCTCTGCCTTATTCTATTCACAATTCACAATCCTTTATAAACCAACCTACACTTAACATTCTATTCTCTCTACCATTTCTTACACCATTTTCTAAACATCATCAAATCCCGCCCATCAATCCATTCTCCAAACCATTCACAACAGCATCATCTCAACGATTTTTCCAATCCACATACAGTCAATGCAAGCCACGGCATCTCAAAACAGATATCGCGGTTTTCAAAAATTCCCTTTCAAACTCCCAACTCCACGCAACTCGTTACTCAAGCCCCAATCGAAATCGAAAGCACTCCTGCATCACGCCAGTAACACCCCAAATCCAAAACCCCAAACTCCCAAATTCGATCAGCACCTACGAAGCATCTGAATTGCGGCATCTTACCCAAATAATCAATATCAGCTTGCAATTCCCAATCATTTTTTCTTTTGATTTGGCAGTTTTTATTTTATTTTGAACGAAGTGGTTCTGGGGATAATTTTTTATCTGGTGGAATTGTTTTGGGCTTGAGCATATATTGGGCCGTTTATTACTATTTTTAAGTCTAGTTTTCCCTTCTCTTAACCAAAATAGGGACGTTGCTTTCCTTTGATTCTCGAAATGAGTTAAATTTCTTTTGTTGTGGTTGAAGTTTTCTTTTGCTTAGGCTTTAGTTTTGTTATTTGTCACTTGCTTCAACAATTAAAAAAAAGTGTAGATATTATGTGCAAAAATCTCTTTGCAGGTTAGGAATCAAGAAAAGAACGGATTGGATTTCCTTGCTTTGCCGCTTGTTTATTAATAAAAAAGAAATCCCTATTTAAAAAAAATTGCAAATAAATTCAACATGCCCTGGTATTGTGTTCTTCTCCCTTGTTTTTATTTCATTGCATTGCTATTTATTTGCATTTGCATCAAAAAAAATCAAAAACAAAATAAAAATTCATTTGTAGTTGCACTGTAATTCACGTTTAGTTTCTGTTTTGCATTCAACTTATTTTTGTTTCTATTTTCTAGGGACATCGTTATATTTTGACAAATTGGTTAATTTCTAACGAATTATTTCTCGGTGTCTAGACTACATCATATTAATAACCATTTATAAATATTACTGATTTCGTAAATATTATATCGGTTGTTCCTTTGAAGGTACTTAAACCTTCGGTTGCATTGCTAGGTTGATTTCTGGTGCACCGATAACTCCTGTCCGTTAACTGGCTGAGAAATCTTTTGTTGAAATTAATCTAACCGTCATTATATAATTTTAGATAATTATAAATAAGTAATTTGCATTCATATAGTTGCATTAGGTCCATGCATAAATAGAAAAACCAAAAAAAAATCTTTTGTGAATATTTCTTTCTCTTAAAAAAAATTTCTTGAAAATGTCTCAAATTCCTTCTTCCTACAGATTTCATGATAGTTGTGAAAGCAATATAATCCATATAATTTGACACCAAATTCATATGGATATTTTAATAACAACTATTGTACAAGTAATTTGACTGTACGCCACCAACTTTTCAAAATTTTCAAAATAGTCCTGATTTTGCACCACAAAATTTTCAAACTAACGATCAACCCTCAAGTTTGAAAACAAGAATTGAATCGTTACTTGAAATGAGCATACAACAAAATGAATAAATAAATGAATTGTGTAATTTATACATGTGCAACAATTCAGGTGAAGGCTTTCAAAATAATTACAATTCGATTTCACCTCCAAATTCAAATGATTCTGATTATAACCCTTGTCAATTCAATTTTGAACACCAAAATGAATTTCAAATTCAAAATGGAAATGTAAATCACTTTTCAAATGATTTTGGCAACGGGAATAACTTCAATTGTGGTGCTATTGAAAACTTATGTTCTCAACAATTTCAAATTGAAAATTTTCATGTAAATAATTATAAATTTGATTTTGTTGAGCAAACGAACGAACTTGACGATTACTTGAAGTTTCGTGAGAAACAAAATCGAATCCAAACATGTGAGGATTCGAATAAAAATCCACCTTTGCCTACAACTGATGATTTTAAAATAACGACTTTCGAAATTGAAAATAACGTTTTTAATGAAGCTATTAATAATACGGTAATTGAGTTGGATTTCAAATCTTTTGAGAGGGTGGAACCAAATCTCGAATTCGATATTCCTTTTTCTGAAAAATAATGACTTTCAAACAACTTCGGATTTTGAAAATGATACATGCACTGAAGTTGTTGATAATTCACCAAAGGAAGACGAATTTGATTAATACTATTTTTTTAGACTTTTCGAAAGTGAGTTGAATTTAACATTTTGATTCTGAAATCGATAATTCAAAAGAATTTTCCGATGACAGTTTTAAAATCCAATTTGGTGAAAATAAACATGAAATTCAATCCATTATTCAATCTATCTCTAAAATCATCAAAAACAAAACAACTCATTCGATTTTAAATAAAGCGACATTCGTTTTTCCAAATCTACACTCGCCTTCAAAATCTTTTACGATTTGGTTTTTCAAGCTTAAGTCGTGTCTCTCATACTTGAAGAGACAAACGAATCGGTCTTTAGAAGACTATTTCATTTATTTCTTGTCAATATATTTTCTGATATACTGTTAAAAAAAATCTCTTGTAAACATAAGTCATATTTTCAAAATTTTCATTTTCTTTCCATTTGGGTTGACTGTGGGGACACAGTCAAAATCAAGTGTGGGGTAGTTTTTCATAGTTTCTTTTCTTTTCTTTTTCAAAAAATAATAATAATAATTTAATTTACTTTTAAAAGGGCACAATGAATTAAATATACAGTTTTGGATCGTTTGATTAAAATGTTTGGAAATTTACTTCTTTTAGCAGATAACGAAAGGAAAGTTTGAATTATGAGCAAATTTGGTGTAACTGGTATATTGGGAAATTCGTAGGTGATGAGTATGAAATGTTTTCTGAAGTAATCCAATTAAATGAATGGTTGAGTTTGACTACTTGCGATAACATTTTAGATCTTTTAAGTGAAGTTGTGCTAAGATATTCTCGCCTAACTCTCTCTCTCTCTTATGTCAAAAAAAGGAAAAAAAAGAATGTATATATATAATAATAATCCAAGGGTATCCAACATTGCTAGTACATCTTGCGTTGGTGTGTAAACCCGCCAAGCTCTTTTCGACACCTTGTTGACAAAGTCAGCGTCGGTATACCTTGGTCTCATTTTATGAGTTGGACACCTAAGGATTACCGACATCTTGTTGACAAAGTCAGCGTCGGTCTGCACAATCCGCCAAGCTCTATCCCAAACTCTCACGGGTGGTATACCTTGGTCTTTTCGGTTAGGTGTTTGTAAATAATAATAATGTAAATATTTTGTAATAAAGAGAGAGTAAGCACTTGAAATCCTAGCACACACTTCACTTATTCGACCTAACTCGTTAACAAAAAGGAAGTTAAAATGCCATTTTATGATTGTTGATATCGATTATAGATTTCATTTCATATTTGCACTATGTTTCTACTAAAACAAATGGCCAAGCTGGAGGAGTTTGTGACGATAATATGACTTTGTTTGTAGTTTTGATTAGTAACGGACTCAAATTCCATAGTAACGACCCAAATTTGTGTTAACTCATTCGTGTAATAATTAAAAGTAAATTATCCATTTGTAAATATTCCTTTAAAAGCTTGCATTCGTCTTGTAAATATTTTCTAATCTTGCATTTTGTAAATATTTTTTGCATTCAACTTTTGGATTTTGTGGGTAGTATTCGATGAAAACCCTCACGAGACAACACTCGTCCTACTGGGGACACCCGGAGGTTTAACAACTTGTTTCATATGCTCAATGCAATCGTGCTCCCTAAGAAAATGGATTTAGCTTAGTTTTTTTTTACTTTATTCGAGGATGAATAAAAAGATAAGTGTGGGGGTATTTGATGTGCACGTAAAAATGCACATTTATATTCACGTATTTATTCTTATTTAGTGCAAATAAATGTCATATGTGGGTATTTTATCATGTTTAAACTATAATTTAATTGATTTTAAACATCATGCATTCATCATCTTATAGGGGAAAATGGTCATTTTTGTGCTTAAGTTATTTTGAGAATTTTTACTCGGACATTTTCATTATTTTTGAAGATTTGATGCATGTAGAAGAGGACTTCATAAAGATATATATGCATACAAAGGAAAAAAGAGGAAATCAATGCCTTGCCAATAAAAAGGAAATCAATGCCTTGCCACAAAAAGGGAAATCAATCAATGGAAAATGAATCAATTCAAATAGAAGATTAGTGGCAGACCCCACCCACTCTCCCTCCTTCTTTAGTGGAGACAAAAAAGGGCTTCATGAATCATATTGCTAAAGACAAAAGGAAGCTTAATGAAGGGCATTCTTGGTAGCACGTTAAAAGTGAATTAGGGTTTTTCACATGTATAAATAACCCCTATATGTTGATGTAAAAAGGATCTTGTATTTTATTTAGTTTAGAGTGGCTGAAATCAAAAACTCTATTTCTCTTCCATGGCTTCTTAGCCTTTTCTTTTATGTAATTTTATTTTAGTGTAATTTTAATATAGTGCTCTTTTCTTTTGTTGTTTTTATAATGAAATCTCTTTATGTTATCATTGAATCCATTATGAGTAGTTAAACCACTTCAATTTAGGGGTAGTGAAGCTCTCATGATTCATGAATAATTAACATAAGAATTTCATGTTTCTAACTCTCTTATTTGAGCTTAATCTAAACTTGGATATAGATAAAGTAAAGATTTTATATGGTGAAACTTGATAGCACATGTCGTGAAACACCCCACCTCCGTTAAGGTTACTCACAAAGGGAATGCCTTAACTTCAATGGAACATTATAGGTAAAAGATACAGATAATTTACAAGATAGACATATAAACAACGAAAAAACGAAATTTATTTCGTACGTGGTTCATAACAAAACATTACAGCAAACTGTCTCAAAACAACTTCCAAATCATTGCATCAAAATATCTATCTTGATTAAAACATAAAGAAGCATAGAACAATGATAAAATAGCATAAATCCCCATTGAGAGTGTATACAAAGCCACAGCCCAATAGAAGAGAATCCAAGTAATACATCTACTCTCTTCAAGCTTGCAAAAGGTCCGAACTAAGCTGGAGTGTTCCCTCCCTGTGGACCGAGGGGGAGGGAACGGAAGAAAAGAAGACGAAAGAAAAATGGGTTAGACATGAGTCTGGTAAGTCCAGTGATTATTTAGCATGTAAACAAGAAAAGGATTACGACAAGAATAAACTGAATCTAGGACAACACCATAGAAATAAGATAATAAGACTGAATATGCTATCGCACTCATTTCAACTTCTCTACACCCCTTTACAAGTGTTTCAACTAGCACCATGTGTTCAAGATAAATGATCCCCTTTTTTTCGATCGGCTCCTACTCGTATACGTTTACCACTTGTGTCATTCGGCCCCGCTTGATTGTAGATACCGGTGCTGGTCCCACCATGGGGTGTATCAAATCTAATGGTGGCAACCCGATACAATTCTAGATGCACATTGTATAACTACCGATGCCCAGTGCCTGCTTTTTCCACTCCGGAGTACGTGCACGCCCGCACTCGGTCGGAACCTACACTGACGCACCACCCGCCGTTGTTTTGACCGCTTATAATCAGCCCAGTAATCATGCCCCACCCTGCCTATTTTAGGGTACCATGATACATCTATGTGGGTTACTGCTGAAATGGGTCCCCATTACTAGGGTTTCCTAATCAACATGTTAAATTGATTAAGTGTCCAAGTTAACCTAACCCCACTTATCAGTTTAGTTAACATGTTGTATTGGTTAAGTGTTTCCTTAATTGACTTAACCCTACCATTCCTGACTTAGCTTTAATTCATTCATTAAAGCACAAACCACTCACATTAGACAGGTATTGTTGTAGTCACTGGATGTGCCGGTCGAATTCGGGCAGTTTTACACCGCAACTCAGTCTAACCTCGGGTTCTTTTGGGCTCAATGCACTAACCTCTCACATTGGATATATATTGTTACGGTTGCTGGATGTGCCGGATGGTTCCGGGCAGTCTTACACCGTAACTCAATCTAACCTCGGGTTAGGCATATTCGCCTTTTCTAAATTTACATATTTACCTTTTATATTTATATGTAAATTATTATCATTCAAGTCATGGCCAATTTCTCTAAATCATGTTCATAATTTTAGGTATACAAATTATACCATTTTTATGCACTAATCTTTCATATATTTATGGGCCAAATTATGCCATTAATATAAATTTAAGGTTTTTCCCAACACTACCCCCGTCTTATGTTCGCAAAATTCTCATAGAATGTTAGGCTCGTAACTTAGCCTAACTTATATACAAAAGGGGAAAGAAGGGAGCATGTACCATGCATACAACATAATAAGGATCTAACTAAACATATGTCACGTAAATTTGGCATAAAATAATGAACTTGTATTTTTGGATCCAATTAACATGAGTCTTAAACATATGAAATTACCCAAACTCGACTAGGCATGTAAATGTAAACTTTTATTTTGGGTCCAATAAACATGGATCTTAAGCATATAGAATTATACAAGTTCAACTAGGCATGTAAATGTGAACTTTTATTTTAGATCCAATAAACATGAATCTTAAGCATAGATATTATACAAGTTCAACTAGACATGTGAATGTGAACTTTTATTTTGGATCTAATAAACATGAATCTTAAGCATATGGAATTACATAAGTCCGCTAGGCATGTAAATGTAAACTTTCATTTTGGATCCAATTCTCATAGATCAAAATGTAGATCTAAACATAATACATGTCTTAGCCTAACAACTTGCATGTTACATAACATGAAAAGTCACCAAATTTACATAATACACGATTGGTTTAACATCAACATAATAATCACAATAGTCTCACAATCATATACGATAGAATCGTTACAAGAATAGACATAAATCAGCATCGTCATTCTCTCCAACTAGGAATTTCTCTAGTTTTCACTTTATTACATTCATAACTTTTAATCGTTCACATCTAAATAATAACAGGACTTACAAACAAAAGAAAGTCTTATTTTCTGGGTTCTGTTTTCTGAAACTGAAAAGCAATCCCTTGACGAAGACTATCAATTCTCTAAGTTAGTTTTGATTCGTAGCTTTAATCTTGCTTTCTAGTTTGAGACGAAATGGTGTCTAGGTTAGGACGATCATTGACAGCATGGTGGCTCCTTGGAATGAGTTTGTGTGATTTAGGGTTGAGGAATAGGATTGCTTTTATAGAGGTTTAATCTAATGTGAGCCGTTAGATCATCCTAGGAGCAATCACAACCGTCCAGACAAGATAGAGTTATCCAGAATTGCCACCTATGCCCTAGTGACTCAGCAACAGGTCAGAAAAGACTCAGCAACAAGTCAGAATCGTCACTGTTTTGGATCTGGGCGAGAGGGGTAGGTCGACCCCCAGGTCAACCCCTTGGTTGACCCCCTGGTCGACCTATGCCAGGTTGACCTGGTCTCTGGGTGGGAAATTTCCCGCCCAGCCTGCTTCGGGGTTTTTGAATTTCGAAACTTAAATTTGAATTTCGGGCTGGTTTTATTATTTAAATTCTTGAATCTTCTGAAGGTCATAACTCACTCATACGGAATCCGATTTATGCAAACTCGGACTCTATCTCAAGCATAATTCCGAGATGAATGCAAAGGCATTACCCATTTCCCTTAATTCTCACATTTGTAATTAAGTATTCTTTAATGTTTACAGAAAATACGGGGTGTTAAATTCTCCCCTCCTTAAAGGATTTCTTCCCCGAAATCTTCAAGTCGAGAAGAACGTATATCCTACCATCCAATCGTCCATCTACTCATCCATCAAACACATGCGTCCATTGTCCTTAAAAAGATTCTAATGCTTCATGATCATATGCATAGTGTGTGTACATGTCCTTATGTAATGCAAAATCAGGTGATCTACTGATTCAGTTGACCTCTATAATGCGAATTATGTCAGTGTCATGAGTCCATTATGTATGCAATCTTACCTAATCATACTTTCTACATGAGTGCACAATCATTCATATAAATGCAACATCCACATGATAACACATGAAGTTTCAATCATATACAAATACATATATGCATATGTAATATTAAAGTGACTGAGCTGATCTAACACCTAATGTGTGTGTATATGCATCCACGAGCAACCACTAGCAATCACTTGCAACCACTTGCAACCACTTGCAACCATCAATCATAACATGTTTCAAATACATGTTTACATCCATTTGTTTCTACCTACGGATAAAGGATAGAACCGAGGAGATATACTTAAAAAGGTAGATACATGCATAAACTTAAGGAAAAGAGATCAAGGATGTACCCTCAAAAAGAAAAGGGTAGGCTGTGCGTATCTTGGCCTCAGTTTCCCAAGTCGCGTCTTCCTCGGCGTCGCTCCATTGAACTTTTACCAGTCTGACTTCGCGGTTGCGTAGCTTTTTGACTTCTGTACCCAAGATACATGTTGGAACTCTTCTCACAGTCGCTTCTCGTTCCACTTCTACTTCCTCTAGTATGCTTGGCTCCACAACTTCCGCAGACTCATGTAAGCACTTTCGTAGTTGAGAAACATGAAAAACATTATGAACTCCAGCCAATCTTTCGGGCAGCTCTACTCTATAAGCCATCTTCCCAATCTTCTCAATGATAGGAAACGACCCTACAAATCTTGGTGCCAACTTTTTTGCGGATCCAAAGCGAATGACGTTCCTTAAAGGAGATACTTTAAGGAAAACCCTGTCTCCAACCTCAAAATCAAGGTCGGTCCTTCTTTTATCTGCGTAGGACTTCTGTCTATCTTGTGCGCTCTTCATTCGCCTTCATATCAAGTCCACTTTTTCTGAAGTTTCTCTAATCATGTCTGGTCCAAGTATGAGCTTGTCAGTAGACTCCCACCAACAAGTTGGTGATCGACATGGTCTTCCATATAAAGCTTCGAAGGGGGCCATGCCTATGGTGGCTTGGTAAATACTGTTGTAAGCGATTTCCACCAAAGGAAGATGATCCTCCCATGTCCCTCCAAAATCAAGAATGCGCAGTCTTAAGAGATCTTCTAGTACTCTGTTCACCGTTTCCGTCTGACCATCGGTTTGGGGGTCATAGGCCATGCTTAAGCATAACTGTGTGCCTACAGCCTCTTGCAAACTCTTCCAGAACTCGCTCGTAAAGATAGGATCTAGATCACTCACTATTCTAGAGGGTATCCCATGGAGTCGAACTATCTCTTTAAGATAAATAGATGCTAGAGACGAGGCAGTCCTTCTACTTTTAACATGTATAAAGTGAGCGCTTTTAGTGAGCTTATCCACTATTACCCAAATACTGGTATTGCCCTTCTTGACCTAGGCAACCCATCAACAAAGTCCATCGAAATGCTATACCATTTCCACTGTGGGACCTCTAGAGGATGAAGCAGACCACCAGGCTTCTTTTGCTCCGCCTTGACTTGCTAACATATCATGCACTTAGAAACGAATACAGCTTCATCCCTTTTCATGCCATTCCAAAAGAAAACCCATTTTACGTCTTTATACTTCTTGTCTCCACCTTGGTGTACGGTCAACTTGGAATGGTGTGCCTCTTCAAGAACCTTCTTCATCAAATCCCTTGCTTGTGGGACGCATAGCCTTTCATCCCGCCTCCCTTATCATTGGTGGAGTATCTATTGAGGTGACTAGAAGTCTCACCCCTAATTAGCTTATCCATCACATCAACTAGCTGAGGGTCTTCACGTTATATGGTTCCTATTGAGTCCAAAAGAGTAGGCCGCACCTCTAGCGATGCTAACGAACCAGTCACATGATCGACAAAGGGTCTAAAGTCAAAGTTGGCTATGTACTCCAAGCTCTGCCTTTCTACAAAGAGAGGACTTAAGGTCAGCTTCTTTCTACTCAAGGCGTCTACTACTACATTGCCCTTGCCAAGGGTATAGGAAATCTCGAAATCGTAGGATGCCAAGACTCCATCCACCTTTGTTGCCTCAAGTTAAGATTTTTGTGCAAGAAAAGGTACTTCAACGATTTATGGTCAGTATAAAATTCAAACTTCTCACCTAGGAGATAATGGTCCCAAGACTTAAGCGCAAAGACGATGGCAGCCAACTCTAGATCGTGGGTTGGGTAGTTTTTCTCATGTACTTTCAATTGTCTGCCTCCATAAGCTACTACCTTCCCTTCTTGCATCAAGACAACACCTAGTCCCGTACCACATGCATCCGTGTATACGGTAAACATCTTGCTCCCATCCGACAATGTCAAAACTGGGGCTGTTGTTGGAGCCCTCTTCAAACGTTGGAAAGCAACATCGCAATCCAAATCCCAAGTGAAAGTTAAGCTCTTCTTCGTCAACCTTGTAAGTGGAGCTAAGATTTTCGCAAAGTCTTTGATGAACTTTAGGTAAAAGCCCGCTAGCCCGAGAAAGCTTGGGTTTTCGGTCGCATTCCGTGGAACCTTCCAATCTTGCACTGCAACTACTTTTGTGAGGTCCACAGCTAGCCCTTCTTTGGACACCACACGTCCAAGAAACCTTACTTCCTCTCTCCAGAAGTGGCATTTGGAGAATTTGGCTTTTAGCTGATGTGCACGAAGAGTATCCTTGACTTCCTTTAAATGCTGAGCATGCTCTTCCTCACTCTTCGAGAAAATCAAAATGTCATCCACGAAGACCACCACAAACTTATTAAGGAATTCCATGAACACCCTGCTCATCAAGTCAACGAAATAAGCTGGTGCGTTTTTCAAGCCGAAAGGCATGACAAGCCACTCGAAGAAACCATCTGGGGTTCTGAATGCGGTCTTATCAATACTGTCTTCAGCCACTCTTAGCTGATGAAACCCGGTAGCTAGATCTAGTTGGGAGAAAACCGATGCACCTACAAGCTGATCGAACAAGTAATCTATTCTTGGAACTGGGTGCCTATTCTTCTTGGTCAGCTTGTTTAGCTCCCTATAATCGACGCATAGGCGAAGCGAACCATCTTCTTTGGTTGCGAATACTACCGGAGCACCCCATTCAGAAATACTCCACCTTATAAATCCCTTCTCAAGCAATTCTTTAACTTGCTTGCTGAGATCTTTCCTCTCCCTTGGAGCCATGTGTCTAACGGGTAAAGCAACGGGTTTTGCATTATCAACGAGGTATATGCGGAAATCTATCTCCCGTCGGAGGTAACCCCTTCACCTCTTCAAAGACATCTAAGTATTCACGGACTACTCTAGCATACTGCAAATTTTCAACAAATGCATCAAGAGATTCTAGATAGCTAAGCATAACAGAGTTCATTGGATTACAAGAAATTTCGAGAGTGTTACCGAGGCGAGTCATGAGTCAAACCACTCTCTTTTCACAATCGAGGATGGCACCATTACTGGATAGCCACATGCCTAGAATCAACCCATAGCCCATAAAGCCCAAAACATAGGCATTACATCTAAACCCAACACTTAGTATAGAAATTTCCAAATCCAAACAAATCATCGATAAATAAGTCGAAACCCCAATTGGATTTGAAACAACCAAGGGATCCTCTACTATACTGATGTCTAGGTGCAGAGATTCAACTAGAGCAGTAGATATAAAAGAGCGCGATGAGCCAGAATCAAAGAGTGTATGTATAGGATGATCAAAAATATAAACTAAACTCTCAACAGTAATATTTCTACCTCGTTCTTGCTGAGGTGCTATGAGAGCGTGAACCTGCCCTCTAGAAGTAGATCTAGCTCTCTGCCCTTGCCCTTGCTTTCTTGGGCAGTCCCTAGCCATGTGTCCTGTCTCGCCGCAATGGAAACAACCACCCATCTTCCTCTTCTTCTTTCTGCAGTCCTTAACCAGATGTCCAGGAATGCCACAAAAATTACACTTCCTCTTGTCACGGGGTTTGTTGTTCTTCCCGCCCTTCTAGGAATCTGTCTTCTTGCTCTGTGATCTCTCCACTTTCTTATCTTGAGGTACTTCCACCTTTGTCTCTTTTTTGCCAACCTTATCTTCTTCTTGTAACAATGCCATGTCCACCAGTCTCTCATAAGTCGCACCCATAAGTATATGGGACATAGCTACGCTGTGCAGTGGCCCATTCAATCCTTTAACAAAACAGAGAGCCTTCTTATGTGGAGTGTTCACTAACTCCAATCTGAACCAAGCCAGTTGGTTGAATTGGTTAACGTATTCCTTGACCGACATACTTCCCTGTTTGAGAGCTAAGAACTTCTCCATCTGTAGGCTTCGTTCAGCTTGTGAGAGGAATTTCATTCAAACCTCATTCTGAAATCCATCCAAGTTTCAACTGGTCTTTTAGCATTAGTAACTTCCCACCAATAGGAGGCTTCATCTTTAAGCAACCATACGGCCAACTGTAACTTCTGCCTATCGTCCACTTCAAAGATAACAAACAAATCCTCAGTTTCTTTGAGCCAGTTTCTTGCTTCCACGAAGGATTCATTTCCATTGAACTTCTTTCCACCCATGGCTCGAAAGTCCCTACATATTTTTGAGAAAGCATTTGCACGTGGAGGAGGAGGAGGAACCACTACAGCGGGGGGAGGAGGAACGTCTGCTGGGCCTGCGACATTAGCCATAGCCTCTAGGTACCTTCTGAACCAACCAGGTACCGGCACGCCCTCTGAAAGGTTAAAATTCCCAGACATGCTGAAACGAAAAAGGAAAGATTCAAAACAAAGGATAGAAAGATAGTGCATATGGCTTTGGGGATTATGCCTTTTTAAAATAAAAACAACACTTTTTTTTGAAAAATGCTTCTTTAAACTTCTTTTTGAAAAACAGTTTTCAAAAACTTTTATCTGATCTGGTAAACCTTTGCTCTGATACCAAGTGAAACACCCTACCTCCGTTAAGGTCACTCACAAAGGGAATTCCTTAACTTCAGTGGAGCTTTATAGGTAAAAGATATAGATAATTTACAAGATAGACATATAAACATCGGAAAAATGAAATTTATTTCATACGTGGTTCATAACAAAACATTACAGCAAACTGCCTCAAAACAATTTCCAAATCATTACATCAAAATCTCTATCTTGATTAAAACATAAAGAAGCATAGAACAATGATAAAATAGCATAAATCCCCATTGAGAGTGTATCCAAAGCCACAACCCAAGAGAAGAGAATCCAAGTAATACATCTACTCTCTTCAAGCTTGCAAAAGGTCTGAACTAAGCTCGATGTTCCCTCCATGTGGACCTTTGGGGGAACGGAAGAAAAGAAGACGAAAGAAAAATGGGTCAGACATGAGTTTGGTAAGTCCAGTTATTATTTAGCATGTAAACAAGAAAAGGATTATGAAAAGAATAAACTGAATCTAGGACAACACCCTAGAAATAAGATAATAAGACTGAATATGCTGTCGCACTCATTTAAACTTCTCTGCACCCCTTTACAAGTGTTTTAACTACCACCATGTGTTCAACATAAATGATCCCTTTTTTTTCGATCGGCTCCTACTCGTATACGTTTACCACTTGTATCATTCGGCCCCGCTTGATTGTAGATACCTGTGCTGGTCCCACCATGGGGTGTATCAAACACTATGTTGGCAACTCGACACAATTCAAGATGCATAGTGTATAGCTACTGATGCACAATGCCTGCTTTTTGCACTTCGGAGTACGTGCACGCCCGCACTCCATCGGAACCTACACTGATGCACCACCCGCCGTTGTTTTGACCGCTTATAATCAGCCCAGTAATCGTGCCCCACCCTGCCTAGTTCAGGGTACCATAATACATCTATGTGGGTTACTGCTGAAATGGGTCCCCGTTACTAGGGTTTCCTAATCAACATGTTAAATTGGTTAAGTGTCCAAGTTAACCTAACCCCACCCATCAGTTTAGTTAACATGTTGTATTGCTTAAGTGTTGCCTTAATTGACTTAACCCTATCATTCCTAACTTAGCTTTAATTCATTCATTAAAGCACCAACCACTCACATTAGACAGGTATTGTTGCGGTCACTGGATGTGGCGGTCGGGCCCGGGTGGTTTTACACCGCAACTCAGTCTAACCTCGGGTTCTTTTGGGCTCAATACACTAACCTCTCACATTAGATATATATTGTTACGGTTGCTGGATGTGTCGGGCGGTTCCGGGCAGTCTTACACCGTAACTCAATCTAACCTCGGGTTAGGCATATTCATCTTTTCTAAATTTACATATTTACCTTTTATATTTATATGTAAATTATTGTCATTCAAGTCATGCCCAATTTCTCTAAATCATGTTCATAATTTTAGGTATATAAATTATACCGTTTTTATGCCACTAATCTTTCATATATTTATGGGCCAAATTATGCCATTAATATAAATTTAAGGGTTTTCCCAACGTTACCCCCGTCTTATGTTCGCAAAATTCACATAGAATGTTAGGCTCGTAACTTAGCCTAACTTATATACAAAAGGGGAAAGAAGGGAGCATGTAGTATGCATACAACATAATAAGGATCTAACTAAACATATGTCATGTAAATTTGGCATAAAATAATGAACTTGTATTTTTGGATCCAATTAACATGAGTCTTAAACATATGAAATTACCTAAATCTGACTAGGCATGTAAATGTAGACTTTTATTTTTGGTCCAATAAACATGGATCTTAAGCATATAGGATTATACAAGTTCAACTAGGCATGTAAATGTGAACTTTTATTTTGGATCCAATAAACATGAATCTTAAGCATATAGAATTATACAAGTTCAACTAGACATGTGAATGTGAACTTTTATTTTGGATCTAATAAACATGAATCTTAAGCATATGGAATTACACAAATCCGCTAGGGATGTAAATATAAACTGTCATTTTAGATCCACTTCTCATAGATCAAAATGTAGATCTAAACATAATACATGTCTAAGCCTAACAACTTGCATGTTACATAACATGAAAAGTCACCAAATTTACATAATACACGATTGGTTTAACATCAACATAATAATCACAATTGTCTCACAATCATATACGATAGAATCGTTACAAGAATAGACATAAATAAGCATTGTCATTGTCTCGCAACTAGGAATTTCTCTAGTTTTCACTTTATTACAAATCATAACTTTTAATCGTTCACATCTAAATAATAACGGACTTATAAACAAAAGAAAGTCTTGTTTTTTGGGATCTGTTTTCTGAAACTGAAAAGCAATCCCTTGACGAAGACTATTAATTCTCTAAGTTAGTTTTGATTCGTAGCTTTAATCTTGCTTTCTAGTTTGAGACGAAACAGTGGCTAGGTTAGGACGATCATTGACAGCATGGTGGCTCCTTGGAATGAGTTTGTGTGATTTAGGGTTGAGGAATAGGGTTGCTTTTATAGAGGTTTAATCTTATGTGAGCCGTTAGATCATCCTAGGAGAAATCACAACCGTCCAGACTAGATAGCGTTATCCATAATTGCCACCTATGCCCTAGTGACTCAGCAACAGGTCAGAAAAGACTCAGCATCAAGTCAGAATCACCACTGTTTTGGATCTGGGCGAGGGGGTAGGTCGACCCCCAGGTCGACCCCTAGGTTGACCCCCTGGTCGACCTATGCCAGGTAGACACCCAGGTCGACCCCCTGGTCGACCTGGTCTCGGGGCGGGAAATTTCCCGCCCAGCCTGCTTAGGGGTTTTTGAATTTCGAAACTTAAATTTGAATTTCGGGCTGGTTTTATTATTTAAATTCTTGAATCTTCTGAAGGTCATAACTCCCTCATACGGAGTCCGATTTTCGCAAACTTGGACTCTATCTCAAGCAGAATCCCGAGACGAATGCAAAGGTGTAACCCGTTTCCCTTACTTCTCACATTTGTAATTAAGTATTCTCTAATGTCCATAGAAAATACGAGGTTTTACATGTCGGTTGATTATTTCCAAATGTGTTATACTCATATCATTAATAGAATCATACGTTAGCACAATCTAATTCATTTTAGAAAAAGTAGTGACATTAAAAGTGAAAGCATCCTTGATGTTCTGTGTAGTTAGTGAATATTAACATACAGAACATACTCATAATATTTCATTTTTATTAGAACTATTATTTTCTATGTGATAATTAGGGCTTTAAGTTTGTATTGAAAATTGATGATTTATGTAGCTTGAATTTTCTAGCATATAAATCATGCTTGTATGAATACAACACTTAATGTGCTAGTTATTAAAGAGAGTTAAAGCCATTTTTTATGTTAATTAGATTGATGTTGATAGTAAATCTACTCCTAAATTGTCTCTTAGTCTCATATTTGTATTCATTTTAACATCGTTAGTTTTCTTTTAGTTTATACTTAACAATTTGACTCGCTTTCGGCTTAATTTGATTGAGTAAGATTAGAATAAATTCTTTCCCTGCAGATCAACCCGTAATCGACACGTACTACGATTGTATGTCATGTGCTTGCGGTTATTATTACGATATTTTGTCAATGGTTTTCTAATTCCATAGAAACACCGTTTGCAAACAGTCAACTCAAGGGGGTTGACACGAGCAACCCCCTAACCGGCTAAAGGTCAAAACCCTTAGCCGGTGTTGGTGAAACCGGCTATTATATAGCTGGTTTCACCAAAACCGGTTAAGGGTTTTGACCCTTAATCGGTGCAATCGGGTCAAAAGACCCGACTGCTATCTCCTCTCCTGCTCTTCATTCCTCATTGCAGCCGCCACCATTCTCCTTTCCCTTCTCTCTTCCGCCACACCCATTTTTCACTTTAAAAAAAAGAGAAGATTAGGTAAAGCTATTTTTGGTTCTGGGAGTAGTAGTGCCTCCAACACCAATGCAGAAGAGGAGAATGAAGCGGTTGAAGACACCGGTCCAAGCGAAGCTCGTCGTTCAAGTCCCTTTCAGAGAAGACGGGTTGCTAGACCCAGTGTTTATGCTACGCTGGATCTAAACATTGATGTTAATTTGAATAGAGACAAAGCGTTGGCTGATTTTCGCGAACTGCCCGAAGGCGAAAGACACCCTACCGATTCCTTGAAGTCGTCGTTAGAGGTATAACTTCTTAAACTGATTAGTGTACTAGTCCGTTGCAACACCCCACGTCCATTAATGTCACTCACTAAGGGAATGCATTAACTTTCATGGAGTACTATAAGGGTATAGAACAGAATATCACAAGATAGATATATAAAATGGTACTTGAGAAAATTCAAAATTTATTCATTGCAACGGAAAAGCAAAGCATGTTTGGTTACAACATCAAAACCACATACCAGAGTCAAGTACATAAATATCAATCTTGTACAAAATTATTATCAGAGTACATAAAAGTAAGACAATAATCCCACTCCAAATAGACATAATGAAAAAGAGATAAAGCTGAGCATTACTTTCAACACTTCCAAGCACTTTCAAGAAGAATGGAATCCAAGTCAAGCTTCATTATTCCCACCCTGAGGACCTAGGGGGGAAGAAAGAAAAGAGGTGAAACAAAAAGGGGTCAGACATACGTCTGGCGAGTCTAGTGACTTTAACAATATAATCAGTAAAGTAATAGTATAAGAACATAAACTGGATATAAGAGATGACTGTAACATAAGCAGATATGACAAGGAAAACAAGATGAATAAGATATAACGTTGATTGCACTTCTAATCACTATAAGATAATTCCTGCACCGCACCAATGCTAGTTCAACACTGAAAGTTGATCCCCTTTACTAAACATAGTAATAATAATGATGATGGTAGTTTCGTGTACACCTAGCTGCTGTCACAAGTGCCGCCTACTCCTATCTCCACCAGTTGTACCCACTACCCCCCATTCGATTGGCTCCCTAACACGTAGATACCCGTGCTGGTCCCACAGTAGGGTGTATCACTCCCTAAAGTGGCAACCTGATACTACTAACAAGGCACAACTTTTACCTACACGATGCAACAATGTCTTACCTACCAGCCCAGACCCACGCACGCACATGACTCCATTGGACTTGTGTTGCCACCGCTAACTCTTTTTACCTCTTACAATCAAACCCAGTAAGCGTATCCCGTCCTCTACCTAGTTCGAGTTCACATAGATACAGAATGGGTTACTGGTTGAAAAGGGTCCACACACTTGACACTAGCTTCCCTCCTAAGCTTGGTCCCCACTAGAAATTCCCACTTAACCCCTTCTTATTCCCATGTCTTCTTACATGTTTCACCATGGTTAAGTGCTTTAAATTATATTTTACATGTCACCCATGTCACCCACTTAACCCCCTTGTCTTACTACATGTCTTATCTTGGTTAAGTGTTTATTAATTCATTAGAACTGTAATCTTGCAAGACCTCCACATTAGATTACCATTTTGCGGTTGCTGGATATGCTGGGCGGTTTCGGGCAGTCTTATACCGCAATCCGAATCTAACCTCATGTCTTTGCTTTATTACGTATTTAATTTCTTCCTTTGACCTCTCACATTAGATTACAAAATTGCGGTTGCTGGATGTGGCGGGCGGTTCCGAGCAGTCTTGTACAACAATTCGAATATCTCGTGTCTTAGACGTTCATTATCACTTCTCAATTCATGTCCCCAATTTCAAATCTTGGATTATAATATATACCTATAATTTCCAATCTAAATTATGTTCATCATTTTAATCCAAACTTATGTCCATAATCTCATGTAAACAAATTGTACCAATTCATGCCCCAAATCAATTACATGATTTCAAGTCTTTTTATGCCCAACTGCATATTATTCAATAATTTCCCCAAACTTTTCCCATAACGTTCCCACGTCATTTGTACGTATAATAATATGTTTGGCTCGCAGTTAGCCTAATATCATAAAAAGGAAGAGAAGAGGGGAAGAGAACCATGACATCAAAACTGGCATAAAAATAAGCATAAGAAGTATGAACTGGCATAGAACAATAAAGTAGATCTAATTAGGCATATGAACTGGTATAGAGCAACAAAATAGATCTAATTAGCATATGGAACATAAATTGACATAGGACAATAAGATAGATCCAATTAGCATTGGAATATAAACTGGCATAGAACAATAAGATAGATCCAATAAGCATATGGAACATGAACTTTAGGTATGAATCTAAAAGATAAGAATTCACCAAACATGATATGATTCATCTTACAGGCATGTTCATAAAGTCCAATTCACAAACTTATCACAATTACTTTTAATTGATTATTTGTGAAAGTAACTTAGACTCACAGTGGTAGAAGAGAAAATAGATTTGAATTCTGATTTCTGAATTTGATTAGCTAAACCGTTGTTGTAGAATTTGATTCTTATCTTCCAATTTGAATACTCTAATCCTGATTTGCTTTGGGGAAGAGAAGAGAGGCTAGTTTTGATTTAGGTTAGGGCAGCATGGAGGCGTATGAATTAGTGTAATGAAATTAGGGTTAGGTCTAGGTGTGTTTTTATAGGTGTATTAGGTGAATTAGGGCCTTTAGATTAGATTAGAGATCATCAGAACCACACAGCTCAAAAGACACGTCATCCAGCCAATCCAGCAAGACACGTCATCAAAGAACTCTCCAGAATTCTGTGTAGATTTAGCCTCGGCATGGGCACACTTCCCAAGTGCGCTAGTGCATTTTTGTTCTAGCGCACTTCACAAGTGCGCCAGTTATCCCAGCCTGTTTTCTGATTTTTCTGCCCAACTTCTTTCGTCCATAACTTCTTCACACGATATCTGTTTTATGCAAACTCGGACTCTATCTCAAGCAGAATTCCAAGACGAACGCAATGGCGTAACCCATTTCACCTAATTCTTCTTTTAAAAATTAATTATTATTTAATTATCTCTTGTGTCATGTTTTGAAATTACGGGGTGTCACATTCTCCCCTCCTTAAAGGATTTCGTCCCCGAAATCTTCAAGTTAAGAAGAATGTATCTTACCATCCAATCATCCATCTACTCATCCATCATCCACAATCATCCATTGTCCTTATAAGATTTCTAATGCTACATGAACATATGCAAAAGTGTGTGTATATGTCCCCTATCTAATGCAAAGATCAGGCGGTCTACTGATTCAGTTGACCTCCTTAATGCAAAACATGATAGTGACATGCGTCCATTATGTATGTAGAAGAATCCTAATTATATATATCATTTCTATATGAGTGCACAACCATTCATTCAAATGCAGCATCCATATGATAACACATTCAAGATACATCCATTAACTTAAATATGCACACTCATTCATATGCAATATGAAAGTGATTAAGACGATCTAGTGCCTAATGTGTGTGTAAATGCATCCATGAGCAACCACTAGCAAACACTTACATCCACTTGCATCCACCAAACACTTACATCCACTAGCAAACACATGTTTACAACCATAGGATTTTCTACCTAAGGGTCGAAGATATAATCGAGAGGATACACTAAACGATAGAACAAGTATAAACAAAGCGGTAAAAAAAAGGAGAAGTTAAGAACATATCCTCAGAAAGGAAAGAGTACTATGCACGTATCTTGTCTTCAGTCTTCCAAGTCGCGTCTTTTCGAGCGTCACTCCACTGCACCTTTACTGACTTGACTTCGCGGTTACGTAGCTTCTTAACCTTTGTTTCCAAAATGCGGGTTGAAACCCGTCTCACCGTAGCCCCTCGTTCCACTTCGATGTTCTCTAGTATATTCGGCTCTACGACTTCAGTAGTCTCATGTAAACACTTCCGTAGGTGTGAAACATGAAAAACATCATGAACTCCGGCCAACTTTCTCTATGATAGGAAACGACCCTACAAACCTAGGCGCCAACTTCCAAAAATCCGAAGCGAACTACATTCTTTAAAGGAGATACTTGAAGGAAAATCATGTCTCCAACTTCAAACTCAAGATCGATTCTTCTCTTATCAGCGTATGACTTTTGCCGGTCTTGTGCCATCTATTGCATCTTCAAATCAAGTCTATCTTCTCCGAAGTTTCTCTAATCATCTCGGGCCCAAGAAAAATCTTATCCATAGATTCCCACCAACAAGTCGGTGATCGGCAAGGTCGTCCATATAGAGCCTCAAAAGGTGCCATGCCAATACTAGTCTGATAGGTGTTGTTGTAGGCGAATTATGCTAATGGAAGATATTCCTCCCATGTCCCTCCAAAGTCCAAGATGCATAACCTAAAAAGAGATCTAGAATCCGATTCTTCTTTCTATTTGGTCGTCCGTCTGAGGGTGATAAGCGGTACTCAAACACAATTGCGTTGAAACTATATATACACATACCACTTATCAGAGTACAACATACATCAATCATAGCAGAAAATAAACTTTGTATAACTAACGGTGAAGCCTCCTGCTTCCAGCTCCTGGAACTCCAAGCGAAACCAAACCTGGAAATATACTCGGTCTGACCCGAGCACATTTGAAGTAAAGCAAAATTCACCCTGGTCAGTCTGGAATACTTTCAGTGATAAATTCACAGCACAAACAATTTGTTTAACTTTGAAAAATCCTTTTTGAAATAAAATGATAATAGTAAGACCAGCCCACACATAAACACGGACAGTTTTTACCTTACTATATCCCAAAACATTTGGAAATCAATATCTTTTCTGATATTATAATAATGTCTATCAAACCACAAATAAATAATAATCTAGCAAAACGCTTGCATCTCACGCTCTACATATATAGTATACAATCAAAATCGCGGGCTCTTATTGGAGAGTGGATTTCCTGGCAAGGTATGGGGCCACCTTCCGACAATGTACCTCCGGAGATGAATACATTGGGGTTCAACAAGAACATCTTGCAACCCGGCTACACATGACTGGCCCCTCATTTCGCTTGAGAGTACCTAATATATCATTACCACGGTTGGGGGCCAGCCAATAGAACCGATAGCATACATGTAAAAATAAAAGGAACAACTGAAGGCATTTGATTTCTCCAGATCAGGTAATGATATACACTTTTGATGGGTGCGACTCACATAGCCATGCTGCCTACCCGATTTTGTGTTATTTCCTGGTTGATGAGGCTTGAGGTTACGTTTATCTTTTTAACACATCTCCATTCACCTTGAATGCCACATCGTCAGATCCATCAAATCACTAATTGACGTCTACAAATACACTCTGGGTGTTAAGCAAGAGAATTTCTCCACGACCAAACTTGATATATTTGTAAAAATCAACGTACATGATTCTTAAGAAATACTCTGTCAGACATTCGTCCATACAAGTCATCCAAGAACAGGATGAACCGAACGCACTCTACTACTGCATCATAGGAATCACCCTATAGATCAGTAGCGAAAAGTCCTTTCAAATCTGAATATTTCAATCACGACAGAATCACAAGTCATCATAACTTTGGTAGCTAGCCAAAGAAACTTAACGAGTAATTCTTCCGCTCATGAAGATCAATGGTCTTCAATACTCCATCTCGACCATCTTTTGATATCTCAATGTTACGTATTTACTGGTCGGAATGGTTTTTGAATATAAATTCGATCCAGGTCTTTCTATACCAACAATCGATAAAAGGCCAGATTTTGATAGTCGGTTATTTAACTATCAAATCATAACAGTATGTCTAGGTGAATTGGCTGCTCAGGTCCTTTATATGAAATATTTCATTATCTCTATTCCCTCGACTCTTGTAACCGATTCCATGGATTTAATCTTATCAAAACTCTTCTGGTTTCGTTACTTTGAAAACATTACTCAATGCTCTTTTATCAACTTCTCTTTTTATTTCTTTGTTCGGAAATATTCCCATATTCATTATCAACATCTTTTATTTCCTTTATCTTGGAACATCGTTTATATATTCTCAAAACCCTTTTTATATTTTCTTATATTTGAAAATATCGCTATAGTTTTATAAACCCACTTTTCATTTCCCCTACCATTTGGGCAAATTGTTATATTTCTATTTAATCAATTGGCTTAAGATAAATTACCATAATCGCTTTTTTTATTTCGATTAAACCATTTCACTTAATTTCGAACGTTTATTTTTAAAATCATCATCTTGGGTAAAACCCTTTTTACAACTTTATTTATATGATTTGAATTGAACTTCAAATCCTTTCCATACTAATCCATTCCATAACTTTACTTCGTTTAAGAAAAGAATTCCAATTGTAAAGTACTTGCTTTCCGATTAACTTAAACTAGCCTCTAATCCATTTTAAAAGGTTATTTAAAAATGATAAATTTTATTAATCGTGAATGAATCGATAATCACTTCACTACCCATTACAAACTAATATTATCTCTCGATAATAGTGAAGCCGTTCAAGTTTGGGTATTCTAATTACCTCTCAGACCTTGATCGACAGCGTTCTTATCTTAAGATAATATGAGTTTGCAATACCCAATTCTGATACATCATTCCCATTTCCATTTAGTACAGCTTTATACCCCCATTTTATTTTATTTCAGAACCCACTATACTAGTTAATTTCTTTTTCCTCATTGAGTAAGCTTTCCAATCTTATCTACCAATCGAATTCAATATGATTTTTATAAACCATATCTTACATTGGCAATTTCGTTCTAATCTCCTTACTTACGTTATTCAACTATCTAATATCCTTTTGCACGAATCCATTTAATCATCCCATTTATAATCGCCTCCATTTTTACTTAAAGAAAATCATGTTGCAACGCCGCCTTAGCTTATAAATCCCATTTACACTTTGTTCATTTGAACTAAATTAAAATCCTTTTCATATTAGCCATTTCATAACTTTATTTTGTTTAAAGGAAAATTCCAAGTCTTTTGAATGCTAATCCCTTTTATAGCTTTTACTTTCGAAATCCCTTTTCGATCGCCTCGCTTCTACTACATTCAAGGCTTACCTTCAATATTACTTTGGCACGAGAGTCCTTTATTACTAATGTAAATAAAATCCTGGGATTTACAACAAAATTCTTTTGTAATCCTTTTCTTAATTAGAAACTCATTATAACTCGATTTCCTTTTTGGAAAGAAATTCCAATAATTTGAGCAATAACTTTAATTATTATTAATATAATAATTTACTTCATTATCAACTGAATAAAGATAGTTTATTTCAATAATTAATCATTCATTAATTAACTTCTTTATTAAATACAGTAAAAATTGTTGACTTCATTATTTAATAAAGACAGGATAATTAAATCATTTTAGAAAAAAGTTATTAAATAATAATTAACTTAGTTAACACTAACAATTCAATAATTACTTAAAAATATAGTTAATCAAAGAGTAACCAACTTTTAACAACATCCGAATATTCGAAACATTATTGAATGGATTTAATAACCCAATCGTTAATTTCAATTCAGTTGACTTTGCCAACCGTAACCATCAGTTAAGTTATTAACTGATTTCAATTCATTTTCCCCTCTTACGTTAATTAATAATTTAATAAATTTAAAGAAATATAATTTTAATTGTTATATAAAGCAACTATTCGATTTTACTAATATGTATATTAGTCCTGACTTCTGTTCATAAAACTACATAAGAATTCATTATATAAACTTTTAATAATCACATTTGTAAACATGATTTTAATATAAATATATTTATAAAACTTCATTTTTAATCGACTCATATAAAATAAACTTGAAAACTTAAATTTATTTATAAAATAAATTTAAACTTCGTCAATTTTCCTATTAGCAAAACAATGTCACAAAACAATAGATTTAGGTCATCACTGCCAACCACTTAATCAATATTGTTGATTAATTAAAATCACAACAATAATCACATCCATTCAACCATTAACATTCAAATAGGTTTCAATGTCATTTGGGGTTCAATCGGTTCATGTGTAAACAATATAAAAATAAACAACACACATGATATTTGAGGAGTCCAGTCGGATCCCTCCAACCTGTCCTTCCCTGCATCACAAATTATTATAACATTTCATGATAGCATATAATTTTAAATAAATAATTTAATGACAAAAGCATAATTAACAACAACCATTAAATCAACCAAAGTAACCAATCAACCAATATATATTGTTAATGGCATTTTAATTATGTGGATTTATCACATCATAGCAGTCCAGAAGAGTGTGAGAATTAACTCACCATTGTATTCTCTTTTTTTTACCGTACCATCTCGATTGTGTAGCCTCCGTTAATACGAATCTATCGCCGCTTGTTCCACTTTGATCTGCTAACTTATATAATGATTTTTAATATTATAAGTTAATCCATTATAACTCCTTATATATATATTCAATTAATTAATTCGTTACCTTTTAGAAAGTCTCACTGCCTGATATCCAACCGTTTTCACAACGCGGCCCTCTCCTTCTTATCTACGTGTACATGTGCCTTGTTGCAAAGTGTCTGAAAGTACTACCCCTTCTTTTGTTATCCTTCCCAGTCCATTCGCATTTTCCCTTTTACCTTTTTTTTAATAATGGCCAAAGCCTGTGAAGCCCATCATCAAAGAGTACCACCCGCTAGCTTCTTCCAACCCTTCTTCTTCTCCATTTGCTTTAGCTATGTATTCACGCATGCATTATTTCCCCCATCTAAAGCCGTGTCAGCTTCTCCCTTCTCACATAAACCCACCACTCCACGTGCCAACATCCCCATGCTTTCATACTCTATCCCAAACTCATCATCGCCCTCCTTCCCTTGTTCCACTTCTTCCCCAGGAAACAACTCCTGTCTTTCCTTCACACTGGACCGAATCCAGTCCTCTGATTTTCTCTAGACTTGACGCACCATGCCATTTACTCCGCCTATCCAACCCACTCCATCACCAGAACAACGAACTCAACCCCTCACTTCCTCACCACCGACTTCACCTTTGAAACCATGCATGCAGCAGCGACTCCATTTGCCAACTTTGGTCCTCCAACACGCTTCACCAGCGTCTAAAATATATACGACTTCCATCACTTCTTCTTTGTTACCCCCTGCGTCCATCTCCACTGCTCCACCGCCTTTCAGAAACTCGTTCGATCCGTACCCCATGCCCCATGTAGAATACACGAATTTATTTACTCTTTTCATTTTTAATTTTATTCTCGTAAATAATACATGTAGAGGAGGATGGTTGTTTCGCTAGTTTTGCCGAGAAGAATGGGCGCCAGGAGATAAAAGACAGCAGTCCTATTTATAGTAGAAGGGTAACGAAATATTTTTGTTTGTTTATTTACCTATATGCCAGGCCATTTCTAATAGGTTAGCTCAAAGCTTTGAAAAACACATGTCGGCTTCTCGTTTTGTCTTTTCAAATAATGAAGGTTCTTAGAAAAAGATAGCGACACGTTTCAGAAAGCACATGCGAAGGTAGGAGGGAAATGAATATTTGCAGCGATATTATATAAAAGTGAAAGCTTGTCATGAAAGGAAGATACATGGTTTCCGATTTCACATGGTAGCACTGATCATTGCATGTGCATGCTGCAGAAAGTGTAGGGCGCATACGGCAATAGGCTGCACAGGATGTTAAATTGATGCAAGACTAAAGATATTTTCTTATTTTGATGAACGATATTCTATGGGAGTGACTAGCGATATTTTTGGTGTACAACGCTGGATGTTCGCAGTTCGTACAAACCCATATAAACCGCCGGTTATAACGAAATTGAGAATTACCCGATTGTTTAATATTTCAGACATAATGTGACTGGTTTTGTCTAAAACTTAATTTGTTTGAAAAATAACAATTCTTAATTTACATATTGAATCGATAAAATAATACATTGATTTCAAATCAAAACAGTATTGAATATGTTAAAAACCCCTTTTGTTCTATACAATAAAATGTTATGATTTTTAAATGAATTCGATAGCGATCTTTTTGAAAATTTAATTTGGACATAAAACAAAATCTACAACATGAAAACTCGATTTTTTTTCTTTCATTAGAAAAATACTATCAAATAGACTCGAACGTTTCTTGTTTCGAGAAAATCCGACTTATATTGGATCCTGTACAGCCAATTAAAGTTCAATACGCAATATTACGAACTACCGCATTGCTGCAGCTCGTTTTATAATTAAATTATAAACTAAACGTTCTGACGTTGTTTAATAACGAATACGCTACTATAAATTCAATATAAACAATATTAAACCATTTTAAACTGGTCGTTCACATTATATTGTAAACATAACATTTTCCGACCGTTTTGAAATTAAAGTATTATTATATCATTAATATTAATAACATACTCAAAATAAAATGGTTAAATTCAATTATTTAAATTCAAACCAATATTTTAAATAATAAAATAAATAATTGCCCAAAAATACGGGATGTTACAATGTTTATATAGTTTAAATTTATGTTTTCATACGATTTTCTACTTTATAATATTAATGTACAACGCTATATTTTGATTCAAGAATTTCCAGAATTATATTTATATCAAAACACTTGGAAAATGTTTCAAAATTCAAATTTACACTAGAGTATGTCGACATACAGAAAACGCTATGTCGACATATAACTGTCAGAAATTTAAATTTGAAAGGAAGTGTCTTTTCACCATTTGAAACGTTTCAGAAACGTTGCAACCTTTCACACGCTATAAAAAGGGCTTGAATTCGAATTTTTAATCATCTCTTCCTCTCCACTTTCACTCTCTTTCATTATATAATAATTCTTAATCATTTTTATGATTTCTACATTTATACTCTGCCAAATTCAATTCCGTTTTGATCAAACTTCTTCTCTCTACACTCTGTTCTCATCTCTCTCTGAATCAAGTGCTATTGAAGAGTTATATGGTTGTTTGTAATTGTTTGGGTTGAGTAGAGGAATCAATGGTCTCCCTTGTAGCCGTAAAATAAAAGACGGATAATCGGGGGTATCCCTTGTAGCCGTGAAATCAAAGAGGTTGGAATTTGTAACAACCCGAAAATCCGAGCATTTATTTTGAATATTTGAAATGAATTATTTTAAATAATAACGACGAAAAATTTATTTTGAATAGAATTCGAGTGTATATATTTATATAGATCGTCGTAGAATATAAATATTTATTTTTAATTATAAAAGGAATTGAAAATGGCGCGGTAGTTTGAAAATTCGAATTTAAAAATTCAATTGAATGTACAGGATCCAAATCTATTTGAGAATATCTTTCCAACGAATCCAAAAAATTGAAATTTCATAGCGGGAATCAAAAGATATGTCCAGTTGAAAATTCAGAATAATCGCTACGGAATTCTGGCCCTTAAAAATGGAAATTTTGCAAACGACCTCGGTTTTCGACAAAACCACTTTTCTTGGATCCGTGATGTCAACTTATTGTTAGGTTCCAAAACTCGTAATTCTTCGAATCAATATGGGAGTGTGGCAAAGGAAAACGCGTTTGACCAGTTTCAGTTGATTTTAATCGACTGGAAAATGGCCAAACGGTTTCAGAATTCGATGAGATTAGTTTTGTTAGGACCGTATCATCAATACGAAGCTAGAAAATATTTTTTGAGAATTTTTAGAGTTCGTATGTGGCACCGGTAAATTGAAATGCCCATTCAAATTCAATATATAGAATTATATTTCGATTTTGACGAAAACTGATTGAAATGGCCGAACTGGCTTATGATACATATCCCATTGTGTTCGAAATGGGGGTAATTAGCTATGGACGGCAGGCGGTGGGTCTCGTTTGGAGGTTGAAATAAAAAGTTGCTTTTTTAAAATTTAAAATAATTAAATAAATATATATATATAATCTCTCCTCCCCTTTTTATTCTCCTTCAGTTCAGGAATCGATTTAAGATTAAAAAAAGAAAAAGAAAATGAAACCCGCTGGCCCCTCCTCGATTCCGATTCCCGCCACCGCCGAGCCTCACACCGTCGGTCGCCTCCAGGCGCGCGCCACCACCCCTCCTCCCCTTCATCCACCGCGCCTCCCTCCTTCAATCCCCCTTGTCGACCCTCTCTCCCGCCTCTCTTCCTCTCCCCTCCACGTGAGACCGCGAACCCCCCCTCAGCCAAACCGCCACCTCCCCCTTTACCTCGACCCCCTTCTTCTTCCCCGCTCCCTCTTCCTCCCTCAAATCGCCACGCTCACCCCGGCGCCGCTATTTTCCACCCCCACCTCTGATTCAACATCGAACACCTCCTCCTCCCTCATCATTTAGTCAATGTGAGTTTTTTTATATAGTTAATTTAGTTTTTACCTTTATAAAATAACATTGTTATAAAATCAATTTTTATTATATAAATAGCCTTAGGTAAAAGTAGCGTTAGAAAGATAGGATTTTTATATATAAAACTGATTTATAAAGATTTGATTTTTGTTTATCAAAAGAAATGATTTTTGATTTATAGAAGGCGAGATTCTTATAGTAGAAAGGACGTGATTTTTAATGAAGTGAAGATGTGATTTTTAAATAAAGAATGGTTGAATCTTTGCAATGTATGTAGAAAGAATTAAAATATGATTTTTATATTATATAGATAGTAAAAATTTGATCTTTATATATGTAGTGAAATAAAAATCTAATTTTTATTATATATATGTTAAAATAAAAATGTGATTTTTATAACGATGATATAAAAATTCGATCTTTATATATGAAGTAGAAATATAAAAATATAATTTTTTATATAGAAAGTAGCGTTGTAAAAATATATGAAGTAGAAATAAAAATATGATTTTTATTTATTGAAATGAAGCAATAAAAATATAATTTTTATTATGAACAGCGGGGCAAGGACTACATTAGAATTTTAAACAGATCCAGATGGTTCAGCAGTTCAAAAGTAAAGCACGGCGGAGTGGAACCCTCTGTGAGAACTTCTCACCTTTAATTTAATTTCTAGTTGAAATACATACTAGGATGCAGAAGGTGCTTAGCAGCACCCGACACCCGTCGTCCATAGACCATGGACGGCTTGTTTGTTTGATTGACTTTGTTGTGAAAATTGAATGTGTGTTGTGGAATAAAATATTTATATAGTTAAAGATATTTTATAGTTAAAAATATAATTTTTAACGTGTATATGAAATGAAATAAATATTTATAAACAAATCGAACGATTTGTTTATATACACACATTTTACTGATATTGATTGGGACGATAAATTTTACACATCCCCCAACTACACCAATAAAAACCGTGTTTGATTGATTGAAACCCCACACGGGTATTGGGATGATATATGACATACACTAATCCCAATAATTAGCTGTATGTCGATCGATTGATTTACAGGCTGTTATAAGCGTTGAATATTTATATTTGATGCTTATGCAGTGTAGAATGCACTTTGGATGATTGATTGTTTATCGACATTGTTGTATACATGTATTGGATGAAATCCAAATAACTGAAATTATATGGTAATTGACTGTGTCTGATTCCAGTTCAAAATTATAAAATAATTTAAAATAATATTCATTGAATATTGAAATGTGAAGCCGTGTTAAGTAGTGAAACGCCATTTTGATACGAACGGGAATTTGGTCGATTTTATTAATTTTTATAATGAATATCAAAAAGTGATTTCAAAATCTGATGTTTTGAAAATATTGAAATGATGTAGGATATTCAGTTTGAAATTAAATTAAATAGAAATGAATTCAAATTAAATTAAATAGAAATGAATTCGAATTAAATTAAATAGAAATGAATTCGAATTAAATTAAATAGAAATGAATTCGAATTAAATTAAATAGAAATGAATTCGAATTAAATTAAATAGAAATGAATTCAAATTAAATTAAATAGAAATGAATTCAAATTGAATTGAATAGAAAATGAATTCGAATTGAATTGAATAGAAATGAATTCGAATTGAATTGAATAGAAAATGAATTCGAATTGAATTGAATAGAAATGAATTCGAATTGAATTGAATAGAAATGAATTCGAATTGAATTGAATTGAAAATGAATTCGAATTGAAATGAATTTGAATTGAATTGAAATGAATTTGAATTGAATTGAAATGAATTTAAAGTGAATTTATAAGGAAAAATTCAATTTTGATTTGAATTTGAAATGGAAGTTCGGGTCGTCTCAGTTTAATAAATGATTTGGGAAGAACTGGGGTGAAAAAGTTGAAACTGTTTTTGAAACGAATTTAAAACGATTTATAAAATTCGTTTCAAATAGAAATCGACGAAATATATATTATATATAATATAATGGCCTGAATAGAATGCGCCGCGCTGCGGTAGTTCGCGAATTTCGACCATTGACTTCGAACGGACATTACGTGAGATCCGACCGTCGGATTCTCCTAAAACCAGAATCGTTGGGTTCGTATCGAAAAGAGCTTTCTAACGAATATAAGAAATGAGAAATCTAACGGTTGGATTTGGAGATATGTCCAAATCAATTTCAGAAAAGGTCGCTGTAAGTGCAGTTCGATGGCCGTTTGTGAAAACCCGTAACTTCCCCGTAAAGGAAAGCGTCGGATAGTTCGAGAACAAACCACAACAGAACGCATACAGAAGAACCTTTCATTGTATATAACCACAATGCATCAGATTACAAGAATATACAGAGTATAAATGAATATTACACAGAAATATCAGAGATTTAAATTACATTTAAATACATCGCAGCGGAAAATAATACAATACACAACTAGAAGAGATATACGGATACAAAGCTTTCCGGATATCGTTCCAGCTGTAAACCAGGATCCTGTGAATATAAATCTGCAAAACCAAAACTACTAGCTGCCCGTGTCAAAATAAGGGCACCCAGAGTTTAGGTTAAAACAATAAACTCCAGGTCAGTCATGTGACTGGTGTGAGAACTAAAACAGTTATTAATCTTTATTTCTAAAGTTAGGTAAATCAAGGGACCACGCCGTATAACACGGAACGGGTTTCCTCCCAAGAATACCAGTGCATAAAACAACAGCGCAATGCTAAATAAAGAAACATGAAGCCGTTATAAGACCCAGGTCCTATCACACAATGCAACGCAAGCCGGGGGATAGGGTTTTCCCTTATAACAGCCAAAGAATGCTTGATACGTTTAAAACAGATTGTTTGATACTATTATAAGTGCATAGTGTATAAAACAACTTCAAATCATAAGTATCAATCATAGGCGGCATGGGTACCATATATCATGTCGCCATATATAGGTTTACAAATAAAACCGCAAATGTCACGTATTTGGAAATTGGATTTCCGTCTATGAACCGAGGCAAAAGATAGTCCTCAACCGATTCGAGACTGTCTAGCCCGAGTCTCAGGCACAGCCGCAACCGTACCTTGGATCGTCAGGGCCGGTCCACACGAAGTGGATTATAATGCCTGAACAATACGTTTCTCCGCCCTTTGGGGCGTAAGCGAGCCAACTAAATGACTCCATCGGTTCGAGAACGACCGATCAATCCGAGGCGCCTCGCAACAGCAACAACCACATAAGTCAAACTCGTCAGGGCGTGTAAAACCACTAACGCCACTTCTAGCTAGAAAGAAAACGCATGTCCCCCCTGACGTCCGTCTCCCGTTTTTGGTTCATACCGAGTGTGAAACTCGCGAAGTAAACGTTACACAAAGCTACGCCACAAAGGCCGTGCTTTGATCATCAACCACAAGACTTTGCTTTTCAACAGAAGCCTTGATCATTTGCATCTTAGCATGCCACACAGGCAAACCATCCTATGCAACCGATATCAGTCACACAGAATGAAATCCGATGTCAGACACACAGTCCATTTACAAGTCCGTTCTGGGTCTGAACGAAACCGGAGGCACCTAGTACCCCGCATATCCATCGATCTCCAAGTACGTCTGGACGATCACTAACTGTTTCCATCTTCTTGGGTGTACAGCCCAATCAAGATCATCAGTAATTACCCAAACGACGTGAAGACCTCCGGTCTTCGACCACCATCTTCATCTTCGACTTATCGTCGTATCAGTTATTCAGAATGGGATAAACCCGGTCTTTCCGAATAACTCGCGTATATTTAAATAAGTGTTACACAAACACAACATACGCCTCATTCCAATTCATTAGTCACTAACCGTAAATTAATCAAGAGAATAATTCCCCAAATATTAACCCCGAAGGCCGAAACCAACATCAGATCAATATCCAGAAAACCATTCTGCTTGGCCAACCGACAGTTAGTTTCTAAATTTCACATTCATAGGGAAATGTTCCCATTAATTTTATCAAAGATAAATTCCTTGAATTTATTCTTTAATCTACTCTTGAATATCAATTCAAACTAGTCGGGATTAGCGAACCTTACCGAAGTAATCATTTGTTTTAATTTCCCAATCCCAACCTATTCATCCCATGAAGTAAAACTGGTTATACTTCATATCTAACACCACGGTGTTATCGGTAAATTCAATTACCATTTCACGTTCAAATCTAATTAAAGATTTAACTATCGCCTGGAGCAAAACTAGTGATACTCCATTCTCGCTCATTTCAATCTAATTAAAGATTCATTAAAACTCCACTTAGTTTTAATCTTCAACTGGGTTAAAGAATCAGTGTCATTTAAAACACGGTTCACGATAAACCCAAAATCACATTCATTAATTATCGGGTTAAAGAACGAGTGTTATTTAAAACACTGTTCACGATAAACCCAAAAATCAATATCAATTCAATTCCAATTAAATATTATTTAATTGGTACACTTCATTAAATCTAAATAAAAAGATTTAATCTTCTCTCAACTGGGTTCAAGAACAGTGTTAGTGAAGACACCATTCACGACAAACCCAAATCACATTTGATATTCAATATAAGGCTCTGAATAGAAAATATACCGGCTTATATTCAATATCAAATTCTACGATTAACAAATGTCGTATTGGAAATAACGATATAAATATATATCTTTCAAATTTCCGTAACTCGTATAATCCCGAAATCCAACATCGAAATATTCCGAAGACAATTTCGATTCAAATCCACTCCAATGCAATCATTGGAAATTTTGGTTATTTTCAAAACCCTTTTCAAATTCAATTTATTTATTTAAAAATAAATAGAATTTTAATTCTAGTTCAAAACTAGTTCATTTCGATAAAAATCTATTTTTATCTTTTCAAATAGGGAGTTTTTCATCCCAATTCTTCACAAATCATTTCTTATGATTTTATACAAATTATTACTATTTTTAATAATTTTATCAAGGCCCGTACAGTCGATTTCCATCAATGGCCATCGAACTGCACTTACAGCGACCTTTTTCGAATTTGATTTGGACATAATTCCAAATCCAACCGTTAGATTTCAAATTTCTAATATTCGTTAGAAAGCTCTTTTCGATACGAACCAAACGGTTCCGGTTTTAGGAGAATCCGACGGTCGGATCTCCCGTAATGTCCGTTTGAAATCAATGGTCGAAATTCACGAACTACCGCGGCGCGGCGCGTTCTATTCAGGCCATTATATTATATATATAATATATACAATATATATTTCGTCGATTACTATTTAAAACGAATTATATAAATAGTTTTAAAATCGTTTCAAAAGCAATTTCAACTTCCTTTTCAATTCAAATCAAAATTGAATTCTTCTTTATAAATTCGTTTTAAAATTCATTTCTATTCAATTCAAATTTCAATTCAATTTGAATTCATTTCAATTCAATTCATTTCGAAATCGTTTTTAAAATCGATATAAATATCGTTCACGTCAAAATGGCGTCAATCTAATCAACACGGCTTCATATATTCCTTTATTTTCAAATATTCTATTTCAAATATTTCTTTTCAAATATTTCTTTTCAAATATTTCTTTTTCAAAACTGGAATGAGGCCCAATCAATTACCATATAAAATTAATTATATGGATTTTCATACAACACATGTATATAATAGCATTGAAAATAATCAACCATCAACCAAAGTGCACTACACTGTATAAGCATCAAATATAGATATTCAACGCTTATAACAGCCTGTCAATCAATCGATCGACATATTTAATCAATCAGGATGAGTGAACTTCAAATTCCATCCCAACACCCGTGTGGGGTTCCAAACAATCAAACAAATATTTTATTTGTGCAGTTGGGCGATGTGTAAAATTTATCGTCCCAATCAATGTCATTCAAATAGGTGTACATGAACAAACCGTCTGGTTTGTAAATGAATATTTTACTTATTCACATTCACGTTAAAAATTATATTTTTTAACGGTAAAACATTTTATTCCAATTTATGAATTTCTATTCAGTTCATTTATTCAATAAAATGATATTTTTATTTTTCTAACATATTTTAGAAAATTTCGGCGGCATAACGGCACGATACTAGAAACGGGACGAGGCCTAGCCTTATCCCCGGTCTAGTGAAGGCCCACGCCATTCACCCATCAATCAAATCAATTCGTTATGCAAACCACAAAATTTGGAGTAAGAGTCTAACCTAGCCTTACTCCTTCGCCTTATAACGGCGCACGTCTAATCCTAACCAATTTATCAATTCGATTTTTCACACCACAAATCACATTCAAACCAATATCGCAATCAATCACCAAACAGTCAAACAAACAAGTCCATGGTCTGTGGACGATTGTGTCGGGTGCTACTAAGCACCGTCTGCATCCTAGTATATATATATAACTAGAAAAAGAAAGTGAAAGGTGAGAAATTCTCATATATAGCTATCCTAGCTCCACGGCACTTCTAATGCAGGAAATCTTCGCCGTTTTCGCATCTTCGTCAGCTTCGTCGCCCGTAGCCACTACATACATAAAAATCGAATTTTTACTTCGCTATTCAATATTTAAAAATCATATTTTTTATTTCGAAGGTCAATATATAAAAATCAAATTTTTAGTTCAAAGTTCAATATATAAAAATCGAATTTTTAGTTCAAAGTTCAATATATAAAAATCCAATTTTTTAGTTCAAAGTTCAATATATAAAAATCGAATTTTTAGTTCAAAGTTCAATATATAAAAATCGAATTTTTAGTTCAAAGTTCAACATATAAAAATCCCATTTTTATTTCGAAGTTCAACATATAAAAATCCTATTTTTTATTTCGAAGTTCAACATATAAAAATCCTATTTTTTATTTCGAAGTTCAACATATAAAAATCCTATTTTTATTTCGAAGTTCAACATATAAAAATCCTATTTTTATTTCGACTTCATTTTAAAAACAACGCTATTTTTATTTCTAAAAATCAAGCTATTTTTATTTTATATAGAACAAAGCTATTTTTATTTTATATAGAACAAAGCTATTTTTATTTTATATAGAACAAAGCTATTTTTATTTTATATAGAACAAAGCTATTTTTATTTTATATAGAACAAAGCTATTTTTATTTTATATAAATCTGATTTTAAATTATTTTCTTTTTCTAAATTTTCAATTTCAAAAACAAAGAATATTTTTCAATTTCAAAAGCAATGAATATTTTCAATTTCAAAAGCAAAGTATATTTTCAATTTCAAAAGCAAAGAATATTTTCAAATCCTCTCTTTATATTTTCTAAAAACATATATTTATAGTTTAAAACAATGTATATTTATCATTCAAGAAGACAATGCATATTTTCTATAAATTCTACATTTAAAAACAATGTTATTCAATTTGAAAATAAATTACTGTGTTAAGGGGAGTACCCTTTCTCTCTTCACGGTCTTCTGTGTTCGCTGTCTCCAGGCAGCGTTGAAACTTCGAACCCATAGGCGAAAACTAGGGCTCCCCACCTTCCTCAAATCATCGCGCCTGACCCATATCCGCCACCACCTCGTCAAAGACCCTCCCTCCGCCTGCCTGCGCCCTGACCTGGGCCCCACTCGGTGGTCCCCCCTGTTCTCGAAATGCGCGGGAAGATGGTTGGTTTGAACCACAAATCCAAGCCGACCACTTATCTAAAAACAATCAAACCGGGATGAATTGAAAGGCCATGAAAATCACTTTAATTTTGTTTTAGAACTGTATTTTAATTCGATGTGGATTGAGGAAAAAAGGCAAGAAGAATCGAACGATAATAATCGTTGATGTGGGTGGCGGCGCTCAATGAAACGGGTTGACCTTGTTTTAATGAGGCTAAGGTTTACTTTGACCAAGGATTTATAATTAATTTCATTATTATTTTAATTTGAAAATATATGTTTTTGCATACGAACTCGAAATCAAATCCAACGATTGTCACCCCTAGCCAAATACCCACATTCCGAACACAATGGGTTATGTTTCGTAGGCCCATTCGACTGTTTCAGTCAGTTTTTCCTTCAATTTAAAATATAAAACATTCAATATTTAATTTGAACGTACATTTCAATTTACCGGGGTCACATACTAACTAGAAAAATTCCAGAAAAATATTTTCTAGCTTCGTATTGACGATACGGTCCTAACAAAACTAGTTTCGTCGAATTCTGAGATCGTTTGAAAAATGGCCAATTTCCAGTCGATTAAAATCAACTGAAATTGGTCAAACACGTTTTCCTTTGCCACGCTCACATATTGATTCGAAAAATTATGAAATTTGAAACCTAGCAATAACTTGACATCACGGACCCAACAAAACTGGTTTCGTCGAATTCCGAGGTCATTTGCAGAATGTCCATTTTTAAGGGCCTGAATTCCATAGCGACTATTCAGAATTTTCAACTGGACATATCTTTTGATTCCCGCTACGAACTTTTGATTTTTCGGATTCGTTGGAAAGATATTCACTATTAGATTCCATTATTTTTGGTTTCACTAAAATCCGGATTGTTTTGCACCCGGTACATTCAATTGAAGTTTGAAATCGAATTATCGAACTACCGCGCCATTTTCAATTCTATTTATAATTATATATAAATATTTATATTCTAACGACGACGCGTATAAAATATATACGTTCGAATATATTCAAAATAAATTTCTCGTCGATATTATTTAAAATAATTCATTTTAAATAATCAAAATTCGCTTAAATTGCCAAAATAAAAATTTTAAACTGGCCCAGATTTTCCGGGTTGTTACAATCTCCCCCACTTAAAACTTTTCGTCCCCGAAAAGGAACAAAGTCGAAAGTGGTTTGATTAATCAACGCTACGTTCATTCTGGCTTCCATTCTCCAACTCTTTAGTTTCTGAGAATTTTCAAAATTTCAAAAATTTGGCTAACACCCTAAAATTTCGAAAAATTTCGCCATAACCTCCCCTGCACTGGGAGCATCGGGGAATTTCAAATAGCTTCCCCGGTCCTTCAGATCTCAAAAAGAAAAAGAAAACGCCAAGCGGCTAGCCAATAGGCTCACAAAATCATCATCACCCAAACAAAACAGTAAATTATGTAGTAAACATGTACCTATTTGTCGGGCAAACAAATTTTATTCTCTGGCTCTAGCCTCCTTGCTATGACCTGTTCAATGTAAGTATATGTATATACAAGCAAATGCGACCAATTTCAATACCATTCAATATTCGATCAAATTAGGCATAATGGTTCAAAATTATCAAACAAATAAACAAACAACACAAACCTCAATCAATTAGTGAATTAGAGTTTCAAATTCATAATTTTGATACATATACAAAAATCATGTTTTTGATGCCAAATCACAACAATTAGCCCTATCTAATTTTGGTTCTCACACCAGTCTAATGGAAATATATAGATATTACACGTTCGTCACTCGAATATAAACACTGATGATGAGGCCTCATCATCTGAATCATCTCCGGGCAACTAGAGTGTGATTCTATATCTATCCAGTATATTAAAATTTCGAATACACGCGGATCAGACGTATACGCAAAATCTATATATACTGGATTGTCCACATCAATATAAATAGATAATCAAATACGAATAATTGATTTTAAATTTTCAAAACAAAATTGTTTTCATTTTACAAATATACTCTTCACACTCGTTCTAGGACACTACTGATCCTATCTATAACGAGCCATTCTCATTGGATATTACTAATCCAATATCTGATGAATTCTTTCGTATGGTTCTAATGTGCCTTGTTCTCTGAGCTTTGTAAACCAAAGCTCTGATACCAACTGTGAAAACCCGTAACTTCCCCGTAAAGGAAAGCGTCGGATAGTTCGAGAACAAACCACAACAGAACGCATACAGAAGAACCTTTCATTGTATATAACCACAATGCATCAGATTACAAGAATATACAGAGTATAAATGAATATTACACAGAAATATCAGAGATTTAAATTACATTTAAATACATCGCAGCGGAAAATAATACAATACACAACTAGAAGAGATATACGGATACAAAGCTTTCCGGATATCGTTCCAGCTGTAAACCAGGATCCTGTGAATATAAATCTGCAAAACCAAAACTACTAGCTGCCCGTGTCAAAATAAGGGCACCCAGAGTTTAGGTTAAAACAATAAACTCCAGGTCAGTCATGTGACTGGTGTGAGAACTAAAACAGTTATTAATCTTTATTTCTAAAGTTAGGTAAATCAAGGGACCACGCCGTATAACACGGAACGGGTTTCCTCCCAAGAATACCAGTGCATAAAACAACAGCGCAATGCTAAATAAAGAAACATGAAGCCGTTATAAGACCCAGGTCCTATCACACAATGCAACGCAAGCCGGGGGATAGGGTTTTCCCTTATAACAGCCAAAGAATGCTTGATACGTTTAAAACAGATTGTTTGATACTATTATAAGTGCATAGTGTATAAAACAACTTCAAATCATAAGTATCAATCATAGGCGGCATGGGTACCATATATCATGTCGCCATATATAGGTTTACAAATAAAACCGCAAATGTCACGTATTTGGAAATTGGATTTCCGTCTATGAACCGAGGCAAAAGATAGTCCTCAACCGATTCGAGACTGTCTAGCCCGAGTCTCAGGCACAGCCGCAACCGTACCTTGGATCGTCAGGGCCGGTCCACACGAAGTGGATTATAATGCCTGAACAATACGTTTCTCCGCCCTTTGGGGCGTAAGCGAGCCAACTAAATGACTCCATCGGTTCGAGAACGACCGATCAATCCGAGGCGCCTCGCAACAGCAACAACCACATAAGTCAAACTCGTCAGGGCGTGTAAAACCACTGACGCCACTTCTAGCTAGAAAGAAAACGCATGTCCCCCCTGACGTCCGTCTCCCGTTTTTGGTTCATACCGAGTGTGAAACTCGCGAAGTAAACGTTACACAAAGCTACGCCACAAAGGCCGTGCTTTGATCATCAACCACAAGACTTTGCTTTTCAACAGAAGCCTTGATCATTTGCATCTTAGCATGCCACACAGGCAAACCATCCTATGCAACCGATATCAGTCACACAGAATGAAATCCGATGTCAGACACACAGTCCATTTACAAGTCCGTTCTGGGTCTGAACGAAACCGGAGGCACCTAGTACCCCGCATATCCATCGATCTCCAAGTACGTCTGGACGATCACTAACTGTTTCCATCTTCTTGGGTGTACAGCCCAATCAAGATCATCAGTAATTACCCAAACGACGTGAAGACCTCCGGTCTTCGACCACCGTCTTCATCTTCGACTTATCGTCGTATCAGTTATTCAGAATGGGATAAACCCGGTCTTTCCGAATAACTCGCGTATATTTAAATAAGTGTTACACAAACACAACATACGCCTCATTCCAATTCATTAGTCACTAACCGTAAATTAATCAAGAGAATAATTCCCCAAATATTAACCCCGAAGGCCGAAACCAACATCAGATCAATATCCAGAAAACCATTCTGCTTGGCCAACCGACAGTTAGTTTCTAAATTTCACATTCATAGGGAAATGTTCCCATTAATTTTATCAAAGATAAATTCCTTGAATTTATTCTTTAATCTACTCTTGAATATCAATTCAAACTAGTCGGGATTAGCGAACCTTACCGAAGTAATCATTTGTTTTAATTTCCCAATCCCAACCTATTCATCCCATGAAGTAAAACTGGTTATACTTCATATCTAACACCACGGTGTTATCGGTAAATTCAATTACCATTTCACGTTCAAATCTAATTAAAGATTTAACTATCGCCTGGAGCAAAACTAGTGATACTCCATTCTCGCTCATTTCAATCTAATTAAAGATTCATTAAAACTCCACTTAGTTTTAATCTTCAACTGGGTTAAAGAATCAGTGTCATTTAAAACACGGTTCACGATAAACCCAAAATCACATTCATTAATTATCGGGTTAAAGAACGAGTGTTATTTAAAACACTGTTCACGATAAACCCAAAAATCAATATCAATTCAATTCCAATTAAATATTATTTAATTGGTACACTTCATTAAATCTAAATAAAAAGATTTAATCTTCTCTCAACTGGGTTCAAGAACAGTGTTAGTGAAGACACCATTCACGACAAACCCAAATCACATTTGATATTCAATATAAGGCTCTGAATAGAAAATATACCGGCTTATATTCAATATCAAATTCTACGATTAACAAATGTCGTATTGGAAATAACGATATAAATATATATCTTTCAAATTTCCGTAACTCGTATAATCCCGAAATCCAACATCGAAATATTCCGAAGACAATTTCGATTCAAATCCACTCCAATGCAATCATTGGAAATTTTGGTTATTTTCAAAACCCTTTTCAAATTCAATTTATTTATTTAAAAATAAATAGAATTTTAATTCTAGTTCAAAACTAGTTCATTTCGATAAAAATCTATTTTTATCTTTTCAAATAGGGAGTTTTTCATCCCAATTCTTCACAAATCATTTCTTATGATTTTATACAAATTATTACTATTTTTAATAATTTTATCAAGGCCCGTACAGTCGATTTCCATCAATGGCCATCGAACTGCACTTACAACGACCTTTTTCGAATTTGATTTGGACATAATTCCAAATCCAACCGTTAGATTTCAAATTTCTAATATTCGTTAGAAAGCTCTTTTCGATACGAACCCAACGGTTCCGGTTTTAGGAGAATCCGACGGTCGGATCTCCCGTAATGTCCGTTTGAAATCAATGGTCGAAATTCACGAACTACCGCGGCGCGGCGCGTTCTATTCAGGCCATTATATTATATATATATAATATATACAATATATATTTCGTCGATTACTATTTAAAACGAATTATATAAATAGTTTTAAAATCGTTTCAAAAGCAATTTCAACTTCCTTTTCAATTCAAATCAAAATTGAATTCTTCTTTATAAATTCGTTTTAAAATTCATTTCTATTCAATTCAAATTTCAATTCAATTTGAATTCATTTCAATTCAATTCATTTCGAAATCGTTTTTAAAATCGATATAAATATCGTTCACGTCAAAATGGCGTCAATCTAATCAACACGGCTTCATATATTCCTTTATTTTCAAATATTCTATTTCAAATATTTCTTTTCAAATATTTCTTTTTCAAAACTGGAATGAGGCCCAATCAATTACCATATAAAATTAATTATATGGATTTTCATACAACACATGTATATAATAGCATTGAAAATAATCAACCATCAACTAAAGTGCACTACACTGTATAAGCATCAAATATAGATATTCAACGCTTATAACAGCCTGTCAATCAATCGATCGACATATTTAATCAATCAGGATGAGTGAACTTCAAATTCCATCCCAACACCCGTGTGGGGTTTCAAACAATCAAACAAATATTTTATTTGTGCAGTTGGGCGATGTGTAAAATTTATCGTCCCAATCAATGTCATTCAAATAGGTGTACATGAACAAACCGTCTGGTTTGTAAATGAATATTTTACTTATTCACATTCACGTTAAAAATTATATTTTTTAACGGTAAAACATTTTATTCCAATTTATGAATTTCTATTCAGTTCATTTATTCAATAAAATGATATTTTTATTTTTCTAACATATTTTAGAAAATTTCGGCGGCATAACGGCACGATACTAGAAACGGGACGAGGCCTAGCCTTATCCCCGGTCTAGTGAAGGCCCACGCCATTCACCCATCAATCAAATCAATTCGTTATGCAAACCACAAAATTTGGAGTAAGAGTCTAACCTAGCCTTACTCCTTCGCCTTATAACGGCGCACGTCTAATCCTAAACAATTTATCGATTCGATTTTTCACACCACAAATCACATTCAAACCAATATCGCAATCAATCACCAAACAGTCAAACAAACAAGTCCATGGTCTGTGGACGATTGTGTCGGGTGCTACTAAGCACCGTCTGCATCCTAGTATATATATATAACTAGAAAAAGAAAGTGAAAGGTGAGAAATTCTCACATATAGCTATCCTAGCTCCACGGCACTTCTAATGCAGGAAATCTTCGCCGTTTTCGCATCTTCGTCAGCTTCGTCGCCCGTAGCCACTACATACATAAAAATCGAATTTATACTTCGCTATTCAATATTTAAAAATCATATTTTTTATTTCGAAGGTCAATATATAAAAATCAAATTTTTAGTTCAAAGTTCAATATATAAAAATCGAATTTTTAGTTCAAAGTTCAATATATAAAAATCCAATTTTTTAGTTCAAAGTTCAATATATAAAAATCGAATTTTTAGTTCAAAGTTCAATATATAAAAATCGAATTTTTAGTTCAAAGTTCAACATATAAAAATCCCATTTTTATTTCGAAGTTCAACATATAAAAATCCTATTTTTTATTTCGAAGTTCAACATATAAAAATCCTATTTTTTATTTCGAAGTTCAACATATAAAAATCCTATTTTTTATTTCGAAGTTCAACATATAAAAATCCTATTTTTATTTCGACTTCATTTTAAAAACAACGCTATTTTTATTTCTAAAAATCAAGCTATTTTTATTTTATATAGAACAAAGCTATTTTTATTTTATATAGAACAAAGCTATTTTTATTTTATATAGAACAAAGCTATTTTTATTTTATATAGAACAAAGCTATTTTTATTTTATATAGAACAAAGCTGTTTTTATTTTATATAGAACAAAGCTATTTTTATTTTATATAAATCTGATTTTAAATTATTTTCTTTTTCTAAATTTTCAATTTCAAAAACAAAGAATATTTTTCAATTTCAAAAGCAATGAATATTTTCAATTTCAAAAGCAAAGTATATTTTCAATTTCAAAAGCAAAGAATATTTTCAAATCCTCTCTTTATATTTTCTAAAAACATATATTTATAGTTTAAAACAATGTATATTTATCATTCAAGAAGACAATGCATATTTTCTATAAATTCTACATTTAAAAACAATGTTATTCAATTTGAAAATAAATTACTGTGTTAAGGGGAGTACCCTTTCTCTCTTCACGGTCTTCTGTGTTCGCTGTCTCCAGGCAGCGTTGAAACTTCGAACCCATAGGCGAAAACTAGGGCTCCCCACCTTCCTCAAATCATCGCGCCTGACCCATATCCGCCACCACCTCGTCAAAGACCCTCCCTCCGCCTGCCTGCGCCCTGACCTGGGCCCCACTCGGTGGTCCCCCCTGTTCTCGAAATGCGCGGGAAGATGGTTGGTTTGAACCACAAATCCAAGCCGACCACTTATCTAAAAACAATCAAACCGGGATGAATTGAAAGGCCATGAAAATCACTTTAATTTTGTTTTAGAACTGTATTTTAATTCGATGTGGATTGAGGAAAAAAGGCAAGAAGAATCGAACGATAATAATCGTTGATGTGGGTGGCGGCGCTCAATGAAACGGGTTGACCTTGTTTTAATGAGGCTAAGGTTTACTTTGACCAAGGATTTATAATTAATTTCATTATTATTTTAATTTGAAAATATATGTTTTTGCATACGAACTCGAAATCAAATCCAACGATTGTCACCCCTAGCCAAATACCCACATTCCGAACACAATGGGTTATGTTTCGTAGGCCCATTCGACTGTTTCAGTCAGTTTTTCCTTCAATTTAAAATATAAAACATTCAATATTTAATTTGAACGTACATTTCAATTTACCGGGGTCACATACTAACTAGAAAAATTCCAGAAAAATATTTTCTAGCTTCGTATTGACGATACGGTCCTAACAAAACTAGTTTCGTCGAATTCTGAGATCGTTTGAAAAATGGCCAATTTCCAGTCGATTAAAATCAACTGAAACTGGTCAAACACGTTTTCCTTTGCCACGCTCACATATTGATTCGAAAAATTATGAAATTTGAAACCTAGCAATAACTTGACATCACGGACCCAACAAAACTGGTTTCGTCGAATTCCGAGGTCATTTGCAGAATGTCCATTTTTAAGGGCCTGAATTCCATAGCGACTATTCAGAATTTTCAACTGGACATATCTTTTGATTCCCGCTACGAACTTTTGATTTTTCGGATTCGTTGGAAAGATATTCACTATTAGATTCCATTATTTTTGGTTTCACTAAAATCCGGATTGTTTTGCACCCGGTACATTCAATTGAAGTTTGAAATCGAATTATCGAACTACCGCGCCATTTTCAATTCTATTTATAATTATATATAAATATTTATATTCTAACGACGACGCGTATAAAATATATACGTTCGAATATATTCAAAATAAATTTCTCGTCGATATTATTTAAAATAATTCATTTTAAATAATCAAAATTCGCTTAAATTGCCAAAATAAAAATTTTAAACTGGCCCAGATTTTCCGGGTTGTTACACCGTTATAGGAAATCGAGTGTACGGGCCTTGATAAAATTATTAAAAATATCGATAATTTGTGTAAAATCATAATAAATGATTTGGAAAGAACTGGGATGAAAAATCCCATATTTGAAATGATTAAAGTTTATTTTTATCAGAATGAACTAGTTTTGAACTAGAATTATAATTCATTTATTTTTAAAAATAAATAAATTGCATTTGAAATGGTTTTAAAAATAACCAGAATTTCCAGTATATGAATTGGAATGGATTTGAATTGAAATTATCTTCAGAATATTTTCGATGATTGGATTCAGGATTATACGAATATTGTTATGGAAATTTGTAAGATATATTTTATATCTTTATTTCCAATACGATATTTGTTGATTTCAGAATTTGATATTGAATATAAGCCGATATATTTTCTATTCAAAGCCTTGTATTTAATATCAAATGAGATTTGGGATTGTCGTGAATGATGTCTTCATCGACACTGTTCTTAAACCCAGTTGAGAAAAGATTAAATCTTTTTATTTAGATTTAATGAAGTATACCAATTAATTAATATATTTAATTAGAATTGAATTAGAAATGCGAATTGGGTTTATTGTGAACTGCGTTTTTAATGACATTCGTTCTTTAGCCCGATTTACAGTGAAATATGATTTGGAATTTATAAATCTTTTTATAAAGATTAAATGGGATTTTCAAAAGTTAAATAATCATTAATATTGATTTTTGGGAGGATTAAAACTAAGAGGAGTTTAAATGAATCTTTAATCAGATTAAAATGGGAATTGGTAATTTAAATTATCAAATATAGGAAATGATCGAGAATGGAGTATCGCCAGTTTTGCTCCTAGCGATAGTTAAATCTTTAAATAGATTTGAACGTGAAATGGTAATTAAATTTACCGATAACACCGTGGTGTTAGTTATGGGGTAATAACAGTTTTGCTCCATGGGATGAATAGGTTGGAATTGGGAAATAAAATAAATTATTACTTCGGTGTGGTTCGCTAATTCCGACTAGTTTGGAAAACCATAATTTGGTTTGAAATGACATCCAAAGGAAGATTAAAGAATAAATTTTAAAGAATTTATCTTTGATAAAATTAATGGGAACCTTTCCCAAAAGATGTGATTATTTAAATAAAAGAATATTCAGAATTGGAATGAGGCGTATGTTGTGTTTTCTAGCACTTGTTTATTATATACGTGAGTTATTCGAAAAGGCCGGGTTTATACCCATTCTGAATAACTGATTCGACGATAAGTCGAAGATGAAGACGGTGGTCGAAGACCGGAGGTCTTCACATCGTTTGGATAATTACTGATGATCCTGATTGGGGTGTACACCCAAGATGAAGGAAATAGTTGGTGGTTGTCCAGACGTATTTGGGGATCAATGGATATGCGAGGTATAAAGTGCCTCCGGTTTCGTTCAGACCCAGAACGGACGCGTAAATGGATTGTGTGTCTGACATTGGATTCTATTCTGTGCTGATTGATTTCTATTAAATATATATTTGTTTGGCGGCGGAGAATTTATTCTCTTGCTTAACACCCTTCTCTAAGACGTACGAGCTCAGAGGTTATATATCGATAGATATCAGTCGCATGGCATGAATTGCCTGTGTAGCACGCTGAGATGCAGTGATCAATGCTTCTGTTGAAAAGCAGAGTCTTGTGGTTGATGATCAAAGCACGGCTTTAATACAGCGTAGCTTTGTGTATAACGTGAATTCGCGAGCCTCACACCTCGGTATGAGTCAAAAACGGGATAGTGACTACAGGGAGAGCATGACGTTTCTTTCTAGCTATGGTGGTGTCAGTGACTTACCAGCCCTGACATTTATATTATTTTCACCTTTGTGGTTGTTGGATGCGAGGTGCCTCGATTATAGGTCTGAAAGGACCGGGAAACGTGTGTTCAGGAATAATTAATCCTCAAACGTAAAAGAGGACCGGCCCTGAAGATCCAAGGGTTGCCCAGAGTGTGTAGTCCAGAGACATTTGCTAGAGTGTCTCGAAGCGGACAAGAGCTTGCCCCTTGCCTCGACTCATGACGGAAATCCAATTTCCAATACGAGATATTTCGGTTTTATTTATAGAGCCTAGTATGGTGACATAGTAGCATGGGATACTATGCCGTCTATGATTGATACATTTACGATTGAAATTGTTTTGACACTATACACTTATAATAGTATCAAATGATTTGTTTTAAACGTACCAAGCATGTTTGGCTATTATAAGGGAAAACCCTATCCTCCGGCTTGCGTTGCATTGTGTGATGGGACCTGGGTCTTATAATAGCTTCATTTTTCGAAAAAGCATTGCGCTGTTTATTTATATGCACTGGTATTCTTAGGAGGAAACCCGTTCCGTGTTATACGGCGTGGTCCCTTGAATTACTCTCTTTTAAAGTAAAGATTTAAATAACTGTTTTAGTTCTCACACCAGTCACATGACTGACCTGGAGTTTATTGTTTTAACCTAAACTCTGGGTGCCCCTATTTTCCATAGGCAGCTAGTAGTTTTGGTTTTGCAGATTTATATTCACCGGATCCTGATTTACAGTTGGAACGATGCTCGGAAAGCTCTGTATCCGTGTATTACTTTCAGTTGTGTTTTGTATTGTTTTTCCGCTGCTATGTAATTTATTGTAATCTCTGATATTTATCGAATGTATATTATTTATTCATACTCTGTATATTCTTGTATCTGATGGAATTGTTGTAATAAACAATGAAATGTTCTTCTGTTTGTGTTCTGATTTGTCTTGTCCTCAATTCAATCCGTGCTTTCCTTCACGGGGAAGTTAAGGTCGTCTCAGTTCTTTGAGCTTGCCCCTTGCCTCGACGCATGACGAAAATCCAATTTCCAATACGAGATATTTCGGTTTTATTTGCAGAGCCTAGTATGGCGACGTAGTAGCATGGGATACTACGCCGTCTATGATTGATACATTTATGATTGAAATTGTTTTGACACTGTACACTTATAATAGTATCAAATGATTTGTTTTAAACGTACCAAGCATGTTTGGCTATTATAAGGGAAACCCCTATCCTCCGGCTTGCGTTGCATTGCGTGATGGGACCTGGGTCTTATAATAGCTTCATTTTTCGAAAAAGCATTGCGCTGTTTATTTATATGCACTGGTATTCTTGGGAGGAAACCCGTTCCGTGTTATACGGCATGGTCCCTTGAATTACTCTCTTTTGAAGTAAAGATTTAAATAACTGTTTTAGTTCTCACACCAGTCACATGACTGACTTGGAGTTTATTGTTTTAACCTAAACTCTGGGTGCCCCTATTTTCCACGGGCAGCTAGTAGTTTTGGTTTTGCATATTTATATTCACCGGATCCTGATTTACAGCTGGAACGATGCTCGGAAAGCTCTGTATCCGTGTATTACTTTCAGTTGTGTTTTGTATTGTTTTTCCGCTGCTATGTAATTTATTGTAATCTCTGATATTTATCGAATGTATATTATTTATTCATACTCTGTATATTCTTGTATCTGATGGAATTGTTGTAATAAACAATGAAATGTTCTTCTATTTGTGTTTTGATTTGTCTTGTCCTCAATTCAATCCGTGCTTTCCTTCACGGGGAAGTTAGGGTCGTCTCAGTTTGGTATCGGAGCTCTGGTTTACAGAGCTCGAGAACAAGACACATTAGAACCATACGAAAGAATTCATCAGAAATTGGATTAGCAATTTCCAAAGGGAATGACTCATTAGAGATGGGGTCAGTAGTATCCTAGAACGAGTGTGAAGAGTATATTTTTAAAATGAAAACCATCTTTGTTTTGAAATTTAAATCGTATAATACATATTTGAATATTTATTTGTATTGAATTTGGACAATCCAATATATAAAGATTTTGCATATACGCGTCATGAACGTATATTCGAAGTTTTAATATGCTGGAAAGATATAGAATCACACTCTAGTTACCCGGGGATAATTCTGGTGGTGGGGCACCGTCGCCAGTATTTATTTTCGAGTTTCGAAAGTGAGATTTCTATATATTTCCATTAGACTGGTGTGAGAACCAAAATATAGTTAGGATACATTGTTGTGATTTGGCATCAAAAATATGATTTTTGACTATATATCAAAATTATGAGTTTGAAACATTAATTCACTAACTGATTGATGGTTGTGTTGTATGATTATTCCTTTAAACCAACATATGAATGAACGGTGAATTTAGGCCAAATTGAACCAAATATTGAACTATATTGAAATTGTTCGGAATTGCATGCATATACATGTGTATACATTGAACAGGTCATAGCAAGTAGGCTAGAGAAGAGGAACAAAATTGTTTGCCCGACAAATAGGTACATATTTATTGTATTTCTTGGGTTTTGGATGATTTTATGAGCCGATTGGCTAGCCGCTTGGCTGTTTCTTTTTCTTTTTGGATTGGTGAGGGCCATGGGAGGCTATTTGAAATATCCCGAAGCCCCAAGTGCAGGGGAGGTAATGGCGAAATTTTTCGAAAAATTAGGGTGTTAGCCAAATTTTTGAAATTTTTGAAAAGTTCTTAGAAACTGAAAAGTTGAAGAACTTAAGCCGTAAAGAAAATAATGAAAGTTGAGTTGATTAGTAAAACAACTTTCAGCTTCGTTCCTTTTCGGGGACGAAAAGTTTTAAATGAGGGGAGATTGTAACAACCCGAAAATCCGAGCCAATTTAAAATTTTTATTTTGGCAATTTTAATGAATTTTGAATATTTAAAATGAATTATTTTAAATAATAACAACAAAAAATTTATTTTGAATAGAATTCGAGTGTATATATTTATATAGATCGTCGTAGAATATAAATATTTATTTTTAATTATAAAAGGAATTGAAAATGGCGCGGTAGTTTGAAAATTCAAATTCAAATGAATGTACAGGATTCAAAATAAACCGGATTTTAGCGAAACCAAAAATATTAGAATCTATTTGAGAATATCTTTCCAACGAATCCGAAAAATTGAAATTTCATAGCGGGAATCAAAAGATATGTCCAGTTGAAAATTCAGAATAGTCGCTATGGAATTCTGGCCCTTAAAAATGGAAATTTTGCAAACGACCTCTGTTTTTGACGAAACCACTTTTGTTGGATTTGTGATGTCAAGTTATTGCTAGTTTCCAAAATTCGTAATTTTTCGAATCAATATGTGAGCGTGGCAAAGGAAAACGCGTTTGACCAGTTTTAGTTGATTTTAATAGACTGGAAAATGGCCATTTTTCAAATGGTTTCAGAATTCAACAAAATTAGTTTTATCAGGACCGTATCGTCAATACGAAGCTAGAAAACATTTTTTGGGAATTTTTAGAGTTCGTATGTGGCACCGGTAAATTGAAATGCGCGTTCAAATTCAATATATAGAGTTATATTTTGATTTTGACGAAAACTGATCGACATGGCCGAACTGGCTTACGATACATATCCCATTGTGTTCGAAATGGGGGTAATTAGCTATGGACGACAGGCGGTGGTTCTCGTTTGGAGGTTGAAATAAAAAGTTGCTTTTTTAAAATTTAAAATAATTAAATATATATATATATATATTTATATACTCACTCCTCCCCCTTTTATTCTCCTTCAGTTTAGGAATCGATTTAAGATAAAAAAAGAAAAGAAAATGAAACCCGCTGACCCCTCCTCGATCCCGATTCCCGCCACCGCCGAGCCTCACACCGTCGGCCGCCTCCAGGCGCGCGCCACCACCCCTCCTCCCCTTCATCCACCGCGCCTCCCTCCTTTAATCCCCCTCGCCGGCCCTCTCTCCCGCCTTTCTTCCTCTACCCTCCTCCACGCGAGACCGCGAACCCCCCCCCCCCAACCAAACCGCCACCTCCCCCTTCACCTTGACCCCCTTCTTTTTCCCCGCTCCCTCTTCCTCCCTCAAATCGCCACGCTCACCCCGACGCCGCTATTTTCCACCCCCACCTCCGATTCAACATCGAATACCTCCTCCTCCCTCATCGTTTAGCCAATGTGAGTTTTTTTTATACAGTTAATTTAGTTTTTACCTTTATAAAATAACATTATTATAAAATCAATTTTTATTATATAAATAGCCTTAGGTAAAAGTAGTGTTAGAAAGACAGGATTTTTATATATATAACTGATTTATAAAGATTTGATTTTTGTTTATCAAAAGAAATGATTTTTGATTTATAAAAGGCGAGATTCTTATAGTAGAAAGGACGTGATTTTTAATGAAGTAAAGATGTGATTTTTAAATAAAGAAAGGTTGAATCTTTGCAATGTATGTAGAAAGAATAAAAATATGATTTTCATATTATATAGATAGTAAAATTTTGATCTTTATATATGTAACGAAATAAAAATCTAATTTTTATTATATATATGTTGAAATAAAAATGTGATTTTTATAGCGATGATATAAAAATTCGATCTTTGTATATGAAGTAGAAATATAAAAATATAATTTTTTATATAGAAAGTAGCGTTGTAAAAATATATGAAGTAGAAATAAAAATATGATTTTTATTTATTGAAATGAAGCAATAAAAATATAATTTTTATTATGAACAGCGGGGCAAGGACTGCATTAGAATTTCAAACAGATCCAGACGGTTCAGCAGTTCAAAAGTAAAGCACGGCGGAGTGGAACCCTCTATTAGAACTTCTCACCTTTAATTTAATTTCTTGTTGAAATATTGAGACGACCCGAACTTCCCCGGTAAGGAAAGGCCGGATTGAATTGAGAACAAACCACATCCTAACGCAAACGGAAGAACATTTCATTGTATATTACAACAAATTCATCAGATTACAAGAATATACAGAGTAATGAATAAATATTACACATTACAAAATATCAGAGATTACAATACATTACATAGCAGCGGAAAAATAATACAAAACACAACTGAAGGAGATATACGGCTACAAAGCTTTCCGGATATCATTCCAGCTGTAAACCAGGTTCCCGTGGATATAAATCTGCAAAACCAAAACTACTAGCTGCCCGTGTCGAAAATAAGGGCACCCAGAGTTTAGGTTAAAACAATAAACTCCAGGTCAGTCATGTGACTGGTGTGAGAACTAAAACAGTTATTAATCTTTATTTTAAAGTTAGGGAAATAAAGGGACCACGCCGTATAACACGGAATGGGTTTCCTCCCAAGAATACCAGTGCATAAAACAACAGCGCAATGCTAAATAAAGAACAATGAAGCTATTATAAGACCCATGTCCCATCACACAATGCAACGCAAGCCGGAGGATAGGGTTTTACCTTATAATAGCCAAAGAATGCTTGATACACTAAATTTCATCTTTTATTATTACTATAAGTGAATAAATCAATTTCAATCATAAGTATAAATCATAGGCGGCATGAATGCCCCATACCACTATGTCGCCATACTAGTTCTACAATCAAAACCGCAAATGTCTCGTATTTGGAAGTTGGATTATCATTTATGATATGAACCGAGGCTAGGGATCGTCCTCACTGATTCGAGACAATCTAGCCCATGTCTCAGGAACAGAACACATCGTCCCTTGGATCGTCAGGGCCGGTCCACACGGAGTGGATTATAATGCCTGAGCAATGCGTTTCCCCTCCCTTTGGGGTGTAAATGAGCCAACGAATGACTCCATCGGTTCGAGAACGACCGATAAATCTGAGGTGCCTCCAATTCCAACAACCACATGAGTCAAACTCGTCAGCCAGTTTAAGCACTGACGCCACTCCTAACTAGAAAGAAACGCATGCCCTCCCTGAGGTCCTTCTCCCGTTTTTGGTTCACGTCGGGTGTGAAACTCGTGAATTAAACGTTACACAAAGCTACGCCACAAAGGCCGTGCTTTGATCATCAACCACAAGACTTTGCTTTTCAACAGAAAGCCTTGATTATTTGCATCTCAGCATGCCACACAGGCAATTCACGCTATGCAACTGATATCAATCACACAGAATGAAATCCGATGTCAGACACACAGTCCATACAAGTCCGTTCTAGGTCTGAACGAAACCGGAGGCACCACGTACCTCGCATATCCATCGATCTCCACGTACGTCTGGACGATCACCAACTGATTCCCTCCTCTTGGGTGTACAGCCCAATCAAGATCACCAGTAATTATCCAAACGATGTGAAGACCTCCGGTCTTCGACCACCGTCTTCATCTTCGACTTATCGTCGTATTAGTTATTCAGAATGGGATAAACCCTGTCTTTCTGAATAACTCGCGTATATAATAAACAATTGTTACACAAACACAACATACGCCTCATTCCAATTCATCTGTCACTAACCGTAAATTAGTAAGAGAACAATTTCCCAAATATTAACCCCGAAGGCCGAAACCAACATCAGATCAATTCCCAGGAAACCATTCAACTTAACTAATCTTCAGTTAGTTGCTAAGTTTCACATTCTTAGGGAAAGGTTCCCATTAATTTTATCAAAGATAAATTATTTAAATTTATTCTTTAATCTTCTTTTGAATATCATTTCAAACCAAATTATGATTTATTCAAACTAGTCGGGATTAACGAACCTTAACGAAGTAATCAATTGTTAAATTTCCCAACCCCAACCTAATCATCCCATGAAGTAAAACTGGTAATACTTCATATCTAACACCACAGTGTTATCGGTAAATTCAATTACCATTTCACATTCAAATCTAATTAAAGATTTAACTGTCGTTTGGAATAAAACTGATGGTACTCCATTCTCGATCATTCTTTGAATTTGATAATTTTAATTATCAAATTCACTTTTCAATCTATTTAAAGATTCATTAAAACTCCACTTAGTTTTAATCTTTAACTGGGTTAAAGAACCAATGTCATTTAAAACACGGTTCACGATAAACCGAAAATCGCATTTCATTTCCACCAGCCTTTAACTGTAAGTTAGCAAGTGAACAATTCCCCAGGTAATAACCCCGAAGGCCGAAACCAACATCAGATCAATACCCAAGAAACCATTCAACTTAACTAATCTTTAGTTAATTTCTGGTTTTCTTGACTCCATTGGGTCTAAGAACAGTATTATTAAAGATACCGTTCACGACAACCCAAAATCACATTCCCTTAATTGTCGGGTTAAAGAACAAATGTTATTTAAAACACCGTTCACGGTAAACCCAAAAATCAATTCCAGCTCAATTCCAATTAAATATTATTTAATTGGTACACTTCATTAAATCTAAATAAAAAGATTTAATCTTTTTCTCAACTGGGTTTAAGAACAGTGTTAATGAAAACACCATTCACGACAAACCCAAATCCTATTTGATATTAAATACAAGGCTCTGAATAGAAAATATATCAGCTTATATTCAATATCAAATTCTACGACCAACAAATATCATATTGGAAATAACGATATGAATATATCTTTCAAATTTCCCTAACAATATCTGTATCCCACATCGAAATATTCCGAAGACATTTACGATTCAAATCCATTTCCAATTTATATATTGGAAATTCTGGTTATTTTCAAAACCATTTCAAATCCAATTTATTTATTTCTAAAAATAATTGAATTATATTTCTAGTTCAAAACTAGTTCATTTCGATAAAAATCTAATTTTATCTTTTCAAATATGGAGTTTTCCATCCCAATTCTTTCCAAATCATTTCCTATGATTTTACATTAATTATTAATATTTTTAATAATTTTCTCAAGGCCCTTACAGTCGATTTCCATCAACGGTCGTCGAACTGCACTTACAACGACCTTTTCCAAATCAGATTTGGACATAATTCCAAATCCAACCGTTAGATTTCTATTTTCTAATATTCGTTAGAAAGCTCTTTTCTATACGAACCCAACGGTTCCAGTTTTAGGAGGATCCGACGGTCGGATCTCCCGTAATATCCATTCGAAGTCAATGGTCGAAATTCACGAACTGCCGCAGCCGGCGCGTTCTATTCAGGCCATTATATATATATATATATATATAATATATATTATATATATATTTCATCGATTTTCTTTTAAAACGTGTTTTATAAATCGTTTTAAATTCGTTTTCAAAACGACAACTTCATATTCAATTTCCAATCAAAATTGAATATTCCGAAACAAATTCGTTTTAAATTCATTTCAAATCGATTTCAATTTAATTTCAATTCATTTAATTTCAATTCAAATCGATTTCCATTCTATTTAATTTAACTCGAATTTCAATTCATTTCAATTTAATTCGAATTTCAATTCATTTCAATTTAATTCGAATTTCAATTCATTTTAATTTAATTCGAATTTCAACTCATTTCAATTTAATTCGAATTTCAATTCATTTCAATTTAATTCGAATTTCAATTCATTTCAATTTAATTCGAATTTCAATTCATTTCAATTTAATTCGAATTTCAATTCATTTTAATTTAATTCGAATTTCAATTCTTTTCAAAATATTAGATTTTGAAATTACTTTCAATATACATTGTAAAATGAATAAAATCGACAAAATTCTCGTTCGTGTTTAAATGACGTTTAACTACTTAACATGGCTTCACATTTCAATATTCATTGAATATTATTTTAAAATATTTGATTATTCTGAACTGGAATCAGACACAGTCAATTACCATATAATGTTGATTATATGGATTTCACACAACAAATGTATATAGCAACAACGAAAACAGCAATCCATCATCCAGAGTGCATTCTACATTGTATAAGCATCAAATATAGATATTCGACGCTTATACAGCCTGTCAATCAGTCGATTGACATACTACTAATTATTAGGATTAGTGTATGCCCAATATCATCCCAATACCCGTGTGGGGTTTCAATCAATCAAACACAGGTTTTATTTGTGTAGTTGGGCGATGTGTAAAATTTATCGTCCCAATCAATATTAGTCAAATGTGTGTATATAAACAAATCATCCGATTTGTTTATAAATATTTATTTTATTTTAAATACACGTTAAAAATTCTATTTTTAACTATAAAATATTTTTAACTATATAAATATTTTATTTCACATCACACAATCAACTACACATCAAAATCAAACAAACAAACATACATGCTATCCATGGTCTGTGGACGACGGGTGTCGGGTGCTACTAAACACCGTCTACATCCTAGTATATATTATTAACTAGAAAAATAAAATTAAAGGTGAGAAGTTCTCACAGAGGGTTCCACTCCGCCGTGCTTTGCTTCTGAACTGCTGAACCGACGGAATCTATTTGAAATTCCAATGCAATCTTTTCACGCTGTTCATAATCAAATTTATATTTTTATTACTTCATTTCAATAAATAAAAATCATATTTTTATTCCTTATTTATATATTTTTACAATGCTTCTTCCTATATAAAGATTATATTTTTATAACTCTACATGAATAAAAATCATATTTTTACTATCATACCTATATAAAAATCATATTTTTAATACGCCACTGGTATAAAAATTATATTTTTAACCTTTGTATAATATAAAAATTATATTTTTAATTCACTATCTAAAAAAAATCATATTCCTCATTCGCTACATACATTATAAAAATCACAACTTTCAATATAGAGAATCATGTCTCTTTTATAATCAAAATCGCATCTTTCTCCTTTTAAAAATAGCAACTTTGTCTATAATTAAAAATTCAAACTTTGTTATGTTAAAAATTCAAACTTTATACAAGTAAAAATTCAATCTTTACATAGTGAAAAATCACCCCTTTAGCTTAATAAAAATCTTATCTTTGTATAGTTGAAAATCTCCTCTTTATGTCATTAGAAACCACATTTTTAATTCACTCTATATATTTTTAAAACTGAAATGAAAATAAAACATTATTAAAAACTCACCAAAATCGAAGTGTGGTCTGTCGCACTGGAGGTGGAGGGCTGCGATGGTGTTCAGCAGGCCGGAGCTCACGATTTGGGGCTGTTTTTGGCTTGGCCGTGTGGGTTTGGGTGCTCACGGGTTTCATCTTAGGAGGGGAGGAGCGAGGGGGAGTTGGAGGCGGTCAGGGAAGGGCGGCGCAGTCGGATTGGGTAGTGCGGTGGCTGTGGGGTCGGGCGCCACGTCGAATCGGAGAAGGGTGGCTTAAGTGGAGGAAAGGAGAGAGGGCAACGCGAGGGGGCTCGCGACGTGGAGAGAGAAGGAGGGACTGGGAGGAGGCGCGCCACCTCGTCGACCGCGGCGGACGTGGGTGGAGGCCTGCGCGATGGAGGGCGTCGCGATTTGTTTTTTTCCTTTTCTTTTATAATGTCGGGTTGACTTTACTGAAGAGGGAATGGGAGGGGTTAAGGGAAAAGAGAGAGAGAAGGTTTATTTTTAATTTGTTATTTAATTTCCGAAAGTACCTTTTTATTTTGAACACGAAATCGAACCCGCCGACTGTCATCCCTAGGGTAATACCCCCATTCCGAACACAATGGGATATGTATCGTGAGCCAGTTCGACCGTTTCGGTCAGTTTTCGTCAAATTTACATTTAAATCATTATATTGAATTTTTAACGTACATTTTAAATTACCGGGGCCACATACTAACTCGAAAAATTACAGAAAAATTATTTCTAGCTTCGTATTAACGATACGGTCCTAACAAAACGAGTTTCGTCAAATTCTGAGACCATTTGAAAAATGACCATTTTCCAGTCGATTAAAATCAACTAAAACTAGTCAAACGCGTTTTCCTTTGCCATGCTCACATATTGATTCGAAAAATTACGAATTTTGAAATCTAGCAATAACTTGACATCACGGATCCAACAAAAGTGGTTTCGTCGAAATCCGAGGTCGTTTGCAAAACGTCCATTTTTAAGGGCCAGAATTCCATAGCGACTATTCTGAAATTTCAAATGGACGTAACTTTTGATTCCCACTATGAAATTTTGATTTTTCAGATTCGTTGGAAAAATATTCTCAAATAGATTCTAATATTTTTTGTTTCGCTAAAATCCGGTTTATTTTGAATCCTGTACATTCATTTGAACTTTGAAATCGAATTTTTGAACTACAGCGCCATTTTCAATTCCTTTTATAATTTAAAATAATTAATTATATTCTAACGACGATCTATATAAATATATACGTTCGAATTCTATTCAAAATAAATTTTCTCGTCAATATTATTTAAAATAATCCATTTTAAATATTCAAAATTCATTAAAATTACCAAAATAAAAATTTTAAATTGGCTCAAATTTCCGGGTTATTACAATCTCCCCCACTTAAAACTTTTCGTCCCCGAAAAGGAATGAAGCCGAAAGTTGTTTTACAAACCAACTCAACTTTCATTATTTTTATTATGGCTTAAGTTCTTCAACTTTTCAGTTTCTAAGAACTTTTCAAATTTTTCAAAAATTTGGCTAACACCCTAAATTTTCGAAAAATTTCGCCATAACCTCCCCTGCACCGGGGACTTCGGGATATTTCATATAGCCTCCCATAGCCTTCTTCAATCCAAAAGAAAAATAAAATGCCAATCGGCTCATAAAATCACACAAAACTCAAGAAATACAATAAATGTATCTAATTGTAGGGCAAACAATTTTATTCCTCTTCTCTAGCCTCCTTGCTATGACCTGTTCAATAGATATACATGTACATGCATGCAATCCCTAATAATTTCAATACAGTTCAATATTTGGATAAATCTGGCCTAAATCACCATTCTTTCATATAATGGTTTAAATATATAATCACACAACACAACCATCAATCAATTAGTTGAATTAAAGTTCCAAATTCATAATTTTGATATATAGTCGAAAATCACATTTTTGGTGCCAATTCACAACAATGTATTCTAGCTATATTTTGGTTCTCACACCAGTCTAATGGAAACATATAGAAATCTCACTTTCGTTATTTGAAAATAAATACTGGCGATGGTGCCCCATTACCAGAATTATTCCCAGGCAACTAGAGTCCGATTCAATAACTATCTAGTATATTAAAACCTCGAATACACGTTTGCAAGACGTATATGCAAAATCTTTATATATTGGATTGTCCAAATCAATTTAAAATAAATATTCAAATACGTATAAAACGATTTAAATTTCAAAACAAAATTTGTTTTCATTTTTTTAAAATATACTCTTCACACTCGTTCTAGGATACTACTGATCCCATCTCTAACGAGTCATTCTTATTGGATATTGCTAACCCAATTTCTGATGAATTCTTTCGTATAGTTCTAATGTGTCTTGTTCTCTGAGCTTTGTAAACCAAAGCTCTGATACCACGATGAGACGACCCGAACTTCCCCGGTAAGGAAAGGCCAGATTGAATTGAGAACAAACCACATCCTAACGCAAACGGAAGAATATTTCATTGTATATTACAACAAATTCATCAGATTACAAGAATATACAGAGTAATGAATAAATATTACACATTACAAAATATCAGAGATTACAATACATTACATAGCAATGGAAAAATAATACAAAACACAACTGAAGGAGATATACGGATACAAAGCTTTCTGGATATCATTCCAGCTGTAAACCAGGTTCCTGTGGATATAAATCTGCAAAACCAAAACTACTAGCTGCCCGTGTTGAAAATAAGGGCACCCAGAGTTTAGGTTAAAACAATAAACTCCAGGTCAGTCATGTGACTGGTGTGAGAACTAAAACAGTTATTAATCTTTATTTTAAAGTTAGGTAAATCAAGGGACCACGCCTTATAACACGGAACGGGTTTCCTCCCGAGAATACCAGTGCATAAAACAACAGGGCAGTGCTAAATAAAGAACAATGAAGCTATTATAAGATCCACGTCCCATCACACAATGCAACGCAAGCCGGAGGATAGGGTTTTACCTTATAATAGCCAAAGAATGCTTGATACGCTAAATTTCATCTTTTATTATTACTATAAGTGAATAAATCAATTTCAATCATAAGTATAAATCATAGGCGGCATGAATGCCCCCATACCACTATGTCGCCATACTAGTTCTATAATCAAAACCGCAAATGTCTCGTATTTGGAAGTTGGATTATCATTTATGATATGAACCGAGGCTAAGGATCGTCCTCACCGATTCGAGACAATCTAGCCCATGTCTCAGGAACAGAACGCATCGTCCCTTGGATCGTCAGGGTCGGTCCACACAGAGTGGATTATAATGCCTGAGCAATGCGTTTCCCCGCCCTTTGGGGCGTAAATGAGCCAACAAATGACTCCATCGGTTCGAGAACTACCGATAAATCTGAGGTGCCTCCAATTCCAACAACCACATGAGTCAAACTCGTCAGCCAGTTTAAGCACTGACGCCACTCCTAACTAGAAAGAAACGCATGCCCTCCCTGAGGTCCTTCTCCCGTTTTTGGTTCACGTTGGGTGTGAAACTCGCGAATTAAACGTTACACAAAGCTACGCCACAAAGGCCGTGCTTTGATCATCAACCAAAAGACTTTGCTTCTCAACAGAAGCCTTGATCATTTGCATATCAGCATGCCACACAGGAAATTCACGCTATGCAACTGATATCAATCACACAGAATGAAATCCGATGTCAGACACACAGTCCATACAAGTCCGTTCTGGGTCTGAAAGAAACCGAAGGCACCACGTACCTCGCATATCCATCGATCTCCACGTACGTCTGGACGATCACCAACTGATTCCCTCCTCTTGGGTGTACAGCCCAATCAAGATCACCAGTAATTATCCAAACGATGTGAAGACCTCCGGTCTTCGACCACCGTCTTCATCTTCGACTTATCGTCGTATCAGTTATTCAGAATGGGATAAACTCTGTCTTTCTGAATAACTCGCGTATATAATAAACAAGTGTTACACAAACACAACATACGCCTCATTCCAATTCATCTGTCACTAACCGTAAATTAGTTAGTGAACAATTTCCCAAATATTAACCCTGAAGGTCGAAACCAACATCAGATCAATACCCAGGAAACCATTCAACTTGACTAATCTTCAGTTAGTTACTAAATTTCACATTCTTAGGGAAAGGTTCCCATTAATTTTATCAAAGATAGATTATTTAAATTTATTCTTTAATCTTCTTTTGAATATCATTTCAAACCAAATTATGATTTATTCAAACTAGTCGGAATTAACGAACCTTACCGAAGTAATCAATTGTTAATTTTCCCAACCCCAACCTATTCATCCCATGAAGTAAAACTGGTAATACTTCATATCTAACACCACGGTGTTATCGGTAAATTCAATTACCATTTCACGTTCAAATCTAATTAAAGATTTAACTACCGTCTGGAGTAAAACTGGTGGTACTCCATTCTTGATCATTCTTTGAATTTGATAATTTTAATTATCAAATTCACTTTTCAATCTATTTAAAAATTCATTAAAACTCCACTTAGTTTTAATCATTAACTGGGTTAAAGAACCAATGTCATTTAAAACACGGTTCACGATAAACCCAAAATCACATTTCATTTCCACCAGCCTTTAACCGTACGTTAGCAAGTGAACAATTCCCCAAGTAATAACCCCGAAGGCCGAAACCAACATCAGATCAATACCCAAGAAACCATTCAACTTTACTAATATTTAGTTAATTTCTGGTTTTCTTAACTCCATTGGGTCTAAGAATAGTATTATTAAAGATACCGTTCACGACAACCCAAAATCACATTCCCTTAATTGTTGGGTTAAAGAACAAATGTTATTTAAAACACCATTCACGATAAACCCAAAAATCAATTCCAATTCAATTCCAATTAAATATTATTTAATTGGTACACTTCATTAAATCTAAATAAAAAGATTTAATCTTTTTCTCAACTAGGTTTAAGAACAGTGTTAATGAAGACACCATTCACGACAAACCCAAATCCTATTTGATATAAGATACAAGGCTCTGAATAGAAAATATATCGGCTTATATTCAATATCAAATTCTACGACCAGCAAATATCGTATTGGAAATAACGATATGAATATATCTTTCAAATTTCCCTAACAATATCTGTATAATCACAAAATCCCACATCGAAATATTCCGAAGACAATTTCGATTCAAATACATTTCCAATTTATATATTGGAAATTCTGGTTATTTTCAAAACCATTTCAAATCCAATTTATTTATTTCTAAAAATAATTGAATTATATTTCTAGTTCAAAACTAGTTCATTTCGATAAAAATCTATTTTTATCTTTTCAAATATTGAGTTTTCCATCCCAATTCTTTCCAAATCATTTCTTATGATTTTACATTAATTATTAATATTTTTAATAATTTTCTCAAGGCCCATACAATCGATTTCCATCAACGGTCATTGAACTACACTTACAGTGACCTTTTCCAAATTTGATTTGGACATAATTCCAAATCCAATCGTTAGATTTCTAATTTCTAATATTCGTTAGAAATCTCTTTCCGATACGAACCCAACTGTTCCGGTTTTAGGAGGATCCGACGGTCGGATCTCCCGTAATATCCATTCGAAGTCAATGGTCGAAATTCACGAATTGCCGCAGCGCGGCGCGTTCTATTCAGGCCATTATATATATATAATATATATATATATATCATTGATTTTCTTTTAAAACGTATTTTATAAATCGTTTTAAATTCGTTTTCAAAACGATTTCAACTTCATATTCAATTTCCAATCAAAATTGAATATTCCAATACAAATTCGTTTTAAATTCATTTCAAGTCGATTTCAATTTAATTTCAATTCAATTTCAATTCGTTTTAATTTCAATTCAAAACGATTTCCATTCTATTTAATTTAATTCGAATTTCAATTCATTTCAATTTAATTCGAATTTCAATTCATTTCAATTTAATTGGAATTTCAATTCATTTTAATTTAATTCGAATTTCAATTCATTTCAAATTAATTCGAATTTCAATTCATTTCAATTTAATTCGAATTTCAATTCTTTTCAAAATATCATATTTTGAAATCACTTCGATATTCATTGTAAAATGAATAAAATCGACAAAATTCCCGTTCGTGTTAAAATGACGTTTAACTACTTAACACGGCTTCACATTTCAATACTCATTGAATATTATTTTAAATTATTTGATTATTCTGAACTAGAATCAGACACAGTCAATTACCATATAATGTTGATTATATGGATTTCACACAACAAATGTATATAGCAACAATGAAAACAGCAATCCATCATCCAGAGTGCATTCTACACTGTATAAGCATCAAATATAGATATTCGACGCTTATACAGCCTGTCAATCAGTCGATTGACATACCACTAATTATTGGGATTAGTGTATGCCCAATATCATCCCAATACCCGTGTGGGGTTTCAATCAATCAAACACAGGTTTTATTTGTGTAGTTGGGCAATGCGTAAAATTTATCGTCCCAATCAATATTAGTCAAATGTGTGTATATAAACAAATCATCCGATTTGTTTATAAATATTTATTTTATTTTAAATACACGTTAAAAATTCTATTTTTAACTGTGAAATATTTTTAACTATATAAATATTTTATTTCACATCACACAATCAACTACACATCAAAATCAAACAAACAAACATACGAGCCGTCCATGGTCTGTGGACGACGGGTGTCGGGTGCTACTAAACACCGTCTGCATCCTAGTATATATTATTAACTAGAAAAAGAAAATTAAAGGTGAGAAGTTCTCACAGAGGGTTCCACTCCGCCGTGCTTTGCTTCTGAACTGCTGAACCGACTGAATCTGTTTGAAATTCCAATGCAATCTTTTCACGCTGTTCATAATAAAATTTATATTTTTATTACTTCATTTCAATAAATAAAAATCATATTTTTATTCCTTCTTTATATATTTTTACAATGCTTCTTTCTATATAAAGATTATATTTTTATAACTCTACATGAATAAAAATCATATTTTTACTATCATACCTATATAAAAATCATATTTTTAATATGCCACTAGTATAAAAATTATATTTTTAACCTTTGTATAATATAAAAATTATATTTTTAATTCACTATCTAAACAAAAATCATATTCCTCATTCGCTACATACATTATAAAAATCACAACTTTCAATATAGAGAATCATGTCTCTTTTATAATCAAAATCACATCTTTTTCCTTTTAAAAATAGCAACTTTGTCTATAATTAAAAATTCAAACTTTGTTATGTTAAAAATTCAAACTTTATACAAGTAAAAATTCAATCTTTACATAGTGAAAAATCACCCCTTTAGCTTAATAAAAATCTTATCTTTGTATAGTTGAAAATCTCCTCTTTATGTCATTAGAAACCACATTTTTAATTCACTCTATATATTTTTAAAACTGAAATGAAAATAAAACATTATTAAAAACTCATCAAAATCGAAGTGTGGTCTGTCGCACTGGAGGTGGAGGGCTGCGATGGTGTTCAGCAGGCCGGAGCTCACGGTTTGGAGCTGTTTTTGGCTTGGCCGTGTGGGTTTGGGTGCTCACGGGTTTCATCTTAGGAGGGGAGGAGCGAGGGGGAGTTGGAGGCGGTCAGGGAAGGGCGGCGCAGTCGGATTGGGTAGTGCGGTGGTTGTGGGGTCGGGCGCCACGTCGAATCGGAGAAGGGTGGCTTAAGTGGAGGAAAGGAGAGAGGGCAACGCGAGGGGGCTCGCGACGTGGAGAGAGAAGGAGGGACTGAGAGGAGGCGCGCCACCTCGTCGACCGCGGCGGACGTGGGTGGAGGCCTGCGCGATGGAGGGCGTCGCGATTTTTTTTTCCTTTTCTTTTATAATGTCGGGTTGACTTTACTGAAGAGGGAATGGGAGGGGTAAAGGAAAAAGAGAGAGAGAAGGTTTATTTTTATTTTGTTATTTAATTTCCGAAAGTACCTTTTTATTTTGAACACGAAATCGAACCCGCCGACCGTCATCCCTAGGGTAATACCCCCATTCCGAACACAATGGGATATGTATCGTGAGCCAGTTCGACCGTTTCGGTCAGTTTTCGTCAAATTTACATTTAAATCATTATATTGAATTTTTAACGTACATTTTAAATTACCGGGGCCACATACTAACTCGAAAAATTACAGAAAAATTATTTCTAGCTTCGTATTAACGATACGGTCCTAACAAAACGAGTTTCGTCAAATTCTGAGACCATTTGAAAAATGACCATTTTCCAGTCGATTAAAATCAACTAAAACTAGTCAAACGCGTTTTCCTTTGCCATGCTCACATATTGATTCGAAAAATTACGAATTTTGAAACCTAGCAATAACTTGACATCACGGATCCAACAAAAGTGGTTTCGTCGAAATCCGAGGTCGTTTGCAAAACGTCCATTTTTAAGGGCCAGAATTCCATAGCGACTATTCTGAAATTTCAAATGGACGTAACTTTTGATTCCCACTATGAAATTTTGATTTTTCAGATTCGTTGGAAAAATATTCTCAAATAGATTCTAATATTTTTGGTTTTGCTAAAATCCGGTTTATTTTGAATCCTGTACATTCATTTGAACTTTGAAATCGAATTTTTGAACTACAGCGCCATTTTCAATTCCTTTTATAATTTAAAATAATTAATTATATTCTAACGACGATCTATATAAATATATACGTTCGAATTCTATTCAAAATAAATTTTCTCGTCAATATTATTTAAAATAATCCATTTTAAATATTCAAAATTCATTAAAATTACCAAAATAAAAATTTTAAATTGGCTCAGATTTTCGGGTTATTACAATCTCCCCCACTTAAAACTTTTCATCCCCGAAAAGGAACGAAGCCGAAAGTTGTTTTACAAACCAACTCAACTTTCATTATTTTTATTATGGCTTAAGTTCTTCAACTTTTCAGTTTCTAAGAACTTTTCAAATTTTTCAAAAATTTGGCTAACACCCTAAATTTTCGAAAAATTTCGCCATAACCTCCCCTGCACCGGGGACTTCGGGATATTTCATATAGCCTCCCATAGCCTTCTTCAATCCAAAAGAAAAATAAAATGCCAATCGGCTCATAAAATCACACAAAACTCAAGAAATACAATAAACATGTATCTAATTGTAGGGCAAACAATTTTATTCCTCTTCTCTAGCCTCCTTGCTATGACCTGTTCAATAGATATACATGTACATGCATGCAATCCCTAATAATTTCAATACAGTTCAATATTTGGTTAAATCTGGCCTAAATCACTATTCTTTCATATAATGGTTTAAATATATAATCACACAACACAACCATCAATCAATTAGTTGAATTAAAGTTTCAAATTCATAATTTTGATATATAGTCGAAAATCACATTTTTGGTGCCAATTCACAACAATGTATTCTAGCTATATTTTGGTTCTCACACCAGTCTAATGGAAATATATAGAAATCTCACTTTCGTTATTTGAAAATAAATACTGGCGATGGTGCCCCATTACCAGAATTATTCCCAGGCAACTAGAGTCCGATTCAATAACTATCTAGTATATTAAAACCTCGAATACACGTTTGCAAGACGTATATGCAAAATCTTTATATATTGGATTGTCCAAATCAATTTAAAATAAATATTCAAATACGTATAAAACGATTTAAATTTCAAAACAAAATTTGTTTTCATTTTTTTAAAATATACTCTTCACACTCGTTCTAGGATACTACTGATCCCATCTCTAACGAGTCATTCTTATTGGATATTGCTAACCCAATTTCTGATGAATTCTTTCGTATGGTTCTAATGTGTCTTGTTCTCTGAGCTTTGTAAACCAAAGCTCTGATACCACGATGAGACGACCCGAACTTCCCCGGTAAGGAAAGGCCAGATTGAATTGAGAACAAACCACATCCTAACGCAAACGGAAGAATATTTCATTGTATATTACAACAAATTCATCAGATTACAAGAATATACAGAGTAATGAATAAATATTACACATTACAAAATATCAGAGATTACAATACATTACATAGCAATGGAAAAATAATACAAAACACAACTGAAGGAGATATACGGATACAAAGCTTTCTGGATATCATTCTAGCTGTAAACCAGGTTCCTGTGGATATAAATCTGCAAAACCAAAACTACTAGCTGCCCGTGTTGAAAATAAGGGCACCCAGAGTTTAGGTTAAAACAATAAACTCCAGGTCAGTCATGTGACTGGTGTGAGAACTAAAACAGTTATTAATCTTTATTTTAAAGTTAGGTAAATCAAGGGACCACGCCTTATAACACGGAACGGGTTTCCTCCCGAGAATACCAGTGCATAAAACAACAGGGCAGTGCTAAATAAAGAACAATGAAGCTATTATAAGATCCACGTCCCATCACACAATGCAACGCAAGCCGGAGGATAGGGTTTTACCTTATAATAGCCAAAGAATGCTTGATACGCTAAATTTCATCTTTTATTATTACTATAAGTGAATAAATCAATTTCAATCATAAGTATAAATCATAGGCGGCATGAATGCCCCATACCACTATGTCGCCATACTAGTTCTATAATCAAAACCGCAAATGTCTCGTATTTGGAAGTTGGATTATCATTTATGATATGAACCGAGGCTAAGGATCGTCCTCACCGATTCGAGACAATCTAGCCCATGTCTCAGGAACAGAACGCATCGTCCCTTGGATCGTCAGGGTCGGTCCACACAGAGTGGATTATAATGCCTGAGCAATGCGTTTCCCCGCCCTTTGGGGCGTAAATGAGCCAACAAATGACTCCATCGGTTCGAGAACTACCGATAAATCTGAGGTGCCTCCAATTCCAACAACCACATGAGTCAAACTCGTCAGCCAGTTTAAGCACTGACGCCACTCCTAACTAGAAAGAAACGCATGCCCTCCCTGAGGTCCTTCTCCCATTTTTGGTTCACGTTGGGTGTGAAACTCGCGAATTAAACGTTACACAAAGCTACGCCACAAAGGCCGTGCTTTGATCATCAACCAAAAGACTGTGCTTTTCAACAGAAGCCTTGATCATTTGCATATCAACATGCCACACAGGCAATTCACGCTATGCAACTGATATCAATCACACAGAATGAAATCCGATGTCAGACACACAGTCCATACAAGTCCGTTCTGGGTCTGAAAGAAACCGAAGGCACCACGTACCTCGCATATCCATCGATCTCCATGTACGTCTGGACGATCACCAACTGATTCCCTCCTCTTGGGTGTACAGCCCAATCAAGATCACCAGTAATTATCCAAACGATGTGAAGACCTCCGGTCTTCGACCACCGTCTTCATCTTCGACTTATCGTCGTATCAGTTATTCAGAATGGGATAAACCCTGTCTTTCTGAATAACTCGCGTATATAATAAACAAGTGTTACACAAACACAACATACGCCTCATTCCAATTCATCTGTCACTAACCGTAAATTAGTAAGTGAACAATTTCCCAAATATTAACCCTGAAGGCCGAAACCAACATCAGATCAATACCCAGGAAAACATTCAACTTAACTAATCTTCAGTTAGTTGCTAAATTTCACATTCTTAGGGAAAGGTTCCCATTAATTTTATCAAAGATAGATTATTTAAATTTATTCTTTAATCTTCTTTTGAATATCATTTCAAACCAAATTATGATTTATTCAAACTAGTCGGGATTAACGAACCTTACCGAAGTAATCAATTGTTAATTTTCCCAACCCCAACCTATTCATCCCATGAAGTAAAACTGGTAATACTTCATATCTAACACCACGGTGTTATCGGTAAATTCAATTACCATTTCACGTTCAAATCTAATTAAAGATTTAACTACCGTCTGGAGTAAAACTGGTGGTACTCCATTCTCGATCATTCTTTGAATTTGATAATTTTAATTATCAAAATCACTTTTCAATCTATTTAAAGATTCATTAAAACTCCACTTAGTTTTAATCATTAACTGGGTTAAAGAACCAATGTCATTTAAAACACGGTTCACGATAAACCCAAAATCACATTTCATTTCCACCATCCTTTAACCGTACGTTAGCAAGTGAACAATTCCCCAAGTAATAACCCCGAAGGCCGAAACCAACATCAGATCAATACCCAAGAAACCATTCAACTTTACTAATATTTAGTTTATTTCTGGTTTTCTTAACTCCATTGGGTCTAAGAATAGTATTATTAAAGATACCGTTCACGACAACCCAAAATCACATTCCCTTAATTGTTGGGTTAAAGAACAAATGTTATTTAAAACACCATTCACGATAAACCCAAAAATCAATTCCAATTCAATTCCAATTAAATATTATTTAATTGGTACACTTCATTAAATCTAAATAAAAAGATTTAATCTTTTTCTCAACTAGGTTTAAGAACAGTGTTAATGAAGACACCATTCACGACAAACCCAAATCCTATTTGATATAAGATACAAGGCTCTGAATAGAAAATATATCGGCTTATATTCAATATCAAATTCTACGACCAACAAATATCGTATTGGAAATAACGATATGAATATATCTTTCAAATTTCCCTAACAATATTTGTACAATCACAAAATCCCACATCGAAATATTCCGAAGACAATTTCGATTCAAATACATTTCCAATTTATATATTGGAAATTCTGGTTATTTTCAAAACCATTTCAAATCCAATTTATTTATTTCTAAAAATAATTGAATTATATTTCTAGTTCAAAACTAGTTCATTTCGATAAAAATCTATTTTTATCTTTTCAAATATTGAGTTTTCCATCCCAATTCTTTCCAAATCATTTCTTATGATTTTACATTAATTATTAATATTTTTAATAATTTTCTCAAGGCCCATACAATCGATTTCCATCAACGGTCATTGAACTACACTTACAGTGACCTTTTCCAAATTTGATTTGGACATAATTCCAAATCCAACCATTAGATTTCTAATTTCTAATATTCGTTAGAAATCTCTTTCCGATACGAACCCAACTGTTCCGGTTTTAGGAGGATCCGACGGTCGGATCTCCCGTAATATCCATTCGAAGTCAATGGTCGAAATTCACGAATTGCCGCAGCGCGGCGCGTTCTATTCAGGCCATTATATATATATATAATATAATATATATATATATCGTCGATTTTCTTTTAAAACATATTTTATAAATCGTTTTAAATTCGTTTTCAAAACGATTTCAACTTCATATTCAATTTCCAATCAAAATTGAATATTCCAATACAAATTCGTTTTAAATTCATTTCAAGTCGATTTAAATTTAATTTCAATTCAATTTCAATTCGTTTTAATTTCAATTCAAAACGATTTCCATTCTATTTAATTTAATTCGAATTTCAATTCATTTCAATTTAATTCGAATTTCAATTCATTTCAATTTAATTGGAATTTCAATTCATTTTAATTTAATTCGAATTTCAATTCATTTCAATTTAATTCGAATTTCAATTCATTTCAATTTAATTCGAATTTCAATTCTTTTCAAAATATCATATTTTGAAATCACTTCGATATTCATTGTAAAATGAATAAAATCGACAAAATTCCCGTTCGTGTTAAAATGACGTTTAACTACTTAACACGGCTTCACATTTCAATACTCATTGAATATTATTTTAAAATATTTGATTATTCTGAACTAGAATCAGACACAGTCAATTACCATATAATGTTGATTATATGGATTTCACACAACAAATGTATATAGCAACAATGAAAACAGCAATCCATCATCCAGAGTGCATTCTACACTGTATAAGCATCAAATATAGATATTCGACGCTTATACAGCCTGTCAATCAGTCGATTGACATACCACTAATTATTGGGATTAGTGTATGCCCAATATCATCCCAATACCCGCGTGGGGTTTCAATCAATCAAACACAGGTTTTATTTGTGTAGTTGGGCGATGCGTAAAATTTATCGTCCCAATCAATATTAGTCAAATGTGTGTATATAAACAAATCATCCGATTTGTTTATAAATATTTATTTTATTTTAAATACACGTTAAAAATTCTATTTTTAACTGTGAAATATTTTTAACTATATAAATATTTTATTTCACATCACACAATCAACTACACATCAAAATCAAACAAACAAACATACGAGCCGTCCATGGTCTGTGGACGACGGGTGTCGGGTGCTACTAAACACCGTCTGCATCCTAGTATATATTATTAACTAGAAAAAGAAAATTAAAGGTGAGAAGTTCTCACAGAGGGTTCCACTCCGCCGTGCTTTGCTTCTGAACTGCTGAACCGACTGAATCTGTTTGAAATTCCAATGCAATCTTTTCACGCTGTTCATAATAAAATTTATATTTTTATTACTTCATTTCAATAAATAAAAATCATATTTTTATTCCTTCTTTATATATTTTTACAATGCTTCTTTCTATATAAAGATTATATTTTTATAACTCTACATGAATAAAAATCATATTTTTACTATCATACCTATATAAAAATCATATTTTTAATATGGCACTAGTATAAAAATTATATTTTTAACCTTTGTATAATATAAAAATTATATTTTTAATTCACTATCTAAACAAAAATCATATTCCTCATTCGCTACATACATTATAAAAATCACAACTTTCAATATAGAGAATCATGTCTCTTTTATAATCAAAATCGCATCTTTTTCCTTTTAAAAATAGCAACTTTGTCTATAATTAAAAATTCAAACTTTGTTATGTTAAAAATTCAAACTTTATACAAGTAAAATTTCAATCTTTACATAATGAAAAACCACCCCTTTAGCTTAATAAAAATCTTATCTTTGTATAGTTGAAAATCTCCTCTTTATGTCATTAGAAACCACATTTTTAATTAACTCTATATATTTTTAAAACTGAAATGAAAATAAAACATTATTAAAAACTCACCAAAATCGAAGTGTGGTCTGTCGCAATGGAGGTGGAGGGCTGCGATGGTGTTCAGCTGGCCGGAGCTCACGGTTTGGGGCTGTTTTTGGCTTGGCCGTGTGTGTTTGGGTGCTCACGGGTTTCATCTGAGGAGGGGAGGAGCGAGGGGGAGTCGGAGGTGGTCAGGGAAGGGCGGCGCAGTCAGATTGGGTTGTGCGTTGGGTGTGGGGTCGGGTGCCACGTTGAATTGGAGAAGGGTGGCTTCAGTGGAGGAAAGGAGAGAGGGAAACGCGAGGGGGCTCGCGACGTGGAGAGAGAAGGAGGGACTGGGAGGAGGCGCGCCACCTCGTCGACGGCGGCGGACGTGGGTGGAGGCCTGCGCGATGGAGGGCGTCGCGATTTGTTTTTTTCTTTTCTTTTAAAATGTCGGGTTGACTTTACTAAAGAGGGAATGGGGGGGTTAAGGGAAAAGAGAGAGAGAAGGTTTATTTTTATTTTATTATTTATTTTTCGAAAGTACCTTTTTATTTTGAACACGAAATCGAACCCGCCGACTGTCATCCGTAGGGTAATACCCCCATTCCGAACACAATGGGATATGTATCGTGAGCCAGTTCAACCGTTTCGGTCAGTTTTCGTCAAATTTACATTTAAATCATTATATTGAATTTTTAACATACATTTTAAATTACCGAGGCCACATACTAACTCGAAAAATTCCAGAAAAATTATTTCTAGCTTCGTATTGACGATACGGTCCTAACAAAACTAGTTTCATCAAATTCTGAGACCGTTTGAAAATGGCTATTTTCCAGTCGATTAAAATCAACTAAAATTGGTCAAATGCGGCTTCCTTTGCCACGCTCACATATTGATTCGAAAAATTACGAATTTTGAAACCTAGCAATAACTTGACATCACGGATCCAACAAAAGTGGTTTCGTCGAAATCCGAGGTCGTTTGCAAAACTTCCATTTTTAAGGGCCAGAATTCCATAGCGACTATTCTGAAATTTCAACTGGACGTAACTTTTGATTCCCGATATGAAATTTTGATTTTTCGGATTTGTTGGAAAGATATTCTCAAATAGATCCTAATATTTTTGGTTTCGCGAAAATCTGGTTTATTTTGAATCCTGTACATTCATTTGAACTTTGAAATCGAATTTTCGAACTACCGCGCCATTTTCAATTCCTTTTATAATTAAAAATAAATAATTATATTCTAACGACGATCTATATAAATATATACGTTCGAATTCTATTCAAAATAAATTTTCTCGTCAATATTATTTAAAATAATCCATTTTAATTATTCAAAATTCCTTAAAATTGCCAAAATAAAAATTTTAAATTGGCTCAGATTTCCGGGTTATTACAAATATATACTAGGATGCAGACGGTGCTTAGCAGCACCCGACACCAGTCGCCCACAGACCATGGACGGCTTGTTTGTTTGATTGACTTTGTTGTGAAAATTGAATGTGTGTTGTGGAATAAAATATTTATATAGTTAAAGATATTTTATAGTTAAAAAATATGATTTTTAACGTGTATATAAAATGAGATAAACATTTATAAAAAAATCGAACGATTTGTTATACACACATTTGACTGATATTGATTGGGACGATAAATTTTACACATCCCCCAACGGCACCAATAAAAACTGTGTTTGATTGATTGAAACCGCACACGAGTATTAGGCTGATATATGATATACACTAATCCCAATAATTAGTTGTATGTCGATCGATTGATTGACAGATTGTTATAAGCATTGAATATTTATATTTGATGCTTATGCAGTGTAGAATGCACTTTGGATGATGGTTGATTGTTTATCGACATTGTTGTATACATGTATTGGATGAAATCCAAATAACTGAAATTATATGGTAATTGACTGTATCTGATTCCAGCTCAAAATTATCGAATAATTTAAAATAATATTCATTGAATATTGAAATGTGAAGCCGTGTTAAGTAGTGAAACACCATTTTGATACAAACGGGAATTTGGTCGATTTTATTAATTTTTATAATGAATATCGAAAAGTGATTTCAAAATCTGATGTTTTGAAAATATTGAAATGATGTAGGATATTCAATTTGAAATTAAATTAAATAGAAATGAATTCGAATTAAATTAAATAGAAATGAATTCGAATTAAATTAAATAGAAATGAATTTGAATTAAATTAAATAGAAAATGAATTTGAATTAAATTAAATAGAAATGAATTCAAATTAAATTAAATAGAAATGAATTCGAATTAAACTAAATAGAAATGAATTCGAATTGAATTGAATAGAAAATGAATTCGAATTGAATTGAATAGAAATGAGTTCGAATTGAATTGAATAGAAAATGAATTCGAATTGAATAGAAATGAATTCGAATTGAATTGAATAGAAATGAATTCGAATTGAATTAAACAGAAAATGAATTCAAATTAAAATGAATTTGAATTGAATTGAATTGAAATGAATTTAAAACGAATTTATAAGGAAAAATTCAATTTTGATTTGAATTTGAAATGGAAGTTCGGGTCATCTCAGAATCAGTGGTATCCCTTGTAGCCGTGAAATCAAGGAGGTTGTACAAAACTATGCGCAATCCAGCGTTGTGCGGGACTGGACGTAGAAGCAATCTGAACCAGTATAAAATACGGTGTGTTCTTTCCTTTTCTGCATTTTATTTCTGTTTATTTTGCATATGTGTTTAAATCTGTCTCTGTGATTGTGTTTGTGGAGTTTGATTCATTCTATTATTCGCATAAGTTTTAGATTTTGTTTGGATTCTCACAAACACTATTCACCCCCCTTCTAGTGTTTGTTTTGCCTTAATGATCCATTCCGCAATCCCAAACAGTTGGGTTTGTGGTCTTATAGGTCTTGTCCCTGTTTTTTTTCTTCTGTTTATGAGCTTAGTTTTCCTGCACGATCAAGATATTGCTTTGAGTTCCCTTGGTCTGCTTTTTATGAGCCATCGAAGAAGGCATTTTTTCTCCAATTCCGGTATAGATTTCCAGTTCTTGTGAAAAAAATTACTAATTAGCTATAATGGATCATTAACCAATCCAAAATCCAAGTGATTAGAAAAAAATCTAAGAACAACGTCTAATGTGCATTTTTTTTCTTGTGAAACTTCTTCTCGTTCCTCCTTGCTTTTTACAACGAGAATTTAACTTTTCTCCAAAAACCTCCAAAATTCAACCCGAACTCAATCTAAATTAAATAAATCAGTGGCTAAACTAAATTCATATAGGTAATCAGCATAAACCATGAATCTATCTCAAGTATTTCTTTGACTTATGGAATTTTTAATCATTGTATCTTTTTCTGCGGTTGCATGTTACTATTAATTGTTCTATAGGTTCCTGAGCATAGTTTGAGACCTAAACATTTTGTTTTGCATCAAAATTATCACAATAAAAAATTTAAATCGCTACCTTATGCAAAAACTGAGTTCATCTCACACTTTCTAACTTGTTCAAGCAATGCCTATGATGATCTATGAAAATCTCTGTGAATTTGTAGTTTACTGTAACTAGTTTCTTCATTTTCCAATTTGTAGTAAATTAATGCATAAGTCCATATTTAAGGTTGTGTAACTTCTTTATTTCATGTCAGTATCTTATGAAACTTTTCCCTTGGTAGTAATGTTGTCATACTTTGTGCATGTCAAACTCTAGACCATTATGAGTTCAATAAGTTGTTCAAAACCTGTTTGAAAGTAGGAATCAGAGCTAAAATTCACCCTGTAGTAAATTGCAACCAAGAGATCGATTGAGACCATAAGTGGTTCAACCCCTAGGTCGACCTCTAGCCTATCCAGGTCGACCTATAAGGGGCACAGGTAAACCTTATATCATGTTCCTACGTGCGTTTTCTTGTGGAATTTTCTACTATTTGTACTAAATGTTTAAGTGACTCGAGTTGATTTCTATTGATTCTTGAACTAGTTTACTAATGATTCAATTAGGTTATATTTAAATGGAAAAGTCAATAATAATGTCGATCTGCTCTCTGAATTAACAAGTTTTCATGTGAATATTTTCATATTAATTTCGTGTTTCTATGTACACATGCACGTGTTTCATAAACTGTTTAAAAAGAACTTCATTATTATAAGCATTGTTTTAAGGGAAATATTTCATAACTTTTTATTATAAAATCTCAATTATTCCAAAGTAATTATTATATTTATATTTCCTACTATTTTTTTCAAATCAATGATTTCTAAATAGTTTTCCAAATCATTTTCAAACCCTATTTTTCAAAGTATATCTTCTTATGTAACACTACACATTTTGCACTCTTCGATAAGGCAAGAATGTGACTTAAACAATGTAGCAAACCATGTGGTATGTGACACATCGGTTTATTATATCAGTTAATTCCGGACTTGATTGATTGAAGCTATTATTTTAATATGGAATTAGCTGATGGGTAATAAAGTGATAATTAAGAACGTGCAATATGGGATATTCCACAACCAATATTTGGGTTACTATTTAGGAGTCTGTGACACATTGTGTGATATTCCCAGTAAAACCTTTGGTCATCTGTATTATATATGACATTCGGGTCATCTGTTTCATTTATGACCTTTGGGTCATCTTATCATCAATGACCTTCGAGTCATCTATGACCTTCGGGTCGTCTATGACCTTCGGGTAATCATCTACGAGAGGTACCTTATTCATTGATTCGTACTTGGCAGGCTTCAGCTATTGTGATATGCGCTTATGGCATTTCTTTGGCTTGCCATTCGTGAAATGGACCCACTCTTTGATAATTTCTATATCTTATTGTCTTTGATTACCTAGAATCTGTGACTTCTAAACGTTTTCACCATTATGTGATGATTGTCATATATATATATATAGCCTAAAGCTATATATGGAATTATATATATATATATATAATGGTTACATTTCTATGTTTTGAACTCATAGCTGAGTTCCTGCATTCTGTGATTTCTACAGTTTCCATATTGTGTTTTATAAAATTTTAAGTATTATAAATCATAGTCTTATAGACTGAGTAATTTCAATTGATGGAAACATAAGTGTTAGTGTATTTGACTTACATTACTTACTTATAAGATGATTTCGTGATCTTATCACATTCTTTATGTAAAAATCTGAGTCTATATTATTCCTTTACTGTTAAAGAAATTATTCTTTTGTGTGATATAATATCTTACTTATCATACACTAATCAACTTGTTTAAGTTAGATTGACCCATGTATTTTATGTACTCGGGTCAAACCGAGTTGCAGGTTAGACTATCACCGGTTCTTTCTTAGCTCACTTCTTCCATGGACTATCTATCATCTTTTTAAATGTTTAGGCATATTTTGGACTAGTCATCTAGTTGTTTTATCTATGTACTCAGATATATGTATATATATTCTTTTATGATATATGATGTTGTATATAATATATATTGTGGTTTATATAATCATTTATGCATGATAGTATGTATTATACTTAATGTATGTGTATATATGACTGTGTTTGTTATTTGTGATCCGCGACATTTATTCTTATTGTGTTTTGCCCTTAATTGATTTGTTATCCATTGTGGTGTTGTATTAGGCAAGAATTAAGTATGTCGATCCAATTAAAAAAATGTGAGCACTTAATTGATGTACTTGATACTTGTTTAAAACAAAACTCACAGACGATTGTTCCTAACCAGCCCTATTCTCTGCACTAGCACAGAGTATTACCTACTAACACTCTTTATTAGTGTCAGTTGGTGTGGGGCATCCCAGCTTGGTATCAAAGCCGAATTCAAAGCAAAATGTGATAAACACTGAATGATATACATACTACAATACATCATAGTATAATATGAGTGTAACATCGTCCCTAATCGAGGCTGTTCCAATAGTGTGCTTTACCTTTTCATGTCCTTTGGGGGATTGATATAAGCGGGAATACATCCAAGAATTTATATCTTAAGTTCCGTAGTATTCCATATTAAATTCAATTGATCAGCCTATAGTTGGAAGAGGTAGATGCCATCATTCTGCTGCTGAACAGTCCAGTGGATCACAACCAGGCAATGCATATATGTACACTGATCGGATCTTAGATCTTATTCAGAGCACTTAGCCTCTTGCTTCGGCTCGTTCTCCTTCGTGCAAATATGTATTTGTGTGTATGTGTAGTGATTTCACTCATCTGAGAAGCAGGCCATTTAAAGGTGTAGATTTTGTATTATAGGTTCAGGCATGGCTTCATACATGAAAGCATATGTTTACTCGCATGGAGATATCGGACCACTACCGCTCTTTTGTTGCATTGAGTATGTTGCAAGAGCGTGCATTGGATTGGTATGTGTTGCTTGTTGCTGAGATCGATGAGTCCACTCTCAAGTGTAAGCATTTTAGAGAGCGTTTCAAGCTCGAGTTCATGCCTGAGTTGGAGAAAGCAATCCTAGCCTGATGTTTCCTTGACTTGAAGCAAGGAAAGTTGACCATTTTTTAATATGTTACATCTTTAAAGGCCTTATTCAAATATGTTCTAAAACATATTAGCATCTCTTATAAGAAGAATATTAAGTTCCTTTCTGGCTTTATAAATTTTTTGAAGAAATTCTTTATGCTTCATCTTAAGTTATCTTTAAAGGAGCTAGTGAACTCGACCTTCATCTTGAAGCGGTCAAGAATGAGAAAGATAGCAGTGATGAGTTAAGGGTCTAGAAAAATCCAAACAAGAAGCGTTCAGAAGTCTAAGCCGTTCCATCATAGCAAGAAAAAAAGTACGATTTGCTCTAGCTCACATTTCATATAGCAACCCCTCATTCTTGAACTTTGGGGTGTTACAACTGCGGGTCCCCGGATCATTTTGCTACATACTGTCTCAACCCCAGTAAATATCATTATTATAAGAAAGAGAGGCATTTGACTTTATCGTGTTCTAAAAAGCAAAATAATTCTAGTTCTGGGAATTTTAATGTAACGAACGCATGTAACAACCCACGGTTTTTCGGCCCTGGAAATCGACATAAATACCTTTACCGTAACTCATGCCGACCTTCCAAACACCGAAAACACTGGAACGCTATTAGAAAGAATTTAGAGGGTGAGATAAAAAAGAAATAAATATTAGAATAGTAGAAGAAGAAGAAACAATACAACACAACACAGAGTCTCACATCGCAACGGAACAAAATATAATAAAGAAATAAATCTTTATTGAGAGCTTTAAAAATACTTACAGTATCAGAGTACATCACACAACGGGACAGTTATAATAACCTATTCCCATGTACAACACACAGCGGAATAGTATCTATATAATATCATACGTCTGAACATCTCCAACTCGTCTCTGGACTTCACATCATTCGATAACCTGAACCTGTATACCCCGGGCTAACCCGAGCATTTACAAAACACTGGGTCGGTCTAGTGAACCAGAGCGAGATAAACACACTAAGTTTGAGGGTATCACACAACCTGATTTTTAAAGTTGAAATCTTTCAAAGAAAAGGATAATCGTAAGACCAAATCCACACATAAATATGGACGGTTTTTACTTTACGATAACCCAAAACATTTTTGAAACCAATATCTTGTCCGATATTATAATAATGTCTAAATACAAGTAAATAGAATCTAGTATAACGCTTGCATCTCACGCTCCACATATATAGTATAAAATCAAAATCGCGGGCGCTTATTGGAGATTGGATTCCAACTATGACAAGGTGTGGGACTACCTCTCGATAGTGTATCTCTAGAGGCGAATACACTGGGTTCAACAAGAACGTCTTGCAACCCAGCCCTCACATGACCGACCACTCATTTCGCTTGAGTGTATCGAATGTATATCACCAACGGTTGGGAGCTACCCACCGTTTCCCAAAAAGGGACAGCATCGAATACAGATTAAAGAATGAAATTGAACTTCTCTAGATAGGTGATTATACACCATAATGGGAGCGACCCACATAGCCATGCTGCCTGCCCGATTTTTGTCATTTCCCGGTTGTTGAGGCTTGAGGTTTAAATTTCCTTTTTAGATTCGGTCACCATTCACTTTGAATGCCATATTATTAGATCCGTCAAGTCACTAATTGACGTCCATAAATATATTCTGGGTTTTAAAGAAGTGCCCCTCTTTGCCACCACTCGGTATATTTGTAAAAATCAACGTACGTGGTTTCAGGAAAAACTATGTCAGACATTTGTCCACACAAGTCATCCAGGAACAGGATGAACCGAAGGCACCATCCTATGCATTCAATATAGGAATCACCCCATGGATCAGTAGCGAGTTCTCCTTGAAATCCATAGATTTCAACCACGACAGAACCCCAATATATCTCTGGGTTGAATCAGAGATTGTAAGTGGTTCTTCCGTTTTATGAAGATCTACAGTCTTCAAATGCTCCATCTCGATCGTCGTTTGATATCCTCTATATTTTCGTATTTGTTGGTCATAATGGTTTTCGAATATACATTCGATCCGATCTTTCCATACCAACAACCGTAAAGGTCAGATTTGATAGTCCGTTATTTAACTATCAAATAAACATTCATTCAATCATAAAATAAAATTAGACTTACTGGTTCAGTACACAGCATCACTTGGCCTTAAAATTTAAACAAATGTAAATTTAAACTCCAAAATAATTTCGAATGGTTAATTTAAAATTTCTAAATACTCTCAGTAATTTAAACATAGCTCTTATTTCTTATTTTAACTTACGCATATTCTCAGAAGCACTTTTATCCTTATACTTAGGAAAATAATTTAGATTCGTATCCAATATCCATTTTTTATTATTCACAAAAACATTTGTGATAACCTAATTCATTATCTAACTGGTTAGTCAATACATCTTATCTTCCGTAAACCAATTTTACGATATCTCTTGTTTCATTACTTGAAAACAATAGTCACGCTTCCCTTTTAGGATAAAAATCCACTATATGTCTCATTCTTTACTTCAGAAATACCATTATATTTGGGTATAATCTCCTTTTATTCCCTTTTTCCTTAGAAACCTTACCTCATATTCTTACCCCTTTATTATTCCTGTTACTTTGGGAATTCCAATATGTATATCCTCAAACCCTAAAATCAGCGATGTGTTATTATGCTTCATGGAATTAATAACTATTCTTAACCTTTACCATTACCAACTAATATCATCCTTGGATAATCCTGAAGTTGTTCATGTTGGGGTATTTTAATTACCTCTCAGACCTTGATCAACCATGTTCTTATCTTAATATAGATATCAATTGTAATACCCAAATCCCATTACCACCAATGTCAAAACAAATCCCATCATGATGAATATCATTCCTCATCTAAAGTAATGGATCTATAGCACATCTTTATAAATCAACTCGTTTATCAATTCTAACCCAACTTGGTTTTCCATTTGATTTTCATTACATATCCCTATCAGTAAGAAAAATAATCTTCTAAATATTAAACCCGAAGGCCGAAACCAACAACGGATCAATACTTAGAAAATCGTTTATCTCAACTGATTTCCAATTAGGTTCTAGTCTTTCCATTCCATATCTTGCCCTTTTCATTCCATTTAAAATAACTCGTTACGATAGTATATTCAATAAATCTTGGTTTTATAAATCCATTGGATTTTTTTAATTTAAAACCCCAATAAGAATTTAATTAAAACTTCGAATTTAAACTTAAATTAAGTTATATGATCTTGCTTAAAAGAGTCACTTTGTTATAAATAATTGTTTAAAACTTCATAACCCTCCATTTCCACATTTTAAATCCCAAGTTACCATCTTGATCATCATTCAACAAATATCAATATAAAAATGTTTAATTATCCATTTAATTAATAACTAATCAAATAATTCAATTTCAATTACCACGGCTGACTTAGTCAATTCTACCCATGATTAACTTATTAATCAAATCTCAGTTCGTTTTCCCATATAAATAAATTTCAAATTTAACTAATTTAAATAATTCCATTTAATTACTTTTATGTAAAAATCAATCAATATAATCTTATTTTAAATGGTTTCATACAAACAAATAACCTTGGTTATTAAACATCACGTTAATATCCGTTCACTTGCTTGAGAATTATCTTTATAAGATCATTTAATTTATATGAGGCATGTGCTTCGTATATGAATATATTTTGGTACCAAACATGATGATTGGTGTAAATATGGTTGGTTTATATCAAATAATATATTTTAGAAAAATGTATTCAGTTATAAATAGATTTCATAACTACATTTCTATCGATTTACCTAGCGGTAAATCTGTCTTTAATAAAATAGCGTGTATTTGGCCATCTGCTATTTATTTCTCAACAAATATCATCCATTGGTAAATAACAAACAATCGTTGGATTCGGATTCAACAATCAACCATCACATCAATTATCCAATCATATTGGATAGAACAGCTCATATAATGACCATACAAATATAACAATCCATTCACTAATAGCAGTCAACCAATAGTAAGGATCCAATTTAATTTAAATACGCTTATATTATTATAAACGTCACCAATAAGGTAAGTTACCTTTGTTGGAAAAAATCATTAAAATAACGATGTCGTTTCATTTAAATTAAACCACGTTTAATTTAAATAAACGGTAGAACAATATTTATCAATACCCAAACAATCACCAATTCAACCAATAATTAGCAACATGGCATACGAATAATAAACCTGATTTATAAAAAAATTATAAATGGGGTAACTGGGTGAGTTTAACTCACCTTGATTTGGTTTGGTCGTTAAACACTGGTTTTTAATTAAATTAAACAGCGTTTAATTTAATTAAAAATTTCCTTGCTTCCAGTCCTGACTGACAATGCTCCATCTCGATCCTCTCGTCTCTAGGGTTCTAATGGAACTGACCACGTTTAAATCAATTAATGTATGTGAGAGATATAACTTAAACAAATTAGTAAAGTAATTAAATTATTTAATTTTAAATTTTATAAACAAGAAGATTGGGCCTTTACCATTCTCTCTCGGCCTGCTAACCCAACCCATTTTCCCCTTCAAAACCCTTCCTCCGATCCCTAATGTTTCTCAAACCCACAGAAAAAAACATCGCCTCCACCAAATTATTTCTCCATGGCCGAAACCCTATCTGTCCTCCCCTTTTCTGTCTTTCAACCGAAATTGACACCAGTAGCGTCACATCTCCTCTCCGCTACCCTCTTCGTTCTTCCTCTATATTCCTCCTCAATCGATGTGACAAACCCCCAAATCAAAACCCTCGTTACCCCCAGTTCGACGATCAATTCCCGCCGAAGCTTCCAGAACCACCATAGACAATTAACAGGCCAACTTGAAACTTCCGTGCTTCTATTCGAAGATTTACCAAACCCTTGGTCCACGGCTTCGATCGAAACATCAGGAAATCCATCCGAATTACACCGAGAAGAAAAACGTGGATTCACATATAAGTGTCTCATTTTCTTTTTGGTTTGCTGCATATTTTTGTTTCGATTTTTCTTCAACTGGACCGAAATATTCCTGTTTACTGTGTTGCTCCTATTGTTGCTGGAATTGGTGAATACTTGCGTATGGATACCTGTATTTATAGTGTGGTTTTTTTTAGATAGGATCAAAGTCCATCAGTCTTATCTTAGATAGATTTAGCTACTTAGATATTAGGCCATTGGGTTATTTTCCCCTTTTTCAATCCTGTGTACTGTGATGGATTTGTGGCCGAGATTTGCTGAATTCAGTATTGTTTTTTTTAATACTGTTGATCAGTTCACATGGAACATTGATCGAACCGTGTGTATGGATTAGATGGTCTAAGTTGTTCATTTTATCAAAGATATTTAAATCTATATGTTACAGATTTTATGTTCAATTTAAAATATATGGCAATAGTGAATTTGTACTCGACCATATATATTACTTGGTTATAAGTCTCTATAGTTTTGATGTAAAAAATATATACCTATATTTGATTTCTTAGCTGTTTATTGTACTACAGAGTTGATGTGTGAATAGATATAGGTATTTGATTTTCTAGCTGTTCCTACTCTATTCCTATGTTGTTCTTTCAAATTTCTTTAAGATATGAAAATATATAGCTGTTTAGCTATGAATACATATAGCTGTTCGTATGAGCATATATATTTAAATTTAGCTTTTCATACTCATGTCCTCTTGCTGTTCCTATCTCTATATGTAATGACCCAAACCCCGTAACACGGCAGCAAGGGTAATCTTTGGGAATATAACACATCAACAGATAACAGCAGAACAGAAATAAATAAATAAATAAATACGCTAGATAATGTACAACAGAATATACTGGATAAATATAAACATCAGAGTTACACAGTATACAGGATCATACTTAGTACAAATACAGTTCAACTATACATAATTGTCTACAGCGGAAAACAACATAATATGTACAACAGGAGCTGAACAACATAAAAGAAATAAATGATAGAATCCATCTTCAGCTCCAGCTATCCAGAAAGAGCCTGCTAAAACCTGAATACAAGGCTGCCCATGTAGAAATAGGGGCACCCGAGTTTGCAAGGGAAACAAACTACGAGTTAGTCATGGGACTGGTATGAGAAATCTACTTAACACATTCTACAATATGGCAAATCAAAGGACCACGTCACTTTCGCGGAACGGGTTTACTCCAGTGATTGCCAGTGCTTGAAAAACAAGTAAATCATTTAAACATCGCTATGCTTTTTATAAAAATGAAGCCATTATAAGACTCAGTCCCATCACACAATGCAACACAAACCGAAGGATAGAGTTCTACCTTATAATGGCCAAAATATGTTTGATACGATCAAAACAAATCATTTGATATTATTGCTAGTGTTTATATGTTTCAAAAACAATTTAAATCATAACTATCAATCATAGACGGCATGGGTACCATATATCATGTCGCCATATATATATACAATCAAAACCGCACGATGTCGTATTTGGAAATTGGATTTCCGTCATGAACCGAGGCAAGGGACCGTCCTCACCGCTTCGAGACAATCTAGCCTACCATGTCTCAGGACCCAGACTCAGGTGGGCCCTTGGATTGTCAGGTCCGGTCCACCGATGTGGATTAAAATGCCTGAACAATACGTTTCCCCGCCCTTTGGGGCGTAAATGAGCCAACGAATGGCTCCATCGGTCTCGGATCAACCGATATAATCGAGGCGCCTCGCAACAGCAACAACCACACCGGTGAAAGTAATATAAATGTCAGGGCTGGTAGGTCACTGACACCACCCTTGCTAGAAAGAAACGCATGTCCTCCCTGAGGTCCTCTCCAGGTTTTGGTCCATACCGGGGTGTGAGGCTCGCGAAACAACGATAGACACAAAGCTCTGCCACACAGGCGGTGCTTTGATCATCAACCACAAAACTCTGCTTTTCAACAAAAGCTTTGATCACAGCATCTCTATATGCCACGTTGTCAATATACAACGTCAGACACACATCCATTTACAAGTCCGTTCTGGGTCTAAACGAAAACGGAGAATCTTTATTCCTCACTCATCTGTACAACCAACACGTACGTCCAGACGGTTACTACTTCAGCCACTTCTAGGTAGCTACTCCTATCTTGAGCATCAATAGCACCCCTCCATTCGACGTGAAGATCATCGGTCTTGCACCGTCTTCATCTCTTCGACTTTTAATCGTCGATCAATTATTTGAAATGGGAATTAACTCGGCCTTTTCAAATAATTCACGTATATTTAATATTTCAAATCAATTCATTTCAATGGTTAAATTATTCAACATTGATTTTTCAGTTCATTGATTGTACTTTTCACGCCAAACACATTCAACCATCAAACATCTAATAAACCGAGCAAATGCAGTTTATTTTCATTCCATATCGTTTATAATATTTTATCACGATTTATCGCTATTTTTATTTATTTAAAACTAGCCAATTCATTCAAACGACGCATCAGGCCATAACACGGCCTTGGCGCTGTTTTTCTTCAGATTTGATTTACACATATCTAAAAATCTAACCGTTGGATCTTCACAAATTTTATATCATTAGAAAGATCTTTACGAAACGAATCCAACGGTTTCAGTTTTGGGAAAATCCGACGGTCGGATCTCCCGGTACAATCGTTTGAAGTTTCGATTTCAAATATCGAACTACAACATCGTTATTCGATATAATTTAATTATAATTGTATATATATAATCGATTCTGGCGCTGTTTTTCTTCAGATTTGAATTAAACATTCCAGACAATCCAACCGTTGGATCTTTACAAAGTTGGTGCCATTGGAAAGATATCTCCAAGGCGAACCCAACGGTTGTGGCTTCGGGAAAATCCGATGGTCGGATCTCCCACAATAATCGTTTGAAATCACGGTTTCAAAATACGAACTGCAGCTTCGTTATTCGATATATTATAATTATATATATATATATATAAAAATATAATTCATTCTTCGATTTCAAAACCATATTCATTTTATACATTTGATAAAAATGACGTTTTTATCCAATAGATATTTATTTCATTACATCGCTATTTTTTACAATTCATGTATATAGTGAAAATGTGATTTTTATTGTAAAACAATTTATTTCAAAACACGATTATTTTATATAGTTCAAACTGGTGATAAAAATGCGATTTTTATTATAAAACAATTTATTTCACAACACGATTATTTTATATAGTTCAAATAGGTGATAAAAATGCGATTTTTATTATAAAACAATTTATTTCACAACACGATTATTTTATATAGTTCAAATAGGTGATAAAAATGCGATTTTTATTATAAAACAATTTATTTCAAAACACGATTATTTTATATAGTTCAAATAGGTGATAAAATGCTATTTTTATTATAAAACAATTTATTTCAAAACACGATTATTTTTTAATACATGAATTTCCACTCAACAAATGAATATAGTTTCAACAATTGAAAATAAATTAAACACAGAAAGATTTCACGAAATTTCGGCAGCATAACGGCAGGGTAGTTAAAACCGGGACCGTATCGATGTACGGCTCCTCGCTCTACCTTAAAACCTTGCGGTTTTTGACAATGGGGATTCATGCATCTAGTTCGCACGCAGGCGGCATGTTTTATTTTCATTTCCACAACCTATTCTATTTTTGTTTTCAACCACAAATGGGTATTTTTCAACCACAATCAATCATATCAACCATTCACATTATTCACCAAATTTCACATCAACTAAATAATCCAAACAACAATACAACCAATAAATATCGTCCATGGTCTGTGGACGAGGGGAGTGTATATATATATATATGTATATGTATATATATATATATATTTGTATATAAATATATTTCAATTCACTTCAATTCATTTCAATGTCATTTCATTGCATATATAATTTTTACAACGCATATATAACTTATACATCGAACATACAACTTATACAACGCTTATACATGAGGTGTACAACACTTATATAACTCATACATCGACTATATAATTTATGCATCATTGTTTTCCATATCGTTTATAACATAGAAATCTCACATTGGGTTCCACTCCACCAAAAATTGCAGAAGGCTCAGAAAAATATGCGGTCTCTTCTAAAATGTAGAAGACGTCCTCATGGTCCCGGTGTCTCTTGTTTCACTGAATTTTGTCTACATAGCAAAAAGATATGATTTTTATTTGATAATCATGTTTTGCGACGGTTTTAAACAGTTGAAATCAATTTAAATATACCTCAGGCGTTAACTCAGAAGTGGGTTCAAAACAAGGTCACTGATTTGCACTCAATCCGTTCAGTTTGAGGACGATCAGATCCTACCACCTTGAAGAGCTTCAAGAGGCCTTGCCGGCGCTGGTGGTTGCATGGGGATCGACAGCTCAGGGAGGGAGATCGACGGCTCCGAAGTCGGCGTCTTCCTCACGTTGGATCTCGAACAACTCGCGATGGTTAAGGGTGAAAGTGGTATGGATTTGTAGAGGAAACGGAGCACTTCAAAAAACTCAACTGGAGGTGGGGCTGGTTCGGCTTGTGGCGATCGGAAATCGTTTGGGAAGCTTCGAAAGGGTTTCGGCCTTCTAACGGTAGCGGGGAGAGAGAATGTCGGGGGGGAGATCTAATGTGGACCAATGGGAATTTTTTTATATTTATATATTTTTAAATTTCAAAAATACCCCTTATCTCCAACGGACTCCAATCCAAACCCAACGACTGTCGTCCTTAGCTAAATACCGCCATTTCGAACGCAATGGGATATGTTTCGTAGCCCATTCGACTGTTTGAGTCAGTTTTTCTTCAAATTAAAATATAAAACATTCAATATTTGATTTGAACGTACATTTCAATTTGCCGGGGCCACATACTGCTTCTAAAAATTCCCGAAAAATAAATCTAGCTATGTTTTGACGATACGGTCCCAACAAAACTAGTTTCGTCGAATTCTAAGACCGTTTGAAAAATGGCCCTTTTCTGGTCGATCCAATTTAACTATAATTGACCAAAACACATTTTCCATCGCCACGCTCACATATTAACTTCAAAAATTATGAAATTTGAAACCTAGCAATAATTTGACATCTCGGATCTAACAAAAGTGGTTTCGTCGAATTCTGAGGTCGTATGCAAAATGTTTATTATCAAGGGCGATATAATTTCTATAGCGACCTTTCTGAAAATCCATTTGGCCATAACTTTTGATTCCCGCTATGAAACTTCGATTTTTCAGATTCGTTAGAAAGATATTCACTAACAGATTTAAATATTTTTGCTTTCACTAAAATCCGTTTTATTTTGCACCCGATACAGTCAGTTAAAGTTTGAATTCAATTTTTGAAACTGCAGCGCCATTTCAGGCCATGATTATAATTTATAATAATTATATTTATTTTCAAACATCGATTCAAACATACTTTTCACCACTATTATTTAAAATATTTATTTAAAATATTTAAAATCCACTATTTTAGCCAATTTAAAATTTTTAAACTGGTTCAGATTTTCCGGGTTGTTACACTATAACTGTTTTTCTGATTTATTTCTGGTTTCTTTTCCTGTTCATGATTTTTTTTGAAGACTTGATATATGAATACACTTCTGTTTACCTGTTCCCTTTCACTGTTTCTCTTTTGTTCATAGGAATACATATGTATTGTCTCATTTAGCTGTTCATTGATTATACATTTAGCCGTTGCAATTTGATGTCTGAATCTGTTTTAGCTGTTCAATTTGTATGTTCAGATTGATGTAAAAATATATCCCTATATTTAGCAACTCTTCTACTATTTTCTAGCTGTTCGTAAGCTATGGAAAATTTATGTATCATTAGCTGTTAGATTTGTTCTTTCTTTCTTTCTCCTTTTTTCTTTTTTTTCTTCTCTAGCTGTTCATGTACTGTTCTGTAGCTATTTATTTAATTGAAAATTTGTTTTACTGTTTTTCAGGAAAGGAACAAGACAAGATCAAAACATGCAGGAGAAAATTATGTTGAATGGTCGCGTCCATCTGGTTTTGTATTGGATAGAAAATTTTGTATAAATATTTTCTTTTGTACCAATATTTATGTACCTGAACATGTTGTTCTCTTTATATTTTGTATTTTGTCTATTCCATTTAGCTGTTTGTTTTGCTGTGACCATGGCGACATGGTTTATTACTGTTTCATGAAAGAAATAAGACGTGACATTGAAATTTTGAATGAATTCTTCTTGTACATTCTGTTTTGTATGCATACAGAATATATATTGTATATTGTTTTCTTTCATTGATCACTTTCACAATTTTGTATGTTATCTAAATTCAAATTTTATATATTATAAAAATTCCAGTTTTATTTTTATACGTTCCAGTTTCATTCATGTACATGTAGCAGAATTGTTTGTGTTGTACACGTATACTGTATATTCGGGTTTCATTCGTATTGTCGAATAAAAAGGAAACGTTGATGGATATATAAAAATATATATTAAACTCAAACAGTCAAATTTAACGATAATAAATAAATAACATTGCATTTATTAAAACAACAGTTCAAATTCAATCGGTGTGTAATTCAGAACTCAACATTAAAAGTTCTAGTTTTAAATTCCATTTATATAAAGTTTCCTTTTTATATTTATAAATAAATCGTTATAATTTAAAAATGATTTCATAGCGACTATTTGAAAATTTGAATTGGACGTAACTTGAAATCTATAAGCTGAAATCTCGATTTTTCTCTTTCATTAGAAAAATATAATCAATCAGTTCAAACGTTTCTTGTTTCACAGAATTCCGACTTATATCGGATCCTGTATATCCAATTAAAGTTCAAATCGAAAATTACAAACTACCGCGGCGTTTCGAGCTCGTTTTAATTAATTTATAAATATATATTCGAACCCCATTTTATATAAATAAATTTGATTAAAAATCCATTATATTTCTAATATAATATATAAACTGATTTAAATATTCTAATTTAAATGGCCGAAAAATCTGGGACGTTACATTCTTCCCCCCTTAAAATAATTTCGTCCTCGAAATTGCAAAGTAAGAAGAATATTCCGAACCATATTATTTTAAAATCATTACTTTAGAATTATCATCAAAATAAATTTAAATTCTAAAAATTTCCGAGAATTTCGCCCGCACCTTCTCTGCATGGCTCGATTGGTACGACTACAACTGCCACTCTGGGTCTCAACTTCTTCGAAAAGAAAAATCAAAATCCAAATGGCTACCCACTCAGGGTATAAAATTAATCGCTTAACCCATAATATTAAGGTTTACCTATTTGTCTGGCATTCCAACTCAAATTCCAATTCCAATTTCCAAAGCCTATCAAGTATCTGCTCATCATCTGCATTTTTAGTTTGTATAACCAAATCATCTCTACAGCCTTCAGGATTCTGCATTTATTCCACTTATAATGCAAATAATAATCTGGGTTAGATAATTTTGTTTCCATTTCACAACCAATCTTATTTCCAATTCACTCTACCGGGATGTATCTCGTTGCTTTCCATTCATACAATTTCTTATTACCCCAACTGGTTTGATTAAATTCAATTAATATTCAATATCTGGCTTGCTTCTGTTTTGGTTTAACATCCATTAATATCGATCGATTAATATCAAATTAATTCCTATTATTTATCCATTTAATTTTCAAGATCCCAATTTATTTAAGATCATTTTATTTGAAGTCATTCTTAAATTGATTTTACTTAACCAGGTTCAGTTTCGCTTTCATATCTAACTCAATTGATTAATTCATTTTCTAATCAGTTCAACTTTATTTCATAATTCAATTTGATTTCAAATCAAATCAATCAGAACAACAAAACAACTCACATTACTATAATATAGAAAATTACTTCCCTTTTCTATATAAAAATATATCTAAGGTAAAATTATTTCATTTACCCTCTTTTATAAAACAATATTATATCCATTCGCTAGTTCAATGCTTCTCAACACTTGAACCAATCAAATAACACAATACAAAACATTTGTATATAAAATCTTACAAATACGCTCTCATATATATATATATATACACACACACACACAAACTCAATCTAGGGTGTTACTCACCCATCTCTATTGAGTTACGTCACAGATCCAAGGTTACTACTCAACCAATAGCTCTGATACCATTGTAACGACCCAGGGTTTTTTGGCCCTGGAAATCGACATAAATACCTTTGCCGTAACTCATGCCGACCTTCCAAACACCGAAAACACTGGAACGTTATTAGAAAGAATTTAGAGGGTGAGATAAGAAAGAAAGAAATATTAGAATAGTAGAAGAAGAAGAAACAACACAACATAGAGTCTCACATCGCAACGGAAAAAAATATAATATAGAAATAAATCTTTATTGAGAGCTTTAAAAATACTTACAATATCAGAGTACATCACACAACGGGACAGTTATAATAACCTGTTCCCATATACAACACACAGCAGAATAGTAGCTATATAATATCATACGTCTGAACATCTCCAGCTCGTGTCTGGGCTTCACAACATTCGATAACCTGAACCTGTACACCCCGGGCTAACCCGAGCATTTACAAAACACCGGGTCGATCTGGTGAACCAGAGTGAGATAAACACACTAAGTTTAAGGGTATCACACAACCTGATTTTTAAAGTTGAAATCTTTCAAAGAAAAGGATAATCGTAAGACCAAATCCACACATAAATAGGGATGTTTTTTACCTTACGATAACCCAAAACATTTTTGAAACCAATATCTTGTCAGATATTATAATAATGTCTAAATACAAGTAAACAAAATCTAGTAGAATGCTTGCATCTCACGCTCCACATATATAGTATAAAATCAAAATCGCGGACGCTTATTGGAGATTGGATTCCGACTATGACAAGGTATGGGACCACCTGTCGAGAGTGTATCTCTAGAGGCGAATACACTGGGTTCAACAAGAATGTCTTGCAACCCGGCCTTCACATGATCGACGACTCATTTCGCTTGAGTGTATCGAATGCATATCACTAATGGTTGGGAGCTACCCACCGTTTCCCGAAAAGGGACAGCATCAAAAATAGATTAAAGAATGAAATTGAACTTCTCTAGATAGGTGATTATACACCCTAATGGGTGCGACCCACATAGCCATGCTGCCTGCCCGATTTTTGTCATTTCCCGGTTGTTGAGGCTTGAGGTTTAAATTTCCTTTTTGGAATATTCGGTCACCATTTACTTTGAATGCCACATTATCAGATCCGTCAAGTCACTAATTGACGTCCACAAATATATTCTGGGTTTTAAACAAGTGCCCTGTAACAACCCGGAAAATCTGAACCAGTTAAATTTTTTTAACTGGCTAAAATAGTGGATTTTAAAAATAAATATTTTTAATAATAACGATGAAAAGTATGTTTGAATCAACACTGAAAGTGAATATAATTAATTCTAATTATAAACAAGGCCTGAAATGGCGCGGTAGTTTCAAAATTCGAATTCAAACTTTGCCTGACTGTACCGGGTGCAAAACAAAACGGATTTTAGTGAAACCAAAAATATTTAAATCTGTTAGGGAATATCTTTCTAACGAATCTGAAAAATTGAAGTTTCATAGCGGGAATCAAAAGTTATGGCCAAATGAATTTTCAGAAAGGTCGCTATAGAGAATATATCGCCCTTGAAAATAGACATTTTGCATACGACCTCGAAATTCGACGAAACCACTTTTGTTGGATCCGGGATGTTAAACTATTGCTTGGTTTCAAATTTCATAATTTTTGAAGCTAGTATGTGAGCGTGGCAAAGGAAAACGTGTTTTGGTCAATTACAGTTAAATTGGATCGACCAGAAATGGGCCATTTTTCAAACGGTCTCAGAATTCGATGAAACTAGTTTTGTTGGGACCGTATCGTCAAAACATAGCTAGATATATTTTTCGGGAATTTTTAGAATCAGTATGTGGCCCCGTCAAATTGAAATGTACATTCAAATTATATATTGAATGTTTTATATTTTAATTTGAAGGAAAACTGACTGAAACAGTCGAATGGGCCTTCGAAACATATCCCATTGTGTTCGGAATGGGGGTGTTTAGCTAGGGTTGACAGTCGTTGGGTCTGGATAGGGGTTCGTGGGTGAAAGGGGGGTATTTTCGAGATTTTAAAAATATATAAATAAAAAAAATCTGGCCAATCCCGTACTTTCTCTCTCCCCGTATTCACTTCCGAAACCCCCAAAACGCATGGCGGCTGACCTTCAAAACTTCCCCCTCTGATTTCTCCTCCCACACTCAACGAAACCCTCCCCTCCTTTGGAAGTTTTGGTAGAGTCTTCTTCCACCATCAAATCCATATAAGTTGTGAGATTTTTCGTTGAGTGTTGTGAGAGAATCGAGCTTCGAAAGTTCATGTTTTGAAACCGCCGCTGCTTCCTCCGATCACCGAACGCTGCCGCACCACCAACGTCAGGAGCGGATTTCACTGTAAAAATCGTATCTTTTTCGTTTGTTGACGAAATTCAGTGAAACAAGAGACAGTGGACTCGTGTGGACGCCTTCTACATTCTAGAAGAGACCGCATATTTTTCTGAGCCTTCTGCTATTTTTGGTGGAGTGGAACCCAATATGAGATTTCTGAATTATAAACGATATGGAAAATGACGATGTATAAATTATATTGTCGATGTATGAGTTATATAAGCGTTGTACACCTCATGTATAAGCGTTGTATAAGTTGTATGTTCGATGTATAAGTTATATATGTGTTGTAAAAATTATATATGTGTTGAATAGAGGTGAAATTTACTTTTATATATATATATATATATATATATATATATATACGCCCCTCGTCCACAAACCATGGACGATATTTATTGGTTGTGATTGATGTGAAAATTGGTTGATAGCGAATGGTTGATTTGAATTGTTCGTGGTTTGAAATTGATTGACTGTGGTTGAAAAATACCCGTTTGTGGTCGAGAATTATTTGGTTGAATCCACATAGGATTAGTTTTGTGGAAAAGAAAAATATACATGCCGCCTGCATGAGAATTAGATGCATGAAATCCCCATTGTCAAAAACCGCAAGGTTTTAAGGTAGAGCGAGGAGCCGTACTTCGATACGGTCTCGGTTTTAACTACCTTGCCGTTATGCTGCCAAAATTTCCTGAAATCTTTCTGTGTTTGATTTATTTTCATTTGTTGAAACTATATTCATGTGTTGAATAGAAATTCAGGTGTTGTGTAATAATCATGTTTTGAAATAAATTCCTTTATAATAAAAATCACATTTTTATCACCTGTTTGAACTATATAAAATAATCGTGTTTTGAAATGAATTCTTTTATAATAAAAATCACATTTTTATCACTTGCTTGGACTATATAAAATAATCGTGTTTTGAAATAAATCCTTTTATAATAAAAATCACATTTTTATAACATACATGAATGGTTAATAATAGTGATGTGTTGAAATAAATATCTGTAAGATAAAAATATCATTTTTATCGAATGTATGAAATGAATATGGTTTTGAAATCGAAGAATCGATTATAATTATACATACATATATAATTATAATTAAAATATATCGAATAACGAAGCTGCAGTTCGTATTTTGAAACCGTGATTTCAAACGATTATTGAGGGAGATCCGACCATCGGATTTTCTCGAAAACACAACCATTGGGTTCGCCTTGGAAATATCTTTCCAATGGCACCAACTTTGTAAAGATCCAACGGTTGGATTGTTTGGAATGTTTAATTCAAATCTGAAGAAAAAAAGCACCAGAATCGATTATAGTTTTTTATATATATATAATTATAATTAAATTAAATCGAATAACGATGCTGCAGTTCGTATTTTGAAATCGAAACTTCAAACGATTGTACTGGGAGATCCAACCGTCGGATTTTCCCGAAACTGGAACCGTTGGATTCGTTTTGAAAATATCTTTCTAATGATATAAATTTTGTGAAGCTCCAACAGTTAGATTTTCAGATATGTGTAAAACAAGTCTGAAGAAAAACAGAGCCACACCCGCGTTAAGGCCTGAAGCGTCGTTTAAATAAAATAGGCTATTTTTAATTAAATAAAAATAGCGGAAAATCATTATAAAATATTATAAACGATATGGAATGACAATGAACTGATTTAAATTCTAAATATACGTGAATTGTTTGAAAAGGCCAAGTTAAATCTCGTTTCAAATAATTGGTCGACGATAAGAAGTCGATGATGAAGACGGTGGTTGAAGATCGGAGATCTTCACCTCGTTTGGATGGTAACTAATGTCCTGATTGGGAGGCATCCCGAAATATGGATAATGAGTGGTAATCGTCTAGACGTACGTGGAGATCGATGGGTACGCGAGGTATATAGTGCCTCCGGTTTCGTTCAGACCCAGAACGGACTTGCAAATGGACTGTGTGTCTGACATTGGAATTCATTCTATGTGATTGATAGCCATCAGTTACATGGTGTGAATTGCCTATGTGGCATGCTAAGATGCAGTGATCAAGGCTTCTGTTGAAAAGCAAAGTCTTGTGGTTGATGATCAAAGCATCGCCTGTGTGGCGTAGCTTTGTGTATAACGCTAATTCGCGAGCCTCACACCCCGATATGAGCCAGAAACAGGAAGAGGACCTCAGGGAGGGCATGCGTTTCCTTCTAGCTAGAGGTGGTGTCAGTGCTTAAACTGGATGATATTTATATTATTTTCACCTATGTGGTTGTTGCTATTGCGAGGCGCCTCGGATATATCGGTGACTATGTGAAGCCGATGGAGTCATTCGTTGGCTCATTTACGCCCCAAAGGGCGGGGAAACGTAGTGTTCAGGTATAATAATCCACATCGGTGGACCGGCCCTGACGATCCAAGGTGCAGTTGCGGCTGTTCCTGAGACTCGGGCTAGACAGTCTCGAATTCGGTAAGGACTATCTTTTGCCTTGGTTCATGATGGAAATCCAATTTCCGAATACGACACCGTGCGGTTTTGATTGTATATATATATGGCGACATGATATATGGTACCCATGCCGTCTATGATTGAAAGTTATGATTAAAATTGTTTTGAAACCTATAAACACTAGCAATAATATCAAATTCTTTTGTTTTATTCGTATCAAGCATATTTTGGCCATTATAAGGTAAAACTCTATCCTCCGGTTTGCGTTGCATTGTGTGATGGGAACTGAGTCTTATAATGGCTTCATTTTTATAAAAAGCATTGCGATGTTTTAAAAGATTTACTTGTATTAAAGCACTGGCAATCCAATGGAGTAAACCCGTTCCACGAAAGTGGCGTGGTCCTGTGATTAGCCATATTATAAATGTGTTAAGTAGATTTCTCATACCAGTCCCATGACTGACTCGTAGTTTGTTTCACTTGCAAACTCGGGTGCCCCTTTTTCTACACGGGAAGCCTTGTGTTTAGGTTTTAGCAGGCTCTTTCTGGATAGCTGGAGCTGAAGATGGATTTCTAACATTTATCTCTTTTTATGCTGTTCAGCTCCTATTGTACATATTATGTTTATTTTCCGCTGTAGACATTTATGTATAGCTGAACTGTATTTGTACTAAGTATGATCCTGTATACTGTGTAACTCTGATGATTATGTTTATCCAGTGTATTATTTGTTCATTTTCTGGTGTATTTATTTATTTCTGTTCTGTTATTTCTGTTTATGTGTTATATTCCAAAGATTACCCTTAACACCGTCGCACGGGGTTTTGGGGTCGTCACATGCCCCCCTTTGCCACCACTCGGTATATTTGTAAAAATCAACGTACGTGGTTTCCGGAAATACCCTATCAGACATTCGTCCATACAAGTCATCCAGGAACAGGATGAACCGAAAGCCGCCTCCTACTGCATCCAATATAGGAATCACCCCATGGATCAGTAGCGAGTAGTCCTTGAAATCCATAGATTTCAACCACGACAGAACCCCAGTATATCTCTAGGTCGAATCAGAGATTGTAAGTGGTTCTTCCGTTTTATGAAGATCTACGGTCTTCAAATGCTCCACCTCGATCGTCATTTGATATCTTCTATATTTTCGTATTTGTTGGTCGGAATGGTTTTCGAATATACATTCGATCCCGATATTTCCGTACCAATAACCGTAAAGGTCAGATTTGATAGTCGGTTATTTAACTATCAAATAAACATTCATTCAATCATAAAATAAAAATAGACTTACTGGTTCAATACACAGCATCACTTGGCCTTAAAATTTAAACAAATGTAAATTTAAACTCCAAATTTCGAATGGTTAATTTAAAATTTCTAAATACTCTCAGTAATTTAAACATAGCTCTTATTTCTTATTTTAACTTACGCATATTCTCAGAAGCACTTTTATCCTTATACTTAGGAAAATAACTTAGATTTGTATCCAATATCCATTTATTATTATTCACAAAAACATTTGTGATAACCTTATTCATTATCTAACTGGTTAGTCAATACATCTTATCCGTAAACCAATTTTACGATATCTCTTGTTTCATTACTTGAAAACAATAGTCATGCTTCCCTTTTAGGATAAAAATCCACTCTATATCTCATTCTTTACTTCAGAAATACCATTATATTCAAGTACAATCTCCTTTATTCACTTTTTCCTTAGAAACCTTACCTCATATTCTTACCCCTTTATTATTTTTGTTACTTTGGGAATTCCAATATGTATATCCTCAAACCCTGAAATCAACGCTGTGTTATTATGCTTCATGGAATTAATAACTATTCTTAACCTTTACCATTACCAACTAATATCATCCTTGGATAATCCAGAAGTTGTTCAAGTTGGGGTATTTTAATTACCTCTCAGACCTTGATCAACCACGTTCTTATCTTAAGATAGATATCAATTGTAATACCCGAATCCCATTACCACCAATGTCAAAACAAATCCCATCATGATGAATATCATTCCTCATCTAGAGTAATGGATCTATAGCACATCTTTATAACTCAACTCGTTTATCAATTCTAACCCAACTTGGTTTTCCATTTGATTTTCATTACATATCCCTATCAGTAAGAAAAATAATCTTCTAAATATTAACCCCGAAGGCCGAAACCAACATCGGATCAATACTTAAAATATCATTTATCTCAACTGATTTCCAATTAGTTTCTAGTCTTTCCATTCCATATCTTGCCCTTTTCATTCCATTTAAAATAACTTGTTATGATAGTATATTAATAAATCTTGCTTTTATAAATCCATTGGATTTTTTTAATTTAAAACCTCAATAAGGATTTAATTCAAATTTCGAATTTAAACTTAAATTAAGTTATATAATCTTGCTTAAAAGAGTCACTTTGTTATAAATAATGGTTTAAAACTTCATAACCCTCCATTTGCACATTTTAAAACCCGAGTTACCATTTTGATCATCATTCAACAAATATCAATAATCAAAATTGAATTATTTTTATAAGATCATTTCATCTATATGAGGCATGTGCTTCGTACATGAATATATTTTGGTACCAAACATGATGATTGGTGGTTACAAGAACCAATGTAAACATGGTTGGTTTATTTCGAATGATATATTTTAGAAAAATATATTCAGTTATAAATAGATTTCATAACTACATTTCTATCGATTTACCTAGCGGTAAATCTGTCTTTAATAAAAAGTGTGTATTTGGCCATCTGCTATTTATTTCTCAACTAATATCGTCCATTGGTAAATAACAAACAATTGTTGGATTCAGATTCAACAGTCAACAATCACATCAATAATCCAATCATATATGATAGAACAGCTCGTATAATGACCATATGAACATAACAATCCATTCAGTGATAGCAGTCAACCAATAGTAAGGATCCAATTCAATTTAAATACGCTTATATTATTATAAACGTCACCAACAAGGTAAGTTACCTTTATTGGAAAAAATCATTAAAATAACAATGTCGTTTCATTTAAATTAAACCACGTTTAATTTAAATAAACGGTAGAACAATATTTATCAATACCCAAACAATCACCAATTCAACCAATAATTAGCAACATGGCATACGAATAATAAACCCGATTTATAAAAAAATTATAAATGGGTTAACTGAGTGAGTTTAACTCACCTTGATTTGGTTTGGTCGTTAAACGCTAGTTTTTAATTAGATTAAATAGCATTTAATTTAATTAAAAAATTCCTTGCTTCCAGTCTTGACTGACACTGCTCCATCTCGATCCTCTCGTCTCTAGGGTTCTAATGGAACTGACCGCGTTTAAATCTGTTAATGTATGTGAGAGATATCACTTAAACAAATTAGTAAAGTAATTAAATTATTTAATCTTAAATTTTATAAACAAGAAGATTGAGCCTTTAACATTCTCTCTCGGCCTGCTAACCCAACCCGTTTTCCCCTTCAAAAGCCTTCCTCCGATCCCCAATGTTTCTCAAACCCACAGAAAAAAACATCGCCTCCACCAAATTATTTCTCCATGGCCGAAACCCTATCCGTCCTCCCCTTTTCTGTCTTTCAACCAAAATTGACACCGGTAGCGTTGCATCTCCTCTCTGCTACCCTCTTCGTTCTTCCTCTGTATTCCTCCTCAATCGATGTGACAAACCCCCAAATAAAAACCCTCGTTCCCCCAGTTCGACGATCAATTCCCGCCGAAGCTTCCAGATCCACCATAGATAATTAACAGGCCAACTTGAAACTTCCATGCTTCTATTCGAAGATTTCCCAAACCGTTGGTCCACGGCTTCGATCGAAACATCAGGAAATCCGTCTGGATTACACCGAGAATAAAAACGTGGATTCACAGATAAGTGTCTCACTTGCTTTTTGGTTTGTGGCATATTTTTGTTTCGATTTTTCTTCAACTGGACCGAAATATTCCTGTTTACTGTGTTCCTCCTATTGTTGCTAGAATTGGTGAATACTTGCGTAAGGATACCTGTACTTATAGTGTGGTTTTTTTTAGATAGGATCAAAGTCCATCAATCTTATCTTAGATAGATTCAGCTACTTAGATCTTAGGCCATTGGGTTATTTTCCCCTTTTTCGATTCTGTGTACTGTGATGGATTTGTGGCCGAGATTTGCTGAATTCAGTATTGTTTTTTTTAATACTGTTGATCAGTTCACATGGAACACTGATCGAACTGTGTGTGTGGATTAGATGGTCTGAGTTGTTCATTTTATCGGAGATATTTAAATCTATATGTTTTAGATTTTATGTTCAATTTAAAATACATGGCAACAGTGAATTTGTACTCGACCATATATATTACTTGGTTATATGTCTCTATAGTTTTGATGTAAAAATATATACCTATATTTGATTTCTTAGCTGTTTATTGTACTACAAAGTTGATGTGTGAATAGATATAGGTATTTGATTTTCTAGCTGTTCCTACTCTACTCCTATGTTGTTCTTTCCAATGTCTTTAAGATATGAAAATATATAGCTGTTCAGCTATGAATACATATAGCTGTTCGTATGAGCATATATATTTAAATTTAGCTTTTCATACTCATGTCCTCTTGCTGTTCCTATCTCTATAACTGTTTTTCTGATTTATTTCTGGTTTCTTTTCCTGTTCATGATTTTTTTGAAGACTTGATATATGAATACACTTCAGTTTACATGTTCCCTTTCACTGTTTCTCTTCTGTTCATAGGAATATGTATTGTCTCATTTAGTTGTTCATTGATTATGCATTTAGCCGTTGCGATTTGATGTCTGAATCTGTTTTAGCTATTCAATTTGTATGTTCAGATTGATGTAAAAATATATCCCTATATTTAGCTACCCTTGTACTATTTTCTAGCTGTTCATAAGCTATGGAAAATTTATGTATCATTAGCTGTTAGAGTTGTTCTATCTTTCTTTCTCCTTTTTTTCTTTTTTTTCCTTCTCTAGCTGTTCATGTATTGTTCTATAGCTATTTATTTAATTGAAAATTTGTTTTACTGTTTTTTAGGAAAGGAACAAGACATGATCAAAACATGTAGGAGAAAATTATGCTGAATGGTCACGTCCATCTGGTTTTGTATTGGATAGAAAATTATATATATATTTTTTCTTTTGTACCAACAGTTATGTACCTGAACATGTTGTTCACTTTATATTTTGTATTTTTTTCTATTCCATTTAGCTGTTTGTTTTGCTGTGACCATGGCGACATGGTGTATTATTGTTTCATGAAAGAAATAAGACGTGACATTGAAATTTTGAATGAATTCTTCTTGTACATTCTGTTTTGTATGCATACTGAATATATATTGTATATTGTTTTCTTGCATTGATCACTTTCACAGTTTTGTATGTTATCTAAATTCAAATTTTATATATTAGAAAAATTCCAGTTTTATTTTTATTCGTTCTAGTTTCATTCATGTACATGTAGCAGAATTGTTTGTGTTGTACACGTATACTGTATATTCGGGTTTCATTCGTATTGTCGAATCAAAAGGAAACGTTGATGGATATATAAAAATATATATTAAATTCAAACAGTCAAATTTAACGATAATAAATAAATAACATTGCATTTATTAAAACAACAGTTCAAATTCAATCGGTATGTAATTCAAAACTCTACATTAAAAGTTCTGGTTTTAAATTCCATTTATATAATTATATTTATAAATAAATCGTTATAATTTAAAAACAATTTCATAGTGACTATTTGAAAATTTGAATTGACGTAACTTGAAATCTATAAGCTGAAATCTCAATTTTTCTCTTTTATTAGAAAAATATAATCAAATCGGTTCAAAAGTTTCTTGTTTCACAGAATTCTGACTTATATCGGATCCTGTATATCCAATTAAAGTTCAAATCGAAAATTACGAATTACCGCGGCGTTTCGACCTCGTTTTAATTCATTTATAAATATATATTCGAACCCCATTTTATATAAATAAATTCGATTAAAAATCCATTATATTTCTAATATAATATATAAACTGATTTAAATATTCTAATTTAAATGGCCGAAAAAATCTAGGACGTTACAACGCATCAGGTGGCTCATCTCAGCCTTGAGGTACATCTTCTTCTGTCCTTGAGGGTTCTATATTATTTCATGATCGATAAATTCATGCTTTATTTGATATGGGTGCATTGTATTCATTTGTACCAAAGGAACTCGTTAATGTGATTTCCTTGGATTTGATTTGTTTGATGACTTTATTATGGATTGTGAATTCTATCGACGGATCAGTAACCACTAGGATGTTATATAAGGACGTTGAGATCTTTATTTATAGATTTTCTTTCCATGCAAATCTGCTCGTTATTCATTTCCTTAACTTTGACATGATATCACGTATGGACTGGCTCATTTGGCACGAGACCGTAGTTTTATGTTTTGAGAGGATTTTATATCTTCGACATCTCAACTTACCAGCTTAGCTATCTTTTATTCTTCGAGATGTCGATTATGAGACTGAAGCATATTTTTATACTCTCGAGTCTCGAGATAAGAATGGAATGTCTCGAATCCCAATTGTTCGCTATTTTTTTGAGATCTTTAAGCTTGTTTCGGATTTTCCACCCAAGTGGGTGATAGAGTTCTACATCGGCCTTATTCCAGGTGCACAGTTAGTCGGCTTCTTAGTAGGATGTCAACTAAAGAGAACAAGGAATTTACGAAGAAACTGTTAGAGCTTAAATTTAAATAATTTATTTAGTCTAGCTATTCACTATGGGGTTCCACGATGGTATTCGTGAAGAAGTCTGATGACACTCTTAGGTTTTGCACCGATTATCGCAAGCTTAATGAGTTGACCTTCAAGAACCGTTATCCATTTCCAAGGATCGACAACAAGTTTGATCTATTGAGTGGCGCTAAGATCTTTTCTCATCTCAACCTTGTCATGGAGTTTCATCAATTGTGAGTTGCAGAAGATAACATTCCTCTCACTGCTTTCTGCATTAATATAGTTCATATGAGTGGCTCGTCATGCCACTTGGTTTGATAGATGCTCCAGCTTGTTTTGCAGATCTTACGAATCGAGTTTTCGGGGAATATCTTGATAAGTACATCTGGGTTTCTGTCGACGACATCATTGTGTATTCTAAGTATGAGGCTGGTCTTCTTATTATTTGGGGATCGTCTTGAGTATTCTTCAACAGCATAAACTCAAGGGCAAATTCTCCATATGCCACTTTTGGGAGAACACGGTTAAGTTTTTAGGCCATGTAGTATCTTCTTATGGAATTTCGATTGATCCTTCTAAGATCGAAGCCATTTAGAATTGAAAGAGGCCTACGAACATTTTAGAGATCCATAGTTTCTTTGGATTGGCAGGTTATTACCGCTCATTCATTAAGGGATTTTCCCGCATCGAGCTTCATCTCACTAGCCTCACAAGAAAAGGTATTCACTTTTTTTTGGTTTGACAACCGCAAAGCTACAATTAAGGGATTGAAGGGGCTTATTACTCATGCACATACTCTACTGCTTCTCGAAGGGAACCAATACCTCATCATTTACACTAATGCCAACCACTATGGCCTTGGTGTTGTGCTTATGCAGTGATATTAGGTAGTTTACTATTCTACTAGGTAGTTGCATTCGAATGAGATTCAGTATAGTACCCATTATTTGGAGTTAGTCGTCATTGTCTTTACATTGAGGATATGGCATCATTACCCTTTGGGAGAGCCTTTCATTCTTTGTACTAGTCATAAGTCTATCATGTATCTATTTACCCAGGAGGATTTCAAAATGCGATAACAATGTTAGCTCAAGTTCCTTGCTTCCTAAGACTTCGATATTCAGTGTAATCCTGGAAAGGGGAATCGAGACACTGACACATTGAGTCGTAAGTAGTCAGTTAGGGTTTCCATGATGCTAGCAGAGTGAAACATCATGAAGACTCTTTCTTATTGTGATATTCGAGTTTGTGCTCTATCTTTGAATTCACCTATTTTATTATTCATCATGAATGCAAAACCCAGCCTACTAGATCGTGTTACCAAAGCACAGCTGCATGATCCTGAACTCGTATCTTTTATTAAGTGTTTTCTGTCTGAGTCCCGTGATGATGAGTTGAGGTATTTCAGCATCCGCATGCATAGGTGTCTTCATAAAAAGAATAAATTAGTTATTCCTTTTGTGTCCGATCTTAGACATGACATTCTAGTTGAGTGTCACCGTTCTAGGTATACTACCCATCCTAGCAATATCAGGATGTATGATGATATGCATTGCCTATATTATTGAGATGGCATGAAGCGAGACATGGTATAATTGACTGTATGACTTGTTAGCCCGTTAAGGTCGAACACCAACTACCCAGTGGTCTTCTTCCGCCTTTAAAGGTCCCAAGTGGCAGTGAGATCATATTTTTATGAAATTCATTGATGGCTTACCCCATTAAGGTTGGGCCTTAGTACCATTTGTGTTATAGTGGACATTCTCAGTAAGTCCACACATTTTGTTCCTATAAAATCTAATAGGATAGCATCTCATTCATCGAAGCTTTATATTAAGCAATCATGCGAGTATTCCTAGTTTTATTGTTTGTGATCGTGATCCATTATTCAGTAGTCATTTCAGGTAGAGTCTTTAGAGAGCTTTAGGAACAAAGCTTGATTTCAGCACCGCTTACCATGCACGGTCTGATTAGTAGACTGAGCAGGTGAACCATATCTTAGAGGACTTACTACATGCATATATTCTGGAGTTTTGTGGTTTTTGGGAGAACCATCTTCCTCTTTTCGAGTTTACTTGTAATAGAAACTATCAATTCAGTATCGTTATGGATACTTTCGAAGTCTTATACGAAAGGGCATGTTGATCACCTTCTTGTTGGTTAGCGTTTGGAGAAAAGCGATATTAGTCCCCGACACAATTTAAGAGGCCTTTGAGAAGATTATTCTTATTTGAAAGAGGATGAAAGAGCACAGAGTCGCCAGAAGTCCCATGCGGACAAACGTAGGAAGCCTCCTGAGTTCTCTATCTGTGATCTTGTGTATACCCATGCATCTCCTTTGAAAGAAGTGGTACACTTCATCCAGATGCTTCAGACTAGGAAATTGGTTCTTTGGTACATAGGGTCATTTCCTATCGTTGAGAGTATTGGTTCTATAGCTTATCAAGTAGCACTTCCAGCCTAGTTTTCTAGTGTTCATGACATGTTTCATGTATCTCAATTGCGGAAGTGTTTGATTCAGATTAAGCTGTTAATCCACATGTATTAGACAAGTTTGAGATCTCATCTGCTTTATCGATCATGCAACACCTCATAAATGTTGTCAGAACAAGAATGCACCGCTCATGAAGAATCAATGGTCTGATATCCTGATTTCCTATCTTCTTATGTACAAGCGAAAAATCTTAAACTCAGGTTTATATATTCTTTTATTGATGAGATAAATCAAGTTTAATACAACCCGTTTATAAGGAAATTACGGGGACACAATTTTTATCTAGGTGGCGTTTATAACAACCCTAGTTTTGTGATTATTTATAATAAAATAAATAATATTGATGATTATAATTGAATATTTGAGAAACTAAATATTATTAGGAAAGATAATTTAAATAATGATCTAAGTTCATTCAACTTTAAGTTTTGTGTTAACTTATGGAAATCTGGAGAAAATGATTTATTTAATCATTAAAATGATTAAATAATGAGTTTTGGGAAAATATATTCAAATAGAGATCAAACTGAAGTACATAATTAATAAGGAAGAAATATAGGAATTTGTGGTTAACTTAAGGCAAATAAACTTAAATATGGAAAAAAATAAGGAAAACTTTATAGTGAGTAATTTTTGATAAAATATGAGTTTATGAGATTCTTATATTGCAAAAACTGCAATATATGTATACATAATGATTTTTAGTGTAAAATTGTGCATTCTAAATATATTTGAGTTTAAAATAAAATGTAAATGTTAACGAAAAATCAATATTTGTATGTCAAACTAGTTTTAATATATTTGTACAATTATTGGTGTCAAGACATTATGCCTAGCATGAATTTAAAGTTTAAAAAGTAAGTTTTGTTCAAGAAAAGTGTAAAATGAATGTTTAACTGAAAAATATAAATTTTTGTGTCAACATGTTACAATTTATGTGATTTTTTAAAAAAGGATTTAAACCATGTTTGTTGTGAAGACCCGGAAAATCGAACACTTAATCTCTGAATATCTTAACAATTTGTAATATTGTTAAATTTTACAAATGTGATTTTATAACCTTGTTAAACATCATTTAGTTACTAATTAATGAACCTAGACTCATTTCAAGAAAATCCTTTCAAAAATATTTTTTTTGAAAAGATGTGGAAAATGTGACCGAAAACCGTTTTATCGATATATAGCTATTTTCTCAATAAAAGCTGTTGAAAATTTTAGTGAATGTCTAACTAATCATTAGGAAATTAATTACCAAATAAAGATATTTTTTATATTTATGGCTAACTATTTTAATGATATCATCATTTTCAAAAATGAGCATTTAAGGAAATTTTTTGTATTTTGGGTATTTAAATAATCAAATATTCGTTTTACAATTAAAATATGCTTGTTTAATTATTTAAATAAGATAATGAATTTATTTCCAAGTTTTGTTTACTTATATAAATAATTCGATAATTAACTAAATATATGAATGAGGTTTGACTTTCATATTTACAACCAATCATCGAACGAAAGTTGTTTCAGATCGTTGCAACGTTGGTTGATACATACATACAAATGCATGTACATAAGTATACAAGAATATGTGTATTCATAATTACTCACATCAATGGTTTAGAAAATATCTTAAGTACTATATGCATATAATTTCCTTATATGTATATAAATGAATGCTTACTTCTTAAGTCTTGAAAAAGCAAACTTACCATCACTTACACATCTCTCACATCACACACACACCTTATCACTCAATAATGCTATTAGGGTTTTAAGGGTAATTTAGTCTTTTCCATCCATCTTTCTTTTCCTATGTAAGGAGGGGTATGCCTTTTCTTTTCATTCACAAGAATTCCTAAGCAAAAGTGAAGCTTTTAATGGTTATCTTCATCTTCTTCCTCGTCCTTACTAACTTTATCAAAGTACACTCAAATGAACTTCAAATCAAGCCAAACTTTTAGTGAAGCCTTCCTACACCATTATTAGAACTTCTAGCAAGTTAGAAGTTGAAAAATCCAAACCCCTCTCAAATTTCATTAGAGGCCGTGAGCTATAAAGCAAGGAAAAACAAGTGAAAGCAAGGAAAGAGAGGAAAGAAAGGAGGTTGCTATTTTGGATCTTGGTTCTTATTCTTGGAGCTAGGATTTTCTAAGGATTAAGGTGAGTTAACTCACTACTTTGGATAGAAATATACAACCCATTTGCTTGTGTTTAACTATACTTAAAGTTGCTTGAATGTTAGTAACTTATGTTAAAAATGTTAACTTGATTCTTATTTTAAAAGTAAGCAACATATGTGATCCATGTTAGTGGATTGGAATGGACTTGAATGGACTTGGACTTGAACTTGAACTTGAAAGTGCACTTATAGCGATAGTCGCTATAGATGCAGTTTGAATTGTTGTGTTTTCAAAACTTTGTATGAAACTTTGTAATGACATCCTTAGTGATTTCTTATCATATTAAAATGGTTATTTAACATGTACGTTAAATTGAAGTAAGTTTGAAAGTGTTTGAAGCTAGAATAGTCGTATAAGTGCACTTCCTAATTACTTGTTTATTGAATATCATGATTACTGTGCTTAATTCTAATAAGCCGACGAGTAGGTTTATCTACCTGTGAGTGTCAATAATAGGGTGTTTAGGAAAGGGGTGATATGCAACCAGTACTCTAACTTACCTAGCCTCACTCTTGACTGAGGGACAATTAAGTTGATAATGTTGGAAACGAGTTAAGTGTACGAAGCGTGATTTCCATAAGCATAAAATGGTTTTGGGTTTATCGTGACAATGTATTAATTACATTCGCTTTTAACCCTATTAGGTTATATCATCGAAGTAAATATAATTGAATCTTTAAACAAAAGTTTAAAGATAATTGTAGAAGGGTTTGTTTTGGGTTTGTTGTAAGCAGTGTTTTAGCAACACTTGTTTTGAAACCCTTGGAACATAGTTAAATTGGAATATACAGTTTAATGATTTTGAGTATACTTAGATATTTAATAATTGATTTTAAAGATAGAAACAAGTTTAGAAAACTTTCAGGATAAAGATATTGAATAAGATGTTTAACTTATAAAAGAGAAAAGGTTCTTTATTAAACAATGGTTTTAACCTCTCTGATTATATTTAAGAAATCTTAGAAATAAATTATAGATATACTTATACCGGTGGGATAAGTATAAGAATAACTTTTGAAGTATTGAAGCTATAAAGGAATTCATAGAAATGAATTATGGATATACTTATATCGGAGGGATAAGTATATGAATACGTTTTGAAGTATTGAACTTATAAAGGAAATCTTAGAAATGAATTGTGATTATACTTATACCGAAGGGATAAGTATATTAAAACCCTTTCCAAGTAGTAAGACTGAAAAGGAATAGGAGATTAGTATAATATATACATATACGCCTTTTATATGCTTAAGATTTAGTATATACTCTAGTATACAAAAGGAATATTAATCGAGTATGAGTTATTGATTAATAAGAAATGTCTTATTAGATAAGCGAAGTCTTATTTGACAAGTGAAGTTTTATTAGGTAAAAGGTACTAATAAAAGAGGTTTTAATTAATGAAAGATAAATTAAATGGGAAAGGGATTAGAAGTCGTTTATATGAGTTAACCGTGCTTCAACTGTTTATCATGCTTCGTGATCTTGATAGTGCCTTGAATGTTTACTCGGTTGTTATGGAAATTAAGCGAGGCTATTTTCCATGTAAAATCGTTTATTGTGTGAATTGTAGTCGGTTGATCGACTATAGAACTTGACCTTAAATCTAGTGACTAGTTTTGAGGAGACCGAGATTGGTAAGTGTTCTACTTATCGAAAACCACTTCAAAACTAAAGGGTTCTATGTCTTGGAAGTGGCTGGGAAGTGAATTCTATATAGGGATTCGAGATACGTTGAGATGCTCGAACGCATATAGTGATTCTAAGATCTGTGAAGGAATCCATCTGCGATTCCAAGATCTTGTAAGGTATAGGAATCCATATGTGATTCTGAGATCTGTGAAGGAATCTATGTGTGATTCCAAGATTTATGGAGCTGTGGGATTCCATCTGGGAATTCTTGTTCTGTTCAAGTGACGTGGATTCATGTGAAAGATGCCGAACGAAACCTCGACATCGGATATGGCTAAAGACAGAGTAGGCTGCATGATCTGGGGTTTTCCTAACCCATGACAGGATATATTAACTCCATATCTAGAGTATGCTTATAGATATTGCGCGCGGGGAGTTGGGTATATTTGGTTCCACGTGGTGCATGCCGGTGTTTTCGTGTGTCGGCCAGTCATGTTTACCTTATGGTATATTTTATCTGAAGATATACGACGCTCGGAAGGTGGTTTCTAATCCTTGTGCATGGAGTTCGGATCTGGCTTGATTCAGAGAGATCTCTGCGGAAAATCCAATATGCGAGCATGCCTGTGACGGCCTTGAATTTCGCTCGATCTGAATCAGTCGTTAAACCGACTTAGACCGTTCGAAACCCCTGAACGTTGAGAACAGGACAAATCAGAACACAAACAGAAGAACATTTCATTGCTATTACAACAATTCCATCAGATACAAGAATATACAGAGTATAAATGAATAAATTACATTCGATAAATATCAGAGATTACAATAAATTACATAGCAGCGGAAAATAATACAAAGCACAACTGAAGGTGATATACGGATACAGAGCTTTCCGGATATCATTCCAGCTGTAAACCAGGATCCTGTGAATATAAATCTGCAAAACCAAAACTACTAGCTGCCCGTGCGGAAAATAGGGGCACCCAGAGTTTAGGTTAAAACAATAAACTCCAAGTCAGTCATGTGACTGGTGTGAGAACTAAAACAGTTATTAAAACTTTATTTTAAAAGAGGGTAATTCAAGGGACCACGCCGTATAACACGGAACGGGTTTCCTCCCAAGAATACCAGTGCATATAGAATAAACAACGCAATGCTTTTTCGAAAAATGAAGCTGTTATAAGACCCAGGTCCCATCACACAATGCAACGCAAGCCGGAGGATAGGGTTTTACCTTATAACAGCCAAACATGCTTGATACGTTCAAAACAAATCATTTGATACTATAATAAGTGTATAGTGTCAAAACAATTTCAATCATAAATATAAATCATAGACGGCATGAGTGCCCCATCCCACTATGTCGCCATACTAGGTTCTACAAATAAAGCCGAAATACACGTATTGGAAATTGGATTTCCGTCATGAGTCGAGGCAAGGGGCAAGCTCCTCTCCGCGTTCGAGACACTCTAGCAAATGTCCTAGGGCTACGCACTCTGGGCAACCCTTGGATGCTTCAGGGTCGGTCCTCACTTACGTTAGAGGATTATTTATTCCTGAACACACGTTTCCCGGTCCTTACAGACCTATAATCGAGGCGCCTCATCCAACAACCACAAAAGTGAAAAGTATATATATGTCAGGGCTGGTAAGTCACTGACACCACCAAAGCTAGAAAGAAACGTCGTGCTCTCCCTGCAGTCCGTATCCCGTTTTTGACTCATACCGAGGTGTGAGGCTCGCGAATTCACGTTACACACAAAGCTACCGCGTAGGCGTGCTTTGATCATCAACCACAAGACTTTGCTTTTCAACAGAAGCCTTGATCATTGCATCTTAGCATGCCATACAGGCAATTCATGCCATGCGACTGATGTCCATCGATATACAACCTCTGAGCTCGTACGTCTCAGAGAAGGGCGTTAAGCAAAAGAATAAATTCTCCGCCGCTAAACAGATGTATATTTAACAGAAATCAATCAACACAGAATAAAATCCAATGTCAGACACACAATCCATTTACAAGTCCGTTCTGGGTCTGAACGAAACCGGAGGCACTTTCCTCGCATATCCTTCCATCTCCAAGTACGTCTGGATGACCACCAACTATTTCCATCCTCTTGGGTGTACAGCCCAATCAGGATCGTCAGTAATAATCCAAACGATGTGAAGACTTCCGGTCTTCGACCACCGTCTTCATCTTCGACTTATCGTCGAATCGGTTATTCAGAATGGGTGTAAACCCGGCCTTTCCGAACAACCCGCGTATATTAAAAACAAATGTTACATAAACACAACATATGCCTCATTCCAATTCATTAGTCACTAACCGCAAATTAGCAAGAGAACAATTTCCCAAACATTAACCCCGAAGGCCGAAACCAACATCAGATCAATACCCAAGAAACCATTCTTCTTAGCCAACCTACAGCTAGTTTCTAAATTTCACATTCTTAGGGAAAGATTCCCATTAATTTTATCCAAGATAAATTCTTTAAAATTTATCCTGTAATCTTCCTTTGGATGTCGTTTCAAACCAAATTATGGTTTTTCTAAACTAGTCGAGATTAGCGAACCACACCGAAGTAATTATTTATTTTATTTCTCAATCCCAACCTATTCATCCCATGAAGCAAAACTGGTAACACTCCATATCTAACACCACGGTGTTATCGGTAAAATTAATTACCATTTCACGTTCAAATCTAATTAAAGATTTAACTATCGCTTTGGAGAAAAACTGGTAATACTCCATTCTCGCTCATTTCTAAATTTGATAATTTAGATTATCTACTCACATTACAATCTAATTGCAGATTCGTTAAAACTCCTTTTACTGGGTTAAAGAACTAGGTGTTATTTAAAACACAGTTCACGACAAATCCAAATCACATTCTATTTATTTTCGGGTTAAAGAACTAGTGTTGTTTAAAATACAGTTCACGATAAACCCACTAATCAATTCTAGTTCAATTCAAATCAAATATATTAGGAATTCCGATTATTTAAAACCCCTTTTTAAATCTAATTTATTTATTTAAAAATAAAAACCCGGGTTTTAAATTTAGTTCAATCTTGTTCATTTCGATAAAAATCTATTTTTACCTTTTCAAATATGGAGTTTTTCATCACAAATTTTCCCAAATCATTTCTTATGATTTTACACAAATTATTGATATTTTTAATAATTTTATCAAGGCCCGTACAGTCGATTTCCATCAACGGCCATCGAACTGCACTTACAGCGACCCTTTTCGAATTTGATTTGGACGTATCTCCAAATCCAACCGTTAGATTTCAAATTTCTAATATTCGTTAGAAAGCTCTTTTCGATACGAACCCAACGGTTCCGGTTTTAGGAGAATCCGACGGTCGGATCTCCCGTAATGTCCGTTTGAAATAAATTGTCGAAATTCACGAACTGCCGCGGCGCGGCGCGTTCTATTCAGGCCATTATATTATATATATAATATATATTTCGTCGATTTCTATTTAAAACGAATTATATAAATAGCTTTTAAATTCGTTTCAAAAGCAATTTCAACTTCCATTTCAATTCAAATCAAAATTGAATTCTTCTTTATAAATTCGTTTTAAAATTCATTTCTATTCAATTCAAACTTCAATTCAATTCGAATTCATTTCAATTCGCTTTCAATTCAATTTGAATTCATTTCAATTCAATTCGAATTCGTTTTCAATTCAATTCGAATTCGTTTTCAATTCAATTCAAATTCGTTTTCTATTCGATTCAAAATCATTTTCTATTCGATTCAATTCAAATTGGTTTTCTATTCGAATCAAATTCGTTATATATTCCATTAAAATCAAATTCGTTATATATTCAAATCAAATCAAATTCGTTATATATTCAATTCATTTCGAAATCGTTTTATATTCAATTCATATCGAAATCGTTTTCAATTCAATTCATTTCAAAATCGTTTTCAATTCAATTCATTTCGAAATCATTTTATATTCAATTCATTTCGAAATCGTTTTCAATTCAATTCATTTCGAAATCGTTATATATTCAATTCATTTCGAAATCGTTATATATTCAATTCATTTCGAAATCATTATATATTCAATTCATTTCGAAATCGTTATATATTCAATTCATTTCGAAATCGTTATATATTCAATTCATTTCGAAATCGTTATATATTCAATTCATTTCGAAATCGATATATATTCAATTCATTTCGAAATCGTTATATATTCAATTCCGAATGTAATCGATATAAATATCGTTCGCGTCAAAATGGCGCATCACTAATCAACACGACTTTATATATTCTATTTCAAATATTTCTTTTTGTCAACACACGACTAATCTCAACGAATGAGTACCGTCCACGTGTGACTATTTTTGTTAAAATATTTCGTTCAACACATGACTAATCTCAACGGATGAGTACAGTCAACACATGAACCTTTATTTTATATTGATAAAGATGTAAATTTTATTATTAAAATATTCGTTCAACACATGACTAATCTCAACGGATGAGTACAGTCAACACATGAACCTTTATTTTATATTGATAAAGATGTAAATTTTATTATTAAAATATTCGTTCAACACATGACTAATCTCAACGGATGAGTACAGTCAACACATGAACCTTTATTTTATATTGATAAAGATGTAAATTTTATTATTAAAATATTCGTTCAACACATGACTAATCTCAACGGATGAGTACAGTCAACACATGAACCTTTATTTTATATTGATAAAGATGTAAATTTTATTATTAAAATATTCGTTCAACACATGACTAATCTCAACGGATGAGTACAGTCAACACATGAACCTTTATTTTATATTGATAAAGATGTAAATTTTATTATTGAAATATTCGTTCAACACATGACTAATCTCAACGGATGAGTACAGTCGACACATGAACCTTTATTTTATATTGATAAAGATGTAAATTTTATTATTAAAATATTCGTTCAACACATGACTAATCTCAACGGATGAGTACAGTCAACACACGAACCTTTATTTTATAATATTCTTTATTTTCTAAATTGGAATGAGGCACAATCAATTACCATATAAAGTCAATTATATGGATTTTCATACAACACATGTATATAATAGCATTGAAAAATAATCAACCATCAACCAAAGTGCACTACACTGTATAAGCATCAAATATAGATATCTAACGCTTATAACAGCCTGTCAATCAATCGATCGACATATTTAATTAATCAGGATGAGTGAACTTCAAATTTCATCCCAACACCCGTGTGGGGTTTCAAACAATCAAACACAGATTTTATTTGTGCAGTTGGGCGATGTGTAAAATTTATCGACCCAATCAATGTCATTCAAATAGGTGTACATAAACAAACCGTCTGGTTTGTAAATGAATATTTTATTTTATTCACTTTCGCGTTAAAAATTATATTTTTAACGATAAAATATTTTATTTAACTTATGAATGTTCTATTCAGTTCATTCATTCAATAAAATGATATTTTTATTTTTCTAACATATTTTAGAAAATTTCGGCGGCATAACGGCACGATACTAGAAACGGGACGAGGCCTAGCCTTATCCCCGGTCTAGTGAAGGCCCACGCCATTCACACATCAATCATATTCACCAAACAACCAAATTCAAATCAAATCATCTAACTAGTTTATGCAACCAAACAAACAAGTCCATGGTCTGTGGACGATTGTGTCGGGTGCTACTAAACACCGTCTGCATCCTAGTATATATGTATAACTAGAAAAGAAATTGAAAGGTGAGAAATTCTCACCGATAGCTATCCAACTTCACGACACTTCAAATGTAGAAGTCTTCGTCATTCTTGCCTTTTGTCGCTTTCGTTGCTCGTATTCACTACATATGTAAAAATCACATTTTTACTTCGCTATTCAATATATAAAAATCGAATTTTAACTATGTTGTTCAATATATAAAAATCGCATTTTTACTATGTTGTTCAATATATAAAAATCATATTTTTACTTCGATGTTCAATATATAAAAATCGCATTTTTACTATTTTTAAAATCTAATCCTTTCTATTTCAAAAATATCGTCTTTTCACTTTTATCATTATAAAAATTACATTTTTATTTTGCTACCCATATAAAGATGCTATTTTTAATATTTCTATCATGTAAAAATTATATTTTTACTTCTCTACATAAACAAAAATCGTATTTTTACATCCTCTACATAGCAAAGATTATATTTTTAATACTTTAAAAATATAAAAATCATATTTTTAATCACCAAATCATATATTTAAAAATCTAACTTTGCTAAAATCGAATTTAAAGTAAAAGCATAAAAGGAAATAAAAAAATAAAAAAAACTCACAGTATACGGCGAGGTGGGGGGGCTTATCCACGTCATCGCAGGGGGCAGGGGGCGCGTCGGAGTGCGGTCAGGCGGGGGGGGGGAGGCGTTGGAGGCGGTGGTGGGATCTCTAGGGTTTGGGGGGGCCTGGGGGATCTCGTTCGTGCTTCAACGGAGAGGGAGGGAGAGAGGACCGAGCGCGAGAGGAGGGGGGGTTCCTGGTAGAGGGCGCGGCCGTAGGGGCCAGGCGACGGCGATGGTGATGGCGGTTTTCCGCCTCCACCCTTTTTTTTATTTTTTTATTTCGTTTCGAACTGAAAGAGAACGGGGAGAGAGAAGGTATAAGGGAGAGAGAGTTGACCATGTTAATTAATTATATATTTAATTTATTTTTATCCCAAAAAGTAACTTTTTGTTTTGAACTCCAAACGAGGCCCACCGACTGTCGTCCATAGCGTTTTACCCCCATTCTGAACGCAATGGGATATGTATTGTAGGTTGATTCGATCGTTTGAATCAGTTTCCGTTAAATTTACATTTAAATCATTATATTGAATTTTAAACGTACATTTCAAATTACCGGGGTCACATACTAACTCTAAAAATTCTCGAAAAATATTTTCTAGCTTCGTATTGACGATACGGTTCTAACAAAACTAGTTTCGCCGAATTCTGAGGCCGTTGGAAAAATGGCCATTTCCAGTCGATTAAAATCAACTAAAACTGGTCAAACGCGTTTTCCTTTGCCACGCTCACATATTGATTCAGAAAATTATGAAATTTGGAACCTAGCAATAACTTGACATCACGGACCCAACCAAACTGGTTTCGTCGAAATCCGAGGTCGTTTGCAAAATGTCCATTTTTAAGGGCCTGAATTCCATAGCGACTATTCAGAATTTTCAACTGGACATATCTTTTGATTCCCGCTATGAAATTTTGATTATTCGGATTCGTTGGAAAGATATTATCAATTAGATCCTAATGTTTTTGGTTTCACTAAAATCCGGATTATTTTGCACCCGGTACATTCAATTGAAGTTTGAAATCGAATTATCGAACTACCGCGCCATTTTCAATTCCTTTTATAATTATATATAAATATTTATATTCTAACGACGACGTATATAATATATACGTTCGAAATATATTCAAAATAAATTTTCTCGCCGATATTATTTAAAATAATCTATTTTAAATATTCAAAATTCTCGCTAAAATTGTCAAAATAAAAATTTTAAACTGGCTCAGAATTTCCGGGTTATTACAATGCCTTACCCGTTTTGTTTGTACATTTAATGGTTGTCGAATGTAACCAATGTTACCATTCCTTCTATGTGAATTTATTTATATTCTAGACCATAGACATTGTCTATTATACAATTATACTTCTCCTAATAAATGGTTGGATGTTATTGAGGGAATAACCGTTACGGTTATTCATACGGTCGCAAATTGTATTGATATATGTCACATATGTGTTGAGTTATCTCACGCGGTTGCCTATCCTGATCTGCGTGTTATTGTATTATAATGCTCGGGTTAGACCGAGTATATATTCCAAGTTTATCCATGGTCGATTTGGAGCTTCTGGAAGAGAGTTGGGGATTCAACTTACCGTACTTTTTATATCTGCTGCATTCTATGTTGTACATCAAAATTTATGAGGACAGTTGTTATAACTGTCCAAGTTAATGATAGGTTAGTCTTCTTTGATAGTTGTAATGATACAATTTTATTTTGTAAAGATCATTCTTTATATTATATGTTACTGTTCCGTTGTGAGATTCTAATATTATGTCCTCTTCTTCCTTAGTCTATTTTCTTTTTGTTTTATTTCACCCTAAATTTTGGTCTTTTCGGCACTTGGGTGCTCGGCACGTGAATATCGTGGATGTGTTAGTGTTGACATTCAAGGGTCGGAAAGTAGGGTCATTACATTTGTACAATTTTATAAAATTGTACAATTCTCAAATTGTGAGTTTTAGGTTAAAACAAGGTAATATAGTGTTAAAAGGGGTTCAAAAGGTGTAACTTAATCTAAAATAGCTTAATTAAGTATAATTACTCTTAAGCCCTAATGGATCATTAAGTAAGCCCAAATCAAAGTGATTAGGAAAAAGAAATGTTTGAAAACAAAGTTCAGTACGCTCATTTTTGTTTTTCTATGAAACATCTTTTCCTTCCTCCGTGTTTTTACAGAGAACTTTAACCTTCCTCTTAAAACCTTCAACATTTAACCCAAACCCAATCTAAATTGAAGAAATATGTTACTAAAATAAATTATATAGGTAATCAACACAAAACATGAATATGCCTCAAGTTTTTCTTTGGTCTGAGGAATTTTTAATCACTGTATCCATTCATGTTGTTGCATGTTACTGTAAACTGTTCTAAAGGTTCCTAACATAGTTTAAGACCTAATAGCTTCAATTTTGCATAAAAACTGTCACTGCAAAGTTGCTAAATCTTTGCCTTGTACCAAACATGAATTAAAGATGAGTTCAACTTGCACCTTCAAACTCGTTTAAGCAATGTTTGTGATGAATCTATGAAAATCTTTATGAACTCGTAGTTTATTGTAATCGGTTTCTTAATAATCTGAGTTACAGCAAATAAGTGTCTGAGTTCATATTTGTGGCAGTATAACTACTTTATTTCATGTCGAAATCTTGTGAAACCTTTTTTTGGTTGATAGTAATGTTGTTATACTTTGTGCACGTCAAATTTCAGACCATTCTGATTTCAATAAGTTGTTCGAACCTATCTGAAAGTTTGAATTGGAGCTGAAATTCACCATGCAGTAAATTGCGACCAAGAGGACGACCGAGACCATCAGTGAATCGACCCCTAGGCCGACTCCTATCTTGTCCAGTTCAACCCCTAGGTCGATTTATAAGGGGCACATGTCAACCCATATATCATGTTTCTGCATATGTTTCCCTGTGGCACTTTATACTATTTTTATGGAATGTTTAAGTGATTTATGAGTTGATTTTTGTTGATTCCTGAACTAGATTTCTAGTGATTTAATTATGCTACCTTTTACAATGGATAAGCCAATAATAGTCTTGATATGTTCTTCGGATTAACAAATTTCCACATGTATATTTACATGTTTATTTCGTGATTATTTCATGTTTTTGTGTATACATGCACATGTTCTATAAACTATTTTAAAAAGAGCTTTATATATGTATAAGTATCGTTTAAGGGAAATATTTACAATATTTTTTTATCAAATCTTAATTATTCCAAAGCAATTATTATACGAATATTTCCTATAAAAAGAGATTTTTAAGCCAATGATCTCCAAATAGTTTTCCAAATCATTTTAAAATCTTATTTTCCAAAGTATATTTTTTTATATAAAACTGCACATTTTGCGTTCCTATAAAAGGCGAGGTTGTGACTTAAATGATGTTGTATGAGACACTTTGGTTTATTATATCGGTTAATTCTAGACTTGACTGATCGAAGCTATTATTTTAATGTGGAATTAGCTGAACTGGTAAGTGAGAATGTGCAGTATGAGATGCACCCTTACCACTATTCGTGTTACTATTTGGGAGTTTTTCTACATTCTATGATATTGCCAATACTAGACCTTTGGGTCATCTATGTTATCTGTGACCTTCGGCTCATCTGTGTCATTTATAACATTTGAGTCATTTGTATCATCTATGACCTTTAAGTTGTCTATGAGAGAGATACATTATTCATTGATTAGTACTTGGCAAGCTTTAGCCATCTGTGGAATTCACTTGCGGCGTTGCATTAACTTTTAATCCGTGATATGGATCCACTTTGTGATAATTTCTAGATTTTACAGTATTTGATTATAAAAAATATGGGATTTTTAAATGTTTTCACCATTTTGAGATGATTGCCACATATATATATATATATATATATGGACTAGAGTTAGCTGTGGATATATATATATATATATGATTACATTTCTAAGTTTGGGACTCCTAACCGAGTTTCCACGTTTTTATGATTTCTATGGTTTCAAGTTGTTTTTCATATGATTTTAAATCTTATAAATCATAGTCTTATAGCCTGAGTAAATTCTATTGGTGGAAACATCAGTGTTAGTGTAACAACCAGGAAAATCCAAACCAATTTAAAAATTTTATTTTGGCTATTTCTGTAAATTTTGAATAGTTAAAATAATTTAATTTAAATTATGATGATTAAAAATTTATTTTAATCGAAGTTAGAGCGAATATATTTATTTTGATTTCTAAAGGAATTAGAAATAGTACGGTAGTTTGAAAAGTCAAACCTGTACTTTGACCGAGTGTACCGGATTTAAAATTAAACGGATTTTAGTGAAACTAAAAATCTAAATCTATTTGAAAATATCTATCCAATGAATCCGAAAAATCGAAATTTCATAGCGGGACTCAAAATTTTTGGCCAGTTGAATATTCAGAGTGGTCGCTATAGTATAATTTATAGCCCGTATAAAAGGCCATTTTTCAAACAATATCCATTTTCGACGAAACTACTTTTGTTGGATCTGGAATGTCAAATTATTGCTAAGTTAAATTTTTCGGAATTTTTGGAATTAATATGTGAGCGTGGCAAATGAAAATGTGTTTTGTCAATTTTAGTCAAATCTGATCGACTTGAAAATGACCATTTTTCAAACAGTCTAAGAATTCGACGAAATTAATTTTTTTTGGACCGTATCGTCAAAACAAAGCCAGAAATATTTTTTTGGAATTTTCTGAGTCTGTATGTGGCCCCGGTGAATTTAAATATACGATCAAATTAATTTATTAAACGAATTAAATATTAAATTAAAGATTCAGGCCACAGACAGTCATTTGGGCCGACGAAACCTAGCCCATTGGATCCGGAACGGGGGCTACTGGGAGGGTCAACTCCGGTTGAACTGGATTTATTTGTAAAATTAGCAAAAGTAATATAGAAATACATGTTTTTCTTCAAACCCTAGTCCTATCTACTGTAGCCACCGCTTAGACCTTCTATCCATGGCTGAGAACACCTCCACCTTCTTCCACTAAATTATCCTCCTCCTCTACATATCAGACTCCACTCCTTTAGGCTTTTATGTAGAGATTTTCATCCTCCTCAATTTCATACGGCTTGATCGTTCTATGGTGGCCCAAACTCCGAGATCCACGACCCTAAACCCGCGCCAAAAACCACCCCCCGGCTCGATCGAGCTTAGCCAAAGCGGGCCCCCTGGTGTGCCGCTTGTAGCCCTTCGATGTGCCGCCTTCCGATCAACCTCTAGAGCTTCGGATTTTGTGCAAAATCGATCTGAAGTTTTGAACCATTTTGAAAACTAACGGCTGTTTCTTGAAAGAGGAAGAAGAAGGTTAATTCTTTTTAAATATTTTGTTAGTTTAATTTAAAACAACTATCAATCTTGTTTAAATCCTAAATAATTCATACGACATCGAAAATTAACGATTTCAAATCATGTGGATCGTAGAGACGAGATCTACGACTCTAGACTGAAAAGGAGCATTTCTGAGCTGCTTGAATTTTGGACAAATTTGCGAATCCAAACAGAGCAGAATAACCCGACTATGAGATTTCTGATTTTTAATAATTAATAAATTTAATTATTTTACTCACTATGTAATGATTGTATGTATATGATTTAGATCTGCTATGTTCTGAAATTTTGGATGATGATTGATCTATTGATTGGTGATGAATAATTATAGATCTGTATGTGTTGGTTAAATTAAAATAAATTATTTTCTCTTTGTCAATATTTGGTGAATCATGCATATTAAACAAATATAAAATATTATGTTATCATTTTTATTGAATTGAATAGTTTGTCAATTCAATATAAAATATTATGTTGTCATTTTTATTGAATTAATTTGTCAATTCTATATAAAATATTATTTTATCATTTTTATTGAGTTGAATTAGTTTGTCAATTCAATTAAAAATATCATTTTGGTCATTTTTGTTGAATTGAATTAGTTTGTCAATTCAATTAAAAATATCATTTTGGTCAAATTTGTTGAATGGAATTAGTTTGTCAATACAATTAAAAATATCATTTTGTCTTGTTTATTGAATGGAAACAGAATTGTCAATTCAACTAAAAATATCACTTTGTTATATTATTGTATTGAATTAGAGTTGTCAATACAATTAAAAATTATCATCTTGTTTATATTATTGAATTGAAATAGAATTGTCAATTCAATAAAATTATCATCTTGTTTATATTATGAATTGAAATAGAATTGTCAATTAAATGAAAAAGATTACATTTTTTATTTGCAAATTTAGATACAAATAAACATCATAGAAAAAGATTACAATTTTTATTTGCAAATATAGATGCAAATAAATATCCTATTAAAAGTTACATTTTTATTTGCATTCTTTGATGCAAATAAAACATGAAATTAGAAGCTACATTTTTATTTGCATTCTTTGATGCAAATAAAACATGAGAATAAAAGTTACATTTTTCATTTGCATTTTTGATGCAAATAAAAGAAAAGAATAAAAGTTACAAATTTTCATTAGCACTTTAGATACAAATAAAACATAGAATGAAAAGTTAATTTTTATTTGCATTTTAGATATAAATAAAACATTGATTAAAAAGTTGCATTTTTTATTTGCATTTTAGATGCAAATAAAAACATAGAAAAAGTTACATTTCCATTTACATGTTAGTTGGAAATAAAAAGAATCGAATTTAAAAGTTACATCTTTTTAGATGTAATAAAAAGTATAGTTATAAATGTTATATTTTTATTCTCAAATTAGAGACAATAAAAGGAATAAATCAAAAATGACATTTTTGTTGAAATGTTAGTTGTAAATAAAAGAGTAGAAATATGCTGTGACGATCCCAAAACCCCGTGACACGGTGATAAGGATAATCATTGGAATATAACACATTAATCATCATTAGCAGATCACAGATAATAGCATAAACAGAAAATGGAATAATTTACACACATATGACAGCGGAATCATATAGATATCATCACATCAGAGAAGCACAGTACATGATACAACTTAGTGCATAATGATATATAGTCAGTCACCATCGCCTGAGGCGGAATCATACATAAAGAGTACTCAAAATAAATATCAGTCTACATCGCCAATGGCGGAATCATAATATAGATACAATAATGGCGGAGAAAATCCAAGTCAACACGGTGTAGTCAAGCCTCGCCATGAGCCAAAAGGTGCGTCAGAAACCTGTAACTAGGCTGCCCGTGTGAAAATGAGGGCACCCGAGTTTGCAAGGTGAAACAAACTACGAGTCAGTCATGGGACTGGTATGAGAAATCTACTCAACTTATTAACAACAATAATAAGGCAAATCAAAGGACCACGCCACTTTCGCGGAACGGGTTTACTCTAATGAATGCTAGTGCATGAAATAAAGTAAACGATTAAATCAACGCAATGCTTTTTATAAAATGAAGCCATTATAAGACTCAGGTCCCATCACACAATGCAACGCAAGCCGGAGGATAGAGTTTTACCTTATAATGGCCAAAAATGCTTCATACGTATAAAACAAAAGTGTTTGATATTATTACTAGTGCATATATGTTTCAAAAGCAAATTCAATCATAAATATCAATCCTAGACGGCATGGGTACCATATATCATGTCGCCATACTAGTAATACAATCACATTCGCATATTTCGTATTGGAAATTGGATTCCTTCATGAGTCGAGGCAAGGGGCAAGCTCCTCTCCGATTCAAGACACTCTAGCAAATGTCCCAGGATCCCACTATGATCCTTGGATCTTCAGGGCCGGTCCTCTCTTACTTTTGAGGATTAATTATTCCTGAACACACGTTTCCCGGTCCTTACAGACCTATATCGAGGCGCCTCGTATTCCAACAACCACACAGGTGAAAAATAGATATAAATGTCAGGGCTGGGAGGTCACTGGCACTACCTTAGCTAGAAAGAAACGTCGTGTTCTCCCTGCAGTCACTCTCCCGTTTTTGACTCATACCGAGGTGTGAGGCTCGCGAATTCACGTTACACACAAAGCTACATCACACAGACCATGCTTTGATCATCAACCACAAGACTTTGCTTTGCAACAGAAGCCTTGATCATATGCCACTTAGGCGTGCCACACAGGAAATCCACTCCATGCGACTGATTTCTATCAATACATAACCTCTTAGCTCGTACGTCTCAGAGAAGGGCGTTAAGCAAGAGAATAAATTCTCCGCCGCCAAACAGATATATATTTAACAGAGATCAATCAACACAGAACAAAATCCAATGTCAGACACACGGTCCATTTACAAGTCCGTTCTAGGTCTGAATGAAACCGGAGGCACCAATTCCTCGCATATCCGTACAATCAACATTATGTTTGGATGGCTACTACTTCAGTTCCTTCATGGTAGCTACTCCAACCACGAGCATCAGTAGCGCCCATCCATCCAATGTGGAGATCGTCGGTCTTCAACCGTCTTCGACTCTTCGACTTCTCAACGTCGACTGATTATTTGAAATGAGATAAACTCGGCCTTTTCAAATAATCCACGTATATTTAGATTTTCAAATCAATTTGTCACATGGTTGGTCTATTCAACATTCACTTTTCAGTTCTTTAGTTATAATTTTCATGTCAAATACATTCTACCATCACATATCAAGCAAACACAACAAAATTAGTTTATTTCCACTCTATATCGTCTATAGTATTTTATAACGAGATATCGCCATTTTTATTTAATTAAAAACGGCCAAATTTAATTAAACGACGTTTCAGGTCGTGTCAATGCACTGGCGCTGCTTTTCACTAATTTTGTTTTACACATATCTGAAAATCTAACCGTTGGATCTTCACAAATTTTATATCATTAGGAAGGTCATTTCAAAACGAATCCAACGGTTTCAGTTTTGGGAAAATCCGACGGTCGGATCTTCCACGCTAGCCATTTGAAGTTACGATTTCAATTTACGAACTGCAGCGTCGTTATTCGATTTAATTAAATTATATTTATATATATAAAAATATAATCGTTTCTGGCGCTGTTTTTCTTCAGATTTGAATTAAACATTCCAGACAATCCAACCGTCGGATCTTCACAAAGTTGGTGCCGTTGGAAAGATATTTCCAAGGCAAACCCAACGGTTGCGGTTTCGGGAAAATCCAATGGTCGGATTTCCCGCACTAGTCGTTTGAAATCACGGTTTCAAAACACGAACTGCACGGCCATGTTTCGTTTTAATTTTATTTATATTTATATATTTATATAAATATAGTTCATTCAAAAATTCCTATATCGTTTCCACTTCAATTATTTCACTAACGCCTTTAAATTTCGGAAAATTTAGCCATAACCTCCTTTGTACGGGAGGGTCTGGGAAAATTCCCAAATAGCCACACGGGCGTCTCATATCAAAAAGAAAAAGAAAAAGCCAAGCGGCTAGCCAACAGGCTCATAAAATCATCACCCAAACAAAACAGTAAATGTGTACCTATTTGTCGAGCACAAAATTTTATTCCTCTTCTCTAGCCCCTTTTGCTATAACTTGTTCAATAGATATGCATGTACATATATACAATTTCTATCACCTATCATTTTCCATTCAATTTCATATTTGATTTACTTTGGTTTAAAAACACCATTCATTCTAATGTTGCATGCATAAGCTAAAATCATATCATTAGCTAATTAATGTATATTTCAACTCATGCACATTTATTTGAACAAGTGGCTATTTTTAACACTTCACATTTCAAAGATGATAATTTTGGCGAACTAAAATATATTTCAACACATGACTACTTTATTTAGTTCCTATGCATGTTAAAAATAATATTTCCTTCACAAATATTTATTTCAACGTCCGCATATTTTTAGCATATCACATATATGATAAAAATGATATTTTTATCGTTCAAAATATTTATTCGACAAATGGATGTTTTCAACACTTCATAGTCTCAATAAAAATGTAATTTTTATTGTTCGATCTTTTTATTCAACACATGAACTTTTCCACTACACACACTTCTCAACAAATGAGCATTTCCACACATGGACATTTTATTTATGTTGTTAATATTAGAAAGATGGAATTTTTATTGTTGAAACTATTTATATAAGGCGAATATTTTTCATACTTCATATATATGTAAAAATGTGATTTTTATTGTTCAAACACTTCATTCATTCACAAATGAATTTAATTTTCACACAACACCTTTCAACACACAAACATTTCCACACATGGACATAGTTTCAACATATGACTTTAATTTCAACGCATGAAGATAATTTCAACATATGAAAATAATTCTAACACATAAAGATTATTCAAAATTTCGGCAGCATAACGGCAGGGTAGTTAAAACCGGCACCGTCCCTAGTACGACTCCTCGCTCTACCTTAAAACCTCGAGGTTTTTGACAATGGGGATTCATGCATCTAATTCGCACGCAGGCGGCATGTTTATTTTTATTTCCACAAATATTTCCAATTCATTTCAATCACCAATGGGTATTTTTCAACCACAACCAAACAATGTCAACCACAAACAATTATTCAACCATTCGTATTTTTCATCCAATATTTCACACCAATTCACCACAATAAATATCGTCCATGGTTTGTGGACGAGGGGAGTACGTATATATATATATAAAAAATTGCTATATTTCACTTGCATTTCAACACATATATCAATTATTCTATGCATGTAAAATTCATACTTCACTTATATAGCTTACACTACGCATGTACATGAGGTATACAACACGTATGTAATTTATATTTCGCTAATATAAATTATACACGACGTTTTCCTTTCAATTTCATATTAATTTAGATTTCTCACATTGGTTTTCGGCGTGCTAAAAATCGATACGATGTCAGAAAAATCCGCGGCTTCTTCTATTGGGTAGCGAGCTTCCTTACAGTCCCGATGTTTCCTGTTTCATCGAATTTCGTCAACACACCAAAAAGATATGATTTTTCAAAGTGTAAAGATAAAAAAGAACTCACCTTTCACGATGGTTCAAAACTAGATTTGCGGTTTTCGCGAGAACCGGGGCACGAGGGGATGATCGGCGAGTGGGACGTGGAAGAGCTTCGAGAGGGCTACAGGCGCGCGGCGGTTTGGTGGCGTTCGTGGTCCAGATCGGCGGCGGTGGCGGTTTAAAGGTCGGAATTTGGAGGGGGATATCTCGACGTAGAAGCAACGATTGGGGGAGCTCCTTATATGGATTTGAAGAGGGGAAGGAGAACTACAAAAAGTTGAACTGGGGGAGGAGCTAATTTGGGCTGTGGCGATCGGAAATCGCCAGGGAAGGGCGGGAGCTTTTCCGTCGTTGATGTCGGGGTCCGGGGGGGGGTGGGGGGTTTCTGATTTTTTTATTTATTTATGAATGGAGAAATATGATTGGTCGATGGTTTTATTAAATTTTTAAATAGTGTTTTCTCAAACGAACTCCTTTTCAAACCCAACGACTGTCGCCCCTAGCTAAATACCCCCATTCCGGACACAATGGGATATGTTTTATAGGCCAATTCGACTGTTACAGTCAGTTATTTTTCAAATTAAAGTATAAAACATTTAATTTTTCACTCTGAACGTACATTTCAATTTGCCAGGGCCACAAACTGATTCGAAAAATTCCAGAAAAATAAATCTAGCTATGTTTTGACGCTACGGTCCCAACAAAACTAGTTTCGTCGAATTCTGAAGTTGTTTGAAAAATGGCCATTTTCTGGTCGATCTAATTTAACAGAAATCGACCAATCACATTTTCTTTTTCCACGCTCACATACTAGCTTCAAAAATTATGAAATTTGAAACCTAGAAATAGTTTGACATCCCGGACCCAACAAAAGTGGTTTCGTCAAATTCCGAGGTCGTACGCAAAATATCAATTTTCCCGGGCTATATATTCTATATGGTGACCATTCTGAAAATTCATTCGGCCATAACTTTTGATTCCCGTTATGAAACTTCGATTTTTCAGATTCGTTAGAAAGGTATTGACTAACAGATTTAAATATTTTTGGTTTCGCTAAAATCCATTATATTTTCCACCCTGCACAGTTAGTCAAAGTTTGAATTCAAATTTTCAAATTGACTCACTATTTCTAATTCCATATTTTATTGAAATATTCTATTTCAATTATTCAAATTCCTTTGAAATCACCAATTTAAAATTTTTAAATTGGCTCGTATTTTCCGGGTTATTACAATCTCCCCCACTTAAAACTTTTCGTCCTCGAAAAGGGAACAACAGTAAAGTAGGAAATAAAATGTAAATGCAAAGTATTGTAAAGGTACCTTGCACCGGAGTTAGTCAGAGATATCCACTCTGCATTTGGGGTAAGCTTGCTTAATGCTTTCCTCAGTCTCCCAAGTACAGTCTCTAGGATCACTGCTCCACTGCACTTTAACTAAATGAACCTTTTTGCTTCTGAGTTCTCCGGTTTCTTTGCCAACAATCTTTAATGGCTCTCTTCTGAGTGATAATTCTGGAGTTATGTCCACATCCTGTTGCGCTGCTTCTTCTACAACAAGATCCGGATCATGCACATGTCTTCTAAGTTGAGATATGTGAAATACATCGTGCACTCCAGGCAACCAATCTGGTAATTGAACCCTATAAGCAAGAGTTCCAATTCGTTCGAGTATAGGAAAGGGACCAATAAATCTCGGTGCCAACTTCCCGGTCTTGCCAAATCTGATTACTCCTCTCATCGGAGAAACCTTCAAATAAACATGATCACCAACAGCAAATGTCAAATCTCTCCTTCTAGAGTCTGCATAACTTTTCTGTCGGCTTTGGGCGGTTCTCAAATGCTTTTTGATGAAGTTGACTTTATCAGATGCTTCCCTAATCATATCGGGTCCTAACACAAGTCCGTTGCCAGGTTCTACCCAACATGCTGGAGATCTGCAGGGTCTGCCATATAATGCTTCAAATGGCGACATTCCCAAACTTGCTTGATAGCTATTGTTATATGAGAATTCTGCCAAATGCAAATGATCTTCCCATGACCCACCAAAATCAATTATACAAGCCCGCAATAAATCTTCTAGAATTCTATTCACCCGCTCAGTTTGGCTATCTGTTTGAGGGTGATAAGCGGTGCTCATATTCAGTTTTGTTCCCAATTCTGCCTGGAAAGCCTCCCAGAATTTGCTAGTAAATAGGGGATCTCTATCACTGACTATGCTGATGGGAATTCCATGCAGCTTAACAATTTCTTTGAAGTATATCTGCACTTGACTCTGAGCGGTTCTATTGGATCTGACAGGTATAAAATGGGCAGTCTTCGTGAAGCGATCTACGATTACCCAAATGCTGTCATTACCTTTCCTGGTTCGCGGCAAACCATCTATGAAATCCATGGAAATCTGTTCCCATTTCCAACTTGGGACTTCCAACGGTTGCAACAGTCCAGCTAGCTTCTGTTGGTCACTCTTGACCAATTGACAAGTAGGCATCTGCTTACATACAAAGAAATAACTCTTTTCATTGCCTTCCACCAAAAAGTGCGTTTGATATCGTTGTACATTTTACTCACACCTGGATGGATGCAAAATTTGGATTTATGGCATTCATCCAGCACTTCTCTTTTGAGCTCAGGAAGGTTGGGAACACAAATTCTCCCATTCAGCCTCAGAACTTCTTCTTTATCTACTTGAAAGCTTGAGGGCTCTCCCTTCTGGATTCTTCCTTTGATCTTTTGAATGAAATAATCATTCTTCTAGAGAGCACATATCTTATCGATCAAGCTAGGTGTAATTATAAGATGGGCAACGATTGCGGTCTTTCTACTAAGCGCATCCGCTACAACGTTAGCCTTCCCCGGCGTATACTGGATATCCAGATCATACGCTGCAAGAAATTCTAGCCAACGCTGTTGTCTCAGATTCAGATCTTTCTGGGTATATAAATACTTCAACGATTGATGATCTGTGTACAGTATAAATTTCTCGCCCAATAAATAATGCCTCCAGATTTTCAATGCAAAAACGATGGCTAGCAACTCAAGATCATGAGTCACATAATTTTTCTCATGCGGTTTCAGTTGGCGGCTTGCATAAGCGACTACTTGGCCTCTCTGCATTAACACTGCACCAAGACCTCTAATAGAAGCATCTGTCCAAACCGTTAAATCCTGATTGCCATCAATAATGGTTAACACTGGAGCAGTGGTCAGTTTCGATTTCAATTCCTGGAAAGCTTCTTCACAGTCGGAAGTCCACTTAAACATCTCATGTTTCTTTGTGAGCTTCGTTAACGGACCGGATATCTTCGAAAAATCCTTAACGAACTTTCGATAATAACTAGCCAACCCCATAAAACTTCTTACTTCTGTGGGAGTAGTGGGTTGTTTCCAGTCTTGAATCGCTGTTATTTTGCTTGGGTCAACATAAATTCCTTTCTCTGACACGACATGGCCAAGAAATTTGACTTCTTCTTGCCAGAAGACACATTTAGAGAATTTGGCTTTGAAGACGTTCTTCCTTAGAATCTCCAATACTTGTTCTAAGTGTTTTTCATGCTCGGGTTTTGATTTGGAGTAGATTAAAATATCATCGATGAAGACGAGGACAAATTTATTCAGAACTCCCCTGAACACTCTATTCATTAGATCGACAAAGTATGCTGGAGCGTTGCATAGGCCAAACGGCATTAATAACCATTCATAAAATATGTCAGGACCTCTGAAAGCTGTCAAAGGAACACACTCTTCTGCTATTCTCAATTGATGAAACCCTGTAGCTAGGTCCATTCGGGAAAATACTTTCGCCCCATTCAATTGGTCTAGCAAATCATCGATGCGGGGTAATGGATATTTATTTTTGAGCGTTTGTTTGTTGAGGTCTTGGTAATCAATGCATAATCGAAGAGTACCGTCTGACTTTGGGACAAACACAACAGCTGCACCCCAATTAGAAAAACTAGGTCTGATTAGACCCTTCCACAACAGTTGACGAGTTTGATCGCCCAATTCTTCTTTTTCTTTCGGAGTCATTCTGCGAATTGGATGCACCACTGGTCTGGCATTGGGAATTAGATCAATTCGGAATTCTATTTCTCTTTGCGGAGGTAAGTTTTCAACTTCTTCAAACACATCCGCATAGTTTCTAACAATCGGAATCTTTTCCATGGAAGTGGGGATAAGTTCTAATGCCGACCAAAATTCTTCTCTATTCGGATTCGAACCATGACATGGTACCGTAATATATCCAAGCTTCGTTCGAATTTTAACGATTCTTTCTGCACAATTCACTTTGGCTTCGTACTTCGTTAACCATTCTAACCCAAGGATAACGTCGAATTCGGGAAAATCCATAACGATCAAATTAATGGGAAATTTGTAGGAAGAATAAGAGATTGGCACTCTACAACATGAACTGAGAATTAGAGATCCTCCTATCGGGTTATGTACCTCAACCGATTCTTTGAGCTTTCGCTGTTTTACCTTTAATTTGTGGACTGTGTTATTAGCAATAAAGCTACGTGATGCACCTGTGTCAATCAATACAGAAACAGGAATATTTTTAATGGTAAGGGTACCTCCCAAAACATCAGGTTTACCTGCTCCATCGGAAGCAGCTGGCGGGCTCGACCCGTCATAGACGTGAGCTACTGTAGCTTTCTTCAGCAAAGGACAGTCTTTGACCAGATGATCGGTCTTTCGACAATTGAAGCACGAGCGAGGGTTCTGGGAGCCTTGGCTCGAGCCTTGAGAATTTGTCTTCTGCCTCTTCGGAGCGGTGCAGACGTTTGAGAAGTGCCCCGGCTTACCACAGTTAAAGCAATTTCCTCTTGGCGGCTTGCCAGTCTGAGGTTTTGAAGATGCTGCTTGGCTTGACTAACCTTGATTTACAGCAGGCTTGCGCTTGTTTCCGGCTTGGCTTCTAGCGCGATCCTGATCCAGATTCCTTTGATCAAGGTCTTCATAGTTGCATGTCATTTCCACCAGCTCGTTGAATTCCAGCTTGACATGGGCCATGGCTCTATCATGATATTGTCGTCTTAGCCCAAGGATAAACCTCTTATTCTTGGATTTCGCAGTGGCGACGAGCTCCGGAGCATAGGGCGACAACAGTGTAAATTTATTCAGATAATCTTGCACGGAAGGATCCCCCTGCTGGAGATTGGCGAAGTCATCGTGCATTCGTTCTAGAGCTTGTTCTGGGACATATTTCTCCTTGAATAGTTCTTTGAATCCATCCCATGTTCTTCTAGCTTCTCTATTCCCGGCGGTGAGAGATTCCCACCATAGTTCAGCTTGTTCCTGCATAAGCCAGGCGCCCATAATAGCTTTGTCTTCGTCTCCGAGCCTTAGGCCTTCAAGAATTTTCTCGCATGTTTTGAGCCATGCAAGGGCCTCTATCACGGTGCCAGTTCCCGAGAAGGTCTTGCCTCCTAAGTTCTTATATCTCTTAGCTACACGGTCTAGCTCGAAGTATTGAGCTGCCGGAGGTTGTATCAAAGGTCCTTCTTGAGCTGGGACTTCTCCCCTTCCTCGGCCTCGGCCGGCATGGCCTCCTCTAGCGGCGGCTGCTCTGGTAGCCATTTGTCAAATTCTGTATAAGCAAGAAAAAGTCAGCTAACAGAAATGATAGTGTATTGCATATTTAAGCGGAAAATTTTACGGAAAGATAACGATGGACTGATCAAATTGTTTTTGCTATTCTGCTCGGCTCATTCTAGGACTTTCCTAGTCCTATCTCTAATGAGCGACTCGCCTTAGAATACTACTGATTCTATTTTGACGAAGTGTTTAATGTGTTAGACTCTAGAACTAAGGTTAACCAAAGCTCTGATACCAGCTGTGACGATCCCAAAACCCCGTGACACGGTGATAAGGATAATCATTGGAATATAACACATTAATCATCATTAGCAGATCACAGATAATAGCATAAACAGAAAATGGAATAATTTACACACATATGACAGCGGAATCATATAGATATCATCACATCAGAGAAGCACAGTACAGGATACAACTTAGTGCATAACTATACATAGTCAGTCACCATCGCCTGAGGCGGAATCATACATAAAGAGTACTCAAAATAAATATCAGTCTACATCGCCAATGGCGGAATCATAATATAGATACAATAATGGCGGAGAAAATCCTAGTCAGCACGGTGTAGTCAAGCCTCGCCATGAGCCAAAAGGTGCGTCAGAAACCTGTAACTAGGCTGCCCGTGTGAAAATGAGGGCACCCGAGTTTGCAAGATGAAACAAACTACGAGTCAGTCATGGGACTGGTATGAGAAATCTACTCAACTTATTAACAACAATAATAAGGCAAATCAAAGGACCACGCCACTTTCGCGGAACGGGTTTACTCCAATGAATGCTAGTGCATGAAATAAAGTAAACGATTAAATCAACGCAATGCTTTTTATAAAATGAAGCCATTATAAGACTCAGGTCCCATCACACAATGCAACGCAAGCCGGAGGATAGAGTTTTACCTTATAATGGCCAAAAATGCTTCATACGTATAAAACAAAAGTGTTTGATATTATTACTAGTGCATATATGTTTCAAAAGCAAATTCAATCATAAATATCAATCCTAGACGGCATGGGTACCATATATCCTGTCGCCATACTAGTAATACAATCACATTCGCATATTTCGTATTGGAAATTGGATTTCCTTCATGAGTCGAGGCAAGGGGCAAGCTCCTCTCTGATTCGAGACACTCTAGCAAATGTCCCAGGACCCCACTATGATCCTTGGATCTTCAGGGCCGGTCCTCTCTTACATTTGAGGATAAATTATTCCTGAACACACGTTTCCCGGTCCTTACAGGCCTATATCGAGGCGCCTCGTATTCCAACAACCACACAGGTGAAAAATAGATATAAATGTCAGGGATGGGAGGTCACTGACACCACCTTAGCTAGAAAGAAACGTTGTGTTCTCCCTGCAGTCACTCTCCCGTTTTTGACTCATACCGAGGTGTGAGGCTCGCGAATTCACGTTACACACAAAGCTACGTCACACAGACCATGCTTTGATCATCAACCACAAGACTTTGCTTTGCAACAGAAGCCTTGATCATATGCCACTTAGGCGTGCCACACAGGCAATCCACTCCATGCGACTGATTTCTATCAATACATAACCTCTGAGCTCGTACGTCTCAGAGAAGGGCGTTAAGCAAGAGAATAAATTCTTCGCCGCCAAACAGATATATATTTAACAGAGATCAATCAACACAGAACAAAATCTAATGTCAGACACACGGTCCATTTACAAGTCCGTTCTGGGTCTGAACGAAACTGGAGGCACCAATTCCTCGCATATCCGTACAATCAACATTATGTTTGGACGGCTACTACTTCAGTTCCTTCATGGTAGCTACTCCAATCACGAGCATCAGTAGCGCCCATCCATCCAATGTGGAGATCGTCGGTCTTCAACCGTCTTCGACTTCTCAACGTCGACTGATTATTTGAAATGAGATAAACTCGGCCTTTTCAAATAATCCACGTATATTTAGATTTTCAAATCAATTTGTCACATGGTTGGTCTATTCAACATTCACTTTTCAGTTCTTTAGTTATAATTTTCATGTCAAATACATTCAACCATCACATATCAAGCAAACACAACAAAATTGGTTTATTTCCACTCTATATTGTCTATAGTATTTTATAATGATATATCGCCATTTTTATTTAATTAAAAACGGCCAAATTTAATTAAACGACGTTTCAGGTCGTATCAATGCACTAGCGCTGCTTTTCACTAATTTTGTTTTACACATATCTGAAAATCTAACCGTTGGATCTTCACAAATTTTATATCATTAGGAAGGTCATTTCAAAACGAATCCAGCGGTTTCAGTTTTGGGAAAATCCGACGGTCGGATCTTCCACGCTAGCCATTTGAAGTTACGATTTCAATTTACGAACTGCAGCGTCGTTATTCGATTTAATTAAATTATATATATATATATATAATCGTTTCTGGCGCTGTTTTTCTTCAGATTTGAATTAAACATTCCAGACAATCCAACCGTCGGATCTTCACAAAGTTGGTGCCGTTGGAAATATATTTCCAAGGCGAACCCAACGGTTGCGGTTTCGGGAAAATCCAATGGTCGGATTTCCCGCACTAGTCGTTTGAAATCACGGTTTCAAAACACGAACTGCACGGCCATGTTTCGTTTTAATTTTATTTATATTTATATATTTATATAAATATAGTTCATTCAAAAATTCCTATATCGTTTCCACTTCAATTATTTCACTAACGCCTTTAAATTTCGGAAAATTTCGCCATAACCTCCTTTGTACGGGAGGGTCTGGGAAAATTCCCAAATAGCCACACGGGCGTCTCATATCAAAAAGAAAAAGAAAAAGCCAAGCGGCTAGCCAACAGGCTCATAAAATCATCACCCAAACAAAACAGTAAATGTGTACCTATTTGTCGGGCACAAAATTTTATTCCTCTTCTCTAGCCCCTTTTGCTATAACCTGTTCAATAGATATGCATGTACATATATACAATTTCTATCACTTATCATTCTCCATTCAATTTCATATTTGATTTACTTTGGTTTAAAAACACCATTCATTCTAATGTTGCATGCATAAGCTAAAATCATATCATTAGCTAATTAATGTATATTTCAACTCATGCACATTTATTTGAACAAGTGGCTATTTTTAACACTTCACATTTCAAAGATGATAATTTTGGCGAACTAAAATATATTTCAACACATGACTACTTTATTTAGTTCCTATGCATGTTAAAAATAATATTTCCTTCACAAATATTTATTTCAACGTCCGCATATTTTTAGCATATCACATATATGATAAAAATGATATTTTTATCGTTCAAAATATTTATTCGACAAATGGATGTTTTCAACACTTCATAGTCTCAATAAAAATGTAATTTTTATTGTTCGATCTTTTTATTCAACACATGAACTTTTCCACTACACACACTTCTCAACAAATGAGCATTTCCACACATGGACATTTTATTTATGTTGTTCATATTAGAAAGATGGAATTTTTATTGTTGAAACTATTTATATAAGGCGAATATTTTTCATACTTCATATATATGTAAAAATGTGATTTTTATTGTTCAAACACTTCATTCATTCACAAATGAATTTAATTTTCACACAACACCTTTCAACACACAAACATTTCCACACATGGATATAGTTTCAACATATGACTTTAATTTCAACGCATGAAGATAATTTCAACATATGAAAATAATTCTAACACATAAAGATTATTCAAAATTTCGGCAGCATAACGGCAGGGTAGTTAAAACCGGCACCGTCCCTAGTACGGCTCCTCGCTCTACCTTAAAACCTCGCGGTTTTTGACAATGGGGATTCATGCATCTAATTCGCACGCAGGCGGCATGTTTATTTTTATTTCCACAAATATTTCCAATTCATTTCAATCACCAATGGGTATTTTTCAACCACAACCAAACAATGTCAACCACAAACAATTATTCAACCATTCGTATTTTTCATCCAATATTTCACACCAATTCACCACAATAAATATCGTCCATGGTTTGTGGACGAGGGGAGTACATATATATATATATATATATATAATTGCTATATTTCACTTGCATTTCAACACATATATCAATTATTCTATGCATGTAAAATTCATACTTCGCTTATATAGCTTACACTACGCATGTACATGAGGTATACAACACGTATGTAATTTATATTTCGCTAATATAAATTATACACGACGTTTTCCTTTCAATTTCATATTAATTTAGATTTCTCACATTGGTTTTCGGCGTGCTAAAAATCGATACGATGTCAGAAAAATCCGCGGCTTCTTCTATTGGGTAGCGAGCTTCCTTACGGTCCCGATGTTTCCTGTTTCATCGAATTTCGTCAACACACCAAAAAGATATGATTTTTAAAAGTGTAAAGAAAAAAAAGAACTCACCTTTCACGATGGTTCAAAACTAGGTTTGCGGTTTTCGCGAGAACCGGGGCACGAGGGGATGATCGGCGAGTTGGACGTGGAAGAGCTTCGAGAGGGCTACAGGCGTGCGGCGGTTTGGTGGCGTTCGTTGGTCCAGATCGGCGGCGGCGGCGGTTTATAGGTCGGAACTTTGGAGGGGGATATCTCGACGTAGAAGCAATGATAGGGGGAGCTCCTTATATGGATTTGAAGAGGAGAAGGAGAACTACAAAAAGTTGAACTGGGGGAGGAGCTAATTCGGGCTGTGGCGATCGGAAATCGCCAGGGAAGGGGGGAGCTTTTCCGTCGTCGATGTCGGGGTCGAGGGGGGGGGGGTTTCTGATAATTTTTTTTTTATGAATGGAGAAATATGATTGGTCGATGGTTTTATTAAATTTTTAAATAGTGTTTTCTCAAACGAACTCCTTTTCAAACCCAACGACTGTCGCCCTAGCTAAATACCCCCATTCCAGACACAATGGGATATGTTTTGTAGGCCAATTCGATTGTTACAGTCAGTTATTTTTCAAATTAAAGTATAAAACATTTAATTTTTCACTCTGAACGTACATTTCAATTTGCCAGGGCCACAAACTGATTCGAAAAATTCCAGAAAAATAAATCTAGCTATGTTTTGACGCTACGGTCCCAACAAAACTAGTTTCGTCGAATTCTGAGGTTGTTTGAAAAATGGCCATTTTCTGGTCGATCTAATTTAACAGAAATCGACCAATCACATTTTCTTTTTCCACGCTCACATACTAGCTTCAAAAATTATGAAATTTGAAACCTAGCAATAGTTTGACATCCCGGACCCAACAAAAGTGGTTTCGTCAAATTCCGAGGTCGTATGCAAAATATCAATTTTCCCGGGCTATATATTCTATATGGCGACCATTCTGAAAATTCATTCGGCCATAACTTTGATTCCCGTTATGAAACTTCGATTTTTCAGATTCGTTAGAAAGGTATTGACTAACAGATTTAAATATTTTTGGTTTCGCTAAAATACATTATATTTTCCACCCTGCACAGTTAGTCAAAGTTTGAATTCAAATTTTCAAATTGACTCACTATTTCTAATTCCATATTTTATTGAAATATTCTATTTCAATTGTTCAAATTCCTTTGAAATCACCAATTTAAAAATTTTAAATTGGCTCGTATTTTCCGGGTTATTACATATATGTTATATTTTTATTGTCAAACTAGAGGCAATCAAAAAGCATACAATTAAAATTTTACATTTTAGATGTGATGAAAAGTATAGAATTTAAGTTACATTTTTATAGTCATTTTAGAGACAATAAAAAGAACAGAATTGGAAGTTACATTTTTATTGTCATTTTAGAGACGATAAAAAGAGCAGAATTGGAAGTTACATTTTTATTGTCATTTTAAATGAAATAAAAAGAAAAGAAATAAAAATTACATTTTTATTTCCACTTTAGAGACAATAAAAAGAATAAGATCAAAGGTTACATGTTTATCGTCATTTTATATGCAATTAAAAGAACAGATTTAAATGTCACATGTTTATCGTCATTTTAGAAGCAATAAAAATAGAAAAATTAAAAATCATGTTTTATCATCATTTGGTTTTAACCAAAGGGAGTGAACATTAGGAATACATACTTTCAATGTAACTTAGTTATCATTGGAAATAATTAGTCATTAAAACATGATTTATTTCAAATCATCATTTTTATCATGTTAGTAGGATTATGAAAATCACATATAAAATCTCTAACATGAATATAGACTGTATGTGGCTTGCATGTGATTGTTTGAAAGTAGTGGAAATCGCCAAACGATTTATATTTATATATATATAAATATAAATTAAAATTAAAACGAATCGCGCACGGTAGTTCACATTTTGGCAATCGTAACTTTAAACGATTATACCGTAAGATCCGACCGTCGGATTTTCCCAAAATTGGAACCGTTAGGACCGCTTTGGGAAGATCTTTCCAATGATATGAATTTTGTTAAAATCCAACGGTTAGATTTCAAGATAAGTGTAAATTAAATTTTGGTAAAAAAACGCTAGGGCCGCCCATCAACCTGAAACATCGTTAATTAAATTTGGATATTTTATTTAAATAAAAATATCGATTAATCGTTATTAAATACCACTAACGATATAAAATGATTTTAAATTATATATATACGAGGATCATTTGAAAAGACCGAGTTAAAACTCATTTCAAACGATCATACGACGATCTAAATTGAAGATCTTAAGGACGGCGATTGAAGACCGACGATCTTCACATCGAAAGAATAACTACTGATGTCTGGCTTTGGCTAGCCACCAATAAAGGGTTAAAGTGGTAGTTGTCCGGACGTACTTGTTGATCGTCCGGATACGCGAGCACCTCACTTTCGTATTGGACATACGGGATGAGGAATAAGGTGACTCCGGTTTCGTTCAGACCCAGAACAGACTTGTAAATGGACGTGTGTCCGACATTGAATTTCATGTTGTGTAATTAAATTGATTTCTATTAATATATATCTGTGGTAGAGGAGAATTTATTCTCTTGCTTAACCCCCTTCTTTGAGACACATGAGCTCGAAGGTTATATATTGGTTGTTATCAATCGCATGGTATGAACTGTCAATGTGACATGCCAAGATGCAATTGATCGAGGCTTTTGTTGAAAAGTAGAGCCTTATGGATGATGTTCAAAGCATAGCCTATTTAGGCATAGCTTTGTGTATTTCGTTACCTCGCGAGCCTCACACCCCGGTAGAGTCAAAAACGGGACGAGGGAATGGAGGGAGTGCACACGTTTCTTTCTAGCTAGAAGTGGTGTATGGGTTTTTACAAGGCCCGACATTTTTACTTATGTGGTTGATGGAATGAGGCGCCTTGGATACTTTTATTGGTCACCAATGGCCAATTTATAGGTCCAATAGGATCGGGGAGCGTGTTTTCCGGAATTGCCAATCCACTAGCATAATTTATGGACCGGCCCTGCTGTATCCAAGGGTTCACTGCGGGGAATCCTGAGACATGGTTAAAGTATCTCGAATCGGTAAGGAGATCGTTCCTAGCCTTGACTCATGATGGAAACCCAACTTCCAATACGATATTACGGTTTTGATTGTATACCTATATATGGCGACATAGTATACGGTAGCTATGCCATCTATGATTGATACATTTACTTTGAAGTATTTTTGAAACATACTAGACACTAGTAATAATATTAACAATATTATTTTCTATGTATCAAGCATTTTTGATCATTATAAGGTAAAACTCTATCCTCCGTTTGCGTTGCATTATGTGATGGGACTTGGGTCTTATAATGATTTCATTTTCTAAAAAGCATTGCGTTGTTTTGACTTAAAAATTTATAAATCATATGCACTGGCAATCCAATGGAGTAAACCCGTTCCGCGTTAGCGGCGTGGTCCAGTGATTTTCTATATTGTTAGTTTAGTAAGATTTCTCATACCAATCCCATGACTGACTCGTAGTTTGTTTCACTTTGCAAACTCGGGTGCCCTCTTTCCATACGGGCAGCCAATTGACAGGTTTCAGGTGGGGATGTTTTCTGGACTAGAGCTTGCTGATGAAAATGATGAAGAATCTTTTCTTTTTATCTTTTTATTTACTTCTTGAGACATTGAAACAGTATTGAGTATTGATGTATTTTGGGAGATTGAGACTTTATTTCTTTCCCTGTTTTAGACATCTATTTTGCTAAGTGTATCCTGTACTGCGTACTCTGATGTTCTGTGATGATGTTTGTGATGACATTTCCATTTCCACTGCAATGGTTTATATGTTCTGCTACTACCTGAGATCTGTTATTGTTTTAATTATGTTATACTCCTATGATCATCCTTACTTTCGTACCACGGAAGTTTGGGTCGTCACATTTGGTATCAGTGATAAAGGTTAACCTTGGCTACGGAGTATAACATTTTTAGTACAATTCTTCTAGATAGAATCAGTAGTATTCTAAGACGAGTAGCTCATTAAAGATAGGATTAGTAATGTCCTAGAATGAGCACAACAGAATAGCACATATTAATCAGTCATTGCATCATTATCATCTTATCATATGTCTCTATTTTTTTTATAATCTTTCCTTTGAAATTATCGTTTCTCTTAGTCTGACTCTTTCCTTGATGATACAGACTGATTGAGAATTGAGTACCAGAGCACGTACGAGAGCCCGTGGTAGAGGTGGGGCAAGAGGACCCACTAGAGATGAGACTCCTACGGCCCAGGAACAGGAGAAGGACACTCCAGGGGTTGAGACACCACCACCACTGTAACACCCCACCTCCGTTAATGTCACTCTCAAAGGGAATGCCTTAACTTTGGTGGAGCGTTTTAAGGTACAAGATACAATTAATTACAAGACAGATAATTAAAGCAGCGGAAAAGAAACAAACTTCATTCCATAAATACTTGTTCAATACAACATTTCAACAAACAATTTCAATCTTCCAAATTATTACATCTGTCTTGAAAACATAAAGAAGCAATACTGAAAATAAAATGAAAAAAATCACCAACATTTCTTTGACCATAGTCATAGCTCAAAAAAGGAAAGTCCAAGCCTTACATCTACGGTCTTCAAGCTTTGATTTGATCCAGTCAAGCAGAAGTGTTCCCTCCCTGCGGACCTTGAGGGGGAAACGGAAGAAAAGAGGCGAAAGGAAAATGAGTCAGACATAAGTCTGGTAGGCCCAGTTATTTAATAGCATGTAAACAAGTAAAAGACCGTGACATGAATAAACAGAACTTAGAATGATACCACAAGGATAGGATAGTCCTAAAACAAGATAAGGTAAGAATTAACTAGATTTGGCTATCGCACCCACTTTTACTTCTCTGCACCCACTAAGAACTTGTTTAACTAGCAATGTATGTTCATGATAAAGTGATCCCATTCATTTATTGATCGTCTCCTACTCGCATTCATGTATTCTCGGTGTCATGCGGCCCCACGTGATTATAAAGTACTTGTGCTGGTTCCATTATAGGGTGTATCAAGTCCTATAATGGCAACCCCTGACACGATTCTAGATGCACAAATGTACGCATGGTGCCCAGTGCATGCTTTTTCCACTCCGGAGCTCGTGCACGCCCGTACTCCGTCGGAACCTGTAACATCCCATAATTTTCAATATATTTAAATTTCAATTTAAAATAAATAAATTGGAATTTGTGGAATTTTGGATTTGATATTGAATAACTTGAGATAAAAGCGAATTCATTTATTTGAATTTGCAGTTCAGATTTAATTTGAGAAATAATCAAGATCCGGGAACTTAAAATTTGTGAAAACAAATTTATTTATGTGGTGTTTGTATTAAAGGAGAATTCAAATTTGATTTGTTAAACGATGGAATTTAAGCTGTTTAAGTTAAATTTGAAATTCAAATTTGAATTTGTAAATAATCAAATGTGGAACTTAAAGTTATGAAATAAATCTATAGAATTGATTTATGTTATAATTTGATTTAATTTGAATTTGATGAATATTTAAATTGAATTTAAACAGTTAACTGAATAATTGAATGTTTTATTTATTTAATTAACTGTGAAATTTAACTGCTTTGACGACGGTCTCGGAATTCGATGAAACTGGCGCCATCAGAACCGGAACGGTGAATTATGATAGGATTTAAATTTGCGTTACAATCCGACTTAACGTTTGATCGTACAAGAGGAAATGTGAACGAGATTAGTGTAAATGGATAATTTGGTTAGTTCTCTTTTGGGCCTCATATATATATATGAATAAAACTCCACATCCATCCCATTCAGCCCATTTCCATTGTACGTTCATTTTTTCATCTGCTCTTTTCTTTAATGGAAGAAAGAAAATCAAATTTCAAAAACCCTAGCTAAGTAAAAATACAAACTTCAAATTCAAATCTCCTCAAACCATAGCAAATTATATATCAAAACGAAGAGCTCGACGATACGAAGCTGCTGGTATAATTTATTTCAACATGCAGTGCTTGGATTGACGGATATTGGCGGTCAAAGTTGCTTGAAATGAAACCCTAAATCACAAATTAGGGGTTTTCAATTTCTGAGTCGATCGAAGGATTGGAGATATGGGTTTTGTAGAGTTTGGTTAGGGGAGTTGAACCACGGTGGTCGGAAGTCCTATCATCAAGCTGGTTGCCGGAATTTGGAGGTTAAAGGTTGGAATTTGCGGTTCTAGGGTTCGACGGAGCGGCTGATTTGGGCGACCGGAGATGAGGCCTCCGGTGCTGGCGGACGCGGCTTCCACGGTAGGTCAGAACGTGGGTAGTCGGAGGTCTTCTAGTGGTCGGAATCTCGAGATATCGTTGGTCAAAGTCGCGTTGGTTGGGTTCCAGTTCACGTCGTGTACTGTAGCGTGTTTGAGAAGATGGAGTAGAAGTTGTTTGAAGGGGCTGACGTGTCAGCACGGGGTAGGGTGAGCCATTTTGTTTTATTAATTTTATATATTTAAAATTCGTATAGAAAAACACTGATAACTCGCTCATTTTAAATCGGATTTGGACGCGGTTTGTTGCGTTGGGATCGTGGTGGAGTTGCGGACGTTTTGGCACTAACCTGGCTGCGTTTAGAGACTGTGAAATTTTGGGCTATGGTTGGACGTCCGATCCACTAAGGACCCAAAGGTGAGTGATTCTTCGCTCACGAAATACTGAATTCTTCCCATATTTATTGAATTAAATTGTGAAATATATCTGGTTGCATGGTTGTGATTGGTTGCTTGAATAAAAACTGACATGCAAGTGTGTTACAGGCAAATAAGTTGATCATTAGTTATTTAAGTTAGATTTTAATTTCTAGTTGACACCTGTCACTTGTTAGCTGGTCAAAGGATTTAGATATTTACTGTTGGAATATATTGGTACGATGAATGCCTTGGTTGGTTGGTTACTGAATTGGTATTTATATTGCATGTTATGATACTCAGTATATGGATGTTGTATTTTATTGCGACGATAAATTCCCTTTACCCTTGATGTTACGGGCATCTAATGAACCCGGGATTTATCGATAAAATAAATTAAGAACACAGAGTGAAATGATAAACCTCTACGACCCTGATTTGGATTGAAATGATAGATCCATCCCTGAAAATATCAAGAAATTAAAATTTAATCACTTGGCCATTGGACAGAAAATTCTATACAGACATCGGTTGGTTAAATGATTTTCAAATATTTGAAGATTTTATTTGACAGAAATTTCAGTTAAAGAAATGAACCGATACTCGAAAAACCTGTTCCTGTAAAGGACCTAGATCACAAGTGTTATTTAAGTGGTTAAGAATTTTTCCAAAGGAAGTGGAATTCTTAAGATAAGATTTGAATAAAATCTGAAACTTTCAAATTTAGGGTTGGATTTGAATGAAATATTTTATTTAAAATTTAAATTTGGAAGAAGGGAGGATCGAGAAATAGGGGTTGAATTTCCCTAAAACGAAGATTCGGGTTGAATGGCATTTTGAAACAAGATATTGAATTTTTATAACTCCATTGAGACTGTAGTATGAGTTCAAGTATTTGAAGTTCAGAAGAAGGAGAAATCTTTGATTAAAGAATTTTATTATATATATATATACCTGCATTGTTTGATTTCAATTAAGTTATTCTTTCCCTAAAATTTTATTTAACCTTTACGTAGAGACTATTTATTTTAGCCTAAAATTTTCTTATAATTTATTATTTAAAACTAATTTGAAAATTTTGTTTTATATATGTATCCATAATAATATAAATTATCTTATTTTGTTTAACCATTATTTCTATACTTATATATCATATAAAGATTTTATTTAAAAAGCATCTATTTTCAAATTATGTCAAATGATCGTAAATTTCTTCCGAATGGAAATGCTGAGTTTAAACCCCAGTTCGAGATGGAGTCAAGATATGTATTCAAATATGGAATCAACCTTAACCATTTTTTTTATGGAAAGGTAATTGACATGTATTCGAATATATTGGATTCCATAAATGATATGAATTAGTGTTATGGAGATTTACTCTTTTGAATATAAGCGGATTTAGAATTCAAATCGATTTGAGATAAGTATAACCTTTGAGGTAAAATATATATTTGGTTTGAATATAAGTCGATTTTGAAATATTATATGATTTTAATATAAGGATTTGAAATATATTCTAGTTTTAGAATATAATCGGTTTGGGTATGATTATGATATGTCGATATGAAAATTTTATTCGTTTGAATATAAATTGGGTTCAAACCAGAAGATGATATTTTGATATGAAAGCGAACCTTTATCAAATATAAAAGAACCGACCGATGTGAAAGATGTAAGCGTTGGTGGTTAAAGAGACCGGAGTCGACATAAGGCATACTCTCTGTCAGTGTCGATACCACTTTAACAACTATGAACGTTATGACGTATCCAGATTGAGTATGATGACTTGGAGGCGATTATTGAATCGAAGAAGATGATCGATGACGAAATAGCCCTGACCATCGGGTCAGAATTGAAATGACTAAAACAGGAGCTATACCATGACTAACTGAGGTAGAACCTTTGATCGGACACACTTCTTCGATACTATTTCTATGACTATGATGATGATGATTTGGGTCCATTTATGAATTATGGGAGTGTGTTCCGAGGTGGGCGGTAGTGGCTGCTATGCGTTACCACCGGTCCGGGAGTGCGATTGGTAGAATCCTACCTTGGGCATTGTCTCGAGTGCCTTGTCATATTATCCTTATCGAGCCCATATGATTTTGATTTGTATCGTACCTATGGAGTGCCCTCTGATGCCATCGTTTACGGTGGGTTTACGGTACTGTATAGACTACGGTATTATAAACGGTGTAAGGGTAAAAATGTAATCCCGCTTACGCTATTTTCAGTATTTATACTTTACTGAGTAGACACTATCATAATGGCATATTATCTATGTATGTATTAGTTTAACGGATCCTCAAGAGATAGAAAAATCCCGTAATATCTCCTGAGTTACTGCACCCATGATACTGATATTATTTCGTATTTTGATTTAACTAATATGAGAATTATTTAGTGCTGATCCGAGTGTTTGTTGTGTTTTCTTTTTTATGCAATACGCTCGGGTCAGCAGAAGTTGCAGTTAGCGAAGATGGCAATAGCTTGGAGGATGAAGATGAGGATTTGGTATATATATATCAAGTATAAGTATTTCCGCTGCATTTATTTTCGCTGCTTATTATGTACATCCGTATGTATATGTAACTCTGATAATCATTGAATGTTATAACCATAGTATACATTTCAACTGCTATTTGTTTATTATATGTTGCCCTTCCGCTGTGAGATTCTGTTATTGTCTCTCTTCTTTCTTTCTTTTTCTTCTTTTCCCAATAACTACCTGTATTTGCGATTTGTTTGGGTCGACATGTGTGGCTTATTGTCGATTTTAACCGGTCAAAAATTTGTGTAACACCCCGAATTTTAGTTAATACTAATATTCACTAATTGCAGAATAAATAATCTCAGATGTGAGAATTGGGGGAAACGGGCTACGTCATTGCGTTCGTCTCGGAAAAATACGCGAAATAGAGTCCGAGTTTTCGAGAATCGGAGTCCGTATGGCCCAGTTATGGCCTAATGAAGTTTTCAGAAAATTCAAAGTTCAAAACAGATTTAAAATTCAGGTTCAAATTTCGAAATTGGGGCCATTGGGCCCAGGAGGGAAAATTCCCGCCGAGCTAACCAAGTCGACAGCCCTGTCGACTGGGCAGTCGACTTGGCTAGGACCCAGTCGACAGCCCTGTCGACTTGTGTGTCGACAGGGGGTGCTCGGCCAGTTTGGCCTGGTGCACCATTTTAGGGTTTGGCTGTGTTTTGGGTTGTTTTCTGGAAGCTTCCGAGATCTGATGGTCCTAATCTAATTTAGGGTTAATCTAATGGCCTAAAACACTTTCCTAATCTATAAATAAGACCCTAAGCTAGCCCTAAATGATCATAATCCTATCCTCTAACTAAACTATGCCAAAATTTTCTATGATCATGGCCTCCACTCAAAATCCTAGCCTCCATCCTCTTTCTAAACTATTTCTATGAAGGCTTTCATGTTCATACAAGCATTTTTAAGTTGTATGAGTGATCATTAGCATGCATTCATCATCAAGTTGCAAGCTTTATTTTCAAGGCTAGAGTTTTGGGTGATTTTTGGCAAGGGTTTGCTTCTTGGAGTTTAGTAGTGAGTTTCTATACCCTTAATAATCAATTGTTAAATTGATTATGATAGGATATGATAAGATATGGCTATGTTTGTGGATCAATGTGTTTATGCAAGTTTAGTATAGTGTATGTTGTGTGTTTTGCAAGTTTTATGCTATATGCAAGTTTAATGCTATGTTTTATGATGCTCATTATGCAAAACACTAAGTTGAACATTGATTCATATGTAACATGTTATGCAAGCTATATGTGAGATTATATGCAAGTTAATATGTAACATGTTATGCAAGCTATATGTGAGATTATATGCAAGTTAATATGTAACATGTTATGCAAGCTATATGTGAGATTATATGCAAGTTAATATGTAACATGTTATGCAACCTATATGTGAGATTATATGCAAGTTCATATGTAACATGTAATGCAAGTTATGTGCATGATTATATGCAAGTTCATATGTAACATGTTATGCAAGTTATATGTTTGGTTATATGCAAGTTATGTGCATGATTATATGCAAGTTCATATGTAACATGTTATGCAAGTTATGTGTTTGGTTATATGCAAGTTAACATGTGACATGCTATGCAAGTTCACACCTTTGTATGACATAAGGATCATATGCAAGTTACCCCTTTTTGTGACATATGTGCTTCATGCAAGTTTGGGTTAAATGCTAGTTGGGTTTAATGTATGTTCATATATGCAAGTTGACACCTTTTAAACCCATGATAAAGTTATATGCTATGTTGGTTAAACCCATGGCATTTGTGATGAATCTTCCCTTTATTATGTCATGTTATGAGAACGAATTACGTGGGGAACGATGGGGTTAATATGCATGTTAACAAAATGGTGTGAAAAGGGTATGCTTAAGCATAACATAAAGTGAATGGACATAATTGGGAATTTACCTATTAAGTTAGGTCTACCCATATTATGGAATTGGGAATTTACCTATTAAGTTAGGTCTACCCATATTATGGAATTGGGAATTTACCTATTGAGTTAGGTCTACCCATATTCTTGAAATTTGTAATTAATTAAGGATAATTAATACAAATTATAGGGGTGATTAATTAGGTGTAATTAATCAACTAAGACACGAGGTTGGACCCTTTTGTAGCATAAGACTGCCCGGAACCGACCGACAAATCCAGCGGCTACAAATGATTGGCCCAATGTGAGGGGTCTTAGTCATAAACTAAATACGTGACAAGTGTAAAGACACGAGGTTAGACTTTGTTATGGTGTAAGGCTGCCCGGAACCAACCGGCATATCCAGCTACCATAAAAGACAGTCTAATGTGAGAGGTCTTTACAAAGGTTACGATCTTAATTAATTAAGAAACACTTAACCAAATTAGCATGTAGTGGGGCATGAGGGGTTAAGTGGGTGCCTTGGGTGGCATGTAGTAACTAGTGGGGGTGCCTTGGGTGGCATGAGGAAACTAGTGGGTTGCCTTGGGTGGCAATAGAAAATACGATTAGAATACTTAACCAAAGTGGAACATGTAATTAAACATGATTAAAGGGTTAAGTAAGTGCCTTTGGTGGCATGTGGGAATCAAGTAAGTGCCTTGGGTGGCATGTGGAAATCTAGTGGGTGCCTTGGGTGGCAATTAAAATATGATTAAAAGACTTAACCAAAATTTATAACATGTAAGTGGACATGGTTAAAGGGTTAAATGGGATTCACTAGAAATGACAAGCTTAGGTGGGTAGCTTGTGGGGGCCCATTTCAACCAATATCCCAAACGTATCTTTGTGGGCTCGACCCAAGTCGAGGACGGGACACGCATATTGGGCTTGACTGTAAGAGGCCAAAACGGGTTAGCGGTGGCAACGCAAGTCCAACGGGTTTCATATGCGTGTGTGGACCCGGGCTGGTAAGTAAGACGTTGTTGCATCGTGTAGGTATAAGCCGTGCACCGTTGATATTATCAGGTTGCCACTTTGGGGAATGATACACCCCACTGTGGGGCCAGCACGGGTATCTACGTTAGGGAGCCGATCGCTTGGGGAGTAGTGGGTACACCTAGTGGAGATAGGGGCAGACGACACCTATGTAGTCAGCTAGGGGTACACGAAACTACTATTAAAAATTACTAAGTACACTTAGTGGGATCAACCTTTAAGTAGGAATTACCCTTGGGTGGGTAGAACTGGTGTGGTGCAGTGTAGGAATTACCCTTGGGTGGGTAGATCTGGGGTGGTGCAGTGTAGGAATTACCCTTGGATGGGTAGATCTGGGGTGGTGCAGTGTAGTAATTATCCTTGGGTGGGTAAATGCGTCTTCTCGGTTATCTTAGTACATCCTGTGTTTTGTTGGCTACTTAGTGTAGTCATTATCCCCAGAGGTACCGTACCTTGTTTATATCATACCCTAATTACTTTAATGATTGTATTGTTAAGGTTATAGGACTCGCTCAGACTTATGTCTGACCCCGTTGTTTTTATCTTTTTCCCAACCCTCAGGTTATCAGAGTGGGCCTATCACTAGTGGGCTTTGATCAGACTGCTTTATCTATCTTTTGGAGCTTGGACCGTGGATGTAAAGCTCAGTTTATCTTTTCTATTATGGCTATTCAGTTATGTAGTGGGATTATGTACTTTTGTTTTATCAGGATGGATATTATGTACTTGACTCTTGTTTATGGTTTTGGTGTAACCAAACATGTTTTACTTTTCGCTGCAATGAAATGATGTTTTAAATTCTCAAGTATTACTTATATCTGTCTTGTTGTAATTTTTCTGTTCTATATTCACTTAAAATACTCCACCGATGTTATGGCATTCCCTTAGTGAGTGACCGTAGCGGGTGTGGGGTGTTACACGTGGTATCAGAGCTTAAGGTTACCAGAACAGATAATTTTTTTAGAAAAACTATTTTCTAAGAATATTTTTGAAAGGAGTATTTTCAAAAACATGTCTTTTAAGAGAAAAGTTTTTGAAAGAAAAGCATAATCCCCAATCGCCATATCTATATCTTTCAAATTCTCCGTTTTGAATCTCTTCCTCTCTCGTTTTGAGTTTCCCCTCCGCGTATAGATGATCTTTCTAAGATAGATAAGAATGGAAAACCACTTCAAGGGACTTAGACATTAGTCGGACTAGAAGTTGGTTCAAGAAGGAGGAGGACTTGTAGGTACCTATTGGATAGACGATGGGAGGAAGGCCCAAATAGTTGTTTGGTTAATGAAGAGCGAAACCTCATTTTGATGGGAGGTTACGAGTGGAGAATGGGAAGAAGAGGGCTAGTAGTTATCCTTTTGGGAGGAATAGGACACCTTATTAGGATTTTCCAAAGAGGCAAGGGCAAGGTACGGAATCTCCTGGAGGGTAGTTGTATTCCCTCACGGCTAGTGTACCAGATGGGGATAAGACCGTCTAGGTTGGAATTTGGATTTCTTTATTATCCGGTTCGAACTTTATTTGATTCTGACGCATCGAGTTCGTTTATCTCATCGTTGTTAGTTGAGTCACTGCACCTAGACACCAGTTTAGTAGATGATCCCTTAGTTGTTTCAAACCCAATTGGGGCTCCATGATGTGTTTGGGTTTGAAGGTTTCTATACTTAGCATTGAGTTTAGATGTGATGCTTTTTGGGCTTCACGGGCTATGGGTTAGTTTTGGCATGGACTGGTTATCCAGTAGGGGTGCCGTTCTTGATTTTGAAGGGAGAGTTGTTAGGCTTATGACCCGCCTGGGTAACACTCTCGAGATCTCTTGTAATCCCATGGAATCTGTTATGCTAAGTTATCTAGAATCGCTTGGCACGTCGGTCGAGAGTTTGCGATCTGTTAGAGTGGTCCGGGAATACTCGGATGTGTTTGAGGAGGTGAAGGGCTTACCTCCGGAGCGGGAGATTGACTTCCGAATATATCTGGTAGACAATGCCAAACCAGTATCTTGGCCAGTGTGCCACATAGCTCCTCGTGAGAGGAGGGAACTCCATAAGCAAGTAGGCGATTTGCTTGAGAAGGGGTTCATAAGACGAAGTATATCGGAGTAGGGTGCTCCAGTAGTTTTTGCCACGAAGGCGGATGGGTCCCTCAGACTTTGTGTAGGCTAAAGAGAACTAAATAAACTCACAAAGAAGAATAGACACCCATTGCCGAGGATTGATAATCTCTTTGATCAGTTAGTTGGCACCTCAGTATTTTCGTAGTTGGACTTAGCCACGGGGTGTCATCAGTTGAGAGTGGCTGAGGATAGTATAGAGAAGACTGCCGTTAGGACTCCGGATGATTTTTATGAGTGGCTGGTGATGCCATTTGGTTTGACGAACGCCCCGGCATACTTTGTTGATTTGATGAGAAGGGCGTTCAGGGAGTACCTAAATAAGTTCGTGATGGTCTTTGTAAATGACATCTTGGTCTTTTCTAGGAGCGAAATAAGTTTTCGTATGTGCTCAATAGGTTGAGCAAAGCCAGTTATGGGATAAATGGTGGTTTTGGAGCGAGACTGGCGAGGACATCCAGAGTTGGACAAGGGCTTAATTATTTAGCCGTTTTTACTAGTATCATCTCACGTAGGTCGTCTGAATTCGAAGGAGGTATCCCTTGGGTGTTTGTCTGATATTGGTTTAGGCCTTTGGGGCTTGCATTTGGGGGATGTCGAGTTCGACTAGGGTGGTCTGCGTGAGAGATGGATAGTTGTGACGATTTTGCATGGGAGAATATCCTGATTTTCTCTAGAAGTGGAGAAAAGCATGCCCTACATCTTAGGGAAGTGTTGGAGACTCTTTGAGCGCGTTGTCTTAAGACAACAAAGGTGGATGGAATTCTTAGCATCCTATGAGGTTGAGATAGCGTATACCCCTGGCAAGGGTAACGTGGTGGCAGACGCCTTAAGCAGAAAAAGGCTGTCTTTGAGTCCATTGTTCGTGGAATGGCGAAGCTTGGAGTTTATTTCTATGTTTGACTTTAGACCTTCCGTTGACTTTGTAACCGGTTTGCTAGCCTCCTTGGAGGTTAGGCCTACTCTTTTGGGATGGATTGGCGAGGCACAGCGAGACGACCCACAGTTGGTTGAGTTAGTAGAGAAGCTCATAAGGGGGGAGTCGTCCAGCCATTTGAGTAGGTACACCCTAGATGGTAAGGGGTGGTTGCGGAGAGACGGTAGACTTTGTGTACCGCAAGACGAGGGTTTGAGGAAGGCTATACTTGATGATGCACATCGGTCGAAGATGACCATTCATCCCGGTGGGGACAAGATGTACCAAGACATGAAGCGAGTTTTCTTTTGGGCCGGTATGAAGAAAGATGTGGCCGAGTATGTCGCTAGATGCTTGGTGTGCTAGCAAGTGAAAGCGGAGCAGAAGAAACCCGGCGGGTTGCTTCACCCATTGGAGGTTCCGCTATGGAAGTGGGATAGTGTCTCGATGGATTACCGAGATCGAGGAAGGGTAATACGGGAATTTGGGTTGTGGTAGACAGACTTACTAAGAAGTGCCCATTTTATACCCGTGAAGAGTAAGAGGACTGCTCAATGGCTAGCTTCAGTTTACATTCGAGAGATTGTTAGATTGCATGGTGTACCTTCCAGTATAGTGAGCGATCGAGATCCTATCTTCACTAGAGAGTTTTGGAAGAGTTTGCAAGAGGCGGTAGGGACTCAGTTGTGTTTGAGTACCGCATATCATCCTCAGACGGAAGGCCAGACTGAGAGGGTGAATCGTGTTCTAGAAGACCTTTTGAGGCTTTGTATCTTAGATTTTGGAGGTACATGGGAAGAGCATCTTCCATTGGTGGAGTTCGCATATAATAACAGCTTTCAGTCCAGTATTGGTATGGCTCCTTTCGAAGCCCTTTATGGAAGGCCTTGTCGATCACCTACATGTTGGTGGGAATCTACGGATAAGATATTACTTGGGCCTGATATGGTTAGGGAGACTTCTGAGAAGATTGACTTGATTCGAAGAAGGATGAAAGCAGGGCAGGATAGGCAAAAATCTTATGCGGAAAAAAGGAGGACGGATCTGGAGTTTGAGGTTGGGGACATGGTCTTTGTCAAAGTATCTCCATTACGGGATGTAGTTCGCTTTGGATCCGTGGGGAAGTTAGCACCAAGGTTTGTTGGACCGTTTCCTATTAAGGAAAGGATTGGACAGATGGCATATAGAGTGGAGTTGCCTGACAGACTTAGTGGTGTACATGATGTATTCCATGTGTCACATTTGAGGAAGTGCCTACATGAGACCGCTGAGGTGGTAGAGCCGAGCTTGCTTAGAGAAGTGGAGGTAGAGCGTGATGCAACTATTCGACGAGCTCCTACTCGCATCCTTGGGTCAGAGACTGGGAAGTTGAGGAATCGAGAGGTTCAACTAGTCAAAGTGCAATGGGGAGAAGATGAGAGCAACGCTACTTGGGAGACGGAAGCGAAGATGCGTTCACTATACCCATCCCTTTTTGAGGGTATGTCTTTTAACTTCTCCTGTATCGTTTGTCTAGTACTTATCTATCTTTAGTATGTCCTCTCGTTAGTACTTTTGACCTTTAGATAGGGTAAACCTATGGTTGAAACATGTGTTTGAGACATGTTATGATTGATGGATGCATGTGGATGCAAGTGTTTGCTAGTGGTTGCTCGTGGATGCATATACACACACTCTAGACACTAGATCGGCTCAATCACTTCATATTGTATATTGCATATAATTGGGTGTGTAGGTAGCTATATTGATGGATGTATAATGGTTGTGTTATCATATGGATGATGCATTTTGGTGAATGATTGTGCACTCATATAGATACAGTATGTGTCGATAGGGTTCTCTCGCATATATATTGGATGCATGGCACTATCATGGTTTGCATATGTTCATACATTAGATAGGGAACATATACACACACTCTTTGCATATGCTCATACATCATTAGAAATTGTTTTAAGGACAATGGATGCCCGTGGTTGATGGATTGAGTAGATGGTTGTTTGGATGGTAGGATATGCATTCTCCTTAGCTTAGAGATTTCGGGGACGAAATCCTTTAAGGAGGGGAGAATGTAACACCCCGAATTTTAGTTAATACAAATATTCACTAATTGTAGAATAAATAATCTCAGATGTGAGAATTGGGGGAAACGGGCTGCGTCATTGCGTTCGTCTCGGAAAAATACGCGAAATAGAGTCCGAGTTTTCGAGAATCGGAGTCCGTATGGCCCAGTTATGGCCTAATGAAGTTTTCAGAAAATTCAAAGTTCAAAACAGATTTAAAATTCAGGTTCAAATTTCGAAATTGGGGCCATTGGGCCCAGGCGGGAAAATTCCCGCCGAGCTAACCAAGTCGACAGCCCTGTCGACTGGGTAGTCGACTTGGCTAGGACCCAGTCGACAGCCCTGTCGACTTGTGTGTCGACAGGGGGTGCTCGGCCAGTTTGGCCTGGTGCACCATTTTAGGGTTTGGCTGTGTTTTGGGCTGTTTTCTGGAAGCTTCCGAGATCTGATGGTCCTAATCTAATTTAGGGTTAATCTAATGGCCTAAAACACTTGCCTAATCTATAAATAAGACCCTAAGCTAGCCCTAAATGATCATAATCCTATCCTCTAACTAAACTATGCCAAAATTTTCTATGATCATGGCCTCCACTCAAAATCCTAGCCTCCATCCTCTTTCTAAACTATTTCTATGAAGGCTTTCATGTTCATACAAGCATTTTTAAGTTGTATGAGTGATCATTAGCTTGCATTCATCATCAAGTTGCAAGCTTTATTTTCAAGGCTAGAGTTTTTGGGTGATTTTTGGCAAGGGTTTGCTTCTTGGAGTTTAGTAGTGAGTTTCTATACCCTTAATAATCAATTGTTAAATTGATTATGATAGGATATGATAAGATATGGCTATGTTTGTGGATCAATGTGTTTATGCAAGTTTAGTATAGTGTATGTTGTGTGTTTTGCAAGTTTTATGCTATATGCAAGTTTAATGCTATGTTTTATGATGCTCATTATGCAAAACACTAAGTTGAACATTGATTCATATGTAACATGTTATGCAAGCTATATGTGAGATTATATGCAAGTTAATATGTAACATGTTATGCAAGCTATATGTGAGATTATATGCAAGTTAATATGTAACATGTTATGCAACCTATATGTGAGATTATATGCAAGTTCATATGTAACATGTAATGCAAGTTATGTGCATGATTATATGCAAGTTCATATGTAACATGTTATGCAAGTTATGTGTTTGGTTATATGCAAGTTATGTGCATGATTATATGCAAGTTCATATGTAACATGTTATGCAAGTTATGTGTTTGGTTATATGCAAGTTAACATGTGACATGTTATGCAAGTTCACACCTTTGTATGACATAAGGATCATATGCAAGTTACCCCTTTTTGTGACATATGTGCTTCATGCAAGTTTGGGTTAAATGCTAGTTGGGTTTAATGTATGTTCATATATGCAAGTTGACACCTTTTAAACCCATGATAAAGTTATATGCTATGTTGGTTAAACCCATGGCATTTGTGATGAATCTTCCGTTTATTATGTCATGTTATGAGAACGAATTACGTGGGGAACGATGGGGTTAATATGCATGTTAACAAAATGGTGTGAAAAGGGTATGCTTAAGCATAACATAAAGTGAATGGACATAATTGGGAATTTACCTATTAAGTTAGGTCTACCCATATTATGGAATTGGGAATTTACCTATTAAGTTAGGTCTACCCATATTATGGAATTGGGAATTTACCTATTGAGTTAGGTCTACCCATATTCTTGAAATTTGTAATTAATTAGGGATAATTAATACAAATTATGGGGGTGATTAATTAGGTGTAATTAATCAACTAAGACACGAGGTTGGACCCTTTTGTAGCATAATATTGCCCGGAACCGACCGGCAAATCCAGCGGCTACAAATGATTGGTGTAACAACCCGTATTTTCAATAACCTGTAAAAATGAAAATTGAGGCAGAATTTAATTATAAAATCTGAATCAAGGGAAACGGGCTATGCCATTGCGTTCGTCTCGGAAAAATACGCGAAATAGAGTCCGAGTTTTCGAAAATCGGAGTCCGTATGACCCAGTTAAGGCCCATGGAAGTTTTCAGAAATTTCCATAATTAAAACAGATTTAAATTTAAATTAAAAACAAGGATTTGGGCCAGCTGGGCCAAGGCGGGAAAAATCCCGCCAGGACCCGCATGTCGACAGACCTGTCGACAGGGTCCCTAGGCATGTCGACTGCCCTGTCGACAGCCCTGTCGACAGGGGGTGCCCAGGCAGTCTAGCCTGGTGCACCATTTCTGATTTGGGCTTGATTGGGTGGCTTGGTTCTAGAGAGTTCCGAGATCTGACGGGCCAAAACTATCCTAGGGTTAATCCTATGGTCTAAATCACTCTAATCTTCTATAAATAAGCTCCTAATCCTACCCTAAAGCCTCATTAATCATTCTAGCAACAAAACTATGCCAAAATCCAAACTCTCATGGCCTCCACCCTCTTCATACAACTCCTAATTTAATTCCTAAGTGATTCTCCATGCATACAAGCATATTTAGGCTTGTATGATCCTCCTTAGCTTGCATTAAAGGCTTGTTTTTCTATTGGCATCATAAAGGAGGAGTCTTGATCAAGTTTGCTTGCATTTGGAGGTTTTAATTAGTTGCATAAGGGGGTTTCTTGCATTTGTTATACTCGTTTGAGTCCGCATAAGCATTGTAAGCCCTCTTACCTTCATTTTAGAAACTCTAAAGTTAATATGTGATGCAAGTTGGGATTTATGTATGTTTATTGAGTTATGCATGTTTATGCAAGTTTGCTAAGCCTTGATTTGTAAGTTAAATAAGTTATGCATGTTTATGCAAGTTTACTAAGCCATGATTTGCAAGTTTAACAAGTTATGCATATTTATGCAAGTTTAAAATGACAAGTCGTGCATGTTTGACAAGTTGTGCATGTTTATGCAAATTTAAAATGACAAGTTGTGCATGTTTATGCAAATTTAAAATGACAAGTTGTGCATGTTTGACAAGTTGTGCATGTTTATGCAAATTTAAAATGACAAGTTGTGCATGTTTGACAAGTTGTGCATGTTTATGCAAGTCTAAAATGACAAGTTGTGCATGTTTGACAAGTTATGTATGATTATGGTAATATGCAAGTTCACTATGCTAAGTTATGCAAGTTTAACATGTTATGCATGTTTATGGTAATATGCAAGTTCACTATGCTAAGTTGTACAAGTCTAACATGTTATGCATGGTTGTTGTGCAAGTTTATCATGTATGTTGTGCCAAGTTCCCTCTTCCTATCCTTTATGCGTTATTACGAATATGCAAGCGATAGAATGACGTTGGGGGTTTGGGTAAACTTAAAATACATGAAAATATAAGATTGGGAATTTACCTATTAAGTTAGGTCTACCCCTTGGGAATTTACCTATTAAGTTAGGTCTACCCAAGTAATTGTTGACTTGTAATTATGTTTTGAAATAAAGTGGACATGACACTTAGAAAACATAAGTGTGGCCAACTCGAGGTTGGGTTGAGTTTGTAGCGTAATTCTACCCGGAACCGACCGGCTTAACTAGTGGCTACAAACAATAAGACCCAATGTGAGAAGTTGGTCATGGGGTACCAAGACCCGAGGTTAGACCAAGTTGTGGTGTAAAGCTACCCGGACCCGCCCGGCCTAACTAGTAACCACAACAAGGTCTAATGTGAGAGGTTAAGGTGCATTAAATTAATTAATGCCTCATGATTAGGGTTAAGTCAGGGTCCACTAATACTTAACCAATTTGGGGATTCGAGGGATTAGAATGTGGTTAAGTTATGAACCGTTGGTTGCACTTAACTAGTTTAATCCATTTGGGAGTTCAAGGGATTAGAATGGGGTTAAGCCACACTTAACCAGTTTAATCCAGGATTAGTGAAGGGTTAAATCACACTTAACCCTCTTAGAAACCCTAGCAGCGTGGTCTGTTCCAGCAGTAATCCCAGTTTGGTATCATTCACAACCCTAGAGGCTAGGCTAGGGCGGGGCACGATTACTGGACTGATGTAAGCGACCAAAGCGACGGCTGAGTGGTACAGCGGTGCGGGTCCGGCGGGCTACGGACGTGCACGTAGTCCGATATTGGACAAACTCGAGGCACGGGTACCAGTAGGTTAGGGCTGTGCATTATTGCTTAAGTGTCCGGGGTTGACACCCGAGGGCTTGATACACCCAAAGGTGGACCCAGCACAGTCTAACTACATCCATGTGGGCCGTATGGACACCAACACTTGACGTGTTAGGTTTGTAGGGAGCCGATCGACTAGACCGTTGGGCTGGATCTTATATTAAGGTCACTTCATGTTATTGGGCCAAAGTTTGGGCTAAGGGATCAATACCTGTTATGTTGGTTTGCTAGTACACCGTGGTGCAAAAACTTAACCTTGTGGTATGCGATGACACCTCTATCTATCTTGTAGTTAATTTACCATGCCAGTATATTGTTATCTATGATCATCTCAGTTTCCATCATGATGTTAACTTATTAGTTTATAGACTGATCGTAGCAGGGCTTACTCAGTCTTTTTGACTGACCTGTTTTCTTTCGCCTCTTTTCTTCCGTTTCCCCCCCCCCCCCCAGGTTCTCAGGGAGGGAATACTGGAGCCTAGCTTGGATTTTAGCTGCTTCCTTGGATAGCTCAAGTATGCTTTGGACTTGAGCCGCTATGGTTTATCACTCTTATTTGGGGATAGTACTTATGTATTTTCAGTTTATCAGATGATGTATTTATCTAGACTTGAAATTTTGGGAAAGTGACATTTTGATGTACCAGACTTGAGTTTTGAAATGGTTTATAAATCTTCCGCTGTTTTATTTACTTACTCTGTTTATTTGCATATATCTATATGTCATGTCCTGCCTTGCTATATCATTATGCATGTTTACCAATAATGCCCCTCCAAAGCTAGTGCATTCCTTTGCGAGTGACCCTAGCAGAGGTGGGGTGTTACATTTGGTATCAGAGCTTATGGTTTACAAGAAGGGATAAAAAGGTTTTTAAAACTTTTGAAAAACTATTTTCAAAACCAAGTATTAAGTATTTTCCAAAGAAAAGTCTAGTTTATTTTAAAGGCTATTCCCCAAAAAGCCATTAGCACTATCCTTTGATCCCTCGTTTGAACTCTTTTCTTTTCATTTCCAGCATGTCTGATAATCTCATCTTGCCCGAAGGAGTAACGATACCCGATTGGTTCCGTCGGTACTTGGAAGTCACGGCACCGGTCCCGGGTGTCCCTCATATTGTCTCCCCAGTCGAGGCCGCTGTTCCTCCTCCTCCTCCTTCCGTAGCTGATGTTCCTCTTCTCCCTCAGCCTCCACAAGCGGATTTTGCGGAAACTTGCAAGAACTTTAAGAGGATGGGTGGCAAGAATTTTAATGGAACAGAGACTTTTGTAGAAGCAGGGAATTGGTTGAAAGAGACCGAAGATCTTTTAGCCTCCTTTGATATATGTGACCGCAGGAAGGTTTTATTGGCAGTATGGTTGCTAAAGGAAGAAGCTGCACGTTGGTGGGTAGTCACCACCGCTACTAGGCCAATTGAGACTTGGGATGACTTTAGAGGAAGGTTTGGACTAAGGTTCTTATTACTGAAGCAAGGGGACATGACTATTAGGGAATACATAGATAAGTTTAATCAACTGGCTCAGGACGATTTAGACTTGGTTATTACAGCTCAGAAGAAGGCCCTACACTTTGCTCTAGGATTAAACGAGCCATTACATGGTTTGGCCATGTCTCATATACCCTTGGGGGCGACTTTCGAGAATTTGGTGAATTTGGCCCTACTTCAAGAAGAAGATAACAATGACAAGAAAGAGGTCAAGGCGAATGAGTCTCAAGACAAGAGAGTAAAATCCGGGAAACGGGGCAAGAATAACCACAACCGCAAGAACAAGCCAAGAGGGAATAGGAAATGTAGCTTCTGTGGTAAAGTTGGACATATAGCCAGGGAATGTAGGAAGAAGGAAAAGAGAAAGCGGGGCGAATGCTTCATTTGTGGTGAGTTTGGACATCTCAGCAGGGATTGCCCGAGGAAACAAAGGCAAGGTCAGACTCGGTGTACAGGACTATCTGGAGGGCGAGTTCATCCCCTCAACACTGTTCTTCCAGCTTATGATAGAGGTAGTGTTTCTGTCGAAAATCTTGTTTGCATTTTCTGATTTTTCCTGTTCGAACTTTGTTTGATTCTGGCACATCGCATAATTTTATTTCATCTGATCTAGTTGAAAGTTTTGCACCTAAGTACTAGTCTAGTTGATGATCCCGTATGTGTTTCAAATCCAATTGGGGGTTCTGCCCGCCTGTCTGTGGTCTGAGTGGATTTGAAAATTTCTATCTTGAGTATAGAATTCTCATGGGATGTTTATATTCTCGGTTTCGGGGGATATGGGTTGGTTTTGGGCATGGAATGGTCGTCCTATTTTGGAGCCATTCTGGATTTTTGTATATTGGGTTGTGAGGCTCAGGGCTCGCCTCGGTAATACCCTAGAAATTTCTGGCAACCCTATGGGTCCCGTCATGTTATGTTATCTTGAATCCCTCAACCCGTCTATCGATAGTTTGCAATCGGTGAGGGTGGTCCGAGAACATCCTGATATCTTGGGTGAAGTGAAGGGGTTACCCTTAGACGTGGGATAGATTTCCGCATTATCTGGTTGGTAATACCAAGCCAGTTTCGTGGCCGGTTAGGCACGTGACCTCGCGAGATGAGAGTTAAGAAAGTAAGTAAAGTAAGTCAAGGAGTTGCTCGAGAAGAACTTCCTGAGACGAGGCATTTCGAGTAGGGTGCTCCAGTAGTATTCATTACTAATATGAACAGTTTGTTTCGCTTATGTGTTGATTATCGTGAGAAGAATAGATAACCGTTACCAAGGATCAATGATTTGTTTGATCAACTTGTAGGAGCATCTGTTTTCCTTTGATCTAGCTACCGGATTCCATCAGCTTAGGATGGATGAGGATGGAATTGACAAGACTGCGTTTAGGACTCTAGATGGGTTTTAGAATGGCTAGTCATACTATTTGGTTTGACTAATGCACCCGCATATTACGTAAACTGGATGGGTAGGGTGTTTAGGGAGTCCTTGAACAAGTTTGTCATGGTCGTCATAGACGATATTTTGATCTCCTCAAAAGAGCGAGGAAGAGCATGCTAGACATCTCAAGGAGGAGACGGATACGCTTAGAGCCACCAGTGGAAGGTCAAGTTCTCCAAATGTCACTTTGGAGGAAAGAAGTTGGATTTCTTGGGCACATAGTTCCTAAGTAAGGCTTAGCGGTGGATTCCGCTAAAGTGGTTGCGGTTTAAGACCGGAAAACTCTGAGGAAGGCAATCGAAGTAAGAAGCCTCCTCCGTTTGGCTAGTTAGTTAGGATTCCAGGAGCTTAGACTTACTCTTCGGGATCAAGAAGGGGGTTTCGCAGGAAGAAGACCCGCAGTTGGTCAAGAACATGGACCAGATGATTCGAGGCGAGATGTTAAGTCACCTCACTAGATATATTATAGATGACAAGGGATGACTAAAGCGCGATAAGAGATTATGTGTTCCTCGAGTGAAGGACTTGGTAAAGAAGGTTCTTGAAGATGCGCACCACTCGAGGAGGTGGCCGAGTTGGCCTTAGGATGCATGTTGTGCCACCGGGTTAAGGCCAAGTTATAGAAGCCCAGTAGGCCATTACCTCCATTGGAGGTTCCGCAAGGGAAGTGTGAAAACATCTCGATAGATTATGTGGATAGATTACCTAGATCAAAGAAAGGGAATACGGGTAGGTGGGTCATAATAAGCAGACTCACGAAGAGTGCTCATTTCAGTCCGGTGAAGAGCGAGAGGACTGCATCATGGTTAGCAACGGTTTACCCTCAAGAGAGCTGGCCAGTTTTGAAGGAGCCTACAGGAAGCCGTGGGTAGGCAACTGAATCTAGGTATGGCCTATCACTCATAGGCGGATGGTTCATTTCGATTAAGCATGAGTTATAGAAAATCGCGTTGGCAACGCGGATTGGTATTTTCAAGGAAAGTTCTGCCGCGTGAAATACTGTATAGTAAGTGGACGAGATCCAGGATTCCGTAGTGAATTTTGGAGAGCTTGCATGAAATCATAAGATTACAGTTATGTTTGACCCAAGTATGCAGAAAGAAGAACAAGTGGAAAAGAAAGACGAGAGGCGATAACGAAATGAGTTTCAACTCGGATTTGGGAAATAGGAGTTAGGAAGCCGAGGAATTATGAAGTGAAAGATAGTCAAAGCACAGTGGAGTTAAGCTCAAGGAAACGTAACTAAGAAGAGTGAAGACTAGATACGCGCATCATATCTCTTTTTTAAGAGTGCATCTTTGATCCTTGTTTTCCTGTGGAGCTTGCTTGCAAGTTATCTTTTGTATATGTCCTCTCGATCCCATTCTCGATCTTATTTCTGTTGTAAACTCCATAAGGGGGTTAAGACTCATCGGTTAGTACTATATGTCAAAGTTTGAATGGATTTCTTGTAATCCAAAAAGGAGTTTATCTAGTTTATCTAGTTTATCGTGTCGATCTTGTCAAGAGAACCTTAGGTAGAAACCCTTTGGATGAAACATGTATTTGAAACATGTTATGCTTGATGGTTGCAAGTGGTTGCAAGTGTTTGCAAGTGGTTGCTCGTGGATGCATTATACACGATTAGGCACTAGATCGGCTCACACACTCCTCATATTGCATGTGCATGAGTGTTTATGCTTATTCTTGATGAAATTCGTATGCTATCACATGGATGTTGCATATGGATGTATGATTGAGCACGCATGTAGATATTATACATTATGGTAGGAATTTGCATACATATGGATTCATTTCACTGACATACATATGCATTAAGGAGGTTTACTGTATCAGTAACCGCCTGATTTTCACTAACATACATATGCATTAAGGAGGTTTACTGTATCAGTAACCGCCTGATCTTTGCATTAGATAAGTACATATACACACACTTTTGCATATGTTCATACCACATTTAGAATCTTGTAAGGACAATGATTGCTCGTGGATGATGCTTTGAGTAGATGGATGATTGGATGGTAGGAACGTTCTTCCTAACTTGAAGATTTCGGGGATGAAATCCTTTAAGGAGGGGAGAATGTAACAACCCGTATTTTCAATAACCTGTAATAATGAAAATTGAGGCAGAATTTAATTATAAAATCTGAATCAAGGGAAACGGGCTATGCCATTGCGTTCGTCTCGGAAAAATACGCGAAATAGAGTCCGAGTTTTCGAAAATCGGAGTCCGTATGACCCAGTTAAGGCCCATGGAAGTTTTCAGAAATTTCCATAATTAAAACAGATTTAAATTTAAATTAAAAACAAGGATTTGGGCCAGCTGGGCCAAGGCGGGAAAAATCCCGCCAGGACCCGCATGTCGACAGGCCTGTCGACAGGGTCCCTAGGCATGTCGACTGCCCTGTCGACAGCCCTGTCGACAGGGGGTGCCCAGGCAGTCTAGCCTGGTGCACCATTTCTGATTTGGGCTTGATTGGGTGGCTTGGTTCTAGAGAGTTCCGAGATCTGACGGGCCAAAACTATCCTAGGGTTAATCCTATGGTCTAAATCACTCTAATCTTCTATAAATAAGCTCCTAATCCTACCCTAAAGCCTCATTAATCATTCTAGCAACAAAACTATGCCAAAATCCAAACTCTCATGGCCTCCACCCTCTTCATACAACTCCTAATTTAATTCCTAAGTGATTCTCCATGCATACAAGCATATTTAGGCTTGTATGATCCTCCTTAGCTTGCATTAAAGGCTTGTTTTTCTATTGGCATCATAAAGGAGGAGTCTTGATCAAGTTTGCTTGCATTTGGAGGTTTTAATTAGTTGCATAAGGGGGTTTCTTGCATTTGTTATACTCGTTTGAGTCCGCATAAGCATTGTAAGCCCTCTTACCTTCATTTTAGAAACTCTAAAGTTAATATGTGATGCAAGTTGGGATTTATGTATGTTTATTGAGTTATGCATGTTTATGCAAGTTTGCTAAGCCTTGATTTGTAAGTTAAATAAGTTATGCATGTTTATGCAAGTTTACTAAGCCATGATTTGCAAGTTTAACAAGTTATGCATATTTATGCAAGTTTAAAATGACAAGTCGTGCATGTTTGACAAGTTGTGCATGTTTATGCAAATTTAAAATGACAAGTTGTGCATGTTTATGCAAATTTAAAATGACAAGTTGTGCATGTTTGACAAGTTGTGCATGTTTATGCAAATTTAAAATGACAAGTTGTGCATGTTTGACAAGTTGTGCATGTTTATGCAAGTCTAAAATGACAAGTTGTGCATGTTTGACAAGTTATGTATGATTATGGTAATATGCAAGTTCACTATGCTAAGTTATGCAAGTTTAACATGTTATGCATGTTTATGGTAATATGCAAGTTCACTATGCTAAGTTGTACAAGTCTAACATGTTATGCATGGTTGTTGTGCAAGTTTATCATGTATGTTGTGCCAAGTTCCCTCTTCCTATCCTTTATGCGTTATTACGAATATGCAAGCGATAGAATGACGTTGGGGGTTTGGGTAAACTTAAAATACATGAAAATATAAGATTGGGAATTTACCTATTAAGTTAGGTCTACCCCTTGGGAATTTACCTATTAAGTTAGGTCTACCCAAGTAATTGTTGACTTGTAATTATGTTTTGAAATAAAGTGGACATGACACTTAGAAAACATAAGTGTGGCCAACTCGAGGTTGGGTTGAGTTTGTAGCGTAATTCTACCCGGAACCGACCGGCTTAACTAGTGGCTACAAACAATAAGACCCAATGTGAGAAGTTGGTCATGGGGTACCAAGACCCGAGGTTAGACCAAGTTGTGGTGTAAAGCTACCCGGACCCGCCCGGCCTAACTAGTAACCACAACAAGGTCTAATGTGAGAGGTTAAGGTGCATTAAATTAATTAATGCCTCATGATTAGGGTTAAGTCAGGGTCCACTAATACTTAACCAATTTGGGGATTCGAGGGATTAGAATGTGGTTAAGTTATGAACCGTTGGTTGCACTTAACTAGTTTAATCCATTTGGGAGTTCAAGGGATTAGAATGGGGTTAAGCCACACTTAACCAGTTTAATCCAGGATTAGTGAAGGGTTAAATCACACTTAACCCTCTTAGAAACCCTAGCAGCGTGGTCTGTTCCAGCAGTAATCCCAGTTTGGTATCATTCACAACCCTAGAGGCTAGGCTAGGGCGGGGCACGATTACTGGACTGATGTAAGCGACCAAAGCGACGGCTGAGTGGTACAGCGGTGCGGGTCCGGCGGGCTACGGACGTGCACGTAGTCCGATATTGGACAAACTCGAGGCACGGGTACCAGTAGGTTAGGGCTGTGCATTATTGCTTAAGTGTCCGGGGTTGACACCCGAGGGCTTGATACACCCAAAGGTGGACCCAGCACAGTCTAACTACATCCATGTGGGCCGTATGGACACCAACACTTGACGTGTTAGGTTTGTAGGGAGCCGATCGACTAGACCGTTGGGCTGGATCTTATATTAAGGTCACTTCATGTTATTGGGCCAAAGTTTGGGCTAAGGGATCAATACCTGTTATGTTGGTTTGCTAGTACACCGTGGTGCAAAAACTTAACCTTGTGGTATGCGATGACACCTCTATCTATCTTGTAGTTAATTTACCATGCCAGTATATTGTTATCTATGATCATCTCAGTTTCCATCATGATGTTAACTTATTAGTTTATAGACTGATCGTAGCAGGGCTTACTCAGTCTTTTTGACTGACCTGTTTTCTTTCGCCTCTTTTCTTCCGTTTCCCCCCCCCCCCAGGTTCTCAGGGAGGGAATACTGGAGCCTAGCTTGGATTTTAGCTGCTTCCTTGGATAGCTCAAGTATGCTTTGGACTTGAGCCGCTATGGTTTATCACTCTTATTTGGGGATAGTACTTATGTATTTTCAGTTTATCAGATGATGTATTTATCTAGACTTGAAATTTTGGGAAAGTGACATTTTGATGTACCAGACTTGAGTTTTGAAATGGTTTATAAATCTTCCGCTGTTTTATTTACTTACTCTGTTTATTTGCATATATCTATATGTCATGTCCTGCCTTGCTATATCATTATGCATGTTTACCAATAATGCCCCTCCAAAGCTAGTGCATTCCTTTGCGAGTGACCCTAGCAGAGGTGGGGTGTTACAATTGGCCCAATGTGAGGGGTCTTAGTCATAAACTAAATACGTGACAAGTGTAAAGACACGAGGTTAGACTTTGTTATGGTGTAAGGCTGCCCGGAACCAACCGGCATATCCAGCTACCATAAAAGACAGTCTAATGTGAGAGGTCTTTACAAAGGTTACGATCTTAATTAATTAAGAAACACTTAACCAAATTAGCATGTAGTGGGGCATGAGGGGTTAAGTGGGTGCCTTGGGTGGCATGTAGTAACTAGTGGGGGTGCCTTGGGTGGCATGAGGAAACTAGTGGGTTGCCTTGGGTGGCAATAGAAAATATGATTAGAATACTTAACCAAAGTGGAACATGTAATTAAACATGATTAAAGGGTTAAGTAAGTGCCTTGGGTGGCATGTGGGAATCAAGTAAGTGCCTTGGGTGGCATGTGGAAATCTAGTGGGTGCCTTGGGTGGCAATTAAAATATGATTAAAAGACTTAACCAAAATTTATAACATGTAAGTGGACATGGTTAAAGGGTTAAGTGGGATTCACTAGAAATGACAAGCTTAGGTGGGTAGCTTGTGGGGGCCCATTTCAACCAATATCCCAAACGTATCTTTGTGGGCTCGACCCAAGTCGAGGACGGGACACGCATATTGGGCTTGACTGTAAGAGGCCAAAACGGGTTAGCGGTGGCAACGCAAGTCCAACGGGTTTCATATGCGTGTGTGGACCCGGGCTGGTAAGTAAGACGTTGTTGCATCGTGTAGGTATAAGCCGTGCACCGTTGATATTATCAGGTTGCCACTTTGGGGAATGATACACCCCACTGTGGGGCCAGCACGGGTATCTACGTTAGGGAGTCGATCGCTTGGGGAGTAGTGGGTACACCTAGTGGAGATAGGGGCAGACGACACCTATGTAGTCAGCTAGGGGTACACGAAACTACTATTAAAAATTACTAAGTACACTTAGTGGGATCAACCTTTAAGTAGGAATTACCCTTGGGTGGGTAGAACTGGTGTGGTGCAGTGTAGGAATTACCCTTGGGTGGGTAGATCTGGGGTGGTGCAGTGTAGGAATTACCCTTGGATGGGTAGATCTGGGGTGGTGCAGTGTAGTAATTATCCTTGGGTGGGTAAATGCGTCTTCTCGGTTATCTTAGTACATCCTGTGTTTAGTTGGCTACTTAGTGTAGTCATTATCCCCAGAGGTACCGTACCTTGTTTATATCATACCCTAATTACTTTAATGATTGTATTGTTAAGGTTATAGGACTCGCTCAGACTTATGTCTGACCCCGTTGTTTTTATCTTTTTCCCAACCCTCAGGTTATCAGAGTGGGCCTAGCACTAGTGGGCTTTGATCAGACTGCTTTATCTATCTTTTGGAGCTTGGACCGTGGATGTAAAGCTCAGTTTATCTTTTCTATTATGGCTATTCAGTTATGTAGTGGGATTATGTACTTTTGTTTTATCAGGATGGATATTATGTACTTGACTCTTGTTTATGGTTTTGGTGTAACCAAACATGTTTTACTTTTCGCTGCAATGAAATGATGTTTTGAATTCTCAAGTATTACTCATATCTGTCTTGTTGTAATTTTTCTGTTCTATATTCACTTAAAATACTCCACCGATGTTATGGCATTCCCTTAGTGAGTGACCGTAGCGGGTGTGGGGTGTTACAATTTGGGTCGTTACAGTTGGTATCAGAGCGCTGGTTGGCGACAACCTTGGCTCTGTTTGGGAATTAACTCATTAGAGATGGGGTTAGTAATGCCCTAGAATGAGTTTGAGTGATATGAGAGAGCGTACTTGTATTTTGATAAATTGGCTTTCCATTGTGTTGGTTTGTTCTGTTGAATATTTAAGGATTCTAGTCGATATATGGGACGCCATAGAATCGATAGGAATTCCTAAATAATCGAACAGAATGATCGACATAATATGATTTTCGATTATATTATATATATATATATATTATATACTACTAGTGGTTTTAAGTGTATAATCATTGGTCGTTGGTAGGTAGTAATATTAAGTATTATCTATTACGGTCGATTAAATAATAAGAGATAATAACTAGGTGTTGCGAATGCTTGGAAATAAAATGATATCTTTAAGTATAATCGGAGGAGAAAGGTTGTGATTGAAATAAAAGTGAACTCGAAACTTGATCCTGGGGTATTTAAACGAGTTTTGCCAAAGTTGAGATAATATTATATTATAAGAATGGTTCTGGAAATGATTTCAAATAGTATGAAACAAGTGGATAATTCCTTGCTCGGATCTTCGAAATAGCCTTAGTAATGAGTGCACGCATTATCGATGGTTATTCTGAAGAGTTTAAGTGGGGGAGAGACCATTCAATGATCATTAAAATTTGGTTTTACAAGGATTTTTGGGCTCGATTTCCATATGGCATAGAATTTTATATAAAGGTATTAGCATACCATATTTAAAGTTGAATTTAATTTAAAACCAGGATTTCAATTTCTTTCTTAAATTTAAAAGTTTGGATTTGAAATTTCATATAGTATGGTTTATAAATAGTATAAATATTAAACTATGTTATTTTAAACTTGATTTGGAAAACTGGAATCAAGTATTGAGTTTACTTTAACTAGTAACAATTGTAAATTTATTTAAAATGACACTTGAGTTCGAAATTTATAAAAACTTATATTATGAGCCTGAAATGGCGCGGTAGTTTGAAAATTCGATCTTTAACTTTGAATAAATATATAAAATTCAATATAAGTCGGAATTGGATAAAACAAGAAACGTTAGGATCGAATTGATCATATCCCTTTAATGAATGTAAGAAATTCAGTTTTCACTTTATAAATTGTGAGTTATGACTAAATTAAAATTTAGAGATAGCACTATGGAATTTATATATATATTAATAATATATAAGCTCTTAAGAATATAAATAAATGGGAAATGTTTAAGGAATGAATTCTAATTTTTGGAGTTGAAGACTTTGAAAGGTGTTATAAGGAAATTTGAATTTTTGTTAAATGGAACATTCGATGGAATTTGAATTAGAAAGTGAATCAATTTAAGTCAATGAACTACGATAAATGGAAGGAAACCTAAGGAATTTATTAGAGTCGATGAAAATTTATGAGAGAGTGAAATGAGGTACGATTCAAACTTGATTCAATTCCACTAACAACACGATGATTCGGTATATGTACCAATTTGAGAAAAGCATGGAAGCGAGTCGAGTTCGGCGAAGTTAAATCAATATGAGTTAACTTAAAAAAAACATATTAGGTCGATTAAGAATTTAGTACTTAGGAAAGAAAATAAAAACCTTGAAATGTGGCAAATTGATTTCCTACTAATAGATTTAAAGATTTAATACTATCGAGTTAGTTGGAAATGTTAAAGCAAATTAAAGTCTTAGCGTCGAGGTAATATTTGGAATAAAATGAGGTGTTGGAATATAAACCAAAGTCTAAGTCATTAAAGTTGAATATCGAGAGAAGTTGAAACCAAGTAGATTCAAGTAAGCCAAATGGATGAGTTGCAAATGGAATTAATATAGGATGAATGAAAATGAAATATAAGTAAATGGCTAATTGAATATGGAAATTGGAATGATAATTCAATGGAATATAGTTGAAGTAAATAGTAATAAGTAATGAAATGTGGCAAATCGATCCATGTTAATGAATTAAGAATTCAACAGAGTCAAGAAGTTGGAAAAGTTAAAATGGATTAAAAATCTCAACTAAAGTTAATGTTTGGAATGAAACGGGAAAATGAATAGAGAGTATATCAGAATGAGGTAAGAATGTAGTGTGAATTCAATTCTCGACAAATAAAGTGAATGTAAATAGTTAAGTAAATGAACAAGAATAAGTGAAATGGATGAGTTGCAAATGGAATTAATATAGGATGAATGAAAATGAAATATAAGTAAATGGAATGAAATTCATTTAATATAAGCGAAACGAACATGAATATATTTAAGCAATAAAAAAGGTGAATCATATTATGTGCTTAATGGAACAATAACCCCTTTGCAGATGGTTAAGTGCTACTCAAGTTTTTGGAACTCGAAGGTTGAAACTCCAAATAAAATAACTCGACTTTTGGTGCGGAAAATTTAAAATATTCGATAAGCGGAAGCTAAAATGGCCATAACTTTTGATGGGCTGGTCGGAATTCAATGATCTCGGACTTTTTGGAAACCTTAGAAACTGAGCTAAATTTTGTGTTAATAAAGCCTTGCCTAGTTTCCAAGTTTATTAAGTTGAAAACCAAGAACTAGTCGTAGTTGTATGCGCAGAAAATAAAAATCTGAACTGAATACCAATATTGTTTTGACCATAACTCTCTACCGGAACGTCAGATTTTAATGTGCGAGTACAATTCGGAAAGGGCTGAATGTAAACTAAAACTTTTCTTAATATGCTAAGTCAAATTCTGATGTCTAAGGGGTTAAAAACTGGGCTGAACAACTCAGACCTGCATATTTCATTGTATAGGCTGAGGCGTTCGCCTTCACTAAAATAGCCATAACTTTTGAACGAATTATCCGAATTCGGCGAATCCGAACAATTCAAAAAGCCTGAAAGAAATGCGACAACTTTTTACTGTGTCTTAGTCAAATTACATCATCTAAGGGTTGTTAAACTCAAATTTGTTCGCTGGCCTGTTATGAATATCTTGGTTTTGTAGTTGAAATATTCAATATATGTTGTCTAAGTTGTATACAATTGCTATGTATTGATATATGTTCGATTCTCATGTATATGTGAGTGTGTAGCAGGTGTAAGGAAGTCGCGCTACGCTTCGGAGCTCGCTTGCGCTAAACGCTAAACGCTAAGGTAAATAAAAATGCAAATAAACGCTAAAGAAAGGTATGTAAATGTGTTACAAAGTTTTGGTGGTTTTATATATGAGTTTTTCCCCATTTTGGGATGCCTCATCGAGTGATGAGATGTATATTGAACTTTTATATATATATGTGATTTTCCGGACATCCCTGTACAAAGGAGATGCTGCCGAAATTTTCTGGGATTTTTGGAGTTAGAAAGTTATAAGGTTTTACAACTATATACTTATTTATAAATACTATTTTATAAGTATGGATTTGGAAGTATGACTTGTTTAATAACCTTATCTCGTTCTCTTTTCGAGGACGAAAAGATTTTAAGTGGGGGAGAATGTAACATCCCATAATTTTCAATATATTTAAATTTCAATTTAAAATAAATAAATTGGAATTTGTGGAATTTTGGATTTGATATTGAATAACTTGAGATAAAAGCGAATTCATTTATTTGAATTTGCAGTTCAGATTTAATTTGAGAAATAATCAAGATCCGGGAACTTAAAATTTGTGAAAACAAATTTATTTATGTGGTGTTTGTATTAAAGGAGAATTCAAATTTGATTTGTTAAACGATGGAATTTAAGCTGTTTAAGTTAAATTTGAAATTCAAATTTGAATTTGTAAATAATCAAATGTGGAACTTAAAGTTATAAAATAAATCTATAGAATTGATTTATGTTATAAGTTGATTTAATTTGAATTTAATGAATATTTAAATTTAATTTAAACAGTTAACTGAATAATTGAATGTTTTATTTATTTAATTAACTGTGAAATTTAACTGCTTTGACGACGGTCTCGGAATTCGATGAAACTGGCGCCATCAGAACCGGAACGGTGAATTATGATAGGATTTAAATTTGCGTTACAATCCGACTTACCGTTTGATCGTACAAGAGGAAATGTGAACGAGATTAGTGTAAATGGATAATTTGGTTAGTTCTCTTTTGGGCCTCATATATATATGAATAAAACTCCACATCCATCCCATTCAGCCCATTTCCATTGTACGTTCATTTTTCCATCTGCTCTTTTCTTTAATGGCAGAAAGAAAATCAAATTTCAAAAACCCTAGCTAAGTAAAAATACAAACTTCAAATTCAAATCTCCTCAAACCATAGAAAATTATATATCAAAACGAAGAGCTCGACGATACGAAGCTGCTGGTATAATTTATTTCAACATGCAGTGCTTGGATCGACGGATATTGGCGGTCAAAGTTGCTGGAAATGAAACCCTAAATCACAAATTAGGGGTTTTCAATTTCTGAGTCGATCGAAGGATTGGAGATATGGGTTTTGTAGAGTTTGGTTAGGGGAGTTGAACCACGGTGGTCGAAAGTCTTATCATCAAGCTGGTTGCCGGAATTTGGAGGTTAAAGGTCAGAATTTGCGGTTCTAGGGTTCGACGGAGCGGCTGATTTGGGCGACCGGAGATGAGGCCTCCGGTGCTGGCGGACACGGCTTCCACGGTAGGTCAGAACGTGGGTAGTCGGAGGTCTTCTAGTGGTCGGAATCTCGAGATATTGTGGGTCAAAGTCGCGGTGATTGGGTTCCAGTTCACGTCGTGCACTGTAGCGTGTTTGAGAAGATGGAGCGGAAGTTGTTTGAAGGGACTGACGTGTCAGCACGGGGTAGGGTGAGCCATTTTGTTTTATTAATTTTATATATTTAAAATTCGTATAGAAAAACACTGATAACTCGCTCGTTTTAAATCGGATTTGGACGCGGTTTGTTGCGTTGGGATCGTGGTGGAGTTGCGGACGTTTTGGCTCTAACCTGGCTGCGTTTAGAGACTGTGAAATTTTAGGCTATGGTTGGACGTCCGATCCACTAAGGACCCAAAGGTGAGTGATTCTTCGCTCACGAAATACTGAATTCTTCCCATATTTATTGAATTAAATTGTGAAATATATCTGGTTGCATGGTTGTGATTGGTTGCTTGAATAAAAACTGACATGCAAGTGTGTTACAAGCAAATAAGTTGATCATTAGTTATTTAAGTTTGATTTTAATTTCTAGTTGACACCTGTCACTTGTTAGCTGGTCAAAGGATGTAGATATTTACTGTTGGAATATATTGGTATGATGAATGCCTTGGTTGGTTGGTTACTGAATTGGTATTTATATTGCATGTTATGTTACTCAGTATATGGATGTTATATTTTATTGCGACGATAAATTCCCTTTACCCTTGATGTTACGGGCATCTAATGAACCCGGGATTTATCGATAAAATAAATTAAGAACACAGAGTGAAATGATAAACCTCTACGACCCTGATTTGGATTGAAATGATAGATCCATCCTTGAAAATATCAAGAAATTAAAATTTAATCACTTGGCCATTGGATAGAAAATTCTATACAGACATCGGTTGGTTAAATGATTTTCAAATATTTGAAGATTTTATTTGACAGAAATTTCAGTTAAAGAAATGAACCGATACTCGAAAAACCTGTTCCTGTAAAGGACCTAGATCACTAGTGTTATTTAAGTGGTTAAGAATTTTTCCAAAGGAAGTGGAATTCTTAAGATAAGATTTGAATAAAATCTGAAACTTTCAAATTTAGGGTTGGATTTGAATAAAATATTTTATTTAAATTTGGAAGAAGGGAGGATCGAGAAATAGGGGTTGAATTTCCCTAAAACGAAGATTCGGGTTGAATGGCATTTTGAAACAAGATATTGAATTTTTATAACTCCATTGAGACTGGAGTATGAGTTCAAGTATTTGAAGTTCAGAAGAAGGAGAAATCTTTGATTAAAGAATTTTATTATATATATATATACCTGCAATGTTTGATTTCAATTAAGTTATTCTTTCCCTAAAATTTTATTTAACCTTTACGTAGAGACTATTTATTTTAGCCTAAAATTTTCTTATAATTTATTATTTAAAACTAATTTGAAAATTTTGTTTTATATATGTATCCATAATAATATAAATTATCTTATTTTGTTTAACCATTATTTCTATACTTATATATCATATAAAGATTTTATTTAAAAAGCATCTATTTTCATATTATGTCAAATGATCGTAAATTTCTTCCGAATGGAAATGCTGAGTTTAAACCCCAGTTCGAGATGGAGTCAAGATAATTATTCAAATATGGAATCAACCTTAACCATTTTTTTTATGGAAAGGTAATTGACATGTATTCGAATATATTGGATTCCATAAATGATATGAATGAGTGTTATGGAGATTTACTCTTTTGAATATAAGCGAATTTAGAATTCAAATCGATTTGAGATAAGTATAACCTTTGAGGTAAAATATATATTCGGTTTGAATATAAGTCGATTTTGAAATATTATATGATTTTAATATAAGGATATGAAATATATTCTAGTTTTAGAATATAATCGGTTTGGGTATGATTATGATATGTCGATATGAAAATTTTATTCGTTTGAATATAAATTGGGTTCAAACCAGAAGATGATATTTTGATATGAAAACGAACCTTTATCAAATATAAAAGAACCGACCGATGTGAAAGATGTAAGCGTTGGTGGTTAAAGAGACCGGAGTCGACATAAGGCATACTCTCTGTCAGTGTCGATACCACTTTAACAACTGTGAACGTTATGACGTATCCAGATTGAGTATGATGACTTGGAGGCGATTATTGAATCGAAGAAGATGATCGATGACGAAATAGCCCTGACCTTCGGGTCAGAATTGAAATGACTAAAACAGGAGCTATACCGTGACTAACTGAGGTAGCACCTTTGATCGGACACACTTCTTCGATACTATTTCTATGACTATGATGATGATGATTTGGGTCCATTTATGAATTATGGGAGTGTGTTCCGAGGTGGGTGGTAGTGGCTGCTATGCGTTACCACCGGTCCGGGAGTGCGATTGGTAGAATCCTACCGTGGGCATTGCCTCGAGTGCCTTGTCATATTATCCTTATCGAGCCCATACGATTTTGATTTGTATCGTACCTATGGAGTGCCCTCTGATGCCATCGTTTACGGTGGGTTTACGGTACTGTATAGACTACGGTATTATAAACGGTGTAAGGGTAAAAATGTAATCCCGCTTACGCTATTTTCAGTATTTATACTTTACTGAATAGACATTATCATAATAGCATATTATCTATGTATGTATTAGTTTAACGGATCCTCAAGAGATAGAAAAATCCCGTAATATCTCCTGAGTTACTGCACCCATGATACTGATATTATTTCGTATTTTGATTTAACTAATATGAGAATGATTTAGTTCTGATCCGAGTGTTTGTTGTGTTTTCTTTTTTATGCAATACGCTCGGGTCAGCAGAAGTTGCAGTTAGCGAAGATGGCAATAGCTTGGAGGATGAAGACGAGGATTTGGTGTATATATATCAAGTATAAGTATTTCCGCTGCATTTATTTCCGCTGCTTATTATGTACATCCGTATGTATATGTAACTCTGATAATCATTGAATGTTATAACCACAGTATACATTTCAACTGCTATTTGTTTATTATATGTTGCCCTTCCGCTGTGAGATTCTGTTATTGTCTTTCTCTTCTTTCTCTTCTTTCTTTCTTTTTCTTCTTTTCCCAATAACTACATGTATTTGCGATTTGTTTGGGTCGACATGTGTGGCTTATTGTCGATTTTAAACGGTCAAAAATTTGGGTCGTTACAGATCCTACACTTAAGCACCTAACCACCGCCTTTTTTGACTGCTTATATTCAGTCCAGTAATCGTGCCCCACCCTGCCTAGTTCAGGGTTCCTTGATACGTTCATGCGGGTTATGCTGAAACGGGTCCCCGTTACTAGGGTTTTTCTAGTCAACATGTTAAATTGGTTAAGTTTTCTTGACTTGACTTAAACCCCTATCAATCTTGCCTAGTTAACATGTTGATTTGGCTAAGTGTTTTCTAAAATACTTGACCCCACCAATCTTGTCTTGTTCACATGTTAATTTGGTTAAGTGTTTTCATAATTACTTAACCTCACCACTCATGTCTTGTTAAGTTGGTTAAGTGTTTCCTTAATTACTTAACCTCACCATTTCTAGCTTGATTGTCCATGAGCTTTAACTAATTAATTAATTAAAGCACCAACCACTCACATTAGACAGGTATTGTTGTGGTTACTGGATGTGCCGGTCGGTTCCGGGCAGGTTTACACCACAACTCAGTCTAACCTCGGGCTTTTCTGGGCTTGATGCACTAACCTCTCAGGTATTGTTGTGGTTATTGGATGTGCCGGTCGGTTCCGGGCAGGTTTACACCACAACTCAGTCTAACCTTGGGTTAGGCATATTCGTCTTTTCTAGATTTACATTTTTATATATGCAAATTTCTACAAGTATTTCATGTCACATGTTTTAATTCAAGGCTAATGGTATATAAATTATACCATTCATGGCCTTAACCAATTACATGGTTTTGGGCCCACCTACATATTTACATGTTTTGGTTTAATAATTACCCCCAACGTTACCACCGTTTGTTCGTTCACATTAATCACATAAAGACATTGGGCCCGCTAATTGGCCCAATCTATAAACGAGAGATAAAGGAGAGAACATGCATAACATAGGTTCAATCAACATATATCATGTAATTTGGCATAAACATCAGTTATAGACTAGCATGTGACATAATCATGACACGTCCAATTCCAAAACACGTATGATTATAACATTAACATATAGGTGTAAACTAGATCTAATAAGGTGAACTTGCATAAATTCACTTCACAAACTTGCAAACAAATAAGGATCTAGTTTAGGATCTAACATGTAACTTGCATATGACATATATATATAATTAGATCGTAACTTGGATCTATCATAAATTATATAACTTGCATTAATCATGTGAACCTAAATGGATCTTGACATGGATCCAATCATAAAGTTTGTAACTTGCATATGGACATATGAACATAGGCATGTGGATCTAACATAAAACTTGCAACTTACATATGAACATATGGATCTAACATAAAACTTGGAACTTGCATATGAACATATGGATCTAACATAAAACATAGGAATGTGTACATGTAGATCTTGACTTGGATCTAATATAAAACTTACAACTTGCATAAAAACATATACATGTAGATCTTTACATGAAACACATAACTTGCATATGATATTGATAGTTTCAAATAGATCCAGTACCAAATCCAATAATCCACAATCATTCCAATTCATGATAAAATCATCACAATCAATCGATATGAATTAACATGGTATAATTCTAATTTCACTTTATATCAAATCTAGTCTTAGATTTATTTACGTCTAAAAGATAACTGCGCTTACAACGAACGGAGGTCTTGATTTCTGGATTCTGAATTCTGGAGTTGAAATGCTCGCCTTTAATGTAGACAATCGTTGTTTTGATTTTGTTTGGTTCGTCTCTATGTTAGCTTCAAGTGGCAGCTACTCTAGGTTGTCTAATGGCAGCATGACGGCTCTAGGTTCAATTTTAAATATGATTTAGGGGCGAAGTATTAGGTTGCTTTTATAGAGATTAGATTGAATAGGAGCCGTTAGATCATCTCAGAATAAATCAAGACTATTAAGACATGATAGACTTATCTAGAACAGCCAACTCCGACCCTAATGACTCAGCATTGAGTCATAATTCGTCTTTTCTAAATTCACATATTTTCTATATATGTCTAATTATATATGTAAATTAATCTTAATTTAATCATGCCATAATTATTCTTTTAATTATGCTCACAATAAATGGTATACCAAATATACCATTTCATGAACCAATCTATGCCAAGAAATTTTCATGTTTTCCCTTGATTCTCGCATTTATAATTAAGTATTCTTTAATTTGTTATTACAACATTAACAGAAAATATGGGGTGTTACATTCTCCCTTCCTTTAAGGATTTCGTCCCCGAAATCTTCAAGTCGAGAAGAACGTATATCTTACCATCCAATCGTCCATCTACTCAACCATCAAGCACAGGCGTCCATTGTCCTTAGCAGACTTCTAATGCTTCATGATCATATGCATAGTGTGTGTACATGTCCTTACCTAATGCAAAATCAGGCGGTCTACTGATTCAGTCGACCTCCTTAATGCAAATTATGTCAGTGCCACGAGTCCATTATGTATGCAATTTTCCTATCCAAAATTTCTACATGAGTGCACGATCATTCATACAAATGCAACGTCCATATGGTAACACATCAAGTTTCAATCCATATACAAATGCATATATGCATATGCAATATGAAAGTGACTGAGCCGGTCTAATTCCTAACGTATGTGTATATGCATCCACGAGCAACCACTTGCAACTATCAACCATAACATGCTTCAATTACATGTTTTCATCCAAATGGGTTTCTACCTAAGGATAAAGGATAGGATCGAGAAGATATACTCAAAAGGATAGGTACAAGCATAAATTTAAGGAAAAAAGAGATCAAGGATGTACCCTAAAAAAGGAAAGGGTAGGCTATGCGTATTCTGTCCTCAGTTTCCCAAGTTGCGTCTTCCTCGGCGTCGCTCCATTGAACCTTGACAAGCTTGACTTCACGGTTGCGTCACTTTTTGACTTCTGTACCCAAGATATGAGTTGGAACTCTCCTTACAGTTGCTTTTCATTCAACTTCTACTTCCTCTAACATGCTTGGTTCTACCACTTCCGCAAACTCATGTAAGCACTTTCGCAGGTGAGAGACATGAAAGACATTATGAACTCCGGCCAATCTTTCGAGCAGGTGTACTCTATAAGACATCTTCCCAATCTTCTCAATGATAGGAAACGGCCCTACAAATCTTGGTGCTAACTTTCCTGCGGATCCGAAGCGAACGACGTTCCTCAAAGGGAATACTTTAAGAAACACCTTGTCTCCAACTTCAAACTTAAGGTCGGTCCTTCTTTTGTCTGTGTAGGACTTCTGTCTATCTTGTGCAGTCTTCATTCTCCTTCGTATTAAGTCTACTTTCTCTGAAGTTTCTCTGATCACGTTTGGTCCAAGTATGAGCTTAGCTGTAGACTCCCATCAACAAGTTGGTGATCGCCATGGTCTTCCATACAAAGCCTCAAAGGGTGCCAGGCCTATGGTGGCTTGGTAACTATTGTTGTAAGCGAACTCCGCTAAAGGAAGATGATCCTCCCATGTGCCTCCAAAGTCAAGAATGCATAGTCTCAAGAGATCTTCTAGTACTCTGTTCACCCTTTCCATCTGACCATCGGTTTGTGGGTGATAGGCCGTGCTTAAGCATAGCTGTGTGCCCATAGCCTCTTGCAAACTCCTCCAGAACTCGCTTGTAAAGATAGGGTCTCGATCACTTACTATGCTGGAGGGTATCCCATGGAGTCGAACTATCTCTTTGAGATATATGGATGCTAGAGAAGAGGCAGTCCTTCTACTTTTGACAGGTATAAAGTGAGCGCTTTTAGTAAGCCTGTCCACTATTACGCAAATGCTGGTATTGCCCTTTCTTGACCTAGGAAATCCATCTATAAAGTCCATCGAGATGCTAACCCATTTCCAGTGTGGGACCTCTAGAGGATGGAGCAGACTACCAGGCTTCTTTTGCTCTGCCTTGACTTGTTGGCATATTAAACACTTAGAAACAAATTCAGCTACGTCTTTCTTCATGCCATCCCAAAAGAAAACTCTTTTGATGTCTTTATACATTTTGTCTCCGCCTGGGTGTATGGTCAGCTTGTAATGGTGTGCCTCTTCTAGAACCGTCTTTACCAAACCCCTTGCTTGTGGGACACATAGTCTTCCATCTCGTCTCAACCAGCCCTTGGCATCAATGGAGTATCTATTGAGGTGACTAGAAGTCTCACCCCTAATTAACTTGTTCATCACATCGGCTAGCTGAGGGTCTTCTCTTTGCGCAGCTCCGATTGAGTCTAATAGAGTTGGTCGCACTTCTAACGTTGCTAACAAGCCAGGTACAAAGTCATAGGAGGGTCTAAAGTTAAAGCTTGCTATGAACTCCAAGCTTTGCCTTTCCACAAAGAGAGGGCTTAAAGTCAGCATCTTTCTACTCAAGGCGTCTACCACTACATTGCCCTTACCAAGGGTATAGGCAATCTCAAAATCATATGAGGCGAGAAATTCCATCCACCTTTGCTGCCTCAAATTAAGATCTTTCTGAGAGATAAGGTATTTTAATGATTTATGATCAGTAAATAATTCGAACCTTTCTCCCAGCAGATAATGACGCCATGATTTAAGGGCGAAAACGATGGCTGCTAGTTCTGAATCATGAGTTGGGTAATTCTTCTCATGAACCTTCAACTGCCTTCCTCCATAGCAAATTACTTTGCCTTCTTGCATTAGGACAGCGCCCAATCCTGTTCTGCACGCGTCTGTATATACTGTAAACATCTTGCTTCCATCAGGCAAAGTCAGAACTGGGGCTGTTGTCAGAGCCCTTTTTAAACGTTGGAAAGAAATGTCACAATCCAAATCCCAAGCAAAAGCCAAGTTCTTCTTTGTCAATCTTGTCAGCGGAGCTGAGATCTTCGCAAAGTCCTTAATGAACTTTGGATAATAGCCCGCCAGCCCGAGAAAGCTTCGGACTTCGGTTGCATTTTGCGGAATCTTCCAATCTTTCACCGCGACTACTTTTGCGGGGTCCACGGCTATCCCCTCTTTGGACACCACATGTCCAAGAAACCTTACTTCTTCTCTCCAAAAGTGGCATTTAGAGAATTTTGCTTTCAGCGGATCTGCTCGAAGAGTATCCAACACTTCCTTTAAATGCACAGCATGTTCTTCCTCGCTTTTTGAGAAGATTAAGATGTCGTCTACGAAGACCACTACAAATTTATTGAAGAATTCTCGGAAAACCCTGCTCATCAAGTCTACAAAATAGGCAGGTGCGATTGTCAAGCCGAAAGGCATGACAAACCACTCGAAGAAACCATCCGGGGTCCTAAATGCGGTCTTGTCAATGCTATCCTCAGCCACTCTTAGCTGATGAAACCCAGTAGCCAAATCTAGTTGGGAGAAAACGGATGCACTTACGAGTTGATCAAACAGATCATCAATTCTTGGGAGGGGGTGCATATTCTTCTTAGTCAGCTTGTTCAACTCCCTATAATATATGCATAGGTGGAGTGAACCATCAGCTTTGGTTGCGAATACTACTGGAGCACCCCATTCAGAAATACTCCGTCTTATGAACCCCTTTTCAAGCATCTCTTTAATTTGCTTGTTGAGCTCCTTTCTCTCCCTTGGGGCCATGTGCCTAACGGGTAAAGCAACGGGCTTTGCATTATCGACAAGGTATATGCGAAAGTCTATCTCCAGCTTCGGAGGTAAGCCCTTCACCTCTTCAAAACATCTGAGTATTCGCGGACTACTCTAACGGACTGCAAATTCTCAATAGACACATCAGGTGATTCAAGATAACTAAGCATGATAGAGTTCATGGGATTACAAGATATTTCGAGAGTGTTACCGAGGCGAGTCATGAGTCTAACCACTCTCTTTTCACAATCAAGGATGGCACCATTACTGGATAGCCAGTCCATGCCTAGAATCAACCCATAGCCCGTGAAACCCAAAACAAAAGCATTACATTTAAACCCAACACTTAGAATAGAGATTTCAAAATCCAAACAAACCATTGACAAATAAACTGAGCCCCCAATTGGATTCGAAACAACCACGGGATCCTCTACTATATGGGTATCTAGGTGCAGAGATTCAACTAAAGCAGTAGATATAAAAGAGTTCGATGCGCCAGAATCAAAGTGAGTACGAACATGATTATCAAATAGATAAACTAAACTCTCAACAGAAATATGACTACCTCGTTCCTGCAGAGGTGCTACGAGAGCATGAACCTGCCCTCCAGAAGAAGCTCCAGTTCTCTGTCCCTGCCCTTGCCTTTTGGGGCAGTCCTTAGCCAAGTGTCATGTTTCCCCGCAATGGAAACAAACGCCCAACTTCCTCTTTTTCTTTCTGCAGTCCCTATCCAAATGTACAGGTATGCCACAATAATTGCACTTCAGCTTCTTACGGGATTTATTATCCTTCCCGCCTTTCTTGGGGTCTGCTTTCTTGTTTTGAGATCCCTTTCCTTTCTTATTTTGAGGCTCTTCCTTCTTCACCTCCTTCTTGCCATCTTTGTTCTCCTCTTGCAACAGAGCCATGTCCACTAGCCTTTCATAAGTTTCTCCCATGGGTATATGGGACATTGCCCGACCTTGCAGTGGCTCATTCAGTCCTTTGGCAAAATGGAGAGCCTTCTTGTGTGGAGTGTTGACTAACTCCAGTCCAAATCTGGCAAGCTGATTGAATTTATTGACATATTCTTTGACTGATAGGTTTCTTTGCTTAAGTGATAGGAACTTCTCCATTTGCAGACTTTGCTCAGCTTGTGAGAGGAACTTCATTTCAAATCTCGCCTTGAAGTCCTCCCAAGTCTCTATCAGTCTTTCAGCATTAGTGACCTCCCACCAGAAGGAGGCCTCATCTTTGAGCAACCACACCACCAACTGTAGTTTCTGCCTCTCATCTACTTCAAAGATAATGAATAAGTCTTCAGTTTCTTTGAGCCAGTTTCTGGCTTCTACGAAAGATTCACTACCCTTGAAGTCTTTTCCACCCATGGATCCAAAATCTCTACAGATCTTTGAGAAAGCATTTCCTCTCGGAGGAGGAGGAGCAGCTGGGGGAGGCAGAGGAATGCCTGCTAGGCCTGCTTCATTGGCCCTAGCTTCAAGGTACCTTCTAAACCAACCAGGCACCGGCACGCCTTCGGGTAGGTTAAAGTCCCCAGACATGCTTTAACAAAAGGAAAGATTCAAAACGAGGGATAGAAAGATAGTGCATATGGATTTGGGGATTATGCCCTTTTTTTTAATTTAACACAACACTTTTTTTGAAAATGCTTCTTTATGACTTCATTTTGAAAAATAGTTTCAAAATTTTTATCCAATCTGGTAACCTTTAGCTCTGATACCAAGTGTAACACCCCACCTCCGTTAAGGTCACTCTCAAAGGGAATGCCTTAACTTCGGTGGAGCGTTTTAAGGTACAAGATAATAATAAATTACAAGACAGATAATTAAAGCAGCGGATAATTAAAGCAGCAAAAAAGAAACCAACTTCATTTCATAAATACTTGTTCAATACAACATTTCAACAAACAGTTTCAATCTTCCAAATTATTACATCTGTCTTGAAAACATAAAGAAGCAATATTGAAAATAAAATGACATAAATCCCCAACATGTCTTTGACCATAGCCATAGCTCAAAAAAGGAAAGTCCAAGCCTTACATCTACGGTCCTCAAGCTTTGATTTGATCCGGTCAAGCAGAAGTGTTCCCTCCCTGTGGACCTGGGGATGGAACGGAAGAAAAGAGGCGAAAGGAAAATGAGTCAGACATAAGTCTGGCAAGCCCAGTTATTTAATAGCATGTAAACAAGTAAAAGACTGTGACATGAATAAACTGAACTTAGAATGATACCACAAGGATAGGGTAGTCCTAAAACAAGATAAGGTAAGACTGAACTAGATTTGGCTATCGCACCCACTTTTACTTCTCTGCACCCACTAAGAACTTGTTTAACTAGCAATGTATGTTCATGATAAAGTGATCCCATTCATGAATTGATCGGCTCCTACTCGCATTCATGTATTCTCAGTGTCATGCGGCCACACATGATTATAAAGTACTTGTGATGGTTCCATTATTAGGTGCACCAAGTCCTATAATGGCAACCCCTGACACAAATTCTAGATGCACAAGTGTAAGCCTGGTGCCCAGTGCCTGCTTTTTCCATTCCGGAGCCCGTGCACGCCCGTACTCCGTCGGAACCTACACTGACGCACCTAACCGCCGCCCTTTTTAACCGCTTATATTCAGCCCAGTAATCGTGCCCCACCCTGCCTAGTTCAGAGTACCTTGATACGTTCATGCGGGTTACTGCTGAAACGGGTCCCCGTTACTAGGGTTTTTCTGGTCAACATGTTAAATTGGTTAAGTGTTCTTGACTTGACTTAACCCCTATCAATCTTGCCTAGTTAACATGTTGATTTGGCTAAGTGTTTTCTAAATTACTTAATCCCACCAATCTTGTCTTGTTCACATGTTAAGTTGGTTAAGTGTTTTCTAAATTACTTAACCTCACCACTCTTGTCTTGTTAAGTTAGTTAAGTATTTCCTTAATTACTTAACCTCACCATTTCTAGCTTGATTGTTCATGAGCTTTAACTAATTAATTAATTAAAGCACCAACCACTCACATTAGACAGGTATTGTTGTGGTTACTGGATGTGCTGGTCGGTTCCGGGCAGGTTTACACCACAACTCAGTCTTACCTCGGGCTTTTCTGGGCTTGATGCACTAACCTCTCACATTAGACAGGTATTGTTGTGGTTACTGGATGTGTCGGTCGGTTCCGGGCAGGTTTACACCATAACTCAGTCTAACCTCGGGTTAGGCATATTCGTCTTTTCTAGATTTACATTTTTCTATATGCAAATTTCTACAAGTATTTCATGTCACATGTTTTAATTCAAGACTAATGTTATATAAATTATACCATTCATGGCCTTAACCACTTACATGGTTTTGGGCCCACCTACATATTTACATGTTTTGGTTTAATAATTACCCCCAACGTTACCCCCGTTTGTTCATTCACATTAATCACATAAAGACATTGGGCCCGCTAATTGGCCCAATCTATAAACGAGAGATAAAGGAGGGAACATGCATAACATAGGTTCAATCAACATATATCATGTAATTTGGCATAAACATCTGTTATAGACTAGCATGTGACATAATCATGACCCGTCCAATTCCAAAACATGTATGATTATAACATTAACATATAGGTGTAAACTAGATCTAATAAGGTGAACTTGCATAAATTCACTTCACAAACTTGCATATAAATTAGGATCTAGTTTAGGATCTAACATGTAACTTGCATATGACATATATATATATATATATATATATATATAATTAGATTGTAACTTGGATCTATCATAAATTATATAACTTGCATTAATCATGTGAACCTAAATGGATCTTGACATGGATCCAATCATAAAGTTTGTAACTTGCATATGGACATATGAACATAGGCATATGGATCTAACATAAAACTTGCAACTTACATTTGAACATATGGATCTAACATAAAACTTGCAACTTGCATACGAACATATGGATCTAACATAAAACATATGAATGTGTATATGTAGATCTTGACTTGGATCTAATATAAAACTTACAACTTGCATAAAAACATATACATGTAGATCTTTACATGAAACACATAACTTGCATATGATATTGATAGTTTCAAATAGATCCAATACCAAATCCAATAATCCACAATCATTCCAATTCATGATAAAATCATCACAATCAATCGATATGAATTAACATGGTATAATTCTAATTTCACTTTATATCAAATCACGTCTTAGATTTATTTACATCTAAAAGATAACCGCGCTTACAACGAACGGAGGTCTTAATTTCTGGATTTTGAATTCTGGAGTTGAAATGCTTGCCTTTGATGTAGACAATCGTTGTTTTGATTTAGTTTGGTTCGTCTCTATGTTAGCTTCAAGTGGCGGCTACTCTAGGTTGTCTAATGGCAGCATGACGGCTCTAGGTTCAGTTTTTATATGATTTAGGGGTGAGGTATTAGGTTGCTTTTATAGAGATTAGATTGAATAGGAGCCGTCAGATCATCTCAGAATAAATCAAGACCATTAAGACAAGATAAAGTTATCTAGAACAGCCAACTCAGCCCCTAATGACTCAGCAGTGAGTCATAATTCGTATTTTCTAAATTCACATATTTTCTATATATGTCTAATTATATATGTAAATTAATCTTAATTTAATCATGCCATAGTTATTCTTTTAATTATGCTCACAATAAATGGTATACCAAATATACCATTTCATGAACCAATCTATGCCAAGAAATTTTCATGTTTTCCCTTGATTCTCGCATTTATAATTAAGTATTCTTTAATTTGTTATTACAACATTAACAGAAAATACGGGGTGTTACAACCATCACCACCACATGCCTTTGATCTTGACAAGGTGGCGAAGAAAATCAAGAATTTAGGTGGCGTGCATTACACGGGACATGAGACTGTGACAGAGGCACAAGGACGACTGAAGACAATGGAGAAGATCTTGGGAGGATTAGAGCTCGAAGATCATAGGAAGCAGTTTATGGAGACTTGGTTCCTGAAGGACCAGGCCCAGATTTGGTGGGAAACAGCCATGGTGGGTGGTAATGAAGCTGACGTGACTTGGGATAAATTCAAAGAGCTATTCAATGAGAAGTTCATTCCACCTCATGAAGTTGAATGTCTCCATGATGAGTTCGCCCACCTCCAACAAGGGAGTATGACTATTGCTGAGTATGTAAAGAAATTTGATGAGCTTTCCAGATATGCTCCTGAGTTATTCCAAGACCCGCTTAAGAAAAATAAGAGGTCTATCAATGGTCTTGCAAGGAGGTATCATAATAGGGTGACAACACATATCGAGCGACCATTTGCTAAAGTGATCGAGTTGGCCTGCAGATATGAGGAGATTGATCAGATGGGTTCCCAGCAAGAGCGAGAAAAGAATCAAGCCAACAACAAGAAAAAGGAGTCGGACAAGAAACCTGAGGCAGGCAGCTCTTCTACCGCCAAGCCCTAAGGGAAGAAGAAAAGGGATATATCAAAGGTGAAATGCTTCAACTATCAGAAAATGGGACACTTCGACTATGAATGTTGAGCTCCCAAGAGACCAAAGAGGAATGATTCTGGGCCTAGCCAATGTTCTCAGGATAGGAGGGAGTGCTATAATTGCCACCAGAGGGGCCACATCAAGCCTAACTGCCCGCTGCTGAAGAGTTCTCAGGTGGCATATGTCTATGAAGGAGCGGCTGCACCGGCTTCTTCCGAAGTAGGTAAACCTGATGTTTTAGGAGTTACTCTTAACATTAAGAACATTCCTATTACCGTTTTGTTTGACATGGGTGCATCTAGAAGTTTCATATCTGTTGACACGATTAAAAAGCTTAAATTGAAACCCAGAAAACTCAAAGAACCAATTAGAGCCCATAGCCCGATAGGAGGCTCACTTATTCTCGATCAGTATTGTAGAGTGCTTGTTTCTTACTCTAACTTCCAGTTTCCTTTTGACTTGGTCGTTATGAGTTTTTCTAGATACGATATTATACTTGGAATAGACTGGTTTACGAAGTATGAGGCTGAGTTATTATGAGGTGAAAGAGTAGTCAGAATTAAAACCAAATTCGGAAATACGATGACTATACCATGCCACGGATCAGCCACAGAAAGGAAGGAATTCTGGTCTTCTCTAGAAGTCACTCCTGCTTCTATTGAGGATATCCCTATCATCAGAGACTATGCGGATGTGTTCGAAGAAGTTGACAGCTTACCTCCGCATAGAGAAATCGATTTCAGAATTGACTTAGTCTCGAATGCAAGACCAGTTGTACACCCTATTCGGAGGATGTCACTGAAAAAAAAGAGGAGCTGAGCAATCAAACCAAGCAGCTTTTGTGAAAGGGTCTGATCAGACCTAGCTTCTCGAGCTGGGGTGCAGCAGTGATTTTCGTACCAAAGTCAAATGGTACCCTCAGGCTATGTATGGAATACCGCAACCTAAATAAGCAGACTCTGAAAAATAAATACCCACTGCCCCGCATTGATGATCTGCTAGACCGCTTAAACGGAGCATGAGTATTCTCCAGGATGGACCTAGCTATAGGTTTCCACCAACTACGCGTTGCCGAAGAATGTGTGCCTTTAACAGCCTTCAGAGGACCCGACTTATTTTATGAATTACTAGTAATGCCCTTCGGTTTATGCAATGCTCCCGCATACTTCGTTGATTTGATGAATAGAGTCTTCCGCGGTGTTCTAAATAAATTTGTGATGGTGTTCGTCGATGATATTTTAATCTTCTCTAAGTCCACTACTGAACACGAAAAGCATCTGAAAGAAGTCTTGGAGATTTTGCGTAGAAACGTGCTGAAAGCCAAGTTCTCCAAGTGCATGTTTTGGCAAGAAGAGGTGAAATTCCTTGGCCATGTTGTATCTAAGGAAGGCATCTCAGTAGATCCAGGAAAGATCTCGGCCATCAAAGATTGGAAGCAGCCTACCACACCCACTGAAGTCCGAAGTTTCTTAGGTCTGGCTGGCTATTATCGGAAATTCGTTAAGGATTTTTCGAGATTATCTTGTCCATTGACGAAGCTGACTAAGAAGCATACCAAGTTCATTTGGACACCCGAATGTGAGGCAGCTTTCCAAGAGCTGAAATAAAATTGATCACTGCTCCTGTGTTGACCATTATTGATGGAAATCAGGATCTGAAAGTCTGGATAGACGCTTCTAGAGAAGGTTATTCTTTTCATCCAAATAAACATGTCAAAAATGACATTTTTCTAATGTCAAATCTTATTTTAACATGTTATTCTTTTCTCTATTTTAAGGTATTGGTGCGGTGCTAATGCAAAGAGACAAAGTTGTCGCATATGCTAGCCCCCAATTAAAACCGCATGAGAAGAATTATGCCACTCATGATCTTGAGCTAATGGCCATCGTATTTGCTTTAAAGATATGGAGGCACTATCTCTTGGGCAAGAAATTAGAGCTATATATACCGACCATAAGTCCTTAAAGTATCTGTTCACCCAAAGAGATTTGAACTTGAGGCAACCGTGTTGGGTTGAATCCCTTGCAACCTATGACCCGGACATCTTATATACTCCAAGGAAAGCCATTGTAATGGCAGATGCTCTCAGTAGGAAGAATACGGCCAGCACCAACCTTATCCTTGGTAATCTCATTATTACCCCTACCTTGATCGATAAGATCTCTGCTCTTCAAAGAAATGATGAATTTATACAGAGAATCAACCAAAAAGAGTCAGGGAAGGCGAACCCATGATGTAACACCCCGTATTTTCTGTGAACGTATAAATAACAAATCAGAGAATAATTAATTTTTAAAATAATAATCAAGGGAAACGGGTTGCGCCATTGCGTTCGTCTCGGAATTCTGCTTGGAAACGAGTCCGAGTTTGCAAGAATCGGAGTCCCTATGAGGGAGATATGACCCTCCGAAGTTTCAGGAATTTTCAGAATCGAAAACAGCTCAAAATTCGAAACCGATTTTCTGACCAGATTCATGACTCTAAACCTATAAAAACAGCCCCCTAGCCTCATTCCCTCTACACCATTTCATTCTGCCTATACTCTGCCTCTGTTCTAATTAAAATAAAAATGGTGTCGCTACTCTGCTGAAATCTGAACTGGAACTAGGACTAAAGCATCTTCTTCAAAACTAAATAAAATTAAAAGAGAACAACTGCAACTCTTCTTCTTCTTTAATCCAATCAAGGCAAGTGCAGTTATTTTCCGATATAAACTTTAATTATAATTGTGACATGATTGTAAATCTGAATTTGAGGTTGTGTATGTTCTTTTCTGATCTATTTTATTCTATATCTCTTTCTTCTTTCTGTTCTATAGCCAGGCTACCACGAGCCTACGCCAAATCTCATAAGAGATTAACGCACAAACGTTAAACTTTGGGACAAATAATGAATAATGGCATAAATGGGACATGGCTAATCTGTGACTGGTTTAAGAAAAAGGACATAGGTTGTAAACTAGACTTAGATCTATGCATATTCTATGAATTGGAAGAAGAGGAACCATTGTATGTTAACATGTGACTTGAGACTTTGGACATAACGCATATTTTGAATTAAGATCTGTTGTAATTCATGACTTGAGATAAAAAAGAGAATATGACTTAGGTGTGAAGATCTATATTAAGATTTGGTAACTATTAAATGTGAATAACACCTAAGTGGGAAATTTTTGAATATATGACATGCATTGAAATCGATGGCTATATTTGGTATAATTTGTATGTGAATCCTTTTGTACTAGGCAAGTTTAACTAGATTTTGGAACATGTGTTATATGGTAAATTATGACCATAATCTGTGCCATGTAAATTCAATGCAAATGTGGGGTATATGATCATATTGTGAATCATGACAACTATTTAGGCATGCAAACTTAGGCCAAATTTATAATTAGGCAAGATATGTTTATGAACTTTAAGGAATGATTAAATCTGTTATATTGCCTAATCTGCTAGTTCTGTTGCCTAATCTGCTAGTTCTGCTGCCTAATCTGCTAGTTCTGTTATATTGCCTAATCTGCTAATTAGGTTAAATTGCCTTATCTGCTAAATCTGCTAAATTGCCTAATCTGGTAGATCTGTTCATCTGCCAAATCTATCATCTGCTAAGTCTGCTGAAAATGCCTAATCTGTTATATGCTAAATCTCCTAAATTGTTTAATCTGCTAAATCCGTTAAGTCGCCAAATCTACGAAATATGTTATCTGCTATATCTGTTGAGTTGATATATTTAGTCTGTTATTGACATAATTTGAATTGGCTATAGTTATGAATAAATTGACATGTATATTAGGAGTGGGCATAAATGGTAAATTATTAATTAATTGGCCGCAAAGATAATCATGGTTGACTCGAGGTTAGAATGAGTTTGCGACGTAATCCTGCCCGGAACCGCCCGGCACATCCAGTGGCCGCAAACAATAGGTTCTAATGTGAGAAGTTAGTCATAACATGCTTGAAACCCGAGGTTAGACTCAGTTTGTGGCAGAATTTTGCTTGGAACCAACCGGCCTAACCAGCAGCCGCAGACTGTCAGTCTAATGTGAGAGGTCTGGGCATTAATATTTAATTAATAAAAATCTAAGATAAATATGATGTCTAAAACGTGTTGGGTGGATAGGGTTAAACCAACTGGAATAATGAAATTAATAAACCCGTTTCATGAATCTGTAGGCCCAATACAAAGTTAGACAATCTGTAAGTCTATTAATCTGTAACCGGTTAATCTGTAAGTCTGTTAAGCTGTAACTAGTTAATCTGTAAGTCTGTTAAATCTGTATATCTGATCCATTAGTCTGAAAACTTATATGATCTGTGAACTAGTTGATCTGAATTCTGTATGTTTGAACTTGTAAACAAGTTAATCTGAAATCTGTTAGTCTGGGGACACAAGGTTAGGAGGGAAATTACTTGTGTCATCTGTTGTTTGGGACCCATATTAGTCAGTAAACCTTTCTGGTATCAAAACTTTGACCCAACAGTAGGTAGGGTCCGGGCACGCTTACTGAACTAATTATAAGCGGTTCATTCTGATAATGGCGAAGGGTGTTGATGGTGCGTTCCAACTGGGTCATGTCCGTGCATGGATCCCAGTCTGCCTCTGAGGATGTAAGACGCCGTGACATCTATAAATAGGTCTGTGCCAATTGGTTGTCACTTTAGGGAGTGATACACCCTATTGTGGGGCCGACACAGGGTATTTATGTACTAGGGAACCGATCGCTTGGGGTAGGGTTTTAGGGTACACTTGATTCTGTCTGTTTCTGTTGGTACCGTCTGTTTCTGTTGGGTAGTAACACCTGTCTGTTTCTTCGTGGTACCGTCTGTTCAGGTGGTAAGGCCCATTTACTAGTGTACACCTAATTCTACATTCTGTTTCCGTAGGGATTAATCTATTTCTGTTTCCGTACTTTCTGTTCGGTTGGTAAAGGCCCATTATTAGCATTCTTCTTCTGTCTGTTTCTGTTATGGTGGCAAAGGCCCATTACTAGCATTCTCTTCTGTGGAAATTATTCTGTTCCCGTTTCTGTTTCAGTTTAGACATTAGGGTGGCACCTAATCCTATTATACTAGTATTAGTGCAGAGAAGTGTAAAGTAATAGCTTATATTATTTTGTTCTTCTGTTATATCCGCTACACCTGTTACTATTATCTCTCATCCAGTTTTATTTTCATGTCATGTTATTATTATCTGTTCATAACTGAAAATCACTGGACTTGCCAGACTTTATGTCTGACCTTGCTTGTTTTCGCCCATTTTTCTTCCGTTTCCCCCCAGGTTATCCAAGGAGGGAATACTTTAGCTTGATCCGGATTCCTTCTGCTTGAAGTGCTTAAAGTATGGCTTGGCTCTGTATAGCTTCTGTTTCTGTGGGGATTATGATTTTAAAGTTTTGTACTCTGACGGTTTTGAACGAGGCTGATATATATGTACTTGAGTTTTTGGTAAAACCAAACTGATTTCTGTTTTCCCGCTGCAATAAAGTTATATAATTTCTCAAGTATTGTTTATCTGTCTTGAAATTTTTCTGTTCTGTTTACTAAAATGCTCCACCAAAGTTAATGCATTCCCTTTGTGAGTGTCCTTAATTGAGGTGGGGTGTTACACATGAGTTTCTAGATTGATGATAAAGGGGTTCTGAGGCTATTGGGCCGAATTTGTGTTCTGAATCTTCCTGAGCTTAAAAAGGAAGTAATGGACGAATGTCACAAGTCTAAGCTCAGCATTCATCCGGGTGTGAGAAAGATGTACCATGACCTTAAGCGTACATTTTGGTGGAGATCTATGAAGAGAGACATTTCTATATATGTTGCTAGATGTCCCACCTGTCAGCAAGTCAAGAGCGATCAGCAAAAGCTAGCAGGTCTATTGCAACTGCTAGGAGTTCCAAGTTGGAAATGGAACGTAATTTCTATGGACTTTATTGATGGCTTGCCCCGGACTAGGAAGGGCAATGGAAGTATATGGGTGATTATAGATCGCCTCACAAAGACTGCCCATTTTATCCCTGTCAAATCCAATAGAACAGCTCGGAGTTTGGCACAACTTTATTTCATAGAGATTGTCAGACTGCATGGAATTCCCAGCAGCATTGTTAGTGACCACGATCCGATATTTGCTAGCAAGTTCTGGGAAGCTTTCCAAGAAGAGCTAGGGACTAAGCTGAATATGAGCACTGCTTACCACCCTCAGACGGATGGCCAGACTAAGAGGGTGAACCGCATATTGGAGGACTTGTTGCGAGCATGCATCCTAAATTTTGGTGGGTCATGGGAAGATCATTTGCACTTGGTCGAATTCTCCTATAATAACAGCTACCAAGCAAGCCTGCAGATGTCGCCATTTGAAGCATTATATGGCAGGTCATGCAGATCTCCCGCATGTTGGTGGAACCCGACAATCGATTAGTATTAGGTCCCAACATGGTTCGCGAAATATCAAATAAATTTGATTTTATTAAGAAGCGATTACTAGCTGCCCAAAGTCGAAAGAAGAGCTATGCAGACACTCGAAGAAGGGATTTAGAATTATCTGTTGGTGATCTTGTATACTTGAAGGTTTCCCCACTGAGAGGTGTGATTCGATTTGGGAAGACTGGGAAATTGGCGCCGAGATTCATTGGTCCATTTCCTATTCTCGAAAGGATTGGGACTGTCGCTTATAGAGTGCAGTTGCCTGACTGGTTGCCAGGGATCCACGATGTATTTCATGTGTCCCAAATCCGGAAGCATGTTCATGATCCAGATTTAGTTGTGGAGGAAGCAGCACAACGAGATTTGGAGATTACCCCGACCCTAGCAGTGAGAAGGGAGCCAGTGAAAATTGTTGGTAAAGAGACTCGAGTGCTGAGGAACAAGAGGATCCACTTAGTCAAGGTGCAATGGAGCGGGAATCCTAGAGAATGTACCTGGGAGACTGAGGATAGCATCAAACAGTCCTATCCCAAGTGCAGAGTGGATATCTCCGAGTATCTCTTGTGTTGAGATACATTTACAATACCTTGCATTTTCCGTTTTGTTTCCTACTTTACTATTATTTCCTTTTCGGGGACGAAAATCTTTTAAGTAGGGGAGATTGTAACAACCCGGAAAATCCGAACCAATTTAAATTTTTTATTTTGGCTGTTTCACTAAACTTTGAATAGTTAAAATAATTTATTTTAAATAATAACGATTAAAAATTTATTTTAATTGAAGTTAGATTGAATATATTTATTTTTATTTCTAAAGGAATTAGAAATAGTACGGTAGCTTGAAAAGTCAAACCTGTACTTTGACTGAGTGTACCGGATTCAAAATTAAACGGATTTTAGTGAAACCAAAAATATCTAAATCTGTTTGAAAATATCTTTCCAACAAATCCGAAAAATCGAAATTTCATAACGGGAATCAAAAGTTATGGCCAGTTGAATATTTAGAATGGTCGCTGTAGTATAATTTATAGCCCGTATAAAAGGCCATTTTTCAATGACCTCCGTTTTTGACGAAACCACTTTTGTTGGATCCAAAATGTCAAATTAATGCTAAGTTTAATTTTTCGGAATTTTTGGAATTAATATGTGAGCGTGGCAAATGAAAATGTGTTTTGTCAATTTCAGTCAAATCTGATCGACTTGAAAATGGCCATTTTTCAAACAGTCTCAGAATTCGACGAAATTAATTTTGTTTGGACCGTATCGTCAAAATAAAGCCAGAAATATTTTTTCTGGAATTTTCTGAGTCCGTACATGTCCCCGGTGAATTTAAATATATGATTAAATTAATTTATTAAAGGATTTAAATATTAAATTAAAGATTTTCGACCATAGACAGTCATTTGGGCTGACGAGACCTAGCCCATTGGATCCGGAACGGGGGCTATTAGGTACGGTCAACTCCGGTTGAATTGAAATTCGATTGGTTTAAAACTTTTGGATTTATTTGTAAAATTAGCATTAAAATAATATAAAAATACATGTTTTTCTTCAAACCCTAGTCCTATCTACTGTAGCCGCCGCCTAGACCTTCTATCCATGGCTGAGAACACCTCCACCTTCTTCCACTAAATTCTCCTCCTCCTCTACATATCAGACTCCACTCCTTTAGGCTTTTCTGTAGAGATTTTCATCCTCCACAATTTCATACGGCTTGATCGTTCTCTGGTGGCCCGAACTCCGAGATCCACGACCCTAAACCCGCGCCGACCCCCCCCCCCGGGCTCGATCGACCTGAGCCAAAGCGGGCCCCCTGGTGCGCCGCCTGTAGCCCTTCGACGTGCCGCCTTCTGATCAACCTCTTGTGCTTCGGATTTTGTGCAAAATCGATCTGAAGTTTTGAACCATTTTGAAAACTAATGGCTGTTTCCTGAAAGAGGAAGAAGAAGGTTAATTCTTTTTAAATATTTTATTAATTTAGTTTAAAACTATTATCAATCTTGTTTAAATCCTAACTAATTCATACGACATCGAAAATTAACGATTTCAGATCCTGTGCGATCGTAGAGACGAGATCTACGACTCTAGACTGAAAAGGAGCAGTTCTGAGCTGTTTAAATTTTGGACAAATTTGCGAACCCGAGCAGAGCAGAATAACCCGACTGTGAGATTTCTGATTTTTAATAATTAATCAATTTAATTATTTTACTCACTATGTAATGATTGTATGTATATGATTTAGATCTGCTATGTTCTGAAATTTTGGATGATGGTTGATCTATTGATTGGTGATGAATAATTATAGATCTGTATGTGTTGGTTTAATTAAAATAAATTATTTCATCTTTGTCAATATTTGGATAATCATATATATTAAACAAATATAAAATATTATGTTATCATTTTTATTGAATTGAATTAGTTTGTCAATTCAATATAAAATATTATGATGTAATTTTTATTGAATTAGTTTGTCAATTCAATATAAAATATTATTTTGTCATTTTTATTGAATTGACTTAGTTTGTCAATTCAATTAAAAATATCATTTTGGTCATTTTTGTTGAATTGAATTAGTTTGTCAATTCAATTAAAAATATCATTTTGGTCATATTTATTGAATGGAATTAGTTTGTCAATACAATTAAAAATATCATTTTGTCATGTTTATTGAATTGAAACAGAATTGTCAATTCAATTAAAAATATCACTTTGTTATATTATTGTATTGAATTAGAGTTGTCAATACAATTAAAAATTATCATCTTGTTTATATTATTGAATTGAAATAGAATGGTCAATTCAATAAAATTATCATCATGTTCATATTATTGAATTGTAATAGAATTGTCAATTCAATAAAATTATCATCTTGTTTATATTATGAATTGAAATAGAATTGTCAATTCAATGAAAAAGATTACATTTTTTTATTTGCAAATCTAGATGCAAATAAACATCATAGAAATAGATTACAATTTTTATTTGCAAATAAATATCCTATTAAAAGTTACATTTTTATTTGCATTCTTTGATGCAAATAAAACATGAAATTAAAAGTTACATTATTATTTGCATTCTTTGATGCGAATAAAACATGAGAATAAAAGTTACATTTTTCGTTTGCATTTTTGATGCAAATAAAAGAAAAGAATAAAAGTTACAATTTTTCATTAGCACTTTAGATACAAATAAAACATAAAATGAAAAGTTACTTTTTATTTGCATTTTAGATATAAACAAAACATTAATTAAAAAGTTGCATTTTTTATTTGCATTTTAGATGCAAATAAAAATATAGAAAAAGTTACATTTCCATTTACAAGTTAGTTGGAAATAAAAAGAATCGAATTTAAAAGTTACATCTTTTTAGACGTAATAAAAAGTATTGTTTTAAATGTTATATTTTTATTTTCAAATTAGAGACAATAAAAAGAATAAATCAAAAATGACATTTTTGTTGACATGTTAGTTGTAAATAAAAGAGTAGAAATATATGTTATATTTTTATTGTCAAACTAGAGGCAATAAAAAAGCATACAATTAAAAAGTTACATTTTTATTTACATTTTAGATGTGATGAAAAGTATAGATTTTAAGTTACATTTTTATTGTCATTTTAGAGGCAATAAAAAGAACAGAATTGGAAGTTACATTTTTATTGTCATTTTAGAGACAATAAAAAGAGCAGAATTGGAAGTTACATTTTTATTGTCATGTTAAATGAAATAAAAAGAAAAGAAAAAAAATTACATTTTTATTTCCACTTTAGAGACAATAAAAAGAATAAGATCAAAGGTTACATGTTTATCGTCATTTTATATGCAATTAAAAGAATAGATTTAAATGTCACATGTTTATCGTCATTTTAGAAGCAATAAAAATAGAAAAATTAAAAATCATGTTTTATCATTATTTGGTTTTAACCAAAGGGAGTGAACATTAGGAATACATACATTCAATGTAACTTAGTTATCATTGGAAATAATTAGTCATTAAAACATGATTTATTTCAAATCATCATTTTTATCATGTTGGTAGGATTATTGTAACACCCCGAATTTTCTATTAACACTAAAGTTGCTAAAATATTAATAAGTGTGTAAGAGAGGGGATGTATCTAATATGAATATAAAAATATTAATAAGTGTGTAAGAGAGGGGATGTATCTAATATGAATATAAAAATATTAATAAGTGTGTAAGAGAGGGGATGTATCTAATATGAATATAAAAATATTAATAAGTGTGTAAGAGAGGGGATGTATCTAATATGCATATAAAAATATTAATAAGTGTGTAAGAGAGGGGATGTATCTAATATGTATATAAAAACAATAATAAGTGTGTAAAAGGGGGGATGTATCTAATTTGTACATTGTAGAATATATATATATATATATATATATATATATATATATATATATATGGGCAGTTAATGCAAACATGAATAGAAGTTTATTAATTTGCTGAGTGTTTGCTGAGTCACTTCTGACTCATTGCTGAGTCAACAAGATAAACCCCATCTTGTCTGAACGGCTGCGGTTATTTCTAGGTTAAATCTAATGGCCTAAATGAATTCTAAAATCTATAAATAAGTGGGTAGACCCTAGACCTAAATCACTTGTAAAATTAGAGAAGCTACCGTCATGTTGCTGCCATGGAGTTCAGCATAGCCGTCACAAACTAAGAAGAGGAAGCCTAATCATCTACAACTAAATCTACACAAATCAAATCAAAAGATCTCTCTTTCTCTAATTCTTTTCTTTTGTGGGTGAGTATGATGATTCTCACAAGACTATTACAAACTAATTTGACTCAGTTATGAATGGATCACAAGAAAGTGATGTGATTTGTAAATTCTATATATTGTGGATCTCTTATTATGTTATTATGTTGTCGTATGATGTAAATTATATATGCTATGTCATGCTATGTTGTAAATTCTCTTATGCTATGTCGTGCTATGTTGAGAATCATGTCAAGCTATGTTATACTATCATACTATGCCATGTTATAAATCATGCTATATTATGTTGAAAAATCATGATGTTGTTGGATCATGCTTAAAGTTATGTTTTTTTTTTCTTAATTTAAATGGATCTTGTTTATGGGAATTTGCCTATTAGGTTAGGTGTACCCATAAACTTGAAACTATAATTAAATAAAACTTGATTATGGGAATTTGCCTATTGAGTTAGGTTTACCCATATAAAACCATGTTGTTAAAAAATTAGATGATGTTGATTCACACATGTTCATATGTAAGTTTATGAAAATTGATTGAGATTATATTAGGTGAATTTTGAACAAGTTGACACCTTTAGGTCCATGACATGTATAATCTATGCAAGTTGGACATATGCAAGTTTCACCCCTTATTATGATTCATTTGGTCACATATACATGTTGTTATTATGATAATCTCTTTTATGCTATGAGTTAGGCTATTCGAGTCTAACATATATTTTGCGAATAAACGTTCAAACGTGGGGTAGGGGTAATATTAGGAATTAATAAATTGGGTGCAATTTTGTATGATGTTGCATACCATGAATGAATGTCCATAATTGAGTCAATTATGGACATTGTTAAAAATTGGAAGTAATTAATAATTCAAGTAGGGAATTATTAAAATTGGGGGAAAGTGGATTATTATTAATAATCAATGCTTAGGACACGAGGTTGGACCCGTTTGTGATGTAAACCTGCCCGGACCCGCCCGGCAAATCCAGTAGTCACAAATGTTGGCCCAATATGAGAGGTCCTAGGCCCAAACTAAAGCATAACAGTTGTAAAGACACGAGGTTAGACTCTTTTATGGTGTAAGACTGCCCGGACCCGCCCGGCAAATCCAGCTGCCATAAATGCCAGTCTAATGTGAGAGGTCTTTATGAGGTTATGGCCTTAATGAACTAAGAAATACTTAACCAGATAATCATGTAAGGTGGGACATGGGGGTTAAGTAGGTGCCTTGGGTGGCATGAGGAATCTGGTGGTTGCCTTTAGAGGCATTTGAAATACGATTAGACTTAACCAAACACACATGTAAATGAACATGACTAAGTGCGTTAAGTGGGATGGACTAATGGGGACAAGCTTAGGTGGAATGCTTGTGGTAAATAGTGGGGGCCCATTTCAACCAGTATCCCAAAACGTATCTTTGTGGGCTCGACCCAAGTCGAGGACGGGACACGCATACTGGGTTTGACTATAAGAGGCCAAAACAGGGAGCGGTGGCAACGCAAGTCCAACGGGTTTCATATGCGTGTGTGGACCCGGGCTGGTAGGTAAGACGTTGTTGCATCGTGTAGGTATAAGTCGTGCATGTCCGTTGTATCAGGTTGCCACTTTAGGGGAGTGATACACCCCACTGTGGGGCCAGCACGGGTATCTACGAGTTAGGGAGCCGATCGAATAATGGGAAGTAGGGTACACCTAGTGGAGATAGGGGCAGGCGGCACCTATGTAGTCAGCTAGGGGTACGTAAAGCCATTGGGAAAGTTTCTAAGTGAAGCTAAGTGGGATGAATCTTTAGGGTGACTGGTGTGGTGCAGTATAGTGTTTATCCTTTAGTATTTAGGAGCGCCTATAACGTTGCCTTTAGCGATTGTCTATGGCCTTAATCTACTCTTCATAGACATTTTCTTGTTTTCCAGCTTATGCCTTAGTCCAGTTATTTTGGTAATAGTATTGTAGAATTATCATATTCACCAGACTTTATGTCTGACCCCCTCTTTTCCATCCTTTTTCTCCCTTCAGGTCCGCAGGTTGGGCCAAGTTCTAGTGGAGTCTAGTTGGATCGCTTATCTTCTGGAAAGCTTGGACTGCTGAAGTAAAGTCCAGCTTGTTATCTTTCTTTTTAATGGCTATTCATGTAATGGGATTATGTACTTGTTTTATCAAGATAGATATTGTACTTGACATTGAATATGGTGTTATGATGTAATCAAACATGTTTTGACTTCTGCTACAATGAAATAAAGTTTTTGAATTTCCAAGTACTATTTTATATCTGTCTTGTTGTAATTTTACTGTTCTATATTCACTTAAAACCTCCATGGAAGTTAATGCATTCCCTTTGTGAGTGACATTAATGGACGTGGGGTGTTACACGTGGTATCAGAGCATAAGGTTACCAGAACAGATAAATTTTTTTTTTTAGAAAAATATTTTTTTTTCTAAAGTATTTTTGGAAGAAGTGCTTTCAAAAAAAAAAAACATGTTATTTAAAGAGAGTTTTTATGAAAAACATAATCCCAAATAGCCACATCCTTATCTTTATCTTTCGAATTCTCCATTTTGAATCTTTCCTTTTTCGTTTCAGCATGGCTGAAGATCTTAATCTCCCAGAAGGTGTGACGATTCCAGGGTGGTTTAGGAGATACTTGGAGGCTAGGGCCACCACTGCAGGCCCAGCGGATACTCCTCCACCCCTAGTTGCACCCATTCCTCCTCCTCCTCCTCCTCGTGTTGACACTTTTGCAAAGACGTGCAAGGAATTCAAGGCTATGGGAGGAAAAACTTTTCAAGGGACTGAGACGTTTGTGGAGGCCAGAGATTGGCTTAAGGAGACTGAGGAATTGTTGGATATCTTTGAAGTGGAAGATGGGAGGAAAGTCCGTTTAGCTGCTTGGTTAATGAAGGGAGAGGCCTCGTTTTGGTGGGAGGTCACTAACGGGGAACGTCCAGTTGATTCATGGGCGGATTTCAGACGAAGGTTTGAGGCAAATTTTCTTTCAAGGGCAGAGGAGAACTTAAATATGGAAAAATTCCTGGCACTAAAGCAAGGGAGCTCATCAGTAAAGGAATATGTCAATAAATTTAATCAGTTAGCAAGGTTTGGCTTGGAGTTGGTGAACACGCCAGAGAAGAAAGCTTTGAGGTTCGTTAGAGGCTTGAATGAACCGTTGCAAGGGTTGGCTATGACCCACATCCCTATGGGAGCCACCTTTGAAAAGCTAGTAGAAATGGCACTTATGCATGAGGATAAGGCAGTTGAAAAGAAAGGGGATCAGAAGAAACCCCAACAGCAAAATAAGAAGGGTGGTAAAAACAATAATGGCAAAGGGAAGAAGAAATGCTTCAATTGTGGGACGCCTGGCCATCTCAGCAAAGATTGTAGAAAGAAAAAGAAGACTGGTTGTTTTCATTGTGGAGATGCGGGACATTTAGTGAAGGACTGTCCAAAGAAGGGGCAGAGGGCAGGGTCTACCTCGGGAGGACAGGTGCAGGCTCTTATGGCACTAGGGCAAGGGGGCAAGTTCAGGCTATTGCGGCCCCACCGCTGCAAGAAAGAGGTAGAACAATTTCTGTTGAAAGCTTAGTTTTTCTGTTTGATCATCCTGTCCGTACCTTATTCGATTCTGGCGCATCTCATTCGTTTATCTCTGCATCATTAGTTGAATCACTGCACTTGAACACCAGTTTAGTAGAGGATCCCTTGGTCGTTTCAAATCCAATTGGGGGTTCGGCTCATTTGACCATGATATGTTTGGATTTGAAAATCTCTATACTTAGCGTTGAGTTTAGATGTGATGCTTATGTATTGGGCTTCACGGGCTATGGGCTAATTTTAGGAATGGATTGGTTGTCTAGAAATAGGGCCATTCTTGATTGTGAAAGGAGAGTGGTTAGGCTTGTGACTCGCCTTGGTAATGCTCTCGACATCTTTTGTAATCCCATAAATTCCGTTATGCTAAGTTATCTTGAATCGCTTGACGCGTCTGTAGAGAACCTGCGATCGGTAGAAGTGGTCCGGGAATATCCGGATGTGTTTGAGGAGGTGAAGGGCTTACCTCCAAAGCGGGAGATAGACTTTCGAATTTATCTTGTGGATAATGCTAAACCCGTATCTTTGCCAGTGCGCCACATGGCTCCTCGTGAAAGGAGGGAACTCAATAAGCAAGTAAAGGAGTTGCTTGAGAAGGGGTTCATAAGACGTAGTATATCGGAGTGGGGTGCTCCAGTAGTTTTTGCCACAAAGGCGGATGGGTCTCTTAGACTTTGTATGGACTATAGAGAACTAAACAAGCTTACTAAAAAGAACTGACACCCACTGCCGAGGATTGACGATCTCTTTGATCAGTTAGTTGGCGCCTCAGTGTTTTCGCAGTTGGACTTAGCCACTGGCTTTCATCAACTGAGAGTGGCTGAGGATAGTATAGATAAGACTGCTTTTAGGACTCCTGACGGATTCTATGAATGGCTAGTGATGCCCTTTGGTTTGACAAACGCCCCTGCATATTTTGTTGATTTGATGAGTAGGGTGTTTAGGGAATACCTTAACAAATTCGTGGTAGTCTTTGTGGATGACATCTTAGTCTTTTCTAAGAATAAAGAAGAGCACTCCCTACATCTTAGGGAAGTGTTGGAAACCCTTCGAGCGCATAACCTTAAGGCAAAATTTTCTAAGTGTCACTTCTGGAGGAAGGAAGTACGGTTCTTAGGGCACGTGGTTTCCAAAGAAGGGATAGCAGTGGATCCCGCAAAGGTGGTGGCCATCCAAGATTGGAAGGTCCCTAAAAATGCAACCGAAGTAAGAAGTTTCTTGGGGTTGGCTGGCTATTATAGGAAGTTTATCAAAGACTTCGCAAAAATATCAGCTCCATTAACACGGTTAACGAAGAAGAACCTGGTTTTTACGTGGGACAAAGATTGCGATGATGCGTTCCAACGTTTAAAGAGAGCCTTAACTTCAGCCCCAGTCTTAGTGCTGCCAGACGGGAATAAACCGTTTACCATTTATACTGATGCTTGTGGGACGGGACTTGGCGCGGTCCTCATGCAAGAGGGAAGAGTAATAGCCTATGGTGGAATGCAGTTGAGGGTTCATGAAAAGAATTACCCCACGCATGACTTAGAGCTAGCCGCAATTGTTTTCGCGCTTAAGTCTTGGCGTCACTATCTTCTTGGTGAGAAATTCGAACTGTTCACTGACCACAAATCATTAAAATACTTATTCTCTCAGAAGGATTTGAATTTAAGGCAGCAACGGTGGATGGAATTCTTAGCCTCCTACGATTTTGAAATAGCATATACCCCGGGCAAGGGTAACGTGGTGGCAGACGCCTTAAGTAGGAAAAGGTTGTCCTTGAGCCCGTTGTTTGTTGAACGACAAAGCTTAGAATTCATCTCTATGTTTGACTTTAGACCCTCCGTTGACTTAGTACCCGGTCTGTTAGCATCCTTGGAGGTTAGACCTACACTTCTAGGACGGGTTGGTGAGGCACAGCGAGACGACCCACAGTTGGTTGAGATAGTAGAAAAGCTCAAAGGGGGGGGAGTCGTCAAGCCATCTTCGTAGGTATACCCTAGACGATAAGGGTTGGTTACGAAGGGATAATAGACTTTGTGTACCACAAGACGAAGACTTAAGGAAGGCCATTCTTGATGATGCTCATCGCTCAAAAATGACCATTCATCCCGGCGGGGATAAGATGTACAAAGATATGAAGCGGGTTTTCTTTTGGGCCGGTATGAAAAAGGATGTGGCCGAGTACGTCGCTAGATGCTTGGTGGGCCAACGAGTTAAAGCAGAACAAAAGAAACCCGGTGGGTTGCTTCACCCATTAGAAGTTCCACTATGGAAATGGGAAAGCATCTCAATGGATTTTGTGGATGGATTACCAAGATCAAGGAAGGGTAACACGGGGATTTGGGTTATAGTAGATAGACTTACTAAAAGCGCCCATTTTATTCCCGTGAAAAGTAAGAGGACTGCTCCGTGGTTGGCTTCTGTATACATTAAGGAGATAGTTCGTTTGCACGGTATTCCTTCTAGTATAGTAAGCGACCGTGACCCCATCTTTACTAGCGAATTTTGGAAGAGTTTACAAGAGGTGGTAGGGACTCAGCTATGTTTGAGCACCGCATATCATCCTCAGACAGACGGCCAGACCGAGAGGGTGAATCGCATTCTAGAGGATCTTTTAAGGCTTTGTATCCTAGACTTTGGGGGTACATGGGAAGAGCACCTTCCGTTAGTAGAATTCGCATATAATAATAGCTTTCAGTCTAGTATTGGCATGGCACCTTTCGAAGCTCTTTATGGAAGGCCTTGCCGTTCGCCTACATGTTGGTGGGAATCTACCGATAAAATCCTACTTGGGCCCGATATGGTTAGGGAAACCTCGGAGAAGATTGAGTTGATTCGAAGGAGGATGAAAGCAGCACAAGATAGGCAAAAATCGTATGCTGATAAGAGGAGGACAGATCTTGAGTTTGACATTGGGGACATGGTTTTTATCAAAGTATCTCCGTTACAGAATGTTGTTCGCTTTGGGTCCGTGGGGAAATTAGCACCAAGGTTTGTAGGGCCGTTTCCTGTAAAAAAACAGAATTGGGAAGATGGCATATAGGGTGGAGTTGCCTGAGAAACTTAGTGGAGTACACGACGTATTCCATGTATCACATTTGAGGAAGTGTTTGCACAAGACCGCGGAGGTGGTAGAGCCGAGCTTGCTTAAAGAGGTGGAAATAGAGCGTGATGCAACAATTAGACGAGCTCCTACATGCATTCTTGGGTCGGAGATCAAAAAGTTGAGGAATCGAGAGGTCAGACTGGTTAAAGTGCAATGGGGAGATGATGAGAGCAACGCAACTTGGGAGACAGAAGAGAAGATGCGTTCGTTGTACCCTTTTCTTTTTGAGGGTATGTCTTTTAATTTCTCCTTTATCGCTTATCTTATCTTATCTTATCTTTAGTATGTCCTCTCATTAGTATCTTTGACCTTTAGTTAGGATAATCCTATGGTTGAAACATGTGTTTGAGACATATTATGTATGATGGATGCAAAATGGATGCAAGTGTTTGCTAGTGGTTGCTCGTGGATGCATATATACACACACTTTAGGCACTAGATCGGCTCAGTCACTTCATATTGCATATTGCATATATATGGATGTATTTAGTATAATGGATGTATAATGGTTGTACCATCATATGGATGCTGCATTCGGTTGAATGGGTGTGCACGCATATAGAAGTAGTATGTAAGCAATTAGGATCTTTTGCATACATAATGGATTCATGACACTTACATAATTTGCATTAAGGAGGTCAACTGAATCAGTAGACCGCCTGATTTCGCATTAGGTAAGGACATGTACACACACTTGCATATGATCATAAAGCATTAGTAGTCTTTTAAGGACAATGGATGTCTGTGTATGATGGATGAGTAGATAGACGTTTGGATGGTAGGATATACATTCTTCCAGACTTGAAGATTTCGGGGACGAAATCCTAAAAGGAGGGGAGAATGTAACACCCCGAATTTTCTATTAACACTAAAGTTGCTAAAATATTAATAAGTGTGTAAGAGAGGGGATGTATCTAATATGAATATAAAAATATTAATAAGTGTGTAAGAGAGGGGATGTATCTAATATGAATATAAAAATATTAATAAGTGTGTAAGAGAGGGGATGTATCTAATATGAATATAAAAATATTAATAAGTGTGTAAGAGAGGGGATGTATCTAATATGCATATAAAAATATTAATAAGTGTGTAAGAGAGGGGATGTATCTAATATGTATATAAAAACAATAATAAGTGTGTAAAAGGGGGGATGTATCTAGTTTGTACATTGTAGAATATATATATATATATATATATATATATATATATATATGGGCAGTTAATGCAAACATGAATAGAAGTTTATTAATTTGCTGAGTGTTTGCTGAGTCACTTCTGACTCATTGCTGAGTCAACAAGATAAACCCCATCTTGTCTGAACGGCTGCGGTTATTTCTAGGTTAAATCTAATGGCCTAAATGAATTCTAAAATCTATAAATAAGTGGGTAGACCCTAGACCTAAATCACTTGTAAAATTAGAGAAGCTACCGTCATGTTGCTGCCATGGAGTTCAGCATAGCCGTCACAAACTAAGAAGAGGAAGCCTAATCATCTACAACTAAATCTACACAAATCAAATCAAAAGATCTCTCTTTCTCTAATTCTTTTCTTTTGTGGGTGAGTATGATGATTCTCACAAGACTATTACAAACTAATTTGACTCAGTTATGAATGGATCACAAGAAAGTGATGTGATTTGTAATTGTAAATTCTATATATTGTGGATCTCTTATTATGTTATTATGTTGTCGTATGATGTAAATTATATATGCTATGTCATGCTATGTTGTAAATTCTCTTATGCTATGTCGTGCTATGTTGAGAATCATGTCAAGCTATGTTATACTATCATACTATGCCATGTTATAAATCATGCTATATTATGTTGAAAAATCATGATGTTGTTGGATCATGCTTAAAGTTATGTTTTTTTTTTCTTAATTTAAATGGATCTTGTTTATGGGAATTTGCCTATTAGGTTAGGTGTACCCATAAACTTGAAACTATAATTAAATAAAACTTGATTATGGGAATTTGCCTATTGAGTTAGGTTTACCCATATAAAACCATGTTGTTAAAAAATTAGATGATTTTGATTCACACATGTTCATATGTAAGTTTATGAAAATTGATTGAGATTATATTAGGTGAATTTTGAACAAGTTGACACCTTTAGGTCCATGACATGTATAATCTATGCAAGTTGGACATATGCAAGTTTCACCCCTTATTATGATTCATTTGGTCACATATACATGTTGTTATTATGATAATCTCTTTTATGCTATGAGTTAGGCTATTCGAGTCTAACATATATTTTGTGAATAAACGTTCAAACGTGGGGTAGGGGTAATATTAGGAATTAATAAATTGGGTGCAATTTTGTAAGATGTTGCATACCATGAATGAATGTCCATAATTGAGTCAATTATGGACATTGTTAAAAATTGGAAGTAATTAATAATTCAAGTAGGGAATTATTAAAATTGGGGGAAAGTGGATTATTATTAATAATCAATGCTTAGGACACGAGGTTGGACCCGTTTGTGATGTAAACCTGCCCGGACCCGCCCGGCAAATCCAGTAGTCACAAATGTTGGCCCAATGTGAGAGGTCCTAGGCCCAAACTAAAGCATAACAGTTGTAAAGACACGAGGTTAGACTCTTTTATGGTGTAAGACTGCCCGGACCCGCCCGGCAAAGCCAGCTGCCATAAATGCCAGTCTAATGTGAGAGGTCTTTATGAGGTTATGGCCTTAATGAACTAAGAAATACTTAACCAGATAATCATGTAAGGTGGGACATGGGGGTTAAGTAGGTGCCTTGGGTGGCATGAGGAATCTGGTGGTTGCCTTTAGAGGCATTTGAAATACGATTAGACTTAACCAAACACACATGTAAATGAACATGACTAAGTGGGTTAAGTGGGATGGACTAATGGGGACAAGCTTAGGTGGAATGCTTGTGGTAAATAGTGGGGGCCCATTTCAACCAGTATCCCAAAACGTATCTTTGTGGGCTCGACCCAAGTCGAGGACGGGACACGCATACTGGGTTTGACTATAAGAGGCCAAAACAGGGAGCGGTGGCAACGCAAGTCCAACGGGTTTCATATGCGTGTGTGGACCCGGGCTGGTAGGTAAGACGTTGTTGCATCGTGTAGGTATAAGCCGTGCATGTCCGTTGTATCAGGTTGCCACTTTAGGGGAGTGATACACCCCACTGTGGGGCCAGCACGGGTATCTACGAGTTAGGGAGCCGATCGAATAATGGGAAGTAGGGTACACCTAGTGGAGATAGGGGCAGGCGGCACCTATGTAGTCAGCTAGGGGTACGTAAAGCCATTGGGAAAGTTTCTAAGTGAAGCTAAGTGGGATGAATCTTTAGGGTGACTGGTGTGGTGCAGTATAGTGTTTATCCTTTAGTATTTAGGAGCGCCTATAACGTTGCCTTTAGCGATTGTCTATGGCCTTAATCTGCTCTTCATAGACATTTTCTTGTTTTCCAGCTTATGCCTTAGTCCAGTTATTTTGGTAATAGTATTGTAGAATTATCATATTCACCAGACTTTATGTCTGACCCCCTCTTTTCCATCCTTTTTCTCCCTTCAGGTCCGCAGGTTGGGCCAAGTTCTAGTGGAGTCTAGTTGGATCGCTTATCTTCTGGAAAGCTTGGACTGCTGAAGTAAAGTCCAGCTTGTTATCTTTCTTTTTAATGGCTATTCATGTAATGGGATTATGTACTTGTTTTATCAAGATAGATATTGTACTTGACATTGAATATGGTGTTATGATGTAATCAAACATGTTTTGACTTCTGCTACAATGAAATAAAGTTTTTGAATTTCCAAGTACTATTTTATATCTGTCTTATTGTAATTTTACTGTTCTATATTCACTTAAAACCTCCATGGAAGTTAATGCATTCCCTTTGTGAGTGACATTAATGGACGTGGGGTGTTACAATTATGAAAATCACATATAAAATCTCTAACATGAATATAGACTGTATGTGGCTTGCATGTGATTGTTTGAAAGTAGTGGAAATCGCCAAACGATTTATATTTATATATATATATGTGTATATATATATATATATATATATTAAAATTAAAACGAATCGCGCATGGTAGTTCGCGTTTCGGCAATCGTAACTTTAAACGATTATACCATAAGATCCGACCGTCGGATTTTACCAAAACTGGAACCATTAGGACAGCTTTGGGAAGATCTTTCCAATGATATGAATTTTGTTAAAATCCAACGGTTATATTTCAAGATAAGTGTAAATTAAATTTTGGTAAAAACAGCGCTAGGGCCGCCCATCGACCCGAAGCGTCGTTAATTAAATTTGGATATTTTTTTTATATAAAAATATCGATTAATCGTTATTAAATACCACTAATGACATAAAATGATTTTAAATTATATATATATACGAGGATCATTTGAAAAGACCGAGTTAAAACTCATTTCAAACGATCATACGACGATCTAAATTGAAGATCTTAAAGACGACGATTGAAGACCGGCAATCTTCACATCGAAAGGATAACTACTGATGCCTGGCACTAGCTAGCTACCAATAAAGGGTTAAAGTGGTAGTTGTCCGGACGTACTTGTTGATCGTCCGGATACGCGAGCACCTCACTTCCGTATTGGACATACGGGACGAGGAATTAGGTGACTCAGGTTTCGTTTAGACCCAGAACGGACTTGTAAATGGACGTGTGTCCGACATTGAATTTCATGTTGTGTAATTAAATTGATTTCTATTAATATATATCTATGGTGGCGGAGAATTTATTCTCTTGCTTAACACCCTTCTTTGAGACACACGAGCTCGAAGGTTATATATTGGTAGTTATCGATCGCATGGTATGGACTGTCAATGTGACATGCCAAGATACAATTGATCGAGGCTTTTGTTGAAAAGCAGAGCCTTGTGGATGATGATCAAATCTAGCCTATCTAGGCATAGCTTTGTGTATTTCGTTACCTCGCGAGCCTCACACATCGGTAGAGTCAAAAACGGGACAAGGGAACGCAGGGAGTGCACACGTTTCTTTCTAGCTAGAAGTGGTGTTTGGGTTTTTACAAGGCCCAGCATTTTTTACTTATGTGGTTGATGGAATGAGGTGCCTCAGATACTTTTATTGGTCACCAATGGCCAATTTATAGGTCCAATAGGATCGGGGATCATGTGTTCAGGAATTGCCAATCCACTAGCGTTATTTGTGGACCGACCCTGTTGTATCCAAGGGTTCACTGCGGGGAATCCTAAGACATTGCTAGAGTGTCTCAAATTGGTAAGGAGATCGTTCCTAGCCTTGACTCATGATGGAAACCCAACTTCCAATACAATATTATGGTTTTGATTGTATACCTATATATGGCGACATAGTATATGGTAGCTATGCCGTCTATGATTGATACATTTACTTTGAAGTATTTTTGAAACATACTAGACACTAGTAATAATATTAATAATATTATTTTCTACGTATCAAGCATTTTTGATCATTATAAGGTAAAACTCTATCCTTCGTTTGCGTTGCATTGTGTGATGGGACTTGAGTCTTGTAATGATTTCATTTTCTAAAAAGCATTGCATTGTTTTGACTTAAAAATTTATAAATCATATGCACTGGCAATCCAATGGAGTAAACCCGTTCCGTGTTAGCGGCGTGGTCCAGTAATTTGTCATATTGTTAGTTTAGTAAGATTTCTCATACCAGTCCCATGACTGACTCGTAGTTTGTTTCACTTTGCAAACTCGGGTGCCCTCTTTCCACACGGGCAGCCAATTGACAGGTTTCAGGTAGGGATGTTTTCTGGACTAGAGCTTGCTGATGAAGATGATGAAGAATCTTTTCTTTTTATCTTTTTATTTACTTCTTGAGAGATTGAAACAGTATTGAGTATTGACGTATTTTGGGAGATTGAAACTTTATTTTTTTTTCCTTGTTTTAGACATCTATTTTGCTAAGTGTATCATGTACTGCATAGTCTGATGTTCTGTGATGATTTTTGTGATGACATTTCCATTTCCGCTGCAATGGTTTATTTGTTCGGCTATTATCTGAGATATGTTATTGTTTTAATTATGTTATACTCCTATGATTATCCTTACTTTCGTACCACGGAAGTTTGGGTCATCCCAGTTAGTGTATTTGACTTATATGAGTTACTTATAAGATTATTTAGTGATCTTATCACATGTATTATGTGAAAATATAAGTATATATAATTCCTTTATTGTTAAAGGAATTATATCCTTATGTGATATAATACCTTACTTATCATATGCTAATCACCTTGTTCAAGATAGACTGACCTATGTGTTTTATGTATTCGGGTCAGACCGAGTTGCAGGTTAGACTATCACCGGTTCTTGCTTAGCTCACTTCTTCTATGGACTATCTATCATCTTTATAGACACTTAAGCATATTTTGGACTGGTCATCTAGTTATTTTATCTCCATACTCTGATATATGTATATATCCCTATATGGGATATGATGTTTTATATATGTATTGTGGTTTATATAACTACTTATGTATGCCACTATATATATATATTCTTTTATGGGACAAGACCATTCATGTACGATTTTTTTTATTGTTTTATATTCTGTAACATTTATTATTATTGTGTTTTGTTTTGAATTGATCCATTAGCCACTGTAATACTGTATTAAGCAAGAAATAAGTATGTTGATCCACTTGTGAAAAAATGATGAGCACTTTATCAACGTACTTGATACTTGTTCAATACTAGACTCATGAACGGTCGCTTCTAACCAGCTCTATTTTCTGCACTAACAGACAGTATTACCTAGTAATACTCCTCGTTGGTGTGGGTCTCGGGGTAAGGCATCACAGTTTGACTCTACTTTTAAGTTTCAACAAGTAAGCCAAAATATTTTTTTATAATTCTATTTTTATTGCTCAATGGAATCCATATGATTAATTGAAATAGATTTGTTACATATTTAAAATAAAGTAAAAGCTATATATTATTTCCTTACATAAATTATGTGTGTTGAAAATTTTATATTTGGATAATAATTAATACAAAAATCTTTAAAGTGTCAATTTTAGTATGTTGATCCACCATCACCCCTGACTAGGGTGCCATCTTAGCCAAAACTCATGTTGTCGTTCAACATGTCAAATCCTTATAGTAATCCTTCCGTGTTGCAACTTGGACGTTTCAATGTTCCTCTATAATCCCTCAAATAATAGTAATGCAACAGCCTTGAAAATTTGACGCTTGAATTTTAAAAATAATACATAATCTAATATTACTTGCCAAAACTCAAGTATCGAAAATCTAGATTGTTAATTGAAAGAAGTAAGTGGGTGAAAAGAGAAAGAAAGAAATATTAGAATAGAAGAATATGAGGATCAGAGTCTCACAGTGGAACAAATAAAATAAAATATATCAAAACTCTTTACATAAAAAGAACTTTGTATATATTTGATTACAACATCAGAGTACACATTCATTTTAATACAACACACACAAAGGAATAAATTATTACCAGTAAATACATGAATACTTAAAGACTCTAGCTCCTCTTCTAAAGCTCCAAACAAATTCAAATGTAACCTGGAAATGTACTCGGTCTAACCGGGCCCATTTTGCACATGCAAGATCACACGGATAGTCAATCTGGACGACTTTCAATGGTAAAATACATAGCACAACCAACTTGCTTAACTTTAGAAAATCCTTTTAAAGAAAAGGATAATCGCAAGACCACTTCACACATAAAAACGGAAGGTTTTTATCTTACGATAACCCAAAACATTTTTGACAAAATCTAGTGGTATTATAATAATGTCTATCAAACCACAAATAAATAACAATCTAGCAGAACGCTTGCATCTCATTCTCCACATACTTAGTATATAATCAAAAACTGCATGGCATTGGAGATTGGATTTCCAGCATGACAAGGTATGAGAGCATATTTCGATCAGTGTACTCTATAGGGGATACACCGGGGTTCAACAAGAACATATTGCAACCCGACCACACATGATCGACCACTCATTCAACTTAAGTGTACCGAATATATTGTCACCCTGGTTGGTAGCGACCCAAACCATATTCCCGCAAGATACAGAAATGACAAAAGAAGAACAAATGAAATTTCCTTAGATGGTGACAATACAGCCCAATGGGAATGATGACCCACATGGCCATGCCGCCTGCCCGATTTCTGTCATTTTTTTGGTTGATGAGGCTTGTGGTTACGTTTAACTTTTTAGAATATCACATTTTGTTTCAATGCCACATCGTTAGATCCATCAAATCACTAATTGACGTCCACAAATACACTCTTGGTGTTAAGCTAAAGGAAAATTCCTTCTTCGCCACCAAACTTGGTATATTTGCAAAAATCAACGTATTACCTGACTCTCAAGAAATACTTTGTCAGACATTCGTCCATATAAGTCATCCAGGAACAGGATGAAACGAAGGAACCCTTCTACTGCATCCTATATAGGAATCACCCTAAGGATCAGTAGGAGAAGTCTTTGCAATCTGAAGATTTCAATCACAACAGCATACAGACGAAATATCTCTGCTTGCAAGCTAGAGAAATTCCGCAAGTAGTTCTTCCGCTTGTGAAGATCAACGGACTTCAATGCTCCATCTTTATATGTATCCCTACAAGTTTGATTGGAACGCATAGTTGGTTTGAAGTGGTTTTGGGTCTAGTCTCCATCTGGGTCTCTTCGAACTAACTCGTCAAATGTCCAACAATATTCGTTGATAGTCGAGATTTTATCTATCAACTCAAATAGTATCAGTTAGTACTTTGGCAGCTCAGACCCTTTCATTTAAAATCAATCATTTAAAACCATTTAATCGATTTAAAAATCGATTTTACAAGTTATCTCAAATAAACCTCTTTCGTTTTCATTACTCGGGACCAGAATCAATACTTGTTCTTTATATTCCAAAACTCATCTCCATATTTCCTTTCTCCTCGAAATTATCGTTATAATTTCCCATATCCCTTTTTATTTCTTTTACTTCGGAAATATCATTTTATACTCTCAAAATTTCCTTTTATATTTCCTTTAATTTGGAAATATTTTTGTCTATATTCACAAAATCTCTTTTTTTACTCCTTATACCATTACAAACTAATACCACCTCTCGATAATAGTAAAGTTTTTAAAGTTAGGATATTTTAATTACCTCTCAGACCTTGATTGACAACGTTCTCATCTTAAGATAGATAAAAATAGTTTGTAATTCAAAAACTTGATATTTCTTACAATATCAACCAAACCATATTTTCTATTTTATTTAAAATATGGTTTTATAATCCATAACCTTACTTTTGAAAATCACTGTCAATTATAACCATCTTTACTTAATTCGTTGATTAAGTAAATTTCTTTACTTAAACAATAATCCTTTGCTTTTAAATCTCCTTATAGCTTTTACTTATAAATTGAGTTATATTACGATAACTCTTTTACCTAAATATTTTAACCAAGGCCATTTAATATCATATTATAAACCTTAACCTTGGATTTTTATTATTAAAATCTATTTATCAATTCCTTTTTACTTAGTTTATAAGTTTGGACTATAAATCCCTTTTTAAATTCTATTACAGACTCGACTACTTTTTAAATGAATTCTATTTAAAAAATAATCACTTTAATTGTTTATTAAATAAAATAATAATTTACTTCATCATTGAAGTAAAAGTAGTTAACTTAACTAGAAATAGATTAATTAATCATCTTTTAAACTAAAATTATTAAATAATAACTAACTACACCAATGGTTGTCAATAATCCATGAATACTACTACTTAAAGGGTAAATCATATTTAAGGAATCTTATTAAGTTTTAAATTATTTGCGAAACTATTTCCATTAGGTTAATTGGAAAAAAAATCTAATAACCACTTTCAATTAAAATAATTGATTTTGTCAACTTGAAACTATCAATTAACTTGTTAACTGATATCAATTATTTCTTCCCATTAGATTAATATAATTAATTTAATAATACCGCTTAATTGTTTTATAAAAAATTATTCCAAATTATTAACCTTTTGATTAATATTTAACTTACTCATTTAAAACATTAAAACTACTATATATATTTTATAACTACTTTTACCAAAACTCTTCTATAGATGTTGATTTATTTTAAAAACTTCTATTTTAATAAAAAATAATTCAAACTTCACTGCAGTTATCAACAACAAATTTTACCACTTTAATTACGTCAATTCGTCTGACCACGAATTAACGTCTTAAAAACTAGGTTCTAGGCAATTTGTTGTCGACCACTTAATCAATACCGTCTATTGATTAAAACACAACAACCGTTGAATTTCAGTTCAACGATCAACATTCAATCAACTATCAACATCCAATCAGTATATAACGTTATTTGGGATGAACAGTTCACATATAAATAATATGAAAAACAGACAACATACAATTTATTTGAGGAACCTAGTTAGATCCCTTCAACCCGTTCTTCCCTGCATCACAACTCATAATATCATATTATAACAGCATATGAGATAGAAATTTAATCTAATGCATAAAACGACGAAATATAATCAGTGTTAATCATTAAACCAACCATAAGCATCCAAACTCCGATTTAGACTAACAATGATAAATTATAGTTATATGAATTTTAACCACATCTTAGAGTTCCAAAAAGAGTGAGTTAACTCCCCATTTATTTTGATTCGATGATTTTGGTTGATTTATATAGTTTCAAAAAATCACTCGAAATTATATAAAATTCCATTAGCTCCAAGTCCTGCTCGACTACGGAGCCTCCGATGATACGATCCCAATGGATCCAATTTCGTCAAATTCTGGTATCGTATGAATTAAATATCATCATTGAAAGTTTGAATTAAACAAAAAGGTCATTAACCAATTATATAAATTATTGATCTCCCCCTAATCAAGTTTTACCATCTAAATTCTTCTTCATCCCATAACCACTGCTTCCTTCCCTCTTCGCGTAAATATCTAAAATCTTAACTATTCTTCTCCCCTCCGCAAACACTACTACGATAACACCATTAGAATCAACTGTATTGGCCCGAATTTCAATACTATTTGAGTTGACTATATACATCACACGTCCAACCTAAATTGCACAGAAATACGAATCATTATGTAATAAGAAGAAAAGGATAAAACAAGAACAAAAACAACAAAAAAGAATCTCACATCATAGTGGAATAAAATATAATATATATACAACAGCTTTTGGAATACAAATTTTTTAACTGTATATACATACCATCTGTAATGACCCACATTGTCCGAGGTATTATAACTAATTTATTTAATTATATAAATAGTGATTTAGAGAATTAAATCGTCATTTAATTAAATAAAGTGATTATTTAATTAATTTAAATAATAGAGTAATATATTTAATTCAGAAATAATCAAAAATATTGAATATCACAATATTCTGTGAACTGGGTCGTCCCGAGGATTTAGTTCAGCTTAGAGCTGAATTATATTGACGAATATATTCAGTCGACATCATTTTGAACGTAGAATTTTAATATAATTAAAATAGAGCTCGAAATGGCGCGGTAGTTCGCTATTCGGCGATTTGAACTTCAACTGGATATACAGGGTTCGTTTTAAATCGGATTTCTGTGAAACAAGAAACGTGTGGAGCTGGTGGAGTATATCTTTCTAGTGGAAGAGAAAAATCGGGATTTCATCGTGTACATTTTGAGTTACGTCCAAATCAAATTCTCAGAAATGCAGCGCCCTGACCATAACGATTTAATTATATTTTTTATAAGGATTTAAATAGAAATCGAACATCGATATAACTCTGACGATGTAATATCGAGTTGTAAATACATACAGGAATATTCTGGAGCTGTATGGTATTCCACTATGAATATAGACGATAATAATTAATTTTAAATAATTAATTTAATAATATTTAAATATATTTATATATTTAAATAGGCTATTTAGAGCGTTAAAAATAGCCACTTTTGCAAACGAAGTCGGAATTCGACGAAACTAATTTTGTTGGATCCGCAATGTCAAATAGTTGTTAGATTCCAAGTTTGGTGATTTTTAGAGTCACTATGTGGCCGCATGGATTTTTAGAGTGAAAAATAGTCAGTATTTCGACGGTTAAAAATACGCTGTGTGAGCATACGAAGTCGGAATTCGACGAAACCAGTTTCGTTGGTACCGTATTGTCAAACTCTAGCAGTATGTCCAGTTTGGTGATTTTTGGGTTTCATGGGTGATCATAGGAATTTTTAAAAGATGACCGGAGTAGATGGGTGGTTATAAATCAATGAAATCATCAATGTGAAAATATCTAAACTTCCTATATAATACCCTCACTATCCCTTAACCTAATTTCTTCATCCCAAAGTCAACATACAATCCGCCGTTTCTTTTTCCTTCTTCAACGTGGAAAACCATCTCTCAAAAATCATTCAAAATCAAATAAAATCTTACAAATGATAATACATGTATATTTAGGATCTATGAGTGCCTCTCTTCACGTTGGTATGGTTTTCGGAGAGTGCGATCATAGTTTCTGGAGGTAGAAGTTTATACAGAGAAACTAGGGTTCACAGTTTCGTGAATTATAGGCATCGATACCTGAAAGGGGGTTCGGTTTTGGATTTGTGGTGTGAAATAGCACTTGCGTGGATTATCTGGGGTTGTTCGGTGAAGTTTTGGGAGTTTCGTTTTGCTATTGGCGTGGGGGTTTCCTAAAGAACGAAAGTTGAGTAGGGAGTGCGAGTTAGGAGAAAGTGATATGGACTTGTAGAGAAATTGAAGAGAAGAAGTTTGGAAATGGTTTCGGTGGATTTCGTGGTGAAATGGAGGAGGAAGTGGCGTGCAATGAAGTCAAAAATGTCTGTGGAGTTTCCTGGAGTCGCGAAAATGGATTTGGGGAAGATGGAGTTTAAGGGTGCGGGTTTGAATTGGTTGGGACGGGATTTTCAAATGGGTAAAGCCCAAGTACAATTTATTTAAGTTTTATTTAAACTCAATTTTGTATATTAACTTGTTGATGCGATAACTTCGTCATACGGTATCGGTTTTCAGCGAGACAAGATCCGACAGGATCGTATGGACGGACACTACACAATGGAACTGACCGCGAGTCAGTTGGAGTCCGTTACAATTTCTAGCAAAATAAATTGTCCATCTGAATCAAAGATGGTTATCGTAATTAACAATGATCGTCCAGTGTGAGTAAAACTCACCAACTCTGTACAGTTCTATTTTTACAACGTATTCTTAGAACTGTTAAATATTGTCTGTTTGACTGTGTGTTGATTGCTGATTGAACTGCTAGTCAGTTAGTGGAAAATTATATATATATGTATATATATATATATAAACCGTTAAATATTTATGTTTTGATTCTACTATCAGAATATCTCATACCAAAGTGGAATCGATGTTAATCGTATTGTCTAACATCTGTGGTGCAGAGAAACAGGTTGGAGGAATCCAACAGGATTCCTCAACATTTAATTTACTGTAATTTATATATTGTGATATATAATATGACGTTGATTATGTGTGTTTGGACGATATTTATCGTTGTTATATGGTGTGTTAAATACCATAAGAAATACCAGAAGGTAGGAAAGGAGATTTTCAAACTGTATTTTGAAAATAATTTATTTATATAAAATCAATGGATTTTATATATATAAAAAGAAAAAGGATTTTGAATAGAAGAAATATATTTGGTAAATCAAATATAGAAGAAAATATATTTGAAAGCAAATATACAGGAAATATATTTGTTAAACAAATATAAAGGAAACATATTTGAAATCAAATATAAAGGAAATATATTTGAAAGCAAATATAAAGGGATTATTTATTTAAGGAATAAATAAAGAGTTAAAAAGAATTATTTATTTAGGAAATAAATAAAGAGTAAAAGGATTTATTTATTTAGGAAATAAATAAAAGATAAAGGAGATATTTTTTTGTTAAATAAATAGGATTAAATCAAGGAATATTTATTTGATGAATAAATAGAATTAAACCAAAAGAATATTTAGAAAATGGATATCTGTTTTTAACAGATAAAGAGAAAAGATTTAATTTATAAATAATAGTTTATAAATTAAATTAAATATTTATCATTCGATAAATGGAATATATAAGTCTGAACTTATATAGAGAAGAGATATTGGTTTTAACACCGATAGTTTTAAATAGAATGGGTACACAACACTTGTATAAGTAAAGTAACGTTATTAAAGAGAAACATTTATAAAGTGAAGAACCGTTATCAAAAGTAAATCTTTATAAATGAATAAACGTTATCAAATAGGAGTTAAACAGTTAAGGTTAACCCAAAGGAGTTAAATAGTTAGGGTTGGCCAGTTAGAGTTAACCAGTTGGAGTTAAACAGTTATAGTTAATCCATTAGGGTTATATAGTTAGAGTTAATCCATTAGGGTTATACAGTTAGAGTTAACCAGTTAGAGTTAAACAGTAAGAGTTAATCCATTAGGGTTAAATAGATAGAGTTAATGTAACACCCCCACCTCCGTTAAGGTCGCTCACAAAGGGAATGCCTTAACTTTGGTAGAGCATTTAAGTAAACAGAACAGAAACTTACAAGACAGATAAAACAGTACTTGAAAATTTTATAACTTTATTACAACAGAAACCGAAATAAGCTTGGTTACATCCTTTCAAATCACAATACCAGAATTCAAGTACAAAATATCAGTCTTGTACAAAAGCCTTCAGAATTCATAGTTTAAAATCATAATCCCCACAGAAGAAGACAAGCCATACTTTAAGCACTTCAGGCGGAAGAAATCTGGATCAAGCTAGAATATTCCCTTCTATAAAACCTAGGGAGGAACGGAAGAAAGGAGGCGAAACAACAAGGGTCAGACAAAAAGTCTGGCAAGTCCAGTGATTTTCAGTTATGAACAGATAATAATAACATGACATGAAAATAAAACTGGATGAGAGATAACAGTAACAGGTGTAGCGGATATAACAGAAGAACAGAATGACATAAGCTATTTCTTTACACTTCTCTGCACTAATACTAGTATAACAGAATTAGGTGTCACCCTAATGTCTAAACTGAAACAGAAACGGGTACAGAATAATTTCCACAGAAGAGAGTGCTAGTAATGGGCCTTTACCACCCGAATAGAAACAGACAGAAGCAGAAACAGATTAATCCCTACGAAAACAGAATGTAGAATTAGGTGTACACTAGTAATGGGCCTTTACCACCCCAACAGATGGTACCACGCAGAAACAGACAGGTGTTACCACCCAATAGAAACAGACGGTACCAACAGAAACAGACAGAACTAAGTGTACCATAAAACCCTACCCCAAGCGATCGGCTCCCTAATACATAAATACCCTGTGTCGGCCCCACAGTAGGGTGCATCACTCCCTAAAGTGACAACCATTTGGCACAGACCTATTTACAGATGTCACGGCGTCTTACATCCTCAGAGGCGGACCGGGATCCATGCACGCACATGACCCGGTTGGAATGCACCATCAACACCCTTCGCCATTATCAGAATGAACCGCTTATAATTAGTTCAGTAAGCGTGCCCGGACCCTACCTACTGTTGGGTCAAAGTTTTGATACCAGAAAGGGTTACTGACTAATATGGATCCCAAACAACAGATGACACAAGTAATTCCCCTCCTAGCCTTGTGTCCCCAGACTAACAGATTTCAGATTAACTTGTTTACAAGTTTCAGACATACAGAATTCAGATCAACTAGTTCATAGATCAGATAAGTTTTCAGACTAACGGATCAGATATACAGATTTGTCTAACTTTGCAATTGGGCCTACGGATTCACGGAACAAATTGATTAAATTCATCAGTCTAGTGGGTTTAATCCTATCCGCCCAACACGTTTAGACATCATATTTATCTCAGATTTTCATTAATTAAATATTAATGCCCAGACCTCTCACATTAGACTGACAGTTTGCGGCTACTGGTTAGGCCGGTAGGTTCCGGGAAGATTTCTGCCGCAAACTGAGTCTAACCTCGGGTTTCAAGCACGTTATGACTAACTTCTCACATTAGAACCTATTGTTTGTGGCCACTGGATGTGCCGGGCGGTTCCGGGCAGAATTACGCCGCAAACTCATTCAAACCTCGAGTTAGCCATGTTTATCTTTGTGGCCAATTAATTAATGATTTACCATTTATACCCATGCCTAATATACATGTCAATTATTCATAGCTAATTCAGATTATGTCAATAACAGACTGAATATATCAACTTAACAGATATAGCAGATAACAGATTTTCGCAGATTAGGCGACTTAACGGATTCAGCAGATTAAGTAATTTAGCAGATTTATCATATAACAGATTTGGTATTTTCAGCAGACTTAGCAGATGACAGATTTGGCAGATGAACAGATCTAGCAGACTAGGCAGTAGAGCAGAACTAGCAGATTAAGCAATATAACAGAACTAGCAGATTAGGCAATATAACAGAAATAGCAGATTAGGCAAATATAACAGATTTAATCATTCCTTAAAGTTTCACAAACATATCTTGCCTAATTATAAATTTGGCCTAAGTTTGCATGCCTAAATAGTTGTCATGATTAACACTATGATCATATACCCCACATTTGCATTGAATTTATACGTTACAGATTATGGTCATAATATACATGTCCCAATTTAGTTCAACTTGCCTAGTACAAAAGATTCACATATAAATTATACCAAATATAGCCATCGATTTCAATGCATGTCATATATTCAAAAAATCTCCTACTTAGGTGTTATTCACATTTGATAGTTATCAAATCTTAATATAGATCTTCACACCTAAGTCATATTATCTTTCAAATCATGAATTGTTATATAAACAATATGCCCAACAATCTAGTTATAACAGATCTTAATTCAAAATATGCGTTATGTCCAATGTCTCAAGTCACATGTTAACATACCGTGGTTCCTCTTCTTCCAATTCACAGAATATGCATAGATCTAAATCTAATTTACAACCTATGTCCTTTTTCTTAAATCAGTCACAGATTAGCCATGTCCAATTATGCCACATTCATTATTTGTCCCAAACATTTTAGCGTTCGTGCGTTAATCTCTTAGGAGATTGGCGCAGGCTCGTAGTAGCCTGGCTATAGAACAGAAAGAAGAAGAGATACAGAATAAAATAGATCAGAACAGAACTTTCACAATCTCAAATTCAGATTTACAATCATGTCACAATTATGATTAAAGTTTATATCGGAAAATAACTGCACTTGCCTTGGTTGGATTAAAGAAAGAACTTTAATTGTTGTAGAATCGTTGCAGAAGCTTTAATCTCTAGTTTGAATTGAGTTGCTTAGGTTGATGTTGATTAGCTTCTAGTTTTGATTCCAGCAGAGTAGCGACGCCATTTTTATTTATATATAGAACAGAGGCAGAGCAGAAGCAGAAAAGAATTGTGTGTAGAGAAGGCTAGGTTTGCGGTTGTTTAAATAGGTTTAGGCAGATGAATCTGGACAGAAATCGGACTGGAAACATCAGAACGAACACTGGCCCAAAAATGGGCTCGGGGACCAGGTCGACACCCAGGTCGACTGCCCAGTCGACCTGGTCTGGGGGGGTCGACTGCCCAGTCGACTCCCCAGTCGACCTGGGTCTGGGCGGGAAATTTCCCGCCCAGTCTGTTCTGCGTTTGAAATTCGAATTTTTAATTCAAATTCGAGCTGTTTTGAACTCTGAATATTTCTGAAACTTTGGAGGGCCATAACTTGGTCATACGGACTCCGATTATCACAAACTCGGACTCGTTTCCAAGCAGAATTCCGAGGCGAACGCAATGGCGCAACCCATTTCCCTTGATTCTTATTTAAAAATTAGTTATCCTCTGATTTGTTACTTATACGTTCACAGAAAATACGGGGTGTTACATTCTCCCCTCCTTAAAGGATTTCGTCCCCGAAATCTTCAAGTTAAGAAGAATGTGTCCTACCATCCAACATCCATCTACTCAATCATCAATCACTGGCGTCCATTGTCCTTAGAAACTTCTAATGTTGTATGAACATACGCAAAAGTGTGTGTATATGTTCCTTATCTAATGCAAAGATCAGGCGGTCCACTGATTCAGTTGACCTCCTTAATGCGAATTATGCCAGTGCCATGAGTCCAACATGTATGCAATTTTGCTACTCGATAAATATCATTTCTATATAAGTGCACAACCATTCATTCATATGCAACATCCATGTGTTGAGTCAATCATTTTGCATCCACAAAAATTAAAAAATGCTCACACATCCATATGCAGTATGAGAGTGTTTTCGAGCCGATCTAGTGCCTAGTGTGTGTATATGCATCCACGAGCAACCACTAGCAACCACTTGCGTCCACTTGCAACCATCAAACATAATATGTCTCAAACACATGTTTACACCCATTATTTTCTACCTAAAGTTCGAAGATTCGATCGATAGGATACAGTCGAATGATGGAAGCGAGTACAGATAAAACAAAAACTTGGTTCCCATTAGACATGGGTCCTAAGTATCGGCCCCGAAGACCGAAACCGACATCAGATTGACACCCAGAGGATTACCCTCTTTAGATAATGTCAAAACTGGAAATCTTAACCTTATCAGAAATATTCAGATATTTACAGATTACTGGTATAGATCAGATTATCGAATGATTCTTAGGAAACTAAGCATGATAAATCCCAGAATGTATGTGTCCTACTTGACGCCTAACACGAATATCTCTCAAACCCCAATCACAAACAGATGAGTCATAACCCTTATGGATTTGGGTCTACAGCGGAATCAGAAACAATACTAGTATTAAAGTGCAGAGTATCGATTACAGAATTAAAATGCCAGAATCAGAAAGAGTTTTAACTCAACAATTAGATAAAGAATTTAAACCTTCTACAGAAATTTTCCCTATTTCTATCCTATCCACTAGCCTCGAGAGTGTTCGCCTGCCCTCCAGAAGTTGGTCCTGCCCTCTGCCCTTGCCCTCGTTTCTTCGGGCAGTCCCTGGTGAAGTGTCCCATCTCACCACAGTTGAAGCAAGTTCCCTTCCTCTTTTGGCAATCCTTGTTCAGATTAGTCGAGCTCCCACAAGTAAAACACTTTTTCTCCTTCTTATCTTCAGACTCCTTATCTTTCTTTTGGGTTTCCTTTTTGGGCCATGCCTTCTTGTTCGGTGGATCTTCCTTCTTTGCCTCTTTCCTCTCGGGTGCCTTATCAGCTTTAGTGCCTTTCTCCTCGTGCATGAGTGCCATGTCTACTAGCTTCTCAAAGGTGGCCCCCATAGGGATGTGGGTCATAGCCAACCCCTGCAATGGCTCATTCAAGCCATTAACGAACCTCAGAGCTTTCTTCTCCTGCGTGTTCACCAAATCTAAGCCAAACCTTGCCAATTGGTTAAATTTGTTGACGTACTCTTTCACTGATAGATTTCCATGCTTCAATGTCAAGAACCTTTCCATGTATAGATTCTCTTCTGCCCTTGAGAGAAACTTTGCCTCAAACCTACGTCTGAAATCCGCCCAAGAATCAACAGGACGCTCCCCATTAGTGATCTCCCACCAAAACGAGGCCTCTCCCTTCATTAACCAAGCTGCTAATTTGACTTTCCTCCCTTCTTCTACTTCAAAGATTTCTAGCAATTCTTCCACCTCCTTAAGCCAATCTCTAGCTTCCACAAACGTTTCTGACCCTTGAAAAGGTTTTCCACCCATAGCCTTAAATTCCTTGCATGTCTTTGCAAAAGTATCCGCGCGAGGAGGGGGGAGGAGGAGAGGGTGCAACTGGTGGTGGAGGAACATTGGCTGGACCTGCAACGGCCCTAGCCTCTAATAACCTCTTATACCATCCTGGTATCGTTACACCCTCCGGAAGGTTAAGATCTTCAGCCATGCTGAAACGAAAAAGGAAAGATTCAAAAATGGAGAATTCGAAAGATAAAGATATATGGCTATTGGGGATTATGTTTTTCAAAATAAGCTTTACTTTTGAAAATACTTCCTTTTAAAACCTTTTTGAAAATAGTTTTCAAAAACTTTACCCAATCTGGTAATCTTCGGCTCTGATACCAAGTGTAACACCCCACCTCCGTTAAGGTCACTCACAAAGGGAATGCCTTAACTTTGGTGGAGCATTTTAGTAAACAGAACAGAAACTTACAAGACAGATAAAACAGTACTTGAAAAATTTATAACTTTATTACAACAGAAACCGAAATAAGCTTGGTTACATCCTTTCAAATCATAATATCAGAATTCAAGTACAAAATATCAGTCTTGTACAAAAGCCTTCAGAATGCATAGTTTAAAATCATAATCACCACAGAAGAAGACAAGCCATACTTTAAGCACTTCAGGCGGAAGAAATCTGGATCAAGCTAGAGTATTCCCTTCTACAAAACCTGGGGGGGAAACGGAAGAAAGGAGGCGAAACAACAAGGGTCTGATAAAATGTCTGGCAAGTCCAGTGATTTTCAGTTATGAACAGATAATAATAACATGACATGAAAATAAAACTGGATGAGAGATAACAGTAACAGGTGTAGCGGATATAATAGAAGAACAGAATGACATAAGCTATTTCTTTACACTTCTCTACACTAATACTAGTATAACAGAATTAGGTGTCACCCTAATGTCTAAACTAAAACAGAAACGGGTACACAATAATTTCCTCGGAAGAGAGTGCTAGTAATGGGCCTTTACCACCCGAACAGAAACAGATAGAAGCAGAAACAGATTAATCCCTACGGAAACAGAATGTAGAATTAGGTGTACACTAGTAATGGGCCTTTACCACCCCAACAGATGGTACCACGCAGAAACAGACAGGTGTTACCACCCAACAGAAACAGACGGTACCAACAGAAACAGACAGAACTAAGTGTACCCTAAAACCCTACCCCAAGCGATCGGCTCCCTAATACATAAATACCATGTGTCGGCCCCACAGTAGGGTATATCACTCCCTAAAGTGACAACCAATTGGCACAGACCTATTTACAGATGTCACGGCGTCTTACATCCTCAGAGACAGACCGGGATCCATGCACGCACATGACCCGGTTGGAACACACCATCAACACACTTCGCCATTATCAGAATGAACAGCTTATAATTAGTTCAGTAAGCGTGCCCGGACCCTACCTACTGTTGGGTCAAAGTTTTGATACCAGAAAGGGTTACTGACTAATATGGGTCCCAAACAACAGATGACACAAGTAATTCCCCTCCTAGCCTTGTGTCCCCAGACTAACAGATTTCAGATTAACTTGTTTACAAGTTTCAGACATACAGAATTCAGATCAACTAGTTCACAGATCAGATAAGTTTTCAGACTAACGGATCAGATATACGGATTTAACAGATATACAGATTTGTCTAACTTTGCAATTGGGCCTACAGATTCATGGAACAGATTGATTAAATTCATCAGTCTAGTGGGTTTAATCCTATCCGCCCAACACGTTTTAGACATCATATTTATCTCAAATTTTCATTAATTAAATATTAATGCCCAGACCTCTCACATTAGACTGACAGTTTGTGGCTACTGGTTAGGCCGGTTGGTTCAGGGCAGATTTCTGCCGCAAACTGAGTCTAACCTCGGGTTTCAAGCATGTTATGACTAACTTCTCACATTAGAACCTATTGTTTGCGGCCACTGGATGTGCCGGGCGGTTCTGGGCAGAATTACGCAGCAAACTCATTCTTACCTCGAGTTAGCCATGTTTATCTTTGCGGCCAATTAATTAATGATTTACCATTTATACCCACGCCTAATATACATGTCAATTATTCATAGCTAATTCAGATTATATCAATAACAGACTGAATATATCAACTTAACAGATATAGCAGATAACAGATTTTCGCAGATTAGGCGACTTAACGGATTCAGCAGATTAAGTAATTTAGCAGATTTAGCATATAACAGATTTGGCATTTTCATCAGACTTTGCAGATGACAGATTTGGCAGATGAACAGATCTAGCAGACTAGGCAGTAGAGCAGAACTAGCAGATTAAGCAATATAACAGAACTAGCAGATTAGGCAATATAACAGAACTAGCATATTAGGCAAATATAACAGATTTAATCATTCCTTAAAGTTTCACAAACATATCTTGCCTAATTATAAATTTGGCCTAAGTTTGCTTGCCTAAAGAGTTGTCATGATTCACACTATGATCATATACCCCATGTTTGCATTGAATTTATACGTTACAGATTATGGTCATAATTTACATGTCCCAATTTAGTTCAACTTGCCTAGTACAAAAGATTCACATATAAATTATACCAAATATAGCCATCGATTTCAATGCATGTCATATATTCAAAAAATCCCCTACTTAGGTGTTTTTCACATTTGATAGTTATCAAATCTTAATATAGATCTTCACACCTAAGTCATATTCTCTTTCAAATCATGAATTGTTATATAAACAATATGCCCAACAATCTAGTTATAACAGATCTTAATTCAAAATATGTGTTATGTCCAATGTCTCAAGTCACATGTTAACATACTGTGGTTCCTCTTCTTCCAATTCACAGAATATGCATAGATCTAAATCTAATTTACAACCTATGTCCTTTTTCTTAAATCAGTCACAGATTAGCCATGTCCAATTATGCCACATTCATTATTTGTCCCAAACATTTTAGCGTTCGTGCGTTAATCTCTTAGGAGATTGGTGCAGGCTCGTAGTAGCCTGGCTATAGAACAGAAAGAAGAAGAGATACAGAATAAAATAGATCAGAACAGAACATACACAATCTCAAATTCAGATTTACAATCATGTCACAATTATGATTAAAGTTTATATCGGAAAATAACTGCACTTGCCTTGGTTGGATTAAAGAAAGAACTTTAATTGTTGTAGAATCGTTGCAGAAGCTTTAATCTCTAGTTTGAATTGAGTTGCTTAGGTTGATGTTGATTAGCTTCTAGTTTTGATTCCAGCAGAGTAGCGACGCCATTTTTATTTATATATAGAACAGAGGCAGAGTAGAAGCAGAACAGAATTTTGTGTAGAGAAGGCTAGGTTTGGGTTGTTTAAATAGGTTTAGGTAGATGAACCTGGACAGAAATCGGACTCGAAACATCAGAACGAACACTGGCCCAAAAATGGGCTCGGGGACCAGGTCGACTGCCCAGTCGACCTGGTCGGGGGGGGGGGGTCGACTGCCCAATCGACTCCCCAGTCGACCTGGGTTTGGGCGGGAAATTTCCCGCCCATTCTGTTCTGCGTTTGAAATTCGAATTTTTAATTCGAATTCGAGCTGTTTTGAACTCTGAATATTTCTAAAACTTTGGAGGGCCATAACTTGGTCATACGGACTCCGATTCTCACAAACTCAGACTTGTTTCCAAGCAGAATTCTGAGACGAACGCAATGGTGCAACCCGTTTCCCTTGATTCTTATTTAAAAATTAATTATCCTCTGATTTATTACTTATACATTCACAGAAAATACGGGGTGTTACAGTTAACCAGTTGGAGTTAAACAGTTAGAGTTAATCCATTAGGGTTAAACAGTTAGAGTTAACCAGTTGGAGTTAAACAGTTAGAATTAATCAATTAGAGTTAAACATATAGGGTTGACCAGTTGGAGTTAAACAGTTAGGGTTAACCAGTCAGAGTTAACCAGTTAGAGTTAACCACTTAGAGTTAGAGTTATTCAAATGGAGTTAATCAAGTAGAGTTAATCGGATATTGGTTATTCGAAGTAAATTAATCGAATATTGGTTATTCGAAGTGAGTTAATCGAATATTGGTTATTTGAAGTGAGTTAATCGAATATTGGTTATTCGAAGTGAGTTAATCGAATATTGGTCATTCGAAGTGAGTTAGTCGAATATTGGTTATTCGAAAGGGGAGTTATCAAATCTAGTAGAGTTAGAGGAGTTAATCGAATATAGTTTATTTGAATAGAGTTAGAGGAGTTAATCGAATACAGTTTATTCGAATAGAGTTAGAGGAGTTATCGAATATAGTTTATTCGACAGGAGTTAAGTGAATAGAGTTAATCGATTAGAGTTAAACCAATAAGAGTTAGTTGAATAGAGTAAATCGAATATAGTTTATTCGAAGAAAGATTATCGAATGTAGTTATTCGAATGGAGGAGTTATCGGATAGAGATTATTCGAAAGAGAATTACGTAAGGAAGTTTGTTAAAGTTTGTTAAAGTTTTAAAGGATAAACCTTGTCTATCCCGAAGTTTAAACCGTTGTTCAGTTAAGGTCTGAGAGGTAATTATACCCCAACTTGATTGACTTCGTTTTTAACTAAGGAATGGCTAAGGTTTGATAGTAAGTGATGGTTAAGTGAATATAGTTAATAAGTGTAATGGTTTGAGTTGGCATCACGATGGGTTGTTTAAACATCCGCCTAAGTCCAATGTACGAGTTTTGGAAATGTTTTCCAATAAGAACCAGAAATGTTTTCTAATATAGAAAACAAGAAATGGAAATGTCCCCAATGTTAATAATGTATATTTTCTAAATTTAGAAAATAGCAAATGTTGAATATAAGGAAACAGGAGATGTAAAATGAACTAAAGAGATTAATGTTAAATGATGTTTGTTCGATATAATTTCCATCTGGAAATAATATCGTTGTTTGCACACTTGTTTTTCTTTGATAGTTAACTCACAGACTATCGAAGTTTTGACCATTCTAACGTTGTTAATATGGAGAGACCGGTTGGATTATTATCCAAAGAACCACTCTGTATGGGCATAAGCATTGAGAATCATTTATGCCAAAGATAATTGAAGACGGAGTAAAGTGCAAGGGCTATTGTATAAGTCTTAGATAACAGTGACTAAGATGGATATACTGAATAGTGCCTTCGGTTTTTCCAGTCCCAGGATAACTTGTATGGACGAAAGTCTGACAGAGTATATCCAATGGATCGCGTAAGTTGATCTGTTCAAACGTATTCACGTTTGGTGGCGGAGGAATTCGTTTCTCTTAGCTGTATACCCGTGTTATTTTTGGATAAGTCAATTTGTGATTTGGCGGGTATGACGATGTGACATTCTAAGTGAACGAAGATGTGGAATGTAAACCTGGATGACTTGTATGGGTGAATGTCTGACAGAGTAATTCCAGAAAGGTCACGTACATTGATTTCTTCAACCGTACCAAGAGTGGAAGCGGAGAAGGAAACTTCTTTAGCTAACACGTAATGTACTGTTGTAGACGTCAATTAGTGATTTTCGATGGATCTGACAATGTGGCATTCGAAGTGAATCTGATGTGATGATAAAGCGTAAACTCAAGCCTCATCAACAGGTAAATGACAGAAATCGGGCAGGCAGCATGGCTATGTAGGTCGCACCTATTAGGGTGTATAATCACCTGATCTAGAGTTTCATTTACTTCCAAAAATCTATTGTTGATGTTGTCCCATTCGGGAAACGGTTGTTGATCCCAACCGTTGGTGATATACATTCGAAACACTCAAGTAGAATGAGTGGTCGGTCATGTGTGGCCGGGTTGCAAGATGTTCTTGTTGAACCCAGTGTATTCCTCTCTAGAGGTACACTAGCGAAAGGTGGTTCCATACCTTGTCATAGTTGGAAATCCATTATCTAATACGTGCTTGCGATTTTGATTGTATACTATATATGTAGAACGTGAGATGAAAGCGTTTCTGCTAGATTGATATCTATTTGTATTTAGACATTATTATAATATCAGAATGATATTGCTTGTCAAAGATGTTGGATTCTCATAAGGGAAAAACCCGTTCCGTATTCACGGCGTGGTCTTATGAGATATCATATACCTGTTCAACTGTTTTAAACTGTTTTACTCATACCAGTCCATGACTGACCCGGAGTTTATTTTGTTTGTTTTCCCTAAACTCTTGGGTGCCTAAATTTGTACGGGCAGTCAAGTAGTCAGGATTTACAGATATACTTGGAGAGCTTGGAGCAGGAGGCTTCAAGATTTTATAGCTATTGTTTTCCGCTGTGTTGTAAGTGATGTACTCTGATAAGTGCTATTGTATACATAACTGTTATATTTCAAAGTTATGTTATATATTATATGTTATACGTTCCGCTGTGAGATTCGTGTTACTCTGATGATGTAAGTTATTCTTTTTCTTCTTCTATTCTAAGTTTCTATCTTATCTTTCCTCACCCTCTAATTTCTTTCATAAATTACAGGGATTTTTCGATGTTTGGTTAGTCGTCATCGTGTTTATGTCGATAACCAAAGTCGCTGAAATCCGGGTCATTACACCATCATTAGAGTACAACACAACACAGTGGAAAATACACAATAAATATCTAACATTGAAGCTTCCTGCTCCAAGCTCCTCCAAGTGTCTGTAAACACCTGAATTACTTGACTGCCTATAAAAATTTGGTCACCTAAGAATTTTGGGTAAAACTAAACAAAATAAACTTTGGGTCAGTCATAGGACTGGTGTGGGTAAACTCCAAACACTTGTTTTAACTTTAAAAAATTTCTTTATGAAAGAAAAGATAATCGTAAGACCGATCCACACATAAAAACGGACGGTTATTACCTTAACGATAACCCATAACATTCTTCAAAATCAATACCATTTTGATGTTATAATAATGTCTAAATCAAATAAATAACTATCTAGTGGAAACACTTGCATCTCACGTTCCGCATACATAATATACAATCAAAAACCGCAGACACTTATCTGGTAATGGATCTCCAACTATGACAGGATATGGAACCACCTTTCGATAGTGTATCTCTAGAGATGAATATATTGGGTTCAACAAGAACATCTTGTAACCCAGCCACACATGACCGACCACTCATTTCGTTTGAGTGTATCGAATGTATATCACCAACGGTTGGGATCAGCAACCGTTTTTCCAAAAGGGACAACATCGATAGATTAAAGAAGGAAATAAAATTTCTCTAGATAGGTGATAATACACCCTGATTGGGAGTTACCCACTTAGCCATGTTGCCTGACCGATTTTTGTCATTTCTTGGTTTTTGAGGCCTGAGGCTTCGATTTCTTACCTTTCATTGATAGCACAATCATTTTGAATGTCACATTGTCAGATCCGTTAATCATTAGTTGGTTTGCACAAATATATTCTGGATTTTATGCTAAGAGAATATATTCTTCGCCACCATATATATATTTGTACAGTCCAACATATGCGATTATTGGAAATATTCTATTAGACATTCGTCCATGCACGTTTGTTCTGGGACTGAACAAAACCAAAGGCACAATTTCCACTAATCCATCTTAGGCAATATCTACCTAGGATTAACAGAAAAAGCTCTTTAACTTTACTCCGTCTTCGATTGTCTTTATATAATCTGATTCGCAATGCTGCTACTAATACGGAGTGGTTCTTGGATAATAATCCAACCGGTCTCTCCATATTGAAAACTATATTGGTCAATACATCGATAGTCGGTTATTTAACTATCAAAGAAAAACAAACATTCATACAAAGCATCAAACAATCACTGGGCCCCTTAATTAATATTTCATTAATTAAATCACTTCTCCATTTCCTTATCAATATTCTTTAACACGATATTTTTGACAATCATCTTGGCCTATTACACTATTTGGAAAACATTTCCATATATCGCCTCCTTTTATTTTCTATACGTAGAAAATATCTTCTATTTATAATCGGAAAACATTCCAATTACTTATCTCTTTTCCCAACTCGTTTGTTTCTACACTTAGGAAATATTTATTATTATATTTCCAAAATTTCAGTTATCTGGGTTAAAACGATTATCGTGTAAAACATCATTACAAACAACCCAAAATACTACATTTAACTAAATCTCTTTAAACATTGATCTTTGTGACTGAATATTTCTATTTACTAGTTAATAATGAAATCAATCAAGTTGGGGTATAATTACCTCTTAGACCTTGACTGAAAACATCCTATATTTCAAAACAGACAAGACCACTTACCCCGAATAATCCACACCAAAAAAAACCAATTACCCATTTCTAAAATGTGTATATGTTTATCTTTTTATTTTTACCAGATTTAATTATAGATTTTCTTTTTGTTTATAATATTATATTTTATGTTTGTTTCCTTATCGCATTATATATCTATTGATATGTTTTTTTTTTTTGGCAAAGCCAGCGGGGATTAATGGCCCCTACCATATATTTATATCATAAGAAGGACTTACAACATAAACGAGCATACATAAAATTAAAAGAAAATAAATCATTTCCATTTGTTTTTGATAAGGATATCAAAACCATAGGAAGACATAGAGATTTCTTGACCTATCCTTCTACTTGCTGCTTGGAAAACTTGTACATTACTTCTTCTTTGTCGATTGAATATCCGACAATTTCTTTCCATCCAGACTTCATATAAAACCGCTTTGAGCATAATCAATAGCTCAAATGTTTTGCTCATTTTCCACCTCGTCGCTTTATATATGCTGTGCCACTCTTCGTCACTGCAAGGGAGAGGAGCAGCATAACCTCCTCTTTGCTTTGTCCTTTTCCACACATAACTGCTAAGGGGGCAGCTGAAATACAAATGTTGCACGTCCTCCTCTCCTGCCATGCATAATATACACTGCTTGTCGACATTCATACCTCGATAGGCAAGTTTCCTCTTTGTGTTCAATGCATTGTAGCATACTTTCCACATGAAAAAGTTGAGTTTCTCAGTGTTCTGTACAGTCCATATGCGCCTGCTCCATACACATTTAGGCATGTTTTTTTCGTTTAACAGTATGCTGTAGACATCAGAAGTCGCATGCTTTATTTCTTCCTCATTCCAGACATATTCATCAACATCAGCATAATCATATCTCTTATCGTTCAGGCTGTTCCATAGTGCATTTAGGTTCGCACTATTAGATCTTGGCAGAGTTATCCTTCCATTTCTAACATACGTTTTAGCTTTTGCATTGTATGGGATCTCAGACATCATTATATCTTCATAGCTCACTACTTGCGATAGGATAAGTCCCTTTTGCATCCATGGAACAGACCAGAAACTTGCATCACTGTTTACTGCAATTCTTATTTTTGAGTATGCCTTTATCTTTTCCCTCACTTTTATTATCATTTTCCAGACCCAACTTTGACTGGGTTTTGGCTTTACCGTCCAAATTTGATCATTTTTCAGGTTGTGTTTTATACTCCATTCTACCCACAGCGTCTTCTTCCTTATAGCCAAGTTAACAAAGTGCTTGGATATCGCAGCTATGTTCCACTGTTTGATATTTTTTATGCCTAGTCCCCCATTTCTTTTTGGCTTTTGTAGTTTATGATAAGCTATAGGGACTAGCTTGTTGGAGTGTGTAGTGCCAAACCATAAGAAGTTCCGCATTGCTGTCTTTAGCATCGTTTGAAGTTTTCCAGGGAGTAGAAAGGTACGGGACCAGTACGTTGTCACCGAGAAAACTACAGCATTAATTATCACAAGTCTTCCCGGTTGCGAGAGGTATCGGTTCTCCCATCTAGCAAATACAGACGTTATCTTCTCGTATAGAGGCATACACTGCTCATTCGTGATTCTATTGGAGGCAAGAGGGATTCCCAAGTACGACATATCATTACCTATAGTGGTCATTCCAGTGATAGTCTTGCAATCATTGACTCGATCAGGGGTAAGGCCCGCAAGTAGTATTTTGGATTTTGTTGTGTTCATTCTAAGGCCAGAGAAATTAGCAAAGGTATCAAGTGTTAACATAATGGTTTGAAGGGATTTTTGAGAGGGGTTGGTGAAGATTAGTAGGTCATCCGCAAACGCAAGAGAGGTTATGAGTGGACTTTTGCATTTTGGGTGAATATGGTAGTTTTTCAGTTCCACTTGCCGCTGCAGTTCATTTGTTAGTACTTCCATGACTATAATAAACAAATACGCAGATATTGGGTCTCCTTGACGCAGTCCATTTCTTCCTTTAAAGTACCCAACAGCATGGGCATTGTAGACAAGAGTGTAATTTACTGTCGAAATGCAGAGATTTATCCAGGATATAAACTTATCAGGAAAATCCATTTTCTTCATTATCATTATGAGAGTTGGCCATCTCAAAGAATCAAAAGCTTTCATGATGTCAATCTTTAGCATTGCACGTGGTGATATGTTCTTGTTATGATAACCTTTCAATAGTTCATGGGTGAGCAATACGTTATCTAATATGCTTCTTTCAGGGAGGAAAGCAGCTTGATTTGTTGAGATAATGGAAGGTAAGACCGCCTTTAGTCTCCTCGCTAATATTCTAGATATAGCCTTGTATATTACATTGCAGCACGCAATTGGCCTGTACTGCGTTACATTCTTGGCATTTTGGATTTTAGGAACTAGAGCTAGGTTCGTTGAATTTATAGAGCTCAAGATTCTGCCGGAGGTAAAGAACCCATGTACAGCTTGCAAAACAGTATGCGAGATGATGTCCCAACAGTGAACGTAGAAGGTTACAGTGAACCCATCAGGTCCAGGTGACGCAGATCTTCTCATTGTGAATATTGCATCCTTAATCTCTTCATCTGATATTTGATTAGTGAGGGAAGTTTGCAGTTCATTGGATAATTTCTTAAGGGCTATACCTTCCAGTAAATTCATGTCTGAATCAGGCGGATCCTTTCCGAGGAGGTCAGTATAATATGTTAGGAATGCATCATCAATAGAGGATGGACTAGTATGTTTTATGCCATTTTTGTCTTCAACCTGGTGTATGAAATCTTTAGCTTGTTTTATCTTCAGAGCTGCATGATATTCTTTAGAGTTTCTGTCTCCTTTTATTGCCCATTTCTGCTTGTTCTTCTGGCAAGCCATCTTTGCTTCTGTTGTGAGTGCAAGGTCAAGCTGCTGGATCAATTCTTTTTCTTGTCGATAATTGGCTATGTCGGCGTTTGGTTGCATGGTTAGCTCCTGTATCTATTGATATGTTGATTTCTAGTTATCAAATTTTATTAAAAAATTCTAACTCCTTAAATTTCCGGAAAATTTCGCCAACACATCTTTTGTACCTGTAACAACCCGTAAAATGCGAGCCAGTTTGAAATTTTTATTTTGGCAATTTTAGCGAATTTTGGATATTTAAAATGAATTATTTTAAATAATATCGACGAGAAATTTATTTTGAATAGAATTCGAACGTATATATTATATACGCGTCGTCGTTAGAAAATAAATATTTATTTATATTTATAAATAAAATTGAAAATGGCGCGGTAGTTCGATAATTTGATTTCAAACTTCAATCGAATGTACCGGGTGCAAAACAATCCTGATTTTAGTGAAACCAAAAATAATGGAATCTAATAGTGAATATCTTTCTATTGAATCCGAAAAATCGAAATTTCATAGCGGGAATCAAAAGATATGTCCAGTTGAAAATTCTGAATAGTCGCTATGGAATTCAGGCCCTTAAAAATGGACATTTTGCAAACGACCTCGGATTTCGACGAAACCAGTTTTGTTGGATCCGAGATGTAAAATTATTGCTAGGTTTCAAATTTCATAATTTTTCGAATCAATATGTGAGCGTGGCAAAGGAAAACGCGTTTGACCAGTTTCAGTTGATTTTAATCGACTGGAAATTGGCCATTTTTCCAACGGTCTCAGAATTCGACGAAACTAGTTTTGTTAGGACCGTATCGTCAATACGAAGCTAGAAAATATTTTTCTGCCATTTTTAGAATTAGTGTGTGCCCCGGTAATTTGAAATGTACGTTTAAAATTGAATATAGTGATTTAAATGTAAATTTAACGGAAACTGATTCAAACGATCGAATCAACCTACGATACATATCCCATTGTGTTCGGAATGGGGGTGAAACGCTATGGACGACAGGCGGTGGGCCTCGTTTTGAGGTCGTATGTAAAAGTCAACTTTTTGAAAAATTAAATAATAAAATAATTAAAATAAATTTTAATTTTCCCCCCTTTATCTTCCTTTCTGGCCCCCCCCGTTCGTTTTAATTTCAAACGAGAAAAGAAAAAAAAAACCCTAGAGACCTATCGACAGCCGCCCCCCCCCCCCCGAAGCGTCGCCGCCCATCACCGCCCCGCCCCCCTCCCTCGTACGACGAGCCCCACCGAAGCCCCCCCAGATCGCACGAGCCCCACCGAAGCCCCCCCTAGTTCGCGACGCTGAAGCCGCCGACCCCCCCCCCCCTGAAGTGCCGCCGAAGCCTTCTTTCCCCCCCTTCTTCGCAGAGCTGTAAGTGATTTTATTTTATTTTTCTTTTATTTTTATTTTTAAATTCAGTGAATACTGATTTTTAAAAGTAAAAAAGAATACTGATTTTTAAAAGTAAAAAAGAATACTGATTTTTAAAAGTAAAAAAGAATACTGATTTTTAAAAGGAAAAAAATACTGATTTTTAAAAGGAAAAGAAACTGATTTTTTTTATTTTAAACTTTAAATAGAAAAAGGTTAAAACTTTAAATAGAAAATATAAATATATATGTAGTGGCTACGGGCAACGAAGATGACGAAGATGCGATAGCGATGAAGATTTCTATCAAAGAAGTGCCGTGGAGCTAGGATAGCTATAGGTGAGAATTTCTCACCTTTCAATTTATTTTTCTAGTTATATATATATACTAGGATGCAGACAGTGCTTAGTAGCACCCGACACAATCGTCCACAGACCATGGTCTTGTTTGTTTGGTTGCATGAATTAATTAGATTATTTGATTGAATTGAATTGTTTGGTGAAATTGAATGGTTTGATTGATGTGTGAATGGCGTGGGCCTTCACTAGTCCGGGGATAAGGCTAGGCCTCGTCCCGTTTCTAGTATCGAGCCGTTATGCCACCGAAATTTTCTAAAATAAGTTAGAAAAATAAAAATATCATTTTATTTAAAGAATGAACTGAATAGAAATTCATATGTTGGAATAAAATGTTTTGTCGTTAAAAATATAATTTTTAACGTGAATGTGAATAAATAAATATTCATCTACAAACCAGTCGGTTTGTTTATGTACACCTATTTGAAGGACATTGATTGGGTCGATAAATTTTACACATCGCCCAACTGCACAAATAAAATATGTGTTTGATTGTTTGAAACCCCACACGGGTGTTAGGATGAAATATGCAGTTCACTCATCCTGATTGATTAAATATGTCGATCGATTGATTGACAGGCTGTTATAAGCGTTAGATATCTATATTTGATGCTTATACAGTGTAGTGCACTTTGGTTGATGGTTGATTATTTTTCAATGCTATTATATGTGTGTAATGCATGAAAATCCATATAATTAACTTTATATGGTAATTGATTGGGCCTCATTCCAATTTGAAAAATAATGAATATTATAAAATAAAAGTTCATGTGTTGACAGTACTCATTCATTGAGATTGGTCATGTGTTGAACGAAATATTTTAGTAATAAAATTTACATCTTTATCAATATAAAATAAAAGTTCATGTGTTGACAGTACTCATTCATTGAGATTGGTCATGTGTTGAACGAAATATTTTGATAATAACAACTATTTTGAAAAAGAAATATATGAAATAGAATATTTGAAAATAGAAATTTAAGAAGCCGTGTTGATTAGATTGACGCCATTTTGACGTAAACGATTTCGAAATGAAATGAATTGAAAACGATTTTGAAATGAATTGAATTGAAAACGATTTCGAAATGAAATGAATTGAAAACGATTTCGAAATGAAATGAATTGAAAACGATTTTGAAATGAATTGAATTGAAAACGATTTCGAAATGAAATGAATTGAAAACGATTTCGAAATGAAATGAATTGAAAACGATTTCGAAATGAAATGAATTGAAAACGATTTCGAAATGAAATGAATTGAAAACGATTTCGAAATGAATTGAATTGAAAACGATTTCGAAATGAATTGAATTGAAAACAATTTCAAAATGAATTGAATTGAAAACGATTTCGAAATGAATTGAAAGCGAATTGAAATGAATTCAAATTGAATTGAAATTCGAATTGAATAGAAATGAATTTTAAAACGAATTTATAAAGAAGAATTCAATTTTGATTTGAATTGAAATGGAAGTTGAAATTGCTTTTGAAACGAATTTTAAAACTATTTATATAATTCGTTTTAAATAGAAATCGACGAAATATATATTATATATATTATATATATATATAATATAATGGCCTGAATAGAACGCGCCGCGCCGCGGCAGTTCGCGAATTTCGACCATTTATTTCAAACGGACATTACGGGAGATCCGACCGTCGGATTCTCCTAAAACCGGAACCGTTGGGTTCGTATCGAAAAGAGCTTTCTAACGGATATTAGAAATTAGAAATCTAACGGTTGGATTTGGAATTATGTCCAAATCAAATTTGAAAAAGGTCGCTATAAGTGCAGTTCGATGGCCATTGATGGAAATCGACTGTACGGGCCTTGATAAAATTATTAAAAATAGTAATAATTTGTGTAAAATCATAAGAAATGATTTAGAAAGAATTGGGATGAAAAACTCCATATTTGAAAAGATAAAAATAGATTTTTATCAAAATGAACTAGTTTTGAACTAGAATTATAATTCTATTTATTTTTAAATAAATAAATTGAATTTGAAAAGGGTTTTGAAAATAACCAAAATTTCCAATGATTGCATTGGAGTGGATTTGAATCGAAATTGTCTTCGGAATATTTCGATGTTGGGATTCGTGATTATACAGATGTTGTTATGGAAATTTGAAAGATATATATTTATATCGTTATTTCCAATACGACATTTGTTAGTCGTAGAATTTGATATTGAATATAAGCCGATATATTTTCTATTCAGAGCCTTGTATTGAATATCAAATGTGATTTGGGTTTGTCGTGAATGGTGTCTTCACTAACACTGTTCTTGAACCCAGTTGAGAGAAGATTAAATCTTTTTATTTAGATTTAATGAAGTGTACCAATTAAATAATATTTAATTGGAATTGAATGGATATTGATTTTTGGGTTTATCGTGGACAGTGTTTTTAAAAACAACACTCGTTCTTTAACCCGATAATTAATGGAATGTGATTTTGGGTTTATCGTGAACTGTGTTTTAAATGACACTGATTCTTTAACCCAGTTAACGATTAAAACTAAGTGGAGTTTTAATGAATCTTTAATTAGATTGAAAAGATCGAAAATGGAGTATCACCAGTTTTGCTCCAGGCGATGGTTAAATCTTTAATTAGATTTGAACGTGAAATGGTAATTGAATTTACCGATAACACTGTGGTGTTAGATATGAAGTATTACCAGTTTTACTTCATGGGATGAATAGGTTGGGATTGGGAAATTAAAACAAATGATTACTTCGGTAAGGTTCGCTAATCCCGACTAGTTTGAATTGATATTCAAAACTGGATTAAAGAATAAATTCAAGGAATTTATCTTTGATAAAATTAATGGGAATCTTTCCCTATGAATGTGAAATTTAGAAACTAACTGTCGGTTAGCCAAGCAGAATGGTTTTCTGGATATTGATCTGATGTTGGTTTCGGCCTTCGGGGTTAATATTTGGGAAATTATTCTCTTGATTAATTTACGGTTAGTGACTAATGAATTGGAATGAGGCGTATGTTGTGTTTGTGTAACACTTATTTAAAATATACGCGAGTTATTCGGAAAGACCGTGTTTATCCCATTCTGAATAACTGATACGACGATAAGTCGAAGATGAAGACGATGGTCGAAGACCGGAAGTCTTCACGTCGTTTGGGTGATAACTGATGATCTTGATTGGGCTGTACACCCAAGAAGATGGAAACAGTTGGTGATCGTCCAGACGTACTTGGAGATCGATGGATATGCAGGGTACTAGGTGCTCCCGGTTTCGTTCAGACCCAGAATGGACTTGTAAATGGACTGTGTGTCTGACATTGGATTTTAGTCCGTGTGATTGATCTCTATTAAATATATATCTGTTTGGCGGCGGAGAATTTATTCTCTTGCTTAACGCCCTTCTCTGATACGTACGAGCTCAGGGGTTATATATTGATGGATATCAAACGCATGGAGTGAATTGCCTGTGTGGCATGCCTAAGTGGCAATTGATCGAGGCTTCTGTTGAAAAGCAAAGTCTTGTGGTGATGATCAAAGCACGGCCTTTGTGGCGTAGCTTTGTGTAACGTTTACTTCGCGTGTTTCACACCCGGTATGAACCAAAAACGGGAGACGGACCTCAGGGAGGGCATGCGTTTCCTTCTAGCTAAAAAGTGGCGTCAGTGGTTTTACACGCCCTGACGAGTTTGACTTATGTGGTTGTTGCTGTTGCGAGGCGCCTCGGATTGATCGGTCGTTCTCGAACCGATGGAGTCATTTAGTTGGCTCATTTACGCCCCAAAGGGCGGGGAAACGTAGTGTTCAGGCATTTTAATCCACATCGGTGGACCGGCCCTGTCGCTCCAAGGGTCACTCGAGCTCTGATCCTGAGACATGGGCTAGATTGTCTCGAATCGGTTGAGGACTATCTTTTGCCTCGGTTCATAGACGGAAATCCAATTTCCAAATACGTGACATTTGCGGTTTTAATTGTAAAACTAGTATGGCGACATGATATATGGTACCCATGCCGCCTATGATTGATACTTATGATTTGAAGTTGTTTTATACACTATGCACTTCTAATAGTATCAAATGATTTGTTTTAAACGTATCAAGCATTCTTTGGCTGTTATAAGGGAAAACCCTATCCCCCGGCTTGCGTTGCATTGTGTGATAGGACCTGGGTCTTATAACAGCTTCATTTTTCTTTATTTAGCATTGCGCTGTTTGTTTTATGCACTGGTATTCTTGGGAGGAAACCCGTTCCGTGTTATACGGCGTGGTCCCTTGATTTACCTAGCTTTAAAAATAAAGATTAACTGTTTTAGTTCTCACACCAGTCCCATGACTGACCTGGAGTTTATTGTTTTAACCTAAACTCTGGGTGCCCTTATTTTGACACGGGCAGCTAATAGTTTTGGTTTTGCAGATTTATATTCACAGGATCCTGGTTTACAGCTGGAACGATATCCAGAAAGCTTTGTATCCGTATATCTACTTCTAGTTGTGTATTGTATTATTTTCCGCTGATATGTATTTAAATGTAATTTAAATCTCTGATATTTCTGTGTAATATTCATTTATACTCTGTATATTCTTGTAATCTGATGCATTGTTGTAATATACGATGAAATGTTCTTCTGTATGCGTTCTGTTGTGGCTTGTTCTCGAACTATCCGGCGCTTTCCTTTACGGGGAAGTTACGGGTTTTTACAGTTGGTATCAGAGCTTTGGTTTACAAAGCTTAGAGAACCAGACACATTAGAACCGTACGAAAGAATTCATCAGATATTGGATTAGAAACATCCAATGAGAGTGACTCGTTAGAGATGGGATCAGTAGTATCCTAGAACGAGTGTGAAGAGTATATTTTTGAAAATGAAAACAATTTTGTTTTGAAAATTTAAATCAATTATTCGTATTTGATTATTTATTTTATATTGATTAGGACAATCCAAAATATAAAGATTTTGCGTATGCGCCTAGCTAGCGTGTATTCGAAGTTTTGATATATTGGATAGATATAGAATTACACTCTAGTCGCCCGAAGATGATATTGATGATGGTGCATCATCATCATCATTTATATTCGAATGTCGAAGGTGTGATATCTATATATTTCCTATTGACTGGTGTGAGAACCAAAAACTATATAGGATCTATTGTTGTGATTTGGCACCAAAAATCTGATTTTTGTATATGTATCAAAATTATGAATTTGAAACTCTAATTCACTAATTGATTGATGTTTGTGTTGTTTGTTCATTTGTTTGCTAATTTTGAACCATTTAGCCTAATTGAATCAAATATTGAATTGTATTGAAAATTGGTCGCATTTATTTGCATATACGTATATATCTTTGAACAGGTCATAGCAAGGAGGCTAGAGCCAGAGAATAAAATTTGTTTGCCCGACAAATAGGTACATGTTTACTACATAATTTACTGTTTTGTTTGGGTGATGATGATTTTGTGAGCCTATTGGCTAGCCGCTTGGCTTTTTCTTTTTCTTTTTGAGATCTGAAGGACCGGGGAAGCTATTTGAAATTCCCCGATGCTCCCGGTGCAGGGGAGGTTATGGCGAAATTTTTCGAAAATTTAGGGTGTTAGCCAAATTTTTGAAATTTTGAAAATTCTCAGAAACTAAAGAGTTGGAGAATGGAAGCCAGATCGAGAGTAGAGCTGAATAATCAAACCACTTTCGACTTTGTTCCTTTTCGGGGACGAAAAGTTTTAAGTGGGGGAGATTGTAACAACCCGTAAAATGCGAGCCAGTTTGAAATTTTTATTTTGGCAATTTTAGCGAATTTTGGATATTTAAAATGAATTATTTTAAATAATATCGACGAGAAATTTATTTTGAATAGAATTCGAACGTATATATTATATACGCGTCGTCGTTAGAAAATAAATATTTATTTATATTTATAAATAAAATTGAAAATGGCGCGGTAGTTCGATAATTTGATTTCAAACTTCAATCGAATGTACCGGGTGCAAAACAATCCGGATTTTAGTGAAACCAAAAATAATGGAATCTAATAGTGAATATCTTTCTATCGAATCCGAAAATTCGAAATTTCATAGCGGGAATCAAAAGATATGTCCAGTTGAAAATTCTGAATAGTCGCTATGGAATTCAGGCCCTTAAAAATGGACAATTTGCAAACGACCTCGGATTTCGACGAAACCAGTTTTGTTGGATCCGAGATGTAAAATTATTGCTAGGTTTCAAATTTCATAATTTTTCGAATCAATATGTGAGCGTGGCAAAGGAAAACGCGTTTGACCAGTTTCAGTTGATTTTAATCGACTGGAAATTGGCCATTTTTCCAGCGGTCTCAGAATTCGACGAAACTAGTTTTGTTAGGACCGTATCGTCAATACGAAGCTAGAAAATATTTTTCTGCCATTTTTAGAATTAGTGTGTGCCCCCGGTAATTTGAAATGTACGTTTAAAATTGAATATAGTGATTTAAATGTAAATTTAACGGAAACTGATTCAAACGATCGAATCAACCTGCGATACATATCCCATTGTGTTCGGAATGAGGGTGAAACGCTATGGACGACAGGCGGTGGGCCTCGTTTTGAGGTCGTATGTAAAAGTCAACTTTTTGAAAAATTAAATAATAAAATAATTAAAATAAATTTTAATTTTCCCCCCTTTATCTTCCTTTCTGGCCCCCCCCCCCCGTTCGTTTTAATTTCAAACGAGAAAAGAAAAAAAAAAACCTAGAGACCTATCGACAGCCGCCCCCCCTGAAGCGCCGCCGCCCATCACCGCCCCGCCCCCCCTCCCTCGTACGACGAGCCCCACCGAAGCCCCCCCAGATCGCACGAGCCCCACCGAAGCCCCCCTAGTTCGCGACGCTGAAGCCGCCGACCCCCCCTGAAGTGCCGCCGACGCCTTCTTTCCCCCCTTCTTCGCAGAGCTGTAAGTGATTTTATTTTATTTTTCTTTTATTTTTATTTTTAAATTCAGTGAATACTGATTTTTAAAAGTAAAAAAGAATACTGATTTTTAAAAGTAAAAAAGAATACTGATTTTTAAAAGTAAAAAAGAATACTGATTTTTAAAAGGAAAAAAATACTGATTTTTAAAAGGAAAAGAAACTGATTTTTTTTATTTTAAACTTTAAATAGAAAAAGGTTAAAACTTTAAATAGAAAATATAAATTTGAAATGATTTTTAAATATAAAAAATTAGCATTGTTGAGAATATATCTATATCACAAAGTTTTGAATATGTATATATCACAAGGTTTTGAAAGTATATAGGAATGTTTTAAAAATATATATCGTATGATTTTTATATGTTGAACATCGAAATAAAAATATGATTTTTATATATTGAATAGCGAAATAAAAATATGATTTTTATATATTGAACATCGAAATAAAAATATGATTTTTATATATTGAATAGCAAAATAAAAATGTGATTTTTATGTATTGAACATCGAAATAAAAATATGATTTTTATATATTGAATAGCGAAATAAAAATGTGATTTTTATGTATTGAACATCGAAATAAAAATATGATTTTTATATGTTGAACATTGAAATAAAAATATGATTTTTATATATTGAATAGCGAAATAAAAATGTGATTTTTATATATTGAACTTCGAAATAAAAATGTGATTTTTATATATTGAATAGCGAAGTAAAAATTCGATTTTTATATATGTAGTGGCTACGGGCAACGAAGATGACGAAGATGCGATAGCGATGAAGATTTCTATCAAAGAAGTGCCGTGGAGCTAGGATAGCTATAGGTGAGAATTTCTCACCTTTCAATTTATTTTTCTAGTTATATATATATACTAGGATGCAGACGGTGCTTAGTAGCACCCGACACAATCGTCCACAGACCATGGACTTGTTTGTTTGGTTGCATGAATTAATTAGATTATTTGATTGAATTGAATTGTTTGGTGAAATTGAATGGTTTGATTGATGTGTGAATGGCGTGGGCCTTCACTAGTCCGGGGATAAGGCTAGGCCTCGTCCCGTTTCTAGTATCGAGCCGTTATGCCGCCGAAATTTTCTAAAATAAGTTAGAAAAATAAAAATATCATTTTATTTAAAGAATGAACTGAATAGAAATTCATATGTTGGAATAAAATGTTTTGTCGTTAAAAATATAATTTTTAACGTGAATGTGAATAAATAAATATTCATCTACAAACCAGTCGGTTTGTTTATGTATACCTATTTGAAGGACATTGATTGGGTCGATAAATTTTACACATCGCCCAACTGCACAAATAAAATATGTGTTTGATTGTTTGAAACCCCACACGGGTGTTAGGATGAAATATGCAGTTCACTCATCCTGATTGATTAAATATGTCGATCGATTGATTGACAGGCTGTTATAAGCGTTAGATATCTATATTTGATGCTTATACAGTGTAGTGCACTTTGGTTGATGGTTGATTATTTTTCAATGCTATTATATGTGTGTAATGCATGAAAATCCATATAATTAACTTTATATGGTAATTGATTGGGCCTCATTCCAATTTGAAAAATAATGAATATTATAAAATAAAAGTTCATGTGTTGACAGTACTCATTCATTGAGATTGGTCATGTGTTGAACGAAATATTTTAGTAATAAAATTTACATCTTTATCAATATAAAATAAAAGTTCATGTGTTGACAGTACTCATTCATTGAGATTGGTCATGTGTTGAACGAAATATTTTGATAATAACAACTATTTTGAAAAAGAAATATTTGAAATAGAATATTTGAAAATAGAAATTTAAGAAGCCGTGTTGATTAGATTGACGCCATTTTGACGTAAACGATTTCGAAATGAAATGAATTGAAAACGATTTTGAAATGAATTGAATTGAAAACGATTTCAAAATGAAATGAATTGAAAACGATTTCGAAATGAAATGAATTGAAAACGATTTTGAAATGAATTGAATTGAAAACGATTTCGAAATGAAATGAATTGAAAACGATTTCGAAATGAAATGAATTGAAAACGATTTCGAAATGAAATGAATTGAAAACGATTTCGAAATGAAATGAATTGAAAACGATTTCGAAATGAATTGAATTGAAAACGATTTCGAAATGAATTGAATTGAAAACAATTTCAAAATGAATTGAATTGAAAACGATTTCGAAATGAATTGAAAGCGAATTGAAATGAATTCAAATTGAATTGAAATTCGAATTGAATAGAAATGAATTTTAAAACGAATTTATAAAGAAGAATTCAATTTTGATTTGAATTGAAATGGAAGTTGAAATTGCTTTTGAAACGAATTTTAAAACTATTTATATAATTCGTTTTAAATAGAAATCGACGAAATATATATTATATATATTATATATATAATATAATGGCCTGAATAGAACGCGCCGCGCCGCGGCAGTTCGCGAATTTCGACCATTTATTTCAAACGGACATTACGGGAGATCCGACCGTCGGATTCTCCTAAAACCGGAACCGTTGGGTTCGTATCGAAAAGAGCTTTCTAACGGATATTAGAAATTAGAAATCTAACGGTTGGATTTGGAATTATGTCCAAATCAAATTTGAAAAAGGTCGCTATAAGTGCAGTTCGATGGCCATTGATGGAAATCGACTGTACGGGCCTTGATAAAATTATTAAAAATAGTAATAATTTGTGTAAAATCATAAGAAATGATTTAGAAAGAATTGGGATGAAAAACTCCATATTTGAAAAGATAAAAATAGATTTTTATCAAAATGAACTAGTTTTGAACTAGAATTATAATTCTATTTATTTTTAAATAAATAAATTGAATTTGAAAAGGGTTTTGAAAATAACCAAAATTTCCAATGATTGCATTGGAGTGGATTTGAATCGAAATTGTCTTCGGAATATTTCGATGTTGGGATTCGTGATTATACAGATGTTGTTATGGAAATTTGAAAGATATATATTTATATCGTTATTTCCAATACGACATTTGTTAGTCGTAGAATTTGATATTGAATATAAGCCGATATATTTTCTATTCAGAGCCTTGTATTGAATATCAAATGTGATTTGGGTTTGTCGTGAATGGTGTCTTCACTAACACTGTTCTTGAACCCAGTTGAGAAAAGATTAAATCTTTTTATTTAGATTTAATGAAGTGTACCAATTAAATAATATTTAATTGGAATTGAATGGATATTGATTTTTGGGTTTATCGTGGACAGTGTTTTTAAAAACAACACTCGTTCTTTAACCCGATAATTAATGGAATGTGATTTTGGGTTTATCGTGAACTGTGTTTTAAATGACACTGATTCTTTAACTCAGTTAACGATTAAAACTAAGTGGAGTTTTAATGAATCTTTAATTAGATTGAAAAGATCGAAAATGGAGTATCACCAGTTTTGCTCCAGGCAATGGTTAAATCTTTAATTAGATTTGAACGTGAAATGGTAATTGAATTTACCGATAACACTGTGGTGTTAGATATGAAGTATTACCAGTTTTACTTCATGGGATGAATAGGTTGGGATTGGGAAATTAAAACAAATGATTACTTCGGTAAGGTTCGCTAATCCCGACTAGTTTGAATTGATATTCAAAAATGGATTAAAGAATAAATTCAAGGAATTTATCTTTGATAAAATTAATGGGAATCTTTCCCTATGAATGTGAAATTTAGAAACTAACTGTCGGTTAGCCAAGCAGAATGGTTTTCTGGATATTGATCTGATGTTGGTTTCGGCCTTCGGGGTTAATATTTGGGAAATTATTCTCTTGATTAATTTACGGTTAGTGACTAATGAATTGGAATGAGGCGTATGTTGTGTTTGTGTAACACTTATTTAAAATATACGCGAGTTATTCGGAAAGACCGGGATTATCCCATTCTGAATAACTGTTACGACGATAAGTCGAAGATGAAGACGATGGTCGAAGACCAGAAGTTTTCACGTCGTTTGGGTGATAACTGATGATCTTGATTGGGCTGTACACCCAAGAAGATGGAAACAGTTGGTGATCGTCCAGACGTACTTGGAGATCGATGGATATGCGGGGTACTAGGTGCTCCCGGTTTCGTTCAGACCCAGAACGGACTTGTAAATGGACTGTGTGTCTGACATTGGATTTTAGTCCGTGTGATTGATCTCTATTAAATATATATCTGTTTGGCGGCGGAGAATTTATTCTCTTGCTTAACGCCCTTCTCTGAGACGTACGAGCTCAGGGGTTATATATTGATGGATATCAAACGCATGGAGTGAATTGCCTGTGTGGCATGCCTAAGTGGCAATTGATCGAGGCTTCTGTTGAAAAGCAAAGTCTTGTGGTGATGATCAAAGCACGGCCTTTGTGGCGTAGCTTTGTGTAACGTTTACTTCGCGTGTTTCACACCCGGTATGAACCAAAAACGGGAGACGGACCTCAGGGAGGGCATGCGTTTCCTTCTAGCTAAAAAGTGGCGTCAGTGGTTTTACACGCCCTGACGAGTTTGACTTATGTGGTTGTTGCTGTTGCGAGGCGCCTCAGATTGATCGGTCGTTCTCGAACCGATGGAGTCATTTAGTTGGCTCATTTACGCCCCAAAGGGCGGGGAAACGTAGTGTTCAGGCATTTTAATCCACATCGGTGGACCGGCCCTGTCGCTCCAAGGGTCACTCGAGCTCTGATCCTGAGACATGGGCTAGATTGTCTCGAATCGGTTGAGGACTATCTTTTGCCTCGGTTCATAGACGGAAATCCAATTTCCAAATACGTGACATTTGCGGTTTTAATTGTAAAACTAGTATGGCGACATGATATATGGTACCCATGCCGCCTATGATTGATACTTATGATTTGAAGTTGTTTTATACACTATGCACTTCTAATAGTATCAAATGATTTGTTTTAAACGTATCAAGCATTCTTTGGCTGTTATAAGGGAAAACCCTATCCCCCGGCTTGCGTTGCATTGTGTGATAGGACCTGGGTCTTATAACAGCTTCATTTTTCTTTATTTAGCATTGCGCTGTTTGTTTTATGCATTGGTATTCTTGGGAGGAAACCCGTTCCGTGTTATACGGCGTGGTCCCTTGATTTACCTAGCTTTAAAAATAAAGATTAACTGTTTTAGTTCTCACACCAGTCCCATGACTGACCTGGAGTTTATTGTTTTAACCTAAACTCTGGGTGCCCTTATTTTGACACGGGCAGCTAGTAGTTTTGGTTTTGCAGATTTATATTCACAGGATCCTGGTTTACAGCTGGAACGATATCCGGAAAGCTTTGTATCCGTATATCTACTTCTAGTTGTGTATTGTATTATTTTCCGCTGATATGTATTTAAATGTAATTTAAATCTCTGATATTTCTGTGTAATATTCATTTATACTCTGTATATTCTTGTAATCTGATGCATTGTTGTAATATACGATGAAATGTTCTTCTGTATGCGTTCTGTTGTGGCTTGTTCTCGAACTATCCGGCGCTTTCCTTTATAGGGAAGTTACGGGTTTTTACAGTACCGGTCCATAGCTCAAACCTCAAGTCGCCTCTCAAACCCTTTCCATTCAAAAAGAAAATCAAAAAGCCAAGTAGCTTGCCGATTCGGTGCATAAAATATCATATGGAATTTAAACGTGCACCTTTTTGTCGGGCACTCGAATTATAATCTTCATTCTCGTCATTTCTTACCTATTTCACATATACGTCCATTCCCGATTTATTCCAACTCAGTCAAATCATTTTTTACTCAAATCGCCAATTTATTCTTTAATTAGCTCTTCTGCCCATTTCATTTTTTTTTTTTTTTTGAGCATAACATGCTCAAATATGATTTTTAACTTGCTTATAAACAAATTTAATTCTACTTTCAATTCAAGTTTCCTTTTCAATTTCAAATATAAATTCTCAAATCACATTCACTTATCCCAAAGCCCAAATTCGTATCAAACTTGATTAACTAATTATTCTTCAAATTAGTTAACCTTACTCAATAATTTAAAATCTTATTTTTGTTTTGAAAATCATTCCATTTACTTTACTTGAGTTCATATATTTTTTTTATAACTCAAATCTGGATTTTTCTAATGGAGATTCAGATTTTTTTTTACTTAAAATCCTTATATTAGTTTTATATAAACCTTTATAGTTTTTAAACGACTATGGCGGTGTTTTTCTAGAAATTTGATTTTGACATAACTCAAAATCTATAAGACGAAATCCAGAGTTTTATCTTCCATTAGAAAACTGTTACCAAATCAGTCCTGGTGGTTCTTGTTTCAAAGAATTCCGACTTAAATTGAGTTCTATGTACTCAAATGAAGTTCGAAACGCCAATTTACGAACTGTTGCGCCACGGCAAGCTCGTTCTAATTATATTTAAATATAAACATTAAACTCCATTAATTTAAATTTCAATCCCATTCTAATATATATTGTAATATATATTAAATCCAGTTTTCAAATCCAACTAGATATTTCTGATTATCCCTATCCGTTGATTATTTCATAACTCAGTTATAAATTTATTTATAACTTAATATCCTATACTAAATTCCAGTTCCTTTATAAATAAATTATTTATAAATTCGATATAATTGAATTTTAATTCTGAATCCATTGGATTTTTCTCAATTCAATTTATATTTTGAATTTCGGAATAAAAACCGTCGTTCTGTTTTTGAACGATTTCTAATTAACCTTTAAATTCATACTTGAATTTATAATTTATAATTTCAAATTATCCAATTATAATTATCTCTCTTAATTTATAAACATCGTTGATAAATTTAACTTCCTTGTTTTATTTAAAACAAGTTTCCATTTCAAATCATTTTGAAACTCGATTCCTATTCTGGAATATTTTATCGATTATAACTTATATATATATATATATATATATATATAAACAGTGAATCTATTTTTATAATTAAATTTAAACTTTTTTTAATAGAATCCTAATATATTTTCTAAAAATATTTTATCTAAATAAATTCGATCTAATCGAATTCAAAGCAAAAATCCATACGGATTTATATTTAATTCAATTTATATTCCAAACATTGGAATAAATTTCATTGTTTTCCTTTTAACACGATTCACAAATTCTCATTTTAAATTCATATTTGAATTTAAATATTTAAATTATCCAAATGCTAATTTTTCACCTTTCTTATTTATATATTTAAACAAGTCTCGATCTCAAATCCATTTGAAATTAAACTTGTACTTTGGAAAAATAATTTTTCCTTTTTAAATTCACCCTTGTATTTGCATTTCCCGAATTATCCAATGATGATTCATTTTACTTCATTTACAAACACTATTAATAAATTCATTTCAAATCCCCTCATTATCTAATGAAGATTATCCCATTTAATTTATAAACACCGTTTATAAATTCACCACTTGTTTTTATTATTCCAAAACAAGCTAACATTTTTATAGCCCATTCCAAATTCAAATTATATTTTAAAAAAATAGAATTCCCCTTTTAAAATCTCAAAAGTTACTTTCATTGTATTTTTATAAATCAACATTTAGTCCCAGTGGTATTTAAACACCCAATTATCAATCATAGGTTATCTAACACATCATATATGATAATATACATCAAAACAAACAATAATAAATTTTGGGGAATCCAGTTAGATCCCTCCAACCTGTTTTTCCTGCATCCACAGACGTTAGCCAACATAAATAATACCCATACTGCTTCGAGGCAGGATATCACGGTATAGATGGACATCCACTATCATACTGTGGGACGCATAAGGTTATCCGCTAATGATACTACGAGCATCCGCTAATGGTATTGCGGGAAATATCCAGTCACCAATATGTATATATATATATAATAGCCACAAACACCAAACCTAAATAACTAATATTTATGTATATAATAACCACAACTAATAGGGGTGAGCGTTCAGTTGGTTCGGTTGGTTTGGACATAAAAAAACTCAAACCGAACTGAAACCGAAAATTTTCCAGACCGAACCGAACCAAAATAATTTTAGTTAATTTGGTCGGTAGCCGATTTAACCGAACTTGAAGGATGTATTACTTTTTCAATTAATGAATTCACTCAAAGTAAAACATAAATTGTTTTAAAACTGAACCAAACCAATCGAATTGAACCGGTTTGGTCGGTTCATTTGGTTTGAACCGAATATTGCTCACCCCTAACAACTAATAAGCAATTTATAAACACATACAAGCAAGCAACAGTTCATTTTTAACAATAAATTTAAAAAAAATTGAGTGAGAATTACTCACCGTTATTTTTATTTCGATCCATTCTGATTTAATCCAATTTCACTGCGAAGTATTTTCCGATAAGATCTCAACACACTTAGTTTTCATCTTATTCTAATCATGAATGAGACAAATACATATTCTATAAGCTTCGACACAAATTGGAATAATTTATATTTAACAAATGGTATAGTTAACTAATTTAGTTATTGATTAATTTGCTAAGTTACGTTTTGCCACCAAACATGATAAAAAAATCGCATAATTACCTTTTCTCCCTCGCTGCTAATCTCCTCAAAGGCTTGATACTTTTCTTCCTAGAAGCGAACACTTCACTCCCTTCTAACTCGGCTACTACATTTCCGTGAACAGCTTGATCCTCCCAGCTCCACACTGGCACCTCGATGTTGAACTCGACGTCTTCCAGCTACTTTGATCTCACTGTCCCATACAGCGACTTCAAATGTCACTCATTTCCTCAGCCTGTTCGAGCATCTCCCGCTTATGGTAAGTCAAAGCCTCTCACTTCCCTGAGTTTGTCGATCACCACTCAACCCCAAAACAATCGAACAGTACAGGTGAACATCGCACCTCTTTGGAATCTCGACAACCCACAGTAAAAGACCCATCACAGTATCCCCTCACGCCTAGGTCTCAGTCTCAATGTCCAGCTTAGGTAGATATCGCGATTTGAAATTCCGATTTCTTCAAGTCTGGTCGTTCTTCTCACGACTGATTTCTTGCAACCGATAATAACATCGCGATCTACAAATTCCTTTTATATATATATTTATTTATTTATTTATTTATTTATGCACGCTGGTGGGATTTTGATTTGCGGTTTCGATTTAAAAAGGGAAAAGTTTCGATTTTCTCCTATTAAACGGCAGTGAGGAACAAAAGGGGAATCACTGATATGTGAATAAGGAGATAGGCTTTTGATTGCAAATAAATTGGAGATCGCCATCTTAGTTTGGTTTTCAACAGAAAGGAATGAGAGGGGTTGTTACGACCGCCCACAGCCCCCGCACTAAACAAGAGGAATAATGCGCTGAAAGACGTGCCAAGCAGCTATGGATGATCATCAAGGTATGATATTCAAGTGGAACTTTTCATAAAACTCATAGCGCAAGGATAAAATATAGTAGAACATATACAATAGGTAATAATAGTGAAGCACCGTATAACAAACTTTTGAAACTTTCACAATCACCTGAAAGATTATCCATACAACATAGGAAATACCAAAGTATGTACATAAGGCCTCACTACAACACTCATAGAGCAACTCAAACAGCGGAAACATAAATACTAGATAGTAATAAAACTGGTACGTGAGCCCCCCACTCGCCTCCGAACTACAACATCGTCCCCACAAAGCTATCACATGTCAACTTCCACCTAGCCTGCCCATCCACAACCGGATAAATAGCCCAAGGTAATAAGAGGGAAACATAAAACCTTGAGTCAGACAACAGTCTTAGTGAGCGATAAAACAACTAACAAACATCAACAATAAAGTATATGAGAATAGGTAGATTAACAAACCAATCTACCAAACACCAGAGAAGAACTTAACACTGCCTTCCCTACATCGGGCAAGGATAGCCTTTACATCAAACACTTCAATCATTCATTCATGGAAACCCGAACAAACTCCACTAGCACTCGTAGCATCCAGATTACATGTATCTCACATAAACCCTCCTCGTTGAATTCAACATCGCTCAAGCACAAGAGGCCTAAACCAATACAGACAAGCACCCAAGAAACATCTCCTTCGTCGACATTGGACAATTTACGTGAGACGGTATAGACAAGGAAATTAATCAACCATGACACACTCTAGCTATCATCGCCAATCCTTCTTTGAAACCTCCGTTAATCATATGACGACCAACCTTGCCATATGTCAAGGGCTAATGGTAACCCCGGTTCTAGCATAAACTCCATACGCCTTTCAATGATACGCATGTTTGTCCAACCTTGATAACTAGGCCTTTCAACGATACCCAGGGAACTCGACCTACAACCGGTCTTTTAGACGTCTTTATTGTACCCATGCTACGAACCGGCTAGAACTTACGACAATGAAAACTTCTCAGCCTTCACATCTCTAGTCATCTAACCCAATGACCATTTATAGCCCAAGCAACTTTCTCGAGCAACCATTATCCACCAACTCACAACCTTTGAGTTGCCACATCCTTCGTTGTTCTACACTGATCAACGAATAGATCACAGCACTTCGACATTCCCACTTGAATTCACTTCATGTTATCACCATCCTTGAACCAAAATAACATCGTATAATAGTCCATTCAAGTCATCTCATCATACTCCGTGTCGCATATGCCTTGACTTCCCCTAGTCACCAAATGACTTGACTTAAGTCGTTAACGACCTAAGTGTCCACGGGCTAGATCAACCTGCGCCATGTCGTTCCAACGTCTCGCGACTTGACTCAACCAAGTCAACTTTCACCATGTCATACCATCATGCCGCTAGCTCCATGTCGGTTTTGTCCTCAACTTCCCCATGTCGTCACGCCATGTCTCCCCATATCGCCCACGACATGACTCCCCAAGTCGAATACGCCATGACTCTCCATGTCGCTCGCGACATGATTCATCAAGTAGAACACAACACGACTCCTCTCCGTTATCTCAACCATGACGTCGCCCCGCCAAGTCGTTTTTCTCACCATGTCGTTCTTTACTATATCGTTTTCCACCAGGTCGTGTCACCAGGTTATTCCCCCTATGTCGTTGACTCCAACTCCTACGACCTGGCTTCATGTGGCTTGGTCTCATATGCCTTGAGAAGGAAGAAACGACCCGACTCATGCCAAAAATGACATGACTCCAGATCTGACCAAAATAGATCCAAATTTGACCAAATCTTCGCCAAACGACAACGACGATGAAATCCACTCATCCCAAACATCCAAATCAATCATAACACTTCAACAAATCTTCAATAACATCAAAAATAACCATAATCATCATTAAATCACCAAAATCATGATAAATGAACATATGAACAAAAATTATGGATCTAACTTGCATAAGCATATGAAATAGAATGGAAATTATCGGTTCTAAGTTGCTAAATTAGATCCTATGGTGATTCATATGAGAATTAACTTACCATTGCGTAGATCTAAGGAAAACCACTTGAATTTGATGAAAAACAAGATCAAACACTCATATCCTTGATTGAATCCGTGTGAGAGATGCATATCACTCACCAAATCTTCAAAACAACTCAGATGCAAGGAAATATGATTCTGGACATCGAAGAATTAGCTTCAAACTCTTCAATTCTTTGAAATCTCTCTTTGATTAATGTTGATTAAGCTTCAAATGATGTGGATCTTTAATCATCTCACGTGTAAATCTAGAATTTTAATGGTAGAAAGGTGTATTTGATTGAGCAAGGAGAATCACGAGCTCAACCAAATGAGAGAATGAAGAAAGTAAACTATTCTCCATGCCTCTAAGCCCCTATTTATAACCTCCCACCAGCGCACTAATGGGCCTCTTCAAATTAGCCCATTAGTGGTTCAAAAACCTGAACAGCCAACTGTAAAACCTTAAAACAGTGATTCCTCCCAAACCTCTAAGCCAAATCTTTAACGTGGCCACTCTACGGAATGGGAAACGTCATTTCCTTTCCAATGGCATAGGTTTCAACACCTAATTCGATCTGAGTCAAAAGTTATGCTATGTACAGGAATGACAGGAGAAAAATGGTCACAAACAAAATTGGTAAAAATTATGGACACGTCTCACATCCCTATAAGCAACATATTAAAATATGAGAATAAAATAAAAAAAATTACATTCCCCCGATACGTAAAATGCATAAAATGTGGGCTGTTACATTCCCCCTTCCCCCCCCCCCTTCTTAAGGAATTTCGCCCCTGAAATCCCAACAAACATAAAAAACCAAAGCAGTTATGCATGCCTATCATCCATGAGCAACCAATGCTATCACCCAAACTAACAGCCATCAAGGCATGCATCTATAGCTTTATCCTAGCACGCGTTATTCTAACACAACCATAATAGTACAAGCTACAATGATGTAAGGTGACACGGTACTAATGGGTCATACCGACGAAGAGTTCTGGATGGGTCACCTTCGTGCTAGGCATAGTGAATTAACCTTCAACACTGAAAGGTAAGAATCAGACAGACTAGTATATTTTCCAACCATAGAAATTCTAACCTGTGAAGACATAAGTGAAGGCCAAATACTATATTAGAAAAGAAAGCGAATGAAACACATAAATACAAATATTTTAGATGTCTTGATGCAAGAACTTACAGGAATCTGCAGGGTATTAAGGATTTCTGATCGGTTGGTCCATTCTTCTAACTTAGGCTCCTCTGCAAAACTATTTAAATACAAAATAGTCACTAAAATAGACTAATTAAATAAGAACCTGCAGGGTATCAAGTTTTTCTTTGACATTTTCATCCAAGGCCTGAAATAAAAAATTAAGGAAGAGCAGAAGCTAGTAAAGAGCCATAAAAAGAGAAAGGCAAGATAACAATGGAAACCTAATACCTTGGTGCTGCGACAAGCCAAAATATTTGGTGTCAATCCAAGCCCTCTCAATCCTCATACACTGTGTTAAGTAGGTTTTGCTTTGTGCAACAATTAGAATTCAAAAAAATAATACTATTAAAACTGTATTCTAAGCACGCAAGATTTAGACATTGACTGATATAAAAGCAATAACTATATACATGATCGCCAACCACATATAAAACTGGTACGAGACTGACGTGCACTAGACAAAAGTTCCCAGGGCCTAGCATATTATTTTATAAAGAAAGGGAAAAAAATATTAATGATTTATGTGTACATGTAATTACACATACATATACATTAATGCTATCTTGATATATATTGGAAAATTTTATACCAAGCATGATGCTAAAATGTATTCTAATTTTGAAATGAAAGATGTTCTCAAAGTGCAACTATGATCGATCATGCTAATGTTTATAATCTAGAAATTCAAATAGATAGCAGTCAAGCTGTATACTCACAGTAATTATGTTATACTATTTTCCCAAATCGCACCCACAAAATCACAATACATGTAAGTGGTGTAACCTACTTACATACCAAAGTATCAAACAAGTTACATTATTTATCCTGACTTTCAAATAGTTTCAGATAATTTATAATACGATGATGATATTCCAGCCCTATTATCTCATGATGGCAAAAGAAAATATCAAAAGTTAAATACATACAAGAGTTCAGTAAATTACTATAAAAATGAATAAATGTATATATATTTAGAGAAAAAACCTATCAAACCTCAGATTCTCCATACATATAACAGAAAATCTTCCTTTTAGTTGTCGACCAACACTTAATCCAAGTCCACGAAGACCGCTGCTCTTGCTAATATTGCCATCAACATTGTATTATTTTAGGGCTTGAATCTAAACCAGGATAAGCATTCACTTGGCATATTATTGCAGCTGCTGTATTTTCCAATAGTAGAATCTGTTCATTTGTCTGCTTTTCGGTATTTACAACAAGAACCTTGTTGCCTTGTGCGAATGAACGTAATTTTGCTAGCTCAACTGATAAAATTCAAGTTTTTAGATAAAGAAAAGGTTAATTTTGAGGAAACTCTGCATTAGACAGCATATACTCTGATTAAAAAAATGAAAATGACATAATAACAGCTCCATATTCAATCATATCTACGGGATATGTAAGCAAAATAGACAATATATTATTAAATCTCTAATTAAGAGAACATGTTAGATGTTTCAGGATGAATGCTACCGGAAATTGGAAAAGTGAATGCAATGCTAGGATATAATGTTTTAGGATTCATAAATATAAGGTTTTTTCAATTAAGCAACCAAGCATGAAATGCTAGCATACAAGCCCATATCTTATGTAATGAAAATGAAAATGAAAATGAAAATGAAAATGAAAATGAACAATGAAGAAAATTAACCATTCTTATCGAGGATAGAAGCATCAACATTGTTTATCTGAGTCATGAGAGCATGGTTGTCTTCATGATGCTTAGCTTGGCATGCCAGCTTCTCTATGTCAATATTAAGCTTCTGTTTTAATAAAACAACGAAATTAAATCCAAACAATGAGCTAACAGGTGAGTATTTCTGTAATAACCCGGAAAATCCGAGCCAATTTAAATTTTTTTAATTTTGCTATTTTAATGAATTTGGAGTAATTGAAATAATTGATTTCAATTAAATAACGAGTTAGAAATAGCACGGTAGTTTAAAAATTTGAATTCGAACTTTGATTGAACGTACATGATGCAAAATAAAATGGATTTTAGTGAAACCAAAAATATGGAATATCTTTCTAAGTAATCTGAAAAATCAAAATTTCATAGCGGGAATCAAAAGTTATGGCCAGTTGAATATTCAGAATGGTCGCTATGGAATAAATACAGCCCTTGAAAATTGACATTATGCAAACGATCTCTGTTTTCGACGAAACCACTTTTGTTAGATCCGCGATGTCGATTTATTGCTAGGTTTCGAATTCCATAATTTTTGAAACTAATATGTGGGTGTAGCAAAGGAAAATGTATTTGGTTGATTTCAGTCAAATTGGATCGACCAGAAAATGGTCATTTTTCAAATGGTCTCAGAATTCGGCGAAATCAGTTTTTATGGGATCATATCATCCCATCATAGCTAGATTTATTTTTTGGGAATTTTTGGAATCAGTATGTGGCCCTGGCAAATTAAAATGTACGTTCAAATCCAAATTTGAATGTTTTATATTTTAATTTGAAGAATAACTGACTGTAACAGTCGAATGGGCTTACGGAACATATTCCATTGTGTTCGGAATAGGGGTATTTAGCTAGAGGCGACAGTCGTTGGGCTTGAATTGGAGTTCGTATGGAAAACCCCCTAATTTTTGAATTAATATAAATATCGGCGAATAGGATTTTTTCTTTTATTATTTAATTTTATAAAAAAAATCAGAACCCCCCCTAACCTGCTCTTGACGATGGAGGGTGCTCCATCGTTCCCGACCAAATTCCGGCCAAACCACTGCGTATTACACCTCGCCCTAGTTCAACTTTTTGAAGATCTTCATCCCCTCTTCAAATCAATACCTGGTACATCCCCTCTCGCTTAGTAATCGTCGAGTTACACCACCTCAAAGTTCTGAACTTCCACCTGCCTCCGTGCCTCAACCCCTACATCGAGTGGGACCCCCTGCCCTCGATCCACGCGCCGTTCCACCCTCTAGAGCGTGGCGCCGACTGATTTCAACATCGATCAACGGTTTGGACGTAGGATCGAAACCTAGTTTCGAACCAATTCAGAGAGGTAATAGCCTGTTTTTAATTAACTGATTATAACACTTCTAAGTGTTGCAAATCGTGATTTTCAAATAAAAATCATAATTTTTTGCTATGTTGACGAAATTCGATGAAACAGAAAACATCGGACTCGTAGCGACATCATCTACATTCTAGAAGAAGCTAGAACGTGTTCCGAGCTCGCTACAAATTTCAGAAGGATTAAAATCAATGTGAGATTTCTAAATTCAAATACGGAATGGAAATGCGTTGTATAAATTATATAAGCAAAGTATAAATTATATATGCATTGTACACCTCATGTATGAGTGTTGTATAAGTTATATGAGCGATATATAAATTATACATGCGTTGTAAAAATCAGAGATGTGTTGAAATGGAAATGAAATATATTTATATACGTATATATATACTCTCCTCGTCCACAGACCATGCACGATATGAATTGATTGTGATTTGTAGCAATACGGATTTCGCTAAAATCCGGTTTATTTTGAATCCTGTACATTCATTTGAAGTTTGAAATCGAATTTTCGAACTACCACGGCATTTTCAATTCCTTTTATAATTTAAAATAAATATTTATATTCTAACGACGAGCTATATAAATATATTCGTTCGAATTCTATTCAGAATAAATTTTTCGTCGTTATTATTTAAAATAATTCATTTTAAATATTCAAAATTCATCGAAATTGCCAAAATAAAATTTTTAAATTGACTCAGAATTTCCGGGTCGTTACAATCTCCCCCACTTAAAACTTTTCGTCCCCGAAAAGGAACGAAGCTGAAAGCTGTTTTACAAACCAACTCAACTCTCATTATTTTCATTACGGCTTAAGTTGGGCATTTCTAAACCCATCTCTAATGAGTCACTCATTCTAGAATGCTACTGATTCTATCTCTAATGAGGATTCTTCTATAGGATATTACTAATCCTACCTCTGATGAGTCTTTTATTATGTTCTAAATGGTTGCACCCCAGAGATTTGAGTTAACCAAAGCTCTGATACCATCTGTAGCGATACGGATTTCGCTCGGACCTAATCGATCGCTAAATCGACCAAGACCGTTCGAATCCCGCATACGCTAGCTCTGGGTATACAACACATCAGAACAAATAACAGAAGACTTTTATAAACATCATAATAATGTTACATCAGATTACATAATATCAGAGTATATCGAAAATAATACACAGCGGGAGATAAATTTACATAAATGTAATACAATGCACAGCGGAAGACTATAAATGCCTGGACACAACTTAAAGCTTCATTCCAGTATCCTGCTCAATACATCTGCAAAATAAAACTACTCGACTGCCCGTGTGGAAAATAGGGGCACCCGAGTTTGCAAGGGAAAAGCAAACTACAGGTCAGTCATGGGACTGGTGTGAGAAACTCTAAACAGTTGTTAATTTATATAAATTAATAAGGCAAATCACGGGACTACGCCGCTAACGCGGAACGGGTTCACCCCCATGAATGCCAGTGTATAAACAACAATCAATATTGATATATGGATCCACTATGCATCAATCAACATGCAATATCCCAATCTACCCATTTAGATTAATTACCACACTTAGATTTTCCAAATCAATTCAATTTACAGAAATTATTCCTTTGGATTTTATTCCCGATTTCTTATTTCAAACCATTTGAAATACATATCTAACTTTCTGTATCAAAGTAGATTTCACTTCGGGATCTCAAATCAAATCGTTTGGAAATATGAATTCCAAAACATAACAATGCATACAAACAAGTATGCAACCAAATATCGTGCTCCCCATCGACAAGGCAAAGGGTACGCACCCAGCAACTCGATATATAAATGTGCACCTACCCCACATAGGAGCAGGCTACACCGACGATGCACCTCCCACACATGGAGAGCATACACTGCCCTCTCATCCATACTTTTAGTCTCAGGGTTACCCGACTCTTTAGCCACATACTAAATCATTTCATATCCCGAAGTAGGGAAAATCATTTCACAACATAATAATCACAAGTATAATCAAATCTATAGTACTTCACATCAGTAATTCACACATATGATCAGTCACTATTAATCACATAACCTTTGAGCTCGTACGTCTCAAAGAAGGGTGTTAAGCAAGAGAATAAATTCTCCGCCACTAAACAGATATATCATTAATAGCAACTAATCGAATGTGTGATGAACTACAATGTAAAACCATAATACATTTCCAAATCATTATGAAATCATCGGGTTTTAGGCCTCGAAATCCTTTCTGTTTTATAAAACATTTTTATAAAACATTCCCTGTCCAAAATCGGGAATACATTTCTTTTCACTTAAGAAAAATATATCATTTCACAATCATTCATTAAATTTGAAATCAACACAACATCGCTAAACACCTTATCGTCAAATCGTGAAGTGTTTCACAAGGTGTTAGCACACAGATATCTTTACCCTACCCAATGCTAAATGTAAAAGCATATTCTGCTCATAAACTGGTCGAGCACCATCCAAACTATCAATCAACTACAATCAATATCAACAACTAAGTAAATTTTGTTTAATCACATCACGTGTTTTGGTAAATTTAATCACCATTCATTCATTCAAATCTAATTAAAGATTTATTCAAACCCCAATTGGTTTTATCTCAAAAATCATTTCATATTGATTGTTCTACTTTTTGGAAATTAATCTTTCTTTTACTCGGGTTAAAGAACTAATGCCATTTAAACACAGTTCACGACAAACCCTAAATCCAATTTGATATTAAATACAAGGCTCTGAATAGAAAACATATCGGGTTATATTCAATATCAAATTCTGAAATCAACAAATATCGTATTGGAATAACGATATATATATCTTCCAAATTCCCCAACAATATCCGTATAATCACGGAATCCAATATAGAAATGTTTCGAACATAATTTCGATTCGAATCCATTCCAATTCATATATTGGAAATTCTGGTTATTTTAAAACCACATCTCAATCCATTTTATTTATTTAAAAATATAGGATTTTTTTTCTAGTTAATAACTAGTTCATTTCGATAAAAATATATTTTTATCTTTTCAAATATGGTATATTTCAGCCCAATTCTTTTCAAATCATTTATAATGATTTTACACTAATTATTGATATTTTTAATAATTTTGTCAAGGCCCGTACAGTCGATTTCCATCAACGGCCATCGAACTGCACTTACAGCGACCTTTCCCAAATTTTATTTGGACATATCTCCAAACCCAACCGTTAGATTTCTAATTTCTTGTATTCGTTAGAAAGAACTTTTCGATACGAACCGAACGGTTCTGGTTTCAGGAGAATCCGACGGTCGGATCTCCCGTAATGTCCGTTCGAAGTCAATGGTTGAAATTCATGAACTACGGCGGCGCGTTCTATTCAGGCCATTATATTATATATATATATATATATATATATATATATATATATATATATCATCGATTTCCATTTAAAACGAATTTTATAAATCGTTTTAAATTCGTTTCAAAAACAATTCAACTTTCGTTTCAAATTCAAATCAAAATTGAATTTTTCCATTATAAATTCGTTTTACATTCATTTCTATTTGATTTCAATTCAATTTCAATTTGATTCAATTCAATTTTAATTCGATTCAATTTCAATTCGACTCAATTTCAATTTCAATTCGATTCAATTTCAATTCGATCCAATTTCAATTCGATTCAATTTCAATTTCAATTCGATTCAATTTCAATTCGATTCAATTTCTATTCTGGCTCAAGTTCTTCAACTTTTCAGTTTCCAAGAACTTTTCAATTTTTTCGAAAATTTGGCTAACACCCTAAATTTTTGAAAATTTTCGCCATAACCACCCCTGCACCGGGGACTTCGGGATATTTCATATAGCCTCCCATGGCCTTCTTCAATCCAAAAAGAAAAAGAAAAAGCCAAGCGGCTAACCAATCGGCTCATAAAATCATCATACCCAAACAAAACAGTAAATATGTACCTATTTGTCGGGCAAACAATTTTATTCCTCTTCTTTAGCCTCCTTGCTATGACCAGTTCAATATATCGTATATGTATATTTTCGTACACCGCCCATATATATATTCATAGGACGCTTTTATATATATTCATTCACGCATATATAATTTCACACAATGCATATACAAGACAAAAATAATATTATTAGCGAACTAATAATATTTCCATCGCATGACAATTTTATATATTCCATATATACGCTAAAAATGATAATTTTAGCGAACTAGTATTTATTTCAAGGTATGACTATTTTATATACTCATATATGTGTTAAAAATGTCATTTTTAACAAACTAGAATCCATTTCAACGTACGACTATTTTTATTACTTCACATACACGATAAAATGTGAATTTTATCGCTCAAACAATTTATTCAACATATGAATATTTTATACAGTTCATATATACGATAAAAATGTGAATTTTATCGTTAAAACAATTTATTCACTTCGCATCACAATCAGCAGTCAATTTTCACAACACAAAACAATCAAACAAGTCGTCCATGGTCTGTGGACGACGGGTGTCGGATGCTACTAAACACCGTCTGCATCCTAGTATATATTTATAACTAGAAAAATAAAATTAAAGGTGAGAAGTTCTCACCTTTGGGATCCACTCCTCCATTCTTTACTGTCGCCCAGATCCGCTGTTTTGATTCCAACGCAATCTGTTTCACGAAATTTTATATTAAAAATTACATTTTTATTCTGCTATTGTATAAATAAAAATCATATTTTACTTCGCTATTATATATATATATATAAACCATATTTTTATAACGTTATTATATATTTTCAAAACGGTGATATTTAATATTTTCAAAACAGCGATATTTTATATTTTCAACAATTTTGCTATGTATATATTCTAAAATATCACTATGTATATATCTTCAAAAATCTCACTATGTATATATTCTACAACAATTCTAATTATATTTTAAAAACAAGGATTTTTACAATTTCTTTTACATATCAAAGATTAGATTTTAACAATGCTTTTATATATTATAATTTCATATTTTTAAAATATATACATATATATTACTTTCAGATTTTTTTTTAACAATGTTTAATTCTCAAATCCATTGTACTAATTAAGAATTAAGTAAAATATACCTTTCTCATATGTTCTGTACCATTCACGAATCAGCTCCGCCCCTAGGGCTTCCTTGCGCCGCCACCACGGTCGTCGTTAGCCTGATCGGAGGGCCCCACACGATAGCACGGAGTCTCCTCCACCATTACCGGAATTGCTGGCCAGATCGACGCCTTCTCCCGCCTACACGAACGCCTCGAAGTCGATGTGTTTGAGGGGCGATTTCTCTCCAACTAGAAAATGAGAGATGCTCTAACTGGTATAGATCGAAAGCCCCCATGAAGTTCTAGGATTTTCGTTCTTGGAGTTTTAAAATTATTGAGCGAATCGGTTGGGATTTGGGGATTCAAAATTGAGGCATTTCCGTTGTTCGATCGCAAGGAGGAGCTAAGAACCCGCGTTGACCGCGGCTTTGAATGACTTAGGTTTAGAAAATATAAGTTTATATATATATATATTATTTTAATTTTATTTAATTCCCCTATAAGTTGACCTTCCATTCTAACTCCAATTAAGACCCAACGACTGTCACCCCGAGCTAAACACCCCCATTCTGAACACAATGGGATATGTTTCGTAAGCTGATTTGATCGTTTCGATCAGTTTTCATTGAATTCAACATATAACTCTATATATTGAATTTAAACGCACATTTCAATTTACTGGGGCCACATACGAACTTTAAAAATTCCCGAAAAATATTTTCTAGCTTCGTATTGACGATACGGTCCTAACCAAACTAGTTTCGTCGAATTCCGAGACCGTTTGAAAAATGGCCATTTTCCAGTCGATTAAAATCAACTGAAATTGGTTAAACGCGTTTTCCTTTGCCACGCTGACATATTGATTCGAAAAATTACGAAAACTGGAATCTTGCAATAACTTGACATCACGGATCCAACAAAAGTGGTTTCGTCGAAATCCGAGGTCGTTTGCAAAATTTCCATTTTTAAGGGCTAGAATTCCATAGCGACTATTCTGAATTTTCAACTGGGCATATCTTTTGATTCCCGCTATGAAATTTTGAATTTTTGGATTTGTTGGAAAGATATTCTCAAATAGATTCTGTTATTTTTGGTTTTGCTAAAATCCGGTTTATTTTGAATCCTGTACATTCATTTGAATTTTGAAATCGAATTTTCGAACTACCGCGCCATTTTCAATTCCTTTTATAATTTAAAATAATTATTTATATTCTAACGACGATCTATATAATATATATGTTCGAATTCTATTCAAAATAAATTTTTCGTCGTTATTATTTAAAATAATTCATTTTAAATATTCAAAATTCATGAAAGTTGCCAAAATAAAAACTTTAAACTGGTTCAGAATTTCCGGGTCCTTACATGATTGATGTGAAATTGGTTGATAATGCGAATGGTTGAAAATTAGTTGAAATGCGAACGGATGGAAATAATTGTTTGTGGTTGAAATAAATTATTTGTGGCTGAAACAAGGGGAATTGTTGTGGAAAATTCATATGATATGAAATTGATCTTAGATCATTTAGATAATCCTCTTACGGAACACAGCGAGGCCTAATGTAGTGCGAGGAGCCGTACTCGGGACGGTGCCAGTTTTTAACCCCCTACCGTTATGCCGCCGAAATTTTCAGTAATATTTATGTGTTTGAATTATTTTCATGTGTTGAATTATATTCATGTATCGAATAAATTGTTTAGATAATAAAAATCTTATTTTTATTATGCATATGAAGTATATGAAATATTCGTGTGTGGAATAACATTCAAGTGTTAAATAAATTCTTTGATAGAAAAAAAATCACATTTTTATCATACATATGGACTATATAAAATACTAGTTTTTAAATAAATTGTTTTAACACCAAAAATAACATTTTTATCCTATGTACGAAGTATATAAAATATTCGTGTTTCAAATAAATTGTTTTAACAATATCATTTTTAATATATGTATGAACTATTTAAAATATTCATATGTTGAAAAGGATTCATGTGTTGAATAAAAGGGATTGAACAATAAAATTCACATTTTACTGTGAATATGAAGTGCTAAAAACATTCATGTGTGGAATAAATATTTTGAACGATAAAAATATCATTTATACCATCTATACGACTCGCTAAAAATACACATGTGTTGAAACGTATTTTTGTTCGCCAAAAATATCATTTTTATCCTATGTATGAAGTGTTAAAAATAACCGTGTGTTGAAATAAACATTTGTTCACTAAAAATATTATTTTTAGTTTAGTTCTACATATATATACATGTGTTGAACAAGAATATGGATTAGCTATTGAGTAAAGAATATATTTGTGTGCCTGACAAATAGGTAAGCCTTAATGAGTTGGCCGCGCGATTTTATTATTATATAAACACCTGTGAATGCCATTGGATGCGGAGTGCTGGTTGTTCTGTGTGAAATAATAAACGTCGCCATAGGATAGTAACAATTAATTTCGAACTACACTACATGGCATACTTCTTGAAGATAGCATACCCTATCATATACCACATAAGCATTTGGAGCTTACGTGACGAGGTTGAAGATATACCATACAAGCGAGAAGCTTGTATGGCAATGACTATATTTCAGGTTAAACTGAAGACTGATATGGACTATATAAAATATAACGGTAAATTGCCAAATTAATAAAAAAAACCACACGGGTCTATAGATGACAATAAACACATCCCTCTAGTCATTAAGACACAAATACCATTATAAGGTGACGATAATTATTCTCCGGAGTTATGATCTATACACACCTCCTTGTGGACATCGGAATATATCACTATAAATATGTGCATGCTTTTTAGGATTTATTGGGTGCCTAATACGGCCCAATAAATTTCCAAACCCCTCCCCATACAAAGGAGGTTATGGTGAAATTTTCTGAAATTTAAAGGCGTTAGTGAAATATTTGAAGTGAAGAACGATATGGAAATCGTTGAATGAATTATATATATATAAATTAAATAAACGAATCGCGCAGCTGCAGTTTGTGTTTTGGAATCATAATTTTAAACGATTATATAGAGAAATCCGACCATCGGATTTCCCCGAAACCGGAACCGTTGGGTTCGCTTTGGAAAAATCTTTCCAACGATATAAAATTTGTTAAAATCCAATGGTTGGATTGTGTGAAATGTTTAATTCAAATTTGAATAAAAACAGCGCTAGAATGAATTATATATATATATTAAATAAAACGAATAATGACGCTGCAGTTCGTATTTTGAAATCATAACTTTAAACGATTATATCGAGAGATCCGACCATCGGATTCTCCCAAAAACGGAACTGTTGGGTTTGCTTTGGAGAGATCTTTCCAACGGACCTAACTTCGTTAAGATCCGACGGTTAGATTTTGAGAAATGTGTAAATCAAAATTAGAGAAAAACAGCGCTAGGGCCAAGTTATGGCCTAAAACGTCGTTTAATTAAATGGCGCTATTTTTAAATAAATAAAAATAGCGATATATCGTTATAAAATTTTATAGGCGATATGGAATGGAAATAAGTCGATTCTACTTGGTTTGCTTGATATTTGATGGTTGAATGTGTTTGACATTAAAATTATATAAAGAAATGAAATGTGGATGTCGAATAATTTAACCATGGATAGAATTGATTTGAATTCTAATATATGTGAATTATTTGAAAAGGCCAAGTAATTCTCATTTCAAATAATTGATCGACGAATAAATGTCGAAGATATGAAGACGGCGCAAGACCGGTGATCTTCACATCGTGTAGATTACTACTGTTGCCTTTGAGATGGGTAGCTCCCTTGACGAGGTTACAGTGGTAGTAGTCTGGACGTACTTGTTGATTGTCCGGATGTAGGAGGGCCTCTCTCCTGTATTGGACATACGGGATGAGGAATAAGGTGCCTCCGGTTTCGTTCAGACCCAGAACGGACTTGTAAATGGATGTGTATCTGACGTGTATTATGTGCTGTATTCATTGATCTCTACTAAATATTCATTTTTTTGGAAGCGAAGAATTTATTCTCTTGCTTAACGCCCTTTTCTGAGACGCATGAGCTTAGAGGTTGTATATCGGTAGACATTAGTGGTATGGGGTGGATTGACAGTGTGGCATGCAAAGATGCAAATGATCAAAGCTTTTGTTGAAAAGCAAAGTATTGTGGTTGATGATCAAAGCACGGCTTTAATATAGCGTAGCTTTGTGTATAGCGTTGATTCGCGAGCCTCACACCTCGGTATGAGTTAAAAACGGGATAAGGACCGCTGGGAGAACACGACGTTTCTTTCTAGCTATGGGTGGTGTCACCGTTTAACTAGCCCTAACATTGTTGATTATTATACCTTTGTGGATGTTGGAATGCGAGGCGCCTCAGCTATATCGGTCTCTACGGAGCCGATGGATAGGTCTGATAGGATCGGGAGACGTGTGTTCAGGAATAACTAATCCTCAAACATAAGAGAGGACTGGCCCAGCCGATTCTAAGGGCTACCAAGAGTGTGTAGTCCTGAGGCATTTGCTAGAGTGTCTCGAAGCTGGCGAGGATTATATCCCTTGCCTCAACTCATGATGAAATCCAAATTTCCAATATGAAATAACAGATTTGATCGTAACTTATATATGGCGACATGATATATGGTACCCATGCCATCTAGGATTGATATTTATGATTGAATTTGCTTTTGAAACATATATGCACTAGTAATAATATCAAATGATTTTGCTTTATACGTATGAAGCATATTTTGGCCATTATATGGTAAAACTCTATCCCCCGGCTTGTGTTGCATTGTGTGATGGGACTTGAGTCTTATAACGACTGCATTTTTATAAAAAGCATTGCGTTGTTTAAATAATTTACCTTATTTAATTCACTGGCAATCACTGGAGTAAACCCGTTCCGCGAAAGCGGCGTGGTCCTATGATTTGCCTTATTATTGTTGCTTATCCAGTTAAGTAGATTTCTCATACCAGTCCCATGACTGACTCGTAGTTTGTTTCACTTTGCAAACTCGGGTGCCCTTATTTTCACACGGGCAGCCTAGTGATAGGTGGTAGGGTATATTTTGTCTTTCGCACTGCAGCATGGAGTGCACATTTTGGCTTGTACGGCGAGGACTTGACTTCTCAGTATTTTGGCTATTTGATATTCCGCCATTAGTACCTTATGTATATGATTCCGCTTATCGCGATGTAGACAGATTTACTTCTATTATGTATCTATGATGTATATGTCCCAGTGATCTTGATGTAGACTAATCATTTCCTTTTATGCACTAAGTTGTATCCTACACTGTGCTACTCTGATGTTATTACATATTATGATTCCGCTGTCATACTAATGTAAATTATTCTATTTTCTGTTTATGCTATTATCTGTTCTCTGCTAATTATGATTAATGTGTTATATTCCAATGATTATCCTTAATTCTGTGATACAGGGTTTTGGGATCGTCACAATTTCTACTAATTAAAATAGTGTATTGGAGAAATATATAATAAAATACTCATGAAACAGATTTATCAGCTATCCTAATATAGTAAGCTTAAGAAAAAAGGGGGGTTGCAACATAAAGAAAAGGAGTGGACAGTCGTTAGATAACAGAGAAGCTTTAGCAATGGCCACACTCGTTTCTCCACAGCCACCCCAAATAAAATCTAATTTATTCAAATATCCCCTCTGTCGCGTCTCTGTCCATTGACCTCCCTGTAATGACCCGCATTGGCAGAGGTATTATAATTAATTTATTTAATTATATAAATAGTGATACAGTGAATTAAATGGTCGTGGAATTAAATAATGGTAAATATTTAATTAAAATAATAAATTAAATAATATATTTAATTTTGAAATAATCAAAATTGGCTGAAATGGCGATATGGTGTGAACTGGATCATCTGTGATATTTAATTCAGCTTGGAATTGAATTTGAATATCGAATATATTATATAAACGACAGTTTGAACGTAGAGTTATAATATAATTAAAATCGAGCTTGAAATGGCGCTGCAGTTCGTAAATTGGCGATTTGAACTTCAACTGAATGTACATGATTCGTTTTAAGCCGGATTTCTGTGAAACAAGAAACGTGTGGAGCTGGTGGAGTATATCTTTCTAGTGGAAGAGAAAAATCGGGATTTCGTCATGTAGATTTTGATTTATGTCCAAATCAAATTTTAAAATAGTCGCTATAGAATCGTTATCGACCATAACGGTTTATTCGATATAACTAGAGATCGGGTTTGAATTTAGACAAGATTCTTTTGGGACATAACGATAATGTAATTTTTAGAATTTTATGGTAATTTTTAATTAATTAAATAAGCAACTTTTTATTTGGAGTGTTTTGCACCCTGTAACAATATTTTGGGGTTTCACAATATGAGTTCACCTACCGATATTTTTATATTTTTGGGATCATGGCGTCCAACTCGACACAATGGTATGGTTATTTCAGTCCATAGCGGTTCGTAAGTGAACATAATTGTGTACATCGAGGTACAAAATTTTACAAAATAAAATGGGACAAACAAACCAACGTATATGGGTTCTCGTCCACACCTTCCCTTCTCAGATTTCATGGTTTCAAAACAAACCACGTCTTCAATTATAAATCCCTATATAATAACCTTAACTTTCCCTTTAACCCTAAACCAACAAATATCCGCCGCTATCACATTTTTACTCACATCCGAAAAACAAAAGGGGAAAATCAACTTCAAAATTTCTAGAAATTCAAATAGAAATCCTTAATTCCCCAAACAAATTCGATTCAAGTCCCCAGACGATCCTCTCCATTTCCGATGTCTTTTTGAGCAGTGCGGTTCAGTCTCCGACGTGATGAAAATAGGCGGCGTCATGGTTTTAATGGTCTGGAGGTGGATCTAGGTAATGATGGAAGGGGCTGGTGGTGTCGATAGGAAGGGCGCGACCATTGGCGGAGGAGGATGACCCTCCGGCGAAGCCGGAAGGGATGGGAAGGAGCATGCTAGATGTTGGGGTTTGCGTCTTTGGTTGAGGGAGGCTATCGGCATGGTGTGACGACAGGCGAGGTGGGGTCAGCCCGGTGCTCTTGGGCGATGGCAGTGGGTTAAGTTATGGTAGGAGATTTTCAGTTCTATAATGAAGGCTGCGGAGAGGAGATAGCATGCGGTTTGGACGTGGGATGAGTAAACTTTTGAGGAACTAGAGAACGGTGGTTTGTGTGTGGAACAACAGTGAGAGAATGGTGATGATTTTCCTGTAGTTGTGCTCTTCGCACGCAGAAGAGAGGGAGTTTCAAAAAGGCACGGCTTGGGCAACAAAATGGAACAGTAGATAGCAAGGTGCGGTAGATGGAGTGCTGTGCATATTTCGATGTGTGGAGTGTATGTATTTTTGGGAAGACAAGAGTTATTTTAATGTCAGCGTCACCAATGGTTTGCTGGGTAATGCATGTTGGGGCGTATGTTCTTTTTGGAGAAGAGGAAAAGGGAACGGGCCGGATTAAATTGGTGAGGCCCATCATTTATTTAAATTAGTTCTAGTTTAAAAATTGAAATAAAATATCAACTTGTATAAATCATATATCGAATCATATTGTATCAGAATTCCGTGAAAAACAACACTCGTCAGAACCGTATCAACAAAAGCTACAAAATGGAACTGGTTCGGAATGGTTTGGAGATTGTTGGAATTTATTGCAAAATAAACTGACCGATCAGAATCAATACCGTAAATCGTTATTCAACGATTACGGACAAAGTTAGTAAATCTCACTAACTCTGAACAGTTATAATTTCATGTTGTATTTTTAGAACTGTTAAATATTGGCTGATTGACTGTGTGTTGACTGTTTGATTGAACTGCTAGTCAGTTAGTTGAATTTCTATATTGATTCTGTTTAACAGAATATATCATATGGAACTGAAAGTGATGTTATCTATATTGTTTAACATCTGTGATGCAGGGAAACAGGTTGGAGGAATCCAACTGGATTCCTCAACATTTATTTTACTGTGATTTGTATATTGTGATATACAATGTGATATATAATCTGACGTTGATTATATGTGTTTGGACGATATTTATCGTTGTTATATGGGGTGTTAAATACCATAAGAAATATCAGAATGTAGAAAAGGGATTTTCAAAGTTTATTTTGAAATAAATTTATTATATAAAATCAATGGATTATATATATATAAAGGATTTTTGTGAAAAGGAATATAATTGGTAAATCAAATATAGAAGAAATATATTTGTAAATTAAATAGAAAGGAAAATATTGGTAAATCAAATATAAAGGAAAATATTTGTTAAATAAATAGAAAGGAAATATTTGTAAACCACTTACAAATAGAATAGAGATTAAAAGAAAATATTTGTAAAACATTTACAAATAGTTATTTAAAAGGAGATATTTGTAAAACAGTTACAAATAGAAGGAAAGGAATATTTATTTGTTAATAAATAAGAAATCAAAGGGGATATTTATTTGTTAAGATAAATAAATAAGAAATCAAAGGAGATAATAAGATAAATAGAAAGCAAAGGAGATATTTATTTGTTTAAATAAATAGAGTATAAAGGAGATATTTACTTGTTAGAATAAATAGAGTTAAAAGAGTTAATCAGATAGAGTAAATCGATAGATTTAAATCGAACTTGAGTTAATCGAAAGGAGTTATCGATTATAGTTTAATCGAAAGGAGTTATCGAATTAGTTATTTGAAAGGGGTTATCGATTATAGTTTAATCGAAAGGAGTTATCGAATTAGTTATTTGAAAGGGGTTATCGATTATAGTTTAATCGAAAGGAGTTATCAAATCTAGTTATTTGAAAGTAGTTATCGAATAGTTTATTCGAATAGAGTTAGAGGAGTTAATCGAATACAGTTTATTCGAATAGAGTTAGAGGAGTTAATCGAAAATAGTTTATTCGAATAGAGTTAGAGGAGTTAATCGAATACAGTTTATTCAAATAGAGTTAGAGGAGTTATCGAATCTAGTTTATTCGACAGGAGTTAAGTGAATAAAGTAAATCAAATAGAGTTAATCCAATAGGGTCAGTGTAATGACCTGGGATTTTGACGACTTTGGTTATCGCCATAAACTCAATGATGACTAACCAAACATCGAAAAATACCAGTCATTAGTGAAAGAAATTAGAGGGTGAGGAAAGATAAGATAGAACTTAGAATAGAAGAAGAAGAAGAACACAATATCAGAGTAACACGAATCTCACAGCGGAACGAATAAATATATTTCATAACATAACTTTGAAATACAAATCTTTACTTGAATATATATATCATTGTCAAAGTACAGCACTTACAACACAGCGGAAATAACTATAGCTATATAATCCTGAAGCCTCCTGCTCCAAGCTCTTCAAGTATATCTGTAAATCCTGACTACTTGACTGCCCGTATAAAATTGGGCACCCAAGAGTTTAGGGAAAACAACAAAATAAACTCCGGGTCAGTCATGGGACTGGTATGAGTAAAACGGTTTAAACAGTTCAAGCAGGTAAATGATATCTCATAAGACCACGCCGTATAACGGAACGGGTTTTTCCCTTATGAGAATCCAAATATCTTTATATCAAAAACCTTTTGATATTATAATAATGTCTATCAACACAATATAGTAATCATCTAGCAGAAACGCTTTCATCTCACGTTCTACATATATAGTATACAATCAAAACCACAAGCACGTATTGGGTAATGGATTTCCAACTATGACAAGGTATGGAACCACCTTTCGCTAGTGTACCTCTAGAGAAGAATACACTGGGTTCAACAAGAACATCTTGCAACCCGGCCACACATGACCGACCACTCATTTCGCTTGAGTGTATCGAATGTATATCACCAACGGTTGGGATCAGCAACTGTTTCCCGAATGGGACAGCATCAACAATAGATTTTTAGAAGTAAATGAAACTCTAGATCAGGTGAATATACACCCTACTTCGGTGCGACCGACTTACCCATGCTGCCTGCCTGATTTCTGTCATTTACCAGATGTGAGGCTAGAAGCTACGCTTTATCATCACACCAGATTCACTTCGAATGTCACATAGTCAATTCCATCAAATCACCGATTGACGTCCTCAACCATACATTATGTGTTAGCTAAAAGAAGTTTCCTTCTCCGCTTCCACTCTTGGTACAGTTGGAGAAATCAATATACGTGATCGTCTGGACATACTCTGTCAGACATCCGTCCATACAAGTCATCCAGGAACAGGATGAACAGAAGGCACTATTCTGTAAACAGGATAGCCCTTGCATAACTCTGTCTTCAATTTCCTTTGGCATATATGATTCGCAACGCTTATGCCAATACAGAGTGGTTTTTTGGATAATAATCCAACCGGTCTCTCCATATTAACAACGTTAAAATGGTCAAAACTTCGATAGTCTGTGATTTAACTATCGAAGAAAAACAGGTGTGCAAACAACGATAATATTTCCAAATGGAAATTTATATTGATCAATCATCATTCAATATTTATCTCTTTTTTTCATTAATTTACTTATCTCCTGTTTCCCTATATTCAATATTTCTTATTTTCTAAATTTGGAAAATATACGTTATTAACAATGGAAAACATTTCCATTTCTTGTTTTCTTTATTAGAAAACATTTCTGGTTTCTTATTTGGAAAATATTTCCAAAGCTTCTTCATTGGACTTAGACAGATGTTTAAACAAACCATCGCGGTGCCAACTCAAACCATTTCCTTTAATTACTAAATTCACTTAACCATTCTTTACTATCGAACCTTAACCATTCCTTAGTTAAAAATGAAGTCAATCAAGTTGGGGTAATACTACCTCTCAGACCTTAACTGAACAACGTTTCTAACCTCGAAATAGACAAAGTTCACTCTTTTAATTCTTTAACAAACTTACTTACGTAACTATCTTTCAAATCTTTTCTATTCGATAATTCTTTTGATTTAACTCTAACTCTATTCACTTAACTCCTATCGAATAAACTATATTCGATAACTCTTTTAATTCTATTTGACTAAACTATATATTTGATTAACTCCTTTTACTCTATTCGAATAAACTATATATTCGATTAACTCCTTTTACTCTATTCGAATAAACTATATATTCAATTAACTCCTTTTGAATAACTCTAGTTCGATTTAACTCTATTCAATAAATTCTAGTTCGATATAACTCTATTGATTTATTTTTAACTGATTAACACTAACTGTTTAACTCTAACTGGTTTACCCTAATGGTTTAACCTAACTGATTTACTCTAACCAATTAACTCTAACTGGTTAACCCTACCTGATTAACTCTGTTTGATTAACTCTAATCAATTAATTCTATTCGATGAATTCTGATCGAATAACTCCTTTTGGCTAAACTATATTCGAATACCTCCTTTTAACTTTATTCGATAACTTCCTTTATTCTATTCGAATAACTAATTTGATTAACTCCTTTTCGAATAAACTATTCATTTATAAAGATTTACTTTTAGTAACGGTTCTTCACTTTACAAATGATTTCCTTTTATTCTAACTTATCCTTTGATTTTATAAATATTTCTTTTATAAAAATCCTTTTCCTTTTCTATATAAAATCCATCGATTTTATATAAATAATTCATTTTCAAAATACACTTGAAAATCCCCTTTCCCATATCCAGTATTTCTTATGGTATTTAACATATCATATAACAACAATAAATATCGTCCAAACACACATAATCAACAACAGATTATATATCACATTATATATCATAATATATGAATCACAGTAAAATAAATGTTGAGGAATCCAGTCGGATTCCTCCAACCTGTTTCCCTACACCACAGATGTTAAACAATATAGATAACATCACTTTCAGTTCCATATGATATATTCTGTTAAACAGAATCAATATAGAAATTCAACTAACTGACTAGCAGTTTAATCAAACAGTCAACACACAGTAAATCTACCAATATTTAACAGTTCTAAAAATACAACATGAAATTATAAACTGTTCAGAGTTAGTGAGATTTACTCACATTTGCAGTTCATCATTAAAGAATGATAAACTGTTTATTTGATCTGAATCAAACAGTTTATTTCGCCGTAAGTTCATACGAGCCCCAATCCACTTCCAGTCAGCTTCATTGTGAAGCTCTCGTCCATACGATCCTATCGGATCTTGTTTCGCTGAATTTCGATAATATATGAACGAGTTATTCAAGTTCGAAGTTTATATACATTTATTTAAAAATACAAAGCTATAACTTGAATTCTATTTTGGGCTTTCACCTTTTGATTTCGGCCCACTAACACCCAACGTGACCAGACCCAAATCTTCTTCTTCCTCCTAATGAGAAACCGCGACTCCTTGAATCGCTCACAACCATTTCAGATATTCCAAGCCTTCACTTCACCATCATTTTCCAACATAAACTCAAACAAATTATACCGATGGTTTCTTCTTCGAATCCTCTTCCACATCGTCCTCATTTCCTAGATCTCGCACCTCTCTGCTCAGTCGCGACATCGAAATCCTCACGCACCAGATCGACACCAATATCCACGCATTCACACACAATTTCACCCGCGAGCTCTTTTCCATCTGACAAATCCCAAACCAAACTCGGAATTGAAATTTAAAGCTTAAATTTCCCAATAGCTGGAACCCTAGGTTCGACAACATAATTTCCAGCGAAGTAAAGGAAGTTCGAACTTCCTGAAACCCACGTAAATGCGTAGAGAATCTCCTGAGGAACTTCGAAATATAAGTTTCACTAATTTAGGAAATTTATTTCCATTTTCTAGAAATTTTCAAAGATGGATCCTTGCGTTTGGAGATGAGAAACTGTCGGCGTTGACCACCGAATGAAATGTTTTTTTTAGGGTTTAGGATAGTTGAGGTGTATTTATAGAGGAAGAAAGATATTTTTATTTTGATTATTATATTAATATTTATCCTAACGCTATCCATTTTTATTGTTAAAAATTCCTGTGATCGCATATGATATTCAAAAATCACGAAACTGGACAGGCAGCTACAGTTCGTCATTACGGTCCCAACGAAACTGGTTTCGTCGAATTCCGACTGCGTTTGCTCACACAGCGTATTTTTAACTGTCAAAATACTGACTGTTTTTCACTCTAAAAATCCGTACAGCCACACAGTGACTCTAAAAATCACGAAACTGGAAATCTAACAACTATTTGACATTGCGGATCCAACTAAATTAGTTTCGTTGAATTCCGACTTCATTTGCAAAACTGGCTATTTTTAAAGCTCTAAATAGACCTTTTAAATATATAAATATAATTAAATTTAATATTTAAAAATAAATATTATCGTCTATATTCATAGAGGAATACCATACAGTTCAGAAAACCCTATATGGATTTCTAACTCGATATTTCAAATCTGGGTTAACCCGATATTCGATTTATATTGAAATCCCTTTTTAAAATATAAATAATTCCTTTATAAATTATAAAGGAATTCCACAGCGACTTTTCTAAAATTTGATTTGGACGTAAATCAAAATCTACACGATGAAATCCCGATTTTTCTCTTCCACTAGAAAGATATACTCCACCAGCTCCACACGTTTCTTGTTTCACAGAAATCCGGCTTAAAACGATCATGTACATTTAGTTGAAGTTCGAATCGCCAATTTACGAACTGCAGCGCCATTTCAAGCTCGTTTATAATTATATTATAAACTATACGTTCAACTGTCAACGATTGAATATATTCATTATTCAAATTCAATTCCAAGCTGAATTAAATATCACAGATGATCCAGTTCACAACATATCGCCATTTCAGCCAACTCTTATTATTTCAGAATTAAATATATTATTTAATTTATTATTTTAATTAAATATTCACCATTATTTAATTCCACGACCATTAAATTCTCTAAACCACCATTTCAATAATTAAATTAATTAATTATAATACCTCTGCCAATGCGGGTCATTACAATCTTTCCTACTTAAAATAATTTCGTCCTTGAAATTGCTAAAAAGTAGGGGACAACCCTATCGACTGGTAGAACATATTTGTTCACTTCTAAATCTTCAGTTTCAACTGAACCAATTTAATTTTAATTAAAATACTAATCAATTCTTATCAACGAAAATTTTCAAAAATCCTAAAAATTTTCTAACGCCTTAACTCTTCAAAAAATTACGCCAGCACCTCCGTTGTATTGGTCAATCGGTCAAACCACCACTCGCCTCTCTGGGCCATCTCCATACCAAAAGAAAATCAAACAGCCAAGCAGCTTGCCAATTCGACTCATAAATCTTATGTACAATAGAAATATAAACTTGTACCTTTTGTCGGCATATCATTATATCCTTTCCACCTGTTATCAATTCAGCGGATACAAGGGTTATCCCAATCAAATTCCAATCTGCTTTTATCCACAACACAACCATTCGCTTATATCCGAGCCAAATATCATTTCAACTCGAGTTTCTTCTCGATTCCCAACTCTTAACTTGATTATCACATTACACTTCAAATTTGAATCTCACAGTCCAATTTGTCTTGATATCATTCTAATTCAATCTCAGTTACCACTTTACTGGCTTTACTTTAATTCAATTTTGCTTTCACAAATTTCTATTAAATTTGTTTTAAATTCAAACAGTCTTTCCCTGGGAGTTTTTAAACAGTTTACTCTTTTCAAAAGTCAAATTTTCCTTTTGAACATGTCACTGAGCCCTCAATTAATATTCCATTAGTTAAATCACTTCTCTATTTCTTTATCAATATTTGTTAACCAAATATTTTCAATAACCATATTGGCCTTCCATGTTATTTGGAAAACATTTCCGAATATCACCCTCCTTTATTTTCTAAACTTTAGAAAATATATGCTATTTATAATTGGAAAATATTCCAATTACTTATCTCTATTCCGATCTCGTTTATTTCTATATTTAGGAAATATTCTTTATTATATTTCCAAGCTTACACTTATTTGGGTTAAAACGGATGTTGTGTAAAACGTCGTTACGACAACCCAAATACTATATCCAACTAACTCTTATTCAACATTGATCTTCGTGCCTGAAATCTTACTATTTATTTGTTAATAATGAAATCAATCAAGTTGGGGTATAAATACCTCTCAGACCTTGACTGAATAACATTTATAACGTAAAAACAGATATGACTGCTTACTCGAATAATCAATACCATACAACTACTTATTCACTTTTAAACACGTATACGCCTCCTCTTTCTATTCTTACTAGATTTTATTCTTAGTCTTCCTTTTTGATTTTACTATTCTATTTCTAAGTTCGTTTCCTTATCGACTTCTATATATATCGATACGTTGATTTCTAACTATCAAATTACCTTAAAAATATTCTAACTCCTTAAATTTTCGAAAAAATTCGCCATAACCTCCTTTGTACCGGGAGAATCGGGATATTTCAAATAGCCTCCCATGGCTCTCACCAATCCAAAAGAAAAAGCCAAGCGGCTAGCCGAGACGGCGCATAAAATCTCATATATGAATTAAATACATACCTTTTCGTCGAGCATTCTATTTATATACCTTCATACCCTATCCATACCTATCTCATGTATATTTATACCTGGCCAGTCTATTTTAACTATACCTGATCGTTTTAACTCAATTCGTTGATTAATTTGTTAATTAACTCTTTAGTCTAATTCACTTTTATATTTGAACATGACATGTTCAAATATATTTTAACTTGCTTATTAACTAATTTGAATCCAAATTTCAAACTTAAGTTCTATATTCGATTTTGAATATACATTTACAAATCCAATTCATCTTTCAAAGTTCAACTTCAAATTCAAAACTTGATTAACTAATTCCTCTTCGACTTAGTTAATTCTATTCAATTTCTATTCAAATTTTATATCACTTCTATTATTCAAATCTATATATTCAAATTCTATTATATTCAAATTTTATTGTTTAAATTCCATTTGAATTCTATATTCAAATTCCATTTGAATTTCTATATTCAAATTCCATTTGAATTTCTATATTCAAATCCTATATTCGAATTCCTTTATATTTTCTATATTCAAATTCTATATTTGAATTCCATTTGAATTTCTATATTCAAACTCTATTTGAATTTCTATATTCAAACTCTATTTCAATTCCATTGAATTTTCATATATTCAAACTCCCTTTGAATTTCTATATTCAATTCAATTTGAATTCTCTTTTTTCAAATTCTATATTCAAATCTATTTGAATTCTCTTTATTGAAATTCTATATTATAAATCCCATTTTGAAGTTCAACGCAACTTGTCTTTCCCAAAAAAATTCAAAACAGTATCTCTGGTAGTAATTCGTCACTTACAACTCGAAAATGAATACTGATGATGCAGCTGTCATCATCAGAATCTATTTTCCAGCGATCGAAGTGAGTTCAATACTATAAAACCATTTCTAAACATTTCCACTTTGAAATTCATTTCAAAATATAATTCACACTGCTTGTAAAACAATTTAAAATCTCCCAGGATCTTAAATTTTCCTTATTTTAATCCAAATCCATTTACAAACACTTATCCAATTTTCCAGAATTTTTAATTCAATTTCTGGTTTAAATTTCAGATTTAACTCATCTGATTTCACGTATTTCACTTATATGAATTCTGGTTGGTTATTTACATAACCATTTAATTTATAATCTTACTCGATTATAATAACAACCAATATATCCAATATATTAAAATTTACTTTGGGTAAAATTATTTTCATTTACCCTCTTTTCAAAACATATTGTGCCGACCCATCGTATTCGAGCGTTTATAAACTCCTACCGATACAGTGGATCAAACTGATCGACCAGAACTCATAAACTACTCAACCAATGAATCACCACAATATAAAACAATTTTTTTTATATCAATAACAAATACGTCCACTCGTATATATACACTCAATCTCAGTCTAGGGTATTACTAACCCTATCTCTACCGAGTCACGCCACAGAGCCAAGGTAATTCTTAACTTAAGCTCTGATACCAACTGTAATGACCCGAGATTTTGACGACTTTGGTTATCGCCATAAACTCAATGATGACTAACCAAACATCGAAAAATACTAGTCATTAGTGAAAGAAATTAGAGGGTGAGGAAAGATAAGATAGAACTTAGAATAGAAAAGGAAGAAGAACACAATATCAGAGTAACATGAATCTCACAGCGGAACGAATAAATATAATTCATAACATAACTTTGAAATACAAATCTGTACTTGAATATATATATCATTGTCAAAGTACAGCACTTACAACATAGCGGAAATAACTATAGCTATATGATCCTAAAGCCTCCTGCTCCAAGCTCTTCCAGTATATCTGTAAATCCTGACTACTTGACTGCCCGTACAAAATTGGGCACCCAAGAGTTTAGGGAAAACAACAAAATAAACTCCGCGTCAGTCATGGGACTGGTATGAGTAAAATGGTTTAAACAGTTCAAGCAGGTAAATGATATCTCATAAGACCACGCCGTATAACGGAACGGGTTTTTCCCTTATGAGAATCCAAATATCTTTATATCAAAAACCTTTTGATATTATAATAATGTCTATCAACACAATATAGTAATCATCTAGCAGAAACGCTTTCATCTCACGTTCTACATATATAGTATACAATCAAAACCACAAGCACGTATTGGGTATTGGATTTCCAACTATGACAAGGTATGGAACCACCTTTCGCTAGTGTACCTCTAGAGAAGAATACACTGGGTTCAACAAGAACATCTTGCAACCCGGCCACACATGACCGACCACTCATTTCGCTTGAGTGTATCGAATGTATATCACCAACGGTTGGGATCAGCAACCATTTCCCGAATGGGACAGCATCAACAATAGATTTTTAGAAGTAAATGAAACTCTAGAACAGGTGATTATACACCCTACTTCGGTGCGACCGACTTAGCCATGCTGCCTGCCCGATTTCTGTCATTTACCAGATGTGAGGCTAGAAGCTACGCTTTATCATCACACCAGATTCACTTCGAATGTCACATCTACAAATCCATCAAATCACCGATTGACGTCCTCAACCATACATTATGTGTTAGCTAAAAGAAGTTTCCTTCTCCGCTTCCACTCTTGGTACGGTTGGAGAAATCAATATACGTGATCGTCCGGACATACTCTGTCGGACATCCGTCCATACAAGTCATCCAGGAACATGATAAACCGAAGGCACTATTCTATAAACAGGATATCCCTTGCATAACTCCGTCTTCAATTTCCTTTGGCATATATGATTCGCAACGCTTATGCCAATACAGAGTGGTTCTTTGGATAATAATCCAACCGGTCTCTCCATATTAACAACGTTAAAATGGCTAAAACTTCGATAGTCTGTGATTTAACTATCGAAGAAAAACAGGTGTGCAAACAACGATACTATTTCCAAATGGAAATTTATATCGATCAATCATCATTCAATATTTATCTCTTTATTTCATTAATTTACTTATCTCCTGTTTCCCTATATTCAATATTTCTTATTTTCTAAATTTGGAAAATATACGTTATTAAAAATGGAAAACATTTCCATTTCTTGTTTTCTTTATTAGAAAACATTTCTGGTTTCTTATTTGGAAAATATTTCCAAAGCTTCTTCATTGGACTTAGACAGATGTTTAAACAAACCATCGCGGTGCCAACTCAAACCATTTCCTTTAATTACTAAATTCACTTAACCATTCTTTACTATCGAACCTTAACCATTCCTTAGTTAAAAATGAAGTCAATCAAGTTGGGGTAATACTACCTCTCAGACCTTAACTGAACAACGTTTCTAACCTTGAAATAGACAAAGTTCACTCTTTTAATTCTTTAACAAACTTCCTTACGTAACTCTATTTCAAATCTTTTATATTCGATAATTCTTTTGATTTAACTCTAACTCTATTCACTTAACTCCTATCGAATAAACTATATTCGATAACTCTTTTAATTCTATTTGACTAAACTATATATTCGATTAACTCCTTTTACTCTATTCGAATAAACTATATATTCGATTAACTCCTTTTACTCTATTCGAATAAACTATATATTCAATTAACTCCTTTTGAATAACTCTAGTTCGATTTAACTCTATTCAATAAATTCTAGTTCGATATAACTCTATCGATTTATTTTAACTGATTAACACTAACTGTTTATCTCTAACTGGTTTACCCTAATGGTTTAACCTAACTGATTTACTCTAACCAATTAACTCTAACTGGTTAACCCTACCTGATTAACTCTGTTTGATTAACTCTAATCAATTAATTCTATTCGATGAATTCAGATCGAATAACTCCTTTTGGCTAAACTATATTTGAATACCTCCTTTTAACTTTATTCGATAACTTCCTTTATTCTATTCGAATAACTAATTCGATTAACTCCTTTTCGAATAAACTATTCATTTATAAAGATTTACTTTTAGTAACGGTTCTTCACTTTACAAATGATTTCCTTTTATTCTAACTTATCCTTTGATTTAATAAATATTTCTTTTATAAAAATCCTTTTCCTTTTCTGTATAAAATCCATCGATTTTATATAAATAATTCATTTTCAAAATACACTTGAAAATCCCCTTTCCCATATCTAGTATTTCTTATGGTATTTAACATACCATATAACAACGATAAATATCATCCAAACACACATAATCAACAACAGATTATATATCACATCATATATCACAATATATGAATCACAGTAAAATAAATGTTGAGGAATCCAGTCGGATTCTTCCAACCTGTTTCCCTGCTCCACAGATGTTAAACAATATAGATAACATCACTTTCAGTTCCATATGATATATTCTGTTAAACAGAATCAATATAGAAATTCAACTAACTGACTAGCAGTTCAATCAAACAGTCAACACACAGTAAATCAACCAATATTTAACAGTTCTAAAAATACAACATGAAATTATAAACTGTTCAGAGTTAGTGAGATTTACTCACATTTGCAGTTCATCGTTAAAGAACGATAAACTGTTTATTTGATCTGAATCAAATAGTTTATTTTGCCGTAAATCCATACGAGCCCCAATCCACTTCCAGTCAGCTTCATTGTGAAGCTCTCGTCCATACGATCCTGTCGGCGTTGACCACCGAATGAAATGTTTTTTCTAGGGTTTAGGATAGTTGAGGTGTATTTATAGAGGAAGAAAGATATTTTTATTTTGATTATTATATTAATATTTATCCTAACGCTATCTATATTCATTGTTAAAAATTCCTGTGATCGCATATGATATTCAAAAATCACGAAACTGGACAGGCAGCTACAGTTCGTCATTATGGTCCCAACGAAACTGGTTTCGTCGAATTCCGACTCCGTTTGCTCACACAGCGTATTTTTAACTGTTTTTCACTCTAAAAATCCGTACATCCACACAATGACTCTAAAAATCACGAAACTGGAAATCTAACAACTATTTGACATTGTGGATCCAACTAAATTAGTTTCGTTGAATTCTGACTTCGTTTGCCAAACTGGCTATTTTTAAAGCTCTAAATAGACCATTTAAATATATAAATATAATTAAATTTAATATTTAAAAATAAATATTATCGTCTATATTCATAGTGGAATACCATACAGTTCAGAAAACCCTATATGGATTTCTAACTCGATATTTCAAATCTGGGTCAACCCGATATTCGATTTATATTAAAATCCCTTTTTAAAATATAAATAATTCCTTTATAAATTATAAAGGAATTCCACAGCGACTTTTCTAAAATTTGATTTGGACGTAAATCAAAATCTACATGATGAAATCCCGATTTTTCTCTTCCACTAGAAAGATATACTCCACCAGCTCCACACGTTTCTTGTTTCGCAGAAATCCGGCATAAAACGAATCCTGTACATTCAGTTGAAGTTCGAATCGCCAATTTACGAACTGCAGCGCCATTTCAAGCTCGTTTATAATTATATTATAAACTATACGTTCAACTGTCGACGATTGAATATATTCGTTATTCAAATTCAATTCCAAGCTGAATTAAATATCACAGATGATCCAGTTCACAACATATCGCCATTTCAGCCAATTCTGATTATTTCAGAATTAAATATATTGTTTAGTTTATTATTTTAATTAGATATTCACCATTATTTAATTCCACGACCATTAAATTCTCTAAACCACCATTTCAATAATTAAATTAATTAATTATAATACCTCTGCCAATGCGGGTCATTAAAGTCAGTCCCATAGAGTTAATTGATAAGAGTTAATCGAATATAGTTATTCGAAAGAAAGGTTAAGTAAGGAAGTTAGTTAAAGAAATGTAAAAGATGAACTTACCCTGTTTCGAGATTTCAAATGTTGTTCAGTTAGGGTGTGAGAGGTAGTTATACCCCAACTTGATTTGACTTCGTTTTTAATTTAGAAATGGTTAAGGTTCGAGAGTGAAAGTCGTTAAGTGAATTTAGTAGATAAGTATAGTGGTTTGAGTTTTCGTCGCGATGTTGATTTAAACATCTGTTTAAATCCAAGTAAAGAAGATTTGAAAATGTTTTTTCCCAGTGTTAACGTATATTTTCTAAACATAGAAAATAAAGAAATATGAATATATGTGTATATATATAGATATATATATATGATTGATGATTGATTGATAGAATTTCCATTTGGAAATAATATCGTTGTTTGCACACGTGTTTTTCTTCGATAGTTAACTCACAGACTATCGAAGTTTTGACCATTTTAACGTTGTTAATATGGAGAGACCGGTTGGATTATTATCCAAAGAACCACTCTGTATTGGCATAAGCGTTGCGAATCATATATGCCAAAGAAAATTGAAGACAGAGTAAAGTGCAAGGGCTATTGTATAAATCTTAGACAACAGTGCCTAAGATGGATATACTGAATAGTACCTTCGGTTCATCATGTTCCTGGATGACTTGTATGGACGGATGTCTGACAGAGTATTTTTAGACGATCACGTATATTGATTTCTCCAACCGTACCAAGAGTGGAAGCGGAGAAGGAAACTTCTTTTAGCTAACACATAATGTATTGTTTAGGACGTCAATCGGTGATTGGATGGATTTGATGATGTGGCATTCAAAGTGAATCTGGTGTGATGATAAAGCGTAGCTTCTAGCCTCACATCCGGTAAATGACAGAAATTGGGCAGGCAGCATGGCTATGTAGGTCGCACCTATTAGGGTGTATAATCACCTGATCTAGAGTTTCATTTATTTCTAAAAATCTATTGTCGATACTGTCCCATTCGGGAAAATGGTTGCTAATCCCAACCGTTGGTGATATACATTCGATACACTCAAGCGAAATGAGTTGTCGGTCATGTGTGGCCGGGTTGCAAGATGTTCTTGTTGAACCCAGTGTATTCCTCTCTAGAGGTACACTAGTGAAAGGTGGTTCCATACCTTGTCATAGTTGGAAATCCATTACCCAATACGTGCTTGCGGTTTTGATTGTATACTATATATGTAGAACGTGAGATGAAAGCATTTCTGCTAGATGATTATTATATATGGGTTATAGACATTATTATAATATCAAAAGGTTTTTGATATAAAGATATTTTGGATTCTCATAAGGGAAAAACCCGTTCCGTTATACGGCATGGTCTTATGAGATATCATTTACTTGTTCAAACCATTTTAAACTGTTTTACTCATACCAGTCCCATGACTGACCCGGAGTTTATTTGTTTTGTTTTCCCTAAACTCTTGGGTGCCCAATTTTGTACGGGCAGTCAAGTAGTCAGGAATTTACAGATACTTGAAGAGCTGGAGCAGGAGGCTTCAGGATCATATAGCTATAGTTTATTTCGGCTGTGTTGTAAGTGTTGTACTTTGATAATGATGTATATTCAAATACAGATTTATATTTCAAGGATATGTTATCTATTGTATGTTATTCGTTCCGATGTGAGGTTCGTGTTACTCTGATGTTGTGTTCTTCTTCTTCTTCTTCTATTCTAAGTTTCTATCTTATCTTTCCTCACCCTCTAATTTCTTTCACTAATTACCGGGATTTGTCGATGTTTGGTTATCGACATCGTGTTTATGTCGATAACCAAAGTCACACAAAATCCGGGTCATTACAGTTGGTATCAGAGCTTAAGTTAAGTAATTACCTTGGCTCTGTGGCGTGACTCGATAGAGATGGGGTTAGTAATACCCTAGATTGAGTTTGAGTGTATATATACGAGTGAACGTATTTGTAGATGCTATAAAAATTGTTTTATGTTGTGGAGATTCATTGGTTGAGTTGTTTATGGGTTCTAGTCAATCAGTTTGATCCACTGTATCGATAGGAGTTTATAAACACCCGAATACGATGGGTCGACACGATATGTTTTGAAAAGAGGGTAAATTAAAATAAGTTTACCCAAGGTATATCTTGATATAGAAAAGATATATATATCAAAATTATAATATATTGGATATATTGGTTGTTATTATAATCGAGTAAGATTATAAATAAAATGGTTATGTAAATAACCAATCAGAATTCATATAAGTGAAATATATGAAATTGAGATGAGTTAAATCTGAAATTTAAACCAGAAATTGAATTAAAATTCTGGAAAATTGGATAAATGTTGTAAATGGATTTGAATTAAAAATAAGGAAAAATTAAGATCCTGGGAGATTTTAAATTGTTTTACAAGCAGTGTGAATTATATTTTGGAATGAATTTCAAAGTGGACATGTTTAGAAATGGTTTTATAGTATTGAACTCACTTCGATCGCTGGAAAATAGATTCTGATGATGACAGCTGCATCATCAGTATTCATTTTCGAGTTGTAAGTGACGAATTACTACCAGAGATACTGTTTTGAATTTGTTTTGGGAAAGACAAGTTGTGTTGAATTTCAAAATGGGATTTATAATATAGAATTTGATATATAGATTTGAATAATAGAAGTGATATAAAATTTGAATAGAAATTGAATAGAATTAACTAAGTCGAAGAGGAATTAGGTAATCAAGTTTTGAATTTGAAGTTGAACTTTGAAAGGTGGATTGGATTTGTAAATGGATATTCGAAATTGAATATAAAACTTAAATTCGAAATTTGGATTCAAATTAGTTAATAAGCAAGTTAAATTATATTTGAACATGTCATGTTCAAATATAAAAGTGAAATAGACTAAAGGGTTAATTAACAAATTAATTAATGAATTGAGTTAAAACGATCAGGTATAGTTAAAATAGATTGGGCAGGTATAAATATATATGAGATAGGTATGGATAAGGTATGAAGGTATATAAATAGAATGCTCGACGAAAAGGTATGTATTTAATTCATATATGAGATTTTATGCGCCGTATCGGCTAGCCACTTGGCTTTTTCTTTTTCTTTTGGATTGGTGAGGGCCATGGGAGGCTATTTGAAATATCCCGATGCTCCTAGTACAAAGAAGGTTATGGCGAAATTTTTCGAAAAGTTAAGTCGTTAGAAAATTTTCAGGATTTTTTGGAAATTTTCGTTGATAAAAATTAATTAATATTTAATTGAAATTAAATTGGTTCAATTGAAACTGAAGTTAAGAAGTGAACAAATATGTTCTAACCAGTAGATAGGGTCGTCTTCTAGCTTTAGCAATTTCGAGGACGAAATTATTTTAAGTGGGGAAGATTGTAATGACCCGCATTGGCAGAGGTATTATAATTAATTTATTTAATTATATAAATAGTGATATAGTGAATTAAATGGTCGTGGAATTAAATAATGGTAAATATTTAATTAAAATAATAAATTAAATAATATATTTAATTTTGAAATAATCAAAATTGGCTGAAATGGCGATATGGTGTGAACTGGATCATCTGTGATATTTAATTCAGCTTGGAATTGAATTTGAATATCGAATATATTATATAAACGACAGTTTGAACGTAGAGTTATAATATAATTAAAATCGAGCTTGAAATGGCGCTGTAGTTCGTAAATTGGCGATTTGAACTTCAACTGAATGTACAGGATTCGTTTTAAGCCGGATTTCTGTGAAACAAGAAACGTGTGGAGCTGGTGGAGTATATCTTTCTAGTGGAAGAGAAAAATCGGGATTTCGTCGTGTAGATTTTGATTTCTGTCCAAATCAAATTTTAAAATAGTCGCTATAGAATCGTTATCGACCGTAACGGTTTATTCGATATAAATAGAGATCGGGTTTGAATTTAGACAAGATTCTTTTGGGACATAACGATAATTTAATTTTTAGAATTTTATGGTAATTTTTAATTAATTAAATAAGCAACTTTTTATTTGGAGTGTTTTGCACCCTGTAACAATATTTTGGGGTTTCACAATATGAGTTCACCTACCGATATTTTTATATTTTTGGGATCGTGGCGTCCAGCTCGACACAATGGTATGGTTATTTCAGTCCATAGCGGTTCGTAAGTGAACATAATTGTGTACATCGAGGTACAAAATTTTACAAAATAAAAGGGGACAAACAAACCAACGTATACGGGTTCTCGTCCACACCTTCCCTTCTCAGATTTCATGGTTTCAAAACAAACCACGTCTTCAATTCTAAATCCCTATATAATAACCTTAACTTTCCCTTTAACCCTAAACCAACAAATATCCGCCGCTATCACATTTTTACTCACAGCCGAAAAACAAAAGGGGAAAATCAACTTCAAAATTTCTAGAAATTCAAATAGAAATCCTTAATTCCCCAAACAAATTCGATTCAAGTCCCCAGACGATCCTCTCCATTTCCGATGTCTTTTTGAGCAGTGCGGTTTAGTCTCCGACGAGCTGAAAATAGTCATCGTCCTGGTTTTAATGGTCTGGATGTGGATCCGGGTAATGATGGAAGGGGCTGGTGGTGTCGATAGGAAGGGCGCGACCATTGGAGGAGGAGGATGACCCTCCGGCGAAGCCGGCAGGGATGGGAAGGAGCGAGCTAGACGTTGGGGTTTGCGTCTTTGGTTGAGGGAGGCTATCGGTATGGTGTGACGACAGGCGAGGTGGGGTCAGCCCGGTGCTCTTGGGCGATGGCAGTGGGTGAAGTTATGGTGGGAGATTTTCAGTTCTATAATGAAGGCTGCGGAGAGGAGATAGCATGTGGTTTGGACGTGGGATGAGTAAACTTTTGAGGAACTGGAGACCGGTGGTTTGTGTGTGGAACAACAGTGAGAGAATGGTGATGGTTTTTCCTGTAGTTGTGTTCTTCGCACGCAGAAGAGAGGGAGTTTCAAAAAGGCACGGCTTGGGCAACAAAATGGAACAGTAGATAGCAAGGTGCGGTAGATGGAGTGCTGTGTATATTTCGATGTGTGGAGTGTATGTATTTTTGGGAAGACAAGAGTTATTTTAATGTCAGCGTCACCAATGGTTTGCTGGGTAATACATGCTGGGGCGTATGTTCTTTTTGGAGAAGAGGAAAAGGGAACGGGACGGATTAAATTGGTGTAGGCCCATCATTTATTTAAATTAGTTCTAGTTTAAAAATTGAAATAGAATATCAACTTGTATAAATCATATATCGAATCATATTGTATCAGAATTCCGCGAAAAACAACACTCGTCGGAACCGTATCAACAAAAGGTACAAAATGGAACTGGTTCGGAATGGTTTGGAGATTGTTGGAATTTATTGCAAAATAAACTTACCGATCAGAATCAATACCGTAAATCGTTATTCAACGATTACGGACAAAGTGAGTAAATCTCACTAACTCTGAACAGTTATAATTTCATGTTGTATTTTTAGAACTGTTAAATATTGGCTGATTGACTGTGTGTTGACTGTTTGATTAAACTGCTAGTCAGTTAGTTGAATTTCTATATTGATTCTGTTTAACAGAATATATCATATGGAACTGAAAGTGATGTTATCTATATTGTTTAACATCTGTGATGAAGGGAAACAGGTTGGAGGAATCCAACTGGATTCCTCAACATTTATTTTACTATGATTTATATATTGTGATATACAATGTGATATATAATCTGACGTTGATTATATGTGTTTGGACGATATTTATCGTTGTTATATGGCGTGTTAAATACCATAAGAAATATCAAAATGTAGAAAAGGGATTTTCAAAGTTTATTTTGAAATAAATTTATTATATAAAATCAATGGATTTTATATATATAAATAAAAAGGATTTTTGTGAAAAGGAACATATTTGGTAAATCAAATATAGAAGAAATATATTTGTAAATCAAATAGAAAGGAAAATATTGGTAAATCAAATATAAAGGAAAATATTTGTCAAATAAATAGAAAGGAAATATTTGTAAACCACTTACAAATAGAATAGAGATTTAAAAGAAAATATTTGTAAAACATTTACAAATAGTTATTTAAAGGGAGATATTTGTAAAACAGTTACAAATAGAAGGAAAGGAATATTTATTTGTTAATAAATAAGAAATCAAAGGGGATATTTATTTGTTAAGATAAATAAATAAGAAATCAAAGGAGATAATTATTTGTTAAGATAAATAGAAAGCAAAGGAGATATTTATTTGTTTAAATAAATAGAGTATAAAGGAGATATTTACTTGTTAGAATAAATAGAGTTAAAAGAGTTAATCAGATAGAGTAAATTGATAGAGTTAAATCGAACTAGAGTTAATCGAAAGGAGTTATCGATTATAGTTTAATCGAAAGGAGTTATCGAATTAGTTATTTGAAAGGGGTTATCGATTATAGTTTAATCGAAAGGAGTTATCGAATTAGTTATTTGAAAGGGGTTATCAATTATAGTTTAATCGAAAGGAGTTATCAAATCTAGTTATTTGAAAGTAGTTATCGAATAGTTTATTCGAATAGATTTAGAGGAGTTAATCGAATACAGTTTATTCGAATAGAGTTAGAGGAGTTAATCGAAAATAGTTTATTCGAATAGAGTTAGAGGAGTTAATCGAATACAGTTTATTCAAATAGAGTTAGAGGAGTTATCGAATCTAGTTTATTCGACAGGAGTTAAGTGAATAAAGTAAATCAAATAGAGTTAACCCAATAGGGTCTGTCCCATAAAGTTAATTGATAAGAGTTAATCGAATATAGTTATTCGAAAGAAAGGTTAAGTTAGGAAGTTAGTTAAAGAAATGTAAAAGACGAACATACCCTATTTCGAGATTTGAAATGTTGTTCAGTTAAGGTCTGAGAGGTAGTTATACCCCAACTTGATTTGACTTCGTTTTTAATTTAGAAATGGTTAAGGTTCGAGAGCGAAAGTGGTTAAGTGAATTTAGTAGATAAGTATAGTGGTTTGAGTTGTCATCGCGATGTTGATTTAAACATCTGTTTAAATCCAAGTAAAGAAGATTTGAAAATGTTTTTTCCCAGTGTTAACGTATATTTTCTAAACATAGAAAATAAGGAAATATGAATATATGTATATATATATATATATATAGATATATATATATATATGATTGATGATTGATTGATAGAATTTCAATTTGGAAATAATATCGTTGTTTGCACACATGTTTTTCTTCGATAGTTAACTCACAGACTATCGAAGTTTTGACCATTTTAACGTTGTTAATATGGAGAGACCGGTTGGATTATTATCCAAAGAACCACTCTGTATTGGCATAAGCGTTGCGAATCATATATGCCAAAGAAACCTGAAGGCGGAGTAAAGTGCAAGGGCTATTGTATAAATCTTAGACAACAGTGACTAAGATGGATATACTGAATAGTACCTTCGGTTCATCCTGTTCCTGGATGACTTGTACAGACGGATGTCTGACAGAGTATTTCCAGACGATCACGTATATTGATTTCTCCAACCGTACCAAGAGTGGAAGCGGAGAAGGAAACTTCTTTTAGCTAACACATAATGTATTGTTGAGGACGTCAATCGGTGATTGGATGGATTTGATGATGTGGCATTCAAAGTGAATCTGGTGTGATGATAAAGCGTAGCTTCTAGCCTCACATCCGGTAAATGACAGAAATTGGGCAGGCAGCATGGCTATGTAGGTCGCACCTATTATGGTGTATAATCACATGATCTAGAGTTTCATTTATTTCTAAAAATCTATTGTCGATACTGTCCCATTCGGGAAAACGGTTGCTGATCCCAACCGTTGGTGATATACATTCGATAAACTCAAGCGAAATGAGTGGTCGGTCATGTGTGGCCGGGTTGCAAGATGTTCTTGTTGAACCCAGTGTATTCCTCTCTAGAGGTACACTAGCGGAAGGTGGTTCCATACCTTGTCATAGTTGGAAATCCATTACCCAATACATGCTTGCGGTTTTGATTGTATGCTATATATGTAGAACGTGAGATGAAAGCATTTCTGCTAGATGATTATTATATATGGGTTATAGACATTATTATAATATCAAAAGGTTTTTGATATAAAGATATTTTGGATTCTCATAAGGGAAAAACCCGTTCCGTTATACGGCGTGGTCTTATGAGATATCATTTACTTGTTCAAACCGTTTTAAACTATTTTACCCATACCAGTCCCATGACTGACCCGAAGTTTATTTGTTTTGTTTTCCCTAAACTCTTGGGTGCCCAATTTTGTACGGGCAGTCAAGTAGTCAGGAATTTACAGATACTTGAAGAGCTGGAGCAGGAGGCTTCAAGATCATATAGCTATATTTTATTTCCGCTGTGTTTAAAGTGTTGTACTTTGATAATGATGTATATTCAAATACAGATTTATATTTCAAGGATATGTTATCTATTGTATGTTATTCGTTCCAATGTGAGGTTCGTATTACTCTGATGTTGTGTTCTTCTTCTTCTATTCTAAGTTTCTATCTTATCTTTCCTCACCCTCTAATTTCTTTCACTAATTACCGGGATTTGTCGATGTTTGGTTATCGACATCGTGTTTATGTCGATAACCAAAGTCGCACAAAATCCGGGTCATTACACTCCCTCTGTGAAATTTGCCTTCTCAGCATGTCCCATTGATCAACTCAAGACGCAACCAATACAACATTCCGGAAAACTAGCCTTTACTTGCTGCGCGGCGGTAACCACAGTCAACCAATCGAACTTCAAACATGTCATTTTGAAATCTGATCTACCAGTTCTTGTCGATTTCATTGCTTCTTGGTGTGGGCCTTGCCGCTTGATTTCTCCTGTCATTGAATGGGCTTATCAGGAATACAAAGGGAAACTCAAGATAGTCAAGATCGACCATGATGTCAATCCTCATTTAATCGAACAATACAAAGTATATGGGAAGCCTTGCTTAATTCTCTTCAAAGATGGAAAACTAATTCCAAAAAGTAGAAGAGAAGGTGCAATCACAAAGGCTAAGCTAAAACAATATATTGAAAATGTACTCAGCTCCAAAACTGCACCATAATTTATTTTTTTAGCCATATATCCATGTTATGTTTTTGTAACATGCCGATGACATATTCATCTGGTGGAAGTAAATATCGATCGAATCTTGTTGTAGATTTGTGAAATATGAATGATCAACCAAACAGAATTGATGTTAAAAAAAGGCTTAAGCAAAAGGGGCAGCAGTTTAAATATGAGGGAAAAAACACTCAAAAGATTATATCAATGAATGCTAACTTTCTTGCTTAAAGAATTTACTTACAAGCATATTATTTTTAATAATGGCATAAATTTTCAGATCAAGGATACAAAATTATGAATGGTATAATAAACATACATCGCCTCCTTTAAATTATGAGACTTCAACTACTACTTGAATACTATCACAAATCTTGAAGATACTTATTTAATGCACTTTTACAGTTGTACTTGCAATATATGGGATAGTGCATAACAGAACCAAAATGATAAACTATATGACATATCATCTAATAACTTCATATTCACAGAGCAATCTAATAACTTCATAATTTTATTGTGTCACATTAACAGTGGCACAAGACATAAAAAAATCACAAGGATTCGTATGTTATGTTCAACACACATTTTCCAGCACTATTTTCCCACTTTTCAGTTCAGAAATAGTTACGCAACCATTAATATTAGTTTATAGTTACACAAATATCAATAAACTATACCAATATATAACAATGCTATAAATTTATGATTTCATAAGTCCTTTTACAAAGGGACTCTGAAATAAACTGAAAATCATATAATTACCTCACAGTGTACCCAATCCATTTAGAAGCTTGTTTGCAGTCCCCCTCAATTCACAATCCTTTGAGATATCCAATGGAACAAAAAAAATGTAAAAAGACTAATCAAGTTCAGCAAAGACTAATAATTCAGCTCGGATTATATATGAAATCACAAACAAATGTAAAACCTAACCTTTGCTCTTGGAAGCACGCATTTATTCTGCCAAAAAGCTTCAAGAAGGAGATGTAACATATCAAAAATGAAGGCGACTTAGGTAATGAAACCACACAAAGGTGAAGGGTTAGGGTTTTTTAAATGAAAGTAGTAACAAACATTTCTGTATTAGCCGTAGTGAATCTAACCGAGGGAGAGTGTGGATTTTACCTTCGTAGGATTTTCATCGAGAAGGGGAGATGGGAAAGCAAATTGAGAGACAGAAGATAATTAGAAAAAAAGTGGCCAAAAAAATATTTCCCGTGCCCGCCAATAAATATGGCATCTTTGCTTCTACAACGTTGCAGGGAAAAGATACAATGCTGATTTGATATGGGGTAAAGTCGTATCAAAGCAAACGATCTGAAGCTTTAAAAATCTACGGTTAGATTTTGGGGGTTGTGGGAGGTGAGGATCGGTTGAGTTGTAGCAAATGAAATTCGATACGGCTTTGTGTTGTATCAAATTTGATATGGCTTAAAGCCATATTAAATCTCCGCATCCTGGTGTGTCAAATTGGCTGTTATGGTGTAGTGAGATGTTCCACCAACGGTCTTCCTGTATAGGCATCCAAACCCATAACAAACTTCTTGTTCTTCTGATAGGGTGTATCAATGTATGAATGAGCATATTTGGACAAGGCCTCAAAATCAGAGACATAATCAAGCACAAAACAGCCATTCTATTTCGGCTCTACGTACTTCTTGAACAAAGCTGACTTCTGAGCAGTGGAGATAAACTTTTCTTCAAACTTAGCTTGGAATTGCTCCCATGAAATCTCCTCTTCTGGAGTACCAAGTGTAACATAATTCCACCACTCCATGGCCCTGCCTTGCAACTGCCTTGACGCAATCTTTCTCTTGGTTGCATCATCCAACCCCAAGTCTCCAAAGATATGGACACAAGAATCGATCCACCTATGAACCTCTTCATCTGGCTCAGTTTCTTTGAAGGGCTTTCCTCCTAGAGATGTATAATCTTTGCATAGCTTCGCAAAATCCACAACCCTAGGCAACTGAACAGCTACATCTACCGTGGCTGCCACTGGAGCGGGCACCCTTCGCATGAATGCCACCATCATGGCTTCAAACATGGCGGGGTAGTCTGGTGTACCACTATTACCCCCTTCAAGCAAAACCCCTTCCCTAGCAGTATGCCTTGAAGCACGTTGACTCATTCTAAATCTACAAATTAGAATGTTTAGCCACTTGCAAGAAAAGCTGCTAGAGAAGTACAAATGCAACTGTATTATATAGTATCATATAGTTACATCCAACTGAAATCTACAAATATGTCTCTCATACATAATCACGTCTTCGAACTTTGGCCAAAATCGTTAACCAGAGCTATGATACCAAAGGTGACGACTGCCCAAAGCCCCCGCACTAAACAAGAGGAATAATGCGCTGAAAGACATGCAAGACAGCTATGGACGATCATCAAGGTATGATATTCAAGCGGAACCTATCATAAAACTCACAGCGCAAGGATAAAATATAATAGAACATGTACAACAGGTAATAATAGTGAATCATCATATAACAAACTTTTGAAACTTTCACAATAACCTGAAAGATTGTCCATACAACATAGGAAATACCAAAGTATGTACATAAGGCCTCACAACAACACTCATAGAGAAACTCAAACAGCGGAAACATAAATACTAGACAGTAATAAAACTGGTATATGAGCCTCCCGCTCGCCTCCGAACTGCAACATCGTCCACACTAAACTATCACCTGTCACCTGCAACCTAGTCTGCCCATCTACAACCGGATGAACAACCCAAGGTAATAAGAGGGAAACATAAAACCTTGAGTCAGACAACAGTCTTAGTGAGCGATAAAATAGCAAACAAACATCAATAATAAAGTATATGAGAATAGGTAGATTAACGAACCAATCTATCAAACACCAAAGAAGAACTCAACCATGTTTTCCTCACATCGGACAGTGATAGCCTTTACATCAAACACTTCAATCATTCATTCATAGAAACTCGAACAAACTCCACTAGCACTCGTAGCATCCAGATTATATGTATCTCACGTAAACCATCCTCATCGAATTCAACATCCCTCAAGCACAAGCCCAGAGGCCTAAACCAATATCAGACAAGAACCCAAGAAACATCTCCTTCGACGTTGGGCAATTTACGTGAGACGGTACAGACAATGCAATTAATCAACCATGACAAACTCTGGCTATCACCGCCAATCCTACTTTGAAACCACCGTTAATCCTATGACGTCCAACCTTGTCATATGTCACGGGCTAATGGTAACCCCAGTTCTAGCATAAACTTCATACGCCTTTCAACGATACGCATGTTTTACCAACCTTGACAACTAGGCCTTTCAACGATACCCAGGGCACTCGACCTACAACCGATCTTTTAGATGTCTCTATTGTACCCGTGCTTCGAACCTGCTAGAACTTACGACAACGATAACTTCTCGGCCTTCACATCTCTAGTCATCTAACCCAATGACCATTTATAGCCCAAGCAACCTTCTAGAGCAACCATTATCCACCAACTCACGACCTTTGAGTTGTCACATCCTTCGTTGTTCTACACCGATCAACGAACACATCACAACACTTCGACATTCCCACTTGAATTCAATTCGAATTTATCACCATCCTTGAACCAAAATACATCATATAATACTCCATTCAAGTCATGTCATCATACTCCATGTCGCACATGCCTTGACTTCCCCTAGTCACCATACGACTTGACTTGAGTCGAACGACCTAAGTATCCACTGCCTAGCTCAACATACGCCATGTCGTTCCAACGTCTTGCGACCCGACTCAACAAAGTCAACTTTCACCATGTCATACACCATGCCACTAGCTCCATGTCGGTCTTGTCCTAAACTTCCCCACGTCATCAAGCCATGTCTCCCCATGTCGTCCACGACATGAGTCTCCATGTCTCTCACGAAATGATTCATCAAGTAGAACACGACACGACTCCTCACCGTTATCTCAACCATGACGTCACCCCATCAAGTCATTTTGGTCACCATGTTGTTCTTCACCATAACGTTTTCCACCAGGTCGTGTCACCAGGTAATTTACCCCATGTCGTTGACTCCAATACCTACGACCTGGCTTCATGCGGCTTGGTCTCCTGTACCCTGGGAAGGAAGAAACGACCCGACTCATGCCAAAAATGACAAGACTCCAAATCTGACCAAAATAGATCCAAATTTGACCTAATCTTCGCCAAACGATAACGATGATGAAATCCACACACCCCAAACATCCAAATAAATCATAACACTTCAACAAATCATCAATAACGTCAACAATAACCATAATCATCATTAAATCACTAAAATCATGATAAATGAACATATGAACAAATATTATGGATCTAACTTGCATAAACATATGACATAGAATGGAAATTAACGGTTTTAAGTTGTTAAATTAGATCCTATGGTGATTCATATGAAAATTAACTTACCATGATGTAGATCTAAGGAAAACGACTTGAATTTGATGACAAACAAGATCAATCACTCATATACTTGATTGAATCCATGTGAGAGATGCATATCACTCACCAAATATTCAAAACAACTCAAATGCAATGAAATATGATTCCAGACAGCGAAGAATTAGCTTTAAACACTTCAATTCGGTGAGATCTCTCTTTGATTAATGTAGATATTGCTTCAAGCAATGTGGATCTCTAATCATCTCACGTAAATCTAAAATTTTAATGGTAGAAAAGAGTATTTGATTGAGCAAGGAGAATCACGAGCTCAACCAAATGACAGAATGAAGAATGTAAACTATTATCCATGCTTCTAAGCCCCTATTTATAACCTCCCACCAGCCCACTAATGGGCCTCTTCAAATCATCCCATTAATGGTTCAAAAACCTGAACAACCAACTGTAAAACCTTAAAACGGTGACTCCTCCCGAGCCGCTGAGCCAAATTATTAACGTGACCACTCTACGGAATGAGAAACATCATTTCATTTCCAATGGCATAGGTTTCAACACCTAATTCGATCTAAGTCAAAAGTTATGCCCTATACAAGACTGATAAGGGAAAAATGGTCATGAACAAAATCGGTAAAAATTATGGACATGTCTCACATCCCCATGAGCAACATATTACAATATGAGAATGATCCAAACCTCAGGGAATAAAATAAAAATATTTTACGATCCTCTGATACGTAAAATGTGGGTTGTTACAGAGGTTTGCGTGTGATGATATAGACAAAGATAACTTAAGCATTAAGAAATTAATGTCTGCGCTTGGTACCATTTTAGGAGATAGGTCAGGGTAGGTTAAGTACATATTATTAAATGTGATTTGATTTTTAAGGTGATTTCATACTCATCCGTTTAAATTTTATAATAATATATTTCGGGGTTCTGAACTCTAATTAAAACACAACAACTGACATATCTAGCATTATAACACTATTCTGAACACATTGGGATAGGTCTCGAAGCCCAATTCGATCATATAGAGAAGAAATTTATTTAGATCGATAAAAATTATATTCAAAACAATTAATCCCTTGATAATAAATCATTATTATCGTCGTTTCTATTAAAATAAAATTTTGATTAATCACCTGAATTGTTTTGACTTGGTTTTAAATTTTGAATTCAAATATTTCAGATTTCCATATTACAATAATTATATATATTCGAAATAAATTGTATTTCGATTATTAAATCGATAACTCAATGTAAAAATTCATTTATATTATCAACTTGGTATTTAAAACAAAATTTAAATACTTAAAATAAATCGACAAAAAAACCTGGGTTGTTACATTCTTCCCCCTTAAAAGAATTTCGTCCCCAAAATTACTAAGGTAGAAAAAATGCTACCAACTCATTTATTTTTAAAAATAGAATCATGTTGAACTCAACATTTCATATTTCTACAATTCTACTTCCACCAAAACTTTTAGTTTTCATTCATAGTAGACATCATATATGATCACATTTGTAACAACCCGGAAAATCGAAACCAATTTAAAATTTTTGTTTTGGCAATTTTAATGAATTTTGAATATTTAAACTGATTTATTTTAAATAATGACTAAAAATTTATTTTGAATGAAGTTAGAATGAATAAATTTATTTTAATTATATAAAGAGCCTGAAATGGTGCGATAGATTGAAAATTCGATTTCAAATTTCAACTGAATGTACAGGATTCAAAATAAACCGGATTTCAGTAAAACAAGAAATATTTGAATCTATTTAATTATATCTTTCCAACGAATGTGAAAAATTTAGATTTCATAACGGGAATTAAAAGTTATGTCCAGTATAAAATTCAGAATAATCGCTATGGAATTTATATATATATTATATAATATATGGCCCTTAAAAATAGCCATTTTGCAAACGACCTCCGTTTTTGACGAAACCACTTTTGTTGGATCCAGAATGTCAAATTATTGCTAGATTCCAATTTTCATAATTTTTGGAATTAATATGTGAGCATGGTGAATTTAAACGTGCTTAGTCAATTCAGTTTGAATTTAATCGACTGTTTTTCAAACATTCTCTAAATTCGATGAAATTAGTTTTTTAAGGACCGTATCGTCAAAACATAGCTAGATTTATTTTTCTGAAACTTTTGGAGTCCGTATGTGGCTCTGGTAAATTAAAATGGGCGTTAAATTAAATATATATTGATTTATATTTTAATTTTGACAAAAACTGATCGTAACAGATTGGGTTACGAAGCATATCCCATTGTGTCCTTAATGGGGGTATTTGGTTAAGGGCGACAATCGTTGGGTTCGATTTGGAGTTAAAAATAAAAGGTTACTTTTTGGAATTATAATTAAAATAATTATATAAAATTATATAACTTCTTTCCCTCTCTCTCTCTCTCCACTTCGATCAACGAACAAAAAAAACAAAAAAAAATTCCTCGACTTCGTCAGCCGCTACCTTCCACGTTGCCGCTCCACCGCGATCTCCTCCCCTCCCCTACACCTCCGATCAGGCGTCGCACCCCCTCCTCCACCCCGTCGCTTCTCTCCTCCCTCCTCCTCTGATTTAAACCATAGCCCCCCCCCCAAATCCATGTAGCCCGAACCCTAGCCGCCTACAGCACCCCCTGGCCCCACCACCACCTGCCGTCGCCCTCCCCCCTAGCCGCGCCAGCCACCTCCTCCCCCTCCAGCTCGAGGTCGACAGAAAGGTGAGTTTCTTTATATTTTTCGTTTAATTAATTTTTGTAATTAAATAAAAATCAGTTTTTTTATATATAGTAGCATTTATAAAAATCAGTTTTTATTATAGAGATAACATTATAAAAATACGATTTTTATATATAATATCATAGAAAAAAATGGAATTTTTAAAATATAAAAGCATTGTCTAAATATGATTATTAAAAATGTGATTTTTATTTTAAAAGTAGCGATATAAAAAATTTGATTTATATATATATATATATAACGAATGTAAAAATATGATTTTTACATATATAATAGTGATATAAAAATGTGATTTTATATGTGTAGTAGCGTTATAAACATATGATTTTTATAATGTAAGCATCGATATAAAAATATGATTTTTGTAATGTAAACATCGATATAAAAATGTGATCTTTTATATATAGATAGTGATATAAAAATATGATTTTTATATATGTAGCGAAATAAAAATATGATTTTTATATATGTAGCGAAATAAAAAAATATGATTTTTATATATGTAGTGAAATGAAAATAAAATTTTTATGTACATAGCAGCAATATAAAAATATGATTTTTAATATATAAACATCATATTAAAAATGTGAGTTTTACTATGAACAGCGTGAAAAAGATTGCGTTGGAATTTCGGGCAAATTCAAACTGTTTAGAAATTCAGAAATAAAACGGCGGAGTGGAAACCAAAGGTAAGAACTTCTCACTCTAATTTATTTTCTATTTAAATATATATACTAGGATGCAGAAGGTACTTAGAAGCACCCGACACCTTTGTTTGAAACCATGGATGTTTGGTGTTTGCTTTGATTGTTTTGTTTGTTTAAATTTGGTTTGGGATGTGAATTGAATTGATTAGAATTGGTATGTGTTTGGCGCGAGCAAGTATTAGGCGAGGGACAAGGCTAGACCTTATTCTAGTTCTAGTATCGTGCTGTTATGCTGCCGAAATTTTCTAAAAATGTTATAACAATAAAAATATCATTTTTATTGTATAAATGAACTGTATAAAATATTCATGTGTTGAAATAAATATTTTATCGTTAAAAATATAATTGTTAACGAGTATATGAATGAAAATAAATATTCATTTACAAATCGGACGATTTGTTTATGTACACTCATTTGACTGAAATTGATTGGGACGATATATTTTACACATCTCCCAACTACACAAATAAAATCGGTGTGTGTTGATTGAAACCCCACACGGGTATTGGGATGATATTTGACGTACACTAATCCCAACTGTTTAGTTGTATGTCAATCGATTGGTTGACAGGTTGTTGTAAGCGTTAATTATTTATATTTAACGCTTATGCAGTTGTGTAATGCACTCTGGACGATGGTTGACTGTGTTTGATTATTGTTGTGCACATGTGTGTATGAAATCCATATAAATAAAATTATATGGTAATTGACTATGTCTGATTCCAATTTGGAAATTACAAATATTTTAAACTAACGAATATTTTAAAATGACGAATAATGAATATTTTTAAATAACTAATATTTTAAAATAATATTCAGTAATGGATCAAAATTTGATTTTGATGTACGATTTGGGATGGACACGAAAATATTGAAATATATGAAGCCGTGTTGATTAGATTAACGCCAGTTTGACGTGAACGATATTTATATCGATTTTATTCATTTTTATAATAAATATCGAAAAGGAAATGATTTCAAAATCTGATATTTTGAAAATATTATCATTTATATATTGTAATGATAAGGAAAATTCAATTTTGATTTAAAATTGAAAATGAAGTTGGAATCGTTTTAAAACGAATTTATAAAATACGTTTTAAATCGAAATCGATGAAATATATATATATATATAATATATTATATATATTTAATGGTCTGAATAGAACGCGATGCGCCGCGACAGTTCGCGAATTTCGACCATTGACTTCGAATTGACATTACGGGAAATCCGACCGGCGGATTCTCCTAAAACCGGAACCGTTGGGTTCGTATCAAAAAGAGATTTCCAACGAATATAAGAGATTTGAAATCTAACAGTTAGATTTGGAATTATGTCCAAATCAAATTTCGAAAAGGCCGCTGTAAGTGCAGATCGATGACCGTTTATGGAAATCGACTGAAAGGGCCTTAATAAAGTTATTAAAAATATTAATAATTTGTGTAAAATCATAATAAATGATTTGGAAAGAATTGGGATGAAAAATTCCATATTTGAAAAGATAAAAATATATTTTTATCGAAAGGAACTTGTTATTAACTAGAATTATAATCCAATTATTTTTAAATAAATAAATTGGATAGGGAATGGTTTTAATATAACCAGAAATTTCCAACGAATAAATTGGAATGGTTTGGAATGGAAATAATCTTTGTTATATTTCGATATTGAATTCCATGATTATACGGATATTGGTATGGGAATTTGGAAGATATATATATATATATATCGTTATTCCCAATACGATATTTGTTGATTTCAGAATTTGATATTGAATATAAGTGGATATAATTTCTATTCAGAGCCTTGTATTTAATATCAAATGAGATTTTGCGTTTGTCGTGAATGGTGTCTTCAGTAACACTGTTTTTAAACCCAGTTGAGAAAAGAATAAATATTTTAATTAAGATTTAGTGAAGTTTTCCAATAAATTAATATTTAATTGGAATTGAATAAAGGAATTGGATTTTGGTTTTGTCGTGAATGGTGCCTAAAATAACACTGTTCTTAAATCCCGTATGAGAGGAATAAATCTTTTAAATAAGATTATTAGAGTTTCCAGTTATATTTAGTAACTGTAATAAAATGGAATGTGAATCAGGTTTATTGTGAACTATGTATTTAACAGCATTCGTTCTTTAACCCGATTTACAGTTAAATGTGATTTGGAATTTATAAATCTTTTTATTAAGATTTAATGGAAATTTTCCTAAGTAGAGTTTTCTAATTTAATATATTAAATTGGAATTGAATGAAATTCAATTTGATAATAATCGAAATGAGCTTCTGTGGAGGAAGATTGTTAATATATATATGGAATTTAAAAGTGTAACAACCCGTAAAATGCGAGCCAGTTTGAAATTTTTATTTCGGCGATTTTAGCGAATTTTGAATATTTAAAATGAATTATTTTAAATAATATCGACGAGAAATTTATTTTGAATATAATTACGACGTATATATTATATACGTCGTCGTTAGAATATAATATTTATATATAATTATAAATAGAATTGAAAATGGCGCGGTAGTTCGAAAATTCGATTTCTAATTTCAAATGAATATACAGAATTCAATATAAGTCAAAATTGAACGAAACAAGAAATATTTGAATCTGTATAACTATATCTTTGTAACGAAGTTAACAAACTGAGATTTCATTTTAGAAATGATAAGATATGTCCAGTTTAAAATTAGAAATAGTCGCTGTGGAATTTATATATATTTTTATATATATAAGGCCCTTAAAAATAGCAATTTTGTAAACGACCTCGGATTTCGACGAAACCAGTTTTGTTGGGTCCGTGATGTTAAGTTATTGCTAGATTCCAAATTTCATAATTTTTCGAATCAATATGTGAGCGTGGCAAAGGAAAACGCGTTTGACCAGTTTCAGTTGAATTTAATCGACTGGAAATTGGCCATTTTTCTAACGGTCTCAGAATTCGACGAAACTAGTTTTGATAGGACCGTATCGTCAATACGAAGCTAGAAAATATTTTTCTGGGATTTTTCTAGTTAGTATGTGGCCCCGGTAATTTGAAATGTACGTTTAAAATTCAATATAAGGATTTAAATACAAATTCAACGGAAACAGATTGTAACGATCAAACCAGCTTACGATACATATCCCATTGTGTTCGGAATGGGGGTAAAACGCTATGGACGACAGACGGTGGGCCTCGTTTCGAGGTCATAAGTAAAAGTCAACCCTAGTGCAAATATAAATAATAAAATAATAAAATAAAATAATAAAAAAAAATAAACTTCTCCCCTTTTTTCTTTCTGCTTGGCCCCCCCCCCCCCCCCCCGATCATTTATCAGAGAAATAAAAAAAAAAGGGAAAACCTAGAAACTAAATCGAGCCGCCGCCTGATCTTCGAAGCCACCGCCGAACCCTTCGCCGAAGCCCCACCGCCGACCAACCTCCTCCTCCCACCGCACGACCCCCGTTCAGTCTCCTCCCTCCAGACATCGAAGCAGCAACCCGAAGCCTCCGCACCCTGTCGCGACGCCACCGACACCTCCGAACGCCGCCTGAGCCGCCCTCGACTCCTCCTCCTCCCCTTCGCATACCACAGTGAGTTTTTTTTTAGTTAATTTATTTTTATTTTTATTTCTGATTTACAAAACTGTATTTTTTTTTTAAGAAGTTATATTACTGTTTTTTTTTAGATTTTAAAAACAGAAATTTTTAAAGATTTAAAAACAGGATTTTTAAAAGTAAATAAAAACTGGATTTTGAAAAGATTTTTAAAACAGAATTTTTAAAAGATTTTTAAAAACAGAATTTTTAAAAGATTTTTAAAAACAGAATTTTTAAAAGATTTTTAAAACAGAATTTTTAAAAGATTTTTAAAAACAGAATTTTTAAAAGATTTTTAAAACAGAATTTTTAAAAGATTTTTAAAACAGAATTTTAAAAGAGTTTTAAAAGCAGAAATTTTAAAAAAAAGATTTTTTTTTTTTACAGAATTTTAAAGAGAAGATTTAAAAACAGGATTTTTTTAAAGATAAAAAAAACTGAGTTTATTTTAAAGGTTTGAAATGAAATAGAAAAAGATTTAATCTTTTAGTAGAAAAAGATTCGAACTTTTAAAAATAAAGATCATATTTTTAAAAAAGAGAAAAGACAGAATTTTGTTAAGTAGAAGAAGTAAGATGTGATTCTTATATTTTTAAAGCAATAAAAATATAATTTTTACATCATAGGAATATTAAAAATATAATCTTTGTTTTTAAAATATGATCTTTATATATTGAATAGCGAACTAAAAATTCGATTTTTATATATTGAATAGCGAACTAAAAATTCGATTTTTATATATTGAATAGCGAACTAAAAATTCGATTTTTATATATTGAATAGCGAACTAAAAATTCGATCTTTATATATTGAATAGCGAACTAAAAATTCGATCTTTATATATTGAATAGCGAACTAAAAATTCGATTTTTATATATTGAATAGCGAACTAAAAATTCGATCTTTATATATTGAATAGCGAACTAAAAATTCGATTTTTATATATTGAATAGCGAACTAAAAATTCGATTTTTATATATTGAATAGCGAACTAAAAATTCGATTTTTATATATTGAATAGCGAACTAAAAATTCGATTTTTATATATTGAATAGCGAAGTCAAAATTCGATTTTTACATATGTAGAGGATACGGGCAACGAAGGTGACGAAGATGCGATAGCAATGAAGATTTCTATCAATGAAGAGCCGTGGAGCTAGGATAGCTATATGTGAGAATTTCTCACCTTTCAATTTTATTTCTAGTTATATATATATATACTAGGATGCAGACGGTGCTTATTAGAAGCACCCGACACCCGTCCACAGACCATGGACTTGTTTGATTGGTTGTGTAGTTGGTTAGATTATTTGATTGAAATTAAATTGTTTGGTGAGATGAATGGATTTGATTGATATGTGAATGGCGTGGGCCTTCACTAGACCGGGGATAAGGCTAGGCCTCGTCCCGTTTCTAGTATCGTGCCGTTATGCCGCCGAAATTTTCTAAAACATGTTAGAAAAATAAAAATATCATTTTATTGAATAAATGAATTGAATAGAAATTCATAGGTTGAAATAAAATGTTTTATCGTTAAAAATATAATTTTTAACGTGAATATGAAAATAGTGAAGTGAATAAATAAATATTCATTTACAAACCAGATGGTTTGTTTATGTACACTTATTTGAATGATATTGATTGGGTCGATAAATTTCACACATCGCCCAACTGCACAAATAAAATCTGTGTTTGATTGTTTGAAACCCCACACGGGTGTTAGGATGAAATATGCAGTTCACTCATCCTGATTGATTAAATATGTCGATCGATTGATTGACAGGCTGTTATAAGCGTTGAATATCTGTATTTGATGCTTATGCAGTGTAGTGCACTTTGGTTGATGGTTGATTATTTTTCAATGCTATGATATACATGTGTTGTATGAAAATCCATATAATTAACTTTATATGGTAATTGATTGGGCCTCATTCCAATTTGAAAAATAAAGAATATTATAAAATAAAAGTTCATGTGTTGACAGTACTCATTCATTGAGATTGGTCATGTGTTGAACGAAATATTTTGATAATAACAACTATTTTGAAAAAGAAATATTTGAAATAGAATATTTGAAAATAGAAATTTATGAAGCCGTGTATGGACGCCATTTTGACGTGAACGATATTTATATCGATTTGAAAACGATTTCGAAATGAATTGAATTGAAAACGAATTCAAAATGAATTGAAAACGATTTCGAAATGAATTGAATTGAAAACGAATTCAAAATGAATTGAAAACGATTTCGAAATGAATTGAATTGAAAACGATTTCGAAATGAATTGAATTGAAAACGATTTCGAAATGAATTGAATTGAAAACGAATTCAAAATGAATTGAATTGAAAACGATTTCGAAATGAATTGAATTGAAAACGATTTCGAAATGAATTGAATTGAAAACGAATTCAAATGGAATTGAAAGCGAATTGAAATGAATTCAAATTGAATTGAAATTCGAATTGAATAGAAATGAATTTTGAAACGAATTTATAAAGAAGAATTCAATTTTGCTTTGAATTGAAATGGAAGTTGAAATAGGTTTTGAAACGATTTTAAAACTATTTATATAATTCGTTTTGAATAGTAATCGACGAAATATATTATATATATATTATATATAATATAATGGCCTGAATAGGACGCGCCGCGCCGCGGCAGTTCGTGAATTTCGACCATTTATTTCAAACGGACATTACGGGAGATCCAACCGTCGGATTCTCCTAAAACCGGAACCGTTGGGTTCGTATCGAAAAGAGCTTTCTAGCGAATGTTAGAAATTTGAAATCTAACGGTTGGATTTGGAATTATGTCCAAATCAAATTCGAAAAAGGTCGCTGTAAGTGCAGTTCGATGACCGTTGTTGGAAATCGGTTGTACGGGCCTTGATAAAATTATTAAAAATAGTAATAATTTGTGTAAAATCATAAGAAATGATTTGTGAAGATTTGGGATGAAAAACTCCATATTTGAAAAGATTAAAATAGATTTTTATCGAAATGAACTAGTTTGAACTAGAATTATAATTCTATTTATTTTTAAATAAATAAATTGAATTTGAAATGGTTTTGAAAATAACCAAAATTTCCAATGATTGCATTGGAGTGGATTTGAATCGAAATTGTCTTCGGAATATTTCGATGTTGGAATTCGTGATATTACAGGTGTTGTTATGGAAATTTGAAAGATATATATTTGTATCGTTATTTCCAATACGACATTTGTTAGTCGTAGAATTCGATATTGAATATAAGCCGATATATTTTCTATTCAGAGCCTTGTATTGAATATCGAATGTAATTTGGGTTGGTCGTGAATGGTGTCTTCACTAACACTGTTCTTGAACCCAGTTGAGAAAAGATTAAATCTTTTTATTTAGATTTAATGAAGTGTACCAATTAAATAATATTTAATTGGAATTGAATTGATATTGATTTTTGGGTTTATCGTGAACAGTGTTTTAAATAACACTTGTTCTTTAACCCGATAATTAATGAATGTGATTTGGGTTTGTCGTGAATGGTGTCTTCACTAACACTGTTCTTGAACCCAGTTGAGAAAAGATTAAATCTTTTTATTTAGATTTAATGAAGTGTACCAATTAAATAATATTTAATTGGAATTGAATGGATATTGATTTTTGGGTTTATCGTGAACAGTGTTTTAAAATAACACTTGTTCTTTAACCCGATAATTAATGGGATGTGACTTTGGGTTTATCGTGAACCGTGTTTTAAATGACACTGATTCTTTAACCCAGTCACAGATTAAAACTAAGTGGAGTTTTAATGAATCTTTAATTAGATTGAAAAGATCGAGAATGGAGTATCACCAGTTTTGCTCCAGGCGATAGTTAAATCTTTAATTAGATTTGAACGTGAAATTTAGAAACTAACTGTCGGTTAGCTAAGTAGAATGGTTTTCTGGATATTGATCTGATGTTGGTTTCGGCCTTCGGGGTTAATATTTGGGGAATTATTCTCTTGATTAATTTATGGTTAATGACTAATGAGTTGGAATGAGGCGTATGTTGTGTTTGTGTAACACTTTTATAATATATACGCGAGTTATTCGGAAAGACCGGGTTTATCCCATTCTGAATAACTGATACGACGATAAGTCGAAGATGAAGACGATGGTCGAAGACCGGAGGTCTTCACGTCGTTTGGGTGATAACTGATGATCTTGATTGGGCTGTACACCCAAGAAGATGGAAACAGTTAGTGATCGTCCAGACGTGCTTGGAGATCGATGGATATGCGGGGTACTAGGTGCCTCCGGTTTCGTTCAGACCCAGAACGGACTTGTAAATGGACTGTGTGTCTGACATCGGATTTCATTCTGTGTGACTGATATCGGTTGCATAGGATGGCTTGCCTGTGTGGCATGCTAAGATGCAAATGATCAAGGCTTCTGTTGAAAAGCAAAGTCTTGTGGTTGATGATCAAAGCACGGCCTTTGTGGCGTAGCTTTGTGTAACGTTTACCTCGCGTGTTTCACACCAGGTATGAACCAAAAACGGGAGACGGACCTCAGGGAGGACTTGCGTTTCTTTCTAGTTAGAAGTGGCGTCAGTGGTTTTACACGCCCTGACGAGTTTGACTTATGTGGTTGTTGCTGTTGCGAGGCGCCTCGGTTATATCGGTTTCGGCCGATGCATTCTGGTCGGCTGACGGACCAGACTTACACCCCATAGGGTGGGGAAACGTAGTGTTCAGGCATTTTAATCCACATCGGTGGACCGGCCCTGTCGCTCCAAGGGCTCACCTGAGTCTGGGTCCTGTGGCTCGGGCTAGAGAGTCACGAATCGGTTGAGGACTATCTTTTGCCTCGGTTCATAGACGGAAATCCAATTTCCAAATACGTGACATTTGCGGTTTTAATTGTAATCCTATATATGGCGACATAGTGGGATGGGGCGCTTATGCCGCCTATGATTGATACTTATGATTTGAAGTTGTTTTATACACTATGCACTTATAATAGTATCAAACGATTTGTTTTAAACGTATCAAGCATTCTTTGGCTGTTATAAGGGAAAACCCTATCCTCGACTGCGTTGCATTGTGTGATGGGACCTGGGTCTTATAACAGCTTCATTTTTCTTTATTTAGCATTGCGCTGTTTGTTTTATGCACTGGTATTCTTGGGAGGAAACCCGTTCCGTGTTATACGGCGTGGTCCCTTGACTTACCTAATGATTTAAAATAAAGATAATAACTGTTTTAGTTCTCACACCAGTCACATGACTGACCTGGAGTTTATTGTTTTAACCTAAACTCTGGGTGCCCCTATTTTTGACACGGGCAGCTAGTAGTTTGGTTTTGCAGATTTATATTCACAGGATCCTGGTTTACAGCTGGAACGATATCCGGAAAGCTTTGTATCCGTATATCTACTTCTAGTTGTGTATTGTATTATTTTCCGCTGCTATGTATTTGAATGTAATTTAAATCTCTGATATTTCTGTGTTATATTCATCTGTACTCTGTATATTCTTGTATTCTGATGCATTGTTGTAATATAGAATGAAACGTTCTTCTGTATGTGTTCTGTTTCGTCGTGTTCTCAAACGATAGGGCGTTTCGAACAGTCTGGATCGGTTTAGCGACTGGTTCGGACCGAGCGAAATTCCTTGCCGTCACAGTTGGTATCAGAGCTTTGGTTTACAAAGCTAGAGAACAAGGCACATTAGAACCGTACGAAAGAATTCATCAGATATTGGATTAGTAATATCCAATTAGAATGACTCGTTAGAGATGGGATCAGTAGTATCCTAGAACGAGTGTGAAGAGTATATTTTTGAAAATGAAAACAAATTTTGTTTTGAAAATCTAAATCAACTATTCGTATTTGGTTATTTATTTATATTGAGTTGGACAATCCAGTATATATAGATTTTGCGTATACGTCTGATCCGCGTGTATTCGAAATTTTAATATACTGGATAGATATAGAATTACACTCTAGTCGCCCGGGGGTGATTCTGATGATTGATATATCATCATCAGAATTTATATTCGAGTGACGAACGTGTAATATCTATATATTTCCATTAGGCTGGTGTGAGAACCACAATTAGATAGGGCTAATTGTTGTGATTTGGCATCAAAAATCTGATTTTTGACTATGTATCAAAGTTATCAATTTGAAACTCTAATTCACTAATTGATTGATGTTTGAGTTGGTTGTTTATTTGTTTGATAATTTTTAGCCATTTAGCATAATTGAAACAAATATTGAGTTGTATCGAAATTTGGTCGCATCTGCTTGCATATACATGTATATCATTGAACAGGTCATAGCAAGGAGGCTAGAGCAGAGAATAAAATTTGTTTGCCCGACAAATAGGTACATGTTTACTACATAATTTCCTGTTTTGTTTGGGTGATGATGATTTTGTGAGCCTATTGGCTAGCCGCTTGGCTTTTTCTTTTTCTTTTTGAGATCTGAAGGACCGGGGAAGCTATTTGAAATTCCCCGATGCTCCCGGTGCAGGGGAGGTTATGGCGAAATTTTTCGAAAATTTAGGGTGTTAGCCAAATTTTTGAAATTTTTGAAAAGTTCTTAGAAACTGAAAAGTTGAAGAACTTAAGCCGTAATCAAAACAATAGAAGTAGTGTTGAATAATCAAACCACTTTCGACTTTGTTCCTTTTCGGGGACGAAAAGTTTTAAGTGGGGGAGATTGTAACAACCCGTAAAATGCGAGCCAGTTTGAAATTTTTATTTCGGCGATTTTAGCGAATTTTGAATATTTAAAATGAATTATTTTAAATAATATCGACGAGAAATTTATTTTGAATATAATTACGACGTATATATTATATACGTCGTCGTTAGAATATAATATTTATATATAATTATAAATAGAATTGAAAATGGCGCGGTAGTTCGAAAATTCGATTTCTAATTTCAAATGAATATACAGAATTCAATATAAGTCAAAATTGAACGAAACAAGAAATATTTGAATCTGTATAACTATATCTTTGTAACGAAGTTAACAAACTGAGATTTCATTTTAGAAATGATAAGATATGTCCAGTTTAAAATTAGAAATAGTCGCTGTGGAATTTATATATATTTTTATATATATAAGGCCCTTAAAAATAGCAATTTTGTAAACGACCTCGGATTTCGACGAAACCAGTTTTGTTGGGTCCGTGATGTTAAGTTATTGCTAGATTCCAAATTTCATAATTTTTCGAATCAATATGTGAGCGTGGCAAAGGAAAACACGTTTGACCAGTTTCAGTTGAATTTAATCGACTGGAAATTGGCCATTTTTCTAACGGTCTCAGAATTCGACGAAACTAGTTTTGATAGGACCGTATCGTCAATACGAAGCTAGAAAATATTTTTTCTGGGATTTTTCTAGTTAGTATGTGGCCCCGGTAATTTGAAATGTACGTTTAAAATTCAATATAAGGATTTAAATACAAATTCAACGGAAACAGATTGTAACGATCAAACCAGCTTACGATACATATCCCATTGTGTTCGGAATGGGGGTAAAACGCTATGGACGACAGACGGTGGGCCTCGTTTCGAGGTCATAAGTAAAAGTCAACCCTAGTGCAAATATAAATAATTAAATAATAAAATAAAATAATAAAAAAAAATAAACTTCTCCCCTTTTTTCTTTCTGCTTGCCCCCCCCCCCCCCCGATCATTTATCAGAGAAATAAAAAAAAAAGGGAAAACCTAGAAACTAAATCGAGCCGCCGCCTGATCTTCGAAGCCACCGCCGAACCCTTCGCCGAAGCCCCACCGCCGACCAACCTCCTCCTCCCACCGCACGACCCCCGTTCAGTCTCCTCCCTCCAGACATCGAAGCAGCAACCCGAAGCCTCCGCACCCTGTCGCGACGCCACCGACACCTCCGAACGCCGCCTGAGCCGCCCTCGACTCCTCCTCCTCCCCTTCGCATACCACAGTGAGTTTTTTTTTAGTTAATTTATTTTTATTTTTATTTCTGATTTACAAAACTGTATTTTTTTTTTAAGAAGTTATATTACTGTTTTTTTTTAGATTTTAAAAACAGAAATTTTTAAAGATTTAAAAACAGGATTTTTAAAAGTAAATAAAAACTGGATTTTGAAAAGATTTTTAAAACAGAATTTTTAAAAGATTTTTAAAAACAGAATTTTTAAAAGATTTTTAAAAACAGAATTTTTAAAAGATTTTTAAAACAGAATTTTTAAAAGATTTTTAAAAACAGAATTTTTAAAAGATTTTTAAAACAGAATTTTTAAAAGATTTTTAAAACAGAATTTTAAAAGCAGAAATTTTTAAAAAAAGATTTTTTTTTTTTTACAGAATTTTAAAGAGAAGATTTAAAAACAGGATTTTTTTTAAAGATAAAAAAAACTGAGTTTATTTTAAAGGTTTGAAATGAAATAGAAAAAGATTTAATCTTTTAGTAGAAAAAGATTCGAACTTTTAAAAATAAAGATCATATTTTTAAAAAAGAGAAAAGACAGAATTTTGTTAAGTAGAAGAAGTAAGATGTGATTCTTATATTTTTAAAGCAATAAAAATATAATTTTTACATCATAGGAATATTAAAAATATAATCTTTGTTTTTAAAATATGATCTTTATATATTGAATAGCGAACTAAAAATTCGATTTTTATATATTGAATAGCGAACTAAAAATTCGATTTTTATATATTGAATAGCGAACTAAAAATTCGATTTTTATATATTGAATAGCGAACTAAAAATTCGATCTTTATATATTGAATAGCGAACTAAAAATTCGATCTTTATATATTGAATAGCGAACTAAAAATTCGATTTTTATATATTGAATAGCGAACTAAAAATTCGATCTTTATATATTGAATAGCGAACTAAAAATTCGATTTTTATATATTGAATAGCGAACTAAAAATTCGATTTTTATATATTGAATAGCGAACTAAAAATTCGATTTTTATATATTGAATAGCGAACTAAAAATTCGATTTTTATATATTGAATAGCGAAGTCAAAATTCGATTTTTACATATGTAGAGGATACGGGCAACGAAGGTGACGAAGATGCGATAGCAATGAAGATTTCTCTCAATGAAGAGCCGTGGAGCTAGGATAGCTATATGTGAGAATTTCTCACCTTTCAATTTTATTTCTAGTTATATATATATATACTAGGATGCAGACGGTGCTTATTAGAAGCACCCGACACCCGTCCACAGACCATGGACTTGTTTGATTGGTTGTGTAGTTGGTTAGATTATTTGATTGAAATTAAATTGTTTGGTGAGATGAATGGATTTGATTGATATGTGAATGGCGTGGGCCTTCACTAGACCGGGGATAAGGCTAGGCCTCGTCCCGTTTCTAGTATCGTGTCGTTATGCCGCCGAAATTTTCTAAAACATGTTAGAAAAATAAAAATATCATTTTATTGAATAAATGAATTGAATAGAAATTCATAGGTTGAAATAAAATGTTTTATCGTTAAAAATATAATTTTTAACGTGAATATGAAAATAGTGAAGTGAATAAATAAATATTCATTTACAAACCAGATGGTTTGTTTATGTACACTTATTTGAATGATATTGATTGGGTCGATAAATTTCACACATCGCCCAACTGCACAAATAAAATCTGTGTTTGATTGTTTGAAACCCCACACGGGTGTTAGGATGAAATATGCAGTTCACTCATCCTGATTGATTAAATATGTCGATCGATTGATTGACAGGCTGTTATAAGCGTTGAATATCTGTATTTGATGCTTATGCAGTGTAGTGCACTTTGGTTGATGGTTGATTATTTTTCAATGCTATGATATACATGTGTTGTATGAAAATCCATATAATTAACTTTATATGGTAATTGATTGGGCCTCATTCCAATTTGAAAAATAAAGAATATTATAAAATAAAAGTTCATGTGTTGACAGTACTCATTCATTGAGATTGGTCATGTGTTGAACGAAATATTTTGATAATAACAACTATTTTGAAAAAGAAATATTTGAAATAGAATATTTGAAAATAGAAATTTATGAAGCCGTGTATGGACGCCATTTTGACGTGAACGATATTTATATCGATTTGAAAACGATTTCGAAATGAATTGAATTGAAAACGAATTCAAAATGAATTGAAAACGATTTCGAAATGAATTGAATTGAAAACGAATTCAAAATGAATTGAAAACGATTTCGAAATGAATTGAATTGAAAACGATTTCGAAATGAATTGAATTGAAAACGATTTCGAAATGAATTGAATTGAAAACGAATTCAAAATGAATTGAATTGAAAACGATTTCGAAATGAATTGAATTGAAAACGATTTCGAAATGAATTGAATTGAAAACGAATTCAAATGGAATTGAAAGCGAATTGAAATGAATTCAAATTGAATTGAAATTCGAATTGAATAGAAATGAATTTTGAAACGAATTTATAAAGAAGAATTCAATTTTGCTTTGAATTGAAATGGAAGTTGAAATAGGTTTTGAAACGATTTTAAAACTATTTATATAATTCGTTTTGAATAGTAATCGACGAAATATATTATATATATATTATATATAATATAATGGCCTGAATAGGACGCGCCGCGCCGCGGCAGTTCGTGAATTTCGACCATTTATTTCAAACGGACATTACGGGAGATCCAACCGTCGGATTCTCCTAAAACCGGAACCGTTGGGTTCGTATCGAAAAGAGCTTTCTAGCGAATGTTAGAAATTTGAAATCTAACGGTTGGATTTGGAATTATGTCCAAATCAAATTCGAAAAAGGTCGCTGTAAGTGCAGTTCGATGACCGTTGTTGGAAATCGGCTGTACGGGCCTTGATAAAATTATTAAAAATAGTAATAATTTGTGTAAAATCATAAGAAATGATTTGTGAAGATTTGGGATGAAAAACTCCATATTTGAAAAGATAAAAATAGATTTTTATCGAAATGAACTAGTTTGAACTAGAATTATAATTCTATTTATTTTTAAATAAATAAATTGAATTTGAAATGGTTTTGAAAATAACCAAAATTTCCAATGATTGCATTGGAGTGGATTTGAATCGAAATTGTCTTCGGAATATTTCGATGTTGGAATTCGTGATATTACAGGTGTTGTTATGGAAATTTGAAAGATATATATTTGTATCGTTATTTCCAATACGACATTTGTTAGTCGTAGAATTCGATATTGAATATAAGCCGATATATTTTCTATTCAGAGCCTTGTATTGAATATCGAATGTAATTTGGGTTGGTCGTGAATGGTGTCTTCACTAACACTGTTCTTGAACCCAGTTGAGAAAAGATTAAATCTTTTTATTTAGATTTAATGAAGTGTACCAATTAAATAATATTTAATTGGAATTGAATTGATATTGATTTTTGGGTTTATCGTGAACAGTGTTTTAAATAACACTTGTTCTTTAACCCGATAATTAATGAATGTGATTTGGGTTTGTCGTGAATGGTGTCTTCACTAACACTGTTCTTGAACCCAGTTGAGAAAAGATTAAATCTTTTTATTTAGATTTAATGAAGTGTACCAATTAAATAATATTTAATTGGAATTGAATGGATATTGATTTTTGGGTTTATCGTGAACAGTGTTTTAAAATAACACTTGTTCTTTAACCCGATAATTAATGGGATGTGACTTTGGGTTTATCGTGAACCGTGTTTTAAATGACACTGATTCTTTAACCCAGTCACAGATTAAAACTAAGTGGAGTTTTAATGAATCTTTAATTAGATTGAAAAGATCGAGAATGGAGTATCACCAGTTTTGCTCCAGGCGATAGTTAAATCTTTAATTAGATTTGAACGTGAAATTTAGAAACTAACTATCGGTTAGCTAAGTAGAATGGTTTTCTGGATATTGATCTGATGTTGGTTTCGGCCTTCGGGGTTAATATTTGGGGAATTATTCTCTTGATTAATTTACGGTTAATGACTAATGAGTTGGAATGAGGCGTATGTTGTGTTTGTGTAACACTTTTATAATATATACGCGAGTTATTCGGAAAGACCGGGTTTATCCCATTCTGAATAACTGATACGACGATAAGTCGAAGATGAAGACGATGGTCGAAGACCGGAGGTCTTCACGTCGTTTGGGTGATAACTGATGATCTTGATTGGGCTGTACACCCAAGAAGATGGAAACAGTTAGTGATCGTCCAGACGTGCTTGGAGATCGATGGATATGCGGGGTACTAGGTGCCTCCGGTTTCGTTCAGACCCAGAACGGACTTGTAAATGGACTGTGTGTCTGACATCGGATTTCATTCTGTGTGACTGATATCGGTTGCATAGGATGGCTTGCCTGTGTGGCATGCTAAGATGCAAATGATCAAGGCTTCTGTTGAAAAGCAAAGTCTTGTGGTTGATGATCAAAGCACGGCCTTTGTGGCGTAGCTTTGTGTAACGTTTACCTCGCGTGTTTCACACCAGGTATGAACCAAAAACGGGAGACGGACCTCAGGGAGGACTTGCGTTTCTTTCTAGTTAGAAGTGGCGTCAGTGGTTTTACACGCCCTGACGAGTTTGACTTATGTGGTTGTTGCTGTTGCGAGGCGCCTCGGTTATATCGGTTTCGGCCGATGCATTCTGGTCGGCTGACGGACCAGACTTACACCCCATAGGGTGGGGAAACGTAGTGTTCAGGCATTTTAATCCACATCGGTGGACCGGCCCTGTCGCTCCAAGGGCTCACCTGAGTCTGGGTCCTGTGGCTCGGGCTAGAGAGTCACGAATCAGTTGAGGACTATCTTTTGCCTCGGTTCATAGACGGAAATCCAATTTCCAAATACGTGACATTTGCGGTTTTAATTGTAATCCTATATATGGCGACATAGTGGGATGGGGCGCTTATGCCGCCTATGATTGATACTTATGATTTGAAGTTGTTTTATACACTATGCACTTATAATAGTATCAAACGATTTGTTTTAAACGTATCAAGCATTCTTTGGCTGTTATAAGGGAAAACCCTATCCTCGACTGCGTTGCATTGTGTGATGGGACCTGGGTCTTATAACAGCTTCATTTTTCTTTATTTAGCATTGCGCTGTTTGTTTTATGCACTGGTATTCTTGGGAGGAAACCCGTTCCGTGTTATACGGCGTGGTCCCTTGACTTACCTAATGATTTAAAATAAAGATAATAACTGTTTTAGTTCTCACACCAGTCACATGACTGACCTGGAGTTTATTGTTTTAACCTAAACTCTGGGTGCCCCTATTTTTGACACGGGCAGCTAGTAGTTTGGTTTTGCAGATTTATATTCATAGGATCCTGGTTTACAGCTGGAACGATATCCGGAAAGCTTTGTATCCGTATATCTACTTCTAGTTGTGTATTGTATTATTTTCCGCTGCTATGTATTTGAATGTAATTTAAATCTCTGATATTTCTGTGTTATATTCATCTGTACTCTGTATATTCTTGTATTCTGATGCATTGTTGTAATATAGAATGAAATGTTCTTCTGTATGTGTTCTGTTTCGTCGTGTTCTCAAACGATAGGGCGTTTCGAACGGTCTGGATCGGTTTAGCGACTGGTTCGGACCGAGCGAAATTCCTTGCCGTCACAAAAAGGCTTTGTCGTTATTCCATTTATATTATTATTCGGATACGGAAATTGATATCGATTATATATTAATATATTTTCCGTGAAGATTCCATAATTACTGGAATGTGATTTGGGTTTATCGTGAACTGTGTTTTAAATGACAATAGTTCTTTAACCCAGTTAAAGATAGGATTACATGTCTAACATTGTAGTTCGAACTGTATGGTTGATCTCTGCTAAATATATACCTGTTTGTTGGCGGAGAATTTATTCTCTTGCTTAACATCCTTCTCTAAGACATACGAGCTTAGAGGTTATATATCGGCAGAAATCAATAGTACGGTATAGATTGGCGATGCGGCATGTTTGTGTTTCCAAAGTTAAATAATCATTAATATTGATTTTTGGGAAGATTAAAACCAAGTGGAGTTTTAATGAATCTTTAATTAGATTGAATAGAGAAATTAATAATTTAAATTATCAAATTTGGGGAATGATCGAGAATGGAGTATCACCAGTTTTGCTCCAAGCGATAGTTAAATATTTAATTAGATTTGAACGTGAAATGGTAATTAAATTTACCGAGAACACTGTGGTGTTAGATATGGAGTATTACCAGTTTTTCTCCATGGGATGAATAGGTTGGGATTGAGAAATTAAAGAAATGATTACTTCGGTAAGGTGCGCTAATCCCGACTAGTTTGTATAAACCTTAATTTGGTTTGAAATGATATCCAAAGGAAGATTAAAGAATAAATTTGAAAGAATTTATCTTTGATAAAAATAATGGGAACCTTTCCCTAAAGATATGAATATTTGAATAAAAGAATATTCTGGACTGGAATGAGGTGTATATTGTGTTTTATAGCACTTGTTTTTATATACATGAGTTATTCAGAAAGGCCGGGTTTATACCCATTTTGAATAACTGATTCGACGATAAGTTGGCGATGAAGACGGTGGTTGAAGACCGGAGGTCTTCACATCGTTTGGATGATTACTGATGTCTTGATTGTGTTGTACACCCAAGACATGGTAATAAGTGGTGATCGTCCAGACGTACTTGGAAATCGACCGGATATGCGAGGACCTCTCTCCTGTATTGGACATATGGGACAAGGAATAAGGTGCCTCCGGTTTCGTTCAGACCCAGAACAAACTTGTAAATGGATGTGTGTCTGACATTGGATTATATCCTGTGTTGATTGATCTCTATTAAATATATATCTATTTGGCGGCGGAGAATTTATTCTCTTGCTTAACGCCCTTCTCTGAGACGTACGAGCTTAGAGGTAATATATTGATAGACATCAGTCACATGGCGTGAATTTCCTGTGTGGCATGATGAGATGCAAATGATCAAGGCTTCTGTTGAAAAGCAGAGTCTTGTGGTTGATGATCAAAGCACGACTTTAATATAACATAGCTTTTTGTATAGCGTTAATTCGCGAGCCTCACACCTTGGTATGAGTCAAAAAGGGGATCAGACCGTTGGGAGAACATGACGTTTCTTTCTAGCTATGGGTGGTGTCATCGTATGGAGCCCAGACATTTTTTTACCTATGTGGATGATGGATAGCGAGGCACCTCGGATATATTGGTTACTACAGAGCCGATGGATAGATCCAATAGGACCGGGAAACGTGTGTTCAGGTATTGCCAATCCTCAAACATAAGACAGGACCTGCCCAACCGATCCAAGGGTTGCCCAGAGTGTGTAGTCCTGAGACATTTTCTAGAGTGTCTCGAAGAGGTGAGGAGCCATCCCTGGCCTTGACTCATAGATGGAATCCAATTCCCAATACGTGATATTTCGGTTTTAGTTGAAAACCTATATGGCGACATAGTAGCATGGGATACTATGCCGTCTATGATTGATACATTTATATTTGAAGCTGTTTTTGACACTATACACTTATTATAGTACCAAATGATTTGTTTTAAACGTACCAAGCATGTTTGGCTATTATAAGGGAAAACTCTATCCTCCGGCTTCTGTTGCATTGTGTGATGGGACATGAGTCTTATAATAGCTTTATTTTTCGAAAAGAACTGCGATGTTTATAAACTGTTTTATGCACTGGTATTCTTGGGAGGAAACCAGTTCCGTGTTATACGGCGTGGTCCCTTGATTTACTTTATTTCTGAAGTAAAGTTTTAAATAACTGTTTAAGTTCTCACACCAGTCACATGACTGATCTGGAGTTTATTGTTTTAATCTAAACTCTGGATGCCCCTATTTTCCACATGGGCAGCTTGTAGTTTCGGTTTTGCAGATATTATATTCACATGATCCTGGATTTACAACTGGAGCAATATTCGGAATGCTCCGTATCCGTGTATCTCTTACAATTGTGCTATGTATTGATTTTCTGCTGCTTTATAATTTGAATCTCTGATATTTATCAAATGTATATTATTTATTCAAACTCTATTATATTCTTGTACTCTGATGTAATTGTTGTAATAAGCAATGAAACGTTCTTCTGTTTGCAATCTGATTTGTCGTGTTCTCAACTCAATCCGGGCTTTCCCGTAAGGGCGAGTTTGGGTCGTCTCAGCATGGTATCAGAGCTCTGGTTTACAGAGCTCGAGAACAGGACACATTTGAACCAAACGAAAGAAATCATCAGAGATTGGATTAGTAATATCCAATAAGAATGACTCATCAGATGGGATCAGTAGTATCCTAGAATGAGTTCGAAGAGTTTTATTTTTAAAATAAAAATGAAAACAAATTTTGTTTTGAAAATTAAGCCTTATAATACGAATTTGAGTACTTTATTTTAAATTAAATTTGGACAATCGAGTATATGAAAATTTTGAATATACGCGTAATTAACGTATATTCGAAGTCCCAAATATACTAGATAAATATATAATCACACTCTAGTCGCCCGGGGATAATTCTGATGATTGACGCGTCATCATCAGTATTTATGTTCAAGTCTCGAAAGTGGGATATTTATATATTTCCATTTGACTAGTGTGAGAACCAAAAGATAGATAGGGTTATTGTTGTGATTTGGCATCAAAAATGGATTTTTAGTATATATATATCAATTTAAGTGTTTGAAACGTTAATCAACTAATTGATTGTTGATTGTTGATTGCATTGTGTGATTATTCATTTATCCAACATGTAAATGAAAGATAAATTTAGCCTAATTGAACAAAGATTGAAGTGAATTGAAATTTGATTGAAATTGCATATATGTACATGTATATAAATTGAACAGGTTATAGCAGAGAAGCAAAGCAGAGGAATAAAATTGTATGCCCGACAAATAGGTATTTGTTTACTATTTTCTTGGGTTTGGATGATTTTATGAGCCGATTGGCTAGCCGCTTGGCTTTTTCTTTTTCTTTTTCTTTTTGGATGATGAGGGCCCTGCGTGGCTTGTTGAGGTTTTAAATGTCTCCCCGTACAAAGGAGGTTATGGCGAATTTTTTCAAAAATTTAGGGTGTAGGCAAATTTTTGGAAAATTAGAAAATTATTAGAAACTAAAAAGTTGAAGAATGAACGCCAGAATTGTGACGGCCCGCCCCGCACCAACCGACATTTACTCTAAAAGTGCGCTGTACACATGTCCAGTTAGCACGGAACGGGTCGTGAGAAGGAAAGGGAAGAAGGAAATGAACATACAAAGAACCTGCAGAATGTCTCACAGCACATAGAACAAAATATAATAATAACATACTTGACATAAAACAGGAGAGACAGTGCATAAGCTGAAAATCAGAACTAAACAACTTAGCAGCGGAAATCCAAAATACAGCTTATTACAACTTTCAAACTGTCTCAAAGCAAAAGTAAGATAAAGGAGGTACACTACTAATGCCCAAGTAGCGACCACCAACGACACAGGGAGAATGTGTATATATATATATCATACGTGGAAGCCTCCTGCCCGCCTCCGAATCAGCTACTCGAGCATCACCAGCTAACCTGTCTCTAGTCTGCTCGTGTGAGCACCCAGAGTAATAAGAGGAGACATAAAACTCTGGGTCATACATAAAGCCTGGTATGAGCGATAGGCATCTAAAGTGAACAATAACAGGTAGACTAAAACATACCTGAACCTGGACCTGCAACCAAAGAGTTAGCACTACATACTGTACAACACTCTAAGGTACCATATCAAACAGTGTAAAGATATGGAGGGGGGAGGTGTGCATGTCATAGGGATGGCAAACAATTAAACATAGCATCCATCCTCACATCTCTCACTCAGTGCGTAAAGCATACGATATTCACCACTTCGATCAGCCAACATACCTTGCTACGATCACTCTGCCCCATGAAGTCATAAATGGCTTCACTGCACTGATAACGTAGCCACTAATCCTTTGCTATGTCCACTTTGCCCCATGGAGTTACAAGAACCCCACTGCACTGGCTCATAGCCTTACTAATCCTTACTATGTCCACTCTGCCCCCATGGAGTCACAAGAACCCCACTGCACTGGCTCATAGTCTTACTAATCCTTACTATGTCCACTCTGCCCCATGGAGTCACAAGAACCCCACTGCACTGGCTCATAGTCTTACTACGCATCACCTTGCCCCTCAGGTCATAATGACCCTACTGCACTGATAACGTAGTCTTGCTACCATCACCTTGCCCCTCAGGTCATAATGACCCTACTGCACTGATAAGTAGCCCATCATTCATTTTTAGTGGTGAATCGAAGTTATGAACGTCGACAACTCCTTAGCACACGTCCCGCAGCAAAGTCCAACCATGAAGTGAACTCATTGGTTCCCAACTGGATCCTGAGCTCTAACTTCCCATATTGGACTTCCTTTGCATCTCGGGTTATTGGTCAATACTGGGTCGGGTCGGGTTCCTTCTCAAGCCATCGGTTCGGGTCGGGTATCCTCCATCTGTTCGGGTCGGGTCTTCTTCTGGTGCGGTTCGGGTCGGATGTCCTCCATCGGTTCGGGACGGGTGCTTCGTCTCGGGTCGGGTGTCATCTCCCCTCCAGCTCGCGCCTCCGTTCCGATCCGCCCTCCTCGATCCGATCCGTCCTCCTCGATCCGATCCGATCCGATCCTAGTTCAGCTAGCGTGGCCTTCCTTTTTGCCACTTTTTCCCCAAGTGTCAGGTTCCGATCCGATCGGGTTCCTTGCTCAGTTCAACATATCCGATCCGAGCCCCATATCCGATCCGATCCGAAGTCTGCACTGTTTTCTGAAACTGTTCCAGCAAGTGTTTACGCCATTCGACGACGTTTTCGACCATTCTAACTATTAAAATCAATCATAAAGCATTTCATACAGTCATAGCAACATGCATAATCGACCACAAACATCAAAACATCAACATGATAGGTTAAAATGGATCAAACATACCCAAAATCCCATATTTTCCCTTAAGCATGTTTAGGTGAAACTAATGATAGGATTAGCAAAACTTAACCAAATTAACCCAAATTCATATCAGAGGTCTAAAACATCATTTAAGAATTTATGAACATTTTTCTAGGATTTTATCATGCTTAAATTCGCTAATTAACACTAATTACCCTTAACTAGCCATAATTAGTGTAAAACTATGCAAATCACTCACCTTAGCCACAAATAAACTAAGATCTGAAATAAATCTCTAATTTGATGTGAATCCCAATGCTAAACAGCAGCTCCAATGTTGCTTTGGGGTAGATCTTCCTTGATTAGAGGTTGCTAAGCCAAATCCTTGACCAAGAGATGATTTGGAGGTGATTTAGAGGTTGGAGGCCATTTTTAGGGTTCCTTGGTGATAAGTGGAGGCTAGAAAACTGAAATGGAATGATTCTCCATCTCATTTCAGCCTTCCCATAACCCTAATCCCGAAATGGGTTATGGGCCTACTCACTAATCACCCGATTTGGCCCGGTTAAGCAGTTTTTCACTCTCCAAACCTTATTTCAGCCATATCTTCCAAACGGTAAGTCCGTTTGGCAATTATGACCACTCTACGGAAAGGTAAACCATCAAACGAATCCAATGGAAGTGGTTTCAGGTCAAAATTCCTTTCCAATCAAAAGTTATGGCCAAAACAGTACCAACTAAGGGCAAAATGGTCATTTAAAAATCGACAAAAATCATGAACATGGGAAATGACTGTTTCCCAAAGTTACATGACCATACGACTTCATACGGGAAAGAAATAAATATTCTACAATCCTATGATGTGTAGAATACGGGTCGTTACAAGAATGAAAGTTGAGTTGATTAATAAAACAACTTTCAGCTCCCTTCCTTTTCGAGGGCGAAAAGATTTTAAGTGGGGGAGATTGTAACAACCCGGAAAATTGGAACCAATTTAAAAAATTTATTTTGGCAATTTTAATGAATTTTGAATAGTTAAAATGATTTATTTTAAATAATAACGACTAAAAATTTATTTTAAATGAAGTTAGAACGAATAAATTTATTTTAGTTATATAACGAGCCTGAAATGGTGCGGTAGTTTGAAAATTCGATTTAAAATTTCAATTGAATGTACAGGATAAAAAATAAACCGGATTTCAGCAAAACAAGAACATTTAAATCTGTTTAATTATATCTTTCCAAAATATGTGAAAAATTCAGATTTCATAACGGGAATTAAAAGTTATGTCCAGTTTAAAATTCAGTATGGTCGCCATGGAATTTATATATATTTTATATAATATATGGCCCTTAAAAATAGCCATTTTGCAAATGATCTCCGTTTTCGACGAAACCACTTTTGTTGGATCCGGAATGTCAAATTATTGCTAGATTCCAATTTTCATAATTTTTGAAATTAATATGTGAGCGTGGTGAATTTAAACGTGTTTTGTCAATTCAATTTGAATTTAATCGACTGAAAAATGACCGTTTTTCAAACGGTCTCCAAATTTGACGAAATTAGTTTTGTTAGGACCGTGTCAGCAAAACATAGCTAGATTTATTTTTCTGCAATTTTTGGAGTTCGTATGTAGCCCTGGTAAATTAAAATGTGCGTTCAAATTAAATATATATTGATTTATATTTTAATTTTGGCGAAAACTGGTCGTAACAGCCGAATTGAGTTACGAAGCATATCCCATTGTATCCGGAATGGGGGTATTTGGTTAGGGGCGATAGTCGTTGGGTTCGATTTGGAGTTCGAAATAAAAGGTTACTTTTTGGAATTATAAAATAAAATAATTATATAAAATTATATAACTTCTTTCCCTCTCTCTCTCCTCTTCAGTCAACGAACAAAAAAAATAAAAATAAAAAAACCCCGACTTCGTCAGCCGCTACCTTCCCCATCGCCGTTCCACCGAGATCTCCCCCTCCACCCCCCCCCCCCCCAACATCCGATCAGGCGCCGCACCCTCTCCTCCTCCCCATCGCTTCTCTCCTCCCTCCTCCTCTGATTTAAGTCGTACCCCCCAAACCCATGTAGCCCGAACCCTAGCCGCCTCCAGCACCCACTGGCCCCACGACCACCTGCCGCCGCCTCCCCCCTAGCCGCGCCAGCCACCTCCTCCCCCTCCAGCTCGAGTTCGACAGAAAGGTGGGTTTTTTTTATATTTTTAGTTTAATTAATTTTTGTAATTAAATAAAAATCGTTTTTTTATATATAGTAGCATTTATAAAAATAAGTTTTTATTATAGAGATAACATTATAAAAATACGGTTTTTATAAATAATATCGTAGAAAAATGGGATTTTTAAAATATAAAAGCATTGTCTAAATATGATTATTAAAAATGTGATTTTTATTTTAAAAGTAGCGATATAAAAAATTTGATTTATATATATATATATATAGCGAATATAAAAATATGATTTTTATATATATAATAGCAATATAAAAATGTGATTTTTATATGTATGGTAGCGTTGTATACATATGATTTTTATAATGTAAGCATCAATATAAAAATATGATTTTTATAATGTAAACATCGATATAAAAATGTGATCTTTTATATATATATATAGCGATATAAAAATATGATTTTTATATATGTAGCGAAATAAAAATATGATTTTTATAATTTTAGCGAAATAAAAATATGATTTTTATATACGTAGCAAAATGAAAATATGATTTGTATGTACATAGTAGCAATATAAAAATATGATTTTTAATATATAAACATCATATTTAAATGTGATTTTTACTATGAACTGTAATGACCCAACTTTCCAGTACCTCGGAAGTTGTATCATTATATAAGAAAAGAAATGGATAGAAGAATAGAACTAAGAAAAGACATCAGAATCTCACAGCGGAACTTGGGACAATATATATTAACCCAAAATATTACATAACATAATTCAAGTACATTGGAATACTTCATACATAGGGATACATGTCATCACAATTACATACTTAACATTTTGATACTAACTTGCAGCATATAGTTATACATAACATATGATAAATAAGCCAACACTTCAGATCCTGCCATCCAGCTACTCCAAAGTTACTTTAGAACCTGGATCACTTGTCTATTCATAACAAGTGTTATGAATACCCAAGAGTTTAAGGAAAACACAGAAAAATAAACTCCGGGTCAGTCATGGACTGGTATGAGTAAACGATTTAAAAACAAGTTTTAATAAATCATAATGATTCATAAGACCACGCCATGAATACGGAATGGGTTTTTACCTTATGGGATCAAAACAGTTTGCATATTTAAACCAGATGTTATGATAAATGTCTAGCGTTTCCACAAATAATTTATAATCTAGTAAAATGCTTTCATCTCACATTTTACTATGTAGTATACAAACAAAACCGTTTGGCGCTTAGAGATAATGGATTTCTAACTCTGACAAGGTATGGAACCACCTTTCGATCAGTGTACTCTAGAAACGATACACTGGAGTTTAACAAGAACATCTTGCAACTCGACCACACATGACTGACCACTCATTTCTCTTGAGTTTATCGAATATATCATCACTTACGGTTGGGCCCACATAACCATTATCCGAAGATACAGAAACGAAAGAAGTAACAATAATGAATATTCTCTAGATGGTGGCAATATATCCTAATGGGTGCGACCCACATAGCCATGCTGCCTGCCCGATTTCTGTCATTTCCGGTGTGAAGCTTTGAGGCTAAACGTAACCTGACACTCTTTTGATTTGCTTTAAACGTCACATCGTCAAACCCGCTAATTTACTAATTGACTTCTTCAAAAATATATTACAAGTATAAAGCAAGAGGAACGAATTCCTCTGTCGCTTATAACTACGTTTGAAAAGATCAACGTACGTGATTAGTTAGGAGTACTTTGGAAGACGTTTGTCCATACAAGTTGTCCTGGGACTGGACAAACCGAAGGCGCTATTCAGTACATCCATCCTAGGCAAATCTTTACCTAGGATTTATACAATAGCCCTTGTACTTTTACTCCGTCTTAATTTCTTCAGCATATTTGATTCGTCACGCTTATGCCAATACGGAGTGGTTCTTTGGATAATAATCCAACCGGTCTCTCCATATTAACAACGTTAAAATGGTCAGAAACTTTGATAGTCGGTGATTTAACTATCAAATGAAAACACGTGTGCAAACATCAATCTTATTTCCAATTGGATTTTCTATTTGATCAATTCTTTATATATATATATATATATGTGTATATATATATATATATATATATTCATATTTCCTTATTTTCTTTGTCTAGAAAATATATGTTATTTACACTGGAAAACATTTCCATAGCTTATTTAACGTACCATTATTCTTTCACATCAATCAGTCTCTAACTGTAACTAGTATGCGAACAATTTCCTAAGTATAAACCCCGAAGGTTGAAACCAACATCAGATTGATACTCGAGAAAATCATTCAACTTACTAATTCTTGTCAGTTCCTAATTTCAGTACTTCTATTTAAATTCCTATTTCAGAAATTCATGTTTCCTTTAATACTTTTATTTCAAAAAATATTAGTTTAACTCCTTTATTTAATGTCATACTATACTATATGCAAAGTACGGGTCTACAACCTTTCTAGCGAAAAATCTTCTTTTATTATAAAACCCGGGTTCAAACCGTTGAATCTAATATCGACAGTTAACCCTTTCTCTCGATCAAATCTTATTTATTTATCGTTGCTTTGATTTAAATACAATAAACATTTGCTTATTCTCAGATTTAATAGTCTACACCGATTTCCATTTTTAGACATGATAAAAATGTTAGACAAAAAGGTATATATAAATTTCCCTAATTTATATATTTAATTAAAGTTTTATTTATTTAATTATTTAAATAAACTAATTATAAATTCTCGAAATAAATTTCCTCACTTTTTATCTTCAGAAAAATTCGTCTTCTCGGATCAGCTCGAAATCACGTGATCCGCATGGACGGATCACTCGTTTTTGAGTGGTCTGACACTTTTATTTCATAGAAGAAATATATTTAGAAGTGTATACGAAATCTACTTCACAATCGTATATTTTTTTATTTAAAACAATTTGTTTAAAGCATAAATAAAAAGCCAAATTTTCTTTCCTATTAACATTTACAATTAAACCGGCCCGTTCAATCCCTTCAGCCCATTACTTCTACTTCTCTCTTTTCCTTTCTATTTTTTTCTGTTCTTTTTAAGCCTATTTTAGCAGGCCCATTAAAACTTCAGCCCAAATCTTTTTACTCCTTTTCTTTTGGTTTTGTTTTTATTTGATTTCAAATTTTATTTACTTGGCCCAAAAATCCAGCCCACGCCTTTAAAACTCACGCACCTATATTGGACTTGCCGAAACCTGTGCATAGTGTATTTGTTCCAAGAATTTGCTTCCATCTCCTTTTGGTTTTCTTGCGAGACCTGCTTCAAAAAAATTCCATTTGCTTAATTTGTTCCTACTTCGAAATGACCCTTCCAAATTCCCTGTTGCTAGCCGATCTTCCCTCCCACTTCCCTAAATAACGTTCACACGTGGACCCTCCTTTTCAAGCCCGTGTTGCCATGTGTACTACATCAGCCACGAAAAAGAGCACTCCCAGTATTTTGCCGAAACTGCTTATGCTCCCTCCTTATTCTCCAATTCTTCCTACTTCCATTTATTCACATTTTTGTTGCCACCATCGTTCTGCCGTGAACCCCTTTCATGCTTCCATCCCTTCTTCCTTCTTATTACTGTTGCTACCACCCTTCTTCTTGTCATATGCAGCAACTCCAATCCATAAATGAACAGACCCCATTATTATATACTTGACTGCTATATTCCCTTGCTTTTACTGAACCCAGAAACAAGCTTTACCCTTCCACCCTTTAAATGTTTTGTTAGCCAATAACTGTTAGTTATATTTAGTTCTTTAATGGTTGCTTCCTACTTTCTGTTTATTCTGTTATCACTCCTCCCATGTACAGCTGCTACTACACCGTATTTTCAAGTTCTGGCGCACCATCGAACCAACCGCCCATCCACCATTTACAGACCACCGAAATCACCACCCTCTCTCTCCCCTTAGTTTACTACTGATCCCCCTTCCAAAATTTACAACCAAATGTCTCCACTGTGCACGATTCAAATGTGCACATGTACACACGATCTACCCCATAGTCCTGCATTTTTATTTACTCCATACGCGTACAAACCGGACTCGAGTCACCTCCAACTGCTCAGACGGCCTCCGGCCACCTTGATCAGAAAAACGCTTTCCGGTTGATCCTGTGGAAAACACTCAACTGATCATTACCTAAAGGTCTATTGCCGCCAAAACACACCATCGACTAACCCCATACTTTCTCTATGGGTTGCCGATATCATTACTGCACTTTGCCCCATGTCTCTCTATATTCGGTCAGCATGGGTCACCACAGTAGAAAGCGCAACCCCAAAGTCCGACGACGAGTCAAAACTCTAGTCCTTTACATTTGAGATTTTATAGTATTTTCTTTGTAGTATCTCATTATAAGACTTATATGTGGCTTATTTAAGTGATTGAATGGATGAAGTCTATACTAGAACAGAGCATTTTGAAATTTACAGAGCACATTTTGTTAACAAACATACAAAGTGCATTACAGAGATACTTCAGGTATGATCAACAATATGAGTTAACAGTAAGTTTTAACAGTTCGGTTATAATAAGTACAACATATATGTAAGTAGATGAACTTGCATGGTTTAAAACCTGTTAATCACTTTGTATATACTTGGGTGGATCCTCTTGTGTGCAGAACCCATGTCTCGACTGATATTAGCATCAATATCTTGGCCATACAACAGCTAAATGGCTTCCTATAGTTCTAACAGGGGACAACTACTTTGTTTAAAATGGTTTTGCTATATCTACTTAATGTCACTCAGATCTCGACTACATATTCAAGACTCCAACAACAAACCATATTTAATCACAGCACTTAAAGTTTGATCAAGGCCTTCATACTTTAAAGTTGTATTTAATCAGTGAATGTCCAAGCAACATATATACAGCAGTAAACTTCAATCAATAAACATACATGCATTCTCATCAAACTTGTATATTAAATAGAAGAAAATGTAGTGAGGTTTACTCACAGTTCAGTTTGGTTTTGATGGTGTAAAAGTTTGCTTTCTTCTTTTGATTTTAGCTTGAAATAAGGTGATCAAAAAGGAATGAAGCAGCAGCCTATTTATAGGCAAACTACTAATGTATTTTATTAGTTTTCTAATTACATTAATTAATTAAATCTTAATATACTCCTATCATAATATTTGGTGCAGGAAATCTTAACAGAGAATATTCCTTTGAAAGCAACATCTTGTTTTGGCATTTTATGCTCAAGGCATGGTGGATGAAGGAGGTCCAGATACTTGTTTTCACTTGTTGCCAAACTCCTTAAATGCCTATGTCCTTTTGCACACACAAATTACTATAAAATCCTTCTACACTTAGATAAAACAGAGATAGGAAGTTTCTCCTTCATGATCACTTGGCAGGAAACATTCCACATATTAAAAAGGTTTGAAACTAAATTCTAAAGCTTAGTTTTTAAGTATATTACACACTTGAAGTTGTTGCACCTTGTCCTTTGAATGATGGCAATTCTCCCATCAAATCTTTTAAAAACACTTAAGTGTTTAACTCAAATCACTTGTCAAATAGCTATTTTCCTCTTTTACTTCTACATGAAGTATAAGGCTAACTTATGGGATTTGTTTCAGCTGACATGTCATCTTATTCTTGCGCAAGACATGATTGGATCATGTTGTGAAATGGTTAAGTATTCAACTTAAATGAATCACTCAATTCATTAGTTTTAATGTGTTTTTCATTTAAATGGTTAAGTCATTTCCATTTTAATTACTTAGTTCCTTTGCATTTGGTTGCATTGAAAACTCTTGTTCTTGTGTAAAAAGAAGTGGCTCGAGTTCATGTCAAAGATGGTTAAATGAGCCAAGCCTATCTAGCTTAGGATATATTCAACCTTATGTCTACGTTATCCTATTCACTTGCTACTTAAATTTGTTTTCTTTAAACAAATTATTTTCTAGTAATGGTCTTAGCTACGCTTTGTTACTATGGTTTGCTACACTTAAGTTTGTTTTAAATGAAATATCCTTCATTTAAATTTTTTTATATGTTTCAGTTTTTAGTTCCAAATCCCGGGTCATTACATGAACAGTGTGAAAAAGATTGTGTTGGAATTTCGGGCAAATCCAAACTGCTCAGAAATTCAGAAATAAAATGGCGGAGTGGAAACCAAAGGTGAGAACTTCTCACTCTAATTTATTTTCTAGCTAAATATATATACTAGGATGCAGACGGTGCTTAGAAGCACCCGGCACCTTTGTTTGAAACCATGGATGTTTGGTTGTTTGCTTTGATTGTTTTATTTGTTTGAATTTGGTTTGGGATGAATTGAATTGATTAGAATTGGTATGTGTATGGTGCAAGCCAGTATTAGGAGAGGGATAAGGCTAGACCATATTCCGGTTCTAGTATCGCGCCGTTATACTGCCGAAATTTTCTAAAAATGTTAGAACAATAAAAATATCATTTTTATTGTATAAATGAACTGTATAAAATATTCATGTGTTGAAATAAATATTTTATCGTTAAAAATATAATTTTTAACGAGTATATGAATGAAAATAAATATTCATTTACAAATTGGACGATTTGTTTACGTACACTCATTTGACTGATATTGATTGGGATGATATATTTTACACATCGCCCAACTACACAAATAAAATCGATGTGTGTTGATTGAAAACCCACACGGGTATTGGGATGGTATTTGATGTACACTAATCCCAATTGTTTGGTTGTATGCCAATCGATTGGTTGACAGGCTGTTGTAAGCGTTAATTATTTATATTTAATGCTTATGTAATTGTGTAATGCACTCTGGATGATGACTGACTGTGTCTATTGTGTATATGTGTTTATGAAATCCATATAAATAAAATTATATGGTAATTGACTGTGTCTGATTCCAATTCGGAAATAACGAATATTTTAAATTAATAAATATTTTAAAATGACGAATAATGAATATTTTAAAATAACTAATATTTTAAAATAATATTCAGTAATGGATCAAAATATGATTTTGATGTCCGATTCGAGATGGACATGAAAATATTGAAATATATGAAGCCATGTTGATTTGATTAACGTCATTTTGACTTGAACGATATTTATATTGATTTTATTCATTTTTATAATGAATATCGAAAAGGAAATGATTTCAAAATCTGATATTTTGAAAATATTATCATTTATATATTATAATGATAAGGAAAATTCATTTTTGATTTAAAATTGAAAATGAAGTCGGAATCGTTTTAAAACGAATTTATAAAATACGTTTTAAATGGAAATCGTTGAAATATATATATTATATATATTTAATATATTTAATGGCCTGAATAGAACGCGCCGTGCCGCGGTAGTTCGCGAATTTCAACCATTGACTTCGAATTGGCATTACGAGAGATCCGACCGGCGGATTCTCCTAAAACTGGAACCGTTGGGTTCGTATCGAAAGAGATTTCCACCTAATATAAGAGATTTGAATTCTAACGGTTGGATTTGGAAGTATATCCAAATCAAATTTGGAAAAGGTCGTTGTAAGTGCAGTTCCATGACTGTTTATGGAAATCGACTGAAAGGGCCTTTATAAAATTATGGGGATTGTTAAAGAGACTCCATTTTTTGTTAAGAGGAGGATAAATTTAAGGCTACTCCATCTTATTTTTTATTTGTTAAGAGGGGTTTTGGAATTTTAAAAATAAAATAAAATATAGACTAAAGTACCCCAGCCTCATTATTCCTTAAACTCTATCGATCAAAATTCAATTTCAGTTCAATCCAAACACGCCACGAGGTAAAAAAAATTCAAACGTTGATAAATCCCCTTTTTGAAATTTTATATTTTGTTGAAAAAGATGAATACCATTTGTGAAAAGCAGATGAATTTCGTTCATTTGCGCGAATGATGAATACAATTCATCATGAAAAGTTTGTATTTTGTTTGAGGGTGAAAACAGTGTGTTAAGGTTTAGATCTTAAAGTTTAATAAGAAAAACAACATCGCTGTCAAATGATTTGTCAAAAGTAATTACATTAAAACAATGTGCATATTCCAACATTAAAACAAATGTTTGTTAAGTGAATTTTTGCTTATGTTCTTGTTGTGTTAAGTGTATGTGTATGTTGTTACTCTTCCTTTTCTTTATTTGTACCTAATGTGTTTTGTATGTGTTTATTTGTTGTTATTGTGTTCAATGCTTACTTTGATAGTGAAAACTAAATTAAACAATGCCTGAATATGTTATTTTCATGTGCGCAGAACGTTTATGTTTCATGTATTATTATTTTTCTATGTGTAGAGTTAAATTAGAGTTTACGTTTTAAGTTTGCATTAATGAAGAGTACAGGGTTAGTATTGGAAATTTTATTAGTATGTTTAAGGGGAGGCTAATTTATTTTAACCAGCCCTTAACAATTTTAAAATAAACTGAAAATGGTACTCCCCTTAACCAAAAGTGGAGTCCCTTTAACAATCCCCAAAATTATTAAAAATATTAATAATTTGTGTAAAATCATAATAAATGATTTGGAAAGAATTGGGATGAAAATTTCCATATTTAAAAAGATAAAAATATATTTTTATCGAAAGGAACTAGTTATTAACTAGAATTATAATCCAATTATTTTCAAATAAATAAATTGGATTGAGAATGGTTTTAATATAACCAGAAATTTCCAACGAATAAATTAGAATGGTTTGGAATGGAAATAATCTTCGGAATATTTCGGTATTGGATTCCGTGATTATACGGATATTGATATGGGAATTTGGAAGATATATGTATCGTTATTCCCAATACGATATTTATTGATTTCAGAATTTGATATTGAATATAAGCCGATATAATTTCTATTCAGAGCCTTGTATTTAATATCAATGAGATTTTGGGTTTGTCGTGAATGGTGTCTTCAGTAACACTGTTCATAAACCCAGTTGAGAAAAGAATAAATCTTTTAATTAAGATTTAGTGAAGTTTTCCAATAATTTAATATTCAATTGGAATTGAATAAAAGAATTGGATTTTGGGTTTGTCATGAATGGTGTCTTAAATAACACTGTTCTTAAACCCCCTGTGAGAGGAATAAATCTTTTAAATAATATTATTAGAGTTTCCAGTTACATTTAGTAACTGGAATAAAATGGAATGTGAATCGGGTTTATTGTGAACTGTGTTTTTAACGACATTCATTCTTTAACCCGATTTACAGTGAAATGTGATTTGGAATTTATAAATCTTTTTATTAAGAATTAACGGGAATTTTCCAAAGTAAAGTTTTCCAATTTAATATATTAAATTGGAATTGAATGGAATTTGATTTGATAATAATCGAAATGAGCTTATGTGGAGGAAGGCTGATAATATATATGGAATTTAAAAGGCTTTGTCGTTATTCCATTTATATTATTAGTCGGATACAGAAATTGATATCGATTATATATTGATCTGTTTTCCATGAAGATTCCATAATTAGTGGAATGTGATTTGGGTTTATTGTGAACTGTGTTTTAAATGACATTAGTTCTTTAACCCAGTTAAAGACAGGATTACATGTATAACATTGTATCTCGATCTGTATGGCTGATCTCTACTAAATATATATCTGTTCGGTGGCGGAGAATTTATTTTCGTGCTTAACACCCTTCTCTAAGACGTACGAGCTTAGAGGTTATATATCGGCAGAAATCAATAGTACGATGTAGATTGTCGATGCGGCATGTTTGTGTTTCCAAAGTTAAAGATTCATTAATATTGATTTTTGGGAAGATTAAAACCAAGAGGAGTTTTAATGAATCTTTAATTAGATTGAAAAGAGAAATTGATAATTTAAATTATCAAATTTGGGAAATGATCGAGAATGGAGTATCACCAGTTTTGCTCCAAGCGATAGTTGAATCTTTAATTAGATTTGAATGTGAAATGTTAATTAAATTTACCGATAACACCGTGGTGTTAGATACGGAGTATTACCAGTTTTGCTTCATGGGATGAATAGGTTGGGATTGGAGAATAAAAGAAATGATTACTTCGGTAAGGTGCGCTAATCTCGACTAGTATGGATAAACCTTAATTTGGTTTGAAATGATACCCAAAGGAAGAATAAAGAATAAATTTGAAAGAATTTATCTTTAATAAAATTAATGGGAACCTTTCCCTAAAGATATGAATATTTGAATAAAAGAATATTCTGGATTGGAATGAGGCGTATATTGTGTTTTTATAACACTTGTTTATTATATACGCAAGTTATTCAGAAAGGCCGGGTTTATACCCATTCTGAATAACTGATTCGAGGATGAAGACGGTGGTTGAAGACCGGAAGTCTTCACGTCATTTGGACGATTACTAATGTCTTGATTGGGCTGTACACCCAAGACAAGGTAATAAGTGGTGATCGTCCAGACGTACTTGGAGATCGACCGGATATGCGAGGACCTCTCTCCTATATTGGGCATATGGGATGAGGAATAAGGTGCCACCGGTTTCATTCAGACCCAGGACAAACTTGTAAATGGATGTGTATTTGACATTGGATTTTATTCTGTGTTGATTGATCTCTATTAAATATATATCTATTTGGCGGCGGAGAATTTATTCTCTTGCTTAACGCCCTTCTCTGAGACGTATGAGCTCAGAGGTTATATATCAATAGACATCAATCGCATGGCGTGAATTGCTTGTGTGGCATGCTGAGATGCAAATGATCAAGGCTTCTGTTGAAAAGCAGAGTCTTTTGGTTGATGATCAAAGCACGACTTTAATATAGCATAGCTTTGTGTATAGCGTTAATTCGCTAGCCTCACACCTAGGTATGAGTCAAAAACGGGATCGGACTATTGGGAGAACATGACGTTTCTTTCTAGCTATGGGTGGCATCATGGTATGGAGCCCAGACATTTTTTTACCTATGTGGATGACGGATAGCGAGGCACCTTGGATATACCGGTTACTACAAAGCCAATGGATAGATCTGATAGGACCGGGAAACGCGTGTTCAGGAATTTCCAATCCTCAAACGTAAGAGAGGACCGGCCCAACCGATCCAAGGGTTGCCCAGACTGTGTAGTCCTGAGACATTTGCTAGTGTGTCTCGAAGCGGTGAGGAGTCATCTCTAGCCTCAACTCATAGATGGAATCCAATTTCCAATACGTGACATTTCGGTTTTAGTTGTAAACCTATATGGCGACATAGTAGCATGGGATACTATGATGTCTATGATTGATAAATTTATATTTGAAGCTGTTTTTGACACTATACAATTATTATAGTATCAAATGATTTGTTTTATATGTACCAAGCATGTTTGGCTATTATAAGGGAAAACTCTGTCATCCGGCTTGCGTTGCATTATGTGATGGGTCCTGAGTCTTATAATAGCTTCATTTTTCGAAAAGCATTGCACTGTTTATAAACTGTTTTATGCACTGGTATTCTTGGGAGGAAACCAGTTCCATGTTATACGGCGTGGTTCCTTGATTTACTTTATTTCTAAAGTACAGTTTTAAATAACTGTTTTAGTTCTCACACCAGTCACATGATGTAACAACCCGAAAATCTGGGCCAGTTTAAAATTTTTATTTTGGCAATTTTAGCGAATTTTGATTATTTAAAATAGATTATTTTAAATAATATCGACGAGAAATTTATTTAGAATGGAAATCCAATGTATATATTTATATACGTCGTCGTTAGAATATAAATAATTATATATAATTATAAAAGGAATTGAAAATGGCGCGGTAGTTCGATAATTCGATATCAAACTTCAATTGAATGTACCGGGTGCAAAACAATCCGGATTTTAGTAAAACCAAAAATAATAGGATCTAATTGGGAATATCTTTCCAACGAATCCGAAAAATCAAAATTTCATAGCGGGAATCAAAAGATATGTCCAGTTGAAAAGTCTGAATAGTCGCTATGGAATTCGGGCCCTTAAAAATGGAAATTTTGCAAACGACCTCGGATTTCGACGAAACCACTTTTGTTGGGTCTGTGATGTAAAATTATTGCTAGATTCCAATTTTCATAATTTTTCGAATCAATATGTGAGCGTGGCGCAGTTAAACGCGTTTGACCAATTTCAGTTGAATTTAATCGACTGGAAAATGGCCATTTTTCAAACGGTCTCAGAATTCGACAAAATTAACTTTGTTAGGACCGTATCGTCAATACGAAGCTAGAAATAATTTTTCTGGAATTTTTAGAGTTAGTATGTGGCCCCAGTAATTTAAAATGTACGTTTAAATTAAATATATGATGATTTATAATTTAATTTAAAGAGAAACTGTTCGTAACGGCCGAATTGGGTTACGAAACATATCCCATTGTGTTCGGAATAGGGGTAATTAGCTAGGGACGGCAGTCGTTGGGTTCAAATTAGAGTGCGTGACATAAAACAAGTTATTTTAGAATTAAAATATTATTAAATAAAAAGCGGGGGGTAAAAAGGGAAAATTTAAAACCCTAAATTCCTTTGCTCTGTAAACCCGCCGCCACTTTAAACCTACGGTGATTATCGTTCCCTTCTTCTCCGATCTTTTTCTCCAAATACGCTCAACTGCTTCAAGGGCTCCAAAGCAAAAACGGAAGGGCTCCATGAGATCTCGCTGATCGACGGTAGTGATCGGCCCTGGTGCTTCGTGGAGGCTGATTCTGAGGCTGGAAGTGGCTGCGTTCGTCGAGGGTTTCTAGGCCTAGGAGGAGCTCGAGTCTCGAGCTAATACATCAGGGACGCGCGGGTTTTGATGGGGGTTCTCGTGGGCACTGACGATCGGTCTCCGGTGGCTGGATTAGGAGAGCAGCGGCGAACTTCTGGGGTGAGCGACGAATTTGTGAAGTTCCAGGCAACGATGAAGATGGATATGCTTTTGGTAATGGTTTTAATGCATTATAGTTTAAATTAACTGTATATTTAAAATGTTCAATGATTAAAAACGTTATAAAATTTAATTAATTACAGTAATTTTTAAAATAAATTACATTGCTTACAACTTTGAATTTTAATATAAATTACATTGCTTTAAAAATAGAAATGGCAAAATATAAAAATATACATTGTTTGAAAATATAAAAATATGATTTTTATTTTGTATGAAGGGAAATAAAAATTCGATCTTTATATAAGAAGTAGAAATATAAAAATATAATTTTTATATAGAAAGAAGCTTGGTAAAAATATATGAAGTAGAAATAAAAATATGATTTTTATTTATTGGAATGAAGCGATAAGAATATGATTTTTAATATGAACAGAGTAGAGGATACCGCGTTGGAATGTCAGACAAACCCCGACTACTCTGAAATTCAGAAATAAGGAATGGAGGAGTGGAACCCAAAGGTGAGAACTTCTCACCTTTCAATTTAATTTTTCTAGTTATATATATATACTAGGATGCAGACGGTGTTTAGTAGCACCCGACACCCGTCATCCACAGACCATGGATGGCTTGTTTGTTTAATTGTTTGGTTGTGTAGTTGGTTAGATTATTTGGTTTGAATTGAATTGTTTGGTGAAATGAAATTGATTTGATTGATGTGTGAATGGCGTGGGCCTTCACTAGACCGGGGATAAGGCTAGGCCTTGTCCCGTTTCTAGTATCATGCCGTTATGCCGCCGAAATTTTCTAAAATAAGTTAGAAAAATAAAAATATCATTTTTATTTTGTAAATGAACTGAATAAAAATTCATGTGTTAAAATAAAATATTTGATCGTTAAAAATATAATTTTTAACGTGAATGTGAATAAATAAATATTCATTTACAAACCGGACGGTTTGTTTATGTACACCTATTTGAAGGACATTGATTGGGACGATAAATTTTACACATCGCCCAACTGCACAAATAAAAATCTGTGTTTGATTGCTTGAAACCCCGCACTGGTATTGGGATGATATTTGACGTACACTAATCCCGATTGTTTAGTTGTATGTCGATCGATTGATCGACAGGCTGTTATAAGCGTTGAATATTTATATTTGATGCTTATACAGTGTAGTGCACTTTGGTTGATGGTTGATTATTTTTCAATGCTATTATATACATGTGTTGTATGGAATCCATATAATTAACATTATATGGTAATTGATTGGGCCTCATTCCAATTTGAAAAATAAAGAATAATATAAAATAAAGGTTCATGTGTTGACAGTACTCATCCGTTGAGATTAGTCATGTGTTGAACGAAATATTTTAATAATAAAATTTGCGTCTTTATCAATATAAAATAAAGGTTCATGTGTTGACAGTACTCATCCGTTGAGATTAGTCATGTGTTGAACGAATTATATTTGAAATAGAAATATTTGAAATAGAATATTTGAAAATAGGAATATATGAAGCCGTGTTGATTAGATTGACGCCATTTTGACGTGAACGATATTTATATCGATTTTATTCATTCTATAATGAATATCGAAAATGATTTCAAAATCTGATATATTGAAAATGAATAGAAATGATTTCGAATTGAAAATGAATAGAAATGGTTTCGAGTTGAAATTGAATTGAATGTAAAACGAATTCGAATTGAATTGAATATAAAACGAATTCGAAGTGAATTGAATGTAAAACGAATTCGAATTGAATTGAATATAAAACGAATTCGAAGTGAATTGAATTTAAAACGGATTCGTATTGAATTGAATTGAAAAGAAAATGAATTCAAATCGAATTAAAATCGAAATTGAATTGAAATCAATTTGAAATGAATTTAAACCGAATTTATATTGGAATATTCAATTTTGATTTGAAATTGAATATGAAGTTGAAACCATTTTGAAAATGAATTTAAAACGATTTATAAAGCACGTTTTGAATTGAAATCGACGAAGTATATATTATATATATTATATATATAATATAATGGCCTGAATAGAACGCGCCGCGCCGCGGCAGTTCGCGAATTTCGACCGTTAACTTCGAACGAATATTACGGGAGATCCGACTGTCGGATTCTCCTAAAACCGGAACCGTTGGGTTCGTATCGAAAAGAGCTTTCTTATGAATGTTAGAAATTTGAAATCTAACGGTTGGATTTGGAATTATGTCCAAATCAAATTTGAAAAAAGGTCGCTGTAAGTGCAGTTCGATGGCCATTGATGGAAATCGACTATACGGGCCTTGATAAAATTATTAAAAATAGTAATAATTTGTGTAAAATCATAAGAAATGATTTAGAAAGAATTGGGATGAAAGACTCCATATTTGAAAAGATAAAAATAGATTTTTATCGAACTGAACTAGTTTTGAACTAGAATTATAATTCTATTTATTTTTAAATAAATAAATTGAATTTGAAAAGAGTTTTAAAAATAACCAGAATTTCCAATGATTGCATTGGAGTGGATTTGAATCGAAATTGTCTTCGGAATATTTTGATATTGGGTTTCGTGATTATACAGATGTTGTCATGGAAATTTGAAAGATATAGATATATATATCGTTATTTCCAATACGATATTTGTTGGTCGTAGAATTTGATATTGAATATAAGCCGGTATATTTTCTATTCAGAGCCTTGTATTTAATGTCAAATGTGATTTGGGTTTGTCGTGAATGGTGTCTTGACTAACACTGTTCTTGAACCCAGTTGAGAAAGGATTAAATCTTTTTATTTAGATTTAATGAAGTGTACCAATTAAATAATATTTAATTGGAATTGAATTGATATTGATTTTTGGGTTTATCATGGACATTGTTTTAAATAACACTCGTTCTTTAACCCGATAATTAATGGAATGTGATTTTGGGTTTATCGTGAACTGTGTTTTAAATGACACTGATTCTTTAACCCAGTTAAAGATTAAAACTAAGTGGAGTTTTAATGAATCTTTAATTAGATTGAAATGATCGATAATGGAGTATCACCAGTTTTGCTCTAGGCGTTAGTTAAATCTTTAATTAGATTTGAACGTGAAATGGTAATTGAATTTACCGATAACACCGTGGTGTTAGATATGAAGTATAACCAGTTTTACTTCATGGGATGAATAGGTCGGGGTTGGGAAATTAAAACAAATGATTACTTCGGTAAGGTTCGTTAATCCCGACTAGTTGAATCGAAATTCAAAAGAAGATTAGAGAATAAATTCGAGGAATTTATCTTGGATAAAATTAATGGGAACCTTTCCCTATGAATGTGAAATTTAGAAACTAACTGTCGGTTAGCCAAGCAGAATGGTTTTCTGGATATTGATCTGATGTTGGTTTCGGCCTTCGGGGTTAATATTTGGGAAATTATTCTCTTGATTAATTTACGGTTAGTGACTGATGAATTGGAATGAGGCGTATGTTGTGTTTGTGTAACACTTATTTAAAATATACGCGAGTTATTCGGGAAGACCGGGTTTATCCCATTCTGAATAACTGATACGACGATAAGTCGAAGATGAAGACGATGGTCGAAGACCGGAGGTCTTCACGTCGTTTGGGTAATTACTGATGATCTTGATTGGGCTGTACACCCAAGAAGATGGAAACAGTTGGTGATCGTCCAGACGTACATGGAGATCGATGGATATGCGGGGTACTAGGTGCCTCCGGTTTCGATCAGACCCAGAACGGACTTGTAAATGGACTGTGTGTCTGACATCGGATTTCATTCTGTGTGACTGATATCGGTTGCATAGGATGGTTTGCCTGTGTGGCATGCTAAGATGCAAATGATCAAGGCTTCTGTTGAAAAGCAAAGTCTTGTGGTTGGTGATCAAAGCACGGCCTTTGTGGCGTAGCTTTGTGTAGCGCTGATTCGCGAGCCTCGCACCCCGGTTGTGAACCAAAAACGGGAGAGGACCTCAGGGAGGTCCTGCGTTTCTTTCTAGCTAGGGTGGTGTCAGTGACCTACCAGCCCTGACATTTATATACTTTTCACCTATGTGGTTGTTGCTGTTGCGAGGCGCCTCGGTTAGATCGGACGATTCGAGTCCGATGGAGACATTCGTTGGCTCATTTACGCCCCAAAGGGCGGAGAGACGTAGTGTTCAGGATTTCGTCTAATCCACATCGGTGGACCGGCCATGTCGCTCCAAGGGTCGATGCGTTCTATCCCTGAGACTTGGGCTAGACAGTCTCGAATCGTTAGAGGACGATCCCTAGCGTCGATTCACAGACGGAAATCCAATTTCCAAATACGTGACATTTGCGGTTTTAATTGTAGAACTAGTATGGCGACATGATATATGGTACCCATGCCGCCTATGATTGATACTTATGATTTGAAGTTGTTTTATACACTATGCACTTATAATAGTATCAAATGATTTGTTTTAAACGTATCAAGCATTCTTTGGTTGTTATAAGGGAAAACCCTATCCCCGGCTTGCGTTGCATTGTGTGATAGGACCTGGGTCTTATAACAGCTTCATTTTCCTTTATTTAGCATTGCGCTGTTTGTTTTATGCACCGGTATTCTTGGGAGGAAACCCGTTCCGTGTTATACGGCGTGGTCCCTTGATTTACCTAACATTAAAAATAAAGATTAACTATTTTAGTTCTCACACCAGTCACATGACTGACCTGGAGTTTATTGTTTTAACCTAAACTCTGGGTGCCCCTATTTTGACACGGGCAGCTAGTAGTTTTGGTTTTGCAGATTTATATTCACAGGATCCTGGTGTACAGCTGGAATGATATCCGGAAAGCTTTGTATCCGTATATCTCTTCTAGTTGTGTATTGTATTATTTTCCGCTGTGATGTATTTAAATGTAATTTAAATCTCTGATATTTCTGTGTAATATTCATTTATACTCTGTATATTCTTGTATTCTGGTGCATTGTTGTAATATACAGTGAAATGTTCTTTCGTCTGCGTTCTGATTTGTCTTGTCCTCACAGTAATTCGTTCTTTCTCATCTCTTCGGAGACCGGGGAAGTTTCGGGTCGCTTCATTTGGTATCAGAGCTTTGGTTTACAAAGCTCAGAGAATAAGACACATTAGAACCATACGAAAGAATTCATCAGATATTGGATTAGTTATATCCAATGGAATGGCTCGTTAGAGATGGGATCAGTAGTATCCTAGAACGAGTGTGAAGAGTAAATTTTTAACCTGAAAACAAATTTTGTTTTGAAAATCTAAATCAATTATTCGTATTTGATTATTTATTTGTATTGATTTGGACAGTCCGATATATAAAGATTTTGCATATATGTCTTGCAAACGTGTATTCAAAATTTTAATATACTGGATAGTTATAGAATCATACTCTAGTGCCCGGGGATAATTCTGGTGACGGGGCACCATCGCCAGTATTTATCTTCGAGTTACGGAAGTGGGATTTCTATATATTTCCATTAGACTGGTGTGAGAACCAAAACTAATATAGCTAGAACACATTGTTGTGAATTGGCATCAAAAACATGATTTTCTTTATATGTAGTAAAATTATGAATTTGAAACGTTAATTCACTAATTGATTGATGTTTGTGTTGTTTGTTTAATTATTTGATAATTTTGAACCATTTAGCCTAATTGAACCAAATATTGAATTGTATTAAAAATTTGGTCGCATTTGCTTGCATATACTTGTACTTACATTGAACAGGTCATAGCAAGGAGGCTAGAGCAGAGAATAAAATTTGTTTGCCCGACAAATAGGTACATGTTTACTACATAATTTACTGTTTTGTTTGGGTGATGATGATTTTATGAGCCTATTGGCTAGCCGCTTGGCTTTTTATTTTTCTTTTTGAGATCAGAAGGCCTATATGGCAATTTCGGGATTTTCCCGTGGCTCCCGGTGCAGGGGAGGTTATGGCGAAATTTTTCGAAAATTTAGGGTGTTAGCCAAAATTTTGAAGAATTTGAAAATTCTCAGAAACTGAAAAGTTGGAGAATGGAAGCAAGATCGAACGTAGAGTTGAATGATCAAACCACTTTCGACTTTGTTCCTTTTCGGGGACGAAAAGTTTTAAGTGGGGGAGATTGTAACAACCCGAAAATCTGGGCCAGTTTAAAAATTTTATTTTGGCAATTTTAGCGAATTTTGATTATTTAAAATAGATTATTTTAAATAATATCGACGAGAAATTTATTTAGAATGGAAATCCAATGTATATATTTATATACGTCGTCGTTAGAAAATAAATAATTATATATAATTATAAAAGGAATTGAAAATGGCGTGGTAGTTCGATAATTCGATATCAAACTTCAATTGAATGTACCGGGTGCAAAACAATCCGGATTTTAGTGAAACCAAAAATAATAGGATCTAATTGGGAATATCTTTCCAACGAATCCGAAAAATCAAAATTTCATAGCGGGAATCAAAAGATATGTCCAGTTGAAAAGTCTGAATAGTCGCTATGGAATTCGGGCCCTTAAAAATGGAAATTTTGCAAATGACCTCGGATTTCGACGAAACCACTTTTGTTGGGTCCGTGATGTAAAATTATTGCTAGATTCCAATTTTCATAATTTTTCGAATCAATATGTGAGAGTGGCGCAGTTAAATGCGTTTGACCAGTTTCAGTTGAATTTAATCGACTGGAAAATGGCCATTTTTCAAACGGTCTCAGAATTCGACAAAATTATCTTTGTTAGGACCGTATCGTCAATACGAAGCTAGAAATAATTTTTCTGGAATTTTTAGAGTTAGTATGTGGCCCCAGTAATTTAAAATGTACGCTTAAATTAAATATATGATGATTTATAATTTAATTTAAAGAGAAACTGCTCGTAACGGCCGAATTGGGTTACGAAACATATCCCATTGTGTTCGGAATAGGGATAATTAGCTAGGGACGGCAGTCGTTGGGTTCAAATTAGAGTGCGTGACATAAAACAAGTTATTTTAGAATTAAAATATTATTAAATAAAAAGGGGGGGTAAAAAGGGAAAATTTAAAACCCTAAATTCCTTTGCTCTGTAAACCCGCCGCCACTCTAAACCTACGGTGATTATCATTCCCTTCTTCTCCAATCTTTTTCTCCAAATACGCTCAACTGCTTCAAGGGCTCCAAAGCAAAAACGGAAGGGCTCCATGAGATCTCGTTGATCGATGGTAGTGATCGGCCCTGGTGCTTCGTGGAGGCTGATTCTGAGGCTGGAAGTGGCTGCGTTCGTCGAGGGTTTCTAGGCCCAGGAGTAGCTCGAGTCTCGAGCTAATACATCAGGGAGGCGCGGGTTTTGATGGGGGTTCTCGTGGGCACTGACGATCGGTCTCCGGTGGCTGGATTTGGCGAGCAGCGGCGAACTTCTGGGGTGAGCGACGGATTTGTGAAGTTCCAGGCAACGATGAAGATGGATATGCTTTTGGTAATGGTTTTAATGCATTATAGTTTAAATTAACTGTATATTTAAAATGTTCAATGATTAAAAACGTTATAAAATTTAATTAATTACAGTAATTTTTAAAATAAATTACATTGCTTAGAACTTTGAATTTTAATATAAATTACATTGCTTTAAAAATAGAAATGGCAAAATATAAAAATATACATTGTTTGAAAATATAAAAATATGATTTTTATTTTGCATGAAGCGAAATAAAAATTCGATCTTTATATAAGAAGTAGAAATATAAAAATATAATTTTTATATAGAAAGAAGCTTGGTAAAAATATATGAAGTAGAAATAAAAATATGATTTTTATTTATTGGAATGAAGCGATAAGAATATGATTTTTAATATGAACAGAGTAGAGGATACCGCGTTGGAATGTCAGACAAACCCCGACTGCTCTGAAATTCAGAAATAAGGAATGGAGGAGTGGAACCCAAAGGTGAGAACTTCTCACCTTTCAATTTAATTTTTCTAGTTATATATATATACTAGGATGCAGACGGTGTTTAGTAGCACCCGACACCCGTCATCCACAGACCATGGATGGCTTGTTTGTTTAATTGTTTGGTTGTGTAGTTGGTTAGATTATTTGGTTTGAATTGAATTGTTTGGTGAAATGAAATTGATTTGATTGATGTGCGAATGGCGTGGGCCTTCACTAGACCGGGGATAAGGCTAGGCCTTGTCCCGTTTCTAGTATCATGCCGTTATGCCGCCGAAATTTTCTAAAATCAGTTAGAAAAATAAAAATATCATTTTTATTTTGTAAATGAACTGAATAAAAATTCATGTGTTAAAATAAAATATTTGATCGTTAAAAATATAATTTTTAACGTGAATGTGAATAAATAAATATTCATTTACAAACCGGACGGTTTGTTTATGTACACCTATTTGAAGGACATTGATTGGGACGATAAATTTTACACATCGCCCAACAGCACAAATAAAAATCTGTGTTTGATTGCTTGAAACCCCACATGGGTATTGGGATGATATTTGACGTACACTAATCCCGATTGTTTAGTTGTATGTCGATCGATTGATCGACAGGCTGTTATAAGCGTTGAATATTTATATTTGATGCTTATACAGTGTAGTGCACTTTGGTTGATGGTTGATTATTTTTCAATGCTATTATATACATGTGTTGTATGGAATCCATATAATTAACATTATATGGTAATTGATTGGGCCTCATTCCGATTTGAAAAATAAAGAATAATATAAAATAAAGGTTCATGTGTTGACAGTACTCATCCGTTGAGATTAGTCATGTGTTGAACGAAATATTTTAATAATAAAATTTGCATCTTTATCAATATAAAATAAAGGTTCATGTGTTGACAGTACTCATCCGTTGAGATTAGTCATGTGTTGAACGAATTATATTTGAAATAGAAATATTTGAAATAGAATATTTGAAAATAGGAATATATGAAGCCGTGTTGATTAGATTGAAATAGAATATTTGAAAATAGAATATTTGAAAATTTGAAAAAAGGTCGCTGTAAGTGCAGTTCGATGGCCATTGATGGAAATCGACTGTACGGGCCTTGATAAAATTATTAAAAATAGTAATAATTTGTGTAAAATCATAAGAAATGATTTAGAAAGAATTGGGATGAAAAACTCCATATTTGAAAAGATAAAAATAGATTTTTATCGAACTGAACTAGTTTTGAACTAGAATTATAATTCTATTTATTTTTAAATAAATAAATTGAATTTGAAAAGGGTTTTAAAAATAACCAGAATTTCCAATGATTGCATTGGAATGGATTTGAATCGAAATTGTCTTCGGAATATTTTGATATTGGGTTTCGTGATTATACAGATGTAGTCATGGAAATTTGAAAGATATATATATATATCGTTATTTCCAATACGATATTTGTTGGTCGTAGAATTTGATATTGAATATAAGCCGGTATATTTTCTATTCAGAGCCTTGTATTTAATGTCAAATGTGATTTGGGTTTGTCGTGAATGGTGTCTTAACTAACACTGTTCTTGAACCCAGTTGAGAAAAGATTAAATCTTTTTATTTAGATTTAATGAAGTGTACCAATTAAATAATATTTAATTGGAATTGAATTGATATTGATTTTTGGGTTTATCGTGGACAGTGTTTTAAATAACACTCGTTCTTTAACCCGATAATTAATGGAATGTGATTTTGGGTTTATCGTGAACTGTGTTTTAAATGACACTGATTCTTTAACCCAGTTAAAGATTAAAACTAAGTGGAGTTTTAATGAATCTTTAATTAGATTGAAATGATCGATAATGGAGTATCACCAGTTTTGCTCAAGGCGTTAGTTAAATCTTTAATTAGATTTGAACGTGAAATGGTAATTGAATTTACCGATAACACCGTGGTGTTAGATATGAAGTATAACCAGTTTTACTTCATGGGATGAATAGGTCGGGGTTGGGAAATTAAAACAAATGATTACTTCGGTAAGGTTCGTTAATCCCGACTAGTTGAATCGAAATTCAAAAGAAGATTAGAGAATAAATTCAAGGAATTTATCTTGGATAAAATTAATGGGAACCTTTCCCTATGAATGTGAAATTTAGAAACTAACTGTCGGTTAGCCAAGCAGAATGGTTTTCTGGATATTGATCTGATGTTGGTTTCGGCCTTCGGGGTTAATATTTGGGAAATTATTCTCTTGATTAATTTACGGCTAGTGACTGATGAATTGGAATGAGGCGTATGTTGTGTTTGTGTAACACTTATTTAAAATATACGCGAGTTATTCGGGAAGACCGGGTTTATCCCATTCTGAATAACTGATACGACGATAAGTCGAAGATGAAGACGATGGTCGAAGACCGGAGGTCTTCACGTCGTTTGGGTAATTACTGATGATCTTGATTGGGCTGTACACCCAAGAAGATGGAAACAGTTGGTGATCGTCCAGACGTACATGGAGATCGATGGATATGCGGGGTACCAGGTGCCTCCGGTTTCGTTCAGACCCAGAACGGACTTGTAAATGGACTGTGTGTCTGACATCGGATTTCATTCTGTGTGACTGATATCGGTTGCATAGGATGGTTTTCCTGTGTGGCATGCTAAGATGCAAATGATCAAGGCTTCTGTTGAAAAGCAAAGTCTTGTGGTTGGTGATCAAAGCACGGCCTTTGTGGCATCGCTTTGTGTAGCGTTGATTCGCGAGCCTCGCACCCCGGTTGTGAACCAAAAACGGGAGAGGACCTCAGGGAGGACCTGCGTTTCTTTCTTGCTAGGGTGGTGTCAGTGACCTACCAGCCCTGACATTTATATACTTTTCACCTATGTGGTTTTTGCTGTTGCGAGGCGCCTCGGTTAGATCGGACAATTCGAGTCCGATGGAGCCATTCGTTGGCTCATTTACGCCCCAAAGGGCGGAGAGACGTAGTGTTCAAGATTTCGTCTAATCCACATCGGTGGACCGGCCCTGTCGCTCCAAGGGTCGATGCGTTCTGTCCCTGAGACTCAGGCTAGACAGTCTCGAATCGGTAGAGGACGATCCCTAGCCTCGGTTCACAGACGGAAATCCAATTTCCAAATACGTGACATTTGCGGTTTTAATTGTAGAACTAGTATGGCGACATGATATATGGTACCCATGCCGCCTATGATTGATACTTATGATTTGAAGTTGTTTTATACACTATGCACTTATAATAGTATCAAATGATTTGTTTTAAACGTATCAAGCATTCTTTGGCTGTTATAAGGGAAAACCCTATCCCCCGGCTTGCGTTGCATTGTGTGATAGGACCTGGGTCTTATAACAGCTTCATTTTCCTTTATTTAGCATTGCGCTGTTTGTTTTATGCACCGGTATTCTTGGGAGGAAACCCGTTCCGTGTTATACGGCGTGGTCCCTTGATTTACCTAACATTAAAAATAAAGATTAACTGTTTTAGTTCTCACACCAGTCACATGACTGACCTGGAGTTTATTGTTTTAACCTAAACTCTGGGTGCCCCTATTTTGACACGGGCAGCTAGTAGTTTTGGTTTTGCAGATTTATATTCACAGGATCCTGGTTTACAGCTGGAATGATATCCGGAAAGCTTTGTATCCGTATATCTCTTCTAGTTGTGTATTGTATTATTTTCCGCTGCGATGTATTTAAATGTAATTTAAATCTCTGATATTTCTGTGTAATATTCATTTATACTCTGTATATTCTTGTATTCTGGTGCATTGTTGTAATATACAGTGAAATGTTCTTTCGTCTGCGTTCTGATTTGTCTTGTCCTCACAGTAATTCGTTCTTTCTCATCTCTTCGGAGACCGGGGAATTTTCGGGTCGCTTCACATGACTGACCTGGAGTTTATTGTTTTAACCTAAACTCTGGGTGCCCCTATTTGCCATACGGGCAGCTAGTAGTTTCGGTTTTTCATATATTATATTCGTAGGATCCTGGATTTACAGCTAGAGCTATATTCGGAACGCTCTGTATCCGTGTATCTCTTACAGTTGTGTTATGTATTGATTTTCCGCTGCTTTATAATTTGAATCTCTGATATTTATCAAATGTATATTATTTATTCATACTCTATTATATTATTGTACTCTGATGTAATTGTTGTAATAAGCAATGAAATGTTCTTCCGTTTGCGTTCTGATTTGTCATGTTCTCAACTCAATCCGGGCTTTCCCGTAAGGGCGAGTTTGGGTCGTCTCAATATTCATTTCTATTTGAATGATTTATAATCAATATATTCACATTCAATTCATATTTCATTCATATGCATTTAAATTCATTCAAATTGATTCTAATCAATTTATTCACATCAATCCATTTAACTTGCTTAAATTTTAATTCCAGAATTCAAATCCTCGAATTTTCGTTTCAAATCCTTATGAAACCACATAAATATATACATATATATTTATTTCCATTTAAAATTCAAAACATTTGAATTTTCAAACCAACTTGTTTTTTTTTTCAAACAAATTTCCAACAAAACTTTTCTAAGGTAGCAATCCATCACTTAGAAACTTGAAAATATACACTGATGATGCTGCAGTCATCATCGGAATTATTTCCCAGCCGCTAAAGTGAGTTCAGTGCTTTATCACTTTCAAAATCCATATGAAATGATTTTTATTCAAAAATCCCTTTTAAAACAATGCTATATTACTTTAATATACTTCGGAAAATATTTTCCAACTTCCCAGGATTAAATTCTGAATTCTGGTTTGAATTCAACTTTAATTCATCTCATTTGTATATTTCATTCGTATAAGAATTAATTTTTGGTTATATATAACCATTCCAATTTTTTTAAAATCTCATTGGATTATAATAACAACCAACACATCTATATATTATAATAATTTCAGAAAATTATTCCTTCAATATCAAAATAGAATTTTGGGTAAAATTATTTCGATTACCCATCTTAAAATAATATTATGTCCAACCTTTTGTTAAATTGTTTATAAATTCCTATCGACTTCATGGCATCCCACGATTCGAACAGAATTCATAAACCACTCAATAGACAAGCCAACACAATATAAAAGAATTTTTATATCAATTACAAAATACGCGCTCTCGTATATATACACTCAACTCATTCTTGGGTACTACTGACCCTAACTCTAATGAGTAAATCCCCACCAAAGCCTAGGTATTCGCTCAACCTAAGCTCTGATACCAACTGTAATGGCCTGAATTTCCATACTATCTGAGTTGACTACATACATCGCACGTCTAACCTAAATTTCACAGAAATACGAATCATTATGAAATAAAAAGAAAAAGATAGAAGAAGAACAGAAACAACAACACAGAATCTCACATCGCAGCGGAATAAAATATAATATATATAACAGCTTTTGGAATACAAATGTTTTAATTGTATACACATATACATACCATCACCAGAGTACAATACAACACAACGGAAAATACACAGTAAATATCGAATGTTGGAGTTTCCTGCTCCAAGCTCCCCCAAGTATCTGTAAACACCTGAACTACTTGGCTTCCCATACAAATTTGGGCACCCAAGAGTTTAGGGTAAAACAAAACAAAATAAACTCTAGGTCATTCATGGGACTGGTGTGAGTAAACTCCAAACAGTTGGTTTAACTTTAAAAAAATTCTTTTCAAAAGAAAAGATAATCATAAGACCGATCCATACATAAACACGGATGGTTTTTAACTTATGATAACCCAAAACATTCATCAAAATCAATAACATTCTGATATTATAATAATATCTAAATCAAATAGATAATAATCTAGCAGAAACGCTTGATGCTCACGTTCCGCATACATAATATACAATCAAGAACCGCAGACACTTATTTGGTAATGGATTTCCAACTATGACAAGGTATGGAACCACCTTCCGATAGTGTATCTCTACAGAGGAATACACTGGGTTCAATAAGAACATCTTGTAACTCGGCCACACATGACCGACCACTCATTTCGCTTGAGTGTGTAGAATGTATATCACCAACGGTTGGGATCGACAACTGTTTTCCCGAAAGGGACAACATCAACAGATTAAAGAAGAAAATAAAATTTCTCTAGATAGGTGATAATATATCCTAGTTGGGAGTTACCCACTTAGCCATGTTGCCTGCACAATTTTTGTCATTTCCCAGTTTTTGAGGCATGAGGCTTCGATTTCTTACCTTTCATTGATAGCACAATCACTTTGAATGTCACATTGTCAGATCCATTAATCATTAATTGGTTTCAACAAATATATTCTGGATTTTATGCTAAGAGAATAAATTCTCCGCTACCATATATATATTTGTAAAGTCCAACATATGCGATTATTGGAATACTCTGTTAGACATTCGTCCATACACATTCGTTCTAGGGGTGAACGAAACCGAAGGCACAATTTCCATTAATCCATCTTAGACAATTTCTACCTACAATTAACAGAAAAAGCTCTTGCACTTTACTCCATCTTCGATTATCTTTATATAATCTGATTTGCAACGATACTGCCAATACGAAGTGGTTCTTGGATAATAATCCAACTGGTCTCTCCATATTGACAACGATATTGGTCAATATTTCGATAGTCGGTTATTTAACTATCGAAGAAAAGCAAGCATTCCTAAAAAGCATCAAACAATCACTAGGCACCTGAATTAATATTTCATTAATTAAATCACTTCTCCATTTTCTTATCAATATTCGTTAACATGATATTTTCGACAATAATCTTTGCCTCTTACACTATTTGGGAAACATTTCCATATACTACCTCCTTTTATTTTCTATATGTAGAAAAAAATCTTCTATTTATAATTGGAAAACATTCCGCTTACTTATCTCTTTTCCCAACTCGTTTGTTTCTATACTTAGGAAATATTTATTATTATATTTCCAAAATTTCAGTTACCCGGGTTAAAGCGACTGTCGTGTAAAACATCGTTACAAACAACCCAAAATACTGCATTTAACTATATCTCTTTAAACATTGATCTTTGAGACTGAATCTTTCTATTTATCTGTTAATAATGAAATCAATTAAGTTGAGGTATAATTACCTTTCAGACCTTAACTGAAAACATCCTTAATTTCAAAACAGACAAGACCACTTACCTCGAATAATCAACACCATAAAAAACCAAGTACCCATTTTTAAAACATGTATACATTTCTCTTTTTATTTTTACCAGATTTAATTATAGATTTACTTTTTGTTTATAATATTCGATTTTAAGTTCGTTTCCTTATCGCATTCTATATCTATTGATATATTTATTTCTAGTTATCAAATTTTCTTAAAAATATTCCGACTCCTTAAATTTTCGAAATTTTTTGCCAGTACCTCCTTTATATCGGTTCATATTGAAAACCTCAACTCGCCTCTCTAGGCCTTTTCCATTCAAAAAGAAAATCAAAAAGCCATGTGGCTTGCCGATTCGGCACATTAAATCTCATATGGAATTTAAACGTGTATCTTTTTGTCGGGCACTCGAATATAATCTTCATTCTCTTCCTTCCATGCCTATTTCACATATACGTCCATTCCCGATTTATTCCAACTCAATCAAATCATTTTAACTCAAATCGACAATTTATTCTTTAATTGGCTCTTCTACCCATTTCATTTTTTTTTGTTTGAACATAGGATGTTCAAATATGATTTTTAACTTGCTTATAAACTAATTTAATTCAACTTTCAATTCAAGTTTCCTTTTTGATTTCGAATATAAATTCTCAAAATCATATTCACTTATCCCAAAGCCCAATTTCGTATCAAACTTGATTAACTAATTATTCTTCAAATTAGTTAATCTTATTAAATAATTAAAAATATTATTTTTGTTCCAAAAACCATTCCATTTACTTTACTTGAGTTCATATATTTTTATAACTCAAATATGGATTTCTCTAATGGAAATTTGGATTTTTTTTAACTTAAATTCCTTATTTTACTTTTATATAAACCATTATGGTTTTTAAATGATTATAGCACTGTTTTTTTGGAAATTTGATTTTGACATAACTCAAAATCTATAGATGAAATCCATATTTTTCTCTTCCATTAGAAAACTATTGTCAAATTGGTTCTGACGGTTCTTGTTTCAAAGGATTTCGACTTAAATTGAGTTCTATATACTCAATTGAAGTTCGAAACTCCAATTTACGAACTACCACGCCACGACGAGCTCATTTTAATTATATTTGAATATAAACTTTAAAATCCGTTAATTTAAATTTCAATCTCGTTCTAATATATATTTTAAATATATTAAATCCAGTTTTCAAATCCAACTTGATATTTCTGATTATCCATATTCGTTGATTATTTCATAACTCGGTTATAAATTTATTTATAACTTAATTTTCTACACTAAATTCCAGTTCCCTTATAAATAAATTATTTATAAATTCGATATAATCAAATTTTAATTATAAATTCGTTGGATATTTATCAATTCAATTTATATTCCGAATTCCAGAATAAAAACCTTCGCTCTATTTCTGAACGATTTCCAGTTCATCTTTAAATTCATACTTGAATTTATAATTTATAATTTCAAATTATCCAATGATAATTATCTCAATTAATTTATAAACGTCGTTTATAAATTTAACTTCCTTGTATTATAAACTAAAACAAATTTCCATTTCAAATCCATTTGAAACTTAATTTTTATTCTGGAATATTCTATCGATTATAACTTACATATATAAACAGTAGATCTATTTTTATAATTAAATTTAATATTTATTTAATAAAATCCTAGTATATTTTCTGAAAATATTTTATCTAAATAAATTCGATCTAATTGAATTTATTTCATAAATCCATACGGATTTATATTTAAAACAATTTATATTCCAAACATCGGAATAAATTTCATTGTTTTCCTTTTTAACATAACAATTTCCCATTTTAATTTCATATTTGAATTTAAATATTAAATTATCCAAATGATAATTGTTCACCTTTCTTTATAAAACATCGTTTATATTACTTGTTTATATATTTAAGCAAGTCTCAATTTCAAATCCATTTGAAAATATATTTCTACTTTGGAAAAATATTTTTTCCTTTTAAATTCACCCTTATTTTTGCATTTCCCGAATTATCCAATGATAATTCATTTCACTTCATTTACAAACATTGTTTATAAATTCATTTCAATTCCCCTATTATTTAATGAAAATTATCCCATTTAATTTATAAACATTGTTTATGAATTCATCACTTGTTTTTATTATTCAAAATAAGTTAATATTTTTATAGCCGATTCGAAATTCAAATTCTATTTTGAAAAAATAGAATTCCCATTTTAAATCTCAAAATTTCCTTTCATGATACTTTTATAAATCAATATTTTGGCCTAGTTATATGTAAATACCCAATTATCAATCACAGGTTATCTAACACATCATATATAATAATATATATGAAAACAAACAAGAATAAATTTTGAGGAATCCATTTGGATCCCTCCAACCTGTTTTTCCTGCATCCACAGATGTTAGCCAACATAAATAATACCCATCCTGCTTTGAGGCAGGATATCTCTGTATAGAAGGTCATCCACTATCATATTGTGGGGCGCATAGGGTCATCCGCAATTGATACTGCGGGCATCCTCTAATGGTGCTGCGGGAAATATCCAATCACCAATATATATATATATGTGTGTGTGCCACAAACACCAAGCCTAAATAACTAATATTTATGTATATAATAACCACAACTAATAAAAAATTTATAAACGCATACAAGCAGGCAACAATCTATTTTTAACAATAAATTTAAAATTTCTAAGTGAGAATTACTCACCGTGATTTTTATATCGATCCATTCTGATTTAATCCAAATTCACTGCGAAGTATTTTCCGATAAGATCTCAACACACTTAGTTTTCGTCTAATTCTGATCATGAATGAAACAAATACGTATTCTATAAGTTTCGACACAAATTGGAATAGTTTATATTTAACAAATGGCATCGTTAACTAATTTAGTTATTAATTAATTTGCTAAGTTATGTTTTACCACCAAGCATGATAAAAAAATCGCATAATTATCGCTTCTCCCTCGCTGCTAACCTCCTCAAAGGCCCGATACTTTTCTTTGTAAAACTGAACACTTCACTCCCTTCTAACTCGGCTACAACATCTCCGCGAACAGCTTGATCCTCCTAGCTACACATAGGCACCTCGATGTTGAATTTGTTGAATAACGAAATTTTGATCGATGTCAATGAACAAAGCTACTATGGGAATTGAATCATAAAGATAGGGTATATATACATTGAGTCGTGTTTAGAATTATGTTAAAATCTATCCTCAAGTATACATGAATGTGCTAATCAAAGTTATATATAAGTATATATTTATAAAGCCATTAAAAAGCCATAAATATACCAAAACTGGCCAACCAGTCGACTGGTAGAAATAGACCAGTCGACTGGACGACCTATTTTGGTATATAATGGCTAGTTTTAAATTTTTTATATATACGTTTTAATTCTACCAGTCAACTGATGATTTTTAACCAGTCGATTGATTCGACCAATGTAACGACCCGCCCTGTACTAGCCGACATTTCCTCCGAAAGTGCGCTGTACACATGTCTAACTAGCACGGAACGGTCTTCGGAAGGAAAGAAAGAAGGTGAAGAACTAATACAGAACCTGTAGAATGTCTCACAGCGCATGGAATAAAATATAATAATCACATAACTTTGACATAAAACAGGCGAGACAGTGCATAAGCTGAAAAACTAAATCATGTCTAACATGGCAGCGGAAATCCAAAATACAGCTTATGATCCAACATCCTTATTACAACTTCAAAAATACTGTCTCTAAGCAAAAGAAAGGAAAAGGTACACTACTAATGCCCAAGCAGTGACCATCGATAACACAGGGAGATAATACATAAATATCATACGTGGAAGCCTCCTGCTCGTTTCCAGTACAGCTACCCGTGCATCCACCTAACCTGTCTCTAGTCTGCTCGTGTGAGCACCCAGAGTAATAAGAAGAGACATAAAACTCTGGGTCAGACAAAAAGTCTGGTGTGAGCGATAAGCAGCTAAACAAAACAGAACAATAACAGGTATAATCCAATCATACCTGAACCTGGACCTGCAACCAAAGAGTTAGCACTACATACCGTACAATACTCTAAGGTGCCACTAGCATATGGTGTAAAGAATAGGGGGTGGGGGTGTGCATGTCATAATGAGAGAAAACAAATCATCCATAGCAACCATCCTCACATCTCTCACTCAGTGCGTAAAGCATACGATATCCACTACTTTGGTCACCTAATCTTTTGGGCCATGACAGAGTCCAACCCCGTATAACTACACTATGAGCCCCTTATCCATCTCTCAGTGATGAACCAAAGTTATGGACACCGATAACCCCTTTGCACACGTCCCGCAGCAAAGCCCAAATCGTGAAGTGAACTCATTGGTTCCCATCTGGATCATGAGCTCTAACTTCTCCTTTGGACTGCCTTTGCATCTCGGGTTATGGTCTTCATCTTCATCCGGATCGGTTCGGCTTCATTGTTTACGCCTCAAGTCAAAGCTCTTCGGTTCGGTTCGGTCGTGACGAGCCTCTTTGGTTCGTGACAAGCTCCTTCGGTCGTGCTCCAGGCATAGTGGCTCCCTCAGTGGCTCGGTTCGGCCTTCAACATTCCTCACTGGATCGGATCGGTCCCTCAAGCTCCTCCATGGTGCATCGGTTCGGGTCGCAAGTGACCACTCGGGTCGGGTCGGAGACGCGGTTCGGGTCAGGTGTCTCACTTCGGGTCGGGTCGGGTGCCATCTCCCTTCCAGTTCGTAATTCCGCTCTGATCCGCTCCCTCGTTCTTCACTTGTTCCGATCCGATCCTCCTCCTTTAGCCGCTCCGATCCTCCTCCTTTAGCCGATCCGATCCCCCTCCTTTATCCGATCCGATCCCAATATTGCTAGCATGGCCTTCCTTTCTGCCAAATTTCTTAAGTGTCAAGTTCCGATCCGATCGAATCCCTTGCCCAGTTCACTTATCCGATCCGAGCCCTTATATCCGATCCAGTCCAGAGCCTGCACTTTTCCTGCAACCTTTCCAGCGAGTATTTTACGCCATTCGACGACGTTTTCGACCATTCTAACTATTGAAATCAATCACAAAGCATACCATACAGTCATAGCAACATGCACAAACATCCACAAACAGCAAAACAACAATATGATATGTCAAAACGGATCAAACATACCCAAAAACCCATATTTTCCCCTTAATCATGTTTAAGAACAACTAATGATAGGATTAGTAAAACTTAACCAAATTAGCCAAATTTTCTAACAGAGGTCTAAAACAATATTTATGAATTTCTGAATATTTTTCCAGAATTTTATCACGCTTAATTTCGCTAATTAACACTAATCACCCCTTAATCCCCTAAATTTCGGGATTAACAAAATTAGTACAAATTAACCCAAATTCATATCAGAGGCATAAAATGATGTTTTAGAATTTTAGAAATTTTTCTAGATTTTTATGAGCCATAATTTCGCTAATTTTCGCTAATTACCCTAATTAGCCGTAATTAGTGAAAAAACTAAGCAAATCACTCACCTTTGGCACAATTAAACTTTCAGAACTGAAACTCCTCTGATATAGATCCAATCTCTATGTGTTCCAGCAACTCTCTCTCTCTGATTTGGTGCTAATCCCCTTTGGTTTGATGTAGTTTTGCTTAATCTTTGATTAGAAAGTGATTAGAGGTGATTTGGAGTAAAATTAGAAGGTGGAGGCCATGGCTATACTTGAAGGAATGTCTTAGGCGGCTGGAAAATGAAGTAAAAACCGAAATCATAACCCTAGCAGCCCTTAAATACCACTAATCCCGAAATCCCCCTTTGGGCCTAGCTGCTAATTACCCGGTTAAGCCCAATTAGCTGAAAATAACCCTTTAAACCTTAATTCAGCCATATCTCCCAAACGGTAAGTCCGTTTGGCTATTATGACCACTCTACGGAAAGAGAAACCATCATCCGGAGCAAATGGAAGTGGTTTCAGGTCAAAATTCCTTTCCAGTCAAAAGTTATGGACGAAACAAGATCAACTAGGGGCAAAAAGGTCATTTAAAAATTGGCAAAAATCATGAACATGGGAAATGACCCCACTAGTCGTTTCCTAAAAGTACACAACCATACGACTTACCTAGAAAAAGAAATAAATATTCTACGATCCTAGATGCGTAGAATGTGGGTTGTTACATTCTCCCCCCCAAGAAATTTCGCCCCCGAAATTCCTTAACTAAGAAACAATAATGGGTCCCGCATGCCTATCAACCAATTTCAAACAATCAAACATACATGATAGTACAACAAGCATATCCTAGCATGCGGTTTTCTAACAAAGGAAGAATCATCGCCGCTAAGATCTTACCAGACAAAGAGCTTCAAATACGACCTTCTTATGTCATCCTCTACTTCCCAAGTACAGTCGTCCTCTCGCCATCGATTCCCATCTTTATCCTAGAGGCGATTTCCAATAGGTTAGGATCGTTCCTCTGACTGGAACTGTTCCACTCAATCCAGATCGATCTAATCGTCAAGCTTACTAGCGTTTCTAAATCCAATTCACACTTAGGTCTGAAGTCATGCCCCATGATATACTCTAGTAGCTTCCATTCCAGAAACATAGCCTCTAAACTGGCATGTCTCCTACCCAATGCATCAGCTACCGCACCTAGTCCGGTACTACGGCATCCGTCTGTACTGTCATCTTCTTAGGTAATCCAACCATATACGTCAAATTACCAACTACATTTCAAATGTCCTTTCAAGTCTAACCCGAATCTTACCTACATCCATACTGCACGTCCAACGTATATTCACCTCTTAGAGGCAAACTAGATCCATCCAATGACCCTAGGCACTACATCTATATCCGTACTGTACATCTAACGTACATTCACCTTCTAAAGGTGAACTAGACTCATCTAATGAATCTAGGTACCTCACCCATATTTGTACGTACATTCACCTTCTAAAGGTGAACTAGACTCATCCAATGAATCTAGGTACCCTACCTATGAGTCCAAGTCCAACTTGAATCTCCTATATCCGCTGAATCTCCAAGATCAACGGACGCTCCACAATGCCCAAACATACTTCAAGTCTAACATAAAGTATCATTCACCCATCATCTCACTATGATCAACAAACCTATCTTATTTCCATTTAACAGGATCCTTACAGGTGATAGTCTAATCAAGAGAAGAAAGGTAGGAACAAACATAACAACCATAGCATCCATCAAACAAATCCTATCTATCACCTGCTAAATCCTTGAATACATCAACACCTATATGTCTGGTCCAACCAACATCAATAACTAATGGAAGCCCAGCCTCCAAACGGACTACCGTACGTCCAACGCACGTTTATCCTCCAAGGATAACTAGATCACGTCCAACGGATCCAAGGTAACGGGCGTCCCCGGATACCCCTGCTTTTAGTCCGCCTGAAACACTCAAGTCCCACCCAAGTCTATCCATTATCCTGCTGCCCTCTCGAGTCTAACTCGAGCCAATCCAATTCCTCGCAGCCTCCTCGAGTCCAACTCGAGTCAATCTATTACCCATAACTCAGACCCAGTCTTGAGTATCCATTACCTACAAACTCTAGTCCAACGTGAGTCGTCTCTCTATTCGTTGCATCTCTAAGATCAATCGAACATCTATTTTATTTTACGAGTTCAAGTCCAACTTGAATCGTCCTAACCTTCGTTGCACCTTCCTTGACCAACGAACACATCCTATTCTTTCAAAAAGAACATCAACATATGGTTCTAAACAATTCATTACTTTGCATCTTTCTTGAGTCCCACTCGAGTCATCTCATAACCCTATCGAATCTAACTCGGGGCAGTCCATACCATCGAATAGTCTTATCCTGTCACAACTGCCCATCACTCTTCGAGTAAACCAAGATATCATCCAATGAAAATCGCAACAACTACCTATCTCTCATGCAGACCATCCTAGTCGACCTCGACATTCCCCGAGCACAAGTCCCAAAGGCCTAAACCAATATCAGACAAGCACCCAAGGAACATCTCCTCCGAGTTCAGACGATCTACGTGAGATGACATGAGCAAAACATCCAAACACTCAAGCATCCATAACTGACTTTGGCTATCCTCGCCAATCTTGCTTGAAATTATCATCGATCGCATGACCAAGTCCTGACCAACTACTGTACATCCAATGTACATTTGCTTCTCTAACTCCCGTTATCATCTTCGTCATAAGGTAGGCGATCCAATACCACCCTTCGTCCATCATCCACTCTAACGGTCATCAAAGGCTCTTCACAATCTACTATCACTCTATACTTTTGGAGTCAATCAGCTCCCAAAATCAAGCCAAACCTAGTAAAGCTCAAAATAAAGCAATCACAACAAACATACATCCATGACTCGATAAGACCAAATTACGACAAATCCTACAAAGGCTAGTCAAACCACCTATCGGGTTTGTCACTACTAAAGGTCTATCGACTATCTCGGGTTCCAATTCCAACCTATCTACTAGGTCACTAGGTACGAAGGAATGGAAAACCTTGTTATTAAACAAAACTCGAACAGAAACATCTTAAATAGAAAGCATACCTCGTATAACGACACCTTTTTCCTTCTGCGCCGCAGTTGGGGCATTCGACGAAGAAGGAATAGCGTTGATAGCATATGCTTTCACGATCTGCTTCTCCCTAGGAGATTGTGGACATTCATTCTTGTGATGTCCCGCTTGGCCGCAATTAAAGCACTTCCTTTCCCCTGGCTTTTCTCGACAATCTCTGGCATAGTGGCCCTTCTTGCCACAGCTAAAGAACTCGCCATCTTTCTTATTCTTCTTACTCTGACCATCCATGGTTTGGTCTTGTTTCCTCTTAGTCTGGGAATTATTCTTGCCTCCGCCGCCTGCTTGCGGCTTTGGCTCCTTTGCAGATGCGGTAGCGACCTCAGTCTTAGGCTTAGGGTAAAGACTTTCTGACCTTAATGCCTTTCCTACAATCGATTCAAACGTCTCATCGATGTGGTTTATAAGCCTTTCCCCCAAGTACCCATCTAAACCAGTTATGAACTTCTCGTTCTTCTTCTCGGCAGTGTCGATAAGAGATAACCCATATTTCGATAAAGTATCGAACTCAGCAACATACTCTGAAACTGCCCTTCCGTTCTGCTTAAGCTCCAGAAACTTTCTAAACAATTCTGACTTCTGAGCAGCTGGTATAAACTTATCGCAAAAACGAGCCTTAAACTGATCCCATGTAATTTGATCCTCTGGAGTTGCTGCCTTAATAGCATTCCACCAATTCATTGCTCGTCCTTGAAGCTGACGGGATGCTAGATTCCTCTTCATGGCATCTTCAATACCCAAGTCTTCGAAGATACGCTCACAGCTATCCAACCAATCCTGAACAACCGTAGCCGACTCCGTTCCGTGGAACGGCTTCCCGCCAAGACTAGCATAATCCTTGTTAAGCTTGGCGAAATCGGTCCTAGGCGCCTGCACCGCTGCACCACCACCGTTAGCAACATTAGGAGCCGCTCTCTGGACATCCCTAAGCATCTCCCTCATGAAGTCAGTGAACATAGTCCTCATCTCAGTAGCATTCCCATTATTGGCTCCTCTGCCAGTACCCCTCGCATATCGGCTCATCGTTCAATCTGTACAGAGCAAACGATTAACCATCTCCTTTGTGGTGTCAGTGCAGTGCAACTTCATCCTTAACTATACTAATAGTATATATATATATAGATTTGAAAACCAGTTTTGAAAGATCAAAATAATCACAAATACGCGCTCTCATATACGTATAATATCTCTCCCTGATGACTTTCCCCAGGTTAACTACGCAACCTAGAGCTCTGATGCCAAATGTAACGACCCGCCCTGTACTATCCGACATTTCCTCCGAAAGTGCGCTGTACACATGTCTAACTAGCACGGAACGGTCGTCGGAAGGAAAGAAAGATGGTGAAGAACTAACACAGAACCTGTAGAATGTCTCACAGCGCATGGAATAAAATATAATAATCACATAACTTTGACATAAAACAGGCGAGACAGTGCATAAGCTGAAAAACTAAATCATGTCTAACATGGCAGCGGAAATCCAAAATACAGCTTATGATCCAACATCCTTATTACAACTTCAAAAATACTGTCTCTAAGCAAAAGAAAGGAAAAGGTACACTACTAATGCCCAAGCAGTGACCATCGATAACACAGGGAGATAATACATAAATATCATACGTGGAAGCCTCCTGCTCGTCTCCAGTACAGCTACCCGTGCATCCACCTAACCTGTCTCTAGTCTGCTCGTGTGAGCACCCAGAGTAATAAGAAGAGACATAAAACTCTGGGTCAGACAAAAAGTCTGGTGTGAGCGATAAGCAGCTAAACAAAACAGAACAATAACAGGTATAATCCAATCATACCTGAACCTGGACCTGCAACCAAAGAGTTAGCACTACATACCATACAATACTCTAAGGTGCCACTAACATATGGTGTAAAGAATAGGGGGTGGGGGTGTGCATGTCATAATGAGAGCAAACAAATCATCCATATCAACCATCCTCACATCTCTCACTCAGTGCGTAAAGCATACGATATCCACTACTTTGGTCACCCAATCTTTTGGGCCATGACAGAGTCCAACCCCGTATAACTACACTATGAGCCCCTTATCCATCTCTCAGTGATGAACCAAAGTTATGGACACCGATAACCCCTTTGCACACGTCCTGCAGCAAAGCCCAAATCGTGAAGTGAACTCATTGGTTCCCATCTGGATCATGAGCTCTAACTTCTCCTTTGGACTACCTTTGCATCTCGGGTTATGGTCTTCATCTTCATCCAGATCGGTTCGGCTTCATTGTTTACGCCTCAAGTCAAAGATCTTCGGTTCGGTTCGGTCGTGACGAGCCTCTTAGGTTCGTGACAAGCTCCTTCGGTCGTGCTCCAGGCATAGTGGCTCCCTCAGTGGCTCGGTTCGGCCTTCAACATTCCTCACTGGATCGGATCGGTCCCTCAAGCTCCTCCATGGTGCATCGGTTCAGGTCGCAAGTGACCACTCGGGTCAGGTCGGAGACGCGGTTCGGGTCGGGTGTCTCACTTCGGGTCAGGTCGAGTGCCATCTCCCTTCCAGTTCGTGCTTCCGCTCCGATCCGCTCCCTCGTTCTTCACTTGTTCCGATCCGATCCTCCTCCTTTAGCCGCTCCGATCCTCCTCCTTTAGCCGATCCGATCCCCCTCCTTTATCCGATCCGATCCCAATATTGCTAGCATGGCCTTCCTTTCTGCCAAATTTCTTAAGTGTCAAGTTCTGATCCGATCGAATCCCTTGCCCAGTTCACTTATCCGATCCGAGCCCTTATATCCGATCTGATCCGGTCCAGAGCCTGCACTTTTCCTGCAACCTTTCCAGCGAGTATTTTACGTCATTCGATGACGTTTTCGACCATTCTAACTATTGAAATCAATCACAAAGCATACCATACAGTCATAGCAACATGCACAAACATCCACAAACAGCAAAACAACAATATGATATGTCAAAACGGATCAAACATACCCAAAAACCCATATTTTCCCCTTAAACATGTTTAAGAACAACTAATGATAGGATTAGTAAAACTTAACCAAATTAGCCAAATTTTCTAACAGAGGTCTAAAACAATATTTATGAATTTCTGAATATTTTTCCAGAATTTTATCACGCTTAATTTCGCTAATTAACACTAATCACCCCTTAATCCCCTAAATTCCGGGATTAACAAAATTAGTCCAAATTAACCCAAATTCATATCAGAGGCATAAAATTATGTTTTAGAAATTTTTCTAGATTTTTATGAGCCATAATTTCGCCAATTTTCGCTAATTACCCTAATTAGCCATAATTAGTGAAAAACTAAGCAAATCACTCACCTTTGGCACAATTAAACTTTCAGAACTGAAACTCCTCTGATATAGATCCAATCTCTATGTGTTCCAGCAACTCTCTCTCTGATTTGGTGCTAATCCCCTTTGGTTTGATGTAGTTTTGCTTAATCTTTGATTAGAAAGTGATTAGAGGTGATTTGGAGTAAAATTAGAAGGTGGAGGCCATGGCTATACTTGAAGGAATGTCTTAGGCGGCTGGAAAATGAAGTAAAAACCGAAATCATAACCCTAGCAGCCCTTAAATACCACTAATCCCGAAATCCCCCTTTGGGCCTAGCTGCTAATTACCCGGTTAAGCCCAATTAGCTGAAAATAACCCTTTAAACCTTAATTCAGCCATATCTCCCAAACGGTAAGTCCGTTTGGCTATTATGACCACTCTACGGAAAGAGAAACCATCATCCGGAGCAAATGAAAGTGGTTTCAGGTCAAAATTCCTTTCCAGTCAAAAGTTATGGACGAAACAAGATTAACTAGGGGCAAAAAGGTCATTTAAAAATTGGCAAAAATCATGAACATGGGAAATGACCCCACTAGTCGTTTCCCAAAAGTACACAACCATACGACTTACCTAGAAAAAGAAATAAATATTCTACGATCCTAGATGCGTAGAATGTGGGTTGTTACAACCAAGATTTTATTTTCTGAAGAGGTGCTTCCATTCATGAAGAGATTCCTCTTCATTAATCAAAGGAAATGGACATATCTTTTTATGGAAACTATTCATGAATGTTTGCTACTCTTAGACCATTATATAAAAAACTTCAAACTTGTTTTATAATCACCAAATGATTCTATATTCTCTCTATTTTCTGAATTGCATTCTCATACTCTTTGCAAACAAAAAGCACTTCATATTCAAATACTTGTTGAATCCTTGATTTAATTTTAATATCACTTGATTCAACAACCATTCTACTTCCTTAAATCTACGCATTTAAAGTATATACTCGAGGATTAGATTATAGGAAGGTTGTACTTAAGCTATTGGCTAATCAGTGTTGAAAGAAGAACACATCCAGAAGTCAGACTCTTTGTTATTGTTGAAGACCTGTGTAGCTGCTCAGGCGAGAGGCATCCTTGTTGGGGATCGGGTGTACTGACCTATTCCTCCAGGTTAAGAGAGGGCATTGTTAGTAAATTCTGAAGAGGAGCTTCGGGACTAGACATAGGGCGGGAAGTCCGAACCAGTATAAAAACTCCTGGTGTCTCTTTATTTACCGCTTATATTTACTTGCTATATATTTCAATAACTTAGACTTTATTTGCATAAACTATTGCACATAATTTTGATAGTATATCACATATACTTCCGCATTATCCATATAGATCCTTTAAGTCGTACACACCGACTTTTCAATTGGTATCAGAGCAAGGCTATCATATAACCGTAAAACCATTATTTGATAATTAGATAATATGGATAGTAACACTAGCATTAGCAATAACACTGGATATTTTAAAGGCCAGTCAACGGCTAGACCACCCTTCTTAAATGGAATGAATTATAGTTACTAGGCTACTAGAATGAGAATATACATGCAAGCTAATAGCTATGATGCATGGAATATTACTCAAAAAGAATATACATCACCTACTACTACATACACTGAATGGTCAAACACGGAAAAAAATGAAGCTACTGCAAATGCTAAAGCCATGAATATGCTACATTGTGCACTTGATAGAAATGAGTTCAATCGGATTTGTATGTGCAACACTACATATGAAATTTGGAGAACACTTAAGATTACTCATGAAGGCACTAACAAAGTTAAACAAAGTAAAATTTCTATGCTAAAAAATCGGTTTCAAAATTTTAGGATGAACGAGAACGAATCCATAAATGATATGTATTCACGTTTTCAAAATATTTATCATTCATTATAGGACTAGGAGAAAAATATTATGACTTTGACATAGTTTCTAAAAATTTAAATTCTTTAACCGATGAATGGGAGAGAAAAGTATTAGCGATCAAAGAAGCTTGTAATAACCCGAAAATCTGGGCCAATTTAAAATTTTTATTTTGGCAATTTTAGTGAATTTTGATTATTTAAAATGAATTATTTTAAATAATAACGACGAGAAATTTATTTTGAATAGAATTCGAACGCATAGATTTATATAGCTCGACGTTAGAATATAAATAATTATTTATATATATAAAAGGAATTGAAAATGGCGCGGTAGTTCGATAATTCAATTTCAAACTTCAAATGAATGTACCGGATTCAAAATAAACCGGATTTTAGTGAAACCAAAAATATTAGAATCTATTTGTGAATATCTTTCCAATGAACTTGAAAAATCGAAATTTCATAGCGGGAATCAAAAGATATGTCCAGCTGAAAATTCTGAATAGTCGCTATGGAATTCAGGCCCTTAAAAATGGAAATTTTGCAAACGACCTCGGATTTCGATGAAACCACTTTTGTTGGATCCGTGATGTAAAGTTATTGCTAGGTTTCAAATTTCAAAAAATTTCGAATCAATATGTGAGCGTGGCAAAGGAAAACGCGTTTGACCAGTTTTAGTTGATTTTAATCGACTGGAAAATGGCCATTTTTCCAACGGTCTCAGAATTCGGCGAAACTAGTTTTGTTAGGACCGTATCGTCAATACGAACTAGAAAATATTTTTTGGGAATTTTTAGGGACTGTATGTGACCCTGGTAAATTGAAATGCGCGTTCAAATTCAATATATAGAGTTATATGTTGATTTTGACGAAATCTGATCGTAAAGATCGAATCAGCCTACGATACATATCCCATTGTGTTCGGAATGGGGGTAATGTGCTACGGGCGACAGTCGTTGGGTCTCGTTTAGTGTTCGAATATAAAGTCAACTGGTTGGAGAATTAAATAAAAATAAATAATAATATAAATTTTCAATAACCCCCCCCCCCCCACCTTTCTCTTTTCCCCGATCAAACAGAAAAAAAAAGGGAATGAACGGAGGGGCGCGCCGCCTCCTCCATCGCCGCAGCAGCGGCGCTGCTGCCACCGTGCCGTCCTCAACCTCCACGTGCCCCCCCCAAACTCCTCTTCCTCCATTCGAACGCCCAAGACCCCGAACCCGAGAAACCCTAGCCCCATCGCCTGGAGGCCGCCGCCGCCAGTGGTTCAACTCCGACCATCCACTCCCTGATCCCCCTCACTCCTCTCTCTACCCTTCTTCAGCGAGAAAACCCCCCCACAGCTTCGATTTTGTGGCTAAAATAACAAGGTGAGTTTTATGATTTTTATTTAATTTAAAAACTCATGTTGATTTTGTCTAAAAACTGAATTTTATTAGTTTTAAAACTGATTTCTTTAATGATAAAAAAAACTGATTTTTTTTTCTTTGAATATGACCATGATTTTTAACAGTAAAAAGATTTGATTTTTAACAGTAAAAAGATTTGGTTTTTAACAGTATAAAGATTTGATTTTTAACAATAAAAAGATTTGATTTTAACAATTGATAGCAAAGTAAAAATTCGATTTTTATATATTGAATAGCAAAGTAAAAATTCGATTTTTCTATATTGAATAGCAAAGTAAAAATTCGATTTTTATATATTGAATAGCAAAGTAAAAATTCGATTTTTATATATTGAATAGCAAAGTAAAAATTCGATTTTTCTATATTGAATAGCAAAGTAAAAATTCGATTTTTATATATTGAATAGCAAAGTAAAAATTCGATTTTTATATATTGAATAGCAAAGTAAAAATTCGATTTTTATACATTGAATAGCAAAGTAAAAATTCGATTTTTATATATTGAATAGCAAAGTAAAAATCCGATTTTTATATATTGAATAGCAAAGTAAAAATCCGATTTTTATATATTGAATAGCAAAGTAAAAATTCGATTTTTATATATTTAATAGCGAAGTAAAAATTCGATTTTTCCATATGTAGATAATACGGGCAAAGAAAGTGACAAGAGGCAAGAACGGCGAAGATTTCTGCATAAGAAGAGTCGAGGGATTGGATTAGCTAATCTGTGAGAACTTCTCACCTTTAATTTAATTTTTCTAGTTATAAATATATACTAGGATGCAGACGGTGTTTAGTAGCACCCGACACCCGTCGTCCACAGACCATGGACGGCTTGTATGCTTGTTTGTTTGATTTTGATGTGTAGTTGATTGTGTGATGTGATGTGAAATGAAATAAAATATATATATAGTTGAAAATATTTTATAGTTAAAAATAGAATTTTTAATGTGTATATGAAATGAAATATAAATAAACAAATTGGATGATTTGTTTATATACACACATTTGACTGATATTGATTGGGACGATAAATTTACACATCGCACAACTGCACAAATAAAATCTGTGTTTGATTGTTTGAAACCCCACACGGGTATTGGGATGATATATGACATACACTAATCCCAATAGTTAGTTGTATGTCGATCGATTGATTGACAGACTGTTATAAGCGTTGAATATTTATATTTGATGCTTATACAGTGTAGAATGCACTTTAGATGATGGTTGATTATTCATCGTTGTTATTGTATACATGTGTTGTAGAAAATCCATATAATTAACATTATATGGTAATTGATTGGGCCTCATTCCATATTTGAAATAGAAATATTTGAAAAGGTAAGATTTGAAATAGAAATATTTAAAATAGAAATATTTGAAAATAGAAATATATGAAGCCGTGTTGATTAGATTGACGCCATTTTGACGTGAACGATATTTATACTGATTTTATTCATTTTATAATGAATATCGAAAGTGATTTCAAAATCTGATATTTTGAAAAGAATTGAAATTCGAATTAAATTGAATGGATTAGAAATTCGAAATAAACGGAAATGATTTTAAATTCGAATAGAATTGAAATTCGAATTAAATTGAAATAGAATTGAAATCGTTTTGAAATGAATTCGAATTGAAATTGAATAGAGATGAATTCGAATTGAAATTAAATAGAATTGAATACGAATCGAAATTGAATTGAAAACGAATTGAAATTGAATTAAAAATCGATTTGAATTGGAATCAATTTGAAATGAATCTAAAACGAATTTAAAAGGGAAAATTCAATTTTGATTTGAAATTGAAAAGGGAGTTGAAATCGTTTGAAAATGAATTAAAAACGATTTATAAAATACGTTTTAAAAGGAAATCGACGAAGTATATATTATATATATAATATAATGGCCTGAATAGAACGAGCCGCGCCGCGGCAGTTCGCGAATTTTGACCATGGACTTCGAAAGGATATTACGGGAGATCCGACCGTCGGATTCTCCTAAAACCGGAACCGTTAGGTTCGTATCGAAAAGAGCTTTCTAACGAATATTAGAAATTAGAAATCTAACGGTTGGATTCGGAATTATGTCCAAATCAAATTTGTAAAAGGTCGCTGTAAGTGCAGTTCGATGGCCGTTGATGGAAATCGACTGTACGGGCCTTGATAAAATTATTAAAAATAGTAACAATTTGTGTAAAATCATAAGAAATGATTTGTGAAGATTTGGGAGGAAAAAATCCATATTTGAAAAGATAAAAATAGATTTTTATCGAAATGAACTAGTTTTGAACTAGAATTATAATTCTATTTATTTTTAAATAAATAATTTGAATTTGAAAAGGATTTTAAAAGTAACCAGAATTTCAATAAGTGAATTGGAACAGATTTGAATTGAAATTGTCTTCGGAATATTTCGATGTTGGATTTCGTGATGATACAGATATTGTTATGGGAATTTGGAAGATATATTTATATCGTTATTTCCAATACGATATTTGTTGGTCGTAGAAGTTGATATTGAATATAAGCCGATATATTTTCTATTCAGAGCTTTGTATTTAATATCAAATGTGATTTGGGTTTGTCGTGAATGGTGTCTTGATTAACACTGTTCTTAAGCCCAGGTGAGAAAAGATTAAATCTTTTGATTTAGATTTAATGAAGTGTACCAATTAAATAATATTTAATTGGAATTGAATTGGTATTGATTTTTGGGTTTATCGTGAACAGTGTTTTAAATAACACTTGTTCTTTAACCCGATAATTAATGGAATGTGATTTTAGGTTTATCGTGAACCGTGTTTTAAATGACACTGATTCTTTAACCCAGTTAAAGATTAAAACTAAGTGGAGTTTTAATGAATCTTTAATTAGATTGAAAAGATCGAGAATGGAGTATCACTAGTTTTGCTCCAGGCGATAGTTAAATCTTTAATTAGATTTAAACGTGAAATGGTAATTGAATTTACCGATAACACCGTGGTGTTAGATGTGAAGTATTACCAGTTTTACTTCATGGGATGAATAGGTGGGGATTGGGAAATAAAATAAATGATTACTCCGGTGTGATTCGCTAATCCCGACTAGTTTGAATTGATATTCAAAGAAGATTAAAGATTAAATTTAAGGAATTTATCTTTGATAAAATTAATGGGAACCTTTCCCAAAGTAGAAGAATATTTGAATAAATGAATATTCTGAATTGGAATGAGGCGTATGTTGTGTTTGTGTAACACTTATTTAAAGTATACGCGAGTTATTCGGGAAGACCGGGTTTATCCCATTCTGAATAACTGATACGACGATAAGTCGAAGGTGAAGACGGTGGTTGAAGACCGAAGGTCTTCACGTCGTTTGGATAATTACTGATGATCTTGATTGGGCCGTACACCCAAGAAGATGGAAACAGTTAGTGATCGTCCAGACGTACTTGGAGATCGATGGATATGCGGGGTACTAGGTGCCTCCGGTTTCGTTCAGACCCAGAACAAACCTGTAAATGGACTGTGTGTCTGACATTGGATTTTAGTCTGTGTGATTGATTTCTATTAAATATATACCTGTTTGGCAGCGGAGAATTTATTCTCTTGCTTAACGCCCTTCTCTGAGACGTACGAGCTCAGGGGTTATATATCGATGGATATCAAACGCATAGAGTGAATTGCCTGTGTGGCATGCCTAAGTGGCAATAGATCAAGGCTTCTGTTGAAAAGAAAAGTTTTGTGGTGATGATCAAAGCACGGCCTGTGTGGCATAGCTTTATGTAACGTGAATTCGTGAGCCTCACACCCCGGTGGTGAACAAAAAACGGGAGAGAACCTCAGGGAGGACATGCGTTTCTTTCTAGCTAGAAGTGGCGTCAGTGGTTTTACACGCCCTGACGAGTTTGACTTATGTGGTTGTTGGTGTTACGAGGCGCCTCGGTTTGATCGGACGATCCGGGTCCGATAGAGTCATTCGTTGGCTCACTTACGCCCCATAGGGCGGGGAGACGTATTGTTCAGGCATAATAATCCACATCGGTGGACCGGCCCTGACGATCCAAGGGGCAGTTGCGGCTGTTCCTGAGGCTCGGGCTAGACAGTCTCGAATCGGTTGAGGACTATCTTTTGCCTCGGTTCACAGACGGAAATCCAATTTCCAAATACGTGACTTTGCGGTTTTATTTGTAAACCTATATATGGCGACATAGTGGCATGGGACGCTCATGCCGCCTTTGATTGATACTTATGATTTAAAGTTGTTTTATACACTATGCACTTATAATAGTATCAAATGATTTGTTTTAAACGTATCAAGCATTCTTTGGCTATTATAAGGTAAAAACCCTATCCTCCGGCTTGCGTTGCATCGTGTGATGGGAACTGGGTCTTATAATAGCTTCATTTTTCTTTATTTAGCATTGCGCTGTTTTTTTTATGCACTGGTATTCTTGGGAGGAAACCCGTTCCGTGTTATACGGCATGGTACCTTGATATATCTGATTTAAAGTAAAGTTTTAAATAACTGTTTTAGTTCTCACACCAGTCCCATGACTGACCTGGAGTTTATTGTTTTAACCTAAACTCTGGGTGCCCTTATTTGGACATGGGCAGCTAGTAGTTTTGGTTTTGCATATTTATATTCACAGGATCCTGGTTTACAGCTGGAATGATATCCGGAAAGCTTTGTATCCGTATATCTCCTTCAGTTGTGTATTGTATTATTTTCCGCTGCTATGTAATTTATTGTAATCTATGATATTTGATAAATGTGTAATATTGATTTATACTCTGTATATTCTTGTATTCTGATGATATTGTTGTAATATACATTGAAATGTTCTTCCGTCCGCGCTCTGTTGTGGCTTGTTCTTGAACTATCCGCACTTTCCTCATCGGGGAAGTTACGGGTTTTTACAAAGCTAGTGATCTCTCTACCATGAAACCGGAAGAATTGATCTGTAATCTAATGTCATATGAAGTGAACTTGCAGGCAAAGAAATCATAGGTACAAGATAAGAAGAATTTAGCTTTCCATGCAGAAAAAGAAGATTTCGATTCAGATGAAGAAGATATAGCATTTGCTGCTAAATTTTTTAGAAAATTTCTAAAATACCGAAAGAGTCAAAGCAAAAATATAAAGAAGAATTCATCAAAAGAACCTGATCCAGCTTCAGTAGAATGTTTCAACTGTCACAAGACTGGACACTATCAAAAGAATTGTCCAGAGCTAAAAAGAAATCGCAAAAGTGAAAAATCAAAGAAACAAGCTTTCTCAATCACTTGGGATAATCCAGACTCATCTTCTAAAAGTGATATCGACAGCGATAGTGAGCAAGCAAATGTGTGATTTACGGCTAAGGACAAAGATGTAAGTGATTTTGCTTTTGATGAATTAGTAGAAATAAATACGAAAATTTTAGAATCTAGAAAAATGTTTAAAGGAAAATTTAAACAAGCTAACGAAGACAAAAACAAAGCCGAATTTGAGAGAGACCTTTTGAAAGATGAAAAAGAAATCTTAGAAGATGAAATTAGAAGGTTACAAGATTCTCTTTCAAATGCAAATTCTCAAATTTCTTTGTTAAGTCAAGAAATAGGAATTCAAAAGAATAAAAATGATTTATTGCTTTCTGAAAATCATGATTTGAATAACAAAGTTAAAATTATAGAGTTAGAAAATTCTAGTTTAAAAACTAAATTAGAAAGTATTTCTAAAAATGTAAATAATTTTAACAAGGGTAGAGAGAATTTATCTAAAATTTTAGAAAATTCTCAATCGGTTTTAATAAAAAAGGGCTTGGATATAATAATAAAATAAATTCAAAAAGGAAATCCAGTTTTGAAAATTCTAACAATTTACCGAGGATTTCAAGTAGAAAATTAAATACTTCTACTAAGAAAAAATATTCGGAAAATACTAGTGTATGGATTCCTAAAACAAATAATATTCTTATTAGGAATAAATATATTAAAAACTTTTTAGATACGGTTCATTATGATAGTGATTATTTTTTCAAAAAGGAAACTAAGCCCTCTTGGGTTTGGCTTTCTAAGATTTAACCCTTAGGACCCTAATGGAGGAAGTGGTACCATATTTACTCTTATTTGTGCAGGTGCCACTGAGTTTATATTTGTAACTGGCTCAATCAAAAAGGGTTGCTCAAACACTTACTCTTTTCTATAAGTAATTTATTTTAGCTCTATTTTTAGGTAAAATAAGTATACTATTATTTTTGCTTAAATACAGGAATTCATACTTTTCTCCTGCAAGTATTTTCGTTTTGTTCTATAAAAATTAGTGCTAATATAGATGTAACGACCCGTATTTGTATGGATAATAAATAATTTATTTAATTATTTAAAGGATGGTTTGGTAATTTAAAGTGACCATAATTAAATAATATTGAATATTTAATTAATATAATAATTAAGTAATATATTTAAATTCCAGAATAGTCGGAAATAGTGAAATTCACAATATTGTGTGAATTGGATCATTTATAATATATAATTCAGTTTAGAGTTGAATTATATTAACGAATATATTATATAAACGACAGTTGAACGTATAGTTTATATTATAATTATAATCGAGCTCGAAATGGCGTGGCAGTTCGTAATTTAGCGATTCCAACTTCAATTGAATATACAGAATCCGTTTTAAGTCGGATTTCTATGAAACAAGAAACGTTCGGATCTGGTTAACTATATTTTTCTAATGGAAGAGAAAATTCGAGATTTTGTTGTGTAGATTTTGAGTTATGTCCAAATCAAATATTCGAAAAGTCGCTATGGAATTCCTTTATAATTTAAAACGATTTACTTATATTATAAATGGATTTTTAATATAAATTGAATACTGATTTTATCTAGATTTTTAAATATTGAGTTATAAATCTTGATATATTTATTTTGGAGCTGTATGGTATTCCACTGTGAATATATACAATAATATTAAATTATTATTATTTAATTTAATTGTTTTTAAATATATTCATATTTAAATTGGTTTATTTAGAGCTTTAAAAATAGCCAGTTTTGCAAACGAACTCCGTTTTCGACGAAACTAATTTTGTTGGATCCAGAATATCAAATTTTTGTTAGGTTTCAATTTCCGTGATTTTTGGAGTCAGTATGTGGCCAGACGGGATTTTAATGTAAAAAACATTCGATAATTTGACTTTAAAAATACGCTGTGTGAGCAAACGGATTCGGAATTCAACAAAACAAGTTTCGTTGGGTCCGTAATATCGAAATATAGCTGTATGTCCATTTTCATTGAATTTGGGTATTGTATGTGATCGCATTGATTTTTAATGATAAATACAAATAGCGTTTGATTAAAAATAAATAAAATAATGAATATTAAATAATATTTCTTCTCTATAATTATCACACTATCTCTCTAACCCTAATATAATTCATTCCTCTGGTCAATTAGAAATTCCGCCGTCACTTTTCTTGTGTTCTTCAGCAAAACGTGGTGTTTGAAATTCCTATACATCTAAATAAAATTCTGTAAATCAAGTGTTAATATTTTTGAGTTGCTGGGTAGTTTATCTTCACTTCAATATGAGTTTTGGGAGGATGGAACGATGTTTCGTTCGCTGGAATTATCATCAACGCAAGTTTCTGAAAGTAGGGTTTGGGTAATCTCGTGATGGAAGCAATTATTCGCCAAATTGAGTTCATATTTGGATTTAGAACAGTGTTTGGCATCTCATTGGATTTTTTTTAGGTGGTGCGACATCAAGATTTCGTGAGTTTTTACAGGGAGAACGATGTGGAGGGTTTTGGACGCAACCTGATCGGAGCGTGCGAATGGATCGAGATCGATGCAGAAAGGGGGAGTGTAATAACCCGGAAAATCTGAGCCAATTTTAAAATTTTTATTTTGGCAATTTTAATGAATTTTGAATATTTAAAATGAATTATTTTAAATAATATTGACGCGAAATTTATTTTGAATAGATTAGAACGTATATATTTATATAGATCGTCGCTAGAATATAAATATTTATTTTTAATTATAAAAAGAATTGAAAATGGCGCGGTAGTTCAAAAATTCGATTTCAGATTTCAAATGAATGTAAAGGATTCAAAATAATCCGGATTTTAGCAAAACCAAAAATATTAGAATCTAATTGAGAATTTCTTTCCAAAGAATCCAAAAAACCAAAATTTCATAGCGGGAATCAAAAGTTACGTCCAGTTGAAAATTCAGAATAGTTGCTATGGAATTCTGGCCCTTAAAAATGGAAATTTTGCAAACGACCTCTATTTTCGACGAAACCACTTTTGTTGGATCCGAGAAGTCGAATTATTGCTAGATTCCAAAATTCATAATTTTTCGAATCAATATGTGAGCGTGGCGAAGTAAAACGTGTTTTGACAGTTTCAGTCAATTTTGATCGACCAGAAAATGGCCATTTTTCAAACGGTCTCAGAATTAGACGAAATTAGTTTTGTTAGGACCGTATCGTCAATACGAAGCTAGAATTTTTTTTTGGGGAATTTTTAGAGTCCGTATATGGCCCCAGTAAATTGAAATGCATGTTCAAATTCAATATATAGATTTATATTTTGATTTTGACGGAAACTGATCGAAACAATCGAACTGTCTTATGATACATATCCCATTGTGTTTGAAATGGGGGTAATTAGCTAGGGACGACAGTCGGTGGGTCTCGTTCAGAGGTCGAATGGAAAATCAACATTTTTTGGAAAATAATAATAATAAAATTATATAGCTCCTTCAAACCCCTCCTCCCTTTCCCCTTAACCATTCACCCCCCCCCCCCTCCCCCACGTTCTTCAAAATCGAATTGAACAAAGAAAAAAAATACGAAGGAGGAAGCAGCCACCCCCCTCTCGGTCCACCGCCGCCGAGCAAAGGCGCTAGCCCCCCCCCCCTTTCTCTCGCAAACACGAAACCCCCCCCCCCCCCCCGATGGCGACGAAGCCCCCTTCCCAACCACTGACGCTGCCTCTAACCCCCTCCTCTAATAAAAAATGTAAGTTTTTTTCTTACCATTACTTCATTTATTTCTTTTATTTAAACTGATTTTTCCTTATTATAGTAAAACTGAATTTTATTATTGGAGAGATATAATTTTTATTATCGAAAAGAGAGTTTTCATTATAGAAAATTTTGACTTTTATATATAGGTTAGATAATTAAAATATGATTTTTATGTGTTTAGATTTGTAGTAGAATATGATTTTTATATTTCAGAGATAATATAAATATAATTTTTATTATATAGAAGATATAAAAATATGATTTTTATATTATAGAGAATAAAAATATGATTTTTATATAGTAGAGATTATAAAAATATGATTTTTATAAGATAGAGAATATAAAAATACAATTTTTATATATGTTGTAGCAAAATAAAATTTTGATTTTTATATGAGTAGCGGATTGAAAATAGAATTTTTATATAATAGAGAATATAAAAATATAATTTTTATATATGTAGCGAAATAAAAATCTGATTTTTATTATATAGCGTCGAAATAAAAATTCGATCTTTATATAAGAAGTAGAAATATAAAAATATAATTTTTATATAGAAAGAAGCATTGTAAAAATATATGAAGTAGAAATAAAAATATGATTTTTATTTATTAGAATGAAGCAATAAAAATATAATTTTTAGTATGAACAGCGTGGTAAGGACTGCATTGGAATTTCAAACAAATCCAAACGGCTCAGAAGTTCAGAAGTAAAGCACGACGGAGTGGAACCCAAAGGTGAGAACTTCTCACTTTTAATTAAATTTTCTAGTTAAAATATATACTAGGATGCAGACGGTGCTTAGCAGCACCCGACACCCGCCGTCCACAGACCATGGACGACTTGTTTGTTTGATTGATCTATTGTGAAAATTGATTGTGTGTGGTGGAATGAAATAAAATATTTTATAGTTAAAAATATAATTTTTAACGTGTATATAAAATGAAATAAATGATTATAAACAAATCGAATGATTTGTTTATATACACACATTTGACTGATATTGATTGGGACGATAAATTTTACACATCGCCCAACTGCACAAATAAAACCTGTGTTTGATTGTTTGAAACCCCACACGAGTATTGGGATGATATATGACATACACCAATCCTAATAATTAGCTATATGTCGATCGATTGATTGACACGCTGTTATAAGCATTAGATATTTATATTTGATGCTTATACGGTGTAGAATGCAATTTGGATGATGGTCGACTGTATTTGATTGTTGTTGTTGTGTACATGTATTGTATGAAATCCATATAATCAAATTATATGGTACTTGACTGTGTCTGATTTCAGTTCAGAATTATCGAATACTTTAAAATAATATTCGGTGAATATTGAAATGTGAAGCCGTGTTAAGTAGTTAAACACCATTTTAACACGAACGGGAATTTTGTCGATTTTATTCGTTTTATAATGAATATCGAAAAGTGATTTCAAAATCGAATATTTTGAAAATATTATCGTTTTAATATTGAAATGATATGGAAAATTGAATTTTGATTTGAAATTGAAATGAATTGAAATTCGAATTAAATTGAAATGAATTGAAATTCGAATTAAATTGAAATAGAATTGAAATCGTTTTGAATTGAATTTAAAACAAATTGAAATTGAATTGAAATCGATTTGAATTGAAATCAATTTGAAATGAATTTAAGACAAATTTAAAACGATTTATAAAATTTGTTTTAAATGGAAATCGACGAAATATTATATATATATATATATATATGTTATAATGGCATGAATAGAACGCGCCGCGCTGCGGCAGTTCGCGAATTTTGACCATTGACTTCGAACGGACATTACAGGAGATCCGACCATCGGATTCTCCTAAAACTGGAACCGTTGGGTTCGTATCGAAAGGAGATTTCTAACGAATATAAGAAATTAGAAATCTAACGGTTGGATTTGGAATTATGTCCAAATCAAATTTGGAAAAGGTCGATGTAAGTGCAGTTCGATGGTCATTTATGGAAATCGATTGTACGGGCCTTGATAAAATTATTAAAAATAGCAATAATTTGTGTAAAATCAAAATAAATGATTTGGAAAGAATTAGGATGAAAAATTCCATATTTGAAAAGATAAAAATATATTTTTTATCGAAATGAACTAGTTTTGAACTAGAATTATAATTCAATTATTTTTAAAAATAAATAAATTGGATTTGAAATGGTTTTAAAGATAACCAGAATTTTCAATATATGAATTGGAATGAGTTTGAATCGAAATTATCTTCGGAATATTTCGATATTGGATTCCGTGATTATACAGATATTATAGAGGAAATTTGGAAGATATATTTTATATCGTTATTTCCAAAGCGATATTTGTTGGTTTCGGAATTTGATATTGAATATAAGCTGATATATTTTCTATTCAGAGCCTTGTATTTAATATCAAATGAGATTTGGGATTGTCGTGAATGGTGTCTTCATCAACACCGTTCTTAAACCCAGTTGAGAAAAGATTAAATCTTTTTATTTAGATTTAATGAAGTATACCAATTAATTACTATATTTAATTGGAATTGAATTAGAATTGATTTTTGGGTTTATCGTGAATGGTGTTTTAAATAACATTTGTTCTTTAACCCGATAATAAATGGAATGTGAGTTGGGTTTATTGTGAACTGTGTTTTTAATGACAATCGTTCTTTAACCCGATTTACAGTGAAATATGATTTGAAATTTATAAATCTTTTTATAAAGATTTAATGGGATTTTCCAAAGTAATGTTTTCCAGTTTAATTTAATGAATTGGAATTGAATGGAATTAGATTTGATAATAATCGAAATGAAATTCTGTGGAGGAAGACTGTTAATACATATGGAATTTAAAAGGCTCTACCGTTATTCCATTTATATTATTGGTCGGATACGGAAATTGATATCGATTATGTATTGATTTGTTTTTCCGTGAAGATTTCATGATTAATGGAATGTGATTTGGGTTTGTCGTGAACTGTGTTTTAAATGACATTAGTTCTTTAACCAAGTAAAAGACAGGATTAACTGTTTGTCGTTGTATTTCGAACTGTATGGTTGACCTCTGCTTAAAATATATCTATTTGGCGACGGAGAATTTATTCTCTTGCTTAACACCCTTCTCTGAGACGTACGAGCTTAGAGGTTATATATCGGCAGAAATCAATAGTACGGTGTAGATTGTCGATGGGACATGTTAGTGTTTCTAAAGTTAAATAATCATTAATATTGATTTTTGGAAAGATTAAAAACAAGTGGCGTTTTAATGAATCTTTAATTAGATTGAAATGTGAATTGATAATTTAGATTATCAAATTTGAGGAATGATCGAGAATGGAGTATCGCCAGTTTTGCTCCTAGCGATAGTTAAATCTTTAGTTAGATTTGAACGGGAAATGTTAATTAAATTTACCGATAACACCATGGTGTTAGTTATGGGGTAATAACAGTTTTGCTCCATGGGTTGAATAGGTTGGGATTGGGAAATAAAATAAATAATTACTTCGGTGTGGTTCGCTAATCCCGACTAGTTTGGAAAACCACAATGTGGTTTGAAATGAAATCCAAAGGAAGATTAAAGAATAAATTTTAAAAAATTTATCTTTGATAAAATTAATGGAAACCTTTCCCAAAAGATGTGAATATTTAAATAAAAGAATATTCAGAATTGGAATGAGGCGTATGTTGTGTTTTTATAGCACCTGCTTATTATATACGCGAGTTATTCAGAAAGACCGGTTTTATCCCATTCTGAATAACTGATTCGACGATAAGTCGAAGATGAAGAAGGTGGTTGAAGACCGGAGGTCTTCACATCGTTTGAACGATTACTGGTGATCTTGATTGGGATATACACCCAAGAGGAGCGAAATAGCTGGTGATCGTCCAGACGTATTTGGAGATCAATGGATATGCGAGGTATAAGGTGCCTCCGGTTTCGTTCAGACCCAGAACGGACTTGTAAATGGATTGTGTGTCTGACATTGGATTTTATTCTATGTTGATTGATTTCTATTAAATATATATCTGTTTGGCGATGGAGAATTTATTCTCTTGCTTAACGCCCTTCTCTGAGACGTACGAGCTCAGAGGTTATATATCGATAGATATCAGTCGCATGGCATGAATTGCCTGTGTGGCATGCTGAGATGCAGTGATCAAGGCTTTTGTTGAAAAGCAGAGTCTTGTGGTTGATGATCAAAGCACGACTTTAATACAACGCAGCTTTGTGTATTGCGTTGATTCGTGAGCCTCGCACCTCGGTATGAGTTAAAAACGGGATACGGACCGCTGGGAGAACACGACATTTCTTTCTTGTTATGGGTGGTGTCAGCGTTTTACTAGCCCTGACATCGTTGATTATTATACCTATGTGGATGTTGGATTGCGAGGCGCCTCAGATATATCGGTCTCTATGGAGCTGATAGATAGGTCCGATAGGACCGGGGAACGTGTGTTCAGGAATTGTCAATCCTCAAACGTAAGAGAGGGCCGGCCTAGCCGATTCCAAGGGCTACCCAGAGTGTGTATTCCTGAGGCATTTGCTAGAGTGTCCCGAAGCGGTGAGGATCTTGCCCCTTGCCTCGACTCATGACGGAAATCCAATTTCCAATACGTGACATTTCGGTTTTGATTGTAGAGCCTAGTATTGGCGACATGATATATGGTACCCATGCCGTCTAGGATTGATACATTTATATTTGATGTTGTTTTGACACTATACACTTATAATAGTATCAAATGATTTGTTTTTAAACGTATCAAGCATTATTTGGCTATTATAAGGTAAAACCCTATCCTCCGGCTTGCATTGCATTGTGTGATGGGACCTGGGTCTTATAATAGCTTCATTTTTCCAAAAAGCATTGCGTTGTTTATTCTATCCACTGGTCTTCTTGGGAGGAAACCCGTTCCGTGTTATACGGTGTGGTCCCTTGAATTATTCTCTTTTAAAGTAAAGTTTAATAACTGTTTTAGTTCTCACACCAGTCACATGACTGACCTTTAGTTTATTGTTTTAACCTAAACTGTGGGTGCCCTTATTTCCACACGGGCAACTAGTAGTTTTGGTTTTGCAGCTTTATATCCACATGAACCTGGTTTACAGCTGGAATGATATCCGGAAAGCTCTGAATCCGTATATTCTTTTCAGTTGTGTTTTGTACTATTTTTTTCGCTGCAGTAATGTATTTAAAGCTCTGATATTGTCTCTCATGTATAATATTAATTCATACTCTGTATATTCGTGTATTCTGATGGAATTGTTGTAATAAGCAATGAAATGTTCTTCTGTTTGTGTTCTGATTTGTCGTGTTCTCAACTCAATTCGTGCTTTCCTTCACGGGGAAGTTCGGGTCGTTTCAGTTGGTATCAGAGCTCTGGTTTACAGAGCTCGAGAACAAGGCACATTAGAACCATACGAAAGAATTCATCAGAGATTGGATTAGTAATATCCAATGAGAATGACTTGTTAGAGATAGGATCAGTAGTATCCTAGAACGAGTGTGAAGAGTATATTTTTAAAATGAAAACAAATTGTTTTGAAGATTTAAACCTTATTCAACGTACTTGAATATTTATTTTAAATTGATTTGGACAATCCAGTATATAAAGATTTTGCATATACGCCTTGCAAACGTATATTCGAAGTTTTAATATACTGGATAGATATAGAATCACACTCTAGTCGCTCGGGGATAATTCTGGTGATGTCCGGACATCATCAGTATTTATGCTCGTGTTTCGAAAGCGGGATTTCTATATGATTTCAATTGACTAGTGCGAGAACCAAAACTAGATAGGGCTTATTGTTGTGATTTGGCATCAAAAATCAGATTTTTAGACTATATATCAAAGTTATGAATTTGAAAAGTTAATCAACTAATTGATTGATGATTTTGTTGTGTGATTATTTATTTAAACCAACATGTGAAAGAGAGGTAAATTTAGGCCAAATTGAACCAAATATTGAACTGTATTGAAAATTGATTGGAAATACATGCATGTACATATATATGTGTGAACAGGTCATAGCAAGGAGGCTAGAGCAGAAGAATAAAATTGTATGCCTGACAAATAGGTAAATGTTTACTAATTTCTTGGGTTTTGGATGATTTTATGAGCCGAATGGCTAGCCGCTTGGCTGTTTCTTTTTCTTTTTGGATTGGAGAGGCCTGTATGGCAATTTAGGGATTTCCCCGGTGCTCCCGTGCAGGGGTGGTTATGGCGAATTTTTTCGAAAATTTAGGGTGTTAGCCAATTTTTTGAAAAATTTGAAAAGTTCTTAGAAACTGAAAAGTAGAAGAACTTAAGCCATAATGAAAATAATGAATGTTGAGTTGGTTTGTAAAACAACTTTCAGCTTTGTTCCTTTTCGAGGACGAAAATTTTTAGGTGGGGGAGATTGTAATAACCCGGAAAATCCGAGCCAATTTAAAAATTTTATTTTGGCAATTTTAATGAATTTTGAATATTTAAAATGAATTATTTTAAATAATAATGACGAGAAATTTATTTTGAATAGATTCGAACGTATATATTTATACAGATCGTCGTTAGAATATAAATATTTATTTTTAATTATAAAAAGAATTGAAAATGGCGCGGTAGTTCGAAAATTCGATTTCAGATTTCAAATGAATGTACAGGATTCAAAATAATCCGGATTTTAGCGAAACCAAAAATATTCGAATCTAATTGAGAATATATTTCCAACGAATCCAAAAAAATCAAAATTTCATAGCGGGAATCAAAAGTTACGTCCAGTTGAAAATTCAAAATAGTCGCGATGGAATTCTGGCCCTTAAAAATGGAAATTTTGCAAACGACCTCTGTTTTCGACGAAACCACTTTTGTTGGATCCGTAATGTCGAATTATTGCTAGATTCCAAAATTCATAATTTTTCGAATCAAGATGTGAGCGTGGCGAAGTAAAACGTGTTTTGACAGTTTCAGTCAATTTCGATCGACCAGAAAATGGCCATTTTTCAGACGGTCTCAGAATTTGACGAAATTAGTTTTGTTAGGATCGTACTATTAATACGAAGCTAGAAAATATTTTTTGGTAATTTTTAGAGTCCGTATGTGGCCCCGGTAAATTGAAATGCGCGTTCAAATTCAATATATAGATTTATATTTTAGTTTTGATGGAAACTGATCGAAACGATCGAACTGGCTTACGATACATATCCCATTATGTTCGGAATTAGGGTAATTAGCTAGGGACGACAGTCGGTGGGTCTCATTTGGAGGTCGAATGGAAAGTCAACATTTTTTGGAAAACAATAATAATAAAATAATATAAAATTATATAGCTCCTTCAAACCCCTCCTCCCTTTCTCCTTAACCATTCAGCCCCCCACCCCCCCCCCCCCCCCCGTTCTTCAAAATCGAATTGAACAAAGAAAAAAAATACGAAGGAGGAAGCAGCCGCCCCCCTCTCAGTCCACCGCCGTCGCGCGAAGGCGCGAGCCCCCCTTCCACCGCGTTGAAGGCGCGACCCCCCTATCTTTCTCTCGCAGTCGCGAACCCCCCCCCCCCCCCTTGCGATGGCGATGAAGACCCTTTCCCGACCACTGACGCCACCTCTAACCCCCTCCTCTAATTAAAAATGTAAATTTTTTTCTTACCATTATTTTATTTATTTTATTTAAACTGATTTTTCCTTATTATAGTAAAACTAAATTTTACTATACGAGAGATATAATTTTTTTTATCGAAAAGAGAGTTTTCATTATAGAAAAATTTGATTTTTAATGATATAAAAATTTTATTTTTATATACAGGTTAGCGAATTAAAATACGATTTTTATGTGTTTAGATTTGTAGTAGAATATGATTTTTATATTTTAGAGATAATAAAAATATTATTTTTATTATATAGAAGATATAAAAATATGATTTTTATATTATAGAGAGAATAAAAATATGATTTTTATATAGTAGAGATTATAAAAATATGATTTTTATAAGATAGAGAATATAAAAATACGATTTTTATATATGTTGTAGCAAAATAAAAATTCGATTTTTATATGAGTAGCGGATTGAAAATAGAATTTTTATATAATAGAGAATATAAAAATATAATTTTTATATATGTAGCGAAATAAAAATCTGATTTTTATTATATAGCGTCGAAATAAAAATTCGATCTTTATATAAGAAGTAGAAATATAAAAATATAATTTTTATATAGAAAGAAGCATTGTAAAAATATATGAAGTAAAAATGAAAATATGATTTTTATTTATTGGAATGAAGCAATAAAAAAAATTATTATGAACAGCGTGGTAAGGACTGCATTGGAATTTCTAACAAATCCAAACGGTTCAGAAGTTCAGAAGTAAAGCACGGCGGACTGAAACCCAATGGTGAGAACTTCTCACTTTTAATTAAATTTTCTAGTTAAAATATATACTAGGATGCAGACGGTGCTTAGCAGCACCCGACACACGTCGTCCACAGTCCATGGACGACTTGTTTGTTTGATTGATCTGTTGTGAAAATTGATTGTGTGTGGTGGAATGAAATAAAATATTTTATAGTTAAAAATATAATTTTTAACGTGTATATAAAATGAAATAAATGTTTATAAACAAATCGAACGATTTGTTTATATACACACATTTGACTGATATTGATTGGGACGATAAGTTTTACACATCGCCCAACTGCACAAATAAAACCTGTGTTTGATTGTTTGAAACCCCACACGGGTATTGAGATAATATATGACGTACACTAATCCCAATAATTAGTTGTATGTCGACCGATTGATTGACAGGCTGGTATAAGCATTAGATATTTATGTTTGATGCGTATATAGTGTAGAATGCACTTTGGATGATGGTCGACTGTGTTTGATTGTTGTTGTTGTGTACATGTATTTTATGAAATCCATATAATCAAATTATATGGTACTTGACTGTGTCTGATTCCAGTTCAGAATTATCGAATACTTTAAAATAATATTCAGTGAATATTGAAATGTGAAGCCGTGTTAAGTAGTTAAACGCCATTTTAACACGAACGGGAATTTTGTCGATTTTATTCGTTTTATAATGAATATCTAAAAGTGATTTCAAAATCGAATATTTTGAAAATATTATCATTCTAATATTGAAATGATATGGAAAATTGAATTTTGATTTGAAATTGAAATGAATTGAAATTCGAATTAAATTGAAATAGAATTGAAATCGTTTTGAATTGAATTTAAAACGAATTGAAATTGAATTGAAATCGATTTGAATTGTAATCAATTTGAAATGAATTTAAAACAAATTTAAAACAATTTATAAAATTCGTTTTAAATGGAAATAAATGAAAAATACAATATATATATATATTATAATGGCCTGAATTGAACGCGCTGCGCTGCGACAGTTCGTGAATTTTGACTATTGACTTCAAACGGACATTACGGGAGATCCGACCGTCGGATTCTCCTAAAACCAGAACCGTTGGGTTTGTATCGAAAGGGCTTTCTAAAGAATATAAGAAATTAGAAATCTAACGGTTGGATTTGGAATTATGTCCAAATCAAATTTGGAAAAGGTCGTTGTAAGTGTAGTTCGACGGTCATTTATGGAAATCGACTGTACGGGCCTTGATAAAATTATTAAAAATAGCAATAATTTGTGTAAAATCAAAATAAATGATTTGGGAAGAATTGGGATGAAAAATTCCGTATTTGAAAAGATAAAAATATATTTTTATTGAAATGAACTAGTTTTGAACTAGAATTATAATTCAATTATTTCTAAAAATAAATAAATTGGATTTGAAATGGTTTTCAAGATAACCAGAATTTCCAATATATGAATTGGAATGGGTTTGAATCAAAATTATCTTCGGAATATTTCGATATTGGATTCCGTGATTATACGGATATTGTGGAGGAAATTTGGAAGATATATTTTATATCGTTATTTCCAAAGCGATATTTGTTGGTTTCAGAACTTGATATTGAATATAAGCCTGTATATTTTCTATTCAGAGCCTTGTATTTGATATCAAATGAGATTTGGGATTATCGTGAATGGTGTCTTCATCAACACCGTTCTTAAACCCAGTTGAGAAAAGATTAAATATTTTTATTTAGATTTAATGAAGTATACCAATTAATTATTATATTTATTTGGAATTGAATTAGAATTGATTTTTGGGTTTATCATGAATGGTGTTTTAAATAACATTTGTTTTTTAACCCGATAATAAATGGAATGTGAGTTGGGTTTATTGTGAACTGTGTTTTTAATGACATTCGTTCTTTAACCCGATTTACAGTGAAATATGATTTGGAATTTATAAATCTTTTTATAAAGATTCAATGGGATTTTCCAAAGTAACGTTTTCCAGTTTAATTTATTGAATGGAATTCGATTTATAATAATCGAAATGAAATTCTGTGGAGGAAGACTATTAATACATATGGAATTTAAAAGGCTCTGCCATTATTCCATTTATATTATAGGTCGGATACGGAAACTGATATCGATTATATATTGATTTGTTTTTCCGTGAAGATTCCACAATTAATGGAATGTGATTTGGGTTTGTCGTGAACTGTGTTTTAAATGACATTAGTTCTTTAACCCAGTAAAAGACAGGATTAAATATTTGTTGTTGTATTTTGAACTGTATGGTTGACATTTGCTTAATATATATCTGTTTGGCAGCGGAGAATTTATTCTCTTGCTTAACGCCCTTCTCTGAGACGTACGAGCTCAGAGGTTATATATCGGTAGAAATCAATAGTTCGGTGTAGATTGTCGATTGGGACATGTTAGTGTTTCTAAAGTTAAATAATCATTGATATTGATTTTTGGAAAGATTAAAACCAAGTGATGTTTTAATGAATCTTTAATTAGATTGAAATGTGAATTGATAATTTAGATTATCAAATCTGAGAAATGATCGAGAATGGAGTATCGCCAGTTTTGCTCCTAGCGATAGTTAAATCTTTAATTAGATTTGAACGGGAAATGGTAATTAAATTTACTGATAACACCGTGGTATTAGTTATGGGGTAGTAACAATTTTGCTCCGTGGGATGAATAGGTTGGGATTGGGAAATAAAATAAATAATTACTTCGGTGTGGTTCGCTAATCCCGACTAGTTTGGAGACCCATAATGTGGTTTGAAATGAAACCCAAAGGAAAATTAAAGAAGTTTTTTTAAAGAATTTATCTTTGATAAAATTAATGGGAACCTTTCCCAAAAGATGTGAATATTTAAATAAAAGAATATTCAGAATTGGAATGAGGCGTATGTTGTGTTTTTATAGCACCTGTTTATTATATACGCAAGTTATTTGGAAAGACCGGGTCTATCCCATTCTGAATAACTGATTCGACGATAAGTCGAAGATGAAGAAGGTGGTTGAAGATCGGAGGTCTTCACATCGTTTGAACGATTACTGGTGATATTGATTGGGGTGTACACCCAAGAGGAGGGAAATAGTTGGTGATCGTCCAGACGTATTTGGAGATCAATGGATATGCGAGGTATAAGGTGCCTCCGGTTTCGTTCAGACCCAGAACGGGCTTGTAAATGGATTGTGTGTCTAACATTGGATTTTATTATGTGTACATTGATTTCTATTAAATATATATCTGTTTGGCGGTGGAGAATTTATTCTCTTGCTTAACGCCCTTCTCTGAGACGTACGAGCTCAGAGGTTATATATCGATAGATATCAGTCGCATGGCATGAATTGCCTGTGTGGCATGCTGAGATGCAGTGATCAAGGCTTTTGTTGAAAAGCAGAGTCTTGTGGTTGATGATCAAAGCACGGCTTTAATACAGCGTAGCTTTGTGTATTGCGTTGATTCGCGAGCCTCACACCTCGATATGAGTTAAAAACGGGATACGGACCGCTGGGAGAACACGACGTTTCTTTCTAGTTATGGGTGGTGTCAGCGTTTTACTAGCCCTGACATCGTTGATTATTATACATATGTGGATGTTGGATTGCGAGGCGCCTCGGATATATTGGTCTCTACGGAGCCGATAGAAAGGTCTGATAGGACCGGGAAACGTGTGTTCAGGAATTGCCAATCCTCAAACGTAAGAGAGGACCGACCCAGGCGATTCCAAGGGCTACCCAGAGTGTGTAGTCCTGGGGCGTTTTCTAGAGTGTCCCGAAGCATTGAGTATCTTGACCCTTGCCTCGACTCATGACGGAAATCCAATTTCCAATACGTGACATTTCGGTTTTGATTGTAGAGCCTAGTATTGGCGACATGATATATGGTACCCATGTCGTCTAGGATTAATACATTTATATTTGAAGTTGTTTTGACACTATACACTTATAATAGTATCAAATGATTTGTTTTTAAATATATCAAGCATTATTTGGCTATTATAAGGTAAAACCCTATCCTCTGGCTTGCGTTGCATTATGTGATGGGACCTGGGTCTTATAATAGCTTCATTTTTTCAAAAAGCATTGCGTTGTTTATTCTATGCACTGGTCTTCTTGGGAGGAAACCCGTTCCGTGTTATACGGCGTGGTCACTTGAATTACTCTCTTTTAAAGTAAAGTTTTAATAACTGTTTTAGTTCTCACACCAGTCACATGACTGACCTAGAGTTTATTGTTTTAACCTAAACTCTGGGTGCTCCTATTTCCACACGGGCAGCTAGTAGTTTTGGTTTTGCAGATTTATATCCACAGGAACCTGGTTTACAGTTGGAATGATATCCGGAAAGCTCTGAATCCGTATATTCTTTTCAGTTGTGTTTTGTACTATTTTTTTCGCTGCAGTAGTGTATTTAAAGCTCTGATATTTTCTCTGATGTATAATATTAATTCATACTCTGTATATTCCTGTATTCTGATGGAATTGTTGTAATAAGCAATGAAATGTTCTTCTGTTTGTGTTCTGATTTGTCGTGTTCTCAACTCAATCTGTGCTTTCCTTCACGGGGAAGTTCGGGTCGTTTCAGGGAGGGAATAAAGTAAAGTTCATACATGTATTCAGTTTGGGAAATGGCGAAGTAATAAAGGAGAGATTGGTTGGAAAATAATTCGGCATTGGGGATTTTCCCGTAAGGAGCAACAGTAGGAGCTTACGGGGGAGAAGAAGCATTGACAGTAAGTAAAATGTGATTAGGGGTCAAGCGGGTATGGATATTTACGTTTATAGAATATAGTATATGACTTCATTATAAAAGGGAGGAGAGTGTTAACTTTTGGCCATGATGAATTGGTATAGGAAGTTGGGTAGAAATCCAAAGTTGATGTTTTTACTATGTCCGCAAGTGGTGATCGAGTGGTATAATATTGGTACAAGACCGATGAAATTTGATGTTATAATTTCTACTGTAAGGTGGCGTGATTTCTGAAACCCATAACTGATGACAAGGATGTTTGGTATGGAGAGGTGAGGTATGGTACAACTTGTTTGGTTTTTGGTTGAAGTAAGGAGTGAAGGAAAATGGAAGATCGACCATGGTTTGTGTTAGAACAAGTAAAATTCTTAACTTCGTTGTACGTTATCAGAATCCGAAGAAACAGGATCCATTGGGATCGTATGGACGGTGGCTACACAATGGGACTGACTGGGAGTGAATTGGAGCTCGTTACAATTTATAGTGAAATAAATTGTATGTCGGAATCTACCGACAGTTATCGTTATTTGACAATGGTCGTCCAATGTGAGTAAATCTCACTAACTCTGTACAGTTTATATTTTTATAAATATAATCCAATTTTGATAAATGATGATTGATTGTTGTGTGTTGATTGTTTGGTTAAATTGCTGATTTATTGGTTGAAATTGTAGATAACGATATATATATATAATGTTAATTATATATTGATTCTGTTTATCAGAATATTTCATATAGGAATGAAATTGACGTTAATTATATTGTTTAACATCTGTAAATGCAGGGAGACAGGTTGGAGGGATCCAACTGGATTCCTCAATATTATAATACTGTTTGTTTTCATATATTGTGATATATAATCTGTGATTGATTATGATGACACTGGTCATTTTATTTGGTATTTTAAACACCATATGAGATGCTGGAATGTAAAAAGGAAATTTTCAAAGTGAATACTGGAAATGGCATATTCATATAAAATGAATAGAATTATATAAAAGGATTTATATAAAATGAATAGAATTATATAAAAGGATTTGTGTAGAATAAATAGAATTATATAAAGGGAATTATAAATGAGATTTAAGTGTTAGAAATAAAAAGGAGATCTGTTTGGAAAATTCTGCAAATAAAATATAAATAGAATTTGGATATTTAGTTTTAAATACGAAATCAAACTGTCTTGAGTTTATAAAGAAATATTTTTCACACTCAATGTGAAAATTAGATTAAAGTTAATATTTTGCTAATAAAGTATTTTTAAAGGAAATAGGGTTTCAAACAGGAATTAAAATGGAGTTAAAGGAATTAGAAACTGACTGGATATTAGTTAAGTTGAACAACTGTCTGGGTATTGATCAGATGTTGGTTTCGGCCTTCGGGTTAATACGTAGGGGGTTGTTCTCTTACTAGTTTACAGTTAGAGACTGATATATGTGAGAAGATAGTGATGCATCAATTAGGAATGGAAACGTTTTCCAAAGTTAATAACGTATATTTTCTAAAATTAGAAAATAAGGATTTGATGGATATATGGAAACGAGAAATGGGGAAATGAATAAATGTTGATTGATGATTGATCGATAGAATTTCCATTTGGAAATAATATCGTTGTTTACACACATGTTTTTCTTTGATAGTTAAATCACTGACTATCAAAGTTTTTGATCATTTTTCCATCGTCAATACAGAGAGACCGGAATCAGATATATTATCTGAAAACCACTCCGTATGGCATTAGCGTTGCGAATCAAATATGACGAAGATAATTGAAGACGGAGTTATGCAAGCGCTTTCCTGTTTACAGAATTGTACCTTCGGTCTGTCCAATCCCAGGACGACCTGTATGAAAGAATGTCAGACGGAGTATATTTAATAGATCGCGTAAGTTGATCTCTTCAAACGTATTTACATTTGGTGGTGGAGGAATTCGTTTCTCTTAGCTGTTTACCCATGATATGTTTGGAGAAATCAATTTGTGATTTGGTGGGTATGACGATGTGACATTCAAAGTAAAGAAAGGTGTGATCTGTATGTTTTGGCCTCAAGCCTCACAAACCGGAATGGTATAAAATCGGGAAGGTCGCATGGCTAAGTGGTTAGCTGCCAATTAGGGTGTATTGTCACCTAATCTAGAGAAATTCCATTTACTTCTATAATCTATTTCGATGTTGTCCCTTTCGGGAAATGGTTGCTGATCCCAACCGTTGGTGATAATACATTCGGTACACTCAAGCGAAATAAGTGACCGATCATGTTTAGCCTAGGTTACAAGATGTTCTTGTTGAACCTGGTGTATTCCTCTCTAGAGATACACTGTTGGAAGGTGGTCCCATACCTTGCTAGTTGGAATTCATTAACCAATAAGCGCCTGCAGTTTTTTATTTTATATTATGTATGTGGAACGTGAGATGAAAGCGTTCTGCTAGATGATTATTATATTGTGGTTGATAGACACTATTATAATATCCAAAGAGTTTTAATATAAATATTATCGTTTCTTTCAAAAGGATTTTTGAATGATAAATCAAGTGTTTTGAATTCTCATAAGGGAAAAACCCGTTCCATTATACGGTGTGGTCTTATGAGATATCGTTTATTTCTCAAACTATTTTAAATTTTTTACTCACACCAGTCCCATGACTGACCCAGAGTTTTATTTTGTTTTGCTTTCCCTAAACTCTTGGGTGCCCAATTTTGTACTGGCAGTCAAGTAGTCAGGATTTACAGATACTGAAAGCTTAGAGCAGGAGTCTTCAGGATTTTGTAGCTATTGGTATTTCCACTGTATTGTAAGTGTTGTACTCTGATAATGTTATTGTATACATATATTGATTTTATTTCAAAGTTATGTATCTATTATATATTGTTCGTTCCGCTATGAGATTCGTGTTTACTCTGATGTTGTATGTTCTTCTTCTTCTATTCTAAGTTTCTATCTTGTCTATTCTCACCCTCTAATTTCTTTCATGGACTATCCGGTGTTTCCGATGCTTGAATAGTCGACATTGAGTTTTTGTCGATTACTCAGGATCGCGAAAACCTGGGTCTTTACAGTGGTATCGAAGCTTAAGATTAAGTAGTTACCTTGGCTCTGTAGCGTGACTCAGTAGAGATGAGGTTAGTAATACCCTAGGTTGAGTTGAGTGTATATATACATGAGCGTGTATTTGTTATTCAATATAAATTGTTTTATATTGTGGAGATTTATTGGTTGAGTTGTTTATGAGTTCTGGTCGATCAGTTTGATCCACTGTATCGGTAGGAGTTCCTAAACACTTGAATACAATGAACCGACACAGTAGGTTTTGAAAAGAGGGTAAACGAAATAATTTTACCCAAATTATATTTTGATATAAAGGATTTATATTGGAATGATTATAATATATTGGATATATTGGTTGTTATTATAATCGAGTAAGATTATGAATTAAATGGTTATGTAAATAACCAATCAGAATTCATATATGTGTAGTATATTGAATCAGATGAATTAAATATGAATTTAAATCAGAATTGAAATTACAACTCTGGAAAGTTGGAAAGATGTTTGTAAATGGACTTGGATTAAATATATCAGAATTTTAAAATCCTGGGAGATTTTAAATTGTTTACAAACATTATGAAGGATATTTTGAAAGTGATTTCAAAATGAAGGTGTTTAAATATGGTTTTGAAATTGTTATAGTATTGAACTCACTTCGATAGCTGGAAAATAACCCTGATGATGATGGCCACATCATCAGTGTCATTTTCGAGTTGCTAAGTGACGGATTACTACCAAAGATTTTGTTTTTGAATTATTTTGTTAAAAGAAAGTTGTTTTGAATCCTGAAAAGGGATATCTGGTTTAGAAAAGCTAAAATGTTTAAAATTCCCTAGGGGAGATTGTTTGAATAAAAAAATTAAATTAGAATTTGTAAAAGCAAATAGACATAGAAATTGAATTGAAACCAGTTAAGTGGAAAATGAATTGAGATAGAAAATATCGAATTAGATTGGATTAGAGATAATCCAAAATGGAATTTGACTGATAAGTTAGGAGTTGAAATGAATATTGGAATCTGAGTTAAGAACAGAATTCGGCTTGGGTATAACCGAATGATTGGGATGACATTGGTATATGCAGAACTGGTAACACATGGGGAGAATATATTGATGTGCCCGACAAAAAGGTACCAGTTTATATTATATATGGATTTGAAATTTTGATGAGCCGAATTGGCAAGCCACTTAGCTGTTTGATTTTCTTTTGGGTTGAAGAAGGCCTAGAGAGGCAAGTTGGAGTTTGAGCTATTGACCAGTATAAAGGAGGTGCTGGCGAGATTTTTCGAAAAGTTAAGGTGTTAGAAAATTTTCAGGATTTTGAAAATTTTCGTTAGTAGGAATGAATAAATATTTAATAGGAATTAAATTGGTTCAGTTGAAACTGAAGTTAAAAAGGTAAACGAATAATTTTTAACCCAGTTAACAGGGTTTGTATTTTTACCTCAGCAATTTCCAGGACGAAATTATTTTAAGGGGGGAAGAATGTAACGACCCGTATTTTTATGGATAATAAATAATTTATTTAATTATTTAAAGGATGGTTTGGTAATTTAAAGTGACTAGGATTAAATAATATTGAATATTTAATTAATATAATAATTAAATAATATATTTAAATTCCAGAATAGTCGGAAATAGTGGAATTCACAATATTGTGTGAACTGGATCATTTATAATATATAATTCAGTTTAGAGTTGAATTATATTAACGAATATATTATATAAACGACAGTTGAACGTATAGTTTATATTATAATTATAATCGAGCTCGAAATGGTGTGGCAGCTCGTAATTTAGTGATTCGAACTTCAACTGAATATACAAAATCTGTTTTAAGTCGGATTTCTGTAAAACAAGAAACATTCGGAGCTGGTGAACTATATTTTTCTAATGGAAGAGAAAAATCGAGATTTCGTTGTGTAGATTTTGAGTTATGTCCAAATCAAATTTTCGAAAAGTCGCTATGGAATTCCTTTATAATTTATAATGATTTATTTATATTATAAATGGATTTTTAATATAAATTGAATACTGATTTTATTTGGATTTTTAAATATCGAGTTATAAATCCTGATATATTTATTTTGGAGTTGTATGGTATTCCACTGTGAATATATACGATAATATTAAATTATTATTATTTAATTTAATTGTTTTTAAATATATTAATATTTAAATGGGTTTATTTAGAGCTTTAAAAATAGCCAGTTTTGCAAACGAACTCCGTTTTCGACGAAACTAATTTTGGTTGATCCGGAATATTAAATTTTTGTTAGATTTCAATTTCCGTTATTTTTGGAGTCAGTATGTGGTCGGACGGGATTTTAATGTGAAAAACCGTCGATATTTTGACTTTGAAAATACGTTGTGTGAGCAAACGGATTCGGAATTCGATGAAACAAGTTTCGTTGGATCCGTAATATCGAAATATAGTTGTATGTCCATTTTCGTCGAATTTTGGTATTGTATGTGATCACATGGATTTTTAATGATAAATATAAATAGCATTTGATTAAAAATAAATAAAATAATGAATATTAGAATAATATTTCTTTTCTATAAATATCACACTATCTCTCTAACCCTAATATGATTCATTCCTCTATTCAATTAGAAATTCCGCCGTCACTTTTCTTGTGTTCTTCAGCAAAACATGGTGTTGGAAATTCCTATACATCTAAATAAAATTCTGTAAATCAAGTGTTAATATTTCTGAGTTGCTGGGTAGTTTATCTTCAATTCGATATGAGTTTTGGGAGGATGGAACGATGTTTCGTTCGCTGGAATTATCATCAACGCAAGTTTCTGAAAGTAGGGTTTGGGTAATCTCGTGGTGGAAGCAATTATTCGCCAAATTGAGTTCATATTTGGATTTAGAAAAGTGTTTGGCATCTTGTTGGATTTTTTTAAGTGGTGCGACATCAAGATGTCGCGAGTTTTCACAGGGAGAACGATGTGGAGGGTTTTGGACATAACCTGATCGGAGCATGCGAATGGATCGTGATCGATGCAGAAAAGGGGAGGGAGTGAAGTGGAGTTCATACGTGTATTCAGTTTGGGAAATGGCGAAGTAATAAACGAGAGATTGGTTGGAAAAGAATTCGGCACTGGGAATTTTGCCGTGAGGAGCAACAGTAGGAGCTTACGGGGGAAAAGAAGCATTGACAGTAAGTAAAATGTGATTAGGGGTTAAGCGGGTACTGATATTCACGTTTATAGAATATAGTATATGACTTCATCGTAAAAGGGAGGAGGATGTTAACTTTTGGCCATGATGAGTTGGTACAGGAAATTGGGTAGAAATCCAAAGTTGATGTTTTTACTGTGTCCGCAAATGGTGATCGAGTGGTATAATATTGGTACAATACCGATGAAATTTGATGTCAGAGTTTCTACTGTATGGTTGCGTGATTTCTGAAACCCATAACGGATGACGAGGATGCTGGGTATGGAGAGATGAGGTATGGTACAAATTGTTTGGTTTTTTGTTAAAGTAATGAGTGAAGGCAAATGGAAGATCGGCCATGGTTTGTTTTAGAGCAGGTTCGAACTGTTAAGGAAGAAGAGGGATAAGCGCTGAGATTTTAAGGGTGATGACGTGGATTTCAGATAAGGTTATTAAGATTTATTAATTAGTAATTAATTATATATACCGTTTAATTCATATAACAGTGTCAAATTCATAACTTCGTTTTACGTTATCAGAATCCGAAGAAATGGGATCCGTTGGGATTGTATGGACGGTGGCTATACAATGGGACTGACTGACAGTGAATTGGAGCTCGTTACAATTTATAGCGAAATAAATTGTAAGTCGGAATCAACCAACAGTTATCGTTATTTAACGATGATCGTCCAATGTGAGTAAATCTCACTAACTCTGTACAGTTTATATTTTTATAATAATCTAGTGTTGATAAATGATGATTGATTGTTGTGTGTTGATTGTTTGGTTGAATTGCTGATTTATTGGTTGAAATTGTAGATAATGATTTATATATATAAACCGTTAATTATATATTGATTCTGTTTATCAGAATATTTCATTTAGGAATGAAATTGATGTTAATTATATTGTTTAACATCTGTGAATGCAGGGAGACAGGTTGGAGGGATCCAACTGGATTCCTCAATATTATAATACTGTTTGTTTTCATATATTGTGATATATGATGTGATATATAATCTGTGATTGATTATGATGACACTGGTCATGTTATTTGGTATTTTAAACACTATATGAGATACTGGAATGTAAAAAGGAAATTTTCAAAGTGAATATTGGAAATGACGTATTTATATAAAATGAATAGAATTATATAAAAGGATTTATACAAAATGAATAGAATTATATAAAAGGATTTGTATAGAATAAATAAAATTATATGAAGGGAATTATAAATGAGATTTAAGTGTTAGAAATAAAAAGGAGATCTGTATGAAAAAATCTGCAAAAAAAAATATAAATAGAATTTGGATATTTGGTTTTAAATACGAAATCAAACTGTCTTGAGTTTATAAAGAAATATTTTTCACACTATATGTGAAAATTAGATTAAAGTAAATATTTTGCTAATAAAATATTTATAAAGGAAATAGGGTTTGAAATAGGAATTAAAATGGAGTTAAAGGAATTAGAAACTGACTGGATATTAGTTAAGTTGAACAACTGTCTGGTTATTGATCTGATGTTGGTTTCGGCCTTCGGGGTTAATACGTAGGGGGTTGTTCTCTTACTAGTTTACAGTTAGAGACTGATATATGTGAGAAGATGGTGATGCGTGAATCAGGAATGGAAACGTTTTCCAAAGTTAATAACGTATATTTTCTAAAATTAGAAAATTAGGATTTGATGAATATATGGAAACGAAAAATGGGGAAATGAATAAATGTTGATTGATGATTGATCGCTAGAATTTCCATCTGGAAATAATATTGTTGTTTGCACACATGTTTTTCTTTGATAGTTAAATCATCGACTATCAAAGTTTTTGACCATTTTTCCATCGTCAATACGGAGAGACCGGGATCGGATATATTATCTGAAAACCACTCCGTATGGCATTAGCGTTGCGAATCAAATATGATGAAGATAATTGAAGACGGAGTTATGCCAGGGTTGTCCTGTTTACAGAATATTACCTTCGGTATGTCCAATCCCAAGACGACCTGTATGGAAGAATGTCTGACGGAGTATATTTAATAGATCGCGTAAGTTGATCTCTTCAAACGTATTTACGTTTGGTGGCGGAGGAATTCGTTTCTCTTAGCTGTTTACCCGTGATATGTTTGGAGAAATCAATTTGTGATTTGGCGGGTACGACGATGTGACATTCAAAGTAAAGAAAGGTGTGATCTGTACGTTTTGGCCTCAAGCCTCGCAAACCGAAATGGTATAAAATCGAGTAGGTCGCATGGCTAAGTGGTTAGCTGCCAATTAAGGTGTATTGTCACCTGATCTAGAGAAATTCTATTTACTTCTATATTCTATTTCGATGTTGTCCCTTTCTGGAAACGGTTGCTGATCCTAACCGTTGGTGATAATACATTAGGTACACTCAAGCGAAATGAGTGATCGGTCATGTTTAGCCTAGGTTACAAGGTGTTCTTGTTGAACCCGGTGTATTCCTCTCTATAGATACACTATCGAAAGGTGGTCCCATACCTTGCCAGTTGGAATTCATTAACCAATAAGCGCCTGCGGTTTTTGATTTTATATTATGTATGGGGAACGTGAGATGAAAGCGTTCTGCTAGATGATTATTATATTGTGGTTGATAGACACTATTGTAATATCAAAAGAGTTTTGATATAAAGATTATCGTTTCTTTCAAAAGGATTTTTGAAGGATAAATCAAGTGTTTTGGATTCTCATAAGGGAGAAACCCGTTCCGTTATACGGCGTGGTCTTATGAGATATCGTTTATTTTCTCAAACTGTTTTAAATTGTTTACGCACAACAGTCCCATGACTGACCCGGAGTTTTATTTTGTTTTATTTTCCCTAAACTCTTGGGTGCCCAATTTTGTACGGGCAGTTAAGTAGTCGGGATTTACAGATACTGAGAGCTTAGAGCAGGAGGCTTCAGGATTATGTAGCTATTGTAATTTCTGTTGTATTGTAAGTGTTGTACTCTGATAATGTTATTGTATACATATACTGATTTTATTTCAAAGTTATGTATCTATTATATATTGTTCATTCCGCTGTGAGATTTGTGTTTACTCTGATGTTGTATGTTCTTCTTCTATTCTAAGTTTATATCTTAACTATTCTCCCCCTCTAATTTCTTTCGTGGACTATCCGGTGTTTCCGATGCTTGAATTGTCGATACTGAGTTTATGTCGATTACTCAGGATCGCGAAAACCCGGGTCGTTACAATAGATGTCCTATAATTAAGCATTTTTTGTTTTCTATCGAACAAATCATTTTTTTATTTTTAAAAAAAGAATGGTTAAGTTCACATAGTAATTCATCTTGTATACTATGTTTAGTATATATGTTAATATAAATACCAGAGAAGAAGAGCTCTTATTCTCAAATCAAATAATAATACAATAGCTGAAAACTATATAGTATAATGTCAAAACAAGAATAAAAACCTCAACTCCAACCAAATCATCCGACAAAACTTCATCGGATTCTATTAACGTCCTTACATCTCCAAACGAAGAACGAGTTCTCCATTGGCAAGAATATCACACCGGATATACTCCGGAAGGAAAGAAAAGAAGAGAGAGTTATGGATCTCCATCAGTAAGGGATAAAATTGACAACATAAGACACTACCAAAATGAGCTATTAAAGCTACAAAGAGAGCTATATTTTGAACAAAAGCAAACATCGGATAGACTTACGTTTCTCGAAACAGTAGCACAATGAATATGTGGTCGATCAGCGGTTTTAGAACCAAGACACTATCCTTATTCTACAACTTCGGAATCATCAAGGAGACCTTCTACACTATGGAGTGCATGGAAGAAAAGTAAAAAGAGTAAGAAGGATGGTCCTAATTCTTGGAAGAAGAATTATCAATAAAATGAAGGAGCTAGAACACCAAGAAAATCGACCTCCTCCGAAGAATAGTTATCGGATAATAGGATTTCTTCCTTTTGTAAAATAATAGTTGCATTGTGCGATAATGCAAATAACCTTATGGTTTGTCTGACTCAAAAGAGTCATTTGATTTCATCATTTTTGCATAAATAAAAACATATTTCTATATATAGTTTATTATTGAGTTTCATATAAAAAGCAGGTTACTGGGCATTTCTCCAGTAACCAGTCGACTGGTAACTTATCAACCAGTCGACTGGTTAGTTGAAAACCCAAAAATTGGGTTTTAGCTTTTAACGTGGGTTATATACCCTTATACCTCCCTTTTACTCATTACTAAGCCTTCTAAAAACTTTCAAAACCCTAGAATATTTTGAAATTTCCTCATGGCTCCTCCCAAACGCCGATTAGACCTAGGATCTTCCTCAAGAACCCGTTCAAAGAAGCTAGCAACATCATCAGCAGCCTCAATAAATCAATGGCTTTGGAATTACTTGACTAGGAGGAGATGGAAGCTTTTATCCAAATTGAAGTTCATGGCTGGCCCTTTTGCAAAGATTGTTGATTTCAACTCCTATGGACTATAACACTTAGCTAATCAAGGTAGACTTACATCCCTTATAGACTATAATCAAAATAACATCAATATCAATGTCACCGTGGTCAAGCTTTTCTTAGCCAATATGAATTTAGATCATCAAAATCCCAGTAGTACACAAAATTTTGTATGGAGTCTTGTGTGTGGACAGCTCATTTTCATCACTATTAATATGCTAAGTCAAGTATTAAATTCACCGACGGATGGAATTGCCACAAACGAATTACTTTGTGACTATGGTGTAAGAGATGAAGTTAGTCATCTTTTCATGGATGATGATTCAGACGGAACTAAAACTAAGGGACTACGATCTAATGCAAGGGTACTTCATCATGTTCTTACTAGAACAATACTTCCAAGATCCGGAACCCATGACCTTGTGTTTTGGAGATAATTCCAAAGGATACATCATTGGCAAAGGCAATGTGAGAAATTACGGTATATCTAATTCACCTCTTATTTCGGATGTTTTATTAGTTAAGAATTTAAAACAAAATTTATTAAGTATAGGCCAATTGTGTGATAAAGGTTTTAAAATAACATTTTTCGAAAATAAATGTAGTATATTTGATTCAAACCAAAATCTTATTTTCGAAGGAAATCGAGACAAAAGTATTTATATTTTAAATATGAAAATTAATAATAATCCGAATATGTGTTTATTAGCCAAAGATAATGATCCTTGGCTATGGCACAAACGGTTTTGTCACATTAACTTTAAAACCATTAACAAATTATTTAAAATGATCGTGTAAGAGGTTTACCCAAAATAAAATTCAAAACTGAAAATTTATGCGATGCTTATCAACTCGGAAATTTAACAAAATCTTCTTTTAAACCTAAAAATGTTATATCAACCTTACAACCACTTGAATTATTACATATGGATTTATTCGGACCAACTCAAGTTCAGTCCATAAATCATAGTAGATATGTGTTTGTAATTGTTGATGATTTTTCAAGATATATTTGGACTATGTTTTTAAGAAATAAAAGCGATACTTTTGATATTTTTAAGAATTTTGTCATGCAAATTCAGAACTTAACTAGTTTAAAAATAAAGAATATTCGAAGTGATCATGGAGGAAAATTTGAAAATGAGAAATTTGATTTATTTTGTCAAAAGAAAGGAATTTTTCATAACTTTTCATTTCCTAGAACTCCACAACATAATGGAGTGGTAGAACGTAAAAATAGAACTTTACAAGAATGTGCTAGAATATTATTAAATGGAAGTACATTACCAAAACATTTTTGGGCTGAAGCAGTCGCAACAGCATGCTATGTTTTGAACCGTGTTTCCATTCGACCACTTATTAAAAACACTCCATATGAGCTTTTTACTGGTAGAAAACCAAATATATCTTATTTCAAAGTTTTTGGTTCAAAATATTTTGTTTTAAATACAAAAGATCAGGTGGGAAAATTCGATTCAAAATCTGACGAAGGAATATTCTTAGGATATTCTGAGTGTAGCAAAGCTTATCGTATTTTTAATAAACGAACCGGTAAAATTGAAGAATCACTTTATGTATCATTTGACGAAAATATTATTCAAAATTCTTTAAATTCAGATACTTCGAATTATAATCCTTCATGTGATGATGATATTGAAATATACGGAGAAGATGAAAACATTATTCATAATAATATAGAGAATAATGCTACAGAATTACAAGCTAATATTAATAATCAAAATACTCCTGCTAGTGAAGCTCAATCTCCACCAAGAATATTAAGAGATCATCCAACTCAGAATATCATTGGAGAAACAACTTCAAATGTAAGGACAAGAAGTCAACTTAATTTAGTAAGTAATGTAGCCTTTTTATCAAATATCGAACACAAAAATCCTAAAGAAGTATCAACAGATGAAAATTGGATAATCGCCATGCAAGAAGAACTAAACCAGTTTGAACGTAATGAAGTCTGGGAACTAGTTCCAAGACCAAACGATCAAACTATTATTGGAACAAAATGGGTTTACAAAAATAAAGCAGATGAATTAGGTAATATCACTAGAAATAAAGCAAGACTTGTTGCGCAAGGTTACAATCAAGAAGAAGGCATAGATTATGAAGAAACCTTTGCACCAGTTGCACGATTAGAAGCAATTCGAATACTATTAGCATACGCTTGTCATCATAATTTTAAATTATATCAGATGGATGTTAAAAGCGCTTTCTTAAATGGCTACATTAAAGAACGAGTATATGTTGAACAACCTCCACTATTTACTCATGAAAAATATCCTTGTCATGTTTATAAACTGAAAAAGGCATTATATGGATTGAAACAAGCACCTCGTGCTTGGTATGAACGTCTTAAAACATATTTGATAGATTCAGGTTTTCAAATTGGAAAGGTTGATCAGACTCTTTTTATTAAGAAAGATCATAAAGATATTCTAATAGTTCAAATATATGTAGATATTATTTTTGGTTCAACAAATGATCAATTATGTCAAGAATTTTCAAAAATAATGACTAATGAATTTGAAATGTCACATATGGAAGAACTTTCTTATTTTTTTGGATTACAAATCAAGCAATTACTAGATGGAATTTTTATCAATCAAGAAAAATATTGTGCCAATCTAATAAAATGCTTTGGAATGGAAAACACTTCAAGTAAAACTACACCAATGAGTACATCGACACATTTAGATAAAGATAAAAATGGCAAAAATGTCGATCAAAAGTTATATAGAAGCATGATAGGTTCACTTTTATATTTAACTGCGAGTAGACCAGATATTATGATGAGTGTTTGCTTATGTGCCCGATTTCAAGCTAATCCAAAAGAGTCGCATTTAAGAGAAGTTAAACGAATATTACGATATCTAAGCAATACAAAAGATTTTGGACTCTTCTATCCAAAAGAATGTTCCTTTGAATTAGTGTCATATAGCGATGCTGATTTTGGAGGATCACGAACAGATTGTAAGAGTACAAGTGGAACATGTCACTTTATTGGTAAATCACTTATATCTTGGTTTAGCAAGAAACAAAACTGTGTTACATTGTCAATATGCGAAGCTGAATACATATCTGTTGCACTAGCTTGTGCGCTGGTATTATATATGCAGCAAACACTAAAAGATTTTAATGTAAATTTGTCAAATTCTATAATATATTGTGACAATACATGTGTAATAAATTTATCTAAGAATCCGGTAAACCATTCCAGAACTAAACACATTGATATCAGACATCATTTTTTGCGAGATAACACTGAAAAACAAACAGTTAATTTAGAATTTGTTAATCAGAAAATCAAATTGCTGATATCTTCACTAAACCCCTTCTAGAGAATTCTTTCATTAAACTCCTACGTGAGTGAGGGATTGTATCATCCAAAGTTCTCTAAAAACGTTCTTCGATTACTTTGTACTTATAATGTCTTTATTTCTTTTTAATCGATAACAAAGGGGAAGAAAAATATCTCTCATGCTATCTATGTTATATACCATTGTTATGTTTCCATGCTATTATACTATTGTATTTCCATATTACTGGAAATTTTGCTAACACTTGTGAATGCAGGATTCAAATGGTAAGTATAAAATATATGAACTAAAAAATTTGTGTAGAAATTCAGGGGGAGCTATACATTCAGTGGGAGAAAATCCAAAGTGTTGCCATCAAACAAAAAGGGGGAGAATGTTGAATAACGAGATTTTGATCGATGTCAACGAACAAAGCTACTATGGGAGTTGAATCATAAAGATAAGATTTTATATATATAGACACATTGAGTCGTGTTTAGATTTATGTTAAAATCTGTCCTCAAGTATACACGAATGTGCTAATCAAAGTTATATATAAATATATATTTATAAAGCCATCAAAAAGCCAAAATTTACCAAAACTGGCATACTAGTTGATTGGTAGGAAATAGACCTGGTTAACCTATTCTGGTATATAACGGCTAGTTTTAAATTTTTTATATATACGTTTTAATTCTACCAGTCAACTGATGATTTTTAACCAGTCGATTGATTCGACCCAGATTTTATTTTATGAAGAGTTGCTTTCATTCATAAAGAGATTCCTCTTCATTAATCAAAGGAAATGTACATATCTTTTTATGGAAACTATTCATGAATGTTTGCTACTCTTAGACCATTATATAAACAACTTCAAACTTGTTTTACAATCACCGAATGATTCTATATTCTCTATATTTCTGAATTGCATTCTCATACTCTTTGCAAACAAAAAGCACTTCATATTCAAAAACTTGTTTATTCCTTGATATGATTTTAGTATCACTTGATTCAATAAGCCATTCTACTTCCTTAAATCTACGCATTCAAAGTATATACTCGAGGATTAGATTATAGGAAGGCTGTACTTAAGCTATTGGCTAATCAGTGTTGAAAGAAGAACACATCCAGAAGTCAAACAGTTTGTAATTGTTGAAGACCTCTGTAGTTGCTCAGGCGAGAGGCATCCTTGTTGGGGCTCGGGTGTACTGACCTATTCCTCCGGGTTAAGAGAGGGCGTTGTTAGTGAATTCCGAAGAGGAGCTTCGGGACTGGACGTAGACTTTATTTGCATAAACTGTTGCACATAATTTAGATGGTATATCACATATATTTCCGCATTATCCATATAGATCCTTTAAGTCGTACACACCGACTTTTCAGAATTCAACGTCTTCAAGCTACTTTGATCTCACTATCCCATACAGCGACTTCAAGTGTCACTCCTTTCCTCTGCCTGTTCGAGCATCTCCCGCCTATGGCAAATCTAAGCCTCTCACTTCCCTGAGTTTGTCGATCACCACTCAGCCCCAAAACAATCGAACACTACAGGTGAACATCGCACCTCTATGGAAACTAGACAACCCACGGTAATAGCCCATCAACCCATCGCAGTATCCCCTCACGCAAAGATCTCAGTCTCGATGTCCAGCTTAGGGAAATATCACGATTTGAAATTCCGATTTCTTCAAGTCTAGTCGAGCTTCTCACGACTAATTTCTTCCAACCGATAATAACATCGCGATCTGCAAATTCCTTTTTTATACAAATTTATTTATACATGCGGGTGGGATTTTGATTTGGGATTTCGATTTAAAAGGGGAAAGGTTTCGATTTTCTCCTGTTAAACGATAAGGAGGAACGAAAGGGGGAACACTGATATGTGAGTGAGGAGATAGCCTTTTGATTGCAAATAAATTGGAGATCGCCATCTCAATTTGGTTTTCAGCAGAAAGGAATGAGAGGGGTTTATGTGTGATTATATAGATGAAGAGAACTTAAGCATTAAGAAATTTATGTTTGCATAAGGTACCATTTTAGGAGATAGGTTAGGGTAGGTTAAGTACATATTATTAAATGTGATTTGATTTTTGAGGTGATTTAGTACTTATCCATTTAAATTTTATAATAATATATTTTGGAGTTCTAAACTCCAATTGAAACACAACAATTGATGTTTCTTGTGTTATAACACTATTCTGAACACACTGGGATAGGTCTCGAACCCCAATTCGATCATAGGAAGAAGATATTAATTTAGATCGATAAAAATTAAATTCAAAACAATTAATTCCTTGATAATAAATTATTATTATTGTCGTTTCTTTTTAAATAGAATTTCGATTAATTATCTGAATTGTTTTGACTTGTTTTTAAATTTTGAATTCAAATATTTCAGATTTCCAAATTACGATAATTATATATATTCGAAATAAATCATATTTTGATTACTAAATCGATAACTCAATATAAAATTTCATTTATATTATCAACTCAATATTTAAAACAAAATTTAAATATTTAAAATAAATCGACAAAACAATCTGGGTCGTTACATCAACTCTCGTGTCCTAGGAAAAGTACGACATCTGCTTCTTCGAACTGCTACAGTGAAGACGACGAAAAAAAATTAGCGTCAATTTTCATCAAAACTTTAGCTCATGTTCGCCTTGCTTCCAGGAACTCCCCGATGATCTTGCTTCCACCACTTGTCTTCTGTAGCTCACCCAGAAAACCATAACTTCCTTGTTGCCTTATAATATGAGGCGAACAAAATTTTCAGCGAGCACTAAGACAACCAGATCGAAGCCCTCGATCTCTTGATTTCAACGAATCCATGTTTTCACAATTTGGTTGAGTATTTATTTTTATATGATTTTTCAAAAAAAAGTTGTCTTTTAGTTTACTCGTTTAAATGGAAAGAATTACAAACTAGCGTTTGTGGTTCGAATGAATGAAGGAAACTAGGGCAGGTGGGGTGTATGTGTGTGTATATATCCTTTGAAGATTTAGATTTGGTTGTTGGCTTGTTTTTATTTTTGAAGTAACGATTTATTTGATGAAGGAGGAGAAAGTAATGGTGTTTTAATAGAAGAAAGAAACGTCCTTCAATACGTCGTAGCTATGTGCTTAGGTTTTCATAACAGAATATAGGGGTTGACATTTTTATTTATTTGATTTAAGATATTTCCTTGAAATGACTAACAATATTTTTATTGAAAACGATTAATGGTCTTTTAGCATGCAACATTCAAAGTTTATAATTTGTATGAACCCGTATGAATTTCGATCATAATTGAAATTGTAATCCTATAATAACTTAGTATTCCGGGCACGATGACACTGGTTTCGTTGAGTTCGAAGACCGTTTGTAAGATACCTTTTTAATTTCAAACACGATACGTGTTTATACCGCGCATGGTCACAAGTAATTTCAATTGTCATGAAACTGGAAACCTTACAATGATTAATCATTATAGATATTATAAAATTGTTTTTGCTGAAATCCGATGTCATTTGAAAATCGATTATTTTTATGTTCCATATTAAATCGGTGAAATATAATTGAATTCAAAACAAACAAATTTACTGACTATATATTATTATCATCATATATAACTACACATAATTCTATATAACTTTAAAATACTTAATTTGGGATTTTAAACGCTGTAATTAATATTTTAGGTCAAAATGATATTAAATTTATAATTATATTCCTTTTATTTTATTAAATAAATTGTTATGGTTTATAAACCATTCCATAGCGACTATCTGAAAATTGGATTTGGACATAACTAAAAATCTACAGTATGAAAATCTGAAAATTGTAATCCAATAGATTCAGACGATTCTTGTTTCAAAGAATTCCGACTTATATTGAATTCTATATATTCATTTAAAGTTCAAAACATAATATTATGAACTACCGTGACGTTACGATCTCATTTTAAATTAAATTATAAATTATACGTTCAAACGTCGTTTTAATAAAAGAACTCGTTATTATAATTCAAAACCAAACTGAATTAAATCCTTCCATATTGTCTATTTTATACAGTATTGCAAATCCAACATATTTTGACTATCTCAAAATTAAATTATTATTTTATTATTTATATTAATAAAATATTCAAAACCATTGCATTCAAGTTATTTAAAATTCAAAACAACGTTTAAAATAATAAAATAATAAAATATTTGACCACTAAACATATGAGATGTTAGAAGTAAGGCCTGATTTGAATGATTCCCCTGTAGATCTTGTTGGGTTTCCAGAGTTAGAAAGACAGAGAATGTCAAATAAAGCATGGAATCGGATTTATCTTAGATGTGAACCAGTTAAGTTGAGTACTCACTCTCTTCAATCCATCAGCTATCAAAGCTAGAAGAATAGCAAATATAGAACCAGTCAAACTTGAAGCCACATAATTTATTCCAGTCGCTAATGAGAACTCGATTATCCTAAGCCATTTAAAAGTAATCTAAAGACAGGACATGTTTTAGATGCTTGAAATTGAATAAAAATTGGATGCCATCGATCATGAGGATTCAACGAATGCTTTTGAGATACAGTACATTGATGGCGACAAGATACGCACGATCATCAGAATGCAATTGCATAGATGTGAGCATCGTATGATAAAGGATGTATCGAACATAAGAACTGAATAGAGGAACATAGTTGACTATGCACATATGTCGATTGCATGTTGTGTACCCCTCTAGAGGAATGTATGCCCTATCTCCTGACTTAGAACTCGAACTTGTTCAAAAGGAATCTTGTGCTTGGTGCATAATCTTATTAGCTTCACCTCATCCATTGCTGAAGGCACTGAGTCATTCAGACCTTCCATTAACATTCCTGCTTCTGGAGAGTCAGGAACTACGGCGATACTAGCTACGTTACCATCAATAGCTTCATATTGAGCTATAGGTTGGTTAACTTAATATTCCAGTGGTCAGCTATTAGATTTTGTAGTCAAGCTGAATCATGTGTCTGGATCCTTATACTCAACTCCTTTCTTAGCACCAAGTTCATCCACTCGGCTTAGCATCCTCTAACTATTAGCTATGAGAATTTTGTAATTAGAAAAATTAACATGCAACCTTCGTGCATGTGATCTAGTGTGATGTGTGTAGTGTAGTGCAGTAAAAAGATATACCTTTCAGAATTGAAAAGTATTAAAGGAATGATATAGATTATGACCATTGTCTTCGATCGTCTCACCAGTTCTTGAGCCGATGAACTTTGAATTTGGCGAAGGATTGGGATCAACATTCATCCATCGGAAGTTCAGTATTCAATGTTTGTCGTCATAAGTTCTTTAGTTTTACAAGTCAACTATCTTTCCTAGTATGTTCTAGTCCTATAATTCTGATGTTTGTCCACAAGTTCAAGAATATAATTATATTTCATATGCATCGAAGCCTAGTCGATCCTAATGTTGAGCCAAATTCAAAGTGATCCTTGTCCAGGCTTATTCCATTAATCCGGGGTGGATCGGCCAACTCCAATGACTCCATCTATCTGACTAGCTTCGAATCTCATTGACTCGAATCGCACCAATTCGAATCCACCTTTTTTTTACTTTTCCTACTCAATCCAGCTACTCCTGCACCGATGCTAACACCCATACATTTTTCCTACATCTCCTTCCTTTAAACTAAACACATTGGCTCAGAAATCTTTCTCCTTCGCCATGTCAAAGTTGACCCTCAACTCCAGGTCCAGACCTTTATCCTTCCTCCACCAATATTATTGGCCTCAACTACTCTCTATCACCATCATTACGACACAAGCCATCTGATCATGTTGTTCTGTGCGTAAATTGAAGGGTACAAAAGAAAAACCCTTCTACGCGTAGTCGGGTGACAGTGATGAGCAAGTCAAGTGATGAGCGGTTCTAGGTTGAAGTGTTAAAGACACTGGGAAGATAGGAGAACAAGGGGAAATTCGGCTTGGTTTGGATGGTTCAAAAAAAATTAAGGGGAAAGGGAACAGAACAAGTTAATATACCCAATTTTGGGGATCATTGGTGCTCTCGCAAAAGCAGGAAAGTCCCCTAGAACGGAACCATGTCTGGGGAATAAATATAGAAATTCTGGATAGATGATCGATCCAAATGTTAGAAAACTTGACTTATTCATATGCACGACCATGTATGTGACAATTCTATTCGGCAATGACCTGACTGGGTTTTCTAGGAGCCACCAACTCAAAGTGCATGTATAAGTGGATAAACACACATACCCACACAACACTCAAGCTCTTGAATAAATGGAGTTCAAGTTGTTACCTACAGATTCCAAGAAGAGAGTTAATGGCCATGTTTCTAAGGATTTTTAATTAAAATTATTAAGATGATAGTCACCAACTAGATTTCCGTGGACTTTCAATTCAAATTATTTAGCTTGACGGAACAGAGCATAGGTACTGGCCAAGAAGGCACATTCGACTATTTATGTAAACTAAAGTCAGTCAAACATCGCGATTATTCAACGAGATGTGATTCCTATCCAAAGAAACTTCTGAATTGGCGACAACTATTCTGAAAACAAGGTAGCACTCTCTTGAACAATGAAGTTTGACTCAATTCGCAACATGTTGTGTTCGAAACAAGACATACTTTAAGGGCAAGTGTTATGTAACAACCCGGAAAATTAGAACCAATTTAAATTTTTTATTTTGGCAATTTTAATGAACTTTGAATATTTAAAATTATTTACTTTAAATAATAACGACAAGAAATTTATTTTGAATAGAATTGGAATGTATATATTTATTTAAATTGAAGTTGGAATATAAATATTTATTTTTAATTATAAAAGGAATTGAAAATGGCGCGGTAGTTTGAAAATTCGATTTCAAATTTCAACTGAATGTACAGGATTCAAAATAAACCGGATTTTAGTGAAACCAAAAATATTTAAATCTGTTTACAAATATCTTTCTAACGAATCTAAAAAATTGAAATTTCATAGCGGGAATCAAAAGTTATGTCCAATTGAAGATTCAGAATAGTCGCTATGGAAAATATAGCCCGTAAAAATAGCCATTTTGCAAACGACCTCCGTTTTCGACGAAACCACTTTTGTTGAATCCGGAATGTCAAATTATTGCTATATTCCAAAATTCATAATTTTTGGGATCAATATGTGAGTGTGGCGAAGTTAGACATGTTTTGTCAGTTTTAGTCAATTTGGATCGACCAGAAAATAGCCATTTTTCAAACGGTCTCCAAATTAGACGAAATTAGTTTTGTTAGGACCGTATCATCAATACGAAGCTACAAATAATTTTTTTAGAATTTTTAGAGTCAATATGTGGCCCCGGCAAATTAAAATGTACGTTCAAATCCATATTTGAATAATTTATATTTTAATTTGAATAATAACTGACTAAAACAGTCGAATGGGCTTACGAAACAAATTCCATTGTGTTCTCAAAGCAATCCGGGTTTTCTTTTATGGGGAAGTTTGGGTCGCCACAGGCGGTATCAGAGCTTTGGTTTACAGAGCTAGAGAACATGACACATTAGAACCAAACGAAAGAATTCATCAGAAATTGATTGGTAATATCCAATAAGAATGACTCGTTAGAGATAGGATCAGTAGTATCCTAGAACGAGCGTGAAGAGTGTTATTTTTAAAATAAAAATTAAAACAAATTTTGTTTTGGAAATTTATATCAAATTATACATATTTGAATATTTATTTATATTGAATTTGGACAATCTAGTATAGGGAGATTTTGAGTATAGGTCTGACGGGGCGTATATTCGAAGCCTCAGATACTTGATGGATATAGAATCACACTCTAGTCGCTCGGAGATGATACTGATGATTGGGATCCCATCATCAGTGTTTGTGTTCGAGTTTCAAAAGTGAATATCTATATAATTTCCAATCGACTGGTGTGAGAACAAAAACTTAACTAAAATTTATTGTTTGTGACTTGACACTGAAATATGATTTTTGAGTATATAAAAACTATATATATTTGAAAATTTAATCAATAAATTGATTGATGGCTGTGATGTTTGATTATTGATTCAACTAACGAAAATACTGGAATAATAAATAAAGTATAATCAAGATAATTGTCAAGTGAAAAATAACGCAAACTCTCTTGACAAAAACCCTAAAAATATTATATAGGATATGGACGACTATGACTTATCTCATACGGAATTCTGGATGACCCTGAAACAAGCAAGGAGAGCACACCAGAAAGCAGAAAAAGAACGAGAGTTAAACTTAGGAACACACATGGTTGTTTATTGTCGTAAATGCAGAAAAGAAGGCCATTATGCAATTGTGTGTCCTGAGAAAAAGAAAAAAGAGAAACAAATAATAATGGACATAGTTTGTTTCAAATGCAAGGAGACGGGACATTTTGTGGATAAGTGTCCAAACGTAAAGAGAAAATCCAGAAAACTAGGAAAAGAAGAAAAATGCTTTCGATGCAAAGAAGTAGGGCATCTAGCCCGAGATTGCCCGTTAAAGAAGGGTGATAAGAAATCCAAAGGAAAGGAGGTATCTACTTTGGAACTTATGAAAGAAGAAGGCACGACTTCCTAGAAAGTTGGGTTTTAATGTAATGAACTAGCATTTTGGATATATGTACGTATATGTATGGTGCTTGTATGAACGTAATTATGCCTTTTGTTTTAAAAACGTATCGGTATTGTATAATATGACAAATGTAAGGAAAATGTTGAATTAAGTCGAATTTAGCACCAAATATTAAACTGTTTTGAAAATTGATTGAAATTGCATGCATATACATGTCTATACACTGAACAAGTCATAGCAAGGAGGCTAGAGAAGAGGAATAAAATTTATTGGGTTTGGATGATTTTATGAGCCGATTGGCTAGCCGCTTGGCCTTTTCTTTTTCTTTTTGAGATGAGAGGGCATGTGTGGCGGTTTAGGGATTTTCTCGATGCTCCCGTACAAAGGAGGTTATGGCGAAATTTTTCGAAAATTTAGGGTGTTAGCCAAATTTTTGAAAAATTGAAAATTCTTAGAAACTGAAAAGTTGAAGAATGAAAGTCAAACTGAAAGTTGAGTTGATTAGTAAAACAACTTTCAGCTCCGTTCCTTTTCGAGGACGAAAAGATTTTAAGTGGGGGAGATTGTAACAACCCGGAAAATTAGAACCAATTTAAATTTTTTATTTTGGCAATTTTAAAGAATTTTGAATATTTAAAATGATTTATTTTAAATAATAATGACAAGAAATTTATTTTGAATAGAATTGGAACGTATATATTCATTTAAATCGAAGTTGGAATATAAATATTTATTTTTAATTATAAAAGGAATTGAAAATGGCGCGGTAGTTTGAAAATTCGATTTCAAATTTCAATTGAATGTACAGGATTGAAAATAAACCGGATTTTAGTGAAACTAGAAATATTTAAATCTGTTTATAAATATCTTTCTAACGAATCTGAAAAATTGAAATTTCATAGCGGGAATCAAAAGTTATGTCCAATTGAAGATTCAGAATAGTCGCTATGGAAAATATAGCCCGTAAAAATAGCCATTTTGCAAATGACCTCCGTTTTCGACGAAACCACTTTTGTTGAATCCGGAATGTCAAATTGTTGTTAGATTCCAAAATTCATAATTTTTGGGATCAATATGTGAGCGTGGCGAAGTTACACGTGTTTTGTCAGTTTCAGTCAATTTGGATCGACCAGAAAATAGCCATTTTTCAAACGGTCTCCAAATTAGACGAAATTAGTTTTATTAGGACCGTATTGTCAATACAAAGCTAGAAATAATTTTTCTGGAATTTTTAGAGTCAGTATGTGGCCCCGGCAAATTAAAATGTACGTTCAAATCCATATTTGAATGTTTTATATTTTAATTTGAAGAATAACTGTTAAAACAGTCGAATGGGCTTGCGAAACATATTCCATTGTGTTCTCAAAGCAATCTGGGCTTTCCTTTACGGGGAAGTTTGGGTTGCCACATGTTATTCGGTCTTTTTGGCCCAACTATTTCAGACCACTTATTGTTCTGCCATGCTCAAGGAAACGGCGTAGAGAAGAGCTCAAGGTCAAACCTTAAAGAAAGGGAGAAGTCTAGATCGGTCTATTTCAGCTCGACCATAAGTAAACTCCCCTACATACTCCGAATCAACTAGCACACCATGGCTTTATATCAGTCAACTTATAAAGACCTCATTTATAATGAGGGTTCGGATAGAGAGAATAAATTTATTTTGAATCACCTAAGCTTGGATGAAATCCAGATCGGCATCAATTCGGATTGCGATGGATTTGTATCGATCTAGATTCCAAGTTCAGGCGATATGACCCAAACTTTCTAGAATTGGCCTTCTCGTCATCCCCGACTTCTCCAATGATTTTCTGATCGATTCGAGCTCGCCCTCCTCTATAAAGAGCAGTGCGCTAGAGAGTTTAGGATCTTTTTGGATCTCATGTTTTCCACGATTATCATTGTGCTTCAAAATTACTCCAACCCAAATTTACGTAATTCATAAAAGCCAAGTAATAAAACACTAAATTGTGAAGTGAATGTAGCTTACGATTTCCAAATCACTATAAAAGGTTATGTCTTTGTCTTCTATTGTTTTTCTTCATTGTTATATTTTCTAGAATCTATTCCGTGGTGTTAGATACATTTCTGGTGCTAACAACGGGCAATGCTAGAGCTAGAGAGATAGACCATAATACAAATTTACGACAGAAGGAGTAGGAATCAAAAACTACCGTATTAATGGAGAGTAGAATGAAGATATGGATCAGAGACTTACATTGGATGATAATCCTATGAATGGGGTGGATATGGTCAGGGTCATTTCTCTTGCATTGCTTTTTATTTTGAATAATTAAGATAATAAGAATCTTAAACCACCTATGCGTGTATGGGATTTTGATCTGTCTTTAGGCACATATAATAACAGCATACCACTTATACATGTATGAGGCCTCGACTGGTCCGTAGATACACCTTGAATCGTATGTTAGTTATAGTCTACTTACACTTGTATGAGGCCTCGATTGGTCTCTAGATACGCACTGAGTTGGATGTTTGAGAAGAATAGTTAGGACAATAGTAACCTCTGATTGCTTACACTTTGAACCTAAATTGGTTTCTAGACACGCTTTAAGGTAGATGTTTAAGGTGAATGATGATTTTTGCTTATTTGCTTTTTTTTATATTTGATTGTTGAAAAGACCATTTGAACACGATGAGCGATGTTAATCGTCGTAGCCCCATTCGAAGAGATGGTTAGTAACCATAAGATGGAAGTTCCATTCCCAAAGAGCAAGTGAGTGGACTTATATAAAAAGTGATTCTCCTCACTAGAGAGTGAGTGGATGAGATGCTTGACTATTAGGTCCACTCACTAAAGAGAAAGCAAATAGGCTCAGTAAGCATCCAGAGATACCAAATGTACGTCCTTTTTAATGGATAAAGAGAATATGTGCTTACCTATCATTGGGTTCCCTTGTTGGAGAGCAAGCGAATTAGGCTCAATAAAAATTCAAGGAGATCAAAACTACAAACTGGATAATAAATAATTTTGAGAGATCGAAACCTTATATGTGATGATAAATGACCCAGAGAGATCATACCCTAGATTAGATGGTAAACGATCCAAGGAGATCGAACCCTAGATTTGATGATAGATGACCCAGAGAGACTGAACCCTTGATTGGATGATATATGATCTAACATGATCGAGCCCTGGAATGGGTATGGATTTGATAGAAGGATTTAAATGCTCTATAATTCGAGTAAAATGGATAACTCCTAAGTGAAATGGGATAGTTTTGATATGCAATATAATACCTCCAAATAAATACATGATGATCATGACTCATGGTTCACACTTAAGCAAAGATTAGAGTCCTTTTCCATAATAGGTTCGGAATGACCTTCATAGGAGAATCTGAAGGAACCAGATGACTCACAAGGACTAAGATCAATGAGTGGTCAAAGAGCTCAACTATCAAACATTTTCTCTGTTGGAAACTAGATCTTGAGCAAAACACATCTTATATTCCAAAGACATACTTTGAAGGGCAAGTATTAAGCTGCTTTTTAGTCCAAAAGATTTCAACAAGAAAAGAATGAAACAACTCAAAAAATCGTAAGTAGATTTAGAAGAAAAGGAGAAACATCTAGGAGAAATTTTAGTTTAAATGGACAAAGGAGATAACTCGATACCGATACACTTTTGTTCGTAAGGGGTGGCTTTTACTCTTCCTTTTGCCTCCCACACAACGTATACCTCGTGTACTACTCCAACCATTCGTGATCAAATGGTTTTCGCAAAGTTTGGTGAACAATTCCAATGATTAATGAGAAGAAATCAACGAAATTCAAGCATTATTAGGAAGATAGCTGGAATGAAAATCTGATGAATGCAGAACTTGAACCCTGCTGCCCCCAGAAGCAACACTACACACAAACCATTACGCTAAAAGTCCCTTTTGTTGATTTTTCGAAAGGAGTGTTGCAGACTTACCCCTTTAAAGTGCTCAACGTCCTTGTTGGCCTATCATCGCTCACCACATAGACGTAATGCATGTATCCATCAGTATCACACTGGCTGACATCAACAACATTACAGATACAATATTGGATGGGTATAGGCTCTAATACCAAGTGTGATGAACGCAGGACTCGAACCTCACCGCATGAAATGCAACACCACCCAATAGCCATTATACTAAAAAAAAACTTTGTATTTACTTTCCGAAAGAGGTGTTACAGAAAATAGTTTGGAACACATTGAATAAAGGATAGAAGAGCAGAGCAAGCGAAAGAGTTCACTTCACACCAGATAAAATAGACGATACCAAGTGAGAACACCCAGTACCAAGTTGTTTTCTCGGTTCAGTGGCCTTTTTGCCTACTTGTACAACACCAAACTATCACATGGACTTCAATGCAAACAACTTATGAACATGTACAACTGTTTCCTTATAAGTATCAGTCTAACTATAACTAAATGAGGATCTTTCCTTTCACTTTGGATCTAGGACTCTGTTACTCTTTGTCGTCTTCCTTCCTCACAATAGTTACCAGGCCACAACACTTGGTAGTTTTAGACCTAAGAATTGTCAATTTTGCACTCATGATTTTTAATTTCATACAGACCTTCATATCCATAATCAATAAAACTATAAAGTAGAAATACGACAGATATTACCGTATCACTATAAAAATCCTATGGCTCTCTGCTCTTTGATTATTATTTTTGTTGTTATGTGCTAGAATTAGGCCCTACAAATTCCCAATAACTTATTTTTAGGTATTTATCTGTTTTTGAAGTTAGCAAATATCTAGAAATTAATGAATAAAACAGGACGATAAAAAGAACACATTTTGAGAAAAAAAAATCGCATCTAAAATCAATATCAAATACCTGGAAACAATGAAGCATAAGCAAATTAAAGACACTTAAGTGCAGCTTACGATTTTTTATTGAAAAGATGAGAAACTTTAGTGCATGGAGAAAAAAGAATTCTTTGTTAATGGCCACCTTGAAACCGTAAATTTTTATTCTGACCATGACCTTTCAAAATTACCCTTGGATATCTTTATATGTCATTGAAATATGAGCTAATAATTAGTTCTTTTATAGATTCAAATGGCGTTTCTACAAATATTAACAAATCTTGATAAAATATGATCTAACAAATAAAAATTCTTTACAAGATTGATTTTTCTAAATTAATATAAAAATAAAATTAAAAAGTAGATATTGAAATTAAGAATTTAGAAATAAAAATATGAACCAACTTTACATAATCTCAACGCAAAAGTACAACTAAAATTTTATGTAAATCATTTTCTCTTGAACGTATTAAAAATTTAAAAATATATATTTAAATTAAGAATTTAGAGATGAAAATATGAACCAACTTTATATAATCTCGATGCAAAAATACAGCTAAAAATTTATGTAAATCATTTTCTCTTGAATGTATTAATTATGGAAAAGTCTATTTAGACATAAAACTGTGACAAAATTGATTTGAACTATTGGACCACCCCATGATTTTCACTCCTCCATACAAAGACAAAAGGATCCAATTGTTAATGCTTTGTGTCTTTCGTTTTGTGTTTAATTTTATGTCCAAATAGCTACCCCCATTAAATATATATAGTTTTTTTTAATAAAAAAAAAGCAAACTCATCACCAAACAGAAGGAGCTTTCCGGCTTAAGGTAACAACGAAAGGAAATAGAAAAAACCAAAGAGAAACAACACAAACATGGATGACCGCTCAAATAGGCCCCTCAATAGTTAGTTCCACCCATCAATGAAAGCCAACGTAAGAGAAGCGGATCTAACGTGAGGTCATATATGTATATAGGAGGGACTATTTGGACATAAAAGTTTAATATAAATTGAAGGGAACAAAATTTCAACCATTGGATTAGTTTGTTTTTATATAATAGGTGTAAAACAAGTAATTTAATGGTTGGGATTTTGTGTCCACTAATTTGTAACTTAATAGATTCTCTCTCTCTTTCTCTAAACAACATAAATAAAACATGGATGGCCGCTCAATTAGGCCTCTAGACAGCTAGTTCCACCCATCAATGAAAGCCAACGTAAGCAAAGCGGATCTAACATGAGGTCATATATGTATACAGGAGTGACTATTTGGACATAAAAATTTATTATAAATCGAAGGACACAAAATCTCAACCATTGGATCAGTTTGTTTTTACAGAATGGGTGTAAACGAGTAATCTAATGGTTGCGATTTTGTATCTTAATAGATTCCCCTTATATATATATATATGTATGTATGTATATGTACATGTATATGTATGTATGTATGTATGGAAAGTCTAAATAAACACAAAATGTGGACACAAATTCTGAACCATTAGATCTTCCCATGAATTACACCTCACATAAAGACGAACGAATCTTGTGGTCCAGATTTTGTGTACATAAATTTGTGGGAAATTTTGTGTCTCAGTAGTCGCTCCCTATATATATATATATATATATGTGTGTGTGTGTGTGTGTGTGTGTGTAGGGTTAGGATCAAGAGCACCCCAAACAGTGCAGTACCCCTTTTACCCCCTTAATTTCCACCGCATATTTCGGTTTTTCTCTCCTTCCACTAACTCTCTTTCCCCCCACTAACTTATTTAATTATAAATGGGTGGCCCAAATTGAGATGTTAATGGGGTGCTAAGAAAAAAGGGTGCCCTGGGGCATGTCTCATATATATATATATATATATATATATATATATATATATATATATATATATATGAGGTTGGCTTTCTTCCTCTCTCTCCAATGGAGAGAGGAAGGGAGATCCATCTGTAAACGAAACCGTCCTTGCAGTTTCAAGCCAATTCTAACAACAATTTCTAAAACTTCAATGGCAGTCGTTCTCTTCATTGATAACCCATCTTCACTTACTTCTTATTACGCAAAACTGAATGTCAAATCTGCGATTTCTTTAATCGCATAACTTACAGATCTACTATTGGTTAAACATACAATTCGTTTTTTACTCATAACAAATTTGAACCCAAATCGTTCAGATCTACATTGCTTCGCCTAGTACCAATAAAATCCCAATCCTTCTTCACTGATGTTACCATTGTCTATGATTGTCATATGAAATAGGGGTAATTGTTTTGACTATGGAGGATCAAGCCACCAAGGAGTTGGGTATCGTTATGTTTCGGCGCAACTGATGATTTTAGTTCCATCTTCCTCTAATCGATCTCTCTGCTTATTCACGATTAATGGCCTTTTCTACTTCGATGACCAGTGGTGGTGACTGGGTAAGATTATAACTTCTAGATTTGGATGCTGGGATAATGGCGAAATTTGTTTGGAACTGCTAGTTTTAATTTAGTCTAATCAAAATGTTTGGGTTTTATTGTTGTGTTATTTAATGCAAAAAAAAACTATCAGTTATCTGAGAAGTCGTCTTCCATGCTTTTTAGGGATTTCACAATTTGAGTTTTCATGCATGTTACTCGTTGAATCCACATATTGAGTTGAAGTTTTGTTCATCTTGGTATATTCTACAAATAATTTTAATTTTATTCTTTTACGAATTTGGAATTAGTATGTAGAATTAGTTTAGACGAATGATCGATTCTTTGTACTAAACATTGAAAGTCAAGAGTTATGCATGGCTATTGATATAGCTTCATGAAGGAATATTGGAATTACCAGTTTATTAGATATACGGTGCATCGGAGGAATCTACTACATATACAGAATTGTGACGTCAATTTGCCTATCTACTTTCAAATGATGTTAACAGGAAGTTTTCTCTTAGATATGCAATTGGGCTTTTTATTTCACCAGTTTTCCATGTACCAACAGTTCAACGGTTTTACATCTTTCTTATTGGATGTAAATCATGATTTACATGGTTAAAAGATCAACACTGTCGAAATGTGAAGATCTTTGGCCGAGTGTAATAACACTTAGATTCAGTAAGGAGGAGACTTTCAAATTTACATGTCTATTGGTGCTGATATGGGCCGGTTAAACCGTACTTCAGAGGAGAATCAGCTTGACGTGGGAAATGGTTCATGTACCAGATTCTATTGGGCTATTAGTTTAAGCAGTTTGGTATGATTACATGTTTCATGATTTAGAACTGTAAAGACAGAGATTGGAAGCAACAGAGTGAAGCAATTTTCCCATTTCAAAATTCCACTCAGAAGTTCGGTTGGGTTTTTGTTCGATATTACATATGATTTTCATCAGATTTCTACATGATATAGCCAGCTACAACCAAAAGGGTTGTGATTGTGAAAAGAACATGGAGTACGAGCATTGAAATGTAAGTCGAGCACTTGTAGTGGGACTCTCAGACCTCATCATGGGTCTTATTATTTATAGTTTTTGTTAGACCAAAAAGTGGTTCTAACACCCAAATTATCGTGGTTAATAGAGAATTAAAACTAGAAATGAAAGAAAAAGCAGCAAACACACCAAATTTATAGTGATTCGGCATTAAAGAGCCTACGTCCACTTTATATGACTTTGATTATACATTAGAATGCAAGTACAATCAGTATTTTCTCTCAGTCTCACTTTTACAATGAGGAATCACTCAGTAAATTCGAAATAATTCTAACTAGAAATAGTGAAGGTATGATAATGGTGGAATCATACCAAAAGATCCTAAAAATGCCAAGTATTGGGCTATTTATAGGTGATTTCTATATGCGATTCGTGACGACATGTGCCACCAATCCCGAGGATCTCGGACCCGTTCGTGGCTTGATAGAGAAATGGTCAATATGGCGGTTATGGACATGTGTCACAAGATCCTTCAATTTCGGTTCGTGGGCGACCAGGTCGTGGTCACCATTTTCTGAATATAGGGTCGGTTCGCGACCCTTCATCACAAGCGGATCGAAGAGCTTCCATCGCGAGTGGGTCGTGGAGCATTCTTCACGAGCGGGTCGAGAAGTTGGGTCACAAACGGGTCGTGACTGGATGACCACGAGCGGATGGGAATAGTAGGATCACGAGTGAGGTCCACCTAGGTCCGTCACGAACCAATATGCATCCTTTTGAGTTTACGCGTATAGGTATCCTTGTCCATCCAAATGCTAGTGCTTATATTCTTGGTGGCTTGGTTAAAAAGCTAGCAAACATTTTGCGCCCTCGAAGTTTGTTTTATCAAGGATGAAACATGCTTCGAAATTGCCAAACATTCTTTTCTTGAAACGGTGGGAATTAACAGTTATATTCATTTGTAAAGTCGCGATGTTTCAAAAGGTTATGCCCCCTGATGGGTATAAATACGTCTCTGAGTTTCCAATTATTTTGTTGTTAATCGAGCATACCCTAACTTTAAACTCCAGGGCATATCGTGAGCAATTCTTCAGTTAAATCTCCAAATCTCCATAAACATTTGCTACGTCAATAGTTGTAAGATATCCACTTCTGTTCCGATAGTCATTCCCAAAATCTCGGTTGCTGAGTCAGACTACAGATTATCTATGGGTCGTGCCACCTAGTGTGCGCCACGAATCGATAGCGGAGTGTGCTTCTGCATGAGCAATCAGTGGTCTCATTTGAGCGTTCGTGGCTCACTGGGCCAAGTCGATCCTCCTGGGTAGTCGTGGGAGACCAAGAGTCTTTGAATGGGCTATATAAGTCTATCCCTTTTTCACTTTCTATCTTTTACTTTAACCGTCTTACTGCTATTTAGCTACCCTTTCCTAAATCAAAAACCCTAGCTCGAAAGATATACCAATTCAGCCGAATTTGCTCTCTGAATCCGAATCCATAGGTAATAGGATTTATAATTTAGTAGCTTTTAATCATTGTGTTTCCATCCTTAATCGCGAGAGAATCTATCGTCGTCGCTCCGCCAGTCACCATTGTTCTTCACCTCCGCTATCTTTGCCTCTTCTGCTTCGGGATTTGAATCGCGATGGGTATAGTGTTCTCTCTGCACTTTCAGATTCGTTTCTCAATCGTACTCAGATGTTGCGAGAGGTTCCATCGCGAGGGTTTTGCTTATAAATTGGGAAAGTAGGAAGAGGAGAGAAAGAGTGAGCTACAGGCGCTCGGGTCGTGGCGTTAGAAGACTGAGGCAACAGGACAGATCGTGATATAGGGTGATGGTGTCACTCGTGGAAAGGGATAAGGCATCGGCTCGTGGAGAAGGGTGGAGAATCGGTTCGTAGGGAAGAGTGGAGCATCGGTTCGTGGACAGGGGAAGTGAAGCGGGTCGTGATGGTGGCTTGCGAGTCGCCTAAACACGAGCCAATGAGCTTAACCTCTTGGCATTTGTACTAAATCAAAATCATGACCTGGTATCTCCCTCACGAGTCAGATAGGGTGGATCGACATGGTGTGCAGGGGGATACCCGACCACGAGCCGTGCTATAATCACGGTCCGGAGTTCCTTTTGCGAGCCAACACCTAGTCACGAACCGCATTGCATAACTTTGTGAATTGACGGATTTCTAAGCTAATTCTCGTTATACGACTATACCCGACTTTATAGTATCCATTAACCAAACACATCGACTTGTACTTCAGCCGAAAGTTAACTATAACCCGAACAAACCTATGAACAGTTAGGTTAGAGCCTTCGAGACGAACCTCTCACACTGTATTTGAACATAAACTTAATTTAAAGACATCCGATGACTGACTATTCATTCATCTACTTTACATCATGCTTTTCTTTTCAGAAATGTACACACTAGCACTTTCACACATGGGTTTTATGGGTATTTACGCTCTATTTCTCTCCTGCATTTGTTTATCAACAAAATAGCCATGTCAGATAGACGCTCAACAAGAATATCAGAGAAAAGTGCAGATCCAGACTCATCAAGTTATTATAATCCTGATGTACTTCCGTCGGATCCGGATTGGAGTAATTTTGGATCTGACTATGAAACAGACATTGACGCAGAATCAACATCTTCTGAAAGCACGTCGCTTGAGGATGAGGATAATCGGGCTTCCGATGAGCTTGAGGGTGTTAAGAAATTAAACGAGCCTAGTGACTCCATATCTTCCAAACTGGATGATATCAAGCTAAAGAAACTCTTCTTAAGACATGGGATCCCCTGGGACGACGTGAGAACCCCGGAGAAAGAGGACATGCCTCATTCTGCTCCGAAAGGGTATATGGCTATTAGCAAAGTCATGTGTTTGGTATGTGCTATTCCTCCTTTTCCTCCGATCGTCATCGACCTCTTGAGATAACTACGCATTGCTCCCATGCAACTCCATCCCAATGCATATGATGCTCTTTATACCTTGTATATTGTATATGCAGAGATTCTGGAGACCAAGCTTGATTTCAAAGATTTGAACTTCCATTATTATTTTAAGCATCACTCCACAGGAACTCGAACTTTATTTTCTTTGAGTTGATCCCTTCCAAGAAGGTTTTCTCGGATGATAGAGTAACTTAGGTAATGCCAAATCTGAATGGTTCTACGTAAAGCATCAAGCTGGATGTGCGAGGAGGTGGCTATAGTCAAGTAGGTTCTGAATCCTTCAGTGTATGTCCTAACTGCATGATTTAAGTGTTATTATCTTCTTTCTCTGTATAGCTCATAATTTCTAGAAGCAAGAAGGTGAAGTGTACGAAGATCGCCTGTCTCATCTTATAAAAAGAAACTCGGAGTTTTGCAGAGTTAAGAAGTGTATAACCGATGAGAATCTTCGTAAACATCGCCTTCTTGACATGAGATTTGGGCTTGGACAGGGTGGCAGGCCTTACAGATATGTGCCCCCCGACTTTAACTCCTGGGGAATCGAGTAGCATGCCCCCAGCTGAGGGGCAAGTGACAACAGAAATCAAGGCATTACCTGGTCTACCCAAAAGTCTTTCGCCGATGATTGACCAGGATGACGAAGATTTGAATGTGTACATTGGAGGTGAAGTCTGAGCTGACGAACCCAAGGATGCCTCCATCCCCGAAGGGGAGACTCCTTCCAAGATACCACCGCCGACCCAACCCTCGACTCATGATTCTTTAATGGAGGAGGAAATATATGGGGATTTAGAAAAACTTCCCCTATCAGATAATATTTACACATCTGAGGATTTTGGAGCGAAACTGTTCTTCCCTATCTCCGAGGTAGAATCCACTCTAATCAAGGAAAAGGAAACTGCACAGACTAGCCTAGCTCCAGACCCTGGTCTGTTAGGGTGATCACACGGGACACACACATCATATGCACTACACATCACAACGTTCACACAACGTAGGTATTCATGGTTCTTATACTTTCTTGTTACTTTTGCAGGAAAAATGCCTCATCGCCACTCCTATTCTCATCGTGAACTTCATGAGTGCATGCCTAGATTTAATCCCGTAACCACCCATGATCGCAGTGATAGTCAAGGGAGAGATAGCAAGAAGCACCATGATTCCCATCAGCTTCATCCTTCACGCTCTCGATCTCCTTCGAGGCAAGATCCCGAGAGGTACCACAGTCGCCAAGTACCATACGCGAGAGGCAAACAACTCCCCCAAAGCTCCGACTCCCTAGGATAATTCCTTCAAGAAGCATCCTGAATCCAAGGATAAGCTCAAGGATCCAAGTATGGGTTTGGAAAAAGAGAAGACAGCTTTGGTCCCTTCTGATCAACGCGACTTAGACGTTACCACTACACAGGAGGTGACCCTTACTTCTTAAAATAAGGCAAATCTAGAACGTTTGCGAAAGCTATTCCCCGACATCTATTTCGAAAGGATGCTTTTCGTTCCAGACCTTGAACCGGTTTCTGATGATTGGGATACTGAAGTCGTGGACCGGGTAAGTCATGTGGATACACAATATAGGGCAATAAAGAAGCACGCCAAGAAGCTTTCAGAGGGTATCCGCCGTCTGGAAATAGATGCGGTCCGAGCTAAGGTGAAGATTGAACACGATATTAAGGCCATGAACAAGGATGGGAAAGAACTTGAAGATACTCAAGCCCTTATTGCCTTAGCTCAGAGGGATACCGAAAACTACAAAAACGCAGTTAGAAGATGCGAAGAAACGTTTCCACCTTGAGATTTATCGAACAGCCAAGAGCGTATAGCAATGAAAAAGGAGATAGAAGATCTCAAGTCAGTTAATATTGAGTTGAAAACATCACAGGACCACTTTGTCATGGAAAAAGTTGCTTGGGAGAAGGAAATGGCAGATCTGAGGGCCCAACTAGCTCAGGCCGAGGAACGTGTTGTTCTCACTGAAGGACATGCCGACGCAGCTCCCAAGTCTGCTTCCGATGCTAACACTAAGCTTGGCTTGGCAGAACATGAGAACGAGGGAATTGACGAGTTATTAATGGACTTTTTGCTCAAGTCATTCGAACCCAAGACATCTCCTAGATCAAAAATTATCCTACCACTTTAGCTGACGTGTGGGATCAGATTGTCAAGACTGAGAAACAACGTCCAAAGGTTGAAGCTATCGACGAGGATGAGCTTATGCGGACTTTTCTTAGAGGCGAAGAATCTGAGAGACTGTAAAAAGGTAGACGTCTAATCAATGAGTCTATGGAGGAAAAGAGACTTAAGCTCAAGGGCAAGAATAAGGTTGATGAAGGTTCAAGCTTAGCCATGGAGCTCAAGACTTCTGGGGTTGACGAGTATAACCTCGATGATCCGCTAATCTCTGACATTCCTGTTCCCCAGCCTGCTGGGGCTTCTACTGTAGCTCCAAGCGAGAAGTCGGCGGAAGGTATCTTTGTATTCTCTCCACAATTCGTCAAAGCTATCATAACTTGTCGTCGCCTTGTGGAGCAAACGGTTGAGAAAACCAGTTTTTCTCCCACATTAATAACAGTTGCTTCTTAATGTAGGTGTCAGGCCAACCAAGGAGAGTATAGCAAAGCAAGCAGATGTCGAGAAGGTTACTATACCATCGAGCACTGAGGTGGTCCCTGAAGTTCCTAAGGAGACTGAGGTCGAAGTGATCAAGAAAGCCATTGTGTTATCGAGCACTGATGTTGCTAAAGATGCTGAAATTATCGAGGCTTCGCAGGATACTGATGGCGATAACGGGGATGGAGATGAGGAGGTCGCCATCACGGGCGAGACCAAGGGGGATGATAACATGACCTTAGCCGATATAAAGGCCAAAAAGGATGAGAAGCTGAAACTCAAAATGGAGGCAGAGCCTTTAAATGTAGCACATATCTCTGCAGCTACTGCTGGATCTGTAATGATTATAAAGCTCTCCTCCAAGTCGATAAAAACACAGCTCACGTCCCAGTCCTCTGGCACTCGGCAAGATCCTCCTTCGGATAAGAGGAAGAGGAAAAAGCACGATAAGTCTGATGCTGACAAGGAGGATCCAGAGAAACAAAGGAAAGAGAAGAAGGCGAAGTCATCCCCAAAGCCCAAATAGAGCTTGTTGGTTTATGTTTTGTTTCTTTTCAGTCCTTCCAGTGGCCTTTTTTGTTGTTGTGAGAGTGGTCCTCACTTTTGTCCAGCTTTGTTTTATGAACCTGCACTTGGTAAATGAAATTCTGTTTCTTTTGCATTGATGTGTACCTGTGAACATCTCACATTTAGTTATGCATTTAAATATTCGAATCATAAATAAGTTACGAATGAGACAACATTATAAGTTATCATTGTAGGTACAACATAAAAATTCTGTAGCATGTTAGTTTGTTGTCACCATGGAGTGTGCCATGTAGTATGTATACATATGCTCCCAATCAATCATCGACGTGATGCCTGTTTAGGGCTTGTTGAGGATTGATTAGGATCGACACTGCGTTGCCCCCCATGTCCGGACATGAAGGGTTCGAGCTCAGCTTTCACTCTTGTACTCAATACTACAGCGGAGTAGGAGCCCTTTTATGGCATTTAGTTAGTATGCCTTTATACTCTTTTGTCGTATGCCCAGGATAGAGTTCGAACTCAGCTTTCAGTTTGCGCCCTGATCCTTCAGCAGGGTAGGAGTTCTTGTGGTGCCAATCCCTGGCGCCTTTGTACTCTCCCGTCGAATTCCAAGGGTAGAGTGGAGTCGAGGCGGTCTTTTAATCATGGTGCACCTTCACGCCTCGTGGACAATCCGTTTTCTTGTCCTGTGTACTCTTTCTCAAATCGTGAGAATTATAGTAGTTGGGGTTGTGTCATTTACTTTATTACACCCTTGATGCTCTATATATAGTTGACCTTCAAATTTGAAAGACTTTTTGAATTTCCTGCCTCGGGGTCGTCAAAGGATTTGTGATAAGTATCACAATCATAATAGTTCGTATAAATAAAAGAAATGAAAGAATAATCAAAATACGGTACGGTAAAGTAAATGACACACGATATTTTATTGTGGTTCGGTCGAATCATGACCTACGTCCACTTTATAATCTTTTGTTTGTGCAACCAGACTGTTCTAGGCAAGTCGAACCTTTTTACATGGTCCTAAAAACAAAAGAATAATGATGACAATTTCATGTCAAATAATGCCGCAAATGCTGAGCGTTCGACACGTTGGGGATTTCATCTCCATCCACTGTTGCTAGCTTGAAGGATCCATTATCAAGCTTTTATAGGAAGGTATATGGTCCTTCCCATTTCGAGCCCATGAAGACGGGGTCCGGGAAGACACGCTTCAGTATCAGGTCGCCAGGTTCAAAAGTTCGAGCCTGAACTTTCTTGTTGTAGTAGTGGGTGACCTATTGTTTATGCCTCAAGGCACGCAAATCCGCTTCATCTCCTTTTTCTTCAATCATGTCCAAAGACTCGAGGAGCAGCTCATTGTTAGTCATTGGGTCGTAGTAAGTGGTCCTATGAGATAGCACTTTTAATTCCACCAGGATGATCGCCTCCGCTCCAAATGCGAGAGAGAAGGGGGTGTGACCCATTGCCGATTTATAAGTTGTTCTATAGGCCCACAATGCTAAGGGTAACTCATCGACCCACATGGCTTTGGCCCACTTCAGTCGCTTCTTCAAAATGGACTTAATTACTTTGTTCGCTGCCTCCACCTGTCCATTTGACTGCGGATGTGCCACGGCGGTGTATCTTTTCTCGATGTGATATTTCTGGTAGAAATCTAAAATTCGGTGTTGTCAAACTAGGTTCCATTGTCTGTTATAATGGTTTTTGGGATCCCAAATCGACATATAATGTTCCTGACGACGAAGTTTATTACTCGTTTCGTTGTGATCATGGTCAACGGTTCGGCTTTGACCCACTTCGTGAAGTAATCCACTGCCACGGTCGAAAATTTTGCTCCGCCTTTTGCGATTGGTAAGCTTCCTAGAATGTCAATTCCCCAGACTGCGAACGACCATAGGCTCATTATTGCCTTCAACTGGCTGGGAGGTGCCCTGGTGATTTTAGCAAACTTCTAGCACCTATCACAACGCTGTGCGTACTTAGCCGCATCTTTATTCACGGTTGGCCAGAAATATCCATACTGTAATACCTTTTTAGCCAACGTTTAGCCTCCAGTGTGGTCACCACATTCCCCTTCGTGTACTTCTTCTAATACTCGCTTGATGTCGTCATAGGCTATACACCGGAGGAGGGGCATCGAGAATCCTTGTCGATATAGGACTTCGCCTTGCATCACATATCTTGAGGCCTTACGGATAACGGTGCACCTTTCGCTTTTCTTGGAAGGAAGCATTCCATTTATCAGAAAGTTCCTTATGGGGGTCATCCATGACTCCCTCTCTGCTTCAGCCTCCAGTACGGGATCAAGTTCCATCTGATCAACACTTGGAGTTTCCAATATTTCAATGGGGACCATTTCCGTGTCCTCTGGATTGTCAAAGCTTGCCAATTCGGCCAATTTGTCTACCTTTTGATTCTCCGCTCGAGGGATATGGGTTATAGCGTAGTGCTCAAAACTTCCTAGCAACTTTCTAACTTCTTTCAAATATAACACAAGCCTTGGCCCCTTAGCCTGAAATTCCTCATTGACCTGGTTTACACTATCTTGGAATCGCAGAAAATATTCAGCCCTGCAATTCCCAACTCCTTTGCGAGCTTTAGTCCAGCGATTAGGGATTCATATTCCGAGTCAACTTTCGTGGCATGGAACTCCAACCTTAAAGCCTAGTATATCGACCATTTCTCAAGAGTTACTAGCACAACTCCAGCGCTCCAGTGCTAACAATAATTGATGGCAATGAGGACTTGAAAGTCTGGACTGACGCATCTAGAGAAGGCCTTGGAGCAGTATTAATGCAAAGAGGTCAAGTGATTGCTTATGCTAGCCGTCAGCTGAAACCACATGAGAAGAACTACGTTACTCATGATCTTGAGTTGTTAGCCATCGTCTTTGCTTTGAAAATCTGGAGGCACTACCTTTTGGGTGGAAAATTTGAACTGTATACAGACCATCAGTCATTGAAATATTTGTTCACTTAGAAAGACTTGAATCTGAGGCAGCAACGTTGGCTAGAATTTCTTGCAGCGTACGATTTTGAGATTTTGTACACTCCAGGGAAAGCCAATGTTGTGGCTGATGCGCTGAGTAGAAAGAATGTAATAATCGCCAGTTTTATTATTACAACTTCATTGATTGATAAAATATCAGCCCTTCAGAAGGATGATCACTTCATTCAAAGAATCAAAGAAAGAATACAGAAAGGCGAGACCTTGAGTTTTCAGATTGATAATGAGGGGATTCTAAGGCTAAAAGGCCGAATATGCGTGCCAAACATTGCTGAACTCCGGAGAGAAGTATTGGATGAATGTCACAAAGCCAAGCTTAGTATCCATCCAGGAGTGAGCAAGATGTGATATCAAACGCACTTTCTGGTGGAGATCTATGAAACGAGACATCTCCTTATATGTTAGCCGGTGTTCCACCTGTCAGCAAGTCAAAAGCAATCAGCAGAAGCTCGCTGGATTGTTGCAACCTTTAGAAGTTCCAGGTGGAAAGTGGGAACAGATTTCTATGGATTTCATAGATGGTTTTCCCATAACCAAGAAAGGAAACGACAGTATTTGGGTGATCGTAGATCGTTTCACGAAGACCGCCCATTTCATACCTGTCAGATCGAATAGAACTGCTCAGAGTCTGGCGCACATATATTTTAAAGGAATTGTTAAACATAGTGAAGTGTTGAAATACGTTTGTGACGACCCAAACCCCGTTACACGAAGGCAAGGGTAATCTTTGGAATATAACACATAAACAGATAACAGCAGAACAGAAATAAATAAATACACCAGATAATGTACAACAGAATATACTAGATAAATATAAACATCAGAGTTACACAGTATACAGGATCATACTTAGTACAAATTCAGCTCAGCTATACATGAATGTCTACAGCGGAAAACAACATAATATGTACAATAGGAGCTGAACAACATAAAAAGAGATAAGTGATAGAATCCATCTTCAGCTCCAGCTATCTAGAAAGAGCCTGCTAAAACCTAAATACAAGGCTGCCAGTGTAGAAATAGGGGCACCCGAGTTTGCAAGTGAAACAAACTACGAGTCTGTCATGGGACTGGTATGAGAAATCTACTTAACATTTTTTACAATATGGCAAATCACAGGACCACGCCACTTTCGCGGAACGAGTTTACTCCAGTGATTGCCAGTGCTTTAAAACAAGTAAATCTTTTTAACATCGCAATGCTTTTTATAAAAATGAAGCCATTATAAGACTCGGGTCCCATCACACAATGCAACACAAACCGGAGGATAGAGTTTTACCTTATAATGGCCAAAATATGCTTGATACGATCAAAACAAATCATTTGGTATTATTGCTAGTGTTTATATGTTTCAAAAACAATTTCAATCATAACTATTAATCATAGACGGTAAGGGTACCATTTATCATGTCGCCATATATATATATATATATATATATATATATATATACAATCAAAATCGCACGATGTCTTATTTGGAAATTGGATTTCTGTCATGAACCGAGGCCAGGGATCGTGCTCACCGCTTCGAGACGCTCTAGCCCGTGTCTCAGGCAAGTACTCAGTCAAGCCTTAGGAGCCACAGGGTCGGTCCATCTGTGTGGATTAAAATGCCTGAACACTGCGTTTCCCCGCCCTTTGGGGCGTAAATAAGCCAACGAATGACTCCATCGGTCCCGTATCGACCGATATAACCGAGGCGCCTCGCAATAGCAACAACCACACAGGTGAAAGTAATATAAATGTTAGGGCTGGTAGGTCACTGACACCACCCTAGCTAGAAGAAAACTCATGTCCTCCCTGGATCCTTCTCCCGTTTCTAGTTCATACCGGGGTGTGAGGCTCGCGAAACAATGCTAAACACAAAGCTAGCTATTCACAGTCGTGCTTTGATCATCAACCACAAAGCTCTGCTTTTCAACAAAAGCTTTGATTAATGTATCTCAGCATGCCACATAGGCAATTCACGCCATGCAACTGATGACAATCAATCACACAGAATGAAATCCAATGTTAGACACACATTCCATTTACAAGTCCGTCCTAGGTCTGAACGAAACTGGAGGATATCTATTCCTCGCACATCCGTACAATCAACCTGTACGTCCTGATGGCTACTACTTCAGCCCCTTCCAGGTAGCAACTCCTATCATGGGCATCAGTAGCGCCCCTCCATTCGACGTGAAGATCATCGGTCTTGCACCGTCTTCATATCTTCGGCATTTAATCGTTGATCAATTATTTGAAATGAGAATTAACTCGGCCTTTTCAAATAATTCACGTATATTTAGAATTTCAAATCAATTCATTTCAATGGTTAAATTATTCGACATCAATAGTTCTGTTCTTTAATGTAATTTTCACGCCAAACACATTCAAGCATCAATTATTCAACAAACCGATCAAATTCAGTTTATTTTCATTCCATGTCGTTTATAATATTTTATCGCGATTTATCGCTATTTTTATTTATTTAAAAATAGCCATTTCATTCAAACGACGCTTCAGGCCATAACGCGGTCATGGCGCTGTTTTTCTTCAGATTTGATTTACACATATCTGAAAATCTAACCGTTGGATCTTCACAAATTTTATATTATTAGAAAGATCTTTTCAAAACGAATCCAACGGTTTCAGTTTTGGGAAAATCCGACGGTCGGATCTCCCGGTACAATCGTTTGAAGTTTCGATTTCAAATATCGAACTGTAGCATCGTTATTTGATTTATTTTAATTATATTTATATATATATATATAGAATCGATTCTAGCGCTGTTTTTCTTCAGATTTGAATTAAACATTCCAGACAATCCAACCGTTGGATCTTTACAAAGTTGGTGTCGTTGGAAAGATATTTCCAAAGCGAACCCAACGGTTGTGATTTCGGGAAAATCTGATGGTCGGATCTCCCGCAATAATCGTTTGAAATCACGGTTTCAAAATACGAACTACGGCTTCGTTATTCGATATATTATAATTATATTTTTATATATATATAAATATAATTCATTCTTCGATTTCAAAACCCTATTCATTTCATACATTTGATAAAAATGATATTTTTATCCAACAGTCATTTATTTCTACACATCGCTATTTTTGACAATTCATGTATTTAATAAAAATGTGAATTTTATTGTAAAACAATTTATTTCAAATCATGATCATTTTATATAGTTCAACAAGTGATAAAAATGTGATTTTTCATATAAAACAATTTATTTCAAAACACGATTATTTTTCAACACATGAATTTCTATTCAACACATGAATGTAGTTTCAAAAATTGAAAATAAATCAAACACGGAAAGATTTCAGGAAATTTCGGCAGCATAACGGCAGGGTAGTTAAAACCGGGACCGTATCGATGTACGACTCCTCGCTCTACCTTAAAACCTTGCGGTTTTTGACAATGGGGATTTCATGCATCTAATTCGCACGCAGGCGAGCATGTTTTTCTTTCATTTCCACAACCTATTATAATTTTGTTTCCAACCACAAATGGGTATTTTTCAACCACAATCAATCATTCTCAACCACAAACAATTCTATCAGCCATTCGCATTATTCACCAAATTTCATATCAACCAAATAATCCAAACAATATCACAACCAATAAATATCGTCCTTGGTCTGTGGACGAGGGGAGTATATATATATATATTCGTATATAAATATATTTCTATTCACTTCAATTCATTTCAATGTCATTTTATTGCATATATAATTTTTACAATGCATATATAACTTATACATCGAACATACAACTTATACAACGCTTATACATGAGGTGTACAATGCTTATATAACTCATACATCGACTATATAATTTATACATCGTCGTTTCCAAATCGTTTATAACATAGAAATCTCACATTGGGTTCCACTCCTCCAAAAATTGCAGAAGGCTCAAAAAAATATGCGGCCTCTTCTAAAATGTAGAAGATGTCCTCACGGTCCCGATGTCTCTTGTTTCACTGAATTTCGATCACACATGAAAAAGATACGATTTTTAGAAGTTTGCAACACTTAAAGGTGTAAAAACAGTTTAAAATAAACAATAGTTGTTACCTCGTTTTAATGTTCTAAACTAGGTTTAGATTTTTTTTCGTAATCCGCGCAACGGGGTGACGATCGGAGGGTACCACCGTGGAGAGCTTGGAGGGGCGCACGGATCGAGGTAGGGGCGGCCCACTCCGGTGGCTTTTGGCATCGTCGGCGGCGGTTTCAAGCGGCGGAGTTTGGAGGCACGGTTCTCGATGCTGGGGCGATGGTAGGTGGCAAAACGGGTATGGATGTGAAGGGGAGGAGGAGGGCTTTCGATTTTGGGTGGTGGCTGGAAGTGGCTGTGACGGCCGGAAAGGAGGAGAGAAGGACGGAAGCGGGTTTCGCCGTTGGTCGAGAGGGTATCGGGGGTTTTCGCGAATTTTTATATTTTTTTTAATTAATGAATGGATTATTTTGATTGGTCGATATATATATAATTCAAAAATTAGTGTTTTCTCAAACGAACTCCAAATCAAACCCAACAACTATCGTCCCTAGCGTTTTACCCCCCATCCTGGACACAATGGAATACGTTTCGTAGGCCCATTTGACTGTTTCAGTCAGTTTTCCTTCAAATTAAAATATAAAACATTCAATATTTGATTTGAACGTACATTTCAATTTGTCGGGGCCACATACTGATTCTAAAAATTCCCAAAAAATAAATCTAGCTATGTTTTGACGATACGGTCCCAACAAAACTAGTTTCGCCGAATTCTGAGATCGTTTGAAAAATGGCCCTTTTCTGGTCGATCCAATTTAATTGTAATTGACCAAAACACATTTTACTTCGCCACGCTCACATATCAACTTCAAAAATTATGTAATTTGAAACTTAGCAATAATTTCACATCCCGGATCCAACAAAAGTGGTTTCGTCGAATTCCGAGGTCGTTTGCAAAATGTCTATTTTCAAGGGCGATATATTCTCTATAGCGACCTTTCTGAAAATTCATTTGGCCATAACTTTTTTTCCCGCTATGAAACTTTGATTTTTCAGATTCGTTAGAAAGATATTCACTAATAGATTTAAATATTTTCGGTTTCACTAAAATCCGTTTTATTTTGCACCCAGTACAGTCAGTTAAAGTTTGAATTCAAAATTTGAAACTGCAGCGCCATTTCAGGCCTTGTTTATAATTTAAAATAAATATTTTTATTTTCAAACATCGATTCAAACATACTTTTCGTCATCATTATTTAAAATATTTATTTTAAATATTTAAAATCCACTAAAATAGCCAATTTAAAATTTTTAAACTGGTTCAGATTTTCCGGGTTGTTACAGCCGGACTGTCTGTCATTCTTGGCACCATGAGTATATAGCTTCTAGGTATTGGGGTTGAAAGGTTGTGTTGTGGGACCAGCTTCTTCACTTGCTACATCCTCTTCAGGAATAGTGAAATCTGCTATGAAATCAGCTAACACTTGCCCCCTTATCGATCTTCGGGGCTGGAAGTTCAAATCAAACTGGCTTAACTCTATATTACATTTGAGCAGCCTTCCTAATGCTTCTAGCCTTTGCAAGATTTGTCGGAGCAGGTGGTCGGTGTATACAGTGATGGGATGAGCTTGAAAGTAGTGGCAGAGCAATCTGGACGCGATCAGCAGGCTATACGCAAGCTTTTCTATCCTTGGGTAGTTTCGTTCTGCTGTCGTTAGCTTCTTACTCACATAGTACACAGGCCTTTGGACTTTATCTTCTTCCCTTACCAATGCTGAACTTATTGCGTGGGACGACACTGCCAAGCATATGAACAATTCTTCGTGATCGACTGGCTTAGACAATATCGGGGGCTTTTCCAGAAGGTCCAACAGATTCTGAAAGGCTTCCACACAATCAGAAGTCCATTGGAAATTGCGTTTTCCCCGCTTTATTAAGTCGAAGAACGGAATGCATTTATTTGTAACTTTAGAAATAAATCAACTCAATGCGGAAACTTTTCCAGCGAGGCTCTGTACTTATTTAATCTGTCTTGGTTCTTGGATATCCCTGATTGCCGCAATCTGATCTGGATTAATTTCTATTCCATGTGAGCTAACGATAAAGCCCAAGAATTTTCCGGGAGCAACCCCAAATGAGCACTTCAGAAGGTTGAGCTTCATTCTGTATCATCGAAGGATGTCGAACATTTCTGCTAGATCAGTGGTATGGTTGGATGATTGTTTCGATTTCACCAGCATGTCGTCATACACTTCCATTATCTTTCTGATCTAGTTATAGAACATTCGATTTACTAATCGCCGGTATGTTGCTCCGGCGTTTTTCAAACCGAATGGCATTACCACATAACAGTATAATCCTAAACCTATTATGAAGCTAGTATGGTCTTGATCCGGAACATGCATGAGGATCTTGATTATATCCCGAATACGCATCCATAAAGGATAGAAGTTCGTGACCTGCTGTTGAATCCACTAGCTGATCGATCCTATGAAGAGGAAAACTATCCTTCGGGCAAGCTTTATTCAGATCTGAGAAATCAATGCATGTGCGCCATTTTCCGTTGGCCTTCTTTATTAACACGGGATTTGAGATCCATTCTGGGTAAGTCGAATCTCTAATGAATCCATTGCTTCTTAACTTCTCAACTTCTTCCTTTAGGGCATCTGACCTCTCTGGGCCGAGCATTCGCCTCTTCTCCTTGATGGGTGGATGTTTTGGGTTGATACTTAATGAGTGGCTCATAATTGAGGGTGATATCCCGCACATATCAGCGTGGGTCCAAGCAAACGCATCTAAATTTGCCTTTAAAAAGTCAGTCAATTCCTTTGTCTGAAGCGGATCTTGTTGAGATCCGATCTTTAGAACTTTTGATGGATCATCGTCATCAATCGGGATATCCACAATTGTTACATTGGGTGTTTCCATTATACCACCAGGCTCTTCGTCCTCTCTGGGATCTCTGTCCTCGGGCAGTTCTCCGGGCAACTCCCTCGGGGTCGTCCCCCTTAGTTGCTATGCTAACCCCTCCTTCACGGGAGAGGAAGCACCTTCAGTTTATATATTTAGTCCTTTCGTCAACATCTTCAATTCCGCCATATAACAGGCTCGTCCAGTGGCCTGGTCGCCTCTAACTACTCCTACTCCAGCTTCGGTCGGGAATTTCAATAACAAGCACCAGGGTCCGATGCAGGCCTTGAATTCTGCAAGGGCCGGTTGACCCAAAAAGGCGTTATAGGGTGATTCAATGTCCAAAACTACAAATGAAAGGATTCTCACTATCCGGCGATCTCCTTCTCCCGGTGTTATTGACAATTCTACATATCCCATCGGAGCTGTCGAGGCCCCATTGAAGCTATGTATCCATCCTTCGCAAGGCTTCAAATCTTTCGCTTCAAGCTTCATTTGATCGAATGCTTTCTTAAAGAGAATGTTAACGGAACTCCCATTATCTACTAACACTTTGTGGACTAGGGCGGGACCGATAGTGGTGGTGATCACCAATGGGTCTTCGGTAGGCGATTGAACTCCAATGCTATCTCTGTCACGGAATATAACATCATCCGTCATCGTTTTCTGTTGCTTTATCGGTTGGGTGGTTTCCTCGAGATTACTGCACTCCCCTACTCCAACGTGCTTAGCTGCATTCACATATTGATCCATCACCCTGAAGCTATGTCCAACCGAGTGAGGCCCTCCAACTATAGTGTTGACAACAATATTCTTTCCCTTCTGCTGAGCAGTGGGCCTAAAAGCAGGTTGGTTTTGATTCGAGGGTTGTGCGGCTTGCCCCCTGTCTCTTGGAGCGACCTTATATTCGTCCAACTTCCCTTCTCGAAGCAATCTTTCAATAACGTATCTCATATGGCGACACTCGTTTGTAGGGTGACCATGAGTTTGATGGAAAAGGCAGAACTTTCCTGTTTCACGCTCCTTCTCCGTCGAATCCCTAGGTGGAGGACTCTTATACTGAAGAACATTATATGTGTCCAAGAAAATATTCTCTAATGTATCATTCAATGGTGTAAAGTTCTCAAAAGATCAGAACCGAGATCTCTTCTGTGAGTCGTTTCCGCGATTCTTTCTCTTGTTGCTATTTCCAGCTTGATGACCGTTGCCCTGGCTCTTATTACCAACGTTGACTTCTACTTTCCCAGAACTATCGCCGGATTGTTTAATGGCCATATTACTTTGTATATCTTCCTTATCAACGGCTTTCCTCTTTCGATTAGCATATAATTCTTCTTGGCGTAGGCGGATATTGGCTTTTTCATACAATATTTCCTTGGTTAACGGCGGTTTTCCAGCTAAGTATTTGTCGAACTCAGAGTCTTTGTCTACTCCATCAATCAGTGCCATCAGGACGGATTGTTCATGAGGATCTCTCACCTCAGTGACCGCCAGATTAAAACGATCCAAATACGGCCTCAGAGTTTCATCAGGTCGCTGCTTGATGAGTGACAGCTCAACAACGTTTTTGGACCTTTGAGTATGAAGTCGGAATTGATTTATGAATCTTTCACTCAATTCCTTGAAGCTAGAAATCGATCGAGCAGGCAAGCGTGTAAACCACATTAAAGCCACATCCTCCAAGAAGATTGGGAATGCTTTGCATTTTACTGTATCAGGAGCGGCAACGACATTCATATACCATGAATATCTTATTACGTGCTGAACCGGGTCTGTCCTGCTCGAATAACGGTTTATAGTCGGCCAGTTGAATCGCCTCAGGAATTGGACGTCCAATATGTCATCAGTGAACGGCGTATGACTGCGATCTATACCCCAATCTTCATTTCTTTGTTCACGGCTATCTGCCATGATCTACCTCACCATTTGCTCAACATCAACATTAGTCAAGGTGGATTCTGGATCAGCGCTTCGTTCCCTACGGACCCCCTGATATCTCTTCGATGTACTACTTACAAGTCTGGGGCCTAAGCAGAGCTTCCATGTTCCCTATGACCACGGTCAGTCACGTGACGTGGGGGTTGATTCTGTATCGGATCATAAACATTTCTATCCCTAGGCAGTGCCCGGGATCCTTCCCCTGGAAACAAAGCGGGATCATCCAAACTGCGGTTGTTTGGTCCAAAGTTGAGGGTTGTTTCTTCTCAAGAAGGGAGGGATCCAAAACGTAGCTGTTCCACATTCTCGAGCCTTTCTAGTTGTCGTCGTGGGGGTCTAGGAGGCTCTTCTGATGAGGAGGAATAGCCGGGAGTGAAGCGATGAGTCGGTGAAGGAGTCCTCTGTTTTCGGAATTCGTCAATTTGCATGCTCATTGCAGTCATATTCTGCCGCAGTAAAGAACTCTCGCGCCTTTGAGCTGCTAACTCATCATTTTTCCTTTCCAACATATCGAGAACACGAGAAAAATCTCTTTCTGTTACTAGAGTAGAGGCAGGTAACTGTTTATCAATATTCACCGTTGGACGTGGAGCACTTGAGCCAGGTCGAGCTGAAGCATCTGCATGAGTGGAGTGGATCATAATCTCCTTTCCGGGTCGAGTCGTAGTTCCTTGCTGAGGGTAATTCGTGACTTCCTCTGATGCATGGATCGTGACACCCCCCTACGGCCGGCTCGTGGTGCCCCCTTGAAGGCGGCTCGTGACTTGATCCTGGGAGCGGCTCGTGATAGCCTCCTGCGATCGGGTAGTGACTCCCTCTTCAGGTCGGTTCGCCCCCTGCGAGCCACGAGCCGGGGAGAGCACCTCGGCCTGCTCCTGAACGTTCTCCTCATTAGCTTCATTTGCTTGAGAGGCTCGTGAATCCTTGGATTTCTTTGCGGCCTGTAACAATCCGGAAAATCAGAACCAATTTAAAATTTTATTTTAAGGAAATTTTGTTAGAAAATGCGTTAGAATTTAAAAAATATATTCCATTATTAAATTAAATTATTGGATTTAAAAAGTTTTTTTTATAAGTTACACAAATAATTTTTCTATCCATTCACATTTCATGCAAGTTTACTTTTCTTTCCTATTCCTTTTCTAATTTTCTCAAATTCAATGCTTCTTTCTCTCCAATCTATTTCTCCGTTAATGTAGCATTCATTGTTTCCTATTTAATGCATACGTTACCCATTTTTATTTAAATATAATAAAGATATGCTAAAACAAACAAATGGAGAGAAAGTTTCTTTATTAGAATTACACCTTTCTCTCTTCCCTTTCATTTATTTCTTAACGTTACAATTCTTAAATAAATAAATAAAAAGAAAAAAAAAGCATTAAGACCAAACACATGAAGAGTTAATGCACCCTCTACCCATTCTAATTCCTTTCTCTTTCTTCTATTTATTCTTATGTCACTCCTCTTACCTTCCATTCATCTTTCACATATTATTACTTCCTTTTTCTCCATCAAGTGCACATTTATTTCTTTCCTTACTTCTACATTCATGCATCTTATTTCATTTGCATGTTCTCATTCATTATGTTTTCATCCCCTTATTCTTCTTTCCCGTTTTCTTTCTTGTTATTTTTTTTCTCTAAAAACAAACAATCCTCTCTCTCTCTCACACACACACACAGATATATATATATATATATATATATATATATATATATATATTATTCCCTTCTGTATCTATTCTTGTTTACATTATCTGTATGTATTTGTAGACACTTTCGTTGCCTTATTCTTGTTTGTGCAATTTAATATGTTCCCTACAATTATGGTGTTATATGTTTTGAAATTAAAGAAGACACACAAATTTATAACGATTAGCATTAAACAATTTCTCATGCATTCATTTTCTTTGTTTTCTCTTTCTCTTTGTGATTTATTTTTGAATTTTGAATATGAGATAAATATTTCCACCTCAGCCTTAATAAACCACGTTTAATTTATTTATAACTTACCTAATACAAAGGGGCATCTTAGTTAAATAAATCATGTATATATCTTTTCATTTCTCATTCTCTATCAGAAAATTCTAATTCTCCTTCTTCCTTTCTGAATCTAGATCTATATCTCAAAAATTCATGGAGAAAATTTTCCTCAAAATCCATTTGCAAATGAAGATGCAAGGAAAACAAATCCTATATTCCTCTCTCTCTCTCTCTCTCTTATCATCTCCTCTCTAAATTCCACGCCATATTTTCGACAACTTAATTCATGGAAATTAAAGAGATTCTCCTGCTCTTTATTTATAAACGGAGCATGTTGGAAATTCAGATAAAATCATGGTGAGATCTCTATTTTAAAATAAAATTAACTATTAATCGCGATGTGAAATTTATATTTATACTACATAGAATTCATGTTGGTGTTGTATAAAATTGTAATTGTTTGTTTGTGATTACGATGAACATCTGAATTGAATTGTGTATATTCATGTTTGTCAAAATATGTGTATAAAATAAAAATCGTATTTTTATTTTATATATGTATATAAATAGAATATTCATGTTCGTCAAAATTGGTGCATACAATAAAAACCATTATTTTTATTGTATATATAGGAGAACAAATAAAATGTTGCATGAGAATAAAAATAACATTTTTGTTATAAAATGTTGCATTAGAATAAGAATACCATTTTGTTATAAAATGGTATGTTAATTAGAATTGTCATTTTATTTGAAATGTTCATGTTAACATAATAATGTCATTTAATTAGAATTGTCATTTTATTTGAAATGTTCATGTTAACATAATAATGTCATTTTATTTGAAATGTTCATGTTAACATAATAATGTCATTTAATTAGAATTGTCATCTTATTTGAAATGTTCATGTTAACATAATAATGACGTTTAATTAGAATTGTCATTTTATTTGAAATGTTCATGTTAACATAATAATGTCATTTAATTAGAATTGTCATTTTATTTGAAATGTTCATGTTAACATAATAATGTCATTTAATTAGAATTGTCATTTTATTAGAAAAGTTACATTAAATTAAAACTATCATTTTAGTTAGAAAAGTTACATTAGATTAAAAATAACATTTTTGTTTGAAATGTTACATTAGATTAAAAATAACATTTTTGTTATAAATTGTCATGTTAGATAAAAATAACATTTTTGCTATAAAAATTGTCATTTTAAATAAAAATGTCATTTTAGGATAAAATGTCATTTTAGATAAAATGTCATGTTAGATAAAATTATCATTTTAGATAAAATGTCATGTTAGGATAAAATTGTCATTTTAAATAAAATGTCATGTTAGGATAAAAATGTCATTTCAGATAAAATGTCATGTTAGGATATAAGTTGTCTTTTTAGATGAAAATGTCATGTTAGAATAAAAGGTCATTGTAGTTAAATATGTCATTTACGTTAGAGATAAATATGTCATTTATGTTAGGGATAAAAATGTTGAAACTTCAAAATTCACATTTTTAATGTAAAGATAAGATATATAAAATATTCATTGTATGGATAATAATGTTGAAACATTAAAATATACATTTTTAATGTAAAGCATGAATTATGTAAAATGATCATTGGTTGAAATATAAAATGTTTAACAATAAAAAGTTTACATTTTTACAGTATATGAGAAAATATGAAAAATGAACATTTATTTTAAAAGATTCAAGTTAATAAATTTTGTTTACATTAAAATTTACACTTTAATGTATGTATGAGTCATATTAAAAGATTCAATTTTTGGAAATTTGTTTTCACATTAAAATTTACATTGTCAATGTAAAAATGGATCATTAGGAAAAGGCTCATGGCTTAAAAAATGTTTTTCATTAAAATTTACATTATATTTTTATTGTCAATTTGTTACAATAAGAAGAGTTAGAATAAAAGAACATATTTTTATTGTCATTTTGTCGCAATAAAAGGTTAGCTATTAAAGATCATATTTTTATCGTCATTCTGTTTCATTAAAAAGATTAGAATAGGAAAATATCATTTTCATTTTTCATTGTTTTCAATAAAAAGTTTGCACATTAAAAATTACATTTTTTATGTAGTTTAGTTTCTTAAAGATTGAATTATGAAAATGTTATGTTAGATTAAAAACATCATTTTAGTTAAGATGTCATGATAGATTGAAAATATCATTTTAGTTAAAATGTCATTACATTAGAATCATGATCAGCTGAAATAAAAAAAATGTTTATACATTAAAAATTATATTTTTAATGTAAGTATGTTTAATATTAACATTTACATGTTATAGAAGTAGAAATGTTCATTTGTGTGATATCAACATTAACATATTAGAGAAGTAGAAAGATGTACATTTGTTTAATATTATTATTATTAGGTTAACGATATTAGAAATAATTCAAACCGGATTATAATTGGTTAAATTTATTAACCAATGATTTATTTATATGAACTGTTGTTGGCTGAAAACCCCACACGGGTATTGGGATGATATTTGTCATACACTAATCCCGATGTTTAGTTATATGTCAATCTATGGATTGACAATCTGTGATGAGCATTATTTATTTATTTTAATGCTCACACAGTTATAAATTTCAATCTGGATGTGAATGAATTGTTTATTGATTATTTCTCATTATTGTTATATATATGCGATGTATGAAATCCATATAACTGAAGTTATATGGTAATTGATTGAGTCGCATTCTGATTCATAATATTTTTAATATAAAATATATTTAAAATAAAGAATCTTTTGAAATAAAGAATATTTTAAAATTATGAATATTTTAAAATAATATTCAGTGTAAAATAAAATTATGATTTCTATGTCCCTTTTTAGACGAATATAAAAATATAAAAATATAAAAATGTGAAGCCGAATTAAGTAGCAAACGCTATTTTAACCCAAATGGGTTATTGATCGTTTGATATAATTTATAATGCACATCAAAAGAAGTGATTTCAAAATCTAATATTTTGAAATTATTAATATTACAATATGATAAAGATATAGAATGTTCAATTTTTATTTAAAATTGAAAAATGAAGTTAAAATCATTTTAAAATGAATTTATAAATAATTTATAAAATAAGTTTTAAAAAGGAAACTGACGAAATATATATAATATATTATATATTTATATAATGGCCTGGATAGAACGCGTCGCGCAGTGACCGTTCGCGAATTTCGACCATTAACTTCAAATGAATGTAATGGGAGATCCGACCGTCGGATTCTCCTAAAACCGGAACCGTTGAGTTCGTATCGAAAAGAGCTTTCCAATGAATATAAGAGTTTTGAAATCTAATGGTTGGATTTGGAATTATGTCCAAATCAAATTTGAAAAAGGTTCGCTGTAAGTACAGTTCGGTGGCCGTTTATGGAAATAGACTGTGAAGGCCTTAATTAAATTATTAAAACTATGAAAAAATTATGTAAAATCATAATAAATGATTTAAAAAGATTTTGGATGAAAAATTCCATATTTGAAAAGATAAAAAAATATTTTTATCGATATGAACTAGTAATTAACTAGAATAAATCTATAAATTAAGATTTAACGTAGTTCTCCAATATATTAATATTTACTTGGAATTAAATAAATAAATTGGATTTTTGGGTTTGTCGTGAATGGTGTCTTCAATAACACCGTTCTTAAACCCAGTTGAGAAAAGAATAAATCTTTTAATTAAGATTATTAGAGTTTCCAATTATATTTAGTAATTAGAATAAAATGAAATGTGAATTAGGTTTATCGTGAATTGTGTTTTAAACGACATTTGTTCTTTAACCCAATTTACAGTGAAATTTGAAAGTTATAAATCTTTAATTAAGATTTAATGGAAATTCTCCAAAGAAAAGTTTTCCAATTTAATATATTAAATTGGAATTGAATGGGATTCAATTTAATAATAATCGAGATGAGATTCTGTAAAAGAAGACCATTACTATATATGGAATTTAAAAGGCTTAATCGTTATTCCATTCATATTATTAGTTTGATATGGAAATTTATATCGATTATATATTGATTTGATTTCTGTGAAAATTCCATATTTAAGGGAAGATGATTTTGGGTTTACCGTGAACAATGTTTCTAAATAACATTGGTTCTTTAACTCAGTTAAAGATAAGATTAATTTCTTCAAATTGAATAATCATAAAGTTATGATTTTTGATATTTAAAACCACATTGGAGTTTTAATTTTTTTTTGAAAAGAAGATTAAAGAATGAATTTAAGGAATTTATCTTTGATAAAATTAATGGGAACTTTTCCTAATAATGTGTTTTATTAAAAGAATATTCTAAATTGGAATGAGGCGTATGATGTGTTTTTATAGCACTTAGTTTTTTATTATAAAATACATGAGTTATTCGGAAAGACTGGGTTTAACCCATTCCAAATAATTACTACGACGATTAAGAGTCGAAGATGAAGACGGTGGTTGAAAACCAGAGGTCTTTACATCGTTTGGATGACGACTGATGTCTTGATTGGGAGGCATCCCTAGACAAGGTAATAAGTGGTGATCATCCAGACGTACTTGGAGATCGATGGATATGCGAGCACCTTTCTCCTGCATTGGACATATGGGACGAGGAATAAGGTATCTCCGGTTTCGTTCAGACCTAGAACGGACTTGTAAATGGATGTGTGCCTGACATTGGATTTCATTTCATGTAAATAAATTGATTTCTATTTAATATATATCTGTGGTGGCGGAGAATTTATTCTTTTGCTTAACACCCTTCTCTAAGACGCACGAGCTCAAAGGTTATATATTTGTAGTTATCGATTGCATGGCGTGGATTGTCAATGTGGCATGCCAAGATGCAAATGGTCAAGGCTTTTGTTGAAAAGCAGAGCCTTGTGGTTGATGATCAAAGCACAACTTTATTTAGCATAGCTTTGTGTAGCATAACTTCGCGAGCCTCACACCCCGGTAAGAGTCAGAAATGGGACAAGGGAACGCAAAGAGTGCACACGTTTCTTTCTAGCTAGAAGTGGTATCAGGGTTTTGCAAGCGCTGACATTTTACTTATGTGGATGATGGATTAGGAGGCCTCGGTTATATTGGTCGATAGTGACCAATTTATATGTTCAATAGGACCGGGAAGCGTGTGTTCAGGAATTGCCAATCCACTAAAGTTATTTGTGGACCGGCCCTGCAGGATCCAAGGGTTGCCCGTAGGTGTGATCCTGAGACATTTGCTAGAGTGTCTCGAATCGGTAAGGAGATCGTCCCTGGCCTTGACTCATGATGGAAATCCAACTTCCAATACGACATCATGCAGTTTTGATTGTAAAACTAGTATGGCGACATAGTAGGATAGGGTATTATGTCGTCTATGATTGATACATTATGATTGAAATGTTTTCGAAACATATATACACTAATAATAATATCAAATCCGTTTTTATCGTATCAAACATTTTTGACCATTATAAGGTAAAACTTTATCCTTCGGTTTGCATTGCAGTGTGTGATGGGACTTGAGTCTTATAATGGTTTCATTTTTCTAAAAAGCATTGTGTTTTTTAACGATTTACTTTATTTATGCACTGGCAATCCAATGGAGTAAATCCGTTCCGCGTTAGCGGCGTGGTCCTATGATTAGCCTTATTATTAAATAGGTTAAGTAAGATTTCTCATACCAGTCTCATGACTGACCTGTAGTTTGTTTCACTTTGCAAACTCGGGTGCCATCTTTTCCACACGGGCAGTCGAGTAGCTTATTTTGCAGGTATATTGAGCAGGATTCTGGATCGAAGCTTAAAGCTGTGTCCAGAGCATTGATAGTCTTCCGCTGTATTAGTTTATTTGTTTCCGCTGCACAGTATTAAATTATTGTAATTTAATCTTCCGTAGTATGTACTCTGATATATTATGTACTCTGATGTAACATTATTATGATGTTTATAAAAGTCTTCTGTTATTTGTTTTGATGTGTTGTATGCTCAGAGTTAGCGTATTCGGGTTTTGAACGGTCTTGGTCGATTTAGCGATCGATTAGGTCCATGCGAAATCCGAATCGTTACACGGCCATAACTTCTTGGCTTTGCTGAAATCTTCAGAAAACGAAACAGTGGAGATATGGACTATTTTCTTCGGACTTGAAAATCCAAACAGTAGAGCAATAATCCGATAGACTGAGAATTCAATTCTCAGTGAAAGCACCAAAAATATTAGACCAAAAAGTGGTTCTAACACCCAAATCATCGTGATTAACAGAGAATTAAAACTAAAAATGAAAGAAAAAGTAGCGAACACACCAAATTTATAGTGGTTCGGCGTTAAAGAGCCCATGTCCACTCTATATGACTTTGATTATACTTTAGAATGCAAGTACAATCAGTATTTTCTCTCAATCTCACTTTTACAATGAGGAATCACTGAGTAAATTCGAAATAATTCTGACTAGAGATAGTGAAGGTATGATATAGTGGAATCAGAACTCTCTATTGCCAAAAGATCCTGAAAAATGCCAAGTATTGGGCTATTTATAGGTGATTTCTACAGGCGGTTCGTGAAGGCACGTGGCACCAATCCCGAGGATCTCGGACCCGTTCGTAGCTTGATGGAGAAATGGTCAATATGGAGGTTATGGACATGTGTCACAAGATCCTTCAATTTCGGTTCACGGGTGACCAGGTCGTGGTCACCATTCTCTTCATATGGGGTCGGTTCGTGATCCTTCATCACGAGCGGATCGCAGAGCTTCCATCGCGAGCGGGTCGTGGAGCATTCTTCACGAGCGGGTCGAGGAGTTGGGTCACGAACATGTCATGACTGGATGACCACGAGCGGGTGGGAATAGCGGGATCATGAGCGGGGTCCACCTAGGTGCGTCACGAACCAATATGCATCCTCTTGAGTTTACACGTATAGGTATCCTTGTCCATCCAATTGCTAGTGCTTATATTCTTGGTGGCTTGGTCAAAAAGCTAACCAACAGTTTTTTTTGTTGTATTTTGAATTTATATATGTTTTACAGATGTAATTCAGGTTAGTGTGCTAACCTTGCTATGTACTTTTTTTTGATAATAAAGCGTACTAATTTGTAAATATATATATATATATATATATATATATATATATATAAGGAGCGTTCGGAGCACCCCTGTTTCGCAACACTTCTTTAGCACACCTATCCGTTCGTAAACTACGACGATTCTAATCCAACGAGAATTTGTAGCCGTTCAATCCACATACATATTATTATCTATCCAAAATTTTAGCTCGTTCCGACAGTCGTAGAATAATATATTTGATGTTTAAATTTAACGATTTGAATAAATGTCTGAACGGTGAATAATTGAGTTAAGATTTTGTAAATGCTACGAATGTCGGAACGAACTCAAATTTTGGATATATGATAATATGTATGTGGATTGAACATCTACAAATTCTCGTTGGATTTGAATCGTCGTAGCTCACAAACGGGTAGGGGTGTTGTAAAACAGAGATACCCAGAACTCTCCTCTGTGTACACACATCATATTTCACGCGTAGAGCATGTGCTATGGTAAGAGGCTCACTAAAAAGAAAAAGGGTTTTGCTATGGGCCAGAAAAATATAATGCGTGCGGCTTTCAATTCTATGGGTGGTACTCAGGAGGTGCCGAAATTTGTGCGGTTGTTCGCATACATTCGACCAATACCTTAATCGGGACTTTGCATCAGCGGAAAAAAAATGGCAAATTCTATTCAAACACCATAAATTGCTTTACTTACACCATAAGATTTTAATTAAAATTTCAGACCAAAATGACCTTATTAAGCAGGAATCAATATTAAATAATGAAAACATATACAATTCTCCCTTATTTGCATTATGTATACTCCATATAATTTCTCTTCTAAAGTTAGTAAATTATAAATTAATTTATATCACTAGCTAAACTAAATTTATATTTCTTTTGAGGATTAAAATATACTCATATCATTACAAGCAACGTTTATATACAGTCGATTTTAACAGTTTTTACTTTAATTAAATATTAAAATTTAAAACTAACTGCTAAAATTAATGTTATACATAGTACCAAAAATTCTTCAATCTTTCATTCAAATCTAATCATGTTTAAATTTAACACCAAAATTTAACTAGTTTAACTTTCTAATATTTCAAAAAAAATAAGTTCAAATTTCCATCATCTAAAATTAAAAGTGATTTAAAAATAAAAATCCAAATAATTTAAAATACTAATGTTAAAAAATAAAGTTATTATTTTATTTTAGGTAAATATATTACAATGAATTCCCAATTTTATGTAATTTAGTTTTAAGTCAAAGAGAAAGGCGATGAAAATATAAATGGGTAATTTTGTGAAATACATGGTGTATGAAAAGAAAATTTTGGTGTATGTTGTTTTATTTCATTTTACGGTGTTTGTTAAGGAATCATAGGTGTATGAATAGAATTAGAAAAAAAAAAAAAAAAAATTGTGAATTGGAGCCTAAGAACAATCAGCTTTGATAATCTAACTTAGACGGATAACCGGCACCTGGTTGTACTTTCAATCGTCTTCCTCCCTGAAGCATAGGTTTTCGAAAGATTCAGGTTTGCTGCTGCTGCTTCTTCTCCTTCCTGTACCTCACTCCAACACCCCCCCCCCCCCCCCTCCCTCCTTTTTTTTTTCTCTGAATCAAGGTCGCGTTGTCCAACTATATCTCTTTTGGTTTTTTGTTTCACTTCTATCTTTAAATTGTAATCGCGATCCAGTATTGAAATCGAATGTTCTCATTCTGAGATGAATCGCATATTTTACATGGGTTTTAATCGGAAAGAATGCGATTCGTGCCAAATCGCGTTCCGGAACGTACGATCTCGCGATTATTGCAATCATCGTTATGCACATATATTTTTCTTACTTCCATATGGTAACTACTGAGTGGCCATACGGACAGTGATATTCCCATTATCAGTGGTATGACTAAATTCCAACACTAATATACATGTCCTACAATTACTGTACAATCTAATTTCATTTGTAGAGTTGAATAGTTTGCATATATGTATGCATCAGCTTATATACTTTTGAACTTTACTGCATGTATACTTATATGTGTTTGCATTTGTGACTGTTGATTTTGTATTATTCAGTTTACATGTTTAATTTATTTGAGAGGGCTCGAAAAAATTAGAAAACACCATTTACCTTTCCGTATTGTTTAATCAGCCTTAAAATCCTTACAATTGCAACCCAACATTTGCAAGTCTATGTATGACTTCATCTTTCAGTCAGTTACAACCAATCGTACGAATATATTACATCAGTTCTAATGTAATTAAAAAATAAAATGCAGTACACAGGGCAAATTTTACATGAATGTTTACACAACCATAGCAAATAATGGTTTAGAACTGTGTCAATCACTGCAAGTAATCAAACCATCCACACGAAAGATTATTAAAACGGTCGTTGAAGAGTCAAAACAGAAACATTCCCCACTGTTTTAAAACCGAATTGGGCCGCAGATCCAACCGCCGTTAACCATAAATCACCAAGCGAAACGGTCCAGAACAGCTTCAGACCACAAATCGCAAGAGTAATCGTGAATGAGAAAACAATAGTAGTTTGCGCATATACATATCATTACTCGGTTGTGGCAATATGATTAACTCTAAAAACAATTATCTTATAAAGTTTTGGTTTATTAATTAATCCTACAAAAACATGATTATTTGATATAAGCTAATCAGTTGTTAGCGTTAAGTATGCTCTTCATCTTTTTTTTAATATTGAGGAGCAAAATCTAGGAAGTTACCTTGTTCTTAAATTGCCAGTAGAGAAAGGATCATTAATTAAAGAAAGCCATCATGTGAAGGACCATGCACAGTACTGAACAGACCAATGCAATTATAGAAAAATCATTATATGAATCAAGAGAAAGACATTGATCTATATAGTATAAATTGAAATGATATATACCTCTAACATATAGTATAAGTTGAAAAGATATATACTCATCTGTTTGAATTATTTAAATTGAATTGTTTTCAAGGAATTTGAGTTTAAAGATTTGAATTTGGTAATGAAGAAAATCGTGAATCTTTTGTATCTTTCGGTCGGACGTAATTCAATTATGTCATAGTCCTTGGCCATACTGTGCTTTTTTTTCTGTGGAAATATACTCTCATTAACCATGTTATATCACTTGTAGTATTTTCCTTATTTTGCCTGTTGTAAAAAAAAAGGGATTATTGAATAACCATGATATCCATATAGTGTATATGCAGTCAGAGTCTACGACATTAGCAGGTAAGATAAAATGTAAAACTAAAAGGACAGGAATAAAACCTCCGATGGTAGATATAAGGATTGGAAAGTCTACCATCCTCTCCACCACTCCAACTGAAAATGCCTTAACCGTGTAGATTTGAAACAGGTAAAACTATTCTCACAACTTCTGTACGCCCACTTTAAAAAATGCTCCAGCGGATCCAATTGTAATTTCTGAAGAAGATTTGTAAGATACTGGAAAGTAGCCAAGACTTCGTGAGCACGTGCCGCCAAGTACCCATAGTACATCATCTGCATTTGAACAAAGACAGTCTACAAAATAATTGATCTACATGTCAGTTATTATAAGAACATAAATTTCATTTATGCACCATAATGGATTAAGAACAAGTTTTGAAAGAATGCACATGGGATCAAAATAGAATCGTTCACTAGAATACTTCAGGACAATCTTTTAGTTTTGTTTTAGATCATTTTAAAAAACTACCTGGCAAAATTATAATATTTTGGGGCGGTTCTTCAATAGAAAATTGTTTGGTGCAACGGCAGAATGCTCCAACGCAAAAAATAAATGGGTAATTGCCAATTGCTCCAATAATCTGTCATATTGATGCAATTTCCGGTTGTTCCCATGTAAACAACTTATCCAGAAAAGAAACAGCCGTATTTGACTAAGTTAGCAGAAATGAAACAACTGTATTTTTATTTTAGACTGATCAAAACACATTCAATTGTTTTTTCTGCGATTGTGCACATTCCGTCTGTTTTTGCATGCATTTGTTGGATGGTGCAAATGAAGAAATAGCGTCATAACCATAAGTGCTTGAATTTTTGAGAATTGCCAACATCTAAATATTACCCGCCATTCCCCATCCAACTAATTCTTATGCCTAACCAATTGGAAAAGCCTAAAAGAATAAACTACGTTGTATTTAATTTAATATAAAATAAGGAGTTACGAAAATGGAGGAAACCTACGATCTACCATGCTTATATTCAGTAATTGCCTTAAAGCGTAAAATAAATGGTAAGTGCTATAATTTGCAAGGGAATGTGAATTTTGTTTTAGAAGTATGATGCCTGTGCCGATGGCACAGGCATAAAATTTATATTTAATATTTATGATGTAATAAAATAGACGATGAAATATATGTTTGATTTTCCATTAGTTTACGTGGAAAGTTCAATCTTTAATCTTGAGATTATAAGAAAATCTGACTAAGGCTGTAAATAGATGCGGATAGTACGGTATCCGCATTTGTATCCAAAAAATAAAATCTACATCCGTATCAGCTATCGTTGCTATGTCTAAGAAAAATGTTCATGTTTGCATTCATAGTTATTTTCGGATATCCAAAATTAACTGTATCCACTTTGATGGATACAGATATCCGAAAATGTCTAAAATTATCTGTGTCCATCAAGTTAAACATGATTTTTTTTTTCGTGATTTAAAATAGTCAATGGTTTTATGGTTATTTAAATTGATCTATAATTCTTTAAAGCTTAAAATTAAGTATAATCTAAAAATAAAAATGGATCTCCATAGCAGGGGGATAATTTCCAAATACGGATAATGCCACATCTTTATTCATATCCGGAAAGGTTTTTGAATATCAAATATTTGTATCCTTTTTTTGAATATCAGATTTTTTTTTCTTCGTATTTTCGGATATGGGTACAGATGGATTTCAAATTTTTAAGGTGCTCATTGACAGTCTAAATCCGACTTATGAGAAATGTTCAAATGTATATATACATGTTTGAAAGGAGCACAACCAACTGATATTCAACATTCTCCATCAATACAGTAAAAAAAATATAACTTTTAGGCTCGCAACTCTTTTCTTAACTAACGCACCCTTATATTAGAACGGAAAAAAATTACGTAAATAAAAAATATGCAAACCTTGTACAACTTGCACTACTCCAATGGAAAAAGCTGCTCTGCTAACTAAAATATAGTTAGCATGCATTAAGTGCTTATATAAATGAAATGATCTAACAAAAGACCGAAAGCTTGAAAAAGCAGCAAGGTAAATATTGCTTGAGTCTGAATCTTTGTACCTTTACAACCTAACCTTAGCTCAAGTTTTCTTATATTTTGATGAAACTAACGGATTTTCTGTATTAAAAAACTTAGAGAAGAACAATGTGAGGAATAAAACATTTAATTTTGATAGAGAAAATGACCTGCTGAAATTTCTTGGTTTAGTTTCAAAAAAGAGGGATAATATAGTTGATTTTAAGGCAAAATGGTTACACATATATTAACTTTTGATTGAAGTTTCACATAATTTCTTGGTTTAATGAATCTGTGCACCTTTGCATGCTACAATTGCTTTGAATGAAACATTAAACTTAGAGAAACGCGTCATACACATTTTTGTATTAAGAGTAATTATCGTTAAACATATCCTTTGTGACGCCAATTGTAAATATGGAGTAATGGGAGACATATCCGAGAAAGATTACAGTTAAAAGGTTAGCGTAAGAGAAAAACGTCAACAAAAATACTAAATAAATATAGTAATATTTGTGTAAGTGTTAAACTAAATTAGCAGTAAGTTGAAAAGATATATACTCATCTCTTTGAATTATTTAAATTGAATTGTTTTAGAGGAATTTGAATATAAAGATTTGAATGCGATAAAGAAGAAAATCGTGAATCTTTTGTACCTTTCGATCAGACGTAATTCAATATGTCATAGTCCTTGGCCTTACTGTACATTTTTTCTGTGGAAAGTTTACTCTCATTAACCATGTTATATCACTTGGAATATTTTCCTTATTTTGCCTGATGTAAGTAAAATAAAATTATAGCATCGTTAATCAGGGATTATTGAATAACCATGACACACAAATAGTGTATATGTAATCAGAGTCTATGACATTAGCAGTTAAGATAAAATGTCAAACTAAAACAAGAAAAAAACCTCCGATGGTAGATATAGCGCAGTGCCAGTACACACAAAATCATTCAGCCTATATCCACAAATGTCTTGTTTAACTGTATGGAAGAAGAAACATATGGAAAATTTAAGCTTCGTGACGTTAAGAAACGGTAATCAAAAGATAGCAATGCCAACATTGATTAGACGAAATCTGTGTCCCCTAAACATTATTATCATGCATGTACGTTGGTGTTAGACATGGCATAGATGGTTTAGTTCAAGGGCAGAATAACTCAAAAATTATCGTACAATACTTGTATTGGATACCAATATCATGTGAGCATGCAAAGAAATAATCTGCACAGTGCTTGGTAAAATAGAAAGTCTGCATTTACTTACATATTATAGAAGCAGTAATCAGTCGGTACTAAATTATAGTTCAATTGTTTTTTTTATGAACGTGCATGGACTATATTCATCATTTGCCTTAAAAATCATACAGTAAAGAAAAACGGTCGACAATTTAAGTAACAACACGAAGGGTAGTGAAACTGAAATGTGTTAAAGTGTAGAGTTGCAAAACAACATCAGAGTTTAGGCAAGGTTTTAAATCTTGGATATCGGTTGTGTTTCGTCTCGGCGATTTTAGAAACATGATCTCGTATCGGGAGAGATCTCGGATGAGATGAGTCTAACTCGGAGGTGTGTCTCGGATTTTCATCTTGGCTTTGAAAGCTCATATCGGAACAATCTCGGGATATATGGTATATTAAAAACTGATATTCTTGCACTATAATTTTCATGGATGCTATTATAAAAATAATGATCTAGACTTGAATTGCAAAATCACTTCATTGTTCTTAGTTTACGAAAGAACATTCATGAATCACAATATGCTTAAAATAAAAAAATAACACAATACAAATAGATTAGTGCTTGCAGTTGCAACTTACGATCCAAGAACATAAATTATTGTTAGACAAAGAACATAAAAAAGATCCAAAACATTAAACAATGCAGCATAAGTAGAACATAAAATACTTAATTTCATAGGTAACATACCAGTTTAAAAAAATGATGAATATGAAAATCATAAGCTTTGTAAAACATATATTGAATATATGATATGGTCATTCAACATGAAAAATATAAAATAGCAGGAGATTATCGTTGTATATTTGAGTTTTTAAATTATTTTGGTTTAGGCACGAGTTTAAATTTTAACTAAAAAAACCAATATCTCGGACGGTATTTCAGTATCTCGTTTCGGTTGATATACCATTCGGTATTGCAATATTTCGGGCGATATAATCGAAATGAGATTTACAGTGATATTTGTTGTTTCGTTTCGGGAGGAGTCTAGCACGAGATCTCGAAGGAGATCTCGTGCGATATTTTCGAGATTTGAAACAGTGAGTTCAGCTAATCAAGGATTATTGCATCAGTGACCTACAATATTGCAGCTTGGTCACTTCTTTAACAGCCTAATATCTAAAATATCATGGAAGGAGTAAGATTTAAGAAGTTAAATTATTGCTGATATGTAAGACCGTGTAATAGGAAAGTACAGGAAACAATACAAACAATGATGGTAAATAGTCAATGGAATGACGGTTGTGAGTAGATAGTGCAGTATAGGTGTCCAGGCTAAAGTTGATTCATCACTGGACGTTGAGAAGAGAAAGAAAAAATCATTATCTTAACTACGATGCAATAACAATACCTACATAGAACTACGACAGTATTGATAGCTGAACTAACAATGAAGAAGCTTTAAATATTATCAATTAATAAAACATCGAACTATAAACAATACCGTGAGATAGTTAATGGAAGAAAAATTTAAGTGGGAAAAATCAATATTTTACTATTTATATACTGGGGGAAAAGCAAAAAGGCAATGTTCTTTTATTAAAAATCAGCAAACGGTAACCTTGGATGTGGTAATTGCGCATATAGAATTAAATTATAATTATGTTAACTGTTAACTATGATGCATGCATAAGGTCGACCATCTAAAAATATTAACTTAGGGGCCTAGAAGGGGAAGAAGTAGCAACCTGTGTTAACAATGTAGTTGAGTGAATGAAGCATTCACCAGCATTTAATATACAAACTGATTAGACAGCTTTGAAAAATAATGGGGATTATGCAAATATCATTGTCAATAAAACTAAATCAATAGCATATGCGTATGTCTAAATTAACAGCAGCAACGGTTGATATGACATGCAAAGGAAAAAATAGCAAAAAATAAAGCTAAAAAGAAAAAGGAGAGAAGAAAGAGAGGTGAACTATTTAGCAATAAAAAAACAGAAGGCGGTGCAGCTAAGTCCTAAATATTTATTCCACGGGTTTGGACCAAGGTTCGAAATACCGGTTTCCGGTTCCGTTCCGGTCACGTGAAAAATTTAAAATTCCGGTTTCGTTCCGGAAATTCCGGTAATCCCGATTTATTTCCGGTTTCACAATTCCGGTGTTTTTATATATAAAAATATCCGTTTCCAGCATATATAATGTGTCATGCTGAATAGATTCCATACCCACTACACAGCCCACTAGCCCAATTAAACAAATAAAGTAACATTAGCTTTAGCATCCTCTCTCTCTGGTTGCTCTCGTTTATCCCTCAACTGCTCAAATCAAGATCTGGAATAAAAAGGGGAAAACCGCATGCCCTAAATTGACAACAGATGAAACAAAATGTATTCCGAGCTGTTAATCAACATACTGAAGTGGACCTTCGCCGCTTTGAAGAATAAGACGATGAAGTAGTCGAAGAAGAAGACGATGAAGTAATTGAAGAAGATGTTAACAAAATAGTTTTCTTTTGTTTCTGATGATATTTTCTGGCTTTTCTATGGATTTGTAACAATACTTTGTTTTTTGATGATATTTATCATTGCAGCAGAACGAAACAGAATTTTTTGTGATTTCCAGCCCGGTCATCACCGGAACCGGACCGGAATGGCCGGATTTCCGGCGTGCCGGCCGGAATTTAGAACCTTGGTTTGGACAGTAAGAAAATTGTTCTGATAGAATAAACACTGGTTAACTGTACATAAGTCAGTCCGTTGTTCACCTAAATGCACACCAAATCCAACTGGAATTATAAAGAGAAGGTTCAAAAGAAGACATACAAATCAAAATAAAATAAACTGAAATACCACCATGGCCTCAAAAGGATATTGATTTCGCTTACACTTCTCATGACCTGTAGTGTAGTTCCTGCTAAGGTCTTAGTAAATAGAGATTCATCGATATATTTTGTCGATAATGAAATATTTGTATTAGTGTCAAATCATAATACTAAGATAAAACTTTTTTTTACTCGGTAGATATTGGCAAGTACAATGTGCATGTTAGTAGTGGTCAGGTTGATCAGTCAATTCCATTGTGTAACCGATACACTGAAGTATTCCTTTTCAAAATAGTCCTTTATATGGAAACAACATTAAGGACAAAAAGGAACAACTTTTTTCGCTAAGAAAATACAGTGTCTAATGTAATTATATGTAGTAGATAACTAATTACAAAATAGATGCATCACATCCTCATAAATAAAGAAATAGTTTCGACTGTTCAAGGAAAAATAATTTTTTGAATAATAAACGACAACAAAATTCCTAAACTATTTGATTTAACTATGGATGTTTTTCATTGGACTACAACAAATGATTACGCAATAAAATCAAAAATTCATAAAACAGGGTGAACAATGATCAACATAGTAATATTACTCTAAATTTCATGTTGAATATAGGATGGTCAAATTTGAACTTTTCAAGTGAGAACAAATGTAATAAAAAAGTGAAGATCAATATATGGGTGGATAAACAAATAATACCTGTGTGGTAATACCTGTGCGTTAATTTGTTTGAGCAACATAGTGACTTTAATGTAGAATGCCCCAGGTTCGCATATAGCGATGGGAAATTGAGTTTGCAATCGGTGGAAATCAAACGGAGGACGTCATCAAATCCGCCCGTTGGTGCTGCAAGTAGAAGTCGCCTCCTCGAATTTCATTATAGGGTTCGTTGAACGGAAAAGAGAATGACAGTAGACAAAGATGAATAAGCATCGAGGTCGTGTGTGGGAGATGTATAGATGTAATTTTGTTGGTAGCAAATCGGAAAAAGAGATTGGGTTTCAATTTTGGGTATTAGGGTTTGGTGGAAATGGTACGTGGGAGAAGGGAATGAAGGCGGTTATCATTTCAGTGTAAAAATAAGCGGAGAAGCATATAGAGTGCGGTAGCGTCTGAGGTCATGTTCTTTCATGGACAGTTACAAGGAAATTAAAAAATATACGGTGGGTGCTCAGAATTGTTCTATTTTAAAATAAAATGATAGGAGAAGTCCAAGTCAGCAGTGTCATTTTCCTGCTTTACAATTAGTAATAGATTCGGGAACGCTGCGTGCAATGACAAATTAACTTTCCATCTTTTTGGGTTGTCTAGTACTGTATAATTTCACTGGGTGTAAAACAAAATGGTCTTTGAATGAGTCCTGTTAAAAAAAAAGGAAGGGGTGTTGTTTATGAACTTTCAACTTCCATGCAAGTTACTAAGATCATTCTTTACAAATTTGCAACAGTATGAGAATGCATAAGTCCACATCGTATGTCTTGACAGCTATATTGTATATGAAGAACAATATCATGAGTCTATTTCAATGTAATATCGGTCTATTTTGTGGTCTGAACCGAGTTTGGTGAATGTTGACAGTGGTGATGCTGGATGCTACTTATTTCTTCAGTTTGTAATTCTGGGATTTGTATATGTGTCAATTGCCATATAATTTTCCTTTACTCCTATCTTATGATTTAGGTGCATTTATGCAGAGCTAATGTCTATAATTAGTAATGTATATTAGTGGCTGTGGTAAAACAGCATACAAGCTTCTAAATACTGGGAATGCGATAACGTAGTTGGATCTTTGTAGGGTGTGATAAAGGCACCACTCTCCATTTTATTTTTGCTTCTTTGATGCAATGCACTATTGATTATACTCTGACAAATATATTTGTGTTCTAAATTCAGTAACTTACTCATCCAAAAACTGAAGATGGAATCTGAGAAGGTGCAAACCAAAAAAGTTGATCCTGCCATGCAATCATGTAGAAAGAAGAAGTCGGAGGCTGCTGATGCTTCCTTCTTGGCAGATGTTAAAGATCACATTGACGAGTTCATTCACGCTTCAATGGACGAACACAAGACTTGCTTCCAGAAGACCATTCGGAAGGTCAGATATTCTATGTTCATAAACCGCACAATGTTTTTGTTGCATTATTTTGTTAATGTACACTTGTATGTATTCATGGGCGCCGTATTATATGGTGTAGATGTTTGGGATGTCTAAAGTGGTTGCTGAGAGGTCTTCTTCTGAATCAGATGCAAAGGAAGTGGAGAGCGTGTTGCCTTTACGGACGACTACCTCTACTTAGATGGAGAGTGTGTTACGTTTGTAAACGATTGACTATAATTAGATGGCTTGTCGAACTGTTTATAGATATCCTTCTATGGAACATCTATTTTGGCTACTTGTATGGCTGCTGTATTCATATGTTTTTGTTCAATCTATGTTTGTGTCATTATTTCTGCCCTTTTTGTTTTGTTATTACTTGGAGCATGTCATGTGGTGTTTAGAAGTCTCTGGACTGCTGTAAATTGAAGTTCGTGCACTGGAAACCTGATATTTACTATATGCCTTATGCTTTTATTATCGGATATCTGTTTTCATATTCGTGAAGTTTATGTATCGTATGGCATTCCTGCTGGGGGAAACCAAAATAAGTTGTTGGGGGTAAGAAAAAAAAAGGTGGAAAGGGCGGGTCTCTGAAAAAAATTAAGGTCCCACCGAGACTTGAACTCGGGTTACTGGATTCAGAGTCCAATGTCCTAACCACTAGACCATGGGACCTTTTGTTCAATTTGAGCAAGTAACAAAATACAAACTCAATATTTACGGTCAACAGACCACTTAAAATTGAATTTCGCAGGTATGGTAAACAAATAGCGACGTCATAATTAGCTTTATAAACAACCACATTTAAGAGTACGGGTGAACAGTTGTGGGTTAGACTAAATAGATCAATCAAATCAATTAAGTTTGGTTTGGTTTTTGATTTTTGATTGTATATTACTTTGGTTTATTTGTCAGGTTTAGTTTTTAATATTTAAATATTGATCGATCCAAATAAACTAGATTTAAAAATTAAATTACTTTAAAATTGACAAATCACCACTAATAATGCTATTATTTACAATAATTTAATAATAGTATTCTTCTTCTTTCAATTAATATTTATATTTCTTGAAAATGAGCTTGTTTTTCAAAACATATGCATCATATGGGCTGAATTAATTATTTTATGTCAACAACTAGAATATTAAATTCATCTTGAGATAAATCAATAGAACCAAATTAAATATTATTGGTTTTGTTGGTTTCGGTTTTAAAAAATAGTGGTTTGGTTTTGGTTCGATTTTGAATGGTTATTTTAATTTCAACATTGTTTATTGGTATCAAAACGAACCAAACATTTGCTCACTCTTCTTAAAAAGACTAGATTCAATTTCAAAATAAATAATCAAGAGCATAGGTGAGTCTTCCTAAAGAAAAAAAATCTTGCTTGATCTGGTGTGGTCCTTTTATAAAGTTCGGCAGAAAACAAACGCAAGTGTTCAGGCATGTGCACATAAAATTGCAGAGAAACAAAACATTCATGAATATAGCTAAATATTTCAAGTATATGTGTTGCTGGTAAGCGTATTGTCCAAGCAAATAAAATTATTATAGTAGACAATCAAACATAATGGTGTACATGAATGTTTAATAAACACGAGTTCCTTTAATTTAAATGGCAAATATCAACTTTTCTTATTTCATAGTTTTCCCAGCTATGTTAACTTTTGTTGTATGATTAATTCTTTTTTCCTCTTAATATTATATTTTCAAATGACTGGACTAATAATTTTCCCATTCATATTTTTATACCCAAAATTTTCTCTATTCAATGTATTACTAATTTCAGATTAATTTCGTTATGCTTTATTATTTTGTGTTTTAGTATTTCCATATTTATTAACTTTGTTATATCCATAACTAAATCTGAAGAGCTGGTATCGGATATGAGTGCATGGGAGTTAGCAATCTATGTACCACCGTAGTGTTTTTTTATTTTTTATTTTATAAGAAAACTTTATTTTACTTTTACGGAAGCTTTTAACTTTTACTCTTTATTTTTTTGGTTTCATGTCTAGTCAATCCCAGCTTGTTTGGGATTTATGGCTTTGTTGTTGTTATATCCATAACTAAATTAAAGGAATATATGGAAGTTAGCTTTCATACAAAAAATGCAATATTAAGGGCCTTATGATATTTATTGAAGATAAGGGTTATTAAAATTTTGTAGAACAATCGTGTTAGTAAGAATAGGTTAAAATAACTACAAAATCACTCGTGTTCAATATTTGCAGAAAATTGTACTCAAGCTAAAATTCATGAAGATTTAAGATTTTCAAAAGTATGAAAAAATTCTAACAATTTCTACTTCCGATTTATAAAAAGGAGCATTATGTTAAAATTTTAGAAATTCTATCTTTGATAGTTAAAAGTTGTACTGGTCAATTAATCATGAATTGTTTTTGCCAAAAAAAGTAGGCTGATATAAATAAAATTTAAATGCATCCTTGTAAAAAATTAAATACGTACTTGTAATGCAACACGAAAAATGTATATTTTAAAATTCATGTAATATTAAGCAAGGTTTTAGATCTCAGATATCGATCACATTTCGTCTCGGTGACTGTAGAGACTCGATCTCATATTGGAGGAGATCTCTGGCGAGGTGCGTACAACTTGGATATATTTGTCCCAATTTTTCATCTCGGGTCTTTTACACAATAACTTTTATGAATGCAACTATAAAAATAATAACTTCAACTTGAATTACAAATTTACTTCATTGCTATTAATCTACAAAGAACACTCATATTTATAGTGTGGTGCTAAGGGCATCCCAATATGTTCTTCCTAATACCGCAATTAAAAAAATAAAACTCATTAAATTTTATATGTTTCATAGTACCACATTACCTCTCCATTATAATCTCTCATTCAATTATTATTTGCCGAACTTATCACGTACTGAAGCTAATCTAAATACCCTAATCTCTCGTAATCGCTGTCTTCTTCGCATCTCTCGCAGGAAAATTCAAATTCGTACAGTAATCTCTCAATTTTTTGATGATTTGAAAACCCTAATCTCTCACTTTCTCTTCTAGTTTTCTTAATTCAAACCTTATTCACGACTTTTGTATATTACGACATCGAATTCGCTGATCAGTTATAGATCTAGGACTTAGCTCGTTGATCAGTTTTACAAATGAGAACAAACGAATATCGAGCGAAATAGAAATAGGGTAAAACAGTGTGGTAGCCCCTATTTTTTAAGTGTGTGGTATTAAGAAGAGTGTAATACTAATTCTTGTGGTATTTTTTAGCCGCGGTATTAGGAAGAACATATTGGGGTGCCCTTAGCACCACACTATTTATAAGTGTAGCCGGTACGTTTAACTAAAAATGAACTTAATACAAATAGATTACAATTTACAATTTATGATTCATGAACATGAATCATTGTTAGACATAGAACATAAAAAGAAACCAAAATATTAAACAGTTACACATAAGTAAAATACTAAATACATTTTTAGAGCAAGGAATACTAAATACATACTTTCATAACTAACATGCATGTAAGAAATGATGTATATGAAAATCCTAAAGATTGTAGAACATATATGAATTGTCATATAACATGCAAAATATACATAAAAAATAAATATTAATCATTGTTCTTTTTAAGTCTTCTATTATATACAAGCAAAAAGAGCATGGTAAACCAAAATAAAGTATGGCTTTTAAAAGCTAATAGTAAAAATGTCATTAATATTTCTTAATAAGCTATTTTCTAGATGATTCAGAATGTTACTTAGATGTCTCACATGACATCGATCTATTTAGGGAAATTTTTTAGGGTTAATTTTAGCAAGTGAAATTGGGCGATTCACTAAAATAGTAGGAGATTATAGCAGTTAAATTTGAGCTCTTTAATTATTTTTTGGGTTAGACACGTGTTTAAAATTTAGTCCAAGAAAAACTGAAATCTCGGTCGATATTTCAATATCTCATTTCGGCTGATATATCGTCGCATATTACCATATTTTGATTGATGTTTTGAAAACGAAATTTACAGCGAGATTTGCTATATCATTTCAAAATGAGATCAAGTTGAGATCTAGAATGAGATTGAGAATGAGATATCAGACTATATTTCAAAAATCTAAAATAGTGGTATTAAGGTAAAGTCGGAGAGTTTAATCAATAAAATGCCAAGTACATATTCGTACATAATTTTTTGTATAAATTAAAGAAAAATACATTTAAAAATTAATATCATGTAGTGCGAATATTATAAAACAACTTGTTACTCTCCAATAGTCCAGCCAAAGAAGATAAGGAATAAGCTTGAAATACCGAGAACTCACCTTTCACATGAAGAAGTTTAGGACTATGTCGCCTTATCGTTTGTCTCCTGTTTTTATGTTGCCATGACACCTTGTGATTGTCATCATGTCGCATGGCATCAAGACTTTGTCATATGCCGACGTAGCCAAAGTTTATTGTCTGAGTTTTATTGCTCAACACCAAAGGACAAATAATATATTACTACTGCTAGCTTAATTATCGACTCTACTAGCTTAATTATCGACTATTTGATTAAAAAAAAAAAACTTATCAGCGTTATAGTCACGTGAAAACATAGCTTGCCCTCATCATTAAGAAATAAGGTCTTATCAGAAAGCTAATCTCTTATCGCAACTTTTTAAAGTTATTAGCTGGTTGTTTATCGACCTGGTTAATAGGGGAATATTCATCATCATTAAAAGCATGCATGCTCAAGGATTATCAACATAGTCGATAATGAAGATTTAATATTAATATTTAGGGCTTGCGGAACAAGTTCGTAAGGAAACCTCATCAACAATAGAGACCCGGGTGTCCATAGAGTTTGAGTTTGTTGACACCACTTTATGTGGTGTCATCATGACCCCTGTCCCTGATTGGTGGAAATCAAAGGGACCCATATGGGTCCTTTGGTTTCCACCAATCAGAGTGTGGAGTCATGTTGACACCACTTAAAGTGGTGTCATCAAACTCTCACATTCATTTGACCATAAAGCCTTATCGATCGACATGATAAGACACCTTATCGACAAAATTGATAATCTTGGTTCAAAGCATTGGAAATAAACCTATCAAACACGTTATCGATTCTATCGCACATGGTAAAGTCAAGTCTCATCATCATCAACCTTGCAGTAAGAATACCTTATTCCATTTTACTGACTCCTTCAATTAGCTACAAGAGGCCTTGTCATCTTAGTTGATGAGCACAAAACCGATACGACAAAGACGAAGCCGATACAAAAAGTCCATAAGACCCCTATAAGTAGAGGCGGAAAGCCTCTTTGGGGGGGGCGATCATTCTATTCCTATATCTATAGCATAGGGTTAAGGGCACCCCAATATGTTCTTCCTAATACCCCAATTAAAAAAATAAAATTCATTAAATTTTATATGCTTTCTAATACCACGTTACATTTCTATTCTAATCTCTCACTCAATCATTATTTGTCGAACTAATCACGTACTAAGCTAATCTAAAAACCCTAATCTCTCGTAATCAATGTTTTCTTTCCATCTTTCGTGGGAAAATTCAAATTTGTACGGTAATCTCTCAATTATTTGGTGATCTGAAACTCTAATCTCTCACTTTCTATTCTAGTTTGCTTAATTCAAACCTTATTCACGGCTTTTGTATGTTGTGGCGTCGAATTCGTTGATCGGCTATAAATTTAGGGTTTAGCTCGTTGATCGGTTTTACAAATGAGAACGAACGGATATCGAGCAAAAATAGACCGAGGAAAAATCAAATTCTATTAAGAAAAGTATAATACTAATTCTTGTGGTATGTTTTGGTCGTGGTATTAGGAAAACATATTGGGAGCCCTTGACACCACACCATCTATACTATAGCTTCTTCAACTCATAATTGTAAACCCTAAATTAGACCGGGGATAAATCAAATTTGATTTGTAACCAATCATGATTGATCAATAAAAGATGTGGCCTAGCTGATAAGCCAAATTGGAGGGAGCCGATCATTCTATTCCTTTATCTTCAATATATCTATACTATAGCTCCATCCGGACGATAAGCCGAAGGATTCGCAGAGCTAATTAATATCTTGATCAGCTCAGAATGTTAAGCTCGATTGAAACATCCTTGTTTACCTAGCTGATAAGACTTACTGACTGATTCGACAAGGCTTAAACACTCGAGTTTGATCCTTAACGGACGTTTATCAATTTGGTTGATAAGCCTTGCTACGATTTGGGATGTTAAAGAAATTTCTTGTTGGCATAAATAAGCTAATTTTATAAATAAATATCATTCTTGTTTTAGAGTTTAGTTCCGAACTCATACCTTCCAAAAAATTGTTTAAGCAAGAGCAGGATTCATGACCTCATAAGCAACAACAAAAATTCTTATATTAAACCAAAATTCGAACCCTTAACCCTTAAAAAAACATAGAGGTCTTTGGTTAACAATGACTCAAACCGTGACCTTACACACAAAACACTAAAGAAGCCGGGCAAGAAAAATATTAAAACTATTAATAGAAGTGCAGATTATGCAGAACAAGAATACCCTTATTAATGCTACAATATGAATGTTATGCCATCAAAAATATACCCCTGAAAACAATTACTCTCCTGGAAAGAAACATAAATATTTCGCAACACATAATCCAACCAGTTAACCAGAAACACCAGGGCAAAAGTTCCTGAAATAGAAGTTACATGTAATGGGGGCACAAATCCACTTCATTACATTATTCAAATTCCAAAAAAACAAGATCTCTTGCTCAAATTTTGTTCTTAGCAGTAGTAGTAGAAGCACCTGCAGCGGCAGCGGTGGAGTAAACAGGGTGAAGAACATGACCATCTTTAGGATCAACATGGACCCATTTGCGTTTGCTAAGCTTGTGCCGTTCAAATCTTACTTGGCCTTCTTTCAGAGCAAATAGAGTGTGATCTTTTCCCATTCCTACGTAATCCCCCGGATGAAATCTTGTTCCTCTTTGTCGAACTATGATGTTCCCAGGAATCACCCTCTGCACAAGGCAGGAAATTAGGAAGTAGACAATAAAATAATATATTCATCTAAGTAACTGCAAAATATTTTCGGAAACTTTTATAAACACCATTTTAAGTTTCAGAATACACAGCCGCTCATTCCCAAAAACAGGTTTTGGAAAACGATTCTTTGTTTAATTTGAGTCAAACAACAAATATTTGCACTTTTACCCCCAAAAAAAGAAGAAATAAAAAAAGGAGTTTAATTTTGGTCATGTTAACGTTGTGCATATTTGATTTATTTATTTATTTTATAAAAAAAAAATGTCAATAATAACTTTAGGAGGTGATTTAAAACCTGTTTTTTTAGAAGGATTTTTCGTGTCAAGTTTAAAAACAAGAGATGGATCCTAATTTTCTCTTAGTTTTGCAGTTCTGCTTCGATGGTCGAGGACTACAGTATTAGCTGAACCCAAGACTACTGATGTATGGATTGTATCAAACATATTCTTCCACTTCTAAGTCCTCGTATTTACAGGAAAGGTAAACGCTTAATTCAGCAATATAAGTACAGATATACAGATTATCGCTTGGTCTTTGAACGTTACCTCTCCTCCAAACTTTTTAACACCAAGGAACTTTGGATTGGAGTCTCTCCCATTTTTAGTTGACCCAGCTGTCTTTTTCGTAGCCCATCGCCTGAAAAGCAAGCTCAGTCCACCAGATTCCTCTGACGATAGTATATGATTTGTTAGTTTTCTTCAAGAAATAACAATGGAAGCTCGAAATGAAGCTAGTATTAATAGAACTGTGTATTTACCATTAGCAGTAGTGTACACAGGACTGCTCGACAAGAGTTCTCTAAGGCTCACACGTCTGCATATAGTCGAGAACGCCAGGTTCATTTTGTAACACCTGAAAAGTTCTGATACTACACCCCAAAAAAAAGTAATCATGATTAGATGGCCTTGTTAAAAGAAAGATTATTACTATGGTGGAAGTGACATAGGAGGTCACAAAATTAACGACATGGTTCAGTAATAAATAACCTTTTTAAGTTCAACTTTTGCCAAAAGAATGAGTTTTAATGTTTCCCATGCTATATTCCAAGATACTGATGCCCCAAAAATCCAGATGTTAACTCGAATAGCATTTATATTCAGACTGAGAGCAAAAAATAACTGGTTTATTTGGAAAATAGATCAGTTATCAGCTTAATGCTGATTTAAATTTATACGTTAAAACTATATAACCAAGAACAGGAGTAACAGCTCAATCTCAAATGTGGACTTCACCCTTTTTTCAGCAACGCGCGCGTGCACACACACATGGGCGGAGCCAGGATTTGGCACTACCCTGGGCTATGGTAACATTAATACTTCGACAAAACACAGAAAACAATAGAAAATAATTGTTAAATTAGGACACTGATTTTCATAACATCGAAAGGTGAGTCGAAGATTGAAAATTATAAGAACACATGAAAATAATAAAACTGATTATATGAACGACAACCCAACTTAAATTTCACAAGGCAAATAAACAGACAAATGAGGATGAAATCATGATTAAATATTGTGCTACAATTTATCCGTTTGCTCAGTTTTTGCCACATTGGTTTAATATATTATTTATGATTGTCGTTTTTCAACATCAAAGCTATAATTATATAACAAATTTTGGTTTGTCTTTTACTTAAAGAAATGGACAACTTTTAGTGGTTAGATTAGGGCTGACAATTAGAACCGAGAACCAAAAACAAGACCCGATCCAACCCGAGAAGACCCAAACCGAACCCGATGGGTCTCGGGTCAGGTCTAGGTGATGAAAAATACAATTGAGACCCGATCAAACCCATCCCGAATTGATCCAATCCGAAAGAACCAACCAAAAAACATTGAACTATGTATCTTTAGTGTTATAATCCAACTGAACATGAACCAACCCGACCCGATTTGAACCGAAGCCCAGGTCAGGTCGTGTCTAGAATTTTGAAATGTATAGTTCAGACCCGACTAGAACCGAGAATTGTCGGGTCCATCAAGTCGGGTCTAATTAACTTCGACACAGGCTTTGTTCGTCATCCTGACGTCCTCCCCACATCCAGTTATTGAGCAGCTGCGATCGCAATCTCAGCTAAAGAGGAAGCTTCAACGGTTGAATCCTCTGCTTTCTCCTGCAAACTTAAGACTCCAAATCTATCTCCCATGAAGGAATTTGGCATCTGATCCTCCGTAGAGAAACCATGATACTCTATGGCAAACTCATCCTCCTCTAAATGAGTGTTGCCTTCGACAGGAGTGCTGCCTCTCGAACAATATTCGCAATTTGTTATCTAGAAAAAAGGACGTTGTTTAAATATTTGATGAAGTACATATATAACCTACAAGAGCAACCACATAAGTAATAAACATGAACCCTGAACTAAACTAGCATTTTTATATATATTTTCTACGTTGCTTTAGACACAGACAAAGTTTTCTTACTAAAACCTTTATATACACCATTACACGGTATTTGAGTTGTAAATATATAAACTTACTTTTCAAGGTGCTTTGCTTCAATAATTATACTTAAACTTCTTTGACAAACAATGATTTACCCCCAAATAAGCATCCCAGATTTGCCAATAAAGTATAATTATAAGGAAAGATAGATATCATTTACTAACCCAGAATTTCAAACCAAATAAAAGATTTTTTTTTAATTTTGTTTCTGTGATTAACCTCTACAGAAACGATGTTTTCCAGCAAACGCCTCAATGAGTACTTAATAGTTAATACTACTACATCACACTCCTTGGTAATTTTGTTTGTGCGATTTTTGTGATGCTTTATATGAAGAGAAATCAAGATTTCCCAAAAACCTACATATTCAAATATGTAGATTTATTTAAATATGTAATACCAAGGGCTACTAAGTACTAACTAGATATGTTTAGGTACCGTCTAAACATTTGATATATAAGACCAGCGATGTCAACATATATTACTGCTTTTGACAAGCCAAAGGACTTGCAAGTCAAGAGGTTGATCAGATGCTTACTACCTCCAAGATGGTTAGTTTAATATATTTTTTTCAGTTTCTTCAAACTAAATGCTCATTCGTTTTTTATGTAAAATGACAAGATTAAACTTCTGTTTGAAAGTGCAGATTGCTTACTTTATCAAAGATGAGCTCGGCCCAGTTCCACTTCTTCATATTGTTCCTTTTGGAACAATATTTTTGGACCAAAGGAAAATGATCTTGAAATAACTCTTGCGAACTAAGAGATGAAATCCTTTTATATATGATTGCCTAAAATGTGAAAATTGTCTGTATTAGAGTGCAAGACAAACTATCATCATAAAATAAAATAATGTTCTACAAAAAGTACTTCGAGAATGGGAGCTGCCCCCTTAAAACTATGTTGGCTCGTGTTGGCGTTGTTGAACTTGAGCTTAACTTCATTGATGGAATCAAGAAGATGCTCAAAGGTTGCCTTTGCCCAGTTGATGGATTCAAACTTATCAAGATCATTGACTATACTCCAGTACGAAGACCTAGGCATTTTCGCGTTACCACCACATAAGAGCACTTGCTCTATTATGTAGTAGCACATCAGCTGTCTGAACCTCAGCTCGTCTTTCTCTGAATCAACAGACATTTGACGAAGAATTATTTTAAAATCTAAAGCCGTAATCTTTTCCACTTTCTTACCCGTAAATTTATTTCTAAGTTCACTTAAAAAACTAGGAAACGTATCAGTAGTTTTTACCACAGGTTTAGTAAAATCAATACCGGTATTATGGATACTTAGGGCATTAACTACTTCATATTCGCAAAAATCGAAATATGGGAGATAGATTTGGAGGCTTAAGTTTGCAGGAGAAAGTAGAGGATTCAACTGCTAAAGCTTCCTCTTTAGCTGAGATTGCAATCGCAGCTGCTCAACAGCAGGATGTAAGGAGGACATCAAGACGGCAAATAAAGCCTGTGTCGAAGTTAAGTAGCGAGATAATTATACTTTATTGCGATTTAATTTTTATCATATCTTATCAATTTGATACTATGCCAAAGGAATTTGATTATACCAATTGAAATTGATTAAAAATTATGTCACAATTTCTTCCGTCGAGAAAAGTTTTTCTAAATTGAAATTGATTAAGAATGATCTTCGAAAGACGATGTCAAAAGAATAATTAAATATACTTGCATGATCTCAACTGAAAGTGAGTTTTTGAAGAAACATGAGTATAACAATTTAATCGAAGAATTCACTACAAAAAATGCTAGACGAAGCATTTTTTGGAATTAATTATGGAAAACTTGATAATATTTTCTGTGAAAGATCGATATTTCATTTTATATCTCTTTAAACTTAGTAGTGTGGATTGTTATGGAATACTTAGATTCAGGTTCTACCTAAACAAATATACTTATTTTGATTATGACATTACCCCCAAATTGTTATGAATGTGGTTTGGAAATATAGATAATAGAAAAACAGTATTGGTTTATAACATTGTTGGATATGGTTTTTTAAGTTTTTTGATACATTACTATTAAAATAAATCAAAATCCATGAATATTTTCATCCATTGTATAAACTAGAGGTGTACGTATGTACATGATTGTTGATCTGCTCTCTGTACCCGCATAACTCCTTTTATTTAATTTCATAACAACTTTTGTGTCAATAGAAAGCTCAATCGTGTCAATTTTTTTACTTGTTGATGCACTATCAGCTTGCTGAACTGCTCCCAACCAAAAAATCATTTAGGGGTAATAATCATTAATGATTAAACCAGAGTAATCGAGGAGCACTTAAAATCAGACCATTGAATAAGCACGAAGGTTTTGATTATTTTTGCTTTCTCAGATTGAATAGCAGTTTTTATCATGATGCTAGATCGGTAGGCTAGTGCAGTTAGCGGAGCAGCTCATTTCATTTATATACTAGACTAGAAGTATTACCCACATCTTTTGGGTTATACATGCTCCTAATGAAAATCTGTAGGATATCCATTTTTTGAAAAATATGAAATTTTATCTGCTTTGTGCTTAAGTTTGGTTCATATTTTATTCGTATTACATATGCATCTACCATTGGTCTTAACAACATGACTTGTTTATTGTTCTTCATTTTTTAAAACAAATTATCAACTTTATTTTCTCAATAGATGATCTCAACATACTCAAAATATTTACCTTTATTTCTGGTAAACACGTATTTATTTTATAAACTATTCATCATTATTTTTACTTGCTTTTAGTTAGGTGAAGAACAGCAGTTCTCAGTTAGGAGACAACTTGTACCATTTGGCGCATCATCTCAGGAAAGGCCTATAACAAGTATAAAAAAAATTATGTATTTTTTTTTATACAAGACATCTTAGAGTACATAGAGCATGGGAGAATTTCCATAAATAAAATAGCTAAGTTTGACTTATTTGTGCATGTATTTTTCTTTGTATTATTTCCCTCTAGTTTTTGTAATTTGTGTTACTTTCTGTAACTGTTATTTCATCAGTTTTTGATTTTTTTTTTTTTTTTTTTTTTTTTTTTTTTTTTTTGTTATTTTACTTTCCATTGCACCTTGAGCATCCTACACATTTACAGAGCGATTCTTTTGGTTCATTGTTAAAATTATTTTGTGAATTATACAACCTATCGACCATTGAATAAGCACAAAGGTTTTGATTATTTTTGCTTTCTCAGATTGAATAGCAGTTTTTATCATTTCGTTCTTTAGCTCATTGTATAGGCTATATAATTTCAACTCAGCACTTATGCTTTTACACTACTGTTTATTTTTATTTGGATAACAAATGAAATGTTTTGTGATTCCACAAGTTGCTATATTCATGGTTTGATTGGGTTTATATTGGTTAGGTCACATTTTTGGGTTCAGATGGCGATGATTTTTTATATCTAGACTAGATTGTTCATGGTTTGGCTTGCTTCATATTCTCATTCATTTTTGTATGCATATAAAGTGTTTGACATAATATCACCTTCTACTGACTTTTTCTGTTCATGTTTTTGTTATCTACTCGCTCATTTTTTGCATATAATTTCTTTTAAATAATGATGTGGCTAGCATTTTCCCCTCTGTTAATACAATTTTAAGTTAAAAAGCATAGAATTTGCAACTTTACAATGAAAGTTTTTGCACTTCATGCTTACGTCAATGTCATAACCACTTTGCAGTTAATGATTTTTTATCAATATATGATGGTTTCTAATTTTAACCTAGCATTCAACTGGCAAAGCTGCATTCGAAAGTGAAGTTAAGTTTGGCAACTGTGGTATGCGATGGGAATAAATACATCACACCAAGTCAACAAATTCATGTACCATTGCAGTCTTACCTTTATCATGGTCTAAAATTTCACATTTTCTGTTTAATTTTTTATGTTGTCATAATTTTATATCGACCACTGCATTGTCCAGTCCACTATAAATGACATAAGTTGGAATTTATCTTGTATTAACTATGAACTGACCAACTTCATTTTTTGTCATTGCAGATGGAGAATTAACAGCCGCTCAAGCTAATGGCAGGCTTAAAAAAGATTGCAACCCTTGCGTTGGATGATTAAAAAAAAAACATTGATGGAAAAGTCAATGGTTTACAAACTTTCAAAAGTAAGCAATGATAAAGAGAGTTCAACAACTCTCATTTTGACGCTTTGACAATTTTATGATGCCGAACAAAAAAATTGTATACTAAACAACGAGACATATTTCAGTTTTTGCGAATAAGAAGTAGCTAGTGCCCTAAGTATCCCTGATACCGGTATTGATTTTACTAAGCCTGTGGTAAAAGATACTGTTACGTTTCCTAATTTTTGAGTGAACTTAGAAATAAATTTACGGGTAAGAAAGTGGGAAAGATTACGGCTTCAGATATTAAAATAATTCTTCGTCAAATGTCTGTTGATACCGAGAAAGACGAGCTGAGGTTCAGACAGCTGATGTGCTACTACATAGAGCAAGTGCTCTTATGTGGTGGTAACACGAAAATGCCTAGGTCTTCGTACTGGAGTATAGTCAATGATCTTGATAAGTTTGAATCCATCAATTGGGCAAAGGCAATCTTTGAGCATCTTCTTGATTCCATCAATGAAGTTAAGCTCAAGTTCAACAACGCCAACACGAGCCAACATAGTTTTAAGAGGGTTGCTCTCATTCTCTAAGTACTTTTTCTAAAACCTTATTTTATTTTATGATGATAATTAGCCTTGCACTCTAATACAGACAATTTACACATTTTAGACAATCATATATAAAAGGATTCGATCTCTTAGTCCGCAAGAGTTATTTCAAGACCATTCTCCTTTGATCCAAAAATATTGTTCCAAAAGGAAGAAGAAGTGGAACTGGGGCGAGCCCACCTTCGATAAAGTAAATAATCTGCGCTTTCAAACAAAAGTTTAATCTTGTCATTTTACATAAAAAATGAATGAGCATTTGAAGAAACTAGAAAATATATATTAAACTAACCATCTTGGAGGTAGTAAGCATCTGATCAACCTCTTGACTTGCAAGTCCTTTGGCTTGTCAAAAGCAGTAATAGATGTTGACATCGCTGGTCATATATATCAAATGTTTAGACGGTACCTAAACATATCTAGTTAGTACTTAGTAGCCCCTCGTATTACATATTTAAATAAATCTACATATTTGAATATGTAGATTTTAGGGAAATCTTGATTTCTCTTCACATAAAGCATCACAAAAATCGCACAAACAAAATTACCAAGGAGTGTGATGTAGTAGTATTAACTATTAAGTACTAATTGAGGTGTTTGCTGGAAAACAACGTTTCTGTACAGGGTAATCACATAAACAAAGTAAAAAAAAAAAAAAAATCTTTTATTTGGTTTGAAATTCTAGGTTAGTAAATGATATCTATCTTTCCTCATAATTATACTTTATTGGAAAATCTGGGATGCTTATTTGGGGGTAAATCATTGTTTGTCAAAGAAGTTCAAATATAATTATTGAAGCAAAGCACCTTGAAAAGTAAGTTTACATATTTACAACTCAAATACCGTGTAATGGTGTATATAAAGGTCTTAGTAAGAAAACTTTGTCTATGTCTAGAGCAACGTAGAAAAAAATATATGAAATGCTAGTTTAGTTCAGGGTTCATGTTTATTACTTATGCGGTTGCTCTTGTAGGTTATATATGTACTTCATCAAATATTTAAACATCATTTTTTCCCTTTTTTCTAGATAACAAATTGCGAATATTGTTCGAGAGGCAGCACTCCTGTCGAAGGCAGCACTCATGAAGGCAGCAACACTCACTTAGAGGAGGATGAGTCTGCCATAGAGCATCATGGTTTCTCTGCGGAGGATCAGATGCCAAATTCCTTCATGGGAGAGATTTGGAGGCTTAAGTTTGCAGGAGAAAGCAGAGGATTCAACCGCTGAAGCTTCCTCTTTAACTGAGATTGCGATCGCAGCTGCTCAACAGCAGGATATGAGGAGGACATCAGGACGGCGAACAAAGCCTGTGTCGAAGTTAATTACCAGAGATGAAGAGGCTAGATTATTAAACTATAATTATATTGCATGCTACAATTGATGACCTGGGCTATAGCCCAGGGTATAACATGCACAAATCTGTCCTTGCAGACACATACACAAACATCTCATATGTCAACTCTAATTTTAACTCTCTGAATTCTCTTCATCTCTGGTAATTTTCTTATGCTACATATATCATATAATATATATGTTGGGTTATCAATCACAAATCACTATATAATATTTTTTGTGTTCAGTCGAACCAGCATGCGGTACCTCCAGTGTTTCCTTTTTCCCTATATTTCAAAATTTGAGCACTCTAATATTGCTTGAATTTATTCTTACTTTTCTTTTCTTTTTTTTCCCTTAGCAAATGGTCACAGATTTAAGCCATTTCAAATGCATATTCACTTAATTTTCTAGCAAAAGTAATATTCCCATACCATTTTTCCTTTCTGAAATTTCTTCTTGATTTGTTTATAACCGAAATAACTTACAAATTTCCGTATTTCTGAACCACTAATAAAGAAGACTCATCAAACAAACTTTACTCGGTCTCTTTTTGAAATTCCAAAAAAAGCCCTTATTCCCAAAGTTCCTGACCTGGGCTCATACACCTTTTTCCAACCGCATTTATTCCTCTCATTCTTCTTCTCCGTCCTACGACCTAATTTGCTTCCTTCCCAATTCATTTCCAAAATTCTCACCCTCGTTCATCTCCATATTAAATCTCACCATTGACTTTGCTTCCATGGCAACTTTCTTCATTGTTGATTCCCCTTTAACTGCGAAACAACAAATTCAATCTCGATCATCCCTGGTTCCACTCATGCCTGAACTCGACCTCACCAGCAATGTGCCACCCATGGTTTCGCTTGGCTTCTTTTTTCTCCGAAAGGTATACTTCTGATATTGTATGTTTTGAGTGTAATTATACATGCATTGACTACTGCCATTCTTTACACGGTCCAGCTGATTTATGTTCTCTCTTATTTTATTTCTCCGATCTGATTTACGACTAGCAAAATTAATTTTTGCTATTTTACCTTATTTTAGGTTATGTTCCAACTGATTTAAGGATCTACAGAATATTTCCCTCCCTTTAGTGTCACTGTGGAAATCCATTGAAGGACATATACTACTGAATTATAAATTGAATCTAATAACTGCTTATCCAACTAAACTCTGAACAAACAAGGAAAAGATCAACTGCAGTTCTGTTTTGGAACATAATTGACTCCTACTGAATGCACTTAAAATATATATATATATATATATATATATATATATATATATATATATATATATATATATAACTGCATGCAAGTTGTTGAAGTTTGACTTTCAAATTTACCTTCAAAATAACAAATTATTATACAGTCTAATGCTATAATGATACATAAATATCAGTTTGCAGTGAAAACACTATTTACCTTTAGAACTGAATGTAGAACTGAACGGATTTCTTTATCATCAATATGTATGAGTCCATCAATGAAATGTTACATTAAACTAAAATCTGAATTGCATACTAATAATTATTTCCTACCTGTAAATGACTTTTTACATGGCCAAGGAAGAAAATTGAAGACTTAAATGTTTATTGTTATTATTCATGATAACTATTCATGATATTCTCAAGTGAACAGTTATGTTCCATTCATTATCCAGTACCACATTTATAAAAAAGAATAAGTTGGTCATGTAGGTTTTTTAGATATTTAGTTCGCAATTTATGAGGTTAATTCGGAGTTTACAAGCCATCAACGAATTCTTTATTTTCACGTTTCTGTGATCTCTAGGTAAAATTATTTTATTGGTTTCTTAAATCCGATTTAAAGTGAAAGCTGCTATAATTGTGCTGCTGCTTTCAATTTTATATTGACCAAATTTCAATGTTCACTTCCAACATCAAAATGCATGATCACATTTGCCTAATCAACAATAGAGAAGTATACAATTAATACAAATTTTGTAGGAACTAATATTTTGAACCATTGTAAGTTACTTAAAGACCTGTAAATGCAAATAAGAGAACACAACGTTTATTGCACCACATACACATTCAGCCTTAGGTAAACAAATTACAGCAAAAGCAGAAATAACTGGGTAAGATAGCACCAAATTGAAGATAAATAAATTCTATAAGCATAAACCAAACCACTGGATGCAAGTGCAAATCCAGTAATTATACTTCTATTGTTGATTTTATTTTCCTCTTTTAATTTTCTAACTGTAGTGTTATTCAGTTATACTACAAAAAGTCAATGAAAAGAAGATACTTTGTTGCGTAATTTTAAGAGATAACAACTGACCAAAGTTGTCAATACGGAAAATCTCCAGACCTATGCCTTGCACTAACTAAAAAGCCCCAAATCAATCTAAAACTTTATTTAAGGTCACTTTTCTTTAAACTATTTAGAACTACAAACTTAAACTACAATTTATAATTAAAATAGTTTCAGGCTCGGTTTGTTTTCAAATCAGCATCTGAACAATTAACGCTGAAAAAAATTCCGTTTGGTTTGAATAAGCATTCAGAAAATTTTGGATCTAATCGGCGATACTATCAAGCTATTTATTATCTCTTTTTCCTTCTTTGACAACGGGATTTGACAATGTTCCAAAAAAGCATCCTTTATATATTTCTAAAAAGGCAGCAGATACCAATCAAACATTCTGTAGTTAGATCTTGTGCTTATCTTTTATTAGGTAACTATATTTTTCTCTTTCCGTCTTCCATACTTCAATCTATTTTCTTTATTAATTATCATTTATACGCTTATAAGGATTTCAACCTGCATAGATTTGTTCAATTTGAAATACCGTCCAGCAAGCATATGCGATTCACTATTATTGAAAGTCAATACACTCTTGCATGTGGCATATGGACGAACTATGTTTGGGATCATTTTTTTTTTCTGATTAATAAAACTGGTATTGGAGTGAAGGATACTGTTCGTGGCTGACATTACAAAGTGAAATTCACAATGCTTTATCAATGTGTACCCTTATGATTTATATTTTTATGTCTTTTAAATAACTTCATCAAAAATGATTTTGATGAGATCTCTCACATTAGATACATTAAAAATAAAAACAAAGTTTCCAAATGACGATGTTTAACGATAGGAAACGAAATAACGAATATAAAATTTATGGGGTGCTATAGTCTAAATGTATTTGTTTTAATATTCATATTTACCAATCAAAATTTTCATAAATTTAGACACACAACAAATTCCAAATTCAGCAATTAGCATTCAAAACTCAACTTTAAAAACAAGAGCAACCTCGTTCAATCAAATAAACTAGATTAAACTAAAAACTGAAAAAATAACAATCATTTTAAACATGGTTTTGATATAAAAGTTGAAAGGTTTTTAATTGAATTTATATGCTTTAAATATAAAATACTAAACAGCATTTAACTTTTAAACCAAATTTATAAGCTCCAGATCAGGGCCAGTTCTAGTCTCCGGGTTGCCCTAGGCCAATACGAATTTTGTGCCTTTTCACACGGAAATTAATAATAATATAATACTATGAACATATTTTTTCATTAGCTTCACATACAAAAGAAGATCTCCAATCTATCTAATGAAAACAACTTCTTGGGTTTTAGAAGTCAATTGTATCTTCATATTTTAAAGCTACCAAATATTTGTTTTTCAGCTGAAACCATCGCCAACCATTTAATCTTTCTCATGACATAGTTGTTGGAAGATAAGTTTTTATCAACTTTAACTTACAAAAGCTTCTTCTCGTTGGACATGAAGATTAAGATCTTCGAATTTTTCTTTGAAACATGTTAGAGATTAAGGCAAAAGTGATTGTGTTAGTTCATCTTCATTTTTTTATTAACTTTTTAACTATAAAATTTAGGGTTTTGTTTTTGAAATCTAACTCAGATTTTCATCATTTCATTCTTCGTCGTATTTCCTATACGTTTTCAATTTAATCAAAAAAATAAGCTTTAACTATATCAGTTTAAACATATTAATTTTGACATATCTAATTGTAACCAAAAATAATAATTAACAAACTGAAATTTTAATAATTTTTCAAAAGATTATAGGCAAACAGTTGAATTTAGGTATATTTGTCCCTATTTCTCCAATTATTTAAATCTTCAAATTGAAATCCTTCTTGACAAAAGAAGCAGCATCATCGACATTAAGTAATCAATAGAGTCAATGGCGTAAACACTAAACAGTGGGATTATAATCCAAATCAATCAATCACAAAAGGTGAATGACGGTACCTTCAACAAATTACCTCAGTCTGCGAGTAGGCAAGGGGCAGCAACCTCCGAGCAGCCAAGCAGGGCAGCGAGGGGCAGAGGCGTAGAGTGAGTACGCGCTCAATTAGTGGCGGCGACCGGCTTGAGGTAGAGCAGCGTAGTAATTTGCTGGAGCAATACCGTTACGTTGATGGCAGGGCTTCGGAGTAGTTATTCGTGATGTAGTTTCAGCTTCTTTTTTCACTGAGAAATGAGAAATTGGCAGCCTAATTCTAAACGGCGGGTTGCCCAGATCCAGGCCTATGGGACCTTGCACCAGGCCGGCCCTGCTTCAGAAATAAGACACTAAACCATTTTTTAATTTTACTTGAATCTAAAGTTGCAAACTAAGCTAACTTAAAACTCAAATAACACTCAATACTCAGTGCCGGCCCAAGGAAACCGTTGCCCAAGCCACAACTACATTTTGTTGCCCTTTCCTACAAAAATTTCAAATTTATTTTTAATTGATATGGGAAAAAATCGTACTGTCAATACAATTTTTTACAGCGTATCGTGGTCTTTCAGATTGGTTATGCTATGCATTATTACTGATCCGACCACCTCATTCTGTATGGCACTGCTTCAGTCTTTTTGCTGCTAAAACACGTAGGTTCAACTCCATACATATCCTTTTTAACAAATAAAGAGTGTGCTACCTGGTTCATTCTTTATGAATGTCTCATTTGTTAGGAGATAAAATTGTTTACACCATACTACCATTATAGCCATCTTCTATCAGTAAATGTACATTTTTTTGCAAACGATATTTCATTTACTTATTCTCTGTACATATTGCATCAAGTATGTATCGACAAAGAATCATTTTTTTTTTAATCACTACAAGAAATGATCACATAAACTATTATTTTCTGCTCATTTACTTATCTATTATCAAGGACTGTAATTGGCTTTCATGGACGGGTTGTAGTTTTATCTCCGTTTCTTGTAATACCCATTACGATTGTTTTTGTACCTTCTTCTATCATGGTGTACCAAGCACATGGCTTCTCAACAATGCAGTGTTCATGTATGATACATTGACCACTATATTTGTAACGTTTTCTAATACAAACGACCACCTAATATAACTTTCATTTTTTCATAAAACAAAGTATTAGACATTGCAGCAAGGTGGGGTAAAAATTTGCTAAGATTTTAAACTAAACTTTGAAAGGTTAAGACATTAACAGAATTTAGACCCAATAACTTGTAAAGCATTTACAAGTAACCATTAATTTGTACAGTATGTTATTTACATACACATTTACCTTCGTAACAGCTGTGAGCTATTTTTCACTTATGCACAAGTTGCAGCTAACTCAACCTAGCAAGCCAAGTTCTATTATCGAGCTTCAATAAATTTAAAATAATTTTTTTTATAGATCGGGATGGATGTTAAAGTAAAGAAAACAAATTGCTCACGTTAGCTCAATAATTCAAGAACTTTTATATAACATTAGGTAATTCATTGTTTACTTCAAGCATAAATTAAATGGCCTTTGCCTTGGTATGTTTGTTGGCTTGCTGCCATAGTGCCATTCAATCCTAAAACGTCTACAAGGTCAACTATAAACACATACAGAGATTAGCAAACAAGCAGCTTAAATTAATTCATTCATTCGTTTCAGGCAACTAGACAAACAAGCAGCTGAAATCAATTAATTCATTCAGAGAATTTCACTGAGCAAACAACTAAATAAGCCTAAATTAAATTCGCCCATCAAATTAGCAGACATTTGAAAAAGAAATTGCCTTAATTTGTCTGGAGATGGAAGGAGGCAGCAATTGCTTGATATTCGGCAATGGAGAACGGGAGATAAGATGATTGCAGCAGTGATTGAAGGCGGCTGAGGAGCAAACGAAGGTGGAGACAGCGCAAATACAATCCAACTAGGATTAGAGCAAAAGCCCCAAATTATGTTGCGGGATTAGATGGGTTCCGCTGCGTGATGTTGAGAGACAGAAGAAGAGAACGAGAGCCAGAAAGAGACAACGTGAAAATGTTTCCTCAAACTAATCGGATTTTTTTTAAAAAAATTTTGCCCTAGGCCTGGGAGGCTGCCCACGCCCATGGGCTTGGTGGACTCTCCCCCAGGCCGCCTCTGTCAATACTCACTAGAACTTGAAGGGAAAAGACTACCAACCACTTGGTCAAATCGGGTGAAGATCGGCAAGATGCAAATTGGTAGCGTTAGGTGGAGATCAGCAAACAGTGGAAGTGACCAGAGACAATATCGGTGATTTGCGGACGATAGTTGATAATGATCGAACTGTTAAGTTTTTTTTTTCCATTCGTTTTATTTTCAGTTTTTTTAAACCCTAAACGAGATTTGAGAGAAACAGAGCTATAAATTGGGTTTTCTTTGGGTTGAAACCCTTATTTCCCCACGTGATAACCAACTAGCATGCGATCATGGCTTATGCAACATAAGCATATGCAACATAGTCATATATGCATGAATTCATTTAAAATGCGTATTATGGAGGATTTATGGTGATAATGGATGAATAGTTCTACTAAGGATGAGCTGAATGTTAACGATGTTAACATAATGCTTATTTTCTCCTAAAAATATCATATTGTTTACATGAGTGGTGAGTGCATATTGAAATATTCAGTGAATGGCTTAATATATTATGCAATATATAAACATGATGACATGGCATCCTTCAATGGATGATTATTAGATTGTATTTTATGTCATATATCTAGTTTGTTTATGTTACATTGCCTTTTGACTTAGCTATTCTAGACCCTTCAAACAAGTATGGTCCAGCAATTACCAAGTGAATGATCCAGAATGAAGATTGAAAAACCCAGATTGTAACACCCCATGTCCATTAATGTCACTCACAAAGGGAATGCATCAATGTTCATGAAGCGTTATTGTTGTATAGAACAGATAAATTACAAGAATAGATAAATAAAACAACACAGCGGAAGATAAAACTTATTTCATAGCATCATAACTCAAAACAAGCTTACATAAGTAGTCTCCAAAACCATTACAACAAGATCAATAATCTTTTCCAAAAACTTCAAAGTACATAAAGAAGCAAATACTTAAATAACATAAATGCATAAATTCTCACTGAGCATAAGCAAAGCCATAAAGATGAGAGAGTCCAAAGCGATACATCTACTCTTTTCAAGTAACTAAAAGAAATCGGCACTAAGCTGTAGTATTCCCTTCTTGCAAACCTGAGGGAGGGGGGGGGGAGTAGGAAAGAAAAGAGGTGGAAACAAAACGGGTCAGACATAAAGTCTGGCGAGTCCAGTAATTTTAACAAATAATAGGTAAGGTAAATGATCAAGACATAAATAGGCATCATGATATGGTTGTAACATAGATAAGGTAGATAAAAAGGATGGACAAGATGATTCTGTTCCTAAGTACTAAGACAATCCTACACCTTGGCTAGGCGAACAACCCTCCAAGTACTAACCCCGAAGACCGAAGTCAACAACAGACTAACACCCAAAGGACTATCCAACTCAACCAACATGTATTTCGTTACACCGCACTTTTGCTAAGTTACACCACATTACTTAATTACACCGCACATCTACTAGTCTCTATTTACTAAAGGTTGATCCCTTCCCACTAACTATACCCACATGACATACTTGGTAGTTACTTGTACCTAGCTGCTATCGTAGGTGCCGGCTTGCTCCTACCACCGCTAAGGTACCCTTACTCTACCCATTCGATCGGCTCCCTAAACCCCACAGTGGGGTGTATCACTCCCCAAAGTAGCAACCCCGATACCAACATAAAATGCACGGCCATACCTACACGATGCAACAACGTCTTACCTACCAGCCCGGACCCATGCACGCACATGAACCCGTTGGACTCGCGTTGCCACCGCTATTCACGTTTTGACCTCTTACATTCAAGTCCAGTAAGCGTGCCCCAACCCCGGCCTAGTTCCGGGCCCAATTAGATACTCAAACGGGTTACTGGTTGAAACAGGTCCCCCATCCGACACAAGCCTCTCACCTATGCTTGGTCCCCACTAGGTTTTTCTCCCACTTAACCATTTGAATTTAAATGTCCATGTCTTACACATGCTACGGTTAAGTCCATACTTACATGTCATAATTTACATGTCTTATCTTATTCCGGTTAAGTCCATATTTACATGTCATAATTTACATGTCACCCCACTTAACCCTCTAGCTATACCCATGTCTTATTATGGTTAGCATTCCTTAATTCATTCCTTATGTCGAACGGTGCATGACATCCCACATTAGACCGAACACTTTGTGGCCGCTGGATTTGCCGGGCGGTTCCGGGCAGTCTTACGCCACAAACCGGGTCTAACCTCGTGTCATTAACCGTTACACCTACAATTCATTCCTTTGACCTCTCACATTAGACGTCCAATTGTGGCAGCTGGATTTGCTGGGCGGTTCCGGGCAGTCTTACGCCACAATTGCGCCTAACCTCGTGTCAAAGGTTTATTAAATATCGTATTTCACCCATACCCAATTTTCATGTCATGTATATCCAATTAAACATATAATCATGTTTAGAATATTGCTTATTCCAAATTGTCACTAATTATATATTAATTAGCCTTAATTACAAATTTACAATTATAAGCAATTTCATCTTCCATGTAATTCATACCCAAATATGCCAATTTCACATATTATCCAATTATCCAAAATATCCAATAATATCCAGTTTTCCATATTTTACATATTCCCATCGTTCTCACGTATTTGCATTCGCGCGTATTTTTAACATAGGCTCGAAGGTAGCCTAGAGCCAAAAATAAAAGGAATAGGGATAAGAAGAGAGAATCAAATCACAGAAAATTGGAATTAACGCAACATCATGAAATAAAGGGGCATGTAAATTGGCATAGAGGCATAATGACAGATTCAACATGAATAAACTGATAAAGGTATGAACTTTACATAGAAACATAGGCATATGATGACATGAATCAAAAAGGTGAAGACTTGGATGAGATTTAAATTACATACATACATATGAATCCTCTTTACAACTTCATCATGTTACTTTTAATCCCATTATATTGTGAAAATCACCGTACTCACCTTTCGTGGTTCAAGAATAGAATTATGCACTGGAATTGGTGTAGAAACGTTGCGGTGTTGCTGATTTATCTTCTTGAATTGTTGTAGAAGCTCCAATCTTTAATTTGAGTTGAAGTTGAATACTTGATATTTGATTTAGAGGCGGCGGCTAGAGTTTAAGAGAGAGTTTGACAACATAATGGTGTCATAGATAATATTTATGAATTAGGGTTAGGTCTTAGGGTGTATATATAGGTGTAGGAAGTTATTTAGGACCATTAGATTAACCATGAACTATGAAAACCAATCAGATACCACATCTGCCTTTGAGCGAATCGGCCCATGGGTTGATAGCCAAACACCCTGAATCAACCCCTAGTCGACCCAGCAAAGCTCGGGTCGACCTCAAAAATGGGCCGATTCGGTTATTCCCCCTCCCAATTCGCTGTTTTGAACTTTTTTGCATATTTATATATATATATATCTATATCTATATATATATATATATTTCTCTCATATGCATACAAACTTCAAGGCTTAATAACATCTTCATAAGGTATCCGTTTTGTGCAAACCAAATGTCTATCTTGACCCAAAATTTTGAAACGAACATAATAGCGCAACCCATTTCACTTAATTCTTTTATAAAAAATAAGTATACTTTAATTTGTGGATTTTAATGTTATAAAATTACGGGGTGTTACACATATATTAAGCCTAAACAAAGTCATAGGATAGCAGTCAAACGAGTTCAAAAGAATGGCATGACGGAGTGCTCAAAATCAAGATTGAAAGAGCATGAATCTAGACCGGTATGTTGTCTAGAATATGGATCAGTATGTTGTCCAAAATCTGGATCGGCCCACAATGACGCGATCAGTCCAAGGCCCCAGATCAAGGTACAACCAAAAGGGCAAAAGGGAAGATGAACCGAAAATAATGGCGAGGGATCGGGTTGGACAACGGCAAATCGCTTAATGGTTGAGTAAATATGGATATGTACCGATTCAGTTTACCATAGATCAGTGCTGATTTGAAAATCAATCATGATCGATCCACGCCAAACTCTTTAGATTTGGTCACCTCAATACCTCCAACTTCTTTGTTGATTTTCCAACCAACTCAAGCTCACCTTTGCTTATAAATGCTAGTTGCCTTGGAAAACTTCAAGACATTTTAGCACTTTGTAATCTTAGTTATTTTATTGTAATATGGATCTTCACCGATCGAAACATTTGTAACAATCAAATTAATCAAAAAAGAGCTTCAATCATCAAATTGAACGTGGTGGAACCACTGTAAATCGTTCTATGTCGATTTACTATTGGTTTCCTCATTCTTCATTTATATTTCTTCGTGTATTTCTTCTCAAACTTATTTTTATATATCATTGTCATTTTTGATGCTAACGTGTTAGTGCTTTCACTAGGAAAGAGCGACTCTCAACCGCCAGATCTCCTCATCTACTAGCGGATATCGCAACCCATTGAAGGAAGATTGAGATTTTGATTATTATATTTCATAACTACTTAGTTTTTCTTAAGTCTAAAAGGAAAAAAGACATGGCAGAAAAGAAAGGTGCCTCTACATTGTGTGTTAGTACTCAAGCTCCAAAGGAGACTAACATTCAACAGGGAAACGAGAATGCTACTGATGATACCACCATTGATCTTGCTATTACCGTTGTTATTGCTTCAACACCTACTGATCTAGATACTCATGTTGTAACAACCCAAAATTTGACGTTATTTAAATTAGTTATTTAACTAGATTTGAAAGATGAAATTTGATCATGAAATTTACACCGCTACGTTTGTAATAGGATTTTGGTCAACTTTCATGTTTGAAACTTCGCGAACGAAGTCCATATGAAAAAGATATAGATGAAAAATGAGACAAAAAATAATTAATCAAATATATATATATATAGTGTGGTGCTAAGGGCACCCCAATATGTTCTTTCTAATACCGCGACTAAAAAATATCACAAAAATTAGTATTACACTCTTCTTAATACCACACATTCAAAAAATAGGGGCTACCACAATGTTTTACCCCTACTCCTATTTTGCTCGATATTTGTTTATCCTCATTTGTAAAACTGATTAACGAGCTAAACCCTAGATCTATAACTAATCAACGAATTTGACTCCGCAATATACAAAAGCCGTGAATAAGGTTTGAATGAAGCAAACTAGAAGAGGAAGTGAGAGAATAGGGTTTTCTGTCACCGAACAATTGAGAGACTACCGTACAAATTTGAATTTCCCCGCGAGAGATGCGAAGAAGACAATGATTACGAGGGATTAACGTATTTAGATTAGCTTAGTACGTGATTAGTTCGGCAAATAACGATTGAGTGAGAGATTAGAATGGAGAGGTAATGTGGTATTAGGAAGCATACAAAACTTAGTGAGTTTTATTTTTTTATTGCGGTATTAGGAAGAACATATTGGGGTGCCCTTAGCACCACACTATATATATGGTTATTAACTATACCATTAATACCCCACCCCCACCAGAGGCAAGTCGACCGACCTGATGGTCATCTCTTTTAATGCTAGCTAGATTTTTGTTAATAAAATTTTATAATAACGGATGGATCTTAATATGATTAAATATGACGGTAATAAGTCATTTGATCGTCTATAAATAAAGGCCTAGACCCCCTACTCTTTGCTCATATTTATGGAGGCAGCGGTGAAGCTATATCGTTTTTATTTCTCCAATCTCTTTCAAACAATCTAAAATAAACTGGTTTTCAAATAAATCGAACAAGTATTAGAGAAGACGGATCCAAATCTTTGAATAAAGTTTGGTTCTGCATATTAGGTAAATTCTTCTTTTTATTTTTCTTTCCCTTTTTCCAATTCTTTTATAGATCTAGAAATTTTAATATGTATACATGTCACCCATTTATACATATTATAGATCTGCAGGGATATGGAAATAAAATGCTAAAAATTGTTGTTCAGATTTGGATTTTAGAACAGCTTTTAAGTGAGTAGGAAATTTATACATTATTTTAATATCAGGTCTATTTCGTTGGTGTAAATTTGAATTTATGACTAAATCCGATATTTGTTTGTAAGCTTTTCATTTATACATTCTTATATTGCCAACAAGTCCTTTCTTATATCTTGTGTTTATTGTTTACAGCTTAAATCTGGAAATCGGTCTCTAAATATTGTTGGCATTTATGTTGTTGTTTATTCCAGAGTTGTTGAATTGGATTTAATTGTAAGATTTGTGTAAATTAACATTATTGGTTAGTAAATTTATCTATGTTTTGGACCGTTTAGGGTTTCTCTTTATTTTTGTAAATTAGTCATTCTTGACATTTTTCTGTAAAAAACATTATTTGAAATGATAAGAAATATGAACCAAACATACAGGAAGTGATGTATAAATTCACGTACTATTATATGTAGTTTATACTATCTATTCTAAATAAAATATTACTTATTCCTTCTAATTTTGAATATATCAATATTTCCTCTTTTTAAATGTTTGGGCAAAACTTATAAGAATTATAACAAATAACCTTTTTTTATGGGATTTTGAATCTCAGCAAGTCAAAACACATGCAGATTGTTTTAGTCATTAGCTTAGACTAGAATGTAAAGTAATTAGAATTTAAAAGAAATATAACTACGTAAATATTATGATAACATATATACATATAACTATACTATAATTTATCGGTCAAAAAATATACATAAATAAAGCTAGTATTATTATAAATTAGGTAAACATTAAAATAGGGTTGGATTTGAATGTCCTCCTTTTGCGATGGGTATATGATAATGTTTCCCATAATGAATAGAAATAAATACTTGTAACCTTTGAATTGATTAGCAACCAGTTGGGGTTAATTGCAATAATTGTAAAAGTTACAACTAACTTAAATGAGAATTAAGATTGTAACCATGAATTTTGTAGGAAAATAAATTGGATAATAAACGTCAAAAGATTACGACTAAAATTAATAAGGAATAAATACTGTAACTCCAATTTAGGCAAACTAATATAATAGACATGCATTTGTTATATATATATATATATATGTATGTATGTATGTATGTATATGTGTGTGTGTGTAACTAATAAAATAAATAACAGTAGTGTAGTAAAGGGGAGTTACAATAAATAGAATTAATGAAATTAAACGAGACTAATATTAATGGAATTTATTTGAATATCTACTGCCTTAGGAAAAGTGACCGTTATGGCCATAAACATCATATGATAGTTATGGTAATTAATTAATTAATGGGAATTAATTAATTAATGGGAATTGAGCAATAATTGCCATAATTTGTACCAAGTCCAATAAATAATCCAAGAATTATAAACCTTATCTTCGGGTAATCAATTATATTCTATCTCTAGTTTAATTCTAGAAATAATATCTCTATTTAATATAATAATGGAACTTAGTAGGTTGATGACGCGAGGTCAGTTGAGTAACAGGACAAAAATTTGCACTTTCTAGCAGTTGGATATACGTACAACTGATGTGAGATATCATCCATTATAGGAACCCGTTATTATTATCTGTGCGTAAAACAAATTTATCCTAAAGGTTTACTTTAAGTGTTGTGGTCCTAAGTGGCTATAGAGCCGACCTCCCTTCCAAAAGAAGAAAGTTGAAGGGACAATTTAGTAGTGTAAGCTGCTTTGAAATTAAGTTCCTAAGTAGTTGGATCTGCCTATTAGGGGCACTAAGTGATTAGATTTGTCTTTCCCTTCTTAGGAGTAAGGGTAGAGTCGTAGAGTCCGCCCTTGTAAGGTATTAAGTGATCGGATAGCTCGTCTTTTTCCAATAAGAATTATTATTATTTTGAAACAAAATGGTACTAATTACAAAATAGAGAAGCACAAAAAGGCTTGAGTTGGCAAAAAATGACAGTAACATGAAACAAACTCTATACAAGGCAAATATGAAACACCAACTCAGACCAACAGACCAAAAAAATCACAACCCAAGCCATGCAACCAAACAGATACTAACAAGACAAACAACAGTATGCCAAACAACTAAATTACCAATAGCACGATCCAAACAGGAGAGCTAGAAGAAAACAGCTCCAAACTAGAAGAAGTCAGCACCAGATTAATCAAAACCATGCAATAGACATCCAGCGAAAGCCAAGTCAGCGAGTCAAGAAAACACCCACACCAAACAAAATGTAACAACCCGCCTGGAATGGGCCTAAATTCTGACTTAGAAAAGGCCCATCGGAACTTAGAGCCACTCTAAACGGATCGTTGGTTCCTATAAGTATTAACTTAAACAGATATACAGAGCAACCTAAAACGAAAAATCAGAATCTCACACATCAGATGGGATAAAATATAATAGCACAGATATAAGATGTACCAATTATTTAAAAACCACAATTCAAAATTACAACATGTCTTAAGCTTCAAGGTACATCATTATTCATCCCAATTACATAATAATAGTAGTAAATAAACAATAGCCATAATAACTAGATCTTCAAGAGGATCCTTCTCCAACATAACGTTCTTCATCCTTAATCACCTGTCTCTCCTATTGTCCTTTTAATGTTATGCTAAGGGAGGTTAGAACATAAAGTTCTGGTGAATGAAATACAAGTAAGTTAAGAAGGTTATTTCCTGCATTTGGCAGTTGTAAACTTTTCAAGTTATGTCTTCGTAACAAACACACAAGGCAAACATATAAGGCGGACGTCCTAGAAGTCACTTAATACCTAAAGCAAATTTAAAGGCGACCACCTCTTATGTTTGTAGATTGGCAATTCCTGAACAATACGTTTCTCGGTTCAATTGGACTGCAATCTTGTTCTGTATGTCAACCATTAAGGGCCTTTGTACGACCATATCCGAGGTACCTCGCTATCCATCATCCACATAAGTAAAATGTCTGGGGTCCATACCATGACATCACTCCTATCTAGAAGGAAACACATGTCTTCCCTGCTGTCCTTCATCCCGTTTCTGGTTCACATCGGGGTGTGAAGCTCGTGAATTAACGCTATACACAAATCTACGCTATATCAAAGCCACGCTTTGATCATCGTCCACAAAGCTCTACTTTGCAAGAAAAGCTTTGATCCATGCATCTCAGCATGCCACATTGTCAATTCATACCAAAAAACTAATGTCTAGCGATATACAACCTCTGAGCTCGTACAACTCAGAGAAGGGTGTTAAGAAAAGAGAATAAATTCTCCGCCACCAAACATATATATATTTAGTAGAGATCAATTTATATAGCATAAAATACAATGTCAGACATAAAATCCATTTGCAAGTCCGTTCTGGGTCTGAACGAAACCAGAGGCACCTTATTCCTCACCCATATGTCCAATACAGAAGAGAGACCCTTGCATATCTAATCGATCTCCAAGTACGTCTGGATGACCACCACTTATTACCTCGTCTTGGGTATACAGCCCAATCGGGACATTAGTAATCATCCAAATGACGTGAAGATCTTAGGTCTTCAACCACCGTTTTCAAATCTTCGACTTTTAATCATAGTATTAGTTATTTAGAATGGGTTAAACCCAATCTTTCCGAATAACTCGGGTATCTTATAATCAAGTGATATAAAAGCACATCATACGCCTCATTTCAATCCAGAATATTCTTGTATTCAAATATTCTTATCTTTGGGAAAGGTTCCATTAACTTTATCAAAGATTATCTCTTTTAAAATTATTGTTTAATCCATTCCTTGGAAATCATTACAAAAGATTTTGTAATATCTTTTCATAACTTAAACCAGATTAAGGTTTATCAACTAGTCTGGACTAACGAGCCTTACCGAAGTAATCTTTCATTTTATTATCCCAATCGCAACCTGTAGGATCTAAATTAACCCTAGAGGGGGGTGAATAGGGTTTATCATAGATTTTTGCTGAGTAATTAAATAATAACAACACAGATAATAATCATAATAAATGTGGAAAATAAATAACACACAGATATACCCAGCTTCGACAAAACCCTGCCTACTGCTGCATTCCCCAAGGTTTTACTAGTAGTTAAAACAATCTCTACGCTTACAATCCCCTGTAAACTCGCGACACTCGCTCCCAACTGTTCTTAACCATACGCTCAAAACCCTGCACTGGTTTCTATCCCCGAAACCAGATTTCTTGAATTACAAATCCCGTAATTCGTCTCCCTAGTTTTAGAGACAAACTAGAAAACTCTGAATTCGATTACAAATTGAAATTTTAAACGAATAAGAAACAAACAATAAAAACCCTTAAAAACAAATTTGAAACCCTAGTTTTAAATTTAAAAAAATCCTTGTCCCTTTTATTAACATGGCCGACCCCTTTTGGATTGTGTCCACCCTTATTTTCTTTTATCCGATCAATTCCTCTTTGCTTTGAAATGATGGCGGCTCTGGAAAAAAGTCTAGGGTTTTTCCAATCTTCTCAAATCGATTCGATGCTTGATTGGTTAATCCCTGAAGCTCGAGACCTTTGATGCTCTATCGTCTCTGATGTTCTTCAATTTGTAGTCTCTATCTTTTCTTTAATTGAGTTGAAGGATCCAAGTACTCTCCTTTTATGATTTTAAATTTGAATTACTCCCTTTTTTTGTGCTTGAACTTGGATGATTTCCTGCCTATGAGGATGTGGGTGTTAAATAGGTTTTAGAATCCGAATAATTCTCTGATTTCGTATTATGATTTGGTCATGATGTATGATTAAATTTTAGGGCTTGATTTCTTTTGAAATTCTGCAGAATTCTTCAATTTAAATATGCGTGAATTTTGGCTTGAAATTTTCTCGGCTTTGAATTGGGCTTGGGTATTTTGACTTTGAGTCAATCCCTTAATTTCAGAAACTAATTTGTGAGATAAATCCTAGAAAAACTTGCTTGATCAATACTTTGAATTTGTCTTAGTTGTTACATGATTCCTATACTTGAATTCTCCAAAACAGTTTGTCCAATACTGGAAATACACCCGTAAACAGATTTTCTAGAACTTCAATTACACTTTTACTTTGAACTTTTTCAACATGCTTTTGAACTGAAATTGCTTCGAATAATCTACTTTAAGTAAATCCAACAGCTGGTATTATTCGTAATTGCTCCATTCTTGTACACTGCTGTATAACTTGGATATGATTTACTGCTTCATAAAAAATCTGATACGAACAGATGCTCTACACTTGAACACGCCTTTGCCTTGATGCATCGTGTATACGTGAGCTACTTTGTCCCATAATTGCATTTAAACTCTTCATAGAAAACTGATTTGAACAGATGCTTCCTTGATTTTGTTGTGAATTGTTGATCATATTTAACTTGGTAATAACAAATATTACCATTGAACTCTTTTGATAACTTGATATTGCTTTAAACAGTTACTATACTTTGATTTGTCGAACTCTTGAACTGGTGCCATGTCTTGCCATTTTCATGTAGTCTTGTTGATCATCTTTTAAGCATGGTACTTGTTTTATGATATTATAGTTGATCATCTATGTATCTTTGTATTACTTGCTTGGATATGAAATCGAACTTCTTTATCCTTATGAACATTGCACCTGAGCATAACCATTTTAAGTTGACTATTGCTCGACCATTTTTGGCTGTAGCATTTGCACCTATGTACACTTGAACATGCTTCTTCCTGTACTCTTAATATACTACCATGTTGCTGCGCACCCTGTCCATTTGCTTGCAACTGTGCTTGCATGTTTTTTTCATCCCATATATGTATTTCAAACTATTTGCACTACATGCTTGTTTGCATTTTGATGTTGAGCTATTTCCTGTATGGATGAGTTTTGTACCACATATACTTTGTTACTACCTTTACTTGTATATTTGACCATATCTGAGCTATGCAGGTTCCTGTACTTGCTGTTTTCATACATGAACACCATTTTCTGTGAGAAACTTTTCATGTTGAGTGTCTATACAAGCTTGACCCTTTGCTGTGTGTTTGTGGTATACTCGGCTACTCTATCACCCTTGTTGACTTGAGTTGTTGCATTTAGCACTTGAAAACGAAACTGACTATGTCTTGTGCTCGGCCTATTTGCTCGACTTGTATTCATTGCTTCACTGTTTCCATTTGTGAACATGTATCACCTTTGTTTTTGAGTTGAGCAATTCATGTTTTGTAACAACCCGGAATTTCTAAACCAATTTAAAATTTTAATTTTAGATATTTTAGTGGGTTTTGGATATTTAAAATAATTTATTTTAAATAATAACGACGAAAAATTTATTTAAATTGAAGTTAGAATGTATAAATTTATTTTAATTATAAAACGAGCCTGAAATGGTGCAGTAATTTGAAAATTCGATTTCTAATTTCAATCGAATATACATAATTCGTTTTGAATCAGAATTGGACGAAACAAGAAATGTTAGAATCGATTTAACTATATCTATCTAACGAATGTAAGAAACTGAGATTTCACTTTATAAATTATAAGTTATGTCCAGTTTAAAATTCAGAATAGTCGCTACGGAATTTATATATATTTTAATATAATATATAGCCCTAAAAAATAGTCATTTTGCAAACGACCTCTGTTTTCGACGAAACCACTTTTGTTGGATCCGGAATGTCAAATTATTACTAGATTCCAATTTTCATAATTTTTGGAATTAATATGTGAGCGTGACAAATTAAAACGTGTTCGGTCAATTTAAGTTGAATTGGATCGACCAGAAACTGGCCATTTTTCAAACGGTCTCCAAATTCGACGAAATTAGTTTTGTTAGGACCGTATCGTCAAAAAAAAGCTCGAAATAATTTTTCTGTAATTTTTGAAGCTAGTATGTGGCCATGAGAAATTAATTGTGAATCGATCAGCCATATGAGGCTAAAAACAGGGCTTTTTGAGCAGACGTGTGACACCCCACGTCCGTTAATGTCACTCACTAAGGGAATGCATTAAGTTTCGTGAAGTGCTATAGGTAAACAGACACAGAATAATTACAAGACAGATATAAAGTAGCAGCGGAATTAAAAACTTTTACAATCATAAAGCATGGTTACACCATATGTCTGAAAATACATAAATATAGTACATCATTAAAACTTCTGTCTTGTACTTTAAATATCAGAGTGTAATAACAAAGAAAGCATAATCCCCAAATCATAAGCCATAGTAGCAAAGATGGAAGCTTGAGCAATACATCTAGAAGCTCCAAGCAAGACGATAGCAGAACCGTGACTAAGCCTGAGAATTCCCTCCCTTGAGAACCTAGGGGGAAGAACGGAAGAAAGAAGAGGAAACAAAAAGGGTCAGACATAAAGTTTGGCGAGTCCAGTTACTTTTAGCCAATAAATAAATAAAAGTAACATGATAGGCATATAAAATGGATAAGAGAGATTACTACTCAAATGGCAGGTGTGACCAGATAGACATGATTAAGTGTGTGTGCCTCACTAATGATTACTCTGCACTGTTACTAGTATATCCAGAAAGAGATGATCCCTTCCACTATAAGTTGGTAGGCTTAGGTCATACGTCCAAGTATACCCTAACCACTACCCTAATCAATCGGCTCCCTACCCTGTAGATATTTTGTGCTGGCCCCACAGTAGGAGGTATCACTTCCTAAAGTGGCAACCCATGGTGTGCACAACCATATCTACTGGTGTCACGATCGCCTTAGCCCTCTCTGCCCGGCCCATGCATGCACATGTCCACGGTCGGTTAGTGCCGCCCACACCATCCGCCTCGTTTGGATCTCTTACAATCAATCAGTAAGCGTGCCCCTTCTCCGCCTAGTACGGAGGTCTTTACTTGATACCAACTCAGGGTTACTGACTGAAATGGGTCCCACACAATATGATACAAGCTCTCCCCCTTGTCTTGTATCCCCACTAGGTTTTCCACTGACTATGTATACCCTTAGGTGTCTTTAATTACATAACCCTATACAGTTATGCTTACCCTAAAAGGGTGTCTTTAATTACATAACTTTATTATATTTTTTCCCCTGGTTATGTATACCACTAGGTGTCTTTAACTACATAACCTTATTTATTTCTACCAGTTATGCTTACCTTAAAGGGTGTCTTTAATTACATAATTCCAATCTTTCTACTGGTTATGCTTACCTACAGGTGTCTTTAATACATAACCCCCAATCTTCCAACCGGTTATGCTTACCTATAGGTGTCTTTAATACATAACCCTATCATTTCTACAAGTTATGTTTACCCTAAAAGGTGTCTTTAGTTACATAACTTTATTATTTCCACCAATTATGTATACCGTTAGGTGTCTTTAATTACATAACCTTATCGGGTTAAGTTTGTGGGTCTATATATACTAATATTACCCACCTACCCAAGATTTACTTAACCCTCCCGCTGATTCAAGCATGTTTATTTTACGGTTAAGTTTGTGGGCCTATATATCCTAATATTATCCACCTACCCAAGATTTACTTAACCTCCCACTGATCCAAGCATGTTTGTTTAAAGGTTAAGTTGTGGGCCTATATATACTAATATTACCCACCTACCCAAGATTTACTTAACCTCCCACTGATCCAATCATGTTTGTATAATGGTTAAGTTGTGGGCCTATATATACTAATATTACCCACCTACCCAAGATTTACTTAGCCTCCCACTGATAAATCAATCTTACTTAACCCTAACTTCAGTTCTATATCATACAATCCCTATGGATTAGAATTGGTTAAGTAGTCCAATTCATTACCATGTCCGTTTATGGTTTATAATAGGCTAGACCTCCCACATTAGGCATACAACGTGTGGATGTTGGATATGTCGGTTGGGTCCGGGAAGTCTTATTCCACAGTTGGGCCTAACCTTGTGTCGTAGCCCGATTCGTATTTACATACTTAGACCTTCCATATTAGGTTCAACATTAGTGGTTGCTGGATATGCCTGTCGGGTCCGGGCAGACTTCCACCACTAATGCAATCTAATCTCGTGTCATAAGTACAATTACAATTCCTAATTGTAATTATAAAACATTCCATTTTTAATTAATTTACCAATTAATTAATCCTTTTCTTTTATAGGTGTCAATACCTATCTTACCCAATAGTTTGAATTACATGTCCAAAAATGTTCATATTCAAATTATGCCAATATTAACCCCTTTTCCCCTGTTCCTTAACTAGCACCCTCACAAAATTGGCAGTATGCCTTGGCTAGACAACAACCTAGTCATAAACGATAATAGGGAAAAACAATAGGAATGTAACAAAATTGATCATCTTGGCATAAACATAAACTTAGCTTGATAATGTGAACATACATACTGGCATGGACATGTAACTATTATCATAACAAGATGAACATAAAACTAGTGAACATAACATGATGTCTCAATAAGCACAGTAAGATCTAAATCAGCAGTTTAGATGTCCAATTTGTTAAGATCTAACATGATAACACATGGTGATAGATTAGATCACATGATTCAGATCTATGGGTTAAAATATATCAAACATGATAACACAAAGTGATAAATTAGATCATATAGAATAGATCTAACATGATAACACAAGGTGATAATTTAGATCTGACTAACAATTTCAATGTCCACATAAATTAGATCTACTATTTTAGAATTAGATCTACATAAATCCACATAATATCATGCCATAGAAGTTACAATTTAGATAAAGATTTAGATCCAATCCTAACCAATTCAAGGTGGCATATGTTCATGATTTACATAAATGATTAGATCTATCCAATGACATAATTATCCAAATTAACAGATTTATATTAACCACAATATAGTTACAAACCAAGATCCACAATAATAACATAGTAGAATAATCACCATTGAATTGGATCTAAAGAAATCGATCTATCATGTCATAGCAGAATAATCACAATTGAATTGGATCTAAAGACATAGATCTATCATGACATAGTATCAGATATGATAATAGCATAGATTCATGGTTTACACATATCCAAATCACAGTCTTTCATAATTTACTTTTATTTATCTAAACCTAAAAGCAACTAGCACTCACAACGGTAGGGTTAGAGAATAGAGAGAATGGATCTTAAATTCTGAATTTGATTATCAAAGTATGTTGTTGTAAAAAACGGTTCAGTTCGCATTCCAGCAGCATATGGCCTCCATGACTTCCAATGAAGAAAATATGAGAAATAGCCACATATTTATAGCTGTAGAGCCCCCTGAAACCGACTGCCATCTCAGCCCTAGGTGTGTCGACACTCCTGTGGGTGGGTCGACCTCTAGGTCGACACCCCTTCTGGGGGTCGACCCCTAGGTCGATACCCCTCTAGTGGGGTCGACCCCCCAGAGCGGGGATTTTGGCACTCTGACAAATTTTTCGAATTTGAATCTTTCTGGATAGAATTCTGACTCATCTCCGACTCATCTCTGACTCATACGTATGCATATAATTTTCTGCACGTATATAAAGTTAAAACCCTCATAACTTCCTCATACGGTGTCCGTTTTACGCAAACCAAATGTCTATCTTGACCAGAATTTCAAGACAGACACAATGATGCAGTCTGTTTCCTCTAATTATGAATATAAAATTAATTATTAATTCATTCATTCTTTTTAATGTCGTTAAAAATTCGGGGTGTTACATTCTCCCTTACTCAAAGGAATTCGTCCCCGAAATCTCTAAGTTGAAAAGAATGCATATCCTACCATCCATCACCCATCTACTCATCCAACAACCATTGGCATCCATTATCCTTAAAGTTTTCTAACGCTTATATGAATATATGCAACCGTGTGTGTATATGTCCCAATGCTAATTCCAAAGTTCAGGCGGTCTACTAATTCAGTTGATCTCCTTAATGCAATGTATGTTAGTGCCATGAATCCAATATTTATGCAAATAAACCTATTGTATCATATATGTTCTATATGTGTGCACACCCATTCGTCCAAATGCGGCATCCATATGCCAATTCATCCATTTTCATCCATAAAAGAAAAGAAAATTGTAACACCCCGAATTTTGAATGATAGAATTAACTAAATAAGAACACTTAATTTTTAAAAGAGGAATGAAGGGAAACGAGTTGCACCATTGTGTTCGTCTCGGAATTCTGCATGGAATAGAGTCCAAGTTTTCGAAAAACGGAGTCCGGACAAAGGAGATATGACCCTCGGAAGATAACTAGAAAAAAAAAAAAAAAATGTGTGCAGGCCGACCAGGGAGGTCGACCTCCCAAGGGGGAGGTCGACCATGGTGTCGACCTGGGGTCGACCTCCCCCTTTGGGAGGTCGAACCTGGTTCAGCCAGTTTTGTTGTGGTGCGATTTTTGGGCCTGGGACGATTTTTGATGGTCCAGATCAGTTCTAGGGTTAATCCTAAGGCCTAAATAACTTCCTACACCTATATATATACACCCTAAGACCTAACCTTAATTCATAAATATTATCTATGACACCATTATGTTGTCAAACTCTCTCTTAAACCCTAGTCGCCACCTCTAAATCAAATCTCAAGCATTCAACTTCAACTCAAAATAAAGATTAGAGCTTCTACAACAATTCAAGAAGATAAATCAGCAACACTACAACGTTTCTACGCCAATTTCAGTGCATAATTCTATTCTTTAACCACGAAAGGTGAGTACAATGATTTTCACAATATAATGGGATTAAAAGTAACATGATGAAGTTGTAAAGAGGATTCATATGTATGTGTGTAATTTAAATCTCATCCAAGCCTTCACCTTTTTGATTCATGTCATCATATGCCTATGTTTCTATGTAAAGTTCATACCTTTTATCAGTTTATCCATGTTGAATATGTCATTATGTCTCTATGCCAGTTTATATGCCCCTTTATTATGTTGTGTTAATTCCAATTTTCTGTGATTTGATTCTCTCTTCTTATCCCTATTCCTTTTATTTTTGGATCTAGGCTACCTTCGAGCCTATGTTAAAAATACGCGCGTATGCGAATACGTGGGAACGATGGGGATATGTGAAATATGGAAAATTGGATATTATTGGATATTTTGGATAATTGAATAATATGTGAAATTGGCATATTTGGGTATGAATTACATGGAATTGATGAAATTGCCTATAATTGAAAATTTGTAATTAAGGCTAATTAATATGTAATTAGTGTAACTAGTGACAAGTTGGAATAGGCAAAAAGTGTAAACATGATTATATGTTGAATTGGAAATACATGACATGAAAATTGGGGTTTGGGTGAAATACGACTATTAATAAACCTTTGACACGAGGTTAGGCGCAATTGTGGCGTAAGACTGCCCGGAACCGCCCGGCAAATCCAGCTGCCACAATTAGACGTCTAATGTGAGAGGTCAAAGGCATGAATTATAGGCGTAACAATGGGTGACACGAGGTTAGACCCGGTTTGTGGCGTAAGACTGCCCGGAACCGCCCGATAAATCCAACGGCCACAAAATGTTCGGTCTAATGTGGGAGGTCATGCACTGTTCGTCATAAGGAATGAATTAAGGAATACTAACCATAATAAGACATGGGTATGGTTAGAGGGTTAAGTGGGGTGACATGTAAATTATGACATGTAAATATGGACTTAACCGGAATAATATAAGGCATGTAAATTATGACATGTAAGTATGGACTCAACCATATCATGTGTAAGACATGGACATTTAAATTAAAATGGTTAAGTGGGAGAAAAACCTAGTGGGGACCAAGCATAGGTGGGAGGCTTGTGTCGGATGGGGACCCGTTTCAACCAGTAACCCGTTTGAGTATCTAATTAGGCCCGGTACTAGGCCAGGGTTGTGGCACACTTACTGGGCTTGAATGTAAGAGGTCAAAACGTGAATAGCGGTGACAACGCAAGTCCAATGGGTTCATGTGCGTGCATGGGTCCGGGCTGGTAGGTAAGATGTTGTTGCATCGTGTAGGTACGGCCGTGCATTTTATGTTGGTATCGGGGTTGCCACTTTGGGGAGTGATACACCCCAATGTGGGGCCAGCACGGGTGCCTACGGGGTTTAGCGAGCCAATCGAATGGGTAGGGTAAGGGTACCTTAGCGGTGGTAGGAGCAAGCTGGCACCTACGATAGCAGCTAGGTACAAGTAACTACCAAGTTTGTCATGTGGGTACAGTTAGTGGGAAGGGATCAACCTTGAGTAAAAGAGACTAGTAAATGTGCGGTGTAATTAAGTAATGTGGTGTAACTTAGCAAAAATGCGGTGTAACGAAATACATGTTGGTTGAGTTGGATAGTCCTTTGGGTGCTAGTCTGATGTTGACTTCGGTCTTCGGGGTTAGTACTTGGAGGGTTGTTCGCTTAGCCAAGGTGTAGGATTGTGTTAGTACTTAGGAACGGAACCATCTTGTCCATCCTTTTTATCTACCTTATCTATGTTACAACCATACCATGATGCCTATTTATGTCTTGATCATTTACCTTACCTATTATTTGTTAAAATTACTGGACTCGCCAGACTTTATGTCTAACCTGTTTTGTTTCCACCTCTTTTCTTTCCTTTCTCCCCCCTCAGGTTTGCAAGGAGGGAATACTACAGCTTAGTGCCGATTTCTTTCAGTTGCTTGAAAAGAGTAGATGTACCGCTTTAGACTCTCTCATCTTTATGGCTTTGCTTATGCTCAGTGGGGATTTATGCATTTATGTTATTTAAGTATTTGCTTCTTTATATTCTTTGAAGTTTTTGGAAAAGACAATTGATCCTGTTGTAATGGTTTTGGAGACTACTTATGTAAGCTTGTTTTGAAGTTATGATGCTATGAAATAAGTTTTATCTTCCGCTGTGTTTTATTTATTTATTCTTGTAATTTATCTGTTCTACACTACTATAACGCTTCATGACATTAATGCATTCCCTTTGTGAGTGACATTAATGGCCATGGGGTGTTACACGTGGTATCAGAGCTATGGTTACAAGAACAGATAAAATGTTTTGAAAAGTGTTTTCGAAAGTATTATTTTCCTAGAAAGTATTTTCAAAAACTTGTTTTAAAGAAGCTATTTTCAGGGAAAGTTTACGTTAAGGAGCATAATCTCTGTAAGCCATACATCTCTTTCGCTTCCCTTGTTTTGAAACTCTTTCTTTTTCTTTTCAACATGTCTGGAGGATTTGAGATTGTCTATCTTAGGCGTTGGTTTTGAAATGTAATGATTTTGTGCTTGGTTTCATGGGCTATGGGTTGATTCTAGGGATGGATTGGCTAGCCAGATATGGTGCCATCCTAGATTGTGAATAAAGGGTAGTAAAATTGTTGACTCATAGTGGAAAGACCCTTGATATTTCTTGTGACCCTAGAGGATCGGTGATGCTTAGTTATCTTGAGTCACTTGACGCATCCAATGATGATTTACCTTCTGTTCGTATAGTCCGTGAATATGTTGATGTCTTCGATGAGGTAAGGGGTCTACCCCCAAAACGTGAGAAAGACTTTCGTATTTATCTTGTAGACAATGCAAAACCAATATCTCTACCAGTACGCCACATGGCTCCTCGTGAGAGGAGGGAGCTCAATAAGCAAGTAGGGGAGTTGCTTGAGAAGGGGTTCATAAGACGTAGTATATCGGAGTGGGGTGCTCCAGTAGTATTTTCCATGAAGGTGGATGGGTCCCTTAGACTTTGTGTGGACTATAGAGAACTTAATAAGCTTACTAAAAAGAATAGGCACCCACTGCCGAGGATTAACGACCTCTTCGATCAGTTAGTTGGCGCCTCAGTGTTTTCGCAGTTGGACTTGGCCACTGGTTTCCATCAATTGAGCGTGGTTGAGGATAGCATAGAAAAGACTGCCTTTAGGACTCCGGACGGTTTCTATGAGTGGCTTGTGATGCCCTTCGGTTTGACAAACGCCCCTGCATACTTTGTTGACTTGATGAACAGGGTGTTTAGGGAGTACCTTAATAAATTTGTGGTGGTCTCTGTGGATGACATCTTGATCTTTTCTAAGAGCGAGGAAGAGCATGCCCTACATCTTAGGGAAGTGTTGGAGACCCTTCGAGCGCATAACCTTAAAGCTAAATTTTCTAAATGTCACTTTTGGAGGAAGGAAGTGCGATTCTTAGGGCATGTGGTTTCCAAAGAAGGGATAGTTGTGGATCCCGCGAAGGTGGTGGCCATCCAAGATTGTAAGGTCCCTAAAAATGCTACCGAAGTGATGAGTTTCTTAGGGGTTGGCACTATAGGAAGTTTATCAAGGACTTCGCAAAGATATCAGTCCCATTGACGCGCTTGACGAAGAAGAACCTAGTTTTCACGTGGGACGTAGATTGTGAGGATGCGTTCCAACGTTTAAAGAGAGCTTTGACCACAACCCCAGTCTTAGTGTTGCCATATGGGAGTAAGCCATTTACCGTTTATACCGATGCTTGTGGGACAGGACTAGGCGCAGTCTTAATGCAAGAGGCTAGGGTAATAGCCTTTGGAGGAAGGCAGTTGAGAGTGCATGAGAAAAATTACCCTACACATGACCTAGAGTTGGCCGCTATTGTTTTCACGCTTAAGTCTTGGCGCCATTATCTTCTTGGCGAGAAATTCGAGTTGTTCACAGACCACAAATCGTTAAAATACTTGTTCTCTCAGAAGGACATGAACTTAAGGCAGCAAAGGTAGATGGAATTCTTAGCATCCTACGATTTCGAGATAGCATATACCCCTGGCAAGGGTAACGTGGTGGCAGACGTCTTAAGTAGGAAAAGGTTGTCCTTGAGTCCGTTGTTTGTTGAGCGGCGAAGTTTAGAGTTCATCTCTACGTTTGACTTTAGACCTTCCATTGACTTTGTACCCGGTTTGCTAGCATCCTTAGAGGTCATACCTACGCTTTTGGGACAGATTGGTGAGGCACTGTGAGATAACCCACAGTTGGTTGAGTTACTAGAGAAGCTCATAAGGGGGGAGTCATCGAGCCATCTCAGTAGGTATACCCTAGATGATAAGGTTTGGTTACGTAGGGACGGTAGACTTTGTGTACCACGAGACGAGAACTTGAGGAAGACCATTCTTGATGATGCACATCGTTCGAAGATGACCATTCATCCTGGCGGGGACAAAATGTACATGGACATGAGACGACTTTACTTTTGGGCCGGTATGAAGAGGGATGTGGCCGAGTTTGTCGCTAGATGCTTGGTGTGCCAACAAGTAAAAGCAGAGCAAAAGAAGCCCGGTGGGCTGCTTCACCCATTGGAGGTCCCACAATGGAAGTGGGAGAGTACCTCGATGGACTTTGTTGATGGGTTACCGAGATCGAGGAAGGGCAATACGGGGATTTGGGTCGTGGTAGACAGACTTACTAAGAGCGCCCATTTCATTCCCGTGAAGAGTAAGAGGACTGCTCCATGGTTAGCCTCCGTATACATTCGAGAGATAGTTCGTTTGCATAGTGTTCCTTCTAGCATAGTGAGCGATCGCGATCCTATCTTTACTAGCGAGTTTTGGAAGAGCTTGCAAGAGGCGGTAGGGACTTAGTTATGTTTGAGCACCGCATATCATCCTCAGGCGGACGACCAAACCGAGAGGGTGAATCGTATTCTAGAGGACCTTTTGAGGCTATGTGTTTTAGACTTCAGAGGTACATGGGAGGAGCATCTTCCTTTGGTGGAGTTGGCGTATAATAATAGTTTTCAGTCTAGCATTGGCATGGCACCTTTCGAGGCACTTTATGGAAGGCCGTGTCGTTCACCTACATGTTGGTGGGAATCTACGGATAAGATCTTACTTGGGCCCGATATGATTAGAGAGACTTTGGAAAAGATTGGTTTAATTCAAAGGAGGATGAAGACGGCGCAAGATAGGCAGAAATCTTATGCGGACAAGAGGAGGACAGATCTTGAGTTTGATATTGGAGACATGGTCTTTATCAAGGTATCTCCATTACGTAATGTTGTTCGCTTTGGGTCCGTTAGGAAGTTAGCACCAAGGTTCGTAGGGCCGTTTCCTATTAAGGAGAGGATTGGACAGATGGAGTATAAAGTAGAGTTGCCTGAAAAACTTAGTGGTGTACACGACGTATTCCATGTATCACATTTGAGGAAGTGCTTGCATGAGACCGCGGAAGTGGTAGAGCCGAGCTTGCTTAGAGAGGTGGAGATAGAGCATGATGCAACGATTCGACGAGCTCCTACGTGCATTCTTGGGTCGGAGATTAAGAAGTTGAGGAATCGAGAGGTCAAGCTAGTCAAAGTGCAATGGGGAGATGATGAGAGCGACGCTACTTGGGAGACGGAAGAGAAAATGCGTTCATTGTACCCTTTTCTTTTCGAGGGTATGTCTTTTAATTTCTCCTTTATCGCTTAGCTTGTACTTGTTCTATCTTTAGTATGTCCTCTCACTAGTATCTTTGACCTTTAGATAGGGTAGTCCTATGGTTGAAACATGTGTTTGAGACATGTTATGTATGGTGGATGCATGTGGATGCAAGTGTTTGCTAGTGGTTGCTCGTGGATGCATATACACACACTTTAGGCACTAGATCGGCTCAGTCACTTTCATATTGCATATTGCATATAAATGGATGTATTTAGTGAAATGAATGTACATTGAATGTGTGTATCATATGGATGTTGCATTTAAATGAATGGTTGTGCACACATGTAGTAATGATATGTATAGGGTTCTTTGCATACATGATGGATACATGGCACTATCATTATTTGCATTAAGGAGGTCGACTGAATCAGTGGACCGCCTGATTTTGCATTAGTATACGGACATATACACACACTATGCATATGTACATGAAAAGCATTAGAAATCTTTTAAGGACCATGGTTGCTAGTGGTTGATGGTTAAGTAGATGGATGATTGGATGGTAGGATACATTCTTCTTGACTTAGAGATTTCGAGGACGAAATCCTTTAAGTAGGGGAGAATGTAACACCCCGAATTTTGAATGATAGAATTAACTAAATTTAAGAACACTTAATTTTTAAAAGAGGAATGAAGGGAAACGGTTTGCACCATTGCGTTCATCTCGGAATTCTGCATGGAATAGAGTCTAAGTTTTCGAAAAACGGAGTCCGGACAAAGGAGATATGACCCTCGGAAGATAACTAGAAAAAAAAAAAATTGTGAGCAGGCCGACCAGAGAGATCGACCTCCCAAGGGGGGAGGTCGACCATGGTGTCGACCTGGGTAGCCCCAGGTCGACCTGGGGGTCGACCTCCCCCTTTGGGAGGTCGAACCTGGTTCAGCTAGTTTTGCTGTGGTGCGATTTTTGGGCCTGGGACGATTTTTGATGGTCCAGATCAGTTCTAAGGTTAATCCTAAGGCCTAAATAACTTCCTACACCTATATATACACCCTAAGACCTAACCTTAATTCATAAATATTATCTATGACACCATTATGCTGTCAAACTCTCTTTTTTAAACCCTAGCCGCCGCCTCTAAATCAAATCTCAAGTATTCAACTTCAACTCAAATTAAAGATTAGAGCTTCAACAACAATTCAAGAAGATAAATCAGCAATACCGCAACGTTTCTACACCAATTTCAGTGCATAATTCTATTCTTTAACCACGAAAGGTGAGTACGGTGATTTTCACAATATAATGGGATTAAAAGCAACATGATGAAGTTGTAAAGAGGATTCATATGTATGTATGTAATTTAAATCTCATCCAAGCCTTCACCTTTTTGATTCATGTCATCATATGCCTATGTTTCTATGTAAAGTTCATACCTTTTATCAGTTTATCCATGTTGAATATGTCATTATGCCTCTATGCCAGTTTATATGCCCCTTTATTATATTGTGTTGATTCAATTTTCTGTGATTTGATTCTCTCTTCTTATCCCTATTCCTTTTATTTTTGGATCTAGGCTATCTTCGAGCCTATGTCAAAAATACGCGTGAATGCGAATACGTGGGAACGATGGGGATATGTGAAATATGGAAAATTGGATATTATTGGATTTGGATAATTGAATAATATGTGAAATTGACATATTTGGGTATGAATTACATGGAATTGATGAAATTGCCTATAATTGAAAATTTGTAATTGAGGCTAATTAATATGTAATTAGTGTAACTAGTGACAAATTGGAATAGGCAAAAAGTGTAAACATGATTATATGTTGAATTGGAAACACATGACATGAAAATTGGGGTTTGGGTGAAATACGACTATTAATAAACCTTTGACACGAGGTTAGGCGCAATTGTGGCGTAAGACTGCCCGGAACCGCCCGGCAAATCCAGCTGCCACAATTGGACGTCTAATGTGAGAAGTCAAAGGCATGAATTATAGGCGTAACGATGGGTGACACGAGGTTAGACCCGGTTTGTGGCGTAAGACTGCCCGGAACCGCCCGGCAAATCCAGCGACCACAAAGTGTTCGGTCTAATGTGGGAGGTCATGCACCGTTCGTCATAAGGAATGAATTAAGGAATACTAACCATAATAAGACATGGGTATGGTTAGAGGGTTAAGTGGGGTGACATGTAAATTATGACATGTAAATGTTGACTTAACCGGAATAAGATAAGGCATGTAAATTATGACATGTAAGTATGGACTTAACCATATCATGTGTAAGACATGGACATTTAAATTAAAATGGTTAAGTGGGAGAAAAACCTAGTGGGGACCAAGCATAGGTGGGAGGCTTGTGTCGGATGGGGACCCGTTTCAACCAGTAACCCGTTTGAGTATCTAATTGGGCCCGGTACTAGGCCAGGGTTGGGGCACACTTACTGGACTTGAATGTAAGAGGTCAAAACGTGAATAGCGGTGGCAACGCAAGTCCAACGGGTTCTTGTGCGTGCATGGGTCCAGGCTGGTAGGTAAGACATTGTTGCATCGTGTAGGTACGGCCATGCATTTTATGTTGGTATCGGGGTTGCCACTTTGGGGAGTGATACACCCCACTGTGGGGCCTGCACGGGTGCCTATGGCATTTAGGGAGCCGATCGAATGGGTAGGGTAAGGGTACCTTAGCGGTGGTAGGAGCAAGTCGGCACCTACGATAACAGCTAGGTACAAGTAACTACCAAGTTTGTCATGTGGGTACAGTTAGTGGGAAGGGATCAACCTTGAGTAAAAGAGACTAGTAGATGTGCGGTGTAATTAAGTGATGTGGTGTAACTTAGCAAAAGTGCAGTGTAACGAAATACATGTTGGTTGAGTTGGATAGTCCTTTGGGTGCTAGTCTGATGTTGACTTCGGTCTTCGGGGTTAGTACTGGAGGGTTGTTCGCTTAGCCAAGGTGTAGGATTGTCTTAGTACTTAGGAACGCAATCATCTTGTCCATCCTTTTTATCTACCTTATCTATGTTACAGCCATATCATGATGCCTATTTATGTCTTGATCATTTACCTTACCTATTATTTGTTAAAATTACTGGACTCGCCAGACTTTATGTCTAACCCGTTTTGTTTCCACCTCTTTTCTTTCCTTTCTCCCCCCTCAGGTTTGCAAGGAGGGAATACTACAACTTAGTGTCGATTTCTTTCAGTTGCTTGAAAAGAGTAGATGTATCGCTTTGGACTCTCTCATCTTTGTGGCTTTGCTTATGCTCAGTGGGGATTTATGCATTTATGTTATTTAAGTATTTGCTTCTTTATGTACTTTGAAGTTTTTGGAAAAGACAATTGATCCTGTTGTAATGGTTTTGGAGACTACTTATGTAAGCTTGTTTTGAAGTTATGATGCTATGAAATAAGTTTTATCTTCCGCTGTGTTTTATTTATTTATTCTTGTAATTTATCTGTTCAACACTACTATAACGCTTCATGACATTGATGCATTCCCTTTGTGAGTGACATTAATGGCCATGGGGTGTTACAAAAATGCACACACCTCTATATACAATATGAAAGTGATTGAGCCGATCTTAGTGCCTAATGTGTGTGTATATGTGTCCACAGGCAACCACTAGCAAACACTTGCATCCATCAAACATAATATGTTTCAAACACATGTTTACATCCATGGATTCCTATCTAAAGGTCGGAAATATGATGGATAAGATATATTCTGCTGACAGAAATAAGCACTGGTAAAATTTAGGAAAAAGAGTTAAGAACATACCCTCGAAAAGAAAAGGGTACTAAGCACGAATCTAGTCTTTGGTCTCCCAAGTCGCATCTTCTGGGTTATCTCCCTATTGAACCTTTAGCAACTTGATCTCTTTATTGCGCAGCTTCTTAACCTCTGACCCATGAATACGGGTAGGGACTCGTCTGACTGTCGCCTCCCGTTCCACTTTGACTTCTTCCAACATACTCGGCTCAACAACTTCCGCTGTGTCATGCAGGCACTTCCGCAGATGAGAGACGTGGAAAACGTCATGAATGCCGAATAGATTTTCTGGGAGTTTTACTTAGTGGGCCATTTGGCCAATCCTCTCGGTTATGGGAAATGGTCCTACAAACCTAGGTGCCAATTTCCCTATTGATCCGAAGCGAACCACATTCCTTAAAGGCGATACTTCGATAAAAACCAAGTCTTCCACTTCGAATTCGATGTCAGTCCTTCTCTTGTCTGCATAGGACTTCTGCCTATCTTGAGCTGTCTTCATCCGCCGTCAAATAAGGTCAACCTTTTTGGACGTTTCCCTAACCATATCTGGTCCAAGTAATAATCTTTCTGTAGATTCCCACCAACAAGTTGGCAATCAACAGGGTCGCCCGTACGATGCTTCGAAGGGTGCTATGTCGATGCTGGCCTGATAACTGCTATTATAGGCAAACTCTACTAAAGGAAGATGCTCTTCCCAAGCCCCTCCGAAGTCTAGGATACACAGCCTTAAAAGATCTTCTAGAATTCTGTTCACCCTCTCCGTCTGCCCATCGGTCTGAGGATGATAAGCGGTGCTCAAACACAACTGTGTACCTAATGCTTCTTGCAAGCTCCTCCAAAATTCGCTGGTAAAGATGGGGTCACGATCGCTCACGATGCTGGAAGGAACTCCATGAAGACGAACTATCTCCCGGACATAAATTACTGCCAACCATGATGCCGTCCTCTTACTCTTTACAGAAATAAAGTGAGCGCTCTTAGTGAGTCTATCCACTACCACCCAAATAATGGTTTTACCTTTCTTTGATCTAGGAAACCCATCTATGAAATCCATAGAGACGCTCCCCCACTTCCACTGCGGGACCTCTAAAGAATGAAGTAAACCGCCGAGCTCCCTTTGCTCAGCTTTGACTTGCTGGCAAATCAGATATTGAGTAAAAATGCTGCTACATCTTTCTTCATCCCGTCCCAAAAGAAAACCCTTTCTCAAGTAGTTCCCCTACTTGCTTACTCAGCTCCCTCCTTTTCCTTGGAGCCATATGGCGCACTGGTAATGCAACTGGCTTTGCATTGTCCACCAGATATATATGAAAATCGATCTCGCGCCTCGGAGGTAAGTCCCGTACCTCATCAAAAACGTTAGAATAATCTCGAACCACTGGAACAAAATGCAAATCATTGGCAGATGCATCAAGAGACTCTAGGAAACTAAGCATAACCGACCCTTGTGGGTCATAAGAAATCTCGAGGGTCCTCCCATGACAAGTCAGAAGCCTAACGACCTTCCTCTCACAATCCAGAATGGCCCCATACGTGGTAAGCCAATCCATTCCTAGAATCAACCCATAGCCCATAAACCCGAGCACATATACGTCGCACTCAAACTCGACGCCTAACACAGATATTTTCAAACCCCGATAAATCATAAATAAATGAGCCGAACCACCAATGGGGTTTAAGAATACAACGAGATCCACTATCATACTAGTAATTAAGTGCAGAGATTCAACCATAGAACTAGATATAAACAAATACGAAGTGCTAGAATAAAAAAGAGTTCTTATAGGAAGATTGGAAAGAGAAATCAAACCTTCCATAGAACTTTCCTACTCTATCTGGTGCACTAGCCACGAGAGCATTTGCTTGCCCTCCAGAGGTTCCTGTCCTTTGACCTTGCCCTTGCTTCCTTGGGCACCCCCTAGAATAGTGTCCAACCTCTTCACAAACGAAGCAAGCATTCTTCCCTTTCCTGCAGTCCTGGGCCAAGTGACCCTCTCGCCCGCAACTATGGCACTTCCTCTTACCCTTAGCTGTCATTCTTTCCGCCCTTCTTCTGTTGTTGTTGCTTTCCTTTCTTGGGCCATACCTTTTTATTTTGTGTTTCCTCGACCTTAACTTTTTCCTTTTCACCTTTATTTGAACTTTATCTATGTTCCCTTCCCGGGCCATCATTTTTCTCATCCTTGGGTAGTACTTCTTAGCCCTAACTACCTTGTTCTCCTTTTTACCATCCTTGTGTAACAAGCTAACAAGTCTCTCGAAAGTTGTCTCCATCGCACGGAAATCCTTACAAAGCTCGAGAAAATTAGCCGCAGGTGATACTACTGCAGCTACAGATGGGGTTAGGCACTTCATTGCCCTTCGACATGTGCCGCAGTTCAAAAATGCCTACGACATTATGCCGGAATGAGGACACCTTTCAGGAAGAATCGGTTCCCCAAACAAAAAGAAAAAGGAATCAAACGGAGAATCGAGAGATATTTCCTATGGCTTTGGGGAATATGTTTTACAAAACAGACTTTTCTTTTTGAAAATGCTTTCTTTTAAAACCTTTTTGAAAGTAATTTTCAAAAACTTTATCCATTCTGGTAACCTTCAGCTCTGATACCAAGTGTGACACCCCACGTCCGTTAATGTCACTCACTAAGGGAATGCATTAAGTTTCGTGAAGTGTTATATGTAAACAGACACAGAATAATTACAAGACAAATATAAAATAGCAGCGGAATTAAAAACTTTTATTAATCATAAAGCATGGTTACACCATATGTCTGAAAATATATATATTCAGTACAATATTAAAACTTCTGTCTTGTACTTTAAATATCAGAGTGCAATAACAAAGAAAGCATAATCCCCAAATCATATGCCATAGTAGCAAAGATGGAAGCTTGAGCAATACATCTAGAAGCTCCAAGCAAGACGATAGTAGAACCCTGACTAAGCCTGAGAATTCCCTCCCTTGAGAACCTGGAGGGAGGGGGGAGGGGAAGAACGGAAGAAAGAAGAGGAAACAAAAAGGGTCAAACATAAAGTCTGGCGAGTCCAGTTACTTTTAGCCAGTAAATAAATAAATAAAACATGACAGGCATACAAAATGGATAAGAGAGATTACTACTCAAATGGCAGGTGTGACCAGATAGACAGGATTAAGTGTATGTGCCTCACTAATGATTACTCTGCATTGTTACTAGTATATCCAGAAAAAGATGATCCCTTCCACTATAAGTTGGTAGGCTTAGGTCATACGTCCAAGTATACCCTAACCACTACCCTAATCGAACGGCTCTCTACCTTGTAGATATCCTGTGCTTGCCCCACAGTAGGAGGTATCACTTCCTAAAGTGGCAACCCATGGTGTGCACAACCATATCTACTGGTGTCACGGTCGTCTTAGCCCCCTCTGCCCGGACCATGCACACACATGTCCCCGGTCGGTTTGCGCCGCCCACACCATTCGCCTCGTTTAGATCTCTTACAATCAATCGGTAAGCGTGCCCCTTCTCCGCATAGTACAGAGGTCTTTACTTGATACCAACTCAGGGTTACTGACTGAAATGGGTCCCACACAATATGATACAAGCTCTCCCCCTTGTCTTGTATCCCCACTAGGTTTTCCACTGACTATGTATACCCTTAGGTGTCTTTAATTACATAGCCCTATACCAGTTATGCTTACCCTAAAAGGGTGTCTTTAATTACATAACTTTATTATATTTTTCCCCTGGTTATGTATACCACTAGGTGTCTTTAACTACATAACCTTATTTATTTCTACCAGTTATGCTTACCTTAAAGGGTGTCTTTAATTACATAATTTCAATCTTTCTACCGGTTATGCTTACCTACAGGTGTCTTTAATACATAACCCCCAATCTTCCAACCGGTTATGCTTACCTATAGGTGTCTTTAATACATAACCCTATCATTTCTACAAGTTATGTTTACACTAAAAGGTGTCTTTAATTACATAACTTTATTATTTCCACCAATTATGTATACCATTAGGTGTCTTTAATTACATAACCTTATCGGGTTAAGTTTTTGGGCCTATATATACTAATATTACCCACCTACCCAAGATTTACTTAACCCTCCCGCTGATTGAAGCATGTTTATTGAATGGTTAAGTTTGTGGGCCTATATATATCCTAATATTACCCACCTACCCAAGATTTACTTAACCTCCCACTGATCCAAGCATGTTTGTTTAATGGTTAAGTTATGGGCCTATATATACTAATATTACCCACCTACCCAAGATTTACTTAACCTCCCACTGATTCAATCATGTTTGTTTAATGGTTAAGTTGTGGGCTTATATATACTAATATTACCCACATACCCAAGATTTACTTAACCTCCCACCAATCCAATCAATCATACTTAACCCTAACTTCAGTTCTATATCATACAATCCATATGGATTAGATTTGGTTAAGTAGTCCAATTCATTACCATGTCCATTTATGGTTTATAACGGGCTAGACTCCCACATTAGGCCTACAATGTGTGGATGCTGGATATGTCGATCGGGTCTGGGCAGTCTTATTCCACAGTTGGGCCTAACCTCGTGTCTTAGCACGATTCGTATTTGCGTACTTAGACCTCCTACATTAGGTTCAACATTACTGGCTGCTGGATATGCCGGCCGGGTCCGGGCAGACTTCCACCACTAATGCAACCTAACCTCGTGTCATAAGTACAATTACAGTTCCTAATTGTAATTACTAAACATTCCATTTTTAATTAATTTACCAATTAATTAATCCTTTCCTTTTATATGTGTCAATACCTATCTTACCCAATAGTTTGAATTACATGTCCAAAAATGTTCATATTCAAATTATGCCAATATTAACCCCTTTTCCCCCGTTCCTTAACTAGCGCCCTCACAAAATTGGCAGTACGCCGAGGCTAGACAACAACCTAGTCATAAATGATAATAGGGAAAAATAATAGGAATGTAACAAAAGTGATCATCTTGGCATAAACATAAACTTAGCATGATAATGTGAACATACATACTGGCATGGACATGTAATTATTATCATAATAAGACAAACATAAAACTAGTGAACATAACATGATGTCTCAATAAGCACAGTAAGATCTAAATCAGCAGTTTAGATGTCCCATTTGTTAAGATCTAACATGATAACACATGGTGATAGATTAGATCACATGATTCAGATCTAGGGGTTAAAATAGATCTAACATGATAACACAAAGCGATACATTAGATCATATAGAATAGATCTAACATGATAACACAAGGTGATAATCTAGATCTGACTAACAGTTTCAATGTCCACATAAATTAGATCTACTAGTTTAGAAATAGATCTACACAAATCCACATAATAGCATACCATAGAAGTTACAATTTAGATAAAGATTTAGATCCAATCCTAACCAATTAAAGGTGGCATATGTTCATGATTTACATAAATGATTAGATCTATCCAATGACATAACTATCCAAATTAACAGATTTATATTAACCATAATATAGTTACAAACCAAGATCCATAATAATAACATAGTAGAATAATCACCATTGAATTGGATATAAAGAAATAGATCTATCATGTCATAGCAGAATAATCACAATTGAATTGGATCTAAAGAAATAGATCTATCATGACATAGTATCAGATATGATAACAGCATAGATTCATGGTTTACACATATCCAAATCACAGTCTTTCATAATTTACTTTTATTTATCTAAACCTAAAAGCAACTAGCACTCACAGCGGTAGGTTTAGAGAATAGAGAGAATGGATCTTGAATTCTGAATTTGATTATCAAAGTATGTTGTTGTAGAAAACGGTTCAGTTCGCATTCCAGCAGCATATGGCCTCCATGACTTCCAATGAAGAAAATATGAGAAATAGCCACATATTTATAGCTGTAGAGCCCTCTGAAATCGACTGCCACCTCAGCCTTAGGGGTGTCGACACCCCTGTGGGTGGGTCGACCCCTAAGTCGACACCCCTCTAGGGGGGTCGACCCCCTAGAGCAGGAATTTTGGCGCTTTGGCGAATTTTTAAAATTTGAATCTTTCTGGATAGAATTCAGACTTAGCTCTGACTTATCTCTAACTCAAACATATGTATATAATTGTCTACGCGTATACAAACTTAAAACCCTCATAACTTCCTCATACGGTGTCCGTTTTACGCAAACCAAATGTTTATCTTAACCAGAATTTCGAGATGGACGCAATGGTGCAGTCCGTTTCCTCTAATTCTAAATATAAAATTAATTATTATCTAATTCATTCTCTTTAATGTCGTTAAAAATTCAGGGTGTTACAAAACGGACTCGGAATTCGACGAAACCAGTTTTGTTAGGATTGTATAGTCAAGACATAGCAGCATGTCAATTTTTATTGCCAATGGAGTTCGTATGTGACTGTGGCATCGATAACTGTCGAATGAAGAGAACGTGAACTAGTGAATTAATAATAAAACTAGAGATTTAATAATAAAATAATAAAACCCTCCACTATATAATATCTTTTCCTCTCCACAAACCCTCATTTCTCTTCTTCCTCAAAAATTGACAGCAGCCCTCTTCCTCTCTCCCTCTTGCAAGTTTAGAAAAAAGCCCCCGAACACAAAAACCTTTATATCTCTCAATCCATACATAATTTCCACAAATGGTTTCTGGGTATTGTAGATCATGATGATCTCTACCTACCACAAAAAGTTGGTGAGCTATCGTCGCACGGTTTCGTCGGAATCTCAATCCAAAGCCAGAAAACATGTTTTGGTTTTGGGCAAATTGTGGCCAATCCGTGAGGAATTAGGTGATGGCCCAGTTGAAGAAATCGTAGAAGAGAGAGAGAGAGCTCTACAACTTTGCTTCAGGTCGGGGTGGCTAATTTTGGCTGTGGTTGCTGGAATTTGAAGATGAACGCTGATCAACGTTTTAAAGTTGCTGCGAAGGGAGATGATCGATTTCTGCCCAACCCGTGGCGTTTCAGGCGGGGGTGTGTAACAGCCCGCATTTTACGTATCGGAAGATCGTAAAATATTTTTATTTTATTCCCTGAGGGCTGGATCATTCTCATCTTTTAATATTTTGCTTAGGGGGATGAGAGACATGTCCATAATTTTTACTGATTTTGTTTGTGATCAGTTTGCCCTTGTCAGTCTTGTACAAGGCATAACTTTTGACTCAGGTCGAATCAGAGGGTGAGACCTATGCCATTGGAAATAAATTGATGATTGCCTTTCCGTAGAGTGGTTACATTAAAGATTTGGCTCAGCGATTTGGGAGAAATCGTTGTTTTAAGGTTTTTCAGTTGGCTGTTCAGGTTTGGTGGAATCCTATAAGTAGGGGGTGGAGTGGAGGGAAAAGGTTTACTTTCTCATTCTCTCATTTGGAGGCATTGATCTCCTTCTTTCTCTAACACCTTTCCACCGTTAGAAATCCAAATCTAAGGAGGGAAATCATAGATCTACACCATTGGAGGCTAGATCTACCTCATTTCAAGTAAGGATTCATCAATTCGAAGGGCTAGGAGCTATCTCTTCGCTGTCCGGATTTTATTTCTTCGATGTTGCTTTGTTTTGGCTAATTGGTGAGTGATTTACATCTCTCACATGAATGCAATGAAGTATATGAGTAGTTGTGCATGTTTTTCATCAAATTGGAATGTTTTACCATAGATTTATACCATTATGTGTCTATTTTCATATGAACACCATAGGACCTACTTTAGCAAGATTTAATTGATAATTTCCATATGTTTTCACATGATTTTGCATATATGGCCATCATTTTTGTTCATATGTTCATTTATCACTAGTTTTGAGTTAATTGGTATAATTTTTGGTGAAATCGTCATGTTCATGTTATTAGTGTGTTCATGACATGTTTATAATTGTATTGAATGAGTTAGACGAGTATATTTCGTCGATTCAATCTATTGGCGAAGTTTTGGTAGAAATTGGATTTGGTATAGGGCTGTACAGGGGACCGATAGGTCGGAAAACTCATGGCTTGGAGAACAAGTCAGACGAAAGATCAACCAACCGGTGGTAGAAGCAGAAGACTGACCGAACGACGTAGTTTCTTTCCGGACCGATCGATGTAGTGACTGGATAACTTGCCAGTGGAGTTCAAAGAAGGACCGACCGGTTAAGGTAACAGGTTTTGGTGATTCCAGAAGGGACTATGGAACCGATCGGTGGTGACTAGGGAGGACCGATCGGTGGTGACTGGGGAGGACCGACCAGTGGTGTTTGGAAGGATCGACCAGGGGTGTGTTTGGGAGGACTGATCGGTATGTTTTGGGAGGAACGACCAGTGATGTTTTGGGAGGACCGACCGACCGGTGTTGATTTTCTGAAAATTCTATTTTTCGGGTACGTTTTTGATTTTAATAAAAAGGTGTTTTACTTTTTTTTGGAAAGCGGTGTCCGAACCCGTGCCGCAGCACGGTGGTGTAATATTGCTCGGTGATGGTGTAACTTCGAAGTGGTTCAAGTAGGAAGGTTCGAAGTGTTGAAAGGTGCTCGTTGGTCGGTGTAGAACAACGAATGAGGTGGCAACTCAAAGGTCATGAGTTGGTGGATAATGGTTGCTCGAGAAGGTTGCTTGAGCCATGAAAAGTCATCAGGTTGGGTGACTAGAGATGTGAAGGCCGAGAGATTATCGTTGTCGTAAGTTCTAGTAGGCTCGAAGTAGGGGTACACTAGAGACGTCTAAAAGACCGGTTGTAGGTCGAGTACCCTGGGTCTTCAGGAAAGGCCTAGTTGTCAAGGTTGGACATATGGAGTTTATGCTAGAACCGGGGTTACCATTAGCCCTTGACATATGGCAAGGTTGGCCGTTATACGATTAACGATGGTTTTAAAGCAGGATTGGCGCTGATAGCCAGAGTCAGTCATGGATGATTCATTGTTCTATTTGTGCTATCTTACATAGATTATCCAAAGTCGAGGGAGATGTTCTTTGAGTACTTAACTGATATTGGTTTAGGCCTCTGGGAAGAGTACTTAGGGGATGTTAAACTCGATTAGGGTTGTCTGTGTGAGACTTATATAATCTGGATGTTATGAGTGTTTTCCATGATTGAATGGGTGTTCTGGTTTCCATGGATGAATGGTTGAATTGTTTTTAGTAAAGGCTATCACTGTCCGATGTGGGGAAGACAAGGTTGAGTTCTTCTCTCGTGTCATGGGTAGATTAGTATGTTTATCTATCCCTTCTCATACACTTTATTGTTGGAGTTTGTTAGCTGTTTTATCGCTTACTAAGACTGTTGTCTGACTCAAGTTTTTATGTTTCCTCTTATTACCTTGGGCTATTCATCCGGCTGTGGATGGGCAGACTAAGTAACATGTGACAGGTAATGCTTTAGTAAGGACGACGACGCTGATCGATGGCATGCAGGAGGCTCACGTACCAGTTTTACTACTATCTAATAATTGGATTTCCGTTGTTTGCTTTTCTGAGTGATGTAGTGAGGCAACTTTGTACAAACACTATTTCCAAGTTGTGGATATTACTTTCTGGTTGTATGATGTTTCTGATTCACTATTACTACCTGTTGTATATGTTCTATTATATTTTATCCTTGTGCTGTGAGTTTACGACAGGTTCCGCTTGTGTTTACCTACTCTGATGATCGTCCATGACTGCCTGGCACACCCTTCAGCGCATTATTTCTCTTGTATAGTGCGGGGGTTATGGGCGGTCGTCACAGGGTGATTGAAGGGAAGTGGTTCGTGGTGGCAAGGCGAGTCTGGTGGGGGAGGTGCGTGACCGTATCGTCGCCGGTGGTAGCCCAATTCCGGCGAGGAAGCAAATTGGGACAACTGGCGAATTCCGTTTGTCGGCAGTGAACTGGGCCACGCCACCTCAGGGGATGGCGCGCCAGGCAAGGAGGAGGCCGACCAGGTGGTTGACTGACGGCCTGGGTGCCTCTGGCGGCGGCGCTGACCATCCAGGAAGGGGAACAACGTTAAAATCAATTTGGGGGTAAATTTAAAGTTAATTAATTTAATAATTATTTTAATCATGCATGTAAAGTTCGTAACATCATATCTTACACATACGAGGTCGAAATTTGACGATTTCAGATCCGTTGGGATCGTGGAGCCGAGAGCTGCGCAACAAAACTGTCCGGGCCCAATTTGAAGCAAGTTAGAATTTGGGGAAAATTCAAACCCAAACGGTTCCAAATCACTAATTAAAGACTAACGGAGTGGAAACGAAGGTGAGAACTCCTCACTAAAAATTCTGCATAGTTATTTATTTATTTTCATAACTGAAAAATATATAGAATTGCTAATGTAGGTTTTTATCAGTTTAATTATTATAAATTGTATACGGTGCATGTTAGATCACCTTCCTCCTCCACAGAACATGGACGATTTAAATTGACTGTATTGTGTGTTGTTTGTGATGTTGAAATGTTTAACATATTAAATATAATATTAATAGGGTAGTTAAAATTAAATTATAAATATCCATTTATAATTTAAATAGTGAAATTTGGTTAAAAATAATAATTCAAACCGAATTAGAATTGGTTAAATTTATTAACCAATGATTTATTTAAACAGACTGTTGTTGTTTGAAAACCCCACACGGGTATTGGGATGATATTTGACATACACTAGTCCCAATATTTAGTTGTATGTCAATCGATGGATTGACAGTCTGTGATGAGCGTTATTTATTTGTTTTAATGCTCACACAGTTGTAAATTTCACTTTGGATGTGAATAGACTGTTTGATGATTATTTGTCATTATTGTTGCATACATGCGATGTATGAAATCCATATAACTGAAATTATATGGTAATTGATTGAGTCGCATTCTGATTCAGAAATAAAGAGCATTATAAAATAAAGGACATTTTAATATAAAGATTCTTTTAAAATAAAGAACATTTTAATATAAAGAATCTTTTAAAATAAAGAACATTTTAATATAAAGAATATTTTAAAATAAAGAATACTTTAAAATTAAGAATCTTTTAAAATAAAGAATATTTTAAAATTAAGAATCTTTTAAAATAAAGAATATTTTAAAATAATGAATATTTTAAAATAATATTCAGTGAAGAATAAAATTATGATTTCGATGTCCGATTTTGAATGGACACAAAAATATGAAGCCAGATTAAATATAGAAACGCCATTTTAACCCGAACGGGTTTATTGATCGATTGTATTCATTTTATAATAAATATAGAAAAGAAGTGATTTCAAAATTTAATATTTTAAAAATATTATCATTTTAATATGATAAAGATATAAAATATTAAATTTTGATTTAAAATTGAAAATGAAGTTGGAATCGTTTTAAAACGAATTTATTAATACTTTATAAAATACATTTTAAATGGAAATCGATGAAATATATATAATATATATTATATATATTTAATGGCCTGAATAGAACGCGCCGCGCAGTGACCGTTTGCGAACTTCGACCATTAACTTCAAATTGATGTAACGAGAGATCCGACCGTCGGATTCTCCTAAAACCGGAACCATTGGGTTCGTATCGAAAATAGATTTCCAATGAATATAAGAAGTTTGAAATCTAATGGTTAGATTTTAAAATATGTCCTAATCAATTTTGAAAAAGGTCGCTGTAAATGCAGTTTGGTAGCCGTTATTGGAAAGCGACTGTACGGGCCTTGATAAAAGTATTAAAAATATGGAAAAATTATGAAAAATCATAATTAATAATCTGGAAAGATTTTGGATGAAAAACTCTAAGTTACAAAAGAAAAAAAATGTATTTTTATCGAAATGAACTAGTTATTAACTATAATAATAATCCAATTATTTTAGAAATAATAAATTGGATCTGCAATGGTTTTAATATAACCAAATTTTCCAACGTATGAATTGGAATGGATTTGAGAAGAAATAATCTTCGGAATATTTCGATATTGGATTCCGTGATTATATAGATATTGTTATGGGAATTTGGAAGATATAAATACCGTTATTCCCAACACGATACTTGTTGATTTCAGAATTTGATATTGAGTATAAGCCGATGTAATTTCTATTTAGAACCTTTTATTTAATATTAAATTGGATTTTGGGTTTATCGTGAATAGTGTCTTAAATAACACTGTTGTTAAACCCCGATGAGAAAAGAATAAATCTTTAAATTAAGATTTAATGAAGTTTTCCAATTAATTAATATTTAATTGGAATTGAATAAAATAAATTGGATTTTGGGTTGTCGTGAATAGTGTCTTAAATAACACAGTTCTTAAACCCCAATGAGAAAAGAATAAATCTTTTAATTTATATTTAGATAAGTTTACTAATTAATTAATATTTAATTAGAATTGAAATGAAAGTTGATTGTGGGTTTATCGTAAACTGTGCTTTAAACGACATTTGTTCTTTAACCCAATTAACAGTGAAACTATAATTTGGAATTTATAAATCTTTTTATTAAGATTTAACAGAAATTTTTCCAAAGTAAAGTTTTCCAATTTAATAGAATAAATTGGAATTGAAGGGAATCCGATTTGATAATAATCGAGATGAGCATTTATGGAAGAAGACCGTTACTTATATGGAATTTGGAAGGCCTTACCGCTATTCCATTTATATTATTAGTCTGATACGGAAATTTATATCGATTATATATTGATCTGATTTCTGTGAAGGTTCCATATTTAATGTAAGATGATTTTGGGTTTGTCGTGAGCTGTGTTTTAAATGACATTGGTTCTTTAACCCAAGTAAAAACAGGATTTATTTCCTGAAAAGTTGAATAATCATTAAGTAATGATTTTTGAGATTAAAACTGAACTAGAGTTTTAAATGAATCTTTAATTAGATTAAAATGAGAATGGGATAAATAGGTTGGGATGTGAAAATATAAATAAATGATTATTTCGGTAAGGTTCGATAATCCCGACTAGTTAATAAAATCTTTTGAAATGAGATCCAAAAGAAGATTAAAGAATAAATTTAAAAGAATTTATCTTTGATAAAATTAATGGGAACCTTCCCCTAAAAATATGAATATTGGAATAAAAGAATATTCTGAATTGGAATGAGGCGTATGATGTTTTTTTATGGCACTTGATTATTGATTATAAAATACGCGAGTTATTCGGAAAGACCGGGTTTAAGCCATTCTAAATAATTAATACGACGACTAAAAGTAGACGATGAAGACGGTGGTTGAAGACCGGAGTTCTTCACATCGTTTGGGTGATTACTGATGTCTTAATTGAGTTGTACACCCAAGACAAGGTAATAAGTGGTGATCGTTTAGACGTACTTGGAGATCGACGGATATGCGAGGACCTCTCTCCTGTATTGGACATATGGGACGAGGAATAAGTGCCTCCGGTTTCGTTCAGACCCAGAACGGATTTGTAAATGGGTGTGTGTCTGACATTGGATTTCATTCTATACTAATTGATTTCTATTAAATATAAATCTGTTTGGTGGCGGAGAATTTATTCTCTTGCTTTACACCCTTCTTTGAGACATACGAGCTTAGAGGTTATATATTGATAGACATCAGTTGTATGGCGTGAATTGTCAGTGTGGCATGCCATGATGCAAATGATCAAGACTTTTGTTGTAAAGCAGAGTCTTGTATTTGATGATCAAAGCACAACTTTAATTAACATAGCTTTGTGTATAGCGTTAATTCGCGAGCCTCACACCCCGGTGAGTCAAAAACAGAACAAGGACCGCAGGGAGGGCATGCGTTTCTTTCTAGCTAGTAGAGGTGCCATGGTATGGAGCCCAGAATTTTTACTTATGTGGATGATGGAATGAGGCACCTCGGATATTGAGTCCCTAGTGGCTCAGAGATAGGTCCGATAGGACCGGGAAACGTATTGTTCAGGAATAACCAATCCACTAAAGTATTTGCGGACCGACCCCGCTAACCAGGGCTCGGCAGTGTCCGAGTCCTGAGGCATTTGCTAGAGTGTCTCAAAATAGGTGGGGATGATTCCTAGCCTCGACTCATGATGGAAATCCAATTCCCAGTATGAGACATTTTGGTTTCAATTGTAGAACTAGTATGGCGACATAGTAGGATGGGGTATTATGTCGTCTATGATTGATACATTTATATTTGAAGCCGATTTTGACACTATACACTTATAGTAATATCAAAATAATTTTGTTTTATACGTATCAAGCATATTTGACTATTATAAGGTGTAACAACCCGAAAATCTGGGCCAGTTTAAATTTTTTATTTTGGCAATTTTAGCGAATTTTGATTATTTAAAATAGATTATTTTAAATAATATTGACGAGAAATTTATTTTGAATATAATTCGAACGTATATATTTATACGCGTCGTCGTTAGAATATATATAATTATTTATAATTATAAAAGGAATTGAAAATGGCGCGGTAGTTCGATAATTCGATTTCAAACTTCAATTGAATGTACCGGGTGCAAAACAATCCGGATTTTAGTGAAACCAAAAACATTAGGATCTAATTGATAATATCTTTCCAACGAATCCGAAAAATTGAAATTTCATAGCGGGAATCAAAAGATATGTCCAGTTGAAAATTCTGAATAGTCGCTATGGAATTCAGGCCCTTAAAAATAGACATTTTGCAAACGACCTCGGATTTCGACGAAACCAGTTTTCTTGGATCCGCAGTGTAAAGTTATTGCTAGGTTTCAAATTTCATAATTTTCTGAATCAATATGTGAGCGTGGCGCAGTTAAACGCGTTTGACCAGTTTCAGTTGATTTTAATCGACTGGATATTGGCCATTTTTCCAACGGTCTCAGAATTCGACGAAACTAGTTTTATTAGGACCGTATCATCAATACGAAGCTAGAAAATATTTTTCAGGAATTTTTCTGGTTAGTATGTGACCCCGGTAGTTTGAAATGTACGTTTAAAATTCAATATAGTGATTTAAATGTAAATTCAACGGAAACTGATCCTAACGTCCGAATCAACCTACGATACATATCCCATTGTGTCCGGAATGGGGGTGAAACGCTATGGACGACAGGCGGTGGGCCTCGTTTCGAGGTCGTGTGTGAAAGTCAACATTTTGAAATTAAAAAAAAAGGGAATTCTCTCTCCTTCCCATACCTTCTCCCAGCCCCCCCCCCCCGTTCACTTTTCTTCAGAATCAAAAGAAAAAAAAAGAAAAAAAAAACGTCGAACCCTGGAATCGCCGCCGCTCCCCTCGAAGACCGCCGCCGCCAGAGGTCCCCCCCCTCCGTTGATCGACTTCTTCTTCCTCCTCCCTGCTGACTCGCGCTCCCCCCTACCATCCTCCTCCGACGCAGGAAGAAACCCCCCCCTCAGCTGTAAGTTTTCGTTTTTTTTTATTAATATTTTAAAACTGTTTTATATTTACAGATTAAAAACTGTTTTTATTTTAAAGATTAAATACTGTTTTTATTTTAACAGTTTAAAAACTGATTTTAAAAGAAAAAGCATTAAAAACTGATTTATTTTAATTAGGATTAAAAACTGATTTTTATAATGATTAAATCTGATTTTGAAATGATTTAATTTTGAAAAAGAAAAGGGTTTAAACTTTAAATGGGAAAAGATTAGAACTTTAAAAAGAAAAGGGTTTAAACTTTAAATGGGAAAAGATTAGAACTTTAAAGTAGAAAAGATTTGATTTTTACGAAATAAAAATATGGTTTTTATATAGTGAACATCGAAGTAAAAATTCGATTTTTATATATTGAATAGCGAAGTAAAAATTCGATTTTTATATATTGAATAGCGAAGTAAAAATTCGATTTTTATATATTGAATAGCGAAGTAAAAATTCGATTTTTATATATTGAATAGCGAAGTAAAAAATTCGATTTTTATATGTTGAACAGCGTAGTGAAAATTCGATTTTTACAAGTATGAAGCAATTATAAAAATATGATTTTTAAATTGAAAGTGAATAAATAAAAATGTGATTTTTATTTTAAAGACATCAGCAAATAAAAATGTGATTTTTATATATGTAGTGAATACGAGCAGCGAAAGTGGCAAAAGGAGACAACGACAAGATTTCCTGCATTAGAAGTGCCGTGAAGTTGGATAGCTATAGGTGAGAACTTCTCACCTTTCAATTTAAATTTTCTAGTTATATATATATACTAGGATGCAGACGGTGTTTAGTAGCACCCGACACCCGTCATCCACAGACCATGGATGGCTTGTTTGTTAAATTGTTTGGTTGAGTAGTTGGTTAGATTATTTGATTGATATTTGACTGTTGGGTGAATCGAAATTGATTTGATTGATGTGTGAATGGCGTGGGCCTTCACTAGACCGGGGATAAGGCTAGGCCTCGTCCCGTTTCTAGTATCGTGCCGTTATGCCGCCGAAATTTTCTAAAATAAGTTAGAAAAATAAAAATATCATTTTATTGAATAAATGAATTGAATAGAAATTCATTGTAATGACCCGGGATTTCCAGAAGGTAACTAAAATATGGAAGAACTAAATTTTTTGCAATACATTAATAATTTAGTTATTAATGTGGATATTCATTTGAATGACCCGAAAATTTGTGATAAGTTTATTTATAACATCAGTGAGCATCGCTAAAACTTGACATCTTTTAGTGTAACTAAATTCTGTAGTAAACAGCAGTAGTAGAACTCTATAGCAGCGTTAGTGAAGCGCTATAGCAAAGCGTTACTAAAGGAACTGTAACTAAAGCATCGCAAACCGTTAACTAGAGAAATCAATCGATCTGAGAGATAATTTCAACTGCAACTTAAATAGAAATTAATCAGATGATAACTAGACTACTGTAGGACCTTAGTGCAACCTATTTTAGACATAACTCAGCAGAGAATTTTGGAGAACCAATGGATCCAAAACGAGAAGAAAAGCTAGTTTAAACAACATGAACCAGCCAAGCATCTCAACACAAACAAGACCAATATAATTCGACTTAGACCATGCCATGATTAGCCAGTAAGGCTTGCGCAAAGACCAGCTAACCCAAGAGTTTAGTGGTCTTAGAAACACATGCAAACATTGGACAAATAGCTAGCAAACCATGGTTGAAACATCACCACTTCAAAGGTCTTAACAGCCCATACTTGCGCAACCATTTTACCCAAGACCAGCTGGAAAACAAAACCACTTCAACACATAAAGCCAACCCATCCTCTTAGATTTAAAAGCCCATTTGAACCCATTGCTTCACAGCAAAGAATGCAAGGACAAAAGGTGAAAGGGACATATGTAATTTATGGATTAATACTTTAATGAAAATAGGAGATGCTACAAGATTTGTGCGCAGGCAAATAGGTGGTGAATCATGCTAGAATTAAAAGCATTTGTTTAAATCATCTTCTAGAAGCTGAGGACAAGTAGGATAGTGATGTTTGTCATAGCTTAAAACAATGAATGGCTCACCTTTCTCCAGCAAGATATAAACATATAAAACAAAGTAACAGGTTGCTTTCCACCATATATTATTTGCTGTACATACTTGCGAAATATCTTTTGATAAGAAAGAATATAAACTAAATTATACTAAGTAGAAGATACATGTATAACCCACATTATTCCAGCGAGCTCCATTCATGCAAAACAAAAGAAGATGTTGCTTTCAAACATATATGCTGCTGCGCGCAAATCTTATGATGTAGGAAGTATTAGATTTTTGTGAATTAAACTAATACACAAACTAATAAAATACACTGTAACATTTGCCTATAAAAGAGGTTATCATTTCTCCATTTTTATGGATCTTAAAACCGCAAGCATTGAAGGAGAAATGGAACCCATTTTACTACTGTCAAACCGTGAGCATGTAAGAGGAAAACTGGCGCATGCAAGGCTGTCAAACCACAAGCAAAAAGAGAAGAATGGAAACCTCTTTACTGCCGGATCTAAGTGAGTAAACCCTCACAAATCTTCCTATGTATGCATGCGTGTATTCACTGTTTTCGTGCTAGTATAGTTGATGTTTATTACTACTGTTAAACCGCAAGCTGTGTGTGACTAAAACTGGTGAGATCTTCACGTATGAAATGCATATACAAAGTTAGAGAAAAATAAATGTATATATACTAGTTTACATTAGTATATATGAGTAGTATAGGACCTTGTTTGATGTGGTGTTGTGTTAGTTTGAGAAACACACCAAAACCCGCAAGCTATGCTTGACTGTGTGCACCAAAACTATCATGATTCTCCTGTATGACTGTATATGCTAGTTAGAATATGATGCCTGCTCATATACTAGCCTATATTAGCATATATAAGTAGTTACAAGGTTTGTGTTTACTGTGCGAAGTATTGTTTGAGAAAACAAACTAAACCGCAAGCTATTATCAATATATGCGCACCCAAAACCATGAACAAAACTTATATGAAACCACTATTCAGGGTACGGTAGTGACGCGCACTTATATGTCAAGATTATACAACCAAACAGTAGGATATTTGGTTGAGTAGATCAAGAGAACAAGTCGTTTAGTCGAATCATGTTCATAGCTTGAACACAAAGTATATACACGGTATGGGGATCGAACGGAGTTGCGTACACTCGCACAACTATGTTTAGAACACTATAGAATCACTGAAATGAATTCGTAGCATATTGATTAAGAGTTTGAACGTGTTTGTTTTGAATGGGGTACTCGCGGCTGTTTTCAGTTCGAAGAAGAAATGCTCCTCGCCGGAGCCATGGTGAACCACCGCACCAGGTGGGATAGAAGCGTCTGAACGTGGCCTTGACGTGGGTAGAAGCGCTGGTGTTCCAGCGGGAGAAGATGGCCGTACGGTGGTAATTCTCCGATGAAGCCACGGTGGGTAAAATGAAAGGTGACAGCTCCTTTTGTTGATCAGCTGAAACAGATGATCTGCACGTACGGATCACCAATTCTTAACTGATCCGCGAAGGTAAACCTTTTCCGAGAATAAAATTAAAGATAAATAATTTATTTATTTAAATAATTAAATAAACGATAAGCTGATCGGTGTGAATCGAATGTTAGATATTCGAGATAGAGATGATTAAACAGAAGTGATGAATCGAGTTTAGTTGATTAAACGTAGTTAATCAAGTTAAGTTGATTAGAAGTAGTTAATCAGATTAAGTTGAACATACGTAGCTAATTAATGATGATCGAATATCAGATATTCGAGATGAACAGAAATAGTTAATCAAGTTAGAATGGATTAGATGTAGTTAATCAAGATAAAGTTGAATAGAAGTAATGAGTCGAGTTAAAGTTGATTAAGCTAATTAATTAGATTATAATTTAATTGAATATTAGTTATTCAATTAAAGATGATCGGATGTTAGACATTCGAGTTAAAAATGATTAAACATAGTTAATCAGTGAAGTTAATCAAGTGAAGTTAATCAATTGAAGTTAATCAATTGAAGTTAATCAAGTTAAGTTAATCAAGTAAAGTTGATGAAGACAAGTTAATTAAGTGAAGATTAATTAAGTGAAGTTGATTACTAAAGTTTAGCCCGTGCTCCGCACACGAATATAAAATGAAGTAAATTAAAAGAAGATTTTTCACTAGAAAGGATTAAAGCCCGTGCTCCGCACACGGTATAACATGATATGAAATAAAGAGGTTAAGTTAATATTTTTCGAAATAAAAATATTAAAGGAACATGAATATTTAAAATAAGAATTTAGATGGAATTACTGAAATTAGAAACTGACTAGAATTAATAAGTCGAATGATTTTCTGAGTATTTATCTGATGTTGGTTTCGGCCTTCGGGGTTTATACTTAGGAAGTTGTTCTCTTAATGATTACAGTCAGCGACTGATTGATGTGAAGGGATAGTGATACGTAAACACAGAAATATCAATATATATATACATATATGATGATTGATCAGATAGAAATTTTCAATTGGAAATTAGATCGTTGTTTGCACACGTATTTTCATTTGATAGTTAAGTCATCGACTATCAAAGTTTTTGACCATTTTAACGTTGTTAATATGGAGAGACCGGTTGGATTATTATCCGAAGAACCACTCCGTATTGGCATAAGCGTTGCGAGTCAAGAAATGCTGAATATATTGAAGACGGAGTAAAATGCAAGGGCTATTGTATAAATCTTAGATAACAGTGCCTAAGATGGTTGTACGGAATAGTACCTTCGGTTTGTCCAGTCCCAGGACAACTAGTATGGACGAACGTCTGACAGAGTACTCCTAACTAATCACGTACGTTGATCTTTTCAAACGTAGTTATAAGTGGTAGAGAAATTCGTTTCTCTTACTTTATACTTATAATTTATTTTTGGAGAAGTCAATTAGTGGATTAGCGGGTTTGACGATGTGACGTTCAAAGCAAATCAAAAGCATGTGTCAGGGTACGTTTAGCTTCAAGCTTCACAACTGGAAATGACAAAAATCGGGCAGGCAGCATGGCTATGTGGGTAGCTCCCATTAGGATGTATCATCATCTGATCTAGAGTTTCATTTACTTCTTAAAAATCTATTGTCGATTCTGACCCATTTCGGGAAACGGTTGGCTTGCTACCACCGTTGGTGATATACATTCGATACACTCAAGAGAAATGAGTGGTCGGTCATGTGTGGCTGGGTTACAAGATGTTCTTGTTGAACCCGTGTATTCGTATCTAGAGATACACCTCCGGAAGGTGATTCCATACCTTGTCATAGTTGGGAACCCAATATCCATAAGCACTTAACGGTTTTTGTTTGTATACTATTAGTAGAATGTGAGATGAAAGCATTCTACTAGATTATGAATTATTTGTGGACACCTTAGACATTATCATAATATCTATTTAAATATGCAAACTGTTTTGATCTCATAAGGTAAAAACCCGTTCCGTATGCACGGCGTGGTCTTATGAATCATTGTGATTTATTAAAACTTGTTTATAAATCGTTTACTCATACCAGTCCATGACTGACCCGGAGTTTATTTTCTGTGTTTTCCTTAAACTCTTGGGTACTCATAATATTTATTATGAGTAGACAAGTGATCCAGGTTTTAAAGTAACTTGGAGTAGCTGGATGGCAGGATCTGAAGTGTTGGCTTATCTATCATATGTTATGTAGAATTATCTGCAAGTTAGTATCACAAGTGTTAAGTATGTAATTGTGATGACATGTATCCCTATGTATGAAGTATTTCAATGTACTTGACTTATGTTATGTAATATTTTGGGTTATAATATTATGTTCCAAGTTCCGCTGTGAGATTCTGATGTCTTTTCTTAGTTCTATTCTTCTATCTATTTCTTTTCTTTCATAATTATCTGGATTTTGTCGACTCTTGGACGCTCGATATGTGAGATATATCGGATATCCAAGGTCGCTGAAATCCGGGTCGTTACAGTTGGTATCAGAGCTTAGCTATCGTATACCTAGGCTTTGGGTTAGTGTTGAGAGAGCGTATTTTAAAAGTTGGATGCTATTATATATATAGAATATATAGTTAGGAGAAATCAACTTAAGTTAAGGTAATTAGGGTTAGCCTTAGAATCAATTTAAGAAGGGTTGAATTGAATTAGAATAACATCTAATCATATTGATATAGGAAATAAGTTAGGATTTTAAATTGAATTAAAATTTGGATTTTCACCAAATTAAGTCTAGACTTAAGTTAAACTTAAGAAAAGTGAACTTATTGATATTCGAGATAAAATCAGGTTAATGAGTCCTGAAACGAAGATAACTAATTTAGAAATTAATTGGTACAAAACTTAACGGAGTTAAGTGAAGTGGACTTAAGATCGTTGGATATAGATTCAAGTAAAAAGAGAATTCAGTACAAATGGATATATTTGGATAAGTCAATTCAAATGGAGGGAGTTAATAAAAATTTGGGATTTATTTTCCAAATATAATCAAGAATATTTTGAGTAATATGGATGATGAGGAATTCAGATGTGAAGTTAAGAAATTAGAACCTAACTGGAAATTGAATAAGTTGGATGATTTTCTAGGTATCAATCTGATGTTGATTTCGGTCTTCAGGGTTGATATTTAGAGGGCTATTCGCTTACAAATTGACGGTCAGGAACTGATGGATGTTGAGAAATAGTGATGCACTAATAGAAATGTTTTCTAACGGTAGTAAATGATATAGTAGTTATGGAAATAACTGCGATAAATAACAATTGGCTGATGTATGTTGATTATTTATGGATATAAGTTTATAACTTTAATTATAACTTGAATTTACGCCTTACTTACAAATTTCGAGGACGAAATTTTTATAAGGGGGAAAGATTGTAATGACCGGGAATTTCCAGAAGGTAACTAAAATATGGAAGAACTAAAATTTTTGCAATACATTAATAATTTAGTTATTAATGTGGATATTCATTTGAATGACCCGAAAATTTGTGATAAGTTTATTTATAACATCAGTGAGCATCGCTAAAACTTGACATCTTTTAGTGTAACTAAATTCTGTAGTAAACAGCAGTAGTAGAACTCTATAGCAGCGTTAGTGAAGCGCTATAGCAAAGCGTTACTAAAGGAACTGTAACTAAAGCATCGCAAACCGTTAACTAGAGAAATCAATCGATCTGAGAGATAATTTCAACTGCAACTTAAATAGAAATTAATTAGATGATAACTAGACTACTGTAGGACCTTAGTGCAACCTATTTTAGACATAACTCAGCAGAGTTTTGGAGAACCAATGGATCCAAAACGAGAAGACAAGCTAGTTTAAACAACATGAACCAGCCAAGCATCTCAACACAAACAAGACCAATATAATTCGACTTAGACCATGCCATGATTAGCCAGTAAGGCTTGCGCAAAGACCAGCTAACACAAGAGTTTAGTGGTCTTAGAAACACATGCAAACATTGGACAAATAGCTAGCAAACCATGGTTGAAACATCACCACTTCAAAGGTCTTAACAGCCCATACTTGCGCAACCATTTTACCCAAGACCAGCTGGAAAACAAAACCACTTCAACACATAAAGCCAACCCATCCTCTTAGATTTAAAAGCCCATTTGAACCCATTGCTTCACAGCAAAGAATGCAAGGACAAAAGGTGAAAGGGACATATGTAATTTATGGATTAATACTTTAATGAAAATAGGAGATGCTACAAGATTTGTGCGCAGGCAAATAGGTGGTGAATCATGCTAGAATTAAAAGCATTTGTTTAAATCATCTTCTAGAAGCTGAGGACAAGTAGGATAGTGATGTTTGTCATAGCTTAAAACAATGAATGGCTCACCTTTCTCCAGCAAGATATAAACATATAAAACAAAGTAACAGGTTGCTTTCCACCAAATATTATTTGCTGTACATACTTGCGAAATATCTTTTGATAAGAAAGAATATAAACTAAATTATACTAAGTAGAAGATACATGTATAACCCACATTATTCCAGCGAGCTCCATTCATGCAAAACAAAAGAAGATGTCGCTTTCAAACATATATGCTGCTGCGCGCAAATCTTATGATGTAGGAAGTATTAGATTTTTGTGAATTAAACTAATACACAAACTAATAAAATACACTGTAACATTTGCCTATAAAAGAGGTTATCATTTCTCCATTTTTATGGATCTTAAAACCGCAAGCATTGAAGGAGAAATGGAACCCATTTTACTACTGTCAAACCGTGAGCATGTAAGAGGAAAACTGGCGCATGCAAGGCTGTCAAACCACAAGCAAAAAGAGAAGAATGGAAACCTCTTTGCTGCCGGATCTAAGTGAGTAAACCCTCACAAATCTTCCTATGTATGCATGCGTGTATTCACTGTTTTCGTGCTAGTATAGTTGATGTTTATTACTACTGTTAAACCGCAAGCTGTGTGTGACTAAAACTGGTGAGATCTTCACGTATGAAATGCATATACAAAGTTAGAGAAAAATAAATGTATATATACTAGTTTACATTAGTATATATGAGTAGTATAGGACCTTGTTTGATGTGGTGTTGTGTTAGTTTGAGAAACACACCAAAACCCGCAAGCTATGCTTGACTGTGTGCACCAAAACTATCATGATTCTCCTGTATGACTGTATATGCTAGTTAGAATATGATGCCTGCTCATATACTAGCCTATATTAGCATATATAAGTAGTTACAAGGTTTGTGTTTACTGTGCGAAGTATTGTTTGAGAAAACAAACTAAACCGCAAGCTATTATCAATATATGCGCACCCAAAACCATGAACAAAACTTATATGAAACCACTATTCAGGGTACGGTAGTGACGCGCACTTATATGTCAAGATTATACAACCAAACAGTAGGATATTTGGTTGAGTAGATCAAGAGAACAAGTCGTTTAGTCGAATCATGTTCATAGCTTGAACACAAAGTATATACACGGTATGGGGATCGAACGGAGTTGCGTACACTCGCACAACTATGTTTAGAACACTATAGAATCACTGAAATGAATTCGTAGCATATTGATTAAGAGTTTGAACGTGTTTGTTTTGAATGGGGTACTCGCGGCTGTTTTCAGTTCGAAGAAGAAATGCTCCTCGCCGGAGCCATGGTGAACCACCGCACCAGGTGGGATAGAAGCGTCTGAACGTGGCCTTGACGTGGGTAGAAGCGCTGGTGTTCCAGTGGGAGAAGATGGCCGTACGGTGGTAATTCTCCGATGAAGCCACGGTGGGTAAAATGAAAGGTGACAGCTCCTTTTGTTGATCAGCTGAAACAGATGATCTGCACGTACGGATCACCAATTCTTAACTGATCCGCGAAGGTAAACCTTTTCCGAGAATAAAATTAAAGATAAATAATTTATTTATTTATTTATTTATTTAAATAATTAAATAAACGATAAGCTGATCGGTGTGAATCGAATGTTAGATATTCGAGATAGAGATGATTAAACAGAAGTGATGAATCGAGTTTAGTTGATTAAACGTAGTTAATCAAGTTAAGTTGATTAGAAGTAGTTAATCAGATTAAGTTGAACATACGTAGCTAATTAATGATGATCGAATATCAGATATTCGAGATGAACAGAAATAGTTAATCAAGTTAGAATGGATTAGATGTAGTTAATCAAGATAAAGTTGAATAGAAGTAATGAGTCGAGTTAAAGTTGATTAAGCTAATTAATTAGATTATAATTTAATTGAATATTAGTTATTCGATTAAAGATGATCGGATGTTAGACATTCGAGTTAAAAATGATTAAACATAGTTAATCAGTGAAGTTAATCAAGTGAAGTTAATCAATTGAAGTTAATCAATTGAAGTTAATCAAGTTAAGTTAATCAAGTAAAGTTGATGAAGACAAGTTAATTAAGTGAAGATTAATTAAGTGAAGTTGATTAGTAAAGTTTAGCCCGTGCTCCGCACACGAATATAAAATGAAGTAAATTAAAAGAAGATTTTTCACTAGAAAGGATTAAAGCCCGTGCTCCGCACACGGTATAACATGATATGAAATAAAGAGGTTAAGTTAATATTTTTCGAAATAAAAATATTAAAGGAACATGAATATTTAAAATAAGAATTTAGATGGAATTACTGAAATTAGAAACTGACTAGAATTAATAAGTCGAATGATTTTCTGAGTATTTATCTGATGTTGGTTTCGGCCTTCGGGGTTTATACTTAGGAAGTTGTTCTCTTAATGATTACAGTCAGCGACTGATTGATGTGAAGGGATAGTGATACGTAAACACAGAAATATCAATATATATATATACATATATGATGATTGATCAGATAGAAATTTTCAATTGGAAATTAGATCGTTGTTTGCACACGTATTTTCATTTGATAGTTAAGTCATCGACTATCAAAGTTTTTGACCATTTTAACGTTGTTAATATGGAGAGACCGGTTGGATTATTATCCGAAGAACCACTCCGTATTGGCATAAGCGTTGCGAGTCAAGAAATGCTGAATATATTGAAGACGGAGTAAAATGCAAGGGCTATTGTATAAATCTTAGATAACAGTGCCTAAGATGGTTGTACGGAATAGTACCTTCGGTTTGTCCAGTCCCAGGACAACTAGTATGGACGAACGTCTGACAGAGTACTCCTAACTAATCACGTACGTTGATCTTTTCAAACGTAGTTATAAGTGGTAGAGAAATTCGTTTCTCTTACTTTATACTTATAATTTATTTTTGGAGAAGTCAATTAGTGGATTAGCGGGTTTGACGATGTGACGTTCAAAGCAAATCAAAAGCATGTGTCAGGGTACGTTTAGCTTCAAGCTTCACAACTGGAAATGACAAAAATCGGGCAGGCAGCATGGCTATGTGGGTATCTCCCATTAGGATGTATCATCATCTGATCTAGAGTTTCATTTACTTCTTAAAAATCTATTGTCAATTCTGACCCATTTCGGGAAACGGTTGGCTTGCTACCACCGTTGGTGATATACATTCGATACACTCAAGAGAAATGAGTGGTCGGTCATGTGTGGCTGGGTTACAAGATGTTCTTGTTGAACCCGTGTATTCGTATCTAGAGATACACCTCCGGAAGGTGATTCCATACCTTGTCATAGTTGGGAACCCAATATCCATAAGCACTTAACGGTTTTTGTTTGTATACTATTAGTAGAATGTGAGATGAAAGCATTCTACTAGATTATGAATTATTTGTGGACACCTTAGACATTATCATAATATCTATTTAAATATGCAAACTGTTTTGATCTCATAAGGTAAAAACCCGTTCCGTATGCACGGCGTGGTCTTATGAATCATTGTGATTTATTAAAACTTGTTTATAAATCGTTTACTCATACCAGTCCATGACTGACCCGGAGTTTATTTTCTGTGTTTTCCTTAAACTCTTGGGTACTCATAATATTTATTATGAGTAGACAAGTGATCCAGGTTTTAAAGTAACTTGGAGTAGCTGGATGGCAGGATCTGAAGTGTTGGCTTATCTATCATATGTTATGTAGAATTATCTGCAAGTTAGTATCACAAGTGTTAAGTATGTAATTGTGATGACATGTATCCCTATGTATGAAGTATTTCAATGTACTTGACTTATGTTATGTAATATTTTGGGTTATAATATTATGTTCCAAGTTCCGCTGTGAGATTCTGATGTCTTTTCTTAGTTCTATTCTTCTATCTATTTCTTTTCTTTCATAATTATCTGGATTTTGTCGACTCTTGGACGCTCGATATGTGAGATATATCGAATATCCAAGGTCGCTGAAATCCGGGTCGTTACATTCATAGGTTGGAATAAAATGTTTTTTCGTTAAAAATATAATTTTTAACGTGAATGTGAATAAATAAAATATTCATTTATAAACCGGACGGTTTGTTTATGTACACCTATTTGAATGACATTGATTGGGACGATAAATTTTACACATCGCCCAACTGCACAAATAAAATATGCGTTTGATTGTTTGAAACCCCACACGGGTGTTGGGATGAAATTTGAAGTTCACTCATCCTGATTGATTAAATGTGTCGATCGATTGATTGACAGGCTGTTATAAGCGTTGAATATCTATATTTGATGCTTATACAGTGTAGTGCACTTTGGTTGATGGTTGATTATTTTTCAATGCTATGATATACATGTGTTGTATGAAAATCCATATAATTAACTTTATATGGTGATTGATTGGGCCTCATTCCAATTTGAAAAATAAAGAATATTATAAAATAAAAGTTCATGTGTTGACAGTACTCATCCATTGAGATTGGTCATGTGTTGAACGAAATATTTTAGTAATAAAATTTACATCTTTATCGATATAAAATAAAGTTCATGTGTTGACAGTACTCATCCATTGAGATTGGTCATGTGTTGAACGAAATATTTTAGTAATAAAATTTACATCTTTATCAATATAAAATAAAAGTTCATGTGTTGACAGTACTCATCCATTGAGATTGGTCATGTGTTGAACGAAATATTTTAGTAATAAAATTTACATCTTTATCGATATAAAATAAAAGTTCATGTGTTGACAATACTCATCCATTGAGATTGGTCATGTGTTGAATGAAATATTTTAGTAATAAAATTTACATCTTTATCAATATAAAATAAAAGTTCATGTGTTGACAATACTCATCCATTGAGATTGGTCACGTGTTGAACGAAATATTTTGATAATAACAACTATTTTTGAAAAAGAAATATTTGAAATAGAATATTGTAAAATAGAAATTTATGAAGCCGTGTTGATTAGTTTGACGCCATTTTGACATGAACGATATTTATATCGATTGAAAACGATTTCGAAATGAAATGAATTGAAAACGATTTCGAAATGAAATGAATTGAAAACGATTTCGAAATGAATTGAATTGAAAACGATTTCGAAATGAAATGAATTGAAAACGATTTCGAAATGAAATGAATTGAAAACGATTTCGAAATGAATTGAATTGAAAACGATTTCGAAATGAATTGAATTGAAAACGATTTCGAAATGAATTGAATTGAAAACGATTTCAAAATGAATTGAATTGAAAACGATTTCGAAATGGATTGAATTGAAAACGATTTCGAAATGAATTGAAGTGAAAACGATTTCGAAATGAATTGAATTGAAAACGATTTCGAAATGAATTGAATTGAAAACGATTTCGAAATGAATTGAATTGAAAACGATTTCGAAATGAAATGAATTGAAAACGATTTCGAAATGAAATGAATTGAAAACGATTTCGAAATGGAATGAATTGAAAACGAATTCAAATTGAATTGAAAACGAATTGAAATGAATTCAAATTGAATTGAAATTTGAATTGAATAGAAATGAATTTTAAAACGAATTTATAAAGAAGAATTCAATTTTGATTTGAATTGAAATGGAAGTTGAAATTGCTTTTGAAACGAATTTAAAACTATTCATATAATTCGTTTAAAATAGAAATCGACGAAGTATATATTATATATATTATATATATAATATAATGGCCTGAATAGAACGCGCCGCGCCGCGGCAGTTCGTGAATTTCGACCATTTATTTCAAACGGACATTACGGGAGATCCGACCGTCGGATTCTCCTAAAACCGGAACCGTTGGGTTCGTATCGAAAAGAGCTTTCTAACGAATATTAGAAATTTGAAATCTAACGGTTGGATTTGGGATTATGTCCAAATCAAATTTGAAAAAGGTCGCTGTAAGTGCAGTTCGATGGCCATTGGTGGAAATCGACTGTACGGGCCTTGATAAAATTATTAAAAATAGTAATAATTTGTGTAAAATCATAAGAAATGATTTAGAAAGAATTGGGATGAAAAACTCCATATTTGAAAAGATAAAAATAGATTTTTATCGAAATGAACTAGTTTTGAACTAGAATTATAATTCTATTTATTTTTAAATAAATAAATTGAATTCGAAAAGGGTTTTGAAAATAACCAAAATTTCCAATGATTACATTGGAGTGGATTTGAATCGAAATTGTCTTCGGAATATTTCGATGTTGGAATTCGTGATTATACAGGTGTTGTTATGAAAATTTGAAAGATATATATTTATATCGTTATTTCCAATACGACATTTGTTAATCGTAGAATTTGATATTGAATATAGGCCGATATATTTTCTATTCAGAGCCTTGTATTGAATATCGAATGTGATTTGGGTTTGTCGTGAATGGTGTCTTCACTAACACTGTTCTTGAACCCAGTTGAGAAATGATTAAATCTTTTATTTAGATTTAATGAAGTGTACCAATTAAATAATATTTAATTGGAATTGAATTGATATTGATTTTTGGGTTTATCGTGAACAGTGTTTTAAATAACACTCGTTCTTTAACCCGATAATTAATGAATGTGATTTTGGGTTTATCGTGAACCGTGTTTTAAATGACACTGATTCTTTAACCCAGTCGAAGATTAAAACTAAGTGGAGTTTTAATGAATCTTTAATTAGATTGAAATGATCGAAAATGGAGTATCACCAGTTTTGCTCCAGGCGATAGTTAAATCTTTAATTAGATTTGAACGTGAAATGGTAATAGAATTTACTGATAACACTGTGGTGTTAGATATGAAGTATTACCAGTTTTACTTCATGGGATGAATAGGTTGGGATGGGGAAATTAAAATAAATGATTACTTCGGTAAGGTTCGCTAATCCCGACTGGTTTGAATTGAGATTCAAAAATAGAATAAAGAATAAATTCAAGGAATTTATCTTGGATAAAATTTATGGGAACATTTCCCTATGAATGTAAAATTTAGAAACTAACCGTCGGTTGGCCAAGCAGAATGGTTTTCTGGATATTGATCTGATGTTGGTTTCGGCCTTCGGGGTTAATATTTGGGAAATTATTCTCTTGATTAATTTACGGTTAGTGACTGATGAATTGGAATGAGGCGTATGTTGTGTTTGTGTAACACTTATTTAAAATATACGCGAGTTATTCGGAAAGACCGGGTTTATCCCATTCTGAATGACTGATACGACGATAAGTCGAAGATGAAGACGATGGTCGAAGACCGGAAGTCTTCACGTCGTTTGGGTAATTGCTGATGATCTTGATTGGGCTGTACACCCATGAAGATGGAAACAGTTAGTGATCGTCCAGGCGTACTTGGAGATCGATGGATATGCGGGGTACTAGGTGCCTCCGGTTTCGTTCAGACCCAGAACGGAGTTGTAAATGGACTGTGTGTCTGACATTGGATTTTAGTCTGTGTGATTGATCTCTATTAAATATATATCTGTTTAGCGGCGGAGAATTTATTCTCTTGCTTAACGCCCTTCTCTGAGACGTACGAGCTCAGGGGTTATATATTGATGGATATCAAACGCATGGAGTGAAATGCCTGTGTGGCATGCCTAAGTGGCAATTGATCGAGACTTCTGTTGAAAAGCAAAGTCTTGTGGTGATGATCAAAGCACAGCCTTTGTGGCGTAGCTTTGTGTAACGTTTGCTTCGCGAGTTTCACACCCGGTATGAACCAAAAAACGGGAGAAGGACCTCAGGGAGGGCATGCGTTTCTTTCTAGTTAGAAGTGGCGTCAGTGGTTTTACACGCCCTGACGAGTTTGACTTATGTGGTTGTTGCTGTTGCGAGGCGCCTCGGTTTGATCGGACGATCCGGGTCCGATGGAGTCATTCGTTGGCTCATTTACGCCCCATAGGGCGGGGGAACGCATGTTCAGGGTTTAAGTTTAATCCACATCGGTGGACCGGCCCTGTCGCTCCAAGGGCCCACCTGAGTCTGGGTCCTGAGGGGCGGGCTAGAGCGTCTCGAATCGGTTGAGGACTATCTTTTGCCTCGGTTCATAGATGGAAACCCAATTTCCAAATACGTGACTTTGCGATTTTGATTGTATAACCTATATATGGCGACATAGTGGTATGGGGCATTCATGCCGCCTATGATTGATACTTATGATTTGAAGTGTTTTATACACTATGCACATATTATAGTATCAAATGATTTGTTTTAAACGTATCAAGCATTCTTTGGCTGTTATAAGGGAAAACCCTATCCTCGGATGCGTTGCATTGTGTGATGGGACCTGGGTCTTATAACAGCTTCATTTTTCTTTATTTAGCATTGCGCTGTTTGTTTTATGCACTGGTATTCTTGGGAGGAAACCCGTTCCGTGTTATACGGCGTGGTCCCTTGATTTACCTAATGATTTAAAATAAAGATTAATAGCTGTTTTAGTTCTCACACCAGTCACATGACTGACCTGGAGTTTATTGTTTTAACCTAAACTCTGGGTACCCTTATTTTGACACGGGCAGCTAGTAGTTTTGGTTTTGCAGATTTATATCCACAGGATCCTGGTTTACAGCTGGAACGATATCCGGAAAGCTTTGTATCTGTATATCTCTTCTAGTTGTGTATTGTATTATTTTCCGCTGCTATGTATTTAAATGTAATTTAAATCTCTGATATTTCTGTGTAATCTTCACTTATACTCTGTATATTCTTGTAATCTGATGCATTGTTGTAATATACAATGAAATGTTCTTCTGTTTGTGTTCTGATTTGTCCTGTTCTCAAACAGTCAGGGGTTTCGAACGGCCTGGATCGGTTTAGCGACTGGTTCGGACCGAGCGAAATTCCTTGCCGTCACAGTTGGTATCAGAGCTTTGGTTTACAAAGCTCAGAGAACAAGACACATTAGAACCGTACGAAAGAATTCATCAGAGAATGGATTAGTAATATCCAACGGGAATGACTCGTTAGAGATGGGATCAGTAGTATCCTAGAACGTGTGTGAAGAGTATATTTTGAAAGTGAAAACATTCTTTGTTTTGAAAATTTAAGTCAATTATTCGTATTTGATTATTTATTTATATTGAGTTGGACAGTCCAGTATATAAAGATTTTGCATATACGTCTGATCCGCGTGTATTCAAAATTTTAATATACTGGATGGATATAGAATTACGCTCTAGTCGCCCGGGGATGATACTGATAATTGTGATCACATTATCAGTGTTTATATTCGAGTGATGAAAGTGAGATTTCTATATATTTCCTATTGTCTGGTGTGAGAACCAAAATTAGATAGGACCTATTGTTGTGATTTGGCATCAAAAATCTGATTTTTTGACTATGTATCAAAATTATGAATTTGAAACTCTAATTCACTAATTGATTGATGTTTGTGTTGTTTGTTTATTTGTTTGATAATTTTGAACCATTATGCCTAATTTGATCAAATATTGAATTGTATTGAAAATTGGTCGCATTTGTTTGCATATACATATACTTACATTGAACAGGTCATAGCAAGGAGGCTAGAGCCAGAGAATAAAATTTGTTTGCCCGACAAATAGGTACATGTTTATTTCATACTTTCCTGTTTTGTTTGGGTGATGATGATTTTGTGAGCCTATTGGCTAGCCGCTTGGCTTTTTCTTTTTCTTTTTGAGATCTGAAGGACCGGGGAAGCTATTTGAAATTCCCCGATGCTCCCGGTGCAGGGGAGGTTATGGCGAAATTTTTCAAAAATTTAGGGTGTTAGCCAAATTTTTGAGATTTTGAAAATTCTCAGAAACTGAAAAGTTGGAGAATGAAAGCCTGATCGAGCGTTGAGTTGATTAATCAAACCACTTTCGACTTTGTTCCTTTTCGAGGACGAAAAGTTTTAAGTAGGGGAGATTGTAACAACCCGAAAATCTGGGCCAGTTTAAAATTTTTATTTTGGCAATTTTAGCGAATTTTGATTATTTAAAATAGATTATTTTAAATAATATTGACGAGAAATTTATTTTGAATATAATTCGAACGTATATATTTATACGCGTCGTCGTTAGAATATATATAATTATTTATAATTATAAAAGGAATTGAAAATGGCGCGGTAGTTCGATAATTCGATTTCAAACTTCAATTGAATGTACCGGGTGCAAAACAATCCGGATTTTAGTGAAACCAAAAACATTAGGATCTAATTGATAATATCTTTCCAACGAATCCGAAAAATTGAAATTTCATAGCGGGAATCAAAAGATATGTCCAGTTGAAAATTCTGAATAGTCGCTATGGAATTCAGGCCCTTAAAAATAGACATTTTGCAAACGACCTCGGATTTCGACGAAACCAGTTTTCTTGGATCCGCAGTGTAAAGTTATTGCTAGGTTTCAAATTTCATAATTTTCTGAATCAATATGTGAGCGTGGCGCAGTTAAACGCGTTTGACCAGTTTCAGTTGATTTTAATCGACTGGATATTGGCCATTTTTCCAACGGTCTCAGAATTCGACGAAACTAGTTTTATTAGGACCGTATCGTCAATACGAAGCTAGAAAATATTTTTCAGGAATTTTTCTGGTTAGTATGTGACCCCGGTAGTTTGAAATGTACGTTTAAAATTCAATATAGTGATTTAAATGTAAATTCAACGGAAACTGATCCTAACGTCCGAATCAACCTACGATACATATCCCATTGTGTCCGGAATGGGGGTGAAACGCTATGGACGACAGGCGGTGGGCCTCGTTTCGAGGTCGTGTGTGAAAGTCAACATTTTGAAATTAAAATAAAAAAAAGGGAATTCTCTCTCCTCCCCATACCTTCTCCCAGGCCCCCCCCTCGTTCACTTTTCTTCAGAATCAAAAGAAAACAAAAAGAAAAAAAAAAACGTCGAACCCTGGAATCGCCGCCGCTCCTCTCGAAGACCGCCGCCGCCAGAGGTCCCCCCCCCTCCGTTGATCGACTTCTTCTTCCTCCTCCCTGCTGACTCGCGCTCCCCCCTACCATCCTCCTCCGACGCAGGAAGAAACCCCCCCTCGGCTGTAAGTTTTCGTTTTTTTTATTATTAATATTTTAAAACTGTTTTATATTTACAGATTAAAAACTGTTTTTATTTTAAAGATTAAATACTGTTTTTATTTTAACAGTTTAAAAACTGATTTTAAAAGAAAAAGCATTAAAAACTGATTTATTTTAATTAGGATTAAAAACTGATTTTTATAATGATTAAATCTGATTTTGAAATGATTTAATTTTGAAAAGGAAAAGGGTTTAAACTTTAAATGGGAAAAGATTAGAACTTTAAAAAGAAAAGGGTTTAAACTTTAAATGGGAAAAGATTAGAACTTTAAAGTAGAAAAGATTTGATTTTTACGAAATAAAAATATGGTTTTTATATAGTGAACATCGAAGTAAAAATTCGATTTTTATATATTGAATAGCGAAGTAAAAATTCGATTTTTATATATTGAATAGCGAAGTAAAAATTCGATTTTTATATATTGAATAGCGAAGTAAAAAATTCGATTTTTATATGTTGAACAGCGTAGTGAAAATTCGATTTTTACAAGTATGAAGCAATTATAAAAATATGATTTTTAAATTGAAAGTGAATAAATAAAAATGTGATTTTTATTTTAAAGACATCAGCAAATAAAAATGTGATTTTTATATATGTAGTGAATACGAGCAGCGAAAGTGGCAAAAGGAGACAACGACAAGATTTCCTGCATTAGAAGTGCCGTGAAGTTGGATAGCTATAGGTGAGAACTTCTCACCTTTCAATTTAAATTTTCTAGTTATATATATATACTAGGATGCAGACGGTGTTTAGTAGCACCCGACACCCGTCATCCACAGACCATGGATGGCTTGTTTGTTAAATTGTTTGGTTGAGTAGTTGGTTAGATTATTTGATTGATATTTGACTGTTGGGTGAATCGAAATTGATTTGATTGATGTGTGAATGGCGTGGGCCTTCACTAGACCGGGGATAAGGCTAGGCCTCGTCCCGTTTCTAGTATCGTGCCGTTATGCCGCCGAAATTTTCTAAAATAAGTTAGAAAAATAAAAATATCATTTTATTGAATAAATGAATTGAATAGAAATTCATAGGTTGGAATAAAATGTTTTATCGTTAAAAATATAATTTTTAACGTGAATGTGAATAAATAAAGTATTCATTTATAAACCGGACGGTTTGTTTATGTACACCTATTTGAATGACATTGATTGGGACGATAAATTTTACACATCGCCCAACTGCACAAATAAAATATGCGTTTGATTGTTTGAAACCCCACACGGGTGTTGGGATGAAATTTGAAGTTCACTCATCCTGATTGATTAAATGTGTCGATCGATTGATTGACAGGCTGTTATAAGCGTTGAATATCTATATTTGATGCTTATACAGTGTAGTGCACTTTGGTTGATGGTTGATTATTTTTCAATGCTATGATATACATGTGTTGTATGAAAATTCATATAATTAACTTTATATGGTGATTGATTGGGCCTCATTCCAATTTGAAAAATAAAGAATATTATAAAATAAAAGTTCATGTGTTGACAGTACTCATCCATTGAGATTGGTCATGTGTTGAACGAAATATTTTAGTAATAAAATTTACATCTTTATCGATATAAAATAAAGTTCATGTGTTGACAGTACTCATCCATTGAGATTGGTCATGTGTTGAACGAAATATTTTAGTAATAAAATTTACATCTTTATCAATATAAAATAAAAGTTCATGTGTTGACAGTACCCATCCATTGAGATTGGTCATGTGTTGAACGAAATATTTTAGTAATAAAATTTACATCTTTATCGATATAAAATAAAAGTTCATGTGTTGACAATACTCATCCATTGAGATTGGTCATGTGTTGAACGAAATATTTTAGTAATAAAATTTACATCTTTATCAATATAAAATAAAAGTTCATGTGTTGACAATACTCATCCTTTGAGATTGGTCATGTGTTGAACGAAATATTTTGATAATAACAACTATTTTTGAAAAAGAAATATTTGAAATAGAATATTGGAAAATAGAAATTTATGAAGCCGTGTTGATTAGTTTGACGCCATTTTGACGTGAACGATATTTATATCGATTGAAAACGATTTCGAAATGAAATGAATTGAAAACGATTTCGAAATGAAATGAATTGAAAACGATTTCGAAATGAATTGAATTGAAAACGATTTCGAAATGAAATGAATTGAAAACGATTTCGAAATGAAATGAATTGAAAACGATTTCGAAATGAATTGAATTGAAAAGGATTTCGAAATGAATTGAATTGAAAACGATTTCGAAATGAATTGAATTGAAAACGATTTCGAAATGAATTGAATTGAAAACGATTTCGAAATGGATTGAATTGAAAACGATTTCGAAATCAATTGAAGTGAAAACGATTTCGAAATGAATTGAATTGAAAACGATTTCGAAATGAATTGAATTGAAAACGATTTCGAAATGAATTGAATTGAAAACGATTTCGAAATGAAATGAATTGAAAACGATTTCGAAATGAAATGAATTGAAAACGATTTCGAAATGGAATGAATTGAAAACGAATTCAAATTGAATTGAAAACGAATTGAAATGAATTCAAATTGAATTGAAATTTGAATTGAATAGAAATGAATTTTAAAACGAATTTATAAAGAAGAATTCAATTTTGATTTGAATTGAAATGGAAGTTGAAATTGCTTTTGAAACGAATTTAAAACTATTCATATAATTCGTTTTAAATAGAAATCGACGAAGTATATATTATATATATTATATATATATAATATAATGGCCTGAATAGAACGCGCCGCGCCGCGGTAGTTCGTGAATTTCGACCATTTATTTCAAACGGACATTACGGGAGATCCGACCGTCGGATTCTCCTAAAACCGGAACCGTTGGGTTCGTATCGAAAAGAATTTTCTAACGAATATTAGAAATTTGAAATCTAACAGTTGGATTTGGGATTATGTCCAAATCAAATTTGAAAAAGGTCGCTGTAAGTGCAGTTCGATGGCCATTGGTGGAAATCGACTGTACGGGCCTTGATAAAATTATTAAAAATAGTAATAATTTGTGTAAAATCATAAGAAATGATTTAGAAAGAATTGGGATGAAAAACTCCATATTTGAAAAGATAAAAATAGATTTTTATCGAAATGAACTAGTTTTGAACTAGAATTATAATTCTATTTATTTTTAAATAAATAAATTGAATTCGAAAAGGGTTTTGAAAATAACCAAAATTTCCAATGATTACATTGGAGTGGATTTGAATCGAAATTGTCTTCGGAATATTTCGATGTTGGAATTCGTGATTATACAGGTGTTGTTATGGAAATTTGAAAGATATATATTTATATCGTTATTTCCAATACGACATTTGTTAATCGTAGAATTTGATATTGAATATAGGCCGATATATTTTCTATTCAGAGCCTTGTATTGAATATCGAATGTGATTTGGGTTTGTCGTGAATGGTGTCTTCACTAACACTGTTCTTGAACCCAGTTGAGAAATGATTAAATCTTTTATTTAGATTTAATGAAGTGTACCAATTAAATAATATTTAATTGGAATTGAATTGATATTGATTTTTGGGTTTATCGTGAACAGTGTTTTAAATAACACTCGTTCTTTAACCCGATAATTAATGAATGTGATTTTGGGTTATCGTGAACCGTGTTTTAAATGACACTGATTCTTTAACCCAGTCGAAGATTAAAACTAAGTGGAGTTTTAATGAATCTTTAATTAGATTGAAATGATCGAAAATGGAGTATCACCAGTTTTGCTCCAGGCGATAGTTAAATCTTTAATTAGATTTGAACGTGAAATGGTAATTGAATTTACCGATAACACTGTGGTGTTAGATATGAAGTATTACCAGTTTTACTTCATGGGATGAATAGGTTGGGATGGGGAAATTAAAATAAATGATTACTTCGGTAAGGTTCGCTAATCCCGACTGGTTTGAATTGAGATTCAAAAATAGAATAAAGAATAAATTCAAGGAATTTATCTTGGATAAAATTTATGGGAACATTTCCCTATGAATGTAAAATTTAGAAACTAACTGTCGGTTGGCAAAGCAGAATGGTTTTCTGGATATTGATCTGATGTTGGTTTCGGCCTTCGGGGTTAATATTTGGGAAATTATTCTCTTGATTAATTTACGGTTAGTGACTGATGAATTGGAATGAGGCGTATGTTGTGTTTGTGTAACACTTATTTAAAATATACGCGAGTTATTCGGAAAGACCGGGTTTATCCCATTCTGAATGACTGATACGACGATAAGTCGAAGATGAAGATGATGGTCGAAGACCAGAAGTCTTCACTTCGTTTGGGTAATTGCTGATGATCTTGATTGGGCTGTACACCCAAGAAGATGGAAACAGTTAGTGATCGTCCAGGCGTACTTGGAGATCGATGGATATGCGGGGTACTAGGTGCCTCCGGTTTCGTTCAGACCCAGAACGGAGTTGTAAATGGACTGTGTGTCTGACATTGGATTTTAGTCTGTGTGATTGATCTCTATTAAATATATATCTGTTTGGCGGCGGAGAATTTATTCTCTTGCTTAACGCCCTTCTCTGAGACGTACGAGCTCAGGGGTTATATATTGATGGATATCAAACGCATGGAGTGAAATGCCTGTGTGGCATGCCTAAGTGGCAATTGATCGAGACTTCTGTTGAAAAGCAAAGTCTTGTGGTGATGATTAAAGCACGGCCTTTGTGGCGTAGCTTTGTGTAACGTTTGCTTCGCGAGTTTCACACCCGGTATGAACCAAAAAACGGGAGAAGGACCTCAGGGAGGGCATGCGTTTCTTTCTAGTTAGAAGTGGCGTCAGTGGTTTTACACGCCCTGACGAGTTTGACTTATGTGGTTGTTGCTATTGCGAGGCGCCTCGATTTGATCGGACGATCCGGGTCCGATGGAGTCATTCGTTGGCTCATTTACGCCCCATAGGGCGGGGGAACGCATGTTCAGGGTTTAAGTCTAATCCACATCGGTGGACCGGCCCTGTCGCTCCAAGGGCCCACCTAAGTCTGGGTCCTGAGGGGCGGGCTAGAGCGTCTCGAATCGGTTGAGGACTATCTTTTGCCTCGGTTCATAGATGGAAACCCAATTTCCAAATACGTGACTTTGCGATTTTGATTGTATAACCTATATATGGCGACATAGTGGTATGGGGCATTCATGCCGCCTATGATTGATACTTATGATTTGAAGTGTTTTATACACTATGCACATATTATAGTATCAAATGATTTGTTTTAAACGTATCAAGCATTCTTTGGCTGTTATAAGGGAAAACCCTATCCTCGGCTGCGTTGCATTGTGTGATGGGACCTGGGTCTTATAACAGCTTCATTTTTCTTTATTTAGCATTGCGCTGTTTGTTTTATGCACTGGTATTCTTGGGAGGAAACCCGTTCCGTGTTATACGGCGTGGTCCCTTGATTTACCTAATGATTTAAAATAAAGATTAATAACTGTTTTAGTTCTCACACCAGTCACATGACTGACCTGGAGTTTATTGTTTTAACCTAAACTCTGGGTGCCCTTATTTTGACACGGGCAGCTAGTAGTTTTGGTTTTGCAGATTTATATCCACAGGATCCTGGTTTACAGCTGGAACGATATCCGGAAAGCTTTGTATCCGTATATCTCTTCTAGTTGTGTATTGTATTATTTTCCGCTGCTATGTATTTAAATGTAATTTAAATCTCTGATATTTCTGTGTAATCTTCACTTATACTCTGTATATTCTTGTAATCTGATGCATTGTTGTAATATACAATGAAATGTTCTTCTGTTTGTGTTCTGATTTGTCCTGTTCTCAAACAGTCAGGGGTTTCGAACGGCCTGGATCGGTTTAGCGACTGGTTCGGACCGAGCGAAATTCCTTGCCGTCACATAAGGTAAAACTCTATCCTCCGGCTTGCGTTGCATTGTGTGATGGGACCTGAGTCTTATAATAGCTTTATTTTTCCAAAAAGCATTACGTTGTTTTATTTTAAACTAAGATTCATGTGGAGTAAACCCGCTCCGTGTTATATGGCGTGGTCCTATGATTTCCCCACTTTTAAATTAAAGATTAATAACTATTTTAGTTCTCATACCAGTCCCATGACTGACCTGGAGTTTATTGTTTCAACCTAAACTCTGGGTGCCCTTATTTTCCACATGGGCAGCTAGTAGTTTTGGTTTTGCAGATATTTCTTTTCCAGGATCATGGATTTACGGCTAAAGCTATATTCGGAAAGCTCTGTATCCGTGTATTTCTTTCAGTTGTGTTATGTATTATTTTTCTGCTGCTTTATAATTTAAATCTCTGATATTGTATTTCCAATGTGTAACATTTATTCGTACTCTAATATATTCTTGTACTCTGAAGTAATTGTTGTAATAAGTAATGAAATGTTCTATTGTTTGTGTTCTGATGCGTCTTTTTCTCAACTCAATCTGGGCATTCCCGTAAGGGCGAGTTTGGGTCGTTTCAGTTGGTATTAGAGCTTTGGTTTACAGAGCTAGAGAACAAGGCGCATTAGACCAAACGGCAGAATTCATCAGAGATTGGATTAGTAATATCCAAAAAGGAATAACTCATTAGAGATAGGGTTAGTAATATCCTAGAATGAGTTCGAAGAGTGTTATTTATAAAAAAAAACAAATTTAGTTTTGAAAATTTTGTCTTAAAATTCATATTTGAGTATATTATTTTATTTTAATTTGGACAATCGAGTATATGAAGATTTTGAATATACGCGTAATTAACGTGTATTCGAAGTCTCAAATATAATGGGTAGATATAGAATCACACTCTAGTCGCCCGAGGATAATTCTGGTAATGCGGCCGCATCATCAGTATTTTTGTTCGAGTTTCGAAAGTGGGATATCTATATATTTCCAATTGGCTGATGTAGGAACCAAAATTTAGTTAAGGTTTATTGCTATGATCTGCACTAAAAATATGATTTTTGAGTATATAAAAGCTATATATGTTTGAAAATTTAATTAACTAATTGATTGCTGTTTGTGATGTTTGATTGTTAATTCAACTAATAAAATATTGGAATGACGATTAATTTAACCAATATGAGAATTAAAGGTAAATTTTAGCCAAATCGAATCAAATATTGAATTGAGTTGAAAATTGTATACATGTACATATATATGTAATGAACAGGTCATAACATGGAAGCTAAGAAGAGGAATAAAATTGTATGCCCGACAAATAGGTACATATTTAGTGTATTTCACGGGTTTGATGATTTTATGAGCCGATTGCCTAGCCGCTTGGCTTTTACTTTTTCTTTTGATGATTTTATGCCCTATAAGGCACGTTGCGGTTTTAAATATCAACCCGTACAAAGGAGATTATGGCGAAACTTTTCGAAAGTTTAGGGTGTTAGCCAAATTTTTGAGAAACTAGAAAGTTCTTGGAAACTGAAAAGTTGAAGAATGAAAGGCAGAATGAAAGTTGAGTTGGTTAGTTAAGCAACTTTCAGCTCCGTTCCTTTTCGAGGACGAAAAGATTTTAAGTGGGGGGGATTGTAACAACCCAGAATTTCTGAACTAATTTAAAATTTTAATTTTAGATATTATAATGGGTTTTGGATATTTAAAATAATTTATTTTAAATAATAACGATGAAAAATTTATTTAAATCGAAGTTAGAACGTATAAATTTATTTTAATTATAAAACGAGCTTGAAGTGGCGTGATAGTTTGAAAATTCGATTTCTAATTTCAATTGAATATACAAAATTCATTTTAAATCGGAATTGGACGAAACAAGAAACGCTAGAATCGATTTAACTATATCTTTCTAACGAATGTAAGAAACTAAGATTTCACTTTATAAATTATAAGTTATGTCCAGTTTAAAATTCAGAATAGTCGCTATGGAATTTATATATATTTTAATATAATATATGGCCCTTAAAAATAGCCATTTTGCAAACGACCTCCATTTTCGACGAAACCACTTTTGTTGGATCCGGAATGTCAAATTATTGCTAGATTCCAATTTTTGTAAATTTTGGAATTAATATGTGAGTGTGGAAAATTAAAACGTGTTTGATCAATTTAAGTTGAATTGGATCGACCAGAAAATGACCATTTTTCAAACGGTCTCCAAATTCGACGACATTAGTTTTGTCAGGACCGTATCTTCAAAACAAAGCTAGAAATAACTTTTCTGTAATTTTTTGAGCAAGTATGTGGCCGTGAGAAATTAATTGTGAATCGTTCAACCATATAAGGCAAAAAACAGGTTTTTTTGAGCAAACGGACTCGGAATTCGACGAAACCAGTTTTGTTAGTACCGTATCGTCAAGACATAGCGGCATGTCAATTTTCATCGTCAACGGAGTTCGTATGTGACCGTGGCATCGATAACTGTCAAACGAATAGAGCGTGAACTAGCGAATTAATTATAAAACTAGAGAATTAATAATAAAATAATAATACCCTCCACTATATAATATATTTTCCTCTCCACAAACCCTTATTTCTCTTCTTCCTCAAAAATTGATAGCAGCCCTCTTCCTCTCTCTCTCTCTCTTGCAATTTTACAAAAATGACCTCGAACACAAAAACCTTTATGTATCTCAATCCATACACAATTTCCACAAACGGTTTCTGGGTATTGTAGATCATGATGATATCTACCTAACACAAAAAGTTGGTGAGCTATTGTCGCACGGATTCGCCAGAATCTCAATCCAAAGCCAGAAAACACGTTTTGGTTTTGGGCAAATAGTGGCCAATCCGTAAGGAATTAGGTGATGGACCAGTTGAAGAAATCGTAGAAGAGAGAGAGCTCTACAACTTTGCTTCAGGTCAGTGTGGCTAATTTTGGCCGTGGTTGCCGGAATTTGAAGATGAACGCTGATCAACGTTTTAAAGCTGTTGCGAAGGAAGATGATCGATTTCTAGCCAACCTGTGGCGTTTCAGGTGGGGATGATTTAAGGGAAGTGGTTCGTGGTGGCGAGGCGAGTCTGGTGGAGGAGGTGCACGATTGTATCATCGCCGGTGGTGGCCCAATTCCGGCGAGGAAGCAAATTGGAGAAACTGGCGTATTCCGTTCGCCAGCGGTGAACTGGGCCACACCACCTCAGGCGATGGCCGCCAGGCAAGGAGGAGGCCGACTAGGTGGTTGACCGACGGCCTGGGTGCCTCTGGCGGTGGCGCTGACCATCCAGGAAGGGGGAACAGCGTTAAAATAAGTTTAGGGTAAATTTAAAGTTTATTAATTTAATAATTATTTTAATCATGTATATAAAGTTCGTAACATCATATCTTACACATACGAGGTCGAAATCTGACGATTTCAGATCCATTGGGATCATGGAGCCGAGAGCTTCGCAACAAAACTAACTGGGCCTAATTTGGAGCAAGTTAGAATTTGGGACAAATTCAAACCCAAACGGTTCCAAAATCACCAATTAAAGACTAACGGAGTGGAAACGAAGGTGAGAACTCCACTCTAAAAATTCTGCACGGTTATTTATTTATTTTCATGATTGAAAAATATATAGAATTATAGTGTAGGTTTTTATCAGTTTAATTATTATAAATTGTATACGGTGCATGTTAGATCATGTAACGACCCGGGGAATTCGCGATCCTGAGTAATCGACATCAACTCAATGTCGACTATTCAAGCATCGGAAACACCGAATAGTCCATGAAAGAAATTAGAGGGTGAGAATAGATAAGATAAAAACTTAGAATAGAAGAAGGAGAAGAACATACAACATCAGAGTAAACACGAATCTCACAGCAGAACAAACAATATATAATAGATACATAACTTTGAATAAAGTCAGTATATGTATACAGGAACATTATCAGAGTATAACACTTACAACATAGCGGAAATAACAATAGCTATATATTCCTGAAGCCTCCTGCTCCAAGCCTCCAAGTATATCTGTAAAATCCTGACTACTTGACTGCCCGTACAAAATTGGGCACCCAAGAGTTTAAGGAAAACAAAACAAAATAAATTCTGGGTCAGTCATGGGACTGATGTGAGTAAACAATTTAAAATAGTTTGAACAATTAAACAATATCTTATAAGACCACGCCGCGTAACGGAACGAGTTTTTCCCTTATGAGAATCCAAAACATTTGACTTAACTTTCAAAATCCTTTTTGAAAGAAACGATAAATCTTTGGATCAAACTCTTTGATATTATAATAGTGTCTATCAACCACAACTATATAATCATTAGCAAAACACTTTCATCTCACGTTCCACATACAATATATCATCAAAAATCGTGGGCGCTTATTGGGTAATGGATTTCAACTGGCAAGGTATGGGACCACCTTCCGACAGTGTATCTCTAGAGAGCCCGGGTTTAACAAGAACATCTTGTAACCTAGGCTAAACATGACCGGTCACTTATTTCGCTTGAGTGTACCGAATGTATTATCACTAACGGTTGGGATCAGCAACCATTTCCCGAAAGGGACAACATCAAAATAGATTATAGAAGTAAATGGAATTTATCTAGATCAGGTGACAATACACCCTAATTGGTAGCTAACCACTTAGCCATGCGACCTACCCGATTTTATACCATTTCGGTTTGTGAGGCTTGAGGCCAAAACGTGCAGATCACACCTTTATTTACTTTGAATGTCACATCGTCATACCCGCCAAATCACAAATTGATTTCCTCAAAAATACAACGGGTATACAGCTAAAAAAACGAATTCCTCTGCCACCAAACATAAGTACGTTTGAAGAGATCAACTTACGTGATATATTAAATGTACTCTGTCAGACATTCTTCCATACAGGTCGTCCTGGGACTGGACAGACCGAAGGTACTGTTCTGTAAATCCATCTTAGGCAGTTTCTACCTAGGATTTATTGAACAGCCCTTGCATAACTCCGTCTTCAATTATCTTCATCATATTTGATTCGCAACGCTAATGCCATACAGAGTGGTTTTCAGATAATATATCTGATCCCGGTCTCTCCGTATTGACAACGGAAAAATGGTCAAAAACTTTGATAGTCGGTGATTTAACTATCGAAGAAAAACATGTGTGCAAACAACGATACTATTTCCAGATGGAAATTCTATCGATCAATCATCAATCAACATTTATTTATTTCCCCATTTCTCATTTCTATATATTCATCAAATCTGTATTTTCTAATTTTAGAAAATATACGTTATTAACTTTGGAAAACGTTTCTATTTCTGATTCACGCATCAATATCTTCCCACCTCTTTCAGTCTCTAACTGTAAACTAGTAAGAGAACAACTTCCTAAGCATAAACCCCGAAGGCTGAAACCAACATCAGATCGATACCCAGAAAGTCATTCAACTCAACTAATTTCCAGTCAGTTTCTAATTTTAGTAATTCCATTTAAATTCGTAATTCAAACCCCGAATTCCTTTATAATATTTTATTTGCAAAATATTTTCTTTCATCTGATTTTCACAAAAAATGTGAAAAATATTTCTCTATATAATTCTATTTGTTTTCCAAATAATTTCTTTTTATAATTCTAGTTGTTTTTCCAAATATTTCCTTTTCAATATCCTATTTATTTCATATAAATATTTCCCTTTTCAATATCATATTTATTTCCCAAATATTTCCTTTTATAAAATTCTATTCATTTTATATAAATCCTTTTATATAATTCCTTTTATTTTATATAAATCTTTTTATATAATTCTATTTATTTCCCAAATGTTACCTTAACTATATTTTCCAATATTACCTTTTATAATATCCAGTTTATTTCGTATATAAATATTTCATTTTTCAATATTCACTTTGAAAATTTCCTTTTTACATTCCAGTATTTCATATGTTGTTTAAAATGCCAAATAACATGACCAGTGTCATCAAAATCAGTCATAGATTATATATCACATCATATATCTCAATATATGAAAACAAATAGTATTATAATACTGAGGAATCCAGTTGGATCCCTCCAACCTGTTTTCCTGCATCCACAGATGTTAAACAATATAATTAACATCAACTTCATTTTAATTATGAAATATTCTGATAAACAGAATCAATATTTGATTAACGATGTATATATATATATATAACTATATCGATATTTTCAACCAATCAATTAGCAGTTCAACCAACCAATCTACACACAACAATTAATCAATATTTATCAGTTCTAAAAATACGTTATAAAAATATAAACCGGTAGACTTAGTGAGTTTTACTCACATTGGACGATCATCGTTAAATAACGATAATTGTCGTTGATTCAGACCAGACAATTTATTTTGCTATAAATTATAACGAGCTCCAATTCACTCCCAATCAGTTCCAGTGTGTAGTCGTCGTCTATACGATCCCAAGTAACAGACGGTTTGTAATTCTGATTTCGTATGGACAAGTTATTAGTTTTCTAAGCTAATACATATCAAAATAAGCAACCTTTAAATTTATTTATATACTTTGGGCTTTTACCCTTTTATTCATTGTCGGCCCAACCATCCATGTATGAAAACCCAAACCCGCCTCTTAACCCATCTCTCTCTTTGCTAAAGCCAAATTCCAACCCGCAATCACTTGCTGTTCCATGTCCGATTTACACTCAAGCCACTTTCCACGACTATTAACATTTATATTTTAATTAATGTCAATATACCATTATCCAACTTAATCCACGTCAGCCATCTCCTAATTGGCCTGCTTCTCCTTTTCCTTCCCAGCGATCTGCTCCCGTATCTCTCCTTGTTCTTTTGAAAACCATTAGCAAGATTTGATCACAATCCTCTCCTTTGTTTCATCAGTGATTCCCAAATTAAAACCATTGTAACGTCCCGCCTTTTGGCCGTTTCAAATTGGTGATTTAACCGACCTAAAACGTTCAAATCGACAGATCGTTATTTAGCTTATAGAGTTTAAAGACAGAATCAAAACACAGAATAAGTAAATAACACGGTATTGAACAGCGAATGTAATCTTTTACATATAATCAGAATTTTGATACAAGAATTTCTATACAGCGGAATTTAAAAGTAATACAAAAAAAATCTTTACTGGTTTGAAAACTCCAGAGTGCGCCGTCTTCGGAATCCCCAATGCTGCCAATCTTCAAATCCTAAACCGTGATCTTCAAATCTGAAATGCTCGGGTCTGGCCCAAGCGTTCCATGCAAAAACATAAAACACTCGAGTCAGGATTTATCACAGTTCAAGTAAATTAGTTTCAATAGAAACTGAAATATAACTGTTAATCCTATCATCGATGTCATATATAAATAGTTGTGGTATCCGTTCATGTCAGTTCTATCTATTTCCAGGGACGAGCGATATCAAATGCTTGCGAGTGTACATGTATATATAACATACATGTGTACACCGCCTCAGCATACCTAACCGAATATACATACAGACATAGGTGATTTTTGGAGCTTTCATATACACATGTACAAGTACATGTGTGCAATGCTTCAGCGTCCCGTTAACATACCCCAAATGTGGCCAATATATATCAGTGTCAAAATTCATAGTCAGTGCAAGAATGTTGTGCATAATGCACTTCAGGTTTCAACTTACAACTATGTCCAAAATGTAAGAGCATCATAGAATAACCAAGGTGCCATACAAATACTCCAAAGTACGAACAGGTTAGACAATGTGGGGATAGGCTGGGGAAAAACATGATCTTTATTTCCATAGCCTCACATGTTTAGGTTATACCATCTCAAAAGCTTTACCCCTTTTTTATCTTTTCTTTTTGAAATACTAAATTCAAACATAGGAAGTAATACACTGGCGGAAACAACATGAATGGATGGAGCTATCCCTTAACAAAAGTAGCAGCCAACGTTTTATAGGCCAGATGGGACAAGAGCTTAAACGTTCATCCAATCACGGGAGAAAAATCACGGAAGAGCATATAAACTGAAGCTTATTATTCAACAATTTACATACTGCCAATATGTACCATTTTCATTTACAGTTAGCATATAGAAAACAACAAGTTCTAGGGTAAGGGTGGACACCATATGTTTATAACAAAAACAAAACTACGTAGCTACTTTGTGATGAATTTATGAAAACCAAAGTTTGATCATCATAGCATAGGGGTTTTAGCTGAATGCGTGAATTCTATTCATGTATACTTAAGACAGATGTCCACAAACCCATACATTATTATCAACTTAAAGGACCAACGTGTGTTAAACGTAGCCTTAAATTTCAAGACAAAAACAAACCAAAAATAGAAATATTTAAACTATCAGCTAAATGTTAAGGCAGTAGGTGAAATTTACCAAGTTCGTAAACAAAATGAGAAGTTGTTAAATAAATAAATAAAAACATGAAAAAGGGTGAAGTAGTTAAATATTTTGAAACATTGAAATGTTTTTTTCCCAAACCCGTGTGAGTTATTCACAAATGTCTTGCAAGGGAAGTGACAAGTGAATTTCTACTGATAGTATAAATGTATAAAATGTGTCCTTAGCACTTAAACAAAATAAGCCAGCCCTCCATGTTTCATGTGAACTGATTTGAAGAAAGAGCTACAGCATGTCATGATGTATATATATATATATTTCAAGAAAAGTAAGGGTGAAATGACACAAGAAATTTCCAACCGCAACAACCAGCATGCAAAAGAAAGTGTCAAACTAGCATACAAAATTGAATTTTGAATTGTATATATATGGCATAACTACCAAATGTTCACTGTCATTAAACATATATGGCATAAATACTAAATGTTCACTGTCATAGCATGTTTCAAACGAGCAGGACATGTACAATTATATTTCAACAACATGCTAGGTGTGTATGAACAGGTTTCAGATTATACACAATACATGTATGAAATGTATAGGCATATCACATGCATATATGTATCAATTAAACACATAAATTCTAACTCAGGTTCCATCTTTTCAACTACATGTAATGTATACAGTACCACTCACTCCAGGATCAAGCCAAAGGTACTAACAACTGACCACATGCACAAGAAAAAGGATGACACAAAAGCTATATTTATATGTAGTGCACTTTGCCGAATTATAAACAAGTGGTTCGCCAAATTTATATGCACTATGGCTAGTACGTTGCCTAGCCATTTCATTTCTTTTCATAGCAACTTCGGGTTGCTTACCATTTAATTGTATATTCATTAAGTGAATTAAGGGTTGCGTACATAGTTTGGTGTACTCGTTTCCAAATGAGCACTTCCAAAAGATATTCACTTTGGTCAAAGTAATCGACTATAGTAAAGTTATTGTAAGTGATGATCTCCCTTCATAAACTTTTGCTCATGTCATTTCCATATTACATGTACCCATACAAATGGCATTATGGCATTCAAGTTGAATAATCTAAGCTATACCTCATATGTATTAGATATCTTACGAGAATATTCATGTATATGAAGCTAATATATAATATGACTTTCTTTTTCTTTTCTTTTATTTTAAACTTGATCGCAAGGCCTTCTGTCAATAACACGCAAAGGATTTTAGGCACAGCTAAAGTGCTAACTACCAAATGGTCATACACAGAAATGAATCATTAAGATTTTCCCAAAGTCATAATTCATCAAGTATATACGTAAGGGGTATAACTATTTCAGTATCACTAATTTCTCCATTGGGAGAGCCAAAAGATAGGAACAACATGAACTAAATTAGGATAAATCAACACCCACAAAGTAGCCAATACCACCGGAATCAACCGTCATGTATTCAGTTTAAATTGAAATCAAAGTACTTGAAACTAAGATAAATCATGAGTGAATAACTCACCTTTAAATGACGACGCTGGCGATGAACGAGGTGACTAACAAGGCGGGGTTTCAAATGGGGCAGGTTGCGACGGTGGAGGACTGCTGGTCTGCGGTCGACCAGTTGCGCAGTTCAGAGTGGCGACGGTCTGGTGAGAGGCGAATGGAAAAGCGGATTTCGAGTTGCAAGATGACAGTTTTGGGATGGAGACGAGGCAGCTATCACTATTGGCGTTAGCGGAAGAGGCGATTCCGATTTGGGGCAAGACGATAGGGGTTTATAGGGCTTCAGCGAACGGAGGAGGTGATTTCGAGGGTCAACGATAGGCGCTCAGCGTTGAAGGGAGAAGCGTACTCCAATTTTCGGTGGAAGGCCATTTTTTTTTGATTTAGAGATTTTAGGAAACTGATTTTGGCCATACTAATTTAGATAGGAGAAAATATTTTTTTTGCGGATGGAATTGGAGAAAACCACTGGCTTTTATAAGGGAAATTATTGTGGATAGGAACAATGTTCCGTCAAGTAGGCATAGGAGGTACGCGATTCAGGAATAGGTCATTGCAAATTTTTACTAAGGAGGGTTTTATCAGATGTAGGTGATATTTAATTTTAATTTAAAAATAAATCTTACTGCGAATTAAAAATAGAACGGTCTAATTCGTACCGCTAACGAAATTTCCAAACACGACAAAAATCATACGCACTATCATTTTTCAACGTTCTGAATCCAATTAATTAAATTGTAGACCGACTCCATTTGTGTACAATGATATTTTATTTTTTATATTATTTGTCAGTTCACCGTTTTAATCCCGTTTGTTCACTAATGACTCTATTCGTTTCCAAATTGAAATGTTAAATTTAAATTTTCTTTATATTCACGAATACCCACATATCAAGACAAATTTTCATATATTTTTAACAATATGTTCTCCAATTCATTTAACGTCAATACCATTTATTCTTAAATCCAATCATTTACATTTTTCCCAATTGAATTTTAAATCCAGTTCAAATATCCAAATCAATTTCAAATCAAATATTCCAAAACACATATTCGATTTCCAATTAACCATTCTGAAATAAATATTGAGCTCCATTTATATTCACAAATATATATTCAATCTTTAATTTCTAATTCACGTATCAATATAAAAATTAATAGTTAATCTTTAATTAATCTCATATTCTAGTTGTTGAAATTTCTGGGTCGTTACAATCTTTCCCCCTTTAAAAATTTTCGTCCTTGAAAAGGAGAGATCGTTAGAGTTATACCAATGTATATTTCAAATTTTCTTATTTATATGTAATTCTTTCACAACTGATATTTAAACCATCAATCATATTCAATTAACTCGTAAAAGTCAAATTTCCTTCTTATAGTCAAAGTCAATTTTGATCAATACGATTTTATTTATGTCCATATTCTTTAAATTCCAATAATTTTCTTGGACTCGTCATCTATCTCAAGTTATTTTGAGATATTTCTCATTCTATTTAATCATTAGATTTCTTTCAAAACCAACTTTTTTTAAATTCCAAACTCTGCCAAATCTGGATTTATGCATCTCAAGTTATCCCAAATTTCATTATAAACATCATCTACTAACGTTATTTATACATCGTTGCAACTGTAATGGATCTAGGCTTAGCAACCCTCAACCCAATCTCCATACATTCAATTTATTTAATCTTTCCCAATATTCAATGAAGAGTGTAAATAACATCTCGTCTTTGAGTCATCAATTTGTAAATTAAAAATCCAAAAATTTCTAAAATCCGAATTTTTTTTATAACTTTATACGTAACACGAATTTCGTACAGAAAATATTTTTAATATTATTTCAAAGCTATTGAAATACTTCAAAATTCCCTTATTTTAATTTCAAACTATTTATTTGAAAATATTTGATAACTCAAAGTTTGACAAGTCCATTGTCTATCTCACAGATGTTAGGCGTACGCTGGCCAGGCGCACGACTAAAATCTCCAAGCGCTAAATATCCTTGTTTCAACTCCCAGTGAAAAACATTCAAAAATTTCTTTAAAAACAGATACGGAAAGTACCAATGTGATATTAATATGTTGATTGTTCATGAATCGCAGATACACAATAGTTTCGTCTGGATCCCCCAGAAAACATCCATATCCATAGGAAATCACTTCCCTGCGAATTTTGTCATGGACAGATCAACAGAAGACATTTAAGAATCAAAAGAAAATCTGAGGTCATTGAGCATTAGCTGCTCTCTCTCTCAGGGTCATGAAACTAATTACCAAGTTATGAGGATAAATCAAGTCACGAGGACCAATCAAGTCATGAAGACAAACTGCTGCATTAACAGGTGGCTCAATCACTAAGATATCTAAATGGACCGCAGGTACACAATGGTTACGCCTAGGTCCCCCAGGAAACATCCATACCTGTAAGCTTTCACAGCTCTGCGGATTACGCCCTTATAATTCGACTGTAGATCGCAGCAGTCACAATGGTTACGCTTGGTTCCCCCAAGAAACATCCGTCCGCCGTAGGCTATCTGTAGCCCTGCGAATTTCGCTACACGGTCGAATTCCAGCGACTCTAGATCGCAGTGATCACAATGGTTACGCCTGATTCCCTCAGGAAACATCCGACCGCCGTAGGTTATCTACAACCCTGCGAATTTCGCTACACGGTCGAATTCCAATGACTCTAGATCGCAGCGATCATAATGGTTACGCCTGATTCCCTCAGGAAACATCCGACCGCCGTAGGTTATCTACAGCCCTGCGAATTACGCTAGCAGTCGTGCTCAACGGCAACTCATGAGTTTTATGTCCGGACAACCTACTGCCACCAGCAGCATATTTCAGCTAAGCTCGGGAATCAAAGGAGACGGAAGGCACTTTCCTTATTTTGCTTTAAAAACATATAATACTATATATATAGTATTTCATATTTCATATAACTCGTACTTATATTGACATAAGATTTTTCTCAACAAATTCACATTTTTCAAATCGTGTTTTTCAACATCTCATATTATTGGTTGTAAAACAAAAATTCTCTCCAAATATCCAATTTATAGGTTCATCCCTTAATTCAATCTGGCTGATAATTTTTTTTCAAACTTATTAACTATCAGATTTCATATATTCTCGTATTAGTAGACTCAAATTCAAATTCTATTTAAATCTTTCTTTTATTTACAGCTTTTCAAAACAATCAACCAAATTCCTAATGAAACTAATTTACTGAGTTTATTCCAACAATTCTCTTCATTCCGGGTTATGATATTTTACTTGCTTTTAAACTCATTTTAATTTGAATCTCAATTAAAATATCATTTGACCAAATTTGACTTATTCAAAAATCGACAACTCGACCTTTCAGTTCCATAATTGAAATTCCAAATTCAATCTTCTTCCCAGACATCTCTTAAGATGTATAACTTTCAAATCCTAGTATATTGGATTATCCTCCAACCCAGCTCAATAATCAATTTCCGGATTCTGTTTTAACTGTTCCAAACTTTGTATACATATTTTCTGTATCAAATCATATTTCAAAATCACTTTTTTTATAGGGTTCGTAAACAAGAAGATGAGGATATACCTACCTATTTTTTTCATTTTCAGAACTTTTCATGCTTCCATAATTTTCATTAATTGGGATCTACAATCATTGATGATTCTCTGTTTCTTGATCAACAGTCTCCATCTCTGCATAACCGTCTTCACGGTACTCATCACCCTCATTTATCGTAATTCCTGATTTTTTTACGATCTTCAATCAATCCGTTTAGACCATTATTTTTTTCCTTTCAATTCTCTTCATATTATTTTCATTGTTTGAAAATATCACTATATATACTTAATTAAATGGTTATACGTATTATTACACATTTCTATCCTTCCATATTCATCAATCCCTGACCGTAAATTAGTTAGTGAACGACTCTCTAAGTGTCAATCCCGAAGGCCGAAACCAACATCAGATCAACATCCAGAAAGTGATCCAACTTGACCAATCTCCAATCAATTTGCAATTTCCTTAACTTTATTTATTATCAAATTATTGCTTATGCAATTCCCGAATTCAATTTACGGATCCACTTCTCTTACGTTTTGTTGCTCTTCATTCTCACCATGCGGCTCTTTATTCTTCAGTTCCTGCCCTTCTTATTTATCAAAATCCGTTAGCCTCTCGCGGCCTTTTGATAAACCTTTCCAATTATCATATTTATTTTTTTAGAAAACATATTTTATTCTGCGGGAAATTTTTCTAAATTCATTATTTGAATTAAAACTGATGTTAAATAAAACATCGCTACTTCCATTTACCGTTGACACTTATAAATTTACTTCACTTAACCAATTCTTACTATCGAACCTTAACTATTTCTTAGCCAATAATGAGGTCAATCAAGTTGGGGTATATTTACCTCTCAGACCTTAACTGAACAACATCATCAACCTTGAAATAGATAAAGTTCACAACTTCGAATACCAACAAAACATTCATTCTTGTAGCTTCCAAATTTGAAACGACCCGAACTTCCCCGGTCTCCGAAGAGAGAGAGAAAGAACGAATAGTTCTGAGAACACGACAAAATAGAACGCATACAAAAGAACATTTCACTGTATATTACAACAATGCATCAGATTACAAGAATATGCAGAGTATAAATGAATATATATTACACAGAAATATCAGAGATTTAAATTACATTTAAATACATAGCAGCGGAAAATAATACAATACACAACTGAAGGAGATATATGGATACAAAGCTTTCCGGATATCGTTCCAGCTGTAAACCAGGATCCTGTGAATATAAATCTGCAAAACCAAAACTACTAGCTGCCCGTGTCAAAATAAGGGCACCCAGAGTTTAGGTTAAAACAATAAACTCCAGGTCAGTCATGTGACTGGTGTGAGAACTAAAACAGTTATTAATCTTTATTTTAAAGGTTAAGTAAATCAAGGGACCACGCCGTATAACACGGAACGGGTTTCCTCCCAAGAATACCAGTGCATAAAACAAACAGCGCAATGCTAAATAAAGAAAAATGAAGCTATTATAAGACCCAGGTCCTATCACACAATGCAACGCAAGCAGGGGGATAGGGTTTTCCCTTATAACAGCCAAAGAATGCTTGATACGTTTAAAACAAATCATTTGATACTATTATAAGTGCATAGTGTATAAAACAACTTCAAATCATAAGTATCAATCATAGGAGGCATGGGTACCATATATCATGTCGCCATATATAGGTTTACAAATAAAACCGCAAATGTCACGTATTTGGAAATTAGGTTTCCATCTATGAACCGAGGCAAAAGATAGTCCTCAACCGATTCGAGACTGCCTAGCCCGAGTCTCAGGATCAGAGCTCGAGGGACCCTAGGAGCGACAGGGCCGGTCCACCGATGTGGATTAAACTTAAATCCTGAACACTACGTTTCCCCGCCCTTTGGGGCGTAAATGAGCCAACGAATGACTCCATCGGACCCGGATCGTCCGATCAAACCGAGGCGCCTCGCAACAGCAACAACCACACAGGTGAAAAGTATATAAATGTCAGGGCTGGTAGGTCACTGACACCACCCTAGCTAGGAAGAAACGCATGCCCTCCCTGAGGTCCTCTCCCGTTTTTGGTTCAGAACCGGGGTGCGAAACTCGTGAAGTAAACGTTACACAAAGCTACGCCACAAAGGCCGTGCTTTGATCATCACCACAAGACTTTGCTTTTCAACAGAAGCCTCGATCAATTGCCACTCAGGCATGCCACACAGGCAATTCACTCCATGCGTTTGATATCCATCAATATATAACCCCTGAGCTCGTACGTCTCAGAGAAGGGCGTTAAGCAAGAGAATAAATTCTCCGCCGCCAAACAGATATATATTTAATAGAGATCAATCACACGGACTAAAATCCAATGTCAGACACACAGTCCATTTACAAGTCCGCTCTGGGTCTGAACGAAACCGGAGGCACCTAGTACCCCGCATATCCATCGATCTCCAAGTACGTCTGGACGATCACCAACTGTTTCCATCTTCTTGGGTGTACAGCCCAATCAAGATCATCAGTAATCACCCAAACGACGTGAAGACTTCCGGTCTTCGACCACCGTCTTCATCTTCGACTTATCGTCGTATCAGTTATTCAGAATGGGATAAACCCGGTCTTTCCGAATAACTCGCGTATATTTTAAATAAGTGTTACACAATCATAACATACGCCTCATTCCAATTCATCAGTCACTAGGCGTAAATTAATCAAGAGAATAATTCCCCAAATATTAACCCCGAATGCCGAAACCAACATCAGATCAATATCCAGAAAACCATTCTGCTTGGCTAACCGACAGTTAGTTTCTGAATTTCACATTCATAGGGAAAGGTTCCCATTAATTTTATCAAAGATAAATTCTTTATATTTATTCTTTAATCTATCCTTTTGAATTTCGATTCAACTAGTCGGGATTAACGAACCTTACCGAAGTAATCAGTTATTTTAATTTCCCAATCCCAACCTATTCATCCCATGAAGTAAAACTGGTAATACTTCATATCTAACACCACGGTGTTATCGGTAAATTCAATTACCATTTCACGTTCAAATCTAATTAAAGATTTAACTTTCGCCTGGAGCAAAACTGGTGATACTTCATTCTCGATTATTTCAATCTAATTAAAGATTCATTAAAACTCCACTTAGTTTTAATCCTTAACTGGGTTAAAGAATCAGTGTCATTTAAAACACAGTTCACGATAAACCCAAAATCACATTCCATTAATTATCGGGTTAAAGAACGAGTGTTATTTAAAACACTGTCCACGATAAACCCAAAAATCAATATCAATTCAATTCCAATTAAATATCATTTAATTGGTACACTTCATTAAATCTAAATAAAAAGATTTAATCTTTTCTCAACTGGGTTCAAGAACAGTGTTAATGAAGACACCATTCACGACAAACCCAAATCACATTTGATATTAAATACAAGTCTCTGAATAGAAAATATATCGGCTTATATTCAATATCAAATTCTACGACCAACAAATATCGTAGTGGAAATAACGATATATATATCTATATCTTTCAAATTTCCATAACAACATCTGTATAGTCACGAAATCCAACATCGAAATATTCCGAAGACAATTTCGATTCAAATCCATTCCAATGCAATCATTGGAAATTCAGGTTATTTTCAAAACCATTTCAAATTCAATTTATTTATTTAAAAATAAATAGAATTATAATTCTATTTCAAAAATAGTTCATTTCGATAAAAATCTATTTTTATCTTTTCAAATATGGAGTTTTTCATCCCAATTCTTTCTAAATCATTTCTTATGATTTTACACAAATTATTACTATTTTTAATAATTTTATCAAGGCCCGTACAGTCGATTTCCATCAACGGCCATCGAACTGCACTTACAGCGACCTTTTCCAAATTTGATTTGGACGTAACTCCAAATCCAACCGTTAGATTTCAAATTTCTAATATTCGTTAGAAAGTTCTTTTCGATACGAACCCAACGGTTCCGGTTTTAGGAGAATCCGACGGTCGGATCTCCCGCAATATCTGTTCGAAGTCAATGGTCGAAATTCACGAACTGCCGCGGCGCGGCGCGTTCTATTCTGGCCATTATATTATATATATAATATATATAATATATATTTCGTCGATTTCTATTTAAAACAAATTTTATAAATCGTTTTGATTTCGTTTCAAAAACAATTTCAACTTCCATTTCAATTCAAATCGAAAATTGAATCTTTCCTTATAAATTCGTTTTAAAATTCATTTCTATTCAATTCAAATTTCAATTCAATTTGAATTCAATTCAATTCGAATTCGTTTCTATTCCATTTCAATTCGAATTTATTTATATTCAATTCTTTTCAAAATATCATATTTTGTAATCACTTTCGATATTCATTATAAAATGAATAAAATCGATATAAATGTCGTTCACGTCAAAATGGCGTCAATCTAATCAATACGGCTTCATATATTCCTATTTTCAAATATTCTATTTCAAACATTTCTTTTTCAAATATTTCTATTTTAAAACTGGAATGAGGCCCAATCAATTACCATATAATGTTAATTATATGGATTTTCTACAACACATGTATATATCAACAACGATGAATAATCAACCATCATCCAAAGTGCATTCTACACTGTATAAGCATCAAATATAAATATTCAACGCTTATAACAGCCTGTCAATCAATCGATCGACATACAACTAAACAATCGGGATTAGTGTACTTCAAATATCATCCCAATACCCGTGTGGGGTTTCAAACAATCAAACACAGATTTTATTTGTGCATTTGGGCGATGTGTAAAATTTATCGTCCCAATCAATGTCCTTCAAATAAGTGTACATAAACAAACCGTCCGGTTTGTAAATGAATATTTATTTATTCACATTCACGTTAAAAATTATATTTTTAACGATCAAACTATTTTATTCAACCTATGAATATTCTATTCGGTTCATTTATTAAATAAAATGTTATCTTTATTTTTCTAACTTATTTTAGAAAATTTCGGCGGTATAACGGCACGATACTAGAAACGGGACAAGGCCTAGCCTTATCCCCGGTCTAGTGAAGGCCCACGCCATTCACACATCAATCAAATCAATTTCAATTCACCAAACAATTCAATCCAATCAAATAATCTAACTAATTTTTGCAATCAAACAAACAAGTCCATGGTCTGTGGACGATTGTGTCGGGTGCTACTAAACACCGTCTGCATCCTAGTATATATATATATAACTAGAAAAAGAAATTTAAGAGTGAGAAGTTCTCACAGATAGCTATCCTAACTCCACGGCACTTCTAATGCAGAAATCTTCGTCGTTCTTGCCTCTTGTCGCTTTCGTTGCCCGTATTCTCTACATATATAAAAATCGAATTTTTACTTCGTTATTCAATATATAAAAAATCGAATTTTTATTATGCTATTCAATATATGAAAATCGAATTTTTATTATGTTATCAAATAGATAAAAATTCTATTTTTATCCCGCTATTCTTCATATAAAGATTTCACCTTTTCAAAAATATAGATTTCGCCTTTTCAAAAATATTATTATAAAAATCACAATTTTATTTTGCTACACAAATAAAGATGATATCTTTACTATTCCTGTCGTGTAAAAATTATATTTTTAATTCTCTACCTAAACAAAAATCATATTTTTACATCTTCTACCTAATAAAGATTATATTTTTAATACTTTAAAAATATAAAAATCCTATTTTTATGAACTAAAATCATTCTTTTTATAAAAATCTAATCTTTTCTATTTTCTTTATATATTTCAAAGATTATAGCCTTCTATAATAAAAAAAAAACGTTCTTTTTATCAACAAAAATATCTATAGTTAATAACCTAAACTACCTTCCAACCTTCTATAACATGCTCAGGTGAAAACGCCCTTGCTCACATTGAAGAATCCGGCGTTGTTCGTCATCCAAGGGACTGCTCGTCGGGGATGGAGGCGCGGTGGGTCCATGGGTGGCGACAGGCCCTTCAGGTGGCTGTGGCGGTGGACTGGTGGTTCGATCCTGGGCATTGGCGGTAAGGCGTGGCTGACGGGGGTTTAGGGGTGCGATGGTCTGCGTCGGAGAAGCAGGCGAAGGGGAGGGAGGGTCTCTGGTGATCGGCGAGGAGGGGGAGGTGGTTGCGCGACGAGGTGGAAGGGCTGAATCTCGATCAGGGCGGCGGTTTCTTTTTGGATTTGAGAAAGAAAGGTGGGGTCGGGGGAAATGGGAATAAGGGGAGGGCTGAAGTGTAATTTATATATTTATATTTTATTTTATTTTCTTTTTTCCTCTAAAATGTTGTTTTTCATTCGAACTCAAATTCAAGTCCAACGACTGTCGTCCCTAGCATATTACCCCCATTTCGAACACAATGGGATGTGTATCGTAAGCCAATTCGGCTGCTACGATAGGTTTTTATCAAAATCAAATTATAAAACATTGTATATTTAATTTTAACGCACATTTCAAATTACCGGGGTCACATACGGACTCTAAAAATTCCCGAAAAATATTTTCTAGCTTCGTATTGACGATACGGTCCTAACAAAACTAATTTCGTCGAATTCTGAGACCATTTGAAAAATGCCCAATTTCCAATCGATTAAAATCAGTTGAAATTGGTCAAACGCGTTTTCCTTCGCCACGCTCACATATTGATTCGAAAAATTATGAAATTTGGAATCTAGCAATAACTTGGCATCACGAATCCAACAAAAGTGGTTTCGTCGAAATCCGAGGTCGCTTGCAAAATTCCCATTTTTAAGGGCCTAAATTCCATAGCGACTATTCAGAATTTTCAACAGGACATATCTTTTGATTCCCGCTTTGAAATTTCAATTTTTCGGATTTGTTGGAAAGATATCATCAATTAGATCTTATTGTTTTTGGTTTCGCTAAAATCCGGATTATTTTGCACTCGGTACATTCAATTGAAGTTAGAAATCGAATTATTGAACTACCGCGCCATTTTCAATTCCTTTTATAATTATAAATAAATTTTTATATTCTAACATCGATCTATATAACTATATATGATTGAATTTCATTCAAAAGAAATTTTCTCGTCGATATTATTTAAAATAATTTATTTTAAATAATCAAAATTCGTTAAAATTGCCAAAATAAAAATTTTAAACTGGCCTAGATTTTCGGGTTGTTACAAAATTCAAGTTAAGAATTTTCTTCTTTTACAATAATCGTTGATTGTAACCATAATCCATGCCTTCAAAATATTTAACTTTAAAATTATATTATATTCTTTAATTTGTATAACCAATTTATTAATAATATATTAAATTAAAATAGAAAGTAAATAGTATTTTCCTAAAATTTGACATAATTGATTCCACACATAACTTTTTTTTCTTAGAATAATCTGTTATTCGATACCATATTCCGAACTTCGGAAAATCTCATTTGATTTATATTCTGAGCTTCAGAATAATCTCACCGTACTGGCCAACTTCATTTCCTTTATTTCCAATTTCATTCTTGCTTTCAACCGTTACTTACTTCTAAAAAGTAAATATTATTCCTTCTATCGAAATCCAAACTCGTCACTTTTGATTTCATTTAAATACAGGTTCAAATCTTTCTAAAATCTTTATTTGTATTTCGCTTCATTCATAACTCTTCTTTCCAATTCACTTCTTGCTAATCAATTAGCAAGTTTATAACTTACTATCCAATTCATGTATTCGATTATACTTTATTGGCTTGAAATCAATAATAGATTATTTTGCCCAGTTCTGAATAAATTAGTAGCAAAATTCAACACAGTCAATTCTAATTATACCCCTTTAAATTTTATTTTCATTAGTTTATATCCCGAATATCAAAATAAATTTCATCATTTCGTCTTTGAAACAATTTCAAATTTTCTCTTTATATTCTTCCCACTTAAATTCTTATTTCCGATCAATTTCAATTTTCTTTGACTGCTAAAACACACGATTAGAGAACCGATTCGTTGATTATCTTGTACTTATTTTCCTTTGGTATTGTTCGATGACGGATCCAAGATTCAAACCTAAGACGACTTGTCGAAGAACAGCTCTCGCAAATCTGGATTTAAAGACAGGGGATTCCGAGAAAAATAATTTTTTCCGCTGTGTTAGTTTCAAAATATTAATTTTCAAAAATATATAATATTCTGAAAATAATTTAGCTTTCGAAATATATATATATTTTCCAAAACTCTTTTTATTTTCAAATTGCTTTTTCTAGTGTCGATCGTATTCTTTTTAAACCCGATAAGCTATGCTCTGAATAAACCAAAGCTCTGATACCACTTGTAACGTCTCGCCTTTTTGATCGTTTCAAATTGGTGATTTAACCGACTTAAAACATTCAAATCGACGGATCGTTATTTAGCTTATAGAGTTTAAAGACAGAATCAAAACACAAAATAAATAAATAACACGGTATTGAACAACGAATGTAATCTTTTATATATAATCAAAATTTTGATACAAAAATTTCTATACAGCAGAATTTAAAGTAATACAAAAAAAATCTTTACTGGTTTGAAAACTCCAGAGTGCGCCGTCTTCGGAATCCCCAACGCTGCCAATCTTCAAATCCTAAACCGTGATCTTCAAATCCTAAACTGTGATCTTTAAATCTGAAATCCTCGGGTCTGACCCGAGCGTTCCATGCAAAAACATAAAACACTCGAGTCAGGATTTATCATAGTTCAAGTAAATTAATTTCAATAGAAACTGAAATATAACTGTTAATCCTATCATCGATGTCATATATAAATAGTTGTGGTATCCGTTCATGTCAGTTCTATCTATTTCCAGGGACGAGCAGTATCGAATGCTTGCGAGTGTACATGTATATATAACATACATGTGTACACCACCTCAGCGTACCTAACCGAATATACATACATACATAGGTGATTTTAGGAGCTTGCATATACACATATACAAGTACATGTGTGCAATGCTTCAGCGTCCCGTTAACATACACCAAATGTGGCCAATATATATCAGTGCCAAAATTCATAGTCAGTGCACGAATGTTGTGCATAATGCACTTCAGGTTTCAACTTACAACTATGTCCAAAATGTAAGAGCATCGTAGAATAACCAATGTGCCATACAAATACTCCAAAGTACGAACAGGATAGACAATGTGGGGATAGGCTGGGGAAAAACATGATCTTTATTTCCATAGCCTCACATGTTTAGGTTATAACATCTCAAAAGCTTTACCCCTTTTTTTATCTTTTCTTTTTGAAATACTAAATTTTAAAATAGGAAGTAATACACTGGTGGAAACAAGATGAATGGATGGAGCTATCCCTTAACAAAAGTAGTAGCCAACGTTTTATAGGCCAGATGGGACAAGAGCTTAAACGTTCAGCCAATCACGGGAGAAAAATCACGGAAGAGCATATAAACTGAAGCTTATTATTCAACAATTTACATACTGCCAATATGTACCATTTTCATTTACAGTTAGCATATAGAAAACAACAAGTTCTAGGGTAAGGGTGGACACTATATGTTTATAACAAAAAGAGAACGACTTAACTACTTTGATAAATTTATGAAAACCAAAGTTTGATCATCATGGCATAGGGGTTTTAGCTGAATGCATGAATTCTATTCATGTATACTTAAGACAGATGTCCACAAACCCATACATTATTATCAAATTAAAGGACTAACGTGTGTTAAACGTAGCCTTAAATTTCAAGACAAAAACAAACCAAAAATAGAAATATTAAACTATCAGCTAAATGTTAAGGCAGTAGGTGAAATTTACCAAGTTCGTAAACAAAATGAGAAGTTGTTAAATAAATAAATAAAAACATGAAAAAGGGTGAAGTACTTAAATATTTTGAAACATTGAAATGTTTTTTTCCCAAACCCGTGTGAGTTATTCACAAATGTCTTGTAAGGGAAGTGGCAAGTGAATTTCTACTGATAGTATAAATGTATAAAATGTGTCCTTAGCACTTAAACAAAATAAGCCAGCCCTCCATGTTTCACGTGAACTGATTTGAAGAAAGAGCTACAACATGTCATGATGTATATATATATATATATTTCCAGAAAAGTAAGGGTAAAATGACACAAGAAATTTCCAACCGCAACAGCCAGCATGCAAAAGCAAGTGTCAAACTAGCATACAAAATTGAATCCTGAATTGTATATATATACATACGGCATAACTACCAAATTTTCACTGTCACTAAACATATATGGCATAAATACTAGATGTTCACTGTTATGGCATGTTTCAAACAAGTAGGACATGTACAATTATATTTCAACAACATGTTAGGTGTGTATGAACAGGTTTCAGATTATACACAATACATGTATGAAATGTATAGGCATATCTCATGCATATATGTATCAATTAAACATATAAATTCTAACTTAGGTTCCATCTTTTCAACTACATGTAATGTATACAGTACCACTCACTCCAGGATCAAGCCAAAGGTACTAACAACTGACCACATGCACAAGAAAAAGGATGACACAAAAGCTATATTTATATGTAGTGCACTTTACCGAATTATAAACAAGTGGTTCGCCAGATTTATATGCACTATGGCTAGTACGTTGCCTAGCCATTTAATTTCTTTTCATAGCAACTTCAGGTTGCTTACCTTTAATTGTATATTCATTTTAAGTGAATTAAGGATTGCATACACAGTTTGGTGTACTCGTTTCCAAATGAGCACTTCCAAAAGATATTCACTTTGGTCAAAGTAATCGACTATAGTAAAGTTATTGTAAGTGATGATCTCCCTTAAAAAACTTTTGCTCATGTCATTTCCATATTACATGTACCCATACAAATGGCATTATGGCATCCGAGTTTAATAATCTAAGCTATACCTCATATGTATTAGATATCTTACGAGAATATTCATGTACATGAAGCTAATATATAATCTGACTTTCTTTTTCTTTTCTTTTCTTTTAAACTTGATCGCAAGACCTTCTGTCAATAACACGCAAAGGATTTTAATTAGGCACAGCTAAAGTGCTAACTGCTAAATGGTCATACACAGAAATGAATCATTAAGATTTTCCCAAAGTCATAATTCATCAAGTATATACGTAAGGGGTATAAATATTTCGGTATCACTAATTTCTCCATTGGGACAGCCAAACGATAGGAACAACATGAACTAAGTTAGGATAAATCAACGCCCACAAAGTAGCCAATACCACCGGAATCAACCGTCATGTATCCAGTTTAAATTGAAATCAAAGTACTTGAAACTAAGATAAATCGTGAGTGAGTAATTCACCTTTAAATGACGACGCTGGCGATGAACGTGGTGACTAACGAGGCGGGGTTCCAACTGGGGCAGGTTGCGACGGTGGAGGACTGCTGGTCTGCGGTCGACCGGTTGCGCAGTTCAGAGTGGCGATGGTCTGGTGAGAGGCGAATGGAAAAGCGAACTTTGAGTTGCAAGATGACGGTTTTAGGACGGAGACGCGACATCTCTCACTGTTGGTGTTAGCGGAAGAGGCGCTTCCGATTTGGGGCAAGACGATAGCGGTTTATAGGGCTTCAGCGAACGGAGGAGGTGATTTCGAGGGTCAACGATAGGCGCTCAGCGTTGAAGGGAGAAGCATACTCCAATTTCCAATGGAAGGCCAATTTTTATTTATTTAGAGATATTAGGAAACTGATTTTGGCCATACTATTTTAGATAGGAGAAAATGTTTTTTTTTGCTGATGGAATTGGAGAAAACCACTGGCTTTTATAAAGGAAATTATTGTGGATAGGAACAATGTTCTATCAAGTAGGCATAGGAGGTACGCGATTCAGGAATAGGTCAATGCAAATTTTTACTAAGGAAGGTTTTATTAGATGTAGGTGATATTTAATTTTAATTTAAAAGTAAATCTTACTGCGGATTAAAAATAAAACAGTCTAATTCGTACCGCTAACAAAATTTCCAAACATGACAAAAATTATACGCACTGTAATTTTTCAACGTTCTGAATCCAATTAACTAAATTGTAGACCGACTCCATTTGTGTACAACGATATTTTATTTTTTATATTATTTGTCAGTTCATCGATTTAATCCCGTTTGTTCACCAATGACTCTATTCGTTTCCAAATTGAAATGTTAAATTTAATTTTTCTTTATATTCACGAATACCCACATATCAAGCCAAATTTTTATATATTTTTAACAATAATTTCTCCAATTCATTTAACGTCAATACCATTTATTCTTAAATCCAATCATTTACATTTTTGCCAATTGAATTTTAAATCCAATTCGAATATCCAAATCAATTTCAAATCAAATATTCCACAACACATATTCGATTTCCAATTAACCATTCTAAAATAAATATTGAGCTCCATTTATATTCACAAATATATATTCGATCTTTAATTTCTAATTCACGTATCAATATAAAAATTAATAGTTAATCTTTAATTAATCTCATATTCTAGTTGTCGAAATTTCTGGGTTGTTACAACCATAAATCCCTTTCTCTTCGAAATCACTATCAGCTCACCCTAGTCTAAGGCAACTCGCCCATCTTTTGCACAGTAGCCTTTTTTTAAAAACACCCCGCTCCTCCATTAGTCCATACACAGTCCGCTGAAAACATTCGAACTCCCCCTCATCAATACACCATAATAATTCAAACTAATAATACCATTCATCTCCTCTTTCACTCCTTTTCCAAACCATAACCAAGACATATAACTCGAACCCCCCTCTAAAAACCGACCTCGACCATTCACAGTACCTCGCTTGAAACCCGCGTCAACTTCCATCACAAAACCCTACAAAAATTTTAGAACCCGTGCTACTTTGTACCACAAATTCCACTCCATGCTTCAATCAAGTTCAAAACCTATGATTTGAAGAAAATCGAATCCCTAGTTGCGTTGCTGGAAAAAGACGAGCCGACAACTTCATCGCACCAATTAAAATTCACACAGAAATGAAGAGGAAATTATGAGGATTTCAAAGAGACTTGTTTTGAGATTTATAGAATTTATTTTGATTTTCTAGAAATTCTTGAAGATCCGTTTCCATGTTTTGAGTAAAGAACCAGCGGCGGAAAAAAAGATGTTTGACTGTGGAATGGAAAATATTAGGGTTAGAAAATATGTGTTATACTTATAGGTAGGTTTTAATATTTTTTTATTGATTATTTTTATTCAATTTTAATCAACCATTCTTTGTATTTGTCCTTTAAAATTCATATGATCACATAAAATATCCAAATTTGATGAAAATGGACATATAACTACAGTTTGGCATTACAGACCCAACGAAACTTGTTTCGTTGAATTCTGACTCCGTTTGCTCACACAGCGTATTTTTAACCATCAAAATACTGACTGTTTTTCACATTAAAAATCCGTATGGCCACACGTTGACCCAAAAAATCACGAAAATTGGAATCTAACAATAATTTAATATTTCGGATCCAAAAAAATTAGTTTCGTCGAAAACGGAGGTCATTTGCAAAACTGGCTTAAAAATAGTTAAATTAAATATTTACAAATAAATATAATCGTATATATTCACAATAGAATATTATACAGCTCCAAAATAAATATATAGGGATTTATAACTCGATATTTCAAAACCAGAGTTAACCGATATTCAATTAAAAATAGAAATCCTTTTATAAATCGTTACAAATTATAAAGGAAATCCATAGCGACTATTTGAAAATTTGATTTGGACATAAATCAAAATCTACACAATGAAATCCCGATTTTTCTCTTCCATTAAAAAAATATACTTTACCAGCTCCGAACGTTTCTTGTTTCACAAAAATCCGGCTTAAAACGGATTATGTATATTCATTTAAAGTTCGAATCGCCAAATTACGAACTGCCGTGCCATTTCGAGCCCGATTATAATTATAATATAATCTATACATTCAACTGACATTTAAAAATAAATTCGTTAATATAATTCAATTCTATACTGAACTATATATTTTTAATTGTCCAATTCACACAATATTGCCAATTCTACTATTTCTGATTATTTCAGAATTAAATATATTATTTAATTATCATATTAATTAAATATTCAATAGTGATTTTAATTTAAACCATTTAAATTACCAAACCATATTTTAAATAATTAAATAAAATTAATTATTATACCGTATAAAAATACGGGTCGTTACAGATCACCTTCCTCATCCACATACCATGGACGATTTAAATTGACTGTATTATGTGTTGATTATGATGTTGAAATGTTTAGCATATTAAAAATAATATTAATAGGGTAGTTGAAATTAAATTATAAATATCCATTTATAATTTAAACAGTGAAATTTTGTTAAATTGAAAACAATTCAAACTGAATTAGAATTGGTTAAATTTATTAACCAATGATTTATTTTTGAAAACCCCACACGGGTATTGGGATGATATTTGACATACACTAGTCCCAATATTTAGTTGTATGTCAATCGATGGATTGACACTACGTGATGAACGTTATTTATTTATTTTAATGCTCACATAGTTGTAAATTTCACTCTGGATATGAATGGACTGTTTGATGATTATTTGTCATTATTGTTGCATACATGCAATGTATAAAATCCATATAACTGAAATTATATGGTAATTGATTGAGACACATTCCGATTCAGAAATAAAGAGCATTTTAAAATAAAGGACATTTTAATATAAAGAATCTTTAAAAATAAAGAACATTTTAATATAAAGAATCTTTAAAAAAAAATAAAGAACATTTTAATATAAAGAATCTTTTAAAATAAAGAATACTTTAAAATTAAGAATCTTTTAAAATAACCAATATTTTAAAATTAAGAATCTTTTAAAATAAAGAATATCTTAAAATTAAGAATCTTTTAAAATAAAGAATATTTTAAAATAACGAATATTGTAAAATAATATTTAGTGAAGAATAAAATTATGATTTCGATGTCCGATTTTGAATGGACACAAAAATATAAAAATATGAAGTCGGGTTAAGTATAGAAACACCATTTTAACCCGAACGGGTTTATTGATCGATTTTATTCATTTTATAATGAGTATCGAAAAGAAGTGATTTCAAAATTTAATATTTTGATAATATTATCATTTTAATATGATAAAGACATAAAATATTCAATTTTGATTTAAAATTGAAAATGAAGTTGGAATCGTTTTAAAACGAATTTACAAATATTTTATAAAACACGTTTTAAATGGAAATCGACGAAATATAAATAATATATATTATATATATTTAATGGCCTGAATAGAATGCGCCGCGCAGCGACCGTTCGCGTATTTCGACCATTAACTTCAAATTGATGTAACGGGAGATCCGACCGTCGGATTCTCCTAAAACCAGAACCGTTGGGTTCGTATCAAAAAGAGCTTTCTAATGAATATAAGAAGTTTGAAATCTAACAGTTAGATTTTAAAACATGTCCAAATCAATTATGGAAAATGTCGCTGTAAATGCAGTTCAGTGGCCGTTATTGGAAACCGACTGTACTGGCCTTGATAAAATTATTAAAAATATGGAAAAATTGTGTAAAATCATAATTAATAGTTTGGAAAGATTTTGGATGAAAAACTCTAAGTTATAAAAGATAAAAATGTATTTTTATTGAAATGAACTAGTTATTAACTATAATAATAATCTAATTATATTAGAAATAATAAATTGGATCTCCAATGGTTTTAATATAACCAAATTTTCCAACGTATGAATTGGAATGGATTTAAGAAGAAATAATCTTCGGAATATTTCGATATTGGATTCCGTGATTATATAGATATTGTTATGGGAATTTGAAAGATATAAATATCGTTATTCCCAACACGATATTTGTTGATTTCAGACTTTGATATTGAATATAAGCCGATATAATTTCTATTTAGAACCTTTTATTTAATGTTAAATTGGATTTTGGGTTTGTCGTGAATAGTGTTTTAAATAACACTGTTCTTAAACCCCGATCAGAGAAGAATAAATCTTTAAATTAAGATTTAATTAAGTTTTCCAATTAATTAATATTTAATTGGAATTGAATAAAATAAACTGGATTTTAGGTTGTCGTGAATAGTGTCTTAAATAACACTGTTCTTAAACCCCAATTAGAAAAGAATAAATCTTTTAATTAAGATTTAGAGAAGTTTACTAATTAATTAATATTTAATTAGAATTGAAATGAAAGTTGATTGTGGGCTTATCATGAACTGTGTTTTAAACGACATTTGTTCTTTAACCCAATTAACAGTGAAACTATAATTTGGAATTTACAAATCTTTTTATTAAGATTTAATAGAAAATTTTCCAAAGTAAAGCTTTCCAATTTAATAGAGTAAATCGGAATTGAAGGGAATTCAATTTGATAATAATCGAGATGAGCTTCTGTAAAAAAAAACCGTTACTATATATGGAATTTGAAAAGCCTTGCCGCTATTCCATTTATATTATTAGTCTGATACAGAAATTTATATCGATTATATATTGATCTGATTTCTGTGAAGGTTCCATATTTAATGGAAGATGATTTTGGGTTTGTTGTGAGCTGTGTTTTAAATGACATTGGTTCTTTAACCTAAGTAAAAACAGGATTTATTTCCTGAAAAGTTGAATAATCATTAAGTAATGATTTTTGAGACTAAAACTGAACTAGAGTTTTAAATGAATCTTTAATTAGATTAAAATGAGAATGGGATAAATAGGTTGGGATGTGAGAATATAAATAAATGATTATTTCGATAAGGTTCGATAATCCCGACTAGTTAATAAAATCTTTTGAAATGGGATCCAAAAGAAGATTAAAGAATAAATTTAAAAGAATTTATCTTTGATAAAATTAATGGGAACCTTCCCCTAAAAATATGAACATTGGAATAAAAGAATACTCTGAATTGGAATGAGGCGTATGATGTGTTTTTATGGCACTTGATTATTGATTATAAAATACGCGAGTTATTAGGAAAGACCCGGTTTAATCCATTCTGAATAATTAATACTACGACTAAAAATCGACGATGAAGACGGTGGTTGAAGACCGGAGTTCTTCCCATCATTTGGGTGATTACTTATGTCTTGATTGGGCTGTACACCGAAGACAAGGTAATAAGTGGTGATCGTTCAGACGTACTTGGAGATCGACAGATATGCGAGGACCTCTCTCCTGTATTGGACATATAGGACAAGGAATAAGGTGCCTCCGGTTTCGTTCAGACCCAAAACAGACTTGTAAATGGATGTGTGTCTGACATTGGATTTCATTTTGTACTAATTGATTTCTATTAAATATATATCTGTTTGGTGGCGGAGAATTTATTCTCTTGCTTAACACCCTTCTCTGAAACGTACGAGCTTAGAGGTTATATATTGATAGACATCATGTATATGGCGTGAATTGTCAGTGTGGCATGCCAAGATGCAAATGATCAAGACTTTTGTTGAAAAACAAGATGATCAAAGCACAAATTTAATTAGCATAGCTTTGTGTATAGCGTTAATTCGCGAGTCTCACACCCCGGTATGAGTCAAAAATGGAATGAGGATCGCAAGGAGGGCATGCGTTTCTTTCTAGCTAGAAGTGGTGTCATGATATGGAGCCCAGACATTATTACTTATGTGGATGATGGAATGAGGCGCCTCGGATATTGAGTCCCTGGTGACTCATAGATAGATCCGATAGAACCGGGAAACGTATTGTTCAGGAATAACCAATCCACTAAAGTATTTGTGGACCGGCCTTGCCGCTAACCAGGGCTCGTCAGCGTCTGAGTCCTGAGGCATTTGCTAGAGTGTCTCGAAATCGGTGAGGACGATTCCTAGCCTCGACTCATAATGGAAATCCAATTCCCAATACGAGACATTTCGGTTTTAACTGTAGAACTAGTATGGCGACATAGTAGGATGGGGTTACCATGCCATCTATGATTAATACATTTATATTTGAAGCTGATTTTGACACTATACACTTATAGTAATATCAAAATAATTTTGTTTCATACGTATCAAGCATATTTGGCTATTATAAGGTAAAACTCTATTCTCCGGCTTGTGTTGCATTGTGTGATGGGACCTGAGTCTTATAATAGCTTCATTTTTCCAAAAAGCATTACGTTGTTTTATTTTAAAATAAAATTCATGTGGAGTAAACTCGCTCCGTGTTATACGGCGTGGTCCCATGATTTCCCCACTTTTAAATTAAAGATTAACAACTGTTTTAGTTCTCACAACAGTCCCATGATTGACCTGGAGTTTATTGTTTCAACCTAAACTCTGGGTGCCCTTATTTTCCACACGGGCAGCTAGTAGTTTTGGTTTTGCAGATATTTCTTTTCCAGGATCTTGGATTTACAGCTGAAGCTATATTTGGAAAGCTCTGTATCCGTGTATTTCTTTCAGTTGTGTTATGTATTATTTTTCCGCTGCTTTGTAATTTAAATCTCTGATATTGTATTTCCAATGTGTAATATTTATTCGTACTCTGATATTCTTGTACTCTGATGTAATTGTTGTAATAAGCAATGAATTGTTCAATTGTTTATGTTCTGATGCGTGGTGTTCTAAACTCAATCCAGGCTTTCCTGTAAGGGCGAGTTTTGGCCGTTTCATTTGCTCGACCACTTTGAATTGTTTCATTTTGCATGTATGCTGCACCATTTGCTGTGTGCTCGACCATGTTTGATGTGACGGCCCGCCCCGCACCAACCGACATTTACTCCAAAAGTGCACTGTACACATGTCCAGTTAGCACGGAACGGGTCGTCAGAAGGAAATGAACATACAAAGAACCTGTAGAATGTCTCACAGCGCATAGAACAAAATATAATAGTAACATACTTGACATAAAACAGGAGAGACAATGCATAAGCTAAAAATCAGAACTAAACATCATAGCAGCGGAAATCCAAAAATACAGCTTATTACAACTTTCAAACTGTCTCAAAGCAAAAGTAAGATAAATGAGGTACACTACTGATGCCCAAGTAGTGACCACCAACGACACAGGGAGAATGTGTATATATATATATAATACGTGGAAGCCTCCTGCCCGCCTCCGAATCAGCTACTCGCGCATCACCAGCTAACCTGTCTCTAGTCTGCTCGTGTGAGCACCCAGAGTAATAAGAGGAGACATAAAACTCTGGGTCAGACATAAAGTCTGGTATGAGCGATAAGCATCTAAAGTGAATAATAACAGGTAGACTAAAACATACCTGAACCTGGACCTGCAACCAAAGAGTTAGCACTACATACTGTACAACACTCTAAGGTATCAAATCAAACGATATAAAGATACAGAGGTGGGGGAGGTGTGCATGTCATAATGATGGAAAACAGTCAAGCATAGCATCCATCCTCGCATCTCTCACTCGGTGCATAAAGCATACAACATTCACCACTTCGATCACCCAACATTCCTTGCTACGATCACTTTGCCCCATGAAGTCATAAATGGCTCCACTGCACTGATAACGTAGCCACAAATTCCTCGCTATGTCCACTTGCCCCATGGAGTTATTCACCCCATCTGCGCTGGCTCATAGCCTTACCAATCCTTACTATGTCCACTTGCCCCATGGAGTTATTCACCCCATCTGCGCTGGCTCATAGTCTTACTACGCATCACCTTGCCCCTCAGGTCATAATGACCCTACTGCACTGATAACGTAGTCTTGCTACCATCACCTTGCCCCTCAGGTCGTAGTGACCCTACTGCACTGATAAGTAGCCCATCATTCCTTTTAGTGGTGAATCGAAGTTATGAATGTCGACAACTCCTTAGCACACGTCCCGCAGCAAAGTCCAACCATGAAGTGAACTCGTTGGTTCCCAACTGGTTCTGGGATCCTGAGCTCTAACTTCCCCTATTGGACTACCTTTGCATCTCGGGTTATTGGTCAATACTGGGTCGGGTCGGGTTCTTCCTCAGGTCATCGGTTCGGGTCGGTGTTCTCTATCCGTTAGGGTCGGGTCCCCCTTCTGATGCGGTTCGGGTCGGCATTACTCTGGGTTCGAGTCAGGTGCTTCTTCTTCTTCGGGTCGGGTCGGTGCTTCCTTTCGGGTCGGGTCGGGTCCTTCTTGGTTCGTGCTTTCGATCCGCCTTCATGCTCCCCTTCATATGCTCCTATCCGATCCGCTTTCGTGCTCCTGCTCTGATTCGCCTTTGTGTTTCCAATCCGATCCGTTCTCTTCGATCCGATCCGTCCTTCTCGATCCGATCCGTTCTCCTCTATCCGATCCGATCCCAGTTCAGCTAGCGTGGCCTTCCTTTTTGCCACTTTTCCCAAGTGTTGGGTTCCGATCCGATCAGATTCTTTGCTCAGTTCCACATATCCGATCCGAGCCCCCTTATCCGATCCGAACCCTGTACTGTTTTCTGAAACTGTTCCAGCAAGGGTTTACGCCATTCGACGGCGTTTTCGACCATTCTAACTATTGAAATCAATCACAAAGCATTTCATACAGTCATAGCAACATGCATAATCAACCACAAACATCATTCACATCAATATCATAGGTTAAAATGGATCAAACATACCCAAAATCCCATATTTCCCCTTAAGCATGTTTAGGTGAAACTAATGATAGGATTAGCAAAACTTAACCAAATTAACCCAAACTCATATCAGAGGTCTAAAACATCATTTAGGAATTTATGAACATTTTTCCCCAATTTTATCATGCTTAAATTCGCTAATTAGCACTAATCACCCCCAATTAGCCATAATTAGTGTAGAACTATGCAAATCACTCACCTTAGCCACAAATAAAATAGGATCTGAAATAATTCTCTGATTTGATGTGAATTTCAATGCCAAACAGCAGCTCCAAGGTTGATTTGGTGAAGATCTTCCTTGATTAGGGGTTGCTAAGCCAAATCCTTAACCAAAAGATGATTTGGAGGTGATTTAGAGGTTGGAGGCCATTTTTAGGGATCCTTGGTGATAAGTGGAGGCTAGAAAACTGAAATGGAATGATTCTCCATCTCATTTCAGCCCTCCCATAACCCTAATCCCGAAATGGGTTATGGGCCTACTCGCTAATCACCCGATTTGGCCCGGTTAAGCAGTTTTTCACCCTCCAAACCTTGTTTCAGGCATATCTCCCAAACGGTAAGTCCGTTTGACTATTGTGACCCCTCTACGGAAAGAGAAACCATCAAATGAATCAAATGGAAGTGGTTTCAGGTCAAAATTACTTTCCAATCAAAAGTTATGGCCAAAACAGTACCAACTAAGGGCAAAATGGTCATTTAAAAATCGACAAAAATCATGAACATGGGAAATGACTCTAATGGATGTTTCCCAAAGTTACATGACCATACGACTTCTCATGGGAAAGAAATAAATATTCTACAATCCTATGATGTGTAGAATACGGGTCGTTACACTCTCCCCCCCTTTAAGAAATTTCGCCCCCGAAATTCCCTAATCCAAACATACACAAGGGTCCCGCATGCCTATCCATCATAAAACAACAATCAAACATGCAACCAAGCAAAACAAGTCTACCTTAGCATGCGGAAAACTAAATCGCAAAGTAAATCTTACCAGACAAAGAGTTCTGGATGTGCCTTCCTAATGCTTTCTTCTGTCTCCCAAGTACAATCATTCTCGTCCTCGCCCCACTGAACCTTGACTAGCTTCACCGACTTCCTTCGAAGTTGCTTTGTATCGTGCCCCACAATACGAATCGGCTTGCGGTTCCCAACCGCCTCGGGCTCTACTTCGAAGTCCTCCAACTGATCAGGTGAAATAGTCATATCTGAGTCGTGAACGAACTTCCTTAGTTGGGAAACATGAAACACATTGTGAACTCCCGCCATTTTCTCTGGTAAGCCAACTCTATATGCCAGATTCCCGACTAATTCAAGAACGGGGAACGGGCCAACAAATCTTGGTGCCAACTTGCCTCTCCTGCCAAATCGTATCACGCTCTTCAACGGAGAGATCTTAACAAACACCAAGTCACCAACGGAGAATTTCAAATCTCTTCTCCTCTTATCAGCATAACTCTTCTGCCTATCTTGGGTAGCTTTCATTCGTTGCTGAATGATCTTGATCTTATCGGAAATTTCTCTCACCACATCTGGTCCAAGCACAAACTTCTCGCCAGTCTCTATCCAACATGATGGTGAGTTGCACGGTCTTCCGTACAAAGCTTCATATGGAACCATACCGATACTGGATTGGTAGCTATTATTATATGCAAACTCTACTAGATGCAAATGGTCATCCCATGATCCACCAAAATCCAATATACACGCTCTCAAGAGATCTTCCAATATACGATTCACCCTCTCCGTCTGACCGTCGGTCTGAGGGTGATATGCGGTACTGAGATGTAATACTGACCCTAGAGCCTCTTGCAAGCTTTTCCAAAACCCACTAGTGAACAACGGGTCTCGGTCACTCACAATGCTTTTGGGTACTCCATGAAATCTCACTACCCACTTCATATACAGTTCTGCCAACTTGGCTGCCGTTCTGGTCGATTTGACTGGTATAAATCTTGCGCTTTTAGTCAATCGATCCACAATTACCCAAATGCTATCATATCCCGATCTAGTCCTTGGTAAACCATCGATGAAATCCATCGAGACTTGCTCCCATTTCCATTCGGGAATTTCTAATGGTTGCAACAACCCACTAGGCTTCTTTTGCTCGGCTTTAACTAGCTGACAATTCATGCATTTGGATATAAACTTCCCAACGTCTCTTTTCATCCCTTCCCAGTAGTAAGTCTGTCTCATGTCTCTATACATCTTATTACCACCGGGATGTATAGTCAGTTTTGAGTGATGACATTCTCTAAGCACTTCATCTCTCAAACCGTTCATGTTGGGCACAACTAATCTTCCATTCTTTCGAAGCCATCCATCTCGATCAAGCCCATACACATTCATCTCCTCATCGATACCCATCTCTAACTTGGAGATGATTTCTAATAGATTAGGATCGTCCCTCTGATTAGAACCAATCCGCTCTATCAAAGTGGGTCTGATCGTCAAACTAGCTAGCATAACTAGATCCAATTCGCACCTTGGTCTGAAATCAAACCCCACGATAAACTCTAGTTGCTTCCATTCAAGAAACATTGCCCCTAAGCTGGCATGTCTCCTAATCAAGGCATCGGCTACCGCATTACCTTTCCCAGGTGTATACGCGATATCAAAATCATACGAAGCCAAGAACTCTAACCATCTCTGCTGACGGAGATTCAGATCCTTCTGAGAGAAGAGATACTTTAACGATTTATGATCGGTAAACAACTCAAATCTTTCTCCCAAGAGATAGTGTCTCCACATCTTCAGCGCAAATACAATCGCTGCTAATTCCAAATCATGGGTAGGATACTTCTTCTCATGCGGCTTTAGCTATCGACTAGCATAAGCTACAACCCTACCTCCTTGCATCAATACTGCACCCATTCTGGTACCACAAGCATCCGTGTATACCGTCATCTCTTCATTCCCCTTAGGAATGACTAACACTGGCGCACGCGTCAACCTCTCCTTTAGACTTTTGAAGGCATCCTCACACACTCCGTCCCAGACGAAGGACTGATTCTTCTTAGTCAACTGAGTCAACGGTGCTGCAATCTTGGAGAAGTCCTGGATAAACTTACGATAATATCCGGCTAATCCCAAGAAACTTCTTACATCTGTAGCATTCTTGGGCGTAGGCCAATCTTGTACCGTAGCCACCTTCGCAGGGTCCACGGCAATACCACACTCTGAAACAACATGACCCAAGAATCTTACTTCCCTTCTCCAAAAATGACACTTAGAGAATTTCGCTTTCAATTGGTGTTTCCTCAACACCTCCATCACTATCCTCAAGTGCCCCTTGTGTTCCTCCTCTATCCTTGAATAAACAAGGATATCATCCACGAACACAAGAACAAACTTATTCAACTGATCTCTGAATACTCGATTCATAAGATCCACAAAGTAGGCTGGTGCATTGGTCAACCCAAACGGCATGACCAACCACTCATAAAATCCAGACGGCGTCCTAAATGTCGTTTTCGGAACACTCTCATCCGCCACTCTTAGCTGATGAAATCCTGTCGCGAGGTCCAACTGGGAGAACACTCTTGCTCCTTCCAGCTGATCAAACAAATCATCTATCCGCGGTAGAGGATACTTATTCTTCCTCGTCACCTTATTCAACTCGCGATAGTCCACACACAAACGAAGGGAACCATCTGCCTTAGTGGCAAACACAACTGGTGCTCCCCACTCGGAGACACTCCTTCTAATAAATCCCTTCTTCAAAAGATTGCTAACTTGCACCCCGAGCTCTCGCTGCTCCTTTGGTGCCATACGACGAAGTGGCATCACTATAGGTCTGGCATCTTTCACTAAATCAATACGGAACTCAATCTCTCGGTGTGGTGGAAGCCCGGTCACCTCCTCGAAGACGTCCGGATACTGGCCAACCACGGGCATATCTGACAACTCATCCTGCGGGATGTCGAGGGAATTAACAAAACTAGCCATAACCCCATCACTAGGTAGACTACCAAACACTACCCTCCGCCCATCATCCGCCCTCACTGTCACCAAAAAGCCCTCACAGTCTACCACCACCCCGTATCTTTGGAGCCAATCGACTCCCAATATAATGCCATACCCAGTAAAGCCCAAAACAAAGCAATCACATACAAACATACATCCATGACTCGATAAGACCAAATTCCTGCAAATCATACTAAGGCTAGTCGAACCACCAATTGGGTTCGTCACAACCAATGGTCTATCGACTATCTCGGGTTCCAGTCCCAACCTATCTACCAGGTCACTAGATATGAAGGAACGGGAAGCCCCAGTATCAAACAAAACTCGAACTGGTATATCATAAATAGAAAGCATACCTTGAATAACAACATTCTTTCCTTTCTCCGCCGCAGTTGGGGCATTTGACGAAGAAGGAATAGCATCAAGAGCATATGCTTTCACGATCTGCTTCTCCTTAAGAGGTTGCAGACACTTATCTTTCTGATGTCCCACTTGACCACAGTTGTAGCACTTCCTTTCCGCTGGCTTGGCCCGACATTCTTTAGCATAATGGCCCTTCTTTCCACAGCTGAAGCACTCAACGTCCTTCTTGCTCTTTTTCTGGCCACCCTTAGATTGGTCCTGCTTCCTCTTATTCTGAGAGCTACTCTTGCCTCCACCGCCTGCTTGCGGCTTTGGCCCTTCTGCAGATGCAGCCTCAGTCTTTGACTTAGGGTAAAGGCTCTCTGATCTCAAAGCTTTTCCCACGATCGATTCAAAAGTCTCATCGATGTGATTGATAAGCCTTTCCCCCAAGTACCCATCCAAACCAGTAATGAACTTCTCATTCTTCTTCTCAGGAGTATCGATAAGAGACAGTCCATACTTCGACAAAGTGTCGAACTCAGCAATATAATCAGAAAATGCCCTCCCATTCTGCTTGAGTTCCAAGAACCTCTTAAACAACACTGACTTCTGGGCAGCTGGAATGAACTTCTCGCTAAAGCGAGCCTTGAACTGAACCCAAGTAACCTGGTCCTCTGGAGTGGCTGTTCTTATGGCATTCCACCAATTCATCGCTCGCCCTTGCAGCTGACGAGACGCTAGCCTTCTCTTCATCGCATCCTCAAGACCCAAGTCATCGAAGATACGGTCGCAGCTATCCATCCAATCTTGAACATCCGTGGCCGACTCCATTCCGTGGAATGGCTTCCCACCAAGATTAGTGTAATCCTTGCACAACTTGGCGAAATCGACCCTAGGTGCCTGCACTACTGGGCCATCACCAACTCCGGGATTGGGAACTGCCCCTTGCACTTCTCTAAGCATGTCTCTCATGAGGTTGGTAAACATCGCCCTCATGTCAGCGGCATTCCCATTATTGGCCCCTCTACCAGTACCTCTAACATGTCGGCTCATCGTCAATCTGAAAAAGGGAAACGATTAACGACCCCATAGTGGTACTAGTGCAGTGCAACTTGATTCTTATACTACTAATAGTATATATGTACATAACTTTTGAAAACCAAAGTAATCACAAATACGCGCTCTCATATACGTACTAACTCTCCCTAGTGTCTTTCCTTAGGTTAACTACGCAACCTAGAGCTCTGATACCAAGTGTGACGGCCCGCCCCGCACCAACCGACATTTACTCCAAAAGTGCGCTGTACACATGTCCAGTTAGCACGGAACAGGTCGTCAGAAGGAAATGAACATACAAAGAACCTGTAGAATGTCTCACAGCGCATAGAACAAAATATAATAGTAACATACTTGACATAAAACAGGAGAGACAGTGCATAAGCTGAAAATCAGAACTAAACATCATAGCAGCGGAAATCCAAAAATACAGCTTATTACAACTTTCAAACTGTCTCAAAGCAAAAGTAAGATAAATGAGGTACACTACTGATGCCCAAGTAGTGACCACCAACGACACAGGGAGAATGTGTATATATATAATACGTGGAAGCCTCCTGCCCGCCTCCGAATCAGCTACTCGCGCATCACCAGCTAACCTGTCTCTAGTCTGCTCGTGTGAGCACCCAGAGTAATAAGAGGAGACATAAAACTCTGGGTCAGACATAAAGCCTGGTATGAGCGATAAGCATCTAAAGTGAATAATAACAGGTAGACTAAAACATACCTGAACCTGGACCTGCAACCAAAGAGTTAGCACTACATACTGTACAACACTCTAAGGTATCATATCAAACGGTATAAAGATACAGAGGTGGGGGAGGTGTGCATGTCATAATGATGGCAAACAGTCAAGCATAACATCCATCCTTGCATCTCTCACTCGGTGCATAAAGCATACAACATTCACCACTTCGATCACCCAACATTCTTTGCTACGATCACTTTGCCCCCATGAAGTCATAAATGGCTCCACTGCACTGATAACGTAGCCACAAATTCCTCGCTATGTCCACTTGCCCCATGGAGTTATTCACCCCATCTGCGTTGGCTCATAGCCTTACCAATCCTTACTATGTCCACTTGCCCCATGGAGTTATTCACCCCATCTGCGCTGGCTCATAGTCTTACTACGCATCACCTTGCCCCTCAGGTCATAATGACCCTACTGCACTGATAACGTAGTCTTGCTACCATCACCTTGCCCCTCAGGTCGTAATGAAGCTACTGCACTGATAAGTAGCCCATCATTCCTTTTAGTGGTGAATCGAAGTTATGAACGTCGACAACTCCTTAGCACACGTCCCGCAGCAAAGTCCAACCATGAAGTGAACTCTTTGGTTCCCAACTGGTTCCGGGATCCTGAGCTCTAACTTCCCCTATTGGACTACCTTTGCATCTCGGGTTATTGGTCAATACTGGGTCGGGTCGGGTTCTTCCTCAGGTCATCGGTTCGGGTCGGTGTTCTTTATCCGTTCGGGTCGGGTCCCCTTTCTGATGTGGTTCGGGTCGGCATTCCTCTGGGTTCGAGTCAGCTGCTTCTTCTTCTTCGGGTCGGGTCGGTGCTTCCTTTCGGGTCGGGTCAGGTCCTTCTTGGTTCGTGCTTTCGATCCGCCTTCATGCTCCCCTTCATATGCTCCTATCCGATCCGCTTTCGTGCTCCTGTTCTGATTCGCCTTTGTGTTTCCGATCCGATCCGTTCTCTTCGATCCGATCCGTTCTCCTCTATCCGATCCGATCCCAGTTCAGCTAGCGTGGCCTTCCTTTTTGCCACTTTTCCCAAGTGTTGGGTTCCGATCCGATCAGATTCTTTACTCAGTTCCACATATCCGATCCGAGCCCCCTTATCCGATCCGATCCGAACCCTGTACTGTTTTCTGAAACTGTTCCAGCAAGGGTTTACGCCATTCGACGACGTTTTCGACCATTCTAACTATTGAAATCAATCACAAAGCATTTCATACAGTCATAGCAACATGCATAATCAACCACAAACATCATTCATATCAATATCATAGGTTAAAATGGATCAAACATACCCAAAATCTCATATTTCCCCTTAAGCATGTTTAGGTGAAACTAATGATAGGATTAGCAAAACTTAACCAAATTAACCCAAACTCATATCAAAGGTCTAAAACATCATTTAGGAATTTATGAACATTTTTCCCCAATTTTATCATGCTTAAATTCGCTAATTAGCACTAATCACCCCCAATTAGCCATAATTAGTGTAAAACTATGCAAATCACTCACCTTAGCCACAAATAAAATAGGATCTGAAATAATTCTCTGATTTGATGTGAATTTCAATGCCAAACAGCAGCTCCAAGGTTGATTTGGTGAAGATCTTCCTTGATTAGGGGTTGCTAAGCCAAATCCTTAACCAAAAGATGATTTGGAGGTGATTTAGAGGTTGGAGGCCATTTTTAGGGATCCTTGGTGATAAGTGGAGGCTAGAAAACTGAAATGGAATGATTCTCCATCTCATTTCAGCCCTCCCATAACCCTAATCCCGAAATGGGTTATGGGCCTACTCGCTAATCACCCGATTTGGCCCGGTTAAGCAGTTTTTCACCCTCCAAACCTTGTTTCAGCCATATCTCCCAAACGGTAAGTCTGTTTGACTGTTGTGACCCCTCTACGGAAAGAGAAACCATCAAACGAATCAAATGGAAGTGGTTTCAGGTCAAAATTACTTTCCAATCAAAAGTTATGGCCAAAACAGTACCAACTAGGGGCAAAATGGTCATTTAAAAATCGACAAAAATCATGAACATGGGAAATGACTCTAATGGATGTTTCCCAAAGTTACATGACCATACGACTTCTCATGGGAAAGAAATAAATATTCTACAATTCTATGATGTGTAGAATACGGGTCGTTACATTTGAACACCATGCTGAAATGTATTCATTTTCACTTGCACCGGGTCGAGTTGGTCCACGTGGCTGCTCCTCAGTTGCACTTTGATTGGTGAGGCAGTGCACGCGTGTACATTTATACACGTGTGTACATGCAGCCATTCAGAATAATTTTCCTATCCTTGTATATCAGACCAAGTCAGAAAAATGATGAGAAACACACCAAAATTCTGAGGCAAATAAAATTTAAAAATAAACTTTTATTTGCTTGTATTTAATTTTATTTTTGTTCCAGTTTACTCTGTGTGTGTTTGTGACAGGTGTACAGGGCTGGACTTGATTGCTGGACAGGATCTGGAGCACATCAAGACAAGTATACATGTAAAAAAAACTGTATGAGTCTCTATATGAGTGAATGAGTGTATATGTATTGAGTGATGAGTGATGTAGTGAGGAAAAAATGTACTATATGAGAAGATTGTACTAATATTTGTAATAAACAAATTTGACTGAAATAAAATATTATTTTATTGTGTTCAAATCAATTTGTCTATCATATTCAAATTAATTCAGTTAGTACAATTCCATGTAAAATATTATAACTGTGAATATACAATAGTGGAGTTAGAATGCTGTACTATTTCAGATTTTGAAATAAAATATTTAATTGAATAAATATACTGTGAATAGTGTATAATAGTATATTATTCAATAAATATTTATTTCTATGAAATGAAATATAAAATAGTACAATTACAAACACATTTAATTAATATTATATGTTTGTTATCATCAAACAAAAATCATACAACACATTGTTGTATCCAACAATCTCCCCCTTTTGATGATGACAAACATATACAAGATTTTGAATGTGTTAAATGTGTTTGAACGTGAAATATATTACTCCCCCTATTTGTATGCTCCCCCTACAGCTGAACTCCCCCTATATATGTGAAAAATATAAATAACGAAATTCAATTGACCATTCTCCCTCTAGATATTTAATTTCCAATTTTAAAATATTATTGAATTAAATACTCATCAATCAAAATCTTGACCATTCTCCCCCTTTTGTTATCATTAAAAGAATAATAGAGATTGAAATAGTGACGAATTTAGACCATAAATATAAATTCAAATTAAGAGAGAGAATATATATCATAAATCCCATTTAACCAAACAAAAATCATAATAAACTTCAAATCAGAGGAAAATTTTCAATTTCAGAATGAATGGATTTACGATGGATTTTATAGAACGAGGAGAGTCAATTAAATTGAATATTTGAATATGAATTTTGAAGATTTTAAATATGCTCAAAATGTGTTAAGCACTTGCTAACCATGCATAGCCCAAAGGTCTTTTAAATGGGGTTAGTAGTAACTTGACTTTATCCTCTCTAGTGAGTTCCATCCGTGCACAGCTCATAGGTCTTTTAAGTGAGAATGGAAGCACATAGAGATTAAGGTAATTCACTCACGCATAACCGCGAGGACTTTTAAATGGGAGTGAATACCAAGGATTAAATTACATATATATATATATATATATATATATATTTCTTTTTCTTTATATTTATTTCCAAAATATTGTTTTCCAAAAATAATTTGAATCTCCAAATTAAATAAAACCAATGAATGACAGAAATATGATAGACATAGAAGATGGTCGTGAAATAAGCTCTAATTCAAAGATATTATAAAATCTGTCCAATCATCATGAGATTTTAAAATAACATCTCCTCTAGTTATGAATTATACCATAGTCACAACTCATCACAATTTCATAAATCTATTAATAATTTTGATGAGTTTCAAAAAAGCGGTTAAAAATTGGTCAATAATTTCAATTTTTGAATAAATAATCAAAAATAATTTTAAAATTGAAAATATCAATTTCAAGAGGAGTTTTTGAAAATATCAATGCAAGTTGAAAATCAGTTTCAAAAATCAATCAGTAGAATATGAAATTATCTAATATTTCTAATGTTGATTGCTCCTAGACAATTTTAAAACCACTTATATATTTAATTCAAATTGTCTATGGAATTTAAAGATATCTAATCACTGATTTTTCAACTCATCGTCCAGTCACCAAGATATTCAAACAAATCAAATCAATTTCCTTATCAGAGCAGATCATTTTCAAAGCAAGAATCATAAGTGAAATTTTCAGAGAATTTTTGAAACAAGCACAAGAAACGGTCAACGATCAAATATGAAGGTAATTATTTGAAATCACTTGAGAAAAAAAATCAAATTTTATAATCCAAGAAATTCAGCAATCAATCACGAATAATTTCATAATCAATATAATCAAGCCAAGTAAAAAAATGAAAATTTCACAACTAATCAATCATGGCTTTCAAGTAGTCCGTTGTATTGAGTATGATTTTTCAATATTTTCGAAAGTGAATAAGAAGAAACTCAAAACAGCAAAAAATGTGTGAAATTTCATTTACAAGAACATCATAAATTTTAAAATTCCAATTTACAGTGTTCAAGATATGCTCAAAAAATTATGGAAGTGTCGATACAAATCAGCATAAAAGAAAATCAAAAAGAAAATAAAATAAAAAAGAAATAAAATAAAAACACGAGTTTAGAGATCATACCTGACTTACCATAATTGATGTGAACCAATGAATCTCCAACTCAGAATCTATGGCTAAGGAACTCCAAATAATTCGATAATATGAGTCAATTTGAATTTTATCTCTCTTAAGCACAATTGTTCCTTAGCCTCCCTCGGTACCTAAATGTTTATAGGATCGAGTGGTCTAACAAAAGTTGTTTTATCACTCTTATCTTTGTTTACATGTTTTGGCACCCAAACCCATGTATATAACAATCCATTATTATATATTAAAGTACCCTTTTTAACCCAAATTCGTTTAGACTTATTTAAATTCATTTTGTTTTTTTTTGGAATCCAAACATGTTTAAATGAATTGTTTTTAAACGAGTTATCATTTTGTTTATGATTTAAAAACCCTTTGAAATTATTAGATTTCAAAATCTCAATTCGATCATTTTCAAAGCAATTTAAAGGATTTTTAAAATAATAGGATTTTGTTTTTCAACTTGATCAAATACAAAACCAAGTCCCTTTTTATTTTGAACAAAAAAATGGTTTTTTAACAACACATTCAACGATTTCTCTCCTTTGGAAAATTTAGTCAAAGTTGACTCAAGTCGTTGAATTTTAAATTTAAGATCGCTATTTTCTTTCATTAAATTTGAACAACGATTAATAGCGATTTTCCTCTTTTCAGCATCAGTTTGTTTTAAAACCAAAATTTCATTTTCAAGTGCTTTGATTTTAGCATTGGACTTAGAAATTTCAATTTCAAATTGTTTTCGCTTTTCAAAATCAAGTTTTTTTAGATTCTCTAAACTTTTCAATATCCTTCTCGAAATCACGATTTTCGTTCTTCAAATTCACGTTTTCACTTTTAAGTAACTCAAAATCAGTTTTGAATTTCAAAAGATCATTACTCGAAAATTGAAATTTTCGCATTCTGAAAACGGTGAATTCTTAACTTTTTCAAGTTTTCTTTCTAAACTGTTATTTTCTTGAACTAGTTTTGACCTATCAGATTTCAATTTCTTAACTTTTAGTTCAAGAGAATCAACGGTTTTTGTGAGATTGTGACACATTAAAATTAAATCTTTATAAGTAAAATTTGATACCTAGCTTGAATCTTCTTCACTACTTTCTGAATCAGATCGTGCCATAAGACAAAAATAGCTTCCTTTTTATTACTTTCACTACCTTCTTCTCCTTCCTCGTCATCCCACGTAGCAACAAGCCTTCTTCTTTCTTCTAAACTTCTTCTTCTTTTCATTCTTAAGCTGTGGGCAATCTGGTTTGATATGTCCGGGTTTCTTGCAATTGTAGCAGTACACTTCATCGTCTGAACTATCTGAAATTTCAGACTTGTTGGTTTTTGAATTCTTCTTTCGTAGCTTGTAATTTCTTTTGGCCCACTTCCTAAAAACCATGGTGAGCTCTTTCGCGGGATCTTCGTCATCACTTTCAACAGTATTATTTAGAGCAATCGTCTTTTTCTTTGATTCAGAATTCTTTCGTTCTTCCCTTGCTTTTAACTCCATCTCGTAAGTAATCAGATTTCCGATTAACTCTTCCATGCTTATTTTGTTCAGATCCTTTGATTCTTGAATCGCCATCATCTTAGTTTCAAAATTCATCGGTACCACTCTCAATATTTTTATAATCAATTCCACTTCGGTATAAGTTTTTCCAAGAGCTTTTGCATTGTAGACTAGTGATGAGAAGCGTCCATACATCTCTTTTATATCTTCGTCTTTTTGCATAGAGAAATTTTCATATTCGTTGCTGAGTAGAGCGAGACGAGATTCCTTCACTTGAGATGCACTTCATGTGTGACCTCTAACGTATGCCATATTTCCTACGCAGTTTCACAATGAGAAATTCGATTAAATTCAATTTTTTCAAGAGCACATATTAAAGCATTCATCGCTTTGGCATTAGTTGAAAATAATTTTTTATCATTAGCATCCCACCTGTCTTTTGATTTAGGAATTTCAACACCATTAACAATAACAGTGGAGGATCTATAACCCGTTTCAATAATATCCAACCCATCATAATCGACTAAACTCAAATAAATTTTCATCCTAACTTTCCATTAGGCATAATCAGTTCCATTAAACATTGGTGGCCTAGCTATGGACTGGCCCTCAGAAAAAGCGTCAATAGACAGATTCATGACTCTAGAGTTAAACTAAAATAATAAAATACCTGCTCTGATACCACTTGTAGGATCTAAATTAACCATAGAGGGGGGAGGGGGTGAATAGGGTTTATCACAGATTTTTGCTGAGTAATTAAATAATAACAACACAGATAATAATCAGAATAAATGCGGAAAATAAATAACACACAGATATACCCAGCTTCGGCAAAACCCTGCCTACTGCTGCATTCCTCAAGGTTTCTACTAAAAGTTAAAACAATCTCTACGCTTACAATCCCCTGTAAACTCGCGACACTCACTCCCAACTATTCTTAACCCTACGCTCAAAACCCTACACTGGTTTCTATCCCTAAAACCAAATTTTCCCGAATTACAAATCCCGTAATTCGTCTCCCTAGTTTTAGAGACAAATTAGAAAACTCTAAATTCGATTTCAAATTGGAACTAAAAACGAATAAGAAACAAACAAAAAACCCTTAAAAAGAAATTTAAAACCCTAGTTTTCAATTAAAAACCTTGTCCCTTTTAATAACATGGCCGACCCCTTTTGGATTGTGTCCACCCTTATTTTCTTTTATCCGATCAATTCCTCTTTGCTTTGAAATGATGGCGGCTCTGGAAAAATTCTAGGGTTTTTTCCAATCTTCCCAAATCGATTCGATGCTTGATGAATTGGTTAATCTATGAAGCTCAAGACCTTTGATGCTCTATCGTCTCTGATGTTCTTCAATTTGTAGTCGCTATCTCTTCTTTAACTGAGTTGAAGGATCCAAGTACTCTCCTTTTTCTGGTATGATTTTAAATTCGAATTATTCCCCTTTTTTTGTGCTTGAACTTGGATGATTTCCTGCCGATGAGGATGTGGGTGTTAAATAGGTTTTAGAATCCGAACAATTCTCTGATTTCATATTATGATTTGGTCATGATATATGAGTAAATTTTGGGGCTTGATTTCTTTTGAAATTCTGGAGAACTCTTCAATTTAAATATGCATGAATTTTGGCTTGAAATTTTCTCGGCTTTGAATTGGGCTTGGGTATTTTGACTTTGAGTTAATCCCTTAATTTTAGAAACTAATTTGTGAGATAAATCCTGGAAAAACTTGCGTGATCAATACTTTGAATTTGTCTTAGTTGTTACGTGATTCCTGGACTTGAATTTTCCAAAACAGTTTGTCCGATACTGGAAATACACCTGTGAACAGATTTTCTGGAACTTCAGTTACACTTTTACTTTGAATTTTTTCAACATGCTTTTAAACTGAAATTGTTTTGAATAATCTGCTTTAAGTAAATCCAACAGCTGGTATTATTCATAATTGGTCCATTCTTGTACACTACTGTATAACTTGGATATGATTTACTGCTCCATAAAAAATCTGATACGAACAGATGCTCTGCACTTGAACAAGCCTTTGCCTTGATGCATTGTGTATACATGAACTACTTTGTCCCATAATTGTATTTAAACTCTTCATAGAAAACTGATTTGAACAGATGTTTCCTTGATTTTGTTGTGAATTGTTGATCAGATTTAACTTGGTAATAATAGATATTACCATTGAACACTTTTGGTAACTTGATATTGCTTTAAACAATTAATATACTTTGATTTGTCGAACTCTTGAACTGGTGCTATGTATTTCCATTTTCATGTAGTCTTGCTGATCATCTTTTAAGCCTGGTACTTGTTTTATGATATTATAGTTGATCATCTGTGCCTCTTTGTATTACTTGCTTGGATATGAAATCGAACTTCTTTATCCTTATGAACATTGCACCTGAGCATAACCATTTTAAGTTGACTCTTGCTCGACCATTTTTGGCTGTAGCATTTGCACCTATGTACACTTGAACATGCTTCTTCATGTACTCTTAATATACTACCATGTTGCTGCGCACCCCGTCCATTTGCTTGCAACTGTGTTTGCATGTTTTATTCATCCCATATATGTATTTCAAACTGTTTGCACTACATGCTTGTTTGCATTTTGATGTTGAGCCATTTCCTGTATGGATGAGTTTTGTACCACATATACTTTGTTACTACCTTTACTTGTATATTTGACCATATCTGAGCTATGCAAGTTCCTGTACTTATTGTTTTCATACATGAACACCATTTTGTGTGAGAAACTTGTCATGTTGAGTGTCTATACAGGCTTGACCCTTTGCTGTGTGTTTGTGGTATACTTGGATACTCTATCACCCTTGTTGACTTGAGTTGTTGCATTTAGCACTTGAAAAAGAAACTGACTATGTCTTGTGCTCGGCCTATTTGCTCGACTTGTATTCATTGCTTCACTGTTTCCATTTGTGAACATGTATCACCTTTGTTTTTGAGTTGAGCAATTCATGTTTGCTCGACCACTTTGAATTATTTCATTTTGCATGTATGCTACACCATTTGCTGTGTGCTCGACCATGTTTGAACATCACGTTGAAATGTATTCATTTTCACTTGCACTGGGTCGAGTTGGTCCACGTGGCTGCTCCCCAGTTGCACTTTGATTGGTGAGGCAGAGCACGTGTGTATATTTATATACGTGTGTACATGCGGCCATTTAGAATAATTTTCCTGTCCTTGTATATCAGACTAAGTCAGAAAAATGGTGAGAAACACACCAAAATTCTGAGACAAATAAAATTTAAATATAAAATTTTATTTTCTTGTATTTTATTTTATTTTTGTTCTAGTTTACTCTGTGTGTGTTTGTGACAGGTGTACAGGACTGGACTGGATTGCTGGACAGGATCTGGAGTACATCAAGACAAGTATATGTGTAAAAAAAACTGTATGAGTCTGTATATGTACTGAGTGATGAGTGATGTAGTGAGGAACAAATGTACTGTATGCGAAGATTGTACAAATATTTGTAATAAATAAATTTGGCTGAAATAAAATATTATTTTATTGTGTTCAAATCAATTTGTCTATCATATTCAAATTAATTCAGTTAGTACAATTCCATGTAAAATATTATAACTGTGAAAATATAATAGTGGAGTTAGAATGTTGTACTATTTTAGATTTTGAAATAAAATATTTAATTGAATAAATATACTATGAATGGTGTATAATAGTATATTATTCAATAAATATTTATTTCTATGAAATGAAACATAAACAGTACAATTACAAACACATTTAAATAATATTATATGTTTGTTATCATCAAACAAAAATCATACAACACATTGTTGTATCCAACACAACTTATTCATCCCATGGAGCAAAAACTGATAGTACTCCATATCTAACGCTCATTGTGTTATCGGTAAAATTAATTACCATTTAACGTTCAAATCTAATTAAAGATTTAACTATCGCATGGAGTAAAACTGGTGGTACTCCATTTCGAACATTTCTTGAATTCAGTAAATTTAATTACTTCATTCACATTTCAATCTAATTAAAGATTCATTAAAACTCCACTTAGTTTTAATCTTCTAAAATCATTACTTAATGATTATTCAATTTTAGGAAAATAATCCTTTGTTTAACTGGGTCAAAGAACGAATGTCATTCAAAACATCGTTCACGATAAACCCAAAATCATCTTCTGTTAATATGGAATTTTCACGAAAATCCGATCAGTACATAATCGATATAAATTTCCATATCAGACTAATACTATAAATGGGATAACGACAAAGACTTTAAAATTCCATAAATAGTAACGATCTTCCTTTGCAAAAGCTCATCTCGATTATTACTACATCGAATTCCATTCAATTCCAATTTGTTATACTAAATTGGAAAAATTTACTTTAGAAAATTTCATTAATTATTAATTAAAAGATTTATAAATTCCAAATCATATCTTCACTGTTAATTGGGTTTAAGAACTAATGTTGTTTAAGACATCAGTTAAAATGAACCGAAAAATAACTTCCATTTAATTCCAATTATATTTTGTAATTGGAAAACTTCATTAATCTTAATTAAAAGATTTAATCTTTTCTCAACTGGGTTTAAGAACTGTGTTATTGAAGACACCATTCACGATAAACCCCAAAATCCAATTTGATATTAAATACAAGATTCTAAATAGAAATCATATCGACTTATATTTAATATCAAATTATGAAACCAAAAGATATCGTATTGGAAATAACGATATCGATATCTTAACAATATCCGTATAATTACGAATCCAATACTGAAATATCCGGAGATTACTTCCATTCAAATCCACTCGAATTCATACGTTGGAAAATTCTGGTTATATTAAAACCATTTCAATTCCTTTCAGTTCTTTATTCTAGTTGTTAACTAGCTCATTCAGATAAAAATATCTTTTATCTTTTCAAATGTGGAGTATTTCATCCAAAATCATTCCAAATCACTTATTATGACTTTACTTGATTTATTCATATTTTTAATAATTTTAATAAGGCCCTTACAGTCAGTTTCCAATATCAAGCACCGAACTACATCCATAGCAACCTTTTCCAAAACTGATTTGGACTTATCTTAAAATCAAACCGTTGGATTTCAAAAATTCTTATTTTATTAGAAATCTCATTTCAATACGAACCCAATGGTTCCGGTTTCAGGTGAATCCAACGGTTGGATCTCCCGTTACGTCAATTCGAAGTTACGGATTGACGTTTGCGAACTGTCGTTGCGCGACACGTTTTATTCAAGCCCGAATTCGATTTATAATTAAATTATAATCTAAAATTTTCCAATATAATTTATAAATTTTATAAATTATATTCAATTACCGTTTGAAATTTTATTTCAACCATTTTACTTCAAAATTAAATATCTTCTTATTAAGCCATTATATTATATAATAGAACTCGTCAATTTCCATTCAAAACGTATTTTATAAAACGTTTATAAATTCATTTAACAATGATTTCAAATTCCACTTCAATTTTAAATCAAAATTGAACATCTCATATTATTATAATATTTAAAATAATAATATTTTCAAAATATCAGATTTTGAAATCAAATCTTCATAATATTCATTATAACTTTATTATCTTTATGTCTATCCAAAATCGGACATCAAAATCGAACTTCAATTCTTCACTGAATATTATATTAACATATTCGTTTTTATTCCGAATTGAAATGAGATTCAATAAATTACCATATAATTTTATTTGTATGGATTTCATACATCACATGTATTCAACAATAATTATAAACAATTATTAAACATCCAATTCACATCCAAAGTGCATCCACAACCGTATAAGCCTTAAATAATTAAATAATGCTTATAACAGTCTGTCAATCAATCGATCGACATACTACCAAACCCTTGGGATTAGCGTAAATCAAATATCATCCCAATACCTATGTGTGATTTTCAGCCAATAAATAATCAATTACTAAATTATTTATTCTTTCCAATCGATATTACTTAAATGGGTGCACATAAACAAGTCGTTCTACTTGTAAATGGATGTTTAATCCAATTTCAATGACCACAAATAATCTAACATCATTTTTAATATGTTAATTATTTCAAAATCACATTCAAATCATAACACAAACAATCATCCATTCATCCATCTGGTTTGCAAATAACTGTGATGTGAGCTACCATATACCGAATAACGGTTTGTGATAATCAAATCAAATATAAATCAGCAATGGAAGTCAATATATATATTCGGTTATAGATATAATAACTGTACAAAATATTTGAGTGAGAGAGTTCTCACTTTGATCGGTTCAGAAATCATTTAAATAAAATGATTGTTTTGATTAAATTAAACTACACGTTTAATTTGACCAAAAAAATGTAACTTGCTCCAAATTCCTTCCAGTCAGTTCCTTAGCGTAGTGTTTGTCCTCACGGTTCCAACGGATCTTTTGCCCGATTCTGATTTTGTATGAACTAGTTATAGATGTTTGAACATTTAACAATTTTAATTAACTTCAACTAATCATTAACTTAATTTAATAGGGTTAATTTACACTTAATCTCCTTCTCCTTTCCTTCGTTATTCTCCAGACCCCATTCGAAAACCCTCGCATCGCCTTCCAACTCACGCATGCCACCACAAGTGACTGACCGCCGATCCATGACTTCCATTCGCACGCCACGACCGTTGACAACCTCTGCCCCCAACATCTTGGAGTTCGACGCCTCCCTACGCCCTAAAAATAGTTTCGAATGCGCGACCTTCACGAGCTTGTCAGTGTCAAACGAAGCTGCCAGAGATCAGGCGTCGTCGGTGACTGGTAGATCTCACCATGTCGCACCATCTTCTCGTTGACTCCATCATCTGTAGCCGTGTCGTGGAGGAGATCGGAGGAATTGAAATTGGGAAGCACTGAGTTGTCCGTTGGTTAAGGCTAAAATGGCGGCTATAAAAGAGTGTTTACCACCAACTTGTTTGACCTAGGGTTTAGAAAATCCTTTAATATCATAATTTTAATATTAATTAATTCTAATATTGCTTATCATAGATTTTTTTGCGTCCGAACTCCTAACGAACCCCAACGAATGTCGCCCCTAGCCAAATACCCCATTCCGGACACAATGGAATATGTTTCGTAAGCTGATTCGATCATTTTGATCATTTTTTCTCAAAACTAAAATATAAATCAATATAACGTTAAATATTGAATTTGAACATATGTTTTAATTTGCCACGGCTACATACCGACTCCAAAAATTATGAAATTTGAAATCTAGCTATGTTATACAGTTATAGTTCTAACAAAACTAATTTCATCGAATTTGGAGACCGTTTGCAAAATGGCCTTTTAACTAGCTTATTAAATTATAACTGAAATACAACACGCGTTTAAATTTACCACGCTTACATATGAATTCCAATTAACTTGAAATTTTAAACCTGACAATAATTTGACATTCCAGATCCAACAAAATTGGTTTCATCGAAAATGGAGGTCATTTCAAAATGGTTACTTTTAAGGGTTTATTTAATATTAAAATATTAATAAATTCCATAACGACTATTTGAAAACTTAATTTAGACATAACTAACAATTTATAACTCGAAATCTCAATTTTCCACAGAATCATATTTTAAATATGTTAGGGATTGCGGAATGGATCGTTAAGGAAAAACAAACACTGAAGGGGGGGGGAGGGTGAATAGTGTTTTTGAGAATTTAAACAAAATCTAAAACTTATGTGAACTACTATATGAATCAAACACCATATAAACAATCACAGACATAGAATAAAACACATGCACAAAGAACAACAGAAATAAGACGCAGAAAACGAAAGAAGGGTTCGGAATTGCTCCTTCTTCCAGTCCCACGCAACGCTGGATTGCGCAGAGTTTTATTACTATATCAATAGTCAAATACAACCTCCTTGATTTCACAGCTACAAGGGATACCACCGATTCCAACCTCCTTGATTTCACGGCTACAAGGGATACAACATATTACCCATCCTTGATTTTACAGCTACAAGGGATACCACCGATTACTTACTCAACCCAAAAAATTACAAACAACCCTATAACTCTTCAATAGCACTTGATTCAAAGAGTAATGAGTAGAGAGTGAGAAGAGAAGAAGTTTAATGAAAACTGAATTGAATTCGATAGAGTATAAGAGTAGAAGTCATAAAAATGAAAGAGAATATCGGTGTAATGAAAAGAGAAGAAGATGGAGAAGAAGAATTGATAAAACTTCGAAATCAACCCCTATTTATAACATTTGAAAGGTTGCAACATTTCTGAACCATCACAAATAGTGAAAAGACACTTTCAAATTTGAAAATATGACAGTTATATGTCGACATAGGGGTAATTGTATGTCAACATAAGGGTATTGTATGTCGACTTGCTCTAGTATAAAATTGATTTTTGAGCATTTTTCAAGTGTTTTGATATATATATATAATTCTGGAAATTCTTAAATTTAAATATAGTGTTATAAATGAATATTATAAAGTAGGAAATCATATGAAAACATAAATATAAACTTTATAAACATATTTATAAAATTATAGATTTAAAACTATATAAATATAAAGTGTACAAAAGTATAAATATATATATAAAACTAATAAAATTTGAGTTTGAAAACAAAAGTAAAGTAAGAAAATAAAAAATAGAAAAGATAGAAATTAAAATAGAGAGGATGGAAATTGAAGATAGAATTTGAAAACAGAATTTGAATTTGAACCTGGAGTGCTACTCAGAGTCTTACATAAACTAGACTCTATTACTATATTAGTCTTGAACTCTTGAATACTCATGAGTCTTGTATCATCTTTGAATTCTGAATCTCTAATATCTTTAAACTGTACAGTCTTCAGTAATAATTCCTATATATAAATCCTGCATATGTGTATATATATTCTAGACAAAAGTGTTAGTATATATTTTATAAATTAATGTTGAAATAAGGTTGTTGCAATCAAAATTCCATTCTCCAACAATCTCCCCCTTTTTGATGATGACAACCTTAGTTTATAAAATATATCATACATGTATATACCTGTTGATGATGATCCTTCAAATACTCCTCCTTACTCCCTCTATCTATATGAATCCTATATTTATTAATTTACCCCCCTTTGGCATTATTAAAAAGAAACTCTAAAACTACTCCCCCTAAATCCTATAACTATTTAAATAATTCCTATACTAAAGTAAAGTACTCCCCCTGAATCCTAAATCCTATGTAAATAAACTACTCCCCCTTAATTCTTGCCTATAATAGAAATTCCTAAAATCATGATATCAATCATCAATACATATCAATCCAAGTATTATAATTACGTATGTTTGATGTCATACATACAAACCGAATCAAATCAAATCAAAGCATACCACACCATATATATAAAAGTTTTAAGTTATAAAATCCAAATCAAATTCAAACAAATCAAATCAACCATACCAATCAATTAAACGTTTCGTGGGACTTCAACCCATTCATCTTCTCCAGTGATTGGGTTCTTCTTGTTATCTTTCCATTCTTCTTCATTCCCGAGTGATGCTTTGTTGTTTTCATTTCCGGTTTTTAGATCCTTTTCTTCGAAATTTTCTAAATTCAGAATTATCATAAAGCACATATTCGTTTTTCCGGTTTCTGGCTCTTCATCACTTGACGATGACTCTGAATCATCTAATGTTGCTGTGTATGTTTTCTTTTTTTCTTGACGAATTGTTGTTGTCTGTTTGTTGAGTCAAATTATCTGATATGGACAAATTTTCTTTATATTCCCTACTTTGTTGCAGTTATAGCATCGCCATCAATACTTCTTGAACTTCCTTGGTTGTAATATCTCCTTCTATATCTCAGGAATTTTCTAAAATGATTTGTCATTAGAGCTGTTTCTTCATCATCTTCCCTACTTGAGTCAGAATCATTTGCAGTTTCTTTAAATGCAATAGAATTCTTCTCAGTTGACCTGTTTTCTTTTCTCCTCTATAATTGGACTTCATAAGACATCATATTTCCAATTAACTCTTTAATCTTCATTTCATTGACATCATTGGCTTCTTCAGTCGCCAAAGTTTTATGATCCCATTCTAGAGTCAATGAACTCAATATTTTTCTGACTTGATCTTCTTCTGAATAAGTTTTTCCAAGTGATGTTAATGAATGCACTATCTCTTGAAATATGAAATACATATCGGAGATAGACTCATTCTCGTTCATTTTAAATAATTCAAACTGATTAACTAACATTGTTATCTTAGTTTGTTTAACTTTACTAGTTCCTTCATGAGTAACTTGTAAAGTTCTCCAAATTTCATATGTAGTTTTACATACATACACTCTATTAAACTTCTTCCTATCTAATGAACAAAATAACATATTCATGGCTTTAGAATTGCTTTGTGCAACAGTCTTTTATTCATTTTTCCATTGTGCAAAAGCAGTTGTGGGTTCAACAAATTCATTTTGTGTACTATTCCATGTGTCTAATCCTACTGATTGTAAATATATTTTCATTCTACATGCCCAATATGAATAATTACTACCATTAAACAGTGGTGGTCTAACAGTGGACTAACCCTCTACAAACTATTATTGCTACCAATGTTGGTTGATATTATCACTATTTTCAAAAATCAGATTATCAACTTTTTGAAAGACCTTGCTCTGATACCAATTGTAAGGGATCGCAGAATGGATCGTTAAGGCAAAAAAAAACTAGAGGAGAGGTGAATAGTGTTTTTAGAATTTAAATAAAATCTAAAACTTATGTGAACTACTATATGAATCAAACACCACAGAAACAATCACAGACATAGAATCAAACACAAGCACAAAGATAAACAAAAATAAGATGTAGAAAAGGAACGAACACACTGGATTTTATACTGGTTTGGAATTGCTCCTTCGTCCAGTCCCACGCAACGCTAGATTGCGCAGAGTTTTATTACCATATCAATAGTCAAATACAACCTCCTTGATTTCATGGCTACATGGGATACCACCGATTCCAAACTCCTTGATTTCACGGCTACAAGGGATACCCCTGATTACCCATCCTTGATTTTACAGCTACAAGGGATACCACCGATCACTTACTCAACCCAAATGATTACTAACAGCCCTATAACTCTTCAATAACACTTGATTCAGAGAGTAATGAGTAGAGAGTGAGAATAGAAGAAGTTTAATGAAAACGTAATTGAATTCGGTAGAATATAAGTGTAGAAATCATAAAAATGAAAGAGAATAATGGTGTAATGAAAAAAAGAAGATGGAGAAGAAGAATTGATAAAAAATTCGAAATCAGCCCCTATTTATAACATTTGAATGGTTGCAACGTTTCTGAACCGTCACAAACAGTGAAAAGACACTTCCTTTCAATTTTGAAAATATGACAGTTATATGTCGACATAAGGGTAATTGTATGTCGACATGCTCTAGTACAAAATTGATTTTTGAGCATTTTTCAAGTGTTTTGATATATATATATATATGTAATTCTGGAAATTATTGAATTAAAATATAGTGTTATAAATGAATATTATAAAGTAGGAAATCATATGAAAACATAAATATAAACTTTATAAACATATTTATAAAATTATAGAATTAAAACTATATAAATATAAAGTGTATAAAATTATAAATATATATAAAACTTATAAAACTTGAGTTTGAAACAAAAGTAAAGTAAGAAAAGAGAAAATAGAAAAGATATAAAATAAAATAGAGAGGATAGAAATTGAAGATAGAATTTGAAAACAAAATTTGAAAAACAAAATTTGAATTTGAACCTGGAGTGCTATTCATAGTCGTACATAAACTAGACTCTATTACTATATTAGTCTTGAACTCTTGAAATCTTGGGTACTCATGGGTCTTGAGTCATCTCCGAATTCTGAATCTTTAATATCTTTAAACTGTACAATCTTCAGTAATAATTCCTGTATATAAATCCTGCATATGTATGTATATATATATATATTATGATAAAAGTGTTAGTATATATTTTATAATCAATTAATGTTGAAATATGGTTGTTGTCATCAAAACTTCATTCTCCAACAAAATAAATCCTAACGTTCCTTGTTTTACTGAAATCCGGCTTATATCGTATTCTGTACATTCAATTGAATTTTAAAACTAAAATTTCAAACTATTGCGATGTTACACGCTCATTTTAATTAAAATTTTTAATTTATACGTTCTAGCTTCGTAAATAAATAAATTCTAAATCGTTTATTCATCAAAGAAATCATTTAAAAGCATTAAAATTCGTTAGAATATATTAAAAATAAATTTTAAATTAGTTCCAAAATCAGGGTTGTTACAGCCTACTATTTGTAGATGTTGGATTTGCCGAGCGGTTCCGGTCAGGCTTCTACTACAAGTTGGGCCTAACCTCACATCATAGTGTACTAATTATAATGGCCCGTGGCATCTAAACCTCTTACATTAACCAGATTTACTTGTAGGCGCTGGATATGACGATCGGTTCTGGGCAGACTTCTACTACAAGTAACGGTTAACTTCGTGTCTACATGTCATTAATATTGATTAAGCAATTAACTCACACACATACAAACATACAAATTTCAATGGGGACATTCAAATTCTATTCCTAAATTAATCGTATTTATAATGCACTTAATACACATTTATATACATTGATTGCTTTGTAGATGTATTTAAATATAAACATTAATTAAGCAAATGAGATTAGTGTCCTTACCATGAATTTGAAATGTCAATCCTATTAAATTCTTAAGGCATATAAGTCATTTTCCCATGCTTCTCCTCAACCATAACAGAAGTGTGCATATGACAATAAAATGGGAAAAAGAACTACAACAACATATAAACTTACAACCCGGGTTTTGACTTGATTATTGCAACAATAAAAGATGAACATAGCGTCAAATATATATGTTTATAACTTCTATATTGAATAGATTCCTTTTTATGTTTGTTTTTACGCAAATCATTAATATTTAGATATATAGTAAATAATACGTTTAAATTCTCTTTATCTTGAGAAATAGAGATTCAAACCTATTTAATTTACAAATAATTCAAATTCTAATCTTTTGCTCAAAAATCAAACATGTGGATTTACATGAAAATAGAATAAAAAGGAATCCATACAATTTAGGAAATCATTCAAAAGAATCATGTTCTTCTTTTATTATTACAACAACCCAAAACCCAAATATAACTAGATTGAACATTTCCACGAATAATAAAATAAACGGGGGATTTGACTCGTATATCCTAAATCCTCTAGGGTACAACAATCCAAATCCATGATATCAAATTATAGAAAATAGAAGCTTAGATGGATTCCGATCACAGATGTAATGACCCGTATTCTTATGGGTTAATTTTAAATATTTAATACAGATTTAAATATTGGGTAGATAATATAATTGGAATTTTATATTAAGTTATCAATTTAATAATCGATTTCGATTTAAAATCCAATATATTAAATTGACGAATAGGAAAACAATAAATATATAAATTCGAAGTTAGAGCCGAATCAAGATAATTCAGATGATCTGTGGAAATTCTAATTCGAATATAAACGATTATAATAATTATATTATTAGTGAAGACTTTATCGGTTTGAAATTAATTTATATCAATTTAAATTTATATCAACTACAGTGATCGAATTGGACTTCGTGACCTATCCCAGTGTGTCCGGAATGGTGGGTAAACCCTAGAAACGTCAGTTGTTGGGTTCAGTAAGGAGTTCAGAATCAACATGATAATTTAAATTAAAGGATACCAGTTTAAATAAAATAAAAATAAAAATTGAATAAAAACTTAAGATAAAATGAATGGCCACGTTCTCCTCTTCCACTCCACAAAAAAATTGGCCTCGCTGTTCAATGGTAAAGCCGCACCCTTCCTTTATAAATTCACACTCTTTCCTCCTGTTCTCATTAGCAGATCCGAACACTTCAAGGAGAAAACAAAATGGCCATTTCCCCATTCATCATAAGCCGTGTTTTCCCATTCCTCAAATTAAATCATTCCTAAAAGAAAAGTAGCTCCTCATAATCAAAATTGAATCCTCCTTAAACACTTTTACTCAATCCGTTCATTTCCAAGTAAATGCGAATTAAAATTGAACGGGAGAAATTCCGTTCCTTCCTCAAACAATTCAGAACTAAATTCCCATCCCTCTCTCGTTTGTGGTTCGAAGTCCGCCTCAGACAAGGAATCAGTAATCACGAATGAAGTCGGCGGTTCCCTGGAGTTTGACACAAGCTGAAGACGTAATCGACTGGTACGATTTTAGGATGCTCGAGATTAGGGTTCAAGAGTGAAGTTGTGGTGTTCGAGTTCGATTTTGTGTACTGGTGCGATGGCGACAGTGGTGATGAGGAGTTCGATCTGGGTTTGTGGGTGCTGAGGTAAGTATGTCGATGGAAGGCCGATGCTGATTTTGGGTTTACTGGAGTGTTGTGCGGTTTGATAAATGAACTGGGAAATTGGTTTTGCAAGTGACGTTGGTCTTGAAATCAAGGGGGGTGTCGAGTTTGGGAAGTTGGTTTTTTGTTGTGTTCTGGGTAGAGGGTTGCGATGGTATAAGTTGCTGTGGAGGTGGTGTTAGGTCACAGTGGATGATGTGGGCTGTTGGGAACTACCAGTTGTGGTAGCAATGGTGATTTAGATAACCTGATTTTTTGTTGTTGTTGTTGTGCAATGAGTTCTGGTGAAGTATTGTGTAGCGTTGGCGGAAGGGGTTGGCCATGGTGTTCGAATGAGTTACACGAAAGGAGTTTGGTCTGCTAACTAGGGAGAAGAAGAAGTTAAACAGGGTTAAGGTAAATTAATTTTAATTAGTTTAGAAATGTCTTTTGAATAAATTATATTAGTTTAAATTTATTAGTAAATAATCAATTTAAGTTCATGATAGTGTGAATTGTTAAATATGAATTTAATAAATCGTAGGTGCGAAGTGGATTTACTCGAGATGATCTATAACCGCGTTGGGATGAAATTTAAAATGGGATATATGGCAAACAAAATCAGGTGAGTAAATATCACTTGTTAAATTTAATTTAGCATTTAAAATAAATTGTTGATTTGTTGTGTGCATTAAAATATTACTATGGCTGCTTAGATATATATTAGTTACTTAGGATTGACTATTATAATATATATTGGTTTGGTGGTTGGATGATTCCCGCAGTATCATTAGCGGATGCCCGCGGTTTCATTAGCGGATGATTACCCTATATGCCCCACGCTATGTTAGTGGATGACCTTCATACCGCGATATCCTGCCTCGAAGCAGGATGGGTATTACTATGTTGACTAACGTCTGTGGATGCAGGAAAAACAGGTTGGAGGAATCCGACTGGATTCCTCAAAAATATATATAATCTGTTGTTTATTTGTTTGCATACATACTGTCATATATGATGTGTTAGAAAATCTGAAATAAATAATTGGTTGTTTGGTGTTTAAATATCACTGGGCCTAAGTGATAATTTATAAAAATACCCTAAAAGGGGTATTTGAGATTAAAAAGGGAAATTCTATTTTTCTCAAATAGAATTTGAACTTTTAAATATATTTGAAATATTAACTTGTTTTAAAAGAAATAAACAAGTAGTTCCTTTATAAACGAAGTTTATAAATAGTTCTTTTACAAACGAAGTTTATAAATGAAGTGAAAAGAATTATCATTTGATAATTCAGAAAATAAAAATACAAGTGTGGAATTGAAAAGGAAAATCTATTTTTCCAAAAGTAGAAATATCGATTTCAAAAGGGATTGAAATCGAGACTTGTTTAAAGAATGAATAAAGAAAGTTGAAATACAAATTCAAATGGAGTTTGAATATATGAAATTCAATGGAATTTAAAATAGAATTTGAATAAGAAAATTCAAATAGAAATTGAATATAGAAGTGAAATGGAATTTGAAAATAGAATTTCAAAATAGAACTCGAAAGGGAATTTCAAATAGAATTTGAAATAGACTTTGAATATGGAATTTAAAAGTAGAATTTCAAAATAGAACTCGAAAGGGAATTTCAAATGGAATTTGAAATAGACTTTGAATATGGAATTTGAAAATAGAATTTGAAAATAGACCTCGAAAGAGAATTTCAAAATAGAATTTGAAATGGGAATTTGAATATAGAATTCAAATAGAATTTGAAATGGGAATTTGAATATAGAATTCAAATAGAATTGAAATGGAAATTGAGTATAGGAAATTTGAATCGAAATTGGTTTTTTTGGGTAAGTGAAAGAGATTGAGAATTTATATTCGAAATCGAATATATAACTCGAGTTGAAAATAGAATTAGATTGGTTCATGAGTAAGTTGAAATAAATTTGAAACATGTTATATTCAAATATGAAAGTGAAATAAGCAAAAGAGTTGATTAACGAATTAATTAACGAGCTGAGTTAAAACAAGTGTAGTAAGTTGAAATGAATTAGAAACGTATGGATATACATGAGACAGGTATGGAATGAAGTTAATGAAGGTATACAAATAGAATGCTCGACAAAAAGGTACATATTTAATTCATATATGAGATTTTATGCGCCGTATCGGCTAGCCGCTTGGCTTTTCTTTTTCTTTTTGGATTGGTGAGGGCCATGGGAGGCTATTTGAAATATCCCGATGCTCCCGGTACAAAGGAGGTTATGGCGAATTTTTCCGGGAATTTAAGGAGTTAGTATATTTTTAAGATAATTTGATAGTTAAAAATCAACGTATCGATATATATAGAAGTCGATAAGGAAACGAACTTAAAAATAGAATAGTAAAATCAAAAAAAGAAGACTAGGAATAAAATCTAGTAAGAATAGAAAGAGAAAACGTATACGTGTTTAAAAGTGAAGAATTAGTTGTATGGTATTGATTATTCGAGTAAGTAGTCTTATTTGTTTTGACGTTATAAATGTTATTCAGTCAAGGTCTGAGAGGTAGTTATACCCCAACTTGATTGATTTCATTGTTAACAAATAAATAGTAAGATTCCAGGCTCGAAGATCAATGTTGGATAAGAGTTAGTTGAATATAGTATTTGGGTTGTCGTAACGATGTTTTACACAACATTCGTTTTAACCCAAATAAGTATAAACTTGGAAATAGAATAATAAATATTTCCTAAGTATAGAAATAAACGAGATCGGAAAAGAGATAAGTAATTGGAATATTTTCCAATTATAAATAGCATATATTTTCTAAGGTTTAGAAAATAAAGGAAGGCGATATTCGGAAATGTTTTCCAAATAGCGTAAAATGCCAAATATTGGTAAAGAAATGGAAAAGTGATTTAATTAATGGAGTATTAATTAAGGGCTCAGTGATTGTTTGATAATTGGATGAACACTTGTTTTCTTCGATAGTTAAATCATCGACTATCGGAACACATGTTTTTATTCGATAGTTAAATCACAGACTATCGAAGTTTTGACCCTCGTTGTCAATATGGAGAGACCGGTTGGATTATTATCCAAAGAACCACTCTATATTGGCATAAGCGTTGCGAATCATATATGCCAAAGATAATTGAAGACAGAGTAAAGTGCAAGGGCTGTTGTATAAATCTTAGATAACAGTGTCTAAGATGGATATACTGAATAGTACCTCCGGTTCATCCTGTTCCTGGGTGACTTGTATGGATGAATGTCTGACAGAGTATTTCCAGAAAGGTCACATACATTGATTTCTTCAACCGTACCAAGAGTGGAAGCGGAGAAGGAAACTTCTTTTAGCTGATACGTAATGTATGGTTGTAGACGTCAAATTAGTGATTTTTGGTGGATCTGACAATGTGGCATTCGAATTGAATCTGATGTGATGATAAAGCGTAACCTCAAGCCTCATCAACCGGTAAATGACAGAAATCGGGCAGGCAACATGGCTATGTAGGTCGCACCTATTAGGGTGTATAATCACCTGATCTAGAGTTTCATTTACTTCTAAAAATCTATTATCGATGCTGTCCCATTCGGGAAACGGTTGCTGATCCCAACCGTTGGTGATGTACATTCGATACACTCAAGCGAAATGAGTGGTCGGTCATGTGTGGCCGGGTTGCAAGATGTTCTTGTTGAACCCAGTGTATTCCTTTCTAGAGGTACACTAGCGAAAGGTGGTTCCATACCTTGTCATAGTTGGAAATCCATTACTCAATACGTGCTTGCGGTTTTGATTGTATACTATATATGTAGAGCGTGAGATGAAAGCGTTTCTGCTAGATGATTATTATATTGTGGTTGATAGACATTATTATAATATCAAAAGGTTTTTGATATAAAGATATTTTGGATTCTCAAAAGGGAAAAACCCGTTCCGTGTTATACGACGTGGTCTTATGAGATATCATTTAGTTTTCTGAAACTATTTAAAACTGTTTACTCATACCAGTCCATAACTGACCCGGAGTTTATTTTGTTTTGTTCTACCTAAACTCTTGGGTGCCTAAATTTGTACGAGCAGTCAAGTAGTTCAGGATTATACAGATCTATCTAAAGGAGCTTGGAGCAGGAGGCTTCAGCGTTAGTTATATAGAGTTTTGTTCCGCTGTGTTGTAAGTGTTGTACTCTGGTAAGTGTATGTTATACAGTTGAAATTTTGTATTTCAAAAGTTATGATATATTATATTTTGTTCCGCTGCGATGTGAGATTCTATGTTGTTATTTCTGTTCTTCTTCTACCTTTTTCTTCTAAAAAAAATGTTTCGTATTTTCGTGATATTTGGGTTGGACGTATGATGTATATAGTCAACTTCGATGTTATGGATTTGCGGGTCATTACAACAGAGCTATTAGTAAGAGTAGCAACAAGATTGAATAGAACAGAAATTGGATTTGGCCTTCAAGAACGAACGTATGCTCTAAGCCTTTCAAATCTAAATATATATATATATATACATGAATCACAATTAAAATTATATATATATATATATATGTACGAACCTAAATTCCAAATAAATCTTGAATCTAATGTTAGAACAAGATAGAGAAGATAAAATAGATTAGAATAGATTTAGAGAAATAGAAGATATCTAAATCCTTCAAGCTTTCTGCAATTTTAGATAGAAGAAAGGCATAAGGGAGGCGTTGAGAGAAACAACTATAGTGTTTAGAATAAGGGTTTGAGGGGCTATTTATAGTTTTATCGTGTGTATGAACCGCTAAATTAGTTTGATTAAATCCAAACAGTCCATTTGATATATATTTTAAATAAGTCTCCACAAAAAACAACCCTCACTGGGCTTCCCTATAGGAGGGCAATTGACACTCCCAAGAGGGTGATCGACACCCTTCCTAGAGGGGAGGTCGATCCTCCTTCTGGTGTTAAGCCCAGGAGGAATTTTCTATAGAACGTTACTTCTTGATTATTCCTTGATTAATTCTTTATTTCTTTGCTTAGTTAATTTATTCTTGTCCCCTACTATGTGTGAATATATACACATAAATTTGAAAGAAAAGGAATATTCTTTTCATGCTTATCCTATTTAATATATTCCCAGCTTTTATGTATATTTATTTGAAATTCAAAGCTTTGTGTATTAACATACACGTACAACTTAATTAATTAAATTTTTTTGCATACGAACTCCATTTTCAGCAAATAAAATATGAAAATGGATCAGAATCTCGCCACGAACGCAACTACAATACTTTCATGGCCAAATTGCCAAATTTCCAAAATTCTTTTTTCAGCCTTTTAATATACTATTAATTATTACTGTTTATTTTTAAATTAAATTATCCTATGTCTAAATTAAGTATATTTTATAGGGTGTTACATTTTCCTCCTCTTATTAGAGATTTCGTCCCGAAATCTTTTAAAGCAGTAAAGAACACAACTCGGTCTAAGCAACCATGCTGTACACCCATGTTATTTTAGAAACATCCATAACTCATGTGTTTATGAATTGCATACTTGCTATAATTTGACCAGTCTTAGCGTGTAAGTGTAATAAGTAATGCAATATGTATGCAGAACAACATAACATGCATTTAATTTTACATGAGTGTACAGTGCATTTGTGTTATATACATACCCTACCATCCAATCTAGAAACCATGATGCAACCAAAAACGATAAATTGGAGGAAAATAATGTTGAGTCGAAGCGTCGATGGTTATTTTGATTTATGACAAGAAGAAGCTTCTACATCGACAAAAAGAAGACAAGATGACTTCATAGGTTAGAAGTCGATTATTTAGAGTTATAAAATGTTAAAATCTATCCTCAAATAATCATACTTCTAATTGTTTGAAAAATACTACTCATGAAGACATTTTTTATGCATATGACCGAAAACATGTCGACCTACAATTTTTTATAGGTCAACAGGTTTTTAAATTGTAACGGTCAAAAATAGGTCGACCTACAAAATTTTATAGGTCAACAGGTTTTTGAATTACAACGGCTAAAAACATGTCGACCTATAGATTTTCATAGGTCAACAGCTTTTTGAATTTTTGTGAAAAGTCATCTCCTTTCTCTAAGAGTTGCATCCATTTCTTCTCATGAATAATCACTTCTTTTGATTGCAACTCTTCACCAATAATTGCAACTACTCGATCTTTATAAATACATAAATTTGCAATCATTCAAATCACCGAATTTACTCTCTATTTTCTGATCTATCTTGCATTATTCTTTTCACTCAGAAAGCACTCAAAAGCATTCAATAATCGTTTGAATCACCAAGCATATTTCATACACTTGTGATTCAACTCGATATTTTACTTCCTAATCTTACTAAACATCAAATTACGTTTGAGGATAAGATTATAGGAAGGGTGTACTCAATTGTTGACAAATCAGTGTTGAAGGAAGAACACATTCAAAGTCAAAATCTTATTATTGTTGAAGTCCTCGGTGTTGTAAGAGGCAAGTGTTGAAGTCCTCGTGTTATAAGAGGCAAGTGTTGAAGTCCTCGTGTTGTTAGAGGCGTGAAATCCCGTTCGGCTGCTCGGGTATTGTAAACCTGTTTCCTCCGGGTGAAGTGAGGTTGTTGTTTAGTGAAAATCCAGATAGAAGTCTGGGACTGGACGTAGGACGGTGCTCCGAACCAGTATAAAAATCCCTGGTGTGATTTTTCCTATTTACTGCATTTGCTATACTTGCTTATCTGTGATATTGCTTCTGTGAGATCTTTTTACATTAAATATTTACCTGCATAACTATTGTAAATATACAAGTTAGTATATCACATACTTTCCGCATAACCATATTATAGATCCTGCATAAGTCGCGTGCACGCACTTACTTTTCAATTGGTATCAGAGCCTGGTGTTCTAGAGATCGTAACAACATCTTAGAACAATGGCGATAAAGAAATCTGGTCAAGACATTAGAAAGAGGAAGGACAACAAAGCAGAATCAAGAAAGCAAGGAAATAAATGTTTCATGGCAGCAGACGATGAGGTATGAATTCCTACTCTTGAGGATATGCTTGATATTTATGATAAAGTAATGATTAAACTTAAAGATACAAAAAATCAGTTAAAAGAAGTCAAGACAATGTTGAATAGATCCGAATTAGAACGAGATATGTTAAAAGATGAGAAGAAAATATTAGAAGAAGAACTTGAAAAGGCTCAAGAATCGTCTTCTAATTCTAATTCTCAACTATCTCTTTTGACTCAAGAAATCGAAGTTCAAAAAGAGAAGAATGATATTCTCACTACTGAAAATCATGAGCTTAAAGCAACGATCAAAATTATGGACCTAGAAAAAGTTAGTTTACAAAATAAGTTAGAAAATATTACTCAAAATGTTTCTAACTTTAACAAAGGTCGAGAAAATTTGACAAAGATCATTGAGAATTCACAATCTACTTCAAATAAGAAAGGTTTGGGATATAAAAACCAAGAAATTAAGAAGCATCTTGGTTATGGAAAGAAGAAAATAATGCAAAAGAACAAAGCTAAGAAAAATCTTAGTTTATCTTCCAAACCAAAACCTATTGTGAAATCTCAAAAGAAAAATGTCAATAGCGACTTTGGAAATAATACTAATCTTAGAAATAGTACTAGATATGCTTTCATGTACAATAAGAATATCACTGCTAGTACTAATACACATCCAAGACCCAATTATTATAGAAATTCGAATACTTCTATGACTAGAGATCTATATAATAGATCTAGAAGCATGAAAAGGAACATCAATAGAGATTACTTAAGTATTTGGGTTCCTGTAAGTTGGAAAAACAGAGAAAAATATATCGATGATTATTTTGATTCGGTAGTTAATAACGAAAATTTTATCTTTAAAGGTTCCGTTAAACCCTCTTGGGTTTGGTTACCTTCCATCTAACCCATGGACCCAAACAAAGCAAGTGGGTACCAAAGGTATATACATCATATTCTTTGCAGGTACACCACAACAAAAAGAAGACAATTTTGATATCTCCCGAAGGTACTTTAAATTATGTCTTATATTCGATTACTGTTCTATCTTGATCTTTATTCTTTTTTATCAATGACAAAGAGGGAGAAATATGCATATATAATAAGTGTTGTTGGAGTTTGAAAATTCAAAAGAGAAGGAGAAAAACAAAATTATTCAAAACCTGTCGACCACCCCAAATTATGCTGTCGACCGGTCTTGTCCATTATGTTCTTTATTTCCAACCAGAGAATTAATCGGTCGACCGCCTATTTTCTTACCTGTCGACCGGTCTTAGTTAAACTTGTTTTTTTATTTTCAATCAGAACATAAAGCTGTCGACTGCCCCTAATAAAGCTGTCGACCGGTCCAGGTAAACTGGCCTATATAAATTCATTCAGAACTATTTCCTGTCGACCGCCTTTAAACTTCCTGTCGACCGGTTACATATGCTATTTAAAAAATTATATGCTTAATATGTTAAAAGTATATGTATGTTAACATTTGTTAATGCAGGAATCAAAAGGTAAGATTATTTATATTATAACAAATGTTGCAGAAATTCAGGGGGAGCTTGTATCCAGAGGGAGAAAACCTTATAGTAATATTTTTGTTACTATCATTTTTGCAATACTATATACCCTTTTTGTCGATGACAAAGGGGGAGAAATATTACTAACGATTGTTATGCAGATTATATATATGATTCAGGGAGAGCATATATACAGGGGGAGCAATATACAAGGAACAATACCTTTATTATGCCAGGTTGTCATCAATCAAAAAGGGGGAGAATGTTGAGTCGAAGCGTCGATGGTTATTTTGATTTATGACAAGAAGAAGCTTCTACATCGACAAAAAGAAGACAAGATGACTTCATAGGTTAGAAGTCGATTATTTAGAGTTATAAAATGTTAAAATCTATCCTCAAATAATCATACTTCTAATTGTTTGAAAAATACTACTCATGAAGACATTTTTTATGCATATGACCGAAAACATGTCGACCTACAATTTTTTATAGGTCAACAGGTTTTTAAATTGTAACGGTCAAAAATAGGTCGACCTACAAAATTTTATAGGTCAACAGGTTTTTGAATTACAACGGCTAAAAACATGTCGACCTATAGATTTTCATAGGTCAACAGCTTTTTGAATTTTTGTGAAAAGCCATCTCCTTTCTCTAAGAGTTGCATCCATTTCTTCTCATGAATAATCACTTCTTTTGATTGCAACTCTTCACCAATAATTGCAACTACTCGATCTTTATAAATACATAAATTTGCAATCATTCAAATCACCGAATTTACTCTCTATTTTCTGATCTATCTTGCATTATTCTTTTCACTCAAAAAGCACTCAAAAGCATTCAATAATCGTTTGAATCACCAAGCATATTTCATACACTTGTGATTCAACTCGATATTTTACTTCCTAATCTTACTAAACATCAAATTACATTTGAGGATAAGATTATAGGAAGGGTGTACTCAATTGTTGACAAATCAGTGTTGAAGGAAGAACACATTCAAAGTCAAAATCTTATTATTGTTGAAGTCCTCGGTGTTGTAAGAGGCAAGTGTTGAAGTCCTCGTGTTATAAGAGGCAAGTGTTGAAGTCCTCGTGTTGTTAGAGGCGTGAAATCCCGTTCGGCTGCTCGGGTATTGTAAACCTGTTTCCTCCGGGTGAAGTGAGGTTGTTGTTTAGTGAAAATCCAGATAGAAGTCTGGGACTGGACGTAGGACGGTGCTCCGAACCAGTATAAAAATCCCTGGTGTGATTTTTCCTATTTACTGCATTTGCTATACTTGCTTATCTGTGATATTGCTTCTGTGAGATCTTTTTACATTAAATATTTACCTGCATAACTATTGTAAATATACAAGTTAGTATATCACATACTTTCCGCATAGCCATATTATAGATCCTGCATAAGTCGCGTGCACGCACTTACTTTTCAAATAATTACCTGAGAAAAGCTCTGGATGAGTAAGTTTACTCTTCTTTTTGGTTTCCCATGTGCTCTCCACAGGGTTATCTCCCGATTGAACTCGGACAAGTCTAATAAATTTGTTGTAGAGTCATTTGATTCTATGCTCCACGAACCTTGTGGTGGCACGGGGCCCTTAGACTCCAACTCAGGACTTCCTATGTTCCCAATATCGTCAAGCTCGAGTCTGTCAGTTGAATCATGAAGGCATTTGCGAAGATAGGAAACACGGAAAACGTTGTGGACCTCTGGTAAACGCTCGGGAAGATCCACTTGGTAAGCCATCTTCCCAGTCCTATCCAAAACCCGAAAAGGCCTTATAAATCTGGGAGCTAACTTCCCTGTCTTTCCCAGCCAAACTGTCTTCTTGAGAGGAGAAACCTTAACAAATACCAAATCTCCAACATCAAGTTCCAATTCTCTCCTCCTTTTATCAGCATACAACTTTTGCCGGTCTTTGGCATCCTTCATTCTTGGCCGAATCAAAGCGATAATCTCCGTTGACTCATGGTTGAGGTCTGATCCGAGTAAAACCATGTTAGTAATTTCCCACCCACAAGTTGGCGATTTTCTTGGGCGCCCATACAAAGCTTCGAAAGGGGTCATACCAATCGTCTCTTGGTAACTATTATTATATGTAAACTTGACCAAAGGTGAGTGCTGCTCTCATGCTCCTACAAAGCCGACTATGCAACATCTAAAAAAATCCTCCAAAACTCTATTAACTCTCTTTGTCTGGCCGTTTGCGGATGATAGGCCGTAATTAAACTTAGGGTCGTTCTCAATGTTTCTTGAAGACTCTTCCAAAATTCTCTTGTAAATAATGGAACTCTGTCACTCACTGTAGTAGTTGGAATCCCATGTAGTCTAAAAATCTCCTTGACATACAATTGGGCTAACAAGGCGGCAGTCCTGTTCTTCTTGATGGGAATAAAATGGGAACTCATCACTAATCAGACTACTATCACCCAAATATTCTCATTTCCTTTCTTACTCCTAGGAAACCCGTCAATAAAATCCATAGAAATGTGTTCCCATTTCCAAGTGGGAATTTCCAGTGGTAACAATAGTCCTCTTGGCTTCCCTTGCTCCGCCTTTACTCTTTCGAAAGTCATACATTTGGAAACAAATTCTGCTATGTCTTTCTTCATTCCTTCCCAATAGAAACTTCTCTTCGTGTCCTTACATATTTTATCACCTCCGGGGTGAATGGACATCCTTGATCTATGCCATTCTTCCAGAATCACCTTCATGAGATCTATAATCCTAGGGACACAAATCCGACCATATCTTCTCAAGCTATCACTACTATTAATAGAAAATCTACTAGAATGAGGGAAAGATTCTCCCTTAGAAAATTTTTCTTTTAATGTACCCAACTCGTCATCATGGTCTTGCTCACTCTTGATTCTTTCCAATAAAGCTGGTCTTGTCTCCATCGCTCCAAGAAACCCTTGAGCTACCTCATACGGTGGTCGCAAATTAAAACTAGAGAGAAACTCTAACTTCCTCTATTCGGTAATCATGTTAAGGACAATATGCTTCCGACTTAAAGCGTCAGCCACGACGTTACCCTTCCTAAGGGCATACTGAATGGAGAAATCAAAAGATGCGAGATATTCCATCCATCTCTACTGCCGAAGGTTCAGATTTTTTTGAGAAAACAAATACCTAAGAGACTTATAGTCTGTGAATAATTCGAACTTCTCTCCAGGAAGATAATACCTCCATATCTTGAGAGCGAAAACCACTACCGCCAACTCCAAATCATGGACGGGATACATTTTCTCATGATCCTTGAGTTGTCTACTCGCGTAGGTAACTACTCTACCCTCTTACATGAGGACAACCCAGTCCCATATGCATCAGTGAAAACAGTGAACATCTTATGTAACACCCGAAAAATTGTGGACATTTTAACTACATTATATAATGAATATAATGGGATAACTTAATTAAATATTATGAATTAAGTAAGACGGACTATACCAGTGTGTTCGTCTCGGAATTCTGGTCAGGATAGACCCGAAGTTTGCATTACACGGATAATGTATGAGAAAGTTATGGACCTTGGAAGTTTGTATACATATAAGGGAAATATATGTATGTATAAACTAATGAAATAAAACCAACCTAAAATTCAAAAAAATTCAAAACAGCGGAAGCGAGAAGGCAAAACGCAGAACCGACCTATTTTATGGGTCGACCCGAGTCCCCGCTGGGTCGACCCCGGGGTCGACTCAGGGTGCTTGGGGTCGACATCGGTGTCGACACCCAAAATGAATTTGGATCTGGGCAGATTTGGTTTTCTGAATGTGGATTGATTTGTTGGCTTGGTTCATTGACTCCTATGCTATATAAGGGACCCTAGACCTATTGTTTTCTCCACACCTAATTCATGGCATCTCCATGCTGCTCAAATCTAAATTAAAATAAGTCCTTCTTCTTCTTCAAGTCAGATTAGGATTAAAAGAGATTAGATCTACAACTACAACACCTATTTCTTTTAAAGCCAACCACGGTGAGTTCATGTTACTTTCAGATCCGAAATTTAATTGTAATCCTGACATGTTAATAAACCTGAATCTGAGACTATGCCTATTTCTGTTCATCAAATCTGTTCATCACATGCCTATTTATGTGTTTATGCCAATTTCGATGTTGATTCTCTCCTCCTTTTCTTTTCCTTTTTTTTTGAGATTAGGCTAACTTCGAGCCTAACATATTGTGTGGAGATTTGCGTACGAATAATGTTGGAATAATTGGGAAAAGTTGGGAACATGTAACAAAATAAGGTTTGGCATAAATTGTTAATAACCATGAAAATTGGTTTGGGTATAATTAGGTATAACTTGTATATATGGGATTTGGGGGCATAATACATGTTGTGATTCAAGACCTAATTTTGGGGGCATACTATATGATGAGTTATAACTTGGAAGAAATGGAATATTGTGCATAATAATATATAACTTGGGAAATAGGAATAACTGTGAGCACGCCTAAATTGGGATATTGGGTAATTGGCATACATTGTAGTCAAGGACTTTAATTTGGGCATAGATTGTATTATGAATCATGACTGGGGTTTTTGGGCATAACCTATACTGTGCAATTTGACTAAAACTTGGGGAATATGTTATATTGTAAATTATGACCGTAATTTGGGATATGTATATTTGTAGGCTTAATTATTGATTAAGCGAAACATGATAATGGAACTTTAAGTAACCTGCTGTAACTTGCGGACGTGTTTAATCCGTTAAAATGGATAATCTGCTGATTTCTATTGAAACTGAATACGGTAATTGAAAAGCCTACGATAAACATGAATAATTGTTTAAGAAAGAATATGCCTAAAACTGAACCGTGCCTAGGCACGAGGTTAGATTGTACTTGTGGTATAAGTCTGCCCGGAATCGCCCGGCATGTCCAGCAACCACAAGTGGTAAATCTAATGTGAAGGGCCTAGTGCGTACATGTGAAATATAACTAGAAGCTCTTAACCAAGGTGAAACATGTGATTAGACATGGGAACATGGGAATTCCTAGTGGGGACCAAGATTAGGAGGGAAGCTTGTGTCAAGTGGGTGGACCCTTTTCAACCAGTAACCCATTTTAGTATATATGTGAGCTCGAACTAGGTCGAGGACGGGACACGTTTACTGGGTTTGATCGTAAGAGGTCAATAAAGAGTTAGCGGCGTCAACGCAAGTCCAACGGAGTCATGTGCGTGCATGGGTCCGGGGTGGTAGGTAAGACATTGTTGCATCGTGTAGGTATAAGCCATGCATTTTAGTAGTATCGGGTTGCCACTTTAGGGAGTGATACACCCTACTGTGGGACCAGCATGGGTATCTATGAGTTAGGGAGTCGATCGAATGGGGAGGGTAGTGGGTACAACTAGTGGAGATAGGAGCAGGCGGCACCTATGACAGCAGCTAGGAGTACACGAAACTACCATTATTATTATTATTATTATTATTATTATGTTTAGTAAGAGGGATCAACTTTCAGTATGGAACTAGTATTGGTGCGGTGTAGGAATCATCTTATAGTGATTAGAAGCACAATCAACGTTATATCTTGTTCATCTTGTTTACCTTGTCATATCTGCTTATGTTACAGTCATCTCTTATATCCAGTTTATGTTCTTATCCTGTTACTTTACTGATTATATTGTTAAATTCACTAGACTCGCCATACTTATGTCTGACCCTTTTTGTTTCACCTCTTTTCTTTCTTCCCCCTAGGTCCTCAGGGTGGGACTAGTGGAGCTTGACTTGGATTTCTTTCTTCTTGAAGTGCTTGGAAGTGTTGAGAGTAATGCTCAGCTTTATCACTTTTCCATTATGGCTATTTGGTGTGGGATTATGGTTTTACTTTTATGTACTCTGGTAATAATTTTGTTCAAGATGGATATTTGTGTACTTAGACTCTAGTATGTGGTTTTTGATGTTGTAATCAAACATGTTTTGCTTTTCCGCTGCAATGAATAAATTTTGAATTTTCTTAAGTACCATTTTATATATCTGCCTTGTGATATTCTATTCTATACTCTTATAATATACCATGAAAGTTAATGCATTCCCTTAGTGAGTGACATTAATGGATGTGGGGTGTTACATCTTAGCTCCATTCAGGATAATCAAAATAGATGCATGTAACGAACCATAATTTCTGTATATTTAAAATGTAAATTTAATTAAATAAATCGTATACTATTGGTTAAATTTATATTTATTTATATTACGAGCCTGAAATGGCGCGGTAGTTTGAAAATTTGATTTCAAACTTTGGAAAAATATATAAAATTCATTTTAAATCAGAATTGAACAAAACTGGAAACGTTGTAATCGAATTAATCATATCTTTCCAGAGAATGTAAGAAATTGAAATTTCGCCGGATAAATTGCAAGTCATGAGTAAATCAAAATTTCGAAAGGTCGCTATGGAATTTATATAAAGAAACTATAAGCAATGGAAATTTAAATTTGAATTCCGGATTTGTTAAATTTTAAATGATTATATATGGGAATATAAAATATGTGAATTTGATTTATAAAATTTTATTTAAGTTATCAATTGATTTAATTAGGATTCTTTTAAATATTTAAATTGAATTTAATCAGTTAATTGAATTTTTGAATATTTTATTTATTTATTTAACTGTGAATTTAACTGTTTGGCGACTGTCTCGGAATTCGAAGAAACTGGCGCCATTGGATCCGGAACGGCGAATTATTACTAAGTTTCAATTTTCGGAATTTTTCGAATTAATCTGTGAGCGGGACAAGTGAAAACGCGTTTTACCAGTTGACAGTTAATTTAGATCGACCCGAAAATGGTCATTTTTCAAACGGTCTCGGAATTCGACGAAATCAATTTTGTTGGAACCGTATCGTCAAAACATAACCAAAAATAATTTTTCCAGATTTTTCCGGGGTCAGTATGTGGGCCCGGTAATGTGAAATGTACGTTAAAATCGGATACGCGATAACTGTGTATGCGTTAATCAGTTTGGGCCCTATATATACACATATACTTAGGCCACTACCATCAAGTCAGCCCATTTCCACTCCTCCTCCATCATTTTCTTCTTTAATGGCTGAAAATATATTTTATTTTTAAATTAAAAATCAAAGTAAAGCTCAAAAATAAAATCTCTCGAAACCCTATCGTATTATACGTCAAAATGAAGATCTCGACGACACGAACCCGCGGGTACCCTCAGATCTGACATGCAGCGAACGATGTGGCCGGAATTCGTGGTCAAAGGTTCAAATTTTCGTAACCTAACATGCAAATTTGGGGGTTTTCAATCTAGCGACAAATCGGAGAAATTAACTTATGGGTTTTGTAGAGAGGGACGATACGAGTTTAACGGTGCCTTGCATGCGATCTATCGTGGCCTAGATCGACGGAATTTGGAGTTTGAAGGTGGGAAAGGGGCGTCCGTTCATCATCTGCTAGCGGCGATGGGGTCCACCGGACCTGGTGGCTCCGGTACTGGTGCGTGCGCCTCGGTCAGGTGGTTCGAACAAGGGAGGTCGGAGGTCGTTAGGCGGTCGGAGGGCGTGGGAAATGGCGGTCAAAGTTCGGGGTAAATGGGTTAACGTCGAATACTGGAGCACGCGTAAGGACTGAGCGGGAAGAAGACATGCAAGGGTGCTGACGTGGCGTGATGTTAATGGGTGGGTTTTGTTTTTATTTATTTTAAATTCAAACTTATCCAAATAGTAAAACGCTGATAACTTCTTCGTTTTGACTCGGTTTTGAACGCGGTTTGTTGCGTTGGGATCGTGGCGGAATTGCGGACGTTTTGGCACTAACCTGGCTGCGTTCTGAGACTGTCAAATTTTGGGCTATAGTTGGACGTTCATCTGAATTAAAGACCAAAGGTGAGTGGTTTTCTCACTCACGAAATACTGAATTATTCCCATATTTATTGAATTAAATTACGAAATAAGTTTGGTTGCATGGTTGCATTGGATTGTTGATGTGTTGTTTAAATTTGACATGCAAGTGTGTTGACATGCAATCTAAGTAAATGATTAGTTATTTAATTTAATTTAAATCTCTAGTTGAAATTCGAACCCTTGTTAATCCTGGAACAGTTAATGCTGATCAGTTGAATGAAATGATATGATGGATGTTTGGTTGAATTTTATTACTGAATTGATATTGTCACTGCTTATGCCCATATTCAGTATATCGTATTGCATGTTGATTGTGACGATAAATTCCATTTACCCTTGATGTTACGGGCATCTAATGAACCCGGAATTTATCGATTGAAATGAATTAAGAACACAGAGTGAAATGATAAATCTCTGTGGCCCTGATTTGGATTGAAATGATAGACCCATCCCTGAATATTGAGGAATTAAATTTAATTCACTTGGCCATAGGGTAGCAAATTATATATGGATATCGGTTGGGTAAATGATTTTAATATTTGGAATTCTATTTTGATTGAAAATTTAATTAAGGGAATGTATCGATTTCGATAGGTTTTATTTTCCTTTGAAAATCTGAATCTGGAATATCATTTGAAAGGATTTAAGAAATTTTCTCAGAGTGAATTCGAAGTGTTAAAGATTTAAAATTTATATGATTCGGGATTTTCAAGGATTGGGCAGACTCAGATTTAATAAATGCTGATTGAATTTAATTTTTGGGAATAAAGAAAATCGAGAATACTCGAAATGTTTTTCAAACTTGATACGAGTATGATTTTAAATCCTTGAATTTGAAATGAGTTAAAGTGGGATTTTAGATAAGTCCTTTGAGCGAGGCAACTCCATTGAGACTGGAATTTGGATTCAAGCATTGAAGTTCGGAAGAAAAGGTTAGTTTTAGTTAAAGAATTATCTTATATAATATTTATACCGTTTGATTTCAAATAACTGTTTTATTTTTACAAATTTTTCTTATATTCTATTATTAAATTATTTAGTAAACTTTCAATTTACAGAGATATAATGTTTTACAATTTATCTTATCCTATTCTAAATATAATATATCTATTACTTATTTATATTAAGGTCTTCCTTATAAACATCTATCTTTTTAAAATTATATAATTTATAAGTATAAGTTCTTTCGAATGGAAATGTTTGAGTTTGAACCGCTGGTTTGAATAGAGTGGAGCTAAGAATCCGTAATAATTTGAAATCTTTGAAACAAATTATATTCTATTTGAATATAAGTCGTTTAGAGATATTATACGAGTATAATATAATGACATGGAAATATATTCCAGTTTGGAGTATAATCGGTTTGGGAATGATTGGGATATTTTGATATGAAAGTATATTCTATTTTGAATATAAATGGGTTCGAAACAAAATATGATATTTTGATATGAAAGCGAACCTTTCAAATGTAAAAGAACCGACCGATGTGAAAGATGTAAGCGTTGGTTGTTAAAGAGACCGGAGTCGACATAAGGCATACTCTCTGTCAGTGTCGATACCACTTTGACAACTGTGAACGTTATGACGTATCCAGAATGAGTATGATGACTTGAAGGCGATTATTAAATCGAAGAAGATGAACAATGACGAAATAGCCCTGACCTTCGGGTCAGAATTGAAATGACTAAAACAGGAGCTATACCGTGACTAATTGAGGTTAGCGCCTTTGATCGGACACACTTCTTCGATGCTATTTATATGACTATGATGATGATGATTTGGGCCCATTTAATTTTATGATTATGGGAGTGTGTTCCGAGGTGGGCGGTAGTGGCTGCTATGCGTTACCACCGGTCCGGGAGTGCAATTGGTAGAATCCTACCCTGGGCATTGCCTCGAGTGCCTTGTCATATATATCCTTATCGAGCCCCATACGATTTTGATTTAGCATTGCCTTCTATGGAGTGCCCTCTGATAACACCAGTACGGTGAATTTACGGTACTGTATAGACTGTTGATGCCTATAAACGGCGTAAGGGTAATATGGTAATCCCGCTTACGCTATTTTTAGTATTTATATTTTACTGGATAGACACTATCATAATAGCGTACTATATTATGTATGTATTAGTTTAACGGATCCTTGAGAGATGGAAACCCCGTAACATCTCTTGAGTTACTGCACCCATGACACTGATGTTATTGCACATTTTAATTTGACTAATATGAGAATGATTTAGTGCTGATCCGAGTGTTTGTTGTGTTTTCCTTTTTATGCAATACGCTCGGGTCAGCAGACGTTGCAGTTACTGAAGATGACTGTGCTTTGGAGATCGAAGACGAAGATTTGGTATATCTATTATCTATACATATGTATATCCGCTGCATTATTTTTCCGCTGCTTATTATGTACAGCTGTATGTATATGTAACTCTGATATTCATTTGAAGGTTATAACCAATGTATACATTTCAACTGCTTTAAATACTACTTATTTATTATATGTTGCCCTTCCGCTGTGAGATTCTGTGATTTTATCTTTCCTTCTTTCTTTCTTTTTCTTCTTTTTCCCAATAACTACCTGCATTTGCGATTTGTTTAGGTCGACATGTGTGGTTTATTGTCGATTTGAACGGTCAAAAATATGGGTCGTTACAATGCACTTATGATAAATTCCTTCAATCTCTCAAAGGCATTCCCACACTTCTCAGTCCACACAAACATATGATCCTTCTTTGTCAGTTGGGTTAGAGAGGTAGTAATCTTCGTGAAGTCCTTAATAAATTTTCTATAATAACCTACTAACCCATGGAAGCTCCTAACCTCAGTCACATTTCGAGGTATCTACCACTCTCGGACGACTTCTACCTTAGCAGGGTCTACTGCTAATCCATTCCCTGAGATAATATATCCTAGAAACTTAACTTCTTTCTTCCAAAAGTGGCATTTCGAGATTTTGGCTTTAAGCTGGTTCTCTCATAGGATTCTTAAAACCCTTCTCAAGTGATCTTAATGCTCGTTATGGCCCCTGGAAAAGATAAGGATATCATCTACAAACACTACCACGATCTTATTGAGTACGCCCTGAAATACCCTACTCATTAGGTCTATAAAGAAAGCGGAGGCATTTGTCAGTTCAAAAGGCATAACCTCCCATTGAATAGTCCATCCAACATCATAAACACTATCTTGGACTTACTCTCTTATGAAATCCTTGATTGGTGAAATCAAGTAGCCAAGTCTAACTGGGAAAATATTTGGGCTCCTCCCAAATGGTCAAACAAGTCATCAATTATTGGTAAGGGGTACCTATTCTTTCTAGCCAGCTTGTTAAGTTCCCTATAGTCCACGCATAATCTTAAAGATCCACCTGACTTCGTGGCAAACACTATCGGGGTACCCCAATCTAAGATGCTCCTACGAATGAATCCCTTCTACAACAATTCCAAGATTTGTTTGTCTAAAACTGTCCTTTCCTTAGGAGACATGTGCTTAAAGGACCATGCTATAGGCATGACATCCTTTTCGAGGTATATTCTAAATGATATCCCTCAGTGGGGTGGGTTGTGACGGCCGTGAATTTCGCTCGATCGAATCAGTCGTTAAACCGATCTAGACCGTTCGAAACCCCTGATCGTTTTGAGAACAGGACAAATCAGAACGCAGACAGAAGAACATTTCATTGTTATTACAACAATTCCATCAGAATACAAGAATATACAGAGTATAAATGAATAAATTACATTCGATAAATATCAGAGATTACAATAAATTACATAGCAGCAGAAAATAATACAAAACACAACTGAAAGTAACACACGGATACAGAGCTTTCCGAGCATCGTTCCAGCTGTAAATCGGGACCCTATGAATATAAATCTGCAAAACCAAAACTACTAGCTGCCCGTGTAGAAAATAAGGGCACCCAGAGTTTAGGTTAAAACAATAAACTCCAGGTCAGTCATGTGACTGGTGTGAGAACTAAAACAGTTATTTAAAACTTTACTTTAAAAGAGAGTAATTCAAGGGACCACGCCGTATAACACGGAACGAGTTTCCTCCCAAGAATACCAGTGCATAGAAAAGACAACGCAATGCTTTTTCGAAAAATGAAGCTATTATAAGACCCAGGTCCCATCACACAATGCAACGCAAGCCGGAGGATAGGGTTTTCCCTTATAATAGCCAAACATGCTTGGTACGTTTAAAACAAATCATTTGATAATATAATAAGTGTATAGTGTCAAAACAATTTCAATCATTAATATAAATCATAGACGGCATAGCATCCCATGCTACTATGTCGCCATACTAGGCTCTACAAATAAAGCCGAAATATTTAGTATTGGAAATTGGATTTCCATCATGAGTCGAGGCAAGGGGCAAGCTCCTCTCCGCGTTCGAGACACTCTAGCAAATGTCTCAGGACTACACACTCTGGGCAATCCTGGATGCTTCAGGGCCGGTCCTCGCTTACGTTAGAGGATTAGTATTCCTGAACACACGTTTCCCGGTCCTTACAGACCAAAAATCGAGGCGCCTCGCATTCCAACAACCACATAGGTGAAAAGTACATAAATGTCAGGGCAGGTAAGTCACTGACACCACCAAAGCTAGAAAGAAACGTCGTGCTCTCCCTGCAGGCCGTATCCCGTTTTTAACTCATACCGAGGTGTGAGGCTCGCGAATTCACGTTATACACAAAGCTGCCACGTAGGCGTGCTTTGATCATCAACCGCAAGACTTTGCTTTTCAACAGAGGCCTTGATCATTGCATCTTAGCGTGCCACACAGGCAATTCATGCCATGCGACTGATGTCCATCGATATACAACCTCTGAGCTCGTACGTCTCAGAGAAGGGCGTTAAGAAAAAGAATAAATTCTCCGCCGCCAAACAGATGTATATTTAATAGAAATCAATCAACACAGAATAAAATCCAATGTCAGACACACAATCCATTTACAAGTGCGTTCTGGGTCTGAACGAAACCGGAGGCACTTTCCACGCATATCCATCCATCTCCAAGTACGTATGGACGACCACCAACTATTTCCATCCTCTTGGGTGTACTGCCCAATCAGGATCGTCAGTAATTATCCAAACGATGTGAAGACTTCCGGTCTTCAACCACCGTCTTCATCTTCGACATATCGTCGAATCGGTTATTCAGAATGGGTGTAAACCCGGCCTTTCCGAACAACCCGCGTATATTAAAACGAATGTTACACAAACACAACATACGCCTCATTCCAATTCATATTCTCAGGGAAAAGTTCCCACTAATTTTATCCAAGATAAATTCTTTAAAATTTATCCTTTAATCTTCCTTTGGATGTCGTTTCAAACCAAATTATGGTTTTCAAAATTAGTCGAGATTAGCGAACCACACCGAAGTAATTATTTATTTTATTTCCCAATCCCAACCTATTCATCCCATGAAGCAAAACTGGTAATACTCCATATCTAACACCACGGTGTTATCGGTAAAATTAATTACCATTTCACGTTCAAATCTAATTAAAGATTTGACTATCGTTCTGGAGCAAAACTGGTGATACTCCATTCTCGCTCATTTCTAAATTTGATAATTTAGATTATAGATTCACATTTCAACCTAATTGCAGATTCGTTAAAACTCCTTTTACTGGGTTAAAGAACTAGGTGTTATTTAAAACACAATTCACGACAAACCCAAATCACATTCTATTTACTATCGGGTTAAAGAACTAGTGTTATTTAAAACACCGTTCACGATAAACCCATTTCAAATCCCATCAAATATATTAGAAATTCCGATTATTTAAAACCCCTTTTTAAATCTAATTTATTTATTTAAAAATAATTGGGTTTTAAATTTAGTTCAAAACTAGTTCATTTCGATAAAAAAAATCCATTTTTTATCTTTTCAAATATGGAGTTTTTCATCCCAAATTTTCCCAAATCATTTCTTATGATTTTACACAAATTATTACTATTTTTTATAATTTTATCAAGGCCCGTACAGTCGATTTCCATCAACGGCCATCGAACTGCACTTACAGCGACCTTTTTCGAATTTGATTTGGACGTAACTCCAAATCCAACCGTTAGATTTCAAATTTCTAATATTCGTTAGAAAGCTCTTTTCGATACGAACCCAACGGTTCCGGTTTTAGGAGAATCCGACGGTCGGATCTCCCGTAATGTCCGTTTGAAATAAATGGTCGAAATTTACGAACTGCCGCGGCGCGGCGCGTTCTATTCAGGCCATTATATTATATATATAATATATATTTCGTCGATTTCTATTTAAAACGAATTATATAAATAGTTTTGAATTCATTTCAAAAACAATTTCAACCTCCATTTCAATTCAAAGCAAAATTGAATTCTTCTTTATAAGTTCGTTTTAAAATTCATTTCTATTCAATTCAAATTTCAATTCAATTTGAATTCATTTCAATTCGCTTTCTATTCAATTTGAATTCGTTTTCAATTCAATTCAATTCCAAAGTCGTTTTCTATTCGATTCAATTCAAATTGGTTTTCTATTCGATTCAATTCAAATTGGTTTTCTATTCGACTTAAATCAAATTCGTTTTCTAATCAATTTAAATCAAATTCGTTTTCTATTCCATTTGAATTCAATTTGTTTTCTATTCAATTTAATTCGAAATCGTTTTATATTCAATTCATTTCGAAATCGTTTTATATTCAATTAATTTCGAAATCGTTTTATATTCAATTAATTTCCGTTTTCTATTTGAATCAAATTCATTATATATTCAATTGTAATCAAATTCGTTTTATATTCAATTCGAATTCAATTCGTTATATATTCAATTCGAATTCGTTTTCTATTCAATTTGATTCAAATTTCATTTCAAAATATGCGATTTCGAAATCACTTTCCAATATTCATTTTAAAATGAATAAAATCGATATAAATATCGTTCACGTCAAAATGGCGTCAATCTAACCAACACGGCTTCATACATTTCTATTTTCAAATATTCTATTCAACAAATGAATATTTATTTTTGTCAACACATGACTAATCTCAACGAATGAGTACTGTCCACGTGTGACTATTTTTGTTAAATTATTTCGTTCAACACATGACTAATCTCAATGGATGAGTACGGTCAACACATGAACTTTTATTTTATAGTGACAAAGATATAAATTTTATTGTTAAAATATTACGTTCAACACATGACTAATCTCAACGGATGAGTACAGTCAACACATGAACCTTTATATTATATTGATAAAGATGTAAATTTTATTATTAAAATATTTCGTTCAACACATGACTAATCTCAACGGATGAGTACAGTCAACACATGAACCTTATATTATATTGATAAAGATGTAAATTTTATTATTAAAATATTTCGTTCAACACATGACTAATCTCAACGGATGAGTACAGTCAACACATGAACCTTTATATTATAATAATCTTTATTTTCTAAATTGGAATGAGGCCCAACCATTCACCATATAATATTAATTATATGGATTTTCATACATCACACGTATATAATAGCATTGAAAAATAATCAACCATCAACCAAAGTGCACTACACTGTATAAGCATCAAATATAGATATCTAACGCTTATAACAGCCTGTCAATCAATCGATCGACATATTTAATCAATCAGGATGAGTGAACTTCAAATTTCATCCCAACACCCGTGTGGGGTTTCAAACAATCAAACACAGATTTTATTTGTGTAGTTGGGCGATGTGTAAAATTTATCGTTCCAATCAATGTCCTTCAAATAGGTGTACATAAACAAACCGTCCGGTTTGTAAATGAATATTTATTTATTCACATTCACTATATTCATATTCACGCTAAAAATTATATTTTTAACGACAAAACATTTTATTTTAACATATGAATTTCTATTCAGTTCATTCTTTAAATAAAATGATATTTTTATTTTTCTAACTTATTTTAGAAAATTTCAGCGGCATAACGACACGATACTAGAAACGGGACGAGGCCTAGCCTTATCCCCGGTCTAGTGAAGGCCCACGCCATTCACACATCAATCAAATCCACCAAACAATCAAATTCAAATCTAATCATCTAACTAATTTATGCAATCAAACAAACAAGTCCATGGTCTGTGGACGATTGTGTCGGGTGCTACTAAACACCGTCTGCATCCTAGTATATATATATATATATATAACTAGAAAAGAAATTGAAGAGTGAGAAATTCTCACCGAAAGCTATCCCAACTTCACGACACTTCATTTATAGAAATCTTCGCCATTCCCGCCTTTTGTCGCTTTCGTTGCCCGTAGCCACTACATATATAAAAATCGAATTTTTACTTCGCTTATATAGATAAAAATTATATTTTCACATCGATGTTCATATAGTAAAGATTATATTTTTATCACGCTATTCTTCATATAAAGATTTCGCCTTTTCAAATATATCATTATAAAAATCACATTTTTATTTTTCTACACATATATAAAGATAATATTTCTAATATTCCTATCATGTAAAAATTATATTTTTAATTCTCTACCTAAACAAAAATCATATTTTTACATCTTCTACTTAGTAAAGATTATATTTTTAATACTTTAAAAATATAAAAATCATATTTTTAATACTTTAAAAATATAAAAATCATATTTTTATTATAAAAAATCACTTCTTTTTCCTAGCTAATGAACAAATAAAAATCTTCCTTTTACTTTGCAAATCCATGAATAAAAATCCAATTTTTATTTGCTCTTTGTTATTAAAAATATAAACTTCATAGCTTATTATACTTCAACAATTTGATCTCTTTTTCTTGCTAGAAATCCATTCTTTCATTTCTGAAAATCCGTACTTTTTATTTCTGAAAATCCATACTTTTATTTCTTTAAAAATCTATACTTTTATTTAGTTTCAAACTTTATATTATATATGAAAACAGAAAACTAAATAAACAACAGAAATAAATAAATAATAATAATAATAAAAAAGAGACTCACTGTAAAAATCAGAAGAGGAAGGGGGGAAGAGTTTTCAGTCGAAGGAGAAGAGGGGGGGGGGGGGCGTCGGCGGTGGCATTCGCTTCAGGGGGGGTCTCGGGAGTCGCGCAGCAGGCTTCGACGAGGGGGGGTTAGGGTTTGGCGGCGGAATTGGAAGCGGAGAGGGAGTTCACGAGCGGGGGGTGTCGGAAGGGGGGCGTTTGGACGGAGGAGAGGCGCCTCTCCTGCGGCGCGGTGGCGCAGCTCCATCGAGGGTGGGGCGATGGCGATTTCCATTTTTTTTTATTTTCTTCGATCTGAAATGATTGAAAAGGGGGGGGGGGGCAGAGAGAAATAAGGGGAGGGAGAGAGAATTTTTTTTTTTAATTTGTAAAAAGTTGACTTTTACATAAGACCTCTAAACGAGGCCCACCGCCTGTCGTCCATAGCGTATTACCCCCATTCCGAACACAATGGGATATGTATCGCAAGCTGATTTGATCGTTTCGATCAGTTTTCGTCAAAATCAACATATAACTCTATATATTGAATTTGAACGCGCATTTCAATTTACCGGGGTCACATACTAACTAGAAAAATTTCCGAAAAATATTTTCTAGCTTCGTATTGACGATACGGTCCTAACAAAACTAGTTACGTCAAATTCTGAGACCGTTAGAAAAATGGCCATTTTCCAGTCGATTAAAATCAACTAAAACTGGTCAAACGCGTTTTCCTTTGCCATGCTCACATATTGATTCGAAAAATTATGAAATTTGGAATCTAACAATAATTTGACACTGCGGATCCAACAAAAGTGGTTTCGTCGAAATCCGAGGTCGTTTGCAAAATTTCCATTTTTAAGGGCCTGAATTCCATAGCGACTATTCAGAATTTTCAACTGGACATATCTTTTGATTCCCGCTATGAAAATTTGATTTTTCGGATTCATTGGAAAGATATTCTAAATTAGATCCTAACGTTTTTGGTTTCGCTAAAATCCGGTTTATTTTGCACCCGGTACATTCAATTGAAGTTTGAAATCGAATCATCGAACTACCGCGCCATTTTCAATTTTATTTATAATTATATATAATTATTTATATTCTAACGACGACGCGTATAGTATATACGTTCGAATTATTTCAAAATAAATTTCTTGTCGATTTTATTTAAAATAATTCATTTTAAATATTCAAAATTCGCCAAAATTGTCAAAATAAAATTTTTAAATTGGCTCGCATTTCCGGGTTATTACAATCTCCCCCACTTAAAACTTTTCGTCCCCGAAAAGGAACAAAGTCGAAAATGGTTTGATTAATCAACTCTATGTTCGATCTGGCTTCCATTCTCCAACTTTTCAGTTTCTGAGAATTTTCATATTCTTCAAAAATTTGGCTAACACCCTAAATTTTCGAAAAATTTCGCCATAACCTCCCCTACACCGGGAGCCACGGGAAAATCCCGAAATTGCCATATAGGCCTTCTGATCTCAAAAAGAAAAAGAAAAAGCCAAGCGGCTAGCCAATAGGCTCATAAAATCATCATCACCCAAACAAAACAGTAAATTGTAGTAAACATGTACCTATTTGTCGGGCAAACAAATTTTATTCTCTGCTCTAGCCTCCTTGCTATGACCTGTTCAATGTAAGTATATGTATATGCAAGCAAATGCGACCAATTTTCAATACAGTTCAATATGATACAATTAGGCATAATGGTTCAAAATTATCAAACAAATAAACAAACAACACAAACATCAATCAATTAGTGAATTAGAGTTTCAAATTCATAATTTGATATATATACAAAAATCATGTTTTTGATGCCAATTCACAACAATGTGTTCTAACTATATAAGTTTTGGTTCTCACACCAGTCTAATGGAAATATATAGAAAATCACACCTTCGAAACACGAACACAAATTCTGATGATGATATATCAATCATCAGAACCATCTCCGGGTGTCTAGGATGTGATTCTATATCTATCCAGTATATTAAAACTTCGAATATACGTTCATGACGCGTATATACAAAAATCTTTATATACTAGATTGTCCATATTCAAAATAAATAAATATTCAAATACGTGTAAGACGATTTAAATTTTTCAAAACAAAATTGTTTTCATTTGAAAAATATACTCTTCACACTCGTTCTAGGATACTACTGATCCTATCTCTAACGAGTCATTCTTATTGGATTTTGCTAATCCAATATCTGATGAATTCTTTCGTATGGTTCTAATGTGTCTTGTTCTCGAGCTCTGTAAACCAAAGCTCTGATACCAAATGTGACGGCCGTGAATTTCGCTCGATCGAATCAGTCGTTAAACCGATCTAGACCGCTCGAAACCCCTGATCGTTTTGAGAACAGGACAAATCAGAACGCAGACGGAAGAACATTTCATTGTTATTACAACAATTCCATCAGAATACAAGAATATACAGAGTATAAATGAATAAATTACATTCGATAAATATCAGAGATTACAATAAATTACATAGCAGCGGAAAATAATACAAAACACAACTGAAAGTAACACACGGATACAGAGCTTTCCGAGCATCGTTCCACCTGTAAATCAGGACCCTGTGAATATAAATCTGCAAAACCAAAACAACTAGCTGCCCGTGTAGAAAATAAGGGCACCCAGAGTTTAGGTTAAAACAATAAACTCCAGGTCAGTCATGTGACTGGTGTGAGAACTAAAACAGTTATTTAAAACTTTACTTTAAAAGAGAGTAATTCAAGGGACCACGCCGTATAACACGGAACGGGTTTCCTCCCAAGAATACCAGTGCATAGAAAAGACAACGCAATGCTTTTTCGAAAAATGAAGCTATTATAAGACCCAGGTCCCATCACACAATGCAACGCAAGCCGGAGGATAGGGTTTTCCCTTATAATAGCCAAACATGCTTGGTACGTTTAAAACAAATCATTTGATACTATAATAAGTGTATAGTGTCAAAACAATTTCAATCATAAATATAAATCATAGACGACATAGCATCCCATGCTACTATGTCGCCATACTAGGCTCTACAAATAAAGCCGAAATATCTCGTATTGGAAATTGGATTTCCGTCATGAGTCGAGGCAAGGGGCAAGCTCCTCTCCGCGTTCGAGACACTTTAGCAAATGTCTCAGGACTACACACTCTGGGCAATCCTGGATGCTTCAGGGCCGGTCCTCACTTACGTTAGAGGATTAGTATTCCTGAACACACGTTTCCCGGTCCTTACAGACCTAAAATCGAGGCGCCTCGCATTCCAACAACCACATAGGTGAAAAGTACATAAATGTCAGGGCTGGTAAGTCACTGACACCACCAAAGCTAGAAAGAAACGTCGTGCTCTACCTGCAGTCCGTATCCCGCTTTTAACTCATACCGAGGTGTGAGGCTCGCGAATTCACGTTATACACAAAGCTGCCACGTAGGCGTGCTTTGATCATCAACCACAAGACTTTGCTTTTCAACAGAGGCCTTGATCATTGCATCTTAGCGTGCCACACAGGCAATTCATGTCATGCGACTGATGTCCATCGATATACAACCTCTGAGCTCGTACGTCTCAGAGAAGGGCGTTAAGCAAAAGAATAAATTCTCCGCCGCCAAATAGATGCATATTTAATAGAAATCAATCAACACAGAATAAAATCCAATGTCAGACACATAATCCATTTATAAGTCCGTTCTGGGTCTGGACGAAACCGGAGGCACTTTCCTCGCATATCCATCCATCTCCAAGTACGTATGGACGACCACCAACTATTTCCATCCTCTTGGGTGTACTGCCCAATCAGGATCGTCAGTAATTATCCAAACGATGTGAAGACTTCCGGTCTTCAACCACCGTCTTCATCTTCGACATATCGTCGAATCGGTTATTCAGAATGGGTGTAAACCCGGCCTTTCCGAACAACCCGCGTATATTAAAACGAATGTTACACAAACACAATATACGCCTCATTCCAATTCATATTCTCAGGGAAAAGTTCCCATTAATTTTATCCAAGATAAATTCTTTAAAATTTATCCTTTAATCTTCCTTTGGATGTCGTTTCAAACCAAATTATGGTTTTCTAAATTAGTCGAGATTAGCGAACCACACCGAGGTAATTATTTATTTTATTTCCCAATCCCAACCTATTCATCCCATGAAGCAAAACTGGTAATACTCCATATCTAACACCACGGTGTTATCGATAAAATTAATTACCATTTCACGTTCAAATCTAATTAAAGATTTGACTATCGTTCTGGAGAAAAACTGGTGATACTCCATTCTCGCTCATTTCTAAATTTGATAATTTAGATTATAGATTCACATTTCAACCTAATTGCAGATTCGTTAAAACTCCTTTTACTGGGTTAAAGAACTAGGTGTTATTTAAAACACAGTTCACGACAAACCCAAATCACATTCTATTTACTATCGGGTTAAAGAACTAGTGTTATTTAAAACACCGTTCACGATAAACCCATTTCAAATCCAATCAAATATATTAGAAATTCCGATTATTTAAAACCCCTTTTTAAATCTAATTTATTTATTTAAAAATAATTGGGTTTTAAATTTAGTTCAAAACTAGTTCATTTCGATAAAAAAAATCCATTTTTTATCTTTTCAAATATGGAGTTTTTCATCCCAATTTTTCCCAAATCATTTCTTATGATTTTACACAAATTATTACTATTTTTAATAATTTTATCAAGGCCCGTACAGTCGATTTCCATCAATGGCCATCGAACTGCACTAACAGCGACCTTTTTCGAATTTGATTTGGACGTAACTCCAAATCCAACCGTTAGATTTCAAATTTCTAATATTCGTTAGAAAGCTCTTTTCGATACGAACCCAACGGTTCCGGTTTTAGGAGAACCCGACGGTCGGATCTCCCGTAATGTCCGTTTGAAATAAATGGTCGAAATTTACGAACTGCCGCGGCGCGGCACGTTCTATTCAGGCCATTATATTATATATATAATATATATAATATATATTTCGTCGATTTCTATTTAAAACGAATTATATAAATAGTTTTGAATTCATTTCAAAAACAATTTCAACCTCCATTTCAATTCAAAGCAAAATTGAATTCTTCTTTATAAGTTCGTTTTAAAATTCATTTCTATTCAATTCAAATTTCAATTCAATTTGAATTCATTTCAATTCGCTTTCTATTCAATTTGAATTCGTTTTCAATTCAATTCAATTCCAAAGTCGTTTTCTATTCGATTCAATTCAAATTGGTTTTCTATTCGATTCAATTCAAATTGGTTTTCTATTCGACTTAAATCAAATTCGTTTTCTAATCAATTTAAATCAAATTCGTTTTCTATTCCATTTGAATTCAATTTGTTTTCTATTCAATTTAATTCGAAATCGTTTTATATTCAATTCATTTCGAAATCGTTTTATATTCAATTAATTTCGAAATCGTTTTATATTCAATTAATTTCCGTTTTCTATTTGAATCAAATTCATTATATATTCAATTGAAATCAAATTCGTTTTATATTCAATTCGAATTCAATTCGTTATATATTCAATTCGAATTCGTTTTCTATTCAATTTGATTCAAATTTCATTTCAAAATATGCCATTTCGAAATCACTTTTCAATATTCATTTTAAAATGAATAAAATCGATATAAATATCGTTCACGTCAAAATGGCGTCAATCTAACCAACACGGCTTCATACATTTCTATTTTCAAATATTCTATTCAACAAATGAATATTTATTTTTGTCAACACACGACTAATCTCAACGAATGAGTACTGTCCACGTGTGACTATTTTTGTTAAATTATTTCGTTCAACACATGACTAATCTCAACGGATGAGTACAGTCAACACATGAACCTTATATTATATTGATAAAGATGTAAATTTTATTATTAAAATATTTCGTTCAACACATGACTAATCTCAACGGATGAGTACAGTCAACACATGAACCTTTATATTATAATAATCTTTATTTTCTAAATTTGAATGAGGCCCAACCAATCACCATATAATATTAATTATATGGATTTTCATACATCACACGTATATAATAGCATTGAAAAATAATCAACCATCAACCAAAGTGCACTACACTGTATAAGCATCAAATATAGATATCTAACGCTTATAACAGCCTGTCAAGCAATCGATCGACATATTCAATCAATCAGGATGAGTGAACTTCAAATTTCATCCCAACACCCGTGTGGGGTTTCAAACAATCAAACACAGATTTTATTTGTGTAGTTGGGCGATGTGTAAAATTTATCGTCCCAATCAATGTCCTTCAAATAGGTGTACATAAACAAACCGTCCGGTTTGTAAATGAATATTTATTTATTCACATTCACTATATTCATATTCACGCTAAAAATTATATTTTTAACGACAAAACATTTTATTTTAACATATGAATTTCTATTCAGTTCATTCTTTAAATAAAATGATATTTTTATTTTTCTAACTTATTTTAGAAAATTACTAGAAACGGGACGAGGCCTAGCCTTATCCCCGGTCTAGTGAAGGCCCACGCCATTCACACATCAATCAAATCCACCAAACAATCAAATTCAAATCTAATCATCTAACTAATTTATGCAATTAAACAAACAAGTCCATGGTCTGTGGACGATTGTGTCGGGTGCTACTAAACACCGTCTGCATCCTAGTATATATATATAACTAGAAAAGAAATTGAAGAGTGAGAATTTCTCACCGAAAGTTATCCCAACTTCACGACACTTCATTTATAGAAATCTTCGCCATTCCCGCCTTTTGTCGCTTTCGTTGCCCGTAGCCACTACATATATAAAAATCGAATTTTTACTTCGCTTATATAGATAAAAATTATATTTTCACATCGATGTTCATATAGTAAAGATTATATTTTTATCACGCTATTCTTCATATAAAGATTTCGCCTTTTCAAATATATCATTATAAAAATCACATTTTTATTTTTCTACACATATATAAAGATAATATTTCTAATATTCCTATCATGTAAAAATTATATTTTTAATTCTCTACCTAAACAAAAATCATATTTTTACATCTTCCACTTAGTAAAGATTATATTTTTAATACTTTAAAAATATAAAAATCATATTTTTAATACTTTAAAAATATAAAAATCATATTTTTATTATAAAAAATCACTTCTTTTTCCTAGCTAATGAACAAATAAAAATCTTCCTTTTACTTTGCAAATCCATGAATAAAAATCCAATTTTTATTTGCTCTTTGTTATTAAAAATATAAACTTCATAGCTTATTATACTTCAACAATTTGATCTCTTTTTCTTGCTAGAAATCCATTCTTTCATTTCTGAAAATCCATACTTTTTATTTCTGAAAATCCATACTTTTATTTCTTTAAAAATCTATACTTTTATTTAGTTTCAAACTTTATATTATATATGAAAACAGAAAACTAAATAAACAACAGAAATAAATAAATAATAATAATAAAAAAAAGAGACTCACTGTAAAAATCAGAAGAGGAAGGGGGGAAGAGTTTTCAGTCGAAGGAGAAGAGGGGGGGGGGGGCGTCGGCGGTGGCGTTCGCTTCAGGGGGGGCCTCGGGAGTCGCGCAGCAGGCTTCGACGAGGGGGGTTAGGGTTTGGCGGCGGAATTGGAAGCGGAGAGGGAGTTCGCGAGCGGGGGGTGTCGGAAGGGGGGCGTTTGGACGGAGGGGAGGCGCCTCTCCTGCGACGCGGTGGCGCAGCTCCATCGAGGGTGGGGCGATCGCGATTTCCATTTTTTATTTTATTTTATTTTATTTTCTTCGATCTGAAATCGATTGAAAGGGGGGGTAGAGAGAAATAAGGGGAGGGAGAGAGAATATTTTTTTTTATTTTAATTTGTAAAAAGTTGACTTTTACATAAGACCTCTAAACGAGGCCCACCGCCTGTCGTCCATAGCGTATTACCCCCATTCCGAACACAATGGGATATGTATCACAAGCTGATTTGATCGTTTCGATCAGTTTTCGTCAAAATCAACATATAACTCTATATATTGAATTTGAACGCGCATTTCAATTTACCGGGGTCACATACTAACTAGAAAAATTCCCGAAAAATATTTTCTAGCTTCGTATTGACGATACGGTCCTAACAAAACTAGTTACGTCAAATTCTGAGACCGTTAGAAAAATGGCCATTTTCCAGTCGATAAAAATCAACTAAAACTGGTCAAACGCGTTTTCCTTTGCCACGCTCACATATTGATTCGAAAAATTATGAAATTTGGAATCTAACAATAATTTGACACTGCGGATCCAACAAAAGTGGTTTCGTCGAAATCCGAGGTCGTTTGCAAAATTTCCATTTTTAAGGGCCTGAATTCCATAGCGACTATTTAGAATTTTCAACTGGACATATCTTTTGATTCCCGCTATGAAAATTTGATTTTTTGGATTCGTTGGAAAGATATTCTAAATTAGATCCTAACGTTTTTGGTTTCGCTAAAATCCGGTTTATTTTGCACCCGGTACATTCAATTGAAGTTTGAAATCGAATCATCGAACTACCGCGCCATTTTCAATTTTATTTATAATTATATATAATTATTTATATTCTAACGACGACGCGTATAATATATACGTTCGAATTATTTCAAAATAAATTTCTTGTCGATTTTATTTAAAATAATTCATTTTAAATATTCAAAATTCGCCAAAATTGCCAAAATAAAATTTTTAAATTGGCTCGCATTTCCGGGTTATTACATGGGTGTTCTACGATTTCGTTAAAAACATCAGGAAACCAACATACAACCGGTACTAAGGATGGTCCTTCAAAATCAGAAGATAAAGAAAATAAGGTCGAACTCCTGCTTCTTGTCCTACAAGGAATCTCTATGCTGCAGCCACCGTGGCTTCTCAAACAAACTACTCTCCAATTGCAGTTGAGGATGGCCCAATAAACTGATAGCGAGTCCATACACAAAATAAGACCATATTCTATTTTTGAAATGGAAAATGGTTAGATCACAAACGTTTTGCAGATTAGAATAGTTATAAGGGAAATTGTTAAGGATTTGGAAGCTATAAATTCAAAAGTGAATTTAGAATGAAAGTGGAATTTGAGAGAACCTGAAATGGTAGATTTACTTCGATGTTTGGAGTATTAATCGGATAGAGACTGTTCGAAAGAGAGTTATACGTTGAAATTCGACTATATCGAATTTAGGAAAGTATTATTTACGTTCTGTTTTAATCAAGGTTTAATTAATTAATTAATTAATTAATTATTATTTACTCAAATTAATGAATAAAAGTTATATTTTAAAATTAAATATTTTGGGAGCAGGGATTATAAGGCTATCGTTATAATCAGTGTTTTCCGTAAAAAGAAGTGGATTCTTAAATTGAATCCGAGAATTGCGTAAGCGATGATTTGTTGGCATTTGAAGTATGATCCTTGTCTATTTCGAAGTTAAGGATGTTGTCCAGTTAAGGGTTGAGAGGTAATTATACCCAACTTGATTGACTTCATTATTGACTAAGGAATGGTTAAGGTTCGACGGCGAATATTGGTAAGAGATACGGTTAGTAATGTGTGATTAATGAATTGAGTTGTCGTAACGATGTTTTATACAATATTCGTTTAAATCCGTATAAATGGAGTTCTGGGAACGTTTTCCCAAGAAAATTAGAGATGTCTTCTAAGCATAGGAAATGAAATTATGTGGTTGATAAATGTATACATGGTTTAAATAAAGTTTGGGTGGAATATAAACTAGATTCATATACTGTCGATTGTAATTTATTCAAATTGAATGGAATAATATGTAAATCAATTTAAATAGGTGATTGGATGCTGAAACTGGTGATGGCTTATTAATATTCATGTATAACATGTTGAATATGGGATGTATGGGCTCACATAAGTAAATAAATGAAATGTTATATAAATTTCATGTTTGGAGACTTACGTGTTGGAATTGAGTAAGTACAGGTAGATGGAGCTACCTGGCTTGAGTTTGGTTGCGTATATTGCATAAATATTAGGCTAACTCGCTTAATAACGATTATATAAGGTACGCCTACACAAAAATACAAAATTTGGTTTATGAGTTGGATTTTTCGACCATGTGGGTCGATGTATATATATTTTTGTTACTGTGATATCGCAGAAGTCTATCCACACAGGGGTGACTTTGCCAAAAAAAATCGAAAATTTAAGATGTTAGGAAATTTTCAGAATTGTTTAGAATCTTCATTAGTAAGAATGAATTAATATTTTAATTGAAATCAATTGATTCAGTTGAAACTGAAGTTAAGAAGTAAACCAAAAGATTTTTAACCTAGTTAATAGGGTTTATAACATTTTTTCTACCTTAGTAATTTCGGGGACGAATTTTTTTTAAAGGGGGAGAAATGCAACGACTCGGATTTTAGTCGTTATATTTTAAACGTTTAAATTTGTTTTAAATGTCGTATTGGAAATATAAAAGGATATTCATAAGGAACCTATTTATTAAAAACAACATTTGAACGTATAATTTATAATTAAATTTAAAACGAGCCCATAACGTCGTGGTAGTTCGCAGTTTTATGTTTTAAACTTTAATTGAATATACATGATCCAATACAAGTCGGATTTCTTTGAAATAAGAAATGTTCGAATATATTGAACTATAATTTTCTAATGAAAAAAAACGGAGGTTTCATATTGTTGATTTTTAGTTATGTCCAAATCAAAATTTCAGAAAGACGCCATGGAATCGTTTATAAACCATAATGATTTATTTAATAAATTGAAAGGATTTTAATATAAACTGAATATCGACTTAACGATGGAATTTTATAATATCGAGTTATAAATCGAAATATGTTTATTTTGAAGCTATATGATGTTCTACTTGGATATATACGATAATAATAATTTATTATTATTAAATTGAATTGTTTTTTTAATTTAATTATATTTTATTGATTTATTTAAGGCTTAAAAATAGAATTTTTGCAAACGACCTCCATTTTCAACGAAAATAAGTTTAATCTGTAATATTAAATTATTATATGAAAATAAATTTTATGGCAATTCGATTTCTTATGTGATTGCGGTAGCCATAAACGTGCACTTAGTTTGCATAGCGATTAATTAAATTAATTTGATTTAAAGGGAATTGTATATGACTTGAGATAATGATTGAACTAAGACACAAGTTTCTTTTCGTTGAATTCGTATTGACGTTTAGAGTTAGGATACGTATATAATTCGCTACTTTTGGAGATCATGTATTTTGGTGTCCAAAATAACGTCGTTTTATGTATAAAATAACATTCCGAAAGAACAATCTCGGAATACGATGAAAATTGTGTCGTTGGATCCCTATTAGTACATTATAGTAGGATTTCGATTTTCGTATCGATCCGACTTACCGTTTGATCGTGCGAAGGGTAAACGCCTAGATTTTTATTTAATCGTTTTATCAGTTTAATATGGAACTTAAGAATAACCATTTTTCAAACGAACTCGGATTTAAACAAAAATAATTTTATTAAATCTATAGTGATTAATTATTGTAGGATTTTAAGTTCCAAGCCAATTGGATTTATTTTGTGATCGTGCGCAATTTAAACGTGTATCAATTCACATTGTGAATTTATAACTGAAGTTTTACAAACGATGCCGGAATTTGACGAAATTTGTTCCATCACGTCTGAAATATTCATTTATGCTAGAATTTCAATTTTCGTTGCGATCAGAGGTCGTATGTAGTTGCTTTAATGTGATACTTTGGCCTAAGTTTCATAATTAATGTAATAATATAAAATTCTTATATATATATCCTTAGGCTTCTAACCCTAGTCAAAATGATGTTGTAATCAACACTCGATTTTGCCTCCGCCAGCAAAGAATGAACGACCAGAAAGCATGTTAATTTCTCTAATTAAAATATCTCAATCCTCAACCTATTCTTCAAAACTTCTAACTAAAAAATCCTAGAGCATAGAGAGAGCTATAAATGCATACATGTATTATGGGTTTTATCATCAGAAATCTGTTGTAATCGTGGCTCGAAATGACATCAGGTATTAGGGTTTTATGGAGCGAGGAGGGCCTCGAATTGCATAGTTTTCAGGGCGTGGGAAGAGGACCCATAGGCCTTTCAAATGGCGGTCTGATAATGAACTTTGGCGGCCTTGAACGACAACGGTGGCTTGTTGATGGTGGCGAGATGGTAAATAAAATCCTGTATTCGTATTCAAATTGGAATGAAGGCGAGCTAGGTGAGTTTGAAAGGAACGAAGGGAGATAGAACCGTGTATTTGAATTGGGAAAAAGTGGTAGATGCGATTTTAATTTTGGGTTAAGGCTTAATACACGGGTTAAGTAATTATTACTGAGGTATTAAAATTTTAATGGCGTAATTATGAAGTTTAAACTATTTTAGTATAAATTAAACCTCTTAGCATAATTAATCTGTCCGTATGTTATCAGAATTTTGCTAAACAAGTCACGTTGGAATCGTAGCAACAAGATCTACGTTACGGAACGAGGTGACTGAGAATAGTGCTACATGAATTTTGTGATAGAATCAAATGCATGTTTGATTTTAAAAGAAACCAAAGCAGAACCGTCAACTTTGAACTAATGTGAGTAAACTCGCTATCTATGGCTCGTCTATTTCTTATATAAATGAGTTTTAAATTATTATATAGTGATTTTATGTTATGTAATGGTTGTTTGGACGAAGGGTAGAAAATTGGTTAAAACGATTGATATAGTTATATATACACAATTGTTGGTTGAATGTTGATTCTATTCACCATGATATCTCATATTGGAATGAAATTGATGTTACTTACATTGATTAACATCCGTGGATGCAGGGAAACAGGTTGAAGTGATCCAACTGGATTCCTTAACATTTATATTGTTGTTTTTCATTTATTGTGATATATGATGTGATATATAATCTGTGACTAATTATGTTGAGTTTGAATTACACTGGCCCTTGAATTTTGGTATTTGAATGCAATAAAATATCTTTGAATGTAGAAAAGAAATTTGAGATTTAAAAAGGAAATTTATTTCAAAAATTGAAATTTAATTTCGAATAGACTTGAAAATGGAAACTTTTTAAATGGATAAAACAAGAAGTTGATTATAAACGATGTTTATAAATGAAGTAGAATAATTATCTTTTGATAATTGAGGAATTTAAATTCAAATGTGAATTTAAAAGGGAAATTGGGAGTCGATTCAAAAAGAAATGATGAGTTCTATTTCGAGGTTCGAAATATAAATTGAGTTGGGATTAATCTGAGGAATTTATAATTAGAATTTGACTATGTCAAATTTTATTATAATGGATTATTTTTCAGAAAGGATGTTTAAACTTTATTTATTATGAAATTATAATTTAAATGAATATGTTAAATAGTTAATATTTCAATATTAATAGCCATGAAAATAAAATTCTATGTTCTCAAAAATAATTTAATATTATTTTCAGTTAGAATTATTAAAAAACAAGGGATTTATAGAAACCAAATAAAGTTCATTTCAGAAGTTATGGAATGTATAGCTCGTAAATAAACTCAAAAAGAAAAGTTGACTTATTTTAAATAAACATAAAAGTGTTAACTGAGTAGCGGATTTTATAAACGGAGTTTATGAATAAAGTGTTATATGATGTGAATTTATAATGTAACTCGATTTGAACCTGTAATGGTATTTACACATAAAAATCAAGATTTATTTGGTAAAACGAGTCCAGATTCCTAATAAGAAACAATATTCTATTTTTAAAATGGAAAATGGTTTGAAAGCAAACATTTTGTAGATTGGAGTAGTTATAAGGGAAATTGGTAAGGACTAGGAAGTGAAAAATTCAAAAGTGAATTTACAATGAAACCGGAATTTGAGAGAACCTGAAATGGCAGATTTATTCCGATGTTCGGAATATTAATCGAATAGAGACCATTCGAAAGAGAGTTGTACGTTGAAATTCGACTGTATCAAATTTAGGAAAGTATTATTTACTTTCTGTTTTAATCAAGATTTAATTATTTATTAAATAAATTAATTATTTATTATTTACTTAAATTAATGAATAAAAGTTGTATTTTAAAATTAATTATTTTGGAAGCAGAGATTATAAGGCTATCATTATAATCAATGTTTTATGTAAAAAGAAGTGGATTCTTAAATTGAATCCGAGAATCACGTAAGCAACATCTTGTTGGCATTTGGAGTATGAGCCTTGTCTATTTCAAAGTTAAGTATGTTGTTCAGTTAAGGGCTGAGAGATGATTATACCCCAACTTGATTGACTTCATTATTGACTAAGGAATAGTTAAGGCTTGATGGCGCATATTGATGAGAGATACGATTAGTAATGTATGATTAATGAATTGAGTTGTCGTAGTGATGTTTATACAACATTCGTTTAAACCATATAAATGGAGTTTCGGAATTGTTTTCCTAAGATAATCAGAGATGTCTTCAAAGCATAGGAAATGAAATGATGTGGTTGATAAGAATATGAAAATCTATATATATGGAAATGTTTTCAAACCGTGATAAGAGATATTCTCTGGAATATAGAAAAATAAAGAATTTATTATATTGTTAGATCAAAATTTGGACCTAACACCCAAATTGTTCTGAATCTTATAGAGTTTCAACTGAAGAATGAGGAAAAAGAAAATAACACACAGAATTTATAGTGGTTCGGCATTAACGAGCCTACGTCCACTTTATATATTATTGATTATACTTTGAATGTCGGTACAATCAAGGATTTCTCTCTAGCTCACTTTTACAGTTGTTATTTCTCTCAGTAATCAAGTAGTTTGACAATAATGGCGGATTCAGTACTCAGTATTGCCAAAAAGCTCCTAAAAAATGCCAAACTCCGGGCTATTTATAGTTGATTTTGTCAGGCGGATCGTGGTACCACGTGGCACGAATCCCGAGAACATCGGATCGCATCGCTACCATTGAAGAAATAGTCAAATTAGCCGTTGTGGACAGGTGTCGCGATCCCCTTGAAAATCAGATCGACCAAATGGGGAGAATCAGTCAAAATGACGGTTAGGGACACGTGTCGCTGGATCCGTGCGTCTCGGATCGCTGAAGACTAGCTCATATTTGAACGGGTCAGAGGCTTCGCCATTCATCAGGGGATCGGATCGGTCTATACTGGGTCATAATGCATATTCGGATCAAGTCGCATAAAGGTTTCGTTTCGCTGATGAACTGGGGGCGATCCGACGAGATGCGATCCGATGGTGGGCGAGTCGATAGTGTGCGATCCGACGAGATGCGATCCGATGACGGGCGAGTCGATGATGCGATCCGTTCCTTCATGCTTTTGGGGAATATAGTTTCATACCTTCCTCTTGTGAGTGAACCTGGGTGGCTTGGTCAAAAAGCTAGCCAACATTTTGCCCCCTCGAAGTATGTTTTATCGACGATGGAACATGCTTCGAAGCTATAGAACCGTCTTTTCACATCGAGTCGCAAAACAGTGAACGATTCCTTTTTTGGGACTTTTCAGAGTCTTCATCACTGGATCTGTTGGTGATTTATCGATTCGTATCGCATACTCGATTCGTGGTTCTTTAGCAAGCCATTCGAGCCATTCGTCTCGTTCTTTGGTGAGCGCTTGAGCTTCTTTACGGAACGGAACGAAATGGGCTTCTCTCCGAGACGTGGTGGGCTTTTGGTTCGCGGCCCGCCTATTTTCGCGGATCGAATAAGACAAAAAAGGGGAGACAAACGGTCACCCTTTTGCCTATATAAGTCGACCCCCCTCTCCACTTTCTTCCTTCTTCTTTCTTTTCAAGCATCGCTCCTCGGCTACCCCAAATTTCTCTTTCTTTGAATCGGTGGCGAACAGGAAGGTTCTGTACGATGGATATAGCAATATAGGGGACCCTAAGTCTGATTGGTTCTACATAAAGAAACAGGCCGAATGCTCAAGAAGATGGCTTAAATCAAGTAAACTTCAAGCTTTTAACTGAATATCTTGTTCAAGAAGTCGAAGCATTAACATTCTTCCCCCCCTTTTCTTTGTCTTAAACAGATCACGTCTTCCCGAAGACAGAGGGTCCGTTATACAACCATCGATTGTCTATTCTTTTGCAAAGCAGATCCGACTTTCTAAGGATCAAAAAATGCATTACTGATGAGAATCTTCATAAGCATCATCTTCTGGATATAAGATTTGGACTTGGCGCTGGCGGCAAACCCTATAGGTATGTGCCCCCAACGGAGGGAGAGGGAACATCACAAGCAGTAGAAACATCCAAGTTTCGCAAAAGTCCTTCCCCGATAGTTATCCAAGACGATGAGGACTTGAACATATACAAAGGGGATGAGGCCCGCGGTGACAAGTCCAGGGAACTCCCAGTTTCTACTCCAATTGAACTCGCTGCTCCTGATGATTTGACAGAAGAGCAGTTATTCGCCGAGCTGAGCAAAATTCCTCTGCCCGATGATGTATATACAGAGATGGACTTTGAAGGGGAGCCATTCTTCCCTACTTCTGAGGAGGGCATCGCTCCAACTAGAGAGCAAGAAACTGGTCAGATGAGCCTGTCTTCAGGCCTGGGTCTGTTAGGGGGAATTATATGGGATGCACAAATCACACACACTATCTGACCCTGCACTCTTATATCGTAAGTACTCAAAGTTTTAATATGCTCTTCTCTTTTTCGCAGGAACGATGTCCCGCAGGAGATCTTACTCTTATCGTTCTCTTCGTGAGGGCACACCCAGCCTTCATCCGGGTACTAAGCGCTCTCGCGGCCCTTCTCACAAGCCGGCTTCCTCGCAACCCCGGTCTCCACCGAAATCAACATCTGCCAAGCTCCCCAGCTATCCGGTAGTTCCTGCAGGGGGAAAGAAACTTCCTAAAGAGTTAACTCCTCCGAAAAGTGCACCCTCTCATAGCAGGTCATCAAAAAGGCTTCACGAATGTAAGGACAAAGGCAAGGATCCAATTAGAGAATCTGAAAAGGAGAGGAGTGACATCATCCCTTCCAACCAGCCAGAGTTGGCTCCCCCCGGGTCACGGGATTACGTCCATGGTCCCGAGATTCAAGGTAGGCTGGAAAAGCTGCGGGAACAATTCCCAGACATATTCTTCGACAGGATGACGTTTGTTCCAGCCTTGGAACCGGTCCCTAAAAACTGGGATAATGAAGTTGTCGGGCACATCCGCCACGTAGCCAGGCAATATGAGATGATGAAAAAACATTCAGTTAACCTTTCGGAAGTCATCCGAACGCTTGAAATAGAAGCACATAGATCTAAGGCGAAACTTGAAAACAACGAGAGGGCCAGGACAAAGATGGAGAACGACCTGGAAGATGCTCAATCCCAACTCGCCTTAGCGCGGAGGGATGCCGAAAATTATAAGATTGAATTAGAGAATGCTAAGCAGCGCTTTCATTCGGAACTTGACTCCAACAGCCAAGAGAAAATGGCCTTAAAGAAGGAGGTTGAAGACCTCAAAATGGCCAATATTGAGTTGAAAACAACACAAGGCCATTTCGAAGCTGAGAGAGCTGCTTGGGAGGCAGAAAAAGCAAGTTTGAAAGAAAGTTTGGCTTTGGCTAAAGCAGAAAAGGTGATTTTGAATGATCAGGTCGCGGATGCGGAGAGACGGGCAGCTCTCGCCGAAAAGAATGTTGAAAGCGCCATTGAAATGGCTACCGCTTCTAACAACAAGCTCCTCGCAAGAGAGAAGGATATCGAGGGGTTTGAAGAGATGATTTTTGACTTTCTTGGCCAAGTCCTCAAAACCCGCAACATTTCGTGGATCCCGGATTACCACGTTACTTTAGCCAATTTATGGGATGCCATTGTTGAGGGTGAAAAGCAGAGATTGGGGGTCGAAGAAATTGACGAAGATGAGTTGATGAAGAACATCTTGAGGGATAACGAGCCTGAGGACCTGGCAGAGGGTCGTCGTCTGATTCTAGCGGAGATGGAAAAGGAGAGGGCCCTGGCTAAGGGTAAAGGCAAAGCTGACGAGGGCTCGAGTTCAGCCGTGGAGCCCAAGACCTCCGGAGTTGAGGAATACCATCCCGATGATCCACTAATCCCTTTGGGCCTAACTCCCGTGGTTGTTGGAGCTCCTGCAGCTACTCAAGGAGGAGGATCTGCGGAAGGTATCTCCCTTTTTTTTCTCCACAATTCGTCAAAGCACTTGTAAATTGTCGTCGTCTGGTAGAACAACCAATTGAATTAGTATCGTGTGTTCCTTATAATACAGGTGGCGAGCCCGTCGACAAGGGTGTTGAAAAAGAAAAAAAGCGGAGAAGGAGGCTATCTCGCCAGGTGCCGGTATTGATATATCAAAGCAGGCTGAGGTCACAACAGCAGAAAGAAGCATCCCGGCACCTAGTACTAATGTTCCCAAGGATGCCGAGACCATTGAGGCCTTGAAAGACATGGATGGGCACCATGTAGAAGATGAGGAAGATATTATCGGCTCCAAAAATGCCGACGACGATGACGACGAAACCTTGGCCAGCCGAAAGGCTAGGCAGGAAAAAGAGATGGCTTCGAAGAAGGTGGCTGATGAGGCTTTGGACATAGTCCCTCTTGCAGAATTTGATCCCAAAACCGGGATGATTTTGAAAATCCAGCCCAAATCCATCAGCAGACAGCTTCATTTTGCAAATCCTGATGACTTCTTGGCTTCCCTTTCTGATAGAAGGAAGAGAAAAGAGGTGGAAGAGGAATCTTCAGAAGAGTCGGATGTTCCTCTCATAGACAAAAGGAAGAGGAAGAGGAAGAAAGGGGATCAGTCCGATGCCGACAAGGCGAAGCTGGAGAAACAGAAGCAGGAGAAGAGGCCAAAGCGTAAATAGGATATTGTTGCTTGTTGATATTTTGTCTTTAGGTTTTCCACTGGCCAGGAAGTGTAATTGTGAGACTGGCCCTCACTTTCCTCTCTAGGTCGTTTTTCACTTTGTTGGTTTGCAGTATATAAATGAAAGTTTATCTCTTTTCGCATCATTGTGTACCTGTATTAAAATAAACTTTCCATATTTAGTAACAGACCATCTAGTTATTTCTACAAATCAATCAAACAACAGAAAGAAAATTTTCGTGCTGCATTGCGGCATTAAAGTTCGTGTGTATATGCATATGGCCCCCAATCAATCGTTAATGTGGCGCTTAACTAGGGCTTATTAAAGATTGATTAGCATTATTCGCATGTTGCCCCCTATGTCTGAATATGGGGGACTTAGAAAATTTCATAAGATAACTGTTCTTATGGTACTGAATCTCTTGTGTTGGGCTGTGTTGGCAAATTGAAGGTTGTTTGCCTAGTTGAGATAGGGATGAAAGCTACACTCAGCTAGGGTAGCCGCTTGTTTCAGACCCTTTGTTCAATAATTCTAGCTTGTTTCATGATATGCTCAACGATCCTTCAGCGGAGCAGGAATTATGGGGGTGCTGAGTCTCCAGCACCTTTCTCAGCGCTTAATCATAGACGCTTTTATACTCTCCTGGCGGTCGCCAAGGTTAGAGTTCGAACTCAGCTGTTCTGTCGCTCCCCGATCCTTCAGCGGGGTAAGAGTTATTCCTCAACGCTCAATCGGAGACGCTTTCATACTCTCTCTCTGGAGAGTTAGAGTTTGAGCTCAGCGATTCATTCGCTCCCCGATCCTTCTGCGGGGAAGGAGCTTTTTCTCAGCGCTCAATCGGAGATGCTTTTATACTCTCTCTCTCTGGAGAGTTAGAGTTCGAGCTCAGTAATTCAACCACTCCCCGATCCTTCAGCGGGGAAGGAGCTCTTTCTCAGCGCTCAATCGGAGACGCTTTTATACTCTCTCTCTCTCTCTGGAGAGTTAGAGCGCTATCAACGATATAATTTACTTTATTGCATCCTCAGAATTTTGACTTGTGATTACATTCCATTATGATGGAAGGCATTTATGATTATATGCTTCTGGGATCGTTGGATTATTCACAGCGATTTCCATAAAAATAAACAGGCAGATAAATAAAGGTGCAATAAAGGTAAATGACACACAATATTTTTATAGTGGTTCGGTCGAATCATGACCTACGTCCACTTTATAATCTTTTGCTTTAAGGAATCAGACTATTCTAGGCAAGTCATGCCTTGTACATGGTTTTTAACAAAGCAAAAGAATAAATTTGAAACTTTCATGTTAAATATGGTCGTAAATGTTGGGCATTCCACACTCTGGGGATTTCCTTTCCATCTACGGTTGCCAGCTTGAAGGTTCCATTATCAAGCTTGCTCAGAATGGAATACGGTCCTTCCCACGTCGCTCCCATATGAGTTGGGGGTGGAAAGACACGTTTCAGAACCAAGTCTCCGGGTTCCCAGGTTCGGGCTCGGACCTTCTTATTGTAATATCGAGCAACCTGTTGTTTGCATCTCAAGGCACGCAGGTCCGCTTCATCTCTCTTTTCTTCGATCATATCCAGGGACTCAAGGAGCAATTCATTATTGGTCATCAGATCATAATAAGTCACCCGGTGAGAAGGTACCTTTATCTCAACCGGGATGACCGCTTCCGTTCCAAAAGCAAGGGAGAACGGGGTATGTCCTGTTGCCGATTTATATGTTGTCCTGTAGGCCCATAGTGCCAAGGGCAATTCATCAGCCCACATGGCTCTAGCCCGCTTCAGTCTTCTTTTCAGAATGGACTTAATCACTTTATTTGCCGCTTCGACTTGTCCGTTCGATTGCGGGTGCGCCACAGAGGTGTATCGGTTCTCAATGTGGTATTTTTGGCAGAAATTTCTGAATTCAGTGCTATCGAACTGAGTTCCGTTATCCGTTATCACAATCTTTGGAATCCCAAATCGACAGATGATGTTTCTAACGATAAAATTGATCACTCGTTTGGTCATGATTGTAGTCAGTGGTTCAGCCTCGACCCATTTGGTGAAATAATCCACGGCCACAATAGCGAATTTTGCCCCGCCCCTAGCTATGGGGAGACTTCCAATGATATCAATTCCCCACATAGCGAAAGGCCATGGGCTCGTCATTGTTTTTAGCTGATTAGGAGGTGCTCTGGGTATTTTTGAAAATCTCTGGCACGCATCACACCGTCGTGTGTATCTTGCCGCATCCTTGTTTATGGTAGGCCAGAAATAACCATACCGCAACACCTTTTTTGCCAAAGTTCGCCCTCCAGTGTGGTCGCCGCATTCGCCTTCGTGTACCTCCTGCAGCACACGCTTGATGTCATCGTGAGCTATGCACCGGAGGAGGGGCATTGAAAATCCTTGTCTGTAAAGAACTCCGCCTTGCAGAACGTATCGGGCAGCTTTACGAATTACTTTACGCCTCTCGCTTCTCTTGGTTGGAAGCGCTCCATTCATCAGGAAATTCTTCAGAGGGGTCATCCAGGACTCCCTTTCTGGTTCCGTCTCTAGTATTAGATCGGTTTCCATTTGATCTATGCTAGGGGACCGAAGTACTTCAACGGGGGCTAGCCCGGTCGCTTCAGGATCGTCGGAACTAGCCATCTTTGCCAACTTATCAGCCTGCTGATTCTCCGACCGCGGAATATGAGATATGCTGTAGTGATCAAATTCGTTCAGCAACTCTTTCACTTTCTTTAAGTATAAAATCAATCTTGCACTTTTGGCTTGGAATTTTCCAGTAACTTGGTTCACAACTAACTTGGAGTCGCAAAAGATGTTCAGCTTTGTGACCTCTAACTCTTTTGCGATTCTTAATCCGGATATCAGGGCTTCATATTCGGAGTCGTTGTTAGTGGCGTGAAACTCCATCCGGATAGCATAGGATATCAATCGTTTCTCGGGAGTTTCAAGCACTATTCCAGCGCCGGATCTTTCGTTGTTCCTAGCGCCATCAGTATACAATCTCCAGGCATTGGGATCGAAAAGTAATTTTGAAGGATCGACTTCTTCGTTGGCTATATCTTCCTCAGGGACAGTGAACTTTGCTATGAAGTCGGCTATCACTTGCCCCCGAATTGACCGTCTGGGCTGAAAGTTCAAATCAATTTGACCTAACTCAATATTCCATTTGAGTAACCTTCCAGATGCCTCTGATCTCTGTAGGACTTGCTTGAGCGGATGATCGGTGTATACGGTAATAGGATGCGCCTGAAAATAATGTCGAAGCTTTCTAGAGGCGATCAGTAAACTATACGCCAACCTTTCTATCCTTGGGTAATTGTGCTCTGCTGCCGTCAATTTTTTGCTCACGTAATACACAGGTCTTTGGACCTTATCTTCTTCTCTTACCAACGCTGAGCTGATCGCATGGGATGACACTGCCAAGTACACGAATAAGTCCTCGTGATCCATTGGCTTAGATAATATCGGAGGTTTCTCCAAGTGCCTTAGTAAGTTCTGAAATGCTTCTACGCAGTCAAGCGTCCATTTGAAGTGACGTTTTCCCCGCTTTATTAATTCGAAGAATGGGATGCATTTGTCCGTAGCCCTGGAAATAAATCTGCTTAGCGCGGCTACTTTTCCTGCAAGGCTTTGCACATCCTTAATTTTCCTAGGTTCCTGAATATCTCTGATTGCCGCGATCTGGTCTGGATTAATCTCAATCCCACGGGAACTAACGATGAACCCCAAGAATTTCCCGGAGGCGACACCGAATGAACATTTTGTTGGGTTGAGTTTCATTCCGTACTTTCGAAGAATGCCGAACATTTCTGCCAAGTCTGTAGTATGATGGGAGGATTGCTTGGACTTAACCAACATGTCATCGACGTATACTTCCATCGTTTTCCCGATCTGGTTATAAAACATTATGTTGACTAAACGTTGATATGTAGCGCCTGCATTCTTCAAGCCAAAAGGCATCACTACATAGCATTATAATCCCAGGTCCGTGATAAAACTAGTGTGTTCTTGATCCGGAACATGCATCGGAATCTGGTTATATCCTGAGTAAGCATCCATAAATGAGAGAAGTTCATGACCCGCCGTCGAGTCCACCAACTGGTCAATCCGGGGCAACGGGAAACTATCTTTTGGGCAGGCTTTGTTCAAATCCGAGAAGTCGATACACGTTCGCCACTTCCCGTTGGCCTTCTTTACCAGGACTGGATTTCAAATCCAGTCCGAATAGGTCGAGTCTCTGATAAATCCATTACTCTTTAGCTTTCCAACTTCTTCTTTCAAGGCAGCGGACCTCTCCGGGCCCAGCATTCGCCTTTTTTGCTTTACTGGAGGGTGTTTAGGGTTAATGCTTAATGAATGGCTCATGATTGATGGGGATATCCCGCACATGTCCGCGTGGGTCCAAGCAAATACATCCAAGTTGTTTTTTAAGAAATTCGTCAATTCTTTAGCGAGATTCGGATTTAACTGGGATCCAATCTTAAGGACCTTCTCCGGGTCACCATCATCGATCGGTATATCCACAGTTGTCTCGTTGGGAGTCGCCATTCTGCCCTTAGGTTCTTGATCCTCTCTGGGATCTATATCCTCGGGAAACTCTCTGGGCGACTTTCCAACGGTTATCCTCTTTAGTTGCTATAAGGTCTTCGCCCCTGTAGGGGGAGAAGCGCCCTTGGTTTCTATGTCCCCTCCATTGCGAAGTAACTTTAGCTCGACAATATAGCATGCTCGCGCAGCAACCTGATCTCCTCTGACAATACCGATGCCAGCTTCTGTGGGGAATTTCAATAACAAGCACCAGGGGGCTATACAGGCTCTAAACTTTGCGAGGGCCGGACGGCCCAAGAAGGCATTGTAGGGCGATTCAACGTCCAAAACCACGAAGGGAAGGATTCTCACTCTCTGGCGTTCTCCTTCCCCAAGCGTAACTGGTAACTCTACATAACCCATTGGAGCGGTGGATGCCCCGTTGAATCCACGGATCCATCCTTGACAGGGCTTCATGTCTTTCATTTCGAGGTTCATCTGGTCAAATGTCCTTTTGAAAAGAATGTTGACGGAACTCCCGTTGTCCACTAAAACCTTATGAACAGTGGCTGGTCCAATAGGTACTGTAATTACAAATGGATCTTCAGTCGGAGCATGGACTCCAATGCTTTCTCGTTCTCGGAAAACGACATCGTCGGTCATCATCTTTTGCTGCTTCACCGGGATATTGTCCTCGGGGTTGCTACACTCCCCTACCTCGAGGTGTTGCTTGGCTGCATTGACATATTGATCCAATGCTTTAGAACTATGCCCGGCGAGATAAAGTCCTCCGATTACGGTATTGATAACAATGTTCTTTCCCTTCTGCTGGGCAGTTGGCCTAGCAGCAAGTTGATTCTGGTTCTGATTTGGGGCCTGTACTGCTTGCCCCCTGTCTCTGGGCGTTACTCTGTATTCATCTAATTTTCCTTCTCGAAGAAGCCTCTCGACTACATCTCTTATGTGACGGCGTTCATTTGTCGAATGGCCATGAATCTGATGAAAGAGACAAAACTTCCCCGTTTCACGTTCTTTTTCTGTCGACTCTCTGGGAGGTGGCCTCTTATTCTGGAGGACGTTGTAAGAATCCATGAAGATGTTTTCCAGAGTATCATTTAGTGGCGTATAACTCTCAAAGGCCCTGGGACGAGTCCTTCTCTGGGAGTCGTTCCCTCGGTTCCTCTTCCGGTTGTTGCCATTATTATTATTGTCATTGTTCCCTGACTGACGGCCACCCTAATTCCGATTTCCAACATTAACTTCGACCTTCCCCGAGCTGTCTCCTGTTTGCTTAATGGCGACATTGCTCTGGATTTCCTCCTTATCGGCTGTTTTTGCCTTTCGGTTAGCATATACTTCTTCCCGGCGTAAATGTACGTTGGCTTTTTCGTAGAATAATTCTCTAGTATGGGGTGGCTTGCCTGCCAGGTATCTCCCGAATTCAGTGTCTTTATCTACTCCGTCAATCAGTGCTACGACAACGGTTGGTTCATGGGGATCTTTAACTTCAGTAGCGGCCAAATTGAAACGGTCTAGGTACACCCTCAAACTCTCGCCTGGTCGCTGCTTGACAAGGAACAAGTCAATCACACTTTTTGTTTTTTGTTCATAGATACGGAATTGTTCTACGAACTTCTCACTCAATTCCCTGAAGCTAGAAATCGATCTTGCTGGCAAGCGAGTAAACCATAACAATGCTACATCCTCCAAGAATATGGGAAATGCTTTGCACTTGACAGCGTTAGAAGCTGCGGCAGCGGTCATTGACCAAGAGTATCTCATCAGATGCTGGACATGATCAGACCTACCCGCGTATCGGTTCATCTGTGGCATGTTGAAACGCCTCGGGAAAGTCGCATCCAGTATATCATCAGTGAAAGGGGTGTGACTGCGGTCGATTCCCCAATCTTCGTTCCGTTGTCCACGGCTATCTGCCAGAATCTGATGGATCATGGCTGCAACATTTGCACTGGTCAGCGGAGGTTCAGGGTCAGTGCCTCTAGCTCGGCGGGGTTCTCTAATCTCTCTTCCGGGAGCAGTCACAAAATCCGGGGCTCGGATAGGGCTTCGTTGCCCCCTGTTACCATGAGCATGTGCGCGACGACGGGCCTGAGGTAGTCTGTTATGTACAGGACTGTCCACATCTCGAGTCCTGGGAGTTGCGGCTTGATCGTTCACATTACGGTTTGAGGGCCCCGCCTCCAGTGCTTCTTCTTCCCGTGATGGCAGGGTTCTGAACCAAAGCTGCTCTATGTTTTCGGCTCTCTCATACGGTCGCCGCGGGGGTCTCGGCGATTCCTCAGACGAAGAAGAATATCCTGGAGTGAGTGGACGAACCGGCGGCGTCCTTTGCCTTGCGAGCTCATCAAGCCTTCTATCCATAGCAGTCAAATTTTGTCGCAGGACGGAGCTTTCCTGCCTTTGGGCAGCCAATTCATCAAATAGTCTCTCCCACATTTTGGAAAAGTGAGAGAGATCCCCCTCAGTAACGGGAGCAGCAGGATCATATTGGTCATCATCACTTCCTCTTATGCGCAAAGAGCTTGAGCCAGGTCGAGAGGAGGGGCCAGGACGGTAGGAGCGAGCCATAGGCTCCTTTCCAGGTTGAGTTGTAGTCTGATAATCAATTCGAATCGCTGTGGATCGAGGATGGCGACTCGCAGCGCCCCCTGGGATCGATTCACGGTCGCGGTGCGCGGAGGATTCGAGACGTTACCTCGGGATCGAGTAACAACCCCTTCAGCTGTCCGGATCGCCTCGTTCTCGTCGACTCGGAGCGTGGCGTCTTCATCGGATCGGTTCGCCCCCTGCGCTCCGCGATCCAGAGTCTCCTCATTGCCTAGCTCGTGCACACTTTCTTCAATTGTTTCATTGGTTTGCGAAGCTCGTGCTTCCTTAGTTCTTTTTCCAGCCATGATATCCGAATCGCTGGAATCTTCAAAGAACTGAATAGTGAAACTTTAGGACTGTTTTCTCAGTGAAAGCACCAAAAATGTTAGATCAAAATTTGGACCTAACACCCAAATTGTTCTGAATCTTATAGAGTTTCAACTGAAGAATGAGGAAAAAGAAAATAACACACAGAATTTATAGTGGTTCGGCGTTAACGAGCCTACGTCCACTTTATATATTATTGATTATACTTTGAATGTCGGTACAATCAAGGATTTCTCTCTAGCTCACTTTTACAGTTGTTATTTCTCTCAGTAATCAAGTAGTTTGACAATAATGGCGGATTCAGTACTCAGTATTGCCAAAAAGCTCCTAAAAAATGCCAAACTCCGGGCTATTTATAGCTGATTTTGTCAGGCGGATCGTGGTACCACGTGGCACGAATCCCGAGAACATCGGATCGCTGTCGTTGAAGAAATAGTCAAATTAGCCGTTGTGGACAGGTGTCGCGATCCCCTTGAAAATCGGATCGAGCAAATGGGGAGAATCAGTCAAAATGACGGTTAGGGACACGTGTCGCTGGATCCGTGCGTCTCGGATCGCTGAAGACTAGCTCATATTTGAACGGGTCAGAGGCTTCGCCATTCATCAGGGGATCGGATCGGTCTATACTGGGTCATAATGCATGTTCGGATCGAGTCGCATAAAGGTTTCGTTTCGCTGATGAACTAGGGGCGATCCGACGAGATGCGATCCGATGGTGGGCGAGTCGATAGTGTGCGATCCGACGAGATGCGATCCGATGACGGGCGAGTCGATGATGCGATCCGTTCCTTCATGCTTTTGGGGAATATAGTTTCATACCTTCCTCTTGTGAGTGAACCTGGGTGGCTTGGTCAAAAAGCTAGCCAACAGATATTGAAAATGTTTTCCAAGAATCGTGAGAGACAATCGATTTTTTAAAAGATACGGAAAATGGCAAACGAGGAATTGGAAAATGATAATTTAATGAGAATTTAATTTAAAAGGCTCGGTGTTGCTTGATGCTTGATCAGTAGAATCTCCATTTGGAAATGGGATTGTTGGTTGTAAGAATGTTTTCTTTTATAGTTAACTAACCGACTATCAAATTTTTGGCCTATTTTATATTTCCATTGTCACTACGGAGAGATCGTGATTGGGTTTATTATAAAAAAACCATTTCGTATAAGCATTAGCATTGCGAATCAAATTATGCTGAAGATAATTGAAGATAGAGTAAAGTACAAGGGCTATTCTTTTAATCCTAATTAGAAATTTTCTAAGATGGATTTATGGGATGGTGCCTTCAGTTTGTCCAGTCCAAGGACAACGTATATGGACGAATATCTGACAGAGTATTTCTAGATGGTCACGTATATTGATTTCTTCAAACGTACCATAGTTGGTGGTGGAGAACGATACTTTTCCTAGATTAACACCTAGAGTATTTTTGTGGACATCAATCAGTGATTTGACGAATCTGACAATGTGACATTCAAAGTGAATGGTGGCAAGTCGTTCTAAAGAGGTAATCTTAGCCTCAGGCCTCATCAAAAAGGAGATGACAAAAACCGGGAAGGAAACATGGCTATGTGGTTCATACCCATTAGGATGTATTATCACCTGATCTAGAGAAAATTCAATTGCTTCTTATTCTATCATTGTTATTTGCTTTCGTTAATGGTTGCTGAGCACAACCGTTGGTGTCATACATTCTATACACTCAAGTTGGATGAGTTTTCGGTCATGTGTTGCCGGGTTACAAGATGTTCTTGTTGGACCCATTGTATTCCTCTCTAGAGATACACTTTCGGAAGGTGGCCCTATACCTTGTCATAGTTGGAAATCCATTCTCCAATAAGCATCCTGCGTTTATGATTTTATACTATGTATGTGGAGCGTGAGATGCAAGCATTCCGCTAGATTGCTATTTATTTGATTTAGACACTATTATAATATCATAATAGTTTTGATACAAATAATATTTTAATTTATCATAAGGTAAAAACCATTTGTATTTATGTGTGGATCGAGCTTACGATTATCTTTTCTTTCGAAATGATTTTTGAAAGTTTGATCAAATGGTTGGAGTTTACTCACACCAGTCCCAAGACTGACCCTGAGTTTATTTTGTTTTACTTTAAACTCTTGGGTGCCCAAATTTGTATGGGTAGTCAAGTAGTTAGAATTTTTTCCAGATACACTTAGAGAGCTTGGATCAGGAGACTTTAGCATTAGATAGCTACTATTTATTTCCGCTGTGATGTTGAATGTATTGTACTATGACGAAGGTATGTGTATATATAATAGATTTGTATTTCAAAAGTTATGTTATCTAATATATTTTATTTGTTCCGCTGTGGTATTTGTGTTATTCATTTTCTTCAATTCTATCTTTTCTTTCTTTCTATTTCTCACCCTCTAACTTCTTTCTATTAATGAATCGTTAATCTCTAGTGTTTGGTTACTTGACATGGTATTTGTATCGATGATCGGGATCAGGAATTGGTCAGTTCGTTACAGTGTTATCTTTTGGAGGTGCCACCAGTAACACTACTACTATGAATTCCATATTCTTCCTTATCCTTTTTGGATTTCGACCTTGTTTTAATTTAAGAAATCAGTTTTTTCCATTCAGGGTTATCTTCAACCAATGGATCACCATATGACCCCATATCTTCACCTTTTAACTTATGTATTTTAAACTTACTTCTTCTCTTTTATAGCTACTTGTTGAATATCTGAATCCTCCATTAGAGTACCCTGAATGTTGTTGTATCATCCACTTTGATAGTCTTAACATCTAAATAACCCTTTCTTTCATATTGTCTTCCTTATTAATAACTTCATATGTCCCGCCTACTTCGAGACTACTTTTAGCTACTTCTCCTTCATTTCTAATAGAAATACCACCATAGTCAGTCTAGTCAAACACAATAACATCTTATCTAAAACCATCAGTCTTCTCACCTTTACTAATAATACCTTTAAATACTTCACTATCCTTCTGTATACTATCTTTAGTGACCGTTAATATCTTATAAGAATTAGACTTGCTTTCTATTTTGTCTTGAGATGTAATATGATCACCACTTGAGTGAAAGTTATCTTCTCTTATCTTAGCTGACTTAAATAAACTATCATTTCCTTTTGGATCCCTCACAACAGTCTCTGAGGGAGTATTGCAAATCTTACCCTGATTTTTAATCGTTTCATTATTATCCATCCCACTTAGTAAATTAGAATTCTCTTTGGGAATCCATACCTTATAGGCTTTATAAAAACATTAGAATGACCAAAGATTGTACAATTAGAACATGTTAATGGAACCCATTCATATGGGATTTTTTTACCAAATAATGTTACCTTTATAATGATGGATTGGAATAAACTCTGGAAACTTAAAACCAATAATAACTTCTACTAAAGTTCTAGCATATGAAATACAAACTAGTTCCTCAGTAACACTATCTAATTTAATAAGATGACCCAATAAAGAAGCAATTCTATTTATGGCCTCTATAACCAGAAATCTAGGTCGAAATTGGGAAGTCTAATCCATACTGGTATAAAATGAAGGAATTCTCGATTTAACTTCATACCATGTTGCTATTTTTTATGAAAATCAATCTCTTGTTGAAAAATAAGGGCCAGATGCTAAAATTCTTTCATAATCATCAACACTATCACATTTGATAATAAATGTTACAACCCGAACTTCCCCGTGAAGGAAAGAACGGATTGAGCTGAGGACAAGACAAATCAGAACACAAACACTGAACATTTCATTTCTTATTACAAAAATTTCATTAGAATACAAGATTATACAAAGTATGAACAAATATTACACAGAAAATATCAAAGATTTAAATACATTACTACAGCGGAAAAATAATACAAAACACAACTGAAAATAATATACGGATACAGAGCTTTCCGAATATCATTCCAACTGTAAACCAGGATCCTGTGAGTATAAATATGCAAAACCAAAACTACTAGCTGCCCGTGTAGAAAATAGGGGCGCCCAGAGTTTAGGTCAAAACAATAAACTCCAGGTCAGTCATGTGACTGGTGTGAGAACTAAAACAGTTATTAATCTTTATTTTAAAGTTCGGTAAATCAAGGGACCACGCCGTATAACACGGAACAGGTTTCCTCCCAAGAATACCAGTGCATAAAACAAACAACACAATGCTAAATTAAGAACAGTGAAGCTATTATAAGACCCAGGTCCCATCACACAATGCAACGCAAGACGGATGATAGGGTTTTCCCTTATAATAGCCAATAATGCTTGGTACGTTAAAACAAATCATTTGATACTATTATAATGCATAGTGTGTAAAACAACTTCAAATATAAATGTATCAATCCTAAGCGGCATGGGTATCATATATCATGTCGCCATACTAGTTCTACAATTAAAACCGCATGATGTCGTATTGGAAGTTGGATTTCCATCGTGAACCAAGGCAAGGGATCGTCCTTACCGCTTCGAGACGCTCTGGCCGGTGTCTCAGGATCAGAACGCATCGACCCTTGGATCGTCAGGGCCGGTCAACTCGATGTGGATTAAAATGCCTGAACACTGCGTTTCCCCGCCCTATGGGGAGTCCATGAGCCAAATAACTCCATCGGTCCCAGATCGACCGATATAACCAAGGCGCTCGCTATCCATCATCCACGTAAGTAAAATGCCAGGGCATGCAAAACGCTGACACCACTCCTAGCTAGAAGGAAACGCATGTCCGCCCTGAAGTCCTTTCCCGTTTCTGGTTCACACCGGGGTGTGAGGCTCGCGAATTAACGCTACACAAAACTATGCTATATTAAAGCCATGCTTTGATCATCAACCACAAGACTCTGCTTTTCAACAGAAGCCTAGATCATTTGCATCTCAGCATGCCACATCGACAATTCACGCTATGCAACCGATGTCTATCAGTCATACAGAATGAAATCTGATGTCAGACACACATCCATTTACAAGTTCGTTCTTGGTCTGAACGAAACCGGAGGCACCTTATTCCTCCCCCATATGTCCAATACAGGGGAGAGGTCCTCGCATATCCGGTCGATCTCCAAGTACGGCTGGACGATCACCACTTATTACCTGGAGCAAAACTGGTGATACTCCATTCTCGATCATTTCAATCTAATTAAAGATTCATTAAAACTTCACTTGGTTTTAATCTTTCCAAAAATCAATATTAATGATTGTTTAACTTGGGAAATCATATCCTGTCTTTAACTGGGTTAAAGAACCAATGTCATTTAAAACACAGTTCACGATAAACCCAAAATCACTTTCCATTCCATCAACTTTTAACCGTAAATTAGCAAGTGAACAATTCCCTAAGTATTAACCCCGAAGGCCGAAACCAACATCAGATCAATACCCAGGAAACCATTCAACTTAACTAATTTCCAGTTAGTTTCTGATTTTCTTAACTCCGTTGGGTCTAAGAACAGTATTATTAAAGATACCATTCACGACAACCCAAAATCTTATTCCTGTCTTTAACTGGGTTAAAGAACCAATGTCCTTTAAAACACGGTTCACTATAAACCCAAAATCCCATTCCATTCTATCAGCCTTTAACCGTAAATTAGCAAGTGAACAATTCCCTAAGTATTTACCCCGAAGGCCGAAACCAACATCATATCAATACCCAGGAAACCATTCAACTTAACTAATCTCCAGTTAGTTTCTGATTTTCTTAACTCCGTTGGGTCTAAGAATAGTATTATTAAAGATACCATTCACGACAACCCAAAATCTCATTCCATTGTTAATCGGGTTAAAGAACAAGTGTTATTTAAAACACTGTTCACGATAAACCCCAAAGACCAATTTCAATTCAATTCCAATTAAATATTAATTAATTGGTATACTTCATTAAATCTAAATAAAGAGATTTAATCTTTTCTCAACTGGGTTCAAGAACAGTGTTAATGAAGACTCTATTCACGGAAAACCCGAAATCACATTTGATATTAAATACAAGGCTCTGAATAGAAAATATATTGGCTTATATTCAATATCAAATTCTGGAATCAACAAATACCGTATTGGAATAATGATACAAATATCTTCCAAATTCTTCCACAATATCCGTATAATCACGGAATCCAATATTGAAATATTCCGAAGATAATTTCGATTCAAATCCATTCCAATTCGTATATTGGAAATTCCGGTTATTTTTAAAACCATTTCAAATCCAATTTATTTATTTTAAAAAAATGGGATTATAATTCTAGTTCATTTCCATAAAAATCTATTTTTATCTTTTAAAATATGGAATGTTTCATGCTAATTCTTTCCAAATCATTTCTTATGATTTTACACTAATTATTGATATTATTAATAATTTTATCAAGGCCCGTACAGTCGATTTCCATAAATGGCCATCGAACTGCACTTGCAGTGACCTTTTCCAAATTTGATTTGGACATTATTCCAAATCCAACCATTAGATTTCTAATTTGTAATATTCGTTAGAAAGCTCTTTTAGATACGAACCCAACGGTTCTGGTTTTAGGAGAATCTGACGGTCGGATCTCCCGTAATATCCATTCTAATTCAATGGTCGAAATTCGCGAACTGCCGCAGCGCGGCGCGTTCTATTCATGCCATTATATTATATATAATATATATATTTCGACGATTTCCATTTGAAACGTATTTTATAACTCGTTTTAAATTCGTTTTCAAAACGATTTCAACTTCGTATTCAATTTCAAATCAAAATTGAATATTCCATACCATCGATATATAAATGATAATATTTTCAAAACATTAGATTTTGAAATCAATTCCTTTTCGATATTCATTATAAAAATGAATAAAATCGATATAAATATCGTTCACGTCAAAATGGCGTCAATCTAATCAACACGGCTTTATATATTTAAATATATTCGTGTCCATCCCAAATCGGACATCAAAATCAAATTTTAATCTTTTACTGAATATTATTTGAAAATATTCGTTATTTTAAAATAATCGTTATTTTAAAATATTCATTCTTTCTGAACTATAATCAGACACAGTCAATTACCACATAATTTGATTTGTATGGATTTCATACACATATGTACACAACGACAATCAAACATAATCAACCATCATCCAAAGTGTACACTACACTGCATAAGCATCAAATATAAATATTCAACGCTTATAACAGTCTGTCAACCAATCGATTGACATACAGCTAATTATTGGGACTAGTGTATGTCATATATCAACCCAATACCCGTGTGGGGTTTCAATCAACAAATAATGAATTTTATTTGTGCAGTTGGGCGATGTGTAAAATTTATCGTCCCCAATCAATATCAGTCAAATGTGTGCACATAAACAAATCGTCCGATTTGTTTATAAATATTTATTTTGTTCATATATACGTTATTTTTTTTTTATTTTTAACTGTAAAATATTTTTAACTATAATATATTTTATTCCATTCCACATCACGCAATCAACTTTCACAACAAAATCAAACAAACAAACAAGACGTCCATGGTCTGTGGACGACGGGTGTCGGGAGTTGCTAAGCACCGTCTGCATCCTAGTATATATTTTAACTAGAAAATAAAATCAAAGTGAGAAGTTCTCACCTTTGGGTTCCACTCCGCCGTGCTTTCTTTCTGAAATGTTTGGATTTGTTCGAAATTCCAATGCGACCTTTTCCCGCTGTTCGTAGTAAAAATCATATTTTTAATCCGATGTTTATACATTAAAAATCAATTTTTATGCTATTATTCCATATATAAAAATCTAATTTTTATATCGCTATTTCGATTATAAAAATCATATTTTTATTTTGTTATCTTCATAATAAAACCAATTTTTTTCCTATGTTTTACATCATAAAAATCATATTTTTAATACTCTACCAATATAAAAATCATATTTTTATACATCTTTACCTCCTATATAAAAATTATATTTTCATAACGCTAACCTCTATATAAAGATTATATTTTTCTCTCGCCATTCTCTATATAAAAATCACATCTTTATTTTCTCTATTATATAAAAATCATACTTTTATTCTTTATATAATATAAAAATAATATTTTTATTCTTTCTATAATATAAAAATAATATTTTTATCCTTTCTATAATATAAAAATCATATTTTTATTATCTCTACTATAAAAATCATATTTTTATTATCTCTACTATATTAAAATCATATTTTTATTTTCTCTACTATATAAAAATCAGGAAAATAGGCAGAAGGAAGAACATCTGTCCGGTTTTAGAATGAAAGACGCGGCATTATTTTTTCCATTAGAAGGACGCGCAAACTAAATTTTCGGCAGAAGGAAACAAATAGAAAAAAAAATCGTTCGTCTTCAGTCGAACAGAGGCGGCTTCAATTGAATAAGGGGCGGCACATCAGAAGAACAGGCGACGGCAGCGCCACCACAGGCTTCGGCGGTGCTCATTCAGGCGAAAGTGACGGTCGTCTCTGACGAAGACGATGGACTGTAGGTAGTAGCGACTGGATTGTAGGACGACGACTATTCAAGGATGATGTTGATAGCCGATTTCAGATGAACAACGGCAGTGGAGTGGAGGTTAAGATCGATGATGGTGTTGCTACAGGTAACAATGACGATTAACTAGGTTGTTTTGAAATGAACTCAAAAACAAATGCTATATGAACTTATCATTTTATTCTATATGTATAATGTATAACTGAATGTTATATTCTGTTTTGTTGCTGTTGTTGCATCATTTGTGTCACTGCTATATCATGTTGTTTCATGATGATTGTGCTCTTTTGTTATGTGTACATTTGATTTTAATGTGATAAAATTACATATATGTTTCAAAAAACGATAAACTGTGCATAAAATATAATGCATCAGTTGTTTGTTTGCTTGCTCATTGAGTTTCTTTAATTTTTATATTGTAGATATCATAAATAAAATGGAAATGTATTTCATAACTAAAATGCTATATTAAACTATCATTTTAAATATTCTAAACATACTAATGCACTTTGTTAAAAATGCTATACTAAACTATTTTTTTAATATCATACACATGATGGTGAACTTCATAATTAAAATGTTACATTAAGATATAGATGTGCATATTAGAATGTTACATTAAGATATAGATGTACTATAATGCATTTATCATGCTATGTTTGTCTATCATTCTTTTCAGTGATATGTATGTCTTTCATTACTGAAATGCTATATTAAAAATAAGATTGGACTTCATTACTCAAATGTTATATCAAACTATCATTTTGTACTTTGGATATATTTTAATGCAATTAAAAATATAAATGATATTCTTACCTATAATTCGTTATATTTCATTCATTTTTGAAATATTTTTGACTATCATTCATTCATTGTGATGATAGTTGGATATAACATTATATTCGTACATTAAAGTAGTACTATAGAATATGAATAATGATAGTTGGATTTAGCATTGCATCTTTTAAAGTGAACTAGCATTATAATAGTTGAATATGATTATATTAAAAAAAGAACTAGCACGTTTATAACATTATATTATAAAAATATGTAGAGAGCATCATGCATAGTGTGCTAAATAATGGTTGAAATATAAGATTATATTAAAAAATGAACTAACATGTATAAAGTACAATAAATGATAGTTGAATTTAGCATTGTACTATTTAAAGTGAAATAACATATGTACAATATGCTAAATGATATTTGAATATAGCATTGTATTTTTAAAGTAAGGTACCATGTATAAAATATAATAAATGATTGTTTAATTTATCATTTGTATTTTTGAAGTGAACTAGTACGTGTTGAGTTTGCAAAATAATGTTTGAATATAACATTATATTAGTAAAATGAACTAGCACGTACAAAATATAATAAATGTAGTTGAATTTAGAATTGCATTTTCTTTAAAAGTGGATTTAAAAAATGAACTAACATGTATAAAGTATTATAAATGATAGTTGAATTTAGCATCGTATTTTTAAGTTGAATTAGCATGTGCAAAATACGTTACATGATGGTCAAATATAGCATTGTATTTTTAAAGTTAATTAAATATGAAAAATGATAGTTGTATATAACATTATATTCGTAAAGTGAACTAGCATGTATAAAATATGATAAATGATAGTTGAATTTAGAATTGTATTTTTTAAAGTGAAATAGATGTACAATATGCTAAATGATAGTTTAATATAGCATTGTATTTCTAAAGTTAGCTACCATACATAAATTATAATAAATGATAGTTGAATTTGTCATTTTTTTTTGAAGTGAGTTAGCATGTGTAGAGTTTGCAAAACAATGTTTGAATATAGCATTGTTTTAACAAAATGAACTAGCATGTATAAAATATAATAAATGTTTTAGCATATATCATTTGCATTTTTTGTCAAATACAAGAGCATGTGTTGCAAAGGAAAAATGTTAAATGAATATAGCATTATAATTGTTGAAATATTGCAACATGCATTGTATATTGAAGAGTGATAGTTGCATATATCATCATTTCATATTTTGAATTACAAATGCATGCATTTCATATGATGAATGATAATTGATTGTATTATTTGAATTTTTTACTTAAACAATATGAATTGCATACATAATGATATCTGAATATTGCATTTGAAAATATTGAAATACGTTAGGATGCATTGCATAAGCAGAATACGAAATGATAGGAGAATATAGCATAACATTTATTAAAACAAAAAAAACAATAGCTGCAGCGCGTTGAATGACTTGAATAACGATGGTTAGGGGACGTGGACGGCGATGACATATACGAGTTGGACGGCGGCGATTGCGGCTATAGCACTGGACGGTAGTGATGGCTTGGAGCGACTAGGGCATGACGTCGGCGACGGAAGCGGAGGTTAAGGCGAAGGTGACGGCTTAGTGAGGCCGCGGCTTGGAAAGCGACAGCTAGGGTTGAGGCGGTGGCGGCGGGCGACAGCTACGATGGGAATGGCGGTTGCGAAGGCTTGGTGGAGACGATTATGTCCTTCAGCCTAATTTCCGAAACTTACGTCCGCGCTTTATAAAATATTAAAATGTTTTTCCTTTAAACTAAATTACTCTATAAAAATCATATTTTTATTATTTCTACTATATGAAAATCATATTTTTATTCATAATAACATATATATAAATTTCAATTCTTTATCTAACTAAAAATCAAATCTTTATCACTTAAAAAAATCATATTTTTAGACTATGTAATATATTTTAAAAAAAATCAAATCTTTATACTATGCTATATATAAATTAAAAATTGCTTGAACAATGTATTTAAATTAAATTAATTTAACTTAAAAACTCACTTTTTCGTGTAAAAACCAAGTCTTCAATGCTGGAGGGCCCACCATCAGCGCTGACAGGGCGGAGGAGGCTCGCTGGGGGTAGCAGGGGCGGCGCCGGTCTGGTGGTGGTCGGTTAGGGCTGGCGGTGGCGAGCTTTCACGTGGATTTGGGTGTGGGGTTCGAATTGGGAGGAGGAGCGGCGTGTAGGGGATCGGAGGGGTGCGCCTGGGGTGGTGGAAGCGGGAGAAGGCCGACGCGTCAAGGGCGGGGTGGCGCGATGGAGGGAGGCGGCGCCTCCGATTTGGTCGAGGCTGAAAAAGAATTGAAAAAGGGGAGGGATTTTTTTAAGTTGACCGATGAGAAGTAAACCGGGGGGGGGGGGGGTAAACGAGATATTATATATATAATATATTTTATTATTAATTAATCCTTATGATTAGGGTTTTATGTCCAAACCCCAAATCAACTCTAACGACTGTCGCCGCTAGCTAATTACCCCCATTCCGAACACAATGGGATATGTCCTGTAAGCTGATTCGACTATTTCGATCAGTTTTTGTTAAATTTAAATCTATATATTCAATTTAAACGCGCATTTCAATTTACCGGGGCCACATACAAACTCTAAAAATTCCCGAAAAATATTTTCTAGCTTCGTATTGACGATAAGGTTCTAACAAAACCAATTTCGTCAAATCTGGAGACCGTTTGAAAAATGGCCATTTTCTGGTCGATCCAAATTGACTGAAACCGTTAAAACACGCTTTCTTTTGCCACTCTCACATATTGCTTCAGAAAATTATGAAATTTGGAATCTAGCAATAATTTGACATCCCGGATCCAACAAAAGTGGTTTCGTCGAAAACGGAGGTCGTTTGCCAAATTTCCATTTTTAAGGGCCAAAATTCCGTAGCGACTTTTCTGAATTTTCAACTGGGTATAGCTTTTTATTCCCGCTATGAAATTTCAATTTTTTGGATTCGTTGGAAAATCTTCAAATAGATTCAAATATTTCTGTTTTCGCTAAAATCCGATTTATTTTGAATCCTGTTCATTCATTTGAATTTTGAAATCGAATTTTCGAACTACCGCGCCATTTCTAATTCCTTTTATAATTAAAAATAAAATATTTATATTCTACCGTCGATTCAGATAAATATATACGTTCTAATTCTATTCAAAATACATTTCTTGTCGTTATTATTTAAAATAATTCATTTTAAATATCCAAAATTCATTAAAATTTCCAAAATAAAATTTTTAAACTGGTTTGGATTTTCCGGGTTATTACAATCTCCCCCACTTAAAATCTTTCGTCCTTGAAAAGGAACGGAGCTGAAAGTTGTTTAACTAACCAACTCAACTTTCATTATTTTTGTTATGGCTTAAGTTCTTCAACTTTTCTGTTTCTAAGAACTTTTAAATTTTTTCAAAAATTTGGCTAACACCCTAAATTTTCGAAAAATTTCGCCATAACCTCCCTTGTATGGGAGCACCGGGAAAATCCCGAAATCGCCATGCAGGCCTCTCCAATCCAAAAAGAAAAGGAAACAGCCAATCGGCTTATAAAATCATCAAAAACCCCAAGAAATACAATAAACATGTACATATTTGTCGGGCAAACAATTTTATTACTCTGCTTAACTTCCTTGCATTGACATGTTCACACACATATATATGTACATGCATGCATTTCCAAACAATTTTCAATACAGTTCAATATTTGATACAATTTGGTTATATGTACCGTTCTTTCACATAATGGTTTTATTAGATAACAAATAATCATACAACACAACCATCAATCAATTAGTGGATTATCGTTTCAGATTCATAATTTTGATACATATACAGAAAATCATGTTTTTGATACCAGTTCACAACAAGTAACCCTATCTAATTTTGGTTCTCACACCAGTTAATTGGAATCATATAGATATCCCACTTTCGAAACTCGAGCATAAATACTGATGATGTCATGAAAATCATCAGTACCATCTCCGGGCAACTAGAGTGTGATTCTATATCTATCCAGAATATTAAGATTTCGTATACACCTGGATCAGATGTATATGCAAAATGTTTATATACTTGATTGTCCAAATCAATTTAAAATAAATATTCAAATACAAATAATAAAGTTTAAAATTTCAAAACCAAATTTATTTTCAATTTTATTTTAAAAACAACACTCTTCGGACTCATTCTAGGATACTACTGATCCCATCTCTAACGAGTCATTCTCATTGGATATTACTAATCCTATTTCTGATGAATTCTTTCGTTTGGTTCTAACGTGCCTTGTACTCTGAGCTCTGTAAACCAAAGCTCTGATACCAAACTGTTACAACCCGATCTTTCGCGTGAAGGAAAGAACGGATTGAGTTGAGGAGAAGATAGATCAGAACACAAACACTAAACATTTCATTGCTTATTACAACAATTTCACCAGAATACAAGAATATACAGAGTATGAACAAATATTACACAGAAAATATCAAAGATTTAAATACATTACTGCAGCGGAAAAATAATACAAAACACAACTGAAAAGAATATACAGATATAGAGCTTTTCGAATATCATTCCAGCTGTCAACCAGGATCCTGTGAATATAAATCTGCAAAACCAAAACTACTAGCTGCCCGTGTAGAAAATAGGGGCACCCGGAGTTTAGGTCAAAACAATAAACTCCAGGTCAGTCATGTGACTAGTGTGAGAACTAAAACAATTATTAATCTTTATTTTAAAGTTCGGTAAATCAAGGGACCACGCCGTATAACACGGAACGGGTTTCCTCCCAAGAATACCAGTGCATAAAACAAACAGCGCAATGCTAAATTAAGAACAATGAAGCTATTATAAGACCCAGGTCCCATCACACAATGCAACGCAAGCCGGAGGATAGGGCTTTCACTTATAATAGCCAAACATGCTTGGTACGTTAAAACAAATCATTTGATACTATTATAAGTGCATAGTGTATAAAACAACTTCAAACATAAATGTATCAATCCTAGGCTGCATTAGTACCATATATCATGTCGCTATACTAGTTCTATAATTAAAACCGCATGATGTCGTATTGGAAGTTGGATTTCCATCGTGAACCAAGGTAAGGGATCGTCCTTACCGCTTCGAGACGCTCTAGCCGGTGTCTCAGAATCAGAACGCATCGACCCTTGGATCATCAGGGCCGGTCCACTCGATGCGGATTAAAATGCCTGAACACTGCGTTTCCCCGCCCTATGGGGCGTCAATGAGCCAAATGACTCCATCGGTCCCGGATCGACCGATATAACCAAGGCGCTCGCTATCCATCATCCACGTAAGTAAAATGCCAGGGCATGCAAAACGCTGACACCACTCCTAGCTAGAAGGAAACGCATGTCCTCCCTAAAGTCCTCTCCCGTTTCTGGTTCACACGGGTGTGTGAGGCTCGCAAATTAACGCTACACAAAGCTACGCTATATTAAAGCCGTGCTTTGATCATCAACCACAAGACTTTGCTTTTCAACAGAAGCCTTGATCATTTGCATCTCAGCATGCCACACCGGCAATTCACGCTATGCAACCGATGTCTATCAGTCGCACAGAATGAAATCCGATGTCAGACACACATCCATTTACAAGTTCGTTCTGGGTCTGAACGAAACTGGAGGCACCTTATTCCTCCCCATATGTCCAATACAGGGGAGAGGTCCTCGCATATCCAGTCAATCTCCATGTACGTCTGGACGATCACCACTTATTACCTTGTCTTGGGTGTACAACCCAATCAAGACATCAGTAATCATCCAAACAATGTGAAGACCTCCGGTCTTCAACTACCGCCTTCATCCTCGACATATCGTCGAATCAGTTATTCAGAACTGGATAGACCCAGTCTTTCCGAATAACTCGCATATATTATAAACAAGTGCTACAAAAACACAACATACGCCTCATTCCAATCAAGAATATTCCTTTACTCAAATATTCTTATACTTTGGGAAAGGTTCCCATTAATTTTATCAAAGAAAAATTCTTTAAATTTATTCTTTAATCTTCCTTTGGATATCAATCCAAATCAAATTATGATTTATCCAAACTAGTCGGGATTAGCGCACCTTACCGAAGTAATCATTTGTTTAATTTCCCAATCCCAACCTATTCATCCCATGAAGCAAAACTGGTAATACTTCATATCTAACACCGCGGTGTTATCGGTAAATTCAATTACCATTTCATGTTCAAATCTAATTAAAGATTTAACTATCGCCTGGAGCAAAACTGGTGATACTCCATTCTCGATCATTTCAATCTAATTAAGGATTCATTAAAACTCCACTTGGTTTTAATCTTCCCAAAAATCAATATTAATGATTGTTTAACTTTGGAAATCATATCCTGTCTTTAACTGGGTTAAAGAACCAATGCCATTTAAAACACGGTTCACGATAAACCCAAAATCACATTCCATTCCATCAACCTTTAACCGTAAATTAGCAAGTGAACAATTCCCTAAGTATTAACCCCGAAGGCCGAAGCCAACATCAGATCAATACCCAGGAAACCATTCAACTTAGCTAATTTCCAGTTAGTTTCTGATTTTCTTAACTCCATTGGGTCTAAGAACAATATTATTAAAGATACCATTCACGACAACCAAAAATCTTATTCCTATCTTTAACTGGGTTAAAGAACCAATGTCCTTTAAAACACGGTTCACTATAAACCCAAAATCCCATTCCATTCTATCAGCCTTTAACCATAAATTAGCAAGTGAACAATTCCCTAAGTATTAACCTCGAAGGCCGAAACCAAAATCAGATCAATACCCAGGAAACCATTCAACTTAACTAATCTCCGGTTAGTTTCTGATTTTCTTAACTCCGTTGGGTCTAAGAACAATATTATTAAAGATACCATTCACGACAACCCAAAATCTCATTCCATTGTTAATCGGATTAAAGAATAAGTGTTATTTAAAACACCGTTCACGATAAACCCAAAGACCAATTTCAATTCAATTCCAATTAAATATTAATTAATTGGTATACTTCATTAAATCTAAATAAAGGGATTAAATCTTTTCTCTACTGGGTTCAAGAACAGTGTTAATGAAGACACTATTCACGGAAAACCCAAAATCACATTTGATATTAAACGCAAAGCTCTGAATAGAAAATATATCAGCTTATATTCAATATCAAATTCTAGAATCAACAAATACCGTATTGGAATAACGATACAAATATCTTCCAAATTCCTCCACAGTATCCGTATAATCATGGAATCCAATATCGAAATATTCCGAAGAAAATTTCGATTCAAATCCATTACAATTCATATACTGGAAATTCCGGTTATTTTTAAAACCATTTCAAATCCAATTTATTTATTTTAAAAAAAATGGGATTATAATTCTAGTTCAAAACTAGTTCATTTCCATAAAAATCTATTTTTATCTTTTCAAATATGGAATTTTTCATCCCAATTCTTTCCAAATCATTTCTAATGATTTTACACTAATTATTGATATTTTTAATAATTTTATCAAGGCCCGTACAGTCGATTTCCATAAACGACCATCGAACTGCACTTACAGTGACCTTTTCCAAATTTGATTTGGACATAATTACAAATCCAACCGTTAGATTTCTAATTTCTAATATTCTTTAGAAAGCTCTTTTCGATACGAACCCAACGATTCCGGTTTTAATGGTCGGATCTCCCGTAATATCCATTCGAAGTCACTGGTCGAAATTCGCGAACTGCCGCAGTACGGCGCGTTCTATTCAGGCCATTATATATATATATATATAATATTTCGTCGATTTACATTTGAAACGTATTTTATAAATCGTTTTAAATTCGTTTTCAAAACAATTTCAACTTCGTATTCCATTTCAAATCAAAATTGAATATTCCATATCATCGATATATAAATGATAATATTTTCAAAACATTAGACTTTGAAATCAATTCCTTTTCGATATTCATTATAAAAATGAATAAAACCGATATAAATATCATTCACATCAAAATAGCGTCAATCTAATCAACACGGCTTTATATATTTAAATATATTCGTGTCCATCCCAAATCGGACGTCAAAATCAAATTTTAATCTTTTACTGAATATTATTTGAAAATATTCATTGTTTTAAAATAATCGTTATTTTAAAATATTCATTCTTTTTGAACTGGAATCAAACACAGTCAATTACCATATAATTTGATTTATATGGATTTCATACACACATGGACACAGCAACAATCAAACATAGTCAACCATCATCCAAAGTGTACACTATACTGCATAAGCATCAAATATAAATATTCAACGCTTATAATAGTCTATCAACCAATCGATTGACATACAACTAATTATTGGGACTAGTGTATGTTATATATCATCCCAATACCCGTGTGGGGTTTCAATCAACAAATAATGAATTTTATTTGTGCAGTTGGGCGATGTGTAAAATTTATCTTCCCAATCAATATCAGTCAAATGTGTGTACATAAACAAATCGTCCGATTTGTTTATAAATATTTATTTTGTTCATATACACGTTAAATTTTTTATTTTTAACTATAAAATATTTTATTCCATTCCACATCACACAATCAACTTTCACAACAAAATCAAACAAACAAACAAGTCGTCCATGGTCTGTGGATGACGGGTGTTGGGTGCTGCTAAGCACCGTCTGCATCCTAGTATATATTTTAACTAGAAAATAAAATCAAAGTGAGAAGTTCTCACCTTTAGGTTCCACTCCGCCGTGCTTTCTTTCTGAAATGTTTGGATTTGTTTGAAATTCCAATGCGACCTTTTCCCGCTGTTCATAGTAAAAATCATATTTTTAATCCGATGTTTATACATTAAAAATCAAAATTTTATGCTGCTATTCCGTATATAAAAATCTAATTTTTATATCGCTATTTCGATTATAAAAATCATATTTTTATTTCATTATCTTCATAATAAAACCAAATTTTTATTTCGATGTTTACATCATAAAAATCATATTTTTAATACTCTACCAATATAAAAATCATATTTTTATACATCTTTACCTCCTATACAAAAATTATATTTTTATAACGCTAACCTCTATATAAAGATTATATTTTTCCCTCGCCATTCTCTATATAAAAATCACATCTTTATTGTCTCTATTATATAAAAATCATATTTTTATTCTTTCTATAATATAAAAATCATATTTTTTTTTCTTTCTATAATATAAAAATCAAATTTTTATTATCTCTACTATAAAAATCATATTTTTATTATCTCTACTATATAAAAATCATATTTTTATTATCTCTACTATATAAAAATCATATTTTTATTTATAATAAAATATATATAATTTTCAATTCTTTATCTAACTAAAAATCAAATCTTCATCACTTTAAAAAAAATCATATTTTTAGACTATGTAATATATTTAAAAAAAATCAAACCTTTATATTATGTTATATATAAATTAAGAATTGATTGAACAATGTATTTAAATTAAATTAATTTAACTTAAAAAACTCACTTTTTCGTGTAAAAACAAAGTCTTCGATGTTGAAGGGCCCACCATCAGCGCTGACAGGGCGGAGGAGGCTCGCTGGGGGTAGCAAGGGCGACGTCGGTCTGGTGGTGGTAGGTTAGGGTTGGCGGTGGCGAGCTTTAACGTGGATTTGGGTGTGGGGTTCGAATTTGGAGGACGAGCGGCGTGTAGGGGATCGGAGGGGTGCGCCTGAGGCGGGGGAAGGCCGACGCGTTAGGGGCGGGGTGGCGCGATGGAGGGTGGTGGCGCCTACGATTTGGTCGAGGCAGAAAAAGAATTGAAAAAAGGAGGTTTTTTTAATTTGACCAATGAAAAGTAAATCGGGGGGGGGGGGGGGGGGGGGTTAAACGAGATATTATATATATAATATATTTTATTATTAATTAATCCTTATAATTAGGTTTTTATGTCCGAACCCCAAATCAACTTTAACAACTGTTGCCTCTAGCTAACTACCCCATTCCGAACACAATGGGACATGTCCCGCAAGCTGATTCGACTATTTCGATCAGTTTTCGTTAAATTTAAAATTTAAATCTATAATTCAATTCGAACGCACATTTCAATTTACTAGGGCCACATACCAACTCTAAAAATTCTCGAAAAATAATTCTAGCTTCGTATTGACGATACGGCTCTAACAAAACTAATTTCAACAAATCTGGAGACCGTTTGAAAAATGACCATTTTCTAGTTGATCCAAATTGACTGAAACCGTTAAAACATGTTTTCTTTTGCCACTCTCACATATTGCTTCAGAAAATTATGATTTTGGAATCTAGCAATAATTTGACATCCCAGATCCAACAAAAGTGGTTTCGTCGAAAACGGAGGTCGTTTTCAAAATTTCAATTTTTAAGGGCCAAAATTCCATAGCGACTATTCTGAATTTTCAACTGGGCATAACTTTTTATTCCCGCTATGAAATTTCAATTTTTGAGATTGGTTGGAAAGATATCTTCAAATATATTCAAATATTTCTGGTTACGCTAAAATCCGGTTTATTTTGAATCTTGAACATTCATTTGAATTTTGAAATCGAATTTTCGAACTACCGCGCCATTTCTAATTCCTTTTATAATTAAAAATAAAATATTTCTATTCTAACGTCGATTCAAATAAATATATACGTTCTAATTCTATTCAAAATAAATTTCTCGTCGTTATTATTTAAAATAATTCATTTTAAATATCCAAAATTCATTAAAATTGCAAAAATAAAAAATTTAAATTGGTTCGGATTTTCCGGGTTATTAGAATAAAGAACCCATTTTCCTACGTAAATAACTGATAATTCCCTTTCATATTCTAGTTCCCGCCATTGTATTACTTTAAGAACTTCGAGTAGGGTTTATTTCCATATATATAAAAGACTACAAAATTGAACCATTTCTCTCTTGCTTTTTTGTCCAGGTTTTCATCAATAATAACTATTTTGATGTTATCTTTAGAAAAGGGTTCGAAATAAAAGACTACAGACTTATTTTCCGTAACAACTTCAATCCAGGATTTTGATTGTAATGAATTTTTATTTATAATAGGTCGATCTATTAAAACTAGTTCTGGAAATTCCGATCTAGAATCCAATCAGGGGAAAAGGAATTGCCTTGGGTTGGAGAAGATACTTGCTTTGAAAGTTTCATAAATGGATTTGGATCAGGCGGATATGCCATACGATGATCCGAATCGAATAGAATAGGTGCCTTTGTTTGAGAATCATATTTTGGCAGAAACGAGATTGCCATTATTTTTCTCCAAATTTCCTTTCTCACCATGAAATAAAAAATTATAACTTAAATTCTCAATAAGAATTATTAAATGACTGATTGGGTACGAGTACGGAAATCCCTGAAAGGGTCCTCTTCCTTTAGATGGTAAGTGACAAGGGTAAAGTTTATCTTAGGATATGGTATTAAATGACCGTTACGGAGGTACTAAAGGTCTACCTATCCTATGGGAAGTATTAAGTGGCTTGGGAATTATCCAATAAGGTCAGAGTAACATAGAGGTCCTCTTGGGGAAGGTATTAAGTGACAATTAGTCGACTACCTATCCTATAGGTAAATAAGTGACTGCTTACTATCTTTTGCCTTATGCGGGGTCGGGGTATGCAAATGATATAGGCCTTATTTTGAGTTAGGTGACATAATTGCTAGTATCCTCTAATTTGGATCAACGTGTTGGTAAACCGCATAGGTATTAGGTAATTGTAGGGGATCCGCCTTACATATTATATTGTGAGCAAGGTCATTAATGGCTATAAAATCCGCCTCTTTTTAGTTGTAAGGCGTTAAGTGGTTGAAAATTCCACCTCTTTGTTATTGTTATTGGTCTATAGAGTGGTCTGAAGGCTTCATATATATGTGAAAGTTCTATCTGAATATTCATCGATAATCTATCTTTGGGGAGAATTGAAACTTTGGTATGGTAGTTAATAATTGTGTGTGGTCTTTGCAAGGTTAGGTTAGAATCATTAACCTTGCTAGACGTATAATTTGGGTGATACCAGATGGGTAGTTTTTGTATATTGTGTATAGTGTTATACATTTTATACCCACCAGGACTTATTGTTCTGACCCCTTTCCTTATAACAACTACCAGGTTTATCTTTGGGAGGACAGTTCTCTAGAAGTGTTCAAGTTTGGTTTTCCATTCCTGTTCGGTATTGATGTGATGATTCATTATTAAGGTAGCTGCCTTAGTCGATACATGTCATCCTATCTTGTTTCCACTGTGAGTTAGTTTTATTGTACTCTTGTTATGCTCATACTCGTTGTGTAATGCCCTGTAAAATACACCCTAAATAGACATTAGTATTTATATTAAGAATAATTAATAATAATTAACAGAATAATAATAAGCTAAAAATATGAATATTCAGTAATTGAGAATTTAGCCACTGTATTCATGGAGAGATTCTAGCCTGTTTTCATATATTGTTTATTGATAACGGATTTCGTATGTAAAAGACACATATATAACAAGTTGGAGAATAAAACAATATATACAAGATTCGAATTTGAATTATAAGCATAAACTTAGAATAAAATAAATACCATTGGCATAAGAAAATATTACATTTTCAAATTCTAAGTGGTGTGTATATATGTAAAATGGGACAACATTTAAAAAGAAACGAAGTCAATTCAGTGTAATTTATTACTAATTCATAATAAACCAAATGTGCACGTGAAATAAATTCACTGCACCTTGCCCTTAATGGTGGTCGACGACTCTTATATGGAGAGTATCAACCGTCTAGAAGGGAAAAAGTGGGGTAGTGACCACGTTTAGGTTAGGTTTTCTATATTGTTTGCTGATTTGAATAGTTCAGATTTAGTAATTTAAATCCAACGTTTCTCACACACTTCAACAACTATAAAAAGAGCCCTAGCCTCCTCTCTAAACCTCACATATACTTTAGATTCTCTTACTCTTCTCCATTTTGTTTAGTTCCATAATAGGTCGGGTTAGTTCTTTTTCTTCCTCAATTCAAATCTATTTATACTCTCTCAGCTTTAATTTCTATTTAGAATTTCTATAACTAGATTTATATATGTATATGATTCTATATTAATTGCTATAACGGTGTAATATTTTAAAAGGAATTATAGTACGTTTATTCGAGGTTGCAATCCAGAATTAGGCTTATTCACAGTTTTCTTCTTCTGTTTTTAATGTGAGTGGGAATTCTTTTAAATTTACCTATTTTTTCTATAATTGTTAGTACAAATCTAGATTGATTAGGCCTATAGGGATCTCGGATTTTCACAAAAACAAAACATATCTAAATCCCCCGAATCTCCAATAAATCGAAAATTGTTAACCTAGTTGTTTATTTTGGTTTTGATTATCGATGTAAATAAAAAGGGATTTTGCGAGTACGTAAATTTATTATCTAGTCGGTTTTACTTTCTTTTACTTTTATTGTAAATCAAATTAAATAAAAGCATGGATTTGGGTACTGTAACTACGTATGTTTAAACCTCTAATTTTATATAAAGTAGTTAGTTTAGACGTAATGAAAACACATGTGACCAAAATTCTTGTTTTCGTGCAATCTCACAACTGGAAGTAACATAGTACTAGAAGGAATATGCATATATTATTGTTTATTCATATTGTCTCTTTTTATTTATTGAGATAATCCTAAAAGCCTAGGTTACAAGTTATCTTTTATTGTGTTATATTTATTTCCCTATTATTGCTTCATATATTGAAATGAAGATTTATGTGCTATGTCGTGGAATTTAGGAAATATGACTTGTATATCTTAATTAGGAGTTAAGATTGACATTTCAATGCTTGGAATGCTTTCTTTATGTGCACCACTAACTGCGTCTTTATATATATATATATATTCATATTTATTAAGTAGTGTAATTCATGTATCATAAATACATATTAAATACATTAAATTAGAAATTCATATTAAATGTCCCCGTTAGGAAAATTTGTTTGTTGTATGTGTACTAATGGCCTTTTTAAAATATTAAATGGCATGCAGACTCGAGGTTAACCCCTACTCATAGTAGAACTCTTCTTGGAACCGCACAAAAAATCCAGCAGCTACAAGAAGTCATGTTAATGTGAAACGTCTTGTTCCATAAGCCATTTGTGTATGATAGGCCTGCTTTGAGGAATATATTGAGTGGTAGATGCACCTTCCTCTAGGTGTTAAGTGATTGAATTGAGAGTCCGCCTTAGGATCAAGTACTAAAGGACAGTTAAGGAGGTACCCTGAGTTTTCTTATCCTGTAGGAAGTACTAAGTGGCTAAGGGGATCATCTAATAAGTTCAGCAAGATAGTAATACGGGTGTCCACTACGGGGGTCTTAAATGGTCTCGAGCTCCTACCCAAACCTGGTACTAAGTGGCCAGTTACTATTTTTCCCCTTATATGGGTTTTGGGTATATGCGTGAATGATGGAAGCCTTAAATTATTAGGACTTAATAGCTAGTTTCCTCTAATTTATATTAATGCATAATAAACCATAGAATAAGGTATTAAATGATCGATAGGTCCGCTTTAGTCTTAAGTGATCGAAAGGATCCACCCTTATCTTATATTGATAGCGACGTCTTAAATGGCTGTATAGAAATAATTAACCTCCTTATGGAATAGTGAGTAGTTGGGAGCCCACCTCTTAATCACTAGCAATTAGTTGAATGGTGGTTTAAAGGCTTTATGCTTATGCGTAAATGCTCTATCTCGGTATTGAGATATCGTTACGTTTGGGATACTACTTTGGGCATGGTAGTTAGTCGTCATGTGTAATCCTTTTCAAGGTTAGGTTAGAATTACTAACCTTGTTAGACATATGTTTTGGCTCTGAGCAAACATGACACATTTCTGTATTATAGACAGTGTTATACATTCTCTACTCACTAGGACTTATTGTTCTGAGCCCTTCCTCATAACAACTCTCAGGTTTAGCTCGGGGAAGACAGGCCTTAGCAGGTGTTCTATTTGGTTCTTATTTACCCATGCTCGATATTGATGTGGTGATATGCTATAAGGACGTAGTCACCTTGGCCTGTATTAGTTATATTATTTTGTTTCTGTTGTGGGATAGTATTATTTTACTTTGATTATGCTCACGTTCATTAATTGCAGGTACCATATTTATACTCTCCATGCTTGGATGAGTTAGAATTTTTTTAATCAAAATTTGAGCTTAGAAAAGTGTGGGGTGTTGCATTTGGTATCTGAGCTTAGGTTTAGACGATCAGAGGAATTAATAATTTAGGATTAAAGAGAGAACATATTCGAATTTTTTTATATTTTGTTTCATCTTTCTTACTCGAATTTAAATTATTTCAACGATGCAGTAGTCGTGGGCTTGTTTAATTAAGATAGGCTTTAAGAACGATTAAGAGTTAGAAATATTTCAAGTTCGAGTATTCGGCCAACCCCGATTTACCTCATGGTGCATTTGGCAATTTTTCTTTGAAGAGCACGAGGGCAACATGTGATGAATCCCATGGATTTGATCTTGGTGACTGGAAAAAAAGCTAGCTACAACTAAGATAGTCGTGATTTCTTATTTTGATTTCGTTTCAGAGTTCCACTCGATGACCCCTTCTTGGTCTTGAAACGGGAGATTCACAGAACGTGTCGTCATATTCTAAAAATATAATTATGAAGTATACTTATTGGATATTTCGTCGTATGAATCTAGCTAATCTTTTGATAAGGTTTATTCATTTGACCCCTTGGTCTTATATTAAGAGGAATATCAGTTTTAAAAACTGTTTCTGAAATAAAGAGGGGTTTCAGAAATTTCAATCTATGATTTTCGAGAATTTGTTTTATAAATAAAGATTTGAGTAAATAAAATAAATCTTGGAAATTTAAATCTAACCATGTTTTGGATCGCTTGGGTTTTGTGTAATTTTTAATAAATAATCCATTTTAGTAAAAAGAAGTGAATTGGAAATTACAAGGAATATGCCCCAGAGTTTAAAATTATTATTACCCATTCCTTGTGATTTTTAATATTCCTCTTCTAGGATGATTTATGGAAATTAACATAACAATTTTGAGGTTTAAAATCTCGATAATCCAGAACACGGAAAGTTTTCCAATTTCTAGAATATAAATTATAAATATAAAGATTTATATTACGAGACCTTCATTTTATAAATAAAGAAGTTTATTTCGAAAAGTTTTCAAAATTTTCATCTTGAAAAAGGACTAAGGAAAATTCTACTCAGCTTGGGGTTTTTGATTCGTAAATGTTCGTATCGTTGGTCGGCTAGGTAAGGGGAAATCCATTTAATTTATTTTTGATTTCTAGCTCAATTTTCTTTTTAAGAATTTGTTCGTTCATTTTATGGTGGCAACTATTTGGAGGCATAGGGAAAATTATTTCTTGATTCGACGAACGGTGGACGTCAGCACGAGATTTCTGGTGGAATCGGGAAGGCGATATGATTTTATTATAATTTAATTCAAATTTTGGAATCGAACCGGCCGTTGTGTCTAGATTTAGTTCGCGCCCCAGAAAGAGCTAGAGGCAGACCGCCCTTCGGCATAGCGGTCGACTGCTTCCCCTCCCTAGCACAACCCGAGCCCGACCCGATTGCTGGAAACAATATATATATTGTTCTGGCCGACTTTACTCTGTATTCCTCATTTTTCTTACCTTCGAAACCCATTTTCACCATTTCCAAGCCCCCAACTCTAGCCTCCTGGCTCCGTTTATCCTTTAATCGCTTCCAAAATTCTTATGCCTCAAATCTAGCCCCTTATATATTCCAGATCTGCAGTTTTCTTTGTCAATTTTTCCGATTTTGCCAATTCCTTCAATGGCACCTCTAGGGTATTCCAACCCCTTGCGTGATACCCCGGCCTCACACTACAATAAGCTATGTGGCTCGACCGCAATCCAAAGAAAATTGAAACTTTCATGGAAACAGAGAATGTTGGGTGTCTCCAAGGATGCCTGATGAAGTTTGCTGTTTTTCTCCACTTCAGTTGGAGGGGATGGTCTAGCACCGATCTGCGCCACGACACTTTCGAGCACGAGTGCTATCCATGCTATGTCTTTCAATTTGATGCCTAGATGGTCGTCAACATTGATGAAGGCTCCACTTTAATCAGATTCGAAGTAAAGGGCACCCCTATTGCGCTTACCTATCGAGATCTAGCAAAGATTTTGGGCATTTTCCTTGTTGGAGCGGATTTAAACGACATTGGGATGACGAACCCCCGGATCCTCTCCTGCATCTTCGTTAGAGCTACTGGTGTTCAGAACATCGGTAATTTACGACCCATCACCAGTTTGGTTATGTGCATCATTCAGCAAAATATTATTCCCAAGATGGTAAGCCTAGAGCGATCTACCCTTCTGTGCGCCACGCAACTTATGCTATTATCGGTAACATAGCCGTTAACTAGGCGCGCACCTTGATAATCCATTTCTCTGAGCCTTTTGCAGCTACCTAGAGGACCCATTTCTCTTATTGCCATCTTCTCACCCGTATCTTTAGACATTATGAGGTGACTCTTCATGGGTAGCTAGTGGTCAAGAAGACCCCAACTGCCATTGGCCATACCTCTCTCAGGAGGATGGATGTCTAGCTGCCTACCGCTCTTGCTTCAGTTCTTGCATCTCCTGCTCCAGTCAAACAGCAGCCCACCGCAACGGGCTAGGAGAGCCCTCAACTCGTCGTCCTCCATAAGATCCAAAAGGACCTCTACGAGGTCCACCTGGAGCAGCGCCGACAAATGCCCGAGATTGGGTGTATTTCTTCCTTGTTACATTCCTGGCGTTTACATGGCAATGGATCGAGCTCCAGTCGTAGCGCTCGACCTTCTCATAGCCTATAGGCAATATCTTTTGTATCTTGTATCGTGCGTATCTTTTCCTTTCAAGCATTTTTATCTTTGTTATTGTAGTAGTTGTATTTGTAATGATTAGTGATATTGTTCCTTTAAATCGCCCGATGATGTAATAAGACTTCATTTGTATTTATCTTTCACGCTCTATCGTATTGAAATTAGAAATGAAATCACATTTTCTTATTTAACTAACAATTGATTTAAAGCTGCAAAGTATATAAATATGTAGTGGATAAATTTTAGCGAACGACAGGTTTTTGCATTGTTTCGTCATTGGTATATATATTATTTGTCACCTGTTCCTTTTTGAGCTAAAGTTTATTTTTGAGTTTGCTTATGTGGTTTCGGTTGTCGTATTTTGCATGATCGACTTCCTTCGATGCCAACATGTGACTTAAATCGTTTAAGTTTCACAAAATATATTTTAAAACTTTTGCAAAATCTATTTTATAAAAATGTCTTGCCTTTTTAAAATTAATTTGTCTTACTTACTTTCTTTATCCGATTTATAGAAAAACGTGAAATTGATGCGGTGGTTTACACAGTTTAAACATTTATTTTTATATCAAATTAGATGGTTTAAATATAGAAAAGCGCATGTTACTAAAATTATAGTTTTGTACAAATCTCATATAGAAAGTAAACGATACTAAAAAGGAATTCATGTTTACATTAGTAAATTCTAAAGAGGAAATTTATTTTAATGGAAAATTTTCGATTTTTAGTTACATGAAAAGCATAGTAAAATTTTGGATGATTTGTTTGCATGTTTTAACAGTGCATTAGGGATGATGATGCGTTAAAGACGTTAAAGGTTACAAGAGAAAGACTGTTTTAGCCATGGAAACGTTGTTTCTATACCTTATCAGCGACACACACGAGTTACTAATTAACTCGTTTTACATATTAGAGCTTGTTTTAAGCCTTCTTTGGAGTCTACAATCGGAAATTTTCAGAGTATTTTGAGGCAATTGAGGTAAAATTCCACTATAGGATGGGAATTGTTACATTTGTAGGCATAGCGAACATTAAATTCCCTGCTTTGATTTCCTTTTTCCTGGATAGGGGAAATAAGTAGAGACGATTTACATGCGTTATCGAATTGGATGGTAGGGTTTGGATGCGAAATTGGTTGCTTCACACTTCTATTCGTAGTCGTGTGAGGGTTATGAATGAATAGCATTTTCAAAATTTTGCATTCATATAGAACTACGGTATATTTTAGGAAGTTTGCATCATATTTTCAAAAGTGTTTTAAAAAATGAAATCCATACTTATAGGAGGATCCGATTTAAGCATGCATATTTTGTGATTGCAACTCATTATGTACATTGTGCACATGCATACCTAGGTTGCAAAATTGGACGTACACTAATTGATTGTGCAGTTTAGGATAATCAGGCGCCAATGCCATAACTTAGTCATTGGTAAAATTTTGGGATAAAATTTCTTTTAAGGAGGAAAGAATGTAACTACCCGGAATTTTTGGCGATAATTAATTTAGTTAGGCTTCAATAATGGAATTTCTACAGATGATGTAATTTGACAACGAGGCTTGCACCATTACGTTAATGACGGAATTTTGGTCAATTTTCATGTTTGAGACTTCGCGAATGGAGTCCGTATGAAAAGGTTACAGATGAAATACAAATACAGATGGAAAATAAATAAAAAAGAATAGTTTATACATAGTAATAAATTAACTTCCCCTCTTGCCTGTTGCCAGGTCGACCAGAGCGATCGATCAGGCGGTCAACCGCTAGGTCGACCTCTTGGTCGATGGCAACATGTGGTGGCTAGGGGTTTTATATGTTTCATATATTAAATGGATGAATCTCTACTAAATTAAATTTGATAGTTAAGGGCCATTTCAACACCTATAAATAAAGGGCTAGACCCTCATTCTCTAATTCATATTTTCTGGAGGCAACAACGAAGCTCTTTTATTTCCTATCCTCCGATCTCTTCCAAAACACAAGTTATAAACATATACAAATCAGATTTACAAGATTTGAGAGATTAGACTTAGATTTATGAAAAAGATATGGTTCTTAGATTAGGTAATCTAAAGTATTGAATTTCCTTCTCTTTTCCTATTTTTCTTTCACGTCTACAAATCTAGTTCTTTGTGTAACACCCCGGATTTTTGAATAATCGGATTAACTAAATTAAAGAATAATTAATCTCAGACGTGAGAATTAAAGGAATGGGGTTGCGCCATTGTGTTCGTCTCGGAATTCTGGTTGAAATAGAGTCCGAGTTTGCAGGAAACGGGTACCGGATAAAGGAGTTATGGACGAAGTTTGGTGGCAAAACAAGAAAGAGAGAAAAAAAAGTATACTGGCGCACTTAGGAAGTGAGCCAGTACATTTTTGCGTTGGTGCACTTCCGAAGTGCACCCAGGCCGAGAGAAAACCTGCACAGCCTTCTGGTTCGGTCTGACCCATTGTTGAGTCCTTTCTGACTCCTTGCTGAGTCATTAGGGCTGACTCATCACCCTATCATGACTGAATGGTTTTGATTAACCCTAAGATGATCCGACGGCTTAAATTAATTCATAACCCTATAAAAAGACCCATAGACTCAAACCCTAAATCAGAATTAAAACTAAAACTATGGCCGTCATGCTATTGTCTTGAACCCAAGAGCAGCCGCCACCAAATTAAAGAGGAAGAACAGCAAATCAAATCAGAACTACTCAACCCTAACAGCGAATCTTCTTCAAAGGAGAGCTAATTCAACTCCAGAAATCAGAATTCAGAACTCAAGACCCCTTTTGAGTAGTGAGTTCGATAGTTTTAACAAGATAATTAGTAATTTAATTGGATTGAGTTATAATGCGGATAATTTGGATGTGATATGAATTGTTGATTGCATGTTGTAATTATGTTGTAGAATTGTGTTGTAATTTTTATGAGAATATGTTATGATGCTATCATCTACGATGAAAAGTAATGATGCTATCACCCATGTTATAACCCTATGATTGGCTTATGTCTAGTTGAATCATCATGTTTCTTATGCTAGTTTGTTATATTGACTCATATGATAAATCATATGTATGCAAGTTTAGATTTTGATTCAACATGAATCATATACAAGTTGGGTAGAATTCCATGGTTATGACACCTAGTTTATGTGAGAATTTAATTGAAAGTTAGGCTATGACATATGCTAAATTCTACATGATACTTTACATGTTAGATACTAGTTTACACCATTGTTGCGATGTATAAATCACATATGTGAGTTTATGAGTTGGATATGAATCATGTTATGTTACTACCTATGCAAGTTTACCCCTTTAGATATAGATCTATGACATATGTTGTTTATGCAAGTTTGTGGCCGTTATTTCATCAAGTCCACACCTTTAGATTTGGATCCATGACATATGATGTTTATGCAAGTTTGTGGCCATTATCTCATCAAAGTTCACACCTTTAGATTTGGATCCATGACATATGATTGTTTATGCAAGTTGTAACTTTGGCCTATGCAAGTTTTAGATGTAGAACATCATTCACACATGCAAGTTGACCCCTATGTTTGGATCTAGTCTTATTCTATGTATGTTGTGATGTTTTCTCTTTATGCAATAAGTTAGACTATTCGAGTCTAACGTATATTTTACGTTAAATAAACGGACGTAAAACGTGGGGTGATGGGAGAATACTAAAAGATGTAATATTGAGAATTGACATAAATGCCTTAAAAGGAATAGAATAAATTTGTGATGATAATTGGTATGATTTTTGCATACCATAAATAGATGGACATAATTGAGTCAATTATGGCCATAGTTAAATTTGGAATTGATTGATAATTTGAATAGGGAAAGTAATTCAAATTGGGGAATGATTAATTTGGAGTAATTAATCGTCAAGACACGAGGTTAGGCTCTTTTGTGGTGTAAGACTGCCCGGACCCGACCGACAAATCCAGCTGGCACAAATGTCAGTCTAATGTGGGAGGTCTTAGGCACAAACTAAATACGTAACAATTGTAAATACACGAGGTTAGGCTCTTTTGTGGTGTAAGACTGCCCGGACCCGCCCGGCAAATCCAGCTGCTACAAATGCCAGTCTAATGTGAGATGTCTTTATGAGGTTACGGTCCTAATGAATTAAGAAACCCTTAACCAGATAAGCATGTAGTGGGATATGTAGGGGGTTAAGTGGGTGCCTTGGGTGGCATGTGGAATCTAGTGGGTGCCTTGGGTGGCATTTGAAATACGATTAGAAACACTTAACCAAAATTTGAAACATGTAAGCGAACATGAATAAGAAAGGGTTAAGTGGGATGTACTAGAGGGGACCAAGCTTAGGAGGGTAGCTTGTGTCAAGTCATGGGGGCTCGTTTCAACCAGTAACCTATAAGTATCTCTGTGGGCTCGACCTAAGTCGAGGACGGGACACGCGTACTGGGCTTGACTGTAAGAGGCCAAAAGGGGTGAGCGGTGGCAACGCAAGTCCAACGGGTTCATATGCGTGTGTGGGCCCGGGCTGGTAGGTAAGACGTTGTTGCATCGTATAGGTATAAGCCGTGCGTCTCTGGTATTATCGGGTTGCCACTTTGGGGAGTGATACACCCCACTGTGGGACCAACACGGGTATCTACGAGTTAGGGAGCCGATCACTTGGGGTAGGATTTAGGGTACACTTAGTTCTGTCTGTTTCTGTTGGTACCGTCTGTTTCTGTTGGGTGGTAACACCTGTCTGTTTCTGCGTGGTACCGTCTGTTGGGGTGGTAAAGGCCCATTACTAGTGTACACCTAATCCTAACATTCTGTTTCCGTAGGGGTTATTCTGTTTCCGTCTCTGATTCCGTTTCCGTACCTTCTGTCTGTTGCGGTGGTAAAGGCCCATTAGTTGGGTGGTAAAGGCCCATTAGTTGGGTGGTAAAGGCCCATTATTAGTATTCTACTTCTGTACCTTCCGTATGTTGGGGTTGTGAAGGCCCATTACTAGCATTCTGCTTCTGTATAGATCTACTCTTGTACCTTTTGTATGTTGGGGTGGTCAAGGCCCATTACTAGCATTCTGTTTCAGTACAGATTATTCTGTTCCGATTCTATTTCAGTTTAAATATTAGGGTAATACCTAATCCTGTTATATTAGTAGTAGTGCAGTATAGTAATTGTCCTATAGTGATTAGGAGTGCCTTTAACGAATAACTTGGTTCATCTTATTTCCTTGTTTATTCTGTCATACTCAATGGTTCATGGTCATTTCCTTATTTTCCAACTTATGCCTTAGCCTAGTTACTTTGTTAATTATATTGTTAGAGTTATCGCACTCGCCAGACTTTATGTCTGACCCCCCTTTTTCCTCCTCTTTTCTTCCTTTCCCCCCAGGTGCTCAGGGAGGAAACACACAGGTTTAGTCAGGATTTGGATATCATCTTCTAGGAGCTACCTCTGAAGTATGGCTCGAATCTCTGTCTCTTATGTGGCTTGCTCTTTACTTTGGGGAATGATGTTTTTCTTTTAAATACCTATGTACTCTGTTAATGTAAGACAGAAGTGTTTTGTTGTAAGGGTTTTATAACTCATGGAATTATGTAACAAAGTATTTTGGTGATTTAATAAAGTTATTTATTTCCGCTGCAAATTTTTTAACATCTGTCTTGTGATATTCTGTGTCTGTTTACCTAAAATGCTCCACTGAAGTTAAGGCATTCCCTTTGTGAGTGACCTTAATGGAGGTGGGGTGTTACACTTGGTATTAGAGCCGAAGGTTACCAGATTAGATAAAAGTTTTGAAAATATTTTTTAAAAAGGTTTTAAAAGAAAGTATTTTCAAAAAGGAAAGCCTGTTTTGAAAAACATTCCCCGAAAAGCCATATGTAGTATCCTTCGGTCCTTTGTCTAAAATCTCTTCCTTTGATAGGATAGGCGAATGCTCTCGCGGCTGATGGATAGGATAGGGATAGGAAAATTTATGCAGAAGGTTTAATTTCCTTATCTGGTTATGAAGTTATGACTCTTTTTGATTGTGTAATTGAGACTCTGCACTTTAATACTCGTCTGGTTTCTGATCCCGTAGTTGTTTCAAACCCCATTTATGGTTCGGCTCAATTGTTAGTGATTTGTAGGGGTTTGAAATTATCTGTGTTAGGTGTCAAAAATTTGAATGTGACATTTGTGTGCTCAGGTATATGGGCTATGGGTTGGGTCTAAATGGACCAGCTTTCTATGTAGAGGGTCATTCTTGATTTTGAGAGGAGGGTCGTTAAGTTTCTAACTTTTCATGGGAAGACCCCCAGAGTTTCTTGTAACCCGCAAGGGTCTGTTATGCTTAGCTTTCTGAGAATCATTCTGTAATCTGATCTGTACCAGTAGTCTGTAAGTATCTGAATATTTCTAAAGGATAGGGGTTTCTACTTGAAGCATGAAGTAGATTTCCAGTTTTGACATTGTTTAATGGGGGTAATTCTCTGGGTGTTAGTCTGATGTTGATTTCGGTCTTCGGGGCTGAGACTTAGGGAATTATTCTCTTAACCGATGTCAAATGGGAACAGAGCTTTTGTTCTAGTTGTATCATTTGTTTGTATCACATCGACCGGATTTTCGACCTTTAGATAGGAAATCCATGGGTGTAAACATGTGTTTGAGACATGTTATGTTTGATGGATGCAAGTGTTTGCTAGTGGTTGCCTGTGGACGCATATACACACACATTGGGCACTAGATCGGCTCAGTCACCTCATATTGCATATTGCATATAAATGTGTGTACATATTTAAGTAATGGATGTATAATGGTTGTACTATCACACGGATGTTGCATTTTGGTGAATGGTTGTGCACACATATAGTGTTTATGTTACTAGGACTATTTGCATACATGTTGGATTCATGACACTAAACATATTTTGCATTGGGAAGATCAGTCAAGCCTGATTATTTACATTAGATAAGGAAAATATACACACACTTTCTGCATATGTTCATATAGCGTTAGAAATATTTTAAGGACAATGGTTGCTTGTGGATGATGGTTGAGTAGGTGGTTGGTTGGATGGTAGGAAGCATTCTTCTTAACTTGAAGATTTCGGGGACGAAATCCTTTAAGGAGGGGAGAATGTAACACCCCGGATTTTTGAATAACCGGATTAACTAAATTAAAGAATAATTAATCTCAGACGTGAGAATTAAAGGAATGGGGTTGCGCCATTGTGTTCGTCTCGGAATTCTGGTTGAAATAGAGTCCGAGTTTGCGGGAAACGGGTACCGGATGAAGGAGTTATGGACAAACGAAGTTTGGTGGCAAAACAAGAAAGTGAGAAAAAATGTATACTGGCGCACTTGGGAAGTGCGCCAGTACATTTTTGCCTTGGTGCACTTCCCAAGTGCGCCCAGGCCGAGAGAAAACCTGCACAGCCTTCTGGTTCAGTCTGGCCCATTGTTGAGTCCTTTCTGACTCCTTGCTGAGTCATTAGGGCTGACTCATCACCCTATCATGACTGAATGGTTTTGATTAACCCTAAGATGATCCGACGGCTTAAATTAATTCATAACCCTATAAAAAGACCCATAGACTCAAACCCTAAATCAGAATTAAAACTAAAACTATGGCCGTCATGCTATTGTCTTGAACCCTAGAGCAGCCGCCACCAAATTAAAGAGGAAGAACAGCAAATCAAATCAGAACTACTCAACCCTAACAGCGAATCTTCTTCAAAGGAGAGCTAATTCAACTCTAGAAATCAGAATTCAGAACTCAAGACCGCTTTTGAGTAGTGAGTTCGATAGTTTTAACAAGATAATTAGTAATTTAATTGGATTGAGTTATAATGCGGATAATTTGGATGTGATATGAATTGTTGATTGCATGTTGTAATTATGTTGTAGAATTTTGTTGTAATTTTTATGAGAATATGTTATGATGCTATCATCTACGATGCAAAGTAATGATGCTATCACCCATGTTATAACCCTATGATTGGCTTATGTCTAGTTGAATCATCATGTTTCTTATGCTAGTTTGTTATATTGACTCATATGATAAATCATATGTATGCAAGTTTAGATTTTGATTCAACATGAATCATATACAAGTTGGGTAGAATTCCATGGTTATGACACCTAGTTTATGTGAGAATTTAATTGAAAGTTAGGCTATGACATATGCTAAATTCTACATGATACTTTACATGTTAGATACTAGTTTACACCATTGTTGCGATGTATAAATCACATATGTGAGTTTATGAGTTGGATATGAATCATGTTATGTTACTACCTATGCAAGTTTACCCCTTTAGATATAGATCTATGATATATGTTGTTTATGCAAGTTTGTGGCCATTATTTCATCAAGTCCACACCTTTAGATTTGGATCCATGACATATGATGTTTATGCAAGTTTGTGGCCATTATCTCATCAAAGTTCACACCTTTAGATTTGGATCCATGACATATGATTGTTTATGCAAGTTGTAACTTTGGCCTATGCAAGTTTTAGATGTAGAACATCATTCACACATGCAAGTTCACCCCTATGTTTGGATCTAGTCTTATTCTATGTACGTTGTGATGTTTTCTCTTTATTCAATAAGTTAGACTATTTGAGTCTAACGTATATTTTACGTTAAACGAATGGACGTAAAACGTGGGGTGATGGGAGAATACTAAAAGATGTAATATTGAGAATTGACATAAATGCCTTAAAAGGCATAGAATAAATTTGTGATGATAATTGGTATGATTTTTGCATACCATAAATAGATGGACATAATTGAGTCAATTATGGCCATAGTTAAATTTGGAATTGATTGATAATTTGAATAGGGAAAGTAATTCAAATTGGGGAATGATTAATTAGGAGTAATTAATCGTCTAAGACACGAGGTTAGGCTCTTTTGTGGTGTAAGACTGCCCGGACCCGACCGGCAAATCCAGCTGCCACAAATGTCAGTCTAATGTGGGAGGTCTTAGGCACAAACTAAATACGTAACAATTGTAAAGACACGAGTTTAGGCTCTTTTGTGGTGTAAGACTGCCCGGACCCGCCCGGCAAATCCAACTGCCACAAATGCCAGTCTAATGTGAGATGTCTTTATGAGGTTACGGTCCTAATGAATTAAGAAACACTTAACCAGATAAGCATGTAGTGGGACATGTAGGGGGTTAAGTGGGTGCCTTGGGTGGCATGTGGAATCTAGTGGGTGCCTTGGGTGGCATTTGAAATACGATTAGAAACACTTAACCAAAATTTGAAACATGTAAGCGAACATGAATAAGAAAGGGTTAAGTGGGATGTACTAGAGGGGACTAAGCTTAGGAGGGTAGCTTGTGTCAAGTCATGGGGGCCCGTTTCAACCAGTAACCCATAAGTATCTCTGTGGGCTCGACCTAAGTCGAGGACGGGACACGCGTACTGGGCTTGACTGTAAGAGGCCAAAAGGGGTGAGCGGTGGCAACGCAAGTCCAACGGGTTCATATGCATGTGCGGGCCCGGGCTGGTAGGTAAGACGTTGTTGCATCGTGTAGGTATAAGCCGTGCATCTCTGGTATTATCGGGTTTCCACTTTGGGGAGTGATACACCCTACTGTGGGACCCACACGGGTATCTACGAGTTAGGGAGCCAATCGCTTGGGGTGGGACTTAGGGTCCACTTAGTTCTGTCTGTTTCTGTTGGTATCGTCTGTTTCTGTTGGGTGGAACACCTGTCTGTTTCTGCGTGGTACCGTCTGTTGGGGGTGGTAAAGGCCCATTACTAGTGTACACCTAATCCTAACATTCTGTTTCCGTAGGGATTATTCTGTTTCCGTCTCTGATTCCGTTTCCGATTCTGTTTCCGTACCTTCTGTCTGTTGGGGTGGTAAAGGCCCATTAGTTGGGTGGTAAAGGCCCATTATTAGTATTCTACTTCTGTACCTTCCGTATGTTGGGGTGGTGAAGGCCCATTACTAGCATTCTGCTTCTGTATAGATCTACTCTTGTACCTTCTGTATATTGGGGTGGTTAAGGCCCATTACTAGCATTCTGTTTCAGTATAGATTATTCTGTTCCGATTCTATTTCAGTTTAAATATTAGGGTAATACCTAATCCTGTTATACTAGTGGTAGTGCAGTATAGTAATTGTCCTATAGTGATTAGGAGTGCCTTTAACGAATAACTTGGTTCATTTTATTTCCTTGTTTATTCTGTCATACTCAATGGTTCATGGTCATTTCCTTATTTTCCAACTTATGCCTTAGCCTAGTTACTTTGTTAATTATATTGTTAGAGTTATCGCACTCGCCAGACTTTATGTCTGACCCCCCTTTTTCCTCCTCTTTTCTTCCTTCCCCCCCAGGTGCTCAGGGAGGAAACACACAGGTTTAGTCAGGATTTGGATATCATCTTCTAGGAGCTACTTCTGAAGTATGGCTCGAATCTCTGTCTCTTATGTGGCTTGCTCTTTACTTTGGGGAATGATGTTTTTCTTTTAAATACCTATGTACTCTGATAATGTAAGACAGAAGTGTTTTTTTGTAAGGGTTTTATAACTCATGGCATTATGTAACAAAGTATTTTGGTGATTTAATAAAGTTATTTATTTCCGCTGCAAAATTTTTAATATCTGTCTTGTGATATTCTGTGTCTGTTTACCTAAAATGCTCCATTGAAGTTAAGGCATTCCCTTTGTGAGTGACCTTAATGGAGGTGGGGTGTTACACTTTGTTTGTTAATCTCCTTTGAAAATAAATTGTAGATCTGTAGGATTTGGGAATTTTAAGCCTAAAAGCTGTGTTAGGTTGGATTTGGATAGCTCTAAGGTGAGTGGGAAATTTTATAAATTGTTTATAATAAACATATGTAACTCGTTTGTGTTGAGTTTAAATGATATGCCTATAAATGTTAGATTTGTTTATTTTGTCAAATCTGAATTATTATGAATATTGGTTAAGTATGGATCTGTAGGCCTAGTTAAGTTATTATCATCTTCTTGCCTATAATTATTCATGAGTTACTGTGGTTATTGTAAAGACCTGGGATCTGAAATCAGTCTCAACACCTTTATCTGATTTGTAGTTTTATTCAAGATCCAAAAGATTGGGTGTTGATTTATAGTTTATGCAGTATTAGTTAAATTAATAATAATTCTATTTTGTTTGGCACTGTTTGTAGTTTACTTGATTATTGTAATTTTTTTCCTTTCTGTTCTTTTTGTATTAAAAGGCGTTATTTGAAATCTAATAGGAAAATGAATAAACCAAATAACAAGAGATGTGCAAATTCACTTATTTTTGTACATAGTTTGCAACAGCTATTCTAAATAGAATATTAACTTATTTCCTTGTTATTTGAAATAATGTTTATTTTTCCTCTTTTAGTAGTTTGGGAAAAATTTACAATTACAGTAAATAACCTTTTATAAGATTTTGAATCTTAAAACAAGATCAAACACAAAAAAGTTGTTTTGGTCACTAGTTTAGACCAGGACATAAATAATAAATAATAAGAAAATATAAATTAGTAACTATGTTAGCTGCGTATATATATATATATATATATATATATATATTTGAAAATTGGTACTATTTATTAAAATTCAATCATATGCTTTACTTATATGCCTCATCAAAACCCTAGTAACCCCCTATTAGGTACTTAACAAGGGAAAAAGAGTACATATAAGGTTCACATATTAACAGTACATCAGTTAAAAATATTATACAAACGGATAGAAACAAAGACAAAATAAGAAAACAACCAAACAGAATAAATAGCTAGGCCCACGGCCCTTCTCCTTAACCTTTGAATACCATCTTCCTCAACATAATCTCACTTCAGCCTGTATCGAGAAGAGCAATCACCCACCGTTGGAGGAAATTAACATTATACTCCGTTCTGCGAGATCGACTTCCGTTTCCATGAACCAGGTAGTGTACTTCCTTCTCTATCTGAGCCAATCTAACTGTGTTGTGCGTCGATTTGTGGTTGAAGATTCGGGCATTCCTCTCATGCCAAATAGAGTATATTGCTGAAGTAAAAGCTCCAAAAGCAACATCTCGAATTTGATCTTTATACCTCAAACTAGATAAAAGAAGGTTACCTTCGTCTTCCAGGCTAGGCAACACCATAGGATGTAAATCTAGTTTAAGCTTCACAGAGCCCCATATAAACTATGAATAATCACAATTGAAAAAAAGATGATGAACATTCTCCTCATGTTGATTGCATAATGAACACAATGTGTCTGATAAAATGTCGAAGCGTGATAGTCTTGTTTTTGTATTAAGCCTATCCACAGAAGCTAAATAAGTGATGAAAGCCATTATTTTACGGTTTTTAGAGTGCCAAATTAAATCATAAATTGGTTGTCGGACACCTCTGACTCTAACTTTATCTCATGTAGCGTGAAAAGAAAACTATCCACCATCACACCATTCATATCCATCCTCACGTCTGTTTGGGCAGATAGCAATTTCTGGATTTCTGCAGCAACTTCTCTGGTGGCCGGATGAAGGGATGAATTGAGAGCAGAGTTGTGAACTACTAAATTTACTTTTTCATAAAGATGACCAATAGCCTGGAATCTATGAAAGCCAAGAATGTCAACTAGGCACCTGCAATTGAGCCAAAGCTCAAACCACAAAGAGGTATCTCTACCATCTACACCTTTTTTAAAACCTGTTTTGAAGAGGACCTTAGGCATAGTAATACTTTCCAAGTCGAGGAAGCATTATTATCGATAGGCATGGTCTAGAATTCTTTATTATTGCAATATCGATGCTTCATCCATCTACACCACAAACTATTCTTAGTAAAATAGTTCCATAGTAAATTAATGCATGCAGCTTGTTTTAAATCAGACAGAAGCTTGAACCCAACTCCCCCTTCCATTTTTGGCCTATAGAAAGTTTGCCATGCCACCTTGTGTGTAGATTCACCCCAGAAAAAAAATCTGCGCAAATAGTTTGTAACTTATGCAAGGTGAATTCAGGAATTTGATATACAAAAATCCAATAAAGGATCATTGGAGTGATCACTGATTGTATAAGTTCTGCCCGCCCTGCTAAACTTAAAAACTTTGTTTGCCAGGCCTCCATTTTATTTTGAACCCGGTGGATTGAAGAATCACACTCTGAGTAATGCAAATAATTTGACGATAGGGGGACTCCCAAATACTTAAGTAGTAATTGACCTATGTCGTAAGCTAGAACTTCTAAAATTTGGTGGGTATTTTGACTGGATAGATTGCTTTTTTTTGGATTTGTCAACATTTGCTACTAGCCCTGCATATAAGTTAAGCTTATCAAAAACTGATTGTAAGGTAGTAGCATTCATCATCGTAGACTTCTCAAATATCAGTAAATCATCTGCGTATAGCAGATGAGTTATGATAGGATCGAAACTAAAAACTGGTTGAATAGACTTTTAGAAACAACATCCTCCATCTAGAAAAGAAAAGTATTGCATAGCCACCGTGAACAAATATGGAGATAAAGGTTCCCCCGACGTATGCCACGATTTGATAAGATATAACCCTTTGGAATTCCATGAAAAAGAATAGAAAAACTTACGGTAGAAAGACATTCATAGATTATATTAGTAAAATGCATAGGGAACCCCATACGAGAAAGTAGAAAGCATATAAATTCTCGGTTAACCATATCATACGCCTACTGCAAATCCACTTTAACACAAAATTTAGAAACTCCACACTTCTTAAAGTCTCACAAGAATTCATGTGCCAGTAAAATATTATTGCCTATATTTCGATCTAAAATAAAAGTGCATTGATTATCAGCTATAAGATGATTCAGAAATGGCTTTATCATGTTGCACACAATCTTGGAGAAGATCTTATAATACACGTTACAACACGATATAGGCCTATAGTGTGTAATATTGGTTGGTTTATCAGTTTTCGGAATCAATGTAATAAAAGTGTGGTTGCAACCCCGAGGCAGTCTGGCAGATTTGAACATGTCCTGCATAGCCAATAATAAGTCAAACTTAATCACATCCCAATCTAATTTATAAAACTTTGAGTTCATCCCATCCGGGCCTGGACTGGATTCATCATGTATTGAAAAAACTGCCTTGTGCACCTCAAACATGCAGATATCCCTTAATAGAAATGTCTGACCATCTTCATTTATCATGTATGGGGACTGAAAATCTAGAAAATTTGTGTTCACGGACCCATTGAACAAAGAATTATATTAACTTATTGATTCTTGTTCTATATCTTTGTCTTTATGCATTAATTGTCCATCAACAGTTATGAAGGCACGAATGTTATTCTTAGAATGTCTCGATGTCATTTTAGAATAAAAAACTTCAAGTTAGTATCGCCTTCCTGCAGCCAAGAGACTTTTGCTCTCTGTTTCATAAATGAAAAAAAACTGATTTTGCATCTAATGTAATTGGTGTTTAGCACATACCCATTCTTCATATAATTCCAAGTCTGTTGAATCATTATCTACCGCCTCTTCTAAGGCCTTACAAATACCCTCTGCCTGAGATAGCTGATTGTCTTGTGTTTGTCGAAGTTTATTCCACTGTTTTAATTCACCTTTACATGCAATTAGTTTGCTCAAAAACTTGTAACTATAGGAACCCCAAGTTGACGCTGATAAATATGTAGAAATACACTGATCATAACCATGTGATATATGCCAGTTATTGCAATATTTGAAGGGATAACCTTTCAATTTTTCAGTAGGGACTAAATCAACCATTATTGGATTATGATCACTAGTCAGTTGAGATAGAGTAAGAGCTTTCAAATTGATGAATTTCTGAATAAAAGTAGTATTTGCTAAAAATTTATCTATGTGGGTGGCGAGACCTTTTCTTCTGCAAGTGTAGCTAAAGCCAATTGGTTTAATCTCCATTAAACCAGAAAGCATTAAACAATTTTGAAATTCTCTGATGTACTGAAATGGTATGGGAAGTCCCCATTCTTATCCCTGGGTGATAATGCATTATTGTAGTCCCCCATGAGAATCCAAGCTTCATTAATAGATCGAGACTGATGTATAATATTTTCCAACAGTTTCTGCCTTTCGAGGAAGCTATTTCTTCCATATATAACAGAAAAAACAATTGATAGGCCACCAGAGTTATTTGCTAAAATGGAAATATGTTATGTAGATAAAGATAGCACTTGAATTGACCACACTGATGAATCCCAAAGAAGAAGAATTCTACGTGTACACTCAGAAAAATCATTAGTAAAAGAGCACCACTGAACTGGAAGTTTTTTGCAAAACAATTTGAGATTATATTCACTAAGTTTTATTTCAGCAAAGCCAATCACCGTTGGCTTAAATTTAGTCACGAAAGAAAGCACATCATTCATATGTTTTGTCGCGCTCATTCCCCTGACGTTCCATGTGAGAAATGTCATTTGTTTGAGGATGAACTCCTCAAATTTCTTTTAGGAGGAGTAATTTTGCGGCAGTTTTTGATGAGATCAAGTAGTTTGGATTTTTGTAACAAAACCTGACACATCTGTTGATTGTTTAGGTTCGACAGCATCGTTAATGGCTTCGGCTATATGTTCTAAATCATTCTGGTTTAGATTTTCTGGAAGCTCACTATCTAATAAGGCTAAATCATCATCTGTGGATACCTCTGTGGTCTACTCTTACATAGAAACATGAGATGTGGAAGGCTGTTCAGGTTGTTTTTTGACCCAAGTTGGTTTTGATATCACTTCATGGATCGATGATCGATGCCCAAAAACTTTGCACTGTTCACACTTAAAAAAACATACTCGTATTCAACAGTTAGTTGATGCCTGTCATCATTTGGAAGCAACACAGGGATGCTTTTCTTCAGTTCTGAATTCACATCTATGGCTATTTGGACTCTACCAAATTTAGTGTATCTCTTTTCTACTGTTTTATCATCTATACGCAGTGGAATTTCAATGAAACTATAAAATACTTGCAAAGCATCGATTGTCCACATTTCCATCTTCAAATTGTGCAAACAAACCCAGATCTGAACTTCAATGGTGTTGAATTTGGAATAATCGTAATCAGGAACCCACTAATCAATCAACATCAACTTTTGTTAGTATCCATTATTTTAGCAAAATCTTCCTTATTTTCAAACTACACAGCGAAGCGATAAGAGGGAGCCATATGAATTTGAAAACTTCCAGACGGTTTCCAAATTCGTGCGATGTAATCTTTGAGTTTAGCAAACGATATACGACATTCAACAGGATGTAGAATGATGATAATAGTCCATACCATCTCTACCTTTTGAATAACATCTGTGGGGAGAAGAACACAATCAGGCTGAGGTTGAATATAACGCATAACACGAGTGGATGATGAATATGGGACATCACGAATTGCTTCAGCGTATGTCTTAGAAGGAGTCGGCTGGCTAGAGGATGGTGAGGGGGATGGAAACTGTTGAGGATTAGGCGGTTTCTGGTGAGAGTGTAGTGGATGACGCTAATATATTAAAGATATTTGTCTGTTATTATGTGTTTGAATTTGAAGTGTTTCCATTTTATGGGAATAAATGTGTGGAAATAAATCGCATGGCAAATGGAAATTAAAATTTTGTGACCGTTATAGCAATCAATATGGAATTTGTTGCTGTAATTGAGGTCATAAATAAGATAATAGGAATTATAAGCATATTGGTTTGGGGAAATATATTAAATAGGATAAATATGCCTCAATGGTTACAATTAAAATGGTGTTTAGAAATAGAGATTGTAACTCTAACCAGGAAAGTAAGTAAATAATATATATACACACATATTGTAACACCCAATGTCCGTTAATGTTACTCACAAAGGGAATGCATTAAGTTTCGTGGAGCGTTATAAGTAAACAGAACAGAATATTACAAGACAGATACATAAAATAGTACTTGAAAAATTTATAACTTTATTGCAGCGGAAACAGAAATAAGTTTGGTTACATTTTCAAACACATCTTACCAAAACCAAGTACATAATATTAGTCTTGTACAAAAGCCATCAGAGTACATAATTTTCAAACCATAAACCCCAATCCAAAATGCCATATGAAGAGAAACAAAGCTAGGCATTACTTTCAGCACTTCAAACAGGAAAGTTCGAATCAAGCTTCAATGTGCCCACCCTGAGAACCGGGGGGGGGGGGGGGGGGAGGAAAGAAAAGAGGCGAAACAAAAAGGGTCAGACATAAAGTCTGGCGAGTCCACTGACTTTAACAATATAACTAGTAAAACAACATGATAAGAACATAAAATGGATATAAGAGATGATTGTAACATAAGTAGATATAACAAGATGAACAAGATATAACGTTGATTTCACTTCTAATCACTATAAGATAATTCCTACACCGCACCAATACTAGTTTCATACTAAAAGATGATCCCTCTTGGCTAAATAGAATGATGATAGCTTCGTGTACTTCTAGCTGCCATCATAGGTAACCAATGTGCACCTATCACCACTAGATGTATCAACTATCCTCCCTGTTTGATTATGTATCCCTAGCTGCTATCGTAGGTAACCAATATGCACCTATCACCACTAGATGTACCCTCTTACAAAACATAATAACAATAATAATAATGATGGTAGTTTCGTGTACTCCTAGCTGCTGTCATAGGTGCCGCCTGCTCCTACCTCCACTAGTTGTACCCACTACCCTCCCCATTCGATCGGCTCCCTAACTCGTAGATACTTGTGCTGGTCCCACAGTAGGGTGTATCACTCCCTAAAGTGGCAACCCGATACTACTGAAATGCACGGCTTATACCTACATGATGCAACAACGTCTTACCTACCAGCCCGGACCCACGCACGCACATGACTCCGTTGGACTTGCATTGCCACCGCTCATTACTCTTTTGACCTCTTACAATCAAACCCAGTAAGCGTGTCCCGTCCTCGGCCTAGTTCGAGCTCATATAGGTACTGAAATGGGTTACTGGTTGAAAAGGGTCCACCCACTTGACACAAGCTTCCCTCCTAAGCTTGTTCCCCACTAGGAATTCCCACTTAACCCCTTTTTAATCCCATGTCTTATCACATGTCTCATCTTGGTTAAGTGTTTTTATTATGTTATACATGATACCCATGCAATACAAGCTACCCATATCACCCACTTAACCCTTTTACTGTTCCTATGTCTTCCATATGTCTTATCTTGGTTAAGTGTTCTTGATCGTGTTTCACATACTACCCATGTCACCCACTTAACCCTTTATTATTCCCATGTCTTACCACATGTCTTATCTTAGTTAAGTGTTTATTAATTCATTATAGCCGTAATCTTGCAAGACCTCCCACATTAGATTACCGTTTTGCGGTTGCTGGATATGCCGGGCGGTACCGGGTAGGCTTATACCGCAATTCGAATCTAACCTCGTGTCTTTGCATTATTACGCATCTAGTTTATGCCTTTGACCTACCACATTAGATTACCAAATTGCGGTTGCTGGATGTGCTGGGCGGTTTCGGGCAGTCTTATACTGCAATTCGAATCTAACCTCGTGTCTTAGGCGTTCATTGTCACTTTCTTGATTCAAGTCCCAATTTTAAATCTTAGATTAAAATATATTCCAATTACCCATAATTTCCAATCTAAATTATGTTTATAATTTTAATCCAAATTAGGCTTATAATCTTATGTATACATGTTATGCCAAATTACACCTAAATTAATTTTCGTTCATTGTTATTAATAATTTATGCCACACCTCATGTATACAAATTATATCCAGTTATTCCCAATCCAACTTATGCCAAATCACATGTATACAATTTATACATAATTATACCCAAATTGATTTATGCCAATAATCTCATTTTATTACATATTTCCCCAAACTTTTCCCAATCGTTCAAACGTCATTCGTACGCAAATCTCAACACAATATGTTAGGATCGAAGTTAGCCTAATCTCATAAACAAAAGGAAAAGAAGAGGAGAAGAGAATCAACATCAAAATTGGCGTAAACATAAGAACATGCACATGAAACAAGAACCGGCATAAAACAATAAAATAGATCCAATAGGCATAGGGAATATGAACTGGCATAGAACAATGAAATGGATCCAATAGGCATATGATAACAGAACTTTGGGTACAAATCTGAAAGACAAGAATTTACACAACCTGATATGATTCATCTTACAGGCATGTTCATAAAATCCAATTCACAATCTTTTCACAATCATTTTTAATTTAATTATATGTGAAAGTAACGTGGACTCACAGCGACAGGAATTAGAAGAGAGAATAGATCTGAATTCTGAATTTGATTAGCTAAACCGCTGTTGTAGAACTTGATTCTTATCTTCCAATTTGAATACTCCTATTCTGATTTGCTTTGGTGGAGAAGAAAGGCTAGGCTAATTTAGATTTGAGCAGCATGGAGGCGCCATGGATTAGTGTAATGAAATTAGGGTTATGTCTAGGTGTTTATTTATAGGAGTACTAGGTGAATTAAGACCTTTAGATTAGATTAGGATCCATCTGAACCATCCAACCAGAAAAACATGTTATCCAGCCAATCCTAGAAGGACACATTAGCCCTAGACCACAAAAATACGTCGCCCCAGATCTGGACAGATGGGGGTCGACACCCCTATAAGGGGGTCTACACCCTTATAGGGGGGTCGACACCTATGTTGAATCCCCTAGGGGGGCCGACCCCCTAGAGCGGGAGACTTCCCGCTCACCCAAATTTTTGTTTTTGAATTCGTTTTTTGATTTTTAATTTAATTAATTTAATTTTGCTAATTCTTGAATTCTTCTAAGCTTCATAACTTCTTCATACTGTATCCGTTTTACGCAAACTCGGACTCTATCCTAAGTAGAATTCCGAGGAGAACACAATGGCGCAACCCGTTTTCCTTAATTATTCTTATAAAAATTAAGTATTCTTTAATTATCTCTTATGTCAAGTTTTTAAATTACGGGGTGTTAGATTCTCCCTTCCTTAAAGGATTTCGTCCCCAAAATCTTCAAATTAAGAAGAATGTATCCTACTATCCAATCGTCCATCTACTCATCCATCATTCGCAAGCATCAATTGTCCTTAAAAGATTTCTAATGCTATATGAACATATGCAAAAGTGTGTGTATATGTTCCTTATCTAATGCAAAGATCAGGCGGTTTACTGATTCAGTTGACCTCCCTAATGCAGAGCATGATAGTTCCATGCGTCCATTATGTATGCAAAAGAATCCTAATGATACATATCATTTCTATATGAGTGCACAATCATTCATTCAAATGCAACATCCTATGATAACACATTCAATATACATCCATTTATTTAAATATGCACACTCATTCATATGCAATATGAAAGTGATTGAGCCGATCTAGTGCCAAATGTGTGTGTAAATGCATCCACGAGAAACCATTAGCAAACACTTACATCCACTTGCATCCACCAAACATAACATGTCTCAAACACATGTTTACAACCATAGGGTTTTCTACCTAAAGATCGAAGATATAATCGAGAGGATACATTAAACGATAGAGCAAGTATAAACAAAGCGGTAGAAAAAGGAGAAGTTAAGAACATACCCTCAAAAAGGAAAGGGTACGATGCGCGTATCTTATCTTCAGTCTCCCAAGTCGCGTCTCCTTGATCATCTCCCCATTGGACTTTAACCAACTTGACCTCTCGGTTGCGTAATTTCTTGACCTCCGATCCAAGGATGCATGTAGGAAATCGTCTAACCATGGCATCTCGTTCTACGTCCACTTCTCTAAGCATGCTCGGCTCTACTACTTCCGCGATATCGTGTAAACACTTCCTCAAATACCACACATGAAATACGTCATGAACAACACTAAGCTTCTCAGGCAAGCTCACTCTGTAGGCCATCTGTCCAATTCGCTTTGTAATGGGGAATGGCCCTACGAACCTCGATGCCAATTTCCCTACAGACCCAAAATGAACTACATTCCTCAATGGTGATACTTTAATAAAGCCATGTCTCCAACATCGAACTCAAGATCGGTTTGTCTCTTATCAGCATATGACTTTTGCCGGTCCTGTGCCGTCTTCATGCGTCTTCGAATCAAGTCTATCTTCTCCGAAGTTTCCCTAATCATCTTGGGCCTAAGCAAAATCTTGTCTGTAGACTCCCACCAACAAGTCGGTGATCGGCAAGGTCGTCCATACAGAGCCTCAAAAGGTGCCATGCCAATACTAGTCTGATAGTTGCTGTTGTAGGTGAATTCTACTAATGGAAGATGTTCCTCCCATGTCCCTCCAAAGTCTAAGATGCATAATCTCAAAAGATCTTCTAGAATCTGATTCACTCTTTCTGTTTGGCCGTCCGTCTGAGGGTGGTAAGCGGTGCTCAAACATAATTGCGTTCCTACCGCCTCTTGCAAGCTCTTCCAAAACTCGCTAGTGAAAATGGGATCTCGATCGCTTACTATGCTAGGAGATATGCCGTGTAAACGAACTATCTCTCGGAGATAAACAGATGCTAACCATGCCGTTGTTCTTTTACTCTTAACAGGAATGAAATGGGCGCTCTCGGTAAGTCTATCCACTACTACCCAAATCCCCGTATTACCCTTCTTTGATTTTGGCAACTCGTCAATGAAATCCATGGAAACACTCTCCCATTTCCACAATGGAACTTCGAAGGGGTGAAGCAAACCACCAGGCTTCTTTTGCTCAGCCTTGACTTGCTGGCACACTAAGCATCTAGAAACGAACGCTGCCACATCCTTCTTCATTCCGGCCCAAAAGAAAACTTCTTACTTCTGTTGCGTTCTTTTGGGATCTTTCAATCTTGGATTGCCACCACCTTCGAGGGATCCACTGCTATCTCCTCCTTAGAGACCACGTGCCCTAAGAACCTTACTTCCTTCTTCCAAAAATGGCATTTGGAGAACTTAGCCTTGAGTTGATGTGCTCGAAGGGTCTCTAAGGCTTCCCAACAATGTAGGGCTTGCTCTTCCTCGCTTCTAGAGAATATCAAGATGTCATTCACAAAGACTACCACGAACTTGTTTAGAAACTCCCTAAACACCCTACTCATTAAGTCTACAAAATATGTGGGTGCATTCGTCAAGCCAAAAGGCATGATGAGCCATTCGAAGAAATCGTCGGGAGTCCTAAAAGCAGTCTTATCTATACTATCATCAGCTGCACTCAACTGATGAAATCCTGTAGCTAAGTCCAACTGTGAGAAAACCGTAGCACCAACCAATTGATTAAACAAGTCATCTATTCTCGGTAATGGGTATCTATTTTCCTTATGAGTTTATTTAGCTCCCCATAGTCCATACACAATCTAAGCGAACCATCCGCCTTCGTAGCAAAAACAACTGGATCACCCCATTCCAAAATACTTCTTCTTATGAACCCCTTTTCAAGTAGCTCCCCTACTTGCTTACTGAGTTCCTTCCTCTCTCTCGAAGCCATGTGGCGTACTGGCAATGCAACTGGCTTTGCATTATCTACTAAGTATATACGGAAGTCTATCTCGCGCCTCGGGGTAAACCCTGAACCTCATCAAAATCGTCACCATACTCACGGACTACACAAACAGATTTCAAATCATCAATGGATGCGTCAAGTGATTCTAGGTAGCTAAGCATCACCGAACCTCTAGGGTCACAAGAAATATCAAGGGTCTTTCCGCAATGGGTCAATAGTCTAACTACCCTCCTTTCACAGTCTAGGATGGCACCATATCTGGCTAGCCAATCCATCCCTAGAATCAAACCATAGCCCATGAAACCAAGAACATAGGCGTTGCATTCAAACTTAACGCCCAAGATAGACACTCTCAAATCCCGACAAATCATAGATAAATGAGCCGAACCACCAATAGGATTTGAGACTACAATGGGATCCATAACTAAACTAGTATTTAGGTGCAGTGTTTCAACTAACGAAGAAGATATAAATGAATGTGAAGCACCAGGATCAAACAAAGTTCGAACAGGATGATCAAAAAGAAAAATCAAACTCTCGACATAAATGTTTCTACCTCTCTTCTGTCTTGGTGCCATGAGAGCATGAACCTACCCTCCAGAAGTAGGCCCTGTCCTCTTCCCTTGCCCTTGTCCTTGCCTCCTCGAGTAGTCTTTAATTAGATGTCCTGCCTCACCGCAATAAAAACAATAATGCTTCTTCTTTTTCCTACAGTCCTTAATTACATGGCCCGTTATACCACAATAAAGACACTTCCTATTGTCACGGGGTTTATTACTCTTTCCACCCTTCTTAGGTTCTACTTTCTTGTTCTGTGATTCTTCCACTTTCACCTCTTTCTTTTCACATTTACCTTCTTCGTGGATAAAAGCCATATCAATAAGTTTCTCATCCTTGGGTTGTGCTTCTTAGCCTAAACTCCCTCATTCTCATTTTTACCATCCTTGTGTAACATGTTAACAAGTCTCTCGAAAGCTGCCTCCATCGCACGAAAAACCCTACAAAGCTTGAAAGAAGATTAGCCACAGGTGAAACTACTGCGGCTACAGATGGAGGTTACACACTTCTTTGCCCTTCGATAGGTGCCATAGTCTCATCAGGCCTACGGATCCATGCCGCGATGAGGTTACCTCCCATAAATCCAGGATCCCCAGAGACTCAGAAAAGAAGGAAACAAGGATTCAAACAAAAAAAATCAAAAGATAGTGCATATGGATTTGGGGAATATGTTTTTCAAAACAAACTTTTCTTTTGAAAATACTTCTTTTAAAACCGTTATGAAAACAACTTTCAAAATCTTTCATCTTATCTGGTAACCTTCAGCTCTGATACCACGTGTAACACCCCACCCTGTTAATGTCACTAAAAAAGGAAGTGCATTAAGTTACATGGAGTGTTATAAGTAAATAGAACAGAATATTACAAGACAGATACATAAAATAGTACTTGAAATTTTTATAACTTTATTGCAATGGAAACAGAAATAAGTTTGTTTACATTTTCAAACCCATCTTACCAAAACCAAGTACATAATATCTTGTACAAAAGCCATCAGAGTACATAATTTTCAAACCATAAACCCTAATCCAAAATGCCATATGAAGAGAAACAAAGCTAAGCATTACTTTCAGCACTTCAAGCAGGAAAGTCCGAATCAAGCTTCAGTGTGCCCACCCTGAGAACCTGGGGGGGGGGGGGGAAGGAAAGAAAAGAGGCGAAACAAAAAGGGTCAGACATAAAGTCTGGCGAGTCTAGTGACTTTATCAATATAATTAGTAAAGCAACATGATAAGAACATAAATTGGATATAAGAGATGACTGTAACATAAGCAGATATGACAAGGTAAACAAGATGAACAAGATATAACGTTGATTTCGCTTCTAATCACTATAGAATAATTCCTACACTGCACCAATACTAGTTTCATAGTAAAAGATGATCCCTCTTGGCTAAATAGAATGATGATAGCTTCGTGTACTTCTAGTTTCCATCATAGGTAACCCACGTTCACCTATCACCACTAGATGCATCCACTATCCTCCCTGTTTGATTATGTACCCCTAGCTGCTATCATAGGTAACCAATATTCACCTATCACCACTAGATGTACCCTCTTACTAAACATAATAATAATAATAATAATAATAATGATGGTAATTTCGTGTACTCCTAGCTGCTGTCATAGGTGTCGCCTGCTCCTATCTCACTAGTTGTACCCACTACCCTCCCCATTCAATCCGCTCCCTAACTCATTGATACCCGTGCTGGTCCCATAGTAGGGTGTATCACTCCCTAAAGTGGCAACCCGATACTACTAAAATGCTCGGCTTATACCTACATGATGCAACAACGTCTTACCTACCAGCCCGGACCCACGCACGCACATGACTCCGTTGGAATTGTGTTGCCACCGATCTTTACTCTTTTGACTTCTTACAATCAAACCCAGTAAGCGTGTCCCGTCCTCGACCTAGTTCGAGCTCATATAGATACTAAAATGGGTTACTGGTTTAAAAGGGTCCACCCACTTGACACAAGCTTCCCTCCTAAGCTTGGTCCCCACTAGGAATTCCCACTTAACCCCTTTTTAACCCCATGTCTTATCACATGTCTCATCTTGGTTAAGTGCTTTTATTATGTTATACATGACACCCATGCAATACATGCTACCCATATCGCCCACTTAACCCTTTTACTGTTCCCATATCTTCCCACATGTCTTATCTGGGTTAAGTGTTCTTAATCGTATTTCACATGCTGCCCATGTCACCCACTTAACCCTTTATTATTCCCATGTCTTACCACATGTCTTATCTTGGTTAAGTGTTTATTAGTTCATTATAGCTGTAATCTTGCAAGACCTCCCACATTAGATTACCGTTTTGCAGTTGCTGGATATGCTGGGCGGTTCCGGGCAGGCTTATACCGCAATCCGAATCTAACCTCGTGTATTTGCATTACTATGCATCTAGTTTCTGCCTTTGACCTCTCACCTTAGATAACCAAATTGCGGTTACTGGATGTGCCGAGCGGTTCTAAGCAGTCTTATACCACAATTCGAATCTAACCTCGTGTCTTAGGCGTTCATTATCACTTTCTTGATTCAAGTCCCAATTTTAAATCTTGGATTAAAATATATTCCAATTACCCATAATTTCCAATCTAAATTATTTTTATAATTTTAATCCAAATTAAGCCTATAATCTTATGTATACATGTTATGCCAAATTACGCCCAAATTAATTTTCGTTCATTGTTATTAACAATTTATGCCATACCTCATGTATACAAAATATATCCAATTATGCCTAATCCAACTTATGCCAAATCCCATGTATACAATTTATACATAATATGCCCAAATTGATTTATGCCAATAATCTCATTTTATTAGATATTTCCCTAAACTTTTCCCAATCGTTCAAATGTCATTCGTACGCAAATCTCAACACAATATGTTAGGCTCGTAGTTAGCCTATTCTCATAAAAAAAGGAAAAGAAGAGGAGAAGAGAATAAACATCAAAATTGGCGTAAACATAAGAACATGAACATGAAATATGAACCGGCATAGAACAATAAAATAGATCCAATAGACATAGGGAATATGAACTGGCATAGGACAATGAAATAGATCCAATTGGCATATGATAACAGAACTTTGGGTACAAATATGTAAGATAAGAATTTACACAACTTGATATGATTCATCTTACAGGCATGTTCATAAAATCCAATTCACAATCTTATCACAATCACTTTTAATTTAATTATATGTGAAAGTAACGTGGACTCACAGCGACATGAATTAAAAGGGAGAATAGATCTGAATTCTGTATTCTGAATTTGATTAGCTAAACCGCTGTTGTAGAACTTGATTATTATCTTCCAATTTGAATACTCCTATTCTGATTTGCTTTGGTGGAGAAGAAAGGCTAGGCTAATTTAGATTTGAGCAGCATGGAGGCTCCATGGATTAGTGTAATGAAATTAGGGTTAGGTCTAGGTGTTTATTTATAGGAGTACTAGTGAATTAGGACCTTTAGATTAGATTAGGATCCATATGAACCATCCAAACCAGAAAAAAATGTCATCCAGCCAATCCCAGGAGGACACATCAGCCCTAGACCACAAAAATACGTCGCTCCAGATCTGGACAGATGGGAGTCGACACCCCTATAGGTGGGTCGACACCTATGTCGACTCCCCTAGGAGGGGGTCGACACCCTAGAGCGGGAGACTTCCCGCTCACCTAGATTTTGATTTTTGATTTCGTTTTTCGATTTTTAATTTAATTAATTTAATTCTGCTAATTCTTCAATTCTTCTAAGCTTCATAACTTCTTCATACTATATTCGTTTTACGTAAACTTGGACTCTATCCCAAGCAGAATTCCTAGGCGAACTTAATGGCGCAACCCGTTTCCCTCAATTCTTCTTATAAAAATTAAGTATTCTTTAATTATCTCTTATGTCAGGTTTTAAAATTATGGGGTGTTACACATATGTATTCAAATAAGAATTAAACAGAATTAAGATTATAGTAATAATTAGGAGTTATAATAATTAGATTAGAATTTATTCCCAATGATATAAATTGCCTTAAATAGGTTAATTGATGCCTTAGGAAATATGGTTGTTAGGGTCATCAATGGAAGGTAACCTAATTAGTAGAAATAAATGGAATTAATGGGGATTGATGGGTATTGATTGCCGTAATAAATGCTAATTCCAATAAGGAAATATATAATTAAACACCCTAGGATAGAAAGTTTTAGATTTTCCTTATTCTATTCTAGTTAATCTGGAATTAATAGAAGTATTAATATGATGCGAGGTCAGTTTCCTTATTCGACAAAAGTCTGCACTTTTCAGCAGTCAGATATATATACGACTGATGTGAGATATCATAACCATAGGAACCTATGATGATAGTTTATTGTGTAGCGAGGATTGTTTCCTAAAATGAGGTTTACTTCAAGTGTGAGGTAACAAGTGGTTGTAGGACCCGCCTCCTACCCAAAAGAAGAAACCTTAAAAAGGAATGATTTATAAGTGTAAGCCTATTTCTGGATAGGGGTATTAAGTAGTTAGATCCACCCTTAAAAGGGTGTTAAGCGACCTATTAGCTTACCTCCCCATAAGTAAGAAGTATTAAATGACTATTGGGTACGAGTTTGATAATCCTTGCGTAGGTCCGCTTCCTCTAGGTATTAAGTGGCTGGGTTGAGAATCCCCTTGGGATTAGATATTAAATGACAGTTAAGGAGGTCGCTGAGTTTTCCTATCCTGCGAGAAGTACTAAGTTTCTAAGGAGATCATCTAATAAGGTCAGCTAGATAGTAACATTGGGGTCCTCCAAGAGGTTCGTAAATGGTGTCGAACTTCTACCTAAACTTGGTACTAAGTAGCTAGTTAGTATTTCTCGCCTTATACGGGTTTTTAGGTATATGCATTTATGACGGAAGCCTTAAATTAGTAGGACTGAGTAGCTAGTGTCTTCTAAATTATATTAGTGTAGAATAAACCACCGAAAAGGTATTAAATGATCGATAGGTTCGCCTTGGGTCTTAAGTGATCAAAAGGATTCATCCTTATCTTATATTGACAGAGAGGTCTTAAGTGGCTATATAGAAATAATTAACCTCCTTATGGAATAGTGAGTAGTTGGGAGCCAACCTCTTAATCCTTGGTAATCAGTTGAATGGTGGTTTAAAGGCTTTATGCTTATGCCTAACGTTCTATATCAGTATTGCGATATCGCTCTGTTTGGGATACTACTTTGGGCATGGTAGTTAATCGCCGTGTGTAAAACTTTTCAAGGTTAGGCTAGAATTACTAGCATTGTTAGACATATGTTTTGGTTCTGACCAAATGGGTATATTTGTGTATTGTAGATAGTGTTATACATTTTCTACTCACCAAGACTTGTTGTGACCCCCTCCTCATAACAAATCTTAGGTTTATCTCGAGGAAGACAGGTCTTAGAAGGTGTTCAGTTTGGTTCTCATTCTCGATATCGAGTGGCGATATGCTTTAAGATAGTTGACTTGGTTGGTATTAGTTATCCTATTTTGTTTCCTCTACGAGATAGTTTTATTTTACTCTGATTATGCTCATGTTCTTTAATTGCAGGTATTAGTACTCTCCGTGGTTGGATGGGTTTGATTTTCAATTTTCATCGAAATTCGGGCTTAGAAAAGTATGGGGTGTTGACTTGTCATAAATGCTTCGCCTCCATTTTCAATTTTCATCGAAATTCGGGCTTAGAAAAGTGGTTGGATGGGTTTGATTTGCAAGAATATATAGCATCCTCTCTAACTCGTTTGACTAAGAAGAATCTCGAGTTTTGTTAGACTGATAGATGTAGTACTTCTTTTGAGAAGTTGAAGGAATCTCTTATGAGTGCACTAGTACTTACCATTCCTGATAGGCTAATATGTTTACTATTTTATGGAAGCTTATGGTATAGGACTTGTGTGACGACCCGCAACTTCCCCGTAAAGGAAAGCGTCGGATAGTTCGAGAACAAACCACAACAGAACGCATACAGAAGAACATTTCACTGTATATTACAACAATGCATCAGATTACAAGAATATACAGAGTATAAACAAATAAATATTACACAGAAATATCAGAGATTTAAATTACATTTAAATACATCGCAGCGGAAAATAATACAATACACAACTAGAAGAAGATATACGGATACAAAGCTTTCCGGATATCGTTCCAGCTGTAAACCAGGATCCTGTGAATATAAATCTGCAAAACCAAAACTACTAGCTGCCCGTGTCAAAAATAGGGGCACCCAGAGTTTAGGTTAAAACAATAAACTCCAGGTCAGTCATGTGACTGGTGTGAGAACTAAAACAGTTATTAATCTTTATTTTAAAGTTAGGTAAATCAAGGGACCACGCCGTATAACACGGAACGGGTTTCCTCCCGAGAATACCAGTGCATAAAACAAACATCGCAATGCTAAATAAAGAAAAATGAAGCTGTTATAAGACCCAGGTCCTATCACACAATGCAAACGCAAGCCGGGGGATAGGGTTTTCCCTTATAACAACCAAAGAATGCTTGATACGTTTAAAACAAATCATTTGATACTATAATAAGTGTATAGTGTATAAAACACTTCAAATCATAAGTATCAATCATAGGCGGCATGGGTACCATATATCATGTCGCCATATATAGGTTTACAAATAAAACCGCAAATGTCGTATTTGGAAATTGGATTTCCATCAATGAACCGAGGCCAGGGATCGTCCTCTACCGATTCGAGACTGTCTAGCCCGAGCCTCAGGCAAGTACTCTGTCAAGCCTTTGGATCGTCAGGGCCGGTCCACCGATGTGGATTAAACTTAAACCCTGAACATGCGTTCCCCCGCCCTATGGGGCGTAAATGAGCCAACGAATGACTCCATCGGACCCGGATCGTCCGATCAAACCAAGGCGCCTCGCAACAGCAACAACCACATAAGTCAAACTCGTCAGGGCGTGTAAAACCACTGACGCCACTTCTAACTAGAAAGAAACGCATGCCCTCCCTGAGGTCCGTCTCCCGTTTTTGGTTCATACCGGGTGTGAAACACGCGAGGTAAACGTTACACAAAGCTACGCCACAAAGGCCGTGCTTTGATCATCACCACAAGACTTTGCTTTTCAACAGAAGCCTCGATCAATTGCCACTTAGGCATGCCACACAGGCAATTCACTCCATGCGTTTGATATCCATCAATATATAACCCCTGAGCTCGTACGTCTCAGAGAAGGGCGTTAACCAAGAGAATAAATTCTCCGCCGCCAAACAGATATATATTTAAACGCGTCATCGTTAGAATATATACGTTCGAATTATATATAAATATTAAAAATATGATTTTTTATATTTTTAAAGTATTAAAAATATAATCTTTATAGGATAGAGAATATAAAAATATCATCTTTGTATATGTAGCGAAATAAAAATCTGATTTTTATTTTATATACGTTGAAATAAAGTGGTGATTTTCATAACGAGGAAATCTATATTTTTGTAAGGGTGAAGTCTTTATAGTTGAAAAGGCGAGATCTTTATATAGAAAATATAGAAGTAAAAACATGATTTTTATATATTGAACTTCGAAATAAAAATATGATTTTTATATATTGAATAGAGTAATAAAAAATATGATTTTTATATATGGAATAGCGAAGTAAAAATTCGATTTTTAAATATATGAAGTGATTATAAAAATATGACTTTTAAATTGAAAGTGAATAAATAAAAATGTGATTTTTATTTTAAAGACATCGAAATATAAAAATGTGTGATTTTTATATATATAGTGACTACGGGCAACAAAGATGACGAAGATGGGATAACGAAGAAGATTCCTATCAAAGAAGAGTCAAGGTGTTTGGATAGCTATTGGTGAGAACTTCTCACCTTTCAATTTAAATTTTCTAGTTATATATATATATATATATAATAGGATGCAGACGGTGCTTAGTAGCACCCGACACAATCGTCCACAGACCATGGACTTGTTTGTTTGGTTGCATAGATTAGTTATATGATTTGATTTGAATTAGGTTGTTTGGTGATTTGATTGATGTGTGAATGGCGTGGGCCTTCACTAGACCGGGGATAAGGCTAGGCCTTGTCCCGTTTCTAGTATCGTGCCGTTATGCCGCCGAAATTTTCTAAAAGAAGTTAGAAAAATAAAAATATCATTTTAAATAGAAATCGACGAAATATATTATATATATAATATAATGGCCTGAATAGAACGCGCCGCGCCGCGGCAGTTCGTGAATTTCGACCATTTATTTCAAACGGACATTACGGGAGATCCGACCGTCGGATTCTCCTAAAACCAGAACCGTTGGGTTCGTATCGAAAAGAGCTTTCTAAAGAATATTAGAAATTAGAAATCTAACGGTTGGATTTGGAGATACGTCCAAATCAAATTCGAAAAAGGTCGCTATAAGTGCAGTTCGATGGCCATTGATGGAAATCGACTGTACAGGCCTTGATAAAATTATTAAAAATAGTAATAATTTGTGTAAAATCATAAGAAATGATTTGAGAAGAATTGGGATGAAAAACTCCATATTTGAAAAGATAAAAATAGATTTTTATCGAAATGAACTAGTTTTGAACTAGAATTATAATTCTATTTATTTTTAAATAAATTGAATTTGAAATGGTTTTGATAATAACCAGAATTTCCAATGATTGCATTGGAATGGATTTGAATCGAAATTGTCTTCGGAATGTTTCGATGTTGGATTTCGTGATTATACAAATGTTGTTATGGAAATTTGAAAGATATAGATATATATATCGTTATTTCCAATACGATCTTTGTTGGCCGCAGAATTGGATATTGAATATAAGCCGGGATATTTTCTATTCAGAGCCTTGTATTGAATATCAAATGTGATTTGGGTTTGTCGTGAATGGTGTCTTCACTAACACTGTTCTTGAACCCAGTTGAGAAAAGATTAAATCTTTTTATTTAGATTTAATGAAGTGTACCAATTAAATAACATTTAATTGGAATTGAATCGATATTGATTTTTGGGTTTATCGTGGACAGTGTTTTAAATAACACTCGTTCTTTAACCCGATAATTAATGGAATGTGATTTTGGGTTTACCGTGAACCGTGTTTTAAATGACACTGATTCTTTAACCCAGTTAGCGATTAAAACTAAGGGGAGTTTTAATGAATCTTTAATTAGATTGAAATAATCGAAATGGAGTATCACCAGTTTTGCTCCAGGCGATAGTTAAATCTTTAATTAGATTTAAACGTGAAATGGTAATTGAATTTACCGATAACACCGTGGTGTTAGATATGAAGTATGACCAGTTTTACTTCATGGGATTAATAGGTTGGGATTGGGAAATTAAACAAATGATTACTTCGGTAAGGTTCGTTAATCCCGACTAGTTTTGAATTGATATTCAAAAATAGATTAAAGAATAAATTCAAGAAATTATCTTTGATAAAATTAATGGGAACCTTTCCCTATGAATGTGAAATTCAGAAACTAACTGTCGGTTAGCTAAGCAGAATGGTTTCCTGGATATTGATCTGATGTTGGTTTCGGCCTTCGGGGTTAATATTTGGGGAATTATTCTCTTGATTAATTTACGGTTAGTGACTGATGAATTGGAATGAGGCGTATGTTGTGTTTGTGTAACACTTATTTAAAATATACGCGAGTCATTCGGAAAGACCGGGTTTATCCCATTCTGAATAACTGATACGACGATAAGTCGAAGATGAAGACGGTGGTCGAAGACCGGAAGTTTTCACGTCGTTTGGGTAATTACTGATGATCTTGATTGGGCTGTACACCCAAGAAGATGGAAATAGTTAGTGATCATCCAGACGTACTTGGAGATCGATGGATATGCGGGGTACTAGGTGCCTCCGGTTTCGTTCAGACCCAGAACGGACTTGTAAATGGACTGTGTGTCTGACATTGGATTTTAGTCCGTGTGATTGATCTCTATTAAATATATATCTGTTTGGCGGCAGAGAATTTATTCTCTTGCTTAACGCCCTTCTCTGAGACGTACGAGCTCAGGGGTTATATATTGATGGATATCAAACGCATGGAGTGAATTGCCTGTGTGGCATGCCTAAGTGGCAATTGATCGAGGCTTCTGTTGAAAAGCAAAGTCTTGTGGTGATGATCAAAGCACGGCCTTTGTGGCGTAGCTTTGTGTAACGTTTACCTCGCGTGTTTCACACCCGGTATGAACCAAAAACGGGAGACGGACCTCAGGGAGGGCATGCGTTTCTTTCTAGTTAGAAGTGGCGTCAGTGGTTTTACACGCCCTGACGAGTTTGACTTATGTGGTTGTTGCTGTTGCGAGGCGCCTCGGTTTGATCGGACGATCCGGGTCCGATGGAGTCATTCGTTGGCTCATTTACGCCCCATAGGGCGGGGGAACGCATGTTCAGGGTTTAAGTTTAATCCACATCGGTGGACCGGCCCTGACGATCCAAAGGCTTGACAGAGTACTTGCCTGAGGCTCGGGCTAGACAGTCTCGAATCGGTAGAGGACGATCCCTGGCCTCGGTTCATTGATGGAAATCCAATTTCCAAATACGACATTTGCGGTTTTATTTGTAAACCTATATATGGCGACATGATATATGGTACCCATGCCGCCTATGATTGATACTTATGATTTGAAGTGTTTTATACACTGTACACTTATTATAGTATCAAATGATTTGTTTTAAACGTATCAAGCATTCTTTGGCTGTTATAAGGGAAAACCCTATCCCCCGGCTTGCGTTTGCATTGTGTGATAGGACCTGGGTCTTATAACAGCTTCATTTTTCTTTATTTAGCATTGCGCTGTTTGTTTTATGCACTGGTATTCTCGGGAGGAAACCCGTTCCGTGTTATACGGCGTGGTCCCTTGATTTACCTAACTTTAAAATAAAGATTAATAACTGTTTTAGTTCTCACACCAGTCACATGACTGACCTGGAGTTTATTGTTTTAACCTAAACTCTGGGTGCCCCTATTTTTGACACGGGCAGCTAGTAGTTTTGGTTTTGCAGATTTATATTCACAGGATCCTGGTTTACAGCTGGAACGATATCCGGAAAGCTTTGTATCCGTATATCTTCTTCTAGTTGTGTATTGTATTATTTTCCGCTGCGATGTATTTAAATGTAATTTAAATCTCTGATATTTCTGTGTAATATTTATTTGTTTATACTCTGTATATTCTTGTAATCTGATGCATTGTTGTAATATACAGTGAAATGTTCTTCTGTATGCGTTCTGTTGTGGTTTGTTCTCGAACTATCCGACGCTTTCCTTTACGGGGAAGTTGCGGGTCGTCACAGTGGTATCAGAGCTTGGGTTTACAAAGCAGAGAACAAGGCACATTAGAACTATCCGACGCTTTCCTTTACGGGGAAGTTGCGGGTCGTCACAACTTGGCGCAATGCTTATGAAAAAATGTAAAGTAGTGGCCTATGCCTATGTAAGTAGACAACTAAAGGATCATGAAAAGAGATATCTAGTTCACGATTTAAAGCTTATAGCCATAATTTTCCCTTAAGATGTGGAGACGTTATCTCTTGGGAGATAAGTTTGAACTTTATATGGATCACAAATCTCTTAAGTATTTATTTTCCCAATGAGATTTTAATCTTAGGCAGTAGAGGTGGATGGAGTATATAGCTTCGTTTGATTTTGATATTCAGTTACCTCGAGAAAAGGTAATGTTGTCATAAATGCTTCGAGTAGGAGACACACTACCTTTAGTGTTATCGCTGAGTGAAGACAAATAGAAGTTCTTTCTAGTTTCAACCTTCAAGTACCATTTGAGTCATCTCAAGGCCATTTTTTCTTATCAGGGAAGTCAAACAAGCCTTGATGGAAAATATTAAGTTTTAGCAAGGTCTTGATGAGGCATTGCGAGTATTGAGGGAAAAGCTTGCTAAAGGAGAGTGTTTCCCCTTTTCGATTGATATTCTATGGATAGTGATGGAACCTTAAGAAGGGATGGACGACTTTATGTCTTAAGGACTAGTAATTTGAGAGATGGAGTCCTTAAGGATTGTCATCATCTAAGATGACCATGCATCCTAGAGGCAATAAAATGTTTAAGGATATAAGGAGGACTTTCTTTTGGGATGGCATGAAGAAAGGCGTTTCTAAGTCTATGACAAGGTGCTTGACATGTCAGAAAGTTAAAGCAGAGAAAGGTAAGCCCAGAGGGTTATACTACCTTTGGAGGTTCCCACATGGAAATATGAGCATATTTTGATGGATTTTGTGGATGGAATATCAAGGATCAGAAAGGGAATGAAGCTATTTGGGTAATAATGGATCGATTGAAGAAGAGTGCACACTTCATTCCAATCAAGGAGAGCCGAATCACAATTTCGTTGGCCTAACTTTATATCCAGAAAATAGTGCAGCTACTTGGAATCCTCAAGAGTATAGTAAGTGACCAAGACACTCTATTCCTAGTGAGTTTTGGAGGAGCCTTCAAACAACTTTAGGAACAACAATTAATCTGAGCACTATATATCACTCGCAAAGCGAAGGACAAACTGAGAGAGTCAACCGAATCCTTAAAGATCTACTAAGAGCTTGCATCTTCGATTTTGGAGGAGCATAGGAGCGACATTTATCATTAGTCGAGTTCTCGTACAATAGTACGTTTCAATCAATGATTGGTATGGCTCCTTATAAGTCATTGTATGGGTGGCCATGTAAATTGCTGACTTATAATGGGAATCTACCGATCAGATCCTACCGGGCCAAACTTCATCTGTGATTCCACGGAGAAAATTCTTTTGATTCGAAAAATAATGAAGGATGACTAAGACCAATAGAAATCTTAAGCCGATAAGAGGAAGAAGAACTTGAGTTTCATAATGGTGATCTAATCTTCATGAAAGTTTCTCCTCATAGAAGACTGGGAAATTGATCCTGGTTTATTTGGCCATTCAAGATTGTTGATAGAATTATGAAACTAGATTATCATGTGGAACTTCCCGAGAGATTATCGAGAGTCCATAACATTTTCCATGTTTTTCACCTTAGGAAGTGCCTTCATGACTCCATCGACAGACTCAAGCTTGATCATACTAGAGACTATCATGGCGAGATTCTAGTCCTTTTCATATTTTATTTATTGAAAAGAGTTCATATATAAAAAATATTTATATAACAAGTTGGATAGTAAAATAATATATACTAGATTTGAATTTGAATTATATGCATAATCCTGGAGTAAAAATAATACCAGTAGCATAAGAGAATATCCTATTTTCAAATTATATGTTATGTGTATATTTGTATATGTAAATGGGGACAACATTTAAAAAGAAACAGAAATAATTCAATCGAATTTATTATTAATTAATAATAAACCAAACGTGCACATGGAATAAATACATTACGTCTGCCTTTAAGGAGGGTTGACCGCTCTCATATGAAGGGTGTCAACCACCCAAAAAGGAAAAAAAGTGGAGGTGGCAGCGACGTTTATGTTAGGTGTTCTGTATTGTTTGCTAACTTAAATGGTTCAGATTTAATATTTTAAATCTAATAGTACTCATACACTTCAGCAACTATAAATAGAGCCGTAGCCTCCTCTCTAAACCTCACATGTTCTTTATACTTCACCTCCATTCTTTCCCTTCTCCATTTTGTTTAGTTTCAGATTAGGTCAGGCTAGTTCTTCTTCTTCCTCTATTCTAATTTATTTTTGCTCACTCTATTCTAATTTCTATTTAGAATATCTAGAACTAGATTTACATATGCATATGATTCTATATTGATTTCTATACATGTATAATATTTAGGAGAAGGAATTTGAGTACGTTTACTCGAGGTTGCAATCCATAATTAGGCTTATTTACAGTTTTCTTCTTATGTTTGCATTATGAGTGGGAATTCTTTCAAGTTTACCTATTTTCTATAATTGTTTATATGAATCTGGGTTGAATTTGCCTATAGGGATTTGATATTCTCACAAAAACCAAACATAACTAAATCCCCCAAATATCTAATAAATTAGAAATGGTAAGTCTAGATGTTTATTTGGGTTTTGATTATTGATGTAAGTAAAAAGGGATTTTTGTGTGTATGTAAATTTATCAACTAGTCTGTTTTACTTTCTTTTATTTTTATTGTAAATCAAATTAGTACAAAAGCATGAATTTGGGCACTGTAACTTGTGTATGTTTAAACCTCTATTTTTATGCAAGATAAATTTTCTAGACATAATAAAACACATATGACCAAAATCCTTGTTTTTGTGCAAATCTCACAACTGGAAGTCAACTAGTATTAGAAGGAATATACATACAGTATTGTTTATTCACATTGTCCCTTTTTACTTATTGAGAGTATCCTAAAAGCCTAGTTTACAATTCATATTTTATTGTAGTTAGACCAAAAAGTGGTTCTAACACCCAAATTAGCAATAATTCTACTAAAATTAAATCAAAAAGCAAATAGAAACACACGATTTATAGTGGTTCGGCATTAAAGAGCCTACGTCCACTTTATACTTATTGGATTGATGATTCGAATACAAGTACAATGGTAATTCTCACTCAATTCCACTCGTACGATGCATAAATTCACTCAATCTTCTCAAAAATATACTTTAAAAGATGATTGTGATTTGAATAAGGTTGTGAAATTCGGCTATGGAGGAGGCTTAAATTGAGAATTTTCCAAAAGATTCCTTTAAATGTCCCTTGGGGGTGTATTTATAAGTGAAAAATCACTCTGGAACAGCTCCGGTTCGGATATACGTGGACTTCATCGCTTCAAACTCGGGGTCGGATGCTCTGATATGGTGCCAGCACATTGACTTCGTGGGTAATCCTGGGGGAACGTGTGCACAACCGCTCTGCATCTCCAGGGATCGTGAGCTATAACTGCTGCTGCTTCCTGCTTCGGATCGAGCACGCAATGGAGAGATGGGGGACGGATCGAACTGTTCTGAACCGGACTGATTCTGTCTCTACTTCTTTGTTTCCTGCTCCAAAATGCCTTGGTCTGTCCAGAAACTTCCAATCCGATCTGGGCCTCGAGTGTGTGTTCTTCTAGTCAGCGTCCTTAATTAATTTGGCCTTTTGTCTTTGTGTAGCCTAGTTCACAAAGTAGGCTAACATTTTTCCCCCTCAGTGTACACTTTTATCGAAGACAGAGTGTGCTTCGAAATGGTCCCCATATTGGTTTCCGAATTAAAATCATTAAACAGTCGCTTACATTCGTTTGTAGGGTAGTGTTGCTTAATCAAGTCACATCTCTTGTTGTCTATATATACACAATGAAATGCACAAAGTGCTTCCGTTGTTTAAAATAACTTTGAGAACTTTGCTTGATTTCCAAGTAGCTCCTCCAGGTAAATTTTTACAATATATGTTTGTTAGCTTATTATATATTCTTTCGGATTAGTCTCGTGTGTTGACTTGTCTCTTGGATATCACATTCATCCGATCTGACCCGAAATTAGCCCATGCAGCATCACAAGGCTGGAAGGGTGTAGGCTTCTCCTCCAACGGGTCGTCCTAAGCATTAGGGGCCTACGGAAATACGAAGAGCCCCGTCACTTTGTATAAATTTGTTAGGATCATGTTTTCTCTCTTTACTTTAGTTCTCCCTCTTCTTTATAATTTAGCACAAACCCTAGCCCCCAAATTCTTAGAATTCCCTCTGATTTTCCAATCGAATCAACAGGTGGGGTTTCAATCTTTGATTAGCTCTGCTTTAACCGAATCTAACCTGAATTTAGGAGTAATTTAAATGATTTTGTTTGCTGTCACATTAATCTTGATGCTGTGTTTTCCATCCCCTTGCCATCATCGTTGGTGGCCTCGTCGCCATCTCGAGATGGTCGTGAAGGGGGTCGAAGTCAGTGATAGACATATTAATTCATGGGTGCTTCGCTGTGAGTGATTTTCCAAGACAAATAGGTTTGCTGACGCTGAGAAAGTGAAACAGGAGTAGAGCAAGAAAAAAAAAGGGAGTCAGATCGGATCGAGGAAGAATAGATGATCTAGAAAAGCTTGGATTTTGGCACATAGCGTTGGTTCGGGTCAGTGTTATCTTATCCGCTTGTAATGTAGGTCTTCGATCAGATCTGTTGCTCAAGGATGCTCGAACCGATCCGATTATAACATGCGCATCCCAACCTGTCCACTCATGACCTACACATCCGATCCGATCTGAAATCAGCACACATATCTGAACCCACTTGCTCTAAAATAACAATTGGACTAATTTGCCTTTACTCATATATTTCTGAACCGATCCGCATGGATGAAGTATTTAGACCTATCCGATCAAGCCTTGAACATATGAAACATCGCTAACTATGAACTGTGACTCTTACGAACAGTTAGGATTGAGCCTTATGATCATGCCTAAGCTTTCGAAGCTGTCACAAACACATGACTTCTTTGCCACTTTCTTGCTTTGCGTCCTTATATGCTTTCTTTGTATTATTGGGTACACACTTACACGCTTTAGTTCACACACACGCACAGGGGACAAGCAACTTTACACTAATCCTTGCTATTGTTTCTTCAATAATAAACCAGACATGACCGAGAGACGCTCATCCAGATTAGCAGAGAGAAGAGAAGCCATGGGAACATCTGAAAATCCCATCATTGAGGGTGTATCTTCTACTTCAGACTCAGATTGGGATAGTGAGGGCTCAGACTACAAAATGGGTACTCGTGATAGTGAAGTATCATCCGGGGGTGATGTTTCTTTAGGCGAGGAAGAAGAAGGAGGGGTAGGAGATAACCGTGCTCCCGATGAGTTTGGAAATGTCAGTATCTTGGAATCACCTAAGGATTCAGTCAAGTCGACAATTGACAATGACAAACTTATACGGATACACCTAAAGCATGGGATTCTTCAAAGAGATACTCAGTTGCCCTCGAAAACAGATCGTCCCCATAATCCACCGGAAGGATATATGACTATCACCAGATTAATGTCACTAGTTGGGGGCAATACCTCCGTTTCTACCTTTTGTCGTCGATTTTCTAAGACAACTGCAGATTGCCCCCATGCAACTGCATCCCAACTCCTACGCTTATTGTACACTCTTGATATAGCCTACAAAGAGATTCTAGGTGTAGAACTTGTTAGAGTTTGTGCCTTAGAGGCAATCTGTTGGATGTGAATAATAATGACATTGTTATTGTTATGTTTTATTTGGAATAAAATGTTCTGTTATTTTATATTTACTGCTTTATATAAATATTAATATAATAGAATTCCTTAGAATAATAATACGGGATTATATAGTTCGAGTAAGACTGAACTTGAGATTATATGATATGACAAGTATTATAATTCTTAAATGTCCCTAGTCGAGCTTTATTGTTTATAAAGGAGAACAATAAAGCATTGAGACTAGTATATTGATTGACTGATGATCACATCTCATTGATCATTAATATACGTGATATTAAAGTCAAGATATAAGTACGTATTAGAGAATAACGTATTGGGCTGACCCACCGTGAGATAACAACATGGAATATAATTAACAGTATCATAAGTTGTTCTCATAGTGATAGTGATATAATGGTCCTCAGACCTGAAATCATTATAATTTTATTCGAAGATATTTATGTTTTGATATCATCTAAAGTTATTTCGTAACAGAGTAATGATAACGATGATTATTGGATATATCTAGAATCGAATATAAATTATGAATGATCCAGATGGAATTTAACCCTACGATATATTCTAGTGATATCCTTGGGCCTCTTGATTGAGTGAGACTGTGAAATGCATGGCCGTGCTCAAATATTGATTTGTTCTGAACAGTCTACTCATTGATCAAGAAAACAGATTAAATTATAAAGAGAATGATACGATCCATGGCTCCAGTTTAATCTTGGATATAACGGTTAAAAGGATTAGATTGTATTGATACACTATTCACAAAGGTCATATCGAATTACTGATATTGTTGTAGCTTGGGTAACAGTGATGTGTTACTAGACGCCGCTCATTGTTTACAGTTTAAATGTTTAAATTGTTGCCAACGCTACAACAACCTATAGGGTCACACATATGGGTGTTGTAAATGAAGAGAATATTTAAATTTAAAAGGAAATCAAAAATAGTTTTGAAAAGTTCCTTTTTGAACGAGCCATTGGGTTTGGATAAGATCTCGAATGGTTTTTGTTTATAAAAGGAATGGTATAGCCGCACATTTCATTCATTCCTTTATTTTTCAGAAACCCCAAAATTATATTATCCAAACCCTAGATCCAGTTCAATTCAATCGGCTAGTACCGATTCTTCAAAGTTCAAGTTTGATCGTCAATCTCGAGACTTCACTTATGGACTCCCATAGAGGTGCTTTGATTTAAGCACTGAGATTCGATCTGATCTGGAATTTGATTCAACAGCTCAAGATCCCCTTTTGATTCGAATAGAAGAATTAAGGAAAGGTACAGAATTAATTTCTATCATGATTTCGATTGTAAATTAGGTTAAAATTTGTTAACTTCCACTGCCAATCGATCCATTTTTTTACTTCAATGGTATCAGAGCATGGTTATGTCGATTCAAATATATGTTAGGCCTTGAAAATGTTTCTGTTACGTACTGATTGATGTTATGTACATGGAGAAGCTAAAATCTGGAAATTAGAAGATTCGTTTAACAACTAAAATTGTTTTGTGATAAACAAAATTCAATTTTGATCTTCTGTATAAACCTGAATTAATATAAGATATTAATTCAGCTTAGAGTGTCTGAAATTCCAAATTTTCATCTAACGTATAAATTGGTTTAACATATATTTGCATCTGTCTTAAAACAAAAGCGTGTGTTATTATAATTCTGTAATTGTTACAGAAATATTAATAAATATATAACAACTTGACCTTGAATCATATCCTCGTATGTATTTGATTTCTGCTCTGATGGATTCAATGAATCAGATTAGAAATGATACATAGCTCACATATCTTATTTTGGATATGATCATTTGGTTAAAATCCCAAAATTGATGCTTGTTACTCTGTTAAAATCTTAATTGATGATCTACGCTTCTGAAATATGATAATCCATCCTTGTATATGTGACTGGTATTACTTTCATAAATGACAGTGGATAATCTATAATAACCTGAAATAAGCACCATATTCACCTTATTTCCATTTTCTGGTGAGTTCAGATTCATCTATACAAGTACACTTACCTTCAGATTATTGATAGAAATCTGTTTCTATAATCTTAGTTCACTAAGAACAAGATTATTAAATATACTCTTGTTAGTAATAAGGCTCTGTATCTGTTAACATAGTGTTAAATGTTTATATAATATATTGCCATAAGAATTGATATCTGGAATGTGAGTATACACATATGTTTACATATATGTATTTCTTACCTGGCATGAAGGAAACTGTTGTGTTATTATCATGTATGAAAAACCTATGATGATCAAACATAGAAAACATGTCATAGGTTAATTAGATTTGATCTAATTGTCCATGTCAAAGCAAAACAGTAATAAAGACATCATATATGATATGATTTATACTGTTTAAACACCGCAATAACATGTATTCAAGGTAACTGAAATAATTATATTAGATTTGATCTGATTCTATCTTATTTTATATTTCAGTTACATGTAAATATATAACACTGTGGTGCATGTAATTACATACATCAGATCTGATCTAAAATAACACTGTTTCTATGATACAGTCATGAACATATCATTGAACCTGGTTTTAGTATATCAGATATGATCTGATTAAATCTGTTTTGTCCAGATGCGTGTACATGAGATGAACAGCAGTGAACATTATCAGATGCTGATCTGGTTTCTCCTGATTCATCATTCCAGTTTAACATAAGATGTTGAAACTTTTGTAAAATAAAATAGAATGCAATTGTTCATTTAGGTTATCATCTTATGTATTCTGTTTTGTTAATGCTATGTCATGCTTGTAATATAAATCTGTAATGAGCCATTCTGATTTGATCTCGTATGTATGTTATAATTCAAATTCTGATACATATATATATATATTCATATGTGATGTTGATTATCTGCAAATCTTTATTCTGTATTGATCTGCTGTGTGATTCTGTATTGATATCACAATTTCTACAACATGTTGTAACATTGACTGTTTGTATTGTTTAACTTGTTTTGCATATGTTATATGATGTACAAAATTTTATTGAAATTGTTTCAGCCAAATTATTTTATATATGATATACATATACCATTCCATGGCTATTATATATATATATATAGATATATAATTCAAAACTATTGATTTTAGAAATCTTGATGATTAAAATTCTTCGATTTAAAATATTGTATTTTAAAACATATATAAATAAATTATTTTCCTATTCAGTTTTAAATCCCTAACAAAACTATTCACGGTGACGTCTTCCGATAATATACTCATCACTGTCCAAAATTACTGGTTGTAACTAACGCCAAAGCGTTGTGCATCTTTTAGCTTTGGTTATATGCGATGGAGTAAAATGTGGTGCTCCAACCTATTATTGGGTCAGATTTAACTAGGTTGCATAACACGATTATGGCCTAGGGACAAACAACATGATTTATTTTACATTTTGAGCAACAGAATAATACAGAACAAAAAATGTTCGACATGCGATCCAAAAATTATATAAACGATATAATTGACATAAGATGTCTACCTAAAAGGTTGTGTTTTGAGTTCAGCCAAAGCTGGGTCAAAGCATGGCTAGATATGGATTTTGGAACACCAATATATTTACATTTTAAAATAGGGATGTTGATTTGAGTGGGAGCATATTTATTTATTTATACTTTTGTTTATTTAGCCATGATTACTGTCATTTTGATTGTCAAAATTATTTATTTCTATTTATTATCTCTTGTGGATTCTAAATGTCCAGCAACATAAATAATAGTCTATCACTTAGGTCTGTTCTTGAAAAAGAAAAACTGAATGGAATTAATTTCCTAGACTGGCACCGTAATTTGAGGATTGTCCTCAAACAGGAAAGGAAGCTGTATGTACTCGATGGGCCTACTGCAGAGGCTCCACCAAGTACTACACCCCGGGCAGAGATTAATGCTCATAAGAAACATCAAGACGATGCTCTTGATGTTAGCTGCCTCATGCTGGAAACCATGAATCCTGTGCTTCAGAAGCAACACGAGTTCATGGATGCTTATGATATGATCGAACACCTTAAGAAGTTGTTCGAAGGGCATGCTCGTCAAGAAAGGTATGACACGAGCAAAGCACTATATCACTGCAAGATGGGTGAAAAGGAACCCGTTGGTCCATACGTACTGAAGATGATTGGTTACATAGAGTTTCTCAAGAGGTTAGGGTTTCCTTTGACACTGGAAGCTCAAACCGATCTTGTGCTCCAATCATTAAATAGTAAGTATTCTTCATTTATTATGACCTATCTCATGAATGAGATTGAGAAGCCCTTGACTGAGTTATTGAGCATGTTGAGAACTGTTGAGAATAACATGAAAAAGGCAGAACCGACTGCCATGATGATGGTACAGAAGGAGACTGCTGTAACAACCCGTATTTTCAATAATCTGTTATAACATAAATTGAGGCAGAATTTAATTATAAAATGTGAATCAAGGGAAACGGGCTATGCCATTACGTTCGTCTCGGAAAAATACGCGAAATAGAGTCCGAGTTTTCGAAAATCGGAGTCCGTATGACTCAGTTAAGCCCCATTGAAGTTTGCAGAAAATTCCTAAGTAAAAACAGATTTAAACTTTAAATTTAAAAACAGGAATTAGGGCAAACTGGGCAGGCGGGAAAAATTCCCGCCCAGGGCCACATGTCGACAGGCCTGTCGACAGGGGTCTTGGGGTGTCGACAGCCCTGTCGACAGCCCTGTCGACAGGGGGGTGCCCGGCTGATTAGCCTGGTGCACCATTTCTGATTAGGGTTGGGTCTTGTGGCCTGTTTCTAGAGAGTTCCGAGATCTGATGGACCTAATTGAATCTAGGGTTAATCCTATGGTCTAAATTACTAGCCTAATCTATAAATAAGACCCTAACCTACCCTAAATCATTCATTATTCATCCTAGTAACTAAACTATGTCAAAATCAAAACTCTCATGGCCTCCACCCAATTCCTAAATTAATTCCTAAGTGATTTTCCATGCATACAAGTATATTTGGGCTTGTATGATCCTCCTTAGCTTGCAATAAAGGCTTGTTTCTCTATTGGCATCATAAAGGAGGAGTCTTGATCAAGTTTGCTTGCATTTGGGGGTTTTAATTAGTTGCATAAGGGGTTTCTTACATTTGTTATACTCATTTGAGTCCGCATAAGCATTGTAAGCCCTCTTACCTTCATTTTAGAAACTCTAAAGTTAATTTGTGATGCAAGTTGGGGTTTATGTATGTTTATTGAGTTATGCATGTTTATGCAAGTTTACTAAGCCATGATTTGCAAGTTAAATGAGTTATGCATGTTTATGCAAGTTTTCTAAGCCATGATTTGCAAGTTTAATGAGTTATGCATGTTTATGCAAGTCCACTATGCCATGATTTGCAAGTTAAATGAGTTATGCATGTTTATGCAAGTTTACTAAGCCATGATTTGCAAGTTAAATGAGTTATGCATGTTTATGCAAGTCCACTATGCCATGATTTGCAAGTTAAATGAGTTATGCATGTTTATGCAAGTTTACTAAGCCATGATGTGCAAGTTAAATGAGTTATGCATGTTTATGCAAGTTTGCTAAGCCATGATTTGCAAGTTAAATGAGTTATGCATGTTTATGCAAGTCCACCATGCCATGATTTGCAAGTTAAATGAGTTATGTATGTTTATGCAAGTTCATTTTGCCATATTGTGCATGTTTGACAAGTTGTGCATGTTTGACAAGTTATGCAAGTTTAAAATGACAAGTTGTGCATGTTTGACAAGTTATGCATGTTTATGCAAGTTCCCTATGCCATGTTAGGCAAGTTTAACATGTTATGCATGTTTATGGTAATATGCAAGTTCATTATGCTAAGTTATGCAAGTCTAACATGTTATGCATGTTTGTTGTGATAAGCAAGTTCATCATGTATGTTGTGCCAAGTTCCCTCTTCCTATCCTTTATGCGTTATTACGAATATGTAAGCGATAGAATGACGTTGGGGGTTTGGGTAAACTTAAAATACATGAAAACATAAGATTGGGAATTTACCTATTAAGTTAGGTCTACCCCTTGGGAATTTACCTATTAAGTTAGGTCTACCCAAGCATTTGTTGACTTGTAATGTTGGTTTGAAAATAAAGTGGACATGACACTTAGAAAACATAAGTGTGGCCAACTCGAGGTTGGGTTGAGTTTGTAGCATAATCCTACCCGGAACCGACCGGCTTAACTAGTGGCTACAAACAATAGGACCCAATGTGAGAAGTTGGTCATGTGGTGCCAAAACCCGAGGTTAGCCTGAGTTGTGGTGTAAATCTACCCGGACCCGCCCGGCCTAACTAGTAACCACAACAAGGTCTAATGTGAGAGGTTAAGGTGCATTAAATTAATTAATGCCTCATGGTTAGGGTTAAGTCAGGGTCCACTAATACTTAACCAATTTGGGGATTCGAGGGATTGAAATGGGGTTAAGTGGTGAAACTGTTGGTTACGCTTAACTAGTTTTATCCATGATTAGTGAAGGGTTAAATCACACTTAACCCTCTTAGAAACCCTAGCAGCGTGGTCCGTTCCGGCAGTAATCCCAGTTGGGTATCATTCACAACCCTAGAGGACTAGGCTAGGGCGGGGCACGATTATTGGACGGATGTAAGCGACCAAAAGGACGATGGCTGAGTGGTACAGCGGTGCGGGTCCGGCGGGCTACGGACGTGCACGTAGTCCGATGTTGGACAAACTCGAGGCACGGGCACCAGTAGGTTAGGGCTGTGCATTATTGCTTAAGTGTCCGGGGTTGACACCCGAGGGCTTGATACACCCAAAGGTGGACCCAGCACAGACTAACTACAACCATATGTGGGCCATATGGACACCAACACTTGACGTGTTAGGTTTATAGGGAGCCGATCGACTAGACCGTTGGGCTGGACCTTATATTAAGGTCACTTCATGTTATTGGGCCAAAGTTTGGGCTAAGGGATCAATACCTGTTATGTTGGTTTGCTAGTACACCGTGGTGCAAAAACTTAACCTTGTTTTATGCGATGACACCTCTATCTATCTTGTAGTTGATTTATCATGCCAGTATGTTGTTATTTATGATCATCTCAATTTCCATCATGATGTTAACTTTATTAATTTATAGACTGATCGTAGCAGGGCTTACTCAGTCTTTTTGACTGACCTGTTTTCTTTCGCCTCTTTTCTTCCGTTCCCCCCCCCAGGTTCTCAGGGAGGGAATACTGGAGCCTAGCTTGGATTTTAGCTGCTTCCTTGGATAGCTCAAGTATGCTTTGGACTTGAGCCGCTATGGTTTATCACTCTTATTTGGGGATAGTACTTATGTATTTTCAGTTTATCAGATGATGTGTTTATCTAGACTTGTAATTTTGGGAAATTGACATTTTGATGTACCAGACTTGTGTTTTGAAATGGTTTATAAATCTTCCGCTGTTTTATTTACTTACTCTGTTTATTTACATATATATATATGCCATGTCCTGCCTTGCTATATCATTATGCATGTTTACCAATAATGCCCCTCTAAAGCTAGTGCATTCCTTTGCGAGTGACCCTAGTGGAGGCGGGGTGTTACATTTGGTATCAGAGCATATGGTTTACGAGAAGGGATAAAAAGGTTTTTAAAAACTCTTTGAAAAGCTATTTTCAAAACCAAGTATTAAGTATTTTCCAAAGAAAAGTCTAGTTTATTTTAAAGGCTATTCCCCAAAAAGCCATTAGCAAAATTCCTTCGTTTTTCTCCATTCTGAATCTATCTTTTTCTTCGTTTCCAGTATGGCCGACAACTTTGCCATTCCGGAGGGAGTACACGTACCTGTTTGGTATAGGAGACTTTTGGAGGCTAGGGCGACCGAAGCCGGCCCCGCAAATATTACTCCTCCCCCGGTAGTTGATGTTCCTCTTCCTCTTTCCCCTCAGCATCCTCAAATTGACTTCGCCGAGATTTGCCAAGATTTTAAGGCGATGGGTTGCAAGAATTTCTTTGGAACCGAGACTTTAGTAGAGGCAAGGAATTGGTTGAAAGAGACCGAAGATCTTTTAACCACCTTTGATATAGGTGACCGCAGGAAGGTTTTATTGGCAGTATGGCTGCTAAAGGAAGAAGCTGCACGTTGGTGGGTAGTCACCACCGCTACTAGGCCAATCGAGACTTGGGATGACTTTAGAGGAAGGTTTGGACTGAGGTTCTTATCACTGAAGCAAGGGGACATGACTATTAGGGAATACATAGATAAGTTTAATCAACTGGCTCGGGCCAATTTAGACTTAGTTAATACAGCTCAGAAGAAGGCCCTACACTTTGCTCTAGGATTAAACGAGCCATTACATGGTTTGGCCATGACTCATATACCCTTGGGGGCGACTTTCGAGAATTTGGTGAATATGGCCCTACTTCAAGAAGAAGATAACAATGACAAGGAAGGGGTCAAGGCGAATGAGTCTCAAGGCAAAAGGGTAAATTCCGGGAAACGGGGCAAGAATAACAATAACCGCAAGGACAAGCCAAGAGGGAATATGAAATGTAACTTCTGTGGTAAGGTTGGACATATAGCCAGGGAATGTAGGAAGAAAGAGAAGAGAAAGCGGGGCGAATGCTTTCATTGTGGTGAGCTTGGACATCTCAACAAGGATTGCCCGAAGAAACAAGGGCAAGGTCAGACTCAGTGTGCAGGACTATCTGGAGGGCGAGTTCATCCCCTCAACACCGTTCTTCCAGCTTATGATAGAGGTAGTGTTTCTGTTGAAAGTCTTGTTTACATTTTCTGATTTTCCCTGTTCGTACTTTGTTTGATTCTGGCACATCGCATAGTTTTATTTCATCTGATCTAGTTGAAAGTTTGCACCTAAGTACTAGTCTGGTTGATGATCCCGTATGTGCTTCAAATCCAATTGGGGGTTCTGCCCGCCTGTTTGTGGTCTGAGTGGATTTGAAAATTACTATCTTGAGTATGGAATGCTCGTGGGATGTTTATATTCTCGGTTTCGGGGGATATGGGTTGGTTTTGGGCATGGAATGGTGGTCCTGTTTTGGAGCCATTCTGGGTTTTGTATATAGGGTTGGGAGGCACATGACTCGCCTCGGTAATACCCTAGAAATTTCTAGCAACCCCATGGGTCCCGTCATGTTATGTTATCTTGAATCCCTCAACTCGTCTATCGATGGTTTGCAATCTGTGAGGGTGGTCCGAGAATATCCTGATATCTTGGGGGAAAGTATAGGGATTACCCCTAGACGTGGGATGAATTTCCGCATTATCTGGTTGGTAATACCAAGCCAGTTTCGTGGCCGGTTAGGCACATGACCTCACGAGATGAGAGTTAAGAAAGCAAGTCAAGGAGTTGCTTGAGAAGAACTTCCTAAGACGAAGCATTTTCGAGTAGGGTGCTCCAGTAGTATTCGTTACTGATGTGGACAGCTGGCTTCGTTTATATGTTGATTATCGTAAAGATAACCGTTACCAAGGATCGATGATTTGTTTGATCAGCTTGTAGGAGCATCTGTTTTCTTTTGATCTAGCTACCGGATTCCATCAGCCTAGGATGGCTGAGGATGGAATTGACAAGACTGCGTTTAGGACTCTAGATGGATTTTAGAATGGCTAGTCATGCTATTTGGTTTGACTAATGCACCCGCATATTACGTAAACTTGGTGGGTAGGGTGTTTAGGGAGTCCTTGAACAAGTTTGTCATGGTCGTCGTAGACGATATTTTGGCCTCCTCAAAAGAACGAGGAAGAGCATGTTAGACATCTCAAGAAGGAGATGGATACGCTTAGAGCCACCAGTTGAAGGTCAAGTTCTCCAAATGTCACTTTGGAGGAAAGGAATTGGATTTCTTGGGCACATAGTCCCTAAGTAAGGCTTAGCGGTGGATTCCGCTAAAGTGGTTGTGGTTTAGGACCGGAAAATTTTGAGGTGGGCAATTGAGGTAAGAAGCTTTCTCCGTTTGGCTAGTTAGCTAGCATTCCCTGAGCTCGGACATACTCTTCTGGATCAAGAAGGGGGGGTTCCACAGGAAGGAGACCCGCAGTTGGTCAAGAACATGGACCGGTCGATTCGAGGCGGGATGTTAGGTCACCTCGCTAGATATATTATAGATGACAAGGGATGACTAAGGCGCGATGAGAAATTATGTGTTCCTCGAGTGAAAGACTCGGTAAAGAAGGTTCTTGAAGATGCACATCACTCGAGGAGGTGGCCGAGTTGGTCTTAGGATGCATGTTGTGCCACCAGGTTAAGGCCAAGTCATAAAAGCACAGTGGGCCATTACCTCCATTGGGGGGTTCCGCAAGGGAAGTGCGGAAACATCTCGATAGATTATGTGGATGGACTACCTAGGTCAAAGAAAGGGAATACGGGTATGTGGGTCATAATAGGCAGACTCACGAAGAGTGCTCATTTCAGTCCGGTGAAGAGCAAGAGGACTGCGTCATGGATAGCAACGGTTTACCCTCGAGAAGTTGGCCAGTTTTGAAATAGCCTACAGGAAGCCATGGGTAGGCAACTGAATCTAGGTATGGCCTATAGGCGGATGGTTCATTTCGATTAAGCCTGAGTTATGGAAAATCATGTTTATAAGGGCAATTGGCAACAGGGATTGGTATTTTCAAGAAAAGTTCTGCTGCGTGGAATATTTTATAGTAAGTAGATGAGATCCAGGATTCACTAGTGAATTTGGAGAGCTTGCATGAGATCATAAGGTTAAAGTTATGTTTAACCCAAGTATGCAGGAAGGAGAATAAGTGGAAAAAGGGAGGACGAGAGGCGACGAGTTCCAACTCGAATTTGGGAAATAGGATTTAGGAAGCCGAGAAGTCATGAAGTAAAAGACGGTCAAAGCACAGTGGAGTTAAGCTCAAGGAAACGTGACTAAGAGGAGTAAAGACTAGACACGCGCATCATATCTCTTTTTAAGAGTGCATCCTTGATCCTTGTTTTCCTGTGGAGCTTGCTTGCAAGTTATCTTTTGTATATATCCTCTCGGTCCCATTCTTGATCTCATTTCTGTTAGCTCCATAAGCGGGTTATGACTCATCGGTTAGTACTATATGTCAGAATTTGAGTGGATTTCTTGTAATCCCAAAAGGGGTTTATCTTGCTCCTTTCTCTGTCCATGTTTATCTAGTTTATCGTGTTTATCTTGTCATGAGAGTCTTAGGTAGAAACCCTTTGGTTGAAACATGTGTTTGAAACATGTTATGGTTGATGGTTGCAAGTGGTTGCAAGTGTTTGCAAGTGGTTGCTCGTGGATGCATTATACACGATTAGGCACTAGATCGGCTCGCACACTCCTCATATTGCATGTGCATGAGTGTTTATGCTTGTTCATGGATGAAAATTGTGTGTTATCACATGGATGTTGCATATGGATGTATGATTGAGCACGCATGTAGATATTATACATTACGTTAGGAATTTGCATACATATGGATACATTTCACTAATATCTTTTGCATTGATCTTTGCATTAGATAAGTACATATACACACACCTCTGCATATGTTCATCCAGCATTTAGAATCTTGTAAGGACAATGATTGCTCGTGGATGATGCTTTGAGTAGATGGATGATTGGATGGTAGGGTACATTCTTCCTAACTTGAAGATTTCGGGGACGAAATCCTTTAAGGAGGGGAGAATGTAACAACCCGTATTTTCAATAATCTGTTATAACATAAATTGAGGCAGAATTTAATTATAAAATGTGAATCAAGGGAAACGGGCTATGCCATTACGTTCGTCTCGGAAAAATACGCGAAATAGAGTCCGAGTTTTCGAAAATCGGAGTCCGTATGACTCAGTTAAGGCCCATTGAAGTTTGCAGAAAATTCCTAAGTAAAAAAAGATTTAAACTTTAAATTTAAAAACAGGAATTAGGGCAAACTGGGCAGGCGGGAAAAATTCCCGCCCAGGGCCACATGTCGACAGGCCTGTCGACAGGGGTCTTGGGGTGTCGACAGCCCTGTCGACAGCCCTGTCGACAGGGGGGTGCCCGGCTGATTAGCCTGGTGCACCATTTCTGATTAGGGTTGGGTCTTGTGGCCTGTTTCTAGAGAGTTCCGAGATCTGATGGACCTAATTGAATCTAGGGTTAATCCTATGGTCTAAATTACTAGCCTAATCTATAAATAAGACCCTAACCTACCCTAAATCATTCATTATTCATCCTAGTAACTAAACTATGGCAAAATCAAAACTCTCATGGCCTCCACCCAATTCCTAAATTAATTCCTAAGTGATTTTCCATGCATACAAGTATATTTGGGCTTGTATGATCCTCCTTAGCTTGCAATAAAGGCTTGTTTCTCTATTGGCATCATAAAGGAGGAGTCTTGATCAAGTTTGCTTGCATTTGGGGGTTTTAATTAGTTGCATAAGGGGTTTCTTACATTTGTTCTACTCATTTGAGTCCGCATAAGCATTGTAAGCCCTCTTACCTTCATTTTAGAAACTCTAAAGTTAATTTGTGATGCAAGTTGGGGTTTATGTATGTTTATTGAGTTATGCATGTTTATGCAAGTTTACTAAGCCATGATTTGCAAGTTAAATGAGTTATGCATGTTTATGCAAGTTTGCTAAGCCATGATTTGCAAGTTAAATGAGTTATGCATGTTTATGCAAGTCCACTATGCCATGATTTGCAAGTTAAATGAGTTATTCATGTTTATGCAAGTTTACTAAGCCATGATTTGCAAGTTAAATGAGTTATGCATGTTTATGCAAGTCCACTATGCCATGATTTGCAAGTTAAATGAGTTATGCATGTTTATGCAAGTTTACTAAGCCATGATTTGCAAGTTAAATGAGTTATGCATGTTTATGCAAGTTTGCTAAGCCATGATTTGCAAGTTAAATGAGTTATGCATGTTTATGCAAGTCCACCATGCCATGATTTGCAAGTTAAATGAGTTATGTATGTTTATGCAAGTTCATTTTGCCATATTGTGCATGTTTGACAAGTTGTGCATGTTTGACAAGTTATGCAAATTTAAAATGACAAGTTGTGCATGTTTGACAAGTTATGCATGTTTATGCAAGTTCCCTATGCCATGTTAAGCAAGTTTAACATGTTATGCATGTTTATGGTAATATGCAAGTTCATTATGCTAAGTTATGCAAGTCTAACATGTTATGCATGTTTGTTGTGATAAGCAAGTTCATCATGTATGTTGTGCCAAGTTCCCTCTTCCTATCCTTTATGCGTTATTACGAATATGTAAGCGATAGAATGACGTTGGGGGTTTGGGTAAACTTAAAATACATGAAAACATAAGATTGGGAATTTACCTATTAAGTTAGGTCTACTCCTTGGGAATTTACCTATTAAGTTAGGTCTACCCAAGCATTTGTTGACTTGTAATGTTGGTTTGAAAATAAAGTGGACATGACACTTAGAAAACATAAGTGTGGCCAACTCGAGGTTGGGTTGAGTTTGTAGCGTAATCCTACCCGGAACCGACCGGCTTAACTAGTGGCTACAAACAATAGGACCCAATGTGAGAAGTTGGTCATGTGGTGCCAAAACCCGAGGTTAGCCTGAGTTGTGGTGTAAATCTACCCGGACCCGCCCGGCCTAACTAGTAACCACAACAAGGTCTAATGTGAGAGGTTAAGGTGCATTAAATTAATTAATGCCTCATGGTTAGGGTTAAGTCAGGGTCCACTAATACTTAACCAATTTGGGGATTCGAGGGATTGAAATGGGGTTAAGTGGTGAAACTGTTGGTTACGCTTAACTAGTTTTATCCATGATTAGTGAAGGGTTAAATCACACTTAACCCTCTTAGAAACCCTAGCAGCGTGGTCCGTTACGGCAGTAATCCCAGTTGGGTATCATTCACAACCCTAGAGGACTAGGCTAGGGCGGGGCACGATTACTGGACGGATGTAAGCGACCAAAAGGACGATGGCTGAGTGGTACAGCGGTGCGGGTCCGGCGGGCTACGGACGTGCACGTAGTCCGATGTTGGACAAACTCGAGGCACGGGTACCAGTAGGTTAGGGCTGTGCATTATTGCTTAAGTGTCCGGGGTTGACACCCGAGGGCTTGATACACCCAAAGGTGGACCCAGCACAGACTAACTACAACCATATGTGGGCCATATGGACACCAACACTTGACGTGTTAGGTTTATAGGGAGCCGATCGACTAGACCGTTGGGCTGGACCTTATATTAAGGTCACTTCATGTTATTGGGCCAAAGTTTGGGCTAAGGGATCAATACCTGTTATGTTGGTTTGCTAGTACACCGTGGTGCAAAAACTTAACCTTGTTTTATGCGATGACACCTCTATCTATCTTGTAGTTGATTTATCATGCCAGTATGTTGTTATTTATGATCATCTCAATTTCCATCATGATGTTAACTTTATTAGTTTATAGACTGATCGTAGCAGGGCTTACTCAGTCTTTTTGACTGACCTGTTTTCTTTCGCCTCTTTTCTTCCGTTCCCCCCCCCAGGTTCTCAGGGAGGGAATACTGGAGCCTAGCTTGGATTTTAGCTGCTTCCTTGGATAGCTCAAGTATGCTTTGGACTTGAGCCGCTATGGTTTATCACTCTTATTTGGGGATAGTACTTATGTATTTTCAGTTTATCAGATGATGTGTTTATCTAGACTTGTAATTTTGGGAAATTGACATTTTGATGTACCAGACTTGTGTTTTGAAATGGTTTATAAATCTTCCGCTGTTTTATTTACTTACTCTGTTTATTTACATATATATATATATGCCATGTCCTGCCTTGCTATATCATTATGCATGTTTACCAATAATGCCCCTCTAAAGCTAGTGCATTCCTTTGCGAGTGACCCTAGTGGAGGCGGGGTGTTACAACTGCTAAACCCAAAGGCAAGGGTAAGAATAAGAAAAAGCAGCTTAAGAAGACTGCTAATAAGACCAATTTAAAAAAGGGGTCAAAACCTAAAAGAGGGGTTCCCAAAGAAGGTGATTGTCACCACTGCGGAAAGCCAGGTCACTGGAAACGCAACTATTATGTTTATTTGGAAGAACTAAAGAAGAAGAAGGGAAGTTTGACTTCGCCCAATTCAGGTATAAATGTTCTTAATTTTGATTCGCCAGTTTATAACATTAATACCAAAAGGATTAAATCTAATGATTTAAATCCAACATACCTTTGGCATTGTCGTTTAGGCCATACAAATGAGAATCGCATATCAAAACTCCGTAAAGATGGAATTTTGGATTCACTTGATTTTGAATCATATGAAGAATGCAAATCTTGTTTATTGGGCAAGATGACTAAGGCTCCTTTCATTGGACACGGTGAATGGGCTAAGGAACTATTGGCCCTTATACATAGTGATGTATGTGGACCAATGAGTACATCTGCTAGAGGTGGGTTCTATTACTTCATTACATTCACTGATGATTTCAGCAGATACGGATATGTGTATCTTATGAGACACAAATCTGAATCCTTTGAAAAGTTCAAAGAATTCAAGAATGAAGTTCAGAACCAACTTGGTAAGAATATAAAAATTCTTCGAACAGATCGAGGAGGAGAATATTTAAGCCAAGAGTTTAATGACTATCTGAAAGAGTGTGGAATTGTTTCATAACTCACTCCATCGGGAACACCACAATGGAATGGTGTTTCTGAAAGGATAAATCGCACCTTATTAGATATGGTATGATCAATGATGAGTCATACAGATCTTCCAATAAGTTTTTGGGGTTTTGCCCTTACGACAGCTGCATTCATACTTAATAGAGTTCCCACTAAAGCGGTTCAGACCACACCGTATCAGATATGGATGGGAAAATGTCCTAATGTCTCTTTTATGAGGATTTGGGGATGTGAGGCTTATGTTAAGCTTCTTAACTCTAACAAGCTCCGACCCAAATTGGAAAAATGCTATTTTGTGGGATATCCAAAGGAAACAAAAGGATATTATTTCTACAAACCGTCTGAGCATAAAGTGTTTATTGCTCAAGCTGGGTTTTTCGTTAAAAGAGATCTAGTCTCTAATAATATCAATCGAAATAAAGTAGAACTCGAAGAAATTCGGGAACCACAAAATATCACTGAACCTGAATACGAAACTGAGAAAGAAACACAAACTGTTGTGGAAACCGAACCTGCTCAAATTACACAAAGCATTCGTAGATCTGGTAGAATACATCATGAACCCGATAGATATTTTGGATATCTAGTAACTCAAACAGGAGATGTAATGCTCATAGATCAAGATGAGCCCACTTCATACCAAGATGCTATGAATGGACCAGACTCTGAAAGATGGCTTGAAGCCATGAAATCTGAAATGGATTCCATGTACGTCAACCAAGTATGGACTTTGGTTGATCCACCTGACGGGGTAAGACCAATCGGGTGTAAGTGGGTTTTCAAGAAGAAAACCGACATGGATGGTAAAGTACAAACCTATAAAGGGCGATTGGTGGCAAAAGGTTTCAAACAGATTCAAGGAGTTGACTATGATGAAACCTTCTCCCTAGTAGCTATGGTTAAATCCATTAGGATTATGCTTGCAATTGCATCCTTTTATGATTACAAAATCTGGCAGATGGATGTCAAAACTGCATTCCTTAACGGGAATCTTATCGAGGATGTGTACATGACACAGCCTGAAGGTTTTGTCAATCCAAAGGAAGCTGGAAAGGTATGTAAACTACATCGATCCATATATGGATTGAAGCAAGCATCTCGGAGTTGGAATCTTCGTTTTGATGAAATAGTCAAAAAGTTTGGTTTCACTAAGAACGAAGATGAACCTTGTGTATACAAGAAAATCAGTGGGAGTAACATTGTATTCCTAGTATTGTATGTGGATGACATATTACTTATTGGGAATAATGTTGATTCATTACAAGTGGTAAAGACATGGTTGGGGAAAAGTTTCTCAATGAAAGACTTAGGCGAGACATCCTATATTTTAGGTATTAAAATCTATAGAGATAGATCGAGAAAATTAATAGGCCTAAGTCAGAATACATACATTGATAAAGTGCTGAAAAAGTTTGGCATGCAAGAGACAAAGAAAGGATATGTACCCATATCACATGGTATATCACTTTCTAGATCTCAATGTCCTAAGTCATCAGATGATAAGGAACGCATGAAGATGATCCCTTATGCCTCGGCAATTGGATCAATCATGTATGCGATGTTATGTACTCGCCCAGATGTCTCTTATGCTTTAAGTATGACAAGTAGATTCCAATCAGATCCAGGTGAAAGTCACTGGACAGCCGTCAAGAACATTTTTAAGTACCTGAAAAGGACTAAAGATTCATTCTTGATATATTGAGGCGAAGAGGAATTAATGGTAAAAGGTTACATAGACGCTAGTTTCCAAACTGATAAAGATGACTTCAAGTCACGGTCAGGTTATGTGTTTTTCCTGAATGGTGCTGCTGTTAGATGGAAAAGTTCAAAGCAAGAAACATTAGCTGATTCGACCATGGAAGCTGAATACATTGCTGCTTCAGAAGCTGCTAAGGAAGTTGTTTGGATCAAGAAGTTCATCTCTGAACTTTCTGTTGTTCCATCCATTGTTGATCCAATAGATCTTTATTGTGACAACAATGGGGCCATTGCTCAGGCTAAGGAACCTAGATCACATCAACGATCCAAACACATACTTCGGCGATACCATCTCATCCGTGAAATTGTTGACAGAGGAGACATACATATCTGCAAAGTCCCAACGAACAATAACGTTGCAGACCCATTGACTAAAGCTTTGTCGCAGCAGAAGAATGATAGTCACACTAGTTTCATGGGTATTCGATACATGAGTGATTGGCTCTAGTGCAAGTGGGAGGTTCTTAGAGTTTGTGCCCTAGAGGCAATCTGTTAGATGTGAATAATAATGACATTGTTATTGTTATGTTTTATTTGGAATAAAATGTTCTATTATTTTATATTTACTGCTTTATATAAATATTAATATAATAGAATTCCTTAGAATAATAATACGGGATTATATAGTTCGAGTAAGACTGAACTTGAGATTATATGATATGACAAGTATTATAATTCTTAAATGTCCCTAGTCGAGCTTTATTGTTTATAAAGGAGAACGATAAAGCGTTGAGACTAGTATATTGATTGACTGATGATCACATCTCATTGATCATTAATATACGTGATATTAAAGTCAAGATATAAATACGTATTAGAGAATAACGTATTGGGCTGACCCACCGTGAGATAACAACATGGAATAAAATTAACAGTATCATAAGTTGTTCTCATAGTGATAGTGATATAATGGTCCTCAGACCTGAAATCATTATAATTTTATTTGAAGATATTTATGTTTTGATATCATCTAAAGTTATTTCGTAACAGAGTTATGATAACGATGATTATTGGATATATCTAGAATCGAATATAAATTATGAATGATCCAGATGGAATTTAACCCTACGATATATTCGTAGTGATATCCTTGGGCCTCTTGATTGAGTGAGACTGTGAAATGCATGGCCGTGCTCAAATATTGATTTGTTCTGAACAGTCTACTCATTGATCAAGAAAACAGATTAAATTATAAAGAGAATGATACGATCCATGGCTCCAGTTTAATCTTGGATATAACGGTTAAAAGGATTAGATTGTATTGATACACTATTCACAAAGGTCATATCGAATTACTGATATTGTTGTAGCTTGGGTAACATTGATGTGTTACTAGACGCCGCTCATTGTTTATAGTTTAAATGTTTAAATTGTTGCCAAAGCTACAACAACCTATAGGGTCACACATATGGGTGTTGTAAATGAAGAGAATATTTAAATTTAAAAGGAAATCAAAAATAGTTTTGAAAAGTTCCTTTTTGAACGAGCCATAGGGTTTGGATAAGATCTCGGATGGTTTTTGTTTATAAAAGGAATGGTATAGCCACACATTTCATTCGTTCCTTTATTTTTCAGAAACCCTAAAATTATATTATCCAAGCCCTAGATCCAGTTCAATTCAATCGGCTAGTACCGATTCTTCAAAGTTCAAGTTCGATCGTCGATCTCGAGACTTCACCTGTGGACTCCGATAGAGGTGCTTTGATTTAAGCACTGAGATTCGATCTGATCTGGAATTTGATTCAACAACTCAAGATCCCCTTTTGATTCGAATAGAAGAATTGAAGAAAGGTACGAAATTAATTTCTATCATGATTTCAATTGTAAATTAGGTTAAAATTTGTTAACTTCCGCTGCCAATCGATCCATTTTTTTACTTCAGAACTTACTTTTGATGATGTTCATTTCTTTTATAATTTAAAGCACCAGACCCAAGATACTCCATCCTTTACATACTTGGAATCAGTTCCAAAAAGGAAAATCATCATTGTCCCATATAGCAGCAAAGCTGGTGACTCAAAACCCAAATGGTTTTATATTAAACAACAACTTGGGTGCGCCAGGAGATGGCTCCAGTCAAGAAAGGCACCAACTTTTTGGATTTCTACTTTAAATACTTATGTCAGCACATTAAATGACTCTTATTTTTATTTGAAGTTCCTAATCCAAAGCAAGTGACGGGTCAAGTATAATTCGATCATTTGCACCAGCTACTCACCGGTGATCAAAACTTCTTGACCATCGATGACGTCCTTAAAGATGAGTACCTCCATCGTCATGGGCTGTTATCTATCACCGTGGTATAATCCATGGAAAAGGCCCTTATGTATACGTACCCCCAGTTGAAGGGCCAATTGATGCTCTACTTGTGAGGGGAGAAAGTTCAAGAGATCCAGTAGTGCCCCTTAGTGATCCTCCTTCCCCCTCTACAACTCAGGATGATATTTTGGCAAATATAGCAGAAAAAGACCGAGATAAGTACATCACTCCTGACGATGCCGCTACTCCTGAAAATTCAATATCTCCAAAAGAATTTCCGTTAGATGCTCCTCAAGGAGATGCCCCCACTATGGACGACTCTACATTTAGGGGTTTAGGAAATCTTCCCTTGCCCGAAACTCTCTATACTTTAGAAGATTTCAGAACGAATCCTTTGACCTTTACTTCTTCAAAAGAAAATACTCTTGTGAAGGCTAAGGAGACCACATATGCTAGCCTAACTTCAGGCTCTGGTTGGTTGGTGGAGGGGGAGAATACCACTTAGGATGCGCACAACACATCAGCACCGCACGTCTGAGCACTTATGCTTTGTATAAATAATGGTTCCGAACTTTATATATGTTGTTTTGCAGGAATCATGGTACGTCCCCGCTATGATATCAGGAAAATCCACACCAGTGTGCCCAGATATGATTCTGATACTGAGCATGATCGTCGCGAGAGCCGCGGCAGGGATGAAAGGAGGCACTATGATTCCAACCGTCCTCATTCTTTGCACTCTTGTTCTCCTCGTCGGGCAGATCCGTACAAGCATAAGGGCCACCAAGACCGTCGTGAAGGGGATAGACCACAATCCAAAATTCGGTTCCTCCTAAGGATAAGCAACCCCAAGAGAAGCCGTCATCGAAACGTACTGATTCGCAAGATAAGAATAAACAAGTCGAGAAAAGGCCAAGTAAAGACGATGCATCCATTGTTCCCGCCAAGAGAAGGAACGTTGAGCTATCCATATCCAAGTCCATGCCGCTTAATTCTGATGCCAAAGCAAAACTGGCATATCTAAAAAAGCAATTTCCAGACCACTATTTCGATCACTTGCAATTTATTCCTGCCCTTGAGCATGTTCTTTCAAAGTGGGCGGACGATGCCAAAGCGAAGATAGACTTAGTGGATAAGCAATACACAGAGATGTACAGATATTTGCGCAACCTTTCTAAGATTATTCGCGATTTAATAACTGATATTGACCAAATGAAGGAAATGGCCAATTACGACGAACGCATCCTGAGAAACTCAGAGAAAGACTTGGAAGATGCACAAGCTCAGCTTGCTCTTGCTCAATGGGATGTCGAAAATTATAAAAACAACATGATGAATTACAGAGGCGTTATCACACTTGCTTGGAATCTCATAGCCAAGAGCGCTTGGATCTAAAGAAGCAAGTACAATTGGCTTGCTCCACCCTTGAACAAGAGAAGGCTGAGTTAAAGAAGAAAAATACTGATTTGGCCAAGTGGAACGCCGAACTGGAAGCCAAACTACTAGTAGCTGAATCTAGAGTAGTCTTGGCCGAGGGGAATAAGAGCATTACCATTAAATCTACCGAAGAAATTCAAGAGAAACTTTCCAGGGCGCAGAAGGAGTTGGACGACTATAGTGAGCTAATGATAGAATTCTTTGCTCAGGTGATCCGTCTCGGGATATTTCTTGGATCGAGGATTATCCGACAATTCAGGTTTACGTGTGGGACCAAATCATCGAGTGGGAAAAAAGAACTCAAAGTGGACTCCATTGACGAAAATAAACTTATGGAGAAGTTCCTTTGGGGTGAGGAACCGACACATTTGGCCGAAGGGCGTCGACTTATTGCTGCTGCTATGGAGGAAGAGAAACATCAGGCCAAAGGAAAAAATATCATTGAATCTGGTTCTTCTTCTGCTGCTGACGAAGCTACTGGAGTAGAGGAATATGATCCCGAGAATCCGGGAATTCCTAAAGCGCCTCTTTTATCTCCTATACCTGAATTAGCACCAGAGACGGTAGCCACCCCAATCGAGAAATCATCAGAAGGTATCTCTGCCTTTCCACCCCAATTTGTCAAACCTATCTCCACCTTTCGTCGTATTATTGGGCAATCAATTGAAGTTCCCTTGTTTTCTCCTGAGTTAATAACCGTCGCTTCTCGTTCTGTAGCTATTGAGTTAACTGACAAGTCTGATGAGCAACAAAAGACAGTCGTCGATGAGAAATCCATCGAAGAGACTCAGGAGGAACGGGATGAAGCTACTGCTGCGAAATCTGGAGGAGGAGCTGAGGACATGAAGGAGGAGGTTACTGATAAAGTTCCTGTGCCACCTATCACTGAGACTTATCATCATGGGGAGATGATAGATGCTCTTATAGAAGATGATGGTGACGATGGGCATGAAGAGGACATTGATGTTGTCGTGACTGGGGACTCGGGGAATACTGATAATATGACTTTGGCGAAGATGAAAACCAAGCAGGATACGAGTCTGAAAGCAAAGACCAAAGAAGTGGAACTCGGAGATCCCATACCTTTAGCAATGGTTGACCCCAAATCTAAAATAGTTGTCAAATTATCAGGTAGGTCAATCACCGGGGAACTGGCCAGTAAGACTCTGGTTGATCCCAGCCCTCTAGCTGCAGGGAAGAAAAACTACAAGCGCGTCATGACTGATGCTGAGAGAAAGGCACGAGATGCACTTAAAGCTGCTAAGAAAGCTAAGTCTGCCTCAAATAGAAGTGAAAGCGTACCTTGTATCTTGTTTTGTCTACCCACTGGTCCGTTGTTGTTGTAGCGAGTGCGGCTCTCGCATCTTTTGTTTTAGTTTTCCTATGTAAATTTACGTACTTGTGAATAAAATAGTTTATTTCCTGCAATGTCAAATGTTTGCAAATTCATCATTTAAGTAATAATGCATATAAACAACATGTCATATTTATAGTCATTACGACTAGACGATAGACAATATATGCTGGGATATGCATGTGTATGACCCCTATCAGTCTTGAATAAATGGACCGTCTAAGGCTTTGTTCGAGACTGATTAGTTTCGATACTTAGTTGTCCCCGACTCTCTGGTGGGGTCAAGTTTCCTTTGTAGTGGATGCTTATTCTTTTAGCATCTTTATACTCTCCTGTCGCATAATCAGGTCGGAGTGTCATCAAGGCGGTCTCTTTTCGGGTGCACCATAACGCCTCGGAGGACATTGTCTTCCCGTCCTTTATACTCTCTCTCAATCCATGAAAGTTAGAGTCAGGAACGTTGTTTTTCCGTTCCTTTTATTTCATTATGCAAACGGTTGTTTCGTTTGCTCCTGCACGTGTTTTGCCCTTAACTTTTTAGGTTCAATTTAATGTTTGATATTCCATAAGTAGGGCAGAAAATTCGCAAGAAGTAATGTAAATAACACAGGAAAATAAATGGCACATGATATTTTTATAGTGGTTCAGCTAAGTCGTAGCCATCCACTTTATAATCTTTTGTTCATATAAACAGACTTTTCTAGGCAAGTCGTGCCTTTTTACATGGCCTATGAAACAAAAGAAAATAGTACAATTTCAAGTCAAATATCACCGTAAATGCTGGGCGTTCCAGGCTCTAGGAATTTCTTCACCATCCACGGTCGCTAACTTGAAAGCTCCCGTATCAAGTTTCCATCGGATGGTAAATGGTCCTTCCAACTTTGGGCCTAGATGAACCGGGGGTGGAAAGACTCACTTCAGTTCAAGTCTCCTTGTTCAAAAGTTCTAAAGCGAACCTTTCTGTCATAATAGCGCGCCACTTGACGTTGATGTCTTGAAGCAGGCAAGTCTGCTTCGTCCCTCTTTTCTTCAACCGTGTCCAGGGACTCTAGAAGGAGTGCTTTATTCATCATTGGGTCATAATATGTCACCCTATGATAGGGGACTTTAAGCTCCACTGGAATTACCGCTTCTGATCAAAAGGAAAGTGAAAAAGGAGCATGACCAGTAGCCGTCTTAAAGGTTGTTTGGTAGGCCCACAAAGCTAGCGGTAATTCATCAACCCACATAGCTTTTGCTCGCTCTAGTCACTTTTTAAGGATAGATTTAATAACTTTGTTTATTTCTTCAACCTGCCCATTCGACTGTGGGTGAGCTACGATGGTATACCTTTTATCAATTTTATACTACTGACAGAAGTTTTTGAACTCCATGCTGTCAAATTGGGTTCCATTGTCAGTTATAATGTTTATCCGTATCCTGAATCGACAAATAATATTCTTGACCACAAATCTTATTACTTTTCGTGCCGTGAACGTGGTTAAGGGTTCGTCTTCCACCCATTTCGTGAAATAATCCACAACCACAATCGCATATTTAGCTCCTCCTTTAGCAGTCGGCAGAGTCCTGATGATGTCTAATCCCCACATCGCAAATGTCCACGGGCTGACCATTGATTTGAGTTGTTTTGGAGGACCTCTTGGAACTTCTGCGAATCTCTGACATTTATCGCAGCGTCGTGAGTAATCAGCTGCGCAGGCCAAAAATAGCCATACCGCAATACTTTCTTTGCTAGGGTTTGACCCCCGGTATGATCTCCACACTCACCTTCATGTACTTCTCTTAGTACACACTTGATGCTGTCGTGTGCTGTACACCGTAACAGAGGCATAGAAAATCCCTGGCGATAAAGGACGTCATCCTGTAAAATGAATCTTGCAGCTTTACGTGTTACAGCTCGTCTCTCGCTTTTCTTCGATGGGAGAATTCTACTCTTAAGGAAGTTTTTAATCGATGCCATCCATGACTCCCTTTCTGGCTCAGCTTCTAGGGTTAATTCGATTTCCATTTTGTCAAAACTTGGTGATTCCAATATTTCTATTGGAACCATCTTGGTTTCCTCAGGGTTGTCAGAACTTGCTAGCTTAGCCAATCGATCTGCCTTCTGGTTTTCTGCTCTTGGAATGTGTGTTATGCTGTAATGTTCCAAGTTTCCCAGTAACTCCTCTGCTTTTTCAAGATAAGTAACAAGTCGGGGTCCCTTGGTCACAAATTCCTTTCGAACTTGGCAAACGACTATCTTGGAGTCACAAATTATGTCCAGTGTTCTTACCCTTAATTCCTTAGCGAGTTTCAGCCTGGCAATCAAGGCCTCATACTCGAAATCATTATTGGTGGCGGAAAATTCTAATCGCAGGGCATAGTAAATGGATCGTCCTTCAGGAGTGATTAAAACAACTCTGGCGCCGGATCTTCAATCATTCTTGGCCCCATCCGTATATAACTTCCACGGACTAAGCTTTAATTCGTGCTATGAAGTAACAACCTTGTCATTCACTGTCTCTTCTTCGGGAATCGTGAATTCTGCTATGAAGTCGGCCAGGGCCTGCCCCCTTATTGACCTCCTTGGTTGAAAATTCAAATCAAATTGGCTCTGTTCCACATAAGTAACTGTCCTGATGCTTCTGGTCTTTGTAATACTTGTCTTAGAGGTTGATCAGTTTATATGACTATCGGATGAGCTTGGAAATAATGATGGAGCTTTCGGGAGGCAATCAAGAGGCTATAAGCAAGCTTTTCTATTCTTGGATAATTGCGTTCCACAGCTGCCAACTTCTTACTTACATAATATACATGCCTCTGGACCTTGTCTTCTTCACGCATCAATGCTGTGCTTACAGCATGAGATGATACCGCCAGATAGACGAACACAGATCTTCATGATCCGCAGGTTTTTAGAATATTGGGGGTTTCTCCAATAAGTCTAACAGATTCTGGAAAGCCTCCACACAGTCGGGAGTCCACTCGAAATTACGCTTCCCCGTTTGATTAAATCAAAGAACGGGACACACTTGTCCATGTCTTTGGAAATAAACCTGCTTAACGCGGCAACCTTCCCTGCCAGGCTTTGAACGTCCCTAATCTTCCGTGGTTGTTCGATGTTCCTTATTGCTGCTATATGACTAGGATTAATCTCAATCCCCCAATAACTTATGATGAACCCGAGGAATTTCCCTGATGCAACCCCAAATGAGCATTTTAAAGGGTTCAACTTCATCCCGTACCTCCGTAGGATGTCAAACATCAGTGCCAGATCTTGTGTATGACTAGAGGATTGCCTGGACTTTACGAGCATATCATCTACGTAAACTTCCATGGTCTTGCCAATTTGGTTATAGAACATTCGATTTACCAGGCGCTGATATGTGGATCCGGCATTCTTTAGTCCGAATGGCATCACCACATAGTAGTACAATCCCAAGTTTTTATAAAATTTGTGTGTTCTTGACCCGGCACATGCATGGGGATCTAGTTGTATCCCGAGTATGCGTCCATGAAGGAAAGGAGCTCGTGTCCGGCTGTTGAGTCCACCAGCTTGTAATGACCCGCATTTTTCAACGATATAATAATTAATTAATTTAATTATTTATAAAGTGATTTAGAGAATTTAATGGTGGCTTAATTAAATAACTTTGAATATTTAATTAAATAATATATTTAATTCTGAAATAATTAGAATTTGGCCGAAATGGCGATATGGTGTGAATTGGGGAATTCAAAAGATGTAATTCAGTTTAGAATTGAATTACGATAACGAATATATTTAATTAACGATGGTTGAACGTATAATTTATATTATAATTATAATCGAGCTCGAAATGGCGCTGCGGTTCGTAAATTGGCAATTCGAACTTCAACTGAATATACAGAAGCCGTTTTAAATCGGATTTCTGTGAAATAAGAAACGTTAGGAGATGGTGAAGTATATCTTTCTGATGGAAGAGAAAAATCTGGATTTCGTCGTGTGGGTTGAGAGTTATGTCCAAATAAAATTTTAAAATAGTCGTTATAGAATCGTTTATCGACCGTAACGGTTTATTCGATATAACTAGATATCTGGTTTGAATTTAGACAAGGTTCTTTTGAGGCGTAGCGATAATTTAATTTTTAGAATTTTATCATAATTTTTAATTAATTAAATAAACAACTTTTTATTTGGAGTATTTTGCACCCTGTAATCAACATTTTGGTGTTTCATAATATGAGTTAATCTACCGGTATTAATATATTTTTGGGACCATGACACACTGTTCGTCACAACGGTACTTTTGTTTCTGTCTGTAGCAGTGCATATGTTGACAAAATATTAAGTAATGAGTACATGCTTAAACTAACAATCATCAGCCTATGCCTTCAAATGCCAACCATTTCCATGGAGGAAATAGCACCCACGTAGACAGATAAAAGGGATACGCGTGGCCTAGTTTTTGGCCTTCAAACTTTTCGTGGCCAATACAGAAACACGCATCACTTACCCAACATATATAAATACATCTTCTTTGGCTAAACCTAATTACTTTTGCGGAAACAAAGAAATCGCGCCTCCATTATCCTCTATTAACGAACGGTTTAAAGTTCGAAATCTCTTCCTCAAATTAACGTTCGGTCCACTGATTTAAATCGTAACACCCAACTGAAAATATTTAAAGCTCGGCAAGAGCTGGAGATCCGATGACCATGATCTAATTTGGGGCTTCGGTGTGGCTCGAATCTGACGATGAAGGGGCGGGTTTCGTCGTCGATCTGGAGATCGATGGGAGCATCGTACAGGATGATGCTTGGGGCACTGGTTCTCGACATGAAGCCGAGCGATGGGGTGGCGACTGATCGATGGGTAGCTGACGGTCTGAGGCGCGGTCATGGGTTGAATGAAGGGTATTTTTGTGCTGGTTTCTTCGATTGGATCCGGTCTACTGGCGAGTGTCGGGGAGACGATGAGGCTAGTCTAGGATGAAACAGGGGACGGAGGCGAGCTCGGCAGTGAGGAGGGTTGTTCGAAGTGCGATTTTGGTGAGGGTCAGTCCACGGTGGGCCTGGCGACGAGGAGGACACAGAGCGGATTTGTTTCAGATGGAGATGGATTTGTGCGAGATGGTGAAGGATTTGTTTAAGCGGTGTATGAGCAGTTTTTGAGTGTTGTATTGGTGAGGCAGTACTAGTTTGGGTTTTTGTTTGCTTAGGATAATTTGGTTTGAACTGTTGTGGAGATGAAGGTGAAATTGGGTGTTAGAACATTACGGGAGTTCAATGTTTGGGGAGCAACAGTGTGTCTTCATCAAAATTTGGGAAGACAAAGTGTGGATGTGGGTCGGTGAGCAAGTGTGGGGAACGAGATGTTCGTTGTTAGGCAGAAAGAAATGGGTATGGCCCCATTTAAATAAGTTATTCGAAGTATAACTTCGTTGATCAGAAAAGGGTGTAGCTTTGGATGGAAATAAGGGGGAATGGGCCTTGTTGGTTAGTGACGGGTTCGAACTGGAAATTTAGAAGAAAAAGGTGAAATACTGATTAGTTTAATAATGATGTAATTAGAATTAATTAATTAATTAATTAATTAATTTAATAACCATTAGTGTATAACTGGTTAATGTGATATGTTTATCATACGATATCAGAATTCAGCGAAACAAGATCCGACAGGATCGTATGGACGGTGGCTACCCAATGGAGTTGACTGAGAGCGAATCGAAGCTCGTTACAATTTATACCGAAATAAATTGTCCGTCTGAGTCAAGCGATGGTTATCGTTATTAACGATGATTGTCCAATGTGAGTAAAACTCACCAACTCTGAACAGTTATATTTTTATAATGTATTTTTTTTGAACTGTCAAAAATTGTCTGATTGACTGTGTATTGACTGTTGATTGAACTGCTAGTCAGTTAGTTGAAATTATATATATATAAACTGTTATATATATATATATATTGATGTTGTTTGTCAGAACCTTCCATATTGAAATGAAGTTGATGTTAATTATATGGTTTAACATCTTTGATGCAGGGGAACATGTTGGAGGGATCCGACTGGATTCCTCAACATTTATTTTATTTTTACTGTTTTCATATATTGTGATATATGATGTGATATATAAAATATGTTATTGATTGTATATGTTGGATGATATTGATCACTGTGATTGGGTATTTTAAATACCGTAAGAGATACTGAAATATAGAAAGAGAAATTTTCAAAGAGTTATTGAAAATGAATTATTTATAAATCGAAGGATTTTTATAAAGGAAATATTTGTTAGAAAACAAATAGGATTTTTATAAAGGAAATATTTGTTAGAAAACAAATAGGATTTTTATAAAGGAAATATTTGTTAGAAAACAAATAGGATTATAAAAGGAAATTAACGAGATAGAAAAGAGTTGGTCGATAGAGTTATCAAATAGAAGTCAATCAAATATAGTTCATTCGAAGAAGTCAGTCAAACATAGTTATTCAGGATAAGTCGCCATTTAGCACGACTGCTAGCGTAATTCGCAGGGCTGCAGATAGCCTACGGCGGTCGGATGTTTCCTGAGGGAATCAGGCGTAACCATTGTGATCGTTGCGATCTAGAGTCAAGCGAATGGAGTTAAATCGAATATAGTGATTCGAAATAAAGTTAAACCAGATATTAGTTATTCAAATTAGAGTAAATCAATTAGAGTTAATCAAATATAGTTAATCGAATAGAGTTAAAGAAATGGAGTTAAAGAAATGGAGTTAAACAAAAATTAGAAACTGACTAGAGATTAATAAGTTGAATGGTTTCCTAAGTATCGATCTGATGTTGGTTTCGGCCTTCGGGGTTTATACTTAGGAAGTTGTTCTCTTGTTAGTTTATAGTTAGAGTCTGATAGATGTGGAAGGATAGTGATACGTAAATAAGCAGATGGAAATGTTTTCCAGTGTTAATAACATATATTTTCTGAACATAGAAAATAAGGAAATATGTATATATATATTGATATATATAATATTGATGATTGATTGATAGAATTTCCATCTGGAAATAATATCGTTGTTTGCACACGTATTTTTCTTTGATAGTTAACTCACCGACTATCGAAGTTTTTGACCATTTTACGTTGTAAATATGGAGAGACCGGTTGGATTCTTATCCAAAGAACCACTCTGTATTGACATAAGCGTTGCGAATATGCCAAAGAAAATTGAAGACGGAGTAAAGTGCAAGGGTTGTTGTATAAGTCCTAGGTAGAGATTGCCTAGGATGGATGTACTAAATAGTGCCTCCGGTTTCGTTCAGTCCCAGAATGAACGTATATGGACGAGTGTCTGACAGAGTATTTCCAATGATCGAATATGATTGGACTATACAAATATATATGGTGGCAACAGATTTATTCCCTTAGCATAATATCCAGAATATTTGTGCAAATCAATTAGTGATTAACGGATCTGACAATGTGGCATTCAAAGTGATCATGTTATCAATGAATGGAAAGTAGTCGTAGCCTCTGGCCTCAACAACCAGGGAATGACAAAAATCGGGCAGGCAACATGGCTAAGTCGGTCGCTCCGAAGTAGGGTGTATAATCACCTATCTAGAGAATATTCATTTGCTTCTTTAATCTATCAATGCTGTCCCATATATATATATATATGGGAAACGGTTGCTGATCCCAACCGTTGGTGATATACATTCGATACACTCAAGCGAAATGAGTGGTCGGTCATGTGTGGCTGAGTTGCAAGATGTTCTTGTTGAACTCCAATGTATCGTTCCTAGAGTACACTGATCGGAAGGTGGTTCCATACCTTGTCATAGTTGGAAATCCATTACCCAATACGTGCTTGTGGTTTTGATTGTATACTATATATGTAGAACGTGAGATGAAAGCGTTTCTGCTAGATGATTATTATATTGTGGTTGATAGACATTATTATAATATCAAAAGGTTTTGATATGAAGATATTTTGGATTCTCATAAGGGAAAAACCCGTTCCGTTATACGGCGTGGTCTTATGAGATATCGTTTACTTGTTCAAACTGTTTTACTCACACAAGTCCCGTGACTGACCCGGAGTTTATTTTGTTTTGTTTTCCCTAAACTCTTGGGTGCCTAAATTTGTACGGGCAGTTAAGTAGTCGGGATTTTTCAGATGCACTTGGAAAGCTAGGAGCAGGAGGCTTCAGGATTTTATAGCTATTGCTTATTTCCACTGTTGTTGTAAGTGTTGTACTCTGCAATGTAATTGTATACATATACTGTTTGTATTTCAAAAGTTATGTTATATTTTATTCGTTCCGCTGTGAGGTTCGTGTTTACTCTGATGATGATGTTCTTCTTCTTCTTCTTCTATTCTATAAGTTTCTATCTTATCTATTCTCACCCTCTAACTTCTTTCATTAACTATTCGGTTATTTTCGATCCTTGGATGTTCGATATGTGTTGTATATCGGATAACCAAGATCGCAGAAATCTGGGTCGTTACACAGGTGGTCAATCCTAGGGAGTGGGAAGCTATCTTTTGGATAAGCTTTATTTAAATACGAAAAATCAATGCATGTTCGCCACTTTCCGTTTGATTTCTTGACCAAAAATGGGATTCGATATCCAGTCGGAATACGTCGAATCCCTAATGAACCCGTTATCTTTCAACTTCTCCACTTCTTCCTTTAGGGCCGCCGACCTTTCCGGGCCTAACGTACGTCTTTTTTGTTTAATAGGTGGATGCTTTGGGTTAATACTCAATGAATGGCTCATAACGGAAGGAGATATCCCACACATGTCAGCATGGGTCCAGGCAAACACGTCCAAATTTGCCTTTAAGAAGTCAGTCCATTCCTTTGCTTGGAATGGATCCAGTTGGGATCCAATCTTTAACACCTTTGTTGGATCAACATCGTCAATGGAGATGTCCACGGTCGTTTCGTTGGGGGTCGCCTTTCTGTTCCTAGGCTCTTCATCCTCTCAGGGGTCTATATCCTTGGACAGTTCTCTGGTGATTCCCTCGGACTGGTCCCTTTAATTGATATGTTGAACCCTCCTTCGGAGTGGAGGAGGCACCTTTAACATCTAAGCTTAATCCCTTCATCAACATTTTTAGCTCTGCCGTATAGCAGGCTCGTCCGGAGACCTGATCTCCTCTCATTACTCCCACTCCTACTTCTGTTGGGAACTTCAGCAATAGGCACCAGGGTGCAATGCAAGCCCTGAATTATGTGAGGGTAGGTCTACCCAAGAAGGCGTTATAGGGTGAGTCGATGTCCAGAACTACAAACTGAAGAATTCTTACTCTCCGACGGTCTCCTTGTCCCAATGTCACTGACAATTCTATATATCCCATTGGAGCCGTTGATGCCCCATTGAAGCCGTGAATCCATCCCTCACAAGGCTTCAAATCTTCCAGTTCAAGTTTCATTTGATTGAATGCTTTCTTGAAGATAATATTTACCGAACTTCCATTGTCTACCAACATCTTATGTACTAGAGCAAGACCGATAGTGGTAGCGATGACCAACGGGTCCTCGGTAGGTGATTGAACTCCAACATCATCTCTGTTACAGAATATAACATCGTCCGCCATCATTTTCTGTTGCTTCACCGGAGCGATATCTTCAAGGTCATTGCACTCCTCCACATTGATGTGCTTAGCTGCATTAACATATTGGTCCGTCGCTCTATAACTATGGCTAGCTAGATGGGGCCCGCCTACTGTAGTGTTGATGACAATCCCTTTACCTTTTTGTTGAGCTATTGGTTTAGGGGCAGGTTGATTTTGGTTCAGGGCCTGTCCCCTTTGCCCCTTGTCTCTTGGAGCGACTTTATACTCGTCTAGCTTTCCTTCTCGTAATAGCTTTTCAACAACGTCTCTTAGATGCTGACATTCGTTAGTAGAGTGTCCGTGGGTTCCATGAAACATGCAAAACTTCCCAGTCGTGGTCTCTTTTTCGGTTGAGTCTCTGGGTGGCGGCTTTTTATATTGTAAGACGTTGTAAGTATCTAGGCAAATGTTTTCCAAGGTGTCATTCAGCGGCGAATAGTTCTCAAAGGTTTGGAATCAAGGTCTTCTGTTGGAGTTATTTCCTCGGTTCCTATTCCTCCTATTGCCATTTCCATTCCTGTTGTTACTACCTTTGTTCTTGTTGCCAACATTCACCTCGACCTTACCCGAACTGTCACCAGATTGTTTCACAGCAACATTACTTTGGACACCTTCCTTCGAGGCCCCTTCAGCCTTTCTTTTTCAATTCACATATGCTTCCTCCCACTGCAACCGAATATTTGCTTTTTCATAAAATGCCTCTCTCGTCAGCGCCTGTTTTCCAGCTAGGTACCCCACGAATTCAGTATCAGGATCGATCCCATCTATTAGGGCCATCAAGATGGTTGGTTCGTGGGGATCACTTACTTCGGTTACGGCTAAGTTGAAGCGATCCAGATATGACTTTAGAGACTCTCCAGGAGCCTATTTGATTCTGGACAGTTCAATAACACTTTTAGCTTTGCGAGCGTAGAGTCGGAACTAATTCATAAAACACTTACTTAGTTCTTGAAAGCTTGGTACTGATCGTGGGGGAAGTCAGGTAAAACACATTAAGGCAACGTCTTCTAGGTATATTGGAAAAGCCTTACATTTTACAACATCTAGTGCATCTGCGGTGTTCATGTACCACGCATATCTCATCAAGTGTTGTCCCGGATCAGTTCTTCTGCTATATCGGTCCATTTGTGGTAGATTGAATCATCGTGGGAACTGGAAGTTCATGATATCATCAGTGAATGGAGTGTGACTGTGTTCAATGCCCCAATCTTCATTGGTATACCGACGGCTATCGGCCATGATTTGATGTATCATTGCTTCCACTTTCGCATTAGTTAGAGCCGGTTCAGGCTCCCTGCTCCTTTCTCTTCTCATGCGTCTATCACCTACTTCAGGTGACTCCCTTGGGTTTCGATTGGTAATCGAACCTCCTCGCCTCCTGCGGTCCTGGTCATTCAAAGAACAGGTTGAAGGAGTTGTCCCTGAGTGGGATTTGTAATATTTGGATCTCTCTGGAGAACATGTGATCTTCGCATTAGTAACAACATTGGTTCCCTCAAACTAGGATCGTCGGGCCCTAGAACGCGGGCTGCATCTTCGCGGGACCCCAATGATCCAAATGTCAGCTGGTCAAGATTTTCGGGCCTTTCATATGGCCTCCTTTCACACGGGCGCTTTTCATCTGAAGATGATGAGTGATCCACTGCAGGACGACGTATTGGAGAGGACGCTCTTTGCCTGCGAAGCTCGCTAATTTCTTCATTCATAAGCTTTATGTTTTCCCTTATGAGAACACTATCACGTTTGTGATCCTCCAAAGCATCCCTAGTGCTGCTCTCAAGCATATCAAGAAAGCGGGAAAATTCCCTATGGGTTACAAGTGCATTGGGAGTGGGTCGATCTTCAATTGGCACGGGCGATATCGGAGCATTTGTGGAAGCTCGAGTAGATGTTCCAGCTTCTGCCGTGTTCGGATCGGACCGAAGTAGGGTAGCAGAGCTGGAATGGTTCAGAGAGGGGCATGAGCGACAGTAGAGCCTCCGGTTCGGTTAGGATTCAAATTCAAGCCATCCATTCGGTTCGGAGCATCCGGTTCGGATCGGTCTGCTCCTGAGCTCTGTCCCCGCGACCTTGTCAAGACCATGGCCTGTTGATCTTAGCTAGCTTCATTTTCCCGAGTGCTTTGTACTTCTTATCCTTTTCCTTTGGCCATAATATCCAATTCTTCATAGATCAATCAGCAAGTATTCGAGAATGCTGGAAACAAAGGATTAACTTCTTTGAACTTAAGCGTCCAAATAGTAGAATGATAATCCCAAAAAGCTGAGAATTCAAAGATTCCTCAGTGAAAGGACAAAAAATGTTAGACCAAAAAGTGGTTCTAACACCCAAATTAGCAATAATTCTACTAAAATTAAATCAAAAAGTAAAGAGAAACACAAGATTTATAGTGGTTCGGCGTTAAAGAGCCTACGTCCACTTTATACCTGTTGGATTGATGATTCGAATACAAGTACAATGGTAATTCTCACTCAATTCCACTCGTAAAATGCATAGATTCACTCAATCTTCTCAAAAATATACTTTAAAAGATGATTGGTATTTGAATAAGGTTGTGAAATTCGGCTATGGAGGAGGCTTATATTGAGAATTTTCCAAAAGATCCCTTCAAATGACCCTTGGGGGTGTATTTATGGGTGAAAATCTCTCTGGAACAGCTCCGGTTCGGATATACGTGGCCTTCATTGCTTCAAAGTCGGGGTCAGATGCTCTGATATGGTGCTAGCACATTAACTTCGTGGGTAATCATGGGGGAACGTGTGCACAACCACTCCGCATCTCCAGCGACCGTGGCTAGAACTGCTGCGGCTTCCTGCTTCGGATCGGGCGTGCAATGGAGAGAGGGGGGACAGATCGAACTATTCTGAACCGGTCCAATTCTGTTTTGCTTCTTTATTTCCTGCTCCATAATGCTTTGGTTTAGCCACAAACTTCCGATACGATCTGGGCCTTGAGTGTGTGTTCTTCTAGTCAACATCCTTAATTAATTTGGCCATTTGTCTTTGTGTAGCCTTGTTCACAAAGTAGGCTAACAATTGTGTTGTGTTTATTTCCCTATTATTGCTTCATATGCTACAATGAAGATTTGTGTGATATGTCATGGAATTTGGGATATATGACTTACATACCTTAATTAGAAGTAAGGATTGATATTTCAATGCTTAGTGCACTTTCTTTACGTGTGCCGCTAATTACACGTATATATATATATTGAATAGAGTTATTCATGTATCATAAATAAATATTAAATACGTTAAATTAGGAAATGTGTACTAAATGTCCCTGTTAGAAAAAATCTATGTTATGTGTATTAATGGCCTTTCTAAATTTTAAATACATGTGGTCGCGATGTTAACCCTTACTTGTATTATAAGTCTGCTTAGAACTGCCCGACATATCTAGCAGCTATAAGAAGTCGGGTTAATGTGAGACGTCTAATGTCATGAGCCATTTATTTGTGATAAGAATGCCTTGAGGAAGGTATTAAGTGGCTGATCTGCCTTTTTGGGTATTACATGTTTAGTACATGGTCCACTTTTAAGGGTTCATCCCTTGGGTTCGGGCTAAAGTCATGGGGACTCAACCTTATTAGATATTAAGGGGTTTATGGGTCCTCCTTTCTCTAATAACTATGAGGTATTAAATGGTCCTAAATAGGATATTAAATGGTATATAAATGGGTCGAGTAGTTCTCCGCAAGTTGCCCGCTTCTTATCTAGGTGCTATGTGAGGGCATGCCTAGGGACGGGCCATGGATCCATCTAAGGAAAATATTAAGTGGCTAGTAACAGTTATACAGTAACATGGGGGTAAATCAAAAGGGTCCTAAATAGCGTTAGTTTGGGCATTAAGTGGGTGATTACTATCTCTTGCATTACGTTGAGAGAATATTTATATAACATATCTACTAAGAAATGAGGTCTTAAGTGACCGGGGTCCACCAAAGGGTAGTAAGTGATCATATAAATCCACCCACATTTATAATGGCTTTAAGTGATCAGAAGGGTTCACCTCTTTTCTTTAAAAGTAGAATTCATATGTGTATGGTATATGTGTTTATATTTCCTAGACATAAACTTAATAGATTTGTAGCGTCAAAGTATAGGAAGTAGGTTTCCTTTTAAAATTAAGGAATTTTATTGACCAGAATTATTGTTCTGACCCCCTCCTCTTAACAGCACGGGTTGGGTAGGATGGTAGAGCATGCTTCATGATGACATGAATGAGGGAGTTTGGCGACGGAGAAATTTATCTAGTTTATTATTATACCCAGTATCATATTATATCTCTAAAATGGTTATCATGTATCATGACTCATTTATTATGACATTTGTATTTGTTTTTATGTATTCGACATTTATGAGGGTTTTATGATATGGTATATTTTATTTTGATTATTATATTTTTCGTCATTTCGATGTGAGATCTAATTTCGTTCTAGTTAGTCTTTGTTATTCTATTTCTTATAGAAACCAAAGACTTGCTTAGAATGAATTTAAGTTCTGATATGTCTTTTCTAGGTTAGGATTTAGGCCCATTCCAGGCTGGTTGTTACACATTGTTTAAAGGAACCAGACTTACACAATCCGTACTTGGATGGGTTTATGTTTTGATTTTTGTCGAAAATCTGAGTTTAAAAAAATATGGGGCATTTCATTTGGTATCAGAGCTTAGGTTTAGATGATCAGAGGAATTAAGAAATTAGGATTTAGTGAGAGAGCATATTCGAACTTTCTTTTTTCCCTCGGATCTTTGCGCTTGGCTCTAAATAATTTTAATGATGAAGTATTCGTGATCCTATTTAGTAAGAATGGATTTAAGCGATTATGAGTTGGAAATATTTTGAACTTCGAGTTTCTCGCCAATCCCAATTTATCCCATGATGCGCTTAGCGATTTTCTCAAAGAGCACGAGGACGACATATGGTGAATCCCATGGACTTGAGTTTTGTAACTAGACAAAAAAGCTTGATACAACTGAGATAGTCACGATTTTCTATTTTGTTTGAGAATTCCGATGGAAAAACTACTGTTGATTTTATGTTTAATGGGAATTCATGCTAATATGTGGTATTAGCCCGAAGACATGTTACAATTCATTTGATACTTTGTTATGGCAAGATAGACATTCTTTTGTTTGAAAATATTACTTTGACTCCTTAATCTTACAGTCGGGAGAAATTTAGGTAGTGTTTGGTTTATTTTGTGTTTTGAATTTTTAGTTTTCAGCAAAGTTGCAAAGATTTGGAGTATAACAGAGGTGGCGGATCAAAGATGGAGAAAGTGTCAGAGGGACGATGGATGGATGAATTTGTTATCGTCCTTTCGTTGTTTCTTAATATATGCAAAATAATAAAAAAAATTGATTTTGTGTGTTAACTTTGTTTTGTAAAACGATCGTTTTTTCACAATACGTGTACGTCTTTCATAATTTTTTATGTGCGAAAATAAAAAATAAAAATATAAACTGAACACACCCTTAATTTTTAAACTTGTTTCGAAAAAGAAAGGGATTTTGAAGAATTTAAATTATTTTTCTAGAAAATTCATTTTTGTATACAAACGAGGTCTGGTTTCAAAAGAAATAATAATATAAATATATAACATGAAACCTTCAGTTTATAAATGAAGTAGAATTTCTAAAGAATTTTTAAATTTTTCTCTCGAACGGACTAAGGAATTTTTTTGTTTAATCTTGGGCATTTTCTTTATAAATCTTTGCTTTACCTGTCAACTAGAAAAGGAGATAAGTTCATATTAAATTTAATACGGAATACTAGCTGAATTATTTTTGGGTTTTCTTGTGGTCTTGTATGGTCGCAGCCTTTATTTGAGACAATTGTGAATCTTGAAAGGATAGTTTGGAACTTGACGGTGGTCTGTGTCACCGCGTGGTGAGGTTAATAAATTTTCGAATCATGTCAAATCTTAAGAGATGACGTCGAACAATTGATATTTTAACATGACCCTAATATGGTCAAGGTTCAACCTTTGTCCAAAGCCTGTTTAATAGTCGACCGTTTACCGTTATACCTAGAGTGGTCAACTAGTTGATGAGTACCTTGAATTTAGGACTCAACCGTAAAGGTTGCATCCAAATTCCCCTCTTTAAATTTCGTTCCTTCATCTCTCCCTCTCCTCATCTAGTCGAACCATGTCTTTATCTTTTTCTTCATTCATTGTATCCATCTCGTCTCCTCCTTTTTAATGCTAGTTTGCGCATTAGATCTCGCTCTACTATTACTTCAAAATCTAAACCTAATTTCCTCTGTTTGACCATTTCTTAACCCGTGACACGTACTTGCGCTATCTGATCTTCCTCGTTCCCTTTAGGTTTCATCCTTAAAGAAAGATCATTTGGTTGGATCGAAATGAGCATAAGATTCCATTGCTTCAAGGTTAAATGAATTATTCGTAGTAGTTAGAGTTGCATCGGTCCTCACTTAGAGATTTTTGAATGAGACTATTGCCCGTACTGAATTCGCCTTTACACTTTCTAATTGAAATAGATTTGTATTGAAGGCAACTGTTGTTTTAGAGGTGAAGATTGAGTTGTATTTGGATGGTTTTTTAAGGAAATTCTTGATTATATTTTAGAGGCATCCATGTTTATGGGGACTTGAATGATCGTCGGTTTGATCAGCTAAGAGATTTTGCACTAGATCTCTTTTCCTATTTTGGCTTCTGGGTTAAATAATCTATGTCCAAGCTATTCATGTGGATGTGTGACTCATTTAGTGCATTATTTTAGAAAATTAGGAGTTATGACTAGATTTGTCCAATAATGCGGAAATTAGTCTTTGGTTTGATCGATTGCGTAACCACCAATTAATAAGCATCATCTTTGATTAGCTTGTTGTTCTTATGTGTTCTTTCTTGGAGTTACTTTATATCGTTTCACCTATTCACTTTAGTCTTTAGGTAATATTAGGTGAATTTCCATGGAAAGCTGTTTTGTGATAGGTTTCCTTTATCATCGCTGTTAGGTGTGGCTCGCATTGGAAAGGAGTGGGTGCGTTGATTGGATAGGCTAATTGTCTCACATCGCGGAATATTAAGGAAGATCGCGGTATATATATGGTGTGGGTGGCATGTAACAATGGGGATTCCTTTTGTTACAATAAGTGCTTTCCAATACTGGATTACATGCTCGATGGGTGGCGATGGAGGATGTTCAATCAGGACGTCGTCATAGGAGTCTTCAACCATTGACGCCAACTAGACACGGTGAAGCGCGTATGAGCGGAAAGGTACGCAGGGAATGCCGAAACTTAACATGGTATTAGAGCTCCATGATTCGAGGGGAACGGTATGTGTAGCATGACCGAAGCATGGCTCCAAAAGGGGCTTGAGCATGAGATGTTCGTCAAGGTGGAGATACAATGGTACAAGCAGCTTGGCACCACTGCTTATGAGAACGCGGGGTAGCAGCCTGACCAACTGTGAAGAGGACTCAAGGTGTAACTCCAAGGTGACTTGATCAATGCTCACCACGGTGGAGATTGTTAGGTGTGGCTCACATTGGAATGGAGTGGGTGCGTGGATTGAACAGGCCAATTGTCTCTCATCGCGGAATATTAAAGAAGATCGTGGTATATATATGGTGTTGGTGGCATGTAACAATGGGGATTCCTTTTGTTACAATAAGTGCTTGCCAATACCGGATTATATGCTCGATGGGTGGAGATGGGGGATGTTCAATCAGGACGCGGGCATAGGAGTCTTCGACCGTTGATGCCAACTAGACACGGTGAAGCGCGTACAAGCAGAAGGTACGCAGGGAATGTCGAAACTTAACAATCGCTAATTCTCTTATAGTAAAGGTGGTTAAGTGGAAATCTCTGACAACACTAGCAATGACTACAACACCAGATTGAGCATTTAGCAACCATGATATGATTTGTCAAAGGTTGTGGAAATGATTTGAGCTCCAACCGCGGAGAAAGTCATCTTGTTGTTTGGCAATATTTTGGAGTTTTGGTATTATTTTCTTTGTTCTTTTAGCATTAGTTTTTTTCCTTTCCAACATTTGTTTCTTGGCTTTGTGGTAGTTGTTGTTTGCGACTATTAGTACCAACTGTTCTTATTAAATCACACAATGATGCTATGAGATTTCTGTCATTTGAAAAGATGGTGTATGTCATTTGTACTTATTTATGACTGAATCGAAAGTGAAATTCCATATCCTTTATCTAACAAGTAGTTATCATAGAGATGAAAAGGTTAGATTTCCAGAGTAATAAATTTTACCAAATGATAGGTTATGCATCGTCTTTATCATGGGTGTTATTATTTTTTGCCTGTTCTTCGAAAGATAAAATTTATTTTTGGGTATTGGCATTTTCCTATAAATGCCCAGTTTTTTATATTTATATGGTTTCAGTTTGCACATTTTTCACTTAACATACATCCGCCTACGCTGAATTGAAACATGAATCATTTTAATTTCTACAAAACTACTTTTTGAAACTTTTTGCTAATGTCATTAGAAAGAAATGAAGAAGGATTTTAAAATCTAAAATTTTCAAATCTAATTTTATTGTAAAAGAATGCACGTTTATGCGTTTTAAATAAATTATTACACAGTAGACATGTATTTGAAGAAGCAAAAGATTTTTTTTACGAAAATTATGATTTTTATGATCACATGTGAAGCGCAGGAAAGATATTGATTGTTAGTTTATGCATTTAGCAGTGCAATAGGGGTGGCAATGCGTTAAAAGCGTCAACGGTAACAAAGGAAAAAACTGTTTGAGCTTTAGAAACATTGTTTCCGTACTTTTTAGAAGATGCACATGAGTTATTTTTTAAGTTTTACGTTTTAGGGCTTGTTTAAGCTTCGTTTGTAGTATACATGTGGAAATTTTTGGAGTATTTTGGGGTAAGCGAGGGAAAATTCCATTGTAAAACAAGAATTAGAAGATTTATAAGCGGTAAGAATGTTAAAGTGGAAATTAGGGAGGCATCCCTATTTCCAAAATGTATTCAATGTGGCCTCCTCCTTAAGATTATATGTAAATTGGGTCCCTATTTATTGTAGCAATGTATTTTTCAGTTTTTTCGTGCTACAGCATAAAAAAATCAAAAAAACAATTTGAAAAATCAGCACTTTTTTTGAAAAATTTCTGACATTTCAGTAATTATTCACATAGTGTATTGTTGGTAATACAAATGGAAAAAAAAGTTGCAGCAATATCTGCAATTATTCTGAATAATTACTGATATATTTGCAATTATCTTATAGTGTATTGTACATGTGTGTAGTTGTGCAAAAAAATTGCTGAAATGTCAGCAATTATTGCAAATAATGGCTTCTTTTACTGTAATTTTTCAGAAAATGAAACATTTCTCATTTGTATGCAAAAAAAATTCATTTTCTGATGATTTTTCTACAATACTTCGATGTCTAAATAAGTGTAGGTTTAGAATTTAAAATTTTGAAGCAAATCAGTAAAAAAATGCATGAAAGACTATAATTTTTATAAATAGTTGCTGTGATATATGCAATTTTACAAAAAATTGCTGAAATTCGCTGAAACGTGAATATTTTTTATTATTTTGTTTTTGAATCATTTTCTTTCTGTAGTTTTTTTTCTTGAATATGAGATTTATTATGTGTTGAATTAAAATTAAAATTTTGACAAACTTTTTTTTTGTTTTTTTTTTGGTGATTTTCAAAAAAACAAGGATATAATTTATAAAGTTTTAAGACAGGTAGTTTTTTGTATTTAAAACCTAAATTGGACCTGAACCAAACTGTCCCAATGTAAAATTCCTTGCTTAAATTCCTTTTTCTAGTATAAGAGAAATTAATAGGAAGCGATTTTAGATCACTATCGTGTTGGGTGTTAAAAATTGGTCGCTTCATACTTCAATTCGTGGTTATATGAAGGTTTTGGATGAAAAATATTTTCAAAAAAATCACATGCATATAGAACTACCACTATATTCTAGGATGCTTTTATCATGTTTTCATAGTAAAGTGAATACATATAGGAGGATTCGATTTAGAACCATTATGCATACATATTTTTATGGTTGTGACTCATTATGTACATAGTTCACGTGCGCACGTTTGGTTGTAAAATTGGTTATACACATTTAGTTATGTAGCTTAGAATAACTATATACCAGCACCATGACTTAGTCAATGGTAAAATTTTAGGATGAAAATTCTTTTAAGAAGGGAAGATTGTAATACCTCAAAAATTTGACGTTATTTAAATAAGTCCCAAAGATGGAATTTGACATTGAAAGTTGCACCATTGCGTTCATGAGGGAATTCTATTCAATTTCATGTTTGGAACTTTACGAACAGAGTCTGTATGACAAAGATACGGATGAACATGGATGGAAATTTTTTTATCAAGTGTGTGTCTGTATATATATATATATATATAGTTATTAATTATACTATTAATACATGTCCCCACTAGAGGCAGGTCGACCAGAGAGATCAATAAGGGGCTCGACTGAGTAGTCAACCGCACCATGCAACTTGATGGTCATCTCTTCCAGTGGCGACTAGAGTTTTTGTTAATAAAAAAATATAATAAAAGATGGATCTTAATATAATTAAATCTAACGGTTGCAGATCATTTGAGCACCTGTAAATGAAGACCTAGATCCCTTTCTATTTGATCATGTTTTCCGAAGGCAGTGGCGATGCTCTGTCATTTTCATTTCTTCAATCTCTTCCAAACTTTTCAAAATAAACCAGCTTTCAAATCAAAGAAAAAAGTATTTTAGAACTTGAACCCAGATCCATGAACGAAGGTAGGTTCTACGTATTAGGAAATTATGTTCTTTACTTCCTTTCCCTTTTCCAATTCTTTTCCAGATCTATAAATTTTTATATGTATACTTATTGTTGGGGAATTTTGTGGTTTGAGGCTATTTGATGATGAATATTGACGTACTTCAGACTTTTAGGATTTGGGGAGCAAATTCTTTCAGACAATAGTTCAACCCACCAGGTACAAAGGGGTTATTGAATTATCAACTATCAGGATTCAATAAAACCTTGGAACAATGAAATCAGATTCAAAGTTTGTACGACTTTGATCCAATCAAGAACACTCTGATTTGTTTCTCCGATGATGCAAGTAGAAGATAGAATGAAGAGAAGAAGAAGAGAACAAACCTGCAACAGTTTCTGAATTTTGCAACACCCTGCAGGCGTCACAAATTTACACAATTTGAAACGCTTTAATATCATCACAGATTCGATGAGGAAGAAGAAGATTGTTTAGAAGTGATTTGAAATGCTTTTGGCCATTGGTATTTATAGCAGCGGAGAGATGTGTCCATTCATGAATCGTTGCGACTATTATATGCAACAGTCATTTCCGTTCGAATTCAAACAGATGCACCCCTTCAGATTTGCAACGCTTCAAAGTGTTTTGAACCTGCGCACCTTAATTCAAACATACAACGGTCCGTAGCAAGCCCATCGGCATTTCCGAGGCCCAATTGATCACGAGACTCCAAGAGCCCCAAGGCCCATCTTTTGACCTTTTAAATATTAATATGCATGCAATGTTCATGCATTGCCTTATCTCTCCCTTCTCTTCTTTCTTTTGATATGATACATCATTCTTTTACATATATAGAGGCAAGTCCTTGTCTATTTCATGATGTGGGACAAAGAGCATTTCCCATTCCTTCTTCTTTCTCTCTTATCTCTTCAAAAACAACCCTCCCCCCTAAAACAAAGTTTTGAAAATTTCTAACAATCTCCGCCAATTTTCAAAATATATAAGTAAAGTGGACGGTTGAATCACTAATGTGACTTCCTACATACCCAAGAGGGATCAAGCCTGTGTAGTTTTAAGATCAAGTTTTGCATCACCGTGGAAATAACACATAAATAAAAGGTATCTTTTGGATTTGAACCTTTACTTAGTGTAAACCATTCAAAGTTCTATGAAGATTCTAGGGTGAACGAATCTTGAACCAAGTATCCACTACACCATATTAGCAAATTTGGCACACAGGGATGTGGAGCAAAAATTGGGCTATAAGCCATATCAAATTTGATAGTGCTCAAATCCATATCAAACTACATTTTGCGATCCGCACTACCCCAAACACCCTTAATCTGACTGTCCATCAACCAAGTCCCGGATCAGTTCATTTGATACGACTTTGGACCATATGAAATTCGTATCAAATTTTTGCCCCCATACCTCCACACAGGCACAATCGAGTTTTGCTACATCAAAACTTTCAGCCGAATAATCCCTCCTTTTATTTTGCAATGGCGACCACCGAATACCCAAATTAGGGTTTTTGTACTCGATTGACTTCCTTTGTCAATAAACCATCCACCGCACTCCATGAGTTATCGTCAGCTCGCGCTACCTTCAGTTGACCGGCGAAGCCTCAGTCCACCACTGTTCATCCTTCTCGTCGCCTTTGTACGTGAGTACTAGATCACAGTTAAATTTAAATACGAATTGGATTTAATTTGGGTTTAATTTGAATTCGAATTGGGTTTAAATTGGGTTTAAATTGAATTTCCATGACTTAGTTCAAAAATATGAATGATAAATAGTTGCATGTGCTTGTCTACCTAGAATTCATGCTGCTATTGTGTTTAAATTGGGAATTATCCCCAGTATTATAGTGCGACAGTGTATTTGCTATCATTTACTTGTGCTGTATTTGTCTACCTTGAATTCATACACTTTTACTTGTGTTGCTGCTCATTTGTGTGTATTATTGCACCATGTACACTAATCCTTATAACTGATCTGAAGTGCATTTGTATGATTTGATTTGAGAACTAAAGCATACTAGTTCTATTGACTAAGCAACATGTATTTGGTAATTGCTATTGGGAAATTTGTGTGATTGAGTAGAAATGCCAGTGATGGATGCATGAATGAAAATAGATTGGCATTTATAGGTTGAGATTCAGTCAATTTTTTTGGTGTGTCATGTGTGTCACACTGCGTGTGAGTAAAGGAGTAAAATTGCTTTTCCATTTATGATTTGCTGCCTTGAACCAAGTTGATTTCTGCTCATGTAACCAATCATTTTTTTTTGTGTAACGACCCGTATTTTTCCACTATTTATTTGGTTTATTTTAAATATTTTATTTTTTTAAAATAAGGGTTTGAATTTAAATAATTGGATTTAACGATTTTATTTGAATATTATTTAAATAAATAATTAAATAATATTTTAAATCCCAGAATATTGGGAAAATATGATTTTTGAAATATAAGGTGATCAGGTGATTTCAAATTGTTTATATCGTTCATATTTGAAGTATATCGACGATTTCAATTCTAAAACGACGACGAATTATATATGGTTTATAATTTAATTAAATAACGAGCTGCAGCGGCGCTGCAGTTCGCGTTTTGGCGTTTTGAACTTCAACTGGTCGTACCGGGTTCAAAATAAGTCGGATTTCCTCAAAACAAGAAACGTCGGGACCGGCTTGACGATATCTTCCCAACGACAAAGAAAAATCCAGTTTTCGTCGTGTAGATTTTGTTTTATGTCCAAATCAAAATTTGAAAAGGTCGCTATGGAATTTCGGTATATATTATAACGTTATTTATATTAAATAAAGGGATTTTTAAATATTTTATATATCGATTTGGCTTGGAATTCAACCCGGGGGATTTTTCCATGCTAGTGTATCAAATTCTGGTCGGGTATGACCAACTGCGATATTCTGATAATATTATATTGAAGTACTTTAAAATTGGCTTATTTTATTCGAATTGGCCAGTTATAAAAGGGATATTTTTCAAATGACCTCTGTTTTCGATGAAACAAATTTTGTTGGGATCGTAACAGTAAATTATTGCTAGATTTTCAAACGGCGCGTCAATCGGTGTTATTCTGTGAGCGTGGCAAAATAAAATGCAAAATAAATCGATCTATTTGGACGTGTACAAACGCTATTTGAGCAAACGGACACGGAATTCGACGAAACAAGTTCCGTTAGGACCGTATCGTCAAAATATGTTATGTCGTCCAGTCGCGTCTCGAACGGGGTTCGTATGTGAGCGCAACAGCGAATAAACGAGGTTCGAAATAGCGATAGGTACGAAATAAAAATCGTTAGTCAACATCGCTTGTCACGTCAAGTTAAAATATAGTATTTTTACACTATTTATACCCCTATAATCACAATTTCAGCTCAAAACCCTAGCCACCATTCATGAAAATTTGCAAATAAGTCCTCCTTTACAAAACAATTTATATCTCAAAATCCGGCAAGAATTTGTGGTAGCAACCTGAAGCAACGTTGTAGATCCAGTCGAGATCTACCTTCACAAAAAAAATTCCAGCACCAAAGGTCGCCGGAGTTGGCCGGAAATCACCCATTTCCGTCGAAATTGATTTTCGTTTTTAGGGGGTTTTTGGCAATTTGGAGTGACGATTGATGTAGGGACCAAAGCCAAAGTTGTAGAGGAGAGAGAGGCGGTGGTTTTTGTCTTTGGTCGGAGGTGTTAATGTTGGCTGTGGTGATCGAAATTCCTAGATGATCGGAGGTAGGATTTTGGGGGTCTTTTTGCAAAGCTCAAATCGGATTCCTACAAAATCCGGCGACCTGGGGTGATGTGGTGGTCGCGGGTCTGGGGGAAATCGGAGCTGGAGGCGAGGCCGTCACGTTGGAGGTGGTGCAGCTGACCCTGGTGGCCTGTAGGTGGTGATTTCCGGCGATGAAGCTTTTCTGTTCGAGTACGGTTTCGGGCAAACTGGTGGTGATTTGGTGGCGGATCTCGTGGGCGTGGGGGCAGGTCGGAGTCGCGGGTCTGACGAGGAGGTTGATGGTCGGTCCGGTGGCTTGTCGTGGGGGCAGGAGGCATTTGAAGGTGGGGAGTTCGGTTGTGGGTGTTGAACGAAGGAGGACATCGGGCTTCAGCCTGGGGAAGAAAAGAGAACCGCGTGACGCGGAGACAAGAAACTGTGAGGGTATGATGACGTGGTAAGAACGATTAAGTAGGTAATTAAATTAATTTTTAATTAATTAATTAATTAATTTTTCGTATTTTTATCCAAACTTCGAATGACCATATCTTTTGCATACGATAACGAAATTTAACGAAACTGGATCCGTTGGGATCGCAGGGACAAGACCTAGGCGATGACACTAACTAGGCTCTGATCTGACACCATTAAAAAATTAGCTAATTTTGAACGTCCGTTCAAAATTAAAAGCAACAAACACGTCAACCGTCGACCAGAACAAACTCTGGTGAGTTAATTCTCACACCTTCTGGAATACTGTGATATGGTACATTCACAGTTAAATATATTTTACAGTTTACAGTTTAAATTGGCTGATTTGATGCGATGGATGCAAATTGGTTGTTATCTTCTGATTGATTGCAGTTGATTATTTATATAACTCGTATATTGCTATCAACTGACATCTGTGATGCAGAGAAGGACAGGTTGGAGGAATCCGACCGGATTCCTCAAATAAACTGTATTTTGGGTTTTGTGCATATATAGGAACTGTTTACCCTGACTGACACCAAACCCTGTTTGTATGTCGATGGTTGAATACATATTCACCTGTGTTGTGTTTAGAATCAACCGACAGCGTTGATTTGGTCATTGGCAGCGAATGGTCCAAATGTGTTGTTTCTGACGTTAGTTGACCATTCGATGAATCTACGCAGTTTAAAGACTATAAATTATTTTATAATTGAAATAAAGTTTCAAATAAATGCTATAAAGAACTTAAAAAGGGAATTTATAAAATATATTTTAACTGAGTTTTCAAAGGGATTATTTAAAGGGTTATAGCAGTTTGACAGCAGAGAAAAACCCAAAGTTTTACCTACGCGTTGGTTAAATTAGACAATTTGTTTTTAAACAATTAAAAGTGATTTTTAATCAATTAAGTTATTTGATTAATTCAAGAAAAGGGAAATGACAATTTGAATTCAGTTAATGGTTAACTGATGTGTACAGTTGGTTAATCCACCGTATTCGAGTAAAATAGACAAAGGGATATATATTGATTTAAATATCCGTTAAAGTGTAACGAGTAGAGTTAGATATTAGTTAAGCTTCGATTAACTAAAATCTAAAGAGAACATTGAACTGGTTATTGTTAATAGCCTAAATTATTTTCGAGTAAGCCTGTAAAAGTAATAATAAATCCTATTTTTGATTTGGGCAAGTTAACTATATTTTAATATGGTTAATGGTAAAACAAATTATCCTTTTAATTTAAAATGATGTAAAGTAGTGAATTCGATCTAAAGTCGGGTAAGAAATAATTAGTTGGAGATAAAATCGATTATGGAGTGTTTTATGACCCAAGTGTTCGACAAACTTGGTAGGTGAGGTTGGTAGGTAAGTGTAAAGATTTAAATAAGGTTTTTACTTAATTCTTCAAATTAAGTAAGGCGAATTCGATGTGGAATGATACTTTAAAGGGATTAGGTGATGAGATATTCGAACAAGGATTTCAAATGTAAGAAAAGGTTTGTAAACCCAGATTTGAAATCATGATTTGAAACGAGATTTTGTATCAATGGTTAAGTGATAAGCTAATATGATTCGGAGATAAGAAGGTTGTCGACTAAGGTCTGAGAGGTAACTAAAATACCCCAACTTGGTTGGCTTCACTATTATCGAGGAATGATATTAGTTTGGAAGTGAGTGAATATGTTAAGATTGGATTTATCCTATACAAGGAATATCAAACTCTAATATAAGATTTTATCAAATAAATAATATGGTTAGTCTAAAAGGAAATAAGGATGTTGATGTCAAAACTATGTTAACATTTGTTATTAAAATTTGAGTCGATTGAATATTGTATTTAAGTTAGGGTTAGTCAAATATAGTTAATCAAGGAAAGAAGTTCCATTGCGTACGACTGATAGCGTAGTTCGCAGGGCTGCAGATAGCCTACGGCGGTCGGATGTTTCCTGAGGGAATCAGGCGTAACCATTGTGATCTCTGCGATCTAGAGTCGAGCGAATGGAGTTAAGTCGAGTATTAGTTAATAGGAGTAATCAAGTCAAGTTTGTTAAGTTAAAATAAGTCGGGTTAGTCAAGTTAGAGTTAATCAATTAAAGTAAATCAGCCAGAGTTAGTAAAAAGGGAATTTGGTTAAATATATTTTAAAAGAGGTCGAGTTGTGTCGAGTGCTGAATCAGCAAACTCGTTGTATTCACACTACTTGTTATTTGATAGTTAAATCACCGACTATCAAACCAGACCAATACGCTTGTTGGTATGGAAAGTCCGGGATCGAATTATATTCGAATACCATTCCGACCAACAATACGTGAAGATGGTAATTGAAGAAGGAGCAAGTGAAGACCGTGGATCTTCATAAGCGGAAGAACTACTTGTCAAATCTCTCTGGCTTGCAACTGGAGTTATTTCGATTTGTGATTCTGTCGTGGTTGAAATCCACGGGTTGCAAGGGCTACTCGCTACTGATCCATGGGGTGATTCCTATATGAGATGCAGTAGGAGAGTACCTTCGGTTCATCCTGTTCCTGGATGACTTGTATGGACGGATGTCTGACAGAGTATTTCCAAAGGAATTACATGCGTTGATTTCTCCAAATGTACCATAGTTGATGGCGGAGAAATGGTTATTCTCTAGCCAGATGACTAGAGTATTTTTGGTGGACGTCAATCAAGTGTGATCTGGCGGATCTGACGATGTGGCATTCAAAGTGAATGATGGCCAGATGTTCGAAGAGATGATTTCTAGCCTCAAGCCTCATCAACCAGGAAATGACAAAAATCGGGCAGGCAGCATGGCTATGTGGGTCGCTCCCATTAGGATGTATGATCACCTATCTAGAGAAATTCCTATTGCTTCTTTATCTATTCGATGCTGACCCTATTCGGGTGGCGGTTGCTGATCCCAACCGTCGGTGATATACATTCGATACACTCAAGCGAAATGAGTGGTCGGTCATGTGAGGGCCGGGTTGCAAGACGTTCTTGTTGAACCCAGTGTATTCGCCTCTAGAGATACACGTGCGGAAGGTGGTCCCATACCTTGTCAAGGTTGGAATCCAATATCCAATAAGCGCCCACGGTTTTCGATTGTATACTATATATGGGGAGCGTGAGATGCAAGCATTCCTCTAGATTATTATTTACTTGTATTTAGACATTATGATAATATCAGAGAAAGGTATTGATTTCAAAAATGGTTTGGGTTATAGTAAGGTAAAAACCATCCGTATTTATGTGCGGACTGGTCTTACTATTATCCTTTGATTTCATAAAGGATTTTGCAAAGTTAAGCAAGTGTGTGTTATGTGAATTTATCACTGATAGTATTCCAAACTGATCCGGTGTATTTTGTTCTAAATCAAATGTGCTCGGGTCAGACCGAGTATGTTCCAGGTTAGGTTCTGCTTGGAGTTTCAGGAGCTCGAAGCAGGCGGCTTCACCGCTAGTTATTCAAAGTTATTATTCCGCTGTGACTGATGTATGTGTACTCTGATGATTGGTATGTATATACAATTTTGTATAAAGGATTTGTTATATTTTATTCGTTCCGCTGTGAGATTCTGATGTGTTCTTCTTCTTTCTTCTATTCTAACATTCTTTTTTTCTATTCTCACCCTCTAATTTCTTTCTATTGACAATCCAGTGTTTTTCAGTGCTTGGAGGATCAACATGAGATATGGTAAAGGTGTTATGTCGATTTTCAAGGCTGAAAATCCGCTGGGTCGCTACAGTTTGTCAACCCATGGCAAAAATAGAAGCTGACTATTATAACATGTGTGTGCAGCAACCTCCGTCATTTGGATGAAGCTAATAAGCATGGATTTGAGTGGGTTGATCTAAACTTTTGGTAATATCTCGCTTTTTCCCATCCCCTCATCTCTGATACACTACATTAGATAAGGGCACATCCCCTCTTCACTAGTTCTGTTGATAAGGTGAATTATAATAATATGGAGCAGCACAAGTAAGCATTGCAGCCAAGTGACATATCCTTAGCACAAGTGACACTTTTAATTAGGTAGACAAATGAATTTTAGGTAGACAAACATAGACATATCCTATTCTATCATTCATATGTCCTCGATAGTCTATCACCCTCATTTGTGGACATATTGAGAAGATATGCACTTTTACTTGGCTGCAATGTGGACATATCCTATCCTATAATTCTCCTTGTCTAGCTTGAATTCAGACACTTTTACTTGTGCAGCCAAGTGACAAGGAGAATTATAATAATGTGTACATATCCTCTATATTTCTCTTTAATTAGGTTATAACAACTGTCTTTAATCGAGACTCAGTCTCGACTGAACAAGTAAAAATGTTGTAGACTTGCAATATTCATCTACTAATGAAAATAATAATATGGACATATCCTATCCTGAACTATGCGGTTTGCACTTTTTTACAGGTCTTTGTTGTGTACATGCTATATGCTATCCAAGCTAACTTATTAGCAGGCCTCTTGAAGTTTTCTTAGATATGAGTAGTTCTTTGAGAGATTTGAGTGTGTTGATCTTCCTGAAGGGTTCCTTCATCTTTTGTCTGTTTTGGAGGATGTTCATCTTAAAGGAAGCATTGATTCAACAGGTGGCTGCACTTTAGCTCACGACGCCGGTTCGGGTATTTATCCCATCTTATTGTAATGTAACATTATGTATCTTCTTTAATGTAGTCAAACAGCATGTATCTTATTTATTGTAATGTAATCAAATAGCATGTATCATTATATATTGTAATCTAATGAAATATTTCATACAATTGTTTCGTTTACTGTTAGAATTAGTGTATCCTGTGTTATATATGCATTGTGTTACAAATAATATGTGCTACAGTTTCTGCTTATATATAATATATATACACACATATATAAGATACGGTTTATAGCCGTATCTACTTACACTTTAGATACAGCCAATAGCCATATGTTATCAAATTGGGATACAGTTTTAAGCCGTATCTAAAAATTTAACATGCCATTTTTTGATATGGCTTTTTGCCGTGCCTACATGCCTTAGATACGGCTAAAAACACAGCCTAATTAGCATATATGGTGTAGTGATCCCTTCATGATAAAACCGGAACAATCACACATGTTGAATTCCTTAGTTATAGTGTTCTATATTGCTCAGGACGTTAAGGGCCATGTGTTTTTATCCTGGTTCATGAGTCTACTTTAGAAAGTGGTCTTACTTTCCTAGGAAACGACCTGATTTCCATCTCATATACGTAAGTCTCTTAAGGTGTTTCTGCGATACACCTTTTAAAATTTCTAGACTTATTAAGGACATTTATCCATCCTTTGTTCTTGCATAATCCAACACTAAATATTATGAGATTATTGATTTAGTGTTCCATAATCATACTCTTAACTTATTGGTACCTATTGAACTTTTTCTATCTTTTTCAAGACACAAGTTGGGTTTCTGTTAAGGGTGATCAATCTTCATTCACTGACCTTAGTCCCATTTCTTTTGACTTTATAGTAACCATAGCCTTTGGAAGACCTTTTGTAAGTGGGTCAGCCAAGTTTTTCTTCATTTCTATGTAGTCAACAGTTATAACTCCACTTTTGAGTAACTGTCTAACCATTTGTTGTCTTAGACTCACATGTCTAGGTTTTCCATTATATGTTTTATTAGAGACATTATATATCATTGCTTGATTATCACAGTTAATCAAGACTGCTGGAGATGGCTTCTTCTACAATGGGATTTCCATTAACAAATTCCTAAGCCATCCCGCTTCCTTACATGCATCTGCTAATGCAATCAATTCTGATAACATAATTGAATCAGATATACAGGTCTGCTTCTTGGAAGACTAAGATATAGTAGCTCCTCCTAATGTAAATATCCATCCAGTCGTAGACTTGGATTTGGATTCTACATTGTTCCAGGTTGCATCACTATATCTTTCTATTACAGCAGGATATCGTTTATATAGTAAACCATAGTTAATGGTTCCTTTCAAATAAGCTAAAACTCTGAAAATAGCTTTCCAGTGTTCGAAACTTGGGTTACTCGTAAATCGACACAATACACTTATAACATGTGTGATGTCAGGTCTAGTGCAATGCATAGCATACATAAGACTCCTAATAACACTAGAATACTCAAGTTGAGAAACGGTATGTCCAGTGTTCTTTTCTAATTTGATACTTGGATCTAAAAGAGTTGGTGCTAGTTTGTTATCAAAATGACCATACTTCTTTAGGAATTTCTCAACATAATGAGATTGAGTTAGTAATAACTCCCCCGCTTTCCTAATGATTTTAATTCCTAAAATTACATCAGCCTCTCCTAGATCTTTCATATCAAATTTAGAAGATAGAAACTTCTTAGTTTCATTCACACATGATATATTGGAACCAAATATCAGCATTTCGTCAATGTATAAACATATTATAACATCATCGTTATTATCCAATTTGCTATAAATACATTTACCTGCATCATTTACAATGAAACCACATGACAGTGCGACTTTATCAAACTTCTCATGCCATTGCATGGGAGCTTGCTTCAAGCCATAAAGAGATTTGACTAGTTTACAAACTTTCTTTTCTTGGCCTGGGTTTATAAAACCTTCAGGTTGTTCCTTGTAAATCTCTTCTTTTAAATCTCCATTTAGAAAAGCTGTGTTTAGATCCATTTGATGTATGATCAAGTTATGAATTGATGCAAGTGCTATTAAGCAGTGTATGGAAGATATGCGAGCAACCAGAGCATATGTATCAAAATAATCTACTCCATGTCTTTTCTTATGTCCCTTAGCAACTAATATGGCTTTGAACTTATCAGTGGATCCATTTGTATTCAACTTCTTCTTGAATATCCATTTACATCTTATAGGTTTAGCACTATGAGGAAAATCAGTCAAAACCCAAGTTTGTTTTAACATTATGGAATTCATTTGAAAAATATTCACCACCACGATCTGAATGTAACACTTTAATTTTAACTCCTAATTGTGTTTCGACTTCTGCTTTGTAAATTTTAAATTTATCAAAGGCCTCATCTTTCGATTTCATTAGATATACATATGCATATCTACTATAATCATCAATAAATGTTATATAGTATTGGTTACACCTATAGGTGATATGACTCTTTAAGTCACCCACATCACTATATACCAAATCAGGCAAACCAGTTTTCCTTTCTACAGATTTAAAGGATTTCTGGTGTATTTTTTCTTGAAAACAAATTTCACATTTAGAGATGGAATCGAAATCACAATCAGAAACTAATCCTAATTTATGCATATATCTACGAGATGTATAATTAACATGTCCAATCTACTATGCCATAAATTAACATAATCAAAAAACATAGGTAGAAGATTTCTTTACTAGATTCAACTTAATCATGCCATAAATTTTCTTCAACCACATTCACATTTTGTTATTTCTTCCGAAGATGACAGTCTCGGGCATGGTGGTCGGCTTTGTTACAACAGTAATAGACACCTTTCTTTTGTTGTTCTTGGAATTTTAATTCTTAAACTGTGTCTCATTCTTAGGCTTTAATTTATCAATAATTTCAACATTGTTTTCTTTAGACTGAGATTCAGTTTGCGGATTATATTCTAGTTCCCGTTTATGAAAATTCTCTTCAATACGAAGATGACGCTGTAAACCGTCTAAATTATAATCTGTTTTCGCATGTTTTAACTTTTTCTTATAATCATTTCTAGAATTCGAGAGTCTCGAAATAATAACTCCAACAACAAAAGATTCAGGGAGATCAATACCATCATCTTTAAGTTGATTCACCAACAGTAGTATTTCACTTACTTATCCAACTATGGACTTATTGGCGATCATTTTGAAATCCTTAAAATTGCAAATAAGAATTTTTTTTGTTACTTGCCACGGATATGCGATACATGCTCTCTAAAGCAGTCCAGAGTTCCTTTGTAGTTTCCAAGGTCCTATGAGCGTTGCAGACTGGAGTAGACAATGCATTCAGAATGTGCCCTCTGCATAGAAAATCATCCTCTTGCGCTTTACGCGTTTTGCTTTCAGAGTGGCATCCTCGTCAGCGATTTCCCTTGGTATATCTTCCATATCATCTTCTAAGATGTAAAATAATTTGACGGTTATCAGAAAGAATTTCATTATCTCTTGCCAACGAGTGAATTTTTCACCATCAAAACGCTCCAATTTCGTCAAATGCTGATTCATAACTTGTAATGCGCTCAAACCATCCATAGTTGAAGATATTGTCTGAAATTTTGTTGGAGAATTTTGTAGTTTGAGGCTATTTAATGATGAATATATCCGTACTTAAGACTTTAAGGATTTGGGGAGCAAATACTTTCAAATAATAGTTTAACCCACCAGATACAAAGGGATTATCGAACTATCGACTTTCGAGATTCAGTAAAGCCTTGGAACAACGAAATAGGATTCAAAGTTTGTACGACTTTGATCCGATCAAGAACACTCTGATTTTGATTCTCTGGTGATGCAAGTACAAGATAGAATGAAGAAAAGAATTAGAGAACAAATCTACAACAGTTTCTGAATTTTGCAACACCCTGCAGGCATCACAAATTTATAGCATTTGAAACGCTTTAATGGCGTCATAGACTCAATGAGGAAGAAGAAGTTTGTTTAGAAGTGATTTGAAACGCTTCTAGCCATCGGTATTTATAGCAGCGGAGAGATGTGTCCATTCATAAATTATCGCGACTGTTATTTGCAACAATCATTTCCGTTCGAATTCAAATAGATGCGCCCCTTTAGATTTGCAATGCTTCAAAGCGTTTCGAACCTGCGTGCCTTTTTTCAAAAATACAACGGTTCGTAGCAAGCCCAACAGCATTTCCGAGGCCCAACTGATCACGAGACCCTAAAAGCCCCAAGGCCCACCTTTTGACCTTTTAAATACTAATATGCATGCGATGTTCACGCATTGCCTTATCTCTCCCTTCTCTTCTTTCTTTTGATATGATACATCATGCTTTTACATATATAGAGGCAAGTCCATGTCTATTTCATGATGTCAGACAAAGATCATTTCCCATTCCTTCTTCCTTTTTTTAATCTCTTCAAAAACAAACCCACCCAAAACAAAGTTTTGAAAATTTATAGCACTTATCCGTTCTTTATACATATTATAGACTATAAAGATTTGGGAATAAAAACCTAAAAGCTATTGTCCAAGTTTGGATATTGGAATAGATTTCAATTGAGTGGGAAATTTATACATAGTTTTAATATCAGATATATTTCGTTGGTGTGAATTTGAATTCATAAGCCTAAATCTGATATTTATTTATACGCTTTTCATTTATAATATTGTTATCTTGCCAATAAATCCTTTCTTATATCTAATGGTTATCGTTTACATATTAAATTTGGAAATCAATCCTTAATATTATTGAGGTTTATGTAGTTGTTTATTCTAGCTTTGTAGAATTGGATGTAATTGTAAGATATGTGTAGAATTGGATATAATTGTAAGATATGTGTAAATTACTATTATTGGTTAGTAAGTCCATCGGTGTTTTATACTATTTAGGGTCTTGCTTAACTTTCGCAAATTATCCTTTTTGTTCTTTTTCTATAAAAATAAAATTGTTTGAAATTATAAGGAATACAAACCTAACATATATGAAGAAATGTGTAAATTTTTGTATTATTGTGTGTAGTTCATACTGTCTATTCCAAATAAAATGCTTACTTACTCCTTGTGATTTTTAAAATGTCAAAATTTTCTCTTTTTAAAAGTTTGGGAAAAACTGAAAAGAATAATAACAAATAACCTTTTTTATGGGATTTTAAATCTCGACAAGTCATAGTACATGAAGATTGTTTTAGTCGTTAGTTTGGACTAGAATGTAAAGTAACTAGAATTTAAAAGAATTAGCAAACATGTAAATATTGAGCTAACATATATATATATATAATTATACTATAATTTGCTCGTCTAAAAATATGCTTAATTAATGCTAGTATTATTATAAATTAGGTAAACATTAAAATAATGTTGGATTTAAATGTCCTCCATTTATGACGAGTATATGGTAAGGTTTCCCGTAATGAATGAAAATAAATGTTTGTAATGTTACAGAATGAAATTTTGATGGCAACAACCTTTTTAGCATTATTGATTATAAAATATATACTAACATCTTTTTCCATAATATATATATATATATGTTGATGGGAAAAATTGTCGCACGCCAACACCTAAATGTGTGTGTGTGAACAATTATCCAAATAAGTGGTAAAGTATGTAAATGCGGGGAGACACAACTTTTATAGTGGTTCGGCACTTGGTTGATTACATGTTTGTACAAGTTCGGACAATAGCTAAGTTCAAAGTGTTACAATGGAATAGCAAAATATAGGCTTGTTCTACACTTTGACTAAATTGCCCTTCTTCTTCTTTGTTGAAAAGAGTTGACTTGGTCAACAATATCCAAGGTTGGTGTTCATGTCCATGAAGTTCAAAAGTAGCATAACAATCCTTGTCAATGTTAATGTTGAAGGAAAACATGCATGCCATGTTTTAATTATCTATGTCATCTTCCATGGCCATAGTGGATGTGTTGGAAGCCATTAATGAGTGTTTGTTGCTCTTAAGGTCCAAAAATTCCAAGGGAGAAGCCCTCCAAATGAAGGCCAAGGCTTGGGGTATTTATAGGAGCAAGATTAGGTGGGAGTAGGTGAGCAGCGGGACCCATAAGAGCAAATTTCGTACCCCAAAACAAGCCATATGCATAAAATTCGCACCCCCTGGTGCAGGTTCGAAATTTCGACCCCACTAGGGGGTTCGAAAATTTGAACTCACCAGTGGGGTTCGAAATATCGACCCCACCAGGGGGGTTCGAAATATCGACCCCACCAAGGCGGTACGAAATTTCGAACACCCTGGTGTGGTGCGAAATTTCGACCCCACCAGGAGGTACGAAATTTCGAACACCCTGGAGAGATTCGAAATTGATAAAGTGTGAGGCGAAAATCATGCTGCAGATGGAGTCGAAATTCCTGAGTGCGAAGTGAAGGAATCTGTGTTTTCGTGCGTCTGAACTAAAGGGATCTGAGCTTCCAACATAGAGAAAATCGAATGAAACGGGCAGTGCCCACAGTATCGACCTAACCGGTTAGGTCGATCGCCGCTAGGACTGTAGGGCCCCGAACCCCCACCGGCGCTGCACCCGGACCCGCTTGACTGCTCGCCTTCGGCTCGGAGCACGACTCGACTAAGATTTCATTGGGCCCGATAGAGGCCACTTGATATAGTCTTCGGGTCTCCTTGCGTTTGCGATGCGACTTCGACCCTGCTGCTTTGTGTTTTTTGACGCTTGAGCGCGTTGCTCAGCAAATACTTGAAGTGTGACAGCTTCGACAAAAAGCATGTCAACATTTGCCCCCCAAAACATATCTTGCTTGGTCTGAGGAAGGTGTGTTTTGCGAGGAGGAGAGAGATCCAAAGATCAAAGCTGGGAGAAGTTCGAAGCGAGCCGCTATATTCATGAGATGGGAGAGCCATGACCATGCCGAACCATATTATCCAGAAAGCCAGATGCGATAAGCCAGAGATCCAAGATCGCTTCGGATCATATTAGTGGAAGATTACGAACACTTGGGATCGTATTAAGGAGATAAATTCGACGATCGCTTGGGATCGTATTAATAGGAAGCCGGAACGGTCAGAGTATCTGAGAGACTGGAGGAGCCCAGTAGCCTGCATAGAAAAGGTGTACATATAACCATATGTGAGTGGTCTTGCAGTGCTGCCGACAAGGCTACCATAGGCCATCGTACTGATTTGATAAACTGCATTCAAGTCGGTCTCACATTGGTGAGACGACCAAGGCATGTTGGAGCATTCAAGGAAACCTCACGTTGGTGAACTGGCCTTCGTGAGTAGCATTCGAGGAGATCTCACATTGGTGAGATGACCTTGGCAAGTGGCATTCAAGGGAATCTCACGTTGGTGAGATGACCTTGGCGATCAAGGAGATCTCACATTGGTGAGATGACCTAGGCATGTTGCAATCAAGGAGATCTCACACTGGTGAGATCACCTTGGCATGAAGCAATCAAGGAGATCTCACGTTGGTGAGATCACCTTGGCATGTCGCAATCAAAGAGATCTCACATTGGTGGGATCACATAGGCATGTAGCAATCAAGGAGATCTCACACTGGTGAGATCACCTTGGCATGTCGCAATCAAGGAGATCTCACACTTGCGAGATCACCTTAGCATGTCGCAATCAAGGAGATCTCACACCGGTGAGATCACCTTGGCATGTCGCAATTAAGGAGATCTCACACTGGTGAGATCACCTTGGCATGTCGCAATCAAGGAGATCTCACACTGGCGAGATCACCTTGGCATGTCGCAATCAAGGAGATCTCACACTGGCGAGATCACCTAGGCATGTCGCAATCAAGGAGATCTCATACTGGTGAGATCACCTTGGCATGTCGCAATCAAGGAGATCTCATACTGGTGAGATCACCATGGCATGTCGCAATCAAGGAGATCTCACACTGGTGAGATCACCTTGGCATGTAGCAATCAAGGAGATCTCACATTGGTGAGATCACCTTGGCGTGTAAGACACGAGGCCAAGAAAAGTAAACTTTTCATTAATACCCAAAAGGAAGGATACATCCGAAGGACTAAGGTCCTTAAATGCAATGTCATGGGCTGAAGCCCAAATGCTTGAGCCTAGAGAGCCAGAATGAGAAAGCCATAAGTGAGGAGCGCATTATTTGAGAGTCATAGAAAGCCATAATAAGACTAGAAGACCGAAAAGCCATAAGATACTGATGCTAGGGAGGCTTGGGCCCTAAACATCAGATCCAGTGAGAGACTTAGCGGATGATGATGCCACGGCGGGTGCTGGTCTCGGGCCCGTCCTGATTCCTTTGAGGGGTCCGAACAAACCACGCCAGCTCTCCATGTCTAACACGTTCTTCAATAACATTCTTAAGATGTTGACATTCGTTTGTGTTGTAACTATCGGTTTCATGAAATATGCAATATCGGTCGGAATTGGTTAGTTGTCGAGGGGGATCCCGAGTGAAAGGCCTTTTGAAGGGAGCAATAGGGTAAACTTCTCGGTAGATCTCCTCGAGAGTGTGAGTAAGTTCCGTGAAGGTCGAGTACCTTTGTTGCCTACTAGCGTTGTTGCGATCATTCCCTTTTGGAGGTTGCGGAGCAGAATCTTTAGCTTTTCCAAGATCGGGAGATTTCACGTCCTTAACAGCATTAACATCGACAACCTTCTTGCTATTGTTGGCCTTCGTATCTTCTTCTCGAAGGAACCTTTCGGCTTCAAAGTAGAACTCGCCAAGATCCCTTGGCGGGTCCCGGTGTAATGAGGTCCTAAATTCAGATTTATCTATAACGCCAGATACTGCAGCCATTAAAACCATGGAAGGGTCAGGTCGGTCGACTGAAGCAACCACAACATTGAACCGTTTCAAGAATATTCGCAGAGTCTCGCCGGACTTCTGCTTAATGCTATTGAGATTCATGACGCTTTTTGGGCAAGCTATGTTGACTATAATTGTTCCACAAATCGGGTAATCAAAGCATTCCAAGAAGTAATGGAGTCCGTCTCCAGCTGCCTGTACCATATTGCAGCTATGTCTATTAAGAACAGCGAGAAGAACTTGGCCATGACATTTTCCGAAGCCGAGAGAACTTCCATATGTCGAATGTATCTGATGAGGTGAGCGGTGGGGTCCTTGCGACCGTCATAAGGATCCAAGCCTGGTAGCTTGAAGTCAGGTGGGTTCCGAGAGTTCCTGATATCCAAATAGAGCGGACTACGAGTCACACAATCCATGTCCATAAAATAAGCACCACCTAGAGTGAACCGACGGAGGACATCCACGATTTCTGACCTGTTCGCAAAAGCGAGCAACTGATTTAAATTATCCAAAGCGGCACTGGTGCTCCCAGCGTTCAAGTCCAAGTTGGGAATTAGTTGGTGAGGTTAAAGTTTGGTTGGATTCCTATTTAATGGGCGACATCGGGCGCAATCCTGACTCCTGGAACCATGGGAGCGCTACCATCCAAAGTTGCACGCACTGGGGCTTGGGCGACGTTGCCAACAGTGGAGCCCGCGAGTAGTCCGACCAAAGGGTCACGGGTTGGAGCAGTGCCGGGGTTTGGGGTGCCTCCGAGTGTAGTGGGACCGGCACCGTTTGGAGGAGCGACCTTGGCCTGTTGATTAGTTTGTGGGGTTGCCCCCAAGTCCCGAGTTGTAGTTCGAGGGACATTGGTACTAGTCCCAATAATATCCGCCTGGCCAGTTGGCCTTGATGTGTTCCTTATCCTTTCTTCAATACAATCAAGGAATGTATTGAAACATGTTCTTGTCGCTCAAGTCGAGCGTTCAAATCAGTGGTGATATTCTTGATCATTCCATCGACGTCTTCACGAGTGACATAGTTCGTTAGAACTTCAGTCGAAGAAAGTTCATGGCTTCTTTCATCTTCTGACGCTCATGAGCTTCAATTATAGATGGGAACTTCTTGTGCTTAACACCCATAGTGTGAAGTGAGTAAAGTTGAAGTTAAAGACGAGGTTCGAGGACAAATCCGAATAGTTAATCCGATGCAGAGGTCGAAGCTGTGCGTCCCCTTCCTGGTGCGCCAAAATGTTGACAGGAAAAATTGTCGCACGCCAACACCCAAATGTGTGTGTGTGAATAATTATCCAAATAAGCGGTAAAGTATGTAAACGCGGGGAGATACATCTTTTATAGTGGTTCGGCACTAACGCCTACATCCACTTTATAATCGTTATTCATCATATCTTTGGTTGATTACAAGGTTGTACAAGTTCGAGTAATAGCTAAGTTCAAAGTGTTACAATGGAATAGCAAAATATAGGCTTGTTCTACACTTTGACTAAATTGCCCTTCCACTTCTTCATTGAAAAGCGTTGACTTGGTCAACAATATCCAAGGTTGGTGTTCATGTCCATGAAGTTCAAAAGTAGCATAACAATCCTTGTCAATATTCAAGTGTTGAAGGAAAACATGCATGCCATGTTTTAATTATCCATGTCATCTTCCATGGCCATGGTGGAGGTGTTAGAAGCCATTAATGAGTGTTTGGAGCTCTTAAGGTCCAAAAATTCCAAGGGAGAACCCCCTCAAATGAAGTCCAAGGCTTTAGGTATTTATAGGAGCAAGGTTAGGTGGGAGTAGGTGAACAGTGGGACCCACAAGAGCAAATTTCGTACCCTAAAACAAGCCATATGTAGAAAATTCACACCTCTTGGTGTGGGTTCGAAATTTTGAACCCATCCCAGGTGGGTTCGAAATTTCGAACCCACTGGTGGGGTTGGAAATTTCGACCCCATTAGTGGGTTCGAAATTTCGAACTCACCAGTGGGGTTCGAAATTTCGACCCCACCAGGGGGGTCTGAAATTTCGACCCCGCCGAGGCGGTACGAAATTTTGAACACCCTGGTGTGGTGCGAAACTTCGACCCCACCAGGAGGCACGAAATTTCGAACACCCTGGGAGAGATTCGAAATTGATAAAGTGTGATGCGGAAATCCTGCTGCAGATGGAGTCGAAATTCCTGAGTGCGAAGCGAAGGAATCCGTGTTTTCGTATTCTGAACTAAAGGGATCTGAGCTTCCGGCATGGAGAAAATCGGATGAAACGGTTGGTGCCCACAGTTTCGACCTAACCAGTTAGGTCAATCGCCGCTGGGACTGTGGGGCCCCGGTCCCTCACCCGCGCTGCACCTGGACCCGCTTGACGGCTCCTCTTCGGCTCGGAGCACGGCTCGCCTTCGGCTCGGAGCATGGCTTGACTAAGATTTCATTGGGCCCGACAGAGGCCACTTGATATAGCCTTCGGGTCTCCTTGCGTTTGCGATGCGACTTCGACCTTGCTGCTTCGTGTTTTTTGACGCTTGAGCGCGTTGCTCAGCAAATACTTAAAGTGTGACAGCTTTGACAAAAAAGCGTGTCATATATATATATTGAGACGACCCAAACTCACCCTTACGGGAAAGCCCGGATTGAATTGAGAACACGACAAATCAGAACACGAACAATAGAACGTTTCATTTCTTATTATAATAATTTACATCAGAGTACAGGAATATATCAGCGTATGAATAAATATTACATAGAAAAATATCAGAGATTTAGAATACATAGCAGCGGAAATAATATGTGTAAATACAATGCGTAGCGGAAGTACATTAACTAGCACAATTGAATGAAATACACGGATACAAAGCTTTCCGAATATAGCTCCAGCTGTAATCCAGGATCCTGTGAAAAGAAGTAACTGCGAAAACCAAAACTACTAGCTGCCTGTGTGGAAAATATCGGCACCCAGAGTTTAGGTTAAAACAATAAACTCCGAGTCAGTCATAGGACTGGTGTGAGAACTAAAACAGTTATTAAATTGGTTTTAAAGTTAGGTAAATCAAGGGACCACGTCGCCAACGTGGAACGGGTTTACCCCCAAGAATACCAGTGCATAAAAAAAACAATGCAATGCTAAATAAAGAAAAATGAAGTTATTATAAGACTCAGGTCTCATCACACAATGCAACGCAAGCCGGAGGATGGAGTTTTACCTTATAATAGCCAAATATGCTTTGTATGTTTTAAAAACAAATCTTTTATTATTACTATAAGTGAAGAAATCAACTTCAAATATAAATGTATCAATCATAGACGACATGAATGTTCCATACCACTGTGCCGCCAAATGTGTACAACTAAAATCGTAAAATGTCATATTAGAAGTTTGGATTTCCATACTGATGGCTCCTGATTCAAAAGTTCTATCACGTAATGCAATACACAACGGCTTACATCCCATCTAGAGAAAACACCGTAATGCATATCTGCCATTTTGGGAAATCAAGTATCACTGCGGCTCAGGTCCCGGCTAGAGAAAACACCGCTTACTTAATCCCTCTGGGAATTGGGGGGGGGGGTGTGCCTATCCCTCTGAGCGTGGAGCAACCACACTCAGCTCATCTCGGTCGACCGTGTCCATGACACCTCTAAGGGTGTCTATCCTCATCTCAAAAGCATACTAACATGACCATCAGTTCACTACCATACCGGGGTGTGAGGCTCGCGAATTAACGTTACACAAAGATATGCTTTGATCATCATCCACCAAGCTCTGCTTTTCAACAAAAGCTTGGATCACTGCATCTCAGCATGCCACACTATCAATCCATACCGTACCACTGATTTCTGCCAACATATGACCTCAAAGCTCGTACGTCTCAGAGAAGGGAGTTAAGCAAGAGAATAAATTCTCCGCCACCAAACAGATATATATTTAGCAGAGATCAACAAATATAGTATAAAGGAATACAAAGTCAGACACACCATCCATTTGCAAGTCCGTTCTGGGTCTGAACAAAACCGGAGGCACCTTATTCCTTGTCCTGTATGTCCAATATAGGAGAGAGGCCCTCACATATCCGAACAATCAATAAATATGTCCAGACGGCTACCACTATAGCCCCTTCAAGGTAGCTACTCCAATCATGGGCATCAGTAGCAACCTATCCATTCGATGTGAAGATTGTCGGTCTTGCACCATCTTCAATCTCTTAAACTGTTAGTCGTTGTATCGATTATTCAGAATGGGTTAAACCCGGTCTTTCTGAATAAATCGCATATCTTATAATCAAGTGCTATAACAACACATCATACGCCTCACTCCAATCCAGAATGTTCTTTTATTTGTATTTCTTTATTCTGGAAAGGTTCTCATTAATCTTATCAAAGATTATCACTTTTAAACACACGGTTTAATCCATTTCTTTGGAAATCATTTCAGAAGATTTTATAGTATCTTTTCACAGTTTATACCAAATTAAGGTTTATCAAACTAGTCGGGATTAACGCCTTACCGAAGAAATCATTCATTTTATTATCCCATCCCAACCTATTCATACCATGGAGCAAAACCGGTGGTACTCCATATCTAACACCACTGTGTTATCGATAAATTCAATTGCCATTTCACGTTTAAATCTAATTAAATATTTAACTATCGCATGAAGTAAAACTAGTGATACTCCATTTTCAAACATTTTTCAAATTTGGAAAATTTAATTACCTTATTCCCATTTCAATGTAATTAAAGATTCATTAAAACTCTATTTAGTTTTAATCTCTAAACATCATTATTTAATGATTATTCAAATTAGGAAATAAATCCTGCCATTAGTTGGGCTAAAGAACGAGTGTCATTTAAAACACAGTTCACGATAAATCCATAATCATCTTCCACCAAAATGGAATCTACACGGAAATAATAACAATATATAATCGATATAAATCCCTTTATCAGACTAATAATATAAATGGAATAACGACAAAGCCTTTTAAATTCCATATATAGTAATGGTCTTCCTTTACAGAAGCTCATCTCGATTATTACCAAATCGAATTCCATTCAATTCCAATTTAATATATTAAATTGGAAAACTTTACTTTGAAAAATTCCATTAATCTTAATTAAAAGATTTATAAATTCCAAATCTTATCTTCACTGTTAATTGGGTTAAAGAACAAATGTTATTTAAAACACCGTTCACGATAAACTCAAAAATCCAATCTTAATTCCATTCCAGTTAAATATTAATTAATTGGTATATTTCTCTAAATCTTAATTAAAAGATTTATTCTTTTCTGAACTGTGTTTAAGAACAGTGTTAATAAAGACACCATTCACGACAAACCCAAAATCAAATTTGATATTAAGTGCAAGGCTCTGAATAGAAATTATATCGGCTTATATTCAATATCATATTCTGAAACCAAGGATATCGTATTGGGAATAATGATATCAATATATTCCAAATTCCTTAACAATATCCGTATAGTCACGGAATCCAATATCAAAATATTCCGAAGATTATTTCAATTCCAAATCCATTCCAGTTTATTCAATGGAAAATTTTGGTTATTTTAAAACCATTTTCAAATCCAATTTATTTATTTCTAAAAACATTGGATTATCGTTCTAGTTATTAACTAGTTCATTTCGATAAAACTATTTTTTTATCTTTTCAAAACTTGGAATTTTTCATCCAAAATCTTTCCAAACCATTTATTATGGTTTTACACAATTTTTCCATATTTTTAATAATTTTAATATCGCTCGTACAGTCGGTTTCCAATAATGGCCACCGAACTGCATCAATAGCGACCTTTTCCAAAACTGGTTTGGACATATCATAAAATACAACCGTTAGATTTCAAATCACTTGTATTCATTGGAAAACTCTTTTCGATACGAACCCAACGGTTCCATTTTTAGGAGAATCCGACGGTCGGATCTCCCGTTATGCCAATTTGAAGTTAATGGTCGAAATTCGCGAAGGGTCGCTGCGCGGCGCGTTCTATTCTGGCAATTAATATATATATATATAATATTTCGTCGATTTCCGTTCAAAACGTATTTTATAAATTCATTTCAAAATGATTTCAACTTCTATTTCAATTTTAAATCAAAATTGAATATTCTATATCATTATAAAATTAAAATGATAATATTTTCAAAATATCAGATTTTGAAATCACTTTCCGATATTCATTATAAATGAATTAAATCGACAAAAAATCCCATTCGTGTAAAAATGGCGTTTAACTACTTAACACGGCTTCACATTTCAATATTTTCATGTCCATCCAAAATCGAACATCAAAATCACATTTTGATTATTTACTGAATATTATTTTAAAATATTCGTTGAATTCTGAACTGGAATCAGACTCAATCAATTACCATATAATTTCAGTTATGTGGATTTCATACATCGCATGTATACAACAATAATGATAAACAATCATTAAAAATTCATACATCCAGAGTGCATTTTACAACTGTGTAAGCATTAAAATAAATAAATAACGCTTATACAGTCTATCAACCCATCAATTGACATATAGTTAAATATTGGGATTAGTGTATGTCAAATATCATCCCAATACCCGTGTGAGGGTTTTAAACAACAAATACTGATTATTATTTGTGCAGTTGGGCGATGTGTAAAAATATCGTAAGAACCCGTTACTTCCCCGTGAAGGAAAGAGCGGATACTTTGAGAACAACACACAAATGAACGCAGACGGAAGAACATTTCATTGCTATTACAACAATACCATCAGATACAAGAATATACAGAGTATAATTGAATAAATTACATTCGATAAATATCAGAGATTACAATAAATTACATAGCAGCGGAAAATAATACAAAGCACAACTGAAGGTGATATACGGATACAGAGCTTTCCGGATATCATTCCAGCTGTAAACCAGGATCCTGTGAATATAAATCTGCAAAACCAAAACTACTAGCTGCCCGTGCGGAATAGGGGCACCCAGAGTTTAGGTTAAAACAATAAACTCCAGGTCAGTCATGTGACTGGTGTGAGAACTAAAACAGTTATTTAAAGCTTTACTTTAAAAGAGAGTAATTCAAGGGACCACGCCGTATAACACGGAACGGGTTTCCTCCCAAGAATACCAGTGCATAGAATAAACAACGCAATGCTTTTTCAAAAAATGAAGCTATTATAAGACCCAGGTCCCATCACACAATGCAACGTAAGCCGGAGGATAGGGTTTTCCCTTATAATAGCCAAACATGCTTGGTACGTTTAAAACAAATAATTTGATACTATAATAAGTGTATAGTGTCAAAACATTTCAATCATAAATATAAATCATAGACGGCATGGGTACCATATATCATGTCGCCATACTAGTTCTACAATTAAAACCGCAATACACGTATTGGAAATTGGATTTCCGTCATGAGTCGAGGCAAGGGGCAAGCTCCTCTCCGCGTTCGAGACACTCTAGCAAATGTCTCAGGGTTACGCACTCTGGGCAACCCCGGATCCTCCAAGGCCGGTCCTCACTTACGTTAGAGGATTAATTATGCCTGAACACACGTTTCCCGGTCCTTACAGACCTATAATCGAGGCGCCTCGCATTCCAACAACCACATAGGTGAAAAGTATATAAATGTCAGGGCTGGTAAGTCACTGACACCACCATAGCTAGAAAGAAACGTCATGCACTCCTTGGGTCCTTATCCCGTTTTTGACTCATACCGAGGTGTGAGGCTCGCGAATCCACGCTATACACAAAGCTACGCCACAAAGGCCGTGCTTTGATCATCAACCACAAGACTTTGCTTTTCAACAGAAGCCTTGATCCATGCAACTCAGCGTGCCACAGTGGCAATTCATGTCATGCGATTGATATCTATCGATACATAACCTCTAAGCTCGTACGTCTCAGAGAAGGGCGTTAAGCAAAAGAATAAATTCTCCGCCGCCAAACAGATATATATTTAACAGAAATCAATCAACACAGAATAAAATCCAATGTCAGACACACAATCCATTTACAAGTTCGTTCTAGGTCTGAACGAAACCGGAGGCACTTTCCTCGCATATTCATCCATCTCCAAGTACGTCTGGATGACAACCAACTGATTCCCTCATCTTGGGTGTACAACCCAATCAAGATCATCAGTAATCACCCAAACGATGTGAAGACTTCCGGTCTTCAACCACCGTCTTCATCTTCGACATATCGTCGAATCGGTTATTCAGAATGGGTATAAACCCGGCCTTTCCGAACAACCCGCGTATATTAAAACAAATGTTACATAAACACAACATACGCCTCATTCCAATTCAGAATATTCTTTTATTCACAAAATCACATTTTTAGGGAAAGGTTCCCATTAATTTTATCCAAGATATTCAAACCCAATTATGGTTTTCCAAACTAGTCGAGATTAGCGACCACAACGAAGTAATTATTTATTTTATTTCCCAATCCCAACCTATTCATCCCATGAAGCAAAACTGGTAATACTCCATATCTAATACTATGGTGTTATCGGTAAACTTAATTACCATTTCACGTTCAAATCTAATTAAAGATTTAACTATCGCTTTGGTGCAAAACTGGCGATACTCCATTCTCGCTCATTTCTAAATTTGATAATTTAGATTATAGATTCACATTTCAACCTAATTGCAGATTCGTTAAAACTCCTTTTACTGGGTTAAAGAACTAGGTGTTATTTAAAACACAGTTCACGACAAACCCAAATCACATTCTATTTGTTATCGGGTTAAAGAACTAGTGTTATTTAAAACACCGTTCACGATAAACCCATTTCAAATCCAATCAAATATATTAGAAATTCCGATTATTTAAAACCCCTTTTTAAATCTAATTTATTTATTTAAAAATAATTGGGTTTTAATTTTAGTTCAAAACTAGTTCATTTCGATAAAAATTCATTTTTATCTTTTCAAATATGGAGTTTTTCACCCCAATTTTTCTCAAATCATTTCTTATGATTTTACACAAATTATTGATATTTTTAATAATTTTTATCAAGGCCCGTACAGTCGATTTCCAACAATGGCCATCGAACTGCACTTACAGCGACCTTTTTCAAATTTGATTTGGACGTAACTCCAAATCCAACCGTTAGATTTTGAATTTCTAATATTCATTAGAAAGCTCTTTTCGATACGAACCCAACGGTTCCGGTTTTAGGAGAATCCGACGGTCGGATCTCCCGTAATGTCCGTTTGAAATAAATGGTCGAAATTCACGAACTGCCGTTGCGCGGCGCGTTCTATTCAGGCCATTATATTATATATATAATATATATAATATATATTTCGTCGATTTCTATTTAAAACGAGTTATATAGATAGTTTTAAATTCGTTTCAAAAACATTTCAACTTCCATTTCAAATCAAATCAAAATTGAATTCTTCCTTATAAATTCGTTTTAAAATTCATCTCTATTCAATTCAAATTTCAATTCAATTTGAATTCATTTCACTTCGTTTTAAATTCGACTCAAATTCGTTTTATATTCAATTGAAATCAAATTCGTTATATATTCAATTGATCTCGAAATCGTTTTATATTCAATTCATTTCGAAATCGTTTTATATTCAATTCATTTCGAAATCGTTTTATATTCAATTCATTTCGAAATCGTTTTATATTCAATTCATTTCGAAATCGTTTTATATTCAATTCAATTCGAAATCGTTTTATATTCAATTCATTTCTAAATAGTTTTATATTCAATTCATTTCGAAATCGTTTTATATTCAATTCATTTCGAAATCGTTTTATATTCAATTCATTTTGAAATCGTTTTATATTCAATTCATTTCGAAATCGTTTTATATTCAATTCATTTCGAAATCGTTTTATATTCAATTCATTTCGAAATCGTTTTATATTCAATTCATTTCGAAATCGTTTTATATTCAATTCATTTCGAAATCGTTTTATATTCAATTCATTTCGAAATCGTTTTATATTCAATTCATTTTGAAATCGTTTTATATTTAATTCATTTCGAAATCGTTTTCAATTCAATTCATTTCGAAATCATTTTCAATTCAATTCATTTCAAAATGAATAAAATCGATATAAATATCGTTCACGTCAAAATGGCGTCAATCTAATCAACACGGCTTCATATATTCCTTTATTCTATTCAACAAATGAATATTTATTTTTGTCAACACACGACTAATCTCAACGAATGAGTACTGTCCACGTGTGACTATATTTGTTAAAATATTTCGTTCAACACATGACTAATCTCAACGGATGAGTACAGTCAACACATGAACCTTTATTTTATAGTGATAAAGATATAAAATTTATTATTAAAATATTTCGTTCAACACATGACTAATCTCAACGGATGAGTACAGTCAACACATGAACCTTTATTTTATAGTGATAAAGATATAAAATTTATTATTAAAATATTTCGTTCAACACATGACTAATCTCAACGGATGAGTACAGTCAACACATGAACCTTTATTTTATAGTGATAAAGATATAAAATTTATTATTAAAATATTTCGTTCAACACATGACTAATCTCAACGGATGAGTACAGTCAACACATGAACCTTTATTTTATAGTGATAAAGATATAAAATTTATTATTAAAATATTTCGTTCAACACATGACTAATCTCAATGGATGAGTACATTCAACCCATGAACCTTTATTTTATAATATTCTTTATTTTCTAAATTGGAATGAGGCCCAATCAATCACCATATAATGTTAATTATATGGACTTTTCATACATCTCACGTATATAATAGCATTGAAAATAATCAACCATCAACCAAAGTGCACTACACTGTATAAGCATCAAATATAGATATCTAATGCTTATAACAGCCTGTCAATCAATCGATCGACATATTTAATCAATCAGGATGAGTGAACTTCAAATTTCATCCCAACACCCGTGTGGGGTTTCAAGCAATCAAACACAGATTTTAGTTGTGCAGTTAGGCGATGTGTAAAATTTATCGACCCAATCAATGTCCTTCAAATAGGTGTACATAAACAAACCGTCCGGTTTGTAAATGAATATTTTATTTATTCACATTCACTATATTCATCTTCACGTTAAAAATTATATTTTTAACGATAAAACATTTTATTTCAACATACGAATTTTTATTCAGTTCATTTACAAAATAAAAATGATATTTTTATTTTTCTAACATATTTTATAAAATTTCGACGGCATAACGGCACGATACTAGAAACGGGACGAGGCCTAGCCTTATCCCCGGTCTAGTGAAGGCCCACGCCATTCACAAATCAATCCAATCAATTTCATTTCACCAAACAATCAATTCAAATCTAATCATCTAACTAATTTATGCAATCAAACAAACAAGTCCATGGTCTGTGGGCGATTGTGTCGGGTGCTACTAAACACCGTCTGCATCCTAGTATATATATATAACTAGAAAAGAAATTGAAAGGTGAGAAATTATCACCAAAAGCTATCCCAACTCCACGACACTTCTTAAGTAGAAATCTTCGTCGTTCTCGCATTTTTGTCATCTTCGTTGCTGTAGCCACTACATATGTAAAAATCGAATTTTTACTTCGCTATTCAATATATAAAAATCGAATTTTTACTTCGCTATTCAATATATAAAAATCGAATTTTTATTATACTATTCAATATATAAAAATCAAATTTTTATTCCGTTGCCATATAGATAAAAATTCTATTTTTACTTTGTTATTCTCTATATAAAGGTCTCGCCTTTTCAACTATAAAGATTTCGCCTTTTCAAATATAAAGATTTCGCCTTTTCAAATATAAAGATTTCGCCTTTTATAATATGAAAATTATATTTTTCTCGAAGTAAAAATCATTTTTTTACATCATCTATATAGTAAAGACTATATTTCTAATACTTTAAAAATATAAAAATCATATTTTTATTATTTTTAAAAATATAAAAACTATATTTTTAACTTTCCTATATTATAAAAATTATATTTTTATCCTTCTACCATATGAAATATTATATTTTTAATACTTTAAAAATATAAAAATCATATTTTTAATTTCGCTCTAATATAAAAATCAGATTTTTCTTTTCAAAAATCCGATCTTTCACCCTATAAAATTTCAACCTTCGTTTATATAAAAATCAAAGCTTTGTTCTTATTAAAAACTGATATTTATCCATATATAACTAATTACATTGAACGAATGAATATAAATATAAATAAATGAACTTACAGTTCCTATCGGAGGCGGTCATTGGTGTTCGACGGAGGGTGACTTGCGTGCTGGAGTCGGAGCTGGGGGGGGGGGGGGGCTGTCACGTCGATTGAAGAGGGGGGGGTGGATTTCACAGCTCTGGACGGAGGGAGGGGGAAGAGTGGTCCTGGCGAACTCGAGGAGGGGAGGAGCGGTGGGTCCTGGCATTGGCGACGGAGGAGGGTCTTTAAGGGGGCTAGGGTTTCGTCGATTGATCGGATGAGGAGGTGGAGCGGAAGGGGAGAACGGAGGAGCAGGCGATCGGAGGTCTTGGGGAGGGGGCGGTGGCGTGCGTCGATGGGGCGGCGCGTTGGGGAAGCGAGGCAGCGACGACTTCTTCTTTCTCTTTTTTTTTTAATAGATAACGGGTTTTACCGGATAAAGAGAAAGGGGGGAAGGGTTTAAACGAAGATATAAAGGGTATATATTATTATTTTTTTATTTATTTAATTGAATTGTTTAATTTCAAAAAGCAACTTTCATTTTCGAACTCGAAATCAAGTCCACCGCCTGTCGTCCATAGCATATTACCCCCATTCCGAACACAATGGGATATGTATCGTAAGCTGATTCGATCTTCATGATCAGTTTTCGTTGAATTTACATTTAAATCATTATATTGAATTTTAAACGTACATTTCAAATTACCGGGGTCACATACTAACTAGAAAAATTCCAGAAAAATATTTTCTAGCTTCGTATTGACGATACGGTACTAACAAAACTAGTTTCGTTGAATTCTGAGACCGTTGGAAAAATGGCCATTTTCCAGTCGATTAAAATCAACTGAAACTGGTCAAACGCGTTTTCCTTTGCCACGCTCACATATTGAATCAAAAAATTATGAAATTTGAAACCTAGCAATAAATTGACATCACGGATCCAAAAAAAGTGGTTTCGTCGAAATCCGAGGTCGTTTGCAAAATCTCCATTTTTAAGGGCCTGAATTCCATAGCGACTATTCAGAATTTTCAACTGGACATATCTTTTGATTCCCGCTATGAAATCTTGATTTTTCGGATTCGTTGGAAAGATATCATCAAATAGATCCTATTGTTTTTGGTTTCGTTAAAATCCGGATTGTTTTGCACCCGGTACATTCAATTGAATTTTGAAATCGAATTATCGAACTACCGCGCCATTTTCAATTCTATTTATAAATATATATAAATATTTATATTCTAACGACGGCGTATATAATATATATGTTCGAATCATATTCAAAATAAATTTCTCGTCGATATTATTTAAAATAATTCATTTTAAATATTCAAAATTCGCTAAAATTGCCAAAATAAAAATTTTAAACTAGCCCAGAATTTCTGGGTTATTACACCTTCTTCATCCTATCTCTTACCACCATCATTTTACTTTAAATTCTGGATTTCTACACTTATACTTCGCCGATTTTGATACAAATTATATCATTCTCTTTCTATTCTCAATCTCTATCAAATACTCTCTGTTTGGAAGTGCTATTCCAGAGTTCTAGGGATATTTGTAATTGTTAAGGAAAGGGTGTGTTCCTAGAAGCCCGTAAATCAAGGAAAGGGAGCGGTGTTAACCTTGTAGCCGTGAAATCAAGGGTGTTGAATCGGTGTTAACCTTGTAGTCATGAAACCAAGGGTGTTGAATCGGTGTTAACGTTGTAGCCGTGAAATCAAGGGGACTGTAATTGGATTCTGATATTAATAAAACTCTGCGCAATCCAACATTGCGTGGGACTGGATGTAGGAGTAATCCGAACTAGTCTAAAATCTGGTGCGTTCTTTCCTTTTCTGCATTTTATTTTTGTTTATATCTGCATCTGTGATTGTTTCTGTTGTGATATTCATTTTTTGATTCATATAGTTATTTGAGTAATCATTAATTGTTTAAGTTTTCCATAATCTCTTTAAAACATTATTCACCCCTATAGTGTTAGTTTTGCCTTATGATCCCTGATTCTCATACCTAACAATTAGTATCAGAGCATAAGTTTTCAAAATCTCGTCATCTGAATTTTGAAAATATTAAATGGAAAATTTTGAAATGATTTATAATACTAGTTTAAATTCATGCACTGCATCAGTATTAAATGAGTCTGCATTAGATTCTGTTGAGAAATCAAGTGATCTGCTAAATTGTTGTTCTACAAGGGAAAAGGTGTGTTACATGGCTATTGAAAATTCAAATCTTGATGGTCAAATTGTGGAAATTGAAAAGGGCAAATGGATATTGGACAGTGGTTGTTCAAGACATATGACGGGAAATCCAAAATTACTGAACAATCTAGTATATGAAGATGGAGGAATGGTCAATTTCGATGATAATTCTAAAGGATATGTGGTTGGTATAGGCAATTCGGTAATTATGAAACTCCTACTATTTCTGATATTTTATTAGGTAGGAATTTAAAACAAAATTTACTAAGTATAGGGCAACCATGCAGTAAAGGCTATAAAATCAATTTTGAAAAAGATAAATGCTTTATAGAAGATAAAAATTCAAAAATAATATTCGAAGGAGATAGAAAGAAAAATGTACTAACTATGAAAATTTCTGATAATAATTTATGTCTTATGGCTTGTACAAGTGACCCTTGGATCTGGCACAAGAGATTCAGTCATATAAATTTCAAACATATTTCTAGAATTTCAAAATTAGATTCAATTAGAGGTTTACCTAAAATGAAATTTGAAGTAAATAATTTATGCGACGCTTGTAAATTCGTTAAATTGAAAAGAAGTTAATTTAAATAAAAAGAAGAAATTACAATCTCAAAACCATTACAATTAATTCACATGGATCTATTTGGTCCATCCCAAACTCAATCAATGAATCACAATAGATATGTTTTCGTAATAATTGATGATTTTTCTAGATTTACTTGGACTATGTTTCTTAAAAATAAAAGTGATGCTTTTAATCAATTAAAAATCTTTTCTAAAAGAATTCAAAATCTATTATCTTTAAAAATTAAAACAATACGAAGTGATCATGGTGGAGAGTTCGAAATGAAAATTTTGAAACTTTTTGTAACAAAAAGTGGATATCCCATAATTTTTCTTCCCTAGAACCTCTTAACAAAATGGAGTAGTTGAATGTAAGAATAAATCAATTCAAGAATGTGCTAGAACCATGTTATCAGATAGTAACTTACCAAGAAATTTTTAGGCTGAGGTAGTTGCGACAACTTGTTGTATATTAAATAGAAGTTTAATAAGACCCTTAACTCATAAAACACCATATCAACTTTTATATTATAAAAAACCGAAAGTATCATATTTTAAAATATTTGGAAGTAAATGTTTTATTCTTAGCACTAAAGAAAATTTAGACAAATTTTACTCTAAATCTGATAAAGGAATATTTATTGGATATTCAGAAAGAAGTAAAGCATATAGAGTTTTTAATTTAAGAACTAATATTATAGAAGAAACTTTAAATGTATCTTTTGACGAAAATTATAAGAATACAATACAACATAATGAAGATGAATATGAAAATGAGATTGATGAAGTAAATAATGAAATTAATCAACCAAATAAAAGAATTAAACTTTTAAGAGACCATTCTGTAGAAAATATCTTAGGAGAGAATATGTTGTTAAGATTAGAAACCAATTAAATAGTATGGGTAATTCAAAATTTATTTCAACTATTGAACCTAATAACCCAAAGGAAGCATCATTCGATGATTCATGGATTCTCGCTATGCAAGAGGAATTGAATCTGTTTACCAGGAATAATGTATGAGAACTAGTTCCTAGACCTGAGGATAAAAATCTAATTGGAACTAAATGGGTTTATAAAAATAAAATGAATGAACTTGTTGAGGTTGTAAGAAATAAAGCTCGACTAGTTGCACAAGGATATAATCAAGAATACAGAATAGATTATGATGAAACCTTCGCTCCTGTAGCAAGACTAGAAGCAATTAGGATTTTACTAGCCTTCGCTAATCATAATGATTTCAAACTATTTCAAATGGACGTTAAAAGTGCCTTTTTAAATGGATATGTTAAAAAAGACGTATATGTAGAGCAACCTCCCCTTTTTTAAGACGAAAAACTTCCAAACCACATATATAAATTAAAGAAAGCGTTATATGGATTAAAATAAGCTCTTAGAGCATGGTATGATAGATTAAGAACGTATTTATTACAATCAAACTTCGAAATTGATAAAGTAGATAATACATTTTTTATTAAAAGAAATAAAAACGATATTCAATTGGTACAAATATACGTTGACGATATAATTTTTGGATCAACGAATAATCAAATGAATAAATAATTCTCGGATATTATGACCCAAGAATTCGAGATGAGTCATATGGGTGAACTCACATTTTTCTTAGGCTTATAAATAAGACAACTAAATAATGGAATATTTATTAATCAAGAAAAATACACTAGAGATTTAATGAATAAATACAATTTAACTACTACCAATGGAAGACCTACACCTATGGCAACTAATATAGCCCTAAGTAAAGACGAGACATCAAAAGACGTCGTCAAAAATTGTATAGAGGAATGATAGGATCATTATTATATATAACCGCTAGTAGACCAAATATAATGCATAGCTTATGTCTCTGTGCAAGATATCAGTCTCAACCCAAAGAAACTTACTTAAAAGCCGTAAAACGTATTCTATGATATGTGAAACATACATTAAATTTTGGATTATTTTATCCTAAAAATGACTCGTTTGATTTAATATCCTATTGTGACGCTGACAACGTGGGATGTAAATCAGATCGTAAAAGCACTAGTGGAACGTGTCACTTCTTAGGTCATTCTATGGTCTCTAGGTTTAGTAAAAAGAAAAATACAGTATCCTTGTCTACAACTGAAGCAGAATATATATATATATATATATATATATATATATCTGCTGCTTTGGCGTGTTCACAAGTAATATACATGCAACAAACTCTAAAAGATTTTGGATTAATTATAAATAAATCATCAATATATTGTGATACTACAAGCGCAGTAAATATATCTAAAAATCCAGCACAACATTCGAGAACTAAAAACATTAATAGAAGACACCATTTTCTAAGAGATAACGTAAGTAAAGAGAAAATTTCGCTAGATTTCATAGAAAAATAAAAAACAAATAGCCAATATACTAACCAAACCTTTAAATGAAGCAACATTTACTAAATTTAGAAGAGAATTAGGCATTTGTTCTTCAAGTGAAATAGAGTAATTAAATATATAAATATAATATAAATTATAAAAAAAATCAGAAGAAGAAAAAAACATGTATGTCGACATTCAAGTTTGTACATGTCGATATTTAAATGCCAGATTTAAAAAAATTATTTCCCACCAAAAGGTAGTTACAACCTATATTTAAACTCATTATTTCGAAATTCCTTCTTCATCTCTACATTTTCTCTCTAGAAAAATTCTGAAATAAAATTAACAATGGCCTCCTCTAATAATATCAACCAAAACAACCCTGTTTCATTTCCGGGACCATCCGAAGGCCCATTTCAACGAACTACACTTGCGAGAGTCATGAAATTGAAGGAATCAATAAAGGATGTTCCGCAAATGGTGACTGAAATTCAAGTCTTACAAATAAGGGTGAATAAAGATCCAAAGAAGCAAGGAAGATTATGAGAAATTTGCAAAAGTTTGTAATGGATAATCAAACCAATCCAATAATTATCGAAGACGATACAAATGGAAGAAGAGGAAGAGGAAGAAGAAGAGAAAGAAGAAATGGAAGAGGAAGAGGAAGAAGAGGCGCTAAAGGAAAACATGGACAAAGACAATAGCGTTATTTGCACAGGAGAAGTGTGCTTTGACAAGGATGGGAATGTAATTGAACAAAATGGGGGGTCTTCATTATCCCCATTGTCCAATTCACAAATCCCCGATTGTTAAGAAACACTAAACGTTTAACAATTTCATAGTTTATTTGTTTGTAATATACGTAAATACGAATTGTCATTATGTGATTTTCTTGTAATATGTTTGGATTGACTGATTAATTTGCTTGCATGAATTATTTAATAGAATAACATTAGTCGTTAATTTAGAAGAAGTTATAAAACTTTAGATTTAGTATTGTAGTCTTAGGGAAGATATACCTAGATTGAGTCATTATGATCATTTATATTATAAATTTAGGGGGAGTATAGTTTAGTATAGTTTTTGTTGATGACAATGGGGGAGAAATTATAAAATAGGGTGTAGTTAAGATATGTTGTAACGTCCCAGATTTTTGAACTTAATTATGAATATTAAAATCCGTTTTAAATATTGATCTGGTGATATTAGTGGATTATATATCGAATTTATTATCAGAAAATGGAGTTCAAATTTATATATTTATAAATTAATTAAAAGGAGCTCGAAACGACGCCGTAGGTCGTAAAATTGAATTTTGAACTATAATTGAATAAACAAGGTCCTATATAAGTTGGATTTCTGTGAAACAAGAACCGCTTGAATCTATGTGATTATATTTAACTAATGAAAGAGAAATATCGAGATTTCATCGTATAAAGTGGAAGATATGCCCAATTCAAATTTTCAAATAATCGTATGGACATGTTAATAAATTATAACGATTTAATTAATGAATATAAAGGAATTCCTATATATTAGAATATCGTTTTAACCCGAATTTCTGAATATTGAGTTCTAAAATTTATATTGGTTGGGTCTGAAACGGTATAAGTTCGCATTTGAATATATATTCGATGATACTAATTTATCATCGTTAAAATGAACTATTTAGGAATTAATTATTATTTTATCGATATTATATAAGCTAAAAAGGAATCTTTTTCCAAACGATCTCCGTTTTCGATGAAATAAGCTTTATTGGAATGTGTATAATTAATTATTGCTAGATTTTCAGTTTGGAGCCAAACGGAGTTGTTTTATCGGTAAACGAAATTTAAAAGGGTGAATCGATAAATTAAAATAATGTTGTGCAAACGGAGTCCGTTTTCAACAAAATAAATTTCATTGAGACCAGAACGTCGAGACGTACCGGTGTGTCCATTTTCATTGCATTTAGGGTTTTGGTGTGCCGGTGCGAATTTATGGTTGACATTAAATAATGGTACCATGTAATATAAAGTTGCCTAACCTATCATGACATGTACAAGACGTGCCGACCTAAAGTTGTCTGATATTTCCCTTCATAATACTCACTTACTTCAATTGAGTCATCCTAAATTCTGCAAACCATACCCGATGAAATGCCACGCAAGACCAAAGGGCATGGAGCTGCATACCCCATCTTGTATGAAGTTACATTAATCTTATCCATATTTCTCCATCTATATATATGCGTAGATCGGCCCATTCTTCTTCCAGAGCAAAAATAAACAAACTCCATTTCACAAAATAATAAAAACACGAGTAGCGAAATTCTATAACCAAAAAAACAAAAGTCGAACATTGCATCCTTTTCATTTCTTCGAGCCAACCGAAAGAGAAGGCAGCAAGGCCTTGGGAAACTCAGATCGGAGCTATGCGTCACGGAAGGCTAGGGCGAGGGGCTGAGAAAGTTCGGTGGTGTGCCGGAACAGTCGGAGGGTGGTCTGCCTTTTGGCTTTTTCGGATCTGATGGATGGTGATTGCATGGACTGGCGTGAAGTAGAGTGGTGCATGGGGAGAGGCGGGTGCAAACACTTGAAGAATAAAGGAGTGCAAGCGGTTTGAATTATATATGGAGGAAGATGGTGTTAATGGCTTGGAAAATGATGGAGAGATGAGAGGCAACGAGATGTAAGAGTTGCAGAAATGGTATTTTGGATAATTGGCGGGAACGTCAGGTTCAAGGCCTTGAGAGGGGTGGAGCAGCATCTCTGATGGTTGCTAGGACGGAAGTCTGTGTCGCGCAGTGATCATATGAAGGCAGATGGGGTCCTCGTTTTGCAATAGAGCAGTATACGGGGGAGCAGCTCGCATGTAGTATACAGGGACGTGCGGTTGTTTTCTAAATGAAGAAGAAGAGTTTAAAGGTAGTAGGCCGAGCATTTTGTTCATGGGCTTTGAACCGTGATTGGGATTCAGGCTTTAAGGCAATAAATAAAAAAGGGACAAAGGACTAAAGAGGAGCCATAAAGGAGGATGGCCACGTATCGAACAAGACGCGTTCATTCATACATGATTGAACCAAAGGAAACGAGTTGGGTAGTTAAAACTAATCACGTAGGCATGGCAGGTAATTAAGAATATTATCAATAATTTAAAATGAGCAATCAGGAATCTATATATTGTTATAATTTATATATATAATTGTAATGACGATAATTTGACTATACGTTATCAGAGTCACGAAATTCCGGAAACGTTGTGATCGTAGTTAATGAGGTTACCCTACTGAGCAGTTTCATACAAGATTTGAAGAAATCGAGTTCCGCTTAATTTTAAACGTATGTTTAAAATAAACAAAGTAATGTTGGAGTCGTCAATCGAAATGAAGGTGAGTTAACTCTTGTACTTTTCTGGAATTCTATGATGTGTTAAAATTCATATAAAAATAACCCATCGTCGATGATAATATTTGGGTGATTGCATGTCTTGATTATTGATTGGTTGTTTAATGATTGTCGACAAATTTTATTTGTCGTATTGGATTATTTTGATATAAACATTGTTTATATATTATTATCAAATATTATTATCTGTGATACAGGGATGAACAAGTTGGAGAGATTCGACCGGATACCTCAAATACATTGTATGTTGTTTATATTATTTAAATATGGAACTGTTTACCTCGAATGATATTATATCCCGATTGGATATTGATGATTGATTAAATATTGAACATTGAATTTAAATTCAATATTGATGTGATAATTAATAGACGATATTAGTTTAGTAGTTGGCAGACTAAGACCCCGTTTTAAGATGTTAATTCGCCAATGGGCGAATTGACGTATTTAAAGTTATAAAATTTATTTTTATAACTAAAGTGAAGTTTTAAATTAATAAGAGTTTTGAAATAAGATGACGTTTATAAGTCAATCTTTATGGAAATAAATGATATAATATTATGTATAATGTTTTAAATAAATTTTATAAGCGTAGAGATCAGAATATAAACGACTGGTTATTGTTTTAAGATAATTGTTTTTAAGTAAACAGTTAAGTGATATTTTTAATTATATTAATCTGAGAGAAATAATTAATTGAACTTAGTTAAACAAATAATGGTGTTAAGTTGACTAAGTCAACTATTTAATTAGAAATGGTAATTAGATTAATCGGCTTTTGATAAATCTAATGGAAATGGTTAAATGAATATTTGTTTAATTTAATGGTAAAAGTCTTGTTTTATTTAACGAGGTTTAAAAAGGATTATTAAATGAATAATCGTTAATATAGTTAGCTATTGTTTAAGGAAGTGAATAACAAATATGTTTTGATCACTAACGAAGTGAAATATTTCCATTTTAATAAATGACGGAGTTAGTAATTATTTTAATTAATATAAATTAGAATAATTTACTTTCGAAATGGAAGGAGGAAGCGATATTTGAAATGGAACTTTTTTGAGAAAGACGGATGTGTAGCGCGCAACTACACAGCTGATTAGTCATAATATAAATAGTTATATAACCCAGTTGACAAGCCCAACTGGTAGCGCAAAGTTTTGCAGCAAAAGAGTGATAATTATACAATAAGAACTGCCGAATTAAGCATCCCCACAGCCCACATTACCACCGCAAAAAGAGAGACAATCTATAGTACAAAAAAAGAAATAAACTGATCATACATTAACCATAAGCTAACAACATTATTTAGCAAAAGAAACCCAGCAGCTGAAAGCTTCTTAATGCAAGTCTGGACTAGAATCAACATGATTAGAGCCCACAGATTCCGCTGGACTAGTAGCTGCTGGAAGAGCAAGTGCAAAGTTGGCTGAAGGAGCTGGATGACCTGACCAGGATTTAAAACAATAAATTATAAGATTACATAAACCTCTAAAACTCTTCAGTGGTTTGTTAAATATCATAGCATTTCTTTGTTTCCAGGTACACCAACAGAAAACTGCAAAGAATGAATCCCTACCAGCATTTGCAGCAGAAAACTCCCAGTGATCAAAAACTGAATTAATCTCAGGTATAAAGCCAAGCACAAACGAACTAGTGGCTGCCAAGACAGGGAATGAGAAATCACAATAAAGGAAGAGATGATCAATTGTCTCAACATGAGAAGAACAAAGAACACAACGGGAGCCCTCAATCAAGTTAAGCCTATGTAACTTAGCCCTTGTGTTTATTTTACCATGTATCAGGCACCAGTTGAAGAATAAAATCTTGGGGGGTAGACTAATCTTCCAGATTCTAGGAAAAGAAAATAACCTTCCAGAGAAATTAATATATTTGTACACAGAAGCGAATGAGAATCCTTTTGATGGAGATAAAGCCCAAACATACTATCCACATTATTGGAAAATTGAGAGTGAGATAGTAGTCTGGATGCAAGAAGAAGTTCATCAAAAACATGCACACTAAAAATGAAAGATGGACATAATGCAAAAGGACCCAAATGTAACAAATTTGTTACAGATGAGAATACATTAGTGATGTGAGGAAATAACATTGGGAAAACCTTATGCAAAGGAGTATGACCATACCAAATATCATACCAAAATAAGCAAGAGTCACCATTCCCCAATTTGACTTGAAACAAGCTTTTAATGCGAGGTAAGCATGAAATAACCCCAGACCAAAATGGAGAAAATTTGATAGGAGGAGAGGAGTGTAAAACAAGATGAGGGTTATTGGAATAGTACAGAGATAGAATCCAATTCTTCCATAAGTAAGAACCAGGAGAAACAATTCTCCACAGCCATTTGGATAAAAGAGCCAAATTAAAATTAGAAAGATTAATGATACCCAGACCTCCCTGACTAGAGTGTAAGCAAGCAGTTTGCCAATTTACCAGTTTCTTAACCTTGTTCCCATTCCATAGAAATGTACTTCTGATTGAATCAATTTTTGAAATTACCCACATAGGGAGTTTATGAATAGTCATCCAATAAGTTAGTAATGCTGATAAGACAGCCTTAACCAACACTAAACGACCTGCTGAAGAAAGAGCATTAGCCTTCCATGAAGATAATCTCCTTTCGATTTTTTGAATAAGAGGCATCCAATCAATTTTGTGAAGTTTGGTGGGTCTGAGAGGAATTCCCAAATACTGAATAGGGAACTTATCAATAAGGCAGTTTAAGATGGCTGAGATAGAAGAACCAAAATGATCAGCTTCACCTAACATTATAATCGAACTTTTGGAGAAATTAATTGATAAGCCAGAGATCATCTCAAAAGTATAGAGAACAACTTTGAGACAGAAAATGTGGTTTAAATTAGGAGAGGAGAAGATGATTGTATCATCTGCAAATTGAAGATTAGAAATAGCCAAAGATGAATTAGGCAGATGAATCCCTTCAAAGTAATTGTTGGCTATAACTTTCTTAACCATTTGGTTAAAAACATCAGCAACTAATACAAAGATTAGAGGGGATAAGGGATCTTCTTGCCTCAAGCCTCTACTTGATTTAAATAATCCCCCAATATTGCCATTAATTGAAACAGAAGAATGACTTGTCGTAAAAATACCCTTGATCCAATTACACCAACGTTGAGAAAAACCCCTATGTTTAAACATTTGTAGAACAAATTCCCAATTAACAGAGTCAAATGCTTTTGAAAAGTCTAATTTGAGAAGAACACCTGGAATTTTCATGTTGTGACAATAAGAGATTACCTCTTGAGTAGCTGCAATACAATCAGAAATGTTTCGTCCAAGAATAAATGCTGATTGCTCAGCACCAACGAGATCAGCGATAACAGATTGAAGACGATTTGCAAGAGTTTTGGTGACAATTTTGAACGTGGTATTAAGCAAACTGATAGGACGAAAATCAGACAAAGAATTTGCGCCGGCGAATTTGGGAAGAAGCACAATATTTGCATAGTTGAGACGAGATATAAAATTAGGGTTATCATAAAACTCATTGCACATATTCATTATATCATTTTTCACAATAGCCCAAAACGATTTAAAAAAGGAAGGCCCAAAACCATCAGGCCCAGGGGCTTTGTCATCATTCATGTCTTTTAACGCAACCCATACCTCATTTTCAGTGAACGGTTGATCTATAAAAATAGAAGCAGGTGAAGGATAGAGAGTACACCAGTTAATAAGAGGAATTTCAGAGGATGAACAACCCAGAATGGAGCGATAATAATTAGAAAAAAGAGAAAGAATATCATCAGGGTTTGAATAAACTTGGCCCTCATGGGTTATTTTGAGAATGCGTGATGCTCGTCTTCTTCCATTAGTTATTCTGTGAAAGTAAGTTGAATTTTTATCTCCTTCATTTAGCCATTTGGCTTTGGATCTATGCTTCCAACCAATTTCATCTTGTTTAAACAATCTGTCCAACTCGGATTCCAGATTCTTAAGAGAGTTTATTTCATCATCATTGAGAGAACGAGATTCCTCTAAGATATTGAGATCTAAAATAGCATCTTGGATATTAGAAATACGAGTTCGAATTGAGCTCCAGATAGATTTAGCCCAAGGTTTTATCAGTTTCCTCATAGATCTCATTTTAAGAACAATTCTGTGAGTAGCTGATTGGGATTGAACAGGATTATCCCAAACCTTTTGAACAAATTCCTTAAAAGATGGTTCAAGTAACCATAATCTTTCGAATCTAAATGGGCGTTTAAAATTAGATAGTGAACCCGAATCAAGGACAACAGGGCAATGATCAGAGATAATGGTAGCAAGACCAGAAACAAAGGATAATTGGTGGGCTTCTTCCCAAACTTCATTGAAAAGAAATCTGTCCAATTTGGCTAGGGATGGATTCATGCTGTTTCTTGACCATGTAAAAGATCTATTACTGATAGGAGGATCGAATAGACGACAATCAAAGATAAAAGAGTTAAAAGCCTCTGAATCAGGTGATGAAGAAAAAGATTTTCTCTCATCAGGATATCTAACAGTATTGAAATTACCCCCTATCACCCAAGGACCCAGAATATTATTTGACATTTGTTTACAATGTTCCTAAATATCAATTCTTTCATGATAATCTTGAGAACCGTAAATGTTGGAAAAAAGGTAAATTGAATTAGAAGCAATGTGTTTGAGAGCAACATGAAGAGCAAATTGAGAGGAGAAAGTTTGATACAGAGACCACTCAATATCATTCCATGCAGTAATAAGTCCACCTCTTGTTTCAATAGCATTAACATAGGTCCAACCTCTCAAGAAGGAACCTCCAATCAATCTAAAATGATAATTAGATGGCTCAACGAGTTTTGTTTCTTGAAGGAAAAGAATATCTAATTTAAGTGGGGACAAAACTAAATTTATAGCATGACATTTCGAATGGTCCCCCAAGCCCCGTACATTCCAAGTAACCACTTTCATTGATGTCTATTAATACGCTCTTGTTCTAATGCCTGCATGGCTTTATAGTGAGAGTCACGTAAATTTACCCCCATGCAGCTTGATATCTTTTTGTTCAAACGTATATTAGAAGTGGAAAAAACTACAGGAGTAAGAAAACTACCTGTAACATCAGGATTGTGGCGTCTCGCACTACGACGAACAAAGATGGGAGACAGAAATTGAGGCCAATCATTATCATCAGACCTTGGTTGTTGTGGAGGAGATTGCGGGGGAGGAATTGAACTGATGTCCAAAGGAATGGCTTGAATGGGGAGTATTGGAAAATCATTACCATAAGGGATAATTTGATTAATATGTGGATCATCAACATTTTGCACATTCTGATTCTGATCATCCTTTACTTCCTGGTTCACCTCCTCTTGATCATTGTCTTGCATCTCTTGATCGTCAAATTCTGGAAAAATAGGGTTCATATTAAACTGTCTACAAATCGAGGGAAAAGATGGTAACATCATCGCCTCCTCAATCATTGCATCAAATCTTTTCTCCGAATTTGTATCTTGTTCATTGTGAAGACATGGAACCACTTGTTCATCATCATTTCCTTTGAATATGAGTTCAGGTCTTGTACCTGGATGTTCATGTTTACAGTGCCTGACTTTAATGATATGAGTTTTATTGTTAAAACGAGCTGCAAATTCATTTTTTGAGCCAATCCCTTCGAAAAATTGTAACTTTACCAAGAATTTCCTGTGGTCAAAGTGGCACCAGTCACAATCATCAACTGCTAAGACTCTACCCATCGGCTTAAGTATCTCCTTCACCGCTTCATCATTATACTTCAAAAATTCTGGGAATCCTTCTACCATAGCCCATGATTCAGTTTCCAATGCAGGTTCAGGTTCCATTAACTCCTCATCCCATGCATCCAAACTAATTGCAGCTCCCGGCTTAGTAAGGATTTTAAGTAAAAGAGCGTGATCCCTTTTATCATAAGTAGGACAGTGGACCAAGAATAAGTTGTTAGAGATAATCGACATCGGCCAAATATCATATTCAAGGCTGACTTCTAAGGCGTGATGTAAAGTTTCTACACTCCATTTTCCTGAGAGAGTTTTTGCTACAATGCATTTTGTAGAATCCATTTTCCGGAAAATCCTTTTTTTTGAAGGTGAAGATGAATTAGGAGGTGAAGAGTGAAGTGGATTATAATTAGCTGGTTTCGAAATATTATAATTTCCGTGGTGAGTGAATTGACTGCTGGCATTACGAAGTGACTATTGACGTGCTGAGCTGGCATAGTAATTGAGTTGTTTCGGGACCCAACGAGCTTGATTATTACTCTTGTTACTGTTGGCTGTAATTGCAGAAGACGAGGAGCTTCCAACGAAATAATTCTTTCGTAAACATCTTTGCACTGAGTGACCTATTGAACCACACTTGAAACAAATTGTTGGGTCTCTGCACATGGAGATCACGTGCCCTTTGCATGCACATTTCAAACATCTTTTTTCCTTCTTCAGCTGGGTGATAGTTTGATGAACTGAGACGAACTCTAGCAAAGGTGGCTTAATTTTCATCTTAGGTGGTGGGTTCGGTGGCATTGTCGGCTTCGTTTTAACCACTTGAGCATAGGACTTAAGAGGACCTTCCACTTGATGATCAGAAAAAATGGCAAAACCATTAGAAGAATAATTCAAAGAAGAGCGAGGTTGATGTGAAAAAGAACGAGACTGACCATGACCCTTATCAATTTGAATGGAAAGACGATTCGAAGGATTACGATAAAAAGAGGCACGAGAGGAAGAATGAAGGATATAAAAACGAACAGAACGGGAGGAAGATGATCGAACGTTTTTAGACGGAGGAATAGGATCGGAGTGAGAAGAATTGGGAGAAGGAACAGGAAAAGGACGATAAGAGGAGGAAGACGAAGAAGAATCAGAACGAGGAAAAAGAAAAGGTTTGTATTTAGAAGGATATTTTGAAAGAAGAGGGGGGGGGGAAGAAGGAAGGGAGGATGCCATTATCTATTTATGGTTTGATAGACACTATTATAATATCACTGGATCTTTATATATCAAAAATGTTTTCAGTTATAGTAAGGTAAATATCGTCCGTGTTTATGTGTGGGCTGGTCTTACTATTATCCTTTCTATCAGAAAGGAATTTTAAAGTGAAGCCAATTGTTTGCTATATGAATTTACCGCTGAAAGTATTCCAGATTGATCCGGGTGAATTTTGCTTTGCTTCAAATGTGCTCGGGTCAGACCGAATATATTAACAGGTTAGGTATCGCTGGAGTTTCAAAAGCTGGAAGCAGGAGGCTTCACCGATAGTTATTCAAAGTTTATTTCCGCTGTGTCTGATATATGATGCACTCTAATGATTGGTATATGCATATACAGTTCTTTTATGTAAGAGATTTGTTATACTATATTTACTCGTTCCGCTGTGGGATTCTGATGTGTTGTTCATCTTATCTTCTATTCAAATATTTCATTCTTTCTACTTCTCATCCTCTAATTTCTTTCTATTAAAGATTTGTAATTTCGTGCAATTTGGATTGGATGTATGTTATAATTCGTCATCTCAAACGGTACGGATTTACGGGTCTTTACAGGTGGTATCAGAGCTGGTTGCTGAATTGGTACGCATGATAGGCGGTTCGCGCTTCGCGGTTTGGTGGCGAACAGGAGACTCTTACCCCTACATGTCCCGAAAATGTGGGTTGGTCGAGTCGCGAGGTTGGCCGTAAAAGCAGTTCTGAGGTACCTCTATAGAGCCACGCTGGGAGGTTAGCCCAGTGGTTGATGCTTGCAAAGCCTAGACCCTTTAAAGGTGGTATTAGAGCTATTGGTTTAGTAATAACCTTGGCTCTGTGGTGTAACTCAATAGAGATGGGGTTAGTAATACCCTAGATTGAGTTGAGTATGTATATGTATGAGACTGCGTATTTGTAATTTGAATATAATATTGTTTTGTAAAGCGGGTAAATAAAATAATTTTACCCAAATGATATTTTTATAGAAAAAGGAAATAATTTTCTATAATATATTAATATTGGTTGTTTTGTTTGATTTGATTTCAAATTCGAATTGACTTATGAAATAAAGTTGAACCAATTAGTTAATTGAATCCAAAAAAGAAATTTAATCTGATTAAATGGAGTTAAATAATTGGATTTAACAAAAACAAATTATATTTAATTTGAATGATTAAGTCAATTGTGTATTGTGATTGACTGGACGTTAGTTTGGTTGAATAGAATTCATTGACAGTTAATAAGAAATTGAATGAATGGGAAGCAAGGAAATCAATCCCAGTAAAATGAATTGGGAATAACATCGGTTATGAAATGAAACTGAATGAATTAATTCTATTTATAACTTGTGTTAAAAGTTGAGCTAAGTACAGATATTAGAAGGCCATGAGAGTGGATCTGGTCATAGATATTGAAGTATAGATTGGAAGATGAAGAACGATTAGTTGATTTTCATCGAAATTAGAATTGAGTTTCCCGACAAATAGGTAAACCTTAATATATTATGGGTTGGAGATTGATTTTATCCCTAAGTTAGGTAGCCATTTGGTTTTGGTTTTCTTTTAAAGAAGTTAAGGCCCGGAGTGGCGATTGTAGTTGTACCGATCGAACTACGTAGAGGAGGTGCTGGCGAAATTTTTCAAAATTTTAATAACTTAGAATATTTTTAATGATAATTATAAGATGATTATTTTGAAAAACAATTGGATTTGGAGCATTCTTCTTACCTTGTAATTTCGGGGACGAAATTCTTTTAAGGAGGAAAAATGCAACGTCCCAGATTTTTGAACGTTAGTTACGAATATTAAAATCCGTTTTAAGTATTGATTTGGTGATATTAATGGATTATATATTGAATTTATTATCAGAAAATGGAGTTCGAATTTATACATTTGTAAATTAATTAAAACGAGCTTGAAACGACACGGTAGTTCGTAATATTGAATTTTGAACTTTAATTGAATATACAGGGTTCGATATAAGTCGGATTTCTGTGAAACAAGAACCGCTTGAATCTATGTGATTATATTTTTTTACTAAAAGAGAAAATTTGAGATTTCATCGTATAAATGGTAAGATATGTCCAATTCAAATTTTCAAATAGTCGCAGTGGACTCATTAAAAAATTATAATGATTTAATTAATAAATAAAAAGGAATTCCTATATATTAGAATATCATTTTAACCCGAATTTCTGAATATTGAGTTCTAAAATTTATATTGGTGGAGTCTGAAACGGTATAAGATCCCATTTGAATATATATAGGATGATATTAATTAATCATCGTTAAAATGAACTGTTTAGGAATTAAATATTATTTTATCGATATTGTATAAGCTTTAAAAATATTCATTTTCCAAACGATCTTCGTTTTCGACGAAACAAGTTTTATTGGAATGCGTATAATCAATTATTGCTAGATTTCCAGTTTGGAGCCAAACGGAGTTGTTTTATCAGTAGACGAAATTTAAAAGGGTGAACTGATAAATTGAAATACTGTCGTTGTGCAAACGGAGTCCATTCTAAGCAAAATAAATTTCATTGAGACCAGAACATTGGGACGTAGCGGTGTGTCCATTTTCGTTGCGTTTGGAGTTTTGGTGTGTCGGTGCGAATTTAACGGTTGACATCAAATAGCGGTACCATGTAAAATAAAGTTGCATAACCTACCATGACATGTATAAGACGTGTCGACCTAAAGCTGTCTGATATTTCCCTTCATAACACTCACCCACAGCTATTGAAAACTCATCCAAAATTCTGCAAACCATACCCTATGAAATGCCACAAACAGACCTTAGGGCATGGAGCCGCATACCCCATCTTGTATGAAGTTACATTAATCTTATCCATATTTCCCCATCTATATATATGCATAGATCGACCCATTCTTCTTCCAGAGCAAAATAAACAAACTCCATTTCACAAAATGATAAAAACACGAGTAGTGAAATTCTATAACCAAACAAAAAAAGCTGAACATTGCATCATTTTCATTGCTTCGACCCAACCGAATGAGAAGGCAGCAAGGCCATGGGAAACTCAGGACGGAGTTACGTGTCACGGAAGACCAGGGCGAGGGACTGAGAAGGTTCAGTGGTGCACCGGAATAGGCAGACGGTGGTCTGCCCTTTGGCTTTCTTGGATCTGATGGACGGCGGTTGCATGGACTGGCGTGAAGTAGAGTGGTGCATGGGGAGAGGTGGGTGCAAATACTGGAAGAATAAAGGAGTGCAGGCGGTTTGAATTATATATGGAGGAAGATGGTATTAATGGCTTGGAAAATGATGCAGAGATGAGAGAGAACGAGATGTAAGAGTTGCAAAAATGGTATTCTGGAGAATTGGTGGGAACGTCAGGTTCAAGTCCTTGGGAGGGGCGGAGTAGCATCTTTGGTGGTAGCTGGGTCGAAAGTTTGTGCCGCGCGGTGATCATATGAAGGCAGATGAGGTCCTCGTTTTGGAACAGAACGGTATACGGAGGATCAACTCGCATGTAGTATACAGGGAAGTGCAGTTGTTTTCTAAATGAAGAAGAAGAGTTTAAAGATGGTGGGGCGGGGATTTTGTTCGTGGGCTTTGAACCATGATTGGGATTCAGGCTTTAAGGCAATAAATAAAAAAAAGGGATATGTAACAACCCGAAAATCTGGGCCAGTTTAAAAATTTTATTTTGGCAATTTTAGCGAATTTAGTATATTTAAAATAGATTATTTTAAATAAAATCAACGAGAAATTTATTTTGAACAGAATTCGAACGTATATATTATTTACGCCGTCGTTAGAATATAAATATTTATATATAATTATAAATAGAACTGAAAATGGCGCGGTAGTTCGATAATTCGATTTCAAACTTCAATTGAATGTACCGGGTGCAAAACAATCCGGATTTTAGTGAAACCGAAAACATATAGAATATAATTGATAATATCTTTCCAACGAATCCGAAAAATCGAAATTTCATAGCGGGAATCAAAAGATATGTCCTGTTGAAAATTCTGAATAGTCGCTATGGAATTCAGGCCCTTAAAAATGGAAATTTTGCAAACGACCTCGGATTTCGATGAAACCAGTTTTGTTGGGTCCGTGATGTAAAGTTATTGCTAGGTTTCAAATTTCATAATTTTTCGAATCAATATGTGAGCGTGGCAAAGGAAAACGCGTTTGACCAGTTTCAGTTGATTTTAACCACTGGAAAATGGCCATTTTTCAAACGGTCATAGAATTCGACGAAACTAGTTTTGTTAGGACCGTATCGTCAATACGAAGCTAGAAAATATTTTTGGGAATTTTTTGAGTTAGTATGTGACCCCGGTAAATTGAAATGCGCGTTCAAATTCAATATATAGAGTTATATGTTGATTTTAACGGAAACTGATTCAAACGATCGAATCAGCTTACGAAACATATCCCATTGTGTTCGGAATGGGGGTAATTAGCTAGGGGCGACAGTCGTTGGGTTTGATTTGGCGTTCGAATGTAAAAACTTACTTTAGTGAATTAAATAATAATAAAAATATATAAATATATTCATGGAAAAATCCCTGACCCTAAATTCATTTGTTCCAAATGGGCCGCCGCCGCTCTTTGCGATTCAAGGGCCAGAAACGATCGATATTTCATCTCCCATTTTTATGAAATCCAAGTTGAATTACTTCCCAACTCTTAAGCAAAAATCAAAGAGGAATCTCTGATCATGAAATCCATACTGTGGAGATCGATTTTCATTGAAGATTTCTAGCGAATTCCTGGCTCCAATCACTGTCGTTCTCACGCCTTCCTAGGGCGGAGGAGGTGACCGCATTGGCCATGGCGCTAGGTATGGGAGGAGGAGAGGATGCTGGTTCGTGTGGTATCAGCTGATTAAGGTTCGATGCCTCGTAGGTGATGCGTTTTGGAACCTAGGAAGCCAGGGTGGTGGGTTCGAAGTTCTCTGGTATGAGAATGATGAAGAAGAACGGTGTCCAGAACAGGAAAAAGGCAGGCGACGATGATGAGTTTCAGTTGTGTCAGATGGGAACGCCGATGAACAAAGTACAGTGAAGTTTTGTCTTGTTTTTATGCAATGTAATTTGTTTAGTTAATTTACAAATTTAAACAATAATTAAATTAAAAAATGGTAGTGATAAAAATAAAATTACCATTGTTTTAAAATGAGATTAGAATTGCTTTCAAATAAAATTAGCATTGCTTTATTTTCAGTTTTAAAAATATGATTTTGGTTAATAGGAAAGGTCGAATTTGTGCTATAGAAAAGATCGAATTTTCGATGTAGAAAAGATTATATTTTTGAAGTAAAAGATTAGATTTTTCTAATCAAAAAGATTTGGGTTTTGAAAACAAAAAGAAGTGATTTTTATACATATACTGGAATAGTAAAAATATGATTTTTATATATTGAACATCATAGTAAAAATACGATTTTTATATATTGAACATCATAGTAAAAATATGATTTTTATATATTGAACATCATAGTAAAAATATGATTCTAATATATTGAACATCGAAGTAAAAATATGATTTTTATATATTGAACATCATAGTAAAAATATGATTTTTATATATTGAACATCATAGTAAAAATATGATTTTTATATATTGAACATCATAGTAAAAATATGATTTTTATATATTGAACATCATAGTAAAAATATGATTTTTATATATTGAACATCGAAGTAAAAATATGATTTTTATATATTGAACATCATAGTAAAAATATGATTTTTATATATTGAACATCATAGTAAAAATATGATTTTTATATATTGAACATCGAAGTAAAAATATGATTTTTATATATTGAATAGCAAAGTAAAAATTCGATTTTTACATATGTAGTGGCTACGGGCAACGAAGATGACGAAGATGCAATAACGATGAAGATTTTTATCAAAGAAGAGTCAAGATGTTTGGATAGCTATAGGTGAGAATTTCTCACCTTTCAATTTCTTTTCTAATTATATATATATATACTAGGATGCAGACGGTGCTTAGTAGCACCCGACACAATCGTCCACAGACCATGGACTTGTTTGTTTGGTTGCATAAATTAGTTAGATCATTTGATTGAAATTGAATTGTTTGGTGGAATAGATTAATTTGATTGATGTGTGAATGGCGTGGGCCTTCACTAGACCGGGGATAAGGCTAGGCCTCGTCCCGTTTCTTGTATCGTGCCGTTATGCCGCCGAAATTTTCTAAAATAAGTTAGAAAAATAAAAATATCATTTTATTTAAAGAATGAAATGAATAGAAATTCATATGTTAAAATAAAATGTTTTATCGTTAAAAATATAATTTTTAACGTGAATAAGAATATAGTGAATGTGAATAAATAAAATATTCATGTACAAACCAGACGGTTTGTTTATGTACACCTATTTGAAGGACATTGATTGGGTCGATAAATTTTACACATCGCCCAACTGCACAAATAAAATCTGTGTTTGATTGTTTGAAACCCCACATGGGTGTTGGGATGAAATTTGAAGTTCACTCATCCTGATTGATTAAATATGTCGATCGATTGATTGACAGGCTGTTATAAGCGTTAGATATCTATATTTGATGCTTATACAGTGTAGTGCACTTTGGTTGATGGTTGATTATTTTTCAATGCTATTATGTACGTGTGATGTGTGAAAATCCATATGATTAACTTTATATGGTAATTGATTGGGCCTCATTCCAATTTAGAAAATAAAGAATAATATAAAATAAAGGTTCATGTGTTGACAGTACTCATCCATTGAGATTGGTCATGTGTTGAACAAAATATTTTAGTAATAAAATTTATATCTTTATCAATATAAAATAAAGGTTCATGTGTTGACAGTACTCATCCATTGAGATTGGTCATGTGTTGAACGAAATATTTTGATAATAACAACTATTTTGAAAAAGAAATATTTGAAATAGAATATTTGAAAATGGAAATTTATGAAGCCGTGTTGATTAGATTGACGCCATTTTGACGTGAACGATATTTATATCGATTTTATTCATTTTGAAATGAATTGAATTGAAAACGATTTTGAAATGAATTGAATTGAAAATGATTTCGAAATGAATTGAATTGAAAACGATTTTGAAATGAATTGAATTGAAAACGATTTCGAAATGAATTGAATTGAAAACGATTTCAAAATGAATTGAATTGAAAATGATTTCGAAATGAATTGAATTGAAAACGATTTCGAAATGAATTGAATTGAAAACGATTTCGAAATGAAATGAATTGAATTGAAAACGATTTCGAAATGAATTGAATTGAAAACGATTTCGAAATGAATTGAATTGAAAACGATTTTGAAATGAATTGAATTGAAAACGATTTCGAAATGAATTGAATTGAAAACGAATTCAAATTGAATTGAAAGCGATTTGAAATGAATTCAAATTGAATTGAAATTTGAATTGAATAGAAATGAATTTTAAAACGAATTTATAAAGAAGAATTCAATTTTGATTTGAATTGAAAAGGAAGTTGAAATTGCTTTTGAAACGAATTTAAAACTATTTATATAATTCGTTTTAAATAGAAATCGACGAAATATATATTATATATATTATATATATAATATAATGGCCTGAATAGAACGCGCCGCGCCGCGGCAGTTCGCGAATTTCGACCATTTATTTCAAAACGGACATTACGGGAGATCCGATCGTCGGATTCTCCTAAAGCCGGAACCGTTGGGTTTGTATCGAAAAGAGATTTCTAACGATTATTGGAAATTAGAAATCTAACGGTTGGATTTGGAATTATGTCCAAATCAAATTTGAAAAAGGTCGTTGTAAGTGCAGTTCGATGACCGTTGATGGAAATCGACTGTACGGGCCTTGATAAAATTATTAAAAATAGTAATAATTTGTGTAAAATCATAAGAAATGATTTAGAAAGAATTGGTATGAGAAACTCTATATTTGAAAAGATAAAAATAGATTTTTATCGAAATGAACTAGTTTTGAACTAGAACTATAATTCTATTTATTTTTAAATAAATAAATTGAATTTGAAAAGGGTTTTAAAAATAACCAGAATTTCCAATAATTATATTGGAATGGATTTGAATCGAAATTGTCTTCGGAATATTTCGAGATTGAATTTCGTGATGATACAGATATTGTTATGGGAATTTGAAAGATATATATATATATTGTTATTTCCAATGCGATATTTGTTAGTCGTAGAATTTGATATTGAATATAAGCCGGTATATTTTCTATTCAGAGCCTTGTATTGAATATCAAATGTGATTTGGGTTTGTCGTGAATGGTGTCTTCACTAACACTGTTCTTGAACCCAGTTGAGAAAAGATTAAATCTTTTTATTTAGATTTAATGAAGTGTACCAATTCAATAATATTTAATTGGAATTGAATTGATATTGATATTGGGTTTATCGTGAATAGTGTTTTAAATAACACTTGTTCTTTAACCCGATAATTAATGGAATGATTTTTGGGTTTATCGTGAACAGTGTTTTAAATAACACTTGTTCTTTAACCCGATAATTAATGGAATGATTCTTGGGTTTATCGTGAACAGTGTTTTAAATAACACTCGTTCTTTAACCCGATAATTAATGAATGTGATTTTGGGTTTATCGTGAACCGTGTTTTAAATGACACTGATTTTTTAACCCAGTCGAAGATTAAAACTAAGTGGAGTTTTAATGAATCTTTAATTAGATTGAAATGATCGAAAATGGAGTATCACCAGTTTTGCTCCAGGCGATAGTTAAATCTTTAATTAGATTTGAACGTGAAATGGTAATTGAATTTACCGATAACACTGTGGTGTTAGATATGAAGTATTACCAGTTTTACTTCATGGGATGAATAGGTTGGGATGGGGAAATTAAAATAAATAATTACTTCGGTAAGGTTCGCTAATCCCGACTAGTTTGAATTGAGATTCAAAAATAGAATAAAGAATAAATTCAAGGAATTTATCTTGGATAAAATTAATGGGAACCTTTCCCTATGAATGTGAAATTTAGAAACTAACTGTCGGTTAGCCAAGCAGAATGGTTTTCTGAATATTGATCTGATGTTGGTTTCGGCCTTCGGGGTTAATATTTGGGGAATTATTCTCTTGATTAATTTACGGTTAGTGACCAATGAATTGGAATGAGGCGTATGTTGTGTTTGTGTAACACTTATTTAAAATATACGCGAGTTATTCGGAAAGACCGGGTCTATCGCATTCTGAATAACTGATACGACGATAAGTCGAAGATGAAGACGGTGGTCGAAGACCAGAAGTCTTCACGTCGTTTGGGTGGTTACTAATGATTTGATTGGGCTGTACACCCAAGAAGATGGAAACAGTTGGTGATCGTCCAGACGTACTTGGAGATCGATGGATATGCGGGGTACTAGGTGCCTCCGGTTTCGTTCAGACCCAGAACGGACTTGTAAATGGACTGTGTGTCTGACATTGGATTTTAGTCCGTGTGATTGATCTCTATTAAATATATATCTGTTTGGCGGCGGAGAATTTATTCTCTTGCTTAACGCCCTTCTCTGAGACGTATGAGCTCAGGGGTTATATATTGATGGATATCAATCGCATGGAGTGAATTGCCTGTGTGGCATGCCTAAGTGGCAAATGATCAAGGCTTCTATTGAAAAGCAAAGTCTTGTGGTTGATGATCGAAGCACGGCCTTTGTGGCGTAGCTTTGTGTAACGTTTACTTCGCGAGTTTCACACCCGGTATGAACCAAAAACTGGAGACGGACCTCAGGGAGGGCCTACGTTTCCTCCTAGCTAAAAGTGGCGTCAGTGGTTTTACACGCGCTGACGAGTTTGACTTATGTGGTTGTTGTTGTTGCGAGGCGCCTCGGATTGATCGGTCGTTCTCGAACCGATGGAGTCATTTAGTTGGCTCGCTTACGCCCCAAAGGGCGGCGAAACGTAGTTCTCAGGTATAATAATCCACATCAATGGACCGGCCCTGACGATCCATGGGGCAGTTGCGGCTGTTCCTGAGACTCGGGCTAGGAAGTCTCGAATCGGTGAGGATCTTGCCCCTAGCCTCGGTTCATACCATAAATGATAACCCAACTTCCAATACGACATTGCGGTTTTGATTGTAAACTTATATATGGCGACATAGTGTTATGGGGCATTCATGCCGCCTATGATTGATACTTATGATTTGAAGTCGTTTTATACACTATACACTTATAGTAGTATCAAATGATTTGTTTTAAACGTACTAAGCATGTTTGGCTATTATAAGGGAAAACCCTATCCTCGGCTGCGTTGCATTGTGTGATGGGACCTGGGTCTTATAATAGCTTCATTTTTATTTAGCATTGCGCTGTTTGTTTTATGCACTGGTATTCTTGGGAGGAAACCCGTTCCGTGTTATACGGCGTGGTCCCTTGATTTACCTAACTTTTAAAATAAAGAATAATAACTGTTTTAGTTCTCACACCAGTCACATGACTGACCTGGAGTTTATTGTTTTAACCTAAACTCTGGGTGCCCTTATTTTCGACACGGGCAGCTAGTAGTTTTGGTTTTGCAGATTTATATTCACAGGATCCTGGTTTACAGCTGGAACGATATCCGGAAAGCTTTGTATCCGTATATCTCTTCTAGTTGTGTATTGTATTATTTTCCGCTGCTATGTATTCAAAAGTAATTTAAATCTCTGATATTTCTGTGTAATTTGCATTTATACTCTGTATATTCTTGTAATCTGATGCAATTGTTGTAATATACAATGAAATGTTCTTTCGTCTGCGTTCTATTTTGTCGTGTTCTCAAAACAATTCGTTCTTTCTCTTCTCTTCGAAGACCGGGGAAGTTCGGGTCGTTTCAGGATATAAGCCTGAAGAGGAGTTGTGAAGGAGGGTGGCCACGTATCGAGAAAACGCGTTCATTCAATGATTGAACCAAAGGAAACGAGTTGGGTAGTAAAAACTAATCACATGGGCATGGCTGGTAATTTAGAATGTTATCAACAATTTAATATGAGCAATATGGAATCTATATATTGTTATAATTTATATATAAAATTGTAATGACGATAATTTGACTATACGTTATCGTAGTCATGAAATTCCGGAAACATTGGAATCACAGTGAATGAGGTTACGCTACTGAGCAGTTTCAGACAAGATTTGAAGAAATTGAGTTCCACTTAATTTTAAACGTATGTTTAAAACTAAATGGAATAATGCTTGAGTTGTCAATCGAAATGAAGGTGAGTTAACTCTCACACTTTTCTAGGATTCTATGATATGTTAAATTCATATAAAAATAACCCATCGTTGATGATAATGTTTGGATGATTAAATGTTTTGATTATTGATTGGTTGTTTAATGATTGTCGACAAATTTTATTTGTCGTATTGGATTGTTTTGATTTAAATATTGTTTATATATTATTATCAAACATTATTATCTATGATATAGGGATGAACAGGTTGGAGGGGTCTGACCGGATTCCTAAGATACACTGTATGTTGTTTATATTATTTAAATATGGAACTGTTTACCCCAAATGATATTATATCACGATTAGATATTGATGATTGATTAAATATTGAACATTGAATTTAATTCAATATTGATGTGATAATCAATAGACGGTATGGTTTAGTAGTTGGCAGCAAACGATCTAAGACCATGTTTTAAGAGTTAATTCACCAACGGGCGAATCGACATATTTAAAGTTATAAAATTTATTTTTATAACTAAAGTGAAGTTTTAAATTAATAGGAGTTTTGAAATAAGCCGACGTTTATAAGTCGATCTTTATGGAAATAAATGATATAATATTATGTATAATGTTTTAAATAAAATTTATAAGCGTAAAGATCAGAATATAACCTACGGGTTATTGTTTTATGTTAACTGTTTTTAAGTAAATAGTTAAGTGATATTTTTAATTATATTAATTTAAGTGGAATGATTAATTGAAATCAGTTAAACAAATAATGGTGTTAAGTTGACTAAGTCAACTATTTAATTAGGAATGGTAATTAGATTAATCAGCTTTTGATAAATCTAATGGAAATGGTTCAATGAATATTTGTTATATTTAATGGTAAAAGTCTTTTTTATTTAACGAGGTACAAAAATGGTTATTAAATTAATAATCATTAATATAGTTAGCTATTGTTTAACGAAGTGATTAACAAATCTTTTCAATCACTAACGAAGTGAAATATTTCCACTTTAATAAATGATGAAGTTATTTATTATTTTAATTAAAAATGATTAAAATAATTTACTTTCTAAATGGAAGGAGGAATTGAGATTTGAAATGGAACTTAATTGTATTATGGAAGAGAGATATTATATCAATGTTTATTAAACGGGTTGTGAAGTAAATATGATATTTTGGAATAAAGATTTCTTGATTAAATACAAGTGAGAAATCTATAAAGAGATTTTCAATATATATGGGATGCGAAATGGATTATCGTAAAGATTTGGTAATAAGATCCTAGTTTATAATTGGAGTTTATAACGGAATATAAACCAAGGTGGTGGTTAAAAATATGCTTTTACTAAAGGAATAGGATTAAGGAAAATGGTTATAAGTTGAAGGGGATTTGTAAAAGTAAAAAATTGGGTAATAAATTAGTGATAATAAGTCCAAGTCCGGTATTAATAGATATGTATAAAAGACTTAATAAATGGATTTTGGAAATAAATCCAAGTGTTAACGAGTTAAAATATATTAAAAAGGATCTGAGCTGCCAATATACTTGACTGTACTATTTGACATTGATCGTTAAAACACCAAACTATCAATGAAATATATTGGACCTTTTTGACGTGTTGTTCGAAGAGTCCGGGATGGGAACAAGACCCAAAACCACTTCGAATCAACGTTATGTACAGAACTAACTTGTAGGGAATAAAGATGGAGTAATTGAAGATTGTAGATCTTCATAAAGCAGAAGAACTACTTATAATCTCTGATTAGCTCCTAGGGATGCACTGTGATTCTGTCGTGGTTGAAATCTATGGATTGCAAGAAGTTCTTGCTACTGATCCTTGGGATGATTCCTATATAGGATTCGGTTGGAGGGTGCCTTCGGTTCATTCTGTCCCTGGATGACTTGTATGGATGAATGTTCTGATGGAGTACGGTTGACCTCTTAAAAGTAATACGTTTGGTGGTGGAGGAATTCGTTTCTCTTAGCTTTTATACCCGTAATGTTTTTAGGGAATCGATTAGTGGTTTGACGGATTTGACGATGTGGCATTCAAAGTAAATGACGATGTGTTGTTCTAGAAGACAAGCGTAGCCCCAAGCCTCACAACCGGTAAATGACAGAAATTGGGCAGGCAACATGGCTAGGTGGGTAATACCCAAGCAGGGTGTATTATCACCAATCTATAGAAATTCTTTATTTGTTCTTCTTTCGATTCTGTATCTCCGTTGATGGATGGTGGTCCCTTAAAACCATCGGGTGATAATATATTTGTTACACTCAAGCTAAATGGGTGGATGGTCATGTGTGGCCGGGTTATAGGACGTTCTTGTTGAACCCCAGTGTATACCCTCTAAAGTACACTGATCGGAAGGTGATCCAATACCTTGTCTGTTGGAATCCATTCTCCAATAAGCGCCCTGCAGTTTTCGATTTTAAAATAAATATGTAGACTGTGAGATGCAAGAGTTCTACTAAATGGTTATTTATTATAGTTTGATAGACACTATTATAATATCACTGGATCTTGGTATATCAAAAAAAAATTGGTTATAGTAAGGTAAATACCGTCTTTGTTTATGTGTGGGCTGGTCTTACTGTTACCCTTTCTTTTAAAAAGGATTTTTAAAGTTAAGCCAATTGTTTTCTATGTGAATTTACCACCAAAAGTATTCCAGACTGATCCACGTGAATTTTTCTTTGCTTCAAATGTGCTTGGGTCAGATCGAGTATATTAACAGGTTAGGTACCGATGGAGTTTCAAGAGCTGGAAGCAAGAGGCTTCACCGATAGTTATTTAGAGTTTATTTTCGCTGTGTCTGATATATGATGTACTTTGATGATTGGTATGCATATATAGTTCTTTTGTGTAAAGAGATTTGTTATATTATATTTATTTGTTCCGCTGTGAGATTCTGATGTGTTGTTCTTCTTATTCTTCTATTCCAATATTTCTTTCTTTCTACTTCTCATCCTCTAATTTCTTTCTATTAAAGATTTGTAATTTCGTGCAATTTGGATTGGACGTGGGTTATAATTCATCAGCTCAAAGGGTACGGATTTACGGGCCTTTACATAGGCATAGTTTAAGGGGGAATTAGAAGGAAATCATGGTTAAAGGAGGGTAATCAAGGAATCAGATCAACAGGTAATATCAGGTATGAATATTTTATAAACTAAGGTTTTCATCATCAAAAAGGGGGAGGATGTTGGAGAATGGAATTTTGATGACAACAACCTTGTTAACATTATTGATTATAAAGTGTGTAGTAACATCTTTATCCAGAATATGTATATACAAGATTTATATGAAGGAAGTAAATACTGAAGACTGTACAGTTAAGAGTTTTTAGAGATTCAAGATTTCAAAGAAGATTCAAGACTCATGAGTATCAAGACATCAAGATTTCAAGAGTTCAAGATTATCAAAATAATAGAGTCTAGTTAGTATGTTAAAACTCTGATTAACACTCTCAAATTTTGTTTTCAAATTATCTTTTTTAAATTGATTTCAAATTATTTCAAACTCTTTTCAAAAATGATTCTAAATCATCTAAGGTTTATATTTATCATTTCAAATATATAAGTTTCTTATATAGTTTATATATTATAAAATTGAATAATTATATTATATATGTTTATAATTATATAATTTTATATCATATATATATGGTTTTTATATTATATGTTTAAATACTAATTTATATGTTTTTATACTTAAGAAATTATATTTTAAACAACTAGTTTTAATTTAGGAATTTTCATAATATATATATTGAGTAAATACTTTAAAACATGATTTATAATTTAAAAACCTAGCATATGTCGACATGCTATTTCTTACATGTTGACATATAACTATCGTTTTTTTTAAATTCGAAAGGAAGTGTCTTTTTCTAACACCCCGTATTTTAACAACACTAAAAGATGATAAATTAAAGAATAATTAATTTAATATTCAGAATTAAGAGAAATGGACCATGCCATTATGTTCGTTTCGGAATTCTAGTCAAAATAGGCACTTGGTTTGCGTAAAACGGTGTGATAACCCGTAACTTCCCCGGTAAGGGAAGCCCGGATTACCTTGAGAACACGACAAAATAGAACACATACAGAAGAACATTTCATTGTATATTACAACAATTCCATCAGATACAAGAATATACAGAATATAAATGAATAAAATACATTCGATAAATATCAGAGATTACAATAAATTTACATAGCAGCGGAAGATAATACAAAACACAACTGAAAGTAATACACGGATACAGAGCTTTCCGAGCATCATTCCAGCTGTAAATCAGGATCCTGTGAATATAAATCTGCAAAACCAAAACTACTAGTTGTCCGTGTCGAAAATAAGGGCACCCAGAGTTTAGGTTAAAACAATAAACTCCAGGTCAGTCATGAGACTGGTGTGAGAACTAAAACAGTTATTAATTCAATTTTAAAGAGAGTAATTCAAGGGACCACGCCGTATAACACGGAATGGGTTTCCTCCCAAGAATTCCAGTGAATAGAAATAAACAGCGCAATGCTTTTTCAAAAAATGAAGCTATTATAAGACCTAGGTCCCATCACACAATGCAACGCAAGCCGGAGGATAGGGTTTTCCCTTATAATAGCCAAACATGCTTGATACGTTTAAAACAAATCATTTGATACTATTATAAGTGTATAGTGTCAAAACAATTTCAATCATAAATATAAATCATAGACGGCATAAGCGCCCCATCCCACTATGTCGCCATACTAGGCTCTACAATTAAAACCGAAATACACGTATTGGAAATTGGATTCCATCATGATTCGAGGCAAGGGACAAGCTCCTCTCCATTTCGAGACAATCTAGCAAATGTCTCAGGACCTTACTATGATCCTTGGAATCGATTGGGCCGGTCCTCACCTAACTTTAGAGGATTGGCAATTCCTGAACACACGTTTCCCGGTCCTAACAGACCTAATATCGAGGCACCTCATCCAACAACCACACATGTGAAAAGTATATAAATGTCGGCCAGTTTAAGCACCGACACCACCCATAGCTAGAAAGAAACGTCGTGTTCTCCCAATGGTCCGTATCCCGTTTTTGACTCATACCGAGGGGTGAGGCTCGCGAATTAATGCCATACACAAAGCTGCTCCACATAGGTCGTGCTTTGATCATCAATCTCAAGACTTTGCTTTTCAACAAAAGCCTTGATCATCTGCCACTTAGGCATGCCACACCGGCAATTCACTCCATGCGACTGATGTCCATCGATATACAACCTCTGAGCTCGTACGTCTCAGAGAAGGGCGTTAAGCAAGAGAATTAATTCTCCGTCGCCAAACAGATGTATATTTAATAGAGATCAATCAACACAGAATAAAATCCAATGTCAGACACACAGTCTATTTACAAGTTCGTTCTGGGTCTGAAAGAAACCGGAGGCACTTTCCTCGCATATCCATCGATCTCCAAGTACGTCTGGACGATCACCAACTGATTCCCTCATCTTGGGTGTACAGCCCAATCAAGATCGTCAGTAATCACCCAAACGATGTGAAGACTTCTGGTCTTCAACCACCGTCTTCATCTTCGACTTATCGTCGAGTAGGTTATTCAGAATGGGTAAAACCCGGTCTTTCCAAATAACCCACATATATAATAAAAACAGTGCTAGAAAACACAACATACGCCTCATTCCAATTCTGAATATTCTTTTTATTTAAATATTCACATCTTTTGGGAAAGGTTCCCATTAATTTTATCAAAGATAAATTCTTTAAAATTTATTCTTTAATCTTCCTTTGGATATCTTTTCAAACCATATTAGGGTTTTCCAAACTAGTCGAGATTAGCGAACCACACCGAAGTAATTATTTATTTTATTTCCCAATCCCAGCCTATTCATCCCATGGAGCAAAACTGTTATTACTCCATAACTAACACCACGGTGTTACCGGTAAATTTAATTACCATTTCACGTTCAAATCTTATTAAGGATTTACTATCGCTCGGAGAAAAACTGGCGATACTCCATTTTGGATCACTTTCCAAATCCGATAATTTAAATTATCAATTCACATTTCAATCTAATTAAAGATTCATTAAACTCCTTTTACTGGGTTAAAGAACTAATGCCATTTAAAACACAGTTCACGATAAACCCAAATCTCATTTGATATTAAATACAAGGCTCTGAATAGAAAATATATCGGCTTATATTCAATATCAAATTCTGATTATTTTTAAAACCACTTCAAATCCAATTTATTTATTTAAAAATATTGGATTTTAATTCTAGTTCATAACTAGTTCATTTCGATAAAAATATATTTTTATCTTTACAAATGTGGAATTTTACATCCCAGTTCTTTCCAATTCATATATTATGATTTTACACAAATTATAGATATTTAAAATAATTTTATCAAGGCCCGTATATTCGATTTCCAATAACGGTCGTCGAACTGCACTTACAGCGACCTTTTCTAAATTTGATTCGGACGTATCTCCAAATCCAACCATTAAATTTCAAATTTCAAATATACATTGGAAAGCTCTTTTCGATACGAACCCAACGGTTCTAGTTTGAGGAGAATCCGACGGTCGGATCTCCCGCAATGTCCGCACGAAGTCATTGGTCAAAATTCGCGAACTGCCGCGCGCGGCGCATTCTATTCAGGCCATTATATTATATATATAATATATATAATATATATTTCATCGATTTCAATTCAAAACGTATTTTATAATTCGTTTTAAATTCATTTTCAAAATAGTTTCAACTTCATATTCAATTCCAAATCAAAGGTGAATTTTCCATTATAAATTCGTTTTACATTCATTTCCATTCAATTCGAATTCATTTCAATTTGAATTCATTTTAATTCAATTTCAATTCGAATTCATTTTAATTCAATTTCAATTCGAATTCATTTTAATTCAATTTCAATTCGAATTCATTTTAATTCAATTTTCAATTCGAATTCATTTTAATTCAATTTCAATTCGAATTCATTTTAATTCATTTTCAATTCAATTTCAATCCTGTTCAATTCAAAATATTCGATTATGAAATCACTTTTCAATATTCATTATAAAACGAATAAAATCGATAAAAATATCGTTCGCGTCAAAATAACGCATCTCTAATCAACACGGCTTTATATTTTTCAAAGACTTCTTTATTCTATTCAACAAATGAATATTTATTCTATTCAACACATGAATCTATATTTCTTTCAACACTTGACTAATCTCAACAAATGAGTACTGTCAACACGTGACTATTTTTTTATGTAATATATTTTATAAAATTTTGATAAAGATGTTAAATTTTTATTGTTAAAATATTTCGTTCAACACATGAATCTATTTTTGTTTTCAACACATGACTAATCTCAACACATGAGTACTGTCAACACATGAATCTTATTTTATAATATTCTTTATTTTCTCAATTGGAATGAGGCCCAATCAATTACCATATAATGTTAATTATATGGATTCCATACAACACATGTATATAATAGCAACGATAAATAATTAACCATCATCCAAAGTGCACAACACAACTGTACAAGCATTAAATATAAATAATTAACGCTTACACAGTCTATCGACCAATCGATCGACATACAACAAAAATAATTGGGATTAGTGTACGCCAAATATCATCCCAATACCCGTGTGGGGTTTCAATCAATCAAACACAGATTTTATTTGTGTAGTTGGGTGATGTGTAAAATTTATCGTCCCAATCAATATCAGTCAAGTGTGTGTATATAAACAAATAGTTCGATTTGTTTATAAATATTCATTTCATTCTATATACACGTTAAAAATTCTATTTTTAACTATAAAATATTTTATTTATTTCATTTCACATCACACAATCAAATTGCACATCAAAATCAAACAAACAAACAAGCCGTCTATGGTCTGTGGACGACGGGTGTCGGGTGCTACTAAACACCGTTTGCATCCTAGTATATATTATAATATAACTAGAAAAATAAAATTAAAAGGTGAGAAGTTCTCACAGAGGGTTCCACTCCGCCGTGCTTTGCTGTTGAACTGCTGAACCGTATGGATTGGTTGAAATTCCAATTCAGTCCTTTTCACGCTGTTCAAATAAAAATTATATTTCTATTGCTTCATTCTAATAAATAAAATTCTTATATTTATTTCTACTTTATATATTTTTCTATTCAAAACTTTTGCTATTTTTATCTTCAAAAATAATACTCCTTTTTATTCAAAACTAATGCTTATTTTATTTTATAAAAATTTATATTTTTAAACTAATTATATACATATATATAATTCAAATCTCTCTTCGCTACTATCTAAATAAAGATCACATTTTTATATTCCCGCTACATGGATAAAAATCTCATTTTTATCACTTTCCAATATTTATAAAAATCGAATTTTTATATAACTAAAAATCGTGTCTTTTCACGTTTAAAAATCATATCTTTACACCGTTAAAAATCTTGTCCTTAGATTATTAAAAATCTCGTCTTTATAGAGATAAAAATATGATCTTTCTCTCTTTAAAAACCATAGCTTTCTATATTATTAAAAAAATCCTATTTTTACTTCGCTATGTAAATAAAAAAAAAATCATATTTTCGTTTATCTACATATAAATCATGTCTTCATGCATATAAAAAAAAATCTCGTCTTCTCACATATATACATCTCGTTTTTTTTTTATAACTAAAATCTAATTTTCTTATAACTAAAAATCTAATTTTTCTTTCTTAGCAATAAAAATCAATTCCTTTTTACTTTATATAAAGAAAAATTCAGTTTATTCATATTATAAAGATATGAACTTTTCTATTTAAAAAAAAACTTTCTCTTTATAAAATTACCAAAACTGAAAAGAAAAATTAAATAATAAAATTAAACAGACTCACTCGCAAGAAGGGGGAGAAATGGTTGTGCGTTGGAGGTGGTGTGGGGCCTCCTCTGGTGGTCAACGGCGATGGTCAGGGCCTGATGTGGCGCTATGGTGGCAAGGGGGTCAGCAGGTGGTGCGTGGGGTGCTCGGTTTTCCGATGGGGGTTAGGGCTTTTAGGGTTCCGATTTGGGTGAAAAGGGGGGGGGGAAGCAGAGGGGCGGAGGAGGAGATTGGTTCGTCGGTGGGGACGCCTGAGGCGCGGCGACGCGATGGCAGCGCCTCCAGCAACGAGCAGCGGCGGCAACTCCGGTGGGCGACGTCCAGGCTGAGGCGTTCGAGTTGTTTTTTTTCTTTTTAATTTCAAAACCGACGGAGGGAGGAATGAGGAGAGAGAGGGTGAGTCAACGCCTGATATATATATATATATATATATATATATTAATTTTATTTTATTTTAATCCAAAAAGTAACTTTTATTTTCAAACTCGAAATCAAGCCCACCGCCTGTCGTCCATAGCTAATTACCCCCATTCCGAACAAAATGGGATATGTATCGTAGGTTGATTTGATCGTTTCGATCAGTTTTCGTCAAAATCAACATATAACTCTATATATTGAATTTGAACGCGCATTTCAATTTACTGGGGTCACATACTAACTCGAAAAATTCCCGAAAAATATTTTCTAGCTTAGTATTGATGATACGGTCCTAACAAAACTAATTTCGTCGAATTCCGAGACCGTTTGAAAAATGGTCATTTTCCAGTCGATTAAAATCAACTAAAACTGGTCAAACGCGTTTTCCTTTGCCACGCTCACATATTGATTCGAAAAATTACAAAAATTGTAATCTAGCAATAACTTGACATCACGGATCCAACAAAAGTGGTTTTGTCGAAATCCGAGGTCGTTTGCAAAATTCCCATTTTAAAGGGCCAGAATTCCATAGCGACTATTCTGAATTTTCATTTGGACATATCTTTTGATTCCCGCTATGAAATTTTGATTTTTCGGATTCGTTGGAAAGATATTATCAAACAGATTCTATTATTTTTGGTTTTGTTAAATTCCGGTTTATTTTGAATCCTATACATTCATTTGAAGTTTGAAATCGAATTATCGAACTACCGCGCCATTTTCAATTCCTTTTATAATTTAAAATAAATATTATATTCTAATGACGATCTATATAAATATATACGTTCGAATTATATTAAAAATAAATTTTTCGTCATTATTATTTAAAATAATCTATTTTAAATATTCGAAATTCAATAAAATTGCCAAAATAAAAATTTTAAACTGGCTCAGATTTTCGTGTTGTTACAATCTCCCCCACTTAAAAATTTTCGTCCCCGAAAAGGAACGAAGCCAAAAGTTGTTTTAAAAACCAACTCAACTTTCATTGCTTTCAGTACGGCTTAAGTTCTTCAACTTTTCAGTTTCTAAGAACCTTTCAAATTTTTCAAAAATTTGGCTAACACCCTAAATTTTCGAAAAATTTCGCCATGACCTCCCCTGCACCAGGGACTTCGGGATATTCAATATAGCCTCCCATGGCCTTCTTCAATCCAAAACAAAAAGAAAAAGCCAAGCGGCTAGCCAATCGACTCATAAAATCACCCAAAACTCAAGAAATACAATAAACATGTACCTATTTGTCAGGCAAACAATTTTATTCCTCTGCTCTAGCCTCCTTGCTATGACCTGTTCAATGTATACACATGCATTTCCAAACAATTTACAATACAGTTCAATATTTGGTTATATTTGGCCTAAATTCACCGTTCTTTTATATAATGGTTCAAATAAATAATCATACAACACAACCATCAATCAATTAGTGAATTAACGTTTCAAACTCATAATTTTGATATATATACAGAAAATCATGTTTTTGATGCCAAATCACAACAACGTATTCTAGCTATATTTTGGTTCTCACACCAGTCTAATGGAAATATATAGATATCACACCTTCGAAACTCGAACATAAATAATGATGATGTCATGACAATTATCAGTACCATCTCCAGGCGACTAGAGTACGATTCTATATCTATCCAGTATATTAAAACTTCGAATATACGTTTATGACGCGTATATGCAAAATCTTTATATATTGGATTGTCCATATCAATAAAAATAAATATTCAAATACGCTGAATAAGGTTTAAATTTTCAAAACTAAATTTGTTTTCATTTTAAAAATATACTCTTCACACTCGTTCTAGGATACTACTGATCCTATCTCTAACGAGTCATTCTCATTGGACATTGCTAATCCAATTTCTGATGAATTCTTTCGTAAGGTTCTAATGTGTCTTGTCCTCGAGCTTTGTAAACCAAGGCTCTGATACCAACTGTGATACCGTAACTTCCCCGGTAAGGGAAGCCCAGATTACCTTGAGAACACGACAAAATAGAACACATACAGAAGAACATTTCGTTGTATATTACAACAATTCCATCAGATACAAGAATATACAGAGTATAAATGAATAAAATACATTCGATAAATATCAGAGATTACAATAAATTTACATAGCAGCGGAAGATAATACAAAACACAACTGAAAGTAATACATGGATACAGAGCTTTCCGAGCATCGTTCCAGCTGTAAATCAGAATCCTATGAATATAAATCTGCAAAACCAAAACTACTAGTTGCCCGTGTCGAAAATGAGGGCACCCAGAGTTTAGGTTAAAACAATAAACTCCAGGTCAGTCATGTGACTGGTGTGAGAACTAAAACAGTTATTAATTCAATTTTAAAGAGAGTAATTCAAGGGACCATGCCGTATAACACAGAATGGGTTTCCTCCCAAGAATACCAGTGAATAGAAATAAACAGCACAATGCTTTTTCGAAAAATGAAGCTATTATAAGACCCAGGTCCCATCACACAATGCAACGCAAGCCGGAGGATAGGGTTTTCCCTTATAATAACCAAACATGCTTGATACGTTTAAAACAAATCATTTGATACTATTATAAGTGTATAGTGTCAAAACAATTTCAATCATAAATATAAATCATAGACGACATAAGCGCCCCATCCCACTATGTCGCCATATTAGGCTCTACAATTAAAACCGAAATACACGTATTGGAAATTGGATTCCATCATGAGTCGAGGCAAGGGGAAAGCTCCTCTCCGTTTCGAGACACTCTAGCAATTGTCTCAGGACCCCACTATGATCCTTGGAATCGGTTGGGCCGGTCCTCACCTAACTTTGGAGGATTGGCAATTCCTGAACACACGTTTCCCGGTCCTAACAGACCTAATATCGAGGCGCCTCATCCAATAACCACACAGGTGAAAAGTATATAAATGTCGGGCAGTTTAAGCACCGACACCACCCATAGCTAGAAAGAAACGTCGTGTTCTCCCAACGGTCCGTATCCCGTTTTTGACTCATTCCGAGGTGTGAGGCTCGCGAATTAACGCCATACACAAAGATGCGCCACACAGGCCGTGCTATGATCATCAACCTCAAGACTTTGCTTTTCAACAAAAGCCTTGATCATCTGCCACTTAGGCATGCCACACCGGCAATTCACTCCATGCGACTGATGTCCATCGATATACAACCTCTGAGCTCGTACGTCTCAGAGAAGGGCGTTAAGCAAGAGAATTAATTCTCCGCCGCCAAACAGATGTATATTTAATAGAGATCAATCAACACAGAATAAAATCCAATGTCAGACACACAGTCCATTTACAAGTTCGTTCTGGGTCTGAACGAAACCGGAGGCACTTTCCTCGCATATCCATCGATCTCCAAGTACGTCTGGACGATCACAAACTGATTCCCCCATCTTGGGTGTACGGCCCAATCAAGATCGTCAGTAATCACCCAAACGATGTGAAGACTTCCGGTCTTCAACCACTGTCTTCATCTTCGACTTATCGTCGATTCGGTTATTCAGAATGGGTAAAACCCGGTCTTTCCAAATAACCCACGTATATAATAAAAACAGTGCTAGAAAACACAACATACGCCTCATTCCAATTATAAATATTCTTTTTATTTAAATATCCACATCTTTTGGGAAAGGTTCCCATTAATTTTATCAAAGATAAATTCTTTAAAATTTATTCTTTAATCTTCCTTTGGATATCCTTTCAAACTATATTAGGGTTTTCCAAACTAGTCGAGATTAGCGAACCACACCGAAGTAATTATTTATTTTATTTCCCAATCCCAACCTATTCATCCCGTGGAGCAAAACTGTTATTACTCCATAACTAACACCACGGTGTTATCGGTAAATTTAATTACCATTTTAGTTCAAATCTAATTAAGGATTTACTATCGCTCGGAGCAAAACTGGCGATACTCCATTTTCGATCACTTTCCAAATCCGATAATCTAAATTATCAATTCACATTTCAATCTAATTAAAGATTCATTAAACTCCTTTTACTGGGTTAAAGAACTAATGTCATTTAAAACACATTTCACGATAAACCAAAATCTCATTTGATATTAAATACAAGGCTCTGAATAGAAAATATATCGGCTTATATTCAATATCAAATTCTGATTATTTTTAAAACCACTTCAAATCCAATTTATTATTTAAAAATATTGGATTTTAATTCTAGTTCATAACTAGTTCATTTCGATAAAAATATATTTTTATCTTTACAAATGTGGAATTTTACATCCCAGTTCTTTCCAATTCATATATTATGATTTTACACAAATTATAGATATTTTTAATAATTTTATCAAGGCCCGTACAGTCGATTTCCAATAACGGTCGTCGAACTGCACTTACAACGACCTTTTCTAAATTTTATTTGGATGTATCTCCAAATCCAACCGTTAGATTTCAAATTTCAAATATACACTGGAAAGCTCTTTTCGATACGAACCCAACGGTTCCGGTTTGAGGAGAATCCGACGGTCGGATCTTCCGCAATGTCCGCCCGAAGTCAATGGTCGAAATTCACGAACTACCGCAGCGCGGCGCGTTCTATTCAGGCCATTATATCATATATATAATATATATTTTGTCGATTTCAATTCAAAACGTATTTTATAATTCGTTTTAAATTCATTTTCAAAATAGTTTCAACTTCATATTCAATTCCAAATCAAATGTGAATTTTCCATTATAAATTCGTTTTACATTCATTTCCATTCAATTCGAATTCATTTCAATTTGAATTCATTTTAATTCAATTTCAATTCGAATTCATTTTAATTCAATTTCAATTCGAATTCATTTTAATTCAATTTTCAATTCGAATTCATTTTAATTCAATTTCAATTCGAATTCATTTTAATTCATTTTCAATTCAATTTCAATCATGTTCAATTCAAAATATTCGATTATGAAATCACTTTTCAATATTCATTATAAAACGAATAAAATCGATAAAAATATCGTTCGCGTCAAAATAACGCATCTCTAATCAACACGGCTTTATATTTTTCAAAGACTTCTTTATTCTATTCAACAAATGAATATTTATTATATTCAACACATGAATCTATATTTCTTTCAACACTTGACTAATCTCAACAAATGAGTACTGTCAACACGTGACTATTTTTGTTATGTAATATATTTTATAAAATTTTGATAAAGATGTTAAATTTTTATTGTTAAAATATTTCGTTCAACACATGAATCTATATATTTTTTTCAACACATGACTAATCTCAACACATGAGTACTGTCAACACATGAATCTTATTTTATAATATTCTTTATTTTCTCAATTGGAATGAGGTCCAATCAATTACCATATAATGTTAATTATATGGATTCCATACAACACATGTATATAATAGCAACGATAAATAATCAACCATCATCCAAAGTGCACAACACAATTGTATAAGCATTAAATATAAATAATTAACGCTTACACAGTCTGTCGACCAATCGATCAACATACAACAAAATAATTGGGATTAGTGTATGCCAAATATCATCCCAATACCCGTGTGGGGTTTCAATCAATCAAACACAAATTTTATTTGTGTAGTTTGACGATGTGTAAAATTTATCGTCCCAATCAATATCAGTCAAATGTGTGTATATAAACAAATCGTTCGATTTGTTTATAAATATTCATTTCATTCTATATACACGTTAAAAATTCTATTTTTAACTATAAAATATTTTTAACCATATAAAATATTTTATTTATTTCATTTCACATCACACAATCAAATTGCACATCAAAATCAAACAAACAAACAAGCCGTCCATGGTCTGTGGACGACGGGTGTCGGGTGCTACTAAACACCGTCTGCATCCTAGTATATATTATAATATAACTAGAAAATTAAATTTAAAAGGTGAGAAGTTCTCACAGAGGGTTCCACTCCGCCGTGCTTTGCTGTTGAACTGCTGAACCGTCTGGATCGGTTGAAATTCCAATTCAGTCATTTTCACGCTGTTCAAATAAAAATTATATTTTTATTGCTTCATTCTAATAAATAAAATTCATATTTTTATTTCTACTTTATATATTTTTCTATTCAAAACTTTTGCTATTTTTATCTTCAAAAAAAAATACTCCTTTTTATTCAAAACTAATGCTTATTTTATTTTATAAAAATTTATATTTTTAAACTAATTATATACATATATATAATTCAAATCTCTCTTCGCTACTATCTAAATAAAGATCACATTTTTATATTCTCCGCTACATGCATAAAAATTTCATTTTTATCACTTCCCTATATTTATAAAAATCGAATTTTTATAACTAAAAATCGTATCTTTTCACGTTTGAAAATCATATCTTTACACCGTTAAAAATCTTGTCCTTAGATTATTAAAAATCTTGTCTTTATAGAGATAAAAATATGATCTTTCTCTCTTTAAAAACCTTAGCTTTCTATATTATTAAAAAAAATCCTGTTTTTACTTCGCTATGTAAATAAAAATAAAAATCATATTTTTGTTTTATCTACATATAAATCATGTCTTCATGCATATAAAAAAAAATCTCGTCTTCTCACATATATACATCTCATTTTTTTTATAACTAAAATCTAATTTTATTATAACTAAAAATCTAATTTTTCTTTCTTAGCAATAAAAATCAATTCCTTTTTACTTTATATAAAGAAAAATTCAGTTTATTCATATTATAAAGATATGAACTTTTCTATTTAAAAAAAACAAAACTTTCTCTTTATAAAATTACCAAAACTGAAAAGAAAAATTAAATAATAAAATTAAAAAGACTCACTCGCAAGAAGGGGGAGAAATGGTTGTGCGTTGGAGGTGGTGTGGGGCCTCCTCTGGTGGTCAGCGGCGATGGTCAGGGCCTGAGGTGGCGCTATGGTGGCAAGGGGGTCAGCAGGTGGTGCGTGGGGTGCTCGGTTTTCTAATGGGGGTTAGGGCTTTTAGGGTTCCGATTTGGGTGAAAAGGGGGAGGGGAAGCAGAGGAGCGGAGGAGGAGATTGGTTCGTCGGTGGGGACGCCTGAGACGCGGTGACGCGATGGCGGCGCCTCCAGCAACGAGCAGCGGCGACAACTCCGGTGGGCGACGTCCAGGCTGAGGCATTCGAGTTGTTTTTTCTTTTTAATTTCAAAACTGACGGAGGAAGGAATGAGGAGAGAGAGGGTGAGTCAACGCCTGATATAAATATATATATTAATTAATTTTATTTCATTTTAATCCAAAAAGTAACTTTTATTTTCTAACTCGAAATCAAGCCCACCGCCTGTCGTCCATAGCTAATTACCCCCATTCCGAACACAATGGGATATGTATCGAAGGCTGATTTGATCGTTTCGAATATTTTTCGTCAAAATCAACATATAACTCTATATATTGAATTTGAACGCGCATTTCAATTTACTGGGGTCACATACTAACTCGAAAAATATTTTCTAGCTTCGTATTGACGATAAGGTCCTAACAAAACTAATTTCATTGAATTACGAGACCGTTTGAAAAATGGTCATTTTCCAGTCGATTAAAATCAACTGAAACCGGTCAAACGCGTTTTCCTTTGCCACGCTCACATATTGATTCGAAAAATTACGAAAATTGGAATCTAGCAATAACTTGACATCACGGATCGAACAAAAGTGGTTTCGTCGAAATCCGAGGTCGTTTGCAAAATTCCCATTTTTAAGGGCCAGAATTCCATAGCGACTATTCTGAATTTTCTTTTGGACATATCTTTTGATTCCCGCTATGAAATTTTGATTTTTCGGATTCGTTGGAAAGATATTATCAAACAGATTCTATTATTTTTGGTTTCGTTAAATTCTGGTTTATTTTGAATCATGTACATTCATTTGAAGTTTGAAATCGAATTATCGAACTATCGCGCCATTTTCAATTCCTTTTATTATTTAAAATAAATATTATATTCTAACGACGATCTATATAAATATATACGTTCGAATTATATTCAAAATAAATTTTTCGTCATTATTATTTAAAATAATCTATTTTAAATATTCAAAATTCAATAAAATTGCCAAAATACAAATTTTAAACTGGCTCAGATTTTCGGGTTGTTACAAACAGACAACGTATAAAGAAGTTATCAAGGTTTGAAGTTTATATATGCACAAGAGGATTATATATATACATAACAAGCAAAATCAATTCAAAACAGTTCAAAATCGAGCTTTTGTGGGGAGCGGTAAAATTCCCGCCCAGGGGTGTCGACCCTATCAAGGGGGTGTCGACCCCTGGGTCGACCCCATAAGGGGGGTGTCGACCCATGGGTTGACCCCATAAGGGGAGGTCGACCCCCCTGCGGTAGATCGCGGCAAATTTAGGGTTTGGGACGATTATATATATGGCCTTATTTCTCTTGTTTTTCCACACCAAAATAATGGAGAACTAGATGCAGCCTCTGCCTAGATTAAATCAAGCCTTTTCTTCTTCAGCAATCAACTAAAGTTTAGATCTGTGATTCAACATCAGCGATTCTTTCTTCTATTTTTCTAGATCCAATCACAGTGAGTCTATGTTAATTTTAGATCTAAATATTTAAAAAGTAAAACTTGACATGACAATAATTTGGATCTGTGCCTGTGGCTATTTGAATCATATCAGATCTGCTATAACCTGTTTATCTAAGTTATTCTGACATGACCATAAGACTAGAACCTATACCTATTTATCATGTCAAATCTGCCATTGTTCATTGATCTAATTCACTGTTTAAATCACCACATGCCTGTTCCTATTGTATTTGTGGTTAAATCGGATCTGTTATTAGTTGGCTGTCTGATTCATTGTTTAGATCTTATCTTGACTATTATGATGTCCCTGTTATGTTAGAATCAATTCTATTGTCACATGTTCATCAGATCTGCTCCTATATGCATATCTTGTCATTATGCCACTATATATCTATGCTTTTTTCTGCCATTATATGTCAATCTGGTCAGTATGATCATTTTTGTCCTCTTCCCTCTATCTTTTCCCTTTTTATTTTTATATAGCCAGGCTACCCTCGAGCCTAGGCATGCCGCTGAAATATGCGAACGCGTTAAATTGGGAACGAGGGGAAAACGTTAAAATTATGGCATAACTTGTAATTGGAAATTTGGGCACAACTTGAATGAAATATATGAACATGAATCTGGGGAATAAATCAACTTGTGATTAAAGACCTTAATTTGGGGGCATATGGTTCATTGTGAACAAAATCTGGGAAAAGGGCATGAAAACCTATAACGACATAGGAACAATTGGTTAATAATGGAAATGCCTAGAATTAAAGTAATTAGAAACTATAATCATGCTTAGACACGAGGTTAGATTACACTTATGGTGGAAGTCTGCTCGAAACCGACTGGCATATCCAACGACCACAAGTAGTGAATCTAATGTGAGGGGTCTAAATGCATAAACACGAGACGTGCTAAGACACGACGTTAAGTCCAACTTATGGTAGAAGTCTACCCAGAACCGACCGACATATCCAGCATCCACAAGTGGTAGGCTTAACGTGGTAGGTCTAGCAGATTATAACCATAAATGAATATGGTAATGAATCGGAATACTTAACCTAGTTGAATACATAGGGACTGTATGAACATATAACTTGAGTAGGGGATAAGTAAACTTGTTTGAAACAGTGGGCGGGTTAAGTAAATCTTGGGTGGGTGGGTAATATTTTTATATATATACCCACAAACTTAACCTCTACGGTTATGCAATATTTTACTCTGGTATGGCATAACCTGTGGAAAACCTAGTGTGGATGCAAGCGTAGCGGGAAGCTTGTATCATATTTTGTGTAGGACCCATTTCAGTCAGTAACCATTATATATGTATCAAACGAGTACTTCGAACTAGGTCAGAGTCGGGGCACGCTTACTGGGATGATTGTAAGAGATCCAAACGTGGGGATGGTGTGGGCGGCGCATTCCTTGAGGGTCATGTGCGTGCATGGGTCTGGAAGAGGAGGTTTAGACGCCATGACACCTGTAGATATGGTTGTGTGCATCCTAAAAACGAAGGGTTGCCACTTTAGGGAGTGATACACCCTACTGTGGGGCCAGCACAGGGTAACTACAGAGTAGGGAGCTGATCGATTAGGGTATTAAGTAGGGTGCATCTACACTCTGGTATGTTGGGGAGCCTGTTGATACCCTTAGGGGTAACTCCGGTATGTTGGGCTGCTTGCTGATTGTATGGGGTGAAAACCTCTCATTGGAAGTACACCTAAGTCTACCATCTTATACTTGTTGGGGATCATCTTGTTAATAAGACACTAGTATTGGTGCAGAGAAATCATTAGAGAAGCGCGATATACTCTATCATATTTGTCATGTTTACCTTATCATACCTGCCTATTATGATGTTGTCTCTCTTATCCACTTTATATGCTTGTCACGATACTTTTACTTATTTATATGCTAAAAGTAACTGGACTCGCCATACTTTATGTTTTACCCATTTTGTTTCCTCTTCTTTCTCTTCCATTCTCCCCCCAGGGTTCTCAGGGTGGGAATACTCAAGCTTGACCATGATTCTACTTTCATTCTGCTTGGAGCTGCTTAGATGTATTGCTCGAGCTCTTATCCTTTCTACTATGGCTATGTTTTTGTTTGGGGAATTATGGTTCTTTTATTATTGTAATACGATGTTTTAAGTACAAGGCAAAAAATTTAAGATGATGTACTAGGTTTATGTATTTTCAGACTTATGATGTTTTGAACCACGATGTTATGTCTTCTGTATTAATAAAATTTTAAATTCCGCTACTATTTTATATCTGTCTTATAATGTTTTTGTTTCTGTTTAGCTATAACTCTTCACGGAACTTAATCATTCTCTTAATGAGTAACATTAACGGACGTGGGGTGTCACACTTGGTATCAGAGCTGATTGTTACCAGATCGGATAAAATATTTTGAAAATTATTTTTAAAAAGGTTTTAAAAGAAAGCATTTTCAATAAGAAAAGTTTGTTTTGAAAAACATATTCCCCAAAGCCATATGTAATATCTTTCGATCCTTTATCTGAATCCCTTTCCATTTCTTTTCAGCATGTCTGGGAAACCTAATACTCATGAGGACGTTACGATACCAGGCTGGTTCCATAGGTATCTAGAGGCCACTGCGCCTGCCGCTGCGTTCCTTCCGCAGCTGCACCCGTCGTTCCTCCTCCTTCGCGTGTAGATAATTTTTCTAAGATCTGCAAAGATTTCTGTGCTATGGGAGGATAGCCATTCCGTGGAACCGAGACGCTCGTAGAGGCAAGGAATTGGCTCAAAGAGACGGAAGATCTGTTTGGAATTTTCAAAGTCGACGATCGTAGGAAGATTCAGTTAGCCGCCTAGCTACTGAAAGATGAAGCTTCGTTTTGGTAGGAAGTGACGCAAGCAGGGCGTCTAGTGGAGACTTGGGATGATTTTCAGAAAAGGTTTGAAATGAAGTTTCTTTCTCAAGCTGTGAAAAGCATGCAGATGGAAAGATTTCTTGCAATCAAGCAAGGATACATGACTGTCAAAGAGTATGCTAACAATTAAACCAACTAGCGAGATTGTAACAACCCGGAAAATCCAAACCAATTTAAAAAATTTATTTTGGCTATTTCAGTAAATTTTGAATAGTTAAAATAATTTATTTTAAATAATAACGATTAAAATTTTATTTTAACCGAAGTTAGAGCAAATATATTTATTTTGATTTCAAAAGGAATCAGAAATAGTACGGTAGTTTGAAAAGTCAAATCTGTACTTTGACTGAATGTACCGGATTCAAAATCTAATGGATTTTAGTGACACCAAAAATGTCTAAATCTATTTGAAAATATCTTTCCGACGAATCAGAAAAATCAAAATTTCATAGCGGGAATCAAAAGTTATGGCCAGTTGAATATTCAGAATGATCGCTATAGTATAATTTATAACCCGTATAAAAGGCCATTTTTCAAAAGACCTCCGTTTTTTGACGAAACCACTTTGGTTCGATCCGGAATGTCAAATTATTGCTAAGTTTAATTTTCCAGAATTTTTGGAATTAATATGTGAGCGTGGCAAACGAAAATGTGTTTTGTCAATTTCAGTTAAATTTGATCGACTAGAAAATGACCATTTTTCAAACTGTCTTGGAATTTGACGAAATTAATTTTGTTAGGACCGTATCATCAAAACAAAGCCACAAATAATTTTTCTGGAATTTTCTGAGTCCGTATGTGGCCCCAGTGAATTTAAATGTACGATCGAATTAATTTAATAAAGGATTTAAATTTTAAATTAAAGAATTCAGGCCATAGACAGTCGTTTGGGCTGACGGGACCTAGCCCATTGGATCCGGAACTGGGGCTATTGGGTGGGATCAACTCTTGTTGGACTGAAGTTTGATTTGTTTAGAGCTTATGGATTTATTTGTAAAATTAGCATTAAAATATTATAAAAAAGCGTTGTCATCTTCATCAAAACCCTAATCTTTGTAGTCGCCGCCCCTTGAATTCCATGGCCAGAAAACTCCCATCCTCCTTCCTCAAATTCTTTCAATCCATAGCAAATTAGACCTCACTCCTTTAGACATTATCGAAGAGATTTTCTTGCTCTTCATTTTTGTATGGTTTGATCACCCCCTATTGGAACGAACGCCGAGATCCAGCGCCCCAAACCCTCGACCTTGCCGCCACCGTACAACCCTATACCTGCCGCCGAGTTGGCCACCCCCCCTAGGCCGACGCGCCTCCCCGAGCCCCTCAACCCCAAATAATCCGATCAACCTCTGTTACTTCTAATTTTGTGCAAACTCGAATCAAAGAATTGAACTTTTCTGAAAACTTACGGTCGTTGTCTGAAAGAGGAAGAAAGGTTAAATCTTTTTAAATATTTTATTAATTTAATTTGAAAATTATCTATCTTATTTAAATCATAACTAATTCATACGACATCGAAAATGAACGATTTCAGATCATGTGCGATCATAGAGACGAGATCTATGCTGTTGTTCTAACAAGGAGCAATTCTAAGCTGCTTGAATTTTGGACAAATTTACGGATCCAAACAATTCAAATTCACGATTGTGAGATTTATGATTTTAAATAATTAATCAGTTTAATTATTTTTCTCGCTGTTAAATAGTTGTATGTGTGTTAATGAATTAGTTCTGCGATGTGATGAAATTTTGGATGATTGATCTGTTTGTTTGTGATGTATAAACATAGATCTGTTAGTTAAATTATAGATCTGTATGTGTTGGTTAAATTAAAATAAATCATTTTTGTCAATATTTTGTGAATCATATATACTAAACAAAAATAAAAATATCATTTTGCTTATATTATTGAGTTGAATTAGAATTGTCAATTCAATAAAAAATATCATTTTTCTTATATTATTGAATTGAATTAGAATTGTCAATTCGATAAAATATTATTTTGCTTATATTTTTGAATTGAATTAGAAAAGTCAATTCAATAAAAGTATCATTTTGCTTATATTATTGAATTGACTTAGAATTGTCAATTCAATAAAAAATATCATTTTGCTTATATTGTTGAATTGAATTAGAATTTTAAATTCAATAAAAATATCATTTTGCTTATGTTATTGAATTGAATTAGAACTTTCAATTCAATATAAAATATATCACTTTGTTTGTTGATTTATAAAAACATCACCTTTGTTGTTGTTTTATTTAATTAGAGTTTTCAATCAAATAAAATATTGTTTTTGTGGTTATAATTAAACTTGCAGCAAAAATGGACATTTGGGTAAATAGAAAATTTAGTTAAATAAAGGAATAGAATGAAAAGTTATATTTTTATTTACATATTAAATGTAAATAAAAGAATAGAATGAAAAGTTATATTTTTATTAATGTTGACGGGTAAAATTGTCACACGCCAACACCCAATGTGTATGAGTGAACAATTATCAGAATAAGCAGTAAGTAATGTAAATGCGGGGAGACATAGCTTTTATAGTGGTTCGGCAACGCCTACGTCCGCTTTATAATTCTCATTCATCATATCTTTGACCGATTACAAGTTTGTACAAGTTCGGACAATAGCTAAGTACAAAGAGTTACAATAGAATAACAAAATACATGTTATTTCTACACTTTGACTGAATTGCCCTTCTTCTTCTTCCTTGGGATGAGTTTTTTTAGGCAAGACGGGTGTGTAGCCTGAACTACACAGCCGATTACGCGTAGATATAAAATAAAATAGTAGTTGGTTGACAAGCCCAACCAGTAGCATCCAGAATAAGAAAGACCAAGACGGTCTTAAGCAGTCAGTCTAGCATACCGATAATATATATACATGATAAACCTACCACCTGAGAAAGCAAAATACATAACATGTCTGCACTATATAACAGTGCTCAGTACACAACCAAAATAAATCAACCAGGTACTCCTTCTCAAAGAGGGAACAAGGAGCTGCTTCCCTGGGTTCCAGGAGAGTGCGGTCTGGGAAGGGAGAATCTGAATCGGGCGCGTCTGACTGTGCCTGTCCATAGTTCGAAGAGGTGCAGAATGTGATAACATGTTCCCAGCAAATACTTTCTAGGTTTATTGAAGACGCAAGCGTTGCGCTCTAACCAGATACACCAAGAGAAGATCGCTACCAAAGAATCAGTAGATGGATTGGGGGAGGAGTGCTGCCAATAATCAAAGAAGGAACGAATCGAAGGAATGAATCCAAGAACGAATGAACTGATTGCCGCCCAAACAGCGAAGGCGAAATCGCAGTCGAAGAACAAGTGGTTATGAGATTCATTTTCTTGATTGCAGAGGACACAGAGTGGGTCCACATCGATGTTGAAACGGTGAAGTCTGTCTTTCGAGTTAATTCGATTATGGATCAGAAGCCATTGGAAAAAAATAACACGGGGAGGGAGATGACAATTCCAGATTCTGGAGTAAGAGAAGCGATGACCTGGGTGGATTAGATAATTGTAACACGATTTAACAGAGAATGTATTAGAGGAGTTCAAGGCCCAAGAGAAAGACTCTGGCCCAACAGATAGCCTGCAGCTATTAATAAGTTCTCCAATGTGGATTAATTCATTAAGCGTGGAAAGCCCAACCCATGAATTCGGAAATAAGCCCAGTGGCCCTAATCTAAATGCCTCAGCAAGAGTTAGCGGGTTGGAACTGTTTGATGGCCCGAGAATGTTGAAGGAGGAGGATAAATGTAATTCACCGTTCCAAATGTCTTGCCAAAACAAGCAAGATTCTCCATTATTTACTTTAACATGGAAAAGCAATTTAACTCTCGGTAGGGAGCACAAAACACCGCTCCAAAAAGGGGACGACCGTGAGTGAGGGATGAAATGAAGGACCCAGTGTGGATTAGAGTTGTAGTGACGCTTTAAGATCCAGTCCTTCCAAATACAGTTGGATGGAGAGAGAATTCTCCAGATCCATTTGGTTAAGAGAGCGAAATTGAAGGTTGAGTGATGTGGAACATTCAAACCCCCATGTGAGTAGGGGAGACAACTCTAATGTCCAAGAGGTAAGCTTTAATGTCCAAGAGGTCTAGAGGTGAGGAAGCAAGGCTTGCTAATCTTCAAGTGTTGAAGGAAAACATGCATGTCATGTTTTAATTATTTATCTCATCTCCCATAGCCATGGTAAAGGTGTTGGAGGCCATTAATGAGTGTTTTGAGCTCTCTAGGTCTCAAAATTCCAAGGGAGAGGGATCCATTTGATGGCCAAGGCTGGGGGTATTTATAGGAAGGAGGTTAGGCGGGAGTAGGTGAGAAACGGGGCCCACAACAGTAATTTTCGTGCCCAGTAGCAGAAATTCGCACCTCCTGGCTGGGGGTTCGAAATTTCGTACCTCCACGTGGAGGTACGAAATTTCGAACCACCCCTGGATGTACGAAATTTCGTACCTCACCTTGAGGTATGAAATTTCGTACCTCACCTGGAGGTACGAAATTTCGTACCTCTCCTGGAGGTATGAAATTTATGAGGAGGCAGCTGAACTTCTTGGTGCTGAAATCTCGTCGTTTTGGAGCAACGAAGCTCATGGATACGAAGTGAAGGAATCTGTGGTTTTGCTGGCCCGGAGTAAAGGAATCTGAGCTTCCGGCATGGAGAAAATCGGATGAATCGGGCGGTGCCGCCGGGACTGTGGGGCCCCGGACCCGCTGGACGGCTCGCCTTCGGCTCGGACAACGGCTCGCCTTCGGCTCGTAGCACGGCTCGCCTTCGGCTCGGGTGACGGCTTGACTGAGAGTTCATTGGGCCCGACAGAGGCCATCTGATAGAGGCTTTGAGTTTTAGTATTTTTGCGACGCGACTTCGACCCAACTGCTTTGTGCTCTTTGACGCTTAAGCGCGTCGCTTGCCAAATACTCGACGTGTGACTGCTTTGACAAAAAGGCATGTCAACAATTTACATATTAAATGTAAATAAAATAATAAAATGAAAAGTTATATTTTTATTTACATATTAAATGTAAATAAAAGAATAGAATGAAAGAAAAATTATATTTTTATTTACATATTAGATGTAAATAAAATAATAGAATGAAAAGTTATATTTTTATTTACATATTAAATGTAAATAAAAGAATAGAATGAAAAGTTATATTTTTATTTACATATTAAATGTAAATAAAATAATAGAATGAAAAGTTATATTTTTATTTACATATTAGATGTAAATAAAAGAGTAGAATAAAATGTTATATTTTTATTTACATATTAGATGTAAACATAGAATAGATTAAAGATTACATTTTTTTATTTGCATTTTAGTTGCAAATAAAACATAGATTAAAGATTACATTTTTTATTTGCATTTTAGTTGCAAATAAAACATAGAATGAAAGTTACATTTTTTTTATTTGCATTTGAGTTGCAAATAAAACATAGATTGAAAAAATTACTATTTTTGTTTGCATTTTTGATGCAAATAAAAACATGGAATAAAAAGTTACATTTTCATTTGCATTTTAAATGCAATTAAAAACATGGAATAAAAAAAATTTGCATTTTTATTTGTATTTTAGATGCAAATGAAAACATTGATTTAAAAGTTACATTTTTATTTGCATTTTAGATGTGAATAAAAACATTGATTTAAAAGTAGCATATTTATCTGTAATTTAGATGTGAATAAAAACATTGATTTAAAAGTTGCATTTTTGTTTGCATTTTAGATACAAATATAATTATAGGTAAAAAATTACATTTTTATTTACATGTTAGTTGAAAATAAAAAGAATAGGATTTAAAAGCTACATCTTTATCTACATTTTAGATGTAATTAAAGTATAGTTTTAAAAGTTATATTTTTATTGTCAAATTAGGGACAATAAAAAGAATAAATCAAAAAGGACATTTTTGTTGACATGTTAATTGTAAAGAAAATAGTAGATTTTAAAATTACATTTTTATTGTCATTTTAGAGAGAATAAAAAGAACAGAGTTGAAAGTTACATTTTTAATATCATGTTAAATGAAATAAAAAAAGAAAAGAAATAAAAATTACATTTTTATTGCCACTTTAGAGACAATGAAAGAAGTAGATTAAATTGTCACAATTTTAATGTCATTTTAGTTGAAATAAAAAGAATAAGATCAAAGGTCGCATTTGATTGACATTTTATATACAATAAAAGAATAGATTTAAATGTCATATTTTTATCGTCATTTTGAATGAAATAAAAATAGTAGGATTAAAAGTCATGCTTTTATTGTCGTTTGGTTTCAACATAAAAAGTGAACATTAGGAATACATATTTTCAGTGTAACTTAGTTACCATTGGAAATAATTAGTCACTAAAACATGATTTATTTCAAATCATTATTTTTATCATGTTAGTAGGATTATGAAAATCATATATAAAATCTCTAACATGAATATAGACTGTATTTGGCTTGCATGTGATTGATTGGAAGTAGTTGAAATCGCCAAATGAATAATATATATATATATATTGAAATTAAACGAATCGCGCGCGGTAGTTCGCGTTTCGGCAATCGTAACTTTAAACGATTATACCATAAGATCCGACCGTCGGATTTTCCCAAAACTGGAACCTTAGGACCGCTTTGAGAAGATCTTTCCATCGATTTGAATTTTGTTAAAATCCAACGGTTAGAATTCAAGATAAGTGTAAAACAAATTTTCGTAAAAACAGCGCTAGGGCCGCCCATCGACCCGAAGCGTCGTTAAATAAATTTGGCTATTTTTATACAAATAAAAATAGGGATTAATCGTAATTTAATACCATTAATGATATGAAATGATTTTAAATTATATATATGAGAGGATCATTTGAAAAGACCGAGTTAAAACTCATTTCAAATGGTCATACGACGATCTAAATTGAAGATCTTAAAGACGGCGATTGAAGACCGGCGATCTTCACATCGAAAGGATAACTACTGATGCTTGGCATTGGCTAGCTACCAATAAAGGGTTAAAGTGGTAGTTGTCTGGACGTACTTGTTGATTGTCCGGATACGCGAGCACCTCACTTCCGTATTGGACATACAGGACGAGGAATAAGGTGACTCCGGTTTCGTTCAGACCCAGAACGGACTTGTAAATGGATGTGTGTCCGACATTGAATTTCTTGTTGTGTAATTAAATTGATTTCTATTAATATATATCTGTGGTGGTGGGAATTTATTCTCTTGCTTAACACCCTTCGTTGAGACGTATGAGCTCGAAGGTTATATATTGGTAGTTATCGATCGCATGGTATGGAATGTCAATGTGACATGCCAAGATGCAATTGATCGAGGCTTTTGTTGAAAAGAAGAGCCTTGTGGATTATGATCAAGCATAGTCTATTTCGGCATAGCTTTGTGTATTACATTACCTCGCGAGCCTCACACCCCGGTAGAGTCAAAAACGGGTCAAGGGAACGCAGGGAGTGCACACGTTTCTTTCTAGCTAGTAGTGGTGTTTGGGTTTTTACAAGGCCCGACATTTTTACTTATGTGGTTGATGGAACGAGGTGCCTCAGATTTTTTATTGGTCGCCAATGGCCAATTTATAGGTCCAATAGGACCGGGGAGCGTGTGTTCAGGCATAATTAATCCACTAACGATATTTGTGGACCGACCCTGCTGTATCCAAGGGTTGCCCGTAGGTGTGATCCTGGGACATTGCTAGAGTGTCTCGAATCGGTAAGGAAATCGTTCCTAGCCTTGACTCTTGATGGAAACCCAATTTCCAATATGACATTATGGTCTTGATTGTAAACCTATATACGGCGACATAGTATATGGTAGCTATGCCGTCTAAATTGATACATTTACTTTGAAGTATTTTTGAAAACTTATTATACACTAACAATAATATTAAAAATATTATTTTCACCGTATCAAGCATTTTTTATCATTATAAGGTAAAACTCTATCCTCTGGTCTGCGTTACATTGTGTGATGGGACATGAGTCTTATAATGATTTCATTTTCTAAAAAGCATTGCGTTGTTTTTGGCTTAAAAATTTATAAAATTTATGCACTGGCAATCCAATGGAGTAAGCCCGTTCCGCGTTAGCGGCGTGGTCCAGTGATTAGCCAAATTGTTAGTTTAGTAAGATTTCTTATACCAGTCCCATGACTAACTCATAGTTTGTTTCACTTTGCAAACTCGGGTGCTCCCTTTCCACACGGGCAGCCAAATGACGGTGTTAGGTATGGATATTTTCTGTACTGGAGCTTGTTGATGAAGATGATGAAGAATCTTTTCTTTTTATCTTTTTATTTACTTCTTGATACATTGAGACAGTATTGAGTATTGATGTCTTATGGGAGAATGAGACTTTATTTCATTCCCTGTTTTAGACATCTATTTTGCTAAGTGTATCCTGTACTGCGCACTCTGATGTTCTGTGATGATGTTTGTGATGACATTTCCATTTCCGCTGCAATGATTTATTTGTTTTGCTATATATATCTGAGATCTGTTATTGTTTTTAATTATGTTATACTCGTATGATTATCCTTACTTTCGTATCACGGAGGTTTGGGTCGCCACATCTGGTATCAGAGCTAAAGGTTAACCTTAGCTACAGAGTATAACATTTTTAGAACAATTCATCTAAATAGAATCAGTAGTATTCTAAGATGAGTAGCTCATTAGAGATAGGATTAGTAATGTCCTAGAATGAGTACAGCAGAATAGCACATATTAATCAGTCATTACTTCATTATCATCTTATCATGTGTCTCTATTTTTAAAATCTTTCCTTTGAAAAAAAATATTATCATTTCTGTTAGTCTAACTCTTTCCTTGATGGTACAGAACTAACTAAGGAATGAGTACCAGAGCACGTACTAGAGCACGAGGCCAAGGTGGGGCAAGAGGACCCGCCATAGATGAGGCTCCTACGGACCAGGAACAGGAACAGGCCACCCCAGAGGTTGAGACACCACCACCACCTCCACGCGCTTTTATCTTGACAAGGTGGGAAAGAAAATCAAGAATCTAGGAGGCGTGCATTTCATGGGACAGGAGACGGTGACCGAGGCACAAGCGTGGCTGAAGACCATTGAGAAGATCTTGGGAGGATTAGAGCTCGAAGATCATAGGAAGCGATTTATGGCGACATGGTTCCTGAAGGACCAGGCCTAGATTTGGTGGGAAACAACTATGGTTGGGGGTAATGAAGCTGATGTAACTTGGGAGAAATTCAAAGAGCTATTCAATGAGAAGTTCGTTCCACCTCACAAAGTTGGGCGCCTTCACGATGAGTTTGCCCACCTCCAACAAGGGAGTATGACTATTGCTGAGTATGTAAAGAAATTTGACGAGATTTCCAGATATGCCCCTGAGTTAGTCAAAAACCCGCTTCAGAAAAATAAGAGGCTTATCAATGGTCTGGCGAGGAGGTATCACAATAGGGTGACGGCACACATCGAGCGTCCATTTGCTAAAGTGATCGTGATGGCCTGCAGATATAAGGAGATTGACCAGAAGGGTTCTCAGCAAGAGCGAGAAAAGAATCAAGCCAACAACAAGAAAAAGGAGTCGGACAAGAAACCTGAGGCAGGCAGCTCTTCAACTGTCAGTCCCCAAGAAAAAAAAAGAGGGACAGATCTAAGGTCAAGTACTTCAATTGCCAGAGGATAGGGCATTTTGACTATGAGTGCCGAGCCCCGAAGAAGCCAAAAAGGAACGAGTCTGGACCGAGTCAGAGCAGTGGATAGAACCCCTATGGCCCAAAGGAATGCTTTAACTGTCACAAGATTGGACACTTTATCAGAAATTGCCCTCTGCTCAAGAAATCTGAAGTGGCACATGTATATGACGGAGCGGATGCACCGGCTTCTTCCGAAGGAGTAGGTAAGCCTGATGTTTTAGGAGGTACTCTTAATATTAAGAATATTCCTATTACAGTTTTGTTATACACTGGTGCATCTAGAAGTTTCATATCTGTTGACACGATTAAAAAGCTTAAATTCAAACTCAGAAAACTCAAAGAACCAATTAGAGCCCATAGTCCGATAGGAGGTTCGCTTATTCTCGATCAATATTGTAGAGTGCCTATTTTTTACTCTCACTTCCAATTTCCTTCTAATCTGATCATCATGAATTTTTCTGGGTATGATATCATATTTTGAATGGACTGGCTAACGAACTATGAGGTCGAGTTGTTATGCGCAGAAAGAGTAGTCAGAATTAAAACCAAATTCGGAAATATGATGACTATTCCATGCCATGGCTCAGCCACAAATAGGAAAGAATTCTGGTCTTCTCTAGAAGTCACTCCTGCTTCTATTGAGGATATTCCTATCGTTAGAGACTATGCGGATGTGTTCGAAGAAGTAGACAGCTTACCTCCGCGTAGAGAAATCGATTTTAGAATTGACTTAGTTCCGAATGCAAGGTCCGTTGTACACCCTATTCGAAGGATGTCACTTAAAGAAAAAGAGGAGCTGAGCAATCAAACCAAGCAACTTTTGTGGAAGGGTCTGATCAGGCCTAGCTTCTCAAGTTGGGGTGCAGTAGTGGTTTTCGTCCCAAAGGCAGACAGTACCCTCAGGTTATGTGTGGACTACCGGGATCTAAATAAACAGACTCTGAAAAATAAATACCCACTACCCCGCATTGATGATCTGCTAGATCGCTTGAATGGGGTAGGAGTATTCTCTAGGATGGACCTAACTACTGGTTTCCACCAACTACGCATTACCGAAGAATGTGTGCCTTTAACAGCCTTCAAAGGACCCAACTTATTTTATGAATGGCTAGTAATGCCCTTTAGCTTATGAAATGCTCCAGCATACGTCGTAGATCTGATGAATAGAGTCTTCCGCGATGTTTTAAATAAATTCGTACTGGTGTTCATCGATGATATTCTATTCTTCTCTAAATCCACTACTGAACACGAAAGGCATCTGAAAGAAGTCTTGGAGATTTTGCGAAGAAATGTGCTGAAAGCCAAATTCTCCAAGTGCAAATTCTGGAAAGAAGAGGTGAAATTCCTCGGCTATGTTGTATCTAAGGAAGGCATCTCAGTAGATCCAGGAAAGATCTCGGCCATCAAAGATTGGAAACAGCCTACTACGCCCACTGGAGTCAGAAGTTTCTTAGGTCGGCTGGTTTTATTGGAAATTCATTAAGAATTTCTCGAAATTATCTTGTCCATTGACGAAGCTGACTAAGAAGCATACCAAGTTCATTTGGATACCCGAATGTGAGGCAGCTTTCCAAGAGCTGAAACAGAGGTTGATCACTGCTCCTGTGTTGACCATTATTGATGGCAATCAGGATCTGAAAGTCTGGACATACATTTCTAGAGAAGGTTATCCTTTTCATCTAAATAAATATGTCAGAAATGACATTTTTTCTAATGTCAAATCTTATTTTAACATGTTATCTTTTTATCTATTTAAGGTATTGGTGTGGTGTTATTGCAAAGAGACAAAGTTGTCGCATATGCTAGCCGTCAGTTAAAACCGCCTGAAAAGAACTACGCCACTCATGATCTTAAGCTAAAGGCCATCGTATTTTCTCTAAAAATATGGAGGCATTATCTCTTAGGCGAGAAATTTGAGCTGTATACTGACCACAAATCCTTAAAGTATCTGTTCACCCAAAGAGATTTGAACTTGAGGCAGCAGCGTTGAATTCCTTGCACCTTATGACCTGGACATATTATATACTCGAGGGAAAGCCAATATAGTGACAGATGCTCTCAACAGGAAGAATACGTCCAGCATTAATCTTATCCTTGCCAAACTCATTATTACCCCTACCTTGATCGATAAGATCTCTTCTCTTTAGAAGAATGATGAATTTATTCAGAGAATCGGCAAAAGAGTCAGGGAAGGCAAACCCATGAGTTTCCAGATTGATGACAAAGGGGTTCTGAGGCTATTGGGCCGAATTTGTGTTCCGAATCTTCCTGAGCTCAGAAAGGAAGTAATGGACGAATGTCACATGTCTAAGCTCAGCATTCATCCGGATGTGAGCAAGATGTACCTTGACCTCAAGCGTACATTTTGGTGGAGATCTATGAAGAGAGACATTTCTATATATGTTGCTAGATGTCCCAACTGTCAGCAAGTCAAAAGCGATCAGCAAAAGCTAGCAAGTCTATTGCAACCGCTAGGGGTTCCAAGTTGGAAATGGGATGAAATTTCTATGGACTTTATTGATTGCTTGCCCTAGACTAGGAAAGGCAATGATAGTATATGGTTGATTGTAGATCTCCTCACAAAGACTGCCTATTTCATCCCTGTCAAACCCAATAGAATAGCTCGAAGTTTGGCACAGCTTTATTTCAGAGAGATTGTCAAACTGCGTGGAGTTCCCAATAGCATTGTCAGCGACCACTATCCGATCTTTGCTAGCAAATTCCGTGAGGCTTTCCAAGAAGAGCTAGGGACTAAGCTGAATATGAGCACCGCTTATCATCCTCGGACAGATGGCCAGACTGAGAGGGTGAACCGCATATTGGAAGACTTGTTGCGAGCATGCATCCTAGATTTTGGTGGGTCATGGGAAGATCATTTGCACTTGGTTGAATTCTCTTATAATAACAGCTACCAAGCAAGCTTGCAGATGTCGCCATTTGAAGCATTATATGGCAGGCCATGCAGATCTCCCGCATGTTGGGTGGAACCCGGCAATCAATTAGTACTGGGTCCCGACATGATTCGCGAAGCATCAAACAAAGTTGATTTTATTAAGAAGTGATTAATTGCTGCCCAAAGCCAACAGAAGAGCTATGCAGACGCTCGAAGAAGGGATTTAGAATTCTTTGTTGGTGATCTTGTATACTTGAAGGTTTCCCCACTGAGAGGTGTAATTCGATTCGGGAAGACTGGAAAGTTGGCACCGAGATTTATTGGTCCATTTCCTATTATCGAAAGGATTGGAATTCTCGCTTATAGAGTGCAGTTGGCTGAATGGTTGCCAGGGGTCCACGATGTATTTCATGTGTCCCAACTCCGGAAGCATGTTCATGATCCAGATTTAGTTGTGGAGGAAGCAGCACAACGAGATTTGGAGATTACCCCGACCCTAGCAGTGTGGAGGGAACCAGTGAAAATTGTAGGCAAAGAAACCCGAGTGCTAAGGAAAAAGAGGATCCACTTAGTCAAGGTGCAGTGGAGCGGGGATCCTAGAGACTGTAAGTGGGAGACTGAGGATAGCATCAAACAGGCCTATCCCAAGTGTAGAGTGGATATCTCGGAGTGACTCTTGTGTTGAGGTACATTTACCATAACTTATATTTTCCGTTTTGTTTCCTACTTTACTATGGTTTCCCTTTCGAGGACGAATAGCTTTTAAGTGGGCGAGATTGTAACAACGCGAAAAATCAGAACCAATTTAAAATTTTATTTTGGCTATTTCAGTAAATTTTGAATAGTTAAAATAATTTATTTTAAATAATAACAATTAAAAATTTATTTTAATCGAAGTTAGAGCAAATATATTTATTTTGATTTCAAAAGGAATCAGAAATAGTACGGTAGTTTGAAAAGTCAAACCTGTACTTTGACTGAATGTACCGGATTCAAAATCAAACGAATTTTAGTGAAACCAAAAATATCTAAATTTGTTTGAAAATATATTTCCAAAGAATCTGGAAAATCAAAATTTCATATCGGGAATCAAAAGGTATGGCCAATTGAATATTCAAAATGGTCGCTATAGTATAATTTATAGCCCGTATAAAAGGCCATTTTTCAAACGACCTCCGTTTTCGATGAAACCACTTTTGTTGGATCCAGAATGTTAAATTATTGCTAATTTTAATTTTCCAGAATTTTAAGAATTAATATGTGAGCGTGGCAAACGAAAATGTGTTTTGTCAATTTCAATCAAATTTGTTGGACTTGAAAATGGCCATTTTTCAAACGGTCTCGGAATTCGACGAAATTAATTTTATTAGGACCGTATCATCAAAAAAAGCCGAAAATATTTTTTCTGGAATTTTCTGAGTCCGTATGTGGCCTCGGTGAATTTAAATGTACGATCAAATTAATTTAATAAAGGACATAAATTTTAAATTAAAAAATACAGGCCATAGACAGTCGTTTGGGCTGACGGGACCTAGCCCATTGGATCCGGAACGGGGGCAATTGGGTGGCATCAACTCCCGTTGGATTGAAATTGGATTTGTTTAAAGCTTATGGATTTATTTGTAAAATTAGCATTAAAATATTATAAAAAAGCTTTGTCATCTTCATCAAAACCCTAAACTTGGTAGCCGCCGCCCCTTGAATTCCATGGCCAGAAAACTCTCGTCTTCTCTCCTCAAATTCTTTCAATCCATAGCAAATTAGACCTCACTCCTTTAGACATTATCAAAGAGATTTTCTTGCTCTTCATTTTTGTACGGTTGGATGACCCCTTAGTAGCACGAACGCCGAGATCCAGCGCCCCAAACCCTCGACCTTGCCGCCGCCGTACACCCCTATACCCGCCGCCCAGTTGGCCACCCCCCTAGGCCGACGCGCCTCCCCGAGCCCCTCAACCCCAAATAATCCGATCGACCTCTGTTACTTCTGATTTTGTGTAAACTCGAATCAAAGAATTGAACTTTTCTGAAAACTTACGGCCGTTGTCTGAAAGAGGAAGAAAGGTTAAATCTTTTTAAATATTTTATTAATTTAATTTGAAAATTATTATCTATCTTATTTAAATCATAACTAATTCATACGACGTCGAAAATGAACGATTTCAGATCCTTTGCGATCGTAGAAACGAGATCTACGCTGCTGTTCTAACAAGGAGCAATTCTGAGCTGTTTGAATTTTGGACAAATTTGCGGATCCAAACAATTCAGATTCACGACTGTGAGATTTCTGATTTTAAATAATTAAACAATTTAATTATTTTTATCGCTGTTAAATAGTTGTATGTATGTTAATGAATTAGTTCTGCGATGTGATGAAATTTTGGATGATTGATCTGTTTGTTTTTGATGTATAAACATAGATCTGTTAGTTAAATTACAGATCTGTATGTGTTGGTTAAATTAAAATAAATCATTTTTGTCAATATTTTGTGAATCATGTATATTAAACAAAAATAAAAATATCATTTTTCTTATATTATTGAGTTGAATTAGAATTGTCAGTTCAATCAAAAATATCATTTTGCTTATATTATTGAATTGAATTAGAATTGTCAATTCAATAAAAATATTATTTTGCTTATATTTTTTAATTGACTTAGAAAAGTCAATTCAATAAAAATATCATTTTTCTTATATTAGTGAATTGAATTAGAATTGTCAATTCAATAAAAAATATCATTTTGCTTATATTATTGAATTGAATTAGAATTTTAAATTCAATAAAAATACCATTTTGCTTATGTTATTGAATTGAATTAGAACTTTCAATTCAATATAAAATATATCACTTTGCTTGTTGATTTATAAAAACATCACCTTTGTTGTTGTTTTATTGAATTAGAGTTTTCAATCAAATAAAATATTGTTTTTGTGGTTATAATTAAACTTGCAGCAAAAATGGGAATTTGGGTAAATAGAAAATTTAGTTAAATTAAGGAATAGACTGAAAAGTTATATTTTTATTTATATATTAAATGTAAATAAAAGAATAGAATGAAAAGTTATATTTTTATTTACATATTAAATGTAAATAAAATAATTGAATGAAAAGTTATATATTTACTTATTAAATGTAAATAAAAGAATAGAATGAAAAGTTATATTTTTATTTACATATTATATGTAAATAAAATAATAGAATGAAAAGTTTTATTTTTATTTACATTTTAAATGTAAATAAAAGAATTGAATGAAAAGTTATATTTTTATTTACATATTAAATGTAAATAAAATAATAGAATTAAAAGTTATATTATTATTCACATATTAGATGTAAATAAAAGAATAGAATAAAAGGTTATATTTTTATTTACATATTAGATGTAAACAAAGAATAGAATAAAAATTACATTTTTTATTTGCATTTTAGTTGCAAATAAAACATAGATTAAAGATTACATTTTTATTTGCATTTGAGTTGCAAATAAAACATAGATTGAAAAATTACAATTTTTGTTTTCATTTTTGATGCAAATAAAAACATGGAATAAAAAGTTACATTTTCATTTGCATTTTAGATGCAAATAAAAACATGGAATAAAAAAAAAGTTGCATTTTTATTTGTATTTTAGATGCAAATGAAAACATTGATTTAAAAGTTACATTTTTATTTGCATTTTAAATGTGAATAAAAACATTGATTTAAAAGTAGCATATTTATCTGCAATTTAGATGTGAATAAAAACATTGATTTAAAAGTTGCATTTTTGTTTGCATTTTAGATACAAATATAATCATAGGTAAAAAATTACATTTTTATTTACATGTTAGTTAAAAATAAAAAGAATATGATTTAAAAGCTACATCTTTATCTACTTTTAGATGTAATTAAAGTATAGTTTTAAAAGTTATATTTTTATTGTCAAATTAGGGACAATAAAAAGAATAAATCAAAAATGACATTTTTGTTGACATGTTAGCTGTAAATAAAGAGTAGATTTTAAAATTACATTTTTATTGTCATTTTAGAGACAATAAAAAGAACATAATTGAAAGTTACATTTTTATTATCATGTTAAATGAAATAAAAAAAAGAAAAGAAATAAAAATTACATTTTTATTGCCACTTTAGAGACAACGAAAGGAGTAGATTAAAATGTCACAACTTTAATGTCATTTTTGTTGAAATAAAAAGAATAAGATCAAAAGTCGCATTTGATTGACATTTTATATACAATAAAAGAATAGATCTAAATGTCATATTTTTATCGTCATTTTGGATGAAAAAAAAATAGTAGGATTAAAGGTCATGCTTTTATTGTCGTTTGGCTTCACATAAAGAGTGAACATTAGGAATACATATTTTCAGTGTATCTTAGTTACCATTGGAAATAATTAGTCATTAAAACATGGTTTATTTCAAATCATCATTTTTATCATGTTAGTAGGATTATGAAAATCATATATAAAATCTCTAACATGAATATAGACTGTATTTGGCTTGCATGTGATAGATTGGAAGTAGTTGAAATTGCCAAACGAATAATATTTATATATATAAATATTAATTAAAATTAAACGAATCGCGCGCGGTAGTTCGCGTTTCGGCAATCGTAACTTTAAACGATTATATCGTAAGATCCGTCTGTCGGATTTTCCAAAAACTGGAACCTTAGGACCGCTTTGGGAAGATCTTTCCATCGATTTGAATTTTTTTGAAATCCAACGGTTAGATTTCAAGATAAGTGTAAAACAAATTTTGGTAAAAACAGCGCTAGGGCCGCCCATTGACCCGAAGCGTCGTTAAATGAATTTGGCTATTCTTATATAAATAAAAATAGCGATTAATCGTTATTAAATACCATTAACAATATGAAATGATTTTAAATTATATACATGCGAGGATCATTTGAAAAGACCGAGTTAAAACTCATTTTAAATGGTTATACGACGATCTAAATTGAAAATATTAAAGACGGCGATTGAAGATCGACGATCTTCACATCGAAAGGATAACTACTGATGCCTGGCATTGGCTAGCTACCAATAAAGGGTTAAAGTGGTAGTGGTCCGGACGTACTTGTTGATTGTCCGGATACGCGAGCACCTCACTTTCGTATTGGACATACGGGGCGAGGATTAAGGTGACTCCGGTTTCGTTCAGACCCATAACGGACTTGTAAATGGATGTGTGTCTAACATTGAATTTCATTAAATTGATTTCTATTAATATATATCTGTGGTGGCAGGGAATTAACTCCCTTGCTTAACACCCTTCTTCGAGACGTACGAGCTCGAAGGTTATATATTGGTAGTTGTCGATCGCATGTTATGAAATGTCAATGTGACATGCCAAGATGCAATTGATCGAGACTTTTGTTGAAAAGCAGAGCCTTGTGGATGATGATCAAGCATAGCCTATTTCGGCATAGCTTTGTGTATTACGTTACCTCGCGATCTTCACACCCCAATAGAGTCAAAAAGGGGACAAGGGAACCCAGGGAGTGCACACGTTTCTTTCTAGCTAGAATTGGTGTTTAGGTTTTTACAAGTCCTGACATTTTAACTTATGTGGTTGATGGAATGAGGCGCCGTGGATTTTTTTATTGGTCTCCAATGGCCAATTTATAGGTCCAATAGGACCAGGGAGCGTGTGTTCAAGCATAACTAATCCACTAACGATATTTGTGGACTGGCCCTGCTGTATCCAAGGGTTTCCCTTAGGTGTGATCCTGGGACATTGCTAGTAGTCTAGAATCAGTAAGGAGATCGTTCCTAGCCTTGACTCTTGATGGAAACCCAATTTCCAATACGACATTACGGTCTTGATTGTAAACCTATATACGGCGACATAGTATATGGTAGTTATGCCGTCTAGGATTGATACATTTACTTTGAAGTATTTTTGAAAATTTATTATACACTAATAATAATATTAAAAATATTATTTTCTATGTATCAAGCATTTTTTATCATTATAAGTTAAAACTCTATCCTCCGGTCTGCGTTGCATTGTGTGATGGGACATGAGTCTTATAATGATTTCATTTTCTAAAAAGCATTGCGTTGTTTTTGATTTAAAAATTTCTAAAACTTATGCACTGGCAATCCAATGGAGTAAACACGTATCGCGTTAGCGGCGTGGTCCAGTGATTAGCCAAATTGTTAGTTTAGTAAGATTTCTCATACCAGTCCCATGACTGACTTATAGTTTGTTTCACTTTGCAAACTCGGGTGCCCCCTTTCCACACGGGCAGCCAAATGATAGGTGTATGTATGGATATTTTCTGGACCGGAGCTTGCTGATGAAGATGATGAAGAATCTTTTCTTTTTATCTTTTTATTTACTTCTTGAGACATTGAGACAGCATTGAGTATAGATGTATTGTGGGAGATTGAGACTTTATTTCATTACCTGTTTTAGACATCTATTTTGCTTAGTGTATCCTGTACTGCGCACTCTGATGTTCTGTGATGATGTTTGTGATGATAATTCCATTTCCATTGCAATGATTTAAATGTTTTGCTATATATCTGAGATCTGTTATTGTTTTTAATTATGATATACTCCTATGGTTATCCTTACTTTCGTACCACAGAGGTTTGGGTCGTCACATTTGGTATCAGAGCTAAAGGTTAACCTTAGCTACGGAGTATAACATTTTTAGAAAAATTCATCTAAATAGAATCAGTAGTATTCTAAGAAGGGTAGCTCATTAGAGACAGGATTAGTAATGTCCTAGAATGAGCACAGCAGAATAGCACATATTAATCAGTCATTACTTCATTATCATCTTGTCATATGTCTCTATTTTTAAAATCTTTCCTTTGAAAAAAAATTATTATCATTTCTGTTAGTCTGTCTCTTTTCTTGATGGTACAGAACTAACTAAGGAATGAGTACCAGAGCACGTACTAGAGCACGAGACCGAGGTGGGGCAAGAGGACCCGCCAAAGATGAGGCTCCAACAGACCAGGCAGGAACAGGCCACCCCAGAGGTTGAGACACCACCACCACCTACATGCGATTTTGATCTTAACAAGGTGGCAAAGAAACTCAAGAATCTAGGATGCGTGCATTTCACGGGACAGGAGACGGTGACCGAGGCACAAGCGTGGCTGAAGACCATTGAGAAGATCTTGGGAGGATTCGAGCTCGAAGATCATAGGAGGCGATTTATGGCGACATGGTTCCTGAGGGACCAGGCCCAGATTTGGTGGGAAACAGCTATGCTTGGGGGTAATGTAGCTGATGTAACTTGGGAGAAATTCAAAGAGCTATTCAATGAGAAGTTCATTCCACCTCACGAAGTTGAGCGCCTTCACGATGAGTTTGCCCACCTCCAACAAGGGAGTATGACTATTGCTGAGTATGTAAAGAAATTTGATGAGCTTTCCAGATATGCCCCTGAGTTAGTCCAAGACCCACTTCAGAAAAATAAGAGGTTTATCAATGGTCTGGCGATTAGGTATCATAATAGGGTGACGGCACACATCGAGCGTCCATTTGCTAAAGTGATCGAGATGGCATGCAGATATGAGGAGATTGACCAGAAGGGTTCTCAGCAAGAGCGAGAAAAGAATCAAGCCAACAACAATAAAAAGGAGTCGGAAAAGAAACCTGAGGTGGGCAGCCCTTCAACCGCCAGGCCCCATGAAAAGAAAAAGAGGGACAGATCTAAGGCCAAGTGCTTCAATTGCCAGAGGATAGGGCATTTTGACTATGAGTGCCGAGCCCCAAAGAAGCCAAAAAGGAACGAGTCTGGACCGAGTCAGAGCAGTGCACAGAACCCCCGTGGCCCAAAGGAATGCTTTAATTGTCACAAAACTGGACACATTATCAAAAATTGCCCTCTGCTCAAGAAATCTGAAGTGGCACATGTTTATGACGGAGCGGCTGCACCGGCTTCTTCCGAAGGAGAAGGTAAGCCTGATGTTTTAGGAGGTACTCTTAATATTAAGAATATTCCTATTACAGTTTTGTTTTACACTGGTGCATCTAGAAGTTTCATATCTGTTGACACGATTGAAAAGCTTAAATTCAAACCCAGAAAACTCAAAGAACCAATTAGAGCCCATAGTCTGATAGGAGGTTCGCTTATTCTCGATCAATATTGTAGAGTTCCTATTTTTTACTCTCACTTCCAATTTCCTTCTAATCTGATCATCATGAATTTTTCTGGGTATGATATCAAATTTTGAATGGACTGGCTAACGAACTATGAGGTCGAGTTGTTATGCACAGAAAGAGTAGTCAGAATTAAAACCAAATTCGGAAATATGATGACTATACCATGGCTCAGCCACAAATAGGAAAGAATTCTGGTCTTCTCTAGAAGTCACTCCTGCTTCTATTGAGGATATTCCTAGCGTCGGAGACTATGCGGATGTGTTCGAAGAAGTAGACAGCTTACCTCCGCGTAGAGAAATCGATTTTAGAATTGACTTAGTTCCGAATGTATGGCCCGTTGTACACCCTATTCGGAGGATGTCACTTAAAGAAAAATAGGAGCTGAGCAATCAAACCAAGCAACTTTTGTGGAAGGGTCTGATCAGGCCTAGCTTCTCAAGCTGGGGTGCAGTATTGGTTTTCATCCTAAAGTCAGACGGCACCCTCAGGTTATGTGTGGACTACCGAGATCTAAATAAACAGACTCTGAAAAATAAATACCCACTACCCCGCATTGATGATCTGCTAGATCGCTTGAATAGGCAAGAGTATTCTCTATGATGGACCTAGCTACAGGTTTCCACCAACTACGCATTGCCGAAGAATGTGTGCCTTTGACAGCCTTCAGAGAACCCGACTTTTTTTATGAATGGCCAGTAATGCCCTTCAGCTTATGCAATGCTCCAGCATACTTCGTAGATCTAATGAATAGAGCCTTCCGCGATGTTTTAAATAAATTCGTACTGGTGTTCATCGATGATATTCTAATCTTCTCTAAATCCGCTGCTGAACACGAAAGGCATCTGGAAGAAGTCTTGGAGATTTTGCGAAGAAATGTGCTGAAAGCCAAATTCTCCAAGTGCATATTCTGGCAAGAAGAGGTGAAATTCCTCGGCCATGTTGTATCTAAGGAAGGCATCTCAGTAGATCCAAGAAAGATCTCGGCCATCAAAGATTGGAAGCAGCATACTACGCCCACTGAAGTCAGAAGTTTCTTAGGTCTGGCTGGCTATTATCGGAAATACGTTAAGAATTTCTCGAAATTATCTTGTCCATTGACGAAGCTGACTAAGAAGCATTACAAGTTCATTTGGACACCTGAATGTGAGGCAGCTTTCCAAGAGCTGAAACATAGGTTGATCACTGCTCCTGTGTTGACCATTATTGATGGCAATCAGGATCTGAAAGTCTGGACAGACGCTTCTAGAGAAGGTTATTGTAACAACCCGTATTTCCAATAACCTGTTATAACATAAATTGAGGCAGAATTTAATTATAAAATGTGAATCAAGGGAAACAGGCTATGCCATTGCGTTCTTCTCGGAAAAATACGCGAAATAGAGTCCGAGTTTTCGAAAATCGGAGTCCGTATGACCCAGTTAAGGCCCATTGAAGTTTGCAGAAAATTCCTAAGTAAAAACAGATTTAAATTTTAAATTTAAAACATGGGTTAGGACAAACTGGGCAGGCGGGAAAAATTCCCGCCCAGGACCCCATGTCGACAGGCCTGTCGACAGGGGTCTTAGGCATGTCGACTGCCCTGTCGACAGCCCTGTCGACAGGGGGTGCCCGGCTGCTTAGCCTGGTGCACCATTTCTGATTAGGGTTGGGTCTTGTGGCCTGTTTCTAGAGAGTTCCGAGATCTGATGGACCTAATTGAATCTAGGGTTAATCCTATGGTCCAAATCACTAGCCTAATCTATAAATAAGACCCTAACCTACCCTAAATCATTCATTATTCATCCTAGCAACTAGACTATGGCAAAATCAAAACTCTCATGGCCTCCACCCTCTTCATGCAATTCCTAAATTAATTCCTAAGTGATTTTCCATGCATACAAGTATATTTGGGCTTGTATGATCCTCCTTAGCTTGCATTAAAGGCTTGTTTCTCTATTGGCGTCATAAAGGAGGAGTCTTGATCAAGTTTGCTTGCATTTGGGGGTTTTAATTAGTTGCATAAGGGGTTTCTTACAATCGCTATACTCATTTGAGTCCGCATAAGCATTGTAAGCCCTCTTACCTTCATTTTAGAAACTCTAAAGTTAATATGTGATGAAAGTTGGGATCTTTGCAAGTTTATTTAGTTATGTATGTTTATGCATGTTCGCTAAGCTATGATTTGCAAGTTCATTGAGTTATGCATGTCCATTATGCCATGTTTTGCAAGTTTATTGGGTTATGCATGGTTATGCAAGTTCACCAAGCCATGATTTGCAAAGTAAATGAGTTATGCATGTTTATGCGAGTCCACTATGCCATGATTTGCAAGTTAAATGAGTTATGCATGTTTATGCGAGTCCACTATGCCATGATTTGCAAGTTTAATAAGTTATGCATGCTTATGCAAGTTTACAATGGCAAGTTGTGCATGTTTGACAAGTTATGCATGTTTATGCAAGTTCCCTATGCGAAGTTATGCAAGTTTAACATACCATGCATGTTTATGGTAATATGCAAGTTCACTATGCTAAGTTATGCAAGTTTAACATGTTATGCATGTTTATGCTAATATGCAAGTTCACTATGCTAAGTTGTGCAAGTCTAACATGTTATGCATAATTGTTGTGCAAGTTCATCATGTATGCTGTGCCAAGTTCCCTCTTCTTATCCTTTATGCGTTACTACGAATATGTAAGCGATAGAATGACGTTGGGGGTTTTGGGTAAACTTAAAATACATGAAAATATAAGATTGGGAATTTACCTATTAAGTTAGGTCTACCCCTTGGGAATTTACCTATTAAGTTAGGTCTACCCAAGTAATTGTTTGACTTGTGATTATGTTTTGAAATGAAGTGGACATGACACTTAGAAAACATAAGTGTGGCCAACTCGAGGTTGGGTTGAGTTTGTAGCGTAATTCTACCCGGAACCTACCGGCTTAACTAGTGGCTACAAACAATAGGACCCAATGTGAGAAGTTGGTCATGTGGTGCCAAGACCCGAGGTTAGACCAAGTTGTGGTGTAAAGCTACCCGGACCCGCCCGGCTTAACTAGTAACCGCAACAAAGTCTAATGTGAGAGGTTAAGGTGCATTAAATTAATTAATGCCTCATGATTAGGATTAATTCAGGGTCCACTAATACTTAACCAATTTGGGGATTCGAGGGATTGAAATGGGGTTAAGTGTGAACTGTTAGTTACACTTAACCAGTTTAATCCACTTGGGGATTCGAGGGATTGAAATGAGGTTAAGCTACACTTAACCCATTTAATCCAGGATTAGTGAAGGGTTAAATCGCACTTAACCCTCTTAGAAAACCCTAGCAGCGGGTATGTTCCGGCAGTAATCCCAGTTTGGTATCATCACAACCCTAGAGGACTAGGCTAGGGCGGGGCACGATTACTGAGCGGATGTAACCGACCAAAGCGATGGCCGAGTGGTACAGCGATGCGGGTCCAGGCGGGCTACGGACGTGCACGTAGTCCGGTGTTGGACAAACTCGAGGCACGGGTACCAATAGGTCTGGGCTGTGCATTATTGCTTAAGTGTCTGGGGTTGACACCCGAGGGCTTGATACACCCGAAGGTGGACCTAGCACAGCCAGACTACATCCATATGTGGGCCGTATGGACACCAACACTTGACGTGTTAGGCTTATAGGGAGCCGATCGACTAGACCGTTGGGTTGGACCTTATATTAAGGTCACTTCATGTTATTGGGCCAAAGTTTGGGCAAAGGGATCAATACCTGTTATGTTGGTTTGCTAGTACACCGTGGTGCAAAACTTAACCTTGTTTATGCGATGACACCTCTATCTATCTTGTAGTTACTTTATCATGCCAGTATGTTGTTATCTATGATCATCTCAGTTTCCATCATGATGTTAACTTTATTAGTTTATAGACTGATCGTAGCAGGGCTTACTCAGTCTTTTTGACTGACCTGTTTTCTTTCGCCTCTTTTCTTCCGTTTCCCCCCCCAGGTTCTCAGGGAGGGAATACTGGAGCCTAGCTTGGATTTTAGCTGCTTCCTTGGATAGCTCATGTATGCTTTGGACTTGAGCGCGCTATGGTTTATCACCCTCATTTGGGGATAGTACTTATGTATTTTCAGCTTATCAGATGATGTTTTTATCTAGACTTGTAATTTTGGGAAATTGACATTTTAAAGTACCAGACTTGTGTTTTGAATGGTTTATAAATCTTCCGCTGTTTTATTTACTTACTCTGTTTATTTACATATATATATGTCATGTCCTGCCTTGCTATATCATTATGCATGTTTACCAATAATGCCCCTATAAAGCTAGTGCATTCCTTTGCGAGTGACCCTAGTGGAGGCGGGGTGCTACATCTGGTATCAGAGCATATGGTTCACGAGAAGGGATAAAAAGGTTTTTAAAACTTTTGAAAAACTATTTTCAAAACCAAGTATAAAGTATTTTCCAAAGAAAAGTCTAGTTTATTTTAAAGGCTATTCCCCAAAAAGCCATTAGCAAAATTCCTTCGTTTTTCTCCATTCTGAATTTATCTTTTTCCTTCCTTTCCAGTATGGCCGACAACTTTGCCATTCCGGAGGGAGTACGCGTACCTGTTTGGTATAGGAGACTTTTGGAGGCTAGGGCGACCGAAGCCGGCCCCGCAAATATTACTCCTCCTCCGGTAGTTGATGTTCCTCTTCCTCCTTCCCCTCAGCATCCTCAAACTGACTTCGCAGAGATTTGCCAAGATTTTAAGGCGATGGGTTGCAAGAATTTCCTTGGAACCGAGACTTTTGTAGAGGCAAGGAATTGGTTGAAAGAGACCGAAGATCTTTTAGCCACCTTTGATATAGGTGACCGCAGGAAGGTTCTATTGGCAGTATGGTTACTAAAGGAAGAAGCTGCACGTTGGTGGGTAGTCACCACCGCTACTAGGCCAATTGAGACTTGGGATGACTTTAGAGGAAGGTTTGGACTGAGGTTCTTATCACTGAAGCAAGGGGACATGACTATTAGGGAATACATAGATAAGTTTAATCAACTGGCTCGGGTCGATTTAGACTTGTTTAATACAGCTCAGAAGAAGGCCCTACACTTTGCTCTAGGATTAAACGAGCCATTACATGGTTTGGCCATGTCTCATATACCCTTGGGGGTGACTCTCGAGAATTTGGTGAATATGGCCCTACTTCAAGAAGAAGATAACAATGACAAGAAAGAGGTCAAGATGAATGAGTCTCAAGGCAAGAGGGTAAATTCCGGGAAACGAGGCAAGAATAACAACAACCGCAAGGACAAGCCAAGAGAGAATAGGAAATGTAACTTCTGTGGTGAAGTTGGACATATAGCCAGGGAATGTGGGAAGAAGGAGAAGAGAAAGCGGGGCGAATGCTTTCATTGTGGTGAGTCTGGACATCTCAACAAAGATTGCCCGAGGAAACAAGGGCAAGGTCAGACTCAGTGTGCAGGATTATCTGGAGGGCGAGTTCATCCCCTCAACACCGTTCTTCCAGCTCATAGAGGTGGTGTTTCTGTTGAAAATCTTGTTTAAATTTTCTGATTTTCCCTGTTCGTACTTTGTTTGATTATGGCACATCGCATAGTTTTATTTCATCTGATCTAGTTGAAAGTTTGCACCTAAGTACTAGTCTAGTTGATGATCCCGTATGTGTTTCAAATCCAATTGGGGGTTCTGCCCGCCTGTCTGTGGTCTGAGTGGATTTGAAGATTTCTATCTTGAGTATAGAATTCTCGTGGGATGTTTATATTCTCGGTTTCAGGGGATCTGGGTTGGTGTTGGGCATGGAATGGTTGTCCTGTTTTGGAGCCATTCTGGGTTTTTGTATATAGGGTTGTGAGGCTCATGACTCGCCTCGGTAGTACCCTAGAAATTTCTAGCAACCCCATGGGTCCCGTCATGTTATGTTATCTTGAATCCCTCAACTCGTCTATCGATAGTTTGCAATCTGTGAGGGTGGTCCGAGAATATCCTGATATCTTAAGGGAAGGTAAAGGGGTTACCCCTAGACGTGGGATAGATTTCCGCATTATCGGGTTGATAATACCAAGCCAGTTTCGTGGCCGGTTAGGCACATGACCTCACGAGATGAGAGTTAAGAAAGCAAGTCAAGGAGTTGCTTGAGAAGAACTTCCTGAGACGAAGCATTTTCGAGTGGGGTGCTCCAGTAGTATTCGTTATGGATGTGGACGGTTTGCTTCGCTTATGTGGTGATTATCGTGAGAAGAATAGACAACCGTTACCAAGGATCAATGATTTGTTTGATCAGCTTGTAGGAGCATCTGTTTTCTTTTGATCTAGCTACCGGATTCCATCAGCCTAGGATGGCTGAGGATGGAATTGACAAGACTGCGTTTAGGACTCTAGATGGATTTTAGAATGGCTAGTCATGCTATTTGGTTTGACTAATGCACCCGCATATTACGTAAACTTGGTGGGTAGGGTGTTTAGGGAGTCCTTGAACAAGTTTGTCATGGTCGTCGTAGACGATATTTTGACCTCCTCAAAAGAACGAGGAAGAGCATGCTATACATCTCAAGGAGGAGATGGATACGCTTAGAGCCACCAGTTGAAGGTCAAGTTCTCCAAATGCCACTTTGGAGGAAAGAAGTTGGATTCCTTGGGGACATAGTTCCTGAGTAAGGCTTAGCGGTGGATTCCGCTAAAAGTGGTTGCGGTTTAAGACCGGAAAACTCTGAGGAGGGCAATTGAAGTAAGAAGCTTTCTCCGTTTGGCTAGTTAGTTAGGATTCCCGGAGCTTAGACTTACTCTTCTGAATCAAGAAGGGGGTTTCACAGGAAGAAGACCCGCAGTTGGTCAAGAACATGGACCAGTCGATTCGAGGCGAGATGTTAAGTCACCTCGCTAGATATAGTATAGATGGCAAGGGATGACTAAGGCGCGATGAGAGATTATGTGTTCCTCGAGTGAAAGACTTGGTAAAGAAGGTTCTTGAAGATGCGCATCACTCGAGGAGGTGGCCGAGTTGGTTTCAGGATGCATGTCGTGCCACCAGGTTAAGGCCAAGTCATAGAAGCCCAGTGGGCCATTACCTCTATTGGAGGTTCCGCAAGGGAAGTGTGAAAACATCTCGATAGATTACGTGGATGGACTACCTAGATCAAAGGAAGGGAATATGGGTATGTGGGTCATAATAGGTAGACTCACGAAGAGTGCTCATTTCAGTCCGGTGAAGAGCGAGAGGACTGCATCATGATTAGCAACGGTTTACCCTCAAGAAGTTGGCCAGTTTTGAAATAGCTTACAGGAAGCCTTAGGTAGGCAACTGAATCTAGGTAGGGCCTATCACTCATGGGCGGATGGTTCATTTCGATTAAGCCTGAGTTATGGAAAATCACGTTTATAAGGGCAATTGGCAACAGGGATTGGTATTTTTAAGAAAAGTTCTGCTGCGTGGAATACTTTATAGTAAGAAGACGAGATCCGGGATTCACTAGTGAATTTTGGAGAGCTTGCATGAAATCATAAGGTTACAGTTATGTTTAACCCAAGTATGCAGGAAGGAGAATAAGTGGAAAAAAGAGGACGAGAGGCGACGAGTTCCAACTCGAATTTGGGAAATAGGAGTTAGGAAGCCAAGAAGTCATGAAGTAAAAAGACGGTCAAAGCACAGTGGAGTTGAGCTCAAGGAAACGTGACTAAGAGGAGTGAAGACTAGACACGCGCATCATACCTCTTTTTAGGAGTGCATCCTTGATCCTTGTTTTCCTGTAGAGCTTGCTTGCAAGTTATCTTTTGTATATATCCTCTCGGTCCCATTCTCGATCTCATTTCTGTTGTAAACTCCATAAGCGGGTTATGACTCATCGGTTAGTACTATATGTCAGAGTTGGAATGGATTCCTTGTAATCCAAAAAGGAGTTTATCTTGCTTAAGATCTCTTTTTAGCATATTCCTCTGTCCATGTTTATCTAGTTTATCGTGTTTATCTTTTCATGAGATCCTTAGGTAGAGACCCTTTGGATGAAACATGTGTTTGAAACATGTTATGTTTGATGGTTGCAAGTGGTTGCAAGTGTTTGCAAGTGGTTGCTCGTGGATGCATTATACACGATTAGGCACTAGATCGGCTCGCACACTCCTCATATTGCATATGCATGAGTGTTTATGCTTATTCATGAATGAAAATTGTGTGCTATCACATGGATGTTGCATATGGACGTATGATTGAGCACGCATGTAGATATTATACATTATGTTAGGAATTGCATACATATGGATTCATTTCACTAACATAATTCGCATTGATGATATTTGTATTAGATAAGTACATATACACACACCTCTGCATATGTTCATCCAGCATTTAGAATCTTGTAAGGACAATGATTGCTCGTGGATGATGCTTTGAGTAGATGGATGATTGGATGGTAGGATACGTTCTTCCTAACTTGAAGATTTCGGGGACGAAATCCTTTAAGGGGGGGGAGAATGTAACAACCCGTATTTTCAATAACCTGTTATAACATAAATTGAGGCAGAATTTAATTATAAAATGTGAATCAAGGGAAACGGGCTATGCCATTGCGTTCTTCTCGGAAAAATACGCGAAATAGAGTCCGAGTTTTCGAAAATCGGAGTTCGTATGACCCAGTTAAGGCCCATTGAAGTTTGCAGAAAATTCCTAAGTAAAAACAGATTTAAATTTTAAATTTAAAACATGGGTTAGGGCAAACTGGGCAGGCGGGAAAAATTCCCGCCCAGGACCCCATGTCGACAGGCCTGTCGACAGGGGTCTTAGGCATGTCGACTGCCCTGTCGACAGCCCTGTCGACAGGGGGTGCCCGGCTGCTTAGCCTGGTGCACCATTTCTGATTAGGGTTGGGTCTTGTGGCCTGTTTCTAGAGAGTTCCGAGATCTGATGGACCTAATTGAATCTAGGGTTAATCCTATGGTCCAAATCACTATCCTAATCTATAAATAAGACCCTAACCTACCCTAAATCATTCATTATTCATCCTAGCAACTAGACTATGGCAAAATCAAAACTCTCATGGCCTCCACCCTCTTCATGCAATTCCTAAATTAATTCCTAAGTGATTTTCCATGCATACAAGTATATTTGGGCTTGTATGATCCTCCTTAGCTTGCATTAAAGGCTTGTTTCTCTATTGGCGTCATAAAGGAGGAGTCTTGATCAAGTTTGCTTGCATTTGGGGTTTTTAATTAGTTGCATAAGGGGTTTCTTACAATCGCTATACTCATTTGAGTCCGCATAAGCATTGTAAGCCCTCTTACCTTCATTTTAGAAACTCTAAAGTTAATATGTGATGAAAGTTGGGATCTTTGCAAGTTTATTTAGTTTGTTTATGCATGTTCGCTAAGCTATGATTTGCAAGTTCATTGAGTTATGCATGTCCATTATGCCATGTTTTGCAAGTTTATTGGGTTATGCATGGTTATGCAAGTTCACCAAGCCATGATTTGCAAAGTAAATGAGTTATGCATGTTTATGCGAGTCCACTATGCCATGATTTGCAAGTTAAATGAGTTATGCATGTTTATGCGAGTCCACTATGCCATGATTTGCAAGTTTAATAAGTTATGCATGCTTATGCAAGTTTAAAATGGCAAGTTGTGCATGTTTGACAAGTTATGCATGTTTATGCAAGTTCCCTATGCGAAGTTATGCAAGTTTAACATACCATGCATGTTTATGGTAATATGCAAGTTCACTATGCTAAGTTATGCAAGTTTAACATGTTATGCATGTTTATGCTAATATGCAAGTTCACTATGCTAAGTTGTGCAAGTCTAACATGTTATGCATGATTGTTGTGCAAGTTCATCATGTATGTTGTGCCAAGTTCCTTCTTCTTATCCTTTATGCGTTACTACGAATATGTAAGCGATAGAATGACGTTGGGGGTTTTGGGTAAACTTAAAATACATGAAAATATAAGATTGGGAATTTACCTATTAAGTTAGGTCTACCCCTTGGGAATTTACCTATTAAGTTAGGTCTACCCAAGTAATTGTTTGACTTGTGATTATGTTTTGAAATGAAGTGGACATGACACTTAGAAAACATAAGTGTGGCCAACTCGAGGTTGGGTTGAGTTTGTAGCGTAATTCTACCCGGAACCTACCGGCTTAACTAGTGGCTACAAACAATAGGACCCAATGTGAGAAGTTGGTCATGTGGTGCCAAGACCCGAGGTTAGACCAAGTTGTGGTGTAAAGCTACCCGGACCCGCCCGGCTTAACTAGTAACCGCAACAAAGTCTAATGTGAGAGGTTAAGGTGCATTAAATTAATTAATGCCTCATGATTAGGATTAAGTCAGGGTCCACTAATACTTAACCAATTTGGGGATTCGAGGGATTGAAATGGGGTTAAGTGTGAACTGTTAGTTACACTTAACCAGTTTAATCCACTTGGGGATTCGAGGGATTGAAATGAGGTTAAGCTACACTTAACCCATTTAACCCAGGATTAGTGAAGGGTTAAATCGCACTTAACCCTCTTAGAAAACCCTAGCAGCGGGTCTGTTCCGGCAGTAATCCCAGTTTGGTATCATCACAACCCTAGAGGACTAGGCTAGGGCGGGGCACGATTACTGAGCGGATGTAACCGACCAAAGCGATGGCCGAGTGGTACAGCGATGCGGGTCCAGGCGGGCTACGGACGTGCACGTAGTCCGGTGTTGGACAAACTCGAGGCACGGGTACCAGTAGGTCTGGGCTGTGCATTATTGCTTAAGTGTCTGGGGTTGACACCCGAGGGCTTGATACACCCGAAGGTGGACCTAGCACAGCCAGACTACATCCATATGTGGGCCGTATGGACACCAACACTTGACGTGTTAGGCTTATAGGGAGCCGATCGACTAGACCGTTGGGTTGGACCTTATATTAAGGTCACTTCATGTTATTGGACCAAAGTTTGGGCTGAGGGATCAATACCTGTTATGTTGGTTTGCTAGTACACCGTGGTGCAAAACTTAACCTTGTTTATGCGATGACACCTCTATCTATCTTGTAGTTACTTTATCATGCCAGTATGTTGTTATCTATGATCATCTCAGTTTCCATCATGATGTTAACTTTATTAGTTTATAGACTGATCGTAGCAGGGCTTTCTCAGTCTTTTTGACTGACCTGTTTTCTTTCGCCTCTTTTCTTCCGTTCCCCCCAGGCTCTCAGGGAGGGAATACTGGAGCCTAGCTTGGATTTTAGCTGCTTCCTTGGATAGCTCATGTATGCTTTGGACTTGAGCGCGCTATGGTTTATCACCCTCATTTGGGGATAGTACTTATGTATTTTCAGCTTATCAGATGATGTTTTTATCTAGACTTGTAATTTTGGGAAATTGACATTTTGAAGTACCAGATTTGTGTTTTGAATGGTTTATAAATCTTCCGCTGTTTTATTTACTTACTCTGTTTATTTACATATATATATATATATGTCATGTCCTGCCTTGCTATATCATTATGCATGTTTACCAATAATGCCCCTCTAAAGCTAGTGCATTCCTTTGCGAGTGACCCTAGTGGAGGCGGGGTGCTACAGTTATCCTTTTCATCTAAAGAAACATGTCAGAAATGACATTTTTATAATGTCAAATCTTATTTTAACATGTTATCCATTTATCTATTTAAGGTATTGGTGTGGTGCTAATGCAAAGAGATAAAGTTGTCGCATATGCTAGCCGTTAGTTAAAACCGCATGAAAAGAATTACGCCACTCATGATCTTGAGCTAATGGCCATCGTATTTGCTCTAAAGATATGGAGCACTATCTCTTAGGCGAGAAATTTGAGCTGTATACTAACCACAAATACTTAAAGTATCTGTTCACGCAAAGAGATTTAAACTTGAGGCAGCAGTGTTGGGTTGAATTCCTTGCACCCTATGACCTGGGCATCTTATATACTCCAGGGAAAGCAAATGTAGTGACAGATGCTCTCAGCAGGAAGAATACGGCCAACACTAATATTATCCTTGCCAATCTCATTATTACCCCTACCTTGATTGATAAGATCTCTGCTCTTTAGAAGAATGATGAATTTAATTAGAGAATCAACAAAAGAGTCAGGGAAGGTGAACCCACGAGTTTCCAGATTGATGACAAAGGGGTTCTGAGGCTATTGGGCCGAATTTGTTTTCCGAATCTTCCTGAGCTCAGAAAGGAAGTAATGGACGAATGTCACAAGTCTAAGCTCAGCATTCATCCGGGTGTGAGCAAGATGTACCATGACCTCAAGCGTACATTTTGGTGGAGATCTATGAAGAGAGACATTTCTATATATGTTGCTAGATGTCCCACCTATCAGCAAGTCAAAAGCGATCAACAAAAGCTAGCAGGTCTATTGCAACCGCTAGGGGTTCCAAGTTGGAAATGGGACAAAATTTCTATGGACTTTATTGATGGCTTGCCCCGGACTAGGAAAGGCAATGACAGTATATGGGTGATTGTAGATCGCCTCACAAAGACTGCCCATTTCATCCCTGCCAAATTCAATGGAACAGCTCGAAGTTTGGCACAGCTTTATTTCAGAGAGATTGTCAGACTGCATGGAGTTCCCAGTAGCATTGTCAGTGACCGCGATCCGATATTTGCTAGCAAATTCTGGGAGTCTTTTCGAGAAGAGCTAGGGACTAAGCTGAATATGAGCACCGCTTATCATCCTCAGACAGATGGCCAGACTTAGAGGGTGAACCGCATATTGGAAGACTTGTTGCGAGCATGCATCCTAGATTTTGGTGGGTCATGGGAAGATCGTTTGCACTTGGTTGAATTCTCTTATAATAACAGCTACCAAGCAAGCTTGCAGATGTCCCCATATGAAGCATTATATGGCAGGCCATGCAGATCTCCCGCATGTTGGGTGGAACCCGACAATCGATTAGTACTGGGTCCCGAAATGATTCGCGAAGCATCAAACAAAGTTGATTTTATTAAGAAGCGATTACTTGCTGCCCAAAGCCGACAGAAGAGCTATGCAGACGCTCGAAGAAGGGATTTAGAATTCTCTGTTGGCGATCTTGTATACTTGAAGGTTTCCCCACTGAGAGGTGTAATTCGATTCGGGAAGACTGGAAAGTTGGCGCCGAGATTTATTGGTCCATTTCCTATTCTCGAAAGGATTGGAATCCTCACTTATAGAGTGCAGTTGCCTGACTAGTTGCCAGGGGTCCATGATGTATTTCATGTGTCCCAACTCCGGAAGCATGTTCATGATCCAGATTTAGTTGTGGAGAAAGCAGCATAACGAGATTTGTAGATTACCCCAACCCTAGCAGTGAGGAGGGAACCAGTGAAAATTGTGGGCAAATCAACCCGAGTGCTGAGGAACAAGAGGATCCACTTCAAGGTGTAGTGGAGCGGGGATCCTAGAGACTGTACGTGGGAGACTAAGGATAGCATCAAACAGGCATATCCCAAGTGCAGAGTGGATATCTCCGTGTGACACTTGTGTTGAGGTACATTTACACTACCTTATATTTTCCGTTTTGTTTCCTACTTTACTATGGTTTCCTTTTCGAGGACGAAAAGCTTTTAAGTGGGGGAGATTGTAACAACCCGAAAAATCCGAACCAATTTAAAAATTTTATTTTGGCTATTTCAGTAAATTTTGAATAGTTAAAATAATTTATTTTAAATAATAACGATTAAAAATTTATTTTAATCGAAGTTAGAGCAAATATATTTATTTCGATTTCAAAAGGAATCAGAAATAGTACGGTAGTTTGAAAAGTCAAACCTGTTCTTCGAGTAAATGTACCGGATTCAAAATATGTTTGAAAATATCTTTCCAACGAATCCAGAAAATCAAAATTTCATAGCGGGAATCAAAAGTTATGGCCAGTTGAATATTCAGAATGGTCGCTATAGTATAATTTATAGCCCGTATAAAAGTTTAATTTTCCATAATTTTTGGAATTAATATGTGAGCGTGGCAATTGAAAATGTGTTTTGTCAATTTCAGTCAAATCTGATCGACTTGAAAATGGCTATTTTTCAAACGGTCTTGGAATTCGATGAAATTAATTTTGTTAGGACCGTATCATCAAAACAAAGGCGAAAATAATTTCTTTGGAATTTTCTGAGTCCGTATGTGGCCCCGGTGAATTTAAATATACGATCGAATTAATTTAATAAAGGATATAAATTTTAAATTAAAGAATTCAGGCCACAGACAGTCGTTTGGGCTGACGGGACCTAACCCATTGGATTCGAAACGGGGGCTATTGGGTGGCATCAACTCCTGTTGGACTGAAATTGGATTTGTTTAGAGCTTATGGATTTATTTGTAAAATTAGCATTAAAATATTATAAAAAAGCTTTGTCATCTTATTCAAAACCCTAATCTTGGTAGCCTCCACCCCTTGAATTCCATTGCCAGAAAACTCCCGTCTTCCCTACTCAAATTCTTTCAATCCACAGCAAATTAGACCTCACTCCTGTAGACATTATCGAAGAGATTTTCTTGCTCTTCATTTCTGTACGATTGAATCACCCCCTAGTGGCACGAACGCCGAGATCCAGCGCCCCAAACCCTCGACCTTGCCATCGCCGTACACCCCCATAACCGCCGCCGAGTTGGCCAACTCCCCACTAGGCCGACGCGCCTCCCCGAGCCCCTCAACCCCAAATAATCCGGTCGACCTCTGGTGCTTCTGATTTTGTGCAAACTCGAATCAAAGAATTGAAACTTTTCTGAAAACTTACAGCCATTGTCTGAAAGAGGAAGAAAGGTTAAATCCTTTTAAATATTTTGTTAACTTAATTTAAAAATTATTGTCTATCTTATTTAAATCATAACTAATTCATACGACATCGAAAATGAACGATTTCAGATCCTTTGCGATCGTAGAGACGAGATTTACGCTGCTGTTCTAACAAGGAGCAATTCTGAGCTGTTTGAATTTTGGACAAATTTGCGGATCCAAACAATTCAGATTCACGACTGTGTGATTTCTGATTTTAAATAATTAATCAATTTAATTATTTTTCTTGCTGTTAAATAGTTGTATGTATGTTAATTAATTAGTTCTACGATGTGATTAAATTTTGGATGATTGATCTGTTTGTTTGTGATGTATAAACATAAATCTGTTAGTTAAATTATAAATCTGTATGTGTTGGTTAAATTAAAATAAATCATTTTTGTCAATATTTTGTGAATCACGCATATTAAAAAAAAATCATTTTGCTTAAATTATCGAGTTGAATTAGAATTGTCAATTCAATAAAAAAATATCATTTTGCTTATATTATTGAATTGAATTAGAATTGTCAATTCAATAAAAATATTATTTTGCTTATATTTTTGAATTGAATTAGAAAAGTCAATTCAATAAAATTGTCATTTTGCTTATATTATTGAATTGAATTAGAATTGTCAATTCAATAAATAATATCATCTGGTTATATTATCCAATTGAATTAGAATTTTCAATTCAATAAAGATATCATTTTTCTTTTGTTATTGAATTGAATTAGAACTTTCAATTCAATATAAAATTTATCACTTTGTTTGTTGATTTATAAAAACATCACCTTTGTTGTTGTTTGATTGAATTAGAGTTTTAAATCAAATAAAATATTGTTTTTGTGGTTATAATTAAACTTGCAGCAAAAATGGAAATTTGGGTAAATAGAAAATTTAGTTAAATAAAGGAATAGAATGAAAAGTTATATTTTTATTTACATATTAAATGTAAATAAAAGAATAGAATGAAAAGTTATATTTTTATTTACATATTAAATGTAAATAAAAGAATAGAATGAAAAGTTATATTTTTATTTGCATATTAGATGTAAATAAAATAATAGAATGAAAAGTTATATTTTTATTTACATATTAAATGTAAATAAAAGAGTAGAATGAAAAGTTATATTTTTATTTATATATTAAATGTAAATAAAATAATAGAATGAAAAGTTACATTTTTATTTACATATTAGATGTAAATAAAAGAATAGAATAAAAGGTTATATTTTTATTTACATATTAGATGTAAACAAAGAATAGATTAAAGATTACATTTTTATTTGCATTTTAGTTGCAAATAAAACATAGATTAAAGATTACATTTTTTATTTGCATTTTAGTTGCAAATAAAACATAGAAAGAAAGTTACATTTTTTTTAATTTGCATTTAATTTGCATTTGAGTTGCAAATAAAACATAAATTGAAAAATTACAATTTTTGTTTGCATTTTTGATGCAAATAAAAACATGGAATAAAAAGTTACATTTTTATTTGCATTTTAGATGCAAATAAAAACATGGAACGAAAAAAAGTTGCATTTTTATTTGTATTTTAGATGCAAATGAAAACATTGATTTAAAAGTTACATTTTTATTTGCATTTTAGATGTGAATAAAAACATTGATTTAAAAGTAGCATATTTATCTGCAATTTAGATGTGAATAAAAACATTGATTTAAAAGTTGCATTTTTGTTTGCATTTTAGATACAAATATAATCATAGGTGAAAAATTACATTTTTATTTACATGTTAGTTTAAAATAAAAAGAATATGATTTAAATGCTACATCTTTATCTACATTCTAGATGTAATTAAAGTATAGTTTTAAAAGTTATATTTTTATTGTTAAATTAGAGACAATAAAAAGAATAAATCAAAAATGACATTTTTATTGACATGTTAGTTGTAAATATAAGAGTAGATTTTTGAATTAGCTTTTTATTGTCATTTTGGAGACAATAAAAAGAACAGAATTGAAAGTTACATTTTTATCGTCATGTTAAATGAAATAAAAAAAGAAAATAAATTAAAATTACATTTTCATTGCCACTTTAGAGACAATGAAAGGAGTAGATTAAAATGTCACAATTTTAATGTCGTTTTAGTTGAAATAAAAAGAATAAGATCAAAGGTCGCATTTGATTGACATTTTATATACAATAAAAGAATAGATTTAAATGTCATATTTATATCGTCATTTTGGATGAAATAAAAATAGTAGGATTAAAAGTCATGCTTTTACTGTCGTTTGGTTTCAACATAAAGAGTGAACATTAGGAATACATATTTTCAGTGTAACTTAGTTACCATTGGAAATAATTAGTCATTAAAACATGATTTATTTCAAATCATCATTTTTATCATGTTAGTAGGATTATGAAAATCATATATAAAATCTCTAACATGAATATAGACTGTATTTGGCTTGCATGTGATTGATTGGAAGTAGTTGAAATCTACAAATGAATAATATTTATGTATATATAAATATTAATTAAAATTAAACGAATCGTTCGCGGTAGTTCGCGTTTCGGCAATCGTAATTTTAAACGATTATACCGTAAGATCCGACCGTCGGATTTTCCCAAAACTGGAACCGTTAGGACAGCTTTGGGAAGATCTTTCCATCGATATGAATTTTGTTAAAATCCAACGGTTAGATTTCAAGATAAGTGTAAAAAAAATTGGTAAAAACAGCGCTAGGGCCGCCCATCGACCCTAAGCGTCGTTAAATAAATTTGGCTATTTTTATATAAATAAAAATAGCTATTAATCATTATTAAATACCATTAACGATATGAATTATTTTAAATTATATATATGCGAGGATCATTTGAAAAGACTGAGTTAAAACTCATTTCAAATGGTCATACGACGATCTAAATTGAAGATCTTAAAGACGGTGATTGAAGACCGGCGATCTTCACATCGAAAGGATAACTACTGATGCCTGGCATTGGCTAGCTACCAATAAAGGGTTAAAGTGGTAGTTGTTCGGACGTATTTGTTGATTGTCCGAATACGCGAGCACCTCACTTTCGTATTGGACATACGGGCGAGGAATAAGGTGACTCCGGTTTCGTTCAGACCAAGAACAGACTTGTAAATGGATGTGTGTCCGACATTGAATTTCATGCTATGTAATTAAATTGATTTCTATTAATATATATCTGTGGTAGCGGGGAATTTATTCTCTTGCTTAACACCCTTCTTTGAGACGTACGAGCTCGAAGGTTATATATTGGTAGTTATCGATCGCATGGTATGGAATGTCAATGTGACATGACAAGATGCAACTGATCGAGGCTTTTGTTGAAAAGCAGAGCCTTGTGGATGATGATCAAAGCATAGTCTATTTCGGTATAGCTTTGTGTATTATGTTACCTCGCGAGCCTCACACCCCGGTAGAGTCAAAAACGGGACAAGGGAACGTAGGGAGTGCACACGTTTCTTTTTAGCTAGAAGTGGTGTTTGGGTTTTTACAAGGCCCGACATTTTTACTTATGTGGTTGATGGAATGAGGCACCTTGGAATTTTTTATATTGGTCGCCAATGGCCAATTTGTAGGTCCAATTGGACTAGGGAGCGTGTATTCACGCATAACTAATCCAGTAACGATATTTGTGGACCGGCCCTGCTGTATCCAAGGGTTGCCCGTAGGTGTGATCCTAGGACATTGCTAGAGTGTCTCGAATCTGTAAGGAGATCGTTCCCAGCCTTGACTCTTGATGGAAACCCAATTTCCAATATGACATTACGGTCTTGATTGTAAACCTATATACGACGACATAGTATATGGTAGCTATGCCATCTAGGATTGATACATTTACTTTGAAGTATTTTCAAAAACTTATTATACACTAATAATAATATTAAAAATATTGTTTTCTACGTATCAAGCATTTTTTATCATTATATGGTAAAACTCTATCCTCCGGTCTGCGTTGCATTGTGTGATGGGACATGAGTCTTATAATGATTTCATTTTCTAAAAAGCATTGCGTTGTTTTTGACTTAAAAATTTATAAAAATTATGCACTGGAAATCCAATGGAGTAAACCTATTCCGCGTTAGCGGCGTGGTCCAGTGATTAGACAAATTGTTAGTTTAGTAAGATTTCTCATACCAGTCCCATGAATGACTCGTAGTTTGTTTCACTTTGCAAACTCGGGTGCCCCCTTTCCACATGGGCAGCCAAATGACAGGTGTTAGGTATGGATATTTTCTGGACTGGAGCTTGCTGATGAATTTGATGAAGAATCTTTTCTTTTTATCTTTTTATTTACTTCTTGAGACATTGAAACAATATTGAGTATTGATGTATTGTGGGAGATCGAGACTTTATTTCTTTCCCTGTTTTAGACATCTATTTTGCTAAGTGTATCTTGTACTGCGCACTCTGATGTTCTGTGATGATGTTTGTGATGACATTTCCATTTCCGCTGCAATGATTTAGATGTAATGCTATATATCTGAGATCTGTTATTGTTTTTTATTATGTTATACTCCTACGATTATCCTTACTTTCATACCACGGAGGTTTGGGTCGTCACAGAGATTTGGGTTGGAGCTAGTGGATACTCCACATAAGAAAGATTTGCGGTTTGCTAGAGGACTGAATGAACCCCTTCATGGGTTAGCTATGTCTCATATTCCAATGGAGCAACTTTTGAAAGGCTCGTTGATATGGTATTAATGCATGAGGAAGACTAAAGCGAAAAGGAAGAAGTTAAGGTTGAGGAAACACAAAACAAGAAAGTATTGCCAAAGAAGGGAAAACAACAGCAACAACAACAAAGGAAAGGTCGAAAGAATGACAAGGCTAAGATAAGAGGAAGTGCCATAATTGCGGATGCGAGTGTCATTTGATCAAGGACTGCAAAAGAAGGAAGAATGCTTGCTTCAGTTGTGGAGAGGTCGGACACTTTTCTAAGGAGTGCCCAAAGAAGCAAGGACAATATCAAAAGGCAGGAGCATCTGGAGGGCAAGTGCATGCTCTCGTGATCAATGCTCCGGATCGAGGTAGAAAAGTTTCCGTGGAATGTTTGATTTCTCTTTCCAATCAACCTATTAGAACACTTTTTGATTCTGGCGCTTTGCATTCATTTATATCTGATTCTATGGTTGAGTCTCTACACCTTAGTACTAGTATGGTAGGGGATCCCATTGTTGTCTCAAACCCCATTGGTGGTTCGGCTCATTTGTCCATGATTGTCGGGTTTGAGAATATCTGTGCTAGGCGTCGAGTTCGAGTGTGACTCAGATGTGCTCGGTTTTATGGGCTATGGTTTGATTCTAGGGATGGATTGGCTAGCCATGTACTATGCCATTCTGGATTGTGAGAGGAGGGTTGTTAGACTTTTGACTTGCCATGGGAGGACCCTCGAGATTTCTTGTGACCCTAAAAGGTCTATCATGCTTAGTTTCCTAGAATATCCGGTGGTATTCGCAACTAAGACGTATGGTTTTCTTCGTTTATGTGTAGATTATAGAGAGTTGAACAAACTCACAAAGAAAAATAGGCACCCACTCCAGAGGATAGATGATCTGTTTGACCAGCTTGTTGGTGCATCAGTATTCTCATAGTTAGACTTGGCCATGGGGTTTCATCAGCTGAGGGTGGCCAAGGACAGTATAGACAAGAGCGCTTTTAGGACTCCAGATGGTTTCTTTAGAATGGCTCGTTATGCCTTTTGGGTTGACAAATGCACCTGCCTATTTTGTTGATTTGATGAGTAGGGTGTTTTGGGAGTTTCTAAATAAGTTCGTCGTGGTTTTTGTTGATGATATCCTGATCTTCTCAAGGAGCGAGGAAGAGCATGCCCAACATTTGAGAGAGGTTTTGAAAACTCTGCGTGGGCATCAGCTTAAGGCGAAATTCTCCAAATGTCATTTTTGGAGAAAAGAGGTGAGATTTCTAGGGCATGTGGTCTCCAAAGATGGGATAGCAGTAGATCCCGCAAAGGTAGTTGCAGTTCAAGATTGGCAAATTCCTAAGAATGCAATGGAAGTGAGAAGCTTTCTTGGATTGGCAGGCTATTATAGGAAGTTCATTAAGGACTTCGCAAATAAATCAACCCCACTCACCAGGATGATGAAGAAGAATTTGACGTTTTCATGGGATATAGATTGTGATATTGATTTCCAATGATTGAAGAGGGCTATTACAACATCCCAATCTTGATCTTGCCTAACGTAAACAAAGTGTTCACAGTTTACACTGATACATGTGGTACAGGGCTTGGTGCGGTTTTGATGCAAGAGGGAAGGGTAGTATGTTATGGGGGTAGACAGCTAAGGGTTCATAAGAAGAACTACCCTACCCATGACTTAGAGCTAGTTGCCATAGTATTCGCACTTAAAATGTGGCATCATTATTTGCTTGGAGAGAAGTTCAAGTTGTACACCGATCATAAATCTCTCAAGTACTTGTTCTCGTAGAAGGATCTTAATTTAAGGCAACAAAGGTGGATGGAGTTCCTAGCATCTTATAACTTCGAGATTGCTTATACCCCTAGCAAGGGTAATGTGGTGACAGATGCACCGAATAGGCAGAGGATGGCCTTAAGTTCTCTATTTGTGGAAAGGAAAAGCTTGGAGTTTATATCAACTTTTGACTTTAGACCCTCCACCGAGTTTTTGCCTGGCTTATTTGCATTATTGGAGGTGCGACCTACTCTTATGGATCAAATAGGAGCTTTGCAGCGAGAGGATCCACAGATTTCAGACATCTTGGATAGGCTCAGTAAAGGGGAGACTTCTAGTCACCTCAGTAGATATTACATAGACGATAAAGAGTGGTGGCGACGAGATGGAAGCCTTTGTGTTCCCCAAACTGGGAGTCTTTTGAAGACAATCCTAGAGGAAGCCCATCATTCAAAGATGACTATTCATCCAGGTGGCGATAAGATGTACAGGAATATGAAGAGGGTTTTCTTTTGGGCTGGGATAAAGAAAGACGTGGCGGAATTTGTTTCTCAATGTTTGATTTGCCAGCAAGTTAAAGTTGAGCAAAAGAAGCCCGGTGGTTTACTACATCCTTTGGAGGTCCCGCAGTGGAAGTGGGAGAGCATCTCTATGGATTTCATAGTTGGTTTGTCTAGATCAAAGAAAGGCAATACCAGTATTTGGGTTGTAGTAGAAAGACTTACTAAGAGCGCTCATTTCATTCCATTTAAGAGTAAGAGAACAGCAACATGGTTGGCAGCAGTTTACGTTTGTGAGATGGTCCGTCTTCATGGAGTACCTTCCAGCATCGTAAGTGATCGTGACCCCATTTTCACCAGTGAATTTTGGAGGAGCTTGCAAGAAGTATTAGGTACACAGTTGTGTTTGAGCACGGCTTATCACCCACATACCGATTAACAGACGGAAAGGGTTAACAAAGTTCTCAAGGATCTTTTAAGATTGTGTATCCTAGACTTCGGAGGGACTTGGGAAGAACACCTTCCTTTAGTGGAGTCCTCCTACAACAACAGTTATCAAGCTAGTATTGGCATGGCACCCTTCGAAGAATTGTATGGACGACCCTGTAGGTCACCAACTTGTTGGTGGGAATCTATAGAAAGACTTCTACTCGGACCAGATATGGTTAGAGAGATGTCTGAAAAGATTGATCATATCCACAGACGAATGAAGACAGCTCAGGATAGGCAGAAGTCCTATGCATACAAGAGAAGGACTGGCATTGAGTTTGAGGCGGGAGACATGGTTTTCATCAAGGTGTCACCTTTAAGGAATGTGGTTCGCTTTGGATCTGTAAGGAAATTGGCACCAAGATTCGTAGGGCCAATTCCCATAACAGAAAGGAGTGGCCAAATGGCCTATAGAGTGAAGCTACCAGAAATACTGTCTGGTGTTCATGATGTTTTCCACGTTTCTCATTTGCGGAAGTGCTTGCATGATACTATAGAAGTAGTTGAGCCGAGTATATTGGAAGAAGTAGAGGTGTAATGGTAGGCGACAGTTAGGCGAGTTCCTACCCGTATTATTGGATCAGAAGTTAAGAAGCTATGCAACCGAGAAGTCAAGTTAATGAAGGTTCAGTGGGGAGATAACCCAGAGGATGCAACTCGGGAGACTGAAGACAAGATTCATGCTTCGTACCCTTTATTGTATATAACGTAGTTGTATACACAATTATATGATTTTTGTTTGATGATAACAATCAAATAAATATTATTTTAATGTGTTTGTTACTGTACTGTTCTATATTTAAATCACAGACATGAATATAATATTTATATTTAAATAGAATACTACTGTACACAAATTTAAATATTCACACAGTATTTTATTTAAATATAATATTTTATTTCAATATCAAACAGTACAGAATTACAACTCCACTATTTGTACACTTCACTGATATTTTTCATTCATACACAGCTCTTCACTACAACCCTGTCAATATACATTCACATTGATTCATATACAGACACTCAACTCTTTATACAGTCACATATACATTCATTTACACAGACTCATATATATATATATATATATATATATATATATATATATATATATACTGACACACACTGACACTCTCTTTCACTGTCAACTTCAGTCTTTAGTCTTCACAGCACTTCATTATCAATCCAGTCTTCATACCTATCATGTACAGAAACACACACACAGTAATCTTGAACAGAAATAATTTCATACTCTAGCAAATATTATTTTAATTTTAAAATTTTGTTTGCCTCAGTTTTCTGGTGTGTTTCTCATCATTTTTCATGACTTGATCTGGTTTATCTGTGTCTAGGAAGATAGTTTGTATATGTACAGGGACAGGAAATTTTCTGAATGGCTGCATATACACACGTGTATATATACACGTGTGCACTGCCACACCAATTCAGTGTGCAACTGAGGAGTAGCCACGTGGACCATCTCGACTCAGTGCACAATCAATAGAGGAACAGCACATACAAGCCATCATGGATGGGTCAGGTTCAAGCATGGAAAGAATAATGGTTTCAGCAACATATACATGAATGGATCATGACAAAAATACACATAAGCAAGCAGCAGTATAAGGCAGATTCAGGGGTGCTTCATGTACATGATTATGTACACAAGTGTACAACATTTCAAGGAAGGTTTATCAATATATGAAGTGATCAAGTGCAGCATACAACATGGTGAAACTAAAGTCAAGACCAACTAAGCATAGTTCAGAATGGTGGAGTCAACTTGAAGGGGCTGGTGCAGCCAACACATGTCAAAATGCAAAGTATAACATGATGCAACAAAACAGCATGACTAAAGCATGGTGGAAGATCAAAGATGATCAAAACAGTAGCATGTGTCAAGTAATGCATAAGCAGTATGGAGCTGCATGAACTTCATTTAAGTAAACAGGGAAGTGCAAGTGTCACAGAGAAGCATAGTAGAGTTCATTCAAGGTCAAGCAATATGAACTGATGGTGCAACTTCAATAATATCAATATACATGCTCAAGCAATGGAGTGGTGGAATTAAGCAAGAGGCAACATGTAGAGACACAGTTCATGCATGTATAATTGTTCAAGAATGCTCAAGTGAATAGCAGTGCACTAATACACAAATACAAGTCACGTATATGGTCATACTTCAAGGAAATCAACATGGTCGAATACAAGTAAGTGAGTCAGTAATAAAGCAGGGCATAGATGAATGGATTCAATGCATGGTTCAAATATAGCTTTTGCAGCTAAATTGATTTTTAGCAAGACGATATATTTCTATAAATAACAAAGCAAATCAGTTTTCAGATATGTAGTAGCATACTTGGCAACTGCTTTAATCAAGCAAATCAAGGAACCAGCAAAAGGGGAATGCTTTATCAAATAGAACCAACTTGAATGATGTCCAGTATTATAGCATGCACAATGTTATGTAAGAAACAAATCAATCTTTATTTCCATAATGTGATAAATGTTTTATCACCGGGTATCACGCGTTTCATCAAAGCATTCAAGGCAGCAGTTCATAAATCACGTAGGAATATATTTGGAAAGTGATTTTTTTTAGAAATGATTTGAATCAAATTCAAGAGGCAACATTAATTTCTTTCCAGTAATTGCATAAGTTATTGGACAAATTAAAACCGACTAGATCCATTGTGGTAATCAATTCAAATCAAGACGTTTTTGTTACAAATTCATCACTTTTGTTTATAGCAAGAAATCTGCAAATTAGTTTCCTGAAATTCCAGTGATGATTCAGCATTTACAAATCATTCAAGATTTCGAGCAAGTAATCAAATCAATCAGCCAAGCAAAAGAGGAATCCACGCAAATCAGTCAAGGCATATAGAGAAATCAGAGAAGTGATTTTTAGGATTTATTTTATCCTATATAATCCAATTTATACAACACCATTACATCATAGGCTAGGGACTGAAAATCAAAACCAAGAAATTCAAATCAAAATTAAAAGGAATCAGAATACTCACGTTTTTCTTTTAGGGTTTCAATCAACAGAAAATCCAAATCGATCGAGCAAGAAGGAGCGGACACAAAGCAATCAAGAGCCAAACATCGTCTGATTCAAAGCTACAAGGATTCGATCAATTCCAAGAGGCTATCAATCTGATTTGGGGATTTTCAGAAAACCCTAGGGAGCCGCTATGTTTGATTTCCACAAAGCAATGTGAATGGACTAAATTAAGCAAGGGGCCAACCAATTTGTGAAAGGGCCGACCAAGGTAGTCCAAGTTTTGAAAAGGGGACGACCATTTATCATTTAACTCCTTTATTTTTTCTCTAGGGTTTTATTTGTTTAATTCATGTTGTAATTTTTAATTTGAGTTGTAAACGAACAAACAGTTTTTCTGGTGTCTGTAAAAACTAGGGGAATCAGTCAGGGTGTTGACTGACAGTTGACAGAGTCTGTAAAATCTGGGTTACTGGTTACGGGATAGTAATCAGGGAAAATCTGATTGAGGGTATCGGTCAGTTTAGGGTTTTGAGCGTAGGGTTAGAATAGGAGCAGGGATTGCGAGTGTACATGGTCTTGTATGCGGGATCTGTTCTATCACCTAGTAGAAACCTTAGAAATGCAGCAGTAGGCAGGGTTTTGCCGAAGCTGGGTATATCTGTGTGTGATTTAATTTCTGCATTTCTGTTTCTGCTATATTTTGTTATCTGTTTTTTAATATATATCTCGTCGGATTTTTAATTTAGTTAAAAACTTTGATAAACCATATTCACCCCCCCCCCCCTCTAGGGTTAATCTAGATCCAACAAGTGGTATCAGAGCGGGTATTCTGTTTAACTCTAGAGTAATGGCGATCCCTAGTTGTCAACCGATAGAGAGTCAGTCCAGTTCATCTCCAACTATTTTCGATGGAACAGATTTTTTAAACTGGAAATCCACAATGGAATCTTATTTAAAATCTGTTTATATAAAATGTGGGGATGTTGTTATCAATGGGTTTAATAGTGTAGATATTACTTTCAATGCTCGTGCTATGAAAATTATATTTGATTATCTTAGTACTGAACAGTTTAATCTTATCTGTCATTGTTTATCTGCACAAGAAATCTGGGATACTCTCAATACGAAGTATGGAAGATTTGACTACCACAGCTCAAAACCCCAGAATGTCAACTCTGATTCAGATCTATGCTTGACAAGTCATAGAGATGAAAATTCAGATGGATCAGATGATGGAGAATCAACAAATGTTGAAACCGAAAATCTCTCATATGAAGATTTGGTTTACATGTGTCTTGATTTAACGAAATCTGTTGATAAACTCCAACTGAAAAATAAGTCTCTGAAATCTAAGAATTTTGAGTTGACCAGCAAAATTGATAATTTGGAATCACAACTAGAATATGTTAAAAATTCTTCAAATTTAGTTTGCAAAAATTGTTTGAAATTGAAAACCAATCTTTTTCATCTCAATAAAAATATTCAAATATTTGAAAATGAAATTCTGATCTTAAATGAGAACAAGACTGAGTTATCAAATTTGAATAACCTTCTGCAAAAGGAATTTGAAAATTTTAAAGTAGATATAAATTCCAAATTTGAAATTGCTGAAAAGGAGAACTTGTTGAAATCAAATTTGATTTTAGAAGAACTTGAAAATGAGATTGAAAAATCCTAGAAATTTGAGTCTGAAAAGCAAAAACGATTTGAACTTGGAATTTCTGAATCCGAAGCCAAAATTAAATTGCTTGAAAATGAGAATTTGGTTTTGAAACAGTCCAATGCTGAACAGAAGATCGCTATAAATAATTCCTCAAATTTATTAAAAGAAAATAGAGATCTAAAATCCAAAATTCAACGATTAGAATCAACTTTGGATAAATTTTCTAATGGGGAAAAATCGTTGAATATGTTGTTACAAAACCAAGTTTCTATTGGAAATAAATCTGGTCTTGGCTTTGGGAATATCAATCGTTTTGATAGGATGAATTCAAATGATTTTAAAGACACTTCAAATTATCTTGGAAAAGATTATCTTGAATTTTTAAACTCTGGCAATTCAAAATATTTTTTGAAACGTAAACAAAATAAGAATTTGTTTTATAACAAACCATTCTATCATTCTTGGACCTCAAAAAGAAGTAAAGTGAATACGTCTAATTTCAAACAGATCTGGGTCCCTAAAGGTACTTTGGTAAATTCTGATGGATTCTTATATAAATAAGTTTGGGTACCTAAAGCTATGAACAAAATTGTGAGTGGTTTTACATATTTTGTTAGACCACTCGATTCTCTAAACTGTTAGGTACCAGAGGTGGCTGAGGAACTGCTAAGCAAAAGTGATTTGGATTCAAGCTGCTCAATACTTCTGTAGTCATTCACAGTTCTTTAAGCCAAACCTGTTGAGTTAGAGATTCTGATTTACATTGGATTCTGGTATGATCTCTAAACTTACCTTTGTAAATATTTTTTTATTTTTTTTATTTTTTGTTTATTTCTCCTTCTATCTTTTCTGTTTATTTTTTTCTTTGTTTTCTTTTATTTGGTTTGTCACTGTCATATCATTGTAACTTCTTCTGGGCTTCATTAACTTCCAATTGTAGAACTCATATTTTCTGGAAATTCGCTTTAGTTGAATAGAACTCTGATGTTTTAATTATTTCCAGATCTTGAATTTAATCTTGTAAATATCTGTGATTGTTTTGAAGTTTATTTATTCATAACATAGTGTTGATGTATTTGTGTCATATCTTGAACACTGTTAATTTTGAATTCTAATTTTTTTTTTAAGATCTGAAAGTTTGATGGAATTTCACACAACACTTCTGTTTTGAGTTTTCTTCTAATTCATTTTAGAAAAAATTAAAATGTTATACTCATTACAGCACACTCTACTGATCAGTTGTGATAATTTCATTTATTTTCAGATTGGCTTGGAAATTTTAATCTGTCTTAAATCTCAGTGATACATCTTGAATCTCATCTTTATTCAAGATCATTATTATTGAAATTTAATTGTTTGAAATCATCTGAAATTCTTGATATTCTAAATATCACACACCTCTAAAAATTTTAAATTATCAATATTGTGTGACTGATTCATTATATCTCAAAACTTGGCATTGATACAAGTGATTTCAAATAAATTATTTTCTAAATTTTATAGATTATGAATAACTCTCAATCTTGATGTAAATGATCTGAAATTACTTCGGTACTTGTTAGAAACACTTGTGAAAATTTCTTTGAAAATATGGTCTTAAAATTCACTGTTATTTCATGATTATTTGATTTGAATATTTATTTGTTTAAAATCATTTGAAATTGTTGATTTATTGAATCTCACACAAATCTTAAAACTGAAATTTATAATATGGTGTGAACGATTCATTGAATCTAGAGATTTACAAATTCCTTCAAATGATTTCAAATAAACTATATTTTTTTATCTTGAATCATGAAAAAAATTTGGAGACCATCAAAAATATCTTGACAAGTCTGCTTTAAAATTGGTTATCATGCTGCTCTAATTAAAAACAATTGTTTTGCAAATATTTTTGGTGACTGTCTATTTTGGTATCAAATATATACCATGCTCTGATAGATGAAATTAACTTGCTTGTCTGCTTAGGCTCTGTGATTAAAATTATGTTGTCTAGGATATTCTTGTTCGTCTCCAGTATCATTTTTAAAATCCACATATATAGAGACACCAATTGGTATCAGAAGTGTTGAATTCATGTATATATCTTTTTTCTTCTTGGCTTGTATAGTTTTTCCATATCCCTCTTATGATTGATTTTCAATTTTAAAATTATTTATTGATTATTCATTCAGAAATTGAAATCAATATCCAAATTGAACTGTATTTATAATTCATCAAAATTATTATCAGATTTAGAAATTGTGATGAATTGTGACTGCAGTATATTTCACAACAAGAGGAGATTTTATCTCGATTTTCATGATGGTCGAATATTTATTATAATATCTTTGAACTGGCAATTATTTCACGACCATCTTCTTTATCTACCATTATTCTGCCATCCATCATGTTTTTTATATTAATGTGGAGAGTTTAATATTTGTTAAAAATCTTTTTGAATAAACAGTAAAAATATTTGTGATAGAAATTGGACTATGCTATTATTCAGAATTAGTGATAATTGAAAATTTTCAATAATCCCGGTACAATCGAGCATATTTGATAATATGATTAATTTAGAAATTTATTTCACAGACCATTTCTGTACCTACCGCACTTCTATCATCCATTTTTGGTTTATATACTGAGGAGTTTTTCATTTTGAAACCAAAAACGATAAATATATAATTAATACATAAGTGTGTCTCTAACCTCATTTAAAAATCCAAGCCCTGGTCATGCATGGTTATGAGACAACTTATAATTTAAGCTGCGACCGACCTCATTTAAAAATCCAAGCTTTGGTTATGCGTGGTCAGTGTGCTCTTAAATAAATAAAAAAAAAAATATGCTAAATTGAAATTAAACTGAAATCCTCCTTGGTGTTTATAAAAATCAGCCTATCAATCCATGTTCTAATCTGTGAAATGTGTTAATATCTTATGAAGTATTATGATTTGTTGATTGATAGCTAATGGGATTTGAGACAATCTGATTTTGTCACTTAAATTGAATTTATAATTATAGTCCAAATCCATCACTGTAGTTTGTGCTTTATTTTTTATAAAATTCTTTTGGAAAATAATTGAAAATATATGTTTTTGAATCTTTCCCAATTTTTATAAAATTCACCGTAAATCCGTCATTTTCTACAATGTGAAATATGCCATCTGTTCTCTGTTTATTATGATGACTGTTCTTCCTCTGAAGCTGAAATTATATTTATTGTTCACTTATCATCTATATTTTAAATTCTGAATCCTTTTGATGATAACAAAAGAGGGAGAATGGATAGAGATTTTGATTTATGAGTGAATATTTTATAAATATTTTTAATTTTGAAAATTCATTATTATTCATTCATTTCACTCACGCACAGTTATATGGGGAGTTTCTGTTGTAGAGGGAGCTAATAAATAGGGGGAGTTAAAAATTTAATGTCAAACACATTTATTGTGCTCAAAATATTTTATTTGTTTGTCATCAGCAAAAGGGGGAGATTGTTGTGTATAACGTAGTTGTATACACAATTATATGATTTTTGTTTGACGATAACAATCAAATAAATATTATTTTAATGTGTTTGTTACTGTACTATTCTATTTTAAATCACAAACAGGAATATAATATTTATATTTATATAGAATACTACTGTACACAAATTTAAATATTCACACAGTATTTTATTTAAATATAATATTTTATTTCAATATCAAATAGTATATAATTACAAATCCACTATTTGTACACTTCACTGATATTTTTCATTCATACACAGCTCTTCACTACAACCCTGTCAATATACATTCGCATTGATTCATATACAGACACTCAACTCTTTATACAGTCACATATACATTCATTTACACAGACTCATATATATATACTGACACACACTGACACTCTCTTTCACTATCAACTTCAGTCTTCAGTCTTCACAGCACTTCATTATCAGTCCAGTCTTCATACCTGTCATGTACAGAAACACACACAATAATCTTGAACATAAATAATTTCATACTCTAACAAATATTATTTTAATTTTAAAATTTTATTTGCCTCAGTTTTTTGGTGTGTTTCTCATCATTTTTCATGACTTGATCTGATTTATCTGTGTCTAGGCAGACAGTTTGTATATGTACAGGGACAGGAAATTTTCTGAATGGCTGCATATACACACGTGTATATATACACGTGTGCACTGCCACGCCAATTCAGTGTGCAACTGAGGAGTAGCCACGTGGACCATCTCGACTCAGTGTACAATCAATAAAGGAACAGCACATACAAGCCATCATGGATGGGTCAGGTTCAAGCATGGACAGAATAATGGTTTCAACATCATATATATGAATGGATCATGACAAAAATACACATATGCAAGCAGCAGTATAAGGCAGATTCAGGGGTGCTTCATGTACATGATTATGTACACAAGTGTACAACATTTCAAGGCAGGTTTATCAATATATGAAGTGATCAAGTGCAGCACACAACATGGTGAAACTAAAGTCAAGACCAAGCTAAGCATAGTTCAGAATGGTGGAGTCAACTTGAAGGGGCTGGTGCAGCCAACACATGTCAAAATGCAAATTATAACATGATACAACAAAACAACATGACTAAAGCATGGTGGCGGATCAAAGACGATCAAAATAGTAGCATGTGTCAAGTAATACATAAGCAGTATGGAGTTGCATGAACTTCATTTAAGTAAACAGGGAAGTGCAAGTGTCACAGAGCAGCATAGTAGAGTTCATTCAAGGTCAAGCAATATGAACTGATGGTGCAGCTTCAATAATATCAATATACATGCTCAAGCAATGGAGTGGTGGAACTAAGCAAGAGGCAACATGTAGAGACACAGTTCATGCGTGTATAATTGTTCAAGAATGCTCAAGTGAATAGCAGTGCACTAATACACAAATACAAGTCATGTATATGGTCATACTTCAAGGAAATCATAATGGTCGAATACAAGTATGTGAGTCAGTAATAAAGCAGGGCATAGCTGAATGGATTCAATGCATGGTTCAAATATATTTCCAGAAATAACAAAGCAAATCAGTTTTTAGATATGCAGTAGCATACTTGGCAACTGCTTTTAATCAATAAAATCAAGGAACCAGCAAAAGGGGAATGCTTTATCAAATAGAACCAACTTGAATGATGTCCAGTATTACAGCATGCACAATGTTATGTAAGAAACAAATCAATCTTTATTTCCAGAATGTGATAAATGTTTTATCACTGGGTATCACGCATTTCATCAAATCATTCAAGGCAGCGGTTCATAAATCACGCAGGAACATATTTGGAAATTGATTTTTTTTAGAAATGATTTGAATCAAATTCAAGAGGCAACATTAATTTCTTTCCAGTAATTGCATAAGTTATTGGACAAATTAAAACCAACCAGATCCATTGTGGTAATCAATTCAAATCAAGACGTTTTTGTTACAAATTCATCACTTTTGTTTATAGCAAGAAATCTGCAAATTAGTTTCCTGAAATTCCAGTGATGATTCAGCATTTGCAAATCATTCAAGATTTCGAGCAAGTAATCAAATCAATCAGCCAAGCAAAAGAGGAATCCATGCAAATCAGTCAAGGCATATAGCGAAATCAGAGAAGTGATTTTTAGGATTTATTTTATCCTATATAATCCTATTTATACAACACCATTACATCATAGGCTAGGGATTGAAAATCGAAACCAAGAAATTCAAATCAAAATTAAAAGGAATCAGAATACTCACGTTTTTCTTTTAGGGTTTCGATCAACAGAAAATCCGAATCGATCGAGCAAGAAGGAGAGGACACAAAGCAATCAAGAGCCAAACATCATCTGATTCAAATCTACAAGGATTCGATCAATTCCAAGAGGCTATCGATCTGATTTGGGGATTTTCAGAAAACCCTAGGGAGCCGCCATGTTTGATTTCCACAAAGCAATGTGAATGGACTAAACTAAGCAAGGCGCCAACCAATTTGTGAAAGGGGCGACCAAGATAGTCCAAGTTTTGAAAAGGGGATGACCATTTATCATTTAACTCCTTTATTTTTTCTCTAGGGTTTTATTTGTTTAATTCATGTTGTAATTTTTAATTTGAGTTGTTAACGATCAAACAGTTTTTCTGGTGTTTGTAAAAACTAGGGGAATCAGTCAGGGTGTTGACTGACAGTTGACAGAGCCTGTAAAATCTGGGTTACTGGTTACGGGGTCGTAATCAGAGAAAATCTGATCGAGGGGATATCGGTCAGTCTAGGGTTTTGAGTGTAGGGTTAGAATAGGAGCAGGGATTGCGAGTGTACATGGTCTTGTATGCGGGATCTGTTCTATCACCTAGTAGAAACCTTAGAAATGCAGCAGTAGGCAGGGTTTTGCCGAAGCTGGGTATATCTGTGTGTGATTTAGTTTCTGCATTTATGTTTCTGCTATATTCTGTGATCTGTTTTTTAATATATATGTCATCATATTTTTAATTCAGTTAAAAACTGTGATAAACCCTATTCACCCCCCTCTAGGGTTAATCTATATCCAACACCCTTTTCTTTTCAAGGGTATGTTCTTAACTTCCTTTCCAAAGCTTTTATTCATGCTTGTTTCTATCATTTGAGTATATTCTACCGATCAAAATCTTTGAACTTTAGGTAGGAATCCCATGGATGTAAACATTTGTTTGAAAACATGTTATGTTTGATGGATCCAAGTGGATGCAAGTGTTTGCTCGTGGATGCATATTCACACACATTAGGCACTTGATCGGCTCAATCACTCTCTTACTACCTATGAATGTGTATGCATTTTTCTTCTTCTATTAGATGAAAATAAGTGTATCAACATATGGATGTTACATTTGGATGGATGATTGTGCACACATATAGAACATACATATTATATAGGAATATTTGCATATATGTTGGATTCACGGCACTAACATACATTGCATTAAGGAGGTCGACTGAATTAGTAGACCGCCTGATCTTCGCATTAATATTGAGACATATACACACACCTTTTCGTATGTTCATATAATCATTAGAAATCTTTTAAGGACAATGGATACCTGTAACTGGTGGATGAGTAGATGGATGTGGATGTTAGGATATACATTTTTCTTAACTTGGGGATTTCAGGGACGAAATCCTTTGAGTAGGGGAGAATGTAACACCCCGTATTTTAACAACACTAAAAGATGATAAATTAAATAATAATTAATTTAATATTCAAAATTAATGGAAATGGACTGCGCCATTGCGTTCGTCTCTGAATTTTGGTCCAAATAGACACCTGGTTTGCATAAAACGGACACCGTATGAAGAAGTTATTAAGGTTTGAAGTTTATATATGCACAAGAGGATTATATATATACATAACAAACAAAATCAGTTCAAAACAGTTCAAAATCAAACTTTTGGAGGGAGCGGGAAAATTCCCGCCCATGGGTGTCGACCCCTGGGTTGACCCCCTAGGGGTGTCGACCTATGGGTCGACCCCATAAGGGGGGTCGACTCCCCCTGCGGCAGATCTGGGAAGATTTAGGGTTTCGGACGGCTATAGATATGGCCTCATTTCTCTTGTTTTTCCACACCAAAAATAATGGAGAACTAGATGTTGCCTCTACCCAGATTAAATCAAGCCTTTTCTTCTTCAGCAATCAACTAGAGTTTAGATCTGTGATTCAACATCAGCGATTCTTTCTTCTATTTTTCTAGATCCAATCACAGTGAGTCTATGTTAATTTTAGATCTAAATATTTAAAAAGTAAAACTTGACATGAGTATAATTTGGATCTATGCCTATGACAATTTGAATCATATCAGATCTGTTATAACCTATTTATCTAAGTTATTCTGACATGACTATTGAATTAGATCTGAACCTATACCTATTTATCATGTCAGATCTGCCACGTTTATAGATCTAATTCACCCTTTAAATCACCTCATGTCTGTTCCTATTATATTTGTGGTTAAATCAAATCTGTTATTAGTTGGCTATCAAATTCATTGTTTAGATCTTATCATGACTATTATGATGTCCCTATTATGTTAGAATCAATTCTATTGTCACATGTTCATCAGATCTGCTCCTATATGTCTATCTTGTCATTATGCCACTATATGTTTATGCCTATTTCTGCCATTATATGTCAATCTAGTTAGTATGATCATTTCTGTCCTCTTCCCTCTATCTTTTCCCTTCTTATTTTTATATAGCCAGGCTACCTTCGAGCCAAGGCATGCCGCTGAAATATGCGAATGCGTTAAATTGGGAACGAGGGGAAACGTTAAAATTGGGGCATAACTTGTAATTGGAAATTTGGGCACAACTTGAATGAAATATATGAGCATGAATTTGGGGCATAAATCAACTTGTGATTAAAAGACCTTAATTTGGGGCATATGGTTCATTATGAACATAACTTGGGAAAGGGGCATGAAAACCTATAACGACATAGGAATAATTGGTTAATAATGGAAATGCCTAGAATTACAGTAATTAGAAACTGTAACCATGCTTAGACACGAGGTTAGATTACACTTATGGTGGAAGTATGCCCGAAACCGACTGGCATATCCAGCGACCATAAGTGGTGAGTCTAATGTGAGAGGTCTAAATGCATAAACACAAGACGTGCTAGGACACGACGTTAAGTCCGATTTATGGAAGAAATCTACCCGAACCGATCGGCATATCCAGCATCCACAAGTCGTAGGCTTAATGTCGGAGGTCTAGCACATTATAACCATAAATGAATATGGTAATGAATTGGAATACTTAACCTAGTTGAATCCATAGGGATTGTATGAACGTATAACTTGAGTAGGGGTTAAGTAAACTTGTTTGAAACCGTGGGTGGGTTAAGTAAATCTTGGGTGGGTAGGTAATATTTATATTTATAGGCCCACAAACTTAACCTGTAGGGTTATGCAGTCTTTTACTCTGGTATGGCATAACCTATGGAAAACCTAGTGGGGATGCAAGCATAGGGGGAAGCTTGTATCATCTTGTGTGCGGGACCCGTTTCAGTTAGTAACCCATATATAGGTATCAAACGAGCACTCCGAACTAGGTTAGAGTCGGGGCACGCTTACTGGGCTGATTGTAAGAGATCCAGACGTGGGGGACGGTGTGGGCGGCGCATTCCGACGGAGTCATGTGCGTTCATGGGTCTGGCAGAGGAGGTTTAGATGTTGTGACACCTGTAGATATGGTTGTGCACATCCTAAAAACGAAGGGTAGTCACTTTAGGAAGTGATACACCTTACCGTGGGACCAACGCAGGGTATCAGTGGATTATGGAGCCGATCAATTAGGGTAGTAAGTAGGGTACATCTGGACTCCGGTATGTTGGGGACCCTGTTTATACCCTTAGGTGTAACTCCGGTATGTTGGGATGCCTGTTGATTGTATGGGGTGAAAACCTCTCACTGGAAGTACACCTAAGTCTACCATCTTATACTTGTTCTGGATCATCTTGTTAATAAGACACTAGTATTGGTGTAGAGAAATCATTAGAGAAGCGCAATATACGCTATCATGTTTGTCATGTTTACCTTGTCGTACCTGCCTATTATGATGTTGTCTCTCTTATCCGCTTTATATGCCTGTCATGATACTTTTACTTATTTATATGCTAAAAGTAACTGGACTCACCAGACTCTATGTCTGATCCATTTTGTTTCCTCTTCTTTCTCTTTTGTTCCCCCCTCCTAGGTTCTTAGGGTGGGAATACCCAAGTTTGACCAGAATTCTGCTTTCATTCTTCTTGGAGCTGCTTAGATGTATTGCTCAAGCTCTTATCCTTTCTACTATGGATATGTTTTTGTCTGGGGAATTATGCTTCTTTTATTATTGTACTCTGATGTTTTAAGTACAAGACGGAAATTTTAAGATGATGTACTGGTTTATGTATGTAACACCCCGTATTTTCTGTGATCCTGTAAGTAATAATCAGAGAATAATTAAATTATAAAATAAGAATCAAGGGAAACGGGTTGTGCCATTGCGTTCGTCTCGGAATTCTGCATGAAATCAAGTCCGAGTTTTCGAAAATCGGTGTTCGTAAGACCAAGTTATGACCCTCAGAAGTTTCAGGAATTTGAATAAAATAAAACAGCTCGAAAATAAAGCCAGAAATTCGAAATTCAAACCCGGAGAAGGCTGGCGGGAAAATTCCCGCCCATATACCCAGGTCGACTAGGGAGTCGACCCCCCCCCCCCCAACTAGGTCGACTGGGGAGTCGACTGGGGTGTCGACCTCCCCATGACCAGGTCGACTGGGGAGTCGACCTGCTCCCGAAACCCAGTTTTTGAACCTGGTTCATTCTGATGTATCCGGTCTCGTTTTCTATCTAGATTCGTCCGCCTAATCCTATATGATCAGCCCCCTAGCCTCATTTTCTCTACACAATTTCATTCTGTCTATACTCTGTCTCTGTTCTAAATAAAAAAATAAAAATGGTGTCGCTACTCTGCTGGAATCAAAACTTGGACTGATGCATCTTCTTCCAACCTGAATAGAATTAAAAGCTAAATCAAATCTCATATCAAAGTTTAGAGCTACAACAACAATTAAAGAGGAGTAATTCAGCATTTCTGCATCAACAACAGTTTATTATCCTTTCTTAAAACCATGAAAGGCAAGTACAGTAATTTTCCGATATAAACTTTAATTATAATTGTGACATGATTGTAAATCTGAATTTGAGGTTGTGTACGTTCTGTTCTGATATATATTATTCTGTATCTCTTTCTTCTTTCTGTTCGATAGCCAGGCTACCACGAGCCTACGCCACATCTCATAAGAGATTAACGCACGAACGCTAAACTTTGGGACAAATAATGAATGATGGCATAATTGGACTTGGCTAATCTGTGACTGATGTTGTAAACTAGATTTAGATCTATGCATATTCTATGAATTGGAAGAAGAGGAACCATTGTATGTTAACATGTGACTTGAGACATTGGACATAACGCATATTTTGAATTAAGATCTGTTATAATTTAAAGTTCTAGATTGTTGGGCATATTGTTTATATAACGATTCATGACTTGAGATAAAAAGAGAATATGACTTAGGTGTGAAGATCTATATTAAGATTTGATAACTATTAAATGTGAATAACACTTAAGTGGGAGATTTTTGAATATATGACATGCATTGAAATCGATGGCTATATTTGGTATAATTTATATGTGAATCTTTTGTACTAGGCAAGTTTAACTAAATTTGGGGCATGTGTTATATGGTAAATTATGACCCTAATCTGTGCCATGCAAATTCAATGCAAACGTGGGGTATGCGATCATATTGTGAATCATGACAATTATTTGGGCATTCAAACTTAAGCCAAATTTATAATTAGGCAAGATATGTTAATGAAACTTTAAGGAATGATTAAATCTGTTATATTGCCTAATCTGCTAGTTCTGTTATATTGCCTAATCTGCTAGTTCTGTTATATTGCCTAAACTGCTAATTAGATTGAATTGCCTAATCTGCTAATTATGTTAAATTGCCTTATCTGCTAAATCTGCTAAATCGCCTAATCTGCAAGATCTGTTATCTGTTTAATCCGTTGAATGGCGAATCTGTTGGAACTGAAATGCTGAAATTTGAAGTATGTAAATCTGTAGGCTCGATTTAAAATTGAGCAAAACTTGTTAATAGAATCTTGAATAATCTGTTGTAATTTGTACAGAAGTTAATTTGTTAAATTAGCATGATTATTCTGATATTAGCATAGACTGTGAATGAATGCATTGGCTAAACATGAAACATGGCTAATTCGAGGTTAGAATGAGTTTGCGGCGTAATCCTGCCCGGAACCGCCCGGCACATCTAGTGGCCGCAAACAATAGGTTCTAATGTGAGAAGTTAGTCATAACGTGCTTGAAACCCAAGGTTAGACTCAGTTTGCGACAGAAACCTGCCCGGAACCAACCGGCCTAACCAGTGGCCGCAAACTGTCAGTCTAATGTGAGAGGTCTGCGCATTAATTTTTAATTAATACAAATCTAAGATAAATATGATGTCTAAAACATGTTGGGTGGATAGGGTTGAACCAATTGGACTAATGAATTTAACAAACCCGTTTCGTGAATCTGTAGGCCCAATTACAAAGTTAGACAAATCTGTAAATCTATTAAATTCGTATATTTGATCCGTTAGTCTGAAAACTTGTCTGATCTGTGAACTAGTTGATCTGAACTCTGTATGTCTGAACTTGTAAACAAGTTAATCTGAAATCTGTTAGTCTGGGGACACAAGGTTAGGAGGGAAATTACTTGTGTCATCTGTTGTTTGGGACCCATATTAGTCAGTAACCCTTTCTGGTATCAAAACTTTGACCCAACAGTAGGTAGGGTCCGGGCACGCTTACTGAACTAATTATAAGCGGTTCATTCTGATAATGGCGAAGGGTGTTGATGGCGTGTTCCAACTGGGTCATGTGCGTTCATGGATCCCAGTCTGCCTCTGAGGATGTAAGACGCCGTGACATGTGTAAATAGGTCTGTGCCAATTGGTTGTCACTTTAGGGAGTGATACACCCTACTGTGGGGCCGACATAGGGTATTTATGTATTAGGGAGCCGATCGCTTGGGGTAGGGTTTTAGGGTACACTTGGTTCTGTCTGTTTCTGTTGGTACTGTCTGTTTCTGTTGGGTGGTAACACCTGTCTGTTTCTGCGTGATACCATCTGTTCGGGTGGTAAATGCCCATTTACTAGTGTACACCTAATTCTACATTCTGTTTCCGTAGGGATTAATATGTTTCTGTTTCTGTACTTTCTGCTCGGGTGGTAAAGGCCCATTATTAGCATTCTGTTTCTGTCTGTTTCTGTTGGGGTAGTAAAGGCCCATTACTAGCATTCTCTTCTATGGAAATTATTCTGTTCCTGTTTCTGTTCAGTTTAGACATTGGGGTGACACCTAGTCCAGTTATACTAGTATTAGTGCAGAGAGGTGAAAAGTAGTAGCTTACATCATTCTGTTCTTTTTCTGTTTAAACCTAAGTATATCTGCTACTCCTGTTACTGTTATCTCGCATCCAGTTTTATTTTCATGTCATAATTATTGTTATCTGTTCATATGCTGAAAGCCACTGGACTTGCCAGACTTTATGTCTGACCTTGCTTGTTTTCGCCCCTATTTCTCCCGTTTCCCCCCCCCTAGGTTTGTAGGGTGGAAATCTAGGAGCTTGATTCGGATCTTCTCTGCTTGAAGTATCATCTGGCTTTGGCATGGCAGTTTATTTTGGGGATTATGATTTTAAAAAACTATGCATTCTGAAGGCTTTTGTACAAGACTGATATTTTGTACTTGAATTCTGATATTGTGATTTGAAAGGATGTAACCAAACTTACTTCGGTTTCTGTTGTGATAAAGCTATAAATTTTTCAAGTACTATTTTATCTGTGTTGTAAGTTTCTGTTCTGTCTACTAAAACGCTCCATCAAAGTTAAGGCATTCCCTTTGTGAGTGACCTTAACGGAGGTGGGGTGTTACATTGTATTTTTAGACTTATGATGTTTTGAACCACGATGTTATGTCTTCTGCATTAATAAAATTTTAAATTCCGCTGCAATTTTATATTTGTCTTGTAATGTTTCTGTTTCTGTTGACCTATAACGCTTCACGGAACTTAACGCATTCTCTTAATGAGTGACATCAACGGACGTGGGGTGTCACACTTTTCATATTTTGAAATGTTCAGAACAGTTGTGACCTTTGGAACACTACATAAAGGAATCATTTTTGAAATTTTTAATAACTAATCTTCTCCTTCTTCATCCTATCTCTTACCACCATTATTCTACTTTAAATTCTTGATTTCTACACTTATACTATGTTTATTTCAACACAAATTATATCATTCTCTTTCTATTCTCATCTTTATCAAATACTCTATGTTTGGAAGTGCTCTTCAAGAGTTCTAGGGCTATTTGTAATTGTTAAGGAAAGGGTGTGTTCCTTGTTGCCCGTAAAACAAGGAAAGGGAGCGGTGTTAACCTTGTAGCCGTGAAATCAAGTGTGTTGAATCGGTGTTAAATATGTAGCTGTGAAATCCGTGGTATTGAATCGGTGTTAACGTTGTAGCTGTGAAATCAAGGGGATTGTAATTGGATTCTGATATTAATAAAACTCTGCACAATCCAGTGTTGTTTGGGACTGGATGTAGGAGTAATCCGAAACAGTATGAAATCTGTTGTGTTCTTTCCTTTTTTGCATTTTATTTCTGTTTATATCTGCATCTATGATGGTTTCTGTTGTGATATTCATTTTGTGATTCATGTAGTTATTTGAGTAATCGTTAATTGTTTATATTTTCCATAATATCTTTAAAACACTATTCACCCCCTCTAGTGTTAGTTTTTCCTTAGGATCTGTGATTCTCATCCCTAACATGTAACCTTTGTATGGATTAGCAATAAATGTGGAGTTAGCTACAATAAATGAAAAGGTTACAACTTACTTAAATGAGAATTCAGATCGTAACTATGAATTTTATAGGAAAATAAATATGACAATAATTGTCAAAGATTGCAAATTAATAGGGAATAAATATTATAACTCCAATTCAAGCTAATAAATACGATAAACATGCATGTGTTATATGTATGTATGTATGTATGTGTATGTAACGAACCAAGATTTTTTTAAGTTTAGTATATATTATAATTTCAATTTTTCTGAATATCAAGTGAATTTAATAAGGTTCGAATACAAATTTTGTTTTAAAATATTATATATATGTGTGTTTGAATAAATATTTTTGTTTGGATTTATTAGAATATGAGTAACTTATTTTAAGATTTCATTTAAGATTTTTATTTAAATAAATATTTTTAATATTAATAAGTGATAATATTATGTAGTTTTATAAAATAATATGTTTCCATCAAAATTTTGTTGCGGAGCAAAGATCTCATTTTTATAAGTTATATTTGATAAACGATATGAATTTGCATTGTTGATAAATCTTAAGTCATATTTGGTTATACTGATAAGCATTGAAAATTTACTACATTTATAAATGTCACTTAAGTGTTGCTAAAAATAAAAATTTCACAAATAAATAAATAAGTTGATTTTGGCTTACACGCATTGGTTAAATTTTTAAAGGAAGATTAGGTGTCCTCAAGCATGTAATTTAAGTGCCATGTGTCTTGGATTAAAGAAACAAGTAAATTAAATAAATATAAGAGAGCATTCCCTCTCTTTAACTTCAGCCACTTTCCTTTCCTGATACAAACTCTTCTCTGTCGTACTCATCTTCCTCTTTTATTTTTCAAGTTATAGTAAACTAAAATTCATGTCTCCACCTCAAACAAAAATCGAAATCTCTCAAACCATTCAAAACTAGCTTCTGGCTCCAACACGAAAGTTGTCTGTGTTATCATTTGTGATTTTTAGAAATCAGCGGATTCCTATTTCATCTATCATTGAAAGAGAAATCGCTAAATTATAGTAAACATAAGAAATGGGTTTCGAAGCTTTGAAAAATTATAACTTTCAATCTGCTTCAAACTAGATCGTGCCGTCAGCGCCGTTGCAATCAGCAGGAAGTGTAGTATTTTTGGTGTAAGTTTGAGGTGATTCTGTGACGATGGTTTTGGATGTTGAAAACTAGGTTTAGAGTTTGTCGGTGATTTGAGCAATGATAGAAGGAATGGATGATGGAGTTGTGACGAGACTGGAAAGAGCTTCGACGTGACAAAAATTGGGGGAACTCAGTGCTTGGATGAGTAGTGCGACGTGTTGATGGTGCGCGGGTTTCCAGCTCCAGGATTCAGGAGGATCACTTCGAATTTCAAAGGAGGAGGCCGGACTCATGGAGGTGCGGTGCAGTGTGATGAGAAAGAGGAGAGGACTGCGTTGGTGGGTTCGATTTCGAGTATGATGGAGTTTGGTGATGTATGCGTGCACCACCTTACGCGTTTGTTCCAGGAAAAAGCAAGAGAAAGGGGAGCGCGGAGAAGAAGAAGAGAGGGAGAGGAGAACGGGTTGGATCGGGCGTATCATGTTGGGCCGGGCTTTCTCGGATTAGGTATGTTCCTTTTATTTCTTTTAAGTTAAATGTAGTGTAAAACTTTGGAAACTAATATCTCATTTATTTTAAATCGGAATGACACACCGTTTGATCCGTTAGAACCGTAAGAGAAAATAGAATTCGTTAGTATATAAATGGGTAACTTTAGTCAGATATAAATTATGGTAATTAGAGAGAAACGTCCTTATATATATGTATGACAATATATATATATATATATATCGAAAAACATTATTAATTCAATTCCAAAATAAAATTAGCAGAACAATCATTGGATGCTTATGGAATGGATTGGAAAGCAGTACGTGTAACAGTAGCAGTGTTCGTTGGTTTGTTCGTACTGATAGTAAAGATTTTGGAGCTGTTTCGATGAGAACATTTAATTTAATTGTTATTTAATTAGCAGTTATTGAATAATTATAATTAGATGAGATTAATTATAATTAGTAGTTGGTTGGATATGGATGTTCTTGTATGAATGGATGTGCATGTAATTAAATGACACTGAACACTGAAAGCGTTATTGACTGTAACGCTTGTGCACAGCTGAATTGTTTGTGTGATGATGATTATAAGTCACGATCATATGACTTATATGGTTGATTTATTTGTTTGCATGATGCACACACAACACCATGGTTGTGGAATTTTTCAGATGATCGATTTAAATTTCCTTCCATATAAATAAAGATTGATTTTTCAAATTATAAAAATATTGTTTATCCAGATAGTTCGAAAAGAGATTTGGAATTTAAATATAATATGTTATGATATTATATACCAGACCGCTCTAGGATGACAGAGAGGATGGTGTCTAGGCTTGGGTTCTGAAATCTAGTTTCCTGCTTTCCCTAGCCATCCCTCACTAGTCCGACGGACGGAACGGTTAACTCTAATAAAATTTGAATTTGAAGCTGTTTTGAAACTCAGAAAAACAAATTGGAATTACAATAATAAATGTCGCGTAAGGACCATTTATGAAATTTAAATTTAAAATTTAAATTAAAAGAGTTTTGAATTCCTATAGTTTACAACTTATTCACATTTAAATTAAGATTTGGAATTAAGGAATTATTTTGGATTATATTTAATAATCAGTTTGAAAATTTAATTGTTTGAAATTTTAAATTCAAATTCGAAAGGATTTGAAGGAATAATATGAAAATTTGACTTTATTAATTTAAGGTAATTAGAACTGAATTATTTGAATTTTGAATTATTTGGAATTTACTTGATTTAAATAGCTATTGCAACACTTGTAGTAACATTCCAAATCGTTATTATCACTTTCCAAAGATAAATGGTTTTGTAATTTATAAAGGGTAAACCATGATTCTTATATGGTTAAAGGGGAACATAAATAATTTGGAAGGATTTATAAGTTATTAAATATTTGTAAATGGAATTACTTAGTAATTCTAAAGTTAGAATTAAAAGGGGAATGAGTTGGGTAGAGTTTGCGTCGAATATTCGATATGTAATCCCAAAAGTTGAGCAAATACTATCAGAAGCGAATAGAGATATTTACATAAAAATTCTAGTAGTGTTTGTCGAGTTGTGTATTTATATCGAATAAAAGTCAAATTAACTCTATCGAACTTATGTTTGAATATAAATTGTTTGGATTGTCGTAAATGGAATTGTAATCCAGATAAAGATTTGGTAAATTGGAAGACGTAAGGAAGGGATAAAGATATATGTTTTAAGTATAAAGGTTATGTTTGAAATAAAAGTGTTGGTAAATCGAATATTTGATTTCAAGAAAGAGTTAAGATGATAATGGAATTTATGATTGATCCAACCTTGATTTGTAAATGAATGAACGATAATTGGAAGGAAATTTGAATTGAAACCCTCTGTGATCCATAACCATTGTTTTATGAATACTATGATAACCCCAAACTTCCACGGAATGAAAGTAAGGAATAATCATTTGGAATACAACATAAATACAACAATACAGATCACAGATACAACATATCAAAGGAAAACTATAGAATAACAACATCATAGCAGCGGAATATGAATGTCATCAAACACAGAATCCCACAGTCACAGAGTTCTTCATCATTACATCAGGTTTCAGCAAAAAGGAAATAAGTTTCAACTTCAAAATAGAACAACTGGAAGTAAAATAAGTTTGGATGTCTCAAGTTCTAAAGATAAAATGCAACTAAAAGATAAATGATAGATAATCTTCGTGGTCCAACAAAAGCACCTCCAAATAAGCAACTCCAAGATAGATAAGCAGCTCCAAGATAGCAACTCCAAAGAAAGCTAGACCTGTTACTTGGCTGCCCGTGTGGAAAAGAGGGCACCCGAGTTTGAAAAAAGTGAAAACAAACTACGAGTCAGTCATGGGACTGGTGTGAGAATTCTTAACTAATTTAACTACTAGTAATAAGGCAAATCCAAAGACCACGCCGCTAACGCAGAACGGGTTTATTCCAATGGATTGCCGTGCATAATTTAAGGTGATTGAACAAATAAATAAGTAAAACGTAAAACAACGCAATGCTTTTGGAAAAATGGAATCACCATAAGACTCAAGTCCCATCACACAATGCAACGCAAACCAGAGGATAGAGTTTTACCTTATGGTGATTAAACATGCTAAATACGATAAATACGAATCTAATATTATCATTAGTGTGTATAAAAACATTTCAAAATAAATGTATCAATCCTAGAAAACATAGTACCCCATACTACTATGCCTCCATACTAGTAATACAATCAAATTTGTAGGGTCGTATTTGGAATTTGGTTTCCATCATGAGTCAAGGCTAGGGAGGAGCTCCTTACCGATTCGAGACACTCTAGCTAATGTCTCAGGGTCCCCCACAGTGAACCCTTGGAAAGCTGCAGGACCAGTCCACACATACAGCTTTGTGGATTAGTTATTCCTGAACACACGTTTCCCGATCCTATAGGACCTATCATCCGAGGCGCCTCATTCCATCATCCACACAAGTAAAATATCAGCCAGTTTGAGCACTGACACTACTTCTAACTAGAAAGAAACGTGTTGCTCTCCCTGCGGTCCCTTCTCCCGTTTTAGACTCCACCGGGTTGTGAGGCTCGTGAAGCTACGTAATACACAAAGCTATGCTTATTCAAGCTGTGCTTTGATCGTCACCACAAGGTTCTGCTTTTCAACAAGAAACCTTGATCATTGCATCTTAGTATGCCACACTGTCACTCCATATCCTACTACCAATCCTTTGCCGAAATATATGAAAGGGTGTTAAGCAAGAGAATAAATTCTCCGCCATCAAACATTCATACATTCGACAGAAAATCGATAATTACAATATAAAGGAGTACGATGTCGGACACACGTTCCATTTATAAGCCAGTTCTGGGTCTGAACGAAACTGGAGATACCCTCGTCCCGTATGTCCAGTACGGAAAGGAGATACCCGCATATCCGTGAAATCAACACGTACGTTTGGGCAATTACCCCGACCCTTGAATTGGGAGCAAGTCAATTCAGGATCTTGATCGTTGTCCATTCGAGGGAAGATTTACGGTCTTCATTCGCCGTTTTCAAACTTCAATTCTTAACGTCGTCTGATTACTTGGAATGAGATTAAACTCGGACTTCCCAAATAATACTCGTATATATAATGAAAATCCTTCCTTATCGTTAATATTATTTTTAACGGATAATTCCTATTTTAATTATTTATAATAATTAAATCCTCATTTAACGACGCCACGGGTCAGTGGGCGACCCTGGCGCTACTTTCAACCAATTTTGATTTTCACATTTCTCGAAATATAACCGTTGGATTTTAACGTAGTTTATACGTTGGAAAGATCTTTCCAAGACGGTCCTAATGTTTTCAGTTTTGGGAAAATCCGACGGTCGGATCTTTTGGTATAGACGTTTAAAGGTACGATTTCAATACACGAACTACCGCGCTTGATTCGTTTAATTTTATTTATATTTATTTATATATAAATGTATATAAATACAAATCATTTAACTTTTGTATTTACACAAAATGTAAATTCTATTTCAGCGTTGAATTCTTCCTTTTATTCTTTTTTTACATTAAGATATAAATATAATTCAGCGTTGCATTTCATTCCATTATCCTTTTAATTACATAAAAAGAAGGGATTAACCATACGGTGAAAAATTCTATCTTTTTAAATTACATAAAAGAAATGCAATTTTGATTACAACGTCAAACTCTTCTTCTTAATTACATTGAAAAAATTTCCTTTTTAATTACATTAAAAATGCAATTAACATTATAATGTAAAATTCTTCTCTTTTAATTTGCAATGTAAAATCCTACTTTTTAATTTCATTAAAAATGTAATTAACATTACAGTGAAAATTTTCCATCTTTTTAAATTACATATAAAAATGAAATTTAATATTACAATGCAAATTCTCATTCTTCTATTACATATAAAAATGTAATTTTAATTTTCAATGTAAACTTTACTCTTTTATTACATATGAAAATGAAATTTTATATTACAATGCAAATTCTCATTCTTCTATTACATATAAAAATGTAATTTTAATTTTCAATGTAAACTTTACTCTTTTATTACATATGAAAATGTAATTTTATATTACAATGCAAATTCTCATTCTTCTATTACATATAAAAATGTAATTTTAATTTTCAATGTAAACTCTACTCTTTTATTACATATGAAAATGTAATTTTATATTACAATGCAAATTCTCATTCTTAATTTACAAAAAAAAGTGTACCTTTAATTTACAATGTAAATTATTCTCTTTAATTACAAAATAAAAAGGTAGTTTTTATTTACAGTGCAAATTCTCTTTCTTAAACTACATATAAAAATGAAATTTTTATTTACATGTAAATCCTCTTTCTCAAACTACATATAAAAATGAAATTTTTATTTACACGTAAATCCTCTTTCCCAAACTACATATAAAAATGAAATTTTTATTTACATGTAAATCCTCTTTCTCAAACTACATATAAAAATGAAATTTTTATTTACATGTAAAGACGTCCTTCCCAATTCACAATGTAAATTCTATTCTTTAATTATACAATAAAATGTACTTTTAATTTACAATGTAAATTCTCATCTTCATTTACATAACAAAAAAAAAGTGTTTTTAGTTGCAATGTAAATCTCATTCTTATTTACATATGAAAAGGTAATTTTTAATTTACAATGTAAATCTCATTCTTCATTACTTACGAAAAGGTAATTTTTAATTTATAATGTAAATCTCATTCTTTATTACATATGAAAAGGTAATTTTTAATTTACAATGTAAATCTCATTCTTTATTACATATGAAAATGTAATTTTTAATTTCGTCATATTTCACTTTTTATTTTATTCTATGTTATATTTGTGTTTGAGAACACGAATAAAAGACATGTTTATTTGCTATGTAATGTTTGTGCTTGAGAACACAAATAAGAATCATTCTTTTTTTCTATTCCAATTCAATCATGTATACAAAGTTGACAATATTTAATTGACAATCCAGTAAGGTAACAAAATGATATTATACATTGGATTGACAAAATAATGCCTTTCATTTAAATTGACAATTTAAATCAATTCAACCCAAATGATTCATGTTTTTATATTGAATTGATAAGCTAAATCAATTCAAATAAAGTGACAAAATATGAATTGATTAACTAGATCAATCCCATAAAAGTGACAAACTACAAATTCTGATATTGAATTGATGATCTAAATCAACTCAATAAAATAAAAGGATGAATAATAATATTTGTCTAAGGCATATAGATCTATAATTATCCATTATATATTTTGATCTTGAATTGATAATCTAAATCAATTCAATAAAATAAAGGGATGAATAATCATATTTGTTTAACACATATGAATCTTATAATTATCAATCACAACCAACAGAACAAACATCATACAATATCAGCACAAACAGATCTGAAATATATAAAATAAATGAATTGATTAATTATTTTAAAACAAAAGAAATCTCACAGTCGTGTCGCGGTTTGTCAAAATTTCAAACTTCTTTGAATTGTCCCGTTTCGGTCTAGGATTGTAGACCTTCTTCGTACGAACACAACGCTTCTGAAATCGCATTATTCTGAGTTAATATGACCAAGTTATGGATTAAACAAGGTTAATAATTAATTTAAAAATTAGATTAATTAAAGTCATTAAGCATAAACCTTCTTCTTCCTCCAATTGAAAATCGGCCGTTGGGTTTTGCTATTGTTCAAAACTTTGAATTCAATTTTCAGGAGATCGGGTGAACGGTTTGAGGTGCCGTTGGTTGGAGGTGGTCGGCCTTGGAGAGGTGCTCGTGCGCCTGGAGTGGTGGAGGGTGCGGCTGCGTGTGGTGGGGCCGGCGGGGGTTCAAAGGCCGTGCCTTTGAAGGCGCGGTTCTCGAGATACAGGGTACGAGAGGGACTGATTCAAGTCTAGAAATGGAGAGGAAGAAAAACTCTAGAGAAAACTCCAAAGGGGCATGGGTTATTGTTTTGTGTAGAAGGAGAATTTCGTGGGGTAAGGATTGAAAGGGGCGGCAGCTTCAAACGAACGAGAACGATGAAGGCACAGTGGATTTTATAATAAAATATTAGGGCTAGGTTATTATTAAATAGTTAATTAACCCAATAAATCCCGTTTAGCAACTTTCTTCTTTTTCAGCCCAACGACTCTCCTTCCTACCTATTTACCCCTATTCCGGACTCATCTGATTATGTCCCGGAGGCCCAAATGATCGTCTTGGCCCCCGTTTCTCAGTTTTGAAAGTATAAATCATTTATTTTAAATTCAAACACACTTTCTAATTTTACCGAGGACACATACGAACTCAGAAAAATTATTTCTGGCTTTGTTTTGATGATACGATCCTAACAAAATTAATTTCATCGAATTCTATGACTGTTTGAAAAATGGCCTTTTTCAAGTCGATTAAAATTGACCGAAATTGACCAAACTGAAATCTTTTGCCATGGTCACAAATTAATTCTAAAAATTTTGAAAAAATAAAATTAACAATAATTTGACATTCCGAATCCAACAAAAGTGGTTTCGTCGAAAACAGGGGTCGTTTGAAAAATGGCTATTTTTAATATTAAAATATATACAGAAATTCTACAGCGACTATTCTGAAATTTCAACTGGCCATAACTTTTAATTCCCGCTATGAAATTTCGACTTTTCGGATTCGTTGGAAAGATATTTTTAAATAGATTCTAATATTTTTGGTTTCACCAAAATCCGATTTATCTTGCATCATGTACAGTCAGTCAAATTTCAGATTTGACTTTCCAAACTACCGTGCTATTTCTAATTCCTTTTATAATTAAATTAAATATATTCGTATTAAATTCAATTAAAATAAATTTCTAGTCGTTTTTATTTAAAATAATTTATTTCAAATATTTAAAGAGCCTTAAAATCTCTGAAATGAAAAATTTAAATTGGCCCCAATTTCTGGGTTGTTACAATCCCCCCCGCTTAAGAACTTTTCGTCCTCGAAAAGGAAAAAGGAAAATAGAAGAGTAGGAACCAACACAGAGAATGTAAAATATTTTAAGCGTACCTCAAAACAAAATCTAATCGGAGATATCCACTCTGCATTTCGGATAGGCTTGTTTGATACTCTCCTCAGTTTCCCAAGTGCAGTCGCTAGGATCACTGCTCCATTGCACTTTGACTAGGTTGATTTTTTTATTTCTTAGCTCTCTAGTCTCTTTGCCAATAATTTTCAGCAGTTCCCTTCTCACTGCAAGGCTTGGGGTAATCTCCAAATCTTATTGTGCAGCTTCCTCCACAACCAGATCCGGATCATGGACATGCCTTCGAAGTTGAGGTACATGGAATACATCGTGCACTCCAGGCAACCAGTCGGGCATCTGGTTTCTGTAAGCTAGGGTGCCAATCTTTTCAAGAATAGGGAAGGGACCGATGAATTTAGGTGCTAGTTTTCATGTCTTTCCAAAACGGATTACACGTCGCATTGGAGCAACTTTCAAATAGACATAGTCACCCACTTCAAATGCCAATTCTCTTCTTCTTACATTTGCATAGCTCTTTTGTCTACTTTGGGCAGCCAATAATCGCTTCTTAATATAATCGACCTTGTCTGAAGCTTCTCGGACCATGTCTGGACCCAATACCAGACGATTTCCTTTTTCAACCCAACATGCTGGCGACCTAAATAGCCTACCATATAAGGCTTCAATTGGAGACTTTTTCAAACTTGCTTGATAGCTGTTGTTATAAGAGAATTCAACTAAATGCAAGTGATCCTCCTAAGAACCTCCAAAATCGAGTATGCAAGCTCGCAATAGATCCTCAAGAATGCGATTCACCCTCTCAGTTTGACCATCTGTCTGGGGGTGATATGCGGTACTAAGATTTAACTTCGTTCCCAACTCATTTTGGAATGCTTCCCAAAATTTGCTAGCAAAGATAGGATCACGGTCGCTAACGATGCTACTAGGAACTTTGTTTGAAGCAAAAGAATATTCTTTTATTATTAATTTGAAAATGAAAATTTTCATTCAGATAATGATGAAAAGGAAAGATTTAGTTTTTTATTACCATGTAGTCTGACTATTTCTTTGCAATAAACTTGCGCCAGACTTTGAGCAGTTCTAGTGGACATGACAGGTATGAAATGAGCGGACTTTGTGAAACGGTCCACGATCACCCATATGCTGTCATTTCCTTTCCTAATACGGGGCAGACCATCTATAAAATCCATGGAGATTTGGTCCCACTTCCAATCTGGAACCTCCAATGGTTGCAACAATCCCGCAAGCTTTTGTTGATCACTCTTTACTTGTTGGCATGTAGGACATCTACTTACATAAATGGATATATCTCTCTTCATAGCTTTCCACCAAAATGTGCGCTTAAGATCTTGATACATCTTGCTTACGCCTGGATGGATGTTAAGCTTTGATTTGTGACCTTCATCTAAAACTTCCCTTATGAGCTCTGGGATACTTGGGACACAAATCCGCCCTTGCAATCTAAGAACTCCCTTGCCATCTATTTGAAAGTTCATGTTTTCTCCTTCTTGAATTCTTTCAATCATTTTTCGAATAAAAGCATCATTTTTCTGAAGAGAAGAAATTTTATCAATCAAAGAAGGGGTAATGATGAGGCTTGCGACAATGACATTCTTTCTACTAAGCGCGTCCGCCACAACATTGGCTTTTCCCGGCGTATATAAGATGTCAAGATCATATGCCGCAAGAAATTCTAGCCACCGTTGCTGCCTTAAATTCAAATCCTTTTGATCGAAGATATATTTCAAAGATTGATGGTCGGTGAATAATTCAAATTTTTCGCCCAAAAGATAATGTCTCCAAATTTTTAAAGCAAAGACTACGGCCAACAACTCCAAGTCATGGACACGATAATTTCTCTCACGCGGCTTTAATTGACGACTTGCATATGCAACAACCCTGTCCCTTTGCATCAGTACCGCACCAAGACCACCACTTTGAGAAGCATCGGTGTAGACTTTTACATCTTCTTTTCCATCGATGATGGTTAGTATGGGAGCAGTTGTCAAACTCACTTTTAGCTTTTGGAAGGCCTCCTCACAATCCGATGTCCTATTGAACTTGGTATGCTTCTTGGTGAGCTTTGTTAACGGGCAAGACAGCTTGGCGAAGTCTTTGACAAATTTCCTGTAATATCCAGCCAATCCTAGGAAGCTTCTTACTTCAGTGGGTGTAGTGGGCTGCTTCCAGTCTCGAATGACGACAATTTTACTTGGGTCAACAGCAATTCCTTCTTTCGACACAACATGGCCCAAGAATTTTACCTCCTCTTGCCAAAATGTGCATTTGGAAAATTTTGCTTTTAAAACATTTCTTCGCAGAATCTCCAACACTTCCCTTAGATTCCCTTCATGCTCCTCCTTAGTTTTAGAATAGATTAGAATATCATCAATGAAGACTAGGACGAATTTATTTAAGACATCTCGGAAGACCCTATTCATCAAGTCAACAAAGTAGGCGGGAGCATTGCATAGACCGAACGACATTACTAACCATTCGTAGAATATGTCAGGACCTCTAAAGGCGGTCAAAGGTTTGCATTCTTCGGCTATGCGTAGTTGATGGAAACTGGTGGCTAGGTCCATCTTAGAAAACACCTTGGCCCCATTTAATTGGTCCATTAAATCATCTATGCGAGGCAAGGGGTATTTGTTCTTCAATGTTTGTTTATTAAGTTCGCGGTAATCCACACAGAGTCTTAGAGTACCGTCAGACTTGGGGACAAACACCATAGCTGCACCCCAATTGGAAAAACTAGACCGGATTAGTCTCTTCCATAAGAGTTGCTTAGTTTGGGTTTGCAACTCTTCTTTTTCTTTAGGGGTCATCCTTCGGATAGCATGGACTACAGGCCTTGCATTTGGAACAAGATCAATTCTGAAATCAATTTCTCTTCACGACGGTAAATTGTCTACTTCTTCAAATACGTCCGCGAATTTTTTGACCACGGGAATATTTTCTAAAGAAAAAGGAGTGATCTCAAGAGAAGACCAAAATGCCTTTCTATCAGATTTTGAACCATGGCAAGGTATAGCAATAGTATTTCCGAATCCTGTTTTCACCTTCACCACTCTTTCTGAACATAGCACTTCAGCGTCATATTTTGTTAGCCAATCCAGACCAAGGATGATATCAAACTCGGAAAAATTCATAATGATCAAGTCAAAAGAAAACTGAAAGTAAGAATAGGAAATAGGCACCCTACAGTATAAATCAAGGATGATAGAATCTCCTACGGGGTTATGAACATTAATTGGCTCCTTAAGACTTCTTTGTTTTAATTTCAATTTCTTGACCGTGTTGCTAGAAATAAAGCTCCTCGATGCACCCGTATCAAACAAAGCAGTAACAGGAATGTTTTTAACAGAAATGGTACCATCTAAAACATCAGGCTTACCTGCTCCGTCAGTAGAAGTAGGTGCGGAGGAAGGTGGTGCACTTGCCCCCTCGTACACATGTGCAATCTGAGCTCCTTTCAACAGTGGACAATTAGGCTTGATATGACCCTTTTTGTGGCAGTTATAGCATTTTTTAGTGTCATAACTTCTGGCCTTCTTTGGATTTCTGCAGTCCTTGCTGTAGTGTCCAAACTTCTGGCAGTTGTAGCATTGCACCTTTGCCTTATCATGGGTCTCAGCAGCTCCAGAACTGCTTCCTTCAGTCTTCTTCTCGGTTTGCTTCCTTTTATTATTATTGTTGGCCAAGCTCCTCTCTCTGTCTTGCTGTGAAACTCTATTGTCGTTCTCCTCATAGCGACAAGCAAACTCAATCAGCTTATTGAAAGAAAGGTCAATGTGAGCAGTAACCATGTCAGTGTACTTCCTTGCAAGTCCATTAATAAAGCTTTTGTTCTTTTGAAAATCATCCTGAATCAATTCTGGGGCATAGCGAGAGAGGTCCTCAAACTTCTTACATACTCCGAGATAGTTTTGTCGCCTTGCTTCAAGTTGGCGAACTCGTCATGCATCTTTTCCACTTCTTGCTTTGGGATGTATTTTTCATTGAACAGCTCTTTAAACTTGGTCCAAGACATATTTTCTTCATCACCTCCTATATTGACCAATTCCCACCAATTATGTGCTCCGTCTCGGAGCAACCATGAAGCCGTAAATCTCTTCCTTTGATCATCTAGCCCTAGCCCCCCAAATATCTTCTCACAATTCTTAAGCCATGTCTGAGCCTGTGTCACGGTCTCCGTACCAGTGAATGGAACTCCACCTAAGTTTCTGAACTTCTTCGCTACCTTATCCAAGTCAAAGGGCTGCGGTGGTGGTGGCTGTCGAGCTGTGGGCTTCTCAGTTTCCGCAATATTCTGCCTCCTTGCTCTAGCTCTAGCGGCAGCAGTACTCATTTTTAGTTAGTTCTGTACGATCAAGGAAAGAGTCAGAACAACTGTAATGGTGATTTTAAGAAATGATAAAGATAAAAGGATGGAAAAAAGGATGGCGATAAAATGACTGAATATTATGTATTCTCATGAAATGTTCGCCATAGAATATTGTGATTCTATGTAAACGAATTATTATAATTATGTTATATTCCAAAGCTAAGTTTAACTAAAGCTCTGATACCAACTGTGATAACCCCAAACTTCCATGGAATGAAAGTAAGGAATAATAATTTGGAATACAACATAAATACAACAATACAGATCACAAATACAACATAGCAAAGGAAAACTATAGAATAACAACATCATAGCAGCGGAATATGAATGTCATCAAACACAGAATCCCACAGTCACAGAGTTCTACATATTACATCATGTTTCAGCAAAAAGGAAATAAGTTTCAACTTCAAAATAGAACAACTGGAAGTAAAATAAGTTTGGATGTCTCAAGTTCTAAAGATAAAATGCAAATAAAAGATAAATGATAGATAATCTTCATGGTCCAACAAAAGAACCTCCAAATAAGCAACTCCAAAATAGATAAGCAGCTCCAAGATAGCAACTCCAAAGAAAGCTAGACCTGTTACTTGGCTTCCCGTGTGGAAAAGAGGGCACCCGAGTTTGAAAAAGGTGAAAACAAACTACGAGTCAGTCATGGTACAGGTGTGAGAATTCTTAACTAATTTAACTACTAGTAATAAGGCAAATCCAAAGACCATGCCGCTAACGCGGAACGGGTTTATTCCAATGGATTGTCATGCATAATTTAAGGTGATTGAACAAATAAATAAGTAAAACGTAAAACAACGCAATGCTTTTGAAAAAATGGAATCACCATAAGACTCAAGTCCCATCACACAATGCAATGCAAACCAGAGGATAGAGTTTTACCTTATGATAATTAAACATGCTAAATACGATAAATACGAATCTAATATTATCATTAGTGTGTATAAAAACATTTCAAAATAAATGTATCAATCCTAGAAAACATAGTACCCCATACTACTATGCCTCCATACTAGTAATACAATCAAATTCGTAGGGTCGTATTTGGAATTTGGGTCCATCATGAGTCAAGGCTAGGGAGGAGCTCCTTACCGATTCGAGGCACTCTAGCTAATGTCTCAGTGTCCCCCGCAGTGAGCCCTTGGAAAGCTGCAGGGACGGTCCACATATACAGCTTTGTGGATTAGTTATTCCTGAACACACGTTTCCTGATCCTATAGGACCTATCATCTGAGGCGCCTCATTCCATCATCCACACAAGTAAAATATCAGCCAGTTTGAGCACTGACACTACTTCTAACTAGAAAGAAACGTGCTGCTCTCCCTGCGTTCCCTTCTCCGTTTTAGACTCCACCGGGTTGTGAGGCTCGTGAAGCTACATAATACACAAAGTTATGCTTATTCAAGCTGTGCTTTGATCGTCACCACAAGGTTCTGCTTTTCAACAAGAAACCTTGATCAATGCATCTTAGTATGCCACACTGTCACTCCATATCCTACTACCAGTCCTTTGCCGAAATATATGAAAGGGTGTTAAGCAAGAGAATAAATTCTATGCCACTAAAGATTCATACATTCGACAGAAAATCGATAAATACCATATAAAGGAGTACGATGTCGGACACACATTCCATTTATAAGCCCGTTCTGGGTCTGAACGAAACTGGAGATACCCTCGTCCTGTATGTCCAGTACGGAAAGGAGATACCCGCATATCCGTGAAATCAACACGTACGTTTGGGCAATTACCCCGACCCTTGAATTGGGAGCAAGTCAATTCAGGATCTTGATCGTTGTCCATTCGAGGGAAGATTTACGGTCTTCATTCGCTGTCTTCAAACTTCAATTCTTAACGTCGTCTGATTACTTGGAATGAGATTAAACTCGGACTTCCCAAATAATCCTCATATATATAATGAAAATCCTTCCTTAACGTTAATATTAGTTTTAACGATTAATTCCTATTTTAATTATTTATAATAATTAAATCCTCATTTAACGACGCCACGGGTCAGTGGGCGACCCTGGCGCTGCTTTCAACCAATTTTGATTTTCACATTTCTCGAAATCTAACCATTGGATTTTAACGTAGTTTATATCGTTGGAAAGATCTTTCCAAGACGGTCCTAATGTTTTCAGTTTTGGGAAAATCCGATGGTCTGATCTTTTGGTATAGACATTTAAAGGTACGATTTCAAAACACGAACTACCGCGCTTGATTCGTTTGATTTTAATTATATTTATATATAAATGTATATAAATATAAATCATTTAACTTTTTATTTACATAAAATGTAAATTCTATTTCAGCGTTGAATTCTTCCTTTTATTCTTTTATTTACATTAAGATATAAATATAATTCAGCATTGCATTTCATTCCATTATCCTTTTAATTACATAAAAAAATGGGATTAACCATACGGTGAAAAATTGTATCTTTTTAAATTACATAAAAGAAATGCAATTTTGATTACAACGTCAAATTCTTCTCAATTACATTGAAAAATTTTACTTTTTATTTACATTAAAAATGCAATTAACATTATAATGTAAAATTCTTCTCTTTTAATTTGCAATGTAAAATCCTACTTTTTAATTTCATTAAAAATGTAATTAACATTACAGTGAAAATTTTCCACCTTTTTAAATTACATATAAAAATGAAATTTTATATTACAATGCAAATTCTCATTCTTCTATTACATATAAAAATGTAATTTTAATTTTCAATGTAAACTTTACTCTTTTATTACATATGAAAATGAAATTTTATATTACAATGCAAATTCTCATTCTTCTATTACATATAAAAATGTAATTTTAATTTTCAATGTAAACTTTACTCTTTTATTACATATGAAAATGAAATTTTATATTACAATGCAAATTCTCATTCTTCTATTACATATAAAAATGTAATTTTAATTTTCAATGTAAACTTTACTCTTTTATTACATATGAAAATGTAATTTTATATTACAATGCAAATTCTCATTCTTCTATTACATATAAAAATGTAATTTTAATTTTCAATGTAAACTCTACTATTTTATTACATATGAAAATGTAATTTTACATTACAATTTAAATTCTCATTCTTAATTTACATAAAAAAAAAGTGCACCTTTAATTTACAATGTAAATTCTTCTCTTTAATTACAAAATAAAAAGGTAATTTTTATTTACAGTGCAAATTCTCTTTCTTAAACTACATATAAAAATGAAATTTTTATTTACATGTAAATGCTCTTTCTCAAACTACATATAAAAATGAAATTTTTATTTACATGTAAATCCTCTTTCTCAAACAACATATAAAAATGAAATTTTTATTTACATGTAAATCCTCTTTCTCAAACTACACATAAAAATGAAATTTTTATTTACATGTAAATCCCCTTTCTCAAACTACATATAAAAATGAAATTTTTATTTACATGTAAAGATGTCCTTCCCAATTCACAATGTAAATTCTATTCTTTAATTATACAATAAAATGTACTTTTAATTTACAATGAAAATTCTCATCTTCATTTACATAACAAAAAAAAAATATGTTTTTAGTTGCAATGTAAATCTTATTCTTATTTACATATGAAAAGGTAATTTACAATGTAAATCTCATTCTTTATTACATATGAAAAGGTAATTTTTAATTCACAATGTAAATCTAATTCTTTATTACATATGAAAAGGTAATTTTTAATTTACAATGTAAATCTCATTCTTTATTACATATGAAAATGTAATTTTTAATTTCGTCATATTTCACTTTTTATTTTATTCTACGCTATATTTGTGTTTGAGAACACAAATAAAAGACATGTTTATTTGCTATGTAATATTTGAGCTTGAGAACACAAATAAGAATCATTCTTTTTTTTCTATTCCAATTCAATCATGTATACAAAGTTGACAATATTTAATTGACAATCCAATAAGGTAACAAAATGATATTATACATTGGATTGACAAAATAATGTCTTTCATTTAAATTGATAATTTAAATCAATTCAACCCAAATGATTCATGTTTTTATATTGAATTGATAAGCTAAATCAATTCAAATAAAGTGACAAAATATGAATTGATTAACTAGATCAATCCCATAAAAGTGACAAACTACAAATTCTGATATTGAATCGATGATCTAAATCAACTCAATAAAATAAAAGGATGAATAATAATATTTGCTAAGGCATATAGATCTATAATTATCCATTATATATTTTGATCTTGAATTGATAATCTAAATCAATTCAATAAAATAAAGGGATGAATAATCATATATGTTTAACACACATGAATCTTATAATTATCCATCACAACCAAAAGAACAAACATCATACAATATCAGCACAAACAGATCTGAAATATATAAAATAAATGAATTGATTAATTAGTTTAAAACAAAAGAAATCTCACAGTCGTGTCGCGGTTTGTCAAAATTTCAAACTGCTTTGAATTGTCTCGTTTCAGTCTAGGATTGTAGACCTTCTTCGTACGAATACAACGCTTCTGAAATCGCGTTATTCTGAGTTAATATGACCAAGTTATGGATTAAACAAGGTTAATAATTAATTTAAAAATTAAATTAATTAAAGTCATTAAGCATAAACCTTCTTCTTCCTCCAATTGAAAATCGGCCATTGGGTTTTGCTATTGTTCAAAACTTTGAATTCAGTTTTCAGGAGATCGGGTGAACGGTTTGAGGTGTCGTTGGTTGGAGGTGGTCGGCCTTGGAGAGGTGCTCGTGCGCCTGGAGTGGTGGAGGGTGCAGCTGCGTGTGGTGGGGCCGGCAGGGGTTCAAAGGTCGTGCCTTTGAAGGCACGGTTCTCGAGACACGGGGTATGAGAGGGGCTGATTCAAGTCTTGAAATGGAGAGGAAGAAAAACTCTAGAGAAAACTCCAAAGGGGCATGGGTTAATGTTTTGTGTAGAAGGAGAACTTCATGGGGAAAGGATTGAAAGGGGCGGCGGCTTCAAACGAACGAGAACGATGAAGGCACAGTGGATTTTATAATAAAATATTAGGGCTAGGTTATTATTAAATAATTAATTAACCCAATAAAGCCTGTTTAGCAACTTTCTTCTTTTTCAGCCCAACGACTATCATTCCTACCTATTTACCCATATTCCGGACTCATCTGACTATGTCCCGCAGGCCCAAATGATCGTCTTGGCCCCTGTTTCTCAGTTTTAAAAGTATAAATCATTTATTTTAAATTCAAATGTACTTTCTAATTTTACCGGGGACACAAACGAACTCAGAAAAATCCAGAAAAATTATTTCTGGCTTTGTTTTGATGATACTATCCTAACAAAATTAATTTCGTCGAATTCTGTGACTATTTGAAAAATGGCCTTTTTCAAGTCGATTAAAATTGACCGAAATTGACCAAACTGAAATCTTTTGCCACGGTCACAAATTAATTCTAAAAATTATGAAAAATTAAACTTAACAATAATTTGACTTTCCGAATCCAACAAAAGTGGTTTCGTCAAAAACAGAGGTCGTTTGAAAAATGGCTATTTTTAATATTAAAATATATACATAAATTCTATAACGACTATTCTGAAATTTCAACAGGCCATAACTTTTAATTCCCGCTATGAAATTTAGATTTTTCGGATTGTTGGAAAGATATTTTTAAATAGATTCTAATATTTTTGGTTTCACCAAAATCCGATTTTTCCTGCATCCTGTACAGTCAGTCAAAGTTCAGATTTGACTTTCCAAACTACCGTGCTATTTCTAATTCCTTTTATAATTAAATTAAATATATTCGTATTAAATTCAATTAAAATAAATTTCTAGTCGTTTTTATTTAAAATAATTTATTTCAAATATTTAAACACCCTTAAAATCTCTAAAATGAAAATTTTAAATTGGCCCCAAATTCCGGGTTGTTACAAATACGCTTATTACTTGGGAAGACAGGGATCAGAATTAAGTACGAAAACCATTCTAAGTAATAATACGACGCATGAAGCTAATTCATGACTTGGAATCGATGAACGAAGACCGCGGTTCTTCACAATCGAACGGACTGTCTTCCGATTGGTTTCTTTACTGAATAGCTACAGTAGAGAGATGCCCATATTATTGGAGTGGCAGGAAGTCTGAACGTGTTGTGAGAACTTTCGGATTTCATTCCATTCAGATCCATAACGGACTTGTATGGGTTGTGTGTCTGACATTGTAATTGACAGCATAACACTTATTCCATTAATATGTATCTGGTTTGTGACGTATGAGCTCGAAACGGTTATGTATAAATGGAAATCATTGATCATGTTGTGAATGGATAATGTGACATACGTAAGATATGAATGAGCTTGTACGTCTGAGGCATTGCTTATCTAGGCATGCTTTGTGTATGACGTGACATTGACAAACCTCACACCCTGGATTGATGAGAAACTGGCGGTTAGGTTATATACTTATATATGAATTGATGTTGAAGCTGCAGCAGTGGGAAACCACTTATGAACTTGGGGAAATTGGGTATGTTCGGGGGGTCGTGTCTGGTCGAAAACCGTTGATCTGCCCGGCGATTTGTTGTTGGTGTCTGAGATGGACGAAAGAGCCGTGTTACACTTCCCTTCATATTCCTAATTGATCTTTCGTGCCAGGAATCATCAAGTTGGAAACCCAAACCTCCAATAAGAGCCATACGAATTTTGATTGTATACTTATATGTCAATATAACCAATTCGGGTTATGGGGGCTATGATTCTATATTTATTTGCGAAATGATTTTTCCACACACTGTACTAATGATAATATTAAAAGAGGATTTTCACGTTGGAAGGCATTTTTGGTTATCATAAGATAAAACTCGCCCAATTGGTGTGCGCTTGCATTGTGTGATGTGGGACGAGCTTATGATAGCTTCATTTTTCCAAAAGTCATTGCGAATTTATGTGCATGAGGATTCACATGGAGTAAACCCATTCCCCATTAGCGGCGTGGTCCGGTGAATTTCCCAACTTTAAAAATGAATCCTAAAAAAACAACTGTTTTATGTTCTCACACCAGTCCCATGACTGACCTGGAGTTTATTGTTCCTTCCTAAACTCTGGGTGCCCATTAATTTTCACAAGGGTAGCTGGTAGTTTAGTTTTGCAGTTGTGTTTCATTAGAGCAAAGTTCGGAGCGCTTTCTGAGTTGGAGTCCTTGCTAGGGTTGAAGCTTCCGCTATATCTTTTGATCTTCCGCCGAAAGTATATTTATATTTTTCTTTCGTTGTATGTTTATGTTATGACTCTGATATTCATGTAACTCTGATGTAATATTGTTTTTGAGTAATGAAAAGTTCTGTTTTTATGTTCAATGTATGTATGTACCCATAACAATTCGTCTTTCTGAATGGTTTAAGTTGGTTTAATTATCGGCATGGACCGGGCAAAAAGATGGGTCGTTACAGTGTGTATATATATATATGTATATATATAAGAACTAATAAAATAAGTAACAGTAGTTTGGTAAATAAGTGTTACAATAAATAGAATGATTGAAATTAAGTAGGACTAAAATTAATGGCATTTGTTGGAAAAGTTACCATTATGATCATTAATGACATACAATAGTTATGATAATTAATGAGAACTGAGTAGTAATTACGATAATCAATATTAGTCCAAAAAAATCCCAGAATTATGAACCTTATCTTAGGACAATCAATTCTATCTTACATGTAGTTTAATTCTAGAAATAATATCTCTAATTAATATAAGAAATTGGACTTAGTTAGTTGATGATGCAAGGTCGGTTGAGTTATTCGACAGAATTCTGCACTTTCCAACAATCAGATATATGTACAACCGATGTGAGATATCATCAACCATAGGAACCAGTGATGATTATTATGCATAAAGAATAATTATCCTAAAGATTTACTTCAAATGTAAAGATCTGAAGTGGCTATAGGACCCCTCTCCCTTCTAAAAGAAGAAACATAAATGGACAAATTAATAGCTTAGCCTGTTTCGAAATTAAGGCCTTAAATAGTTAGGTCCTCCTGTTAGGGTACTAAGTGATTGGATTCTCCCTTCCCTTCTTATGGAGTAAGGGAAGAATTGCAGGTTCCGCACTTGTAAGGTTTTAAGTGATTGGATAGCTCATCGTTTTCCAGTAAGAAGTACTAAATGGCTAATTGTGTACGAGTTCGGAAATCCCTAAAAGGGTCTGCTTCCTTTAGGTGGTAAGTGACGAGGGTAAAGTTCGCCTTGAGATATGGTATTAAATGACCGCAATGAAGGTACCAAGTGTCTGCCTATCATGCTAGAAGTATTAAGTAGCTTGGGTATTATCCAATAAGGTCAGCTAGATAGTAACATAGAGGTCCATTGGGGGAAGGTCCTAAGTGACAGTTAGTCGTCTTTCTATCTAAGTGGCTGCTTACTATCTCTTGTCTTATGCAGGGTTGGGATATGTGAACACGGAACCCTTATTTTCAGTTAGGGGACTTAGTAGCTAGTCTCCTCTGATTTGAATTAGCATGTTGGTAAACCACCTAGGTATTAGGTGATCGTAGGGGATTCGCCTTATATATTATATTGTGAGTGAGGTCATAAGTGGCTACAAAATGCTCCTCTTTTCAATAGTATGGTATTAAGTGGTCGAATAGCTTGCCTTTTCGTTATTCGTATTGGTTTGTCGGGTGGTTTAAAGTTTCATATATACATAAAAGTTCTATCTCGGTATTCATTAATAATCTATCTTTAGAAAGAACTACCTTAGATCTGGTAGTTAATCTTCAAGCATAATCTTTGCAAGGTTAGGTTAGAATCACTAATCTTGTTAGACATAAAATTTGGGTGAAACCAAACAGGATGTGTTTGCATATTTTGGATAGTGTTTTACATTTTATACTCAACATGACTTGTTGTTCTAACTCCACTTCTCATAACAAGTCCCATGTTTATCTTGTGAAAGATAGGTCTCTAGAAGTGTCCAAGTTTGGTTTTCCATTCTTGTTCTCTCATGCTCGCTATTGATGTGGCAATTCACTATTAAGGCAGTTTCCTTAGTCAATACTTGTTATCCTATCTCGTTTCCATTGTGAGTTAGTTTTATTATGCACTGACTATGCTTACGCTCATTATTTGCAGGTATCAGATTTTCACGGTTCGTGCTTAGATTAGTTTGAGTTTCGATTTTTATCGAAAATTCAGGCTTAGAAATGAATGGGTGATGCACATGCTGATTTTGTGACAGTGATGAGGAAGTCAGAACTAACTCATGAGGTGCTGGACAAATAGATTAGAACCAATATTGACCCGAGGAACCAAGTCAATATGATGAACGCTGGATGAAATGAGATAAGGAGGTAGTCTCCATCACTGTATTATTACAAATTTGAACGAACTTCATCTTTCATACAGAGTTACATGAGCTAAGAAACACAACGAAAGGAGTCAAACTTGAAAATCTTTCATGTGACATCCAGATTAGTACCAATCCAAGGCGTACCAACCTAGGACGTACTAATCTTAGAGAGCATGAACTTGGTCAATCCCTATGTTATGGAAAGCAATGCTTTGAAAAGACTACTAGAGTAGGATCGAGTAATAAGGAACTGAGTGTATATGCGGAAATCTTGATAGTGTGATATAATATGCTTGATATAGTTATGCAAATAAATATTTAATGAGATAAATACTAAGATATCATAGATAAGCAATATGTAAATGCAGAAGATAAAAATAAACGACACCAGGAGTTTTTATACTGGTTTGGAGCATCATCCTACATTCAGTCCTAGGTCCTTCTAGAATCTCAACTAAAAAATAACCATCTTAACCCGAAGGAATAGGTCTTTACAACCCTAAGCAGCGGAACATGGACCTAAGCAGCAGAACAATACTTCGCCTCAGTAGCCGAAGAGGACTTGATGCGCCTGAGCAGAAGATTACGACTTCATAAAATAAAATTATAGACTGTTTGTGTTATTTGATATCATGGATTGTCTCTTTACAGTACACCCTTCCTATAATCTTCTCCTCGAATATATGTATATGTTGTTTAAGTATATGAATATAAGGAAGAAATATATTGCTCGAATATAGAGTATGAAAGTACATTCAAGCAATTTTTAGAATGTAGAAAATAGAATATTAGAAGTATATAGATATATCATATCAGAAGTGAGAAAGGTGTGTTTGTATGATGTTAGATCATCTATGCATAATGGTTTAATAGTTGTAACTTATGGCGAAGAGATTCGACGAAAAGTAGTGTCTAAATCTTTTGATATAAGGTCGCATCTCTTTAAGAAAAATGGTGACTTTTCAGAAAATATAGCCATTGTAGAAATTCAGTTGACTAAAGTTCTAAGTCAGTCAACTGAATATTTGAACGTGTATATATGCGCATTTGTTCATATTGCACAGAATTGTGTAGGTCAGTCGACTGACCTAGCACTTTTTGTGCAGTATGCACAAATTTAGTGCATATATATATATGTATAAAGTTTAATATATATATATATATATACACACATAATCTTTGAGGAAAGTTTTTATAAGTTATAACCTATGACTCAAGACTCAATACTCATCTTGTATATACTAGCTTGAGATCTTGTTGTTGATATTCTATTTTTGTTGAAGTATTTGTTGTTCTTCGTGTCATGAATCAAAACAATTACTCAACATTCTCCCCCTTTTTGATTGATGACAACCTATACATGAAGATTATATTAGAGAACATTTAATAAAATATTTTATACTTACTCCCCTTGAATATATGACAATATATTTCATGCATTCGTTAGATAATTACGGATTTTCTCCACCTTTGTCATCGACAAAAAGGAAGATAACACAAGATAAAATAGATGAAGCACAACATATTTGTGATGTAGATACAATACGAAAGTAGCAACGTAGCAAGTTCATAATACAAACCAAAATAAAAAGCATAATAATCAAGGCTATTTAGTACAAGCCTTGTAAAAGTCTTATAGAGATTAAAGTAGCAAATTAAAACACATGAAAATCTTACTCCATGGTATCTTTACCCTTTCTACCATGTGTCCAACAGCACCAAAGCCACCTCCTCCATCATTTGAGTTGTCTTTATTTTTGTGCTCTTCCGATGTAAACCAAGTAAAAGCTGGACGTTTTCCCGGATCCCCCTAAAGTGCTACGGATGATCGAGAAGTACAAGAGATAGCTTCCCAAAGAGTATTGAAGAAGCCTTTGATTTTATCCATCTTTTTGTCAACCTTTTTAATTTGAGAGCCCAATATTTTTTATTGCGACACATTATAGCTATCGATTTGTGTGCGCCAAGTGCCAGATTCGCAATCACTATCTCATCTTCGTCACGAATTGTAGATTGTGTGTGTTTACTAGGATGGGGAGGTTCTTGTGCCGGTTGTGGTCCTTGTCGTTAAACCCATTCTTCATAAGAAATAATTTGTGGTGGTATGGTTTTGGGTAGCTTCATTAGGGATAAGGTTTTTGAATTAATAGTGCATACTTCAGTGATTGGACAATCAGATTTTGGAATCTCTCTTTCTTTAAGCATTCGCATGATATATTCACGGTAGTAAATGATATTCGTGCATCGATTGTTAAAGCTTAGAAATTCATCAAGAATAAGTCGGAGCCAATTAACCTTTATGTTTCTATTTATCGCATAGAGGGCCTTGAAATTGTGTTGATACACTAGTTCGTAACTTCCGAATCTTGAAGTAATTGTACACATTAACATTTTGTGTAGAACCCGAGCTATTGATCGTGGAGAAGTAGACTTAAGTTTTCACATGTTATCTTCTAAAAACCTATGGCTTAATTTATCACACACAATCATATCACAATCAACATCATTTAGATGTATTCCATCGTTTGGTGAGTGAAGAATATCTTCCATTCGAAAGATATAAAAATCGGTACTCCACAAACTAAACTCCATACACAATCTTCTTGGTTAGTGACTTGTTGATGATCTCTTCTTGGTTAGCGACTTGTTGATGATCCAAGTTGTTATTATTGATATTGAAAAGAGATTTTAGATTACTACGTATAGCAATAGTTTGAATAACGTATGAGGAGAAATCTTCAAACTTCATGAAAGAGCCTTCAAAGATTGTAGAATTGTGCATTTTCTTCCACCCCTTAACCGCAGTGTCATTATAGAACCATTGACGAATTTGTGGATCAATTGTTGGTTGACCGAAAGGAGTAGCAACTCTTTGTCTCTTAGATGGAATATTGAATGAATTTGAATTGAAAAGATGGGATTTTTGGTGATGTAGGTTTAGTAGGAAATGGGGTAAATTCTGAAAATTTGGGAGTAATAGAGTAAAAGTGGAAAAGTGAGGAAGTAAAGAGTGAAGAGGGGCTAGATAGGGTAGGCAATTCCAGAATTTTCAAGATTCACTCAATTGAACCAATGGGTTAGTTGACTGAATCAAACCTGGAAAACTTTCGAGTTTTGGGCCAGTCGACTGGTCCTTTGGGTCAGTCGAAAACCTGGAAATATGATTTTCCATATTTATGGGTTAGTCGACTAACTCAGAATGTTTTTCTTGTCTCCCCTTTTTGATTATATAGGAATGTATATATGAAAATTTTAAAATTGTATGATCATTATTTTATCAACATAAAGAAGAATATTATTATTAACCATAGACGAAATAGTTTTTATTCAAACACCAAGATTACTTATGAAATAAAATAAAACTTAAATCTTGTTTTTCGGACTTGGCGTTTAGAACTCCTTCTTTCTCCTTTCGTTTGATTCTTCATTCTCCCAAGAATCTGGTGATACCAGTGGTCACTGAGGAGAAGGAATGTTTGATCGATGGATTGGACATAACACTTGATCATCGATGTAGTGATATGAAGCCCTACAAAATTTCATGGAAATTTGTTCGATAATACCAAGCCGTCGTGGGTTAACCTTTTGCTCATAATATATTTCTTGTTGTAATTCAAGCGTGTTGGTAGTGATGCATTTCGTCTACTTTTGCTTTCGTTGATGGTGAACCACCAAACACTACATACTTGGATTTTTTTTCTTTTCTGGTGTGTATACAGTACGTGTTGTAGTTGTATGTGTATGAGTATGACATGGAGTTTTTTGACCTGTTTCAGGTGAGGTGATGATATTGATGGATGAATTAGAAGAGTGTGAAGGAGATGATATACTTTTAAGATGAAGTTGATCGTAGAAGTTAAAAACTATGATAAGACTTGATTTTTTATTTATAGAGATTGAATGAGAGAAAGTAGGAAAACACTAAGGTTCATATTAGTTTTAGTGTTTAGATTTAGAATAGATAGAAACGAAAACAATTATATGAGAAATTTCTGTATAACTAGTATGTAGATAATTGACACTTTCATAAAGAAATATAGTTAAATTATGAAGATATATATATATATAGAAGTATTTTCAATAGTGACAACCCTATTTAATAATGGCTTGAACAAGAAACACATGTAGCTCAAATGGTTAAGACATTTGGGTGTCAACTAAGAGGTCTTGAGTTCGAGTCATGGTTCATTCAAAAAACAATTTTTTTTATTTTTTAAGGAAAATTTTATTTTTTAAACAAAAATTTAAATATCTTTAGCGGATATAATACCGAGTTCCCATCGTAATTTTATAAGTGTCTTTTCAAGTAACGGTTTTGTAAGTATATCGAGTATTTGATTTTCTAATGTAAGGTCTAAATTTATTAATTTTTCTTAATACAGTAACGTAATAAATGATGTCGAATGTCAGCGCGTTTAGTTCGTGAATGATTAACCAGATTTTTTGATAAATTGATTACACTAGAATTATCATAATAAATTGCAGAATTATTTAGATTTATTCCAAAATCTTTAATTGTTTCTTGCATGTAAATGACTTGCGCTCAAGCCAAAGTCGTAGAAATATATTTTGTTTCACTCATTAATAGTGATACACAATTTTGTTTCTTGCTAAACCAAGAGACTAATGATCTGCCAATAAAATAACATGTACCACTGGAACATTTTCTATCCGTCGGTGACACTCCAAAATCAGCATTACTATAAGATACTAATTCAAAAGAACAATCTTCTGGATAAAAAAGTCCGAAATCTTGGGTATTCCTGAGATAACGTAATATACATTTCATTGCTCTTAAGTGTGATTCTTTCGGATTGGCTTGAAATTTCGCGCATAAATAAACACTCATCATTATATCTGGTCTGCTTGCTGTTAAATATAGTAGAGATTCTATCATGCTACAGTATAATTTTTTATCAGCATTTTTTCCATTTTCCTCTTTATCTAAATGTGTTGTTGTACTCATGGGGTTGGTTTACAAGAAGTATTATCCATTCCAAAACGTTTTATTAAATTATTATAATATTTTTCTTGATTTATAAAAATACCATTTTGCAATTGTTTGATTTGAAGACCTAGGAAATAAGATAGTTCACCCATGTGTGACATCTCAAATTCTTTAGTCATTATATTCGAAAATTCTTTACATAAATTTTCATTTGTTGATCCAAAAATAATATCATCTACATATTCTTGAACTATTAAAGTATCGTTTTCAGAGCATTTTATAAAAAGAGTTTGATCAACTTTACCAATTTCAAATCCATATCTAATTAAATATCTTTTGAGATGCTCATACCAAGCTCGTAGAGCTTGTTTTAGACCATACAAAATATTCTTAAATTTATAAAAATGATCAGGATATTTTTCATGAACAAACACATGTAGTTGCTCAACATAAACATTTTCTTTGATATAATCATTTAAAAATGCACTTTTAACATCCGTTTGATAGAGTTTGAAATTATTGAAACAAGCATAAGCTAATAAGTTCGTATTGCTTATACTCTAGTGACCGGAGCAAATGTTTCTTCGTAATCAATTCCTTCTTCTTGATTATAACCTTGTACTAGTCTAGCTTTATTTCTAGATAGATATCGTCAGTTTTATTTTTGAAAACCCATATTGTTCCAATAACAGCTTGATCACTTGGTCTAGGAACTAATTCCCATTCTTCGTTGCGTTCAAACTGATTTAATTCTTCTTGCATAGCAATAATCCAATTTTAATCAGAAGATTCTTCTTTATAATTTTTAGGTTCAATATTGGATAATAATGCTATGTGACTAACTAAATTCAATTGATTTCTAGTTCTTACATTTGAATTTATCTCATGAGTAATATTTTGAACAATGGTCTCATAATTTTCTTGGTGGTGATCTTATTTCGTTATTATTATAAATAACATTTTCATTTTCTCTAGAATTATCAAAATTATCAATTTCTATGATAGTGTTTTCACTTTGATTATTATCTTCGGAAATTTCTTAATTTTCAGTAATATTTTCATTATTATTATTATGAATAACGTTTTCATCTTCTCTAAAAATATAACTAAAGGTATCATTATCGTGAGAATTTCTATTTTTCAAAATCTCATTATTATAAGTATGTTGAATAAAATATTCGTCAAATGAAACATAAAGAGATTCTTTGATTTTTTTTTGATCTTTTATTGAAAATACGATAAGCTTTACTTCGATCTGAATATCCTAGAGATATTCCTTCATCGGATTTCGAATCGAAATTTGCGAGCTGATCTTTAGTATTTGAAATAAAACATTTTGATCAAAAAACTCTAAAATATAAGATATTTTTTTCTACCATCGAAAAGTTCATATGGAGTGTTTTCCTTAAGAGCTCGAATAGAAACACGATTCAATACATAACTGGCTATCGTAACTACTTTTGCCTAGAAATGTTTCGGTAACATGCTTTTGTTCAATTGAATTCTGGCACACTCTTGTAAAGTTCGATTTTTTCATTCTACAACTCCATTTTGTTGTGAGTTCTAGGAAAAGAGAAATTATGAAAAATTCCTTTCTTTTTATAGTATTGATCAAAATTTTCATTTTCGATCCTCCTCCATGTGAAAAGAGTGCTAGAGTAGGATTGAGTAATGTGGAACTAAGTGACTTAGTATAAAAATGCAGTTTTTAAATATATAAACATCATATTAAAAATGTGATGTTTACTATGAACAGCGTGAAAAAGATTGCGTTGGAATTTCAGGAAAATCCAAACTGTTCAGAAATTCAGAAAAGCACGGCTGAGTGGATCCCAAGATGAGAACTTCTCACTCTAATCTTGCTTTCTATTTAAATATATACTAGGTTGCAGACGGGGCTTAGTAGCTCCTGCCACCGTCGTCCACAGACCATGGACGACTTGTTTGATTGTATTGTGAAAATTGATTGTGATTGTGACGTGAAATGGAAAATAAAATATTCATGTGTTGAATAGAATATTTAAACAATAAAAATATCATTTTTATTGAATATACAGACTATATAAAATAGTGATGTGTTGAAATAAATATTCATTTACAAATCGGACGATTTGTTTATGTACACCCATTTGACTGATATTACGATATATTTTACACAACGCCCAACTGCACAAATAATATTCAGTATTTGTTGTCTGGAAACCCCACACAGGTATTGGGATAATATTTGACATACACTGATCCCGATAATTAGTGGTATGTCAATCGATTGGTTGACAGGCTGTTGTAAGCGTTAATTATTTATATTTAATGCTTATGCAGTTGTATAATGCACTTTGGATGATGAATGATTGTTTATCATTGTTATTATATACATTTGTTGTATGGAATCCGTATAATTAACACTACATGGAAATTGATTGGGTCTCATTCCAATTTGGAAATAACGAACATTTTAAAATAATATTCAGAAAAGGATTAAAAATATTCATGTATTGAATAAAATATTCATGTGTTGAATAAAATATTTAAACAATAAAAATATCATTTTTATTTAATGCATAAACCATTAAAATTATTCATGTTTTGAATAAAATAAAATAACGAATATTTTAAAATAATATTCAGTAAAATATCAAAATATGATTTTGATGTCCGATTTTGGATGGACACGGAAATATCAAAATATTTGAAGCTGTGTTAATTAGATATGCGCCATTTTACCGCGAACGATATTTATATCAGTTTTATTCATTTTTATAATGAATATCGAAAAGGTAATGATTTCAAAATTTGATATTTTGAAAATTTTATCATTTATATATATAATGATAATGAGTATTCAATTTTGATTTATAATTGAAAATGAAGTTGGAATCGTTTTTAAAACGAATTTAAAACGATTTATAAAATACGTTTTAAGTGGAAATCGACGAAATATATATATAATATATATTATATATATTGAATGGCCTGAATAGAACGCGCCATGTCGCAACCGTTCGCGAATTTCGACCATTGACTTCGAATTGACTTTACGGGAGATCCGACCATCGGATTCCCCTAAAACCGGAACCGTTGGGTTCGTATCGAAAAGGGATTCCCAACGAATATAAGAGATTTGAAATCTAACAGTTGGATTTGGAATTATGTCCAAATCAAATTTGGAAAAGGTCGCTGTAAGTGCAGTTCGATGATCGTCTATGGAAATCAACTGAAAGGGCCTTAATAAAATTATTAAAAATATCAATAATTTGTTTAAAATCATAATAAATGATTTGAAAGGAATTTGGATGAAAAATTCCACGTTTGTGAATATAAAAAAAATATTTTTATCGAAATGAACTAGTTATTAACTATATTTGAAATCCAATAATTTTTAAATAAAATAAATTGGATTTGTGAGTGGTTTAATGTAACCAGAAATTCCCAACGAACAAATTGGAATAGATTTGGAATGGGAATAATCTTCGGAATATTTCGATATTGGATTCCATGATTATACAGATATTGTTATGGAAATTTGGAAGATATATATATCGTTATTTCCTATATGATAGTTGTTAGTTTCAGAATTTGATATTGGATATAAGCCGATATAATTTCTATTGAGAGTCTTGTATTTAATATCGAATGAGATTTTGGGTTTGTCGTGAATGGTGTCTTCATTAACATTGTTCTTAAATCCATATGAGAAAAGATTAAATCTTTTAATTAAGATTTAATGAAGTTTACCAATTAATTAATATTTAATTGGAATTGAATTGAAATTGGATTTTTGGGTTTATCGTGAACTGTGTTTTAAATAACACTTGTTCTTTAACCCGATTAACAGTGAAAGATGATTTGGAATTTATAAATCTTTTATCAAGATTTAATGGAAATTTTCCAAAGTAAAGATTTCCAATTAATTAATATTTAATTGGAATGGAATGGAATTCGATTTGGTAATAATCGAAATGAGCTTCTGTGGAGGAAGACTGTTACTATACATGGAATTTAAAAGGCTTTGCCATTATTCCATTTATATTATTAGTCGGATATGGAAATTGATACCGATTATATATTGATTTGCTTTTCCGTGAAGAATCCATAATTAATGGAATGTGATTTTGGGTTTATAGTGAACTATGTTTTAAATGACATTGGTTCTTTAACCCGGTTAAAGATAGGATTTATTTCCTAGATTTAAATAATCATTACTATTGATTTTTAGGAAGATTAAAACTAAGTGGAGTTTTAATGAATCTTTAATTAGATTGTAAAGTGAATGAGATAATTTAATTTATCAAATTCATGAAATGATAGAGAATGGAGTACCACCAGTTTTATTCCAGATGATAGTTGAATCTTTCATTAGATCTGAACGAAAAATGGTAATTAATTTTACCGATAACACGGTGGTGTTAGATATGGAGTATTACCAGTTTTGCTCCATGGGATGAATATGTTGGGATTGGGAAATATAATAAATGATTACTTCGGTAAGATTCGCTAATCCCGACTAGTTTGGAAAACCTTAATTCGGTTTAAAGTTGTGAAAAGAATATTTGAATAAAATAATATTCTATAATGGGATGAGACGTATGTTGTGTGTTTATATCACTTGTTTATAATATACGTGGGTTATTCGGAAAGGCGGGTTTATACCCATTCTGAATAATTGATTCGACGAGATATCGACGATGAAGACGGTGGTTGAAGGCCGGAGGTCTTCACATCATTTGGATGATTACTAATGTCTTGATTGGGCTGTACACCCAAGACAAGGTAATAAGTGGTGATCGTCCAGACATACTTGGAGATCGACCAGATATGCGAGGACCTCTCTCCTGTATTGGACATATGTGACGAGGAATAAGGTGCCTCCGGTTTCGTTCAGACCCAGAACAAACTTGTAAATGGACTGTGTGTCTGACATTGGATTTTATTCTGTGTTGATTGATCTCTATTAAATATATATATATATATATGTTTGGTGGCGAAGAATTTATTCTCTTGCTTAACACCCTTATCTGAGACGTATGAGCTTAGAGGTTATATATCGATAGGCATCAGTCGCATGGCGTGAATTTCCTGTGTGGCATGCTGAGTGCAAATGATCAAGGCTTTTGTTGAAAAGCAAAGTCTTGTGGCTGACGATCAAAGCATAGCCTTAATATAGCGCCGCTTTGTGTATAACGTTAATTCGCAAGCCTCACACCCCGTTGTGAACCAGAAATGGGAGAAGGATCCAACGTGAACATGCGTTTCTTTCTAGCTAGGAGTGGTGTCAAGGTATGGAGCCCAGACACTTTGCTCATGTGGATGTTACATATTAATTGATAGATAGAGAGGCGCCTCGAATATATCGGTTACTACGGAGCGGATGGATATTGAGTCATCTGGCTCATTTACGCCCCATAGGGCGGGGAAACGCATGTTCAGGGATTTTTAATCCACTTAAAATGTGGACTGGCCCTATGGCTCCTAGGTGCAGTTGCTGTTGAATCCTGATGGACGGGCTAGGGTGTCTCGAATTTGCCTTGGTTCACAGATGGAATCCAACTTCCAATACGTGACATTTCGGTTTTATTTGTAGAACTAGTATGGCGACATGATATATGGTACATATGCCGTCTATGATTGATACATTTATATTTGAAGTTGATTTCTTTACTTATAGTAATAATAAAAGATGAAATTTTGCATACTAAGCATATTTGGCTATTATAAGGTAAAACTCTATCCTTCGGCTTGCGTTGCATTGTGTGATGGGACCTAAGTCTTATAATAGCTTCATTTTTCTATTTAGCATTGCGTTGTTTATTTATGCACTGGTATTCTAGGGAGGAAACCCGTTCCGTGTTATACGGCGTGGTCCCTTGATTTACCTCACTTTAAAACCAAGTTAATAACTGTTTTAGTTCTCACACTAGTCATATGACTGATCTGGAATTTATTGTTTTAACCTAAACTCTGGGTGCCCCTATTTTCCACACGGGCAGCTAGTAGTTGGGTTTTTTGCAGATTTATCCTTACAGGATCCTGGTTTACAGCTGGAGCTATATACGGAAAGCTCTGTATCCGTGTATTTCTTAAAGTTGTGTTATGTATTATTTTTCCGCTGCTATGTAATGTATTTTAATATATGATATTTTTTATGTGTATTATTTACTCATACTCTGTTATATTCTTGTACTCTGATGAAATTGTTGTAATAGCAATGAAATGTTCTTCTGTTTCTATTCTGATTTGTCCCGTTTTCGAACAATTCGTTCTTTCTCTTCTCTTCGCAGACCGGGGAAGTTTGGGTCGTTACACTTAGCGACAGTGTTGAAATGTGATATTCTATACTTTGCAATAGTTATGCAAGTAAAATTTTAATGAACTAAATATTACGATATCACAAATAAGCAATATAAGTCAATTCTAAATAAAAATAAATGACACCGGGATTTTCTTACTAGTTCGGAGCACCGTCCTACATCCAGTCCCAGACTCTTTTTGGAATTTTACTAAGCAATACCCTCACTTCACCCGGAGGAATTGGTTTACCAACACCCAAGCAGTAGAACGGGGACCTAAACAATAGATTAGGATTTCGCCTCAGCAACCGAAGTGAACTTCTTACCTGAGCAGCGGAACAAGACTTCACAAATACAATGATAGCTTTGACTATATAGGTGTTCTGAATAACACAAATAAGTCACAATTTTGAGTACGCCCTTCCTATAATCTTATCCTCAAATATATGAAGTTTATGTCGAGATTTTAAGGAAGTATATCGCTTTAGAATCAGAAAATAAGTGAATGGAATAAAGGATTCAAGCGATGAAGATAGTTTTAGAACTCTTTTGAAAGCACAAAATATAGAGAGATTGGATTCAATCAAAAGAAGCATACATTTCACTTGATTTTTTATAACAAGTGTCTCTTCGCTGGAAATGACATTTGGTAAACATCATTCAACTGGTAAAAAATGATCAGTCAACTAGTGAGGAAGATCGTGTACAAAAATGTACACAAGTGCACAAAACTGTGCAAAACAGCACCTACCAGTCGACTGGTGTATGCTCTTAAGCACAATTTGCACACTTGCGTGCATTTGTATACATATGATCTTCATGTATCTTCATGTTAATGTTTAGTAATATTCTAGGATAGATTTTAACATACTATAACACGTCTAAGACACAATTAAATAAATAACCATACACTATATCACTTCTTCTTTGATCTTCTCTTCTTCCTTGTCAAGAAATAAAAACCCATTGAACTAACATTCTCTCCCTTTTTTAATTGATGACAACCTCTTGTAGATAGTGTCAGTGCATATTCCTCCCCCTAAATATGTGGTACATATGAATTATCTCCCCCTCAGTAAGTGGATATATTTTTCCTACATCAAACTTGATAGTATATCAAGCTCTCGCTCCCTTTGTCATCGATAAAAAAGAATAGCATCAACATAGAAACACCATAAATACAATTGATAACATAGGAACATAGTAGAGCATGTTTTCAAGGATATTAGAGATACCAAAATAACATTCTCTTTGTTGTGGTGTACCTGCAAAAATATGATATATATATATATAAATATATATATAAATATATATATACACACACACACTTTGGTACCCACTTCCTTCGTTAAGGCCTAGGGGTTAGATGGAAGGTAACCATACCCAAGAGGGTTTAATGAAACTTTTAAAAATAAAATTTTCATTATTAACTAATGAATCAAAATAATAATCTATATATTTTTCTCTATTTTTCCAATTTACAGGAACCTGAATACTTAATAATTTCTATTGGTATTTCTTTTCGTACTTCTAGATTTATTATAAATATCTTCATAGAAGTTTTCGAATTTCCATAAAAATTGAATCTTAGATTTATTTGTGCTTTAGTACTAGCTGTGATATTTTTATTGTACATAAAAGCAAATCTAGTACTATTACTATGATTGGTTTTATTATATCCTAAACCACTCTTGTCGTGTAAAAGTCTAGAACTAGATAAAATCACATTAAAATCATTTTGACCTTTATTAAATTTCGTGAACTTGCTTGTACATTTTTCAAGTTTGATTCCAAAGTCGCGATTGATAATTTCAAAAGAATTTTTGTTATTTATTAAATCATCAATTTCCTTATTTAATTTAGAATTCTTCCTTTTAAAGTACTATTCTCATTTTCAAGACGAAAAATTTGAGATTCTGTATTATCTAAAGATGATTGCAAATTTTCAAAATTTTCTTTTGATTTAGAAATTGCTTTTTCAAAATATTATTATTAACTTTTAAAAAAGTCATATTCTTTAGATAATTCTGAATTCTTTTCAGTTAAAGCTTCATTCTCTTTTTCAAGAGACAAAATTAAAGAACTAGAATTATTTAAAGAATCTTCTAAAGATGTATTTTTATTTTGAAAAACAGCGATTTCCTTTAAAAGATCATTGTTTTAATCTATTATCCAATGATTTTCTTTTTGAAGGAAATCCTTTTGAAAAATAAGCTTTTCTAAGGTATTTTCCAAACATTTAGTTCGTTTTTACAAAAATATTATTTTTCTCTTTTAATTTGGAATTTTCTTGCTCACGATCTTTTGACTTGGCTAAAATAATCGTATTAAGTTTATTTAAAGTTTTAAAATCCTTTAATAATTTTTCATGGTCTGACAAAAGATATTTATATAGAATTTACACATACCTGTTTGATCTGACTTTAGCCATGAGACATTTGCTTGCATGCTCTTTGGATTATTCTTTGTTGTTCTTCCACTTTCTAATGCCTTGATTATATTTCTTTATTGCCATTTGTTCTAGGATGTTGTTACGATCTCTAGAATCCCAGGCTATGATACCAAATGAAAAGAGTGCTAGAGTAGGGTCGAGTTATATGGAACTAAGTGACTTAGCGGAAGTGTTGATAATGTGATATTTTATACTTTGCAATAATTATGCAAGTAAAAAATTAATGATCTAAATATTATGATATCATAGATAAGTAATATATATATACACACACACACTCACACACATATGCAGCAAATCAAAATAGACGACAACAGAAATTTTTGTACTGTTTTGGAGCACTGTCCTACGTCAAGTCCCAGCCTCCTTCTGAAATTTTACCAAGCAATACCCTCACTTCACCCGGAGGAAATTTTTTACAAACACTCAAGCAGCATAATGGGGACCCGAGCAGCAGAACAAGATTTCGCCTCAGTAGCCGAAGAGGACTTTTTGATTGAGCAGCGGAACAGGACTTCACAAATACAACGATAGCTTTAACTATTCATGTGTTCTGAATAACACGAATAAGTCACACTTTTGAGTACACCCTTCCTATAATCTTATCCTCAAATATATGAAGTTAATGTGGAGATTTGAGGAAGTATATCGCTTTAGAATCAGAAAATAAGTGAATGGAGTCAAGGATTCAAGCGACGAAGATAATTTTAGAACTCTTTTAAAAGCACGGAATATAGAGAGATTAGATTCAGAAATTAGATCAAGATTCGGTGATTTGGAAAGTGATATAAAAGTGTTTAAACAGTGTATGAAGAGTACTAATCATTTGTGAAGAGTTTCAATCAAAAGAAGCATCCATTTCTCTTGATTTTTGGCTGAACCTTTTCATGAAAAAAGCGTCTGTTCGCTGGAAATGACTGCTGGTAAACATGAGTCGACTGGTAAAAAATTATTAGCCAATTGGTGAGAAAGATCGTGTACACAAATGTTCACAAGTGCACAAAACTATGAAAAACAACACCTACAAGTCGACTGGTGGATTTATGACCAGTCAACTGGTCTTGCTCTTAAGCACAATTTGCACACTTGTGCACATTTGTATATATTCGATCTTCATGTATCTTCGTGTTAGTGTTTAATAGTATTTTAGGATATACTATAACACATTTAAGACACAATTAAATAAATAATCATATACTATATCACTCCTTCTTTGATCTTCTCTTCTACATTGTCATGAATCAAAACCTCGTTGAATTAACACCATGATCACTTCTTATATTTTTATTTTTAAACCTTTTAAATTCTGAATTTGTTCAACAAACATTTTAAAATGATCAAAGCTGTCACTTTTATTTTTCAAAAATATAGTCTAGGTATATCTAGAAAAATCATCAACTATTACAAACACATACATACTATGATTTATGGACTGAATTTGAGTTGGCCCAGATAGGTCCATATGCATTAATTTTAATGGTTGTAATGTTGAAATAACCTTTCTAGATTTAAATGAAGATTTCATTAATTTTCCTAGTAGACAAGCGTCACATAGATTATTAATTTTAAATTTCATTTTAGGTAAACCTTTTACAAGTTCATTTTCGAAATCTTATTAATTTATTCAAAATTTATGTGATAAAATCTTTTGTCATAGCCAAGGATCATTTTCATTGGTTAATAAACACATGTTTGAATTATTATTAACTTTCACATTTAAAATATAAATGTTTCTATCTCGATTACCATCGAAAATAAGATTGTTATTCTGATCGAGAATATTACATTTGTTTTCTAAAAACGTGATTTTAAAATCCTTATCACATATTTGACTTATACTTAATAAATTATGTTTAAGATTCATAACTAGCAAAACATTCGAAATAAGAGGTAAATTAGATGTACTGTAATTGTTCACATCACCTTTGCCGATGATGTATCACTTAGAATTGTCTCCAAAAGTGGTAGATCCTCCATAAGAGTAAGTAACATTAATCAATATATCTTTGTCTACTGTCATATGTTTTGAATAACCACTACCGAGTATCCATTTTCCTTTTTTTCTTAAGTGCTACCTACAAAAAATATGTAATGATGTTGCTACCCACTTCCTCCATTAGGGTCCTAAGAGTTAGATCTTAGGAAACCAAACCCATGAGGGTACAACGTCCCTTTAATAATCCTTATTATTATGTATAGTTTCTAAGAATGTTTTTATATATTTAATCCTAATCAAATAATTATTCGTTTTAGAAACCCATATATTAAAAGTCCTAGAAACCCTTTTCTTATCAAATGATATTAATGAATTGCTAGGTTTAAACTTATTAGATTTCTTTTTGTTATACTTCTTTGAAAAATTAGTATTTAGCTTATCTTAATCCCTTTTTACTCGATGCTGGTTGAGAATTTTATATAATTCTAGAAGAACTCTCTCTACCTTTTTTAAAATTAGTGATATTTTTAGTAATTCCATCTGATTTAATCTTGAGACTTGAATTATCTAGTTCTACAAGTTTAGTCTTAGTTTTTAACCCGTGATTTTAAGAAATAAGCAGATTATTCTTTTCTTTTTGAGTTTCAGTTTCTTGGCTCACTAAGGAAAGTTGAGAATCTGCATAAAAAAGAGATTATTGAACTTTTATAATTTCATCTTCTAATATCTCCTTTTCATCTTTCAGCATATCTCTTTCAAATTCTTCCTTTTTCTGATCCTCATTAGCTTGTTTATATTTTCTCTTGAAATTATTTCCAGATTCTAGTAATTCTGCATTTATTTCTACCATATCTTCAAAAGAAAAATCACTAACCTCATTATCTTTGGCCATGAAGCAGACGTTTTCTTGTTCACTATCACTTTCTGAAGAATCTGAATCATCCCAAGTAACTGAAAATGCCTTCTTTTTGAATCTATCCTTCTTGTGTTTATTACGACGTTCCTTCTTTTGTTCCGGGCAGTCTTTTGATATGTGCCCCTACTTATGACGGTTATAGCATTCCATTACTGATGATAATGGTTTATTTGAGTGGGTACTTCTCTTGCCATTATTTCTGTTACTCTTTCTATATTTCAAAAACTTTTTCAAATTTTTGGCAATGAATGCTAGATCATCGTTGTTTGATTTTGGTTCTTCTTGTTCTGCATTGAATGCCTTATTCTTTCTATCTTGTGCATGTACTCGTTTTGCCTACAAGTTAACTTCATAAGACATTTAGTTTCCTATTAACTCTTCTGGTTTCATGGTTGAAAGATCGTTAGCTTCTTCGATTGCCAAGACCTTTCTTTCCCATTCTTCTGTTAAAGATTTCAGTATATTTGATATGATGTCAATATCAGAATATTTCGCTCTGAATCCTAGTAATAAAAAATAAATGTTTTGAAATCTAGAGTACATATCATTAACAATCATTTTCATTCATCTTAAAATTCTGAAATTGATTTTTAAGCAAGGATATCTTGCTTTGTTTAACCTTGCTAGTTCCTTCGTGAGTTACTTTTAGTGTTCGCCATATTTCATATGCAGTATTGCACATGTAGATACGGTTAAACTCATTTCTATCCAAGGCACAATGCAACATATTCATTGCTTTTGCATTTGAAGTAGCATCAGTTTTTTGTGAATTTGACCACTCAGAATAATTGGTAGTAAGAATAGTATATTCATTTTGAGTAATATTCCAAGTTTCAAATCCACTAACTTGCATACAAATTTTCATTCGTGTGACCCAGTAATTATAATTCATGCCATTAAAAACTGAAGGTCGCGCAGTGGATTGACCCTCTGTGAAACTCTTGTATTTGTGTTGGTGTTATTGTTAGTGTTATCTTTTATATTATCGAGATATCAAATAACTGTTTTACGGTTATAAAATGTCATGCTCTGATATCAAATGAAAGGAATACTATAGTAGGATCGAGTAATAAGGAACTAAGTGTATACGTGGAAGTTTTGATAGTGTGATATACTATAGTTATGCAAATAAATATTTAGTGAGATAAATATTAAGATACCACAGATAAGCAATATGTAAATGCATTAAATAAAAATAAATGACACCAAAATTTTTATATTGGTTTGAAGCACCGTCCTATGTCCAGTCCCAAACTCCTTCTGGAATTTCAACTAAACAATAACCATCTCTTGACTCGGAGGAATAAGTCTTTACAACCCTGAGCAGCTGAACAGAGACCTGAGCAGTAGAACATGATTTTGTCTCAGCAGCCGAAGAGGACTTGACGCGCCTGAGTAGTAAAACATGAATTCACACAATAAAACGAGAACTTTTTAGATTGTTTGTGTTGTTTGATAACATAGATTGTCTTTTACAGTACACCCTTCCTATAATCTTCTCCTCGAGCATATGCATATGTTGTTTAAGTATATGAAGATAAGGAAGAAATATATTGCTCGAATATAGAGTATAAAAGTAAGTTCAAGCAATTTTCAGAATGTAAAAAATAGAATATGAGAAGTATATAGGTAGATCAAATCATAAGTGAGAAAGGTGATTTTGTTTGATGTTAGATCATCAATATATAATGGTTTAATAGAATATAAGAAGTATCTCTTCACGAAAAATGGTGACTTTTTAGAAAATATAGTCATTGTAGAAGTTCAGTCGACTAAAGTTCTAAGTCAGTCAACTGAATATTCAAATGTATATATGTGTGTGTGTGTGTGTGTGTGCGCGTGTGAGTGTTCATTTGTGCATATTGAACAAAATTGTGCAGGTCAATCGGCGACCTGGCACTTTTTGTCTAGTATGCACAAATTTAGTGCATATATATGTAAATAAAGTTCAATATATATACATAATCTTTGAGGATATATTTTAACAAGTTATAACCTATGACTCAAGACTCAAGACTCAATACTCATCCTGTATATACTAGCTTGAGATCTTGCTGTTGATATTCTCCTTTAGTCGCCGTATTTGTTGTTCTTTGTGTCATGAATCAAAACTATGATTAAACATGCTTTAATGATTTTGGCAACTACATCGCTTATTTTCTAAAAAAGCAGAAGGCATTAAGCAATTAGCGTTTGATCTGGACATTTTAGCGCTTAACCATATCTCGCTTAAATTTAAGCATTTTTGTAGCATTATTAAGCGATGACCTATTTGCATAATAATTAGATACTGCTTAAGTGTCTTTAGGAAAAAGTAGGTTGTGCAAGAATATAGCGCTTAGGCAATACTTAAGCATTGCTTAAGCACATTAAGCGAAGTGATGCTTTCATCGCCTTGCCTCGCTTAGTGCCTTGCCTCTCTTAGCGCCTCCCCTCGCTAAGCACTTAATATAACATAGGTTAATCCGAGGACAATGAGAAGAGCATAACCAACCTTTCCCCATTCAGTTAGATATTTGCTTAGTGATAATGAGAGTTTGCTTAGGGACAGACGACTTTGTGCCCCTAAGGACGAGGAGTTGAGGAAGAGATATTTAAAAGAGTGCCATAGGACAAAGATGACCATACACCCTGGTGGAGATAAAATGTATAGGGAAATGAAGAGAAGTTTCCACCAGGAAGGGATGAAAAGGGATCAGCTGAGTTTGTGGCCAAGTGTCTAACTTGCTAAAAAGTTAAAGCAGAGCAAAAAAGGCCAATAGATTATTGTTACCTTTAGAGGTTCCCATGTGTAAATGGGAGCATATTCCCATATATTTTGTTAATGGGCTTTCAAGGAATCAAAGGGGAAATGAAGCTATTTGGTTATAGTGGACCGTTTGACCAAAAGTGCTCATTTTATACGAGTCAAAAAGAATAGGACTGCAAGTTCATTGGCCCAGTTGTATGTCAGAGAAATAGTTATACTACACGGCATTTCGTTGAGGATAGTTAGCGATCAAGACCCTCTGTTCACAAGTGATATTTGGAGAAGTTTACAAGTAGGATTAGGGACAATGCTCAGCTTAAGTACAGCTATCACCTGCAGACCGATGGCTAGACAGAAAGAATCAATCGGATTCTAGAAGATTTGCTTAGAGCCTGCATTATCGACTTTGGAGGAGCTTGGGAACAAAACCTACCGCTAGTGGAGTTTTCGTATAACAACTATTTCAAGCGATGATTGGTATGAAGCACTTTATTGGTAGCCATGTAAATCGCCAACTTATTGGTGGGAAACTACCGATAGGGTTCTACTCAGACCAGACTTCGTTCGTGATTCCACGGAGAAGATTTCTTTGATTAGGAAAAGAATGAAGAAAGCCTAAGACCATTATAAATCATATGCAGATAGGAGGAGGAGGGAACTTGAGTTCAGCAGCGGAGACTTGGTACTTGTAAAGGTTTCCCCTCTCAAGAAGACTGTTCAGTTTGGAAAGGCTGGGAAGTTGACCCCCAGATTTATTGGACCTTTTAGGAAAGTTGAGAGGATAGGATATTTGGCTTATCCTGTGGATCTCCCCGAGCGCTCATCCGGAATCCATAATGTTTTCCATGTATCTCACCTAAGGAAGTGCCTTCATGATTCTGCTATTAGACTCGAGCTTGACGAGATTGGGGACATAGGAAGCCTTGAATTGGAGTCTAGGGTGCCTCGTGCCACTTCAAAGATTTTAGAGCACATAATTAGAAAACTATGCAATGAGACCATTTGCCTTGTTCGAGTACAATTGGGAGATGACCCTACGCAAAAGCACTTGGGAGACTAAGGATAAGATGAGACAGACCCATCCAGAGCTTTTCTTGGGTAATTTTCCCTCCAAGTTTATGTTTATGGATGCATTTTGGTTGCCAGATTGGATGATAGGGGAATGAATGCAACACAATTGCACATCGCACTCATATAGAAATATATGAATAATATGATGTTTTGTATACATACTGCATCACTTATTATACAGACACGTTAGGATGAGCTCACTTTAGTAAGTCTGCAGTTCATAATCATGCGAGTCATGGATGTTTTATGGATGTATTTTAAATAACATGGGTGTATAACATGAATGTTTAGAACAAGTTGCATTTTTTCCCTTTCAGACAGATTTTGGGATGAAATTCATTTTAAAGGGGGAGAATATAACATTCCCTAAAAATATACTAAATAGACTAAGTAATTAAATAATAATAATAATAATAAGTTAAGTGAGTTAAATAAACAATAAATATAAAAATTAAAAAATGGAAATTTCGGGCAAATAAGAATTTAGCCACGAAACTATTATATTTGAGTTCATGAAGAAATTCTGATATATTTTCATAAATAATATATTGAAAACGAAGTTCATATAAAGAAATAGTAATTAGATGAAATCATATGGTAAATATATACATATAGACATTTGACTTGATAATATATGTAAATATCTAAGGGATAACAACGGCTTAATTAGAATAATAGAATATTCCCTTATATGAATTCAAAATTCAAACGAGTAGATAAGATCAAGGAGACACAAAATAGATGACAGAAGGAAATAAATTATAAATATAAGGTAAATTTTAATTTAATAAATTAAAACCTCGCATCACCAGGCTTATTGAGAGATTTCAAACTTAAGTGTTCGACACCCAGGGGTCGACCGCCCTTCATGGGGAGTGTCAACCGCTTGGTGCAGCCTGGGCGTGGTGAAGGTGGTTTAGGTTAGTTTAGGGTTAGTTTTATAGGAAATTAATAGCTGAGATTAAATTATAATAATCTAACGAATGTTATTCTTTTACACTCTTATAAATACAACCTCACTCACCTCACTATTTCCTAGCCATCTCATTTCCATGTGTCTTTATTCCGCTGAAATTCCAGAAAATAAGTTTCTTCTTCTCCTATCTCAATTCTATTTTCTTTTCTTTTCTAATCCTAATTTTTATTAGATTAACATTCTGTAAGTTCAAATCTATATTGGTGACTCAATTATATAAGGTCCATCAGTATAGATCTACAATCAAAATTGGAGAACAACATCAATTTGCACATACAATTCAGTTTGTGGAAGATATTTCCATCACCTCTATCGCTGTGAGTGGAATTAAGATTTGATTAGACTGTTCTCTGTATTTTGCAGATTTTATATGAATCTGTATACCTAGGAGATTTGGGTTTTCATGGTAATATCACAATAAAACCCCCTCAAATCTCCTATCTTTATTTTTATCGTGAAGTTTGTCAATCAATAATTTGGGCTTGTAATTATTTAGCAACGTTTTAGGAATGATTTGATGGTTATGCTTTTGTTTGGCTGAATTTGTACATTTCAATGTAAATTAAATATAAAATGTTTGTAATATAAAAATGTTAAGATTTGATTTGATTGCAGAATTTGAATATGTTTAGATCTCTATTTTAAATGGAGCATTTGAACGTATTTAGATTGTAATAATTAATTATTAACGTTTTTATGTGCAAACATACAAAAGGGCAAGTTTGATACAAATCGGGGAGTGTGTGTGTGTATGTGTGTGTGTATATATATATATATTATATAAATAACACCCTGTTCTTTTTTCATTGTTTAAATAATTCTAGCAAGCCTAGGATACAAGTTTGAATGATTATTGTTGATATTTTTTCATTTGCTGCTTGTTATTAAATATATCATGATTTGAGTAGTTTATTATGGGAGTTGGTCTTGTATACCTTACATGTGAATAGGACTGACAAAATTCACCGTTAGGCCATTTCAAAATTTGAACAATAATTTTTTATAGCGATTATTAAATCATATATTTATATAGCGTAATCAGCGTAATAAATACGTTAGGATAGGATTTAAATTCTAATGTCCCCATAGGAACCGTTGCTTGTGTGTTTATAAATGACGTGCGCACACACACACACACGCACACACACACACACACACACACATATATATATATATATTAAATAATGACACATAAATACGAGGTTAGTCATCATTTGTGGTATAAGTCTGCCTGAAACCGACTGGTAAATCCAGCAACCGCAAGTGAGTCTGGCTAATGTGAGAGTCTGGGTATCATGCGCCATTAAATTTAGTACACTATGACACGAGATCAAGCCCTCCTTAGTAGAAGTCTGCCCGGAGCCGCCCGACAAATCCATCATTCGCGATTAGTCGATTTAATGTGAGACGTTTAGTGTGTGTGTGTGTATGTATATATATAATTATTACATATATGTGTATAGGTAGGCATACTACCCACCTTGAGAAAGGTCTTAAGTGGCTGACTCTCTTCTTATCTTGTTTGGGTCTTAAGTGGTTAGGACTTAGCCATTTTGAAGGTTTATTTCTTGGTTTCGTCCAAAGTCATAGGACCCTCACTTATTAGATTCGAAGTGGTCTATGGGTCCTCCTTCTCTAAAGTGGTTTAGTCATGGTGATAGCAGAGTAAGGTTGTGCACCGGAATGTCAACTTCCTCTAGGAACTATGTAAAGGCCAACCTAGAGACAGGTTAGGTATACATTGGACATTGCATGCAATTATTAACCACCGTCTAAGGGAAGTCTTAAGTGGCATAGGTCTACTGCCGTAATATCAGTTAAGTAGTAACATGAGGTGTTCGCTAGAGGGGTCATGAATGACTATATGCGGGCCTACCCTAAATCGGTACTAAGCGGCGAGATACTACTTATCATATTACTAGTGAGAGTATATACATATGTATAACACTGATGTGATAGGATAGAGTCCTAAGGGGTAAGGGTCTGCTCTAGGGTCTTAAGTGATCATAGAAAACCACCCTTAATAAATATACTAGAATGAGCCTTAAGTGACCGAGAATGTCCACCTCATTGGGTCTTAAGTGGTCGTTGATCCATCCTAAAAACATTAATAAAGGTCTTAAGTGGCTGCTTCAGATGTCCATCTCACTAATTTTAATATACCTTTGTTTGTGCATGCTTATGTGTTACGTAGACTTACTTTGAAGTATATAACCTGCAAAATATAGAGTATAACCTTTAAATACATGTTTTTTTCATTCACCAAAACTTTATGTTCTGACCCCTCTCCTTAACATATTGAACATGTCAGTAGGTGAGGAGTATGCACGATGGACGAGACTATGATGGAGTCTGAAGAAGGCAACAAGATTATTATTATATTATTGGTTGTTATTGCTATTTTGTTGTTAGAAGAAATTAATAATGAATAATAATGATGTACCTCTGAAAACATGTGGATTTGGTATTTTGTATTGGAACATGCGGTTTTTAAATAAATGGTACATTTTTACTTTGATTACTATATTTTATCGTTCCGCTGTTTGAGTTACCCTGTGTTCAATGCTCTGTATATTTGTTTTTTTTATTTCTTAGTAGGAACCAACGATCCGCTTAGAGTGGCTCTAAGTTTCGATTAGACTTCTCTGGGTCGGCATTAGGCCGACTCTTGGCGGGTTGTTACAATTTTTGATCACTGTTTAAAGGGAATTTAATGAACGGTTCGACACTGGTTCGACGCAGATAAAAATAATGAACAAATGGGATAATTTAAAAAGGGTTTGGATAGCTTGGAACGAACTGTTGCAAATTCTAGGCGGTTAATGAGATGTTGTTTACAACAGCCTTGACGGCTCAGACGAATGGTGGAGAGGTCATGCCCGCTTGTATCAGTGGTTCAGGAGAAATTCTCCTCTGAAGTTTCGAGAGTAGGATGAGATGTTCAGGGATTGCATAGGGAAAGACACTTGTAGGTATTAGATTTCCACACCACCACAGCTTTTAACTACGACCGATACAACTATGTATCGTGATATACTGAGTGGAGAGAGCTCACCACTAGTTCAGTATAGACACAGACAGACGTCGCGCGTTACTTCTAGCAAACGTACTATCGAACACCTATTAATTCAAACGGAGCGTTTCACAGATGCAGTAACGCGTAACTTTACTCTTCTGCCTACCGTTATTGACGCTCAAAAGTGGGTGATTATGAAGATTTTTCATGCTGAACCATCAGTCTTGGATATGGTGGAGGTATTATCTGACGAAGACTTATTTGGTTATATAAGTTATCACGTGAGAAATTTCCATTGTCGTTAGTTGTGTTTTGTATTTCTGCATTTTATCGGTTTCTATATTATTACTTAGTGGACTGTTCCGTTTGGTTTAATGTATTATTCTATTTTAATGATGATATTTTGCTTTAATGTTATTGTTCTATTTTAAATATAAATTAATTTTATTAAAAAGAATAAAAATAAAAATAGTCCGTTCAAAGCTGCGAACGCATTCTCCGCTTAGCTAAATGATTTGTTAAAATACCTCATTTTTGCTTACCGCAAACTCACCCTCGGTTCCTATTATAAAAGGAGCAAAATTATCTCATTTTCCTTTCGTAGTCATTATAGTTCCATAATAACTTGAATCAAAAAGCATTTCTTAAAGATGATCAACCTATAATTCCAACGTGTAAGGCACTAGGTTCTTTCTTCAAAGGTATCCATTATTTCCTCCTTTAAACTATGTCATGAAAACAGGATTTGAGAAGAAAAGCAATTTGTATTTTATTTGACTGATTAGATTGTACAAATTGTAGAGCAAAAGAATAATGTAACCTAAGTAAGGGCTAACATATATATAGCCGATAGATGTATAAAGAAATAAAACATGCTTGCGTCGATGGGCCAAGCCCAGCCCACTATGATATGAGTAGATATAATCTCTTCGTCCATTATACATAAGTCTTTATTAGCCGCCCTCAATTATAGCTAGGGTTTTCCACCTCCCCCTTCATGCACCTTTTTGGGCTATGCTAGTGATCAAAAAGGTTTTAAATGCTTAGATGGTAGTGGCAGAATTTATGTTTCTAGACACGTGAAGTTCAATGAATCTGTATTTCCTTTTGTAGACAACAACATCAAAACAACTAAAAGAATAACTGGGACAGAAAAACTGAACATTTCACCACCAGAGTTAACTGAGTGGAACACTAGAAAACCTGATCAGGAAGGCAAGGACAGCACAGATGATGACTGCACTGTACCCAGCACTAGAACAAGTTTCAGTTCATCAGACTCACTAAACAGTATGTTTCATGATGATGTTGCTACTCAAGGGAATGCATATATTGGTGAGTGTCATAATGAAGGTAGTACTACATTTAGTGACAGACAGAAAAGCAGTAACAACAATGAAAGGTCAACCAGTGCCAACACACAAAGATCAAACAGTGCAAACACAGACAACCCTGAAGAACATGCACAACAAACTGATGTAAACAGACATCACATGTTAATTAGAGCTAAATGTGGGATTTTTAAACCAAAGCTATACAATGTTAATTTGAATGATAGAGAGCCTATCAATTTCAAAGAAGCTATCAGCAATGAAAACTGGAAAATGGCTATGAAGGAGGAGTATAATGCATTATTGAAGAATAAGACTTGGAGTTTAGTTGAAAGACCCAAGCACAAAAACGTTACTGGATGCAAATGGACCTATAAGTTGAAAAGAAAGCTTGATGGTAGCATTGAAAAATACAAAGCCAGACTCATCGCGAAAGGATATTCACAAGAGTTTGGATTTGATTTTACGGAGACTTTCTCTCCAGTGGTTAAGCCCACTACCATCAGAATTATGTTAACCATTGCATTACATAATCAATGGAACATAAAGCAGCTAGATGTACATAATGCATTTTTGAATGCAGACTTACATGAAGAAGTTTTCATGATGGAACCTGAAGGATATGAAATTGTGAATGAAACAAAATTGGTATGCAGACTACATAAGGCTATCTACGGCCTTAAACAGGCATCTAGAGTATGGTACGAGAAGCTCAAAGATACTTTTGCAAATTTAGGATTCAGTACAGCTAAATCAGACAATTCATTGCACATAAGAAAAAGAGGTGATAACATGATATTCATACTGGTGTACGTTGATGATATTCTCATAACTGGGAATAATGACAAAGAAATCAGTAGTGTTATAAAGTACATTAGTGACATCTTCTCCATAAAGGATATAGAAAATATAAATTACTTCCTAGGGATTCAAATTTTGCAAAAATCTAAAGATGAAATTCTATTATCGCAAAAGAAATACATTTCAGAGATTCTGACTCGTGCTAAAATGGATAAAGAGAATCCTCTACCTACACCCATGACTACAAACTTAAGATTATCTAAACATAGAGGAGAAGCTATTAGTGATGCAAGATTCTACAGAAGCATAGTCGGAGCATTGCAATACGTTACAGTCACGAGACCGAAGATTTGTTACAATATGAATAAGGTACCACAATTTATGCACAATCCTCTAAATGAACATTGGTGTGCAGTCAAAAGAATACTTCATTATTTAAAAGGCACTTTAGATCATGGCTTAAAGTTAAGAAAATGTAGAGAAATCAACTACAAGCTTACAGTGATGTCGATTGGGCTTCAGATCTAGACGATCGACGATCAACATCAGGATACTGCGTATACATAGGCTCAAATCCGATCTCCTGGTGCTCAAAAAAGCAAGCAACGGTCTAACGCTCTAGCACTGAAGCTGAATATCGGTCTGTGGCAAGCACGGCGGCTGAAATTCTGTGGATAAATTCGTTGATCAAAGAACTAGGGTTCCAATCCAACAAGAAGCCCACGATTTGGTGTGATAACTTGAGCGTCGTATCTCTTTCAGCGAATCATGTTCAACACGCACGCACGAAGCACATCGAGATTGATCTTTACTTCGTGCATGAGCAAACACTTGCTGGAAAGCTGGAGGTGAATCACGTCCCCGCTTACTTTCAAAGAGCAGATGTATCAACGAAAGCACTCTCGGCCCAGAATTTCCAGAGGTTGAGAGAGGAGTTGTGTGTTATCGATGGCGGCGCAGAAAAAGGGGGAGGTGGAAAACCCTAGCTATAATTGAGGGCGGATAGATGTGGGAAATATAAGCACCCAAAGGTCTTTAATTCTAAGTAATTTGGTTTATCTTGTGTTGCATTTCATAGGGGCATTTTCCATCAAGTATGACAGTAGGTAATCTGTATATTAAGTACATTGATGTCGCAAATGCCTCTGTCCAAAATTTTATTGGCAGTGATGCTTGTGACATCAGTGTCAACCCTGTCTCTACGATATGCCTATGTTTTCGCTCGACTAAACCATCTTGCTCAGAAGTATGTGACATGTAGTCCTATGTTGGATGCCTTTGCTTTCCAAATAAGTTTTTAAGGGCTTAAATTCAGACCCCCCCCCTCAGTTTGAAACACTTTAACCATGCAGTCAGTTTGCTTTTCTATGTATGTAATAAATTGCATGGTTATTTTACAAGTTTCTGACTTGTTTTTGAGAAAGAAAATCCAAGTGTACCTTGTAAAAGCGTCTACAAATGAAAGGCAGTACCTGTGTCCATGACCAGAATTCATGGGTGCTGGAAACTATAGATCTGCTGCAATCAATTCAAGAGGTGCAGTATATATAGTATTGGAGTCACTAAAAAGAAATTTGTGACTTTTCCCAATTTGACAATGTGTACAAATATATGAATCGGGTATGAATTCAGAACTAATATCATTTTCATTCAACACTTGTTTTATAATTTCCAAATTTGGATGTCCTAACCTATTATGCCAACACTCAAATTTAGCATTACTGTCAACATGACAAATTTCAATATTATTACAATAATTTTCTGAACTAAGTTTGTAACCAGATTTCACATTGCTGAACTTGTATAGACCCTTGTCCAGATTACCCTGTAATAAGATATCTTTGTTCAGAATATCTCTAATTAGGAAATATTTTGGGTGAAACTCAAAGTATACTTTGTTGTCAGTAGCAAATTGTGATACACTAATTAGATTTTTTTCTTATACTGGGTACTCTTAGTAAATTATTGAGATAGAGTTGCCTCTTACCTCTAATGTACCAATGGCCAACATGAGATATACTTGTCGTCTCACCATTTCCCATACAAATAGTATGCGTACCTGTGTAGTTTTTATTGCCCAGATTTAGGTTTTGTAAGTTGTTGGTCACATGGTTTGTAGCACCACTGTCTGGGTACCAATCATCCAAACTTGTGTCGTCAATTCTACTATTGTCATCATTGTTGGATCTTTGAGTTCTTGACCCATCAGAATTGTCCCTACCCTGGTTTACTTGAGCCATATTCACATTAGGACCCCTTTAATTATTTTTATTTTGCTGGCCAATATTGAACTCAGTGTTGAACCTGAATAACATTTATTCGCCACATGTCCAAATTTTTCACAAATATGACATTTAGGCCTGTTGTTGTTGTTCCATCCTCTGCCTCTACCTCTTCCTCTCTGATTAGCAGCTCCCCTCTATGGTTGAATTTCCTTTTGATTAGAAGTTCCTTTTTGTTGCATCTTGTTTCTTGATGTACAAGCATAGTTAACTGAAAATTCTGGCTGAGACACTCTCCTTTGTTCAATCGTACCCTCGTATGCCAATAGTGTCGAATGAACATATTCAAGATCTGGAACGGCCTTTTGCGATGCAATAAACATGACAATAGATTAATATTCCTCATCTAAACCCCCAGTAATGTATAACACATGCTCACTTTCTGATATCTTGTGTCCAGTAGCCGCCAGTCGATCACACAGGGTCTTGATCTTGGTAAGATACTCATTCATTGTCATGTTTTCTTTGCTCATACTATGTAATTGACTTCTGCAGTGCATAACTCTCGCTGCAGATTGCGAATTAAAGATTTTCTCTATTGCAGTCCATATTTCATAGGATGTTGTCTTACCAATGATCTGTGATAGGAGATTTGCACTTATAGAAGAAATTAGCTAAGATGACAATAGGCTGTCTTGTTTCTGATGCATGATATAATCTTGATTGCTTACAAGATTTCCATCTTTGTCTTTGATTGTTGCAGGATGAACAAATTTGGTACCCTGTACGTATTCTTGTAATCCATATCCTCTCATTCCGGTTTCCACTTGATATCTCCATAACATATAGTTATCTTCATCGAGGGGAATACTAATAACGTGGCTTTTTGGTTTTACGAGGTTAAAGGGTGGCATTGATGAAGAAGTTTCAGATGATACTCTGCCAGCGGTGGCTGAATTGATACTTTCATTATCTCCTGCCATGATGGGAGATTCTTGAATAACACTAGTTCAGAAATCGTGTTTCTTAGATGGCAATGTTGTTGTTGCCAATGAGTTTTGCAACCAGAATCTTACAAGTGTGATTCTTGGATGGAAATCTTGTTGGTTACAGTGATTTCTGCAACCAGAAACTGATCCCAGATGATGATCACCGATGATCAGATGGGTGAACTGCAGCCACTAGTAATATATGATGAAGATTCTCTGATATCGCTGGTTGGCGAGGCAGTTAAAAGAAAAAGGTGACTGATATGAATGGGTCTGCACACGTGAACGGTTTCTACTCCAATGATGAAACAAGAACTGAGGAGAGAAGGCTATGCCAACCCTTAAACGTGTGCAGATGATTTAACAATTGCAGTTAATGTTTTTGTGTAGGTAGTTTCTGATCTAACAATTGCTGGTAACGTTGATACAACGGTGGTGGATCTTGAAGATGCCGTTAGGCCTGACGCTCCGATACCAAAATAGGATTTGAGAAGAAAAGCAATTTGTATTTTATTTGACTGATTAGATTGTACGAATTATAGAGCAAAAGAATAATGTAACATAAGTAAGGGCTAACATATATATAGCCGATAGATGTACAAAGAAATATAACATGCTTGCGTCGATGGGCCAAGCCCAGCCCACTGTGATATGAGTAGATATAATCTCTTTGTCCATTATACTGAAGTCTTTATTACATCATAATCCGTGACACTAGGCTTTCTAATTAAGCTTAACTTGGTTTGCTAATGGAGACTGAAATTAGTTTCCAATAGACTATTTTTGGTTACGTGCATGCATGTAAGGTACATCCTGCATAACGATGAAAAACAAGGGAATTACGTGGAAAATATATTCAGCTTAATTACTCCCTTCATATGTTCAATATCTCTATGTGCTGAATTCAATCTCAACCCCGTGTCATATGGTGTAATTACTGATTAGATCACATCATAGTATTAATTAATGAATTAGTTAATAAAAATGAATAGCTGAGATGAACTTGAGATATCACGACATGTGAAAAGAGGGACAAATGAAATGGACTCTTTGTAAACCAAAGTACGAATGATATATAAATCGACGTGACCATAGTTTAAGAAACATGGAAGATTAAGGCCCCGTTCGCAGCATCCGACAGCTAACCACGCTTACATGAATAGCAAGCATTCCTGTTTATTCAAGACATTTAGTTTTATTTCAGTTATGTACATAGTTTCCATGCTCATATATATACCAAGTTATTCATAATTTTTTGGTAGTGTGGTACTAATATTACAATGTTGTCATCAATATAACACACATAAATTAAAAGTAAACGCATAAATTAATTCAACACGATTAATTTAATAATTAAATACACCGTTCAAATACCCCGTTCGTAGCAAAAAACACATTTTCCGTTCGTTACAGTGCCACACTCAAATATCTCGTTTAAATGTCACGTTACCATTCGCTAAAAACGGACCCTAAAGCTCTAGACTATTGTTAGATGGTCGTAATGTAGAAGCTATAAGTCATGATTTACAATTGTGGATTTTATTCGAACATTTGTATTATTTAATTGTAGTTATGTAGACAAAGTTCGGATATATTTGTGAAGGTTAGGTTGCAAACATAAACTATATTAAATTTAATCAAAGCTATAATAGCATCTCGATGGTTCGTTAAATTCTAAATTTTGCAGTATGTAACCCCAACGATTGTCCATCTGAGTACGATAAATGTATTAGGGCGTGTTCGCTGGAGAATTTGAACAGAGTATTTCAACAGAGTATTATAACGGAGAATTGTAGTTAGCGGAGAATGCGTTTGGCGCGTTAAGCGGAGAATTTAAGCGGAGTATTTGAACGGAGCATTTTACATAATCAAACACAATTTTACAGAATCAAACACAAATATTCTCACCTACCAGCTATTAGATCTCTCCTTGAATTCCACTTTTTACATAAAGATAAACAAATCCAATGACACGCAAAGCATGTGTTCTATGTTTACGTTTAATTTTGTATCCTAGTGGTCTTTCCCTTTTTAAAAACATAATTTACTTGCAAAATATATGTTATGGTTAGAATAACATAAAGTTCGTACTATTGATCAAATACAGCGGGATCCACTAATTTATTAGAGCATCTCCAACGGCCGGCCTAATTCATGTTACGACCTTGAATAAGGGTTGTTTTTGCACCCAACAGATGTTACGTCCTTAAATATTCAAGAAAATGTTACGGCATCAATTCAGTTTGCTGAATGGAGCGCGCAAGCTGATTTTATCGGCTCTTGAAGTTACGAGCCGATTTTATCGGCGTGCGCCGAATAAATTGGCTCGTGACTTCACGAGCCCATAAAATCGGCTCGTGACTAGGTTTTTTTCCCCTTTATCCTATCATATTTTCTCGTATGACAAAAAACCGTTATTATTTTTATAGAATAAAAAAATTTAAAACATAATAACAGATGATTAATAACTCTTATGAATACAAGAGAACGAGTTGGTACAATAGAAAAGGACAACATCTTTACTACATACATGATCGATACGTTCGGACAAGCATAAAATAAAACACGAATTCAGATAATGGTTCTTCATAACTAGGTATCACCGTAGTGGTTCCATAAATGATTCATAAGATCCTTCTGCAGCCGGTTATGGAGTTCTGCATCTCTATACATAACCTGACGGGTCAAATAAATGCTGAAGTCCTCCTCTGTTATTGGTATGTTTTGTCGGAATACTTGTGGTGGTTGTGAAGCACCCTCGTACTCGCAGTGACGTTGCTCTTCATCCATATATCTTTCATCTTCTATAATCATGTTGTGAAGAACGATGCAAGCAAACATGATTGTAGACATCTTTTTCCTAGACCACAGCCGACATGGATTACTTATCATTGCAAATCTAGATTGTAAAACACCGAAAGCACGTTCCACATCTTTCCTTTGTCCCTCCTGCATCGCCGCAAACATGACTTGTTTAGGAGTCAATGGATTTGGACATGTTTTAACAATGGTGCTCCATTTCGGGTAAATGTCGTCACCTAGGTAATAGCCATGGTTGTAAGTATTTTGGCCGAGGGTAAATGTTAAAGGAGGGACCTGGCCTTGAGCAAGATCATTGAACAGATGGGATCTTTCTACAACATTTAAGTCGTTATTCGAACCTGGGATTCCGAAGAAAGCATGCCAGATCCACAGATCGTACGATGCCACAGCTTCCAAAATGATGTTTGGTCGTCTTTCCTTGCTGTTGTACGCACCTTGTAATCCCTTAGGACAGTTCTTCAATTCCTAGTGCATACAGTCCAGACTTCCTAACATTCCCGGCCAACCCCTGCTTTCGTGCATCTCTTTGATTTGCACTACATCTGCTTCGTTCGGAGACCGTAAGTATTCTTCTCCGTAGACGTCCACCACAGCTTGACAGAAAGTTTCAAGTGTTTCTAGTGACGTGCTCTCTGCTATGCGGTATGCATCGTCCAAAGCATCGGCTGGAGTGGCATAAGCTAACATTCTCATAGCAGTCGTCATTTTCTGTTCACCGGACAACCCCTGTGTCTTCAATTCATTTTGTTTGTACTTAAAGTAATCATTGTTACCTTGAATACCAGCCAATATCCGAAGAAATAGAGTTCTCCGCATCCTGTATCTTCTACGAAACATATCAGGCCCGTAAGTGCAATCGTCATCGAAGTAATCTTGCATCAAAGACTTGTGGTATTTAGCATGATTTTGGTGTATAAACCTCCTTCCAGGAACCGATCCCCCTCTAGTTGTGGACGATGAACCGTACGTTTCACGGTATAGGTCCCGTATTTCTTGTATTTCTTCTGCCTCCTCTTGAAGGATTTCATCTTCATCTGAATCGCTAGCAAAAGCTAGCAAGCATTTTGTAAAACTGGAATCCATTTATATTTGTGAATAAGTTTTGATTTGAGATATGAGTTGGAATGTTGTTGTTATATATAAGGTATGTGGCATTGGTAAGTGGGTAGTTTTATTGGGTGGAGTGTTCTTCTTTATTGGATGATGTGCTCCTTTATTGGAAAGAGTGTTCCTTTATCGATATGGTGCTCCTTTACTAAGAGTGCCTCTTTATTGGATAAAGTGTCCTTTTTTGGACAAAGTGCTCCTTTATTGGGTAGAGTGTTCCTTTCTTTATTGGACAGAGTTCTCCTTTACTGGTAAGAGTGCCTCTTTATTGGACAGAGTGTGCTTTATTGGACCAAGTGCTACTTTATTGGATAGAGTGTTCCTTTCTTTATTGGACAGAGTTCTCCTTTACTGGTTATAGTGCCTCTTTATTGGACAGAGTGTCCTTTATTGGACCAAGTGCTACTTTATATTGGATAGAGCGTTCTTCTCTTTATTGGATAGAGCGTTGGACTTTGCATTACATAAATATTTTGCATTACAGAACTTAGAAGCTTACTACAACGACAATTACAGCATGAATAAATGCCAAAGTACTATTGAAGAAAGTACGACAACTGGACACATAAACATCAAATTTAAAGTACAGTAATAAACGGTACGATAGTTTCCACCCACACCTACCACGGACGTGGGTAAAATCCAGCCCTAGCTACGTCAGCAACATTCTTGTTCAAACGTCGTATTTTGGCTTGCGCTTCCAATGCATATTGAACTCTACATTCGCACATCGGAGGGTCAATCCACTGCTTAAAGTAACAACAGTCAATTTCGTCCGAAAAAACGGTGTGGTCCTGATAGGCAATCAGCGCCCAGCATTTTTTTCGGCCTTCGAAACAACGACGACCGATTCTTCTCCATAACGGCACACAGGGTTGGATCCACCTAGATGTACTGGCTTGAGAACGCGTCCTTCAAGAACTATTTATTTTCCAGGTCTTTGATTTGCTACCCCCTCGTCGTCATTTTCCCATTTGTCCATATTAGAGGCTACACTTTCTTTTCCCTGTTCCGCCATACCCCAGAAAAGGAACTATTCTCTTTTCTTAACAACTTGGCTCCTTTGGGGAAATAGGATGGAGGTGGCGGTTGGAAGAAAATAACTTGTGAGTAAGGGTTTCCGAGAAACCGCTATATATAGGGAAAACAAGAGTGTGGGTCCAGGGTCGACCACTTTAAACATTATAAAACGAGGGTCGTCCCCATTTAAACAATTAAGCACACGAAGGAGTTAAAAAGGAGGGTCACCCACTTTGCCCTCGTACTTTAAACATATATGCACACGAAGGAGTTAAAAAGGAGGGTCGTCCACTTTGCCCTCATACTTTAAACATATATGCACACGAAGGAGTTAAAAAGGAGGGTCGTCCACTTTGCCCTAATACTTTAAACATATATGCACACGAAGGAGTTAAAAAGGAGTTACAAAGGAGGGTCGTCCGCTTTGCCCTCGTACTTTAAACATATATGCACACGAAGGAGTTAAAAAGGAGTTAAAAAGAAGGGTCGTCCACTTTGCCCTCATACTTTATAAACATATATGCACACGAAGGAGTTAAAAAGGAGTTACAAAGGAGGGTCGTCCACTTTGCCCTCGTAATTTAAACATATATGCACACGTAGGAGTTAAAAAGGAGTTACAAAGGAGGGTCGTCCACTTTGCCCTCATACTATAAACATTTAAGCACTTGGCAAAGTACCAGGTTTGGCACTTGGCAAAGTACCAGGTTTGGCACTTGGCAAAGTACCAGGTTTGGCACTAGGGAAACTACCAGGTTTGGCACTTGGCAAAGTACCAGGTTTGGCACTAGGGAAACGAGCAAACATTACACCTAACATATGGAACGACACAGAACATATGGAATGACACAGAACATATGAAACGAGCAAACATTAGACAAAACATATGAAACGAGCAAACATTACCCAGAACATACGAAACGAGCAAACATTACACAGAACATATGAAATGACACATATCACAGAACACATAATAAAATAACATACAGTCCAAAACATCGAGACATACACATACATACATCGAGACATACATACACATACTAGAGTTAAAAAAGTAGGGTCGTCCACTAACCGGTATAAAATAACATACACCCCCACCTACTACGCCGCCACCACCTAATCCTCCACCCCCACCTGCTACACTGAACATATGAAAAAAAATATTACAAAGAACATATGAAACGAGAAAACATTACACAGAACATAATAAACGAGCAGCCATTACACATAACACGTTATAAAATAACATAAAATCCAAAACATCGAGAGATACACATATACACATCATGATAAATCTGCAGCATCATCATCAGTACCATCCAAATCTATGTCTGAACTGCTATAAGTAGGGTCATAATATGAAATATCGTCATCATCACTACCACCTACCGATTTGTCACCACCACCTAATCCGTCACCCCTCCTAATCCTCCACCACCACCTAATCCTCCACCCCCACCTACTCCGCCACCACCACCTAATCCTCCTCCCCCACCTCCCGTATCCCCACCTCCCGAACTGCCATCACCTCCTAATTCGTCACCCCCTCCTAGTCCGCCACCACCACCTAATCCTCCACCCCCACCTGCTCCGCCACCACCACCTAATCCTCCACCACCTAATCCTCCTTCCCCACCTAATCCCATATCCCCACCTCCCTAACTGTCATCACCTCTTAATCCGTCTCCCCCTCCTAGTCCGCCACCCGCTCCTGATCCGCCTCCTGAACCTCCTCCAGTACATGACCCAAAACGGTACCTGATGTTGTGGTATCACCACTGCATGCTGCCGCTAATCTAGCCTGTAAATCAGCGATCTGCTCCTGCAATCCCTGAACTATGGCCTGGTGATCCTGATATAGTGACTGAGAATGCTACAAGGCCATCTCCTGAATAGCCTCAATATGTAACCTATGTTCGTCTAACCAGGGTGCATACTGCATATATAGACCATATAAAATCAATTTCTACAGCGGATAACATACAACGTGAATTCACAAGTACAAATTTTACCTCATGTGGTGGATATAATACAGCAGTAGGGACACCGTGCACCATGTATGCAGGTGGGTAAACAATAGGCAAGAATATCTGTGCACCGCTAAGATCAAATGTCTGAAATGTATCGGCCAGAGCGAAATCCGTAGGAGGGTCGGAGATCTGTGGGGGGGTCGGGTCAAAAGTAAACGGTGGAGGATGAACTCTACCAGTAACCAATCGAGGACCAATGTGATCGGAGTTCACACCCCGCGTATAATCCAGCAGCAAGTACCGTCTAGGAGCTACCCTAACCCAATAAGGACCAAACTCTGCGTCGGGTAAGTGAAAATCGGTCATATCAGCCCATCCTTCCTGTCTCAGACCATGCACATACTGTCTCCCTAACATATCAAGTGGCAGAGGTGGATCGCCAGGTACACGTATCTGACCAGGACCCTGGTAATAACATCGATCTCCCAAGTACCAACTAGGAAGGTGGGCCGGTGGGAACAAGAGGACACGTCGAAGAGATAAGTGACATGCAATGGCTAATGGATGGGCATCAGATAGTGGGCCATCCGCTGAAAGTAACAACTAATAAGAAGTCCAAGGTGCTCGTAATATGTTCCCCCTCTCCCTTATATCTAACTGTGTACGAGCCTCCATCAAGTCATGTCTCACACCAGCAGGAGCACGAAGAACTCCGTGAGTACTCTCCCATCTATGCATATGGGGGAAAAAGGTCTCGGCAGCATGACTCGCGGTGGGCTGCATGTGTGGATGCATGTTGGCCGTGTACTTGTAGTACCAGCACGGCAACATGTACTAGAAAGCGAACATCTGGCGAACCTCTCCAAAAACATAGGAGTCAAGAGCGGCGTATAGATAACCCAATATCGAAGAGCCCCAATCAATCGTATGTAGCTGCTCTAACTCGACTAGTGCTGCTAGGTAGCCCAGTCTAATCGTACTCCGTTGGTTCGAAAAGAATGTCGAACTAAGGAGGTATAAACTGGTAGCCCTATATACTATGTTAGGAAATCTACCACATTAAGATGCGTTGTAATATACTGAAGTAAATATGTGACGGAAACGACACCATTAGCTATATGAGCCGCTGACAAATCTGGTAGATGCTGTAGGTAGGAAGCGGGTGACTCAAAAGAGGCATCAAATGGACAAGGGACTCTATCTGGAAGGCCAATCTCAATCCCCGTAAGCATGTAAAAATTGGCTAGGGTGATACCTAACTCAAAATACGAAAAGTGAAAAGTGTGTGTCGTAGGCCACCATCTCTCTAATAAGGCATCTACCAATGGTCGATCAAAGGACTGGGGAGGTCTAATAAGTAAAAAGCGTCCGAACGGACTAGCTAGTAGCCTCTCCCGAATATGTGCTGGTAATATGTCAAGGGCATGTGAAATAAACTTCTCCCAACTCCCACGAAGGTAGACGTACTTAGTCTATTCAAATTATAACAGTTAAATGACTATTAAACCAACAGTTCATACTATTAAAACGTATAACGTACATGCACTAAACTATAACGTAAAAGTAACAGGGCATACTACTTAACAATTCAGTAACTATAAATAGTAAATAAATAAAAATTAATACCTGAACGGTGTCCAGCGCGGTAAAAGATCGATGAGTGAATCCCACTGGCAGCTCGTGGAGGATCCGTAAGTCCTCAATCGTCGTCCCCGCTGGTGGAGGAAGGTGAGCTGGACCAGATGCGTCGTCTAGCATAACTGGAACTGTCTTTCTCCCCATCTTCGTCACGCGTGGAGGCATCCCGGTGTCGAAACCAATTTAAAAAATTAAAAAGGAGGAAATAGGGGAAAGTATACTCCCCCCCCCTCCCGCACCATATATAGGCGTGGGAGAGGCGCGAGCCGATTTTATCGGCTTGCGCGCTTGCGAGCCGATAAAATCAGCTCGCCAACTGCGAGCCGATAAAATCGGCTCACGCTTGTTGGGAGATATCAAAGATATCTCCCAACATGTTACAGGCCGTAACGTTACGACCCGTAACGCTGCTGGAGATGCTCTTAGAATTGTTACTACAGTGGCTGACATTTTTTAAGTTTTAAGGCGTGGGAGAACACCGAGAAAGAGAACAAGATATTTGATCTATTCAACAAATGCCCAACTTTGACAATTTAATGCTCCAAAGACCAGCCTTAACGAACAGGCATAGTTACAAAACAGTTGTAAAAATCCAGGCTTTATATTCTCTAATATCATAAGATATAAGGTTGAAATCCAAATATTTTGTAAATTCTCTAAAGATGTTGCACAAATGTATATCACTTTTATTAGTTGAAGCAAGTATTATTTGTACAATAACTAAAGAAAGTTTTTTATTATATTTGTATATTTATATGATATTCAGCACCAAGATTTAAATAACGAACACAATGTTGTAAAGCAGTTGGCGGCATGGTATTATAATTTTTTGACAAAGAGATTGCTCTTAAAAGACAATGAACATCATAATGTTTTAAGCACTTTTTCTCTGTACATAATTTCATTTACAATTTACTAAAAAATTTGAAAATGCTAAATACACTTTGCAATTATTGTATAAAGAGCCTCAAAGTGTGGTGTAACATTTTGTTTTTACAATATTTAGATCGTGTAAAGCGGCCATAATATACAAAATTTCTATATCACAATTACATGTTTGTTAAAAATATATAATTGACAATAATTCATGCAACATTTATTTAAGAGGGTCCAGGTCTGCATGTGTCATGTCCATCGCAACCATGTATTTTCGCATGATATGATTATTTTAATAACATAATCGAATCACACAACAATCAAATCATACAATGAATGATTTAATTTACATAAGGGGACACTGATTCGATTATAGAAAAATTTAACTAGATTATGCATTGTAAAATGTGTAGTTCTTTGCCTGTTAATATAGCCTCAATGAGCTATATATTTATAAAATTTTACAGCAATGTTTGAAATCAATTGTAAATTAACTTATTTTGTACCTTTGATTTCATTCTTAAATAATCAAATTAAGTCTTCATCTTTAATTATTTCTACGAAAATCAACAATATGGTGAAAACTGAACCAAATGGTAAAAAACTAGATATGACTATAAAACTTGCTAGCATTTAAGTGTTTTGTATTTATGTTAACTGATAATGACGATAGTGTTCTCTGAGCCAAATAATAATCTTTGTAGAAAGAAATATACATTGGGTCATCAATGGAAGAAAAAGGGGAAGTGAGTTATCATATTTGTCGTTAAAAAAGTAATCCTTCATCTGTCTCTTTTAACATTTTAGCATAACGATCTGTCGATCCTTGATATGTTTCCTTGCATCTCATATCTTAATAGTCATTCGTAAAATCTTCTTTTAGATTTATAAATTTTTATAATCTTATTGGGAAAAGTATGTGATATCGGTATTAATAATGATAAAATTATGTTATATTAGTATTTATAGAGAAGCGAAATGATATCGTTTTATATAAATGGGCTAGAACTAGTATTATTAATTGTTTTACAAATTCCACCAATATCTAATAAGCATTTTTGGTGATCTTTGTGTTTCATATCAGTTGGTTTTTTATATTTTTCTATAAAACATATAGCTCTTTAATAATTTTCTATAAAACATATAGCTCTTTATCGTTATTTTGTGAAAAACCATCTCCGCGAATGTTTATATGAAAAAAGAATTCATGAAAAATGAATTTCGTTATTCTGTGTAATGCACTTTGCATGATTAGTATGTCATAAGATTTTGACATTTGCATCAACGTTTTTGGCATACTTAACATATTAACAAAAAAATTAAAGTACTGACATATTTACTGTCTATGATTAACAACTAATATCACCATATTATCATGATGCTTAGCAGTGACTAATGCATGGGACTACTAATATGGAGTGCAGTTGAATATATTTTTTAACCATTTCCTTACATGCAAAAAAAGACCAAATTGTACATGGACAAAACTCAGTTTCGTAAAGGCCTGTAGGCTGCATCAAAATATCACTTGAATTCATGTCTAGCTGTAAGTGGATATTTTAAAACATTAAATAAATTAGTCTTAACGAAAAACTTAAAAGCGGCTTTTAAATCAGGGACGTAAGTTTCAGAAATTAGACGGAAGGACACGCGCGATTTGTTCTAGCCAAATCAATCGTTTTCATCAACGCCTTTGTAGTCGCCATTCTCTTCGTAGCTACCGCCCCAAGGCACCGCCGCATCACTGGCTGTCGTCTTTCAAGTCGCCGCACCAAGCCATCGCTGTCCCAAACCTAGCAATCGCCGCCGTCCAAGATTATATTCTATACAAACCCTAGCAATCGTCGTCGTCCAAACCTAGCAATCGCCACCGTCGTCCAACCAAACCCTAGCCACTGCTTTCTAGCCACCGCCGTCCAAGATTCAGCTGTCACCATCGTTCATTCCAACCCTAGCCGCCACCGTTCAAGTCGACGATGTCAATCTGCTATTTTATTTGGAAAAAAAAACTTGATGCTATATTCAACTATCATTTAACATATTTTAGTGTTCTGGTTTCTTTTAAAAAATATAATGCTAAATTCAACTATCATTTATTATATTCTATACATGCTAGTTCATTTTGCTAACAAATGCTATATTCAAACATTATTTTCCAAACTCTACACGTGCTAACTCACTTCAATGATACAAATGATGAATTCAACTATCATTTATTATATTTTATACATGACAGCTCACTTTAAAAATACAACGTTATATTCTACTATCATTTAGCATACTGTACATATGTTATTTCACTTTAAAAATACAGTGCTATATTCAACTATCATTTAGCATATTGTACATATGTTATTTCGCTCTAAAAAATAAAATGCTAAATTCAGCTATCATTTATCATATTTTACACATGCGCTAGTTCACTTTACAAATATAATATTATATACAACTATCATTTTTCATATTTTATACATCTAATTCACTTTAAAAATATAATGATATATTTAACTGTCATGCAGCGGATTTTACACATGTTATTTCAATTTAAAAAATACAGTGCTAAATTCAACTATCATTTACTATATGCTTTACACATGTTATTTCATTTTTTAAAATAATGTTATATTCAAGCATTATTTACCTTACTATACATGATGCTCTATTCAATTTATAATATAATGCTATATACATGCTAGTTGTTTTTTTAATATAATCATATACAACTATTATAATGCTAGTTCACTTTAAAAGTTGCAATGCTAAATTCAACTATCATTCATCAAATTTTATGCTTACCAGCTCAACTTAAAAATTCAATGTTAAATTCATTTATAATTTAGCATATTCGTACATGCGAATTCATCTTAAAAAATAAAATGCTAAATTTGACTATCATTTATCATATTCCATATATGCTAGTTCTTTTAATAACTACAATGGTATATTCAACATCATTTAGTATGTTCTACACGCGATAGTTCACTTAGAAAAAATGCAAAATTCAACTATCATTTGGTATATTCTACATGTTTAGTTTACTTTAAAAAAATTAATGCTAAACTCAAATGCTATTTTGTATATTCAACATATACTATAGTACTTTAAAAATATAATGATATATTCAGATATCATTCATCATCATATTATATACATGCTAGTTCACTTTGAAAAAACAACGCTATATTCATCTAGTATTTTTCAGATTCTATAACGTTAGTTCACTTTAATATGGCATTTGAGTAATGATAGACATACATAACACTGGGAAAAAATGATGCACAAACATAGCATGATATATACACAATCAGAGAATAATAAAACCACAAACAATCAATAAAGTAAATCAAGCAGAAACAAATCACACACCAAGCATCATACAATCAATATGGATATAAATGAAAGGATATATACAACTAGCATTATACTGTAACAAATGATAATATAACCACAAACACAATCAACAGAGAAAATCAAATAGAACAAAAATCAGACAATATTTGCATCACACTTGAGCAAATTCAACAAACAGCGTGAAACTAACAAAAAAGCAAATCAGCATAAAATACAAGGACATCAAACTAAACTGCACATATTATGGAGCAAAATTCATCGCACACGCAGGAATGATCGTTTCATATATCATTATCCTGGGAAGAAACCAAAATCAGTCGAAACAAATCACAACAGCATAATTTCTTTTTCTCAAAATCGCAAATCACAACATGAATGAAAAACTCGTTTGATTTGACAGAAAATACACGATGTGAGACGGATCAATCAAATTTGACAGAAAATACACAATTTGATAGAAAATACACGATTTCAAGCGTTGATCGATCGGATGACGGCTAGCGCTTGGAGAGGCGGCGAGGGTGGCTTAGAGAGGCGGCGGCGGTGCTTGGGAGTGCGGTGCTTGGGGCTTGGAGAGGCGGCAGCAGCATAATCGAAGAAGACTGACGATTTAATTTTTTTCAAATTAAATTTCCTTCAGCCAAAAATATATGTTGCGCGTCCTTCAGATGTAAAAAACAAAGCAACGTCCTTAAATCTAAAATTTGACCAATGTTGTTCCTTCCGCCTATTTTTCCTGGTATACAAATTTCCGTAGCATCCTACATCAAATACTAAGGGTTCGTATATTTTGCGGAAAAATTGTAATACCTTTTTTTGATAATTACGACGTTTACATTTTATAGTAAAGCTGATATAAACATTGATAAATAAAAGAGTTTATTTCTTTAAGAATTCTACGTCAAACTTCAAAACTCACTTCAGCTAACGTCAGAAACACTGTTTCGCGAAAAGTTATATTAATGTTTTTTATGTAAATGCCTAGTTAAAAGTGCACATATTTGTAGTCTACACTACAATTACATTCTACATTTCAAACATTTACATTCGCAACTTTACAATCCTTATACCACACTGCAAATATTTGCAAATCCACAATAGAAATATTTATTGTAACAACACGCCCGGAATGAGCTTAGACTCCGATCCAGGAAAGGCCATCGAAACTTAGAGTCACACTAAACGGATTGTTTGTTCTTATAAGGAATTACTAAAACAAATACCACAGAGCAGTCAAGACGAAAAATCAGAATCTCGCACAATGGAAGAGTTAAAATATAATAGCATAAAAATAAATGTACCATTATTAAAACCACAAATTCAGATACAATAAGTCTCATAAATGATAATGGGTACAGCATTCATTATCCCAAGTACATAACAACAGTAATAAGCAGGATACTGCCATAATAACTAAATCTTTGAGAGACTCCTCCTCCAAGCAATCGTTTCTCATCAGTAATCAACAGTCTCACCTACTAATCTGTTAATGTTAAGAGGAGGGAGATCATAACATACAGTTCTAGTGAATGAAATACATATAAGTTTAGGAATGACTATTTTCTATATTTGGCAGTATAAATCTTTCATGTCATGTCTACGCAACAAGCGTACACACAATTTTAACATATGAGGCGGACATCTTAATAGTCAGTTAAGGCCTATATGTAAGTCTAAGGGAGGATGTACTTACATTCACTTAATACCCCTTATGGTAATCTAAGGGCAAAACTTTCCGATCTCTCGCTCTTTCTCTGTAGATTCACGCAAATGTGGTTTTTTATACTGAACTGTACTACATTGGTCAAGATAGATATTTTCAAGCGTGTCATTCAACGTAGTATAACTTTCAAAAACTTGAAACCATGGTTGTTTCCTAGAATTCCCTCAATGTCCAGGGTTTCCGTTGTTACCTTTCGGTTCGTTCCCATTTTTCTTTCTATGATTTCCAACATTTACCTCCACCTTTCTGATGTTATCTCCGGACTACTTTACCACCACATTACTTTGGACGACTTTATTAGAAATGTCTTTCGGCTCATCTTCCTCATCTAGCTGCGCATCTTCCTATCGTAATCGGATGTTAACCTTTTCGTAGAAGATCTTAATCGTAGTTGGGGGTTTTCCAATCAGATACTTCTCAAATTTCTTCCTTTTGTCGATGTTGTCTACTATGGCCGTTATTATTGTCGCATGATTTAGATTCCTTATTTCGGTGACAGCTCGGTTAAATCTACTAAGGTAGTTCCTCAGGGATTCACCCCTTACTTGCTTTATTGCGAAAAGGGCCATAAAATGCTTTGACTTAAAGGCGGAACTGATTCAGAAACTTTTCATTTAATCCTTGAAGTTTGGGACCGACCTCGGGGGGAGCTGGATAAACCACATGAGCGCCACCCTGCTCAGGAAAATTGGGATGGCCTTACACTTGATTGTGTCTTGAGCAACAACTACCTCCCTATTCCATGAATACCTCATCAATGTTGTTGTGGGTTGGTGGTTCCCTCATAATGGCTCATCTGAGGCATATGAAATCGTCTGGGGAATTCTGCCTGCAGAATGTCATCCGTAAATGGCATATGAGTATGTCAATCCTCCAATCTTCCTTATTATACCCTTTACTATCGTTCATGATTTGTTGTACCATGGAGGTCAAATCTAGAGGGATAAGTGCACATTGATTAGCTTCCTGGACCAGTCAAACTCTCCCTGCTCCCTCTCTAGGCAATGTCGCCTGAATCGCCGTACGGGCGGAACTTCCTCGACCCTGGACATCCAGTTGTTTACAGGACGTCTAAGAGGAAGATCGGGAGCTTAGGCTGTTTGAGTGGTATTTCGGTGAGCCGAATGAGAGGTACTTTGATCCTGTCGAGTCGTTGGATCGGTGTCCTCTAAATCAGCCAGATCGACTTAAGTTTGATCAGTTGTTCTGAGCTGGTTTGAACGCCCTTTCAGTTGCAATCGCCATATGTTTTTCAGATATTTCCAGTGGGCGTCGCGGTTGAAGTTGATCTCTACTTCCTCCGGATGATGATAAGACTTCCGAGTTTTGGTCCAGCAAGTGAGAGGAAGATTGTTGCTTCCTGAATTCTTCTCGTTGCCTCGACATACGGCTCATGTATTGCCTCATTGCAGCACTCTCCTGAGATTGAGCATCCAACGCCACCATTGTTTCCCGAAGTTGATTCATTACGGTCATAAACTCATTACGGGTAGCAAATGCTGAGGGGGAAGCTTGATTCGCTACGGATGGTTGCACCGGTGGTGGTAGTGCAGGTTGGTCCGAAGTAGACTCCGGAACGGTTGACCCCTCGGTCGCGTCTATTGGCATTGCAGCCTACTGCTGCTTTTCGATGGCGCGTGCTGAGGATTTGGCAACTACGGTTCAACGACGTTGGAAAAGATGTAGGATCTTGTCTCATACCTAGTGATACGAAAGTAAAGAAAAATCCTTCTAATGTTGAGAATATCAATGTTCTTAGTGAAAGCACCAAAGCGTTGATACCCGAAAATGGTACAACGCCCAAGAAATGAAATTGTAAATAATAAATGAAGATAGATAAATGAAAAATAAAGAGAAAAAGCGATCACACACGAGTTTATAGTGGTCTGGCATTAGCGAACCTACGTCCACTTTATAATCTCTTATATATGAAATGATCTATTATAGATGAAACAGTCACAGTAATGATATAATCATAGATTGGCCAAAAAATCCCTTCTTCTGAGTCCAGAAGGTCTATTTATAGATGCTACAATGTTTAAATTGGTTGAGGCACGTGTTGTCCAATTCAGGATTTTAGGGGAGCACAAAAAGCGTTCTACTTGCAAAGAGTGGCATGATTTAAGCATGTAGTGACAAGTGGCAGTTGATCCGATATTCAAGGATGGCTCGAAGTGGTCAAGTAGGAGTAGGAGCAAACCTCTAGGAGGATATTTTGCATGGAACCAGGCTTGGCCTGACTCGATCGGCTCGAAGACCACAGGCTCCAACTGGCTTGCATATCGGGATCCTGTGCTTGGCCTAAGTCTCAGGCTCGGGTCGAACCATCCATCGGTCGACTAGTTTCTTGGTCAGGGTTACTCGGTCCTTCATGTCACTTTAGCCAAAGTCTATAATGTCGATGAATCTTGGTGGTCTTACCAAAAGGTTGGTCAATGGTAATGGATGTGTTTGTCTACGTAGAAATGCACTAATGGTCTAAAGAGTGATACAAATATGCTACGATCGAAGTCACCCAATCCTATCTGACTGTACGATCAAATGACAAATCCAAATTGTTTGAAAAGAACAGGTTTCCCAACAAAGTAAAGAATAAATAGCCGCTCTATATCCAAATTGTTTTCTTCCATATATGGGTATATCAAGCTTGGATTGCCTTTTTAATATAACTTACTCATAGTTGCACTCTGGAAGACTATCCATCGTGTATGTCAAAATGCGGCGATGTCGCTGATAAAAGATTAGAGCACTGATACTGCTCATCATATGGTAATGTCTTCCCTTATCCTACCGTTCATCTGGTAAGCATGGTAAGGTCTAAATGGTGAAACCTATCTCTCCAAAATCAAAATAAAACTTATAGGTGGTCTTCAAATATAGGTAGCTAACGCATTAGTCAACTGAACATCCAAATATAAAAGTTATTGGATACCTAATAGACAAATTTATAGTTACATGAAGTTGTTCTAAAGTATCAAATAGTTTGGTGATAGTAAAGTGAACACGTACTTATGAAATTGCCAAATCACTTTCTGAAGAAGTGTGTGAAAAAAGACTTGTGTATCATAAGTCCTAGTCATTGTATATAAACGAATAACTTTAGATCAAGAGCCACACATCCGATCTCGACGAGTGTAGTTATAAATGGATCGATATTTGTACTTATGATCTAAAAAAACTAATCTTAAAAAATAAAATTAGATAATTTACGAAATCTTCGACGCGCGTGATTACATGACCTTCCTCACTAGGAAGTATACTTAAATTACTCAATTTCTTATATGATCCCAAATTTTGATCAATATATGGATTAAGAGGCATTTGTCGTCTAACTCGACATCGCATAGTCGCATCTCGTCTAGTGGAGGTACGATGTTTTTATCTTTTTGAATTGAAACGCTTTTATCTTCTTTAACCGGAGAGTTTTCTTCATATGCTCGTACATCTCTTGCATGGTGATTTCGCCTCCTTGCAATGGTAGCCTACATATTCTCCTTATATTTTGTTAATTATATTTCCAGCTGAAGTATGCTGAAATGGCTAAGGAGAGAAATGGAGAAGGGAGAAGGAAGAAGAAGATGTTTTAGGGAAAAGTTCCATAGTTGGCTTATCTATAGCCGACTATAGCACTCTACAATTAATTGACTAACTGTGTGGTGTGGATATTAATCAACCCCACGGTGTGAATTATGATTTAACGGTTGTGGATTGTAATCCACACCAACTATCTTAGCTGACTAAGACAAAAACAATGCTCCTTATTGGGATCGTTGTATTTTCTCCCGTTTGAGAGAGTTGGAGGTCAACCCGACTCGATTTGACTTATTCCCCTTTGTTGTGAATTGTCTAACAAACGTTAAAGTAAAAATTTTCACACACCCTATGAATAGTAATGAACTTGAAATATGATTTTTACTTATTTGATGAGCTCTATAACTTGAGTGGACTGGCATTATGTATTCCATAATTGATTTTTACTGACTTTTCAAAATTAAGTTCACTCAGTTTCTTCATAACCGAATTTACCCAGTTTTATTTTACTAAGTTTACATTAACCTTACACTATAATCTAAGTACACATCTTTGAGTATAATCATAAGATACCTCCTAGTACAAATGCTCTAAGTAAAAAAAAGTCAATATGGGTACAATTATTTGATAGTTGTGCATACTATAAAACTAACAATATTTCCCTAAAAATGTAGTTTTTTTTGCCCCCATTTTAAAACTTATTACGTATATTTCCCAATTTCAAAACTAATTACAAATAAACTCCTATTTTCAACAACTTAGCGTTGAATTAACATCATTTCAAATGACACCAACGTGAGAGACAAATGAAAAACTCCCAACTGACGAAATTCCAATGGCCAAAACATAGAAGGAAATGTATGTGTGTGTATATATATACACAGACACACACACATATATATATATTTATATATATATATATATGTTGACGTTAATATTTTTTATTCAACTCAGTGTTGAGTTAGTCAAAACAAAGCTACATTTATAATTAGTTCTTAAACTAGTTATATATATAATAAGTCTTAAGAAGCCGATCAATTCTTATAAACAATCCAAAAATGTCATAAATACCTTAGTATAAACATCCGCAAATATTGTTATTACCCAATAAACATTTCGCATTAAAAGCTGAATTCAAAAAATGAATTTTACTCGGCTATTTGTAAACCGAATTTGCATGGTTTTTAATATCCATGTTTGCTCATTGTTGAAAATTAAAACTGAGTGTACATCTTTATTCACATTGTTGGCCTTTTTTAATTTTACTTAACAGATGATAAACGTGTTTGCTCTGCCCGTTCAAATTCATTTTTTGCAGTTCATCTTGCTAACTACAAACATTGAAGTCAGAAATAGAGATTGTTTTGTATTTTTAGAACGAATGAATTAATTAACTGTATAGATTGTTGTTGTATATATAATAGCCTTACAGATTTCAACAGTAAAGAAATAAGAAGATGGGCTGAGCCCAAGCTTAGTTAACAAATTACAAATAAAAGGTGGAAGTAAAGGGTTAAGCCCAACTGATATATGCTATGCTGAAGCCTGAAGTGGTTAAGTCGTATGGTTGACCCATTTGTTCTTTTGCACCCCTTCGAAGTTATGGTTCAAGAAACCCTAGCTTTGTCCTCTTTTATGGTGGCTCCTTGAAATTCCGATGGGAAATTGAGCTCCAACGTTTCCATAGCTTTACTTTTACTAAATTTGAGAGTTGTTGATTCTTGATCTGCAGCTTTGGAGAAATATCTCATTTTCGTTCTGGTTTGAGGCTTAACCAAGCTTTCAGATCCAATGCTTTGCTGGATCTTCAAATTCTTCGAGTCAGGGTTGTTGTTTTCTCTCAACTTCGTGCTGGTTTGAGGCTTAACCAAGCTTTTAGATCTAATGTTCTGCTGGATCTTCAGATTCTTCGAGTCGGGGTTGTTATTTTCAACGTTTGAACGCTTGTTACTTTGATTTGCATCTTCAAATTGAGCTGTAACATTCAGATCAGTGCGAAATCTAGTAAAATTCTTAACTGAAATGGCTATAGTTAGTAGATCAGCACTCTGAAAGATGTGAGGTATATGATTTATCTCTATTTCTCCACTCTGAACTTAGTCTCTTACAAAATGTAAATCAATCTCAATATGTTTGTTTCTGGCATGTTGCACTGAATTTTCAGACATGTATACTGCTCCTTTGTTGTCACTCCATAACACATGCTTTATGTTTGACTTTAACTTTAGTTCATCTAGTAGTGACTGCAACCACTTAATTTCTGCAGTAGCATCCGCTATACTTTGGTATTCTGCTTCAGTATTTGATCTTGAAATGGTAGGTTGCTTCTTAGAACACCATGAAATTAAACTTTTGCCAATATAAATACAATATCCAGTTGTAGATCTTCTGCCATCTGGGTTTGATGCCCAGTCAGCATCTATGTAATAAATTACATTCAAATGTTGATTGATCTTCAAAGCTAAACTGTAGTCCACTTTTCCCTTTAAGTATCTGAGAATTCTCTTAACAGCCTTCCAATGTGTGTCCAATGGGTTCAACATAAATTGAGATACTTTATTAACGCTGAAAGCAATGTCAAGATGTGTTATAGTTGCATACTGCAATGCTCCTACGACACTCCTGTATTGTGTGATGTTAGATATTGCTTCCCCTCTGTATTTTGAATAATTTTGACTACTTATCATAGGAGTTGGTTGGGGATTAACACCTAACATCTTTGTTTTGTTAAGAAGTTCAGTTATATATTTTATTTGGCATAGAATCATTTTATCAACTTCTCTTTTATCTTCTATGCCTAGAAAATACTTTAGTTCACCCAAATTCTTAATTGAGAAATGATGATCTAAATTTTGAGTCAAATTATCTATGTCTACAATACTATTTCTAGTAACTATCAAATCATCTACGTATACAAGTATGTAGATTGATGTGTGATTGTCATTCTTAATGAACACTGAGTTGTCTGATTTAGTAGATTGAAATCCCATTTTTTGTAGGATTTCCTTCAGTCTATTAAACCAGATCCTTGGTGATTGTTTTAAGCCATACATGGCTTTATTTAGTTTGCAGACATACTTTGAATTTTTACTATAACGTGGAGGTTGACTCGTATAAATTTCTTCTTCGAGAACACCATTAAGGAATGCATTGTTAACATCTAAATGCTTAACATGACAATTTTTGCATAAAGATATGGTTAACACAAGTCTAATTGTTGTGGGTTTCACAATAGAAGAAAAAGTTTGATTAAAATCAAATCCATATTCCTATGTGAACCCCTTGGCCACTAATCTGGCTTTATACTTCTTAATTGAACCATCTGGAGATTTTCTTAAGTCTGTATGTCCATCTACAACCAACTATATTCTTATTAGTAGGTGGACATACGAGGTCCCAAGTTTTATTTTGGATGAGAGCATTATACTCATCATCCATTGCTGCTTTCCAGTTCTTATCTTTTATAGCCTGAGTAAAAGTTTCAGGTTCAATAAAACAGGATATAGCAGCAAATGTTTTTTGTTTAAAAATACCACTTTTGGCCCTTGTGACCATAGGATGTCCAGATTGAACTAGCTGGGCTGGTGGTGGTGAGTCACTAGCACCACTGGAATTTGTTGTGCCTCCACTGGTTGTACTTTGATTATTATTCTGCTCTTCATCATTTTCTTGACTGATGCTTTGTGTTGAATCAGATTGAATAGATGCATTGTTGGGAGGTTCACTGTCACTATTGTGTTCACTTTGTGGAGACAATGGCCTTTGAGCAACAGCATTCTCATTCATCTCCACTTGTTGCCATCTTTCATTGATGCAGGGTATGGTAGGTATTGATGTTTTGGCATTAGCGACTTTATTTGTTGTCTTTATATCCTTTGTACTATAAGGAAATTATCTCTCATTGAACACCGTATGCCTACTAATGTATATCTTACCTGCTTCATCAATACACTTAAACCCTTTTTGGTTGTTAGTGTATCCAAGAAATGTCACTGCCTTGACTTGAAACTTAATTTATTGTAATTGTATGGTCTTAAGTATGGAAAACACAAACATCTAAAGGTTTTAAGTTTCTGAAAGTCTGGTTTAACATTGTACAATTTTTCATGGGAAGTTAAGCCTTTTAATACTTCTGTTGGCTGCCTATTAATTAGGTAAACAATAGTATTAAAGGCATCATGCCAAAATTTTAATGGCATACTGGCTTGTTCTAGCAACGTCAAACCACACTCTATTATATGTTTGTGTTTTTGTTCCACTAAACCATTTTGTTGAGAAGTATAAGGACAAGTTGTTCTGTGGATAATACCTTTATCCTGAAAGTAGCTACTTAGACATTTGTACTCACTACCATTGTCTGATTGAATGATTTTAACTTGAGAATTGAATTATCTTTCAGTCATGGTTATAAAGTTCATGGTAGAATATAAGTGTCTAATTTAGCTTTTAAGAAATAGATCCATGTAAATCTGGAATATGCTCAACAAAGGATATATAATATCTAAAGCCAAAATTAGAAAAAATAGGTGCAGGGCCCCACAAATCAGTAGCTATAAGTTGTAAAGGTTCAGTGTACTCAGTGCTGGAATCATCAAAAGGTAATCTATGACTCTTCCCCATTTGGCAAAGTAACAAACATAGGGTAATGTAATAGGATCAAACTTGATTTTATTATCGTTTAATATTTTCAGAACAGTTTTTACACTTGGATGACCAAGTTTACAATGCCAAAAATCAAAAGTACTTCTACTATTATTCATCAAATTCACATTGAAACAATTATTGTTACTAGCAACATAATTATTTCCATTGTTGTAAACATTTTGGCATTTTACAAGATTAAACCTGTACAGTCCATTGATGACATCACCCTATAGAATAATATCCTTAGTTAGAATGTCCCTAACTAAGCAGTAATTTGGGGAAAAATTGAAAAATACTTTGTTATCTCTAGCAAACTGAGATACACTAATTAAGTTTTTAGTAATTTTGAGGACCATAAGTAAATTATTCAAGTATAATTGTCTTTTACCCTTTAAGCAAGCATTACCAATATGTGTAATTCGAATACACTTACTATTACCCACAGAAATCAGATGATTACCTTTGTATTCCTTGCTTCCAAGATTCAGGTTGTCGAGGTGTAACACCCCGTATTTTTTTAATATAATTAAAAATTAAGAATATAAAATATATGAATATATGTTTAATTGGGTAAATAATGGTGATGTGAAATGAGAATTAATTAATACATGAAAGAGGAGAATAATTAATTTAATAACAGTGTACGTAACGGAGAAGTTAATAAAATAAGGATAATTAATTTAAATATCAGGAATTAGGGAAAATGGACTTGACCATTGCGTTCCTATCGAAATTTTACATGAAATAGAGTCCGAGTTTTCGAAAATCGGAGTCCGTATGAAGGAGTTATGGCCTTCGGAAGATTCAGCGAAAAATCAGAAATCAACCAGCCCAGCCCAGGAAAAAAAGGCCTGGTCGACCATAGTGTCGACCCCCCCCCCCCCTGGGGAGGTCGACTTATAGCGACCTGGAGCGGGAATTTTGGTCCAGAAGCGGGAAATTCGCCCCAGAAGCTGGCCAGGTTCATTTTTGAGCACCTGGATGAGTTTTTGGGCCTGGTATGTTGGTCTAACACCTATATAAACACCCTAGGCTCATTGCTAACTCCACTACAATTCATGGCAAGGCCATGGCTCTCTTCTAACTTGATTTCTTCTTCCTGAAGCTATTGATCTAAATAAATTTTAGATCTATTCTTCCCTCTTTTCTCTACCACATCTATTCTTAAAATTAAAAGAATAAGATTTAGATCAACGAATGAAATAGAAGAGAGATTCAAATCTAAAGAGAAGATAATGGATTCAGATTCACAAATTTATGCCGCAAAGAGAAATCAAAATTGAATCAAAAGGGGAAATCAATCAAATCAAATAGCAATGATCTTCAACAACAATCAATTAAGAAGGTTAATTAACTCCAAATCAGCGAATTGTTCAACTCTCCAATCCAATCAAGGTGAGTGGAGTTATAATGCACTTTTAGTATAAGATTATTATCTATCGTTCAATCATTCCCTATGTTAACAAATTATTGTGAATAATTGGATCTGAAATGTTTAATTTTTATGCCTACGATTAAATTCCTCCTTTTATTCTTTCCCTTTTTACTTTTATAGCTAGGCTATCTCGAGCCTAGGTCTATCATGAAATAAATACGATTGAATGGTTATTGCGGATGAAAAGGGAAACGCTTGATCTGGGGATTATAATTAGAGTTGGAGGATTTGAATATAAATTACCATGAGTTTGGGCATAATATAATATTGGCAAGATTTGAATGTATAAACCAAGTTGGGAATTGTAAGTATGGACATGGTTTGGGGTTTGGCATAGAATTGACATCATTGAAACATGAATTTGCTTATAAAATTTGTTAATAGGCACATGACACTTGAATAAGACATGAATTGTAACTTGGACATGGATAGGAACATGAAATTTACAGTTAAAACTCGGCTTGGAATTTACCTTTAGAACTTAATATGGAATTTATGTAAGTGCGTCATAATTAAATTTGATTATGGAATTGGCATAATTAACGACGTGTAAATTTGATAATATGGATTGGTGAAAGTTAATTGTGACTTGACAAATAAGCCAAAAATGATGAATTTGCCTATCATTGGATAATATGTGGGATTGGCTAATTAATATTAGTATAGTTAATGACAAATAGGCATAATTATGAACATAATTATATGTTGAATTAGAATCACTTGACATGAACTTAGGGTTGGGTGAAATATGATTTTAATGAACCTTTGACATGAGGTTAGGCACAATTGTGATGTAAGACTGCCTGGAACCGCCCGGCAAATCCAGCAGTCACAATTGGACGTCTAATGTGAGAGGTCAATCGAAGTAATTTGAGCGTAACGGTTTATGACACGAGGTTAGACTCTAGTTGAGGTATAAGTATGCCCAGAACTGCCCGGCACATCCAGCAGCCACAAAGGGTTAGTCTAATGTGGGAGGTCATACATCGTTATGGCATAATAAATGAATTAAGGAATACTAACCATAATAAAACATGTGGGTGACATGGGTAGGGTTAGAGGGTTAAGTGGGTGGTATAAATGACATGTAAAACACGACTAAGGTGGACTTAACCGTAGTAAGACATGTGTAAAACATGGAAACCATAATAAAAGGGAACACAGGGGACATGTGAAACAAAAGTTTAGATATGCTTAACCAAATGGGACCCGCATCGATATTATGAATTAATTTAATTGAGTAAAGTTTAAGTAACGGGTCAATTAAAAGGAAGGGTTGAGTCAAATCTAAGACTAATGACACAGTAATGGGGGAATGATAACTACCTATTCTAAACTTGAATTGCGGTAATGTAAAATTAAATAATATGTAAAACTTGTCCTAGGAACAAGGGAAGATTATGACTTAGGATGTAATATAAGACTTGAAGGGGGGGATGACTTATACTATGAAATAAGTTAATCTAAGCTGAAAATGTGGGAAAACACCAGTACACTATCGTCTGATAAAGAAAACTTAAGTCATGTTTGAATTCATTAGTAAACCTTAGTTAACAAAAACTAAGTAATAAACCTTAGTTAAAGAACTAAGTAAATAAAGATGAAGTTAACCAAGTGTTGAACCTTAGTTAAAGAGAACTAAGTAACATAAACTAAGTATCAAACCTTGGTTAAGAGAATCAAGTAATAAACCTTAGTTAAGATAACTAAGTGGATAACGAGAAAGAGAACTAAGTAGTAAACCTTAGTTAAGTGGACTAAGTTGTAAACCTTAGTTAAGAAAAACGAACGATTGAGAGAACTAAGCAGTAAACCTTAGTTAAACGGACTAAGTAGTAAACCTTAGTTAAGAAAACGACGATTCAGAAAACTAAGTAGTAAACCTTAGTTAAGGGAACTAAGTAGTAAACCTTAGTAGAACACGAGAAGGAGCGAACGTCCATCTGATCTTAAAGAAGGCTCCAACGAACTGGATTACGAAGCACGCGGCTTCGAGGGGACGTGAGGATACTCTTGGTATCCCTCTATGAGGCTGCATATGATCCTCCTGGGCTCACAGAGGTTAAGGTCTGCGTTAGAAGAACCAAGGGTATGCCTTGGTTGCAATATAAGGCAACCTAAAGACAAGGATGGACCAGCGTGATTCGGCGAGACCAGTAGCCCTGTGATAGCAACTCGTCGTCTACCTACCGTCTTGAGTCAGTCGTGATACGTAAAGCGGAAAGGCGGAGAACAACTCCAAAAGACCATATACTTGCTATCTAGTTATGGGTGCGGATGGCCATAGGATAGTGGGGGCATAGGGGGCCTGCGTATAGTTCTCAATTTTTTTCATGGGTGGCGTTTCATTAGTTGAGGGAGGGGTCAAGTGGAACCATAGCCACTGGAAAAACAGACCTTAGCATCTGCATCGGCAGATAACTTAAAGCTCCCGACTGAATCCCGTGTTTCTTGATTTGCCCTGCCACGGGACTCGAGCCGCACATATAGAGGACATGTGCAACTAGACATCGATAACGATTCACGACACGTACGTGGGGAAAGTCTAGGAACATATATCGCTCTGGGTAGTGCTTCCTAGACTAAGGGGCATCGTTCGATAGGTAGCATAATCCCTAGTTGGACCTAGGTCGCGTAAACCCTGAAGCGTTCAATAAGTAGCATAAACGCTGTTTGAATCTAGGAAACGCTCGATAGTATACCCTAGATTAGATCTAGATGATACACGGAATCTAGCAAGATCGAGAGTGGCAATCCAAACTATTCAAGAATGGTGGCACTACACTAAAGTAGTATATATTTACATGATGAAGCCCGTATGACATACGGCAAGGGACTGTATATATACATGGAAATGATTAGACAGGTTGGGGGTATCTAAATACACGTTGTATTAGGTTAACCTACTATTGGGACATGAGTACAGCCTAGAGAGCTAATGTCGCGAGTAACCTAATAGGCAAGAAAATATAACTGAACAGTATATGTAGGATTATACAGAAGTTTATTATAAGTCCAGTCACACAGAACTTATGTTCTGACCCCCTCCTCATTACATACTTCCAGGTTAGGTTCAGGACAGAGATGGTATAGCTTTGGATACTGGTTTAGCAGTATTGTTAACAAGGTAAAGCTATGTTTTGACTATATTATATTTTAATCCTTCCGCTGTGAGATGCTTACTTGTTCTGACATGTTTCTTTATCTCTGTCTTTTTCTGGAGGATACCAGAGCACCCAACTCGGGTCTCGATGGATTGGATTTTGAAAAAAATTCGGTCTGTCGAAATCCGAGTTGTTACATCAGGTTATTTGTAATGTGGTTTGTAGCACCTGAGTCGGGGTACCAGCCATCATCTTGAATGTTTTATATTCTTTCAGTTTAATTCTGATTATTATTTCTGGTAGAATTGTCTCGATTGCTGGTATCTTGACTTGTTTGTGCAACATTTGCACTTAGATTGTTACCTCCTCCTTGACCTTGATCTGAATTGTACCTGAAATAACATTTTAGGGCAGTATGGCCAATTTTCTCGCAAATTTAGCATTTATGCCTATTATTATTGTTGCTCCACCTGCCTCTGCCTCTGCCTCTATTGGCATTATTACCTCTCTGGTAAGATCCTTCAGACTTATTTGCATTCTGATTTTTCTTGTAACCAGTAGTTAAATTGACATTATAACTGGTTTCTTGAATTTTCTTACCGTTGATTCTTGCTTTATGAGACAACAATATAGAGTGAACTTCATCTATTGGTAATACAATCTTTTGAGATGTTATGACTGCTACTATGGCTTCGTAATCGTCATTTAACCCATTAAGAAGGTACAGAACATGATATGAGTTTGGAACTTTATTATCTGTGGCATTTAGAAGATCACATAGTTTCTTGACCTTCGAAATATACTCTCTCATAGATGGATTTTCCTTTTTGATGCACTGAAGTTGCCTTTTATAGTGCAAGACTTTTTCCGATCACTGATTGTTGAATTCACGTTCCATAGTAGTCCATATATCATTAGACGATTCACATCGAATTACTATAGGTATTAAATTAGCACTTAATGATGATAATAGCCATGAGCTTGTAAGTCTGTCTTGCCTATAATATTGTCTATATGCTTCATTTGCCACAGTTCGATTATGTTGGTCTGTTATGAACTTGGCTGGAATATCAATAGTTCCAAGAATAAAACCCTCCAGTCCATATCAATGAATAGCTGTTTCCACTTGTAATTTCCACAATAAGTAGTTGTCTTCTTCAAGATGAATTGTACACTACAACAAAAACACCATATTACAACTTTAATTTTACAACTGTGCAAAAAGCACAGTTGTAATAAATGCTTTTTTACAACTGTGCATAACGCACTGTTGTAATAAATGTTTTTTACAACTATGAAAAAATCACTGTTGTAATAAACATACATATCACAACTTTTCTTTATTGTCTGTTGTAATAACTAATGTATACCAATTAATTTCTGATAATTAATAGTTAAATTAGAAAGTTGTTTAAACTTATTTTTAGTAACTCTTTTTTCTATTTCTTGTATTAGAGACCTATTAATAACAACTTATATTTAATAATTAGTAATATTAACATTTAAGAATAATTCATATTCAATAATAAATTTCCAAATTAATACCAATTACTATTAATTACTATTAGATTAGATAAAAACTGCTTAATTGATGATTAATAAATAATAGTTACTTTTTTAAAATTACCATTAAATATTTAATAGTATATAATTAATAACATTTACATAATAACTAACTTTTGATAGTTGGAATTCAATTATAACTTTGAAAAAAAGGTAATAATTAATAATAACTATTATTAATCAGTAATATTAATATTTTAGTAAAAATCAATTCTCAAGAAATTCATATTATATTTATATTTAGTATACAATTTTACTTGTTAATTCTAAATTATAATTTTTAATTCTCTAAATTTTGGTGAAATTTTAATTGTAACCGATGGAAAACTGTCAGTACCATTTAAATTTTCGATTGTACAGCAAATCTTCTTGATTTTCACCGTTAAAGTTCAAATTTGTTCTAACTTAATATTTTTGGGTATCAAAGCAGCTTCAATTATATGTTATTTTGAATGGTTAACATGGCAATTTCCAGTGGCGTAGCCAGGAAATATTTATGGGAGGGGCAAAATATGTATTTGAGGGGGTTCAGGGGCGATAGCCCCGTTTTTTTTTCATGCCAACTAATTGATTGTGTGTAAATATCATTCCGGATCATCAAATAAACACAACTAGATTACAAAAACTTCGATAGAAATATCTTTGACGGTTCTATTAAAATATTTCCACATATCCATAACTTATAAATAAAAAAATATGTCAATACTAAATACCACTGTACATTGCGCCAATTATCCGATAATCAAACAATTTAGAAAAAAAAATAATTGTGAATAACTAATTTACTTCGGCCCCTGATCATAGTGACAAGAAAGTCATAACTGGACGGTAACCGTGTATTCATGTTAAATGTATAACATAAATTGTGTATTCATTTTCTAAAGCCCATAAACAGTTGTAATCACAAAGGCAAGGAAAACTGCAACTTACACATCTTACCAAATTGATGAAAACCAAAATATCATCAAATTAGGAATCAATTCAGTACTCAGTTGAGACAATGCAAGCACAAATTTATCTAACACCAAATCAGTAACAAATCAATGCAAAAGCACAAATCTTTTCAACCCTAAATCAGTAACAACTTGGGAATCAATCTAAGTAACAAGTCGGTAACCCTAGATCAGCACAACTCACATGGTCGGTGGCCAGAAAAGGAGGACGCAGGTTGTCAGGTGGGCGGCATCAGGCGAAGCGGCACTCGTAGGCGATGGAGGAGTAGGATGGAGGGCATTGGAATTTCTGGGGGCTGAGCGGCCGATCAATTGGGTTTTCTTTTTTTTCCCGCCCTTTTTGTTTCGTGAGGGAGAGACTTTGTCGAGAGTTGAGAATTTCGTTCTTTTTTTCTGGGGGGGCACGTGCCCAGGTCAGGTTGACCGTGCCTCCGCCCCTGGCAATTTCTCTTATTTTTTCACATTATTTCTTGATGATCTGTATGTCTTGCTTATTTCAGTTTTTCTTTGACCGTGAGTACCAAATCATTTGGCAAAATATAAAAACAAAATCAAGTTATGTGCGTTGGAATTTTTGGCTCTAAGCGCAAAAATTTCGCTCCTAAAACCCAAAATATAAAAACAATTATGAGGTCAAAGTAAGTCAAATACCCTAAACCTAATCCTCTACACAAACAGCCGCCGCTCTAGAAGAAAACCAACGGATAGAGGTTCCCGAAATTCAGATCCAAATCGCTCCTCACTCCTTACGAATTAATACATGGATTCTGCACAGAAATCGTTAATCCACTCGAGCTCTATAATCTGGATGGATAAGATCTGAATTAATGAAGCATCTCTCGCGAATTTTGGCTTCAAAGTTGTTGCGTTCGCCGTTGATTCCAACGTTGGTAGGGAGCTCGAGTTGCCCCAAATTCATGGAGAGGGCGGAGCACGGGTAGGTGATTCGTATGGCCAGGGCGGATCCACTTCTGTCCCCTCGAAGTACATGCACTAATGGAAGCTCAAAATCGAGCAAATGGGTTTGAACACTCAGGAAATACCCGATGGCTGTGGGTTTCTTTTGAATGACGATTTGGCAAGAAGGAAGAAGGAACACAGTGAGTTTTTTTGTTTCTATATATGAAGACTTCAGATCTGGAAAGCAAGAACTACTTTTCTAAAGGTCTTTTTCTAAAAACTTCGATTATGGCATGTTTTTTAAAATATTTTTTGTTGTTATAATAGTTTCTGCGATATTTTGAACAGATTATTTGATTGGAGAAGGTAGCAATAGTCTAGTATGTATGGTTTCCTCTTTGTTATTGTGTTTATTGGTAAGTTTAGTTGCCTCAGGTCGGTTTGATGTATTGCAGTTGTGCTCCGTTGATGTTGTTCATCTTGCGTTGGGTGAGTTTTTCTGTGTTTTTGGTTTAAAGCTGCTTGCCAGAGGTATGTGGTATCTTGCTTAGTAGAGTTTTTGCCTTGGGTTAGCACGGAACTTGAATATGAAAATTAGTAGGTGATTATAGAACTGATTTCATTTGTTTACATGTCATACCAGAAGCGAACAAACACTTTTGTTTGCAACATGCCTGGTAATAGTCTATTATGTTAAGTTCTCTATGCCAAGGTCAGCTACCTCTTCATGCAATTGAGCATTACAAATTTAACTCTGTATGTCTGAACATTGTACAAGTTATAACATATTTGGGTTACCAACATGAAATAATATAGCAGCATTATTTAATTATAACCATTCATACATTTGTTCCGCTAATATATTATAATTCCATGTTATTCAAGATTTTGCAATTTTTAATTTATTGTTTGCTTTCCTTTGTTCACCTACTGATCTTAAAGTTCTGTTTATCATTTGCTATTAATTTTTCATCCATTAATGCTTGATTTACCTATATGGCTATATCTGTCACATATCCTTGTTGTTACATGAGTGAACAAAATGTCAAAATAAACACCCAATTAAATGATCAGAACGGCTGAAGCATTAAAGAACATGTTTTCTTGCTTGAATGGCAATGTGATCGACTATGCGAATCAGCTGATAAATACGTGTATGAATCCTGAAATATACAAATACATGTATGTATAACTTCAATTTAATATGGTCACAATTAGATATCATTTTAGATTTTTGCCTGAAAGGTTTTCTTAGTTCAAAGTAATAATTTTCCAACACATCATTTCATTTATCATCTTTTTAGTTGCACTTCAGAAAAGTGGTAATATCTTTTATCTTTTGTTCTTGACAGGTCTTGATTATAAGCATTTGCACAGCTTTGAAGTTGTTCACAGTTTGTTTTTCTTAACAGAGTTCTGATAATTTGGAGAATCAAAACGGAACACAGTGAAGAGAGCAAGAAATATAAAGGAGAAGCGTTGATATCATACCTTCAAATCCAACAGCAACAAGAAAATCTTGAGGTTTTTTTCTTGCATCCTCCATTCCTACTTTCACAATAATCTTTTGCTGCATATATATACACACACATTTAGATAGCTGTAATTGGATTACAACTTAACACCATACTCTTTATGATCTACTTAATCACCCGGACTGTTAATTTAACACTTAATGTATTTATTATAATATTCAAGTTTTCTGGTATGATTTGTTTGTAAATCTAACTTATCTGGTAATGTAAATCTAACTTAAATGGTACGGGGTTCCAGGCAGTTATGCTTGTAAATTCGAGCAAGTCATGAGAAAACATCTGCCCAAACTTTTTATAGAGCAGCCTACTTTACTACATGACTTGGTAAGAATTTTTTTGCACTCCCCTTCTTGTTATTGATTATTTATGTTAGAAATAGAACTAGTCATATTCTTCTTCATTCGTAATTCACCGCATGATTAATTCGTTGGTGTATACTTTTGTTCATAATTATCAGGTTATGCAGCTATCACCATCAATTTTGAAATCTGAAGGAGTTCCTGTTTATCGGGCAATACAAAAATCAAGAGAATTTGGTCACACTGCGAAATGCCTGCTTGGAACGTGCGCAAGAAAACAATAATTTGATGATTAGAATAGAGAGTTGTTGGCAGTCAAAAATCATCTTTGATTGATGCCATTTATCTTGTGTACCCTGTTGAAGTGTTGGACTGTATGCATTGTGTTTTGTAAGCGTATTATGTAGAAAAATGATGAGTGTTTGAAAATATTAATAAATTGTTTTGGTTTATGTTTTAAGTTTGTTTGATATCTTAAGTTTTGAAGATAATATGTTCTGAAATGAATTCCTTTGTCAGTAATATGTATATAATTTGTGGATATATTACAAATATATTACAATTGTAAAATAATAATTATAATATATGACAACGGTTATAAAAAGTTGTAAAAATTATAATAACAACTGTGCATAATAGTTGTAATAAGAGTTATTACAACGGTGGAAAAAAGTTGTAAAATATACATTTCACAACGGTGCCGCAACTGTGCAAAAAAGTTGTAAAAGATTTTAGTCTATTACAACTTCTTAATTGACGACGGTGGCTCCACCATTGTAAAAACTTTTTACAACGTTTTTGCACCGTTGTAATATGGTATATTTGTTGTAGTGGTAATTAATTGACTTTGTGGGCTAATAACAGTTTTAACTAAATTCTGAAGAGATGTAGCCGTGGGGTTTTCAGTATTTAAGCTGGTTGCCGATGCTGCAGATCTAGATTCATCAACCATAATCAAGATGACGCAGAAGTTCTTGGATAGCCGAATTTAGTAAATAGTTTCAGATGCCGAAGGAGCTCAAGAAGATGAAAGAGAAATCTGGGTCAGTTTGAGCAGCCAAAAGTTATAAAGATGAGGTAATTTTGTTTGCAGAAATGTTAAGAACTTCTTGGCAAGGCTATAAACTGATCTAGTAAGTATCTTTATTTTCTTGAGTTGAATTTTTGGTGACTGAGACTGTTCACAACAATACAGTGTGTATAAATCAAGTTGCAGCCAAATTCAATTGAATTTAAGGCACGACATTGATGATATACACTGTAGTACTCCCAAATGACGTGATTATCACTGACGGGAGAATACCCAAATGATGAAGGTACTCTGATGGGTATAATCACCAATTTGTCGATTGCTGAAGCTGATGTCGTTAGGCAAATGATGCTCCGATACCAAAATAGATATTTTGTAAATCTGAATTGCAGATTGTAGTGAGAAAGATAAAGAAGTGTTTTCTGATTTAATTAGATAGTTTTTATTTTCAAAATGAATGAACGAAATTAATTATACAGAGTGCTGATGTATATATAATAGCCTTACAGATTTCAATGGTAAAGAAATAAGGAAATGGGTCGAGCCCAAGCTCAGTTAACAAATTACAGATAAAAGGCGGAACTAAAGGGTTAAGCCCAACTAATATATGCTATGTTGAAGCTTGAAGTGGTTAGTCGTATGGTTAAGCCATTTGTTCTTTTAGTCAGCAACAACATAAAGGTTTGTTTTTCTAGACAATAACTTAACAACATTGTGCTAACTCAAAACTACATTCATATTCAGAGGATGCTAATGAAACTCTAATTAACCATCTGCAATTGCAACAACAGTCAAAGAGAAGTGATAGAGGAACTAAGGTTGAAGGAATGCTCTTTAAATCTTCTCGTCTGATTCCATTATTTTTTTCATTGATTTGTTTGTATGTCCTTCTTTCCTTTTTTTGGCTGTGGGATTGTATTTATCATACCTATGTACTCTTTTGCTTTTGTTCTGAAGAACAATGTTTGCTTTCATCTATAAATATATTGTGTTTGCTTGCACTTTGTATCTCATCTCCGTATTATTATTTTTGGTTTCTTTTTTCCCCTCTCTCTTTCTCTCCTTATTTTTTAGGAAACAAAAGTACATATATGTATCTAAAACACAAAAGTTTAGCTACTGTTTCTCCTGATATGAACTTAGAATGAACCAAAATTTTATAGTATTGCAAATTTTCTGATTCTACAAAAAAATACTAATAACAGAACATGATATAATAATTATCAACTATGAATTATTTTTCTTCTCTCTTAGCATAACAACAAAAGGCTATGGATATAATAAACAAATTAAGTCTACTTTTCTGTAGTTAGTGAAGTTATCCATATCCCTTTCTACCATTCATCAACTATACCTACTTACTAGATGGTAAAAAATATATGCTAATATGGATACAAAATTTTAAACTAAATGTTGAAACAAGAAAAGAGAGATAGAGGGAGAGAGAGAGAACATCACACCTGTACTTCCTGTATTTTGATTGGCATCGTAGAAGAAACTCCAATAGTCTTACGCAACGTAATATTATGTTTCGTAAGATTAAAGAGAGAATCCGATGATTCTCTCAACAGGCGCATGCCGACTATATCGGCGCACATCTAATTTACCATTGCGCATTGAATTTATCAGCTTCTTATGATAAAATGCCGATAAATTCGACGTCCAACCTAGGAGATTAATAAATAACGCTGTAGGTCAGAAAATATTTCCAAACCCTCGTAATATTTCCTTCTTGCTTTTTCTTATCTGAATTTTACATCAATATGCCATCGTGCATCACTAAGACGCTCGAGGGGTCGTTCGAGCCTAGACACAAGAGACAACCCGTCGTTTGCATACCCCTCCATGTCTGAGACGACAATTCTAAATCTACGAATTCTCCATGAGTTACCCAGGGTTTCACTCACCATATGTTCACAACCCTTGACACCATCAAGGTAAACTTTTTGAATTTAACATAACTTTTTAGTACTTATCTTAATTATATACCAATGTTCGTAGGTAGTATATAGTGTTATTTTATAGTATAGTAACCAACAATAAATGTCTTTTTACTAGTCTCGCTACATTAGCGTTCATGGCAGTTGGTCGAAGTTTATTATATGTATCTTTGACGTACTCCCTCATAGTATTCGAGAGAGACTACTTGCTAGACCGTTTGGTCGTTTCTTAGAGATTAGACCAGCCCAATCCTTTGATCGGCCTTTGCAAGGTTGCTTAGTTGTGAGACGGTGGCCTGCCACACATACTTTTCATTTTCCGGATTTTGAGCTAGGTATCACCCCAACATATTTTATATGCTTACGGAGATTGAGATTGGCGCTGCTGATAGAGTGTCATACCCTTTTGACTCTAGATATGAGTCACTCGAGTCATACTTGTTGTGCTTTCCCAATTTCTTGATCGATCATATATCTTGTGGACCCTTTACGCTTTCATATTTACATGAGTATATTGTAGCGAATATGGGTACTGAGGAAATGCATGATGCTATATTTCAGGCTTCCCTTTTGACATTCTTTTCGAACCAAATGAGTACGATTCGATTGGGCCACCTAACATCACTAGCCGATTTAGATCATCTCTATACAATTGACTAGGGTTCGGCTATTTTCGGATGTCTATACACTGCACTTGACTCGTATGCTTTCGGAGAAGTGGCGTAGATGTTTTCTTTTTGGTACATATTGCCATGTTGGTACTACGAGTACACGACCAACATGAATTCGTGCATTGTTGAGGCTGCCTGTTATGTCGGCAAGTCTTATTTCCTAAGCGTGCGTCAATGGGAGAGTATCCACATAGTCCAACGTACTTCTACTGGTATCAGACATGACCTTATGGAGGCTCGATCTCAGATTGATCTGAGGTCCAGGTCCAATATTTTACGAGCATCGTGGACGTCTTATTGGATTGCTCTTGCAAAGGCAGGCCGACTTGATGATGCACACCCATCATCTATTGCATATCGTTTACCTCTATGTCGTGTCGTTTTGCTCCCACCGGCTTACCTTTCTGTTTGGTACTTGGGAGACCGATGTTATTTCCAGGGGACGGGTTAGCTGCGTGTTCCCGGAGATCCACTATCATCAGATGATATGTTCGTGAGGCGTCGTACTATCAGCAGTAAATACATACAAGATCTAAGACAGGAAAGAAGGGTGAATGCACAAACTTTTTTCTTATCAGGAGCCGATTTTGATAGTTATTGGCATAAAGTTGCACCTCGGCGGAACTTGTTGCTAAATTACAGTCGGGGTGTGGCCTTCGATCATATAGGTCTACGAGTGACTACGGACAGAGTTCATCCACCGCTATTTACTTTTGATCTGACCCCATCAAAGTACTCTGAGTATCCTATGAATTATGCTCTTGACGACTCATTCAGGGTATACAATCTTAGTGGTACATTGATCGTCCAGCCTATTAAGTATCCACCTGATCACATGATTGCTGGTATGGACTGTATGCTCCGCATGAGGTAATATTCATACTTGTAAAATTATTTTCTTATATGTATTTAAGATATAATGTGATTGTAGAAGGTCTTTTATTACAGTTTGCACCCAGGTTAGACCAACACAGATGACATATAGCCGCTATTCAGCATATCGCATTGCTGCATTTAGAGTCATTATACTAGCAACATCAAGCGGTAGTGCAGACATTGCAGGGGTAGATCGATGACCTACAGGCTCGACTGGAGGCGTGTGGTGGTGGTGGTGCCGGAGGATCAGGAGGCAGAGGTTTTCTTATTTAAGGTCCACTGTACCACTACTTTTTTAGAATCTTTCTGATTTTATTTTATTTCTAAAATAGCGCGAAGATGAGCACAACACATTTTAATTCTATGTCAATACAACTCAATCAGTTTCTTATTTTATTTTAAGTTTTAAGTGGCTTGAAATGTAAAATCTTATGTTTTATGTGGTTTTTTGTCTAAATTAATTACTCTAATTTTGTTTTAAGAGCATTAATACATTACCATTAAACAAAAGGATGAGGAAGTAGAAGTATAACACTATATTAGAACATGATAAACATGATTAGTGCATATAGTATTATATGTATGTATGTAGTTTACAATGAAGTTTTTCTTGCATTGGGGTAATCAATACGTGAACTGTTCCTATATTGATTTTGGTAGGCTACTATGGCGTCCGGCCAACAGGGAAATACTACTTGTTGGTTCTTGCAATGGTATATCGTCTGTTTAGAACAGTTGAAACCTCTGTTGCAGCCATGGTATTCTATTGGAAATTTCCATTGGGGTAATCAATACGCTGGAGCCCTTGGTCCCTTTGGACAAGATGATTACCGTGGTAGGTCTCTCGAAGAACGGAGAGAATTTTATATGCAAAAAAATCAATAGAGATTTCAAAGAAAAACTCTACGTGTACAAGTTGCATGCTCAAGAAGGGAAATTTCCTCAATCCGATGCTTATCAGGTGGTCTGGTAGATCCCACGTTTAATTTCACTCAAATATGCAAATGAGATTTAACTGGTATCATGGTACTTTTGTTATTTCTGGTTCCAGAATGAAACATACAAAATATTGCATTGGACAAAAGTGCAACCTGCATCCTGTTTGATTGTTGAAGTAAAACTTTGCATGTGAAACAGTTAATGGTCGTTTATGTTGATATGGAGAACTGAATTGTCATTTAAATTTGGTGTATTATATCTTTGATCAGTATTGGAAATGCAATGTGTTATGAAAAAAAATATAGTGATATTTTCAAAGTAAAGAGGGGAGTTTGGTAAATATGATTATTTTGAAGAATTAAGACGAGTTATTGTTTCAAATGACAGAAACAATGATGATTGTCAAGATAAGTAAAGAAAAATCGATATTAAATTGATGAAATGATTTTTAAGGGTGGATAAGAGTTTAAAGGGATGATTTGAATAATAAAAGCCCAAGCTGCTAATATTCTTGACGGTACTATTAGTAATAGTCAAAACCTTGACTATCAATGAAATGTATTTTTAGACCTTTTGACGTGTTGTTTCGAAAAGACCGGAATGAGGGCTAGACCCAAAACCACTTCGAATCAACGTTGCGTTCAAAAAATAATCTGTAGGGATATGTATAAAGATGGAGCATTGAAGACCGTAAATCTTCATAAGCAGAAAAATTACTTGTTGAATTTCTCTATCTGATCCCTAGAGATATTTCAGTAGTGATTCTATCGTGATTGAAATATACGAATTGCGCATGAACTACTCACTACTAATCCTAGGGGTGATTCCTACACAGGATGCAATAGGAGCGTGCATTCAGTTTATCCTGTTCCTGGATGACTCGTATGGACGAATGTCTGATAGAATATTTCATGAAACTCACGTACGTTAATTTTTACAAATATACCAAGTTGATGGCAGAGAAATTCTCTTGCTTAACACCCAAAGTATATTTGTGGACATCAATTAGTGATTTGACGGATCTAACAATGTGGCATTCAAAGTTATGAGATGTTCTCTAAAAGGAAAACGTAACCTCAAGCCTCACAACCGGAAAATGACAAAAATCGAGTAGGCAGCAGGGCTAGTTGGATCGCCCCAAGCAGGGTGTATTGTCACAAATCTAGAGAAATTTCATTTATATTCTTCTTATGTCGTTTCCGTATCTTATGGAATACGGTTGGACGGTCGACAACCATGGGTGACAATATATTCGATACAGTCAAGTTAAATGAGTGGTTGGCCACGTGTGATCGGGTTGCAAGATGTTCTTGTTGAACCGCAGTGTATCCCCTCTAGAGTACACTGATCGGAAGGTGGTCCCATACCTTATCATAGTTGGAATTCAATCTCCAAAAAGCGCTTTGCAGTTTTTGATTGTATAACGAATATACAGAGCGTGAGATGCAAGCGTTCTACTAGATGGTTATTTATTTGTGGTTGGTAGACATTTTTATAATATCACTGGATTTTGAAATATAAAAAATGTTTTGGGTTATCGTAAGGTAAAAACTGTCTGTGTTTATGTGTAGATTGGTCTTACAATTATCTTTTTTTTAAAAAAAATGATATTTTAAAGTTAAACAAGTTGTTGTGTTATGAATTTGTCACTGAAAGTATTCCAGACTGATCCGGCTGAAGTTTGCTTTGCTTCGAATGTGCTCGGGGTCAGACTGAGTATATTTACAGGTTAGGTTTCGCTTGGAGTTTCAGAAGAGGAGCTGAAATCGAGACGTATTCCAAGTATTTACTAGTACTAGTTTATTCCGCTGTGTGTATTGTTTGATGTGAATGTATACTCTGATGTTGCAATCATATATATAACGTTTCATTTTGTATAAAGAGTTTTGATATATTATACTTTGCCCATTCCGCTGTGAGACTTTGGTCATCTTAGTCTTCTATTATAATATTTCTCCCTTTCTTTCCCCACCGTCTAATTTCTTTCTATTAACAATCCGCTTTTCTGTGTAATTTGAGTTGACATGGGTTTTTAAATGTTGACTTAAACTGTACTTAAAAAGTGGTTTGTTACAGATTCCTTTGATACTTACTTTGATGTTTCATGTACTGGTATTTCCATGAGACTATGATGCTTATGTTTTAAAAGTATTGTTGGTATTTTAGAAATAGTTTTATATCAGTTTTTTTATGATAAAGTATTCTTCTGTCGTAATGATAATTTCTATATTTTATGTTTGATATCTTAGTCTCTATATGGTTATATTTCCACTGACAGTTTAAGTCCTTTTGTATGAGCATTTTGGGGGTATGTCAAGGGGTGCAGGTTGTCATAGTGTACATCATATCCTAGGTTTCAACATTCTTAAAATGATTTTAAATGTAAAGGATTTTCAAATAGTTTCCAAAGTAACTCGTCTGTAATTCATACATATAATTTTTTTAGAAAGATATTTGTTAAGGATCCCTCCTACCAATTCCTATTTCTTGCCCAAAATACCTTTATACTCTCAGTTAGCTATCTGTGGATGCAACACATTTAGTCTTTAATATCCATATATAGAGATGACTGAATCTTCTAGGATAGGCCATATAGGAATCACCAAGGTTCCAAGTGTAATATGCCCAATTTGTTTTGCATATATTTCCTAGCAATGACATGAGTTTAGCTACACACTAGAGAGAAGGAAGATGCTTCGGAAGGTGGAGTTCATATTCTTATTTGAAATTATCGATTTTCACAAGTTATGTATCGAATATGCGAATTTAGGAGGCAAACCATTCTGAGGTACGAGTCTTATGTGGAGGCTAGAGCTTGGATTCATAATTGTGGGTAGATATTCAGATTCATGAGTTTTAAGGATGGAGCTAGGAGGAAGCTTTCCACTTTGCAGCTGCAGGGTAAGGCTTTAAGTTGATGGCAGATTCTATATGTGGAGGTTGTTGAGATTGTGTAGGAAGATCTTCATAGCATATTTGAGACAACTTCTTGTCCCAAGCCGAGGAAGACGTTCAGTCGGAGAAACTTATCCTAAGTGAGGTGATTTATTGATAAAGTAGTATTTCAATCAATTTAATGAGCTTGCGAGGTTTGTATTAGAGAGGGTTAATACTCCACATAAGAAAGCACTCAAGTTTGCATAAGGTTTGAATCAACCATTGTAAGATTTAGTGGTGCTTCACATCCCTATGGATTAGTAGAGATGTCATTGCTTATTAATGTTGTAAGAAATGAAAATAAGGATGAAGCGACCTTTAAGATTGAGGGGAAGAAAGCTTGGGCGGGGAAGAAAAGAGGAGTATGAGGGTTAGCAAGGGAAATGTCTAAAAGAAGAAATTGAAGTGCAATAAATCTAGGAAGCCTAGACATTTTACTAAAGAGTGCAAGGTAGGAGGGGAGCATCCAAAGTTGAGATGTTATGTTTGTGTTCAGGTGGGGCACATTGGTAAAGATTATCCATTGCGACTAATCAGCCAGCTCAGGCTTATACTCCAGAGGAAGTCCCATCCACCAATGTGAATCCAGTTCAGGGCAACGAGAATAAAGTAGTCATCAAAGATATGTTATTTCTTTCAGTTTGCACTTTATTTGACTTTGGGGCTTCCATTTCTTTTACATCTAGCACACTCGTAGAAAATCTGCACCTAGATGTTAGTGTTGTGGTAGACCCTCTAATGGTGTCAAACAAAATAAGTGTATCATCCCATTTGTTTATGCTTTGTCAGGGTTTGAAGTTAATGGTACTAGGGGTCAAGTGTAACTGTGATGCCTATGTACTGGTTTATCTGGGTTCAGGCTATTACTAAGCATGGACTCTGTTGACGTCAAAAATTGGTCATTAGTGACGATCAACCCCCAATCGTGCGATCAACACACGAATAAAGATTAAAAATGCAGTAAAAGTAAAAGAACGGGGAGCACACACAGAATTTTTATAGTGGTTCGGCAAAGACGGTGCCTACGTCCACTTTATATATTATTTCTTTTTTTTTATTACAAGTACAATGCTTTGTTTGAAGAAAGGAAAGAAAATGGATATTTCCCTTCTTCCTCTTGAGAAAGATTGGGAGAGGTGAACTTCAGAATTGAAGTGCAATGGAATTGGCAGAAAAAAGAGAATGTCCCCTTCTTCTTTAAACTTAGTGGTATTTATAGACAGAAAATGTAGCTTGGGCTGTTGCGATATGGTCCGTCCATTTCGGGAAGGCTTATACACGTGGAATCCATCTGTTGACTTGAGTTGCGGCTGGAAGACTGATTCCATTGTTCATAAATAGTATCCTTGGAAGTAGTGGCATCCACGGAGAGGAATATCAAAAGTAGAGCTTTGTCCGCATATGGTTTGACCGTCTTTACTGCCTTGAAAGTCGGGATATTAGGTGGACTAGCTCTGTAGAAATCTTCCACGCTGGAGCGAGATAATCGGTCGACGCATTCTATCTGGAGGCGAGAAACTCGGTCGACCAGGAGACCTATTCTTCCCGGGTGAGCGGTCACTCTGGCTAGTCTGGTCTTGGGCCGATATGTGACTGCTTTGGACTGCGTCTTGGCTGGACTTCCTGAAGCACGGCTTATGTGTGTTTGCACGTTTTGGGATTTAGTCTGGCTCGTTGAGACTCTTGCCAAAAAAGAGGGTTAACACTTTGCCCCTCAGAATATATCTTCATCGATAAAGGGAGATGTGTTCTGAAATCTGGACCGAAGCACAAACGCTCGATCTGCCATGGTCACGCCGGACCATATTAAGGCCAAAAAACCGACGATCCGATGTTGTATTAAGGCCAGAAAACCAACGAGCATGCCATGTCATATTAAGGCCGGAAAACCAACAACTATCGGGAACCGTATTAAGGCCGAGATGATGATCACCATTTGTATAAAAGTTGGTTCCTGCAGATACAAGACAAACCATCCTCGTTTCGGAGGAGGGTGATGGGTCGAGCATTTTATTCCACTTGGCTTTAGAGGGTGGCGAGCATTAACCATGCTCGGCTTGGTGGCAAGCATTAACCATGCTCGGCTTGGTGGCGAGCATTAACCATGCTCGGCTTAGAGAGAGGGCGAGTATTAACCATACTCGGCTCAAGGCAAGTGTTTCTTATGCTCGATTCACATTAGGTTAGTTAGTCCCGCGAGCTATGCATGCTCGTGTTGTAAAAAAGAAAAGGAGTATAATCCATACTCATGTTTAGAAAATGCAACCCCGTTGGCTTGAAGGAGTAGGCGTTTGGAATGGTGGTGGGCTTTCGCGCTAACCACGCAAAACAGGAGGGCGAGCATTATCTTTGCTCGGCTTAGAGATTTTACAACATGATCTATGTTTGCATAAAATAAAATTCATAATTGCTAAGCAACTATTACAAAGAAAAGAAATTCTACGGGGACAACGATTGATTCCAGAACATGTCTAGGAGTTAAATCCTATCCCCATTCATGTGTATATCAAGGTGTCCTTATTATTGAAAGAAATACATCGAAAGAAAAGATAAAAAATCTAATTAATGATAATGTCGCGGGTGCTAGTCTCAGGGTCCTTTCCATTTCTAGGAGCTCGCGGACCAGCCTGAGGAGCTTGGGCAGAAGGTCGCGGCGGCATGGTCGGGGCGCGATCTTTGACATATTCGGCGAGCTCCCCTTTTCTGACTCGTCCTTCGATGAGATCGCGCAGATGTAGGCAATCATTTGTACTATGTCCAGCTATGTTGTTGAAACGACCCGAACTCCCCCGGTCCCCGAAGAGAAGAGGAAGAACGGATTGTTTTGAGAACACGACAAAACAGAACTCATACAGAAGAACATTTCATTGTATATTACAACAATGCATCAGATTACAAGAATATACAGAGTATAAACAAATAAATATTACACAGAAATATCAGAGATTTAAATTACATTTAAATACATCGCAGCGGAAAATAATACAATACACAACTAGAAGGAGATATACGGATACAAAGCTTTTCGGATATCGTTCCAGCTGTAAACCAGGATCCTGTGAATATAAATCTGCAAAACCAAAACTACTAGCTGCCCGTGTCAAAATAGGGGCACCCAGAGTTTAGGTTAAAACAATAAACTCCAGGTCAGTCATGGGACTGGTGTGAGAACTAAAACAGTTATTAATCTTTGTTTTAAAGTTAGGTAAATCAAGGGACCACGCCGCATAACACGGAACGGGTTTCCTCCCAAGAACACCAGTGCATAAAACAACAGCGCAATGCTAAATAAAGAAAAATGAAGCTATTAGAAGACCCAGTTCCCATCACACAATGCAACGCAAGCCGGAGGATAGGGTTTTTACCTTATAATTGCCAAGAATGCTTGATACGTTTAAAAGAAATCATTTGATACTATAATAAGTGTATAGTGTATAAAACAACTTCAAATCATAAGTATCAATCATAGGCGGCATGGGTACCATATATCATGTCACCATACTAGTTCTACAATTAAAACCGCAAACGTCACGTATTTGGAAATTGGATTTCCATCTATGAACCGAGGCTAGGGATCGTCCTCTACCGATTCGAGACAATCTAGCCCATGTCTCAGGACCCAGACTCAGGTGGGCCTTGGATCGTCAGGGCCGGTCCACCGATGTGGATTATTATGCCTGAACAATACGTCTCTCCGCCCTTTGGGGCGTAAATGAGCCAACGAATGGCTCCATCGGACCCGGATCGTCCGATCTAACCGAGGCTCCTCGCAACAGCAACAACCACACAGGTGAAAAGTATATAAATGTCAGGGCTGGTAGGTCACTGACACCACCCTAGCTAGAAAGAGACGCATGTCCTCCCTGAGGTCCTCTCCCGTTTTTGGTTCACAACCGGGGTGCGAGGCTCGCGAATTCACGTTACACAAAGTTGTGCCACACAGGCTGTGCTTTGATCATCACCACAAGACTTTGCTTTTCAATAGAAGCCTCGATCAATTGCCACTTAGGCATGCCACACAGGCAATTCACTCCATGTGTTTGATATCCATCAATATATAACCCCTGAGCTCGTACGTCTCAGAGAAGGGCGTTAAGTAAGAGAATAAATTCTCTGCCGCCAAACAGATATATATTTAATAGAGATCAATCACACGGACTAAAATCCAATGTCAGACACACAGTCCATTTACAAGTCCGTTCTGGGTCTGAACGAAACCGGAGGCACCTAGTACCCCGCATATCCATCGATCTCCAAGTACGTCTGGACGATCACCAACTGTTTCCATCTTTTTGGGTGTACAGCCCAATCAAGATCATCAGTAATCACCCAAACGACGTGAAGACCTCCGGTCTTCGACCATCGTCTTCATCTTCGACTTATCATCGTATCAGTTATTCAGAATGGGATAAACCCGGTCTTTTCGAATAACTCGCGTATATTTTAAATAAGTGTTACACAAACACAACATACGCCTCATTCCAATTCATCAGTCACTAACCGTAAATTAATCAAGAGAATAATTTCCCAAATATTAACCCCGAAGGCCGAGACCAACATCAGATCAATATCCAGAAAACCATTCTGCTTGGCTAACCGACAGTTAGTTTCTAAATTTCACATTCATAGGGAAAGGTTCCCATTAATTTTATCCAAGATAAATTCCTTGAATTTATTCTTTAGTCATCTTTTGAATTTCGATTCAACTAGTCGGGATTAACGAACCTTACCGAAGTAATCATTTGTTTTAATTTCCCAATCCCAACCTATTCATCTCATGAAGTAAAACTGGTAATACTTCATATCTAACACCACGGTGTTATCGGTAAATTCAATTACCATTTCACGTTCAAATCTAATTAAAGATTTAACTAACGCCTGGAGCAAAACTGGTGATACTCCATTTCGATTATTTCAATATAATTAAAGATTCATTAAAACTCCACTTAGTTTTAATCGTTAACTGGGTTAAAGAATCAGTGTCATTTAAAACACCGTTCACGATAAACCCAAAATCACATTCCATTAATTATCGGATTAAAGAACGAGTGTTATTTAAAACATTGTCCATGATAAACCCAAAAATCAATATCCATTCAATTCCAATTAAATATCATTTAATTGATACACTTCATTAAATCTAAATAAAAAGATTTAATCTTTTCTCAACTGGGTTCAAGAACAGTGTTAATGAAGACACCATTCACGACAAACCCAAATCACATTTGATATTCAATACAAGGCTCTGAATAGAAAATATATCGGCTTATATTCAATATCAAATTCTACGATTAACAAATGTCGTATTGGAAATAACGATATAAATATATATCTTTCAAATTTCCATAACAACATCTGTATAATCACGAATTCCAACATCGAAATATTCCGAGGACAATTTCGATTCAAATCCACTCCAATGCAATCATTGGAAATTCTGGTTATTTTTAAAACCCTTTTCAAATTCAATTTATTTATTTAAAAATAAATAGAATTATAGTTCTAGTTCAAAACTAGTTCATTTCGATAGAAATCTATTTTTATCTTTTCAAATATGGAGTTTTTCATCCTAATTCTTTCTAAATCATTTCTTATGATTTTACACAAATTATTACTATTTTTAATAATTTTATCAAGGCCCGTACAGTCGATTTCCATCAACGGCCATCGAACTGCACTTACAACGACCTTTTCCAATTTTGATTTGGACATAATTCCAAATCCAACCGTTAGATTTCAAATTTCTAATATTCGTTAGAAATCTCTTTTCGATACGAACCCAACGGTTCCGGTTTCAGGAGAATCCGACGGTCGGATCTCCCGTAACATCCGTTCGAAGTCAATGGTTGAAATTCGCGAACTGCCGCGGCGCGGCGCGTTCTATTCAGGCCATTATATTATATATATAATCTATACTTCGTCGATTTCAATTCAAAACGTGCTTTATAAATCGTTTTAAATTCATTTTCAAAACGGTTTTAACTTCATATTCAATTTCAAAACAAAATTGAATATTCCAATATAAATTCGTTTTTAATTCTTTTCCAATCGATTTCAATTCGAATTCATTTATATTCGAATTCAATTCGAATTCATTTCTATTTATTTTCAATTCGAATTCATTTCTATTTATTTTCAATTCGAATTCATTTCTATTTGTTTTCAATTCGAATTCATTTCTATTTGTTTTCAATTCGAATTCATTTCTATTTATTTTCAATTCGAATTCATTTCTACATAGTTCGAATTTCAAATCTATTCAATTTTCATTGAAGAATGAATAAAATAGATACAAATATCATTCACGTCAAAATGACGTCAATTTAACCAACACGGCTTCATATGTTTCTGTTTTCAAATATTCTATTTCAAATATTTCTATTTCACATACTTCTTTTTCGAAACTGGAATGAGGCCCAATCAATTACCATATAAAGTTAATTATATGGATTTTCTACAACCCATGTATACAATAACAACGATGAATAATCAACCATCATCCAAAGTGCATTCTACACTGTATAAGCATCGAATATAAATATTCAACGCTTATAGCAGCCTGTCAATCAATCGATTGACATACAACTAATTATTGGGATTAGTGTACGTCAAATATCATCCCAATACTCGTGTGGGGTTTCAAGCAATCAAACACAGATTTTTATTTGTGCAGTTGGGCGATGTGTAAAATTTATCGTCCCAATCAATGTCCTTCAAATAGGTGTACATAAACAAACCGTCTGGTTTGTAAATGAATATTTATTTATTCTCATTCACGTTAAAAATTATATTTTTAACGATCAAACTATTTTATTCAACCTATGAATATTCTATTCGGTTCATTTATTAAATAAAATGTTATCTTTATTTTTCTAACTTATTTTTAGAAAATTTCGGCGGCATAACGGCACGATACTAGAAACGGGACGAGTTTAAGCCTTATCCCCGGTCTAGTGAAGGCCCACGCCATTCACACGTCAATCAAATCAATTTCATTTCACCTAACAAATCAATTCAAACCAAATAATCTAACCAACTACACAACCAAACAATTTAACAAACAAGCCATCCATGGTCTGTGGATGACGGGTGTCGGGTGCTACTAAACACCGTCTGCATCCTAGTATATATATATAACTAGAAAATTAAATTAAAGAGTGAGAAGTTCTCACCGATAGCTATCCTAACTCCACGGCACTTCTAATGCAGGAAATCTTCACTGTTCTCGCCTTTTTGTCATCTTTGTTGCCCGTAGCCACTATATATAAAAAAAATCACCTTTTCACTTCGTTATTCAGTATATAAAAATCGAATTTTTACTTTGCTATTCAATATATAAAAATCGAATTTTTACTTTGCTATTCAATATATAAAAATCGAATTTTTACTTCGATGTTATATAGGTAAAAATTCTATTTTTATCCCGCTATTCTTCATATAAAGATTTCGCCTTTTCAAAAATATCATTATAAAAATCACATTTTTAGTTTTCTACACATGTAAAGATGATATTTTTAATATTCCTATCATGAAAAAATTATATTTTCAATTCTCTACCTAAACAAGAATCATATTTTTACATCTTCTACTTAATAAAGATTATATTTTTAACACTTTAAAAATATAAAAATCATATTTTTACTTCGTCTAAATAGTAAAGACTATATTTTTAATACCTTAAAAATATAAAAGTCATATTTTTATTACTTTAAAAATATAAAAATCATATTTTTATTTTAAAAGCAAAGCAAATTTGATTGAGAAAAACAATGCTTATTCATATTTTTTTTAAAAACCAATGTATTTTATTTTATAAACAAACATTGCTATCCTATAAATATATAATAAAACTGCATTTTATTTATTCTAAAAACTGAATTTCTTTCTAACTAAATAAGAACGGGGAAGCGGCGGGTATAGTTTAGGTTTTTTTTTTGATTTTTGAAGAAACGGGGGGGGGGGGGGTGTATATATAAATGTAATTATTTATATTTTATTTTTATTCCTCTTTAAAAAAAAGTAACTTTTTATTTCGAAGTCGAAATCAAACCCACCGCCTGTCGTCCATAGCGTTTCACCCCATTCCGAACACAATGGGATATGTATCGCAAGCTGATTCGATCGTTACAATCAGTTTTCTTCAAATATACATTTAACTCTATATATTGAATTTGAACGCGCATTTCAATTTATCGGGGTCACATACTAACTCTAAAAATTCCTAAAAAATATTTTCTAGCTTCGTATTGACGATACGGTCCTAACAAAACTAGTTTCGTCGAATTCTGAGACCGTTTGAAAAATGGCCAATTTCCAGTCGATTAAAATCAACTGAAAGTGGTCAAACGCATTTCCTTTTGCCACGCTCACATATTGAATTGAAAAATTATGAAATTTGAAACCTAGCAATAACTTGACATCACGGACCCAACAAAAGTGGTTTCGTCGAAATCCGAGGTCGTTTGCAAAATGTCTATTTTTAAGGGCCTAAATTCAATAGCGACTATTCAGAATTTTCAACTGGACATATCTTTTGATTCCCGCTATGAAATTTTGATTTTTCGGATTCGTTGGAAAGACATCATCAATTAGATCCTATTATTAATGGTTTCAGTAAAATTCGGATTGTTTTGCACCCGGTACATTCAATTGAAGTTTGAAATCGAATTATCGAACTACCGCGCCATTTTCAATTCCTTTTATAATTATATATAATTATTTATATTCTATCGTCGATCTATATAACTGTATACGATTGAATTTTATTCAAAATAAATTTCTCGTCGTTTTTATTTAAAATAATTCATTTTAAATAATCAAAATTCGCTAAAATTGCCAAAATAAAAATTTTAAACTGGCCCAGATTTTCGGGTTGTTACAATCTCCCCCACTTAAAACTTTTCGTCCCCGAAAAGGAACAAAGTCGAAAGTGGTTTGATTAATCAACTCTACATTCGATCTGGCTTCCATTCTCCAACCTTTCAGTTTTTGAGAATTTTCAAATTCTTCAAAAATTTGGCTAACACCCGGAATTTTCGAAAAATTTCGCCATAACCTCCCCTGCACCGGGAGCCACGGGAAAATCCCGAAATTACCATACAGGCCTTCTGATCTCAAAAAGAAAAGAAAAAGCCAAGCGGCTAGCCAATAGGCTCATAAAATCATCATCACCCAAACAAAACAGGAAATTATGTAGTAAACATGTACCTATTTGTCGGGCAAACAAATTTTATTCTCTGCTCTAGCCTCCTTGCTATGACCTGTTCAATGAAAGCACATGTATATGCAAGCAAATGCGACCAATTTTCAGTAATATTCAATATGTGATTCAATTAGGCTAAATGGCTAAAAATTAGCAAACAATTAAACAAACAACACAAACATCAATCAATTAGTGAATTAGAGTTTCAAATTCATAATTTTGATACATATACAAAAATCATGTTTTTGATACCAAATCACAACAATAAGCCCTATCTAATTTTGGTTCTCACACCAGTCAATAGGAAATATATAGATATCACACCTTCGAGACACGAATACCAATTCTGATGATGTTCGAACTATCATCAGAATCATCTCCGGGCGACTAGAATGTGATTCTATATCTATCCAATATATTAAAACTTCAAATACACGTTTGCAAGGCGTATATGCAAAATCTTTATATACTGGACTGTCCTAATCAATATGAAATAATTAATCAAATACAAATAGCTGATTTAGATTTTCCAAAACAAAAATTGGTTTCATTTGAAAAATATACTCTTCACACTCGTTCTAGGATACTACTGATCCCATCTCTAACGAGTCATTCCCATTGGATATTACTAATCCAATATCTGATGAATTCTTTCGTATGGTTCTAATGTGCCTTGTTCTCTGCTTTGAAAACCAAAGCTCTGATACCACGATGAAATGACCCGAACTCCCCCGGTCCCCGAAGAGAAGAGGAAGAACGGATTGTTTTGAGAACACGACAAAATAGAACTCATACAGAAGAACATTTCATTGTATATTACAACAATGCATCAGATTACAAGAATATACAGAGTATAAACAAATAAATATTACACAGAAATATCAGAGATTTAAATTACATTTAAATACATCGCAGCGGAAAATAATACAATACACAACTAGAAGGAGATATACGGATACAAAGCTTTCCGGATATCGTTCCAGCTGTAAACCAGGATCCTGTGAATATAATCTGCAAAACCAAAACTACTAGCTGCCCGTGTCAAAATAGGGGCACCCAGAGTTTAGGTTAAAACAATAAACTCCAGGTCAGTCATGGAACTGGTGTGAGAACTAAAACAGTTATTAATCTTTGTTTTAAAGTTAGGTAAATCAAGGGACCACGCCGCATAACACGGAACGGGTTTCCTCCCAAGAACACCAGTGCATAAAACAACAGCGCAATGCTAAATAAAGAAAAATGAAGCTATTATAAGACCCAGTTCCCATCACACAATGCAACGCAAGCCGGAGGATAGGGTTTTTACCTTATAATAGCCAAGAATGCTTGATACGTTTAAAAGAAATCATTTGATACTATAATAAGTGTATAGTGTATAAAACAACTTCAAATCATAAGAATCAATCATAGGCGGCATGGGTACCATATATCATGTCACCATACTAGTTCTACAATTAAAACCGCAAATGTCACGTATTTGGAAATTGGATTTCCATCGATGAACCGAGGCTAGGGATCGTCCTCTACCGATTCGAGACAATCTAGCCCATGTCTCAGGACCCAGACTCAGGTGGGCCTTGGATCGTCAGGGCCGGTCCACCGATGTGGATTATTATGCCTGAACAATACGTCTCTCTGCCCTTTGGGGCGTAAATGAGCCAACGAATGGCCCCATCGGACCCGGATCGTCCGATCTAACCGAGGCTCCTCGCAACAGCAACAACCATACAGGTGAAAAGTATATAAATGTCAGGGCTGGTAGGTCACTGACACCACCCTAGCTAGAAAGAGACGCATGTCCTCCCTGAGGTCCTCTCCCGTTTTTGGTTCACAACCGGGGTGCGAGGCTCGCGAATTCACGTTACACAAAGTTGTGCCACACAGGCTGTGCTTTGATCATCACCACAAGACTTTGCTTTTCAACAGAAGCCTCGATCAATTGCTACTTAGGCATGCCACACAGGCAATTCACTCCATGTGTTTGATATCCATCAATATATAACCCCTGAGCTCGTACGTCTCAGAGAAGGGCGTTAAGTAAGAGAATAAATTCTCTGCCGCCAAACAGATATATATTTAATAGAGATCAATCACACGGACTAAAATCCAATGTCAGACACACAGTCCATTTACAAGTCCGTTCTGGGTCTGAACGAAACCGGAGGCACCTAGTACCCCGCATATCCATCGATCTCCAAGTACGTCTGGACGATCACCAACTGTTTCCATCTTTTTGGGTGTACAGCCCAATCAAGATCATCAGTAATCACCCAAACGACGTGAAGACCTCCGGTCTTCGACCATCGTCTTCATCTTCGACTTATCATCGTATCAGTTATTCAGAATGGGATAAACCCGGTCTTTTCGAATAACTCGCGTATATTTTAAATAAGTGTTACACAAACACAACATACGCCTCATTCCAATTCATCAGTCACTAACCGTAAATTAATCAAGAGAATAATTTCCCAAATATTAACCCCTAAGGCCGAGACCAACATCAGATCAATATCCAGAAAACCATTCTGCTTGGCTAACCGACAGTTAGTTTCTAAATTTCACATTCATAGGGAAAGGTTCCCATTAATTTTATCCAAGATAAATTCCTTGAATTTATTCTTTAGTCATCTTTTGAATTTCGATTCAACTAGTCGGGATTAACGAACCTTACCGAAGTAATCATTTGTTTTAATTTCCCAATCCCAACCTATTCATCCCATGAAGTAAAACTGGTAATACTTCATATCTAACACCACGGTGTTATCGGTAAATTCAATTACCATTTCACGTTCAAATCTAATTAAAGATTTAACTAACGCCTGGAGCAAAACTGGTGATACTCCATTTCGATTATTTCAATCTAATTAAAGATTCATTAAAACTCCACTTAGTTTTAATCGTTAACTGGGTTAAAGAATCAGTGTCATTTAAAACACCGTTCACGATAAACCCAAAATCACATTCCATTAATTATCGGGTTAAAGAACGAGTGTTATTTAAAACATTGTCCACGATAAACCCAAAAATCAATATCCATTCAATTCCAATTAAATATCATTTAATTGATACACTTCATTAAATCTAAATAAAAAGATTTAATCTTTTCTCAACTGGATTCAAGAACAGTGTTAATGAAGACACCATTCACGACAAACCCAAATCACATTTGATATTCAATACAAGGCTCTGAATAGAAAATATATCGGCTTATATTCAATATCAAATTCTACGATTAACAAATGTCGTATTGGAAATAACGATATAAATATATATCTTTCAAATTTCCATAACAACATCTGTATAATCACGAATTCCAACATCGAAATATTCCGAGGACAATTTCGATTCAAATCCACTCCAATGCAATCATTGGAAATTCCGGTTATTTTTAAAACCCTTTTCAAATTCAATTTATTTATTTAAAAATAAATAGAATTATAGTTCTAGTTCAAAACTAGTTCATTTCGATAGAAATCTATTTTTATCTTTTCAAATATGGAGTTTTTCATCCCAATTCTTTCTAAATCATTTCTTATGATTCTACACAAATTATTACAATTTTTAATAATTTTATCAAGGCCCGTACAGTCGATTTCCATCAACGGCCATCGAACTGCACTTACAACGACCTTTTCCAATTTTGATTTGGACACAATTCCAAATCCAACCGTTAGATTTCAAATTTCTAATATTCGTTAGAAATCTCTTTTCGATACGAACCCAACGGTTCCGGTTTCAGGAGAATCCGACGGTCGGATCTCCCGTAACATCCGTTCGAAGTCAATGGTCGAAATTCGCGAACTGCCGCGGCGTGGCGCGTTCTATTCAGGCCATTATATTATATATATAATCTATACTTCGTCGATTTCAATTCAAAACGTGCTTTATAAATCGTTTTAAATTCATTTTCAAAACGGTTTTAACTTCATATTCAATTTCAAAACAAAATTGAATATTCCAATATAAATTCGTTTTAAATTCTTTTCCAATCGATTTCAATTCGAATTCATTTATATTCGAATTCAATTCGAATTCATTTCTATTTATTTTCAATTCGAATTCATTTCTATTTATTTTCAATTCGAATTCATTTCTATTTGTTTTCAATTCGAATTCATTTCTATTTGTTTTCAATTCGAATTCATTTCTATTTATTTTCAATTCGAATTCATTTCTACATAGTTCGAATTTCAAATCTATTCAATTTTCATTGAAGAATGAATAAAATAGATACAAATATCATTCACGTCAAAATGACGTCAATCTAACCAACACGGCTTCATATGTTTCTGTTTTCAAATATTCTATTTCAAATATTTCTATTTCAAATATTTCTATTTCAAATATTTCTATTTCAAATATTTCTATTTCACATACTTCTTTTTCGAAACTGGAATGAGGCCCAATCAATTACCATATAAAGTTAATTATATGGATTTTCTACAACCCATGTATACAATAACAACGATGAATAATCAACCATCATCCAAAGTGCATTCTACACTGTATAAGCATCGAATATAAATATTCAACGCTTATAGCAGCCTGTCAATCAATCGATTGACATACAACTAATTATTGGGATTAGTGTACGTCAAATATCATCCCAATACCCGTGTGGGGTTTCAAGCAATCAAACACAGATTTTTATTTGTGCAGTTGGGCGATGTGTAAAATTTATCGTCCCAATCAATGTCCTTCAAATAGGTGTACATAAACAAACCGTCTGGTTTGTAAATGAATATTTATTTATTCTCATTCACGTTAAAAATTATATTTTTAACGATCAAACTATTTTATTCAACCTATGAATATTCTATTCGGTTCATTTATTAAATAAAATGTTATCTTTATTTTTCTAACTTATTTTTAGAAAATTTCGGCGGCATAACGGCACGATACTAGAAACGGGACGAGGCCTAGCCTTATCCCCGGTCTAGTGAAGGCCCACGCCATTCACACATCAATCAAATCAATTTCATTTCACCTAACAAATCAATTCAAACCAAATAATCTAACCAACTACACAACCAAACAATTTAACAAACAAGCCATCCATGGTCTGTGGATGACGGGTGTCGGGTGCTACTAAACACCGTCTGCATCCTAGTATATATATATAACTAGAAAATTAAATTAAAGAGTGAGAAGTTCTCACCGATAGCTATCCTAACTCCACGGCACTTCTAATGCAGGAAATCTTCACTGTTCTCGCCTTTTTGTCATCTTTGTTGCACGTAGCCACTATATATAAAAAAATCACCTTTTCACTTCGTTATTCAGTATATAAAAATCGAATTTTTACTTTGCTATTCAATATATAAAAATCGAATTTTTACTTTGCTATTCAATATATAAAAATCGAATTTTTACTTCGATGTTATATAGGTAAAAATTCTATTTTTATCCCGCTATTCTTCATATAAAGATTTCGCCTTTTCAAAAATATCATTATAAAAATCACATTTTTAGTTTTCTACACATGTAAAGATGATATTTTTAATATTCCTATCATGAAAAAAATTATATTTTCAATTCTCTACCTAAACAAAAATCATATTTTTACATCTTCTACTTAATAAAGATTATATTTTTAACACTTTAAAAATATAAAAATCATATTTTTACTTCGTCTAAATAGTAAAGACTATATTTTTAATACCTTAAAAATATAAAAGTCATATTTTTATTACTTTAAAAATATAAAAATCATATTTTTATTTTAAAAGCAAAGCAAATTTGATTGAGAAAAACAATGCTTATTTATATTTTTTTAAAAACCAATGTATTTTATTTTATAAACAAACATTGCTATCCTATAAATATATAGTAAAACTGCATTTTATTTATTCTAAAAACTGAATTTCTTTCTAACTAAATAAGAAGAAAATAAAATAAAAAAACAAATAAAGAAAACTTACAGTCAATTTGCCGAAAGGGGGGAAGGTTTTCGCTGCGTCGGTCATCAGGGGGGAAGCTGTCGTGGTGGTCTGGTGGATGAGGGGGGGGGCTGCGTCGTCGATGGCTCGCTGGGGGGGCGACCTTGAATCGGACGCGGAGGGAGGGAGGGGGATCGACGGACGAGGGGGATGCGGTGATGGGCGGCACCACGCCTGAGGCGGCGGCAGGCGGATGATCGGGGAAGCGGCGGGTTTAGTTTAGGGTTTTTTTTTTTTTTGATTTCTGATTTTTGAAGAAACGGGGGGGGGTGTATATATAAATGTAATTATTTATATTTTATTTTTATTCCTCTTTAAAAAAAAGTAACTTTTTTTTTCGAAGTCGAAATCAAACCCACCGCCTGTCGTCCATAGCATTTCACCCCCATTCCGAACACAATGGGATATGTATCGCAAGCTGATTCGATCGTTACAATCAGTTTTCTTCAAATATACATTTAACTCTATATATTGAATTTGAACGCGCATTTTAATTTACTGGGGTCACATACTAACTCTAAAAATTCCTAAAAAATATTTTCTAGCTTCGTATTGATGATACGGTCCTAACAAAACTAGTTTCGTCGAATTCTGAGACCGTTTGAAAAATGGCCAATTTCCAGTCGATTAAAATCAACTGAAAGTGGTCAAGCGCATTTCCCTTTGTCACGCTCACATATTGAATTGAAAAATTATGAAATTTGAAACCTAGCAATAACTTGACATCACGGACCCAACAAAAGTGGTTTCGTCGAAATCCGAGGTCGTTTGCAAAATGTCTATTTTTAAGGGCCTGAATTCCATAGCGACTATTCAGAATTTTCAACTGGACATATCTTTTGATTCCCGCTATAAAATTTCGATTTTTCGGATTCGTTGGAAAGACATCATCAATTAGATCCTATTATTTTTGGTTTCACTAAAATCCGGATTGTTTTGCACCCGGTACATTCAATTGAAGTTTGAAATCGAATTATCGAACTACCGCGCCATTTTCAATTCCTTTTATAATTATATATAATTATTTATATTCTATCGTCGATCTATATAACTATATACGATTGAATTTTATTCAAAATAAATTTCTCGTCGTTTTTTTTAAAATAATTCATTTTAAATAATCAAAATTCGCTAAAATTGCCAAAATAAAAATTTTAAACTGGCCCAGATTTTCGGGTTGTTACAGTTGTGGATTATACAATGCTTGCCAGAGTCGAGCTCCATCTGAGTCGGTTCTCGTCGAGATGGTCTGGGAGAGGGCAAGGACTCGTGTATGTCGAGGTAGATGTCGAGCAAAGAGGAATTGAGCTCGTTGTATCGATCATATTTGTTTTCATTTCGAGGTCGCACACTTCTTCTCCGGGGCCATTCTTCTTCCTTTATTCTGGTTGTTGCCATTGTATGGACCTTGTTGTTTGGCTACTAGAACTTCAAGGCTCTCCATTTCAAGGCTGGCATCCTCTTGTTGGAGGAATCTTTCGGCCTCGGAGTAAAAATCATCTATATCTTTGGGAGGATCTCTGGTTAAGGAGTTTGAGAATTCGGATCTCTTCTGGACTCCCGCGATGGCGGCCATGAGTACCACCGATGGCTCGGGCTGATCAACAGATGTCACGGCCGCGTTGAATCTTTCAAGGAAGGATCTGAGCGTCTCTCCGGATCACTGCTTGATGGTAGATAAGAACATGACACTTTTCGGTCGAGAAATATGTACTCGGAACTGTTCGATGAAGCGGGTGACCAGAGTGTTCCAACTACTGATCGACTCCGTTTTTAGCTGCCGAAACCACATGCTGGCTATATCCGTGAGAAAGAGGGGAAAGCACTTAGCCATGAAGCTGGTCGAGGAACCAAGTGCTTCCATATGTCGCATGTATCGCATGAGATGAATGGTCGGGTCAGTGCGACCATTGTACGGCTTGATAGCCGGGAACTTGAAGTCCGGAGGGTTTCGAGAATTTCTAATTTCCCTGGTGAAGGGGTTGCGATTGACATTGTCTATGTCTTGCTACGAAGAATTGCCCTGAGTGAAGCGTCGGACGATGCTTGCAAGCTGACTCCCATCTCCGAGGAGTCGTTGCCACGAATTTAATTCTGCATCCTGAGGGGGTTCTGTGCGAGGATCTGACAAAAGCATGCTCGGAAGGGTGGTCGTTGGTTGGGCTCGAACTCCGAGAGTTGAGTGAAGGTGTGCGGGAAGGTGAGATCTGGCAGGTGGTTCTGGGCAGAATGGCCCCTCTGGAACCCGATGAGTTGTGGGTCGAGCCATACCCGTAGCAAAGGGTCTAGGCTGATTCAGCATAGCATGTGATGTTCGGAGGCCGGGGTTGCCCCCGTTTGGAGCAAGGTTAGGAGGGACTACGGTAGCATTTTCTTTTGCCATGGTGAGGACCGGCATAGTAGGATGGCTTCCCTCGTTCGAAGGGAAGGCTGTGCCAGCTCTTTGCTGAAGGGAAAGAGTGGTTAGATCGGTCTGCGGTAAGATTCCGGGTTGTAATGGGAATGGCATTGATTCTGATGGACCCGGTGGGAGCTCGACCAATTCGATAGGTCGGATATTCCAGAGAGCGGAAGCATATTTGCCAGACGACCTAGATCTTGATCGCCCACCTCCTGAGGTTCTGTGGCCACAGCTGTGCTGGTCGCTGGAAGCGATACCCCTGGTTGTGCTCGACTGGTTGGTGGGACCAAACTAGGATGACATAAAGGTGTAGCCTGATCAGTGGCCTAATTTCGCATAAACTGAAGGTCAACTACTGACCCAGTCTCGGCTTGTGGAGGAATTGATGTTGAAGCGTTCAATCCGGTTTCCAGTCGACCGAGAAGGTGATCCATCAACTGCTGTCGTTCGAGGACTCTACCCTGAGATGTCATATGGTCTTTGAGCTCGACCATGATTTTATCCATGTCGTCCCGGGTTAGGAATCGAGACCTGTCGTCATGAGAAGAAACTTCGTGGCTTACTTCTGCAACATCTGCATCGGCTGCATCGGTGTTTGGGGGAAGAGAGGATGTTGCATCTTTCTTTCATTTGCTCTCCATGGGCTAAAGTGTACAAAGGGTCGATGGCGATTTAGGTGCGCAGCCCCTACCTGGCGCGCCAAAGTGTTGACGTCAAAAGTTGGTCATTAGTGACGATCAACCCCCAATCGTGCGATCAACACACGAATAAAGATTAAAAGTGCAATAAAAGTAAAAGAACGGGGTGCACACATAGAATTTTCATAGTGGTTCGCAAAGATGGTGCCTACGTCCACTTTATATATTATTTCTCTTTTTTGATTACAAGTACAATGCTTTGTTTGAATAAAGGAAAGAAGATGGCTATTTCCCTTCTTCCTCTTGAGAAAGATTGAGAGAGATGAACTTCAGAATTGAAGTGCAACGGAATTGGCAGAAAAAAAAAGAATGTCCCCTTCTTCTTTAAACTTAGAGGTATTTATAGGCGGAGAATGTAGCTTGGGCTGTTGCGATATGGTCCGGCCATTTCGGGAAGGCCTAGACATGTGAAATCCATCTGTTGGCTTGAGTTGCGGCTGGAAGACTGATTCCACTGTTCATAAATAGTATCCTTGGAAGTAGTGGCTGACGTGGCATCCACGGAGAGGAATATCAAAAGTAGAGCTTTGTCCGCATATGGTTTGACCGTCTTTACTGCCTTGAATTTCAGGATATTAGGTGGACTAGCTCTATAGAAATCTTCCACGCTGGCCCGAGATAATCGGTCGACCCATTCTATCTGGAGGCGAGAAACTCAGTCAACTAGGAGACCTATTCTTCCGGGGTGAGCAGTCACTCTGGCTAGTCTGGTCTTGGGCCGATATGTGACTGCTTTGGACTGCGTCTCGGCTGGACTTCCTGAAGCGCGGCTTATGTGTGTTTGTGCGTTTTAGGCTTTGGTCTGGCCCATTGAGATTCTTTCCAAAAAAGTGGGTTAACAGACTCATTATCTGTGTATGGGACTTTCTAGGTTATGATATGAGGGTAGTTGGGTTGGGTACTTGTAGTGGGCGTAGCTTGGAGATTTCCAACGACCCACAAGAATTGTTCATGTTGAACTACCTATTTCCCTTAACCCATCACCAGACAATCAAAGTTTGGTACCGGTGGTTAGACATTTTACAGACATATTTGAGGAGGTAACTGGACTTTTGCATTGAAGAGAAATCGATTTTAAAATCTATCATGTTGACAATGCTCAATCGGTGCTTTTAAGGTGCACTTGATGGGTTTTCCCATTTAATATGATATGTATTCAATTTTATAATCCAAAAACAAGTTTTGGTGGTACTTTTGAGACACACTTGATGGATTCTATTATTTATATGAGCCAGGACAATTTAAATTTGATGTAATCCATAACTAATTTTGATGGTGCTTTAGAGAAGCACTTTATGAATTCCATTATTTATTATGAGTTTGAGCTTCTTTGCTTTTAAACATTTCATAGCCAGATTTTATGATGCTTTTATGATGCATTTGATGGATCCTACTATTTGCTTTTCAATATTTAATTTTGATGGTATTTTTTTAGACGCATTTGATGGGTATGCTAAAATATCTTAATTTAAGTTCATTTGCTCTCCTGAATTTTTAGATGCAATTGATGGATAACTGTTATCGATTATGCCACAGTTATGTCAAATTTTTCTTCCAAGGCATTAAATGTATCCACGACACAATTTTTTCACCTTCGCTTTGTTGTTTCTACCAATAATTTCCCAACATTTATTTCAATCAGCGGTATTAATTCATATTTTGTAACAACCCAGAATTTTGGAAATAAGAATTAATCATTAGAATTTCAAAAATAGTAATTTCTGCAAATGATGGAATTTGACCACGAAACTTTAACCGATGCGTTCGTCTTGGAATTATGGTCAACTTTCATGTTTGGAGTTTCGCGAACGGAGTCCGTATGAAAAAGTTACGGATGAAAAACGAAAATGGATGGAAAATAAATAAATCAAAACAATTGAATATAACATACCTTATTAACCTAGCCTGACTGGGCATTTGACGACCCAGGCGGTCGACCCATTAGGCGTCAGAATGCCAGGTGACAGCTAGGTTTTATAGGGTTAGTTTGTAATATCGTTTTAAACGGATGGACGAATGTTAATTAAAATGAATCTAATGATCTAAGGCCAATTCCACTCCTATAAATAAAGGGGTAAGGCTTCATTCTTTTTCATACAAATCTATAGGCAGCAACGAAGTTCTGTCATTTTCACCCCTCTTCTAACCTAATTTCTTAATTAAAAATTTATTCTTATACAACAAATCAAATCCAAATCATATAGGATTAAGAGGATTATCAGATCCAATGGGAAAGAATGCAAATTAGCGCTCAACAATCGATTCTCCCCTCTTTTCCTACTTTTTTTACATCTCTACAAATCTGAAACTATCCCATTTTCAGATAAATTGTAGATTTATAAGAATTTGGGGAATTATTGGCCTAAATGATTCAAACTTAGGATTTGAATGCTTGCAGGTGAGTGGGAAATTTGTATATACATTTATAATAACGTATTTATCTCGTTTGTCATTGATCTCAAAATTTATGCCTATTTCCATCAGATCTGCTCATGATATTGTGTAATGAAATTAGCACCTATCAGATCTGATTGTAGAAATTGTTAAAACTTGTGAATTATAAATTGTGGTTATGCACGATATTAGTTGTAGGTTTCTTAAATTTGTCTACACATATTCCTACAATTATGTTGTGAAATATATTATAGTTGTTGAAAAGCACTGTAGATCTGGAAATCAATCCCATTAAACACCATTTAGACAAAGTTACATTCCAGACCTCTAGTTCAGTGTTGAATAATAAATTATGTGAGTTTGGGTAGAAAGATATGATTGGTAAATTATGTGACTGTAATATTAAAAGAAATATGTCCGTTTGTATTCAATATTGTTGGGTTTTGGCTTAATTGTTGTAAATATGCCATTTTCATCCTTCTAAATAAAAGGCATTATTTTGAAATCATAAAAGATATGATAAAAAGAGATTGAAAATGTAAAAGTGGTGCAAATGTACGTATAAATATAAATATACGTATTTGTGCCTAATTTGCATCAACTATTGTAAATTATATATTTACATATACTTCTTATGGTTTGGAAATATGCCAGTTCCACTAATTAGGCATAATTTACAATAACCATAGCTAACGGTCTTTTTGTAAGATTTGGAACCTTTTGACATTATCGAATGTAAAAAGGAATGTTTGGTTGTAAATTAAACCAAATCATTTAATATTAAGAACAATAGTAACAATAATAAAAATAATAACTACGTTGACCGCGCAAAAAAAAAATATTATCCATCCAAAATCAGCGTAAAACGGTAAAATATACATTGTATTGAATGTTTGAACAATATTCAATTATGGAATTATATATGAAAATAAGATCCATATTGAATTAATATATGTGTGGTGACCATTGTAACAATTAATATAATTTATTGCTATAAATGGGACCGCAAATCAATAAATAACAATTGTAACCAATGTTGAAGGGGAAAGTAAATATAATAAGATAATGGTTATAATTCCAAAATTAATTAGGATTAATATTGTACACCCCAATTAGGAAATTTGAATTATAACCACATTTAGACACGAGGTTAAGTTTAACTTGTGGAAGAAGTCTGCTCGGAACCGACTGACAAATCCATCATCCACAGGTAGTCAGCTTAATGTGAGGGATCTAATGTGTAAATGTACTAAGGAATGAGGTTAAGTTCAACTTGTTGAAGAAGTCTGCCTAGAACTGACCGGTAAATACAACATCCATAAGTAGTCAACTTAATGTAAGAGGCCTGGTGCATAAATGTATACACATATAACAGTCAACCATTAAATAAATAAACAAATAAATGGAAGTAGTAATTGTCTGTTAGAGTACAACAAATAGACACTTCAGGACTGATAAACTAAAGATACCCAGTGTATATAGTTGCCTTAGGAAAATATGCCTGTTATGGTCATAAATGACAATAAACTTATGAATAGGAATAAATGGGTGTAAAAAAGGGATTAATGGATATTGATTGTGTTTAAATACTAAGTCCAATTAGGGAAGTAATCAAATAAATATCCTAGGTAAAAGAGGATATAACCTTCCTTATTTATTTTAATAATATAGAACTTATAATTAAAAATAGAGTTGGACTTAGTAGGTTAATGGTTTTTGAGAAACTTTTTTACCTTATATATTGTTTTCGGAAGTACATTATTTTTTGGCAACAACAATTGTTGCACATTTAGAAGTTTATCGAAGCCGGTATCAGACAAACCAGTCTCATATTTAAGATTATACAAGGCGAGGATGGAAAATAATTTTGTTTGATCGATATAATCAGGATACAATGGGGCTTTTGCTTCTTCGAAGTTCCTTAACAAATCATCCTCTCGTTTTTGTGCGCTATGTTCATCTTTATCATCATCGAAAAAAGTATAATTGATGAAATCTTCATTTTCATAACCGATAGCTTTAAATAAATCATGTATGTCATCTGACTTAACATTTGTGCTTATATTTATGTACTCACCGTGACAATACCACCTACTTGTCTTATATACACGATCCATTCCTTTTATAATCAGATGCTCAACTACCACCTTCTCATATTGATGATAAAGATTTCGACGCTTTACGCAAGGACATAGAATTTTTTCTACATTTCCAGAATTTTTCATATCGGTATCCACAAACTTCCGAGCTCCTTGCTTATACTCACTACTAGTTCTTTGAAAAAAAAATATCTTTTAGCTTTCGTCAAAATATAGGATATGATTTTCAAACTACATTTATGTTGAGAATTATGTAGTTACCTGTGTAGATTCACCCAATTTTTATCCATCATCGTCTACTACATAAGCAAGCAAATTTCTAAAATTTGAAGTAATAGTTTATTATTGAGTACAATCAAATTAACAAAACTACTAAAATAAAAGAGTGATACTAAATGAGACACAGCAACTTATAAACTGCTCATAACACAATCAACATTTTCAGCAGGCATACCAGATGTTAGAAAAAACTGAACATCGGCTAATCAATGAAAAAGAAAAATTAATCAAGGCAACGCTTACAGCGACTTAAGGACGACGAAGACTGAACGGGATCTATGGGTCCGACCTTCACTGGAATGGAAATTTCTCCATTGGAACCGATTGCCTTCCGTTATGACAACCGAGAGACCACGAGCAATAGTGCGAAGTGACTGGAGATTCAAGAGTGAGATGGAGACCAGGCGGACGACGAAAATTGGATGGAAAATTTATAATTGAGAATTTAAAATTTTGGGGAAATATTAAGGATTCGCGGCCGATTTTAGTAATAGTGGAGGGAAGTGAAAATTCATTCCCGCTTAAATTTATCTCAACATTTTAAGATAAAACCAACGTACTCCTGCTTGATTTCTACAGCAAGGAGACCAAAACGATGTGAGTTGCAATTGTAGATAACTCCTTTTCTTGTAGTGTCATACGAACCCGTGACGATAATGAAGTGTGTGCGTATAGTATTTCCGTGTAGAGAGACTAAACGGGAATGACTTAATAATGTAGCCCACTTTATCCTAATAGGGAAAAGTATTAAAGGCTAATGGGGTACGAACTTAATAACCTTCGCGTATAGTCTGTTTCCTGGGTCTTAAGCGACTAGTGTTATAGAGTCAACCTGAGAATAGGTCTTTCAGTTTAGGGGACTTAAATGACATGTATATGTGGGCCTACCAAAACCTGGAAACTAAAAATATTAGATATGGCTACTGATCCTACGAGAAGCAATAAGCGACTAAGAGGGTTATCTAATGGTCAGCTAGATGGTATAACGAGAGATTAAGTACCATCTCTCACCTTACGTAGTCAAGATATATGCATGAATGACGGAAGCCTTAACTAGTAGGGTCACGTAGTTAGTGCCCTCTAGTTTATGTTAACGTTGAATACATTATTGAGAATAATAAGTGACCAATAAGTTTGCCTAGGGTCTTAAGCGATCAGGGAAAAGCTACCTTATCTATCATCGATAGTAGGGCATTAAATAATAAAGGAGAGCGAATGTGGACATATATATATAAAAACTCTATAACTAGGAGTCTAACCTCGATTAAATAACCAGCCTTTCTCTGGTATAAAGGATTCACAAATATATGCGTAAATATTCTATCTCGATATCATACATGGAAAATATTAGTTGAGAAAGATGGTTAGGGTCGTGCATAAATATTTACAAGGTTAGGCTAGAATCGCTATCCTTGGTAGGCAAACATCTTGGGTTGAACCAAATGGGATACATTTGTATATTATAATATGTGTTGTACATTTCCTGTTCACCAGAATCTTGTTGTTCTGACCCCCCCCTCCTCATTACCACTACCCAGGTTTTCTAGAGAAGGTCAGGTTCTCACAGGTGTCTTAGTTTGGCTTTTGGTTCTCGTTCTCTCTCATGTCCGGTTATTAGAAAAATGACTTACTTTGAAAAAGGGAGTTACTTGAGTTAATACTAGTTTATCCTACTTCGTTTCTGATGTGAGTTTTCTTTTATCATACTCAGATTATGCTCATGCTCATTTATTGCAGGTACCAGATATACGCGCTCCATGCTTGGATGTGTTCAAGTTTTGATTTTTGTCGAAATTTGGGCATAGAAAAGTGTGGGGTGTTACATTTTGTACCAAAGCTCAGGTTAAACGACCAGAGGAATTAGTTACTTTAGAATTCGTGTGAGAACGTAATTCGATTTTCTTTTCTGTTTTTCTTCGTCTTTCTTACTCAACTTTAATTCATTTTGACGATGAATTAGTTTGGGCCTAATTAATGTAAATGGCTTCAAGCAACAAAGAGTTGAAATATGTTGAGTTCGGGTTTCTAACTAATTCTGTCTTACCCCATAGTTAGTTGGAGATCTCGTCATGAAGAGCACGAGGATGACATATGGTGGATTCTGTTGATTCCAGTTTCGAGACTGGACAAAAATCTCGCTACAACCGAGATAGTCACTATTTCTAGTTTTCGGTTTCGTTTGGTAGTTCCGGTTAGAGACCTTTGCTTGATCCAAACGGGAAAAGTTCACGTTAGTTTGTTATATCTATTTTGAAAATATAATCACGAGATATATCCATTCGTTACTTTGTTGAATTTCCGAATCTACCTTTATTGAAATATTCATTTAAGTTCTTGGCCTTATATTCGAAGAAATTCATTTTTAAAACTATTTAGAAAAATAAAATGGGTTCAAATGGTTTTGAATGACGGTTTCGGGAAATGGTTTATTGAAGGCCTGGTTTTATAAAGATATGGTTTTTATATTTGAATTTATTCGTGTTTCAAAAAATTTGGGGCTTTGTGTAATTTTAATAAATATAATCTGGTTGGTAGGAAGAAAGGAAGAAGAAATGACAAAAATATACCACTAAGCTTAAGAAAAAAAAATATTCCTTGTGATTTTTAGTATCCCTCTCCCTCTATATATTGGATGATTTATTGATTTTTTTGGTATAATCGACCGGTTTTTATAGTGTTCTGTAACACTCTTTTAGTGCAATTAATAATAAAATTACAATATAGTACAGGTGACTGTAGTTAGCAGTCAGCTAATTCGGTTTTTAAGGTGGACCATCCACCGCCATTAGGGTTTAAAGTGGTACATCCACTATACCTAACAGGCTTAAGGCACTGGAGCTAGCTACATACTAGACTACAAAATAAAGTGTGACTTCACGCAGGAAGCACATCCATACCGGCCTAACTAGTTACATTTCCTAGTGGATAAGGTCTGGAAGTAAATTACATAAAGTATACAACAAAGACCGTACAAATCTAGGCTTACACAGTGAAAATAAGTACAGGTATACCTAAGAGTACAACAATACAGCTGTAAATTCAAATCAAAGACAGAATCACAACTGCAAACATGCTTCTCAAGCTCCACACCAGCGGCATTTCGCAATCTGACATATGAGGTAAGAAGGACCTCAAAAATTACATGGTAGGTAGCATACCATAACAGTGGAGAACATAGTGAACATGTAAGGAGAAAAATTCAACTGCACGTTCGAAAGCTGGAAGCTTCACCAGGTGTGCCATTGATACAATGAAGAACATCCAAAGCAGATACTCTCAAAACCGAACACAGAGAAAGATACATGACCAAAAACAACAAAATGCACCTGTTCCAAACCATCACAGATAACATCACCAAAAAGACGACTAAATTTAGTGCCTAAGCATCTCATGGATAGCCTTCCATCAACGATGAAACTGCAACTGGCAACGGAAGAACATGATACACTAATGTCATAGTTGGACATGGTAGTGAATCCAGATTTCGAGACAAAAATTCAGAGAACAAAAAAGCATAAAAAACCAAACTATACAATAGAATGCTACCAAGAGCCATGAAATCCACATCAAAAATACTACAAACAAGACGAAAAAATGGCAAACATTGAAGACCAATGAGGCAGAAGATACCATCACAGATGACAGGCAATGAGACGCGAAAACTAATATATAAAATTGGAGTTGCTATTCACCATAATCCTCCACGTTCGTGACTTTTTCCAAGACTACCCACAACCGGTTGAATAACTCAAAAAAGTAGTTGCCTGAAGTTTTGCGCAGTGGAAAAAGAGGAGTAGTGAAACACCCCACCTCCGTTAGGGTCACTCTCAAAGGGAATGCCCTAATTTTGGTGGAGGTTTATAAGTATAAGTCACAGATACACAAGACAGATATAAATACACATATTTTTGAACAGTGGGAAACAACAGCAACTTTTATTTCATCAAAATACGTGTTACACAAACCATGCCATAATTGTCTTACAATACTTCCAAAACATTACATTACCATAATTGTCTTGATTTCATAAATTACAGAAGCATAAAAACATAAGTAAACTGCATAAGTCCCCATAATTGCTATCCAAAGCCATAGTCCAAAACGAAAGAGATCCAAGCAATACATTCTTTCTCTTCAAGCTGGATGTGAAAACTGGTCAAGCTGCGGTATTCCCTCCCTGTGGACCTGGGGGGAAACGAAAGAAAAGAAGACGAAAGAAAAGTAGAGTCAGACATAAAGCCTGAGTAAGTCTAGGACTATTCAGTCTATGAATAAAGAAATGAGCATGATAAGTATAAACTGGAAATGGGGAAACACCATAAACTAAGTTAAGTTGTCTAGAGTCGAATGTACTATCGTACCCCATATTAATCTCTGCACCCCTATAAACTAGTTCCCAACAGACACCCCATAATTAGGGTGAGGTGATCCATTTCTAATGATCGGCTCCTACTCGCATAGTTACATGTGTCTTACGGCCCCCGATGCTGTAGCTACCTATGCTGGTCCCACCATGGGGTGTATCAAATCCCATGGTGGCGGCCCGACACAATTCTAGAATGCACAGGTATACTACTGGTGCCCAGTGCCTAATTTTTCTGTGCCGGAGTGTGTGCACGCCCGCACCCCGTTAGAACCTACACTGTTGCACCACCGTCGTCGATTTGACCTCTTACAGTCAGCCCAGTAATCGTGCCCCCACCCTGCCTAGTTCAGGGTATCCTGATACACCTTGTAGGGTTACTGCTGAAAAGGGTCCCCAGCTACTAGGTTTTCTATTTCTAGCCAAGATGCTAAGTTGGTTAAGTGTTCTGTATAAACCTAACCCCCAATCAGTCTGTATAGTTTAGCATGTTTAATTTGATTAGGTATTAATTCAATTTACTTAATCCAATCAATCCTGACTTAGCCTTAGTTGTCTTATTAAAGCCTCAACCACTCACATTAGACAGGTATTGTTGTGACTGCCCGTTGCCGGTTGGGTCCGGGCAGTCTTACGTCATAACTCAGTCTAACCTCAGGTCTTTATTGGGCTCAGTGTTTAACCAGCCACATTGGATAGGTATTGTTGTGACTACTGGACAGCCGGGCGGGTTTATGTCACAACTCAATCCAACCTCGGGTTAAACACATCGTATTTTCTAAGTTTACATATTTTGTCTCTTTTCTTTTTATATGTAAATATTTGCAGCCCATTATTCAAATTCATCTTTATTGGGTAAATTTAATTTATACAACTTAAATGTTCACAAGGTCGTTGGCGTGCGTCAGACATGCCAACACATATGTTTTTATATTTTTAACCCAACGTCATTACCCCCATTTTATACGTTCGCTATATTATAACATACGTTGGGCTAAACATTTAAGCCCAACTTAGCCACATGAAAAAAGGGAGGCTTAGAACATGGTGTTTATATATTCTAAGTAACATCAAAAGGGGTGTGTGAACGCATGAACTTGCAATATAACGATCTAATTAACATAAATTAGGCACTTGTGAACTTGCATTGTAATAGCATATAATCTTGACATGAAACATACCTAAACATGAATCATGGTTTTAATCTAGTCATGTAAACTTGCATTTAAAATGTGAACCTAACTTAATTATGTATCACATATATTATCACATGATTTTGATAGCAACATAGGCCTAAAACATATTTTCAATTAGGCATAACACCAAACGTAATCTGGTCATGTTCATAGAGTCAACACAAGTTCACAAAGATGCTTGCTTTTGTCACTAATACAAAAGTATGGTTTTCACTTGAATCATGATGCCTATTTCAACATAAATTCGTATGAATCATAATACCCAAATGGATCCAACTACACTAAAAATGATCATAAAAATATACATAGAAGGATCTAAAATCATGTTGGCATAATAGTGAATCATATACTTGCGTGAGTCTCAACTTGGTTGTAATAAACTACTACAAACATATAGTTGTTAACTTTCAACATGAATCATATACTTGCAAATATCCAATAGGTCTAACATCATTATACCACAACATCCCAAATCTATTCATAATTAGAATCATAGCAACATACAATTATGAATTATCATCACCACAAATTAAGTACAATTCCATTTCTCATTTTACACAAATCAAAACTCAATTATTCATTCACATCGGAATAGCACTCTACTTACAACGTATGACGAATCTTCAATTCAGGATTCTGAATTCTGAATTTGGAGATGCTATCCTTTGTTGTAGGCGTTGTTTTGATTTAATTGTCGTGGCTTTAAGCTTTTGAATCGACTCCTAATCGTCTCTCAATTTTGACGGCTACTCCTAGTCTTTCTTCAGCAGCATGACGGTCTCATTCTCATTTTTATTTGTGTGAATTAGGTGGAGTCTTAGGTCCTTTTTATAGAGTTTGTGAATTGATTAGAGCCGTCGATGGAGCTTAGATTAATATTAGCCGTTTGTTTTAAAGAGAAACCAATCAGGAGCTGACACCTAGCCCTAGTGACAAGACAAAGCTCAGAAATTCGGCCAAGCACAGACCAGGCCAGCCAGGAGGGGCTGGGTTCGACCTGGCTCAGGGGCCAGGTCTACTACCCAGTCGACCCCCAGGTCGAATACCCGGTCGACCGGGGTGACCCAGGTCGACTACCCAGTCGACCTGGGTGCCTTAGGCGGGGAAATTCCCACCCAGCCTAATCTGGGTCCGATTTTTGAATTTTGAACTCATTTCTAAACTGTTTCTGTCTGTTTGAATTTTAAACTGAATTCTGAAACTTCCGGAGGTCATATCTCCCTCATACGGAGTCCGTTTTACGCAAACTCAGACTCTATCTCAAGCAGAATTCCGAGACGAACGCAATGGCGTATCCCGTTTCCCTTAATTCTTTGATTTGAAGTTAATTATACTTTAATTTATGAATTTCACTATTATAGAATATACGGGGTGTTACATTTTCCCCCACTTAAAAGGATTTCGTCCCCGAAATCTTCAAGTTTAGGAAGAATGTATATCCTAACATCCAAACGTCCATCTACTCATCCATCAAACACGAGCATCCATTGTCCTTAAAAGACTTCTAATGCTTCATGATCATATGTGAAGTGTGTGTACATGTACTTATCTAATGCAAAATCAGGAGGTCTACTGATTCAGTTGACCTCCTTAATGCTAATTATGTAACTGTCATGAATCCATTTTGTATGCAAACCTTCCTATTCATGATTCTACATGAGTGCACAATCATTCATATAAATGCAACATCCATATGACAACACATTAAACTTCAACCATATACGAATATAAATACATATATGCATATGCAATATGAAGTGACTGAGCCGATCTAAAACCTAGATTGTGTGTGTATATGCAACCACGAGCAACCACTAGCAATCACTTGCAACCACTTGCAACCATCATCCATAACATGTTTCAATTACATGTTTTCATCCAAAGGGTTTTATACCTAAAAGATAAGGTCGAGGAGATATACCTAAAAAGATAGACAAAAGCACAACTTAAGGAAAAAGAAAGATCAAAGATGTACCCTCAAAAAGAAAAGGGTAGGCTGCGCGTATTCTAGCCTCAGTTTCCCAAGTCAGCGTCTTCCTCGGCGTCGCTCCACTGAACTTTGACGAGCTTGACTTCGCGGTTGCGTAGCTTTTTCACTTCAGTTCCTAATATGCGTGTTGGAACTCTTCTCACGGTTGCTTCGCGTTCCACTTTAGCTTCTTCAAGGATGTTTGGCTTTACCACTTCAGCAGATTCATGAAGACATTTTCGGAGGTGCGAAACGTGAAAGACATTGTGAACTCCAGCTAGTTTTTCGGGTAGCTCTAATCTATAGGCCATCTTCCCAACCTTCTCGATGATAGGAAATGGTCCTACAATTCTCGGTGCCAGCTTTCCAGTGGATCCAAAACGAACAACGTTCCTTAGAGGAGATACCTTAAGAAAAACTCTGTCCCCAACCTCAAACTCAAGGTCGGTCCTTCTCTTGTCGGTGTAGGATTTCTGTCTGTCTTGGGCTGTCTTCATTCTTCTCCGTATTAAGTCTACTTTCTCTGAAGTCTCTCGGATTATATCTGGTCCAAGTATGAGTTTGTCAGTAGACTCCCACCAACAAGTGGGCGATCGGCACAGTCTTCCATATAAAGCTTCGAATGGCGCCATTCCGATGGTGGCTTGGTAGCTGTTGTTGTAGGCAAATTCCACCAAAGGAAGATGGTCTTCCCACGTCCCTCCGAAGTCAAGGACACACAGTCTTAAAAGGTCCTCCAAAACTCTGTTCACTCTTTCTGTCTGGCCGTCGGTTTGGGGGTGATAGGCTGTACTTAAGCATAACGGTGTGCCTACCGCTTCTTGCAGACTCCGCCAAAACTCACTTGTGAAGATAGGGTCTCGGTCACTAACAATGCTGGTGGGTATTCCATGGAGTCGAACAATTTCCTTGAGATAAAGAGATGCTAGGGATGAGGCAGTCCTTTTACTCTTGACAGGTAAAAAGTGGGCGCTTTTAGTAAGCCTATCCACTATTACCCAAATGCTAGTGTTGCCTTTCCTAGACCCAGGAAGCCCATCAATGAAGTCCATTGAAATGCTATCCCACTTCCACTGTGGGACTTCTAGAGGATGGAGCAGACCGCCAGGCTTCTTCTGCTCCGCCTTAACCTGTTGGCAAATCATACACTTAGAAACGAAATCTACCATGTCCTTTTTCATGCCGCTCCAAAAGAAAGTTCTCTTTATGTCCTTGTACATTTTATCTCCGCCTGGATGTATCGTCATCTTGGAGTGATGTGCTTCCTCGAGAACCGTCTTTACTAAATCCCTTGTCCGTGGAACGCATAGTCTTCCGTCTCGCCTTAACCAACCCTTATCGTCGATGGAGTATCTGTTGAGGTGACTTGAAGTCTCACCCCTAATTAGCCTATCAATCGTCTCCACAAGCTGAGGGTCTTCGCGTTGTGCTGTCCCTATTGAGTCCACTAAAGTCGGGCGTACTTCGAGAGATGCTAGCAAGCCCGGTACAAAATCGGAGGAGGGCCTAAAGTTAAAACTGGCTATATACTCCAAGCTTTGCCTTTTTATAAAGAGCGGGCTTAGGGTCAGTTTCTTTCGGCTCAACGCGTCTGCCACTACGTTGCCTTTGCCCGGAGTGTAGGAGATCACGAAATCGTACAAGGCAAGAAACTCCATTCACCTCTATTGCCTCAAGTTAAGGGCCTTCTGCGAGAAGAGATACTTCAAAGATTTATGGTCAGTATACAGTTCGAATTTCTCACCTAGGAGATAGTGTCGCCAAGACTTATGTGCAAAGACGATGGCGGCTAACTCAAGATCGTGGGTCGGGTAGTTCTTTTCATGAACCTTTAATTGCCTTCCACCGTAAGCTACTACCCTCCTTTCTTGCATCAAGACAGCGCCTAGCCCTGTCCTACATGCATCTGTATAAACTGTGAACATCTTGCTTCCATCTGGCAACGTCGGAACTGGGGTTGTTGTAAGAGCCCTTTTTAGTCATTGGAAAGCAAACTCGCAATCCAAGTCCCAATTGAACACTAGATTCTTCTTTGTCAGCCTTGTGAGTGGAACTGAGATTTTCGCAAAATCCCTTATGAATTTTCGATAGAAACCTGCTAGTCCTAGAAAACTTCGGACCTCAGTTGCATTCCTTGGTGTCTTCCAATCCTGTACCGCTACTACCTTAGCAGGGTCCACAGCTAACCCTTATTTGGATACTATATGCCCAAGAAACCTTACTTCCTCTCTCCAAAAGTGGCACTTGGAGAATTTGGCTTTTAGTTGATGGACTCGCAGAGTTTCCATGATTGCCCTTAGGTGCTGAGCATGCTCTTCTTCACTCTTTGAGAAGATCAAGATATCGTCTACGAAGACCACTACGAACTTGTTGAGGAATTCTTTGAACACCCTACTCATCAGGTCCACGAAGTAAGCGGGTGCATTTGTCAAGCCGAAAGGCATGACAAGCCATTCAAAGAAGCCGTCTGGAGTTCTGAATGTTGTCTTATCGATGCTATCTTCAGCCACCCTTAGCTGATGAAATCCGGTCGCCAAATCGAGTTGGGAGAAAACTGACGCTCCTACAATCTGATCAAACAGATCGTTAATTCTGGGAAGAGAGTGCATATTCTTTTTCGTTAGCTTGTTGAGCTCCCAATAGTCAACACATATACGGAGTGAACCATCCGCCTTTGTGGCGAACACCACTGGAGCGCCCCATTCTGAAATGCTCCTTCTAATGAACCCCTTCTCTAGAAGCTCTTTAACCTGTTTATTGAGATCTTTCCTTTCCCGGGGAGCCATGTGTCTAACGGGCAACGCAACGGGCTTTGCATTATCTACAAGATATATGCGGAAGTCTATCTCCCGCTTCGGAGGTAAGCCCTTCACCTCTTCAAAGACATCCGGATATTCACGGATCACTCTAACCGATTGCAAACTCTCAACAGAAGCATCTAGCGATTCAAGATAACTAAGCATAACCGCATACGAGGGATTACAAGTAATTTCCAGAGTGTTACCTAGTTGGGTTTGAAGCCTAACCACCCTTTTCTCACAATCAAGGATGGCACCATTACTAGATAGCCAATCCATGCCCAAAATCAAACCATATCCCGAGAAGCCCAAAACAAAGGCACTACATCTAAATTCTACGCTTAGAATAGAAATTTTCAATCCCACACAGATCATAGACAAATGAGCTGGGCCCCCGATTGGATTTGAAACAATTAAGGGGTCCTCTACCATACTAGTTTCTAGGTGCAGAGATTCTACTAAAGCAGATGAAATAAAGGAGTGTGATGTGCTAGAATCAAATAAAGTGCGAACTGGGTGATCATAAAGATAAACTACACTTTCTACGGAAGTATTTATACCTCGCTGTTGCAGAGGTGGCGCTTCTAGCACATGAACATGTGCCCCTGAGGTGGATCCAGCCCTCTGCCCCTGCCCTCGCTTCTTTGGGCAATCCTTAGCCATGTGGCCTGTCTCACCGCAAGAAAAGCACCCATCATTCAACTTGGCCTTCGTTTTCCGGCAATCTTTCACTAAGTGCCCCCACTTTGCCACAGAAATTACACTTCCTCTTCTCTTGGGACTTGTTGTCTTTCCCGCCCTTCTTAAAGTCTGTCTTCTTAGGCTGTAAACCCTCTTTCTTCCCTTGAGATCTTTCTGCCTTTGTCTCCTTCTTGCCCTTATCCTCTTCGTTCAGCAATGCCATCTGCACCAGCCTTTCATACGTAGCTCCCATAGGTATATGGGTCATGGCCAAACTGTGTAATGGCTCATTCAGTCCTTTGACAAAGCGGAGAGCCTTCTTGTGCGGAGTGTTGACTAGGTCCAGTCCGAACCTAGCCAGCTGATCGAACTGATTAACGTACTCCTTGACTGTCATATTCCCTTGCTTAAGAAATAAGAATTTTTCCAATTGAAGACTCCTTTCAGCTTCTGAGAGAAATTTAGCCTCAAACCTTGCCCTAAAGTCCTCCCATGTTTCCACTGGTCTTTCTGCATTGGTAACTTCCCACCAGTAGGAAGTCTCACCTTTAAGTAGCCATACTGCCAGTTGTACCTTCTGCTTATCTTCTACTTCAAAGATGACAAATAAGTCCTCGGTTTCCTTCAGCCAGTTCCTGGCTGCCACGAAGGACTCGGTTCCATGAAAGTCCTTCCCTCCCATAGCTTTGAAATCTTTACATATCTTAGCAAAAGCATTACCATGCGGAGGAGGTGAAGGAAGAGGTGCTGCTGGATGATCTTCTGCAGCTGGATGATTTCCTGCAGCTGGGGGAGGAGGAATAGTGGGACCTGGCTGATTGGCCCTTGCTTCTAAGAATCGTCTGAACCAACCAGGTATTGGTACACCCTCTGGCAAGTTAAGTTCTTCGGACATGCTGAAACAAAAAGGACAGATTCAAAACGAAGGATAAAAGATAGAACCTATGGCTTTGGGGGACTATGCCTCTTTTTAAAAAAATAAAATAACATTTTTTCTTTAAAAATGCTTCTTTAAATTTTCTTTTGAAAATAAATTTTCAAAACTTTTTTTTATCTTATCTGGTAAACCGATGCTCTGATACCAAGTGAAACACCCCACCTCCGTTAGGGTCACTCTCAAAGGGAATGCCCTAATTTTGGTGGAGGTTTATAAGTATAAGTCACAGATACACAAGACAGATATAAATACACATATTTTTGAACAGCGGGAAACAACAGCAACTTTTATTTCATCAAAATACGTGTTACACAAACCATGCCATAATTGTCTTACAATACTTCCAAAATATTACATTTTCATAACTGTCTTGATTTCATAACTTAAAGAAGCATAAAAACATAAGTAAACTGCATAAGTCCCCATAATTGCTATCCAAAGCCATAGTCCAAAACGAAAGAGATCAAAGCAATATATTCTTTCTCTTCAAGCTGGATGTGAAAACTGGTCAAGCTGCGGTATTCCCTCGCTGTGGACCTGGGGGGAAACGAAAGAAAAGAAGACGAAAGAAAAGTAGAGTCAGACATAAAGCCTGAGTAAGTCTAGGACTATTCAGTCTATTAATAAAGAAATGAGCATGATAAGTATAAACTGGAAATGGGGAAACACCATAAACTAAGTTAAGTTGTCTAGAGTCGAATGTACTATCGTACCCCATATTAATCTCTGCACCCCTATAAACTAGTTCCCAACAGGCACCCCATAATTAGGGTGAGGTGATCCATTTCTAATGATCGGCTCCTACTCGCATAGTTACATGTGTTTTACGGCCCCCGACGTTGTAGCTACCTATGCTGGTCCCACCATGGGGTGTATCATGTCCCATGGTGGCGGCCCGACACACTTCTAGAATGCACAGGTATACTACTGGTGCCCAGTGCCTAATTTTTCTACGCCGGAGTGTGTGCACGCCCGCACCCGTTAGAACCTACACTGTTGCACCACCATCGTCGATTTGACCTCTTACAGTCAGCCCAGTAATCGTGCCCCACCCTGCCTAGTTCAGGGTATCCTGATACACCTTGTAGGGTTACTGCTGAAAAGGGTCCCCCGCTACTAGGTTTTCTATTTCTACCCAACATGCTAAGTTGGTTAAGTGTTCTGTATAAACCTAACCCCCAATCAGTCTGTATAGTTTAGCATGTTTAATTTGATTAAGTATTAATTCAATTTACTTAATCCTATCAATCCTGACTCAGCCTTAATTGTCTTATTAAAGCCTCAACCACTCACATTAGACAGGTATTGTTGTGACTGCCCGTTGCCGGTTGGGTCCGGGCAGTCTTACGTCACAACTCAGTCTAACCTCGGGTCTTTATTGGGCTCAGTGTTTAACCACCCACATTGGATAGATATTGTTGTGACTACTGGACACCCAGGCGGGTACGGGCAGGCTTATGTCACAACTCAATCCAACCTCGGGTTAAACACATCGTATTTTCTAAGTTTGCATATTTTGTCTCTTTTCTTTTTATATGTAAATATTTGCAGCCCATTATTCAAATTCATCTTTATTGGGTAAATTTAATTTATACCACTTAAATGTTCACAAGGTCGTTGGCGTGCGTCAGACATACCAACCCATATGTTTTTATATTTTTAACCCAACGTCATTACCCCCGTTTTATACGTTCGCTATATTATAACATACGTTGGGCTAAACATTTAAGCCCAACTTAGCCACATGAAAAAGGGAAGCTTAGAACATGGTGTTTATATATTCTAAGTAACATCAAAAGGGGTGTGTGAAAGCATGAACTTGCAACATAACGATCTAATTAACATAAATTAGGCACTTGTGAACTTGCATTGTAATAGCATATAATCTTGACATGAAACATACCTAAACATGAATCATGGTTTTAATCTAGTCATGTAAACTTGCATTTAAAATGTGAACCTAACTTAATTATGTATCACATATATTATCACATGATTTTGATAGCAACATAGGCCTAAAACATATTTTCAATTAGGCATAACACCAAACGTAATCTGGTCATGTTCATAGAGTCAACACAAGTTCACAAAGATGCTTGCTTTTGTCACTAATACAACAGTATGGTTTTCACTTGAATCATGATGCCTATTTCAACACAAATTCATATGAATCATAATACCCAAATGGATCCAACTACACTAAAAATGATCATAAAAATATACATAGAAGGATCTAAAATCATGTTGGCATAATAGTGAATCATATACTTGCGTGAGTCTCAACTTGGTTGTAACAAACTACTACAAACATATAGTTGTTAACTTTCAACATGAATCATATACTTGCAAATATCCAATAGGTCTAACATCATTGTACCACAACATCCCAAATCTATTCATAATTAGAATCACAGCAACATACAATTATGAATTATCATCACCACAAATTAAGTACAATTCCATTTCTCATTTTACACAAATCAAAACTCAATTATTCATTCACATCGTAATAGCACTCTACTTACAACGTATGTCGAATCTTCAATTCAGGATTCTGAATTCTGAATTTGGAGATGTTATCCTTTGTTGTAGGCGTTGTTTTGATTTAATTGTCGTGGCTTTAAGCTTTTGAATCGACTCCTAATCGTCTCTCAATTTTGACGGCTACTCCTAGTCTTTCTTCAGCAGCATGACGGTCTCATTCTCATTTTTATTTGTGTGAATTAGATGGAGCCTTAGGTCCTTTTTATAGAGATTGTGAATTGATTAGAGAAGTCGATGGAGCTTAGATTAATATTAGCCGTTCGTTTTAAAGAGAAACCAATCAGGAGCTGACACCTAGCCCTAGTGACAAGACAAAGCTCAGAAATTCGGCCAAGCACAGACCAGGCCAGCCAGGAGGGGCTGGGTTCGACCTGGCTCAGGGGCCAGGTCGACTACCTAGTTGACCCCCAGGTCGAATACCCGGTCGACCTGGGTGCCCCAGGTCGACTACCCAGTCGACCTGGGTGCCTTGGGCGGGAAAATCCCCGCCCAGCCTAATCTGGGTCCGATTTTTGAATTTTGAACTCATTTCTGAACGGTTTCTATCTGTTCGAATTTTAAACTGAATTCTGAAACTTCCGGAGGTCATATCTCCCTCATACGGAGTCCGTTTTACGCAAACTCGGACTCTATCTCAAGTAGAATTCCGAGAAGAACGCAATGGCGTATCCCGTTTCCCTTAATTATTTGATTTGAAATTAATTATACTTTAATTTTTTAATTTCACTGTTATAGAATATACGGGGTGTTACAAGTAGGTTGCGATTCTAGGAGGAAAGGGAGCGGATCATACGAGGAGGAGGAAAATGGGTCGTCTGCGCTCAGAGGTTATCCATGGAAAAGCTTTAGATTGAACATTATAAAGTAGTTAAAGCTGGAAATCACGCGTAGCGTAAGCTAGGTTAAAGGAGAGAGCAGTTTAGATGAGCAATTCATTTGAGGAGATACATAAAAGTTAGGGATGGAAATAGAGAAGAGACCTAGACCCAGCTGAAATGAAGCATTTACTGTTCTCTTAATCTTTCTCGATAATTTATTAAAATTATCACAATTAATCATTAATATTTTAAGGCTCCAACATTTTTTAATATGAAAAGGTTTTTCAGTGTGAAATAGAATATAAATAATAGTAATAATAAAATGGATTTATAAATATGAAACCGTTAGTTTATAATAAATACCATTTTTGAGAATTTTTAATTTTTTCTTCGAAAAAGGCTAAGGGAAGTCCTTTGTTCAAATTTTGGGGTATTTCATTTTAAATGGTTTAGTTTATGGCAGCTAGTAAGGGAAAATCCATTTTAATTTTTTTTCGGATTTCTAGCTGATTTCCTGTTTTAAGTTCGTTCGTTGTATGGTCGCAGCATCATTGTTGAGACTATAAATCCTTGGAGTTAATTCGAAACTTAACTACGGTCTTTAAATATCGCGTTGACGAGGATAATTATTTGTCAGATCGCTTCAAATCTTAAAAGATGACGCGAGACGATTAATATTTTAATTCAGCCTAATAAGGTCAAGGTTCAATCTTTGTCCAAAGCCATTTAATAACTGACCGTTTAGTGTTATGCAAGAATGGTCAATTGGTTGATGAGTTCTGGTACAACTTGGACCTAGGACTCAACCGTAAAAGTTGCATCCAATTTCCCCCTTAGCTTCCTTCTTTCATCCTTCCTTTAATTATCTAGTCGAACCATATTCTTATTCTTCTTCTCTTTCTTTGTTTCTGCCTCATCTTCTCTTTTTCTGCGATTGTTTGTGCATTAGATCTTACCTCACTAGTACTCCAAGGTCAAATTACTTCTCTTCGATCATTTCTTAGTCCATAATACCTAATTGCGCTATCTGATCTTACTCATACCATTTAAGTCTCATTCTTAGGGAAAGATCAGTTGGTGGGTTTGGAATGAGCAAAAAGGTCCCACCGTTTTAGGGCTAAGAAAATTTGTCGTGGCAGTTGGACTTGCACCAATTCATTGCACGAGATCTTAGAATAGGATTTGTTGTTTGTGCTGCATCCTCCTTTGTTATACCTTGTTAGAATAGGTACTTTCAAAGGCGATCGTTGTTTTGAAGAAGAAAATTAAGCTATCTATGGATTATGTGGTGAATCTCAATGAGAGTTTTATGTTGGAGAATGGAGTTTTGATGACAACAACCTTATTTCAATTATCATTGATTATAAAATATATGCTAACACTTTTTGTATAGAATATATATATGTGTGTGTAGGAATTATATACTGGAAATATTACTGAAGACTGTACAGTTATAAAGATGATAGAGATTCAAAGATCAGAGAAATTTCAAGACTCGTGAGTAATCAAGATTTCAAGAGTTCAAGTTTAATATATTTATAGAGTCTAGATTTCGTAAGGCTCTAAATAGCACTCCAGGTTCAAATTCAGATTCTGATCTTCAATTATATCCTCAATCCTCTCTATTTTGTTTTTCTATTTTTCCTCAATCCTCTCTATTTTGTTTTTGTTTTTGTTTCTATTTTTATTCTTCTTTGTTTTTCAAACTTAAATTTTTTAAACTTTATATTTATACTTTATATATAGTTTAAAACCTTATAATTTTATAAAAATATTTATATAGTTTAAAAATATGTTTTCATATGTTTTTCTAACATATAATATTAATTAACAATACTAGAATTTTACTCAAGAATTTCCAGAATTATTTTTATATAAAAAACACTTGAAAATGATTTGAAAAACAAAAATGTAAATGGGTATGTTGACATAGAAAAAAGAGCGTGTCGACATATAACAGCTATTTTTTCTAATTTTGAAGGGAAGTTTCTTTTCACTATTTGAAATGCTTCAGAACTGTGCAACCCTTCATACTCTATAAAAATAGGTTAAAACCGAATTTTTTAACACATCTTCTTCTCTAACTTCATCCTCTTTCATCCTACCATTATCCTTAATCATTTTTATGGTTTTTACGCTTATACTCTGCCGAATTCACTTCTGTTTTGATCAAACTTCTTCTCTCTACACTCTCTACTCTCTGAATTAAGTGCTATTGAAGAGTTATAGGGCTGTTTTGTAATTGCTTGGGTTGAATAAACCCTGTTTGTAAGTCAAAGAGGAATCAATGTATCTTTATAGCCGTGAAATCAAGGAATAGGAGTCGATGTGTTCTCATCGAGCTGTGAAATCAAGGAATAGGAGTTGGTGTCTCCTTGTTGAGCCGTGAAATCAAGGAGGTTGTATTTGACTATTGGAAATAGTAATAAAACTCTGCACAATCCAGCGTTGTGCGAGACTGGACGTAGGAGCGATCCGAACTAGTATAAAATCTGTTGTGTTCTTTCCTTTTCTGCATTTTTATTTCTGTTTATTTTGCATCTGTGTTTGTGACTGTGTTTGTGGTGTTTGATTCATCCCATAGTTCACTTTAGATTTTAGTTTTGTTTAAATTCTTACAAACATTATTCACCCCCCCCCCCTCTAGTGTTTGCTTTGCCTGAACGATCCATTCCGCAGTCCCTAACAATTGGTGTCAGAGCAAGGTCTTTCAAAAAGTTCATAATCTGATTTTTGAAAATTCGGTAAAATGACAACCAACACTGGTAGCAATAATAGTTTGTTTATAGAGGGTCAATCCACTGTTATACCGCCATTGTTTAATGGTAGTAATTATTCGCATTGGGCATGTAGAGTGAAAACTTGTTTACAATCTGTAGGATTAGACACATGGAATAGTACACAAAATGAATATGCTGAACCCACAACTGCATTGGCACAATGGACAAATGAACAAAAGGCTGCTGCACAAAGCAATTCTAAAGTCATGAATATGTTATTTTGTTCATTAGATAGAAATGAGTTTAATAGAGTATCAGTATGTAAAACTGCTTATGAAATCTGGAGAACTTTACAAGTTACTCATAAAGGAACTAGTAAAGTTAAGCAGACTAAGATAGGCATGCTAGTCAATCAATTTGAATTATTTAAAATGAAGGAGAATGAGCCTATTTTAGATATGTATTGCAGATTTCAAGAGATAGTGCATTCACTAACAGCACTTGGAAAAAATTATTCCGAAGAAGATCAAGTCATAAAAATATTAAATTGATTAACTCAAGAATGGGATCAGAAGACTTTGGCTATAGAAAAAGCAATGATGTCAATGAAATGAAGATTAATGAGTTAATTGGGAATTTTATGTCATATGAAGTTCAATTACAGAAAAGAAAAGAAAATAGATCAACTGAAAAGAAATCAATTGCACTGAAAGCCACAACAAATGATTCTGACTCGAGTAGTGAAGATGATGAAGAAACAGCACTCATGACGAATCATTTTAGAAGATTTCTAACATATAGAAGGAAGGGTTATAATCAAGCAAATTCAAAATTAAATGATGGACGATGTTTTAACCGCAACAAACCAGGGCATGTAAAGAAAATGTGTCCATATCCAGACAAATCTACTCAACAAACGGACAACACCAATTCATCAAGGAAAAGAAAGAAAGCATATGTAGCAACATTAGATGATTCGGATTCATCATCAAGTGACGAAGAACCAAAAATCGGAAATACCAATATATGCTTTACAGCAATTGTTCAGAAGATCATGAAGAAAACGATCAAAAAAATCGGGTACACATTAATTAGATTTTAATTTTATTTGGTTGAATGGTTGCTTTGTTTGTTTTCTTTGTTTGAATTTAAAACTTAAAAATTTAATAAACTTTTTGAAATTTGAAATTCAAAATAAAAATATAATATTAAATAACCAATAAATTAATATAAAAAATTGTATGATCATTAGGATTAGAAGTATTTCAGGAAATCGTTAAACCCGAAATATAAATCGATAATTTAATTCAAAGCTTGAAAATCCAAAATCCTTTTGTGATAAGCCTTGTATTTCGACATACAGAAATATACATGTCGACATATACAACGGTTTTGAAATTTAAATTCTAAATTTCAAAAGTTTAAACTTTCAAACTTCCCTCTAATCTTTTCACCAACTCCCAAGGTCTGAAAAGGTGTCCTTTCAATCTGAAAAGTTGTGCCTATTCAATTCATATTCATTTAATTCATATCTATTCATTTTCTATATATATATCCATCCTTTCTACTTTTCATTCGCAACTCAAAACAATATTCTTCATATCTATTCTCTTCAAACTATCATCTCAATGGCTTCCTCAAGTTCATCTCAGAAATTAAAGATAACCAAAACCATATGATCTCACCTCTCTTTTTCAACACGACGAAATTTTGAGTCTAATTGACTTTCGTGACAACGACGAAGTATGTTATCCCAAACTCGTGAAGATGTTCTATGCAAATCTCGACTGCAGATTTTTTTTCAAGGCAACGAAAACCAAATTTGGAGTAGTGTCAAGGGAATTAAAATTGTTCTTGATGCTGATCATTTAGGCGAAATTCCAAATTGTAGAAGCGAGGGCACGGATTTCTCAACTTTCGCTATAGATGAAACCAATATGGAAACCTATCACGGTATCTTCGAAGATGGTGCTCCAATGGATTTCAAAAATTGTTTCTTTCATCCAAAAACAAGAATTGTCAACCTCCTCCATCAACACACCAGCACTCCCCGTTCCAAAAATTTCAACAATCCAACTCTTAAAGTCCAAAAGGCTCTCTTTGTCATTATTGGTGGATACAAAACCAATTGGGCCGAAATGATTCTTAATGAAATTAAGCCCATAAATGTATCAACAGGAGAAAACACTCTCTATTATGGTGTTTATCTCACTTGCATTTTCAAATACTGTGGAGTTGATCTTCATGGAGAAGAATTCGTCTCTAGAAAAGTTTTTGATGCATCAAACATTCATTTCATGCAAATTCCTCTCACTTTCAAACCTTATGAGACATATGAGGCCAAACAAGCTTGATTGCAACAAGAACAAGCCCCAATGGAAGTCGAAGAAAAAGAGACTTCTTTGGAAAGAATTGAGTATCCAACCTCAAAGCGTAATCTCAAAGACACGATTATTTGAAATCAAGCGAAAATCATCAAAAATTAAAAGAAGCTTAATAAGAAGTTTAACAAAAAGCTTTCCAAAATATCCAGATTCATGGTCGAGATAGGAAGAAAGCTTGGAATTTCATCTTCCTCATCATCATCCGAAAACTAAGCCATCTAGTTTATTCTATCTTTATATATTTCCTTGTATTTTCTTTCGAATCTCGTATTTAAGTGTGCCTTGTTTAGTTGCATGTATTTGCTTCCTGTTAAGTAATGAATGGAGTTTAATTTCTGTTTAAATCATCTTTATGTTTCTGGAAAAATCATAAAACATATTATAACATTACAAGAGTTCAAAAGAATTCAAAATTTTAAAATTTTCAAAAAACATACCATAATTTGTCAACATAACAAAACATGTATGTCGACATATAAAAGAAAAAATTTCGAATCTTTCCAAATTTTAAAATTAAAATAAATACATGTCCATTCAAAATCCAACGAATTCCAGACCCTATTTAAGTCTATTTCTCCCAGAAAACATCATTATTCCATTACTCCTTCTCCCTTAATCATCTCTCATCAAATTCATGGCAAATCCTATCCATAATCTAAGTGAAATTCTAGAAGATACTCTCAGTTCATTCAAAAATCTCCTATCTATTGTTCTACGAAATCAGCGTCATCTTGAATTAAGTCAAATAAAGATGTTCAAACAACAAGAAAAGCACTTCGACGCAATGCGATGGCTAATCTCTTCTCTTTTGAGATATGAAGAAAATAATCTCGCAAAGGCTCCACCAACCAAAGAAGATGAAGATTGGGAAGTAATTAAGAAGGATTCTATCTTTGGAGAAGATGGTTGGGTTGAAGTTCCAAGAAACGTTACTTGTTTGGTACGATTTGAATGATTTTTTTAATTATTCTAAAAACATATGATGTGGTGTGAATTAGATTATATCGTTTGAAACTTGTATATATTAAGACATATGGTGTGATTTAGTTCGGTTTGGTTTGTATATATATTAAACAAACATATGTAATAATGATACTTGGAATTGTTCATATTTTAAGTATTATTGTAAGTTTAATAGATTAAGAAAGTATTCTACTTAGAAATAGTTAATAAATTAAGGGGGGTATTTTTATTAGGGATAGTTACTTATGTTTTAATCAGGGAATTGTACAATTTAGAGGGAGTATTTTTAGGAATATTACTTAGATCCTAGAGTTGTATAACTTAGGGGGAGTATCTTTACTCTTTCTTTTTGATAATGCCAAAGGGGGAGAAATTATAAAATATAGGCATAGGTTTATAGAATTCTTACAGACAGGGGGAGTATAAGAGGAACATCATCAAACAGGTAAATACAGGTATGATATTTTATAAACTAAGGTTGTCATCATCAAAAAGGGGGAGATTGTTGGAGAATGGAGTTTTGACGACAACAACCTTATTTCAATTATCATTGATTATAAAATATATGCTAACACTTTTTGTATAGAATATATATATATATGCATATTACTTAAGACTGTACAGTTATAAAGATGATAGAGATTCAAAGATCAGAGAAATTTCAAGACTCATGAGTAATCAAGATTTCAAGAGTTCAAGATTAATACATTTATAGAGTCTAGATTTTGTATGACTCTAAATAGCACTCCAGGTTCAAATTCAAATTCAAATTCTGATCTTCAATTCTATCCTCAATCCTCTCTATTTTGTTTTTCTATTTTTCCTCAATCCTCTCTATTTTGTTTTTCTATTTGTTTCTATTTTTATTCTTCTTTGTTTTTCAAACTTAAATTTTTTAAACTTTATATTTATACTTTATATATAGTTTAAAACCTTATAATTTTATAATATATTTATATATTTTACAAAATATGTTTTCATATGTTTTTCTATCATATAATATTAATTTACAACACTAAAATTTTACTCAAGAAAAACACTTGAAAATGCTTTGAAAATCAAAAATGTACAAGGGTATGTCGACCTAGCAAAAAGTGCCTGTCGACATATAACAGCTATTTTTTCTAATTTTGAAGAGAAGCGTCTTTTCACTATTTGAAACGCTTCAGAACCATTGCAACCCTTCATACTCTATAAAAAGAGGTTAAAACCGAATTTTTTAACAGATCTTCTTCTCTAACTTCATCCTCTTTCATCCCACCATTATTCTTAATCATTTTTATGGTTTTTACACTTATACTCTGCCGAATTCACTTCTGTTTTGATCAAACTTCTTCGCTCTACACTCTCTACTCTCTACTCTCTCTGAATCAAGTGTTATTGAAGAGTTATAGGGCTGTTTTGTAATTGCTTGGGTTGAATAAACCCTGTGTGTAAGTCAAAGAGCAATCGATGTATCCTTGTAGCCGTGAAATCAAGGAATAGGAGTCGGTGTGTCCTTGTTGACCCATGAAATCAAGGAATAGGAGTCGGTGTCTCCTTGTTGAGTCGTAAAATCAAGGAGGGTGTATTTGACTATCGGAAATAGTAATAAAACTCTGCACAATCCAGCGTTGTGCGGGACTGGACGTAGGAGTGATCCGAACCAATATAAAATCCAGTGTGTTCTTTCCTTTTCTGCATTTTTATTTATGTTTATTTTGCATTTGTGTTTGAATCCGTGTCTGTGATTTTGTTTGTGGTGTTTGATGCATCGGTAGTTCACTTTAGATTTTAGTTTTGTTTAAATTCTAACAAATACTATTTACCCCCCTAGTGTTTGTTTTGTCTGAACGATCCCATTCCGCAGTCCCTAACATTTTAAAGGCACCCGTGTTTTACGCGGATTTGTATGGTCTTTTGTTTAACCAACTTTGGAGATTTTAAAGCAAATCTTTTTTTCTTAATATCGGTTCTTAAGTTCAAGAATCTATGTTCAAACTTCTCATGATGACATGTGACCCATTTAACACGTCGTTTTATATATAGGGAGTTGAGACTAGATTAGTCTCATGATGCGGAAATTTATCTTTTACTTGATCGATGGCGTAACCATCATTTAGTATTGCATCATATCTGATTCAGCTTGTTGTTCTTGTGTGTTGTCTCATGGAGTTACTTTTTGTAATTTTGCCTATCCATTTTTGTCGTTAGACAATATTAGGTGGATTTAGATGAGAAGCAGTTTTGTGGTAGGTTTATTTTCTCATCGCAAATTCTCTCGTAGAAGAAGTGGTGATGTGGGAACCTCCAATAACACTAGCAGTGTTTGTAACACGAGATTGAGCATTTTGCTACCATGACATGGTTAATTAAATATCATAAAAAATGGTTTGAGCTCCAGCTGCGGAGCAAGACATCTCGTTGTTTATAACCATTGTTTTAGGAGCTTCGGTGTTGTCGTCGTCTTTATTGTTTTCCCTTTCCAACATAAGGTTCTTGGCTTTGTTGCGATTCGTGCTTGTAATTGTTAGTGTTGTTTAAATCGCACGACTTGGGTTAATGAGATTTCTATGTATGGAAATGTTTATGTCATTCACGCATGCATGTTCGAATGAAATCTCATATTCTTATCTAAACTAGCAGTTGTCTTAAAGCTGGAAAGAATAGACTTCTGTGTTGATAAATTTTAATAAAGGACCGATTCTACATCATGGGTAATAAATAAATAAATAAATAAATCACCACTCCTTGTTAAAACTAAATATTTTGGTCTTTTGTGTGATTCCAGTTTTCGCGTTTTTGCGCGACCGACTTCCTTGTTCGCCAACATGTGACTTGAATCGTTTAAGTTTCCGCAAAATTCATTTTTGAAGTTTTTGGAAAAACGTTGTTTGGAATAAAAAACTTTTTATCATTTTCTTATTTTATAGGAAAGTGAAACGGTTTGGAAAAGAGATTTTCAAAATAAACGTAAGAAGTTTTCAGGCAAAAATTCATTTTTATGAAAAAAATCGATTTTTGGTCACATAAACAGCGTAAGAAAGATATTTGTATGCTTTGTGTGTGCGTTTTAGCAGTGAAATAGGACCGATGATACGATAAAAACGATAATGATAACAAGGAAAAAGTTGTTTTAGCCATAGAAACATTGTTTCCATACCTTGTCAACGATGAGAGCGAGCTTTTAATTAACGCATTCTACGTTTTAAAGCTTGTTTTAAACCTCCTTTACAGTCTACAGACGAAAATTTTTGGAGTTTTTTGGGTAACTGAGGTGAAAATTCCATTGTAAGGCGGGAAATGGAATATTTGTAAGTGGGGAAAATGTTAAAATTCTTCGCTTCGACTTCCTTTTCCCGGTTTAGGGGAAAATTAAATAGAAAATGTTAGACTGCGTAACGTTTTGGATGGTAGGGTTTGAATGAAAAATTGGTTGCTTCACCTTTTATTCGTAATTGCATGAAGGTAATGGATGAAAAAGAGTTTTCAAAATTTGCACTCATATAAAACTGCCAGTATATTTAGGAAGTTCTGCATTATACTTTCAAAAGTATTTCAAATATTTAATAAATACATATACGAGGTTCCAATTTAGAATCACCTTGCATGCATATTTTATGGTTGAAATTGCATTATGTACACCATGCACATATACACATGGTCGCAAAGTAGATGTACACAAATTTGTTGTGTAGAATAAGACTATAAGTGTTAGAATTTTGGGATGAAATTCCTTTTAAGGATGGAAGAATGTAACAACCCGGAATTCTGGCAATAAGAATTAATTATTAGAAATTCAAAAATAGGAATGTCTACAAACGATGGAATTTGACCACGAAACTTTAACCGATGCGTTGGCTCGGAATTCTGGTCAACTTTCATGTTTGGAGTTTCGCGAACGGATTCCGCATGAAAAAGTTACGGACGAAAAACGAAAATGGACGAAAAATAAATAAATCAGAATAATTTAATATAACATACCTTATTAAACTAGCCTGACTGGGCATTTGACGACCCAAGTGGTCGACCGTAGCAGTAGACCCACTGGGCGTCAGAATGCCCAATGACGGCCAGGTTTTATAGGGTTAGTTTATAATATATTTTTAAACGAATGGACGGATGTTAATTAAAATGAATCTAACGGTACAAGGACAATTCCACTCTTATAAATAAACGGGGTAAGGCCTCATTCTTTACCACACAAATCTATGGGCAGCAGCGAACTCTGCCATTTTCCTCCCTCATTTAACCTAATTTTTAATTAAAAATATATTCTTATGCAACAAATCAAATCCAAATCATATAGAGTTGAGAGGATTATCAGATCCAATGGAAAAGAATTCAAATTAGCGTTCAACAATAGATTCTCCCTTCTCTTCCTATTTTCTTACATCTCCTAGATATGATATTATCCTCTTTCTATATAAATTGTAGATTTATAAGAATCTGGGGAATTGTAGGCCTAAAAGATTCAAACTTTGGATTTAGATGCTTGCAGGTGAGTGAGAAATTTATATATACATTTATAATAATGCATTTGTCTCGTTTTAATAGATATCAAAATTTATTCCTATTTCCATCGTGTTTCCTCATGATATTGTTGTAATGAAATTATCACCTATCAGATCTGATTGTAAAAATTGCCAAAACTTATGAATCGTAAATTGTGGTTATGCATAATATTAATTGTAGGTTTCTTAAATTTTGTTTACACATATTCCTACATTCATGTTGTAAAATTTATTACAGTTGTTGAAAACACTGTAGATCTGAAAATTAGTCCCATCAAACACCATTTAGACGTAGTTACATTCCAAACCTCTAGTTCAGTGTTGAATGATAAATTATGTGAATGTGGGTAAAAAGATACAATTGGTAAATTTTGTGACTTTAATATTAAAAGAAATATGCCTGTTTGTATTCAATATTGTTGGGTTATGGCTTAATTGTTGTAAATATGTCGTTTTCCTCCTTCTAAATAAAAAGGCATTATTTTGAAATCACAAGAGATATGATAAAAAGTGATTGAAAAGGTAAAAGTGGTGCAAATGTACGTATAAATATAAATATACGTATTTGTGCGTAATTTGCATCAATTATTCCAAAATATACATTTACATATACTTCTTGTGATTTGGACATATGTCAGTTCCACTAATTAGGCATAATTTATAATAACCATAGCTTACGGTCTTTTTGTAAGCTTTGGAACCTTTTGACAATATTGAATGTAAAAAGGATTGTTTGGTTGTAAATTAAACCAAATCATTTAATACTAAGAACAATATTAATAGTAATAAAAATAATAACTATGTTGACCGCGCAAAAATATGTAAACAAAAATATACATATTATCCATCCAAATCAGCGTAAAATGATAAAATATACATTGTATTGAATGTTTGAATGATATTCAATTATGGAATTATGTATGAAAATAAGATTCATATTGAATTAATGTTTTTGTGGTGACCATTACAATAATTAATATAATTTATTACTATAAATGAGACCGCAAATCATTAAATAACAATTGTAACCAATGTTGAATGAGGAAAGTAAATATAATAGAATAATGGTTACAATTCCTAAATTAATTAGGATTAATGTTATACACCCCAATTAGGAAATTTGAATTATAACCGCATTTAGACAAGAGGTTAAGCTTAACTTGTGGAAGAAGTCTGCCCGGAACTGACCAGAAAATCCATCATCCACAGGTAGTCAGCTTAATGTGAGGGGTCTAATGTGTAAATGTAAATGTATTAAGGCACGAGGTTAAGTTCGACTTGTGGAAGAAGTCTGCCCAAAACCTACCGGCAAATCCGGCATCCACAAGTAGTCAACTTAATGTGAGCGGCCTGGTGCATGAATATATATATATACATATAATAGTCAACCATTAAATAAATAAATAAGAGTAGTAACTGTCTGTTGGGGTACAACAAATAGACACTTCGGGACTGATAAACTAAAAATACCCAGTGTATATAGTTGCCTTAGGAAAATATGACTGTTATGGTCATAAATGACAATAAACGTATGAATAGGAATAAATGGGTGTAAAAAGGAGATTAATGGATATTGATTGCGTTTAAATACTAAGTCCAATTAGGGAAGTAATCAAATAAATATCCTAGGTAAAAGAGGATATAACTTTCCTTATTTATATTAATAATATAGAACTTATAATTAAAAATAGAGTTGGACTTAGTAGGTTAATAATGTAAAATATTATTAGCCATATGAACCCGTGACAATAATGAAGTGTGTGCGTATAGTATTTCTGTGTAGAGAGACTAAATGGGAATGACTTAATAACGTAGCCCACTTTATCCCAATAGGGAAAAGTATTAATGGATAATGGGGTATGAACCTAATAACCTTCGCGTATAGTCCGCTTCCTGGGTCTTAAGCGTCTAGGGTTGAAGAGTCCACCTCAGAATAGGTCTTTCAGTTTAGGGGTACTAAATGGCATGTGTGTGTAGGCCTACGCAAACCTGGAAACTAAAATATCATATATGACTACCTATCCTACGAGAAGTAATAAGCGACTAAAAGGGTTATCTAATGGTCAACCAGATGGTATAGTGAGCGATAAAGTACCATCTCTCACCTTACGTGGGCAAGGGTATATGCATGAATGACGGAAGTCTTAACTAGTAGGGCCCCAAAGCTAGTGCCCTGTAGTTTATGTTAACATTGAAAATATTATCGAGGAATAATAAGTGACCAATAGGTTCGCCTAGGATCTTAAGCGATCAGGGAAAATCTACCATATCTATCATCGATAGTGAGGCATTAAATAATAAAGGATAGCGAATGAGGATATATATACATATATATAAACTCCGTAACTAGGAGTCTAACCTCGACTAAATAACCAGTCATGCCCTGATATAAGGGATTCATAAATATATGTGTGAACATTCTATCTCGGTATCATACTTGGAAAATACTACTTGACAAAGGTTGTTAGGGTCGTGCGTAAACATTTACAAGGTTAGGTTAGAATCACTAACCTTGGTAGGCATACATCTTGGGTTGAACCAAACGAGATACATCTATGTTGTACATTTCCTGTTCACTAGAATCTTGTTGTTCTGACCCCCCTCCCCCTTCCTCATTTCAACCACCCAGGTTTTCTAGAGAATGTCGGGTTCTCACAAGTGTCTTAATTTGGCTTTCGGTTCTAGCTCTCTCTCATGCTCGGTATTGGCAAAGTGACTTACTTTGAAAAAGGTAATTACTTAAGTTAATACTAGTTTATCTTATTTGGTTTCCGCTGTGAGTTTTCTTTTATCGTACTTTGATTATGCTCATGCTCATTTATTGCAGGTACCAGATATACGCGCTTCATGCTTGGAAGTGTTCAAGTTTTGATTTTTATCGAAATTTAGAGGTAGAAAAGTGTGGGGTGTTACATAATCTCACTTCTATTGGTTGCTATTAAATTTTCCTATGAAGCTTTACAGGTTTTTAAAGAAGGAAAACTTTTAGAGTCATTGGCTATCATATTATTTTCCGTCTATTATGCACAAAGAAAAAAAACAATTTTTCATTTTCTTTTTGAAGATTTAGTATTTTATTAGCTGATAATGAACTTTGTAATTAATCATCATTTATTAACTACAAAATGAAAATATTCTATGTTATCACTTGTTGGCATAAAAAATGATGTTAAAGTAGCGATAAAACAAACATGAGATTGTTGGTTATTCATGACATAGTCTAAGGAATTGCCATATGAAATATTTCAGGAATCATTCCTTTTTCTTTTTTCTTTTCTAACCTCTTTGGCTATTTACAAGTAAACCAAATGCAGTTTTTTTTACTTACAGACTTAGTTTAATTTACGAAGGCAAAATATACGTGGCCATTTTACGCCCCTCAAAGCATCATTTGTGCATCCATTTGACTATCGTATCTTCTGTCGTTTGATTGATGGCTCTATAATATTATACATTAAGTTGAAATTTTAAAAGCAAGGCTTATGTCATTTATGATGTTTATCTTTCATACACTTCACTGGAAGAAACAAATTTTGACCAATGGTTATATATTGTGTTTATATCACCCTATATAAATTCTACATGATGCTTTTGTATTACTGAGTTAAGCTTGATGAGAAAAGGATAGAGTTGGCAAGAGGTAACCACAATTATATAAAATGCAATTTGTACATGTTCCTCAAAGTAGTAATCAAAATTTTCGATAAATATATAACACGATTTTATATATGCAAGCTAACTCATGTTCTTAGCATTTCACCAATGGCACTTACTCTAACGAACCAGTAGTAAATATAAAAGCTCAAGGACAAAAACATTATTACTTTTTTTCTAGAAATAATTGGGCTCTAACATATCTTGAAAAATGTAAAAACAAACAATCTAAAACATCCCTGTTTATGATTTATACCCATTAAACCTACTCGAATGATTTAAATAAATTGCTTTTTTTCTAGAAATTTAAAACCAATTTATGTTCGCTTTCAAATATCAAAAAATGACTTATTTAAACGGATCAAAACAAAACATTAAGGTAGTGTTCGATTTATTTTATGTTTTGAGTTTTTAGTTTTCAGCGTTAATATGAAAGTTAGGAAGATTTAAAGTATATCAAAGGTGGCGGACCGGAAGGAGTGACGGAAGGGACCGCGGAATGATGGATAGATGAATTTGTTATCTTCCTTTCGTTGTTTCTTAAAATATGGAAAATAATATAAAGCTATTTTTGGTTTTGTGTGTTAACTTCATTTTGTAAAACGATCGTTTTTCATGATATGTGTGTGCCGTCGGTACTTTTGTATGTGCGAAAACTCAAAATTAAAAAGTGTAAATCAAATGTACCCTAAACTTCTGTACGAATATCTTAAGCAACTCTGGTCTTATAAATACAAAATATTATCACATCAATTCAACATATGCAGATATCAGGTTATATTAGCTTTTATTAAAAATCTTAATCACTAACTCCCGCTCGCCATAGACGTTTCTTTGGACAAAACGATCAGCCATTTGTCTTCATATACATCCATTTGGAAGAAAATCAAGTATAAGATAGAGTAGTTATTATATTAACCATCCAACCATGTTTAAATAAATGTTGATTTCTTACATACTTCTTAATGCTCCCAGATCAGGTAAGCTAAATAACAAGGGAAAATCCGGAAAGTATCACCCCACATCAGAAGTTTGTGCGAAGCTTATAAATAGGCTCCTGCCAAGGACGTAACTGGCCTTTGGGCTACTTGAGCAATTGCCCACCCAAAAAAAAAAGAGGAAAAAAAGACGTACATTTCAGCCTAAACACCTATCATTGATGGAGTATAGATCAACGCGTTTGGAAGTGATTGCACTTCAAAACTAAAATGGTGTTGCGGTATTGTTATCAATACCAATCAACGGAAACGTCAGAAAATCGTTTCTATGAACAACAACGCTTTTAAGCATTAGCGATGTTGTTTCAGTGAAGTTGCAATTTGCAACAACAAGGAACAATCACAATATTGTAAGGGAATAATCTGAAGTAGCATTATACAATTAAGAATCCACGAAAACAAGAGTAATATTACCAATTAATATCCGATTCCAGTGAATGTTGTTTCCTTGAAACGAAATTGCTCCCTCTACGGCACTGATAAGTTGAATGAGCAATTGTTTCCCAAGGATGAAACAGATATTCTCTGCGATGTTGCGCTGGAACCGCAGAGCGACGACGAACACAAGGTAGTTTTTATTTATTTGCAGAACAGAGCAACGGAGAAGAAGATTAAGAGGAGATAAATCAGAATAAAAAAAATTCGCATGCCTATATATAGGCTAGAATGAGGCATCCTTTCACGAATAGGCACTTCTGTTTGAATTGCAACGGCTTGACTGTTGGAAAGATTGCTACCCTTTACCAACAAACATTTCCGTTGGCTTTTGCACAGCCAAATTCAAAAATAATGGTTCCACGGCGCAACAAGCCCATCCGCATTCAGAGGCCCAACTGATCACAAGACCCCAAGGCCCTATCTTTTGACCTTTAAATATTAACATGAATGCTTTATCATGGCATAGTTTCATGTCATTTTCTCTCTTTTCCATCTCCTCTTTCTTTTGATATAGCATATCAAACCTTTGTTTTGATTGCCTCGCATGTTGTTAAGGAGGAATGACGGGTTGGAGTTAATAGTCCCACATCATGGAATAAATTGAAGGAGTTATGTACAAATATGAGTTGGTAGGCACGTAACATCAGGGATTCCTTTTGTTATGTGGGAGTTGTGTGCCAGCTCATATGCGTGCAAGGAAGGGGACTTTGTTCCGACCGTCGTTACATAACAGTGGTATCCGAGCCGAAGGTTATGGACTGGGCCATGCGAGCAAGGCAGTGCTCTCAAAAGATACTTGTAGGATGCGAGTCAAGGGGGAGACTGTTAGGATTGCCTCGCATGTTGTTAAGGAGGAATGATGGGTTGGAATTAATAGTCCCACATCATGGAATAAATTGAAGGAGTTGTGTACAAATATGAGTTGGTAGGCACGTAACATCAGGGATTCCTTTTGTTATATGGGAGTTGTGTGCCAGCTCATATGCGTGCAAGGAAGGGGGGCTTTGTTCCGACCGTTGTTACATAACAACCTTAGTATAAATAGTGGCATAGTGGTTAGTTTTCCTCGATGTGGGACTAAATGATTTTGCCAAATCCACTTATTCATTTCCAACAATCCCCCACATTAATGAGTGGTTATTAAATCTGTTCTTAAATATTGCGAAACATTTATCATATCGGTAAAAGTAGCACAAAGGCCTTGAACTTTTCCTGGTGTTTTATCATTATAACTAACTGACGAATCAGTGGACTAGAATGTCTTTGAACTGTAAGCCGTTTATGTAAGTCTATAAAGATAACACATGATAAATATTCTTTAACCCCTTGGTTCTCTTTTTGTGTTCGTTTTTGCCATGAACGCTGCCTTGGTTTCATGAGTGCTTGAAGAATTCACTACAACAAAATGACCCTATTACAACGGTGGAACACCGTTGTAATATACATTTTACAGCGGTGGGCAAACCGTCGTGTATTAAGAAGTTGTAATAGACTAATATCTTTTACAACTTTTCTGCACCGTTGCGACACCGTTGTGAAATGTATATTTTACAACTGTTTTCCACCGTTGTAGTAATACATATTACAACATTTCTGCACTGTTGTAGTAATACATATTACAACTTTTTTCACCGTTGTAGTAATTTCTACTACAATTAATTATAACAATATGATTTTTGTTTCGTTATACATTACATTTCATATAAAAATAAATATTTATATTGAATAAAATGATACTACTCTGAACTGAAATAATCAATTAAATATTTTATTTCAATATTTGAATTAGTACAACAATACATACGTTCCTCACTACAAACTGATTACTCAATACACTTAGTTACATACACACTTTCGTATAAATATACATACACACTGACACACGTTAAACGGTTGATCTTCATAAATTCGCTTCTTACCATCGCAATCCTCAGGTAAGAAGAGGGAGAACATATCATAGAGAAGTGTTGCATTGGCAGAGATATTGCAATCACCTACAAATAAAATGCTTCGATTTCGTAAATATGATACAAATATGAGATTATACAATAGTGTAGGTAACTATAAGAAAGAAATGAAATAACACGATTAAGCTTCATCTTTAAAGCATCCGGCAGGCTCAGGTCCATATGCTAACAATGGAGGTATCATTTACAACAAAATTCATGAAATATAGTACCTGTATATGACAAAAGCTACCTGCATATGACAAAATTCATGAAAATTCATATACTACACATTCTTTTACAACAAAATTCATGAAATATACTACCTGCATATGACAAAAGCTACCTGCATAGATCCTCCTGAGTTTTTCACAACAAAATTCATGAAATATACTACACAAAAAGCAAATATAGATTATTATATATGGAGTGCAAAAAAATTCTTACCAAGTCATGCAGTAAAGTAGGATGCTCTTTAAAAAGTTTGGGTAGATGTTTTCTCATGACTTACTAGAATTTACAAGCATAACTGCCTGGAACTCCATACCATATAAGTCAGATTTACATTACCAGATAAGTTAGATTTACAAACAAATCATACCAGAAAACTTGAATATTATAATAAATACATTAAGTATTAAATTAACAGTCCGGGTGATTAAGTAGATCATAAAGAGTATGGTGTTAAGTTGTAAGCCAATTACAGCTATCTAAATGTGTGTGTGTGTATATATATATATATATGCAGCAAAAGATTATTGTGAAAGTAGGAATGGAGGATGCAAAAAAAAACCTCAAGCTTTTGTTGCTGCTGTTGGATTTGAAGGTATGATATCAACGCTTCTCCTTTATATTTATTGCTCTCTTCACTGTGTTCTGTTTTGATTCTCCAAATTATCAGAACTCTGTTAAGAAAAACAAACCGTGAACAACTTTAAGATCAGTAGGTGTCGTAGTTACCAATTCGGTGATAAAACAATGACTAGTATGCCAAAATTTACACCGTAAGGCTTGCCTAAGATTATCTCATTATCTTTTTACAGTACACAGGTGGAAAGACAAGGATGCTTATAGGAAGATGCTAAATGACCAAAAGTGGGACAAGCAGACTTGTAATATATATCCACTGTGACAACCTACCGTAGAACAAGTAAGATAGAAAAACAAACAACCAATAGTTCGGTTTAGCCTTAATAAACTTTCATATAAAAGAGTTTATCCTATTTCATTTTTAAATATCAAACCAAATCAAATCACCAATCAAATTTTCCAACAAATCTATACCAACTAAAGATTGTACAACCGTAAAAAGTTTCCAAAATGAAGTCAAACAGGAAAGAAAGTACCCGCTAACTTGCAGAATCAACAAACCAGCTCCACAACGTAATAACAAACTGTTTTCTAGAATAATTACAGGCTATGCCTCTAAAAGCCATTACTTATCTTCTGAATAAGAAAAATGAAAAGGAACATTAAGTTGCTATATCGAATTATAATATATTAGCGGAACAAATGTATGAACCATTAAAGTCTTCATATATAGAAACAAAAAACTCACTGTGTTCCTTCTTACTTCTTGCCAAATTGTCAATCAAAAGAAACCCACAGACATCGTGTATTTCCTGAGTGCTCAAACCCATTTGCTCGATTTTGAGCTTCCATTGGTGCGCGAACTTCGAGGGGCCGGAAGTGGATCCGCCCTGCCCATACGAATCACCTACCCGTGCTCCGCCCTCTCCATGAATTTGGGGCAACTCGAGCTCCCTACCGACGTTGGAATAAATGGTGAACGCAACAACTTTGAAGCCAAAATTCGCGAGAGACGCTTCATTAATTCAGATCTTATCCGTCCAGATTATAGAGCTCGAGTGGATTAACGATTTTTGTGCAGAATCCATGAATTAATTTGTAAGGAGTGAGGAGCGATTTGGATCTGAATTTCGGGAACCTCTATCCGTCGGTTTTCTTCTAGAGCGGCGGCTATTTGTGTAGAGGATTAGGTTTAGGATATTTGACTTAGTTTGACCTCATATTTGTTTTTATATTTTGGGTTTAGGAGCGAAATTTTTGCCCTTGGAGCCAAAAATTCCAACGCACATAACTTGATTTTGTTTTTATATTTTGCCCAATGATTTGGTATTCACGGTCAAAGAAAAACTGAAATAAGCAAGACATTCAGATCATCAAGAAATAATGTGAAAAAATAAGAGAAATTGTCATGCTAACCATTCAAAATAACATATAATTGAAGCTGCTTTGATACCAAAAAATATTAAGTAAAAACAAATTTGAACTTTAACGGTGAAAATCAAGAAGATTTGCAGGATAGTCGAAAATTTAAATGGTATCGACAGTTTTCCATCGGTTACAATTAAAATTTCACCAAAACTTAGAGAATTAAAAATTATAATTTAGAATTAACAAGTAAAATTATATATTAAATATAAATATAATATGAATTTCTTGAGAATTGATTTTTACTAAAATATTAATATTACTGATTAATAATAGTTATTATTAATTATTACCTTTTTTCAAAGTTATAATTGAATTCCAACTATTAAAAGTTAATTATTATGTAATGTTATTGATTATATACTATTAAATATTTAATGGTAATTTTTAAAAAGTAACTATTATTTATTAATCATCAATTAAGCAGTTTTTATCTAATCTAATGGTAATTAATAGTAATTGGTATTAATTTGGAAATTTATTATTGAATATGAATTATTCTTAAATGTTAATATTACTAATTATTAAATATAATTTGTTATTAATAGGTCTCTAATACAAGAAATAGAAAAAAGATTTACTAAAAATAAGTTTGAACAACTTTCTAATTTAACTATTAATTATCAGAAATTAATTGGTATATATTTGTTATTACAACAGATAAAAAAGAAAAGTTGTGATATGTATGCTTATTACAACAGTGATTTTTTCACAGTTGTAAAAAACATTTATTACAACAGTGTGTTATGCACAGTTGTAAAAAAGCATTTATTACAACTGTGCTTTTCGCACAGTTGTAAAATTAAAGTTGTAATATGGTGTTTTTGTTGTAGTGATTCGACCTTACAATTCTTCTTGAAGCGGCGCCTTCGCACTCACATAGGTGATTCTAAAGAGTATCCCGTAATACCCCACTTGGTTCTTTATAACACCACAGTATTAAAAGCCAAGCTTATCCTATTCTCCGATGGGTTATGCACTGACTTATCTTAGGAATGGTTTGTATTTAACAGTGTCGTCATGTTTAACTTAAACTCAGTTTCCCCTTTGAACCTAGATCTTAGGATCTCCAGTCAACTAGGTGAGGTTTCCGTTTATTAGAAAACTTTTTAGTTCATAGGTCTTAATCCCATTCTCATCGATAAGGTTTGAACTTTCTCTCTTGGCAAGCCTTTTGTTAGTGGATCCGCTATGTTATCCTTTGACCTTACATAGTCTATAGTGATAACTCCATTAAAGAGAAGTTGTCTTATGGTTTTATGGCTAAGATGAGTATGTTGAGACTTACCATTATACAATGTATTATTTCCCCTCCATATAGCAGATTGACTATCACAATGTATACATATTGGAGGTACTGGTTTTTCCCAATTTGGAATGTCTTCCAAAAAACTCCTAATCCAATCTGCTTCTTCCTCGGCTTTATCTAGAGCAATGAACTCCGATTCCATTGTTGGCCTTGCTATGCAAGTATTTGGATGATTCCATGAGATTGCTCCATTTCCTAATGTAAACACATATTCACTTGTGGATTTTGTGTCTTCTGAGCCAGTTATCCAATTGGCATCACTATATCCTTCTACCACTGAAGGATACTTTTCATATTGCAACACATAGTTTTGTGTGTACTTTAGATATCCTAAGACCCTGATTATTGCTTTCCAGTGATGTTTACCAGGATTACTTGTATATCTACTCAACTTGCTTATAGTGTATGCAATATCAGGCCTAGTGCAATTCATGACATACATAATACTTCCTAGTACACGAGAGTATTCAAGCAGATATATTCCATCACCGGTGTTATCCAATTTTGGTTCATATCCATTGGTGATTTTGCAATGGTTATATTATACTGCTTGAACCTTTCAATTAATTTGACAATGTAATGTGACTGAGATAACGCATATCCTTGTGATGTTTTTGTAAGTTTTACTCCCAAAATTACATCAGCCACTCCTAGGTCTTTCATGTCGAATCTAGAGGATAACATATCCTTCGTAGATTTTATTATGGCCTTATTATTCCCTAGGATCAACAAATCATTAACATAAAGGCAAACAATGACATATCCAATATCCGTATATCTTACATATATGCATTTATCTGATTCATTTATTTTGAATCCATTTGATAACATAGTTTCATCAAATTTCTCGTGCCATTATTTCGGTGCTTGTTTAAGGCCATAAAGTGATTTTACTAACTTGCACAACTTATTTTCGTTTCCTGGGCTTAGAAACCCTTTAGGTTGCTGCATATAAATTTATTCTAGTTCACCATTCAGAAACGCAGTTTTCACATCCATTTGGTGTATTTTCAAATTTAATATGGATTCGATTGCAATAGGCATCCTAACCGATGTTATTCTAGTACTGGTGAATACGTATCAAAGTAACCTAGATCTTCCTTCTGTCTAAATCCTTTTACTGCAAGTCTTGCTTTATACTTGTCTATTGAGCCATCAGCTTTTAGTTTTTTCTTAAATATCCATTTATATCCTAGTGGTTTTGATCCTTTGTGTAACAACCCGTAAAATGCGAGCCAGTTTGAAAATTTTATTTTGGCAATTTTAGCGAATTTTGATTATTTAAAATGAATTATTTTAAATAATATCGACGAAAAATTTATTTTGAATAGAATTCGATCGTATAGATTATATAAGTCGTCGTTAGAATATATAATAATATATATAATTATAAAAGGAATTGAAAATGGCGCGGTAGTTCGAAAATTCGATTTCTAATTTCAAATGAATATACAGAATTCAATATAAGTCAGAATTGAACGAAACAAGAAATATTTGAATCTGTATAATTATATCTTTGTAACGAAGTTGAGAAACTGAGATTTCACTTTATAAATGATGAGATATGTCCAGTTGAAAATTAGAAATAGTCGCTGTGGAATTTATATATATTTTAATATAATATATAGCCCTTAAAAATGGACATTTTGCAAACGACCTCGGATTTCGACGAAACCAGTTTTGTTGGGTCCGTGATGTCAAGTTATTGCTAGGTTTCAAATTTCATAATTTTTCGAATCAATATGTGAGCGTGGCAAAAGAAAACGCGTTTGACCAGTTTCAGTTGATTTTAATCGACTGGAAATTGGCCATTTTTCAAACGGTCTCAGAATTCGACGAAACTAGTTTTGTTAGGACCATATCGTCAATACGAAGCTAGAAAATATTTTTCGGGAATTTTTAGAGTTAGTATGAGGCCCCGGTAATTTGAAATGTACGTTTAAAATTCAATATAGTGATTTAAATGTAAATTTAACGGAAACTGATTCAAATAGTCGAATCAGACTACGACACATATCCCATTGTGCTCGGAATGGGGGTAGAACGCTATGGGCGACAGGCGGTGGGCCTCGTTTCGAGGTCGTTTATGAAAGTCAACTTTTACCGATTAAAATAATAAATAAAAGAAAAAAAAATATTTTCCCCCTTTTATCAATAGGCCCCCCCCCCCCCCGTTCGTTTATTTTAAAATCAAAATCAAGAAGAAAAAAAAAAAAAAAAACCTAACTAAAATCGCTCAGGCGATTAACGCCGATCGCCCCCCCCCCCCCCCCCCGTAGCCATCACCGCCGATCCTTCCGCCACCCCCTCCCCAGGCCTGCGCGCCTCCGCCCCACATCACCGACGACTCCCCCCTCCTCGGAAGTCGATCGACGAGAAGAACCGCACCCCCCTCCTCGTTTCAAAATCGCGACGAAGACCCCCAACTGCGAGGCCCGAAAACCCCCCCCCCCCCCCCCCCGACCACGACGGCGCTGCAAACCCCCCCCCCCCGGTATGTTTTTATTTTTATTTAATTATTTTATTTTATTTTATTCTCATTTTCATTAAAACATATATAAAAAATTTAGGGTTGGTAATAAAAGTATATAAAAATTGATTTTACATAATGTTAAAAACTGATTTTTTATAATCTTTAAAAACTATTTTTTTTATTTTCTTGAAAACTGAATTTTATTTTAGTTGAAGACTGAATTTCATTTTAGTTGAAAACTGAATTTTATTTTAGTTGAAAACTGAATTTTATTTTAGTTGAAAACTGATTTATAAAGAAAATGAAAACTGATTTTATTTTAAGGTTTTAACTTTAATATAAGAAAAAGATTTTAACTTTGAAATAAAAACTCAATTTTTATATATTGAACTTCGATAGAAAAATGGAATTTTTATATATTGAACATCGAAATAAAAATTCGATTTTTATATATTGAACATCGAAATAAAAATTCGATTTTTATATATTGAACATCGAAATAAAAATTCGATTTTTATATATTGAACTTTGAAATAAAAATTCGATTTTTATATAATGAACTTTGAAATAAAAATTCGATTTTTATATAATGAACTTTGAAATAAAAATTCGATTTTTATATATTGAACTTTGAAATAAAAATTCGATTTTTATATATATAGTGGCCTTGGGCAACGAAGCTGACGAAAAGGCGAAACGACGAAGACTTCTGCAAATGAAGTGCCGTGGAGCTGGATAGCTATATGTGAGAATTTCTCACCTTTCAATTTCTTTTCTAATTATATATATATACTAGGATGCAGACGGTGCTTAGTAGCACCCGACACAACCGTCCACAGACCATGGACTTGTTTGTTTGATTGTTTGGTGATTGATTGCGAAATTGGTTTGAATGTGGTTTGTGATGTGAAAAATCGAATCGATAAATTGGTTAGGATTAGACGTGCGCCGTTATAAGGCGTAGGAGTAAGGCTAGGTTAGACCCTTACTCCAAATTTTGTGGTTTGCAAAATGAAATTGATTTGATTGATGAGTGAATGGCGTGGGCCTTCACTAGACCGGGGATAAGGCTAGGCCTCGTCCCGTTTCTAGTATCGTGCTGTTATGCCGCCGAAATTTTCTAAAATAAGTTAGAAAAATAAAGATATCATTTTATTGAATAAATGAATTGAATAGAAATTCATAAGTTGTAATAAAATGTTTTATCGTTAAAAATATAATTTTTAACGTGAAGAAAATAAAATAAAATATTCATTTACAAACCAGACGGTTTGTTTATGTACACCTATTTGAATGACGTTGATTGGGTCGATAAATTTTACACATCGCCCAACTGCACGAATAAAATAGTTGTTAGATTGTTTGAAACCCCACACGGGTGTTAGGATGAAATTTGAAGTTCACTCATCCTGATTGATTAAATATGTCGATCGATTGATTGACATGCTGTTATAAGCGTTAGATATCTTTATTTGATGCTTATACAGTGTAGTGCACTTTGGTTGATGGTTGATTATTTTTCAATGCTATTATATACATGTGTTGTATGAAAATCCATATAATTAATTTTATATGGTAATCGATTGGGCCTCATTCCAGTTTAGAAATAGAATATTTGAAATAGAGATATTTGAAATAGAATATTTGAAAATAGAAATTTATGAAGCCGTATTGATTAGATTGACGCCATTTTGACGTGAACGATATTTATATCGATTTTAAGCGATTTCGAAATGAATTGAATTGAAAACGAATTCAAAATGAATTGAAAACGATTTCGAAATGAATTGAATTGAAAACGAATTCAAAATGAATTGAAAACGATTTCAAAATGAATTGAATTGAAAACGATTTCGAAATGAATTGAATTGAAAACGATTTCGAAATGAATTGAATTGAAAACGAATTCAAAATGAATTGAAAACGATTTCGAAATGAATTGAATTGAAAACGAATTCAAAATGAATTGAAAACGATTTCAAAATGAATTGAATTGAAAACGATTTCGAAATGAATTGAATTGAAAACGATTTCGAAATGAATTGAATTGAAAACGAATTCAAAATGAATTGAAAACGATTTCGAAATGAATTGAATTGAAAACGATTTCGAAATGAAATGAATTGAAAACGATTTCGAAATAAATTGAATTGAAAACGATTTCGAAATGAATTGAATTGAAAACGATTTCGAAATGAATTGAATTGAAAACGATTTCGAAATAAATTGAATTGAAAACGAATTCAAATTGAATTGAAAGTGGATTGAATTGAATTGAAATTTGAATTGAATAGAAATGAACTTTGAAACGAATTTATAAAGAAGAATTCAATTTTGCTTTGAATTGAAATGGAAGTTGAAATAGATTTTGAAACGAATTTTAAAACTATTTATATAATTCGTTTTGAATAGAGAATCGACGAAGTATATATTATATATATTATATATATAATATAATGGCCTGAATAGAACGCGTCGCGCCGCGGCAGTTCGCGAATTTCGACCATTTATTTCAAACGTACATTACGGGAGATCCGACCGTCGGATTCTCCTAAAACCGGAACCGTTGGGTTCGTATCGAAAAGAGCTTTCTAATGAATGTTAGAAATTTGAAATCTAACGGTTGGATTTGGAATTATGTCCAAATCAAATTTGAAAAAGGTCGCTGTAAGTGCAGTTCGAGGGCCATTGATGGAAATCGACTGTACGAGCCTTGATAAAATTATTAAAAATAGTAATAATTTGTGTAAAATCATAAGAAATGATTTAGAAAGAATTGGGATGAAAAACTCCATATTTGAAAAGATAAAAATAGATTTTTATCGAAATGAACTAGTTTTGAACTAGAATTATAATTCTATTTATTTTTAAATAAATAAATTGAATTCGAAAAGGGTTTTGAAAATAACCAAAATTTCCAATGATTGCATTGGAGTGGATTTGAATCGAAATTGTCTTCAGAATATTTCGATGTTGGAATTCGTGATTATACAGGTGTTGTTATGGAAATTTGAAAGATATATATATTTATATCGTTATTTCCAATACGACATTTGTTAGTCGTAGAATTTGATATTGAATATAAGCCGATATATTTTCTATTCAGAGCCTTGTATTGAATATCGAATGTGATTTGGGGTTTGTCGTGAATGGTGTCTTCACTAACACTGTTCTTGAACCCAGTTGAGAAATGATTAAATCTTTTTATTTAGATTTAATGAAGTGTACCAATTAAATAATATTTAATTGGAATTGAATTGATAGTGATTTTTGGGTTTATCGTGAACAGTGTTTTAAATAACACTTGTTCTTTAACCCGATAATTAATGAATGTGATTTGGGTTTGTCGTGAATGGTGTCTTCACTAACACTGTTCTTGAACCCAGTTGAGAAATGATTAAATCTTTTTACTTAGATTTAATGAAGTGTACCAATTAAATAATATTTAATTGGAATTGAAGGGATATTGATTTTTGGGTTTATCGTGAACAGTGTTTTAAATAACACTTGTTTTTTTTAACCCGATAATTAATGGGATGTGACTTTGGGTTTATCGTGAACCGTGTTTTAAATGACACTGATTCTTTAACCCAGTCACATATTAAAACTAAGTGGAGTTTTAATGAATCTTTAATTAGATTGAAAAGTTCGAGAATGGAGTATCACCAGTTTTGCTCCAGGCGATAGTTAAATCTTTAATTAGATTTGAACGTGAAATTTAGAAACTAACTGTCGGTTAGCTAAGTAGAATGGTTTTCTGGATATTGATCTGATGTTGGTTTCGGCCTTCGGGGTTAATATTTGGGGAATTATTCTCTTGATTAATTTACGGTTAATGACTAATGAGTTGGAATGAGGCGTATGTTGTGTTTGTGTAACACTTTTATAATATATACGCGAGTTATTCGGAAAGACCGGGTTTATCCCATTCTGAATAACTGATACGACGATAAGTCGAAGATGAAGACGATGGTCGAAGACCGGAGGTCTTCACGTCGTTTGGGTGATAACTGATGATCTTGATTGGGCTGTACACCCAAGAAGATGGAAACAGTTAGGGATCGTCCAGACGTACTTGGAGATCGATGAATATGCGGGGTACTAGGTGCCCCCGGTTTCGTTCAGACCCAGAACGGACTTGTAAATGGACTGTGTGTCTGACATCGGATTTCATTCTGTGTGACTGATATCGGTTGCATAGGATGGCTTGCCTGTGTGGCATGCTAAGATGCAAATGATCAAGGCTTCTGTTGAAAAGCAAAGTCTTGTGGTTGATGATCAAAGCACGGCCTTTGTGGCGTAGCTTTGTGTAACGTTTGATTCGCGAGTTTCACACCCGGTATGAATCAAAAACGGGAGACGGACCTCAGGGAGGGCATGCGTTTCTTTCTAGTTTAGAAGTGGCGTCAGTGGTTTTACACGCCCTGACGAGTTTGACTTATGTGGTTGTTGCTGTTGCGAGGCGCCTCGGATTGATCGGTCGTTCTCGAACCGATGGAGTCATTCGTTGGCTCATTGACACCCCAAAGGGTGGGGAAACGCAGTGTTCAGGCATTTTAATCCACATCGGTGGACCGGCCCTGACGATCCAAGGGTCACTCGAGCTCTGATCCTGAGACACGGGCTAGAGCGTCTCGAATCGGTTGAGGACTATCTTTTGCCTCGGTTCATAGACGGAAATCCAATTTCCAAATACGTGACATTTGCGGTTTTATTTGTAAACCTATATATGGCGACATAGTGGCATGGGACGCTCATGCCGCCTATGATTGATACTTATGATTTGAAGTTGTTTTATACACTATGCACTTATAATAGTATCAAATGATTTGTTTTAAACGTATCAAGCATTCTTTGGCTGTTATAGGGGAAAACCCTATCCCCCGGCTTGCGTTGCATTGTGTGATAGGACCTGGGTCTTATAACAGCTTCATTTTTTTTCTTTATTTAGCATTGCGCTGTTTGTTTCATGCACTGGTATTCTTGGGAGGAAACCCGTTCCGTGTTATACGGCGTGGTCCCTTGATTTACCTAATGATTTAAAATAAAGATTAATAACTGTTTTAGTTCTCACACCAGTCACATGACTGACCTGGAGTTTATTGTTTTAACCTAAACTCTGGGTGCCCCTATTTTGACACGGGCAGCTAGTAGTTTTGGTTTTGCAGATTTATATTCACAGGATCCTGGTTTACAGCTGGAATGATATCCGGAAAGCTTTGTATCCGTATATTTCTTCTAGTTGTGTATTATATTATTTTCCGCTGTGATGTATTTAAATGTAATTTAAATCTCTGATATTTCTGTGTAATATTCATTTATACTCTGTATATTCTTGTAGGCTGATGCATTGTTGTAATATACAATGAAATGTTCTTCTGTATGCGTTCTGTTTTGTCCTGTTCTCAAACGATAAGGCGTTTTCGAACGGTCTGGGTCGGTTTAGCGACTGATTCGGATCGAGCGAAATTCCTTGCCGTCACAGTTGGTATCAGAGCTTTGGTTTACAAAGCCTAGAGAACAAGGCACATTAGAACCCTACGAAAGAATTCATCAGATATGGGATTAGTAATATCCAACGAGAATGACTCGTTAAAGATAGGATCAGTAGCATCCTAGAACGAGTGTGAAGAGTATATTTTTCAAATGAAAACAATTTTTGTTTTGAAAATTTAAATCAATTATTCGTATTTGGTTATTTATTTATATTGACGTGGACAATACAGTATATAAAGATTTTGGGTATACGTCTGATCCACGTGTATTCGAAGTTTTAATATACTGGATAGATATAGAATTACACCCTAGTCGCACGGACCTGATTCTGATGGTTGACGCGTCATCATTAGTAATTAGCTTCGTGTTTCGAAGGTGTGATTTTCTATATATTTCCATTAGACTGGTGTGAGAACCAAAATTAGATAGGGCTAATTGTGTGATTTGGCATCAAAAACATGATTTTGTATGTGTATCAAAATTATGAATTTGAAACTCTAATTCACTAATTGATTGATGTTTGTGTTGTTTGTTTAGTTGTTTGCTAATTTTTAGCCATTTAGCCTAATTGAATCAAACATTGACTTGTATTGGAATTTGGTCGCATCTGCTTGCATATACTTGTATATCATTGAACAGGTCATAGCAAGGAGGCTAGAGCAGAGAATAAAATTTGTTTGCCCGACAAATAGGTACATGTTTACTACATAATTTCCTGTTTTGTTTGGGTGATGATGATTTTATGAGCCTATTGGCTAGCCGCTTGGCTTTTTCTTTTTCTTTTTGAGATCTGAAGGACCGGGAAAGCTATTTGAAATTCCCCGATGCTCCCGGTGCAGGGGAGGTTATGGCGAAATTTTTCAAAAATTTAGGGTGTTAGCCAAATTTTTGAAGTTTTGAAAATTCTCAGAAACTAAAAAGTTGGAGAATGGAAGCCAGATCGAACATAGAGTTGAATGATCAAACCACTTTCGACTTTGTTCCTTTTCGGGGACGAAAAGTTTTAAGTGGGGGAGATTGTAACAACCCGTAAAATGCGAGCCAGTTTGAAAATTTTATTTTGGCAATTTTAGCGAATTTTGATTATTTAAAATGAATTATTTTAAATAATATCGACGAAAAATTTATTTTGAATAGAATTCGATCGTATAGATTATATAAGTCGTCGTTAGAATATATAATAATATATATAATTATAAAAGGAATTGAAAATGGCGCGGTAGTTCGAAAATTCGATTTCTAATTTCAAATGAATATACAGAATTCAATATAAGTCAGAATTGAACGAAACAAGAAATATTTGAATCTGTATAATTATATCTTTGTAACGAAGTTGAGAAACTGAGATTTCACTTTATAAATGATGAGATATGTCCAGTTGAAAATTAGAAATAGTCGCTGTGGAATTTATATATATTTTAATATAATATATAGCCCTTAAAAATGGACATTTTGCAAACGACCTCGGATTTCGACGAAACCAGTTTTGTTGGGTCCGTGATGTCAAGTTATTGCTAGGTTTCGAATTTCATAATTTTTCGAATCAATATGTGAGCGTGGCAAAAGAAAACGCGTTTGACCAGTTTCAGTTGATTTTAATCGACTGGAAATTGGCCATTTTTCAAACGGTCTCAGAATTCGACGAAACTAGTTTTGTTAGGACCATATCGTCAATACGAAGCTAGAAAATATTTTTCGGGAATTTTTAGAGTTAGTATGAGGCCCCGGTAATTTGAAATGTACGTTTAAAATTCAATATAGTGATTTAAATGTAAATTTAACGGAAACTGATTCAAATAGTCGAATCAGCCTACGACACATATCCCATTGTGCTCGGAATGGGGGTAGAACGCTATGGGCGACAGGCGGTGGGCCTCGTTTCGAGGTCGTTTATGAAAGTCAACTTTTACCGATTAAAATAATAAATAAAAGAAAAAAAAATATATTTTCCCCCTTTTATCAATAGCCCCCCCCCCCCCCCGTTCGTTTATTTTAAAATCAAAATCAAGAAGAAAAAAAAAAAACCTAACTAAAATCGCTCAGGCGATTAACGCCGATCGCCCCCCCCCGTAGCCATCACCGCCGATCCTTCCGCCACCCCCTCCCCAGGCCTGCGCGCCTCCGCCCCACATCACCGACGACTCCCCCCTCCTCGGAAGTCGATCGACGAGAAGAACCGCACCCCCCTCCTCGTTTCAAAATCGCGACGAAGACCCCCAACTGCGAGGCCCGAAACCCCCCCCCCCCCCCCCTCCCGACCACGACGGCGCTGCAAACCCCCCCCCCCCCCCGGTATGTTTTTATTTTTATTTAATTATTTTATTTTATTTTATTCTCATTTTCATTAAAACATATATAAAAAATTTAGGGTTGGTAATAAAAGTATATAAAAATTGATTTTACATAATGTTAAAAACTGATTTTTTATAATCTTTAAAAACTATTTTTTTTATTTTCTTGAAAACTGAATTTTATTTTAGTTGAAGACTGAATTTCATTTTAGTTGAAAACTGAATTTTATTTTAGTTGAAAACTGAATTTTATTTTAGTTGAAAACTGATTTTATTTTAAGGTTTTAACTTTAATATAAGAAAAAGATTTTAACTTTGAAATAAAAACTCAATTTTTATATATTGAACTTCGATAGAAAAATGGAATTTTTATATATTGAACATCGAAATAAAAATTCGATTTTTATATATTGAACATCGAAATAAAAATTCGATTTTTATATATTGAACATCGAAATAAAAATTCGATTTTTATATATTGAACTTTGAAATAAAAATTCGATTTTTATATAATGAACTTTGAAATAAAAATTCGATTTTTATATAATGAACTTTGAAATAAAAATTCGATTTTTATATATTGAACTTTGAAATAAAAATTCGATTTTTATATATATAGTGGCCTTGGGCAACGAAGCTGACGAAAAGGCGAAACGACGAAGACTTCTGCAAATGAAGTGCCGTGGAGCTGGATAGCTATATGTGAGAATTTCTCACCTTTCAATTTCTTTTCTAATTATATATATATACTAGGATGCAGACGGTGCTTAGTAGCACCCGACACAACCGTCCACAGACCATGGACTTGTTTGTTTGATTGTTTGGTGATTGATTGCGAAATTGGTTTGAATGTGGTTTGTGATGTGAAAAATCGAATCGATAAATTGGTTAGGATTAGACGTGCGCCGTTATAAGGCGTAGGAGTAAGGCTAGGTTAGACCCTTACTCCAAATTTTGTGGTTTGCAAAATGAAATTGATTTGATTGATGAGTGAATGGCGTGGGCCTTCACTAGACCGGGGATAAGGCTAGGCCTCGTCCCGTTTCTAGTATCGTGCTGTTATGCCGCCGAAATTTTCTAAAATAAGTTAGAAAAATAAAGATATCATTTTATTGAATAAATGAATTGAATAGAAATTCATAAGTTGTAATAAAATGTTTTATCGTTAAAAATATAATTTTTAACGTGAAGAAAATAAAATAAAATATTCATTTACAAACCAGACGGTTTGTTTATGTACACCTATTTGAATGACGTTGATTGGGTCGATAAATTTTACACATCGCCCAACTGCACGAATAAAATAGTTGTTAGATTGTTTGAAACCCCACACGGGTGTTAGGATGAAATTTGAAGTTCACTCATCCTGATTGATTAAATATGTCGATCGATTGATTGACATGCTGTTATAAGCGTTAGATATCTTTATTTGATGCTTATACAGTGTAGTGCACTTTGGTTGATGGTTGATTATTTTTCAATGCTATTATATACATGTGTTGTATGAAAATCCATATAATTAATTTTATATGGTAATCGATTGGGCCTCATTCCAGTTTAGAAATAGAATATTTGAAATAGAGATATTTGAAATAGAATATTTGAAAATAGAAATTTATGAAGCCGTATTGATTAGATTGACGCCATTTTGACGTGAACGATATTTATATCGATTTTAAGCGATTTCGAAATGAATTGAATTGAAAACGAATTCAAAATGAATTGAAAACGATTTCGAAATGAATTGAATTGAAAACGAATTCAAAATGAATTGAAAACGATTTCAAAATGAATTGAATTGAAAACGATTTCGAAATGAATTGAATTGAAAACGATTTCGAAATGAATTGAATTGAAAACGAATTCAAAATGAATTGAAAACGATTTCGAAATGAATTGAATTGAAAACGAATTCAAAATGAATTGAAAACGATTTCAAAATGAATTGAATTGAAAACGATTTCGAAATGAATTGAATTGAAAACGATTTCGAAATGAATTGAATTGAAAACGAATTCAAAATGAATTGAAAACGATTTCGAAATGAATTGAATTGAAAACGATTTCGAAATGAAATGAATTGAAAACGATTTCGAAATAAATTGAATTGAAAACGATTTCGAAATGAATTGAATTGAAAACGATTTCGAAATGAATTGAATTGAAAACGATTTCGAAATAAATTGAATTGAAAACGAATTCAAATTGAATTGAAAGTGGATTGAATTGAATTGAAATTTGAATTGAATAGAAATGAACTTTGAAACGAATTTATAAAGAAGAATTCAATTTTGCTTTGAATTGAAATGGAAGTTGAAATAGATTTTGAAACGAATTTTAAAACTATTTATATAATTCGTTTTGAATAGAGAATCGACGAAGTATATATTATATATATTATATATATAATATAATGGCCTGAATAGAACGCGTCGCGCCGCGGCAGTTCGCGAATTTCGACCATTTATTTCAAACGTACATTACGGGAGATCCGACCGTCGGATTCTCCTAAAACCGGAACCGTTGGGTTCGTATCGAAAAGAGCTTTCTAATGAATGTTAGAAATTTGAAATCTAACGGTTGGATTTGGAATTATGTCCAAATCAAATTTGAAAAAGGTCGCTGTAAGTGCAGTTCGAGGGCCATTGATGGAAATCGACTGTACGAGCCTTGATAAAATTATTAAAAATAGTAATAATTTGTGTAAAATCATAAGAAATGATTTAGAAAGAATTGGGATGAAAAACTCCATATTTGAAAAGATAAAAATAGATTTTTATCGAAATGAACTAGTTTTGAACTAGAATTATAATTCTATTTATTTTTAAATAAATAAATTGAATTCGAAAAGGGTTTTGAAAATAACCAAAATTTCCAATGATTGCATTGGAGTGGATTTGAATCGAAATTGTCTTCAGAATATTTCGATGTTGGAATTCGTGATTATACAGGTGTTGTTATGGAAATTTGAAAGATATATATATTTATATCGTTATTTCCAATACGACATTTGTTAGTCGTAGAATTTGATATTGAATATAAGCCGATATATTTTCTATTCAGAGCCTTGTATTGAATATCGAATGTGATTTGGGGTTTGTCGTGAATGGTGTCTTCACTAACACTGTTCTTGAACCCAGTTGAGAAATGATTAAATCTTTTTATTTAGATTTAATGAAGTGTACCAATTAAATAATATTTAATTGGAATTGAATTGATAGTGATTTTTGGGTTTATCGTGAACAGTGTTTTAAATAACACTTGTTCTTTAACCCGATAATTAATGAATGTGATTTGGGTTTGTCGTGAATGGTGTCTTCACTAACACTGTTCTTGAACCCAGTTGAGAAATGATTAAATCTTTTTATTTAGATTTAATGAAGTGTACCAATTAAATAATATTTAATTGGAATTGAAGGGATATTGATTTTTGGGTTTATCGTGAACAGTGTTTTAAATAACACTTGTTTTTTTTTAACCCGATAATTAATGGGATGTGACTTTGGGTTTATCGTGAACCGTGTTTTAAATGACACTGATTCTTTAACCCAGTCACATATTAAAACTAAGTGGAGTTTTAATGAATCTTTAATTAGATTGAAAAGTTCGAGAATGGAGTATCACCAGTTTTGCTCCAGGCGATAGTTAAATCTTTAATTAGATTTGAACGTGAAATTTAGAAACTAACTGTCGGTTAGCTAAGTAGAATGGTTTTCTGGATATTGATCTGATGTTGGTTTCGGCCTTCGGGGTTAATATTTGGGGAATTATTCTCTTGATTAATTTACGGTTAATGACTAATGAGTTGGAATGAGGCGTATGTTGTGTTTGTGTAACACTTTTATAATATATACGCGAGTTATTCGGAAAGACCGGGTTTATCCCATTCTGAATAACTGATACGACGATAAGTCGAAGATGAAGACGATGGTCGAAGACCGGAGGTCTTCACGTCGTTTGGGTGATAACTGATGATCTTGATTGGGCTGTACACCCAAGAAGATGGAAACAGTTAGGGATCGTCCAGACGTACTTGGAGATCGATGGATATGCGGGGTACTAGGTGCCCCCGGTTTCGTTCAGACCCAGAACGGACTTGTAAATGGACTGTGTGTCTGACATCGGATTTCATTCTGTGTGACTGATATCGGTTGCATAGGATGGCTTGCCTGTGTGGCATGCTAAGATGCAAATGATCAAGGCTTCTGTTGAAAAGCAAAGTCTTGTGGTTGATGATCAAAGCACGGCCTTTGTGGCGTAGCTTTGTGTAACGTTTGATTCGCGAGTTTCACACCCGGTATGAATCAAAAACGGGAGACGGACCTCAGGGAGGGCATGCGTTTCTTTCTAGTTTAGAAGTGGCGTCAGTGGTTTTACACGCCCTGACGAGTTTGACTTATGTGGTTGTTGCTGTTGCGAGGCGCCTCGGATTGATCGGTCGTTCTCGAACCGATGGAGTCATTCGTTGGCTCATTGACACCCCAAAGGGTGGGGAAACGCAGTGTTCAGGCATTTTAATCCACATCGGTGGACCGGCCCTGACGATCCAAGGGTCACTCGAGCTCTGATCCTGAGACACGGGCTAGAGCGTCTCGAATCGGTTGAGGACTATCTTTTGCCTCGGTTCATAGACGGAAATCCAATTTCCAAATACGTGACATTTGCGGTTTTATTTGTAAACCTATATATGGCGACATAGTGGCATGGGACGCTCATGCCGCCTATGATTGATACTTATGATTTGAAGTTGTTTTATACACTATGCACTTATAATAGTATCAAATGATTTGTTTTAAACGTATCAAGCATTCTTTGGCTGTTATAAGGGAAAACCCTATCCCCCGGCTTGCGTTGCATTGTGTGATAGGACCTGGGTCTTATAACAGCTTCATTTTTTTTCTTTATTTAGCATTGCGCTGTTTGTTTCATGCACTGGTATTCTTGGGAGGAAACCCGTTCCGTGTTATACGGCGTGGTCCCTTGATTTACCTAATGATTTAAAATAAAGATTAATAACTGTTTTAGTTCTCACACCAGTCACATGACTGACCTGGAGTTTATTGTTTTAACCTAAACTCTGGGTGCCCCTATTTTGACACGGGCAGCTAGTAGTTTTGGTTTTGCAGATTTATATTCACAGGATCCTGGTTTACAGCTGGAATGATATCCGGAAAGCTTTGTATCCGTATATTTCTTCTAGTTGTGTATTATATTATTTTCCGCTGCGATGTATTTAAATGTAATTTAAATCTCTGATATTTCTGTGTAATATTCATTTATACTCTGTATATTCTTGTAGGCTGATGCATTGTTGTAATATACAATGAAATGTTCTTCTGTATGCGTTCTGTTTTGTCCTGTTCTCAAACGATAAGGCGTTTTCGAACGGTCTGGGTCGGTTTAGCGACTGATTCGGATCGAGCGAAATTCCTTGCCGTCACACTTTGGGTAGATCCACTAGTTCCCACGTATGATTTAGTAAAATGGATTATGTTTCACTGTTGACAGCCTCCTTCCACTATGGAGCATTGGGAGATGACATTATTTGTTAGTAAATAAGAGGTTCATTTTCTATCATATATGCATAGAAATCAGGTCCAAAGGTTTTAGAAGTCCTTTGACGTTTGCTCCTTCTAGGTTCCTCTTCCTCTGTTTCAACATTTATTTCATTCGAGTTTTGATTAAAATTATCCTTAGGAGTATCTATATCTCTTTATCTCTTTTGAATAATTGTTCAATAGAGGATTTAGAGGGTAAATATGTTCAAAAAATCTAGCATTTCGTGACTCGGTAATGGTGTTTTCATGGATGTCATCAATTTCAGATTTGTACACCAAAAATCAATATGCACTACTATTATGAGCATATCCAATGAATATGCAATCTGTAGTCTTTGGTCCAATCTTGACCTTTTTCGGTTTTGGTATTTCTACTTTGGCAAGACACCCCTACACTTTCAAGTATTTGTAGGATGGTGGTCTATTTTTCCGAAGTTCATGTGGGGATTTAGATGTTTTCTTTCGTGGTATTTTATTCAAAATAAGATTTTCTGAAAGAACAGCTTCTCCCCAAAAGTTATCTGGCAAGTCAGAACTAATTAGTAAGGCATTCATCATTTCTTTAAGAGTTCTAATTTTCCATTCGGTTATATCATTGGATTGAGGTGAATACGGGGATGTAGTTTGATGTATAACTCCATGCTCAGCACGGAATTCCTCAAATGGAGACTCATATTCTCCTCCTCTATCACTTCTTAAAGATTTTATTTTCTTATTGAGTTGATTCTCAACTTCTTCCATATACTGTTTAAACATGTCGATTGCTTCGTCCTTGCTTCTAAGGAGATATACATAACAATATCTGGTACAATCATCAATGAATGCGATAAAATACCTTTTTCCACCTCTAGTTTGACACATTTTCAAATCGCATACATCCGTATGTATTAAGTCTAGAGGTTCGGTCTCTCGTTCAACGTGATGAAACAAGATTCTTGTCAATTTTGCTTATGCACAAACTTGACATTTATAGTTGGAATCTATGTTGCATTTCGGTATAAATTCTAGATTAATCAATTTTCGTAGTGTATCAAAGTTTGCATACCCTAATCTAGAATGTCATATGCTAGAAGAGTCAACAATATAAGCAGAAGACTTACTTTTATTTATATCATTGTTTAGTACAACAGTGGTTACATTTGCTCTAAACAAGCCATCACTCACATATCCTCTTCCAACATACACCTCGTTCTTTGATATTACAAACTTATCAGCAACAAATGTCAGTTTGAAACCATGTTTGCTAAGCAACGATCCTGAAATCAGGTTCTTGCGGATTTTTGGAACGTGGAGAACGTCATTCAATTTTAGTTCATTTCCAGAAGTTAACTTTAGTACAACCTTTCCCTTGCTTTCAACCTTTGAAGCAGACAAGTTACCCATGAATAGTTGCTCGTGATTAGTGGCAGGTTTGTGCGTTGTAAACATCCACTTGTTGGCACATATATGACGAGTGGCTCTTGTGTCTAGAAACCACTCCTTGTTGTTGTCAACAAGGTTGCATTCAGAAACAACCGCACATAAATCCATATATGCAACATCATCTGAATTTTCAGCCACATTTGTTTCTGCTTTCTTCTTTTTGGGTGCACGACACACGACTGCTTTATGGTCTTTCTTTCCACAATTGTGGCAAGATCCTTGAAACTTCTTTCATTTCTTTGCCTTAGGATTCTGCTTGCGCTTTCTTTTGTTTGTCTTTCCATCCTCAACCATATTAGTCTTTGCTTGTAACGAACTGGTAGCCTATTTCTCTGATTTTATGTTGTCTTCTTTGATTCATAGACGAACAAGCAGATCCTCCATGTTCATTTCCTTGCGCTTATGCTTCAAATAGTTTTTAAAATCCTTCCATGATGAAGGCAACTTTTCAATAGCGGCAGCCACTTGGAATGACTCACTTAACTCCATATTCTCGTCATGAATTTCATGAATGATTACTTGGAGTTACTGAATCTGACTGACGACTGTTTTGGAATTGACCATTTTGAAGTCAAGAAACTTTCCAACAATGAATTTCTTCATTTCGGCGTCTTCAATCTTGTACTTCTTTTCAAGAGATAACCAGAGAACATTTGCAGTCTCAACAGTACAATATACATTATAAACTATTTTATAAACCATTGAGAATGTAACTCTTACAGATGAAGTCAGAATTCTTCCATATAGTAAGAGCTTCGACTTTGGTGGTGTGAGGCTCTAGTTCTTCAACAAATGGGGGATCCTCCGAAAGGTATTTGGTCAACCCCAATGTTGTCAGGTAGAAAAGCAACTTTTATTGCCAGCGTTTGAAATCCCGACCATTAAACTTTTCTGATCTCTCGCCATGTGAATATGGAACAGACGGTGGAACCAGAGGAGGAGCCGATGGCACAGTCTGTGTCGGCACAGATTTGTTGTTGCTACCTTGCGACATCGTCGCCTGCAAATAAAAGCAATAATCACAATTTCGTTTCAAGATTATTATCAATACCAACCAACAGAAATGTCAGAAAACCGTTTCTATGAACAACAACGCTTTTAAGCGTTAGCAATATTGTTTTAATGAAGTTGCAATTTGCAATAACAAGGAACAATTAATTGCAAGGGAATAATCTGAAGTAGCAGTATACAATAAAGAATTCAAGAAAACAAGAGTAATATTACGGATTAAAGTCCGAGTCCAGCGAATGTTGTTTCCTTGAAACAAAATTGCTCCCTCTACGGCGTTGATAGGTTGAATGAGCAATCGTTTCCCAAGGATGAAACGGATATTCTCTGCGATGTTGCGTTGGAACCACAAAGCGACGACGAACACAAGGTAGTTTTTATTTAGTTGCAGAACAGAACAATGGGAAAGAAGATAAAGAGGAGAGAAATCAGAATAAAACTATATATATGTTTTGATTTTCGCAGGCCTATATATAGGCTAGAATGAGGCATCCTTTCATGAATAGGTGCTTCTGTTTGAATTGCAACGACTATGACTGTTGGAAAGCTTGCGACTGTTTACCAACAGACATTTCCGTTGGCTTTTGCGCGGCCAAATTCAAGAATAATGGTTCCGCAGCACAGCAAGCCCATCCGCATTCAGAGGCCCAATTAAACACGAGACCCCAAGGGTCCCAAGGCCCTATCTTTTGACCTTTAAATATTAACATGAATGCTTTATCATGTCATAGTTTCATGCCATTGTCTCTCTCTTCCATCTCCTCTTCCTTTTGATACAATATATCAAACCTTAGTATAAATAGTGGCATAGCGGTTAGTTTTCCCCGATGTGGGACTCAATGATTTTGCCAAATTCACTTATTCATTTCCAATAAGTATTACTCTTCTCTATGCCGGATTTTAGTATTACTCTTCTTTATACAGGATTTTCTGATGGGGACAGTCTTCTGCATAGATTTAACCATGCAGATATCTCAATTTCATTCTCACAAACGAAAATCTCGGTTGCCTCACTGGCTCCGGCAATTTTGCTAGTTTTTCTTCCCCCTCCATTAGTTTATAAATAAAATCCTTATTCCACTTTTTATTTTATCCACCCAATTTATTTCAAGGACATTGCTATCCTGCTCGAAGGAATAGCCACCCCAACACTCAAATATTAATCTATCAGCAATTTTTAAAGGCAAATTCTATTCATACACCAAAAATTACCTTTTGTACACCACAATTTTGCTAAAAATATATATTACTAAATTACCCTTCTTCTTTATTGTATTTTTACTTTTTTAATTATAACCCATCAAACTAAAACATTGTAACTAATGATATTCCATTAAATATATGTAAATCAATTTGAAGAACATAATGCATTTTTAAACATGAAACCTAAATTTTAATTACGAAAACTTTTACAAGCAAGTGTTTAAATTTAGAGTCATTTAATTTAAAAGTAGGGTCCCTTCTGCTGAAATTACGAATTTTTTTGTAACATAATAATAAACTGGTTATCATACATTCAGAAATTTACAATCTATTTTACTGAATTTAAACTTTATTAGTGCTATAGATTTCCTGTTTTCTATAAATAACTTTAATGTTTTACAAAAAAACGGTGTATGTAAAGTTATTTTTGGTATATGATTGTTTACTTTATTTTATTGTGTATGTACAAATATTATTGGTGTAAGAATAAAATTAGCCATTTTTAAATTCTTTGCTTTAATCCGATGACCTACCGTGAATTACGGAGACCTATACTGTTGTTTTTTGGGTATTGTAGCATCATTCTTTATTTTAGTTTTGCCCTTACCTTTTTAAATAGTGGTATTTAGTTTATTTTTCTTATTCCTTTATTTCACTTTCATTTGACCATTTTATTTGTTTATTTTTTTGGGGATCTTTTTAAAATCGTAGTTTTCAAAATCTAACAGTAATGAAAAGTGGTAAGGCATGAAGAAATACGAAAAAAGAATTACATAATAGAACCTTAATTCTCATGTTAGAATTGTTTTTCTTTTTCTTTTTCATTATCCATTTTCCTCCACAATCCAAGAATGAATGTAAATCAATAAAGTCACTCTCAGGACGTCCCTCCATGAAAATTTCACTACTCGTTTCACAATTTCAGACAGTAAAAAGTAACAAGTTAAAAGGATACATCAAAAAAAGGAAAATTTAGTTAATTGATTAAAGGTAAAACTGAAATTAATAGATTAATATCATAGATGAGGGTGAACAGCAAAAGAAGTGATGAGAATAGACATAGCCTTTCAACTGTTTTGTTGCTGAATTGTAGAAAAACGGGCACGTGAGTGCATAAACTTGATTTTATATGTTCCCAACAAATCTGCTGTAAAATGAGTACACTTTTACTTCCCAATTTCCATAGCTTTACTCAACTACATGGTAATTCTGTGGACAAAAGGAAAATTCAAATTTCGAAAAACGCCGTACAATATTTTAAATCTGTAACTTCTCCAATTAAAAGCGAAATGCTCAACACTGAAACAGTGATCTTAGTAATTTGAAGGCCTCCTTTATCCATCAAAAGCAAATGATAGTTCATTGTTATATCCAAAACCATGAACCATGCAATATAAAACATTGCTATCACGATATAAACATTCATTATTCTTTTCACATTGCTAATTCATGTACAATTATTATATTAGTCCTTGTTATATGTTTCTTTTCAGGAAATTTGGAGATGCTGATCAAAAAACATCAATTACTGACTGAACTTCAGCTTTCGAAATGCTTTCTCACTCCAATTTTGAAAATCTGCAAAACAAATGATAGAACTTAGGGACACAGTATTATGTGAATTTAAGCATAATCACAATGAAAATTAATAGAAAGTTATTTTTATCAGTGTTCGGGTTTTTACATATAAACAATTATGAAGTAACTTATGAACATAACACAGAAAGAAGTAAATGGCTACTTTAACAAATAACTAGTTACTCAAATTTCAACCCCATTACAGTCATTAAGATGATCCATGATAACGATACTTAACTCGACGTATGATCTAGTCAGGTTCAACGAATCAATTTGCTAATGCATACCTTTTGAATATAAATTATTACCTAATGACCATTAAATATATTCATGCAATAACTAAAGTTATATATTACATACCAACTATACATCTGAGTCTTTGGAAGAAGTTAGCTTGCAGTTTTTTCTACTATTGAGTTTTCAATCAACTCTCTGGAATAATAATATTGTCTTCATCTCCCCAAATGTTTTGTAATAAACATGAATCCCATGGGAAATATAAATAAAGGGTGGAATAACTCAGATGAATCACTCAAAAATTAATCTAGTAAATTCATTGAAATATAAACCTTCTTACGTAATCTTAGTTCCTCCACATCTCCTTTTCTTCAATATTTTATATATTTGTTTGTCAAAAAAAAAAAAAGGTTAGTTCTTATTGACGTTTTAAAGTCACACAACACCCAAATAGGGATTATGTAGAGAATAAAATGAAAAATGAGAGAAAATGCAATCACACACAAAATTACAGTGGTTCTACGTTAACGAGCCTACGTCCACTTTATAATCTCTTGTTTATCTATAAAATTTGAGTACAAATGGTGGTTTACTGGCCAAACCCGAGTACAATGCAATAACAATGAATAAAATGATATGGTATTGTGCAAAAGCCTTTTTTTCGTAGCTTTAGGTGACTACTATAGTTGCTACAATTCTCGGATCGACTAGAACACGTGGTGCTCTACCCAGGAGTGCAGAAAGAGTGGAGGAAGACTTCATAACGTGGTAGAAGGCCAGGCCCGGCGCGGTAGGGACACATGGAGGCTAATCCAGCGTTGTAAAAGTGTTGGAAGCGGTCAAATCGGAATTGAAGCGGTCAAATCGGAATTGGAAATAGTCTTTATGGAGATATTTGTGAGCTGAAGCGGGTCCGACTCGACATTGTTGAGTCAGGAGTTGTTCGACCCGAGGTTTTCTCATCTAGTTGGCTTCGCCTTGGTTTATCTCCTTCGACACGAGTCATGAATCGACCCGGACGCTATACCAGGCCAAATTCACAGCAGCTACTTCCATACTCAAGTCATAAGATTGGGCCGACATTGACCCGGCCTTGGATCGACCCGAGGATTCTTCGAGCCGGGTTTGCTTCCGATGTTATTGGGCTTTGTCGGGCCGAGCCAGGATGAAGGCCACCTAATGATGATTTATGGAATGCTGAAGCTTGCTATGACACGTTCGAAGCCTTGACGGCCTTGCCAAAAGGCATATCAACACTTTGCACCCCCCCCCCCCAAAAAAGCCCCAAAGTACGGCACATCGTAGACGGGATGTGCTTTGTATCTGTTGAACTGCAATCCCACGAAATGTCATCTAGCCTGTGAATAGTAATAATGAACAGTCATATCCATTTGAAGAGCCATTGTACTCGGATTATCTTGTCTACATGAATAGCTTGTTATTTGTCATGTCAAATCGTTGGCTCCCATATGTGATGACACACAGATCGTTACCAAGCGATGTCGTCATCCTGCACAAGTCGAACGCGTGGTCAAGTCAGACCAGGTGATTATGTACATGTCAATACGAGCTGCTGTTGAAATCGCATAAGAGTTGACGTGGATCAAAGCTAAAACCACGAGATGGTAGAGAAATTAATTCAGATCCATCCTCCCTAAGTCGACGATCGAACCGAAGGTTGATCCAACATATCCGGGTCGATATTTTCGGCCCAAACTATTTTTGTCTAGGGACTGACATTTCAAACGAAACATGAAGAGTCTCTCTTCATTTTACTATATATGGCTGACCCACACTTTATTATTTCACTTTTTTACTTTTACTGTAATTCGTGCCAACCTTCCCAAATCACGAAATTCACTCAAATCCCTAATGCACCTTCGACTCTCGAGTTGTAAACAATCTTGGTAGGTTTCGATCCACTTAATCCACGTATTTATTCATAACCCCATTGAATCGAATCTCGATTTCACGTTCTTGGACCTACCTTAGTATTGGTTAATGGAGGCGACGTCGTAGGTGAAGATCTGGACGTCGCGAGACGACATTGGAGGGCTAGTGGTGATGCTCGAGGAGAAGTAATACAATTGAAGTGTGAAGAGGTTGATAGGATGAGATGTCGAAGTATCTAGAGCTCTCTCGTGGGATCCACAAAACCAAGTGGGAGACGATCGAGGTTGTGCATCAAACAGGAGGATGGTTGGCAAAAAATGCAAAGTCTTGATAATCCGGCTCGGGTAGGATATATCAAGCTAAAGGGGTAGCGAAGGCGTGGTGAAGCAGAGTGGGAAGGAGACAGTAGAAGGGAGACTGTTCCGGATTAGACAGAAGCTTGTTCGAGCCGAGGAATACCGACCCGGAGAATATATGTCGGAGAAGCATGAGGCGACAATGGAGTTCGGGTCGAATGGGATACGATCGAGTAGGGAAACACTAACCCGACGTGGCTTGCATACGTCAGAGTTACACATAAAGAAGCTATTCGACCCGAACATCTCCGATCCGGGGAATATTGACCCAGAGCTATTCGACCTGACCCTTAATAGTAGAAAATCATCCACACTTCTTATATACCATCACTTAACGAATCAAATCACATCAACCTTCTGGACAGCTAGGATAGAGCCCGAAGGACTGAACATATGAACTTAACCTTGCATATTCCGAACTATCTGGACTCATGCATATTACTGTCTTTAATGTTTCTGCTCCTGCAGCTATTTCAGCATATTTCCACTGCACACACTTGCACTTGTATACACCGGAGGGGGGGGTCCGGTTTATTATTTTGATCAATAATCTTTCTTGGATAGCACAACTAAGATGTCTAGCAAATATTTAACTCGCTACTTCGAAGCAAAAAAGAGCAAAGCGGTTCAAGAAGACCTGAAGGAGTAGTCTAGCTCTGAAACCGAGTCCGACAACGATGACACGGACTACGCCATTCGTGAGCACGCCGAAGAGGCGGGCAATTCTGAAGGAAACGAGGAGGTACAGGAAGAAGGGGAAGGAGCAGGCCCCGGTGTTCCCATCGAAGATGTAGTCTTGAAGGCTCCCACCGACTCCTAGCCCTGTACCATGGATGAAGCGAAACTGAAAAGGTTAAGTGCAAAGCACAAAATCCCCTAGGGAGACATTCGAATCCCCAGAGAGGAGTTTCCTCACAACCCGTCGAAGTGCTTCATGGCAATAAGTCGTCAGATGTGCACAGTCAAGATTATTCCTCATTTCCACTCTTTCATCGTTGACTTTTTCGGATGCATGAAACCGGCGCCGATGCAGCTTCATCCCATTGCATATTCTAATTTGATTTCGTTGTACGTCTTGAATATGGAGCATCTGCGTCAAGCCCTAACTTTCGACGATATGGTCTTTTTTTCAACTTCAAGCACAAGGAGGTCCCAACTCCCTCATTTCTTTTTTTCGAGGCTGCTCGTGGAAGAAAGATTATTGGGGATGTGCCAAGCAAGCTAGGAGACATAAGGCCTAAATAGTTATATACTCCTCTACAGCTAGGATGCGCCTGAAGATGGCTCAAATGCGGTAAGCATCGAATCCCAACTGTAAACAACCCACATATTTGACGTTATGAAGATTGACATTGCCCTCTGAAATGTCGTCCTCGGAAGTTGTAAACTCGGCTATAAAGTCTGCCAATGCTTGTCCTCAAATAGACTTTCGTGGAAGGAAAGTAAGGTCGAATAACTCAGCTCGATGTTTAATTTGAGTAACCTCCCAGATGCCTCAGATCGTTGAAGGACCTGTCGTAGCGGTTGGTCAGTGTACACTTTGACGGGATGAGCTTGAAAGTAATGACAGAGCTTTCTCGAGGCGATCAACAAACTGTAAGCAAGTTTCTCGATCTTCAGGTAGTTATGTTGTGCCCTCATCAATTTTTTGCTCACATAATATATCGGTCGTTGAGCCCGTCTTTCTTACGGACAAGCGTTGAACTCATAGCATATAGGGATACCACCAAGTACACGAACAAGTCCTCGTGGTCTACTGACTTAGACAATATAAGCGGCCTCTCCAAATGATCAAGCAAGTTCTGAAAAGGTTTGACATAATCGAGCGTCCAAGCGAAGTTGCGGTCCGCTCGCTTTGTTAAAACAAAGAAGGAAATGCATTTGTCTGTGGCTTTAGAAATAAATCTGTCCAAAGTTGCAACATTTACTGCCAGGCTCTGCACATCTTTGATCTTCCGAGCTCCTGAATACTCTTAATTGTTTTGATTTGCTCGGGGTTAATTTCAATTCCTCGAGAGTCGATGATAAACCCAAGAATTTCCCTGACGCAGCGTCAAAAGAGCATTAAAAAAGGTTGAGCTTCATTCCATAGTGCCGGAGAATGCCAAACATCTTTGCTAAATCGTTGACGTGATTGGCTGATTGCTTTGACTTCACAAACATGTCATCCACGTATACCTCCATCGACTTTCCGATATGATCATGAAACATGCGATTAACAAACCATTGATATGTTGCTCCAGCATTCTTTGGTCCGAAGGACATGACCACATAGCAATATAATCCAAGATCAGTTATGAAGCTCGTAGGTTCCTGGTCCAAAACGTGTATCGAGATTTGGTTATATCCGAAATAGACATTCATAAATGAAAGGAGTTCATGTACAGCCGTTAAGTCGACGAGCTGATAATCCAGGAAAGTGGAAAGCTATCTTTAGAACACACTTTGCTTAAATTTGAAAAATCAATGTATGTCCGCCACTTTCCATTAGCATTCTTTACCAGAACTGGATTTGATATCCACTGGGGATAGGTTGTATCCCAAATGAATTCATTATCCTTTAGCCTCTCAACTTCTTGAAAACTGTCGATCTCTCCGGGCTGAGTATACGCCTTTCTTGTTTGACAGGGACGTATTTTGGGTTGATATTGAGTGAGTGACTCATGATGGCAGAAGATATCTCACACATGTCAGCATGGGCCCATGCGCACACATCAAAGTTCGCTCGGAAAAATTCAGTCAGCTCCCTCGTCCGAAGAGGGTCTAGATGAGATCTGATCTTCAACACCTTGCTCGGGTTGTCGTTATCGATCAGAACCTCCACTAGCCTCCTTAGGTGTCGCCCTTCATTCCCCTGGCTCCTCGTCCTCTCTCGGATCTATATTCTCGAACTGGCGACTGGACGGTCCAGAGCAGGATGCATTTATTTGCTATGCATCCACTTCTCTGGTCGGAAGCGGATTTCCTTTAGGCTCTTCGCCTTTCCCATTCCGGATTTCCTTCCATTCTGCTAAGTAGCATGCTCATCCTGCTACTTGATCCCCTCTCCCACTCCAACTTCGGCTTCAGTCAGAAACTTCAGGAGCAGGCACCAGGGAGCTATGCATGCTTGAAATTCTGTTAGGTCCGGTCGACCCAAGAGGACATTGTATGAAGAGTTTATGTCCATCACAAGAAACGGGAGGATCGACATTTGGGGTCTTCACCCCCTCTGACTCTCTTTCACGAAAAACAATATCATATGTCGTTGTCTTCCTCTGTTTTATAAGGCCTGCTGCTTCAGGGGTGCTGCATTCCCCAAAGTCCAAATGCTTTGCAGCATTCACATATTGCTCCATGGTTTGAACGTTGTGACCTGTCGGATATGGTTCTCCGACAACAGTACTAACAACAATTCCTGTGGGGCGATGGCTCGAGGAGCCACCTGACCTTGTTTGGAGGGCTGAGGTCCCCAATAGGGGTGAGCAAACGGTCGGTTCGGTTCGGTTTTACATAAAAATTGCAAAACCAAATTGAAACCAAATCATTCTTTAACCAAACCAAACCAATCCAATTTGAATTGGAACCGAACTTGAACCAAACCAAATTAAATCGGTTCGGTTCGGTCGGTTAGCTCGGTTATTTTACTTTAACTAGTTAAATATAATTTGCATTGTACATAAAACAAACTAACACAATATCAACATGCTTTAACAGAAATTAACTAGCATGGAACTACATGGCATCATGCGCAGCATATAACATAAGATTTAGTGGACCATACAAAAACATAATCATTTTGCAATTATTGACCCAAATTCTCCATTCAAAATAAGTAAAATCTTAATAACATTGTATACAAACAACATTGAATATTGCAGACAACCAAAATGATACACCCAATAAACAATAGACAGAAAATCATACGCTGCCAAGCTGGAACTGGAAGAGAAAAATCTTCAACATCCTTAATCCCTATCACATGCGGAAACATTCGTAAGTACTATTTGACCTGTTAGAACAAAACAGGAGAAGTTAAATCTTGCAACAATTAACTGCTACACACTGTATACAAAATATAATATACGGTGACCAGACTACAACTCAAGCACTAATTTTGATGTAAAAACAAGCTAAAAAGAAAACTATTCTCCGGAGACAATTGCCTTACCACAATTTACCTTAATATTTTGTATAATTACACATGCAGCTTAACGTGCAATAGCAAAGATTTGGTCATTATTTTGTTAAAGAAAGAAACTAGAAAATTAATTTACAACAGAAAACTAATACTTCGTTGATTCCAGAATAAATTATAACGAATGTACATCAAAATTCCATAACTATGGGGATAGCAGGCAGCAGCAGCACCGCAACTTAATGTTGGTTGAACTGAAAATTTGTCAAAGTTCGGTCCTTGATGAGAAGAGGAAAGTAGCTGCAGGCTCCAACTCGGGAGGGCGCAGGCAGCGCAGATCTGAAGTATCGACTAGAGAGCAAACCTTAATCAGATCTGAAGACTGGGTGCGAATTAGATTGCTGAATCACTGACTAGAAAATAGAGAACTGTTTGTATTGAATTTAAAGAGAAATGAGACAATATAACAGTGAATAAAAGACGTGATATTTATTGCTTTCGTTGAATGGGTGCTTCGTATTCTTCGTCTACAATAATTTGGAGATTTGGAAATTGAAATATGTGAAACGTTGGCTCAGGAAACAAAATAATAATAATGCCAGCTCAGGTAATGATGGGGTTGAAAATGAATCGCATGCATATCCGGTTATTTCGGTCAAACCGAATTTTTTGCTTTAAATCCAAAACCAATCCATAAACCAAACTTAACTAAAAATAAAAACCAAATCCAACCAAACAGCAAAGACAACCGAACCAAACCGACCAAACTAATTTGGTTTGGTCGGTTAATTCGGTTTGAACCAAACAATGCTCACCCCTAGTCCCCAACTCCGTCTCTAGAGGCAACTTTGTATTCATCGAGCTTTCTTTCTCTAATCAGCTTCTGGGTGACCCTGAGATGACGATACTCATTAGTCGTGTGGCCGTAGATCTCGTGAAACAAACAAAACTTCCCCGTCCCATGCTTTCTTCATGGATTCCCGTGGAGGTGGTTTCTTGTACTGCGTTGTACAGTACGTATCAAGATAAATATTTTCCAACGTGTCATTCAACGTTGCATATCTCTCGAACGTATGAAACCGACGTCGCTTTCTAGGATCCCCTTCTGGCTACGGCTTCCATTGTCGTTCTTTCGTTGATTATTATTTCGTTTGTCATGGTTTCCAACATTCACCTCAAACTTTTTGGAATTATTTCCGATCTGGTTCACCGCCACGTTGCTTTGAATGCATTCGTTCAACACATTACTTGACCTCCCTTTCTGATTCACTTGCGCATCTTCCTATCATAGGCACACATTAGCCTTTTTATAGGACAGTACAATCGACGTAGGAGGTTTTCCAATCAAATACTTTCTAAATTTTGTTCCTTTGTCGACTCCATCGACCATTGCCATCAAGACAATTTCAGGATTGAGATTACTAACTCCAGTAGTGATCATATTGAATCGGTTAAGATAATCCCTCATAGATTCTCCTTGGGCTTACTTAATTGCAGAAAAAGTCATGACATGTCTCGACTTAGTGGCATGAATGTGAAACTGGTTTAAGAACTTCTCACTCAAGTCTTTGAAGTTCAGAACTGATCTTGGAGGAAGTCGCGTGAACCACATAAGTGCCACCCCATAAAGATATATCGGGAAAGCCTTGCACTTAGCCGCATCCGGGGCAGCTAATGTCTCCATGCGCCACGAATATCTCATCAAATGTTGTTGAGAATCTGTCGTGCCCGAACGGTGGCATAGTAAACCTTTTTGGGAATTCCGCTTGTAGAATATTGTATGTAAACTCAGTGTGAATAAGATCAATCCCCCAGTCTTCATTTTTGTAGCCTTTGTTGTCATTCATGATTTATCGCACCATGATGGTCAAATCAGGAGTGCTGAAGATAACCTGCTCTGAGCTCTTAGCTTGTTGGGTTCTCCTTGCTTCCGCATCAGGCAATGTTGCCCGGGTCGTCGCCCGAGCGGTACTTCCTCGGCCCCGGTTGTCCCAGTCAATCACAAAACGCACGAGAGAAAGCACAGGAGTACTGATGGTTTTGGAAGTGTCGCGGTTTGTGGGTGGAGGAGGGTTCCGGGAAGGCAGAGAAAGCACAAAACGCACGAGAGAAAGCACAGGAGTACTGATGGTTTTGGAAGTGTCGCGGTTTGTGGGTGGAGAAGGGTTCCGGGAAGGCAGAGCATTGGGCTCGATAGGCCCCGAGTCGACAATGTTGAGCCTAGCCAGGTCAGTCTGGTCGAGCTAAGCTAGGAGCCTCCCAAAGCGCAATTCTCGTACGTTCTCTAGCCTTTTGAGTGGGCTTCGCTACCGTGATTGGTCCTCGCTCCTCCCGGAGGATGATGAGCCTTCTGCATGTTGATGTCGTGACGGAGAAGTAGCATGTTGGTTCCTGAACTCCGCCCACTTTGTCGTCATTTGATTCATGCCCTGCCGCATGGTGGCGTTCTCCCATGCCTGAACATTCAATGCCGATGTTGTCTCCCGGAGCTGGTTCATCGGTATTATGAAGTCGTCACGAGTAGCAAATGCCGAGGGAGCTTGATTAGATGGAGAGGGACGTGCAGGAGATTGGGTATTTGGTTGAGCGTAAGCTCGGGTCGATGTCGACCCGTTCGATCCAACCTGTGTCGAGTCAGGGGTTGGAGTAGGAGCAACGCTTGATGGTGAGGTAGGATTTTGCTGTTAAGGTTGTTTTCCAAAAGCGCGGGAATAAATCTTGGAAACCATTGTTGCTGAAAATGACAAAAACTAGGATTTTATCTCAGACTTGATGATCCAAAAGTTGATTAAAACACTTAAACACTAAGATTTGAGATTTCTCAGTGGAAGCAACAAAGTGTTGACACTTTAAATTGGCATAACACCCAAATAGAAATTATGTAGAGAATGAAATGAAGAAATATAAATGAAAATTGAAGGAAATGCAATCACACACAAAATTATAGTCATTCGACGTTAACGAGCCCACGTCCACTTTATAATCTTTTATTTATCTATAAAGTTTGAGTACAAATGGTGGTTTAATGGTTAAACCCGAGTACAGTGCAATAACAATGAATAAAATGATAAGAAATTGGCCAAAAAGTCATTTTTTTCGTACCTCTAGGTGGCTATTTATAGATGCTACAATTCTCAGGTTGACTAGGACACGTGGCGCTCTTCCCAGGAGTGTAGCAAGAGTGGAGGAAGACTTCAGAACGTGGGAAAAGGCCCGACCCGGTATGGACACGTAGAGGCCAATCCAAGTGTTGTAAGCAGTCAAACCGGAGCTGAAACGAGTCTATAGGGAGATATTCGACCCGAGGCTAGACATGGTCAAACCGAGAGTTGTTCGACCCGAGGCTTGCTCATCTAGTTGGCTTCTCCTTGGTTTATCTCCTTCGACCCGAGTCCAGATCGATCCGGGAGCAAAACCAAACCAAATTCACAGGAGCTGCTTCCATGCTCGAGTCATAAGATCGAGCCATCGACTCGGGGCTTCTTCGAGCCGAATTTGTTTCGATGTTATTGGGCTTTGTCGAGCCGAGTGAGGATCGAGCCGGGATGAAGGCCACCCAATGATGATTTGTGGAATGCTGAAGCTTGCTATAACATGTTCAAAGCCTTGACGACCTTGCCAAAAGGCAGGTCAATAGTTCTAAAGTTAATTTCATTGAACTTGCAATTAAAAAGATTCCATCAACATACAACACCGCAATAAACCAATATTTTATGAACCTTTATATTTTATCGGCAGAAAGGTATACCTTTAATATATTTAAGGACAAATTCTTGAAATAAGCTAGTCAAAATAACTTATTAACAAAATAGTCTGCTTTCCAGGCTTATAATATATATGCTTGTTTCAACCATATCGGCAGACAACTCAATGTTTTCTAGCTGTCTTCAAAGTAGCACATTTATGAATCGCTCGCACATTCTGAAGCACCTTCCACGCACAATTTTAAAACGCATCCAAGGACGAGAGAAGGATTCACCAAATTAGCGCAACTTTGAGTTGCACTCGGTATAACAGCATACGTCCAATTTCGAGTCGTACTTACCTATCTATATGCATAAAATAAAATTTTCTTGCCCACTTCCATTCCCATTCTTCTTCATCTACCTCAACCGAAACCACTTAATTATCCCTAAAATTCTACCTCTCACCTAGTTCTCCGAACTCACTCATCAAGAAATATAATCTTCCACACGTGGTATCTAGGGTAATATAAACTTAGTGGAAAGAGATTCTTCTTCAACACAACACAAAATTGACAATTTCTAAAACCTTAGGTTAGTTAATTATGTTTTTTATCGTGTAAATAGCATTTGAACTACTGTTAACATGTGAATAAAAAACCCTGTTTTTGTAGTTTAATTTCATTTTAACTTGAAGTCTACTGCAAAATCCCTAGTGTTAGTGTGTTACACCAACTCATGTGAATGCAAAATATTCCTTGATTTCCCTTTCTTCCCCAATACACATGACATGACTGGACCCGTAGATGCTAGTGTACTTACAATATTGCTTGAATGGATGGGTTGGAGTTTTTGAAAGGTGCAGGATTATTACTAGTTAAGGCATCAGTGGCATATTCATTCCACTTTCGATATTTACCTCTACAAATGTTGTATGGGGAAATAAAAGAAATGGAAAAAAATGTTCCAATGGCACAAATTATGATTATCCAAGGTTTAACACTAATGAATGACGAGTAACTGATGCAAGTGCACATGATTATACGAGGAACACTAACAATAACATTTGCAGGTGTTGTGCAACATTTTTATACTACATCTTATATGTTCACATGTATCAATTGCATGTGCACAGTGCAAATTAAGGTGCAAATCAAGCATATCATGATCTTATTTCACCATGGTTCATAATAGTAAAATATGGAGATATGCATTAATGTTGGGAGATACAAGAAAGACCGATCATATAACCCATCTCCGACTCAAATCTACAGGAAGACCGTGATTTACAGGAATTAAGGATGGTACTACTGACAGATCACAGACAAGATAGATGTGGTCAATGCGCTAGACTTGGGCCATAAAAGAAGATCGTATGGAAAAAGAAAATAGTGGACGTGTTTGTTTGACCATTATGTTTATATAACATAAATATGTAAGTTAGTTCGGTTACACTTAAAAACTACTAATTATGTTTAGTTCGATTACACTTAAACTCGAGTACTAACCATGTTTTGTCGGCGTATCTATCGGAGCTTACGCTTATATAATATTGCAGTTCAACTCAATGTGCTATGTGTTGACAAGTTATGTCACATATGATGTAAAGTTGTTATTCTAATGTGCGGCTAATGCCTTCTTCTTCTTCCTTGTTTTCTTTTTAATATATATATATATATATATATATATATATATATATATATATATATAATAGTGTATTTAGATGTCTTACATACTACATAAGAGTTATTATTCTAACATACGTCGTAAATACTTTATTTGATGTCATAATGTATTACATGATATTTGATTGATACTTCAAAATCAAGATCTGTAATAATCGAAATGCAATTATGTTAAATTTCAATTTACGCATAGAAATACTAAATTGCACTACTTGCAGTTATTCTACAGTTTGTTGTAAAAATCATTCTATGTCCCTGCTTAGGTGCTATACTAGACTTAGACCTAGTCATCCGCTTAAGGGTTACTACTGCTAGGATTGTCTCGCAAGTTGTTAAGGAGGAATAATAAGTCCCACATCAGGAATTAAATTGAAGTAGTGGAGAACAAACACGAGTTGGTAGGCACGTAACATCAGAGATTCTGTCAACTCATATGTGTGCGCCCTATGCAGGAGGAGGAGGGTTTTGTCCCGACCGTCGTTACATAACAGTGGTATCAGAGCCAAAATTTATAAACTGGTCAATGCAAGCAAGGCAGTGCTCTCAAAATACTCGAAGGGGATGCGAGTCAAGGGGGAGACTGTTAGGATTGTCTCGCATGTTGATAAGGAGGAATAATAAGTCTCACATCACGAATTAAATTGAAGGAGTGGAGAACAAATATGAGTTGATAGACACGTAACATCAGAGAATCCTTTTGTTACAAGAATGTGTGTGTCAACTCATATGTGTGTGCCCTATGCAAGAGGAGGGGGCGTTGTTTCGACCGTCGTTACATAACAACTACCTCATCTCCACATATAAATAGGTACATAGACATTGTTTTGGCATTACTTGAGACTTAACGTCTCATACAAGCATCTACACATTAGTGTTAGATGGGTCTGCCTCCTTTGATACCCCTAAGCCTATCAAATCCCCTGGTTTTTCAATTCAGATCATTTAGTACTAAACTAAATACTAAGCTCTAACTGAATACAAATTAGTTTACCAAAAACAGTTAGCATTGGTAAATCCCTGCATTGATGAGTAATCGCTAATCCGTACTCCCCATCTGGTGTCCGTCTAACTTCCGACTAGTGATTGGTTTGACCTTGATGTTGTCGTGTATGGATACAAGAACAAAATTATGCACAACTAATACTTGTGCATCTGAATGTCGTGCAAATAGCATAATCACTTAAGTCGATCTCATAGTTGTGCTATACTAAAACCAAACAGTACTAATATTAAGTTTGGAAAACAACCTGGTTTGTCAATAGATTATTCGATTAGTTTATTGAAAGAATTCGTACTTTATGTATTTCAGTACAAAAATGTTTAGGGTAAAAAAATGAATAAATTAGTAATGATGTCAAAGGACAAATCAGTAGAAACGGTGTATTATATGATGAAATTTAGGCCAAATTAAATATTTAGACCTTTTAATTGCTATATAAAAAATACTGAAACGGTGCATTATATGATGAAATTTAGGCTAAATCAAATATTTAGTCTTTGTAATTGCTATAAAAAATTTCCACATGCATGCTGTTGTCCAAAATTGAATTATAAGATAATATTTCAAACTACTGGAAGGCCAACAAAAAAAAATAAAAAATAAAAAAATAAAATAAAATTCTACCAATGCATTTTGTATATGCCAAAATACTACCATACACATACCCACACGTTAGCATCCAGTATCAGTTGTAATAATATAATTGGTCTCTTTTTTTAGTGCAAATGCAACTTCCAAAATGCTCATATGTCTGCACAAGTGGACATGAGTTCAGATCTTGCTCTCAACAAAAATATTATTTTATTTTTGACGAGGTTGAGAATTCAAATCCTGCTCAAGTAATTCTTTATTTTGAGTTCGAACCCAGTTCTTAAAAGACACATTTTTAAAAAATATTTACGATTTATTTTTTTGTAATCTTAAAATCGCAAGATATAATTTTAAATATGCTTTCTTCATGGTTTCAATTCACAAAATATATTAATATTTTGCTTGATTCACTTTCTTCGTAAGTAACAATTTTACTAAAAAAAACTACTCTTGGCTCATTAACCTTCTTATCTTTTATAGTTTCAAACAGAATTTTAGAGTTTAATATTATGTATGCTTTATATTATTTTCTAAAACAAGATGGCAAAATCATTCATAAAGATGCTTATGTTCCTTTCTATCTTGAAATTTCATAATTTTACTTTCAATTTCACAAATTAAATTAGATCGAAATTGGATAAATTCAAAGTTAACTCGAACTATACAATTCCTACCTTATTACTTTACAAGTCTGTAATGATCTTTTATTTAATAATAGTTATAACTTATAATACCTTTGATATAACATTTACTAAAGTAGAAACTTTCAGAACTATCCGACTAAAAATAAAATATTAAATAAAACAAATAGATTCAAAAAGCGTAGAACAAGAATGGGAAAACAAAAACAAACAAACAATGTTCAAAATAAACAACAACAAAGCTATTAATTCCAAACAATTTTGGGTTGGCTAGAGATGTAACTCGAAACCAAATGACAAAGTTGATTTAAAGGTAATAATAATAACAAGAGATTTAAAGATAAAAACATAAATAAAGACAATAATAAAGTAAAATGATTAAACAAATAATAATAGTAATAATAATGATAGTACTAATAATGAATAAAAACCAAGACGATGATGATAATAATAATAATGGTACTAGTAGAAATAGATAACAAAGACCAACATTACGTCATGTTCTCATTCATTAGACCTATAATCTAAAACTTATAACTACATCCCTAAGCTCATGGTTATTGTACATGAATCATTAGGTTTCATGTGCTTCTGTTTGACTCCAGATCTTCAGATACATTCCAATTTCCTAGTCCCTTTTTACTACTTCTTCCCATGTCATCCATAACCGACCTCTACCTTTTTTGAGCATTCGGTGTGACTTATAGTTCCAACACGCACAAGTGCATCGTAAGGTCTTCATTGTAGATTTCCAAACCATCTTAAGCGAAGTTGGACTAGCTTTTTTTCAATTGGTATAACTCCAAAGTTATCGCGAATATCATCATTTCTATTTCGGTCACGTTTTGTACGCTAGCAGTTTTATCGCAGCATGCACATCTCTACTACACTTATCTTTTGGACGTGTTGCCTTCTAGTATGCCAACATTCTACACCATATAACATCATAAGCATGATTGTTGTTCTGTAGAACTTTCCTACAAGCTTTTGGGGTATTTTCCTGTCACAAAGAATGTCATATGCTAGTCGTCATTTCACTCATCCCATTTGAATTCTAAAACTAGTATCCTCATCAATATTACTATCAAACTACATCATAGATCCTAATATCAAAAGGAATCCTTCTTGAGAACTATTTGTACGGCCAGGGTGACACCTTCATCCACTAACTTAACACCGCGTAACTCGCACTTCATGTACTTTGTTTTGTTCTGCTAAGCCTAAAACTCTTTGATTCTAAAGTCCGCCTCCACAATTTCAATTGTCTATTAACGTCCATCATACTTCCATCAATCAGCACAATATCATCAACAAAGAGTATACACCAAGGAGTGTCACATTGTATACTCTTCGTCCATCACTAAGGTAAAAATATAGAGGCTCAAAGCCGACATTTGATGTAATTCTATATTAATGAGAAAGTCACTAGTTTCACTGTCGCATGCTCTGATGCTAGTCACAACATCATCGTACATATTCTTGACAAAGGTAATTTACTTTGTTAGGACTTTCTTCTTTCCCAAAGTATGAAGTGAAATAAACATATTGGTAAAATTCAAAATGGGAAGAGAGAAATCAACTATAAAATGAAGTGAAATAACAATAATCCAACATTTTAAAATGTAGAAGAATAAAAGAATTCAAAAGCAATCATGAAAAAAAGAGTAATTAGAGATCATGCTATTCTTTCCAACTGAAAAACTCTTGTTTTGTTTCAGTCATGCATGCTATATTATGTTCAAGTAATAATTTAGCATTGTTAAATAGCCCATTAATATAATTTTATTGACTTGGATAATATTTTGGCACAAAAATTGAAAACCATTTTGCAATCATGATTATTCAGCATGCCATTTCGAATATGAACGTGCATCGTATGCGCCAAGGACTCTACATGTGCGTGTATGACGAAGGATTTAGGGCATTGTATTCTTAACCCTTCATATCGACCACGCGATTTGGAAAATGAATGGAAAGATTTATGCGCTTCACTCTTATATTATCACTTATCTGTGTCCTACATCTATCCCGTAATTGTCTAAATCCTATGGTCAATAGGAAGGGGTAGCAAAGGGACTAGAAACGGAGGAACTATGGATCTGGCTCATACACAGCACTAAACCGGCACACTGAAACAAAGAATAAGAATTATTCATTGCAGCTTTTTTTTTTTTTTTTTAATGAATTGCACATCTTAAGTGCGACCAAAATTCACACATATTGAAGATCAAACCAAAAGGATACACAGCATTTACTTGCGTCAGTTTGATGTTCATGGAATTATGTAATGTATATAGAGTCGATCTAACAAATTCAGTCACTTTCCCGTAACGATCTTTATTGTGGGCTCTCATACTTCCAAGTTCAACTTCATATTACCTTCATAAGTTATCTTATTTCTTGAATGTTAATATTTTATTCATGGCCAAGTTATAAGAAATGATGATGAGATAATAGTGTTAGTCTTCTACAACGACAAGAACCATGGAAATTATAACATATGCATTTTAGAAAATGATGGCTTGGAATAATAATGTTATCGCAATTGCAATAACTGAGATTTGCAGCTTTATATTTGTGGATGCCTCTAAGTCGAAAGGTCGGTACATTCCAAAGTATATACCGTGCTTGTTGTATATAAATAATCAACGGCATCATTAGCCTGGTATAACTACAGCTCATATTCTAACATAGAACGTACCCAAAACAAGCATAAAAACAGTCTGATTGTTTTACCGACCTCAAGCACAGAGTGTTATGCAGCTCATAGACTGACTGCTATTTCATTAGCTGTACTGCCTCGAGATACAAGGTTGTATACTTGTATTAACCATCACATGATAGTGGTTTTTTATACGCTAAAGCATCACCCAAAATACTATACCAACAAACAACACCAGCTACAGACCAAAGCAACATACACATAAACACACACACATATATACATACGCGCACACACACACATATGTGTGTGTGTGTGTATATATACGCATATATATATATATATGTATGTATGTGTGTGTATATATATGTATGTATATGTGTGTGCGTGTAGAGAGAGCGGCTATTTGAACACAAATTGATGACACAATTAAATACACAAATTGTGGACCATGGGATTTGTTTGTCTTTACATAAAATGTGGAATTCAGGAGGAGATCCAATGGTCCACAATTTGTGTATTTGTGTCACCAACTTGTGTTAAATAGACTTGCCCATATATATGTATACACACACACACACACACACACACATATATATATATACATATATATATATGGTTTTTTTAATTACATGTGTGTGTAACATGAATTTTCTTCTATTGTTTCTTGAAAACCATTTTGTGCAATATAATGGAATTATCAATAAATTTAAAATAGATATAGTTAATCAGTGTTAGCAAGTGCATACTATTCATCCATTTGTTCTCCACCACCTAGGCTCTCTGTCTCTTCCTCTCGGCTCTCTGTCTCTTCCTCTTCGTATGCTGGAGGTGGCAAAACATCAAGTACTAACTGGACAAGTTCTTCAACTTTAGAAGTTTCTTCACCAGCATCAGGATATCTCTTGTCAATTCTTTCAATAATCTGTAATCGCACGATTGAAGAAAATGCATGGATGTAAGTTATTGTACAAACCACTTTCATTTTATTTGTAATAACAGCATACAATTTTCTCCATTTTTGGCACAGGAGTATTTCTCCAACTGCTAAGCAAGCAAATTCATGGGTTAGTTGAAAATTAGTTAGCACTTTGAACACACACACGTGTGCACGCGCGCGCACACACACATACATACATATATAATATATGTGTGTGTGTGTGTGTGTGTGTGTGGAAGGGGAAGGACCCGCAGCCCCTGATTTCAGCCACTCGTTCCTATTTATTTAAATAATAATATTTCCTACCCCTTACCATGCCATATTATTATTTAAATGCAAATAAATGGCTGAAATCAGGGGGCCAGGTGGGAACTGTATAAGGGAGATATGGATCCTTCTACACCCACACTCCCGCCCACCCACCCATGCACCTCATTAGTAATAGTGGATGCTTCCAGAACTAAATATCACTGGAAATTTTAATTAATTGTTGTACATGAAAACTTTTATCAGCGATTGATTTCATTCTGTACACAGTAATCTCTTTGACCTGGATTTGCAATGAAAACCAGCAAGAAGAAATGACCCATATCCGTTTCACCGAACAAAATTTCATGTATTCGTGTTAAACATTTGCGAAATTTGCTCTGCTACATAAAATATATTCATCGTAAAAGAATTACTTTCACAGTAGCAATGAAGGAGATCGGCATTGCATCCAAAAAACAACGATTCGGCATTTTTATTTCAGAATATAATGGGATAACTTTCGAAAGTAGACGGGTAACACATTTTCAAGTGGATGTCAACTTTTGAATGAACAATACCAAAACTTTAAATGAGAGCAATATTTAACAGAACACTATTCTTTTGTATATCAAATGAACCAAAAAGTAATTATCACTTTTTCATTATCGCAAAACAAACTTTAGACGTATTTTTTAAAACATGCAATATTTTGTTTATGATTAAAAATTACAGGATTTGTCATATTTCAAGCATCTTATTTCAGAATACAATGGGATAAGTTTCAAAGTAGATGGGTAACACGTTTCCAAGTAGATGTCAACATTTGTATGAACAATAACAAAATTGTAAATGAGAGCAAAATTTAAGAAAACACTATTCTTTTGCATATATGAACAAAAAATAATTATCACTTTTCATTAACAAACTATAAACATATTTTTAAAACATGCAATATTTGTTTATGATTAAAAATGACAGTTGTCAAAAATATAATGACATAACTATGATTTTATCTTTTGCAGTTTGCCTTTAAATTCAAAACAATTGTTGCAGATCAAGTTAAATAATTTTATTTTGTATTTATGGGTGTATTTTATTAGCAATTCATGTACCAGAACCTTAGAGTTTCTTCTTCTTCTTCTTCCTTTTTTTTTTTTTTTTTTTTTGAAACTTTTTAATCTTCATTTTTGTCTTTTTCAAACCTTTATTTTACTTTTACAGAAGATTTTAACTCCTTTTTTTTTGTTAACTTTTTAATCTTTGTTTTTGTCTTTTTCAAACCTTTATTTTACCTTTATGGAAGATTTTAACTCCTTTTTATTTTTTGGGTTCCACGTCTAGCCAACCCCAACTTGTTTGGGATTTATGGTTTTGTTGTTGTTGTATAAGAAGGAAAAAAAGTAAACGTCTTAACATTAGACTATTAGAATAACATTATTCGTATTTCTGATAAATATAAACTAAAATATTTAAAAATAAACGGTGATAACAACATTAATAGCACTGTATTTCAATTTAAAATTTTACATAATTATATACTAATTTTTCAGAAAGCATTATGAATACGAAAACAAACAATTTGTATAAATATAAACCAATTCATTCAATCAGGGGAAAAACCTCGTAATCTTTAATGGCGACTTTTCCTTCTTTTTCGGGTCAAGATCCGAACTTGTTCTCTTCCCGTAATCTTTCTTCGAATCTTTCTTCTTCTCTATCTCTATCGGGAGGTGATTCTTCTCGTTCATATGCTTCTGCGGCTCGTCTTCATCGTCCTATGATTGTATCGGATTCAAAGTCGAAATCTGCACCGAATAAGGGACCTTGGTTTAGGAAACCAACTAGAGATCGACGTTGTTTTAGATGTGGAGATGCAGGCCATATTGCAAGCGTTTGCAGGAATCTGATTCGATGCTTTAAATGTGGTGGACTGGGGGATAAGAAGTTCAATTGTCCAAAGTTGTTTAGAGGAGGTTCGGTTTTCGAATTATTGCTCTTTAACTGTTCGATGTTATGCCAGAAGATTATTTCTCTCACTGATCTTTATGATTGGCTTTTCCTCTGCGGGATAATGATGGGGATTACTTGATATTAACGTTGGTTTGGCACTTAGATGGCCTGGTAGATGGTATATTATGGAAACAGATAAGCGTTGATATTTCTGAAGTGTTCCCGCCATTGCCAAGGCCACTCGAGAGGAAAGATCATGCTTTTTTGTTTTGCCTTAATTTCTTGAAATTAAGGAGACTATTTGCTGAGTCTGCAGAGAAGATCAGTAGGAGTTTTGTGATGATGGAAGAGATTTTGTTACACTTTGATGCGATTATTTCTGTTGTGATTTGTGGTTGTGGCGAAGCCGGAATTCGGTTTTTCTCTGATGACGCTGAAGATATGAAATTGAGGTCCCGGGGGGGGGGGTCGAAACTGGTGGGTGTTGATCAGAAGGCTATGGTCGTATGTGGCACAGGGATTGAGAATGTTATAGAGGTGGTTGACAGCGGATTTTTTGTTGAAGGAGATTTGGTGGGTCTTTCCGGGAGTTGTTCTGATTATCGACAGTTTGATCCATTGATGTTTGATCCCTCTGTTTACCAGTGTTTGTATTCTACTGGTGTTCGTGATATTAATGTTGATACGGTTGTTAAGAGGACGATTAAAGGTCGTAGAAAGGAAGTGATGACTGGGTTTGATTGGGAGGATATGCAGCAATGTTCCTCTAACAGTTGCCTTGAGTTTTCTCCTGCTGTTGTTACTCGTGCATCTTGTGTTGGACATGGTGATGATTGGTTTCTGGCGGATGATATTGGGCTGAGTAATAGATTTGGGGTGCTGGAGGAGTTAGAGGGGGACGTTGATGATTTGTTTGATGCCTCTAGTAATGTTTGTACGAAGTCTTCTTCTGTGAAGACTTTGAAGAGGAAATGTGGTAAGGATTTTAGTGGCATTGAATTTGACCGGATTGTAACTTCACAGTGGAATTGGGGCTTAGGATCTGTTCATAAAACTGGGTAAGGGCATGCTGATTTGTATTTGGGATCAGATTTTGTTTTTGATATCAGCATGGGCACGGGTACAAGGGGCAATGGTGGGCCTGTTAGCATTCAGTGGAAAGATAATGACTGCCTTTCTCCAGGTTGTGCTGTTGAGGGATGTGTTAGTGGTGGTTCGGTGGAGTGTCATAATGGTGGGACTGTAGTTTCTCAGCGGGATTGGAGTAAGAATTCTGTGCATGAATATGAGGAATGTCATGCAGTTTCGGTTATGGGGATTGATGTTGATTCGGTTGCCAGTACGGGGTGTTGAGGGATAAGGTGGTTCCCTATCCTCGTCCAGGGTTTGTAAGCTTTAGGTCGGGGGGTGGAGCCAATCATTCTCCAAGTGGCGGTTTTTTGGCATGTGATAGGGGTCACTTGAGTTTTGTAGGAGGTGATTTTAAGTTTTGGGTTGTGAAGTCGGATTGTTCTGTGGTTTTAGAGGGGACGGGAGGGAGTTTCATTTCTCTTTTTTTGAGACCTTGTTTCTGTGTATTCCGATTGTCGTGTGAGTTGACTAGTTCGTCGACTATGGCTACTGGTCAGCTTAGTTCTTCGTCTTTGGGTGGTGAGCAAGTTGTTTGTAGTGAGCCTTGTTCGATCAGAGATGTGTCTTCTTCTTTGTCCAGGAGGGGAAGGCGTAAGAGAGTGACTCCAAATTTTGGTTTGGTTCGTCGCAGTGCGAGGATCATAGCTAGTTCCTCCTCTCATCATGGTAGGTTCCCGAGCTCGAGTGCTAGTAGTAGTAATTCGGGTTCGGGCTCAGGTATGATTCCTGTTTATGGTAGTGATTATTCTCATTTTGCTCTGCGTAGGCTTTCTACTGATCAGTTGTTTCGGCTTGCTAGTGATACTGCATTCATTTTCACTGACGTTGAGTTGGATGCGGAGTATATCAGGAGTAGGGAAATAGAGAGGGTTAGTTCTATTAGATGTTGAAGTTTGTTAGCTGGAATATTAGAGGGCTTAATGACCCTAAAAAATGTAATAAGGTTAGGGCTTTCTTTAGAGATTTCCATATAGATATTGCTTTACTTCAGGAAACTAAGATCGAGAACCCCGATCTTAACTTTTATATGCGTTTAGGGGGGTCTCACTTTCGTAGTTGGACTTGTCTTCCGGCCAATGGGAGTGCTGGGGAACTCATGATTGGTTGGAAGGATAATCAGTATAGACTTGTTCAGGAGATTTCTAATTTACACTCGTTGCACATCATTTTAGCCTCGCTTATTGATAATTCCTTATTAGGTATTTCCAATGTGTATGGTCCTCATACTAAGAGAGGAGAATCTTGTGGGATGAATGTTCTAATTTTAGAAATCTTGCCGCTAATCAATGGATTGTGGGGAGGAGATTTCAATGTCACTAGATTTCTGGGGGAGAGATCGCCTCGAGAGGGTGATTTCTCCGATATGGAGGAATTCAATGAATTCATATTAGATAATAATTTGATTGAGATTCCTATTGTCAATAGATTGTTTACTTGGACTAGGTTTAATGTCAGTGATAGTCCTTCCTTTGCTTTACTTGATAGATTTTTTATCAATACTGAGGTAGATGATAGATTTTCTATTTGTAGAGTTAAGGGTTTGCCTTTTTATTTTCTGATCATTGTCCCATCATCCTTTCGTGTGATTCGAATATTTCTATTAGTAACAGTTTTAATTTTGAGAGGATGTGGTTGTTTGATTCTAATTTTATTAATCTTGTTTCTGTTAAGTGGAAGTCTTTGTTTTATTTTAATAATTTATATAGGGGTAATTCTGCTAAGATTTTTGTCGCGAAGTCAGGCAAGTTGAGATTCTTCCTCAAGCGTTGGAACAAGTTTATTTTTAGTAGGGTTAGAGTTAGGAAAGATAGGATTATGTATGAGATGTTGGATTTAGACAAGGTTAGTGAGTCCAGGATTCTTAATCCTATTGAGAGGCATAACTTTGCTTCCTTAGGAATGATCTCAAGCTGATTTTAGAAAAAGAAGAGATCATATGGAAGCAGTGAGCCCGGATTCAATGGATTAAGGAGGGGGATAACAACACGAAGTTCTTCCATAGCGTGGCTAATAAGAGGAGGCGGGATAATTTGATTCATTCTATTTTTATTAATGATGTGGAAATGACCGTTCAGAGGGATTTAAATGAGGCTTTTACTAGATATTATAACTAGATCGTCGGGGCAAGGATCAAGAGAAGGATTAATGTTAGTTGGATTGACATTTATCTGCCTGATTCTAAGATTTGAGTTATGTGAGTTAGATAAGCCTTTCTCTGAACAAGAGATTTGGAAGGCCACATGTGATATGCCTAGTGACAAAGCTCCAGACCTGATGGTTTTTCTATTCTTTTTTATAAGCAATTCTGGGAGATCCTGAAATGGGATATTATTAGCTTGTTTAATGATTTTTATAGTAGTAATTTATGTTTAGGTAGTTTAAACTTTGTTAATGTTATTCTTATCCATAAGAGAGAGGGTGCTAATTCCCTTAAGGATTTTAGGCCTATTTCCTTAATTAATTGTTCCGTCAAGATTATTTCCAAAGTTTTAACTAATAGGCTTAGTATTAAGATGAACAATCTCATCGATTGTTCCCAAACTGCCTTTATTAAAGGCAGAAACATAGTGGATGGAGTGGCCGCTGTGCAGGAATATATTAATGTCTGTTGTAAAAATAACTTTCCTTGTGCCATTTTGAAGTTAGATTTTGAAAAGCCGTTTGATTCAGTTGATTGGGACTTTATTTGCGAGTTATGTCTTGCCAGGGGTTTTAGTGTCAGATTGATGTTATGTAACGACGGTCGGAACAAAGCCCCCCTTCTTTGCACGCATATGAGCTGGCACACAACTCACATATAACAAAAGGAATCCCTTTATGTTACGTGCCTACCAACTCATATTTGTACACAACTCCTTCAAATTATTCCATGATGTGGGACTATTAATTTCAACCCGTCATTCCTCCTTAACAACATGTGAGGCAATCCTAACAGTCTTCCCCTTGACTCGCATCATACGAGTATCTTTTGAGAGCACTGTCTTGCCCGCATGGCCCAGTCCGTAACCTTCGGCTCTGATACCACTGCTATGTAACGACGGTCGGAACAAATCCCCCTTCCTTGCATGCATATGAGCTGGCACACAACCCCCATATAACAAAAGGAATCCCTTTATGTTATGTGCCTACCAACTCATATTTGTACACAACTCCTTCAAATTATTCCATGATGTGGGACTATTAATTTCAACCCGTCATTCATCCTTAACAACATGCGAGGCAATCCTAACAATGGATCTACTGGATCATGCTCTTGCTTAGGTCCGGTTGCTCTAGTATTGTTGTTAATGGGATGGTGGGTAAGAAGATTCAATCTAAGATAGGTCTTAGACAAGGCGATCCCCTCTCTTCTTTTTAATCTTGCGGTTGATGTTTTCTCTAGAATTATTAAGAGGGCTGTTAGATTAGGTGTCTTAGGTAGTATTGGTAATGAGGAATTTAATAATGAGTTATCTATTCTCCAATTTGCAGATGATACATTGTTATTTTCCTCTCACTTACCTAAGCATATTATTGCTCTGAAGTTTATTCTTTATTGTTTTGAGATGTTATTAGGTCTCAGTATCAATTTTGATAAGAGTGCTTTAATGGTCCTTAACGATTTTGATAATGTAGAATCTCAGGTTGTTGGTACCTTGAATTGTTCTGTCATGAAATTTCCTTTTGATTATTTGGGTTTTAAGATTAAGCCTTTGAATCTTAAGAAGGATGATTGGTTAGTTATTATTGATAAGATTAACAATAGATTATCGTGATGGAATAACAGATTTCTGTCTAGAGCTGGTAGATTAGTCCTTGTTAATTCGGTGTTGTCTGCTATTCCAACTTATTGGATGGCCGTTCATCGATTTCCTCAATGGGTTATTAAGAAAATTGACAGAATCAGGCGTAACTTCCTTTGGAGTGGTGGTCCTATTTGTAGAGGTTATAAATGCTTAGTTAACTGGGAGATGTGTTGCAAGCCCAAGAAGGATGGGGGTCTGGGGATAATTAATTTATTTAATTTTAATTCTTCCTTGCTAGTCAAATGGTTGTGGAGATTTAGGAGCCATAATGTGTCGGCTACCTGGAAGAGTATTGTTTCCAAATTTTATTATTCTAGAGGTGAGTTTATTGTTGGGACTAGTTTTAGTTGGATTAGTATATTATCTAACTTTTGGAGGTCTATTTTATATTGTTTTGATTTATTTTTTAATTTAGGTTGTAAGTTGACTGTTCATTCCGGTAATCTTACTTACTTTTGGCATGATGCTTGGATTTCTCGTTTGCCTCTTAAAATTGAATTTAGTGAGCTTTTTAATATCAGCCGTTTTAAGAATGCTTTGATTATTGATGTTTATAGAGGGGATTTAGATCCCCCGTGGGAGTTTTCCTTTGATGATATTTTAGAGGGGGGTATGTTAAGGCAATTAGCCTTACTTAAAGCTAAGTTAGCTTTGTATCACTTGGATGAGTTTGGTGATTCTATTAGTTGGGTTTTTTATAAGAGTTTAATCTACTTTGTTCATTCTATGTATAATTTTATTAATTTTTCTGGTGTGTATTTGCTTCCTTTCAAGTTTATTTGAAAATCGAATTCTCCTCCTAAAGCCAAGTTTCTTATGTGGTTGATTGTTCATAAGAAGCTCAATATGGTTGAGCTTTTAAAGAAGAAGAATATTATTTTTGATGTTAAGTGTTGTTTTTGTAGTTTTCTGGATGAAGACGTTGATCATTTATTTATTTTTCTTGCAATATAACCAATTTTATTTTTAATATGGTTTTAAGGATTTTTGTTTTTGATCGTTTGAATTCTTTTAATAGTTGTGTTGATTATTGGGATTGTGGCAGATTTACTTATAAGTATAGACAGAGATATGTGTTGGATTATTTAGTTATTATCATTATTTGGTTGGAGATGAATCAGAGATTTTTTTCATTCGATTTCAGTTTCTTCTGATAAATATATCATTAGGATTGTTAATTTCTGTCTGGATTGGATGTCTAACTCGCACTATAAGTTCTATGGTGATTTGTGGTTTGGGAGTTTTTTGATTAAGGTTAGATTTAATTTGAGTTTATTTATTAGAATCAATCGCTACTTCAATTGCAATAGTTCTCGCATTTGTGGTTAATTTCTGCTCTCTTGTTTGTCTTTTTTTTTTCTTTTTCACATATATGTATGGATATATATATATATATATATATATATATATATATATATTCTTAGATATATACATATATATACTCATATATTCATATATATATATATATGTGTGTGTGTGATGGTTACTAATAGTTTGCCTAGTTTCTTTCAGATTGCAGGATGTTGAGTTAGCTGAGGAACTTTGTGGCAAGCTGTCTGGATTGGTGGTTGATATTTACTTTGGTGCTATTTTTGTGCGGTTTCTAGGAGTTTAGATATTGTTTATTTTCCTTTATGTCTACTTCTAGTTAGGAGTGACTAGTTTTTTGTATTGGAGTAGATATACTGCACTATCCGGTGGTGGCCTTGCCGGAATTCGATAGTGTAGTTTGATGGACGGTGGTTTATCCGGAGCTCATTTATCTACTTTCTTTTACTTTCTTTCAGTCTTGTTCTGTATTGTATTTTCTCCTTTTGTTCTATGATCGGATTTTGTAGACTCTTTGATTTTATATTATATATGTGTGCTCTCTTCTATTTAGAAGATCACACATTTTGTCTTCAAAAAAAATAAACCAATTCATTCAACATTATTTAGAGTACATGTCCATCGTGTTTTGAACATCGAAGGCCCGTTTGGTTTGAACTTTGAGTTTTGTATTTTGCCATTTTAATATGTATTTCAAAAGCCAAGGATTTGAGGAAGAGGGGCGTAAAACGGCCAATATAGAAAATGGTTTTAGCATGAGAAATTGAAACCTACTTTAGTACTTTTTCTCGTTTTCGAAAATATCAAAAACTACTTTTTTTCCTCATTATAATTTACTTTGTTGTAATAATAAGGATTTCCCATCCTCTCCTCTCTTTCTCACGCCTTTTGCAATACATATTGAAAAAGCCATGCAAATTTCAAACCAAAAGGACTATTTTTTTTTAAACTGTTTCCCTATTTTTCGTACCTGCTTCCATTTTGGGCTTTAGAAATTGAAACCGACAATGAACCCAACAAATTAGCACATTCACAATGAACCCAATAATCTTAAATTTGTCTCTAGTGATGATTTAGCTCAGTGTCTAATCTGTTGGTAATAATTAAGCTATTTACTATAGGGCTGGACTTTTTTACCATATTACCACTTGCCAGCCATTACCAACCGCTACCAATGAAAGTGGTACCGAACAATTGGTTACCGATTTGATTGGTACGGTATGCCAAACCACATGAAAATATGCGGTACGGTAATGGTAATCGATCATTAACAATGGTAATTACCATACCTACCCACATATTTTATACAATACATATATATGTATATTCTTATATTTCAACATATATATTTATTACATAACAAAGATTTCTAATATGTAATGAATTAATAAAATACCTAGTAAAATACTATTACAATACAAGATTGAATGCAATTTTTAACATATATCTTAAAAACGGTATAATCCATATGATATTTTCGTTCATCCATAATGTTTTCATGTATGTTTGACTACGCAAAATAAGATAGATAACTAATAATATAATAGCCAAAAAAATCAATTTTAATATTTATATTTTAATGTGAAATATTGTAAACAAAAAGATCTCTTACTAACAAACGGTAATAACTTGTTACTGATCTCTACCAACCATTACCAACCATAAACCGAACTGTTGGTAACCGATTTCTTTGGTTGGTAATGGTATGATTTTTTTATTACCATATAAAGTCGGTACGGTAATGGTTTTGAGTACAAAGTTCCGGTACCGAACCGATTCCACCCCTAATTTACTATGTGCACTCAAAGAGTACTTAGTATTATCTTCGAATGATCAACACTATTTTCTCTAATCAGTAATCAACAATTATACAGCCCCCATCCCCCCCCCCCCCCCAAAACCAAAAAAAAAAAAATTTATCATATTGGATCGATGATCAGAATAGCTAAATATTCACATAGTCAAAATGTGTAAAAAATATAAAATGGATAACGATAAATTAGCACACTGAATTGATGATCAAGTGATCAATATAAGGTAGCAACATACCGGATACAAAGACGCTTGATTTGTTGGTCTTTCATTGACAATATTCAGAATCTCTGCTTTTGCAAGCTGGAATCTCTCACTCCTCTTCAAAAATTCATCAATGTTTGCTTTTGTTTGATTACAAGCAGGACTCTGAATAAGATAATCGTATACCTGAAAAACAAAGTTATACAAAACCCTATAGCATAAAAGCAACAATAATATACAACTTCAATGTAAAAATCACAGCAATGGAAGAAGAAAAATCATAGTAAAACCTTGCACTCAGATGCTGAAGCCATGCCAATGCATCCCAAAGGATCACTTGTTGCTCCTTTTGATTTTAGGAAATCCAGAACTTCGCAATTCGTTAGCGCTCCATCATTTTTCTTTAATCTACACAATGCCTAATTGTTAATGGATAAGTAATTAACAAAAAGTACCAGCACATAAAAATGAATAACCAATTATATGAAAATGGAAGAGATCTCCACTGACTAACATTTTCATGATTTTGTGATTCCAGAAGAATTCAAAGATTTACTCAAAACTGGTGTGAACCCGTGCTACACATACAGATATGCCTGAAAATGTTAAACATTAAATATAAATAAGTAATTTTTTTGTTAATAATGCACTCCAAGTTATTATTAATATGACATAAGTAATGTTAATGGATCTATAAATGGTTTGAATGATTTAGTAAGTATAATTTTTGTTGTTATCCTTTTTTTTTTTTTTTTGAAAAATCATGCCAAAAGAATTATTCAACTCCCATTGATGTGTGTTTGACTTAAATTACGATGAAACGTTTGCATGGAATCCCTTACAAAATCCCTCTCCCTCTCCCTCTCTCCCTCTCTCCCTCTCTCACACACACCCCACACGCGCGCATGCGCACACACACACACACACACACATATATATATATGTAAGGAGTATATGTACATAAGGACTATATATATAATTCTTATACATACATACATATATGAGTGTGTGCGCGCGCGCGTACGTGATAATGAGGTTTTAAGTACTTGCATGGCGGCTTTGCTAGAACAAAAAAATCAATTAAATTGCATCAAGGGCTTCAATACACACACATAGAAATAAGTTCTATTTATGAACTCATTCATCCCATGGTATGAAAAATACCTTCATTTTGTAGCCATAAACATATGCTATTTCCCTACAGATTTTCTATAAATAATCCTTATCAAGATAAGCCAACATATATTAGAAAGCAAAGAAAAATAAATATAGCTCTTTCAGATGCTTAGTATCAATAGAGAAGCATGTTGCCATCCATTATTTCAGTAGGAAATCCATTGTGAACAAACCAGATAGAACTGGGATGAAATATATTTTCTTTATGTGAAATAAATTGCACCCAGTAATAATGTACAGTTTTATTCCTTATATGCTCCTTCCTGTGTTAACACCAAATTTATTTTTGAAGAGAAAAGAGTCAAACCATACATTACTAATCGCACGGAACTACAGAAAAGAGTCAAGTCAACATAAAATGTAACAATGGTACAGTAAACGGCACATTTAGTCTTCATTAGTAATCAACAAACTAATACAGATATCTAAGCATGCTGCTCTTGCAATCTGAGCTACCTACATCCTCATTACGGCTCAATCGAAGTTATGGCTCCTACAAACCAACAAAAGGCATAACAGGGTAGTTGAAATGGTAGCATGACATAATAATTAGGCAGATTTTTTTTTTTTTTCCGTAGCAATTGGACAAACGCAATTGTCAAAATAAAGAAGCCAGTAATGCAAAGGTTTAAAACTAGGAATCAATAATGGTTCTATCAGTTAAAGATTCGAAAAATGAGTCAAAAATCTACATAAGAAATTAAAAAACACAAGCCATACTATGAACATTAATGTATGTACGAGCTGTATAAAATTGATAATTGGAAGTGATTTTAAAATTTATCATTCAATTCCATACGTGCATTGAAATATAAAAAGCTAATTTTCGAATCAACAAAGCAATCAAACCCAAACTTCAATTTATATTACACTAAAAATTTTGCGTTTTAGACAGAACCAAAAGATAATTTGACAAAGAACGAACTGGTATTGGTTTCTCATTGTCAGTCTACTAAGCAATATATCATGGTTTCTTATTGTCTAACTCATGGTTGAAGTCAGCATTTGCAAACAGGGGTTTTATGTTCCATAAAGTGAGCACCTGAAGCATGAGATTACTAACAAAATATTAATAAATTTAGCGTTGTTGTTACCACCTAAACCTAAGGCATCCACCAATGAGCTTAAGAACTTATATGTAACCCATGTAAAATAATTTTATAAGGACTATACAGATAATTTAAGGTTCAACCCTGCACAACGAGTCACTTAACCAAATATGATACGGCTACATGGACATTTCAAATGTTATTTTCAAACATAAGCAAACAATTCAGCCATATCTTTATTAATAATTGTCTTGGAAGCACAAACTTTTGATCCAATCGCGAACTTTCAAGAATACCCCTACATATCTTTAACTTTATATATTACCTAATAATAAGATATAACAAGTAAATATTTTTACGAATTCAAACTGTATTTCTACACATGATAACAAATCTTAATATTGTTTGAACACATGATTTATCAAATAGACATTCGTTACATCATTGTTATTTATTAACAACGGAAATAAAAATAAAAATTAATTAAAATTTTGATATTGCAAATTTGAAATAAAAATTCAAACTAATTACACATAATTTTAACGTAAAATATAACTAAATATTTGTGCAAATCATTTTCTCTTGAATGTGCTAAACATATACATTTTGAAAAAACATACTTTACACGCAATGCACGTATCATCATCACGCGTGAAGCGCATGCCGTAACACTCGTATTCTATTATTTAGATCTAATTAAGGCCACAATGATGTTTTATTTCTTTCTTAAAAATGTGCCAATGTAGCGATTTTTACCAGGAATCGTTAACTTTTGAGAACAGATGACATGATACTGTATTTTTTTCACCACGAATTTCAAAAAACATGAAAATTATTGAACAATAAATTCACGATTTAAAATTTATTTTTTATTTTTGGGATATTGCTGGACTGTTTCATTCCTTTATGATCACTAGCTTAATAAAAGGTAAAAAAGAACTAAAGAATTAGGCAGTAGCAGAAGCTGAAAGTTCTTATTTATAAAAGCAAAATAAATACACGTAACAATGTTGTTTTGCCTAAGCCTATGATTATCTGCACTGTATGCTTTAATTTAAGGACAGCTAATGAAAGTATTATAAAAATTTGTTGGCTGATTCTATTTGAATCCACATTTTTACTGAGTAAACCTAGAAAAAACGATGACCAAACCGTCTCTGCTTTGCTATTTTTTTTATTTATTTTTTTCAATTTTCAGCCTACCTCGTAGAGCCCTACCAGGTGCACTAAAGAACCTCGTAGAGGGTAAAATTGTCTTTTTTAAAATAATACATGGACGAACTCAGCAAAAAACTGGATTTCTCCCATTTTTCCAGTTTTTTCTGGGTATACTCAGTAATTTCTTGGGTCTAAATAGAATTAGCGAAAAAAAAAAAAATTGAGCAACGAGATGACTGACCTATAAGGCATCATATATTCAGTGATCCCTTTTGTTAAGGATAATGACTCCATTTGATTTGCGCCTATTTTAATACTTGTCATATATAAATATGGTTCATAACTTCTCTTTTTTTAAGTAAAGGGCATGTAGTTTCCCTGGAAATTCAGCTTAAAACATGTTAAACTGAAAAGGAGTAAAAATTAACACAAACGGAAAATCCAGACACAGCTCGTCAGTAATCTTTAGGGCCGAAGTCGGTAAATCGAAAAAGATTAAAACTAGCAGTGCAACAATGCTGATAGATGGAATATGAATCAGTGGTAAAATAGTTCAGTATAAAAACCTTAATTATGTGCGATACGTTTGATTACCTGACTTTAGCTGATAACCGATGACGTTGGAAAGAAACGTCAGCGAGTCCTTGAAGACGATTGGTGCTATCAAGAACACGATCAGGCTTTATTGAGAAAAACCCTGATTTTGATCTGAAGTTTCCAGAGACAACGTTTACTGCAGATAGTTGCTGGACTAATTCTACTGCCCCCCACTATTTACTGTCCATCCCCGTTATTTATTTATTTAGGTTAATTACTGCAATACCACCGTGGTTTTAGTGTGGAAAATGGAGTGAGAAGAGGAGAAACCGGTGTGGGAAGGGGAAAAGGAGATCGGCGGGGTGTGTAAAGAGGAAAGAGGGGGCGAATAGAATTAGTCCTGGACCCATATTTTCTGTATCTTCAGACCCAAGCAATCAGATCATCTGGGTCCCACCTAAATCAATGGTCAATATTGATTTAGTCCAAGGGGTCCAGAAAATATGGATCTAGACGATTTGAACCCAAAAAAAATACTCTAATACTACTATACTAGTACTGATATTAAGAAAAAGGGAAAGTGCACACAACATTTTCAAACGATTAGTGATATTATTAATCTCAGCCATTCAATCGTACTTTGAATTACGCTCCTTTATATAAAGACAAAAATATCCAAAAGTCGAGACTTTATGTTCCTCGATTTATGTCTAATTTTGTATTCAAATAGCCGTCCAAAAAAGGCTAGTTCTATTCACACTCCTTCCTTCTTTTACACTCCACCTGATTTAAAAAAATGTTAGCTTGTCCACGAACCACATTCGGAATGAACTAGATTATCATACAAACATAGCTTGACACAAACTATGTTGTAGTATGAACCTCACTCAGCGTGAACTAGGTTATTGCATGAACCTCGCTTGGAGCGAGCGAAGTTCTTTGTAACATTCTAGAATTTTCGTCAAACTTTTTGTAACGACCCGACTTTTCCGTATCGTTTAAGCTGACGTATAACCACACATGTCCAACTCAAATAACACAGGAAAGCAGATAGTTAGGGAAAGGAAATTAGAGGGCGAGAAAAAAAAGAAAAAAAATGTTAGAATAGAAGAAGAAGAAACAACAATATTACATAATCAAAGTAGAAAACAATCTCACAACAGAACAAATAAAATATAATATATCAAAAATCTTTACCCAAAAGAAAATTATATATATATATATATATGATTATACAATCAGAGTACACACTAGTTCAGATTATAAAATCTGATAAATACAACACACACAGCGGAAATAAATTAATACCCGAAAATATGAGAATACGTCTCGATTTCGGTACCCATCCTAAAGCTCCAAACGAGAACCAAACTTAGAAATATACTCGGTCTGACCCGAGCATATTTTGAAGCAAAGCAAAATCAACCCGGATCAATTTGGATTTAAGTGATAAACTCACTACAAACATTTTACTTAAGTTTTGAAAATCTTTTAAAAGAATAGAACTCTCTTAAGACACGACCACACATAAACATGACACGTGTTTTTATCTTACGATAACCAAATCACTTTTTATATCAAAATCCAGTGATATTATAATAATGTCTATCAATCCACAAATAAAATAGGAATATAGACGGAAAGCATGCATCTCATTTTCCAACATATTTGGTATACAACTAAAAACGTACGACTCGTATTAGAGTTTGGATTTCCAACATGATAAGGTATGGAATGACCTCCCAATCAATGTTCTCTAAAGAGGAAACACTGGGGTTCAACATGAACGTCTTTCAACCCAACCACACATGACCGACCACTCATTCAACTTGAGTGTACCGAATATCTTATCATCAACGGTTGGGCCCAAACACTGTTTCCTGTAAGATATAGAAGCAACAGAAGAAACAAATGAATTTTCTCTTGATGGTGATAATACACCCTAATGGGAATGACCCACATAACCATGTTACCTGCATGATTTCTGTCATTTCCTAGTTGATGGGTTTGAGGTCACGATTACCTTTTAAAAGAACATCACATCAACTTTGAATGTCACATTGTCAGATCCGCCAAATTAGTAAATGATTTACACAAAAATGCCCTGGATGTTAAGCAAAAAGAAGTTGCTTCTCCGCCACAAAACTTGGTATATTTGTAAAAATCAACGTACGTGATTTTAAGGAAATACTCTGCAGACATTTTTTCATACAAGTCATCTAGGAATAGGATGAACTGAAGGCACTCTCCTACCACATCCTATATAGGAATCACCCCAAGGATCAGCAGCGAGTAGTCCTAGCAATCCAAAGATTTCAATCACGACATAATCATTGCTGAAATATCTCTGGTTGCAAAGCAGAGAAATTCAATAAGTAGTTTTTTTCGCTTATGAAGATCCACGGTCTTCAGCGCTCCATCTTTATAAGTATCCCTACAAGTTAGTTTTCAACGTAAAGTCAGTTCGAAGTGGTTTTGGGTCCGGTTCGCATCCCGGTCTCTTCGAACTAACACGCCAATGGTAAAAAGAGAAGTTATTTGATAGTCGGTTCTTTAACTATCAAATCAAATAGTACCGGCATGTATATCCCTTCGTATTAAAACTATTCATTAAAACCTTCTCATAGTTTTTTTTAAAATCAATTCTATATACTTATCTTAATGGAAATCATTATATTCACAAATCTCTTGTTTCTGGTTACTTTGAAAACATAACCAATAATTAAATTCTTAGAATAACCATATTCATCAAACCCCTCTTTATTTTCTTTACTTCAAAAATATTGCTATATATATATATATAGCCAATTGGTGATGATTTAATCACCAAATCTTATTTAGGCCAAAACAATGTGATGCGACATTTTGTATATTATATAAACTTGAACGGTTTTATTTAACTTCACCTTTACAGATTAAAGCTTGAAAACTTAACTTATGGAAATAATGAACCATTTCCAACATTATTACCATTACAAACTAATACTATCCCTTGATAATAGTGAATTCGTTCAAGTTGGGGTATTTTATTTACCTCTTAGATCTTGATCGACAACGTTCTTATCTTAAGATAGATAAAAGCCTGTAACTCAAAAACTGAAATTAATTATAATATCCATCCGACTTCTTTTGCTATTTAATTTAAATATGGTTTTGTAATCCATGATTTATTTTTGAAAATCTCTTTTCAATCATATTTACTTTAACTTAATTCGTTGATTTAGTAAACTTCTACTAAGACATAAGCCTTTAGTTTAAATCTCTTTAATACAATTCATTTATAACCCGGATTTATTACAATAATCCTTTTACGCAATCCTTTTAACTAATTCACAAAGCATCCCTTTTTTTGAAAATCTTGTTTTAATTACTTCATTCAACAATTAAGTAAACTCTTATTTAAATCATCTCATTACTTAAAAATTTCTTTTATAAACCTTAATTATCAACTTGGGTTTATTATAAAATTTCTTTATAAAACTCTTTACACAATTCAATTTATAATCTCATTATACTTAGTGATTTCCTAAATTGAATTTCTTTTAAGAAGGCAATTACTTTAATTATTATTAATTAAAATAATAATTAACTACAACAGACGTAGTTAACTTAGTCATTACTAAAGGTAGATTAGTTAATTTCTTTTAAAACTCTATTAGGAAAATAATTAACTTCATTAATAATAAGCAACTCGATAATTATCTTTAAACATCGTTAATTAAAAGATTAATTAATTGTTAAGAAATCTTAACAAGTTTAAACATCTGTTTGTTAAAACTCTATTTATTAATTTAATTGAAAATAAATTATTCTGACTCGTTTCAAATGAAGCAGCTGACTCAGTCAACTTGAAACCATCAGTTAACTTGTTAACTGATTCCCATTAATCCTTTCTTCTTAAATTCATAACTTAATTAATTTAGTAATACCAATTAAATTATTTCTTAAAACTATTTATTTCAAACCATCAATGCTTAGGTTAATTCCTGAATTAAAAACTTTTATAATACACTACAAAACCCAAATGTAAATATCGATTTATTTATAAAACTTCTATTTTAAATAACTTATATAAAACAAACTTAAAAACTTTGATTCGGTTATAAAAATAACTTTTATAACTTAAACTTCGTCAATTTGCCTAACGACAAATCGATGTCTTAAAAAAATGGTTTTAGGCCATCTACTTCCAATCACTTAACCAATATTGTCTATTGATTAAAAAAAACTATTGAATTTTAAATTCATCAATCAATATCCAATCAACAATCAACATCCAAACAACATTTTGAACGCTACTGGGATCAAACAGTTCATATATGAATAATATGAAATCAAATAACAGCAAAATTATTAGAGGAATCCAGTTGGATCCCTCCAACCTATTTTTTCCTACATCACAGCTCATAATATCATTTAATAGATGTATATGGGATGAGAATTTTAATCTAATGCATTTAAACAACGGAAATATAAATAACGTCAATGAACATCAAACAATAAGCATCCAAGGCATCCAAGCATCCAATTTATACTATCAACGATAAATTATAGTTATATGAATTTAATCACATCATAGAATTCCAAAAGGCATGAGAGTTAACTCACTTTCCACTTTGGATCGACGATTTCTGGTGGATTTATATAATTTCAAATAAGCATTTGAAATTGTATAAAAATATCATTAGCTCCAAATGATTCCAATCCAACTCGATCGCTTAATGTTCACTGCTACGGATCCAAAACATTTCATTTCGTGCAAAACTATTTACGTATGACAAAGATACTGCGATTACAAGTTTATATACGAATTAAAATAAATCTATATTAACTAATTATCATTATTAACACTATTACCTTAATTACGGTTGGTTTATCCAAACTAATCATGCCTTAACCCCTGAGAAACCCGACTCCCCCGCATCGACAAAACCCGACCTCTTCAAAAGCCTACCACCACCGTCCTCCGCCACCGGGCCTCGACCCTAGCCCATCGCCAGAACCGTGTCAACCCCTGGCCCCCACGCCAGTGACCCCGGACCCCCTATCTCCTCCGACGTCCTTGTATCCTGACATGAATGAAAACAAGATAAAACCCAAATTCACCATCGTCATGCCACCTAAGACCCTCCGATCACCACCAATAGTTAGGCCTCTCTTCCCTTTAACAATCTCCTTCAGGACCCTCGACCTGAAAATGCCTCTATCGCCAAGAACCAATCAAAAACCCAAAACATCCATGTTCAACTTCATCCACCGCTAACCGCCGCCATACCCCACCTAGGACCACCGCACCAGCGTCGTTAGGTCGGCCTCGACTTCCCGTCCAACATCACTTCAGACATCTTCGCCCAACACCACACCAATCTCCCGCAAATCGCCAAAAACCGAAAATACCCAGTTTTGGTCATCTCCACAGGCAATCGCGCCTCCCCAAACTTCTCCAATAGGACGCTCTTACCCCTCTCTATAGCTTCTTAGTTGGAAGTTTCCTCAAATTCATATTGGTTTTCAAGATTGGATTGAATGAACTAAAAGGGGACATTCGGGTGTATAAAGACAATTGCAGACGAAATGTTTGACAAAGGACGCACAAATCTTACTGTTTAAGGTCGGGTAGGACAAGATTAGATTAGGATAAAATTTCGAAAAGATTAGGATAAGATTATGAAAGTGACTAAAGATTCTTTTATTTATATTATTATTTTTGCATCTGACGTTTACAGTTCGTACGAACTTATACAAACTCCGATCGTGACGAAATTTGAAATTGTACAATGACTTAATACTCCAAACACGGTGGAACTGGTTTCGTCAAATTCGAGATCGTTTGCAAAAGCACTATTTCAATTTCAAACGATTAATTGATATGCATTTATATCGCGCATGATCACACACTAACTCCGATTGACGTGAAACTTGAAATCTTACAATAATTAACCATTACGGATTTTATAAATTAGTTTCGTTGAGATCGGAGGTCGTTAGAAAATTGATTATTCTTCACGTTCTAAATCGATACAATATAAATTGGTTTCAAAACAAACATATGTATTAGTAATAAATTATTATTATTATCGTATTTATGTATTCAAATAAAATTCTACACAACTCTAAAATGAACTAAATTTTGATCTTAGATTCAACATTTTGAATTTCAATTTAAATCGATATTCAATTTATTTATAATCTTTTTATTTTATTAAATAAATCGTTATAGTTCATAAACGATTCTACAACGATTTTCTGAAAATTTGATTTTGAGTCAAATACTACAAGATGAAATCTTGATTTTTCTCTTCCATTAGAAAACAATAATCCAATAGATCCAGAAGATTCTTGTTTTAAAGAATTCGACTTATATTGGACCATATATATTCATTTGAAGTTCAAAAGCAAAACTACGAACTACCGCAACGTTGCAAGTTCGATTTTAATTAAATTTAATTTAATACGTTCAACTTCGTTTAAATAAATTCCTTATTATAATTCAAACCTGAACTTGATTGGGTCTTAACAAATCATTTAATTCATGCTATAACTCTAATCCAATTTATTCTCAATTATTTCAAAATTAAATTTATTATTTTACTATTCAAATTAAATTAATACTAAAAATTGTAGAATTCAAGTTATTTAAATTTCCAAATCAACATTTAAACCAATTTTAAATGTTCAAACTTAACGCTTAAAAATATGAGTCGTTGCACTTTGGTCAAACTTTTAAAAGATCTTTTGTCGATTTTGTCAAATTTTTGTCTATTTAAAAACCAAGATTTTAATTTAAAATGTTGAGTTTAAATTGAATTTTAAAAATAAATATGAACTTTATTTTTAAATTGAAGATATTAAGGTTTAATCGATAAATAATAAACTTGGAGTTCGTTAGCATCATTTATCGCTTGGTCGAAATCGTCAAAACTTGATTTGGTATTATTATATAGCATGAATTAGCAACATAGCCTTTGCAACACTTAGAAAAAATGTGACAAATAGTGTAACAAATTCCTTAGGAATATCTTAAAGGAAAACTACTTATGCTCTTAACAAAACAATGTGCCTAAGCATATGGTTTTGGATGGTTTCAAGGGATGGAAGACACATATGTATCTATGTGTCACTATCTCTTTAGCCCTTTTTTCCTATAAAAGAAGGCCACTTCCTCCTCTTTTATACATTCCACTTCCTTTCTATTTTCTTTTTCTTCTTTAGCTTAGTGGCCATGGCTTCTTAGCTCCTTCTTCTTCTTTTGGCTTCCATAGCCACCTCCTCCCCTAGCGCCCCCACCCCGTCCCCTTGCTCATGGCCTAACGTCCCCTACCTCACGTCCCCCCTCCTAGCTCACGGCCTCCCCCTCCCCCTAGCACTTCCTACCCCCTTCCATGGTCTCCTTATAAAAAAAGAAATGAAATGAAAAAGAAATCCTATATATATATGTATGTATGTATGTATAGTTGTTAACGAAACAGTCATCCATGGTAAGTTTAGTAAACTATAGGTCCATCAATAAAATTTTGGTAGAGTGGAACCCAAAGGTGAGAAACTCGACATTTATATTTATTAATATTGGATGTTATGATAATGGACATTAATGTATGGTTAATTAGCTATTAATTATAATATAAGCGTTATTGACAAAACGCTTATATACATATATTATTGTGGTATATATGTGTGTAATGGATGAATAAATGTTATGGATATGGATATTATTATGGTTATTAGTAGTGGTAATATGTACACTACACAAGTTACACCTATATATATGGGAATATATGAATATTGAATAAGTCTCGGATAATGTAAATGAATATTATATTCATTTAAATAATGGGTGAAAATAAAAGTTGGAATTTTTAATCCAAAATGTTTTGGAAATGAGATTAAGGTATTTATGAAAAACTTTTGTAATGGTGGAATTTTATTTGAAAATTATTTCAATTATAAATTGCATGTTCAAATTTTAAATAAGTTATGAATAGTAAATTCAAAAAGTGAAGTTGAGTTTGATATGTAAATGATGTTGAAAATTCAAATTTATTGTTCCAACTATTTTATAATATTTTTAAATGGATTTTACGAAAGTTTGGGTTTAGAAGGAATAATTTTGAAAAATAATATTATTTTAATAAAATAATAATATAACATTCATTTAATATGAATAATTGAATTTTAAATTTGAATTTTAAAATATTGTTATAAATAATTATATATATGTTTTAAAAAATATATAAATTATTTCAAGGAAAACTGGATTAATTTTTATATAAAATTATAACATAGTCTAAACAGGTGGAGTCGCGCTGCGGTAGTTCGTGAATTTCGACTATAAACTTTAAACGCTTATAACATGAGCAACTTAAATTGGATTTCTTCGAAACAAAAAATGTTTTCTTTCTAAAGATAATAGTTTTCAAATGGAAAAGGAATTTTCAAATTTTAATATATAAATTTCAAGTTATATGAAAAACTATTTTTGGAAAATTAGCTATAAGTTCAGTTTAGGGGCCAGATTTAGAAATCGACTAAAACAACTATTTAAAAATCATTAAAAATAGGGAAAATTCTAATAAATCATAGTAATAATTTTAAAGTGGTTGGGATAAAATTTTTGAAGATCCGAAGTTATTTAAAACAAAATTAGTAAAATTGGTTGTTTTTGGAGTAACCTTTAGTAATGTTTTTAACGCTATTATCCAATATAGAGTTTTAAAAGGTTTAAACATAATGATTATCTTTTAAACCTTGGTAAATGATTTCAAATGAATAAAGTATTTTTATGGAAGTTTAAGCCGAGACTAAATTAAAGACCCTATATATCCATTTGTTTTTAAATGGCGATTATTAATTGGAAAGTTCAGGGTCAGACTTATGTCCAAAGACCACTCTAAATAAGAATACAACGTAATGGAAGATATTTTAAGATGGTGTTGAAGACCGAAAATATTCACATCGAAAGGATTGGTTTGCTAGTTTTCTCTTTACTAGGTTGCTCCAGTATTGAGATGCACTCTGTGGCTGCACATCCGGAAGTACTTGAAGAATTTTCGGATTTGCAAGGACCTCTCTCCTTTATTAGATGATGAATAAGGTGCCTTCGAGTTTTTTTAGACCCAGAACGAACTTGTATGGATGTGGGTCTGACATTGTATTTTGTAGTGTGTGACTGATCTTTACTAAACATATTTTTGTTGTTGGCGGAAAATTTATCCTCTTAGCTTAACACACTTCTTTGAGACGTAAAAGCTCATATATGATATGGTTAGTGAATATCAATTATATATTAGGAAATGACAGTGTGACATACTGAGTGATTTTGCTATTGATGATCAAAGCATGACTTAGGTTAAGCGTAGCTTTGTGTAACGGGATATCGACAAGCCTCACACTCCGAGAAATGGCCAAATAGGATTATATGTAGTAGGGTTAGTGGTCGCGCCACTAGGGTATGTTCGTATCCTTCTAGGTAAAAAGTAATACCATGGTATGGAGCCTAAGTATTTACTAATGTGGAAAACTCTACTTTATGTGGATGTTTTGGACCACGCTCGGAATGGTCAGTTACGACTACGAAATGGCGTACTTTGGAGTGCTCTAAGTTACCATATTATAGGATAACCATGCATTGTTTATCATGAGGAGCATCACTATTGATCTTCGGACATCCCTGTAGAGGTGTTCAAATTTGGTTCGGATAAGGAAGATCCTTTGCCTGGTCATTTGTTGGAAATCCATTCTCCACTACGTGTTTGTATGGTTTTAGTTGTAAATCTATATCTCGACATAACATATGGTACCTATGTCGGCTAGGATTGATACATTTATTTGTGAAAGTGCTTTCCATATTTGGACACTAATAATAATATCAAATGATTTTTGCGTATCAAGCATGTTTTGTTATCATAAGGAGAAAGCTCTTACAAGTCTGTATTTGCATTATATGTGTGCCGAGAGACCCTATGGTAGCTTCATTTTTCAAAAGCATTGCGTGTTTTATTCTATATAACAAATATATTGAGTTTCTCATGGTTATCCCATGACTGACCTAGAGTTTATCATTTTTTCCTTAAACTTTGGGTACCTATATTTTTTCATAGGCAACCAAAGAGTCAGGTTTGTAGCAGTATTCTGGAGCTTGTTTTTTGGATCTTTTTGTGGAGCAGCTTTAGCTTTTGTGGAGTATCTTTTGGATCTTTAAGGTGAAGATGGAGCATGTTTTGTATTCACTCTCAGCAGTTTATTTTCCATTGATACTTTTGTATCCATTAGTTATATATCTGGATATGTACATTACAATGATGTTGTTATTGATGTATCTCTTATGTATCTCATATTATGTTAACAAGGAGCTATGTTATTTCCTTACGATTATTTTTCTAATGTGTTATAACTCCAAACAACCAAGAATCTGGCATTTGAATCTCCAACGTTTGATGCTTGAGTTGTGTCAAATGGCGATTTTCAAAGGCTCAAAATCCGGGTCGTTACAATTGGTATCTGAGCTTTGGTTCATACAAAGCTTTGGGGGTATAACTCATTAGAAATCTCATAAGAAGAGGGTTAGTAACACCCTAGGATGAGTAAAATCCAATGGAATATAAAGACTCTCAACTATTCCATAATCCATAAGATAAATCCATCTTCATGCCATAACAGGCATTTCCGTAGTATTTACAAATAGCGAGAAATGAGTGGTAGAAGAAGACGTAGGGGAGGAAGAAATACCAAATCAATGGTCGTAAAGCTACAATAGTTGAGGAAGATGCAATTCAACCTCAAACCCAATTCAGTCTTCCTGTTAGCAACAAGCACTATACAAATTTAGGTGGAAAGCCATTTAAAGGAGCTACAGATATCATAGAAGCTCAAGCCTGGATAAGTTCATGCGAGAATATTTTTAAAGGTTTGGACTTGGTAGATGATAAGAAAAGAATATTGGCTACTTGGCAATTTCAGTATGAAGCTGCAGTACGGTGGGAGACCATTATTCAAGAAAAATTAGAAGATGACTTTTCATGGAACGAACGATACATGCCTTCAGTAGGAATCTCCAGGATGTATGAAGAATTCATGGATCTCAAGCAGGGAAATATGTCTTTTAAGGAATATTTGAACAAGTTTAACAAGTTGTCTCGTTTTAGACCGGAGTTGATTTACCACCCTCATTAAAGAAAACGAGAAATTTGTTAAAGGGATGAAGCAGAAGTACCACGAGAGGATGATAACACATGTGAAGCACTCGTTTTTCGATTTATTGGATATGGGATACATATTTGTGACTTTAGACAAGAAAAAGGTAGCTAAAGAGAAGGTCGACAACAGTAATGGCAATAACAAGAAGAGGAAATCAAAGGAAAGAAGCCAGGGTCAAAGAAAGGAATTCAGCAAAATCGCTTAATAAAAGTTACTTGCTAACCATCAGGAAAAGAATCATTTAAAAATTTACTGCAAGAAGCCAAAGAAGCTGAGGGAGCAAGGTCAGGAGGTTTGGAAGTGTTACAGTTATCCAGAGTTCGGCCCTAAGTAAAGATTGTCCTCCGGCGAAGTAAACGAATATGGCACAAGTTTATGCAATGGAAGATGATCCTTTAACCTCGAAGGATGTAGAAAGGAAAGGAGTGTTAGAAGGAAATATTTTCGTTTGTGATAAACTGGTTAGAGTATTATTCGATATCAGTGCTTCACATAACTTTATTTCGAAAGAAACCATAGAAGAATTGAGACTTGAACCCAAAATTCATCGACCAACCAATTTGCGTAACGAATTTAGTAGGAGGTTCCACGAATCCCTATCTTTATTGTAGAAAGGTTCCTATTTCTTATTCTCTTCATCAATTTCCTTTTAATCTTATTATCCTAGATTTCACTGAATTTGAAATATAACTCGGAATGGATTGGTTAAATAAGTATTGAGTTATTCTGGATTGTGATAAGAGGACGATGCCAAATAAAGGGGACTTCATTGAGATATCTTGTGAAGGTCCGAGTCTAAAAAGGGACAGTTTGGTGTATACCTTAGGATATCCCGACCCAAATTTGGAAACCATTCTCGTAGTTAGAGAATTCCCTGATGTGTTCGAAGAAGTCAAAAGTCTCCCACCACATAAATAAATTGAGTTTAGGATTGACTTAGTAACTGCTGCCAGACCTGTTGTCCATCCTAGTCGAAGAATGGCACCGAAGGAAAAAGAAGAGCTAAACAATCAAATTCGAGAATTTTGGGAGAATGGATTCATTCGACCAAGTCGTTCAAGCTGGGGTCAGCCATGGTATTTATAGCCAAGTCTGATGGTTCCTTAAGGTTGTGTGTTGACTATAGAGACCTTAATAAGCAAACCCTTTAGAACAAGTATCCTTTGCCTCGAATAGATGACTTATTCGAGCAATTGAACGATGCCCAAGTTTTCTCCAATATTAATCTAGCCATAGATTTTCATCAACTAAAATTGCTGAAGAACAGATCCATTTGACTGCCTTTAGAAAGCTTGATACTTTTTACGAATGATTGGTAATGCTATTTGATTAACTAATGCCCCCTTATTTTGTGGACCTAATGACCAGAGTATTTCGGGAAGTATTGGATAAATTTGTATTTGTTTTCATCGATGATATTCTTATCTACTCAAAACCAAAGAGGATCATTCTAGCATTTGATAATTGTTTTGGAGATACCGAAAAGAAATGTTCTAAAATAAAAACTTTCCAAATGTCATTTTTGGGAAAAAGGAAGTCAAGTTTCTTGGACATATCATGTATGAAAAAGGAATCTCAGTAGACCCAAGAAAGATATGTGTTATTCTAGATTGGAAGCGACCCTTAACCCCGAGAGATTTCCAAAGTTTCTTGGGACTAGCTGGATATTACAGGAAGTTTGTCCAAGATTTTTCTAAGATAACCTCACCTTTGACCAAGTTGATGATGAAGAATGCAAAGTTTATTTAGTCTCCTAAGTGTGAAGACGCTTTCACAGAGTTAAAGAAAAGGTTAATCATTGCCCCGGTCTTAACTATTATTGATGGGAATAAAGGATTATCTATTTACACCAATGCTTGTAAAGAAGGAGTCAGTGCTGTATTGATGCATGATGGCAACAGCTGAGGCCACACAAAAAGAATTATTCAACTCATGACTTGGAGCATTTAGCAGTAATTTTTGCTTTGAAGATATTGAGGCACTATCTGCTAGGAGAGAAGTTTGAATCATTCACGGACTACAAGTCTCCGAAGTATCTGTTTACTCAAAAGGATTCGAGTTTAAGACGGTAACGCTGGTTGGAATTTATAGTTTATTTTGATCTGGATATTCAATATATTCTTGGGAAAGCCAACGTAGTCACCGATGCCTTAAGCCGAAAACATGCTGTCATTTCTTATCTAGTCGCCACCCCAACTCTTATAGAGAAGATTTCCAGCAAGCAAAGCGAAGACGAATTTCTACAAAGAGTTTCTAAAAGTATTCAACAAGGTGAAAGTTCAAGTTTCGAGGTCGATGATAAAGGCATTCTGAGATTGAAAGGGAGAATTTGTGTCCCAGATATTAAAGAACTCCAAAAGAAGTATTGGATGAGTGCCACAAGTCCAAATTTAGTATCCACCTAAGAGTTAACAAGATGTGTCATGATATTAAACGTACTTTCTGGTGGAAGACGATGAAGAGGGACATATCTATATATGTCAGCCGATGTGCTACTTACCAACAAATTAAGATTGATCAACAGAAGACCGCAAGATTGTTCATCCCTTGAAAATACCCTAGTGTAAGTGGGGCCAAGTTTCGATAGATTTCATCAATGGATTACCCCGCACTCATAGAGGAAATGAAGGTATATGGGTTATTGTAGATCGTTTAACCAAGAGTGCTCATTTTAGCCCAGTAAAACCATCTAGAACCACTGCAAGCTTGGCAGAATTATATATGAAAGAGATTGTTAGATTGCATGGGATACCATGTAGCATAGTTATATATCAAGATCCAATCTTCACTAGTCATTCTTTGGAAGCTTTCCAGGCCGCCTTAGAGACTAAATTTCAGCACTGCATATCATTCACAGTCAGACGGACAAACGGAAAGAGTTAACTGAATATTGGAGGATCTTTTACGAGCATGCATTCTTGACTTTAAAGGATCATGGGAGGGTCATTTACTATTGATTAAGTTTTCTTATAACAACAGTTACCATGCTATCATTAAGATGGCACCTTTCGAAGCATTATATAGTCGTCCCTGCGCTTGTTGGATAGAGTTTGAAGATAGACTTGTTCTTGGACCTGATGTGATCAAAGAGGCCACAAAAAAGTGGATTTGATTAAAAAGGAATTGAAAATCGTCCAGGATCAACAAAAGAAGTATGTCGATCATAGAAGAAGAGCTTTGGAATTCACCATTGGAGATTTTGTATTTTTAAAAGTTTCTCCAATGCACAGAGTTATAACGTTTGGAAAGACAGGGAAACTAGCACTACGGTATATTAGACCATTTCCTATTCTAGAAAGGATTGGACCCTTGGCTTATAGAGTTCTGCTACCCGAATGGCTATCAAGAATACATGATGTTTTCCACGTATCTAGTCTATGGAAGCATGTATATGACCCGAGCCAAATTATTGAAGTGGCTGCTCAACAAGACTTAGAAAATACACCGAACTTAACGGTTGGAAGAGAGCCCATCAAGATTATTGATCGTGATGAAAAGAGATTGAGAAATAAGATAGTAAAGCTTGTTAGGGTACAGTCACTGCAACAAAACAGATATATTACAACCGGCAATGCCCGTTGTAATAGTCCTTTTACAACGGCCAACCCGCCCGCTGTATTAGGCCACGTTGTAATATGTTCTCTTTTACAACGGGCAATGACCATGGTAATCGCCGGTTGTAATAGAATTTTTACAATGGTCTTTTATTGTTGTTGTATGTTCCTTCAATAGAATAGCAGCCTGTTGTAATATTTTTGCAACATGTATTAACCGTTGTAAATATAAAAAATTTGCAAAAATTAAAATATTAAACACAGGATTTCTTATTTAAATAAATATTTTATTACACTTTTGAATAATAAACGGTTTTATTTCTTTCTGTTACACAATTACTACACAAAATACTCATTCGTATAAATATTGCCTCATTACATACACTCAGTTACACTCACTCACATCCTCTCACACTCAATATCTTCATCTTCGGTGATTGATCGATCAATTTTATAACTAACCATCTAAAGAGGACTTAGCTCCATTTTGCAGGTAATGCCTTATGTCAATTCCTACAAAAAATTAAACCCATTGAAATAATTGAACGCCTAGAGCTCCTACAACAAAAGCATCCATTAAGCACTTGACTTCAATCAATAAAAACAAAACCTGAGTTGAAATAACTCATAAAACCACATGGAAGTTAAAACAAACAGCTTGTATGCATAATTGACAACATACAAAAATAAAAAAACGTGCAAAAGTTAGTCAACCAGAACCTGTTATATTGTCTAATCTGTCAAACAATGTGTTAAAAAGCTAATTAATGGTTTTAAAAAAAGATTGATATGACTGCATAAATACCGAAAGAAGAAAACTAATAGGTGGTGGAACTGGTGATGGTACACTTACGTTGTTGATGGTCATGGCCAGTAGATGCAGCGATTGTTAATGGTGCACAAACAGTTAAGTTGAAAACTGCAACCAAGTGAAATGGAACAAACTACAACCAAGTTGAAAGCTGAAAGCATTTAAGATTTTAAGGGATGTACGTAACTACTTCAATAATCAACATAAGTAAGCTTTTAATGGTGACTGTCCATGATAATACACATGTTTTATTAGCTAATAAGGGTTCCATGATGATCATGTTTTATTAGATGTTAAATTAGATACACGTGTATGTACCTTCATGTTTCATGAACCACTCAAGCATCTCTCATCCATCTACATGACATCAGTTCTTGTACGACCACAGGATGATGCTTTCATCGGACCAATTGGGCTACATTGTGAAAGTTCAGCTGCATTAAACACATACATGAGGGGAAGGACAATGCCAAAAGCAAAATAGAGATGGGATGAAATAGGTGAAACTAAACTATGAAACCATACAGAATGATCATTCTATTTCTAAAACACCTCAACATGCACTACAAACTGAAGATGTACCAACACAAATCTCTGAAGAAACTACATAAGACTCACCTAAGTTTAAGGCTTTGCTCGTACATTTGAAATATCTTTGCCTTAAATTCAAATCTTCTATCGAGGCTTGAGATCTAATCACTTGAACCAGAATATTTTGAATTACTGCATAATATTTTGAATTACCTAATACCTGTATCTTTTGAAAAGAGATTGTGCATGCAAAAGGCTGAACTATATTATGGAAAAGTTCTACTTCTTGGTCCATCTAACAATGATATGCTTCGTCTTCATATAGAATTGAAGGGTTCTTTTCCAAAGAAGATGCTTAGAAAGGCATTATTCACTAGCCAACATTTTAATCTGTTAAACATCTAAGACAATGTTGCTATTAAGCAACATTTATAAGTGACAAACCAACTTTCTGTAGGCACTAAAATAATATGTAATGGAAGTATAACATATTACACAGCAAGGAACTTATCTTGTAACATAGTGAATGCATACAATATAACGCTCACTTAAACAATCTAAAAAAAGAAAGTTGTATATAATACCTTCAAGGTCTTAGTTAGTTTTTTGATCTACCACAGTTGAGCAGAGTCCACAACTGAAGATTCAACACAATGAAGTATTTATGATTGCTAGACGATGCACATTAAAATGTTCAGTTTTCTGTTTTGTAATTCCATTATAAAAATTCAAAAGCCACACAAAAAAGAAACAAAATTCACATTCCTAGTTCAGAAATCACTGCAAAAGTCATATCCAAAATTAGTTAATGGAAATCAGAACATAGATTGATCCAAAAAAATGACTAAAATAAGTTCACTTTTATATTAATCCCTGACGGAAATCAGATTTAATCGGGAGATCCAACAACATCAGTCCCTGGAAAGCAATAAACAATGATAGAAATAGGCAAAATTTACCGTCAACACTCCAGGAAAATCTCCAGCCCCCAACCCGACAGCTTTGCCAAAACCATCTCTATACAAATAAAATAAATCAAACTACAATTCACTACTATCATAGGGAAAAGCAACCCCTATAATTCAAATGCTTCATGCGTTCAAAATTTCAACCGATAAGATATTCTGTGGGACTCGCAAGGAGCCGATTTCGAGCTTGAAATCGCTTGAAGGCCATGAATATTCCTTTGGTTGTCATGTATTGAGGAATTTTTCAGTTCGATTTGAAGGCGATTTTTTTGGAACCTTAAATTTTGTTACGGTGGGAGAGTGAGAAGTGAAAATTTTAGACGTTGAGAGGCGGCAAAGAAATGAAAGGGTTAAGAGGAAACAAAGTTTAGTGGAAAATGAAAAATTGGAGGAAAAAAGGTGGAAAGTCAGCGTACCATTCAAATTTGAAGTATCCCCAGATAAACCGTTAATTTTGTAAAACCCTTGAGAGAAAAATATACACGTACCCACTGCTATTAAGTAACCATATACAAACAAGATGATTTATACCACAGAGAGTAAAGAAATATCTTAAATAATCAGCTAAAACTATCAATGCAAAGGTTAAAATTTATCAATTACACCTCGCATTTTTGAAATTTAGAGGACGAACCCAAAAAATTTCAAGAGTTGGAGCCAATATTACTATAAATTAAAACTATATATCCAAACGGGATGTTAGAAAAAAATTATCTTTAGCATATCTACAATATAAAGTTTTTATTTTATAATTTTAAAATTATTTTAACATTTTAGAAATTTTGAATAATGTATCAAATGTTAAATTATAAATTTTATTTTTGAATTTTGTCAAAATTTCAATTTTTAATTCTATTTTATTGAATATTAGTAAATTTATCTTGGAAATTTTTAAAATGTAATTTTTTTGGAATATTATACATTAAATATAACTAGTATTTACTTTATTAAATACTAGAAAACAAATAATAAATGTCACCTATTAATTACTAAAAATTACATATTAATAAAAAATTATTTGAAAGAAATTATCAAATACATGGTAAATATTAATTAGTAATTCCTTAGTGTTTAATAGCAATTACCAGTTATTAATTACTAAATATTAAATATTAGTAATTAGTATAAATAATTTAATATTAATTATTATTTATTTATAATAAATTATTAGTTATTAATGATTAAATATTAATAAATATTAAATATTAGTAACATATGATTAATATAATATTATTAATGATGAATAAATATTAGTAATGTATGATTAATATAATAAATATTATTAGTAATGTAATATTATAGTTAGTAGTTAGTAACATATGATTAATATAATATTATTAATGGTTAAATATTAAATACTAATAAATGATAAATGTTAATTTTAAGGAAGAATTATAATTTTTGTTTGTTGTAAGATTAGCACCTTTTACAATAGGCATTTTAAAACAGTTGTAAAATTGACATCTATTACAACAGGCATTTTGTGAATGCTGTAAAATTGATATTTATTACAACAGACATAAAATAATCATTGTAATAGCACTCTATTACAACGGGCTATCGTTGACCGTTGTAAAAAAGGTGTTGTGTATGTCATCTATTACAACATGCATGAATGGACCATTGTACTATCACTCTATTACAACTAGCAGCCAATGCCCGTTGTAAAAATGACGTTGTAATAGGTTATTTTTGTTGTAGTGAGTGGAGTGGCGGTCCAAAGGATTGCACCTGGGAAACTGAGGAGCATATGCAGAAGTTTTATCTTAAATGTCACATGGATATCTTACTCCTTGGTATTTTTATCACCCTTATCGATTTCCTTTTTACTATTCCTTTCTTGTTCAACTTCGAGGATGAAATTTCTTTTAGTATGGGAGAATGTAACATCCCACAATTTTCGTTAGACTTTTAAAAGAACTTTTGTTGATTTTTTCAATTTTTTGTCAATTTTAAAACCAAGATTTTAATTTAAAATGTTGAGTTTAAATTGAATTTCAAAAATAAATATGAACCTGAATTTTAAATTAAAGATAGTAAGGTTTAACTGACAAGCAATAAACTCAGAAGTCACAAGCACCATTTGTTGTTTATCAGAATCGTTAAAACTTGATTTGGTCTTGTTACATGGCATGAATTAGCAATATAGCCTTTGCGATACTTAGAAAAAGTGTGACAAATGGTGTAACAAATTCCTTAGGAATTTCCTAAATCAAAACCACTTATGCTCTCAACAAAATAATGTGCCTAAGCACATGGTTTTGGATGGTTTCAAGGGATGGAAGACACATGTCTACTTATGTGTCACCATCTCCTTAGTCCCTTTTCCTATAAAAGAAGTCCACTTCCTCCTTTTTTTATTCATTCCACTTTCTTTCTACTTTCTTCTTTAGCTTAGAGGCCATGGCTTCTTAGCCCCTTCTTCTCGCTCTTTCTCCTTCTTTTGGCTTCCATAGCCACCTCCTCCTTCTTCCTTGGTCTCCCTCCCTTAGCGTCCCCACTCCTTCCCCTTGCTTACGGCATAACGCCCCATACCCCTTACCCTCTACCTTACGTCCCTCCTCCTAGCTTATGGCATCCCCCTCCCCCAATGCCTCCTACCCCCCCCCCCCCACAATGGCCTCCTCTTTATAAAAGAAAAAGGAAAAGAAATGGAAACAAAATCCTATATATATAAATGGTTGTTGAAGAAACAGTCGGTCTAGGGTAATTTCAGTAGGCTATAGGTCCATCAATAAAAATTGGTAGAGTGGAAACCAATAGTGAGAAACTCCACATTTATATTTGTTAATATTGGATGTTATGATAATGGATATGAATGTATGGCTAATAATCTAATAATTACAATATAAGCATTATTGACAAAACGCTTATATACATATATTATTATGGTATATATAAGTGTGATGGATGAATGGATGTTATGGATATAGATATTGTTATGGTTATTGGTAGTGGTAATATGTACACTACACAAGTCATACCCATCTATATGGGTATTGAATAAGTCTCGGGTAATATAAATGAATATTATATTCATTTAAATAATGGGTAAAATAAAATTTGGAATTTTTTATTCAAAATGTTTTGGAAAAGAGATTAAGTTATTTATGAAAAAGTTTTGTAAAGTTGGAAGTTTAGTTGAAAATTATTTCAAGTATAAATGGCATGTTCAAATTAAAAATAATTCATGAATAGTAAATTCAGAAAGTGAAGTTGAGTTTGATATGTAAATTATGTTGGAAATTCAAATTTATTGTACCAACTATCTTATATTATTTTTAAATGGATTTTGGGAAAGTTTGGGTTTAAAAGGATTAATTTTGAAAAAAAAAATTATTTTAATAATAAAATAAGAACATAATATTCATTTAATATGAATAATTGAATTTTAAAGTTAAATTTTAAAATATTGTTTTCAAAAAAGTATATATATTTTTTAAAAAAGAATGATAAATTATTTCAAGGCAAATGTAAAGGCTGGGGCAAATTCCCGATCTTGATCATCGACTCAAATACCACATCGGCTAACCAAGCACCGGATATTATCGGATCATTAATAGAAAGAAGTTAGTGGGTGGGAAACTGAAAGAAAAGTTATAGTAGAAGAAAACGAAGAACACAATGACTACAAAATCAGAGCAGACATGAATCTCATAGCGAAACGAATAAAATATAATATATAACAGCTTTTAAATGCAGAATTATGTACCATATATACATACCATCATCAAAGTACAAAACAACACATCACATCGGGAATAAACAGTAGATATATGACACTGAAGTCTCCTACTCCAAGCTCCTCCAAGGGCATCTGTAAACACCTGAACTACTTGACTGTCCATACAAATTTGGGCACCCAAGAGTTTAGGGTAAAACAAAACAAAATAAACTCTGGGTCAATCATGGAACTGGTGTGAGTAAACTCCAACCACGTAATTTAACTTTTAAAAATCCTTTAAAAAAAAGGATAATCGTAGGACTGATCCACACATAAATATGGATGGTTTTACTTTACGATAACCCAAAACATTCTTTGTATCAAAACTATAGTGATATTATAGTAGTGTCTAAATCAAATACATAGCAATCTAGCGGAACACTCCTATCTCACGCTCCACATACATAGTATACAATCAAAAACCACAGGCACTTATTGGGTAATGGATTTCCAACTATGAAAAGTATGGAACCACCTTACAATTATGTATCTATAGAGAGGAATACACTAGGTTCAACAGGAACATCTTTGTGAAGACCCGTAACTTCCCCGTAAAGGAAAGTGTCGGATAGTTCGAGAACAAACCACACCAGAACGCATATAAAAGAACATTTCATTGTATATTACAACAATGCATCAGATTACAAGAATATACAGAGTATAAATGAATATTACACAGAAATATCAGAGATTTAAATTACATTTAAATACATAGCAGCGGAAAATAATACAATACACAACTAGAAGGAGATATACGGATACAAAGCTTTCCGGATATCGTTCCAGCTGTAAACCAGGACCCTGTGAATATAAATCTGCAAGACCAAAACTACTAGCTGCCCGTGTCAAAAATAAGGGCACCCAGAGTTTAGGTCAAAACAATAAACTCCAGGTCAGTCATGTGACTGGTGTGAGAACTAAAACAGTTATTAATCTTTACTTTAAATCATTAGGTAAATCAAGGGACCACGCCGTATAACACGGAACGGGTTTCCTCCCAAGAATACCAGTGCATAAAACAAACAGCGCAATGCTAAATAAAGAAAAATGAAGCTGTTATAAGACCCAGGTCCTATCACACAATGCAACGCAAGCCGGGGGATAGGGTTTTCCCTTATAACAGCCAAAGAATGCTTGATACGTTTAAAACAAATCATTTGATACTATAATAAGTGCATAGTGTATAAAACAACTTCAAATCATAAGTATCAATCATAGGCGGCATGAATGCCCCATACCACTATGTCGCCATATATAGGTTATACAATCAAAATCGCAAAGTCACGTATTTGGAAATTGGATTTCCGTCTATGAACCGAGGCAAAAGATAGTCCTCAACCGATTCGTGACTCTCTAGCCCGAGCCACAGGAACAGCCGCAACTGCCCCTTCGATCGTCAGGGCCGGTCCACCGATGTGGATTATAGTGCCTGAACAATACGTTTCCCCGCCCTTTGGGGCGTAAACGAGCCAACTAAACGACTCCATCGGTTCGAGAACGACCGATCAATCCGAGGCGCCTCGCAACAGCAACAACCACATAAGTCAAACTCGTCAGGGCGTGTAAAACCACTGACGCCACTTCTAGCTAGAAAGAAACGCAAGTCCTCCCTGATGTCCTCTCCCGTTTGTGGTTCATACCGGGTGTGAAACTCGCGAAGTAAACGTTACACAAAGCTACGCCACAAAGGCCTTGCTTTGATCATCACCACAAGACTTTGCTTTTCAACAGAAGCCTCGATCAATTGCCACTTAGGCATGCCACACAGGCAATTCACTCCATGTGTTTGATATCCATCAATATATAACCCCTGAGCTCGTACGTCTCAGAGAAGGGCGTTAAGCAAGAGAATAAATTCTCCGCCGCCAAACAGATATATATTTAGTAGAGATCAATCACACGGACTAAAATCCAATGTCAGACACACAGTCCATTTACAAGTCCGTTCTGGGTCTGAACGAAACCGGAGGCACCTAGTACCCCGCATATCCATCGATCTCCAAGTACGTCTGGACGATCACTAACTGTTTCCATCTTCTTGGGTGTACAACCCAATCAAGATCATCAGTAATTACCCAAACGACGTGAAGACCTCCGGTCTTCGACCATCGTCTTCATCTTCGACTTATCGTCGTATCAGTTATTCAGAATGGGATAAACCCGGTCTTCCCGAATAACTCGCGTATATTTTAAATAAGTGTTACACAAACACAACATACGCCTCATTCCAATCCATCAGTCACTAACCGTAAATTAATCAAGAGAATAATTCCCCAAATATTAACCCCGAAGGCCGAAACCAACATCAGATCAATATCCAGAAAACCATTCTACTTAGCTAACCGACAGTTAGTTTCTAATTTCTCATTCATAGGGAAAGATTCCCATTAATTTTATCAAAGATAAATTCTTGAATTTATTCTTTAATCAACTTTTGAATATCAATTCAAACTAGTCGGGATTAGCGAACCTTACCGAAGTAATCATTTGTTATAATTTCCCAATCCCAACCTATTCATCCCATGAAGTAAAACTGTGAATACTTCATATCTAACACCACAGTGTTATCGGTAAATTCAATTACCATTTCACGTTCAAATCTAATTAAAGATTTAACTATCGCCTGGAGCAAAACTGGTGATACTCCATTTTCGATCATTTCAATCTAATTAAAGATTCATTAAAACTCCACTTAGTTTTAATCTTCGACTGGGTTAAAGAATCCGTGTCATTTAAAAACACAGTTCACGATAAACCCAAAATCACATTCATCAATTATCAGGTTAAAGAACGAGTGTTGTTTAAAACACTGTCCACGATAAACCCAAAAATCAATATCAATTCAATTCCAATTAAATATTATTTAATTGGTACACTTCATTAAATCTAAATAAAAAGATTTAATCTTTTCTCAACTGGGTTCAAAAACAGTGTTAATGAAGACACCATTCACGACAAACCCAAATCACATTCACCAATTATCGGGTTAAAGAACAAGTGTTATTTAAAACACTGTTCACGATAAACCCAAAAATCAATATCAATTCTATTCCAATTAAATGTTATTTAATTGGTACACTTCATTAAATCTGAATAAAAAGATTTAATCTTTTCTCAACTGGGTTCAAGAACAGTGTTAGTGAAGACACCATTCACGACAAACCCAAATCACATTTGATATTCAATACAAGGCTCTGAATAGAAAATATATCGGCTTATATTCAATATCAAATTCTACGACTAACAAACATCGTATTGGAAATAACGATATAAATATATATCTTTCAAATTTCCATAACAACACCTGTATAATCACGAATTCCAACATCGAAATATTCCGAAGACAATTTCGATTCAAATCCACTCCAATGCAATCATTGGAAATTTTGGTTATTTTCAAAACCCTTTTCGAATTCAATTTATTTATTTAAAAATAAATAGAATTATAATTCTAGTTCAAAACTAGTTCATTTCGATAAAAATCTATTTTTATCTTTTCAAATATGGAGTTTTTCATCCCAATTCTTTCTAAATCATTCCTTATGATTTTACACAAATTATTACTATTTTTAATAATTTTATCAAGGTCCGTACAGTCGATTTCCATTAACGGCCATCGAACTGCACTTACAGCGACCTTTTTCGAATTTGATTTGGACGTATCTCCAAATCCAACCGTTAGATTTCAAATTTCTAACATTCATTAGAAAGCTCTTTTCGATACGAACCCAACGGTTCCGGTTTTAGGAGAATCCGACGGTCGGATCTCCCGCAATGTCCGTTTGAAATAAATGGTCGAAATTCACGAACTGCCGCGGCGCGGCACGTTCTATTCAGGCCATTATATTATATATATATAATATATATAATATATACTTCGTCGATTTCTATTTAAAACGAATTATATAAATAGTTTTGAATTCGTTTCAAAAGCAATTTCAACTTCCTTTTCAATTCAAATCAAAATTGAATTCTTCTTTATAAATTCGTTTTAAAATTCATTTCTATTCAATTCGAATTTCAATTCAATTTGAATTCATTTTCAATTCAATTCATTTCGAAATCGTTTTCAATTCAATTCATTTCGAAATCGTTTCCAATTCAATTCATTTCGAAATCGTTTTCAATTCATTTCATTTCGAAATCGTTTTCAATTCAATTCATTTCGAAATCGTTTTCAATTCATTTCATTTCGAAATCGTTTTCAATTCAATTCATTTCGAAATCGTTTTCAATTCAATTTATTTCGAAATCGTTTTCAATTCATTTCATTTCGAAATCGTTTTCAATTCATTTCATTTCGAAATCGTTTTCAATTCAATTCATTTCGAAATCGTTTTTAAAATCGATATAAATATCGTTCTCGTCAAAATGGCGTCAATCTAATCAACACGGCTTCATATATTCCTTTATTTTCAAATATTCTATTTCAAATATTTCTTTTTCAAATATTTCTTTTTCAAATATTTCTTTTTCAAATATTTCTTTTTCTAAATTGGAATGAGGCCCAATCAATTACCATATAAAATTAATTATATGGATTTTCATACAACACATGTATATAATAGCATTGAAAATAATCAACCATCAACCAAAGTGCACTACACTGTATAAGCATCAAATATAGATATCTAACGCTTATAACAGCCTGTCAATCAATCGATCGACATATTCAATCAATCAGGATGAGTGAACTTTAAATTTCATCCCAACACCCGTGTGGGGTTTCAAACAGTCAAACACATATTTTATTTGTGCAGTTGGGCGATGTGTAGAATTTATCGTCCCAATCAATGTCATTCAAATAGGTGTACATAAACAAACCGTCCGGCTTATAAATGAATATTTTATTTTATTCACTTCACGTTAAAAATTTATATTTTTAACGATAAAACATTTTATTTCAACCTATGAATTTCTATTCAATTCATTTACACAATAAAATGATATTTTTATTTTTCTAACATATTTTAGAAAATTTCGGCGGCATAACGGCACGATACTAGAAACGGGACAAGGCCTAGCCTTATCCCCGGTCTAGTGAAGGCCCACGCCATTCACATATCAATTTTAATCAATTTCCAATTCAACCAATCAATCAAATCCAAATCAAATAATCTAACCAACTACACAACCAAACAAACAAGTCCATGGTATGTGGACGGGTGTCGGGTGCTTCTAATAAGCACCGTCTGCATCCTAGTATATATATATAACTAGAAAAATAGAATTTGAGTGAGAAGTTCTCACATATAGCTATCCTAGCTCCACGGCACTTCATTGATAGGAATCTTCATCGCTATCGCATCTTCGTCATCTTCGTTGTCCGCTTTCACTACATATGTAAAAATCGAATTTTTACTTCGCTATTCTATATATAAAAATCGAATTTTTAGTTCGCTATTCAATATATAAAAATCGAATTTTTAGTTCGCTATTCAATATATAAAAATCGAATTTTTAGTTCAAAGTTCAATATATAAAAATCGAATTTTTAGTTCAAAGTTCAATATATAAAAATCGAATTTTTACTTCAAAGTTCAATATATAAAAATCGAATTTTTACTTCAAAGTTCAATATATAAAAATCGAATTTTTACTACTATGTCATATAGATAAAAATTATATTTTTATCACGCTATTTTCCATATATAGATTTCGCCTTTTCTAAAATAAAGATTTCACCTTTTAAATATAAAGTTTATATTTTTCCTCGAAGTAAAAATCATATTTTTACTTCACTACTCATATCAAAATATCGTCTTTTCATATTTAAAGATATCATCTTTATAAAAATCTCATTTTTATTTTTCTACACATATAAAGATGATATTTTTAATATCCTTATCATGTAAAAATTATATTTTTAACTCTCTACATAAACAAAAATCATATTTTGACAACAACTATATAGTAAAGACTATATTTTTAATACTTTAAAAATATAAAAAATCATATTTTTAATATGCTACTTCATATACAAAATGTATATTTTATTTCAGACATCCTATCTTTATTTTTAAAAATCATATGCTATTTTTAAAAAATCATATCTATATTTTCTTTAGCATAAAAATATGATTTTGATCATGCTCTACCCTATACAAAAATCTGATTCAATCCAACAGAAGAAAATAAAGACTTACAGTTGCTTTTCTTAGGGTTTTATTTCGCCGGAAGGGTTGAGCGCTGTTGCTGGTGGTCGTGAGGGAGTTCACCGGAGCAGTGGGGGCGCACGCAGGCCAGGGGAGGAGGCAGGTGCAGCGGCGGGTCCCGTTCGTCATGCGGTGGCGGTTTGGGGTGTTGAGGTTCTGTCTTCGATTTTAGGAAGGGGGGGTGGTCGATTGCGAGATGGGGGGGGGTCGATCTCGTTCGCGAGGGAAGGGGGGGGTTTTTCGAGGTGGCGCCCCACCTCTGTGGAGGCGGCGGCGACTGATCGGGGGGGGCGCTCCTCCGATCCTCCCCGCTTTTCTCTTTTTTTTTTTTTATAAAACTGAATTCGATTAATGAAGGGAAAAAGTGGGGGGGGCCATCGGTTATTAGGAGAGGAAGTTTTTTTTTTTTATTATTATTATTATTATATTTGGCAAAAAGGTTGACTTTTACATATGACCTCGAAATGAGGTCCACCGCCTGTCGTCCATAGCGTTTCACCCCCATTCCGAACACAATGAGATATGTATCGCAAGCTGATTCGATTGTTATAATCAGTTTCCTTTTGAATTTACATTTAAATCATCATATTGAATTTTAAACGTGCATTTCAAATTACCGGGGTCACATACGAACTTTAAAAATTCCAGAAAAATATTTTCTAGCTTCGTATTGACGATACGGTCCTGACAAAACTAGTTTCGTCGAATTCTGAGACCGTTGGAAAAATGGCCATTTTCCAGTCGATTAAAATCAACTGAAACTGGTCAAACGCGTTTTCCTTTGCCACGCTCACATATTGATTCGAAAAATTATGAAATTTGGAATCTAGCAATAACTTAACATCACGGACCCAACAAAACTGGTTTCGTCGAAATCCGAGGTCGTTTGCAAAATTGCTATTTTTAAGGGCCTTATATATATAAAAATATATATAAATTCCACAGCGACTATTTCTAATTTTAAACTGGACATATCTTATCATTTCTAAAATGAAATCTCAGTTTGTTAACTTCGTTACAAAGATATAGTTATACAGATTCAAATATTTCTTGTTTCGTTCAATTCTGACTTATATTGAATTCTGTATATTCATTTGAAATTAGAAATCGAATTTTCGAACTACCGCGCCATTTTCAATTCCTTTTATAATTATATATAATTAATATATATTCTAACGACGACGCGTATAATATATACGTTCGATTTTCAATTCAAAATAAATTTCTCGTCGATATTATTTAAAATAATTCATTTTAAATAATCAAAATTCACTAAAATTGCCAAAATAAAAATTTTAAACTGGCCCAGATTTTCCGGGTTGTTACAATCTCCCCCACTTAAAACTTTTCGTCCCCGAAAAGGAACAAAGTCGAAAGTGGTTTGATTATTCAACACTACGCTCGATCTGGCTTCCATTCTCCAACTCTTTAGTTTCTGAGAATTTTCAAAACTTCAAAAATTTGGCTAACACCCTAAATTTTTGAAAAATTTCGCCATAACCTCCCCTGCAATGGGAGCATCGGGGAATTTCAAATAGCTTCCCCGGTCCTTCAGATCTCAAAAAGAAAAAGAAAAAGCCAAGCGGCTAGCCAATAGGCTCACAAAATCATCATCACCCAAACAAAACAGGAAATTATGTAGTAAACATGTACCTATTTGTCGGGCAAACAAATTTTATTCTCTGGCTCTAGCCTCCTTGCTATTACCTGTTCAATGATATATATGTATATGCAAGCAAATGCGACCAATTTCACTACAGTTCAATATTTGGTTCAATTAGGCATAATGGTTCAAAATTAGCAAACAAATAAACAAACAACACAAACATCAATCAATTAGTGGATTAGAGTTTTAAATCCATAATTTTGATACATATACAAAAAATCATGTTTTGATGCCAAATCACAACAATGTATTCTAACTATATTAGTTTTGGTTCTCACACCAGCCAATAGGAAATATATAGAAATCTCACTTTCGTCGCTCGAATATAAACACTGATGATGATGCCTCATCATCTGAATCATCTCCGGGCGACTAGAGTGTGATTCTATATCTATCCAGTATATTAAAATTTCGAATACACGCGGATCAGACGTATACGCAAAATCTATATATACTGGATTGTCCACATCAATATAAATAGATAATCAAATACGAATAATTGATTTAAATTTTCAAAACAAAAATTGTTTTCATTTGAAAAATATACTCTTCACACTCGTTCTAGGATACTACTGACCCTATCTCTAACGAGTCATTCCCATTGGATATTACTAATCCAATATCTGATGAATTCTTTCATACGGTTCTAATGTGTCTAGTTCTCTAGCCTTGTAAACCAAAGCTCTGATACCAACTGTGAAGACCCGTAACTTCCCCGTAAAGGAAAGTGTCGGATAGTTCGAGAACAAACCACACCAGAACGCATATAAAAGAACATTTCATTGTATATTACAACAATGCATCAGATTACAAGAATATACAGAGTATAAATGAATATTACACAGAAATATCAGAGATTTAAATTACATTTAAATACATAGCAGCGGAAAATAATACAATACACAACTAGAAGGAGATATACGGATACAAAGCTTTCCGGATATCGTTCCAGCTGTAAACCAGGACCCTGTGAATATAAATCTGCAAGACCAAAACTACTAGCTGCCCGTGTCAAAAATAAGGGCACCCAGAGTTTAGGTCAAAACAATAAACTTCAGGTCAGTCATGTGACTGGTGTGAGAACTAAAACAGTTATTAATCTTTACTTTAAATCATTAGGTAAATCAAGGGACCACGCCGTATAACACGGAACGGGTTTCCTCCCAAGAATACCAGTGCATAAAACAAACAGCGCAATGCTAAATAAAGAAAAATGAAGCTGTTATAAGACCCAGGTCCTATCACACAATGCAACGCAAGCCGGGGGATAGGGTTTTCCCTTATAACAGCCAAAGAATGCTTGATACGTTTAAAACAAATCATTTGATACTATAATAAGTGCATAGTGTATAAAACAACTTCAAATCATAAGTATCAATCATAGGCGGCATGAATGCCCCATACCACTATGTCGCCATATATAGGTTATACAATCAAAATCGCAAAGTCACGTATTTGGAAATTGGATTTCCGTCTATGAACCGAGGCAAAAGATAGTCCTCAACCGATTCGTGACTCTCTAGCCCGAGCCACAGGAACAGCCGCAACTGCCCCTTCGATCGTCAGGGCCGGTCCACCGATGTGGATTATAGTGCCTGAACAATACGTTTCCCCGCCCTTTGGGGCGTAAACGAGCCAACTAAACGACTCCATCGGTTCGAGAACGACCGATCAATCCGAGGCGCCTCGCAACAGCAACAACCACATAAGTCAAACTCGTCAGGGCGTGTAAAACCACTGACGCCACTTCTAGCTAGAAAGAAACGCAAGTCCTCCCTGATGTCCTCTCCCGTTTGTGGTTCATACCGGGTGTGAAACTCGCGAAGTAAACGTTACACAAAGCTACGCCACAAAGGCCTTGCTTTGATCATCACCACAAGACTTTGCTTTTCAACAGAAGCCTCGATCAATTGCCACTTAGGAATGCCACACAGGCAATTCACTCCATGTGTTTGATATCCATCAATATATAACCCCTGAGCTCGTACGTCTCAGAGAAGGGCGTTAAGCAAGAGAATAAATTCTCCGCCGCCAAACAGATATATATTTAGTAGAGATCAATCACACGGACTAAAATCCAATGTCAGACACACAGTCCATTTACAAGTCCGTTCTGGGTCTGAACGAAACCGGAGGCACCTAGTACCCCGCATATCCATCGATCTCCAAGTACGTCTGGACGATCACTAACTGTTTCCATCTTCTTGGGTGTACAGCCCAATCAAGATCATCAGTAATTACCCAAACGACGTGAAGACCTCCGGTCTTCGACCATCGTCTTCATCTTCGACTTATCGTCGTATCAGTTATTCAGAATGGGATAAACCCGGTCTTCCCGAATAACTCGCGTATATTTTAAATAAGTGTTACACAAACACAACATACGCCTCATTCCAATCCATCAGTCACTAACCGTAAATTAATCAAGAGAATAATTCCCCAAATATTAACCCCGAAGGCCGAAACCAACATCAGATCAATATCCAGAAAACCATTCTACTTAGCTAACCGACAGTTAGTTTCTAATTTCTCATTCATAGGGAAAGATTCCCATTAATTTTATCAAAGATAAATTCTTGAATTTATTCTTTAATCAACTTTTGAATATCAATTCAAACTAGTCGGGATTAGCGAACCTTACCGAAGTAATCATTTGTTATAATTTCCCAATCCCAACCTATTCATCCCATGAAGTAAAACTGTGAATACTTCATATCTAACACCACAGTGTTATCGGTAAATTCAATTACCATTTCACGTTCAAATCTAATTAAAGATTTAACTATCGCCTGGAGCAAAACTGGTGATACTCCATTTTCGATCATTTCAATCTAATTAAAGATTCATTAAAACTCCACTTAGTTTTAATCTTCGACTGGGTTAAAGAATCCGTGTCATTTAAAAACACAGTTCACGATAAACCCAAAATCACATTCATCAATTATCAGGTTAAAGAACGAGTGTTGTTTAAAACACTGTCCACGATAAACCCAAAAATCAATATCAATTCAATTCCAATTAAATATTATTTAATTGGTACACTTCATTAAATCTAAATAAAAAGATTTAATCTTTTCTCAACTGGGTTCAAAAACAGTGTTAATGAAGACACCATTCACGACAAACCCAAATCACATTCACCAATTATCGGGTTAAAGAACAAGTGTTATTTAAAACACTGTTCACGATAAACCCAAAAATCAATATCAATTCTATTCCAATTAAATGTTATTTAATTGGTACACTTCATTAAATCTGAATAAAAAGATTTAATCTTTTCTCAACTGGGTTCAAGAACAGTGTTAGTGAAGACACCATTCACGACAAACCCAAATCACATTTGATATTCAATACAAGGCTCTGAATAGAAAATATATCGGCTTATATTCAATATCAAATTCTACGACTAACAAACATCGTATTGGAAATAACGATATAAATATATATCTTTCAAATTTCCATAACAACACCTGTATAATCACGAATTCCAACATCGAAATATTCCGAAGACAATTTCGATTCAAATCCACTCCAATGCAATCATTGGAAATTTTGGTTATTTTCAAAACCCTTTTCGAATTCAATTTATTTATTTAAAAATAAATAGAATTATAATTCTAGTTCAAAACTAGTTCATTTCGATAAAAATCTATTTTTATCTTTTCAAATATGGAGTTTTTCATCCCAATTCTTTCTAAATCATTCCTTATGATTTTACACAAATTATTACTATTTTTAATAATTTTATCAAGGTCCGTACAGTCGATTTCCATTAACGGCCATCGAACTGCACTTACAGCGACCTTTTTCGAATTTGATTTGGACGTATCTCCAAATCCAACCGTTAGATTTCAAATTTCTAACATTCATTAGAAAGCTCTTTTCGATACGAACCCAACGGTTCCGGTTTTAGGAGAATCCGACGGTCGGATCTCCCGCAATGTCCGTTTGAAATAAATGGTCGAAATTCACGAACTGCCGCGGCGCGGCACGTTCTATTCAGGCCATTATATTATATATATATAATATATATAATATATACTTCGTCGATTTCTATTTAAAACGAATTATATAAATAGTTTTGAATTCGTTTCAAAAGCAATTTCAACTTCCTTTTCAATTCAAATCAAAATTGAATTCTTCTTTATAAATTCGTTTTAAAATTCATTTCTATTCAATTCGAATTTCAATTCAATTTGAATTCATTTTCAATTCAATTCATTTCGAAATCGTTTTCAATTCAATTCATTTCGAAATCGTTTCCAATTCAATTCATTTCGAAATCGTTTTCAATTCATTTCATTTCGAAATCGTTTTCAATTCAATTCATTTCGAAATCGTTTTCAATTCATTTCATTTCGAAATCGTTTTCAATTCAATTCATTTCGAAATCGTTTTCAATTCAATTTATTTCGAAATCGTTTTCAATTCATTTCATTTCGAAATCGTTTTCAATTCATTTCATTTCGAAATCGTTTTCAATTCAATTCATTTCGAAATCGTTTTTAAAATCGATATAAATATCGTTCTCGTCAAAATGGCGTCAATCTAATCAACACGGCTTCATATATTCCTTTATTTTCAAATATTCTATTTCAAATATTTCTTTTTCAAATATTTCTTTTTCAAATATTTCTTTTTCAAATATTTCTTTTTCAAATATTTCTTTTTCTAAACTGGAATGAGGCCCAATCAATTACCATATAAAATTAATTATATGGATTTTCATACAACACATGTATATAATAGCATTGAAAATAATCAACCATCAACCAAAGTGCACTACACTGTATAAGCATCAAATATAGATATCTAACGCTTATAACAGCCTGTCAATCAATCGATCGACATATTCAATCAATCAGGATGAGTGAACTTTAAATTTCATCCCAACACCCGTGTGGGGTTTCAAACAGTCAAACACATATTTTATTTGTGCAGTTGGGCGATGTGTAGAATTTATCGTCCCAATCAATGTCATTCAAATAGGTGTACATAAACAAACCGTCCGGCTTATAAATGAATATTTTATTTTATTCACTTCACGTTAAAAATTTATATTTTTAACGATAAAACATTTTATTTCAACCTATGAATTTCTATTCAATTCATTTACACAATAAAATGATATTTTTATTTTTCTAACATATTTTAGAAAATTTCGGCGGCATAACGGCACGATACTAGAAACGGGACAAGGCCTAGCCTTATCCCCGGTCTAGTGAAGGCCCACGCCATTCACATATCAATTTTAATCAATTTCCAATTCAACCAATCAATCAAATCCAAATCAAATAATCTAACCAACTACACAACCAAACAAACAAGTCCATGGTATGTGGACGGGTGTCGGGTGCTTCTAATAAGCACCGTCTGCATCCTAGTATATATATATAACTAGAAAAATAGAATTTGAGTGAGAAGTTCTCACATATAGCTATCCTAGCTCCACGGCACTTCATTGATAGGAATCTTCATCGCTATCGCATCTTCGTCATCTTCGTTGTCCGCTTTCACTACATATGTAAAAATCGAATTTTTACTTCGCTATTCTATATATAAAAATCGAATTTTTAGTTCGCTATTCAATATATAAAAATCGAATTTTTAGTTCGCTATTCAATATATAAAAATCGAATTTTTAGTTCAAAGTTCAATATATAAAAATCGAATTTTTAGTTCAAAGTTCAATATATAAAAATCGAATTTTTACTTCAAAGTTCAATATATAAAAATCGAATTTTTACTTCAAAGTTCAATATATAAAAATCGAATTTTTACTACTATGTCATATAGATAAAAATTATATTTTTATCACGCTATTTTCCATATATAGATTTCGCCTTTTCTAAAATAAAGATTTCACCTTTTAAATATAAAGTTTATATTTTTCCTCGAAGTAAAAATCATATTTTTACTTCACTACTCATATCAAAATATCGTCTTTTCATATTTAAAGATATCATCTTTATAAAAATCTCATTTTTATTTTTCTACACATATAAAGATGATATTTTTAATATCCTTATCATGTAAAAATTATATTTTTAACTCTCTACATAAACAAAAATCATATTTTGACAACAACTATATAGTAAAGACTATATTTTTAATACTTTAAAAATATAAAAAATCATATTTTTAATATGCTACTTCATATACAAAATGTATATTTTATTTCAGACATCCTATCTTTATTTTTAAAAATCATATGCTATTTTTAAAAAATCATATCTATATTTTCTTTAGCATAAAAATATGATTTTGATCATGCTCTACCCTATACAAAAATCTGATTCAATCCAACAGAAGAAAATAAAGACTTACAGTTGCTTTTCTTAGGGTTTTATTTCGCCGGAAGGGTTGAGCGCTGTTGCTGGTGGTCGTGAGGGAGTTCACCGGAGCAGTGGGGGCGCACGCAGGCCAGGGGAGGAGGCAGGTGCAGCGGCGGGTCCCGTTCGTCATGCGGTGGCGGTTTGGGGTGTTGAGGTTCTGTCTTCGATTTTAGGAAGGGGGGGGGTGGTCGATTGCGAGATGGGGGGGGGTCGATCTCGTTCGCGAGGGAAGGGGGGGGGTTTTTCGAGGTGGCGCCCCACCTCTGTGGAGGCGGCGGCGACTGATCGGGGGGGGCGCTCCTCCGATCCTCCCCGCTTTTCTCTTTTTTTTTTTTTTTTTTTTATAAAACTGAATTCGATTAATGAAGGGAAAAAGTGGGGGGGGCCATCGGTTATTAGGAGAGGAAGGTTTTTTTTTTATTATTATTATTATTATATTTGGCAAAAAGGTTGACTTTTACATATGACCTCGAAACGAGGTCCACCGCCTGTCGTCCATAGCGTTTCACCCCCATTCCGAACACAATGAGATATGTATCGCAAGCTGATTCGATTGTTATAATCAGTTTCCTTTTGAATTTACATTTAAATCATCATATTGAATTTTAAACGTGCATTTCAAATTACCGGGGTCACATACGAACTTTAAAAATTCCAGAAAAATATTTTCTAGCTTCGTATTGACGATACGGTCCTGACAAAACTAGTTTCGTCGAATTCTGAGACCGTTGGAAAAATGGCCATTTTCCAGTCGATTAAAATCAACTGAAACTGGTCAAACGCGTTTTCCTTTGCCACGCTCACATATTGATTCGAAAAATTATGAAATTTGGAATCTAGCAATAACTTAACATCACGGACCCAACAAAACTGGTTTCGTCGAAATCCGAGGTCGTTTGCAAAATTGCTATTTTTAAGGGCCTTATATATATAAAAATATATATAAATTCCACAGCGACTATTTCTAATTTTAAACTGGACATATCTTATCATTTCTAAAATGAAATCTCAGTTTGTTAACTTCGTTACAAAGATATAGTTATACAGATTCAAATATTTCTTGTTTCGTTCAATTCTGACTTATATTGAATTCTGTATATTCATTTGAAATTAGAAATCGAATTTTCGAACTACCGTGCCATTTTCAATTCCTTTTATAATTATATATAATTAATATATATTCTAACGACGACGCGTATAATATATACGTTCGATTTTCAATTCAAAATAAATTTCTCGTCGATATTATTTAAAATAATTCATTTTAAATAATCAAAATTCACTAAAATTGCCAAAATAAAAATTTTAAACTGGCCCAGATTTTCCGGGTTGTTACAATCTTGCAACCCGACTATACGTGATCGACCACTCATTTTGCTTGAGTGTACCGAATGTATTATTACCAATGGTTATGACCAGCAACCGTTACCGAAAGTATACAACAACGATAGAATAAGAAGCAAATTAATTTTCTTTAGAACATCTTGCCACCATTCACTTTGAACGCCACATTGTCAGATTCGTCAAATCACTAATTGATGTCTTCAAAAATACTCTGGGTGTTAAACTAAGAGAAGTTCCCTTCTCCTCCACTAACTATGGTACGTTTAAAGAAATCAATGTACGCGACCATTTGGAAATACTTTGTCAGACATCCATACATATAAGTTGTCCTAGGACTGGACAAACCGAAGGCACCATCCTATTAATCCATCTTAGGAAATTTCGACCTAGGATTTACAGAACATCCCTTGCACTTTACTCCATGTTCAATTTTCTTCAACATAGTCTGATTCGTAATGCAACAATCAGATCGAAGTGGTTTTCAAATAATTAGATCTGATTCCGGTCTCTTTGAAATGATCAATGAATTTGGTCAAAACTTCGATAGTCGGTTATTTAACTGTCGAAGAAAACATCCATGCAACCAACAATCATTTTTCCAACTGGAAATACCACGGGTTAAGCACCAAGCAATACTGAGCCCTTTTAAAATTAATATCTGAGTAGTTTATTCATTTCCCAATTCTCTCTTCAATATCTTTACCCAAATATTCCACAAAACCCATTCGGTCTCTCACGATTGTTGGAAAACATTTCCAAATACATAAACTCTTTATTTTTTATATTCCAGAAAATATATGTTATCACGGCTGGTAAACATTTCCACATGTTCACAAAGTCTTATTTCTATATTTAGAAAATATACGTTATTAACATCGGAAATTTTTTCCATATCTTCACATTTCTTATTTTCTATATTTAGAAAACATCTCTGATTATATTTGGAAAACGTTTCCAAAACCCATTTACTTGGATTTAAACAAATGTCATATGAACCATCGCTTCGACAATTTTGACATTTACACAGATTAACTTAGCACACTTAATCCATCCCTCAATATCGAACTTTAACCATTCTTTAGTCGATATTGAAGTTAATCAAGTAGGGTATAATTACCACTCAGACCTTAACTAAACAACACTTTTAACATCGAGATGGACAAAGCCCATAGCTTCAACCTTTAACAAACATTGCTTACGTAACTCTCGGATTCACTTTAAGAATCCACTTTTTTTACAGAAATCATCGATTACAACAATAGCATTATGACCCATGCCCCGAAATATAAAACCTTAAATTATAAATTTTATTCATTAATTTGAATAAATAAATAAATAATTCTTGATTAAAATGAAAAGTAAATAGTACTTTCCTAAATTTGACATAGTCGGACTCCAATGTGTAACTCTATTTTGAATAATCTCTATTCGGTTAACGTTCCGAACTTGGGAATAAATTTATGGTTTTAGGTCATCTCAATTTCCACTTTCATTCTAAATTCACTTTAAATTTATCACTTCCAAATCCTTACCTATTTTCCTTATAACCATTCCAATTTGCAAAACGTTTGCTTTTAAACTATTACCCACTTTAAAATGGGAATATTATTCCTTTATAGAAATCTAGACTCGCTTTATCAGTCTGATCTTGATTTTATTTGTAAATACCATTACAATCTCAAATCCTACTTATTGAGGTATTTTATAAATCCACATCATATTCCACTTCATTCATAAACTCCGTTTATATGTCAAAACTTATTGTCATTTATCTAACAAGTTTATAACCTTATACCGACTTTACGTTTGATTAAAAAAAAAATATGTTTCAACACGAATATTAATTATCTTGTCAAGTTCTGGATTATATAATATATAATTTCTAAAAATAAACTATTTTATAAAACTCGACATAGTAGAATTCCAATTAAAAATCCTTATGGATTTATTTCAGTTCCGTTCACATCTAGAACATCAGAATAAATTTCATCGTTCCCTTTTGAAATAATTTCCAATTTCCTATTTTAAATTCACTCTTGAATTTACATTCCTAAATTATCCAATAACAATTATTTCACTTTATTTATAAATATCATTTATAGATTAAACTACTTGTTTTTATTATTAGAAACAAGTTATTATTTCCTAGACCATTCGAAATTCCATTTCTTTTTTTGGAAGAATAAATCTCCTATAAAATCTAAAAATTCCTTCTTTTTAATTATCAATATTAAGGGCCAGTGCTATTCAAATGTAATGTCCCGTATTTTTAAGGTATAATAATTAATTTATTTAATTATTAAAAAAGTGATTTATTAATTTAAAGGGTTTTTTAATTAAATAATAATGAATATTTAATTAATATTGATAATATAAAAATATATTATAATTCCGGAATAGTCAAAAATAGCCGAATTCGCAATCCAGTGTGAATTGGATCATATATAAGGTATAATACAGTTTAGAATTGAATTAGAATAACGAATATATTATTTAATTGACTTTAGAACGTATAAATTATATTATAATTATAATCGAGCCTGAAGTGTCGCGACAGTTCGTTATTTGGCGATGTGAACTTCAATTAAATATACAAAATCCGTTTTAAGTCGGATTTCTGTGAAACAAGAAACGCTCGGATCAGTTGAACGATATTTTTCTAATGGAATAGAAAATTCAAGTTTTCGTCATGTTGATTGTAAGTTATGTCCAAATCAAAATTTAAAATAGTCACTATGGAATTCGTTTATATTTTATAGCAATTTATTTATATTATAAAAGAATTTTAATATAAATCGAATAGCGATATAAACTGATATTTTGAAATATTGAGTTATTAAATCTAGATAGGTATATTTTGGAGTTGTATGATATTATATGTGAATATATACGATAATATTAATTTATTAATATTTTATTTGATTATTTTTAAATATATTAATATTTAAACGGTCTATTTAGAGCATTAAAATAGCCATTTTTGCAAATGACTTCCAAATTCGACGGATCCAATTTTGTTGGATCTGTAATGTCAAATTGTTGTTAGATTTCAATTTTCGTGATTTTTGGAGTCAGTATGTGGCCATACGGAATTTTAATGTGAAAAACAGTCGATATTTTGACCTTTAAAAATACGCTGTGTAAGCAAACGGACTCGGAATTCGACGAAGCAAGTTTCGTTGGGTCCGTAATGTCAAACTGTAAATGCATGTCAGTTTCCATGATTTTTGGATATTTTATGCGATCATAGGGATTTTTAGAAGACGAATATAGTTAATGATTGATTAAAATAAAATGTAAAATATTAATAAAAAAATAATAAAACCTATGCTATATATACCCCTAACACATCTAGCCCTAGACAATTTTGTCCACAGTCAAAACAGTGTCGCCTCCATTGGAAAAAAATACACAGTGAAACCCAAAGTTTAAAAAAATCAAAATCAAATTCAAATCAACTCAATAAAATCCAAACTTTATATATTTGTGATCAGTGGTTGATGCTCTTCGATTCCATATACATGTTGATGGATTTCGAGAAGTTTTGTGTTGCTCAAAACCATGTACAGCGTGCGACATGTAGAGTAGGGTTGGGTTTTTAGATCAAATAAAGGATCGATGCATGTTTTAAGTATTGTTTTGGATTCGTAGTGTTGTTTAGCATCTCGTCGGAAGTTTTGGGGAGTTTCAGTGCGAAAATGTGCCGAGTGGTGCACTGTTGGATTGGAGAAGGCTGTCGAATGCATTTCCTAGGGTGGCGCTGAACTTGGATCTGATGATTGGAGATGATGGAGAATCGGAAGAGGAGAAGATTGGTGGTGGTTTGGAGTGATTCGATGTTGAAAAGGAGGAGTTGTGGAAGTTTGAAATGGTGGCAATGGCCATGAAAACGTTTTTGGAGCTGATGTAGGGAATTGGTGGAAGAAGGGGAATATGGTGGGTTGGTGTATTCGGGTATTGGGCTCAAGTATTAAGGGGTAAAGCCCATTATCATTTAAATGCAATGTTTTAATTAATTTAAATATGCGTTAACTTATAGATGTCATAACTTTGTCATACGGAAACGAAATTCAGCGAAACTGGTCGCGTTGGGATCGTATGGACATAGGCTACACAATGAAACCGAATTGGAGTAATTTGGAGCTCGTCTCAATTTATGGCGAAATAAAATGCCTGAACCAATCCGACGATCGAATATCGTTATTTAACGATAATCAACCAAAGTGAGTAAAACTCACTAACTCTGTCTAATTATATTTTTATAAATAAAATCTAGTACTGATAAATAATGATTGACTGTTGTGTGATGATTGTTTGGTTGAATTTTTATTTGATTGGGTGAAATTACAGATAACGATAAATACATATATCGTTAAACAACATTGATTCTGTTTATCAGAGTATTACATGTTGAACTGAAATTGATGTAAATTATATTGTGTAACATCCGTGGATGCAGGGAAACAGGTCGGAGGGATCCAACTGGATTCCTCAACGTTTATTTTACTGTTTTCATATATTGTGTTATATGATGTGATATGCAATCTGTTGCTGATTTTGTATGTTTGAATGATACCGATCATTGTTATATGGTACGTTAAATACTATAAGAAGTACTGGAATGTGAAAAGTGATTTTTTTTACTGTGTAGATGGAAAACAAAATATTTATATTAAATAAATATACATTGTAAAAAAAGAACATATATAAAATGAAAATATTTTATAAAGAAGAACATTTATAAAATGAAAATATTTTATAAAAAAAAGAACATTTATAAAATGAAAGTATTTTATAAAGAAGAACATTTATAAAATGAAAATATTTTATAAAGAAGAACAGTTATAAAATGAACATACTTTATAAAGAAGAACATTTATAAAATGAAAATATTTTATAAAGAAGAATATTTATAAAAGGAAAATATTTTATAAAAAGAAGAAGAACATTTATAAAATGAAAATATTTTATAAAGAACATTTATAAAATGAAAATATTTTATAAAGAAGAACATTTATAAAATGAAAATATTTTATATAAAAAAAGAACATTTATAAAATGAAAATATTTGATAAAGAAGAACATTTATAAAATGAAAATATTTTATAAAGAAGAACAATTATAAAATGAGCATACTTTATAAATAAGAACATTTATAAAATGAAAATATTTTATAAAGAAGAACATTTATAAAATGAAAATATATTATAAAAAGAAGAAGAACATTTATAAAATGAAAATATTTTATAAAGAACATTTATAAAATGAGCGTACTTTATAAAGAAGAACAGTTATAAAATGAGCATACTTTATAAAGAAGAACAGTTATAAAATGAGCATACTTTATAAAGAAGAACATTTATAAAATGAAAATATTTTATAAAGAAGAAAATTTATAAAATGAAAATATTTTATAAAAAAAAGAAGAACATTTATAAAATGAAAATATTTTATAAATAACATTTATAAAATGAAAATATTTTATAAAGAATAGTTATAAAATAAGCATAATTTATAAAGAAGAACAGTTATAAAATGAGCATACTTTATAAAGAAGAACAGTTATAAAATGAGCATACTTTACAAAGAAAAACATTTATAAAATGAACATATTTTATAAAGGAGAACATTTATAAAATGAACAGATTTTATAAAAAGGAACTGACAAGATATTAAAGAACAACGAGAAGATGAATTCAAAGTAGATTGTAAACAGAAATCTGTTTTAACAAATAAATTGGGAAGATTAATTTATAAATAATATTTTATAAATAAAATATTTATCATTTGATAAATGGAATATATAAGTACGAACTTATATAGAGAAGTAGAAATCAGTTTTAACACCGATATTTTAAATGGAATATGAACTCAACATTTATAATGGGAATTATAAATGAAACATACATTTAGGAAATAATAAGGAGATTTCGTATGAATAATTCTATAAATAGAAGTATAAATAGAATTATGGAAATGGGATATTAGTTTAAATACAAAATCAAACTTAATGAATGATATAAAACAAATATTATACACATTCGATGTGAATAATAGTTTTAAGTAAAGATTTTGCAAATAAAAACATTTGTAAAGGAAATTAGGATTTTGAAACAGGAATTCAAACAGAAATGAAAATCCGAACGATTAGAAATAAATAACTTGTTTAAAAATAAAAACAAGTAGTTGGATTTATAAACAAAATTTTTAAATGAATTAAAAATATAATTATTAATGGATAATTGAGATTGCAAATTCAACTGTGAATATAAAATGGAAAATTGGAAGTTATTTAAAAAGGAAACGTTGAAATCCATTTCGATGTTCGAAATGTAAAAAGGATTAAATAAAATCCGCAAAGGTGTGTAATTAGGATTCGACTAGAAACTAATAGTTATAATCGAATATAAGTTATTCGAAGTGAATTAATCGAATCTAAGTTATTTGAAGTGAGTAAATCGAATGTAAGTCATTTGAGAGAGAATCTATCGAATATAGTTATTCGAAAAATAGTTAATCGAATATAAGTTATTCGAGAAGAGTTAATCGAATAGAGATTACTTGAAAGAGATTTATACGTCAAATCGATTATATCAAATTCGGGAAAGTACTATTTACTTTCCCGGTGTTTAAATCAATATTTATTTATTATTAAATAAATATATTATTATTTAATCAAATAAAAGAAATAAAAATTGTAGTTTTAAAGTTAGATATTCCGGAAGTACGAATTATAACGTTAACGTTATAATAGATGTTTTTCATAAAAGAAATGGATTCGTAAATATAAATCCGAGAAATTTTATAAGCAATGAGTACACGAATTGGAGTTGTGAGCTTTAGCTGTTGCAAGGTTAAGAACATGTTCAGTTAAGGTCTGAGAGGTAATAATACATCAACTCGTTGCTGGCTGTGCGAGCCGGGTATGCATGATAGAGGGTTCTCGCTTTGCGTTAGGTGGCGGACGGGAGACTCTTACCTCTACATGTCCCTCGAAAGTAAGGGAGGGTTGGTTGTGAAGTCAAAAGGCTGGCCGTAAAATGAGTTGGTGGGGTACCAGTGTAAGCCACGGGGGGAGGGTAGCCCTCTACCTTGGAGGATGAGAGGATGGTTGAAAAGCCTACTTGAAATTTTCCAGTTCGTTACAGTGGTATCAGAGCTGAAGGTTAAGTAATTACCTTGGCTCTGTGGCGTAACTCAGTAGAGATAGGGTTAGTAATACCCTAGATTGAGTTGAGTGTGTGTGTATATATATATGAGCGCGTATTTGTTATTCAATCTAAAATGTTTTATATTGTGGAGATTTATTGGTTGAGTTGTTTGTGGGTTCTGATCGATCAGTTTGATCCGCTGTATCGATAGGAGCTTATAAACACTCGAATATGATGAACTGACACAGTATGTTTTGAAAAGAGGGTAAATGAAATAATTTTATCCAAATTATATTTTGATATAAACAAAGTGTAGATATTTGAAGTATTATATTATATTGGATGTGTTGGTTGTGATTATAATCGAATAAGATTATAAAATGTGAAATGGTTATGTGAATAGCCAATCAGAATTTATATAAGTGAAATACGTGAAATCAGATGAATTAAATTTGAATTTAAATCAGAGTTGGAATTAAAACCCTGGAAGGTTATAAAAGTGTTTGTAAATGAATCTGGGTTAAATATATGTGAATTTTAAAATCCTGGGAGATTATAAATTTGTTACAAGCATTGAAAAGGATATTTTGAAATGGATTTCAAAATGAAAGTGTTTAGAAATGGTTTTGAAAGTGATATAGTATTAAGCTCACTTCAATAGCTGGAAAATAGATTCCGATGATGATCATGACATCATCGGTGTTCATTTTTGAGTTGTAAGTACGGATTACTACCAAAATTTATGTTTTTGAATTGTTTTGAGAAAACAAGTTGTTTTGATATTGCAAAATGAATATTTTGATTTTTGTAAAAGGCTAAGCTATTTAAAAATCCCAGAAACAGATTATTTGAATTAAAACAAATTAAAGTAGAATTTGTAAAAGTCAATAGAAATTGAAAATTTAATTAAAGCCAGTTAAATGGAAAATTGAATTGAAATAGGAAATATCGAATAAGATTGGATTATGAGACAGGAATATGGAATTACGTTGAAGTGATAAGTTAAGAATTGGAATCGAGAATGGAACTCGAGTTGAAATGAAATTTGGTTTGGATATAAGCGAATAGCTGTGTTAAACAGATATTGATTGGGAATTGATTGAGATGACATTGGTATATGTTGAATTGGTTGCAGGCGAAAGTGATAAAGTTGATATGCCCGACAAAAGGGTACAAGTTTATATTTTTATATTGGATATGAGTTTTTGAGCCAAATTGGCAAGCCGCTTGCCTGTTTGATTTTCTTTTGGGTTGGAGAAGGCCAAGAGAGGCGAGCTGTAGTTGTACCGATTGAGCCATACGAAGGAGGTGCTGGCGAAATTTTCCGAAAATTCGAGGTGTTAGAAAATTTTTAGACTATTGAAAATTTTAGTTGGTAAGAATAAATTAATAATTTACTTGAAATTAAATTGGGTTGGTGAAATTGAAATTTAAGAAGTAAAAAATTATTATTAACCAGTTAATAGGATTTTTTTTCTACCTTAGCAATTTCGAGGACGAAATTATTTTAAGGAGAGAAGAATGTAATACCCCATATTTTTATGGTATAATAATTAATTTATTTAATTATTAAAAAGTGATATATTAATTTAAATGGTTTTTTAATTAAATAATAATGAATATTTAATTAATATTGATAATATAAAAGTATATTATAATTCCGAAATAGTCAAAATAGCTGAATTCACAATACAGTGTGAATTGGATCATATATAAGGTATAATACAGTTTAGAATTGAATTAGAATAATGAATATATTATTTAATCGACGTTAGAACGTATAAATTATATTATAATTATAATCGAGCTCGAAATGTCGCGGCAGTTCATTATTTGGTGATTAGAACTTCAATTAAATATACATAATCCACTTTAAGTCGGATTTCTGTGAAACAGGAAACGCTCGGATCAGTTGAACGATATTTTTCTAATGGAACAGAAAAATCTAGATTTCGTCGTGTAGATTGTAAGTTATGTCCAAATCAAAATTTAAAATTGTCGCTATGGAATTCGTTTATATTTTATAGCGATTTATTTATATTATAAAAGAATTTTAATATAAATCGAATAGCGATATAAAATGATATTTTAAAATATTGAGTTATTAAATCCAGATAGGTATATTTTGGAGATGTATGATATTATATGTGAATATATACGATAATATTAATTTATTAATATTTAATTTGATTATTTTTAAATATATTAATATTTAAACGGTCTATTTAGAGCATTAAAATAGCCATTTTTACAAATGACCTCCAAATTCAGCGAAACCAATTTTGTTGGATCCGTAATGTCAAATTATAGTTAGATTTTAATTTTCGTGATTTTTGGAGTCAGTATGTGGCCATACGGAATTTTAATGTGAAAAACAGTCGATATTTTGACCTTTAAAAATACGCTGTGTGAGGAAACGGACTCGGAATTTGACGAAAGAAGTTTCGTTGGGTCCATAATGTCAAACTATAGCTGCATGTCAATTTCCATGATTTTTGGATATTTTATGCGATCGCAGGGATTTTTAGAAGACGAATATAGTTAATGATTGACTAAAATAAAATATAAAATATTAACAAAAAATGAAACACCCCACCTCTGTTAGGGTCACTCTCAAAGGGAATGCCCTAATTTTGGTGGAGGTTTATAAGTATAAATCACAGATATACAAGATAGATATAATAACACATATTTTTGAACAGCGGAAAACAACAACTTTTATTTCATTAAAATACGTGTTACACCAACCATACCATAATTGTCTTACAATACTTCCAAAAACATAACATCTTCATAACTGTCTTGATTACATTATTTAAAGAAGCATAAAGAAAACATAAATAAACTACAAAAGTCCCATAATTGCTGTACAAAGCCATAGTCCAAAACGAAAAGATCCAAGCAATACATTCTTTCTCTTCAAGCTGGATATGAAGGCTGGTCAAGCTGCGGTATTCCCTCCCTATGGACTTGGGGGGGGGGGGGGGGGACGGAAGAAAAGAAGACGAAAGAAAAGTAGAGTCAGACATAAAGCCTGAGTAAGTCTAGGACTATTCAGTCTATGAATAAAGAACTGGGTATGATAAGTATAAACTAGAAATGGGAAAGCACCATAAACCAAGTTAAGTTGTCTAGGGTCGAATATACTATCGTACCCCATATTAATCTCTGTACCCATATAAACTAGTTCCCAACAGGCACCCCATAATCAAGGTGAAGTGACCCATTTTATGATGATCGGCTCCTACTCGCATAGTTACATGTGTCTTACGGCCCCCGTTGTTGTAGTTACCTATGCTGGTCCCACCATGGGGTGTATCAAGTCCCATGGTGGCGGCCCGACACAACCCTAGAATGCACAGGTATGCTACTGGTGCCCAGTGCCTTATTTTTCTGCGCCGGAGTGTGTGCACGCCCGCACCCCGTTAGAACCTACACTGCTGCACCACCGCCGTCGATTTGACCTCTTACAGTCAGCCCAGTAATCGTTCCCCACCCTGCCTAGTTTCAGGGTATCATGATACGCCTTGTAGGGTTACTGCTGAAAAGGATCCCCGCTACTAGGTTTTCTATTTCTAGCCAACATGCTAAGTTGGTTAAGTGTTTTATAAACCTAACCCCCAATCAGTCTGTTTAGTTTAGCATGTTCCATTTTGATTAAGTATTAATATAATTTACTTAATCCTATCAATCCTGACTCAGCCTTAATTGTCTTATTAAACCCTTGACCTCTCACATTAGACAGGTATTGTTGTGGCTGCCTGTTGCCGGTTGGGTCCGGGCAGTCTTACGCCACAACTCAGTCTAACCTCGAGTCCTTATTGGGCTCCGTGTTTAACCACCCACATTGGATAGGTATTGTTGTGACTACTGGACAGCCGGGCGGTTCCGGGCAGGTTTACATCACAACTCAATCCAACCTCGGGTTAAACACATCGTATTTTCTGCATTTACATATTTTGTCTCTTTTCTTTTTATATGTAAATATTTGCGGCCCATTATTCAAATTTATCTTTATTGATTAAAATTTATTTATGTCACTTAATTGATTTTCAAGATTGTTGGCATGCGTCGAACATGCCAACACATATGTTCTATATTTAAGCCCAAACATCATTACCCCCATTTTACACGTTCGTTCAAATGTAAGGTGTGTTGGGTTTAATTCTTAAACCCAATTTAGCCATATGAAAAGGGGAGGCTTATAACATGGTGTTTATAAGGTAACATAAAAAAAGGGGAGTGTGAACGCATGAACTTGCAACATAACGATTCAATCAACATAAGGTAGGCACATGTGAACTTGCAATTGTAACAACATATAATATAAGCAATACTTAAACATGAATCATTCTATTCACATAATCATGGTATAAACAAAACATGAATCATTCTATTCGTGTAGTCATGGCATAAATGATACTTAAACATGAACTATTCTAATCATATAATTATGGCATAATCATAATTGAACATGAGTCCTTCTATTCATATAGTCATGGCATAAACATAATTGAACATGAATCCTACTATTCATATAATCATGGTTTTTATCCTATCTATGTAACTTGTAAGTGGGATGTAATTCTAGTGTAATTTCTAATGTAACTTATGTGCCAAATATATTATCATATGATTATGATAACAACATAAGCCTAGAAACATGTTTTCAACTAGGCATAATAACAAACATAGTTTAGTCATGTTCATAAAATTAATACAAGCTTACAAAGACGCTTGCTTTTGTCACTATTACAAAATCATGATTTTTATACTTGAACTATGATGCCAATTCCAACATAACCTTCATATGAATCATAATACTTAAGTGGATCAAATTACACTAAAGATGACCATAGAATTATACATCATGTTGGCATAACAATAAATCATAGACTTGCATGAATTTCAAATAAACTATTACAACATATAGTTGTTATTTTCAACATGAATCATATACTTGCAATTATCAAATGGGTGTTGTAAATAACTACCACAAACATGTAGTTTTCAATATGAATCATATGCTTGCATGAATCCCAATAAAAATTCCACAACATGTGGTTGTCAACATAAACCATATACTTGTATGAATCAAACCATAGCATTGCCAAATCGTTTAGAATCAAAATAACATACAAATATAAGTCATTATCGCCACAATTCCATTTCGTTTCCAACGCAAATCGCGTACTTGCAAATATCCAATCGTATACCATAATATTCCCAAATCGTTTAGCATCAAAGCAACATACAAATATAGATTATTATCGCCACAATTCCATTTCTTACTTTACACAAATCAACACAATTATTTAATTCACATCGGAATAGCACTCTACTTACAGCGTATGACGAATCTTCAATTCAGGAATCTGAATTCTGAATTTTGAGATGCTATCCTTTGTTGTAGGCGTTGCTTTAATTTGATTAACGTTGCTTTAAGCTTCTGATTTATCCCCTAATTGTCTCTCTATTTCTGACGGCTATCCTCAGTCTCTCCTCAGCAGCATGACGGTCTCATCTCCATTTTAGTTTATGTGAATTAGGGTTAGTCTTAGGTCCTTTTTATAGAGTTTGTGAGTTGATTTAGACCGTCGATGAAGCTTGGTTCAATAATAGCCGTTCGTTCAAAGGAGAGACCAACCAGGAGCTGACACCTAGCCCTAGTGACAAGGCAAGGCTCAGAAAATCGACCAAACACAGACTAGGCCAGCCAGGGTGGGCTGGGTTCGACCTGGCTCAGGGGCCAGGTCGACTCCCCAGTCGACCCCCAGGTCGACTCTAGAGTCGACCTGCCTGGGCAGGTCGACACCTAGGTCGACTCCCAGGTCGACCTGGCCTGGCAGGTCGACCCTAGGGTCGACCCCCAGGTGACCTGGTGGGTTTGGGCGGGAATTTTCCCGCCTACTCTGATTGGGCTGAAATTTAAATCTGTTTTCGAAATTTGAATTTTCTGAAACTTCATCGGGCCATAATTTGGTCATACGGGCTCCGTTTTTCGAAAACTCGGACTCTATTTCGCGTATTTTTCCGAGACGAACGCAATGGCGTATCCCGTTTACCTTAATACTTTGTTTTGAAATTAGTTATACTTTAATTTGTGAATTTCACAGTTATAGAATACACGGGGTGTTACATTCTCCCCCACTTAAAAGGATTTCTTCCCGAAATCTTCAAGTTCAGGAAGATTGTACATCCTAACATCCAAACATCCATCTACTCATCCATCAAATACGAGCATCCATTGTCCTTAAAAGACTTCTAATGCTTCATGATAATATGCGAAGTGTGTGTGTATACATGTACTTATCTAATGCAAAATCAGGCGGTCTACTGATTTAGTTGACCTCCTTAATGCGAATTATGTAAGTGCTATGAATCCATTATGTATGCAAATCCTCCTATTCATGATCCTACATGAGTGCACAATCATTCATACAAATGCAACATCCATATGACAACACATTAAAGTTCAACCATATACGAATGCAAACATATATGCATATGCAATATGAAGTGATTGAGCCGATCTAAAACCTAGATTGTGTGTGTATATGCAACCACGAGCAACCACTAGCAATCACTTGCAACCACTTGCAATCATCATCCATAACATGTTTCAATTACATGTTTTCATCCAAAGGGTTTCTACCTAAAAGATAGGGTCGAGGAGATATACCTAAAAAGATAGATAAAAGCGCAACTTAAGGAAAAAGGAAAGATCAAAGATGTACTCTCGAAAAGAAAAGGGTAGGCTGCGCGTATTTTAGCTTCAGTTTCCCAAGTTGCATCTCCTTCGGCGCCGCTCCACTGAACTTTGACGAGCTTGACTTCGCGGTTGCGTAGCTTCTTCACTTCCGTTCCTAATATGCGGGTTGGAACTTTCCTTATGGTTGCTTCGCGTTCCACTTCAGCTTCTTCTAGGATATTTGGCTCTACCACTTCAGCAGACTCATGTAGACATTTTCGGAGATGTGAAACATGAAAGACGTTGTGAACTCCGGCCAATTTTTCGGATAGCTCTAATCTACAGGCCATTTTCCCAATTTTCTCAATGATAGGGAATGGCCCTACGAACCTTGGTGCTGGCTTTCCTGTGGTTCCAAAACGAACAACGTTCCTTAGCGGAGATACCTTAAGAAAAACTCTATCTCCAACCTCAAATTCAAGGTCGGTCCTCCTCTTGTCGGCGTAGGACTTTTGTCTGTCTTGGGCCGTCTTCATCCTTCTTTGTATTAAGTCTACTTTCTCTGAAGTCTCTCGGATCATATCTGGTCCAAGTATGAGCTTATCAGTAGACTCCCACCAACAAGTGGGCGATCGGCACGGTCTTCCATATAAATCTTCGAAGGGCACCATTCCGATGGTTGCTTGATAGCTGTTGTTGTAGGAAAATTCTACCAAAGGAAGATAGTCTTCCCACGTCCCTCCGAAGTCAAGGATGCACAGTCTTAAAAGGTCCTCCAAAACTATGTTCACTCTTTCTGTTTGGCCGTCGGTTTGGGGATGATAGGCTGTGCTCAAGCATAACTGTGTGCCTACCGCTTCTTGCAGACTCCACCAAAACTCACTAGTGAAGATAGGGTCTCGGTCGCTAACAATGCTGGATGGTATTCCATGGAGTCGAACGATTTCCTTGAGGTAAAGAGATGCTAGGGATGAGGCAGTTCTTTTACTTTTGACGGGTAAAAAGTGGGCACTTTTAGTAAGCCTATCCACTATTACCCAAATGCTAGTGTTGCCTCTCCTAGACTTAGGCAGCCCATCGATGAAGTCCATTGAGATGCTATCCCATTTCCACTGCGGGACCTCTAGAGGATGTAGCAGACCGCCAGGCTTTTTCTGTTCCGCCTTAACCTATTGGCACACCATACACTTAGAAACGAATTCCGCCACGTCCTTCTTCATGCCGCTCCAAAAGAAAGTTCTTTTTATGTCCTTGTACATTTTATCTCCGCCTGGGTGTATCGTCATCTTGGAGTGATGTGCTTCCTCGAGAACCTTCTTTACTAAATCTTTTGTTTGTGGGATGCATAGTCTTCCGTCTCGCCTTAGCCAACCCTTATCGTCGATGGAGTATCTGTTGAGGTGACTTGAAGTCTCACCCCTAATTAGCCTATCAATCGTTTCCATAAGCTGAGGGTCTTCGCGTTGTGCTGTCCCTATTGAGTCCACTAAAATCGAGCGTACTTCGAGCGATGCTAGCAAGCCTGGTACAAAATCGGAGGAAGGGCTAAAGTCGAAGCTGGCTATAAACTCTAGGCTTTGTCTTTCAACAAACAGTGGGCTTAAGGTCAGTTTCTTTCGGCTCAACGCATCTGCCACTACGTTGCCTTTGCCCGGAGTATAGGAGATCTCGAAATCATACGAGGCAAGAAACTCCATCCATCTCTGTTGCCTCAAGTTAAGATCCTTCTGCGAGAAAAGATATTTCAACGATTTATGGTTAGTGTAAAGTTCAAACTTCTCACCTAGGAGATAGTGTCGCCAAGACTTGAGTGCAAAGACGATGGCGGCTAATTCAAGATCGTGGGTCGGGTAGTTCTTTTCATGCACTTTCAACTGCCTCCCACCATAAGCTACTACCCTTCCTTCTTGCATTAAGACGGCGCCTAGCCCTGTCCCACATGCATCTGTATAAACAGTGAACATCTTGCTTCCATCTGGCAACGTCAAAACTGGGGCTGTTGTAAGAGCCCTTTTCAGTCGCTGGAAAGCAAACTCGCAATCCAAGTCCCAATTGAACACTAGATTCTTCTTGGTCAACTTCGTGAGCGGAGCTGAGATTTTCGCAAAATCCCTTATGAACTTTCGATAGAAACCTGCTAGTCCTAGAAAACTTCGGACCTCAGTTGCATTCCTTGGTGTCTTCCAATCCTGTACCGCCACTACCTTAGCAGGGTCCACTGCTAACCCTTGTTTGGATACTATGTGCCCAAGGAACCTCACTTCTTCTCTCCAAAAGTGGCATTTGGAGAATTTGACTTTTAGCTGATGGACTCGCAGAGTTTCCATGATTGCCCTTAAGTGCTGAGCATGTTCCTCTTCACTCTTTGAGAAGATAAGGATATCGTCTACGAAGACCACTACGAACTTATTAAGGAAATCTCTGAATACCCTACTCATCAGGTCCACGAAGTAAGCAGGTGCATTTGTCAAGCCGAAAGGCATGACAAGCCATTCAAATAAGCCATATGGGGTTCTGAATGTCGTTTTATCGATACTATCTTCAGCCACCCTTAGCTGATGAAAACCGGTCGCTAAATCGAGTTGGGAGAAAACAGACGCTCCTACAAGCCGATCAAACAAATCGTCAATTCTGGGGAGAGGGTGCCTATTCTTTTTCGTTAGGTTGTTGAGCTCCCTATAGTCAACACATAGACGGAGGGAACCATCCGCCTTTGTAGCGAACACCACTGGAGCGCCCCATTCTGAAATGCTCCTCCTAATGAACCCCTTTTCTAGAAGCTCTTTAATCTGTTTACTGAGCTCTTTCCTTTCCCGTGGAGCCATGTGTCTAACGGGCAACGCAACGGGCTTTGCGTTATCTACAAGATATATACGGAAGTCTATCTCCCGCTTCGGAGGCAAGCCCTTCACCTCTTTGAAGACATCCGGATATTCCCGGACCATTCTAACCGATTGCAAATTTTCAACGGAGGCATCAAGCGATTCAAGGTAACTAAGCATAACCGCATACGAGGGATTACAAGAAATTTCCAAGGTATTACCGAGCTGGGTTAGGAGCCTAACAACCCTTTTCTCACAATCGAGGATGGCCCCATTACTGGATAGCTAATCCATGCCCAAAATCAAACTATATCCCGAAAAGCCCAAAACAAAGGCACTACATTTAAATTCTACGCTTAGAATAGAAATTTTCAATCCCAAACAGATCATAGACAAATGAGCTGGGCCCCCAATTGGGTTTGAAACAATTAAGGGGTCCTCTACCATACTAGTTTTTAGGTGCAGAGATTCTACTAAAGTAGACGAGATAAAGGAGTGTGATGCGCCAGAATCAAATAAAGTGCGAACGGGGTGATCATAAAGGTAAACTACACTTTCTACAGAAGTATTTATACCTCGCTGTTGCAGAGGTGGCGCCTCTAGCACATGAACTTGTGCCCCTGAGGTGGATCCAGCCCTCTGCCCCTGTCCTCGTTTCTTTGGGCAGTCCTTAGCCATGTGGCCTGTCTCACCGCAAGAAAAGCACCCACCATTCATCTTGGCCTTCTTTTTCCGGCAATCTTTCACTAAGTGCCCCACTTTGCCACAGAAATTACACTTCCTCTTCTCTTTGTTTCCTTTCCCGCCCTTCTCAAAGTCTGTCTTCTTAGGCTGCAAACCTTCTTTCTTCCCTTGAGAGTTTTCTACCTTTGCCTCCTTCTTGCCCTTATCCTCTTCGTTCAGCAACGCCATCTGTACCAACCTTACATACGTGGCTCCCATGGGTATATGGGTCATGGCCAAACTGTGTAATGGCTCATTCAACCCTTTGACAAAACAGAGAGCCTTCTTGTGCGGGGTGTTGACTAGGTCCAGTCCGAACCTAGCCAGCTCATCGAACTGATTAACATACTCTTTGACTGTCTTGTTCCCTTGCTTAAGAAATAAGAAATTTTCCAACTGCAAACTCCTTTCCGCGTCTGAGAGAAATTTAGCCTCAAACCTTGCCCTAAAGTCCTCCCATGTTTCCACTGGTCTTTCTGCATTAGTGACTTCCCACCAGTAGGAAGCCTCGCCTTTAAGTAGTCATACTGCCAGTTGTACTTTCTGTCTATCCTCTACCTCAAAGATGATGAATAAGTCCTCGGTTTCTTTCAGCCAATTTCTAGCTGCCACGAAGGACTCAGTTCCATGGAAATCCTTTCCTCCCATAGCTTTAAAATCTTTACATATCTTAGCAAAGGTGTTTCCCCGTGGAGGAGGTGGAGGAAGAGGTGTTGCTGCAGCTGGATGATTTCCTGCAGCTGGGGGAGGAGGAACGGTAGGACCTGGCTGAGTGGCCCTTGCATCTAAGAACCGTCTAAACCAACCAGGTATTGGTACACCCTCTGGCAAGTTAAGTTCTTCGGACATGCTGAAACAAAAAGGATAGATTCAAAACGAAGGATAAGAGATAGTTCCTATGGCTTTGGGGGGGACTTTGCCTTTTAAAATAAAATAATATTTTATCTTAAAAATGCTTCTTTAAATTTCCTTTTTGAAAATAAATTTTCAAAACTTTTTATCTTATCTGGTAAACCTATGCTCTGATACCAAGTGAAACACCCCACCTCCGTTAGGGTCACTCTCAAAGGGAATGCCCTAATTTTGGTGGAGGTTTATAAGTATAAATCACAGATATACAAGACAGATATAATAACACATATTTTTGAACAGCGGAAAACAACAACTTTTATTTCATTAAAATACGTGTTACACCAACCATACCATAATTGTCTTACAATACTTCCAAAAACATAACATCTTCATAACTGTCTTGATTACATTATTTAAAGAAGCATAAAGAAAACGTAAATAAACTGCAAAAGTTCCATAATTGCTGTCCAAAGCCATAGTCCAAAACGAAAAGATCCAAGCAATACATTCTTTCTCTTCAAGCTGGATATGAAGGCTGGTCAAGCTGCGGTATTCCCTCCCTGTGGACCTGGGGGGGGGGGGGAACGGAAGAAAAGAAGACGAAAGAAAAGTAGAGTCAGACATGAAGCCTGAGTAAGTCTAGGACTATTCAGTCTATGAATAAAGAACTGGGTATGATAAGTATAAACTAGAAATGGGAAAGCACCATAAACCAAGTTAAGTTGTCTAGGGTCGAATATACTATCGTACCCCATGTTAATCTCTGTACCCATATAAACTAGTTCCCAACAGGCACCCCATAATCAGGGTGAAATGACCCATTTTATGATGATCGGCTCCTACTCGCATAGTTACATGTGTCTTACGGCCCCCGTTGTTGTAGTTACCTATGCTGGTCCCACCATGGGGTGTATCAAGTCCCATGGTAGTGGCCCGACACAACCCTAGAATGCACAGGTAAGCTACTGCTGCCCAGTGCCTTATTTTTCTGCGCCGGAGTGTGTGCACGCCCGCACCCCGTTAGAACCTACACTGCTGCACCACCGCCGTCGATTTGACCTCTTACAGTCAGCCCAGTAATCGTTCCCCACCCTGCCTAGTTTCAGGGTATCATGATACGCCTTGTAGGGTTACTGCTGAAAAGGGTCCCCCGCTACTAGGTTTTCTATTTCTAGCCAACATGCTAAGTTGGTTAAGTGTTTTATAAACCTAACCCCCAATCAGTCTGTTTAGTTTAGCATGTTCCATTTTGATTAAGTATTAATATAATTTACTTAATCCTATCAATCCTGACTCAGCCTTAATTGTCTTATTAAAGCCTTGACCTCTCACATTAGACAGGTATTGTTGTGGCTGCCTGTTGCCGGTTGGGTCCGGGCAGTCTTACGCCACAACTCAGTCTAACCTCGGGTCCTTATTGGGCTCCGTGTTTAACCACCCACATTGGATAGGTATTGTTGTGACTACTGGACAGCCGGGCGGTTCCGGGCAGGTTTACATCACAACTCAATCCAACCTCGGGTTAAACACATCGTATTTTCTACATTTACATATTTTGTCTCTTTTCTTTTTATATGTAAATATTTGCGGCCCATTATTCAAATTTATCTTTGTTGATTAAAATTTATTTATGTCACTTAATTGATTTTCAAGATTGTTGGCATGCGTCGAACATGCCAACACATATGTTCTATATTTAAGCCCAAACGTCATTACCCCCGTTTTACACGTTCGTTCAAATGTAAGGTGTGTTGGGTTTAATTCTTAAACCCAGTTTTGCCATATGAAAAGGGGAGGCTTATAACATGGTGTTTATAAGGTAACATAAAAAAAAGGGAGTGTGAACGCATGAAACATAACGATTCAATCAACATAAGGTAGGCACATGTGAACTTGCAATTGTAACAACATATAATATAAGCAATATTTAAACATGAATCATTCTATTCACATAATCATGGTATAAACAAAACATGAATCATTCTATTCGTGTAGTCATGGCATAAATGATACTTAAACATGAACCATTCTAATCATATAATTATGGCATAATCATAATTGAACATGAGTCCTTCTATTCATATAGTCATGGCATAAACATAATTGAACATGAATCCTACTATTCATATAATCATGGTTTTTATCCTATCTATGTAACTTGTAAGTGGGATGTAATTCTAGTGTAATTTCTAATGTAACTTATGTGCCAAATATATTATCATATGATTATGATAACAACATAAGCCTAGAAACATGTTTTCAACTAGGCATAATAACAAACATAGTTTAGTCATGTTCATAAAATTAATACAAGCTTACAAAGACGCTTGCTTTTGTCACTATTGCAAAATCATGATTTTTATACTTGAACTATGATGCCAATTCCAACATAACCTTCATATGAATCATAATACTTAAGTGGATCAAATTACACTAAAGATGACCATAGAATTATACATCATGTTGGCATAACAATAAATCATAGACTTGCATGAATTTCAAATAAACTAGTACAACATATAGTTGTTATTTTCAACATGAATCATATACTTGCAATTATCAAATGGGTGTTGTAAATAACTACCACAAACATGTAGTTTTCAATATGAATCATATGCTTGCATGAATCCCAATCAAAATTCCACAACATGTGGTTGCCAACATAAACCATATACTTGTATGAATCAAACCATAGCATTGCCAAATCGTTTAAAATCAAAATAACATACAAATATAAGTCATTATCGCCACAATTCCATTTCGTTTCCAACGCAAATCGCGTACTTGCAAATATCCAATCGTTTACCATAATATTCTCAAATCGTTTAGCATTAAAGCAACATACAAATATAGATTATTATCGCCACAATTCCATTTCTTACTTTACACAAATCAACACAATTATTTAATTCACATCGGAATAGCACTCTACTTACAGCGTATGACGAATCTTCAATTCAAGAATCTGAATTCTGAATTTGGAGATGCTATCCTTTGTTGTAGGCGTTGCTTTAATTTGATTAACGTTGCTTTAAGCTTCTGATTTATCCCCTAATTGTCTCTCTATTTCTGACGGCTATCCTCAGTCTCTCCTCAGCAGCATGATGGTCTCATCTCCATTTTAGTTTATGTGAATTAGGGTTAGTCTTAGGTCCTTTTTATAGAGTTTGTGAGTTGATTTAGACCGTCGATGAAGCTTGGTTCGATAATAGCCGTTCGTTCAAAGGAGAGACCAACCAGGAGCTGACACCTAGCCCTAGTGACAAGGCAAGGCTCAGAAAATCGACCAAACACAGACTAGGCCAGCCAGGGTGGGCTGGGTTCGACCTGGCTCAGGGGCCAGGTCGACTCCCCAGTCGACCCCCAGGTCGACTCTAGAGTCGACCTGCCTGGGCAGGTCGACACCTAGGTCGACTCCCAGGTCGACCTGGCCTGGCAGGTCGACCCTAGGGTCGACCCCCAGGTGACCTGGTGGGTTTGGGCGGGAATTTTCCCGCCTACTCTGATTGGGCTGAAATTTAAATCTGTTTTCGAAATTTGAATTTTCTGAAACTTCATCGGGCCATAATTTGGTCATACGGGCTCCGTTTTTCGAAAACTCGGACTCTATTTCGTGTATTTTTCCGAGACGAACGCAATGGCGTATCCCGTTTCCCTTAATACTTTGTTTTGAAATTATTTATACTTTAATTTGTGAATTTCACAGTTATAAAATACACGGGGTGTTACAAAAAATAATAAAACCTATCCTATATATACCCCTAACACATCTAACCCTAGACAATTTCCTCCACAATCAAAACAGCGCCACCTCCGTTGGAAAAAAAATACACAGTGAAACCCAAAGTTTAAAAAAAAATCAAATTCAAATCAACTCAATAAAATCCAAACTTTATATATTTGTGATCAGTGGTTGATGCTCTTCGATTTTATATACATGTTGATGGGTTTCAAGAAGTTTTGTGTCGCTCAAAACCATGTACAGCGTGCGACATGTAGAGTGGGATTGGGTTTTTAGATCAAATGAAGGATCGATGCATGTTTTAAGTATTGTTTTTGGATTCGTAGTGTTATTTAGCATCTCGTGGGAAGTTCTGGGGAGTTTCGGTGCGAAAATGTGTCGAGTGGTGCACTGTTGGATCGGAGAAGGCAGTCGAACACGTTTCCCAGGGTGGCGCCAAACTTGGATTTGATGATTGGAGATGATGGAGAATCGGAAGAGGAGAAGATTGGTGGTGGTTTGGAGTGATTCGATGTTGAAAAGGAGGAGTTATGGAAGTTTGAAATGGTGGCAATGGCCATGAAAACGTTTTTGGAGCTGATGTAGGGAGTTGGTGGAAGAAGAGGAATATGGTGGGTTGGTGTATTCGGGTATTGGGCTCAAGTATTAAGGGGTAAAGCCCATTATCAATTAAATGCAATGTTTTAATTAATTTAAATATGCGTTAACTTATAGATGTCATAACTTTGTCATACAGAAACGAAATTTAGCGAAACTGGTCGCGTTGGGATCGTATGGACATAGGCTACACAATGAAACTGGATTGGAGTGATTTGGAGCTCATCTCAATTTATGGCGAAATAAAACGCCTGAACCAATCCGACGATCGAATATCGTTATTTAACGATAATCAACCAAAGTGAGTAAAACTCACTAACTCTGTCTAATTATATTTTTATAAATAAAATCTAGTAATGATAAATAATGATTGACTGTTGTGTGATGATTGTTTGGTTGAATTTTTATTTGATTGGGTGAAATTACAGATAACGATAAATACATATATCGTTAAACAACATTGATTCTGTTTATCAGAGTATTACATGTTGAACTGAAATTGATGTAAATTATATTGTGCAACATCCGTGGATGCAGGGAAACAGGTCGGAGGGATCCAACTGGATTCCTCAACATTTATTTTACTGTTTTCATATATTGTGTTATATGATGTGATATGCAGTCTGTTGCTGGTTTTGTATGTTTGAATGATACCGATCATTGTTATATGGTACGTTAAATACTATAAGAAGTACTGGAATGTGAAAAGTGATTTTTTTTATAGTGTAGATGGAAAACAAAATATTTATATTAAATAAATATACATTGTAAAAAAAGAACATATATAAAATGAAAATATTTTATAAAAAAAAAGAACATTTATAAAATGAAAGTATTTTATAAAGAAGAACATTTATAAAATGAAAATATTTTATAAAGAAGAACAGTTATAAAATGAGCATACTTTACAAAGAAGAACATTTATAAAATGAAAATATTTTATAAAGAAGAATATTTATAAAATGAAAATATTTTATTAAAAAAAGAAGAACATTTATAAAATGAAAATATTTTATAAAGAACATTTGTGAAATGAAAATATTTTATAAAGAACATTTATAAAATGAAAATATTTTATAACGACCCAAACTTCCCCGTAAAGGAAAGCCCGGATTGAGTTGAGAACACGACGAATCAGAACACAAACAGAAGAACATTTCATTGCTTATTACAACAATTTCATCAGAATACAAGAATATACAAAGTATGAATAAATATTACACATTTACTAAATATCAGAGATTAACAAGTTACAATACATCACAGCAGAAAATAATACAAAACACAACTGAAAGAGATACACAGATACAGAGCTTTCCGAATATCATTCTAGCTGTAAACCAGGATCCTGTGAATATAAATCTGCAAAACCAAAACTACTAGCTGCCCGTGTGGAAAATAGGGGCACCCAAAGTTTAGGTTAAAACAAAAAACTCCAGGTCAGTCATGTGACAGGTGTGAGAACTAAAACAGTTATTTAAAACTTTGCTTTAAAATCAGATATATCAAGTGACCACGCCGTATAACACGGAACGGGTTTCCTCCCATGAATACCAGTGCATATAACAAAACAACGCAATGCTTTTTGGAAAAATGATGCTATTATAAGACCCAGGTCCCATCACACAATGCAACGCAAGCTGGAGGATAGGGGTTTCCCTTATAATAGCCAAACATGCTTGGTACGTTTAAAACAAATCATTTGATACTATTATAAGTGCATAGTGTATAAAACAACTTCAAATATAATTGTATCAATCCTAGACGGCATGGGTACCATATATCATGTCGCCAATACTAGGCTCTACAATCAAAACCGCAATGTCACGTATTGGAAGTTGGATTTCCGTATGTGAACCGAGGCAAGGGATCATCCTTACCGCTTCGAGACGCTCTAGCCCGTATCTCGGGATCAGAACGCATCGACCCTTGGATCGTCAGGGCGAGTCCACTCGATGCGGATTAAAATGCCAGACACTGCGTTTCCCCGCCATATGGGCATCAACCTGGTCTTTATAAAGACCATCCATCGGCTCTGCCTAGACCGATATAACCGAGACGCCTCGCAATCCATCATCCACATAAGTAAAATGTCAGGGCTAGTAAAACGCTGACACCACTCCTAACTAGAAGGAAACGCATGCCCTCCCTGAGGTCCTCTCCCGTTTCTGGTTCACACTGGGGTTTGAGGCTCGCGAATTAACACTACACAAAGCTATGGTATATTAAAGTCGTGCTTTGATTATCAACCACAAGGCTCTGCTTTTCAACAGAAGCCTTGATCATCTGCATCTCAGCATTCCACACAGGCAATTCACGCTATGCAACCAATGTATATCAATCACACAGATTGAAATCTGATGTCAGACATACATCCATTTACAAGTTCGTTCTGGGTTTGAACAAAACCGGAGGCACCTTATTCCTCCCCCATATGTCCAATACAGGGGAGAAGTCCTCGCATATCCGGTCGATCTCTAAGTACATCTGGACGATCACCACTAATTACCTCGTCTTGGGTATACAACCCAATCAAGACATCAGTAATCATCCAAATGATGTGAAGACCTCCATCTTCGACCACAACATATTGTCGAATCAGTTATTCAGAGTGGGATAAACCCGGTCTTTCTGAATAACTCGCGTATATAATAAACAAGTGCTATAAAAACACAACATATGCCTCATTCGAATCCAGAATATTCCTTTATTCAAATATTCTTATACTTTGGGAAAGGTTCCCATTAATTTTATCAAAGATAAATTCTTTAAATTTATTCTTTGATCTACTTTTGGATTTAATCCATACCAAATTATGGTTTATCCAAACTAGTCGGGATTAGCGAACCTTACCGGAGTAATCATTTATTTTAATTTCCCAATCCCAACCTATTCATCCCATGAAGTAAAACTGGTAATACTTCATATCTAACACCATGGTGTTATCGATAAAATTAATTACCATTTTACGTTCAAATCTAATTAAAGATTTAACTATCGCATGGAGCAGAACTGGTGATACTCCATTCTCGACCATTTCATGAATTTGATAATTTTAGTTATCAAATTCACCTTTCAACCTATTTAAAGATTCATTAAAACTCTAATTCAGTTTTAATTTCCAAAAATCATTACTTAATGATTATTCAAATCCAGGAAATAAATCCTGTCTTTAACTGGGTTAAAGAACTAATGTCATTTAAAACACAACTCATGATAAACCCATAATCACATTCCATTAATTATTGAATCTTCACGAAAAATAGATCAATATATATAATCGATATAAACTTCCATATTCAACTAATAATATAAATGGAATAACAGCAAAGCCTTTGAAATTCCATATATATTAGTAGTCTTCCTCCACAGAAATTCACTTCGATTATTACCAAATCGAATTCCATTCCATTCCAATTTATTTTATTAAATTGGAAAACTTTACTTTTGAAAAATTTCCTTTAAATCTTAACAAAATATTTATAAATTCCAAATCACATTTTACTGTAAATCGGGTTAAAGAACGACTTCGCTAAAACACAGTTCATGATAAACCCAACTCACATTCCATTTTATTCCAATTATTAAATATAATTGGAAACTCTAACAATATTAATTAAAAGATTTATTCTCTTCACATGGGGTTCAAGAACAGTGTTACTGAAGACACCGTTCGCGACAAACCCAAAATCCCATTTGATATTAATACAAGGCTCTAACTAGAAAATATATCGGCTTATATTCAATATCGAATACTACAACCAACAAATATCGTATTGGAAATAACGATATACATATATCTTTCAAATTTCCATAACAATATCTGTATAATCACGAAATCCAACATCGAAATATTCCGAAGACAATTTCGGTTCAAATCCATTTCCAATTTATATATCGGAAATTCTAGTTATTTTCAAAACCATTTCAAATCCAATTTATTTATTTTTACGAATAATTAGAATATAATTCTAGTTAATAACTAGTTCATTTCGATAAAAATCTATTTTTATCTTTCAAATATGGAATTTTTCATCCCAATTCTTTCCAAATCATTTCTTATGATTTTACACTAATTATTGATATTTTTTATAATTTTATCAAGGCCCGTACTGTCGATTTTCATAAATGACCATCGAATTGCACTTATAGCGACCTTTTCCAAATTTGATTTGGACATAATTCCAAATCCAACCGTTAGATTTCTAATTTCTTGTATTCGTTAGAAAGCTCTTTTCGATACGAACCCAATGGTTCCGGTTCCAGGAGAATCCGACGGTCGGATCTCCCGTAATGTCAATTCGAAGTCAATGGTCGAAATTCGCGAACTACCGCAGCGCGGCGCGTTCTATTCAGGCCATTATATTATATATATAATATATATTTCGTCAATTTCCATTTAAAACGTATTTTATAAATCGTTTTAATTTCATTTTCAAAACGATTTCAACTTCATATTCAATTTCTAATCAAAATTGAATATTCCATATCATCGATATATAAATGATAGTATTTTCAAAACATTAGATTTTGAAATCAATTCTTTTTCGATATTCATTATAAAAATGAATAAAATCAATATAAATATCGTTCACGTCAAAACAACATTAATCTAATCAACACGGCTTTATATATTTAAATATATTCGTGTCCATCCCAAATCGGACATAAAAATCAGATTTTGATTCTTTTCTGAATATTATTTGGAAATATTCGTTATTTTAAAATAATCATTATTTTAAATATTCATTCTTTCTAAACTGGAATCAGACACAGTCAATTACCATATAATTTGATCACATAGATGTCATACAATACATGTATACAACAACAGTGACAAATAATCATCCATCATCCAGAGTGCATTCTACACTGTATAAGCATTAAATATAAATATTTTATGCTTATAACAGTCTGTCAACCAACCGACTGACATACAGCTAATTATTGGGCCTAGTATACGTCAAATATCATCCCAACACCCGTGTGGGGTTTCAATCAACAAATAATAAATTTTATTTGTGCAGTTGGGCGATGTGTAAAATTTATCGTCCTAATCAATATCAGTCAAATCAGTGTACATAAACAAATCGTCCGATTTGTTTATGAATATTTATTTTACTCATATACACGTTAAAAATTATATTTTTAACTATAAAATATTTTTAAGTATAAAATATTTTATTCCATTCCACATCACACAATCAACTTTTACAACAAAATCAAACAAACAAACAAGTTGTCCATGGTCTGTGGACGATGGGTGTCGGGTGCTACTAAGCATCGTCTGCATCCTAGTTTATATTTTAACTAGAAAATAAAATAAAATAAAAGTGAGAAGTTCTCACCTTTGGGATCCACTCCGTCATTCTTTCAAAGCAAGGAAGATGAACACCACGTCGACTACAACCTTAAGCGAACACGATATCCAACACGATTGATTTTTATTAATAACATTCATAAGCTAAAAATCATATTTTTAACCCGCTACTTCATATATAAAAATCTAATTTTTATTTCACTAACTTCATAATAGAATCATATTTTAATTATGCTACATAAATAAAAATCATATTTTTACCTCGCTTTCATATATATAAAAATTATATTTTTATTTCCCTAATTTCATAATAATTTTTTTTTTTTTTTATGCTACATAAATAAAAATCATATTTTTATTTCAAATCTCCTAATATGAAAATCATATTTTTACCTCGCTATTCAAACGGTGACAATCTAATTTTTATCAATTGCCTTTCATTATAAAAATCATCACTTTGTATAAAATAAAAATCATTGCTTTGTTTAAAATAAAAATCTTTGCTTTGTTTAAAATAAAAATCTTTGCTTTGTTTAAAATAAAAATTAGGTATAGAAAAATAAAACGAATAAAATAAATAAATGAAAGCTTACAGTTGGGATTTAGGGAGAGGGGCTGTCATCGAGTTCGAACGGAGGGAGGAGCTCGCCGGAGCAGTGGGATGGCGCGGCGGCTTGGGCTCGGCAGCGACGTCGAGGGTTTGGAAGGGCGGCAGGGGTTTTAGCGGGGGTTGGGTTCTCGAATTGGGCGTGGGAAGGGGTTCTCGAGTGGAGGAGGGTGTCGGAGTGGAAAGCGCGATGGAGGGAGGCATACGGCGGCGGCTCGACGGTGGACGACACCTGGGGGAAGGCGATGGGTTTTAAGCTTAAAGGTGGGCGCGACCCATTTGATTTAGGCTTAGAGAAATTACTAGGAAAGAATATGTATATATATATAATTATTTTTATTATCATTTTATTCCATAGAAGTTGACTTTATATACGAACTCCAAACGTGACCTAACGGCTGTCGCCCCTAGCTGATTACGCTCATTCTGAACACAATGGGATATGTCATGCAAGCCAATTCGGCCATTACGATCAGTTTCCATGTAAATTAAAATATAAATCTATATATTGAAATCTAAACGTACATTTCAGTTTACGGGGCCACATACTGACTCAAAAAATTCCAGAAAAATTAATTTCAGCTTCATATTGATGATACGACCCTAACAAAACTAATTTCGTCAAATTCTGAGATCGTTTGAAAAATGGCCATTTTCGGCCGATCGAAATTGACTGAAACTGTTAAAACACGTTTTCTTTTGCCACGCTCACATATTGATTCCAAAAATTATGAATTTTGGAATCTAGCAATAACTTGACATCCCGGATCCAACAAAAGTGGTTTTGTCAAAAACGAATGTCTTTGCAAAATGGCTATTTTAAGGGCTATATTTTCCATAGCGACTATTTTGAATTCTCAACTGGGCATAACTTTTTATTCCCGCTATGAAATTTCAATCTTTCGGATTTGTTGGAAATATATTTTCAATTAGATTCTAATATTTTTGGTTTTGCTAAAATCCGGTTTATTTTGAATCCCGTACGTTCATTTAAAATTTGAAATCGAATTTTCAAACTACCGCGCCATTTTCAATTCCTTTTTGATTGACATAGAAATGTGTTTATTTTATGCTCTTATATCTTATCTTTTGTATATAAATAAATATTACTTGGGTATTGTTTTGTTACTTTTACAGATATTCCAACCCAGCCCGCATGCAACCAGAAATATTGAGAAATAGAGATCAATTTGCTGTGTATTTGCAGTTTGAAGAATTGTAGATGAAGATCTCACATCTAGTTGCTGTTGGACAAGAAAAGGATTGATAAAAAGGCTTTGAACATCACAAATCAATGAAGGAATGTCAAGGAAGCAAGAGGAAAAAGAGAAAAGGCCCAAAATTGCTTTAATTATCAAAGGCCCATTTATCATTAGGGTTAGGGTTTGGCTATCTACCCTATATATATCCCTGTAATAACCTTGTAGCCACCATCTCATCTCATCTCTTATTCCATTGTTCTAATAAAAGTTCTTCTTTCTCTTTTATTTCTGCATTTTTTTGTTTTCTTAGCAAATAGTGTTGTCTACACGATTAGATTCGGTAGAACACTATTTGTATTTTGCACTTATTTGCATTAGTGATTTACCGTCTGATTAGATTCAGCGGAAATCCTAATTTTAATTCTTGTTTGTTATTTCAATTTCTGCAATTTCAATTTCTGCATTTTATTATTTTCTTAGGTCAAATTGGATTTGATTAGATTCAAATCTAATTCATAGTTTCATTGCTTTTCCATTGAAATTGTGATTTGATCGTCGGTTCAGTTAGATCTGTTCTGAATCAAATTACAGTTTTAATTTTGTTTTGTTTTATTTTCAAAATCAACCTGCAAAGTTCGTCTAACACGCCCACGAAACATATAAATAATAAAATTTAACTTTCCTCCCTGTGTTCGACCTGTATGCTACACACCTGTATGCTTGCAGAATTTATTACAAATGTCGCGCTTTTCTAATTCATAGATCAGCGACGATCACTTTTATAATTAAAAATAAATATTTATATTCTAATGTCGATTCATATAAATATATACATTCTAATTCTATTCAAAATAAACTTCCCATCGTTGTTATTTTACATAATTCATTTTAAATATTCAAAATTCATCAAAATTGCCAAAATATTTTTTTTAAATTGATTCTGATTTTCCCGGTTGTTACAATCTCCCCACTTAAAATCTTTTCGTCCCCAAAAAGGAACAGAGCTGAAAGTTGTTTTACTAATCAACTCAACTTTCATTATTTTCATTATAGCTTAAGTTCTTCAACTTTCAGTTTCTAAGAACTTTTCAAAATTTTCAAAAATTTGGCTAACACCCTAAATTTCCGAAAAATTTCGCCATAACCTCCACTGTACGGGAGCACCGGGAAAATCCCCAAACTGCCACACAGGCCTCTCCAATCCAAAAAGAAACAGCAAAGCGGCTAGCCAATCGGCTCATAAAATCATCAAAAACCCCAAGAAATACAATAAACATGTACCTATTTGTCGGGCATACGATTTTATTCCTCTTCTCTAGCCTCCTTGCTATGACCTGTTCAATGTATATACATGTATATGCATGCTATTTCAAACAATTTTCAATTCAGTTCAATATTTGGTTCAATTTGGTTATATCCACTGTTCTTTCACATAATGGTTAGATAACAAATAATCATACAACACAACCATCAATCAATTAGTGAATTAACGTTTCAAATTCATAATTTTGACATATATACAAAAAATCATGTTTTTGATGCCAATTTACAACAATAACCCTATCTAGTTTTGGTTCTCACATCAGTCAATTGGAAATATATAGATATTCCACTTTCGAAACTCGAACATAAACTACTGATGCTGACATGTCAATCACCAGTATCATTAGGTCATCTCCAGGCGACTAGAGTGTGATTCTATATCAATCCAGTATATTAAGACTTCGTATACACGTGGATCATACGTATATGCAAAATCTTTATATACTTGATTGTCCAAATCACTTTAAAATAAATATTCAAATACGAATAACAAAGTTTAAATTTTCAAAACAAAATTCGTTTTCATTTTTATTTTAAAAATATCACTCTTCGCACTCGTTCTAGGATACTACTGATCCCATCTCTAACGAGTCATTCCTATTGGATATTACTAATCCAATCTCTGATGAATTCTTTCGTTCGGTTCTAACATGTCTTGTTCTCGAGCTCTATAAATCAAAGCTCTGATACCAAACTATAACAGCCGACGAAATCCGGTAGGCTTTGCAACCATCCCTTCATCACCCAAAGCAGGTAAAACCCACTGTGGCATACAAGTGGTTCCCCAGTCTGTCTTGTTTTACGACGACCCTCTCGAGCCTCCTGGCCACTGCCTAACCAACCCTCAACAGGGACATGTGGGGGTAAGAGTCTCCCGTTCGCCACCAAACCGCGAAGTGAGAACCCCCCATCATGACTGCAACAATAACCGGTAATACTTCGTATCTAACACCACGGTGTTATCGGTAAATTTAGTTACCATTTTATGTTCAAATCTAAAGATTTAACTATCACTAAGAGCAAAACAGGTGATACTCCATTCTCGACCATTTCTTGAATTTGATAATTTTAGTTATCAAATTCCCCTTTCAATCTATTTAAAGATTCATTAAAACTCTAATTCGGTTTTAATTTCCAAAAATCATTACTTAATGATTATTCAAATCCAGGAAATAAATCCTGTCTTTAACTGGGTTAGAGAACTAATGTCATTTAAAACATAGCTCACGATAAACCCATAATCACATTCAATTATTTATGGAATCTTCGCGGAAAACATATCAATATATATAATCGATATAAACTTCCATATTCAACTAATAATATAAATGGAGTAACAGCAAAGCCTTTTAAATTCCACATATATTAGCAGTCTTCCTCCATAGAAATTCACTTCGATTATTACCAAATCGAATTCCATTCCATTCCAATTTATTTATTAAATTGGAAAACTTTACTTTTGAAAAATCTCCTTTAAATCTTAACAAAAGATTTATAAATTCCAAATCACATTTCACTGTAAATCGGGTTAAAGAACGAATGTCGTTAAAACACAGTTCACGATAAACCCACTTCACATTCCATTTTATTCCAATTATTAAATATAATTGGAAACTCTAACAATCTTAATAAAAAGATTTATTCTCCTCACATGGGGTTCAAGAACAGTGTTAATGAAGACACCGTTCACAACAAACCCAAAATCCCATTTGATATTAAACATAAGGCTCTGAATAGAAAATATATCGGCTTATATTCAATATCAAATACTACAACCAACAAATATCGCATTGGAAATAACGATATAAATATATCTTCCAAATTTCCATAAAAATATCTGTATAATCACGAAGTCCAACATTGAAATATTCCGAAGACAATTTCGGTTCAAATCTATTTCCAATTTATATGTCGGAAATTCTGGTTATTTTTAAAACAATTTCAAATCCAATTTATTTATTTTTAAGAATAATTGGAATATAATTCTAGTTAATAACTAGTTCATTTCGATAAACATCTATTTTTATCTTTTCAAATATGGAATTTTTCATTCCAATTCTTTCCAAATCATTTCTTATGATTTTACACTAATTATTGATATTTTTTATAATTTTATCAAGGCCTGTACAGTCGATTTCCATAAACGGCCATCGAACTGCACTTACAACGGCCTTTTCCAAAATTGATTTGGACATAATTCCAAATCCAACCGTTAGATTTCTAATTTCTTGTATTCGTTAGAAAGCTCTTTTCGATACGAACCCAATGGTTCTGGTTTCAGGAGAATCCGACAGTCAGATCCCCCGTAATGTCAATTCGAAGTCAATCGTCGAAATTCGTGAACTGCCGCAGCGCGTTCTGTTCAGGCCATTATATTATATATATAATATATATTTCGTCAATTTCCATTTAAAACGTATTTTATAAATCGTTTTAATTTCATTTTCAAAACGATTTCAACTTCATATTCAATTTCTAATCAAAATTGAATATTCCATATCATCGATATATCAATGATAATATTTTCAAAACATTAGATTTTGAAATCAATTCCTTTTCGATATTCATTATAAAAATGAATAAAATCGATATAAATATCGTTCACGTCAAAATGGCGTTAATCTAATCAAAACGGCTTTATATATTTAAATATATTCATGTCCATCCCAAATCGGACATCAAAATCAGATTTTGATTCTTTTATGAATATTATTTGAAATTATTCGTTATTTTCAAATAATCGTTATTTTAAAATATTTATTCTTTCTGAACTGGAATTAGACACGGTCAATTACCATATAATTTGATTATATGGATTACATACAATACATGTATGCAACAACAGTGATAAATAATCATCCATCATCTAGAGTGCATTCTACACTGTATAAGCATTAAATATAAATATTTAACGCGTATAACAGTTTGTCAACCAATCGATTGACATACAACTAATTATTGGGACTAGTGTACGTCAAACATCATCCCAACACCTGTGTGGGGTTTCAATCAACAAACAATGAATTTTATTTGTGCAGTTGGGTGATATGTAAAATTTATCGTCCCAATCAATATCAGTCAAATTAGCGTACATAAACAAATCGTCCGATTTGTTTATGAATATTTATTTTACTCATATACACGTTAAAAATTATATTTTTAACTATAAAATATTTTATTCCATTCCACATCACACAATCAACTTTCACAACAAAATCAAACAAATAAACAAGTCGTCCATGGTCTGTGGACGATGGGTGTCGGTGCTACTAAGCACCGTCTGCATCCCAATATATATTTTAACTAGAAAATAAAATAAAATAAAAGTGAGAAGTTCTCACCTTTGGGATCCACTCCGTCATTCTTTCAAAGCAAGGAAGATGAACACCTCGTCGACTACAAGCTTAAGCGAACACGATATCCTACACGATTGATTTTTATTAATAACATTCATAAGCTAAAAATCATATTTTTAACCCGCTACTTCATATATAAAAATCTAATTTTTATTTCGCTAACTTCATAATAGAATCATAATTTTATTATGATACATAAATAAAAATCATATTTTTACCTCGCTTTCATATATATAAAAAATATATTTTTATTTCCCTAATTTCATAATAAAAATCATATTTTTATTATGCTATATAAATAAAAATCATATTTTTATTTCAAATCTCCTAATATGAAAATCATATTTTTACCTCGCTATCCAAATGGTACCAATCTAATTTTTATCAATTGCCTTTCATTATAAAAATCGTAACTTTGAATAAAATTAAAATCATTGCTTTGTTTAAAATAAAAATCTTTGCTTTGTTTAAAATAAAAATTAGGTAAAGAAAAATAAACGAATGAAATAAATAAATGAAAGCTTACAGTTGGGATTTGGGGAGAGGGGGATGTCTTCGAGTTCAAACGAAGGGAGGAGCTCACCGGAGCAGTGGGGTGGCGTGGCGGCTTGGGCTCGGCAGAGGCGTCGAGGGTTTGGAAGGGCGGCAAGGGTTTCAGCGGGGGTTGGGTTCTTGAATTGGGCGTGGGAAGGGGTTCTCGAGTGGAGGACGGTGTCGGAGTGGAAGGCGTGACGGAGGGAGGCATGCGGCGGCAACTCGACGGTGGACGACACCTGGGGGAAGGCGACAGGCATTTATACTGAAAGGGGGGGGGGGGCGATCCATTTGATTTTGGTTTAGAGAAATTACTGGGAAAGATTATATATATAATTATTTTTATTATTATTTTATTCCATAGAAGTTGACTTTATATACGAACTCCAAACGAGACCTAACGACTGTCGCCCCTAGCTATTACCCCCATTCTGAACACAATGGGATATTCCACGCAAGCCAATTCGGCCGTTACGATCAATTTTCGTGTAAATTAAAATATGAATCTATATATTGAATTCTAAACGTACATTTCAATTTACCGGGCCACATACTGACTCGAAAAATTCCAGAAAAATTATTTCCAGTTTTGTATTGACGATACGCCCCTAAAAAAACAAATTTTGTCAAATCTAAGACCGTTTGAAAAATGGCCATTTTCTGGTCGATCGAAATTGATTGAAACTGTTAAAACACGTTTTCTTTTGCTATGCTCACATATTGATTCCAAAAATTATGAATTTTGGAATCTAGCAATAACTTAACATCCCGGATCCAACAAAAGTGGTTTCATCGAAAACGGAGGTCCTTTGCAAAATGGCTATTTTTAAGGGCTATATTTTCCATAACGACTATTTTGAACTTTCAACTGGGTATAACTTTTTATTCCGGCTATGAAATTTCAATCTTTCGGATTCGTTGGAAAGATATTTTCAATTAGATACTAATATTTTTGGTTTCGCTAAAATCCGATTTATTTTGAATCCCGTACAGTCATTTGAAATTTGAAATCGAATTTTCAAACTACTGCGCCATTTTCAATTCCTTTTATAATTAAAAATAAATATTTATATTCTAACGTCGATTCATATAAATATATACATTCTAATTCTATTCAAAATAAACTTCCCATCGTTATTACTTAAAATAATTCATTTTAAATATTCAAAATTCATCAAAATTGCCAAAATAAAAATTTTAATTTGGTTCTGATTTTTCGGGTTTTTACATATTTTATAAAGAAGAACATTTATAAAATGAAAATATTTTATAAAAAAAAGAACATTTACAAAATGAAAATATTTTATAAAGAAGAACATTTATAAAATGAAAATATTTTATAAAGAAGAACAGTTATAAAATAAGCATACTTTATAAAGAAGAACATTTATAAAATGAAAATATTTTATAAAGAAGAACATTTATAAAATGAAAATACTTTATAAAAAAAAGAAGAACATTTATGAAATGAAAATATTTTATAAAGAACACTTATAAAATGAAAATATTTCATAAAGAAGAATAGTTCTAAAATGAGCATAGTTTATAAAGCAGAACAGTTATAAAATGAGCGTACTTTATAAAGAAGAACAGTTATAAAATAAGCATACTTTATAAAGAAGAACATTTATAAAATGAAAATATTTTATAAAGAAGAACATTTATAAAATGAAAATATTTTATAAAAAAAAGAACATTTATAAAATGAAAATATTTTATAAAGAACGTTTATAAAATGAAAATATTTTATAAAAGAAGAACAGTTATAAAATGAGCATACTTTATAAAGAAGAACAGTTATAAAATGAGCATACTTTATAAAGAAAAACAGTTATAAAATGAGCATATTTTATAAAGAAGAACATTTATAAAATTACATATTTTACAAAGGAGAACATTTATAAAATGAACAGATTTTATAAAAGGAAATTGACAAGATATTAATGAACAACGAGAAGATGAATTTGAAGTAGATTGTAAACAGAAATCTGTTTTAACAAATAAATTGGGAAGATAAATCTATAAATAATATTTTATAAATAAAATAAAACATTTATCATTTGATAAATGGAATATATAAGTACGAACTTATATAGAGAAGCATAAATCGGTTTTAACACCGATATTTTAAATGGAATATGAACTCAACATTTATAATGGGAATTATAAATGAGATATACATTTAGGAAATAATAAGGAGATTTCGTATGAATAATTCTATAAATAGAAGTATAAATATAAGTATGGAAATGGGATATTAGTTTAAATACGAAGTCAAACTTAATGAATGATATAAAAGAAATATTATACACATTCGATGTGAATAATAGTTTTAAGTAAAGATTTTGCAAATAAAAAATTTGTAAAGGAAATTGGGTTTTTGAAACAGGAATTCAAATAGAAATGAAAATCCGAACGATTAGAAATAAATAACTTGTTTAAAAATAAAAACAACTAGTCGGATTTATAAACAAAGTTTATAAATGAATTAAAAATATAATTATCAATGGATAATTGAGATTGCAAATTCAACTGTGAATATAAAATGGAAAATTGGAAGTTATTTAAAAAGGAAACGTTGAAATCCATTTCGATGTTCGAATTGTAAAAAGGATAAATAAAATCCACAAAGGTGTGTAATTAGCATTCGACTAGAAACTAATAGTTATAATCGAATATAAGTTATTCGAAGTGAATTAATCAAATCTAAGTTATTTGAAGTGAGTAAATCGAATGTAAGTCATTTGAGAGAGAATCTATCGAATATAGTTATTCAAAAAATAGTTAATTGAATATAAGTTATTCGAGAAGAGTTAATCGAATAGAGATTACTCGAAAGAGATTTATACGTCAAATCAATTATATCGAATTCCAGAAAGTACTATTTACTTTCCCGGTGTTTAAATCAATATTTATTTATTATTAAATAATAGATTATTATTTAATCAAATAAAGGAAATAAAAATTGTAGTTTTAAAGTTAGATATTCCGGAAGTACGAATTATAACGTTAGCGTTATAATAGATGTTTTTCATGAAAGAAATGGATTCGTAAATATAAATCCGAGAAATTGTATAAGCAATGAGTACACGAATTGGAGTTGTGAGCTTTAGCTGTTGCAAGGTTAAGAATGTGTTCAGCTAAGGTCTGAGAGATAATTATACCCCAACTTGATTGACATCGTAATTAACTAAGAAATAGTTAATGTTCGATGGCGAAGGTTGATTAGAAATACTGTTAAGTAATAAACGATAAATGGATTAAGCGATCATAATGATGTTTTATATAACAGTAGTTTGAAATCCATGTAAATGAGATTTGGAAACGTTTTCCAAATATAATCAAAGATATTTTCTATGCATAGAAAATGAAATGTTTGTTGATAAGAAATACTGGAATGGCAGTGACATGTGAATAAGAGACGGAACTGTTTTCCAATGATTAATAATGTATATTTTCTAGGTTTAGAAAATAAGCAATTATGAATATATGGAATAGGAAATGGGAAATGAATAAATTAATGATAAATTAATTAAAGAGATAAATGATGAATGATAATTGATCGATAGAATTTCCATCTGGAAATAATATCGTTGTTTGCACACATGTTTTTCTTTGATAGTTAAATCACATACTATCGAAGTTTTTGACCTTTTTTACGTCATCAATACGGGGAGACAGGGATCAAATTCATTACCTGAAAACCACTCTGTATAGACGTTAATGTTGAGAATCAAATATGATGATGATAATTGAAGACGGTGTTATGCAAGGGCTGTCCTGTTTACAGAATAGTGCCTTCGATTTGTCCAGTCCCAGGGCAAATTTATATGGACGAGTGTCTGACAGAGTATATCTAAAGGATCGTGTAAGTTGATCTTTTCAAACGTAGTTACATTTGGTGGAGGAGGAATTCATTTCTCTTAGTTGTATACCCGTAATATGTCTGGCGAAATCAATTTGTGATTTGGCGGTATGACAATGTGACATTCAAAGTGAATGAAGACCAAAAGATATGTTATAACCTCCAGCCTCACAACCAGGAAGTGGTATAAAATCGGTAGGTCGCATGGCTAGTTGGGTCATACCCAAGCAGGGTGTATTGTCACCTGATCTAGAGAAATTCCTTTTGCTTCTTAAATCTATCGATGCTGTCCCTTTCGGGAAACGGTTGCCGGTCCCAACTGTTGGTGATAATACATTCGGTACTCTCAAGTTAAGTGAGGGACCAGTCATGTTTAGCCTGGGTTGCAAGATGTTCTTATTGAACCCGGTGTATTTCTCTCTAGAGGTACACTTCGGAAGGTGGTCCCATACCTTGCCAGTTGGAATCCATTATCCAATAAGAGCCCACGGTTTTTGATTGTATACTATATATGTAGAGCGTGAGATGCAAGCGTTCTGCTAGATTCTATTACTAGTATTTAGATATTATTATAATATCAGACGAATATAGATTTGAAAAATGCTTTGGGTTGTCGTAAGGTAAAAACCATCAGTGTTTATGTGTGGATCGGTCTTACAATTATCCTTTCTTTTAAAAATATTTTTAAAAGTTAAACCAAGTGGTTGGAGTTTACTCACACCAGTCCCATGACTGACCCAGAGTTTATTTTTGTTTTGTTTTTCCCTAAATTCTTGGGTGCCCAAATTTGTAAGGGCAGTCAAGTATTTCAGGTATTTGCAGATATCATTGGAGGAGCTTGGAGCAGGAGGCTTCAGCATTATCTAGTATAGTTTTTTCCGCTGTGTTGTAAGTGTTGTACTCTAATAATGTTATTGTGTATATATACCGTTTATTTCAAAGTTATGTTATATTTTATTCGTTCCACTGTGAGATTCGTGTTACTCTGATGTGTTGTATGTTCTTCTTCTTCTTCTTCTATTCTAATTTTCTATCTTATCTATTCTCACCCTCTAACTTCTTTCTATTAATGATCTGGAATGTTCGGTGCCTGAATAATTGACATTGGTTTTATGTTGATTTTCTGGGTCGAAAATTCCAGTTCGTTACATCAATCTAAACGCAACAAAATCTATCATAGAATATCTAACACATTATATATCACAGTATAAATGAAAACAAATAGCAATAGTTTTGTGGAATCCAGTTGGATCCCTCCAACCTGTTTTTCCTGCATCCACAAATGTTTGACAACACAAATAATATCAATCCCACTTCGAGGCAGGATATCGCTGTATAGAAGGTCATCCGTTATTATGCGGGACACATAGGATCTCATCCGCTAAAATGTGCAGGAATATCCAACTACCAACCTTAAATACAACTAATATATATAATAACAACAATTAATAATAATATATCAATTCATCCAAATAATCATCGCACAACATTCAATCATCAATTATCAACTCTAAAATACATTTATAAAATTATAAACTGGATATAGTTAGCGAGTTTACTCACTTGGTTCATTAATCGTTAAAAACGATTAATCATCGATAATTTATATTAGATGTTTCATCTTGCTGAGAATTCCAGCTAACCCGAAATCATTCCAAATCAGCATCATAATGTAGTATTTGTCACTGTGATTCAAATGCCTCTTTTTCGTTCAAATTTGTTCCCGTATGAGAAAGATATGATTTTTATAAGTATGTGTACATATATATAAGTCATTAACTTAATTAATAAATTAATTATACAATTTAAACCTTAATTATCTTATAAACCTTTCTTCCTCCCTCCCATATTCGGACCTAGTAACCTGCCATGGCTGCTCATCCACAACACGCCATCTCCTTCACCTTAGCATGAAAAAAGAAGATGAAATCACCACTCTTCTTCTCTTCTCGAATTCTTTCACTCCATCCCCATTAGGAAGAACTCGAACTCCTCCCTGGCAATGCGAACTCCAGGTCAGCTCACAGCCATAGTGAATAATCACGACATCAAATCATCCGAAATCCCCCCAAACTTCGCACACAGGTGCTAAATCACACCCTAAACCCAAAAACATGCATCAATTCCATAAAAACTTGAACCCTAATGCATGTTGTATACGAGACAGCGAACGAAAATTTGTTCGAACCTCTAGTAATTCACATGAAGTTGAAGAACAGCTCTTGGTGAATCCAAAGATATATGTTTTGAGATTTATAGAAATTTATTTAAATTGTATGAATTTTGAAATCAAACGATTCAGGGTTGCTGAGTAAACGCGGCGGCTGCTAGTTCATTGACCAAGAGAAGAGAAAATTGAGGGTCTAGGTTAGGTTCAAGATGTATATATAGGGTAGGAATATTGTTAAAATATTCGTACAAAACTTACGCCCGTAGTAATAAGCTTAAACGACCACATACGAGTTCCAATCGTGATGAAACATGTAATCCTTCAATAACTTAATATTCTAGACAATATGGGACATGTTTCGTCGAATTATGAGATCGTTTGTAAAACTTCTTTTTAATTTTACAACGTGAATCGATACGTGTTTATATCACGCATGATTACGTACTAATTTCAATTGACTTGAAATTGAAAAGCTTATAATAATTAATCATTACGGATTTATTAAAACTAGTTTCGTTGAAATCGAGGTTGTTTGAAAATTGGCTATTCTATAATTCCATATTGAATATATATTGAACAAACAAATTCATTGATAATAAATTATTATCAACATATATATTCAAATAGAATTTATATAGCTTCAACCATTTTAACTCGATTTTAAATTACAGGTTTTATCGATATTCAGTTTATTAAAACCACTTATAGTTTATAAATCGTTATAGTTTATAAACGATTACATAGAGACTTTTAAAAAAATTGATTTTGACATAACTTACTATCTACAGGATGAAATCTCGATTTTTCACTCTTATTAGAAAACTATCATTAAATAGACCCGAATGTTTCCTTTTTCAACGAATTCCAACTTATAATGGATCATGTACATACAATTAAAGTTCAAATCGTAAAACTATGAACTACCGCGTCGCTGAGAGCTTGTTTTTAATTAATATAGTTTATACGTTCAAACTTCATTTAAATAAATAAATTTTATATAAAAATCCATTTATATTACCAATTCAACATTTAAAACTAATTTAGTGCTCAAAATTAACGCTTAAACATCCGAGTCATTGCAGTAAATTGGGTTAATTTTTATATAAAATTATAATATGGTCTGAATAGGACTAGTCGCGCTGCGGCAGTTCACGAATTTCGACTATAAACTTTAAACACTTATAACAGGAGCAATTTAAATCAGATTTCTTCGGAATGGAAATCGTTTGCTTTCTAAAGATAATAGTTTTCAAATGGAAAAAGAATTTCCAAAATTTAATACATAGATTTCAAGTTATGTGTAAAACTATTTTTGGAAAAGTCGGTATAAGTGTAGTTTAGAGGCCAAATTTAGAAATTAACTAAAACAGCAATTTAAAAATTATTAAAAATAATGAAAAACTCTAGTAAATCATAGTAAATAATTTCAAAGTGGTTAGGATTAAAATTTTGAAGATTCAAAGTTATTTAAAATAAAATTAGTGAAATTGACTGTTTTTGGAGTAACCTTTAGTAATGCTTTTTAGCGCTATTATCCAATCTGGAGTCTTAAAAGGTTTAAACCTAATAATTATCTGTAAACCTTGGGAAATGATTTCAAATAAATATTGAAATATTTTGATGGAAGTTTAAGCTGAGACTAAATTAAATACTCTATATATCCATGTGTTTTAAATGGCAATTACTATTTGGAAAGTTCGGGATCAGACTTATGTCTAAAGACCAATCCAAATAAGAATACGACGTAATGAAAGATATTTGAATATGGTGTTGATGACCGAAAATCTTCACATCAAAAAAATCGGCCTACTGATTTTCTCTTTACTAGGTTGCTCTAGTATTGAGATGCTAATTGTGGCGGCAGTGGGATGGCAATGAGGCGAGTTTAGGGTCCAAACCCGCTTGATCCGCCCCTGTTTTGACCCATGTAGACTCGCCCCATAGGGTCTTCGGGGCGGGTAGTCCCATGACCTGCTTTTGGAGGTCCGGGTCTTGGGTTGGGTCTGGGGCACGGCTAACCCGCCCCAACCCGACCCGCATGATTGAAACATCATTAAAACACTTTATAACTATAATGATTGCTTGTTAATCTTATTATGTATACATGGTTATAACTTGAATATCATATTCTTTCAATCGACAAATTATAATTTTTTCATAGTATTAAGTTGCATCAATGATAATCATACAATAACAAATGCATACATTTTGAACTATTATCTTATAACTTATTTTATTATATTCTCTTATCGTTGTGAACACATTATCATACGTATATATTTATCATTTAATGATTAAAAATATAAGTATATAAATTTGTGTACATTAGAATACAATATCACCGGGTCGTGGGGAGGGTAGGGTCTTCCTTGACCTATTGGGTTTCGGGTATGAGGCGAAATTCCAGACCCGCACCGGGGATACGGGGCGGGTTTGGGCTGAGTTTAAAAAGTCTGAGTCGGGTCCAAGGCACCAGAAACCCGCCCCATTGCCATTCCTAGGCGGCACATCCAAACGTGCTTGGAGAGTTTCTGAATTTGCAAGGACCTCTCTCCTTTATTGGACGAGGACTAAGGTGCCTTCGGTTTCATCCAGACCCAGAACAGAATTGTATGGATATGGGTCTAACATTGTATTTTGTATTGTGTGATTGATCTTTACTAAACATATTTCTGTTGGTGGTAGAGAAATTATTCTCTTAGCTTAACACCCTTCTTTGAGAGTTACGAGCCCAAAGGTGATATGGTTATTGATTATCAATTATATTGGTAGATAAATTATTCTCTTAGCTTAACACCCTTCTTTGAGAGTTACGAGCCCAAAGGTGATATGGTTATTGATTATCAATTATATATTATGAAATGACAGTGTGGCATATTGAGTGATTGTGCTATTGATGATCAAAGCATGACTTAGGTTAAGAATAGCTTTGTGTAAAGAGACTTTAATAAGCTTTACACCTCGAGAAATGGCTAAACCAGGATTATATGTAGGAGGGTTAGTGGTCGCGTCACTAGGGTATGTTTGTTTCCTTTTAGATAAAAAGTAGTAACATGGTATGGAGCTCAGGTATTTACTTATGTGGAAAATTCTACTTCGTGTGGATGTTTTGGAGCGCGCTCGAAATGGTCAGTTACGACCGGGAAATAGCATAGTTAGGTGTGCTCTAAGTTATCCTATTATAGGATAACCCTGCACTGCGTAGCATGAGGAGCATCGGTGTTGATCCTCGGACATCCCTCTAGAGGTGTTCAAATTTGGTTCGGATAAGGAAGATCCCTAGCCTGGTCATTTGATGGAAATTCATTCTCCTCTACGTATTTGTATGGTTTTATTTGTAAACCTATATGTCGATATAATATATGGTACCTGTGTTGGCTAGGACTGATACATTTACTTGTGAAAGTGATTTCCATATTTAGACACTAGTAATAATATCAAATGATATTCGCATATCAAGCAAGTTTGGTTATCATAAAGAAAAATCTCTCTCAAGTCTCCGTTTGCATGGTATGTTCCCCGAGAGACCTTATGGTAGCTTCATTTTTCAAAAGCACTGCGAGTTTTATTACACATAACAAATATACTGAGTTTCTCACACCAGTCTGTGACTGACCTGGAGTTTATCATTTTTCCCTTGAACTCTGGGTGCCCATATTTTTTTCACGGGCAGCCTAAGAGTCAGGTTTGTAGTAGTATTTTAGAGCTTGTATTTTGGATCTTTTTGTAGAGTATCTTTTGTGGAGTATTTTTTGGATCTTTGAGGTGAAGATGGAGCATGTTTTGGATTCACTCTCAGTAATTTATTTTCCACAGTAACTTTTGTATCCAGTAGTTTATGTATTTGGATACGTACACTACTCTGATGTTGTTATTGATGTAACTCTGATGTATCTCATATTATGTTAATGAGAAGCTGTGTTATTCCCTAACTATGTTATTGATGTAACTCTGATGTGTTATAACCACAGACAATCAGGAACCCGACGTTTGAATCTCCGACATTTGTTACTTGAGTTGTGTCAAATGTCGATTTTTGAAGGCTGAGATTCCGGGTCAGCACCTCTTGTTGGAAAATCGCTTCATTAGGGTTAAGTATGTGATTGTTGCCTTTAAACATAATCTTTGTGTTACAAGATTTGGATAATTTTGGAAAATCTTAAAATTGATAAAACAGTGGGGTGGGAAAGGAGGAAACGGTTTCAAAATAGAATTAATCTAAAAAAAAATTAGCCACTAAACATCATTATAGTCTTAATATTACCTACATTACTAATAACTTTCTTGTGGTTTTGAATATTAAAACTCTAAAAACTCTCTCATTCTTTAAATCTCTAACAAATTTTCGAAATTGATCGCATAATGGATGATTGCCGTAAAGATTTGAAGGTGAATACATTTCAGGTTAGTGACCTACAAATTTTTTTTATGTAATTCCAAAAAATTATTGGATGTGATGTAGATTAGACGTTCATTGGCTCTATAACATTCAATTATATGTGGTGGCCAGTTCTAATTTTTCGATTGATTTTTACTAATAAATTAATTTTTAGTTGTTTTAAATTTATGCATGCCTGCATCAAAGTTTGACTGAAAACCCAACCGTCGATAATGGCTTATTGCGAGACATAACTTATGAGCAAGTTATGGTGGAGGAAACCTATTTAGCCATAGGGGGAAATGAAAATCCATGTAGTAATCGCGTGATCAAAAGAAAAAATAACAATGGGGAAGCCGTATAGTTAAGCGTAAGATGAGAATATTGAAATAGACCTCGCTTAACATTTTATGGCTAACGAAGTGAATTTTTTTTCAATCGAAATATACTTTGTTTGTAGGTATTTTGTTCTCGTGATGCTTCTAAACATTGGTGACAAACACAGGAAAAAAAGTGAATAAAGTTTTGGCTATCACGAAATCAAACAAACTAGATTATGGAGGGAAGTCTAAAGTTTTGTTAGTGCGTAAATTTATGGGTGGCATTGCCAAAACAAGGTTCAAAAAGCTACAAGGAAATGTGAATGCCCATTTATAACCAAAGGTTTGTATAAAGGCGAATATAAGTAGGGTGTAGATGTTTCTTGCAGGTGACACAATTGTAACGTCCCCACTGTTATATCCAGTTTAGCAAAGAACATTACAAGTAATGTCGTCTGCTAACCGGAGAATACAGCTTGATTGGGGCGATCGCATGTAAATATATATTTGTACTAACACCGACACGTCATTTATACCTTTTTACTTAATGTATGATCTGAATTTGACGTGTTCGGTATTAATACAAAGTAATAAACACACCGGTTCCACTTATTCAGAATAATATATTAAACACATAACAATCAAAAATCACAACAGAATGCACATATCATAGTATACATAGGGTAAGTACACAAAATATACTTCTGATTTTACGTTCTACATACTTTAACATAAGTCTCTATCTTAACAATTACATCTCATAGAACATCAAGTGAATATCCTACAAAAGATCAACTAAGGGTCTTAATATGTCTATCCATGGCTAGCTCACTTGTCCATAAGTCCGAGCTTCCAGTAAACCTGAAAATTCTGGTCTGACCCGAAAACACAAAATTCCGGATCAATCTATCTCCAAATATCTGAAAAGTGAGGTCCATATATATAACACATAACTAAACTTTAGTTCAACCACAAAACGACAGTAGCAATAATTTATTATTTCACAAAGATGTATGTTTGGTTTCCAATTATGGTTTTTATCTCCATCACAAGTTCACATTATAGGCACGACAAGTTAACACAACTCATTCATGACTGACCTGGTCAAGGAACTATTATAAGCACGACAAGTTAGCACAACTCATTCATGACCGATTTGATCAAGGAACTATTATAAGAACGACAAGTTAACACAACTCATTCATGATCGACCTGATCAAGGAACTCTTTTTCTCAGTTGAATGACCAAGGAAGCACAAGAATCAACATATAGAACAACCAAAAATACATTCCAGAATCCAAGATGGTCTCGAGGCTTAGTGGTATCTCTCATACTGATCTGATACCAAAGATCGGGAACTCATGCACGATCACTAGGATTGAGGAAACTTAACAAAACAATCAATACAATCCATTTATATGGTTATTGAGACCAAAGAATCACATGCTCAATCTAAGGGTTGAGGAAACATAAAAATATGATCGTGTAGATAGAAATCTCGCATGCTCGATCTATGGGATTTAGGAACCACATATCCGATCTCAATAATAAAAGAAACAAAATCTCAACAATCAATAAGATAGTGGCAACTAGGACCTCACTACTCCATATTAATCATTATTTTACTTAAAATCCTTACTACAAAAGCAATCATAAAAGTCCAGTCTTTTACAATAATAAATTTCTCAATCTTTTTATATTTACGAGTTTGAAAATAAATCCAGAAGTAACCTCCTTAAGGATATAGCAGCCTCTACCGCACACTAAAAGAAAGTGAACTCAAAAGTGCCAAATATTATCACTCACGGTAACCACTATAGTTTAACATAGACGTCCCATACCATCTAGTGAAACCCAAGTAGTTACTGAGAATTAGTAAATTTCACTTACTATGGATATATCCAGAAAACATGAATTATATTCTCTTATGGATTTAGAGACCACTTGTCGCACACCATAAAAGAATGCAATCCTAAAGTGTTAATTACTATCTTAAAATCGGTTATAAGAATCTAACTTGGGCATCCCATACTACCCAGTTGGGTTCTAATATTCGCTCAAGAATTAGTAAATTCCACTTCAACATTCCACTTGGCGGAACAGACCATTTTCGACAAAATATTTCACAAGAGCTTATAAAACAATAGGTAACATTAAGTCGAAAATTAGCTCATTCCAGACTATAGAATTAAGATTCTCAAAACTATTATCTCTTTTGAATTCTATTATTTAAAACACTAACTTAGTTGTTCACAAAACTATTTTATTGTTTCCAAAAGTTCACAATAAAGCTCTAAATTTTAAATTGCAATTCTAGTTTGCTTAAGCATATAATTTAACAAAACTTAATCTATACAATTATCGCAAAAAATCTTAGCTTTCCAAAACATCAAAAATTATTAAATTCTAATAAGTAGCTCAAAAGTTATGACTGAAACAATTTCTCTTGTTTACGTATTGACACAATTTCTCAATGACATGACAACGACAAACAAATGCGGTTTTCACCATTTAAACTCCAAAATTACAAGAGGTACCATATATGAAAGTTGAAGCTTGATCTCTTAGCTTTCCAAACATTAAGAATTATCAAATTCCGATAAGTGGCTCAAAAGTTATGAGCAAAACAAATTCTCAGTTTTAAGTATTTTCATGATTTTCTAACGACAGCCAGACGACAAACAAATGAGTTTTTCACCATTTAAACTTCAAAATGAACATAAACACAACAAATGAAAGTTGTAGCTTATACTCTTACCTTTCCAGATATTAAAAATCATCAAATTCCGATAAGTGACTCAAAAGTTATTCCCATTTTACTTTCAGCTATCAACTCTGATTTTTACACAGGCCTGAGCTACATGCTCAGTTTAAAACTTGTTTTTGACCTCCTAAAAGGCATAATTTCGACAAATGGTTATAGAAAAAAGTTGTCGCAAATTGAAAGAGTTTTCTACTGCAAAAAGATTGAGTCAATTTGGATAATTTAGCTATAAGTTATTACTGTTTTACAGCAGTGATATATTCATTAAAATTTTCAGCAAACAAAATCAAACAGCCACTTGAATCCAAAATCATGTTACAACCCAATCAATAATCAAATCAACCATATCTAAGCTAAAATTCTAACATGCAACAAAAATTTCAGAGATAGATTGTGTGAGTTGAACAACTCACCTTATAATCCAAAGAGCTCCAGCTATATACATTAACCTCAAGCGAAGTAACCAAAAACAGCTCAGATTTTTATCCTTGAAACAGACTACATTTAACTTAACAAACATTAATATTTTTAACGAAATTTTTACTGAAGATTCTCAGATGTGTTGGGAACAAAACATCCAAATTTTACATTTTTATGAATTTTCTACAATAAGTTATGATTTTTAAATCAACCTACGTTTTTATGTCTAGATTTTGTAGAAAAGTCTCACGGAAATCACCATGTTTAACATATGAAATCTTAATAAAAATTCATGAAAATTGGTAGAGAGTTGCTGCAATATGTCAGAAAGAACATGGTAAAAATTGGTAATTTTTAAGCTTCATATCAATTAAATTCGAATTTTCTAGTAAAGAGGGTTTAAATTTTCAGACCTATCAAAACACGAGTATAACAAGAAATGTCATTACCTATCATGTTGAAATCATATAAAGTAAAGTTAAAATCTGAAATTACAAACCCTAATTGATTCACTAGAGGTGTTGGAGCTTACCCTCTTTTAATTCCTGAAAGATCTAATGAGAAGCCCTTTCGTCCATGACATGAAACCGAGGATTTTTTAAGCTGGGGTTTTTCTTAGTTTTGGGAAACTTTGTATTGTTCACTGTTTGGAACAAATGAACGTATAGTTCATTCAGGAAATGGATAAGTAAAGGAACTTTCTCTTATTTGCACTACTGGACTGAGTTTTCATTAGGCCTAAATCCATGTTTTAATTAAGTGAATTGAAGTTATATCTATTTATTTTCTTATACTTGTAAACCTTCTTTTCAATTTGGATTTCACATAAAAAAATTATAAACCAACTCAAAATTTACTTTAATCCTTTTAGTAAAAAAAAAATTTAAATTTCACAAATCACGATTAAAATTATCTACTCCTAATTAAACTCAATTAACTAGGTAGTTAACAGGGTTGTTACAGACTTCTCCCTTAAAAAAATTGCGTCCTCGCAATTTGTTAAGTGAAATAATCTATTTTTTTTTATATAAATCCAAAAAATCTCAAAATGATTTGCTCACTTAATACGACATTTAGTTCTGATAAAACTTCTTCGAACTACCAACTTAAAATTACTTCTTTCTCTTACCAACAAGGTTTTATTCCTTCTAACTCTTAGGATCAAATATCAACCTATTTTGAAATCCATTTCACCTTCACTTAATTTATTCCATTCACAGCTCTTAATAATGCACAAAATAGGTTTTTCACTTTTTGTTTTAAAAACTTCATATTTTGAATCCAATCCCAATGTTTTTATCTTATTCTCAAATTTATAGATTTAAAATTCTTCTAATATCAGAAATAATACTGAACCATGAATTATTATCATCAACTTCGCAACTACAAAGTTGATTGCCTAAGCTACAAACAGTGTCTTCCCAAGCTCATCCATTGCACATAAATGTTTTTTGGGAAAATATTTTTCCAATTTATTTCAACTCAAAACAATTCACAATTTTTTTTCCTTATGTCAACATATCATGTTCAAAGTTTAGGAACCTCTATCGATAACATGGCATCCCATTATCGACCAAAATCCTTAAATAACGCCCAGATAAGTCAACATGATCGGTTAACAAAATTTTAGATGTATTATTTTATAATCTCTAGCATCCATGCATCCAATTTTAAACAAGTATACCCAGGAAAAACAATTTCTAACATCCAAACACCAGGAAGCAGTCAAGCAAAAGCAAGCATTTTACCCTTAAACTAAACATTAGGCAACCAAAAAAAGGAGTAAAATACTATCTTATCTTATAATGTTTCCTTTTAACTCAGAATTATTTTGCTTATTTTGTCTCCTTCCTCTTTTGATTAAATTTTTTGTATCTACTTCTCATTAGTTTCCTCCCAACGCACAAAATCCTGACAGAGCCAAGAAAATTTAGGTCCAATGGGTTAGGCACCTACAACCTGAGTCTGTACCATCGTAATCATTTCAACTATTTGCTGTGGAGTTAAAAATACTCCCTCAACACTATGACCACTGGTTTCTCGCACATATATCCTAAGTTTGCCTCTAGTCATAATACTAATCTTGCACATCCAATTCTAATAATACCTTAAATGTGTCATCCTTAGTAAAAATAACAGATGCACTACATTTATCCCAAAAACTATGCTATACTTCCAACCCTATGTGGATAGCCCATGTAAACTACATACACACTCTCTAGGGGATAGGACTCTAAGTCTCACTAGATCTCAGATCCGTGATTTTTATATGTAATATTGTTCTGACCATAGCTCTGATACCAAACTGTAACGTCCCCAATGTTATACCCAGTTTAGCAAAGAACATTACAAGTAATGTCGTATGCTAACCGGAGAATACAGCTTGATAGGGGAGATCGAATGTAAATATATCTTTATACTAATACTGACACGTCATTTATACCTTTTTACTTAATGTATGATCTGAATTTAACATGGTCAGTATTAATACAAAGTAATAAACACACTGATTCCACTTAATCATAACAATATATCAAACACATAACAATCACAGATCACAGCAGAATGCACCTATCATAGTATACATAGGGTAAGTACACAAAAAATATGTAACGACCCAGAAAATCTGAACCAATTTAAAATTTTTAAATTGGCTAAAATAATGGATTTTAAATATTTAAAATAAATATTTTAAACAATGGCGATGAAAACTGAGTTGAATCGACATTTGAAAACGAATATAATTAATTATAATTATATATAGAATTGAAAATGGCGCGGTAGTTCGATAATTCGATTTCAAACTTCAATTGAATATACCGGGTGCAAAACAATCCGGATTTTAGTGAAACCAAAAATATTTAAATCTGTTAGTGAACATCTTTCTAACGAATATGATCAATCGAAATTTGATAGCGGGAATCAAAAGGTATGTCCAATTGAAGATTCTGAATAGTCGCTATGGAATTCAGGCCCTTAAAAATGGACATTTTGCAAATGACCTCGGATTTCGACGAAACCACTTTTGTTAGATCCGTAGTGTCAAGATATTGTTAGGTTTCAAATTTCATAATTTTTCGAATCAATATGTGAGCGTGGCAAAAGAAAACGCGTTTGACCAGTTTCTGTTGAATTTAATCGACTGGAAATTGGCCATTTTTCAAACGGTCTCAGAATTCGACGAAACTAGTTTTGTTAGGACCGTATCGTCAATACGAAGCTAGAAAATATTTTTCTGGAATTTTTCTAGTTAGTATGTGACCCCGGTAATTTGAAATGTGCGTTTAAAATTCAATATAGTGATTTAAATGTAAATTCAAAAGGAAACTGATTGTAACGATCAAATCAGCTTGCGATACATATCCCATTGTGTTCAGAATGGGGGTGAAACGCTATGGGCGACAGGCGGTGGGCCTCGTTTCGAGGTCGAGTGTAACAGTCAACCTATTTGCAAAAATAATAATTAAATAATAAAAAAAAAATATAATACTTTCCCTCCTTCTTGGCCCCCCCCCCGATTCACAATCCAGTTAAACAGAAAAGGAAAAAAAAAAAAAACCCTAGAACAATCGAAGCCGTCGCCCCCCTAAAGACCTGACGCCGACGAGCCCATCATCGCCGACGCTCCCTCCCTCGATCGAAGACCCTGACATCGAGGAACCCCCGAAGTCGCCGCCGCCTTTTCTCCGTCGAAGCCGAAGCCGCCGAACGCCTCCCCGTTCGAACCCCGAGCCACCTCGAAGCTGCCGCCGACATCTCGAACACCCCCCCCCCCCCCCCGTCGAATCCAATCGAGCCCCCTCTGTAAGTTTTATCTTATTTATCTATTTTATTCTAATTCTGATTTTCTTTTTAGGATAAAACTGATTTGTTTTAAAAAAAAAAAAAATATAAAACTGAATTTTCTTAAAGAATAAAAACTGCATTTTCTTAAAGAATAAAACTGAATTTTCTTAAAGAATAAAAACTGCATTTTCTTAAAGAATAAAACTGAATTTGCTTAAAGTTATAAAACTGAATTTTAAAAAGTAAAAAAACCTGTTTTTGAAATAAAAAAAAATAAAAACTGCATTTTTTAAAATAAAATCTGTTTTGTTTTTAAAAAAAAAAAGTATAAAAACTGCATTTTTATTAAAAGTTAAAACTGATTTCAAAGATTTTAAAACTGAATTTTTTAAAAGAGATAAAAACTGAATTTTATAAAAATAAAAACTGATTTTGAAATAAAGATCAGATTTGTAGCGAAGTAAATAAAAATCATATTTTTATAGGTTGAAAGCAAAAGTAAAAATCATATTTTTATATGTTGAAAGTCGAAGTAAAAATCATATTTTTATATGTTGAAAGTCGAAGTAAAAATCATATTTTTATATATTGAATAGCGAAGTCAAAATTCGATTTTTATACATTGAATAGCATAGTAAAAATTCTATTTTTACATATGCAGAGAATACGGGCGAAAGCGACAATAGGCGAAGATTTCTATTAAGAAGAGTCTTGGTATTGGATAGCTATTGGTGAGATTTCTGATTTAAAATTTATATATATATGTGTGTGAAGTAAAAGTGAATTGCTATATATAAATATATATATATATATATATACGCCCCTCGTCCACAAACCATGGACGATATTTATTGGTTGAAATTGTTGTGGAAATTTGATTGATAGCAATTGATTGTTTGGGATTGTTGGTGATTGATACTGGTTGATTGTGGTTGAAAAATACCCATTTGTGGTTGTGAAATATTTGGTTGAAACCACATAGGATTAGTTTGTGGTAATGAAATAAATATATACATGCCGCCTGCGTGCGAACTAGATGCATGTTTCCCATTGTCAAAAACCGCGAGGTTTTAAGGTAGAGCGAGGAGCCGTACTAGGGACGGTGCCGGTGTAACTACCCTGCCGTTATGCTGCCGAAATTTTGAATAATATTTGTGTGATTGAATTATTTTCATTTGCTTAAACTATTAGAAACATTCATGTGTTGAATTGATATTCATTCGTTGTTTAGAAATTCATGTGTTGAATGGTATTCATATTTTGAAATAAATTGTTCGATAATAAAAATCACATTTTTATCCATATGTAAAAACTATTGAAAACATTCATGTGTTGAATTGATATTCATTCGTTATTTAGAAATTCATGTGTTGAATGGTATTCATATTTTGAAATAAATTGTTCGATAATAAAAATCACATTTTTATCCATATGTAAAAACTATTGAAAACATTCATGTGTTGAATTGATATTCATTCGTTGTTTAGAAATTCATGTGTTGAATGGTATTCATATTTTGAAATAAATTGTTCGATAATAAAAATCACATTTTTATCTATATATAAAAACTATAGAAAACATTCATGTGTTGAATTGATATTCATTCGTTGTTTAGAAATTCATGTGTTGAATGGTATTCATATTTTGAAATAAATTGTTCGATAATAAAAATCACATTTTTATCTATATATAGAAACTATAGAAAACATTCATGTGTTGAATTGATATTCATTCGTTGTTTAGAAATTCATGTGTTGAATGGTATTCATATTTTGAAATAAATTGTTCGATAATAAAAATCACACTTTTATCTATATATAAAAACTATAGAAAACATTCATGTGTTGAATTGATATTCATTCGTTGTTTAGAAATTCATGTGTTGAATGGTATTCATATTTTGAAATAAACTGTTTGATAATAAAAATCACCTTTTATCGACTATATGAACTATATAGAAAAATAGTGTTTTGAAATGAATTGTTTTACAATAAAAATCACATTTTTATTGTATGCATAAAACGTTGAAATGTGAAGTGTTAAAAATAGCCACTTGTTCAAAATAAACATAGATGAGTTGAAATATTCATTAATTAGCTAATGAAATGATTTGCACCTATTTATGTAACATTAGAATGAATGGAGTTTTTAAACCAAATAGAAATCAAATATGAAGTTGAATAGAAAATGAAAAATGATATGAACTGTATATATATGTACATGCATATTCATTGAACAGGTTATAGCAAAGGGGCTAGAGAAGAGGAATAAAATTTTGTGCCCGACAAATAGGTACACATTTACTGATTTGTTTGGGTGATGATTTTGAGCCTGATTGGCTAGCCGCTTGGCTTTTTCTTTTTCTTTTTGAGATTAGAAGGACCGGGACGCTATTTGCGATTTCCCGACGCTCCCGGTGCAGGGGAGGTTATGGCGAAATTTTTCCAAAATTTAAGGTGTTAGAAATTTTTTTGAAGTGAAAACGATATAGAAATCATTGAATGAACTATATTTATATAACTATATAAATATAAATAAAATTAAAACGAAATGAAGCCGTGCAGTTCGTATTTCGAAACCGTGATTTCAAACGACTAGTGCGGGAAATCCGACCATTGGATTTTCCCGAAACCTCAACCGTCGGGTTCGCCTTGGAATAATCTTTCCAACGGCACCAACCTTGTAAAAATCCAACGGTTGGATTGTCTGGAATGTTTAATTCAAATCTGAAGAAAAACAGCGCCAGAAATGATTATATTTATTTATATATATAAATAAAATTATATTTAATCGAATAACGACGCTGCAGTTCGTATTTTGAAATCGAAATTTCAAACGATTGTACCGGGAGATCCGACCGTCGGATTTTCCCGAAACTGGAACCGTTGGGTTCGTTTTGAAAAGACCTTTCTAATGATGTAAATTTTGTGAAGATCCAACGGTTAGATTTTCAGATATGTGTAAATCAAATCTGAAGAAAAACAGCGCCACGGCCGCCTTATGGCCCGAAGCGTCGTTTTGAATAAAATGGCTATTTTAAAATAAATAAAAATAGCGATAAATAGTTATAAAATATCATAAGCGATATGGAATGGAAATAAACTGAATTTGCTTGATTTATGTGATGTTTGATGGTTGAATGTGTTTGGTGTGAAAATTACATTAAAGAACAAACGTGATGTTGTCAAATAATTTAACCATTGAAATAAATCGATTTAAAATTCTAAATATACGTGAATTATTTGGAAAGGCCGAGTTAATTCTCATTTCGAATAATCGACCGACGATTGAAATTCGAAGATAAAGACGATGGTCGAAGACCGGAGATCTTCACCTCGTTTGGATGGTAACCGAGGTCCTGATTGGGAGGCATCCCGAAATATGGATAATGAGTGGTGATCGTTCAGACGTACGTGTTGATCGAAGGGTTTGCGAGGTATTTAGTGCCTCCGGTTTCGTTCAGACCCAGAACGGACTTATAAATGGACTGTGTGTCTGACATAGGATTTATTCTGTGTGGCATGCTAAGATGCAGTGATCAGGGCTTCTGTTGAAAAGCAAAGTCTTGTGGTGATGAACAAAGCACCGCCTGTGTGGCGTAGCTTTGTGTATAACGTGAATTCGCGAGCCTCACACCCCGGTATGAACCTAAAACGGGAGAAGGACCTCAGGGAGGGCCTGCGTTTCTTTCTAGCTAGGGTGGTGTCAGTGACCTACCAGCCCTGACATTTATATACTTTTCACCTATGTGGTTGTTGCTGTTGCGAGGCGCCTCGGTTTGATCGGACGATCCGGGTCCGATGGAGTCATTCGTTGGCTCGTCTACACCCCAAAGGGTGGGGAAACGCAGGTTCAGGAATTTTAATCCACATCGGTGGACCGGCCCTGACGATCCAAGGGCCCACCTGAGTCTGGGTCCTGAGGGGCGGGCTAGAGCGTCTCGAATTCGGTAAGGACTATCTTTTGCCTTGGTTCATGACGGAAATCCAATTTCCAAATACGTGACGATGCGGTTTAGATTGTATATATACATTTGGCGACATAGTGGCATGGGACGCTCATGTCGTCTATGATTGATAGTTATGATTTGAAATTGTTTTCAAACATATAAACACTAGCAATAATATCAAATGCCTTTGTTTTATTCGTATCAAGCATATCTTGGCCGTTATAAGGTAAAAACTCTATCCTCCGGTTTGCGTTGCATTGTGTGATGGGAACTGAGTCTTATAACGGCTTCATTTTTATAAAAAGCATAGCGATGTTTAAAAGAAAGATTTGTTTTAAAGCACTGGCAATCCAATGGAGTAAACCCGTTCCACGAAAGTGGCGTGGTCCTGTGATTAGCCATATTATATATGTGTTGAGTGGATTTCTCATACCAGTCCCATGACTGACTCGTAGTTTGTTTCACTCTCAAACTCGGGTGCCCCTTTTTCTACACGGGCAGCCTTGTATTCAGGTTTAGCTGGTTCTTTCTGGATAGCTGGAGCTGAAGATGGATTCTATCATTTATTTCTTTTTATGCTGTTCAGCTCCTATTGTACATATTTTGTTTATTTCCGCTGTAGACATTTATGTATAGCTGAACTGTATTTGTACTAAGTAAGATCCTGTATACTGTGTAACTCTGATGATTACTTTTATCCAGTATATTTTGTTGTTCATTCTGGTGTATTTATTTAATTCTGTTCTGCTATTATATGTTTCTGTGTTATATTCCAAAAGATAACCTTGTTTCCGTGAAAACGGGAAATCGGGTCGTCTCAACGTGGTATCAGAGCTTTGGTTAAGCTTAGTTCTGGAATATAACATTCGAACGAACTCGTCAGAAATAGAACCAGTAGTGTTCTAGGACGGGCAACTCAATACAGATAGGATCAGCAATATCCTAGTATGAGTAAAGCAGAATGATTACACCTCGATAGACACATTTACATTTGAAGTATATGTTTCTATGTTTGAAAATTATCTTTTCTGTGACCTGACACTTGATCTGCTAATTGCAGAAGTACTAGAAAAATGAGTGCCAGAAACAGAAGAAATACAGAACCCGATCTAGAGGCTCTATTAAAGAAATATCGAAATCTGAACGGAGCGCAATTCTCGGGCAATGAATCTATTATTCAAACTCAAGCTTGGTTGAGTTCTGTCGAAAGAATCTTTGAGCATATCCAGCTAAGAGATGACCAGAAACGGTTAGTAGCATCTTGGGCGCTTAAAGAAGAAGCTTTAATCTGGTGGGAAACAATCATTAAAAATAATCCAGAAGGTGATATCACCTGGGACAGATTTAAAGTGATTTTCCTAGAAAGATTTACCCCTCCCGAAGTAACCGAGAGATTATGTGATGAATTTTCTTATCTAATACAAGGTGATATGACCATTCCCGAATATCATAAGAAATTCAATGAACTTGCTCACTTCGCTCCTCATCTAATTCAAAATCCGAAGAGGAAAAATATGAGATTTATTCACGGGCTTCAAAGGAAATACCAGAATAAAGTATTGGGGCATGTGAAGCTTCCTTTTTCGGAAATGATTTATATGGCTTATCAATATGAAGATCTCCATAAGAAAGGAATGTTATGCGACGAAGATGAAGTCTGTTGTAGTGACAAAGCAGAGTCTGAAGCTGATATTCCTGAAGCCAGTACAAGGTCTGAGGTCAATAAGAAGCTCAGTGCCAAGAGAAAAAAGGCTGAATCTGGGAACGAACAAATAACAACCGCCACGTGCTCAAGCTGCAATAGAAAAGGACATTTGGCGATAAGTTGCAAATCTTGGAACAAACGAAGAAAGAGAGGATTAGAACCCAGTAAGAAGGTTCCTGAAGGCAGAGGATGCCATAAGTGCCATCAGGCTGGGCATATCGCGAAAAACTGCCCGCTATCTCAGAAATCCGGAGCAGTTCAAATAAATGAAGTAGCAGAAGCGTCTGAGCCCTCAGCTATTCAGGAAAGGCCAGATGTTTTAGAAGGCACGCTAACTGTCAAAGACATCCCAGTTAAAGTACTGTTTGACACAGGCGCGTCAAGAAGCTTCATTGCCAAAGATGCAGCTAAGAAACTGGATTTGAATTTGAAAAAGCTCAAGGAACCAATGACTGTCCAGAATCCGGTTGGGGGTTCCATTGATCTCAGTTGGGTTTGTGGAGTGCCGGTTTCTTTCTCTCGTTATCGGTTTCCTACCATCGCCGTCGTCATGAATTTTAAAGAGTTTGATCTTATCTTGGGGTTAGACTGGTTGACCAAATATGAAGCTGAAGTCAAATGCGCCGAGAGAGTCGTAAAGGCGAAGATTAAATCAGGTGATTATATAACCATTCCCTGTGAAGGTCAGAATGCAAATAGAAAAGACTTCTGGGCAGCTTTGAATGTTTCTCCAGCCCAAATTGAAAATGTCCCTGAAATCACAGAGAATATTCCTGACCTCATCAAAGATATTCCTGTCGTCAAGAACTATGCGGATGTGTTCGAAGAAGTTGTTCGCTTACCTCCGCAGAGAGAAATAGATTTCAAGATTGCTTTGATTCCCAATGCAAGGCCGGTAGTTCACGCTATTCGAAGAATGTCCTTGAAAGAGAAGGAGGAATTAGACAATCAAACACGACAGCTAGTATGGAAAGGTCTGATCAGGCCTAGTTTCTCTGATTGGGGTGCAGCAGTGGTTTTTGTCCCAAAATCTGACGGTACTCTACGTCTATGTGTGGATTATCGTGATCTGAACAAGCAGACAATAAAGAATAAATATCCGTTGCCGCGAATTGATGATTTATTGGATCGATTAAATGGAGCACAAGTATTTTCGAGAATGGACCTAGCTACAGGTTTCCATCAACTTCGAATTGCCGAAGAGTGTGTTCCAATGACAGCGTTCAGAGGCCCCGACTTATTCTACGAGTGGTTAGTAATGCCGTTCGGCTTATGTAACGCTCCAGCTTATTTCGTCGATCTGATGAATAGAGTATTCAGAGGAGTACTGAACAAATTTGTTTTGGTTTTTATTGATGATATTCTAATCTTCTCTAAATCGAAGGCCGAACATGAAAAGCATCTGGAACAGGTTCTAGAAATTCTCAGAAAGAATGTATTGAAAGCCAAGTTTTCCAAATGTATATTCTGGCAAGATGAAGTAAAATTTCTGGGCCATGTCGTATCGAAAGATGGAATCGCTGTGGATCCAAGCAAAATCACAGCTATTCAGAATTGGAAACAGCCCAGTACTCCCACTGAAGTCCGCAGTTTTCTCGGATTGGCTAGCTATTACCGAAAGTTCGTTAAAGACTTTTCGAAGATATCTGGTCACTTGACGAAGCTTACAAAGAAGCATTCTAAATTCAAGTGGACTCAAGAAAGTGAGGAGGCTTTCGAAGAGCTGAAATTGAGATTGACGACAGCTCCAGTGTTAACCATCATCGATGGCAACCAAGATTTAAAAGTCTGGACTGATGCTTCTAGAGAAGGCCTTGGCGCAGTGTTAATGCAAAGAGGCCAAGTAATTGCCTATGCTAGCCGTCAACTGAAGCCGCACGAGAAAAACTATGTAACTCATGATCTTGAGTTATTGGCTATCATATTCTCTTTGAAAATCTGGAGACACTATCTTCTGGGCGAGAGATTTGAACTGTTTACAGATCACCAGTCGTTAAAGTATCTGTTCACTCAGAAGGACTTGAATTTGAGGCAGCAACGTTGGCTGGAGTTTCTTGCAGCATATGACTTTGAAATTATATATACTCCAGGGAAAGCCAATGTCGTGGCTGATGCGTTAAGCCGAAAGAATGAGATGATCGCTAGTTTCATCATTGCGACTTCGTTGATTGATAAGATATCGGCTCTCCAAGAAGACGACCAATTTATCAAAGGGATAAGTCGGCGAATTCGTGAAGGCAATGCTTCGGATTTCCAGCTAGACAACGAAGGGATTCTGAGGTTAGAAGGGCGAATTTGCGTTCCAGATATTCCTGAATTAAGAAGAGAGGTGCTTGATGAATGTCACAAATCTAAGCTCAGTATCCATCCGGGTGTGAATAAAATGTATAACGATATCAAACGCACATTCTGGTGGAAGTCGTTAAAAAGAGACATCTCAATATATGTTAGTCGATGCCCTACTTGCCAGCTAGTCAAAAGTGACCAACAGAAATTGGCTGGATTGTTACAACCACTGGAAGTTCCTGGTTGGAAGTGGGAACATATTTCGATGGATTTCATTGATGGTTTGCCCAGAACCAGAAAAGGAAATGACAGTATTTGGGTGATCGTAGATCGTTTCACGAAGACCGCCCATTTTATACCTGTCAAATCAAACAGAACTGCTCAGAGTCTGGCGCAGATATACTTCAGGGAAATAGTTAGACTACATGGAGTGCCGCTCAGTATAGTAAGTGATAGAGATACAATTTTCACTAGTAAATTCTGGGAAGCATTTCAAGTCGAGCTAGGAACGAAGTTAAACCTAAGCACCGCTTATCATCCTCAGACAGACGGTCAGACTGAGAGGGTGAATCGCATTCTAGAAGATCTATTGCGGGCTTGTGTTATAGATTTCGGTGGATCATGGGAAGACAATTTACATTTGGCTGAGTTCTCTTATAACAACAGCTACCAGGCGAGTCTGACAATGTCGCCATTCGAAGCATTGTATGGTAGACCGTGCCGATCTCCTGCTTGTTGGGTCGAGCCTGGAAATAGACTTGTGTTGGGTCCCGATATGATTCGAGAAGCTGCCGACAAAGTCGATTTTATTAAGAAGAGATTACTCGCCGCTCAAAGCCGACAAAAGAGCTATGCCGATAGAAGAAGGAGAGATATATCCTTTGAAGTTGGCGACTATGTATATTTGAAAGTATCGCCGAGGAGAGGAGTTATCAGGTTCGGTAAAACTGGAAAGTTGGCACCCAAATTCATTGGTCCGTTTCCTATTCTGGAACGGATCGGAACTCTCGCATATAAAGTTAAACTGCCTGACTGGTTGCCTGGAGTTCATGATGTATTTCATATATCTCAACTTCGAAAGCACGTTCATGATCCAGACTTGATCGTGGAAGAAGCAGCTCAGCAGGATATTGAAATTACTCCAGAATTAGCTGTGAGGCGAGAGCCGCTAAAGATCATCGGCAAAGAAACCAAAGAGCTGAGGAACAAGAAGGTTCACTTAGTCAAAGTGCAATGGAGTGGAGATCCGCGCGATTGTACTTGGGAAACTGAGGGGAGCATTCAGAAAGCTTACCCCAGATGCCGAGTGGATATCTCTGATTGACTCTGGTGCAAGGTACATTTACTTTACCTTGCATTACCATTTAATTCTCTATTCTGTTGCTATTTTCTTCCCATGGATGTGCATTGTTTATTCTATACTCTGAATATTAAAAACAAATTGGTTGTTGTATTGTGGGATTGTAGATTTATCAAACCACTTTCGACTTTATTCCTTTTCGGGGACGAAAAGTTTTAAGTGGGGGAGATTGTAACGACCCAGAAAATCTGAACCAATTTAAAATTTTTAAATTGGCTAAAATAATGGATTTTAAATATTTAAAATAAATATTTTAAACAATGGCGATGAAAACTGAGTTGAATCGACATTTGAAAACGAATATAATTAATTATAATTATATATAGAATTGAAAATGGCGCGGTAGTTCGATAATTCGATTTCAAACTTCAATTGAATATACCGGGTGCAAAACAATCCGGATTTTAGTGAAACCAAAAATATTTAAATCTGTTAGTGAACATCTTTCTAACGAATATGATCAATCGAAATTTGATAGCGGGAATCAAAAGGTATGTCCAATTGAAGATTCTGAATAGTCGCTATGGAATTCAGGCCCTTAAAAATGGACATTTTGCAAATGACCTCGGATTTCGACGAAACCACTTTTGTTAGATCCGTAGTGTCAAGATATTGTTAGGTTTCAAATTTCATAATTTTTCGAATCAATATGTGAGCGTGGCAAAAGAAAACGCGTTTGACCAGTTTCTGTTGAATTTAATCGACTGGAAATTGGCCATTTTTCAAACGGTCTCAGAATTCGACGAAACTAGTTTTGTTAGGACCGTATCGTCAATACGAAGCTAGAAAATATTTTTCTGGAATTTTTCTAGTTAGTATGTGACCCCGGTAATTTGAAATGTGCGTTTAAAATTCAATATAGTGATTTAAATGTAAATTCAAAAGGAAACTGATTGTAACGATCAAATCAGCTTGCGATACATATCCCATTGTGTTCAGAATGGGGGTGAAACGCTATGGGCGACAGGCGGTGGGCCTCGTTTCGAGGTCGAGTGTAACAGTCAACCTATTTGCAAAAATAATAATTAAATAATAAAATAAAATAAAAAAATATAATACTTTCCCTCCTTCTTGGCCCCCCCGATTCACAATCCAGTTAAACAGAAAAGGAAAAAAAAAAAAAAAAAAACCCTAGAACAATCGAAGCCGTCGCCCCCCTAAAGACCTGACGCCGACGAGCCCATCATCGCCGACGCTCCCTCCCTCGATCGAAGACCCTGACATCGAGGAACCCCCGAAGTCGCCGCCGCCTTTTCTCCGTCGAAGCCGAAGCCGCCGAACGCCTCCCCGTTCGAACCCCGAGCCACCTCGAAGCTGCCGCCGACATCTCGAACACCCCCCCCCCCCCCGTCGAATCCAATCGAGCCCCCTCTGTAAGTTTTATCTTATTTATCTATTTTATTCTAATTCTGATTTTCTTTTTAGGATAAAACTGATTTGTTTTAAAAAAAAAAAAAATATATAAAACTGAATTTTCTTAAAGAATAAAAACTGCATTTTCTTAAAGAATAAAACTGAATTTTCTTCAAGAATAAAAACTGCATTTTCTTAAAGAATAAAACTGAATTTGCTTAAAGTTATAAAACTGAATTTTAAAAAGTAAAAAAACCTGTTTTTGAAATAAAAAAAAATAAAAACTGCATTTTTTAAAATAAAATCTGTTTTGTTTTTAAAAAAAAAAAGTATAAAAACTGCATTTTTATTAAAAGTTAAAACTGATTTCAAAGATTTTAAAACTGAATTTTTTAAAAGAGATAAAAACTGAATTTTATAAAAATAAAAACTGATTTTGAAATAAAGATCAGATTTGTAGCGAAGTAAATAAAAATCATATTTTTATAGGTTGAAAGCAAAAGTAAAAATCATATTTTTATATGTTGAAAGTCGAAGTAAAAATCATATTTTTATATGTTGAAAGTCGAAGTAAAAATCATATTTTTATATATTGAATAGCGAAGTCAAAATTCGATTTTTATATATTGAATAGCATAGTAAAAATTCTATTTTTACATATGCAGAGAATACGGGCGAAAGCGACAATAGGCGAAGATTTCTATTAAGAAGAGTCTTGGTATTGGATAGCTATTGGTGAGATTTCTGATTTAAAATTTATATATATATGTGTGTGAAGTAAAAGTGAATTGCTATATATAAATATATATATATATATATATATATATATATATACGCCCCTCGTCCACAAACCATGGACGATATTTATTGGTTGAAATTGTTGTGGAAATTTGATTGATAGCAATTGATTGTTTGGGATTGTTGGTGATTGATATTGGTTGATTGTGGTTGAAAAATACCCATTTGTGGTTGTGAAATATTTGGTTGAAACCACATAGGATTAGTTTGTGGTAATGAAATAAATATATACATGCCGCCTGCGTGCGAACTAGATGCATGTTTCCCATTGTCAAAAACCGCGAGGTTTTAAGGTAGAGCGAGGAGCCGTACTAGGGACGGTGCCGGTGTAACTACCCTGCCGTTATGCTGCCGAAATTTTGAATAATATTTGTGTGATTGAATTATTTTCATTTGCTTAAACTATTAGAAACATTCATGTGTTGAATTGATATTCATTCGTTGTTTAGAAATTCATGTGTTGAATGGTATTCATATTTTGAAATAAATTGTTCGATAATAAAAATCACATTTTTATCCATATGTAAAAACTATTGAAAACATTCATGTGTTGAATTGATATTCATTCGTTGTTTAGAAATTCATGTGTTGAATGGTATTCATATTTTGAAATAAATTGTTCGATAATAAAAATCACATTTTTATCCATATGTAAAAACTATTGAAAACATTCATGTGTTGAATTGATATTCATTCGTTGTTTAGAAATTCATGTGTTGAATGGTATTCATATTTTGAAATAAATTGTTCGATAATAAAAATCACATTTTTATCTATATATAAAAACTATAGAAAACATTCATGTGTTGAATTGATATTCATTCGTTGTTTAGAAATTCATGTGTTGAATGGTATTCATATTTTGAAATAAATTGTTCGATAATAAAAATCACATTTTTATCTATATATAGAAACTATAGAAAACATTCATGTGTTGAATTGATATTCATTCGTTGTTTAGAAATTCATGTGTTGAATGGTATTCATATTTTGAAATAAATTGTTCGATAATAAAAATCACACTTTTATCTATATATAAAAACTATAGAAAACATTCATGTGTTGAATTGATATTCATTCGTTGTTTAGAAATTCATGTGTTGAATGGTATTCATATTTTGAAATAAACTGTTTGATAATAAAAATCACCTTTTATCGACTATATGAACTATATAGAAAAATAGTGTTTTGAAATGAATTGTTTTACAATAAAAATCACATTTTTATTGTATGCATAAAACGTTGAAATGTGAAGTGTTAAAAATAGCCACTTGTTCAAAATAAACATAGATGAGTTGAAATATTCGTTAATTAGCTAATGAAATGATTTGCACCTATTTATGTAACATTAGAATGAATGGAGTTTTTAAACCAAATAGAAATCAAATATGAAGTTGAATAGAAAATGAAAAATGATATGAACTGTATATATATGTACATGCATATTCATTGAACAGGTTATAGCAAAGGGGCTAGAGAAGAGGAATAAAATTTTGTGCCCGACAAATAGGTACACATTTACTGATTTGTTTGGGTGATGATTTTGAGCCTGATTGGCTAGCCGCTTGGCTTTTTCTTTTTCTTTTTGAGATTAGAAGGACCGGGACGCTATTTGCGATTTCCCGACGCTCCCGGTGCAGGGGAGGTTATGGCGAAATTTTTCCAAAATTTAAGGTGTTAGAAATTTTTTTGAAGTGAAAACGATATAGAAATCATTGAATGAACTATATTTATATAACTATATAAATATAAATAAAATTAAAACGAAACGAAGCCGTGCAGTTCGTATTTCGAAACCGTGATTTCAAACGACTAGTGCGGGAAATCCGACCATTGGATTTTCCCGAAACCTCAACCGTCGGGTTCGCCTTGGAATAATCTTTCCAACGGCACCAACCTTGTAAAAATCCAACGGTTGGATTGTCTGGAATGTTTAATTCAAATCTGAAGAAAAACAGCGCCATAAACGATTATATTTATTTATATATATAAATAAAATTATATTTAATCGAATAACGACGCTGCAGTTCGTATTTTGAAATCGAAATTTCAAACGATTGTACCGGGAGATCCGACCGTCGGATTTTCCCGAAACTGGAACCGTTGGGTTCGTTTTGAAAAGACCTTTCTAATGATGTAAATTTTGTGAAGATCCAACGGTTAGATTTTCAGATATGTGTAAATCAAATCTGAAGAAAAACAGCGCCACGGCCGCCTTATGGCCCGAAGCGTCGTTTTGAATAAAATGGCTATTTTAAAATAAATAAAAATAGCGATAAATAGTTATAAAATATCATAAGCGATATGGAATGGAAATAAACTGAATTTGCTTGATTTATGTGATGTTTGATGGTTGAATGTGTTTGGTGTGAAAATTACATTAAAGAACAAACGTGATGTTGTCAAATAATTTAACCATTGAAATAAATCGATTTAAAATTCTAAATATACGTGAATTATTTGGAAAGGCCGAGTTAATTCTCATTTCGAATAATCGACCGACGATTGAAATTCGAAGATAAAGACGATGGTCGAAGACCGGAGATCTTCACCTCGTTTGGATGGTAACCGAGGTCCTGATTGGGAGGCATCCCGAAATATGGATAATGAGTGGTGATCGTTCAGACGTACGTGTTGATCGAAGGGTTTGCGAGGTATTTAGTGCCTCCGGTTTCGTTCAGACCCAGAACGGACTTATAAATGGACTGTGTGTCTGACATAGGATTTATTCTGTGTGGCATGCTAAGATGCAGTGATCAGGGCTTCTGTTGAAAAGCAAAGTCTTGTGGTGATGAACAAAGCACCGCCTGTGTGGCGTAGCTTTGTGTATAACGTGAATTCGCGAGCCTCACACCCCGGTATGAACCTAAAACGGGAGAAGGACCTCAGGGAGGGCCTGCGTTTCTTTCTAGCTAGGGTGGTGTCAGTGACCTACCAGCCCTGACATTTATATACTTTTCACCTATGTGGTTGTTGCTGTTGCGAGGCGCCTCGGTTTGATCGGACGATCCGGGTCCGATGGAGTCATTCGTTGGCTCGTCTACACCCCAAAGGGTGGGGAAACGCAGGTTCAGGAATTTTAATCCACATCGGTGGACCGGCCCTGACGATCCAAGGGCCCACCTGAGTCTGGGTCCTGAGGGGCGGGCTAGAGCGTCTCAAATTCGGTAAGGACTATCTTTTGCCTTGGTTCATGACGGAAATCCAATTTCCAAATACGTGACGATGCGGTTTAGATTGTATATATACATTTGGCGACATAGTGGCATGGGACGCTCATGTCGTCTATGATTGATAGTTATGATTTGAAATTGTTTTCAAACATATAAACACTAGCAATAATATCAAATGCCTTTGTTTTATTCGTATCAAGCATATCTTGGCCGTTATAAGGTAAAAACTCTATCCTCCGGTTTGCGTTGCATTGTGTGATGGGAACTGAGTCTTATAACGGCTTCATTTTTATAAAAAGCATAGCGATGTTTAAAAGAAAGATTTGTTTTAAAGCACTGGCAATCCAATGGAGTAAACCCGTTCCACGAAAGTGGCGTGGTCCTGTGATTAGCCATATTATATATGTGTTGAGTGGATTTCTCATACCAGTCCCATGACTGACTCGTAGTTTGTTTCACTCTCAAACTCGGGTGCCCCTTTTTCTACACGGGCAGCCTTGTATTCAGGTTTAGCTGGTTCTTTCTGGATAGCTGGAGCTGAAGATGGATTCTATCATTTATTTCTTTTTATGCTGTTCAGCTCCTATTGTACATATTTTGTTTATTTCCGCTGTAGACATTTATGTATAGCTGAACTGTATTTGTACTAAGTAAGATCCTGTATACTGTGTAACTCTGATGATTACTTTTATCCAGTATATTTTGTTGTTCATTCTGGTGTATTTATTTAATTCTGTTCTGCTATTATATGTTTCTGTGTTATATTCCAAAAGATAACCTTGTTTCCGTGAAAACGGGAAATCGGGTCGTCTCAATATACTTCTGATTTTACATTCTACATATTTCAAAATAAGTCACTATTTGAACAAGTACATCTCATAGAACATCGGGTGAATATCCTATAGAAGATCAACTAAGGGTCTCAATATGTATATCCATGGCTAGCTCACCTTTCCAAAAGTCCGAGCTTCTTGTAAACCTGAAAATTCGGGTCTGACCCGGAAACATAAAATTCCGGATCAGTCTATCTCTACATATCCGAAAAGTGAGGTCCATATATATAACACGTAACTAAACTTTAGTTCAACCACAAAACGAAAGTAACAATAATTTATTGTTTCACAAAGATGTATGTTTGGTTTCCAATTATGGTTTTCATCTCCAACACAAGTTCACGTTATAGGCACGACAAGTTAACACAACTCATTAATGACCTATTATAAGAACGACAAGTTAGCACAACTCATTAATGACCGACCTGATCAAGGAACTATTATAAAAACAACAAGTTAACACAACTCATTCGTAACCGTCCCGATCAAGGAACTCTCTTTCTCAGTCGATTGACCAAGGAAGCACAGAATCAACATATCGAATAAACAAACATACATTCCAAAATCCAAGATGGTTTCGAGGCCTGGTGGTATCCCTCATACTGATCTGATACCAAAGATCGGGAACTCATGCACGATCACTAGGATCGAGGAAACATAACAAAACAATCCATTTATATGGTTATTGAGACCAAAGAATCACATGCTCAATCTAAGGATTGAGGAAACATAGACATATGATCGTGTAGATCGAAATCTCGCATGCTCGATCTAAGGGATTTAGGAACCACATATCCGATCTCAATAATTAAAGAAACAAAATCTCAACAATCAATAAGATAGTGGAAACCAGGACCTCGCTACTCCGTATTAATCATTATTTTATTTAAAATCCTTACTACAAAAGTAGTCATAAAAGTCTAGTCTTTTACATTAATGAATTTCTCAATTTTTTTATATTTACGAGTTTGAAAATAAATCCAGAAGTAACATCCTTAAGGATCTAGCAGCCTCTACCGCACACTAAAAGAAAGTAAACTCTAAAGTGCCAAATATTATCGCTCACAGTAACCACTATAGTTTAACATAGACGTCCCATACCATCTAGTGAAACCCAAGTAGTTACTGGGAATTAGTAAATTTCACTTACTATGGATATATCCGAAAAACCTGAATTATATTCTCTTACGGATTTAGTGACCACTTGTCACACACCATAAAAGAATGAAATTCTAAAGTGTTAATTACTATCTCAAAATCAATTATAAGAATCCAACTTGGGCATCCCATACTACCCAGTTGGGTTCTAATATTCGCTCAAGAATTAGTAAATTCCATTTTAACATTCCACTCGCCAGAACATACCATTTTCGACAAAATATTTCACAAGAGCTTATAAAACAATAGGTAACATTAAGTCGAAAATTAGCTCATTCCAGACTATAGAACTAAGATTCTCAAAACTATTATCTCTTTTGAATTCTATTGTTTAAAACACTTACTTAGTTGCTCACAAAACTATTTTATTGTTTCCAAAAGTTCACAATAAATCTCTTAATATTAAATTGTAATTCCAGTTTGCTTAAGCATATAATTTAACAAAACTTAATCTATACAATTATAGCAAAAACTCTTAGCTTTTGAAAACATCAAAAATTATTAAATTCCGATAAGTAACTCAAAAGTTATGGCTAAACAATTTCTCATGTTTATGTATTGACACAATATCTCAACGAAAAACAAATGGGGTTTTCACCATTTAGACTACATAATCACAAGAGGCATCCGAAATGAAAATTGAAGCTTAATTGCTGAGCTTTCCAAAACATTAAGAATTATCAAATTTCGATAAGTGGCTCAAATGTTATAAGCAAAACAAATTCTCAGTTTTAAGTATTTTCATGATTTTCTAACGACAGCCTAGCGACAAACAAATGAGATTTTCACCATTTAAACTTCAAAATGAACAGAGAAACAACAGACGAAAGTTGTAGCTTATACTCTTAGATTTCCAGATATTAAAAATTATCAAATTCCGGTAAGTAACTCAATAGTTATTCTCATTTTACTCTCAGTTATCAACTCTGATTTTTACACAGGCCTGAGCCACATGCTCAGTTTAAAACTCGTTTTTAACCTCCTAAAAGGCATAATTTTGACAAATGACTATAGGAAAAAGTTGTAGCAAATTGAAAGAGATCTCTACTGCAAAAAGATTGAGTCAATTTGGATAATTTAGCTATAAGTTATCACTGCTTTACAGCAGTGATATTTTCATTAAAATTTTCAGCGAACAAAATCAAACAACCTGTGATAACCCGGAAATTCCCACCCTCTGGATCGACCATAAACCACACAGGTCTGAACCAAAGAATGGAAATCTGCGGATACATCGACTTTGGGCATACAACACATCAGAACAAATACAGAGGACTTTTATAACATCATAATAAATGTTACATCAGAGTACAGAATATATATCAGAGTACATTGGATAATATTATAGCGGAAGGTAAATTACAGAAATTAATACATTTCAGCGGAACTAATCTCAGTGGAAGGCTATCAACATTCTGGCCACAGCTTCAGTCTTCAATCCAGGATCTTTGCTTAATATATCTGCCAAATGAGCTACTTGACTGCCCGTGTGGAAAGAGGGCACCCGAGTTTGCAAAGTGAAACAAACTACAGGTCAGTCGTGGGACTGGTGTGAGAATTCTTAACCTAATTTATCTAAATAGAAGGCTAATCCCAGGACCACGCCGCTAACGCGGAACGGGTTTACTCCATTGGATTGCCAGTGCATAACTAAAGTAAATCGTCAAAATAACGCAATGCTTTTTAGAAAAAATGAAACCATTATAAGACCCAGGTCCCATCACACAATGCAACGCACACCAGAGGATAGGGTTTTACCTTATAATGGTCAAGAAATGATAAATACACAAAATACGGTATTATTATTAGTGTGTATATATTTTAATTAAAACATTTCAATCATAATATCAATCCTAGACGGCATAGCTACCATCTACTATGTCGCCGTACTAGTAATACAATCAAAACCGTAAAGGGGCGTATTGGAAATTAGGTTTCCATCATGAGTCAAGGCTAGGGAGGAAGTCCTTACCGATTCGAGACACTCTAGCAATGTCCCAGGATTCGGACGCTGGTGAACCCTTGGATCCTACAGGGCCGGTCCACAACTGTTTTAGTGGATTAGTTATTCCTGAACACACGCTCCCCGGTCCTATTGAACCTATAATACGGCCGAGGGCGACCGCATAAATCTGAGGCCTCTTAAAATCCAACAACCACATAAGTAAATGTCTGGGCTCCATACCATGACACCACTTCTAGCTAGAAAGAAACGTGTGCACTCCCTGTGTTCCCTTTTCCCGTTTAAGACTCTACCGGGCTGTGAGGCTCACGAAGTCACGATATACACAAAGCTATGCCTAAATAGACTGTGCTCTGATCATCAACCACAAGGCCTGCTTTTCAATAAAGCCTTGATCAATTGCATCTTAGCATGCCACATTGTCAGACTCTACCGTATCGTTGATCATCTACCAATATATATATAACCTCTAAGCTCATGCGTCTTAGAGAAGGGTGTTAAGTGAAGAATAAATTCTCCACCACCAAACAGAAATATATAATCGGTAGCGTTCAACAAATACAGTATAAAAGAATATAATGTCAGACACGCAATCCATTTACAAGTCCGCTCTGGGTCTGAGCGAAACAACGTGTCCGTCGATCTCCAAATACGTTTGGACGATCATTACCAAATACCTTGCCTTGGAATGTACTGTCCCAATTCAAGATACCAGTCATCATCATCCCAATGATGTGAAAACTTTCGGTCTTCAGCCACCGTCTTCATCTTCGACTCTTGATCGTCGTGATGATTATTCAGAATGGGTTAAACCCGGTCTTTCTGAATAACTCGCGTATTTTGTGATTAAAAGTCAAATATTGGGAAATCACACATTATGTCACATTCCGACCCCGAATATTCTTTTAATAAGATATTCATATTAAAAGATTTTCATAAATTTTATCAAAGATAAATTAATAAATTAAATCATAAATCTTCCTTAAAAGATTTATTAAAAATTCTAAATTTGATTTAATATCAAAAATCATTTTCACAGATCATTTATTTTAAAGAATAAATCTTCTTTTAAACGGGTTAAAGAACTCGTGTCATTTAAAACACAATTCACGATAAACCCACAAATCAATTTCCAAAATATGGAATTCCATAGAAATCAATCAATACATAATCGATGTGAATTTCTGTATCGGACTAACAATATACATGGAATAACGGCAAAGCCTCTTAAATTCCATATATAATATCGGTCTTCTATTACAGAAGCCCGTCTCGATTATTACCAATCGAATTTCCACTTAATTCCAATTTATTTTATTAAATTGGAAAACTAGATTTTTAGAAAATGCCTTTTTTAAATCTATAATATAGATTTATAAATTCCAAATAATAATTTCGATGTAAATTGGATTAAAGGACAAATGTCATTTAAAAACACCGTCCACGATAAATCAACTTCACATCTCAGTGTATCTCATATCATGAAATATAATTGCAAATTCTAATAATCTTAATTAATGGATTTCCCTTTAAATATTAATTCATTATTATAAGAAAACATATTTTAGAAATAATCATTAAAAATATTCTTTACATAAAAGATTTTTATCTTTTACAAATATTCTCTGTTTTAACATATTTAATAAAAAAAAAAAATATTTTTATATTAAAATATATTCTTTATATAAAAAGAATTTCTAATGTAAGAATATTCTTATTTAAAAGAACACCTGAATCAAAATGCGACTCAAACATTTACCATATAATTTTGGATTATATGGATTTCACACATATCATATATAACAATAACAGTAAAATCATCCATTTCATCCAAAGTGTAAATTCCACTGCGTAAGCGTTAAAATTAAATTTTAACGCTCATCGCAGCCTGTCGATCTAACGATCAACATACAACTAAATATTGGGATTAGTGTATGTTAATTTTCATCCTAACACCCGTGTGGGGTTTCAACCAGCAAACAAATAATAAATTATTTGTGCACTTGGGCGATGTGTAAAAATAATCGACCCAATCACATAAACAAGTCAGGTAACTGGCCTATGGCAGTGTAATACACAATATATAACACGATGATAAAAATGTCTCTTTTTATTTCTATCCTTTTTATCGTATGTAAAATGTCAATGAGAATGAATTCTTTATTTCTATTCTTTTATCGCATCTAAAATGACGATAAAAATATAATCTTTTATTTCAATTCCTTTCATTATAAATAAATGAGAAGAAAGATATAATCTTTAATTCCATTTGTAATAGGGAAAACAAATAATAACAAAATATAACTTTTCATTTTATGCTTTATTTGCAATAGAGAATGCAAATAAAGATTCAACTTTTTAATTTGATGTTAATTTAAATAGAAGAATGTAAATAAAAATTGTAACTTTTCATTTCATAATTTATTTGCATTAAGGATTGCAAATGAAAATATTTCTTTTATTCTCCTGTTTTATTTGCGTTGAGTAAAGCAAATAAAAGTGTAATATTAAATTTCTAGTTTTATTTACATCAAGAAATGTAAATAAAAGAACAACTCTTTATTTTATGTTTATTTACATCAAGTGAAGTAAATAAATAAATAAAAATGTAACTTTTATTTTAATGCTTTGTTCACATTTAAAACATGCAACAAAAATGTATCTTTTGTTTTTAATAAATTTGTTTGCATCTATATTTGCAAACAAAATGTAATTTTTATTCTTCTTGTTTGTTTGCAACTAAAGTTGCAAACAACAAATGAAATTTTATCTCGTTATTTTATTTGCATGATAGGATGCAAATAAAAATGTATTTTCTATTTTCTACATTTCGTTTGCATCGTAGAATGCAAACAATCCTTTTATTTCTAACTTACATTTTGAATGTAATTTTTTTTATTATTGTTTATTTACATCAAAATGCAAATGTCCCCTTTTTCATTGTTTATTATTAACAAATAAAAAATCTCATCTTCTATATTTATTCTTTTCAATGAAAGCAATTTTACATAAAAATGTAATTCTTTAATTCTATTCTTTTTATTGTCTCTAGAAAGACAAATAAAATGTTACACAAAAATATATTCTTTTTATCGCACCAAAAATGTCGATAAAATGCATCACTAACATTGTCTATTTTTATCGCACTAAAATGTCGATAAAAATGAATCACTAACATTGTCTATTTTTATCGCCCTAAAAATGTCGATAAAAATGACAACATTAACCATTCTATTTTCACCGCATTCAAAATGACAATAAAATATTCAACATTAACAATTCTATTTTTACCACATTCAATAATGACGATAAAATATTCAACATAAAGAAATGAAAGCAAAATGTTCTTTTTATTTCTAAAAAGAAAAACAACAAAAATGCTTCTTTTAATGCTAAAAATAAACATGACATAAAAATGTTCTTTAAATGTTAAAAAGAAGAAGCGACAAAAATGACCATTTTCATGCTAAAAAGAAAAGGTGACAAAATATGTTTTTTAATTCTAAAAAAGAAAAGCGACAAAAATTATCTTTTTATTCTAATGCAATGTCTTTAACAAAAGTGTTATTTTAATATCAATGCGAATTCTCAATTTCTTACTACATATAAAAATGTAAATTTTATCTTACATTGTGAATTCATGTCCCAATTACATAAAGAGATGTAATTGTTATAATGCAATACAAATTCATATTCTAATTACATTGAAAGATGTAATTTTTATCATACAATGCAAATTTACATTTTTAATTGCATAGAAAAAAAAATGTAATTTTTGTCATACGGTGCAAATTCATATATTAATTACATATAAAAATGTAATTTTACTCATGCGGTGTAAATTCATTCATAAATACCAAAATGAAATGTAATTAATTTCATACGGTGTAAATTCATTCATAAATAACATATAAAAATGTAATTTATTTCATACGGTGTAAATTCATTCTTTTACTTCATATGACAATGCAATTTATTTTACATCATAAAGTTTCATCCTTTTACCTACAATGTAAAAATACTCACTTTTATGTTACAATGTAAAGATGTCAACTTTTTCTTTTATATCAGCAAATGTTCTATATTATTGCTGATATATCAGCAAATGTTCCTAATACTCTTAATATTAAACAACAAAAGAATAATAATTAAATTAATTAATATTAAATTAAAAATAAATTCTCACATTTTATAAATAAAATGACGTTCTTTCCTAATATTGACATTTTAAAACTAAAATGCCAATTTTACATCAATGTGACATTTCAAACTAAAATGTAAATTTGTTCTCTACCAAAAAATGTTCTAACTAAATTTGTGATTTTTTTGTTTACAGAAATATTTTAACTAAACATGTTATCTTGGTCTAACATTTCATTTTAAAATAAAAATGATATTTTAATTCTTACATAACGTTTCATAACAAAACTATTATTTTAAATCTAATGAGACATTTTCAACATTTTATCATAACACAATAAGTATCAAATTAACATATTAACATACAACATCAATCAACGCAACAATCAAGAATAACACAAATCAATGAATTCTGAATAACTATCATCGCAAATCTGAATTAAATCATCACACAATTATTTTAGAGCAAGAAAATAAATTAATAATTAATTAAATAATGAAAATTTGAATTCTCACATTGAATTTTGGCCGAAATTTGACTGTCTCCGTTTCAGCTGCGGTCTGGACCATCGCGAAGCTCTCAGAAAGACGAGTCTAACGCAACTTACGGTTCGTAAAACGGACCTCGTATGATCAAGTTATGGATTTTTAAAGATCAGACAAATTTAATAATTAAATAATAAGAAAAAAAAGCGGACCTTTCTTCCTCTCCAAACCCGTCGTATACCACCGAACCCAAACCCCCTTTCCAATGCCAAAATCGCAATCCTCTAGAAGCCTCCAGACGACGATCAACTTGCACCCCGATGTCGAGCATCTCCTCCTCCACTAACGCCTAGAATGGCGCGTCGTTCGGTGGTGGCGTGTGGGCCCCAGGGAGCTGCGAACGGCGGCACTTTATGCCCCGTTATCTCACCAACCGCTCAACAATTTACAATCATCACCGTACGGATTGAAAGGTCTTTGAATTCTCTTCGATTTGATATATTATGCGTCGATTTTCGTTGAGCGGATCAAAAGTTATAAGCATTTGAAATTGGAGCAATTCTAGTCAACGAAATCTGGGCGGCGGCTGGCCATTAGAATTAGGGTTTCAGCCATTTTTTTAATATTATTTTAATATTTAATTTCGGAATTTGTGCTAAAAAGGTGGATTTTCGGACTTTCTACGATTTGGGCCTGCTTACTGTCGTTCTTAATGTTTTGAGGCCTTCTGAACACGATGGGCTATGTCCCGGACTCCAATTCTGATGTCTATATGTTTTTTCGGTTTTAATTTAAAAATACAATATTAAATAAATAATTTAATTTCTACCGTACATTTAAATATGCCGGGGCCACATACGGACTCCGAAAATTCAAAAAAAAAATTAGTTTTATTATGACGATACGGTTCTAACGAGACCAATTTCGTTGAATTCTGAGACTGTTTGAAAAATGGCCTTTTTCAAGTCGTTTAAAATTTACTATAAATTGACAAAACAGAAATCTTTTTACCACGGCCACAAATTAATTCCAAAAATTATGAAAAATTAAACTTAACAATATTTTGACATTCCGAATCCAACAAAAGTGGTTTCGTCGAAAACGGAGGTTGTTTGAAAATTGACTATTTTCAAGGGCTATATATTTAATATTAAAAATACGTTTTTAAACAAATAATTTCCGAAACTCGAAATATATAAGTGTTTATACTTTTTAAATGCAGAAACATCATTCCGGACTCAATGGAAGTGGTCTCGATTCCAAATTCCTTCCTATGTGAAAAGTACACTTTTGGGCCATATATATTATATATAATTAAATTCTACAGCGACTTTTCTAAAAATTGAACTAGCCATAACTTTTGATTTTTAAAACGAAATTTCAATTTTTCAGATTCGTTAGAAAGATATGATTAAACAGATTTAAATATTTCTAGTTTCACTCAATTCTGACTTATTATGAATCATGTACATTCAGTCAAAGTTTAAAATTAAATTTTCAAACTACCGTGCCATTTCAGGCTCGTTTTATAATTAAATTAAATTTATTTGTTTTAGCTTCAATTAAAATAAATTTTACCCATTATTATTTAAATAAATTATTTTATATTCTTAAAATTCATTAAAATTTTCTAAAATAAAAATTTTAAATTGGTTCAGAATTTGCGGGTTGTTACAATCTCCCCCACTTAGAATCTTTTCGTCCTCGAAAAGGAAATGAGCTAAAAGTCGTTTATTCAACCAATTCAATTTTCATTCTTTTATTGTTTAATAATTTAATTAGATGAATTTAAATTCACACAATACAATTTCTAATCAATTAGTTGATTATATTTTCAAAATATATAACTTTCATGTATTCAAAAATCATATTTTCTAAAATCGAATTATATATATAACTACAAGTATGTTAATTATAGACTTTTCACTCTGAACTCATTCTAGGGCATTACTAACCCCATCTCTAATGAGTTTTCTCATTCTAGGAGACTGCTGATCCTATCTCTAATGAGAATTCTGTTTTATAGGACATTACTAATCCTACCTCTGATGAGTCTTTTTTTCAGTTCTAACGAGTTGTACCCCAAAGATTTGAGCTAACCAGAGCTCTGATACCAACTGTGATAACCCGGAAATTCCCACCCTCCGGATCGACCATAAACCACACAGGTCTGAACCAAAGAATGGAAATCCGCGGATACATCAACTTTGGGCATACAACACATCAGAACAAATACAGAGGACTTTTATAACATCATAATAAATATTACATCAGAGTACAGAATATATATCAGAGTACATTGGATAATATTACAGCGGAAGGTAAATTACAAAAATAAATACATTTCGGTGGAACTAATCTCAGTGGAAGGCTATCAACATTCTGGCCACAGCTTCAGTCTTCAATCCAGGATCTTTGCTTAATATATTTGCCAAATGAGCTACTCGACTGCCCGTGTGGAAAGAGGGCACCCGAGTTTGCAAAGTGAAACAAACTACAGGTCAGTCGTGGGACTGGTGTGAGAATTCTTAACCTAATTTATCTAAATAGAAGGCTAATCCCAGGACCACGCCGCTAACGCGGAACGGGTTTACTCCATTGGATTGCCAGTGCATAACTAAAGTAAATCGTCAAAATAACGCAATGCTTTTTAGAAAAATGAAACCATTATAAGACCCAGGTCCCATCACACAATGCAACGCACACCAGAGGATAGGGTTTTACCTTATAATGGTCAAGAAATGATAAATACACAAAATACGATATTATTATTAGTGTGTATATATTTTAATTAAAACATTTCAATCATAATATCAATCCTAGACGGCATAGCTACCATCTACTATGTCGCCGTACTAGTAATACAATCAAAACCGTAAAGGGGCGTATTGGAAATTGGGTTTCCATCATGAGTCAAGGCTAGGGAGGAAGTCCTTACCGATTCGAGACACTCTAGCAATGTCCCAGGATTCAGACGCTGGCGAACCCTTGGATCCTACAGGGCCGGTCCACAACTGCTTTAGTGGATTAGTTATTCCTAAACACACGCTCCCCGGTCCTATTGAACCTATAATACGGCCGAGGGCGACCGCATAAATCCGAGGTCTCTAAAAATCCAACAACCACGTAAGTAAATGTCTGGGCTCCATACCATGACACCACTTCTAGCTAGAAAGAAACGTGTGCTCTCCCTGCGTTCCCTTCTCCCGTTTAAGACTCTACCGGGCTGTGAGGCTCGCGAAGTCACGATATACACAAAGCTATGCCTAAATAGACTGTGCTCTGATCATCAACCACAAGGCCTGCTTTTCAACAAAGCCTTGATCAATTGCATCTTAGCATGCCACATTGTCAGACTCTACCGTATCGTTGATCATCTACCAATATATATATATATATATATATATATATATATATATAACCTCTAAGCTCATGCGTCTTAGAGAAGGGTGTTAAGTGAAGAATAAATTCTCCACCACCAAACAGAAATATATAATCGGTAGCGTTCAACAAATACAGTAGAAAAGAATACAATGTCAGACACGCAATCCATTTACAAGTCCGCTCTGGGTCTGAGCGAAACAACGTGTCCGTCGATCTCCAAATACGTTTGGACGATCATTACCAAATACCTTGCCTTGGAATGTACTGTCCCAATTCAAGATACCAGTCATCATCGTCCCAATGATGTGAAAACCTTCGGTCTTCAGCCACCGTCTTCATCTTCGACTCTTGATCGTCGTGATGATTATTCAGAATGGGTTAAACCCGGTCTTTCTGAATAACTCACGTATTTTGTGATTAAAAGTCAAATATTGGGAAATCACACATTATGTCACATTCCGACCCCGAATATTCTTTTAATAAGATATTCATATTAAAAGATTTTCATAAATTTTATCAAAGATAAATTAATAAATTAAATCATAAATCTTCCTTAAAAGATTTATTAAAAATTCTAAATTTGATTTAATATCAAAAATCATTTTCACAGATCATTTATTTTAAAGAATAAATCTTCTTTTAAACGGGTTAAAGAACTCGTGTCATTTAAAACACAATTCACGATAAACCCACAAATCAATTTCCAAAATATGGAATTCCATAGAAATCAATCAATACATAATCGATGTGAATTTCTGTATCGGACTAACAATATACATGGAATAACGGCAAAGCCTCTTAAATTCCATATATAATATCGGTCTTCTATTACAGAAGCCCATCTCGATTATTACCAATCGAATTTCCACTTAATTCCAATTTATTTTATTAAATTGGAAAACTAGATTTTTAGAAAATGCCTTTTTTAAATCTATAAAATAGATTTATAAATTCCAAATAATAATTTCGATGTAAATTGGATTAAAGGACAAATGTCATTTAAAAACACCGTCCACGATAAATCCACTTCACATCTCAATGTATCTCATATCATGAAATATAATTGCAAATTCTAATAATCTTAATTAATGGATTTCCCTTTAAATATTAATTCATTATTATAAGAAAACATATTTTAGAAATAATCATTAAAAATATTCTTTACATAAAAGATTTTTATCTTTTACAAATATTCTTTGTTTTAACATATTTAATAAAAAAAATATTTTTATATTAAAATATATTCTTTATATAAAAAGAATTTCTAATGTAAAAATATTCTTATTTAAAAGAACACCTAAATCAAAATGCGACTCAAACATTTACTATATAATTTTTGATTATATGGATTTCACACATATCATATATAACAATAACAGTAAAATCATCCATTTCATCCAAAGTGTAAATTCCACTGCGTAAGCGTTAAAATTAAATTTTAACGCTCATCGCAGCCTGTCGATCTAACGATCAACATACAACTAAATATTGGGATTAGTGTATGTTAATTTTCATCCTAACACCCGTGTGGGGTTTCAACCAGCAAACAAATAATAAATTATTTGTGCACTTGGGCGATGTGTAAAAATAATCGACCCAATCACATAAACAAGTCAGGTAACTTGCCTATGGTAGTGTAATACACAATATATAACACGATGATAAAAATGTCTCTTTTTATTTCTATCCTTTTTATCGTATGTAAAATGTCAATAAGAATGAATTCTTTATTTCTATTCTTTTATCGCATCTAAAATGACGATAAAAATATAATCTTTTGTTTCAATTCCTTTCATTATAAATAAATGAGAAGAAAGATATAATCTTTAATTCCATTTGTAATAGGGAATACAAATAATAACAAAATATAACTTTTCATTTTATGCTTTATTTGCAATAGAGAATGCAAATAAAGATTCAACTTTTTAATTTGATGTTTATTTACATAGAAGAATGTAAATAAAAATTGTAACTTTTCATTTCATAATTTATTTGCATTAAGGATTGCAAATGAAAATATTTCTTTTATTCTCCTGTTTTATTTGCGTTGAGTAAAGCAAATAAAAGTGTAATATTAAATTTCTAGTTTTATTTACATCAAGAAATGTAAATAAAAGAACAACTCTTTATTTTATGTTTATTTACATCAAGTGAAGTAAATAAATAAATAAAAATGTAACTTTTATTTTAATGCTTTGTTCACATTTAAAACATGCAACAAAAATGTATCTTTTGTTTTTAATAAATTTGTTTGCATCTAAATTTGCAAACAAAATGTAATTTTTATTCTTCTTGTTTGTTTGCAACTAAAGTTGCAAACAACAAATGAAATTTTATCTCGTTATTTTATTTGCATGATAGGATGCAAATAAAAATGTATTTTCTATTTTCTACATTTCGTTTGCATCGTAGAATGCAAACAATCCTTTTATTTCTAACTTACATTTTGAATGTAAATTTTTTTATTATTGTTTATTTACATCAAAATGTAAATGTCCCCTTTTTCATTGTTTATTATTAACAAATAAAAAATCTCATCTTCTATATTTATTCTTTTCAATGAAAGCAATTTTACATAAAAATGTAATTCTTTAATTCTATTCTTTTTATTGTCTCTAGAAAGACAAATAAAATGTTACACAAAAATATATTCCTTTTATCGCACCAAAAATGTCGATAAAATGCATCACTAACATTGTCTATTTTTATCGCACTAAAATGTCGATAAAAATGAATCACTAACATTGTCTATTTTTATCGCCCTAAAAATGTCGATAAAAATGACAACATTAACCATTCTATTTTCACCGCATTCAAAATGACAATAAAATATTCAACATTAACAATTCTATTTTTACCACATTCAATAATGTCGATAAAATATTCAACATAAAGAAATGAAAGCAAAATGTTCTTTTTATTTCTAAAAAGAAAAACAACAAAAATGCTTCTTTTAATGCTAAAAATAAACATGACATAAAAATGTTCTTTAAATGTTAAAAAGAAGAAGCGACAAAAATGACCCTTTTCATGCTAAAAAGAAAAGGTGACAATTTTTTTTTTTAATTTTAAAAAGAAAAAGCGACAAAAATTATCTTTTTATTCTAATGCAATGTCTTTAACAAAAGTGTTATTTTAATATCAATGCGAATTCTCAATTTCTTACTACATATAAAAATGTAAATTTTATCTTACATTGTAAATTCATGTCCCAATTACATAAAGAGATGTAATTGTTATAATGCAATACAAATTCATATTCTAATTACATTGAAAGATGTAATTTTTATCATACAATGCAAATTTACAATTTTAATTACATAGAAAAAAATGTAATTTTTGTCATACGGTGCAAATTCATATATTAATTACATATAAAAATGTAATTTTACTCATGCGGTGTAAATTCATTCATAAATACCAAAATGAAATGTAATTAATTTCATACGGCGTAAATTCATTCATAAATAATATATAAAAATGTAATTTATTTCATACGGTGTAAATTCATTCTTTTACTTCATATGACAATGCAATTTATTTTACATCATAAAGTTTCATTCTTTTACCTACAATGTAAAAATATTCACTTTTATGTTACAATGCAAAGATGTCAACTTTTTCTTTTATATCAGCAAATGTTCTATATTATTGCTGATATATCAGCAAATGTTCCCAATACTCTTAATATTAAACAACAAAAGAATAATAATTAAATTAATTAATATTAAATTAAAAATAAATTCTCACATTTTATAAATAAAATGATGTTCTTTCCTAATATTGACATTTTAAAACTAAAATGCCAATTTTACATCAATGTGACATTTCAAACTAAAATGTAAATTTGTTCTCTACCAAAAATGTTCTAACTAAATTTGTGATTTTTTTGTTTACAGAAATATTTTAACTAAACATGTTATCTTGGTCTAACATTTCATTTTAAAATAAAGATATTTTAATTCTTACATAACGTTTCATAACAAAACTATTATTTTAAATCTAATGAGACATTTTCAACATTTTATCATAACACAATAAGTATCAAATTAACATACAACATCAATCAACGCAACAATCAAGAATAACACAAATCAACGAATTCTGAATAACTATCATCGCAAATCTGAATTAAATCATCACACAATTATTTTAGAGCAAGAAAATAAATTAATAATTAATTAAATAATGAAAATTTGAATTCTCACATTGAATTTTGGCCGAAATTTGTCTGTCTCCGTTTCAGCTGCGGTCTGCGCCATCGCGAAGCTCTCAGAAAGACGAGTCCAACGCAACTTACGGTTCGTAAAATGGACCTCGTATGATCAAGTTATGGATTTTTAAAAATCGGACAAATTAAATAATTAAATAATTAAATAATAAAATAATAAGAAAAAAAAGCGGACCTTTCTTCCTCTCCAAACCCGTCGTATACCATCGAACCCAAACCCCCTTTCCAATGCCAAAATCGCACCCCTCTAGAAGCCTCCAGACGACGATCAACTTGCACCCCGATGTCGAGCATCTCCTCCTCTACTAACGCCTAGAATGGCGCGCCTTTCGGTGGTGGCATGTGGGCCCCAGGGAGCTGCGAACGACGGCACTTTATGCCCCATTATCTCACCAGCCGCTTAACAATTTACGATCATCACCATACGGATTGAAAGGTCTTTGAATTCTCTTCGATTTGATATATTATGCGTCGATTTTCGTTGAGCGGATCAAAAGTTATAAGCATTTGAAATTGGAGCAATTCTGGCCATCGAAATCTGGGCGGCGGCTGGCCATTAGAATTAGGGTTTCAGCCATTTTTTTAATATTATTTTAATATTTAATTTCGGAATTTGTGCTAAAAAGGTGGATTTTCGGACTTTCTCCGATTTGGGCCTGCTCACTGTCGTTCTTAATGTTTTGAGGCCTTCTGAATGCGATGGGCTATGTCCCGGGCTCTAATACTGATGTCTATATGTTTTTTCGGTTTTAATTTAAAAATACAATATTAAATAAATAATTTAATTTCTACCATACATTTAAATATACCGGGGCCACATACAGACTCCGAAAATTCCAAAAAAATATATTTTTAGCTTTCTTATGACGATACGGTTCTAACGAGACCAATTTCGTTGAATTCTGAGACTGTTTGAAAAATTGCCTATTTCAAGTCGTTTAAAATTTACTGTAAATTGACAAAACAGAAATCTTTTTACCACGGCCACAAATTAATTCCAAAAATTATGAAAAACTAAACTTAACAATATTTTGACATTCCTGATCCAACAAAAGTGGTTTCGTCGAAAACGGAGGTCGTTTGAAAATTGACTATTTTCAAGGGTTATATATTTAATATTAAAAATACATTTTTAAACAAATAATTTCCGAAACACAAAATATATAAGTGTTTATGTAATAACCCGAAAATCTGAGCCAGCTTAAAATTTTTATTTTGGCAATTTTAGCGAATTTTGAATATTCACAATGAATTATTTTAAATAATATAGACGAGAAATTTATTTTGAATATAATTCGAACGTATATATTATATACGCGTTGTCGTTAGAATATAAATATTTATATATAATTATAAATAGAATTGAAAATGGCGCGGTAGTTCGATAATTCGATTTCAAACTTCAATTGAACGTACCGGGTGCAAAACAATCCGGATTTTAGTGAAACCAAAAACATTAGGATCTAATTGAGAATATCTTTCCAACGAATCCGGAATATCAAAATTTCATAGCGGGAATCAAAAGATATGCCCAGTTGAAAATTCTGAATAGTCGCTATGGAATTCAAGCCCTTAAAAATAGACATTTTGCAAACGACCTCGGATTTCGACGAAACCACTTTTGTTGGATCTGCAGTGTTAAGTTGTTGCTAGATTTCAAATTTCATAATTTTTCGATTCAATATGTGAGCGTGGCAAAGGAAAACGCGTTTGACCAGTTTCAGTTGATTTTAATCGACTGGAAAATGACCATTTTTCCAACGGTCTCAGAATTCGACGAAACTAGTTTTGTTAGAACCGTATCGTCAATATGAAGCTAGAAAATATTTTTCTAGAATTTTTGTAGTTAGTATGTGACCCCAGTAAATTGAAATGCGCGTTCAAATTCAATATATAGAGTTATATGTTGATTTTAACGGAAACTGTTCGAAACGATCGAATCAGCCTACGATACATATCCCATTGTGTTCGGAATGGGGGTAATTAGCTATGGATGACAGGCGGTGGGCCTCGTTTTGAGGTCGAAAATAAAAGTTGCTTTTTGCTGAGAAATTAAATAATTAAATAATAAAAATAAAATAAAAAATACCCTTCCTCCTTTATACTATCAGGCCCCCCTTTTTTCGATTTTCAGAATCGAAAACGAAATAAAAAAAAGAAATCAGAAGGGGGGATCGCGACCTCGTCGCCCCCCCCCCCCCAGAAAATCGCCGCCGCCACCCTGCGGTTTGCCGCCGCCCCTTCCACTTCTTCTCCTCCCTTCCCCTTCGATCGGCGCCACCTCCGAACCCACCCCCCCGCTTCAATCGACGTGACAGCCCCCCCAAACCCACCGCAAACCACTCCTCGACGCCGTGGCCACACCCCCCCAGCTCCGACTCCAGCACGCAAGTCACCCTCCGTCGAACACCAATGACCGCCTCCGATAGAAACTGTAAGTTCATTTATTTATATTTATATCCATTTGTTCAATGTAATTAGTTATATATGGATAAACATCAGTTTTTAATAAGAACAAAGCTTTGATTTTTATAAGAACGAAGGTTGAATTTTTATAAGGTGAAAGATCGGACTTTTGAAAAGAAAAATCTGATTTTAATATTATAGCGAAATTAAAAATATGATCTTTATATTTTTAAAGAATTAAAAATATGATTTTTATATTTTTAAAGTATTAAAAATATAATCTTTCATATAGTAGAAGGATAAAAATGTGATTTTTGTTTATGTAGAGAATTAAAAATATAATTTTTACACGATAGAGATATTAAAAATATCATCTTTATATGTGTAGCAAAATAAAGATGTGATTTTTATAATGATATATTTGAAAAAGGCGAAATCTTTATATGAAGAATAGCAATGTAAAAATAGAATTTTTATCCATATAGCGTGATAATAAAAATTTGTTTTTTATATATTGAATAGTATAATAAAAATTTGATTTTTATATATTGAATAGTATAATAAAAATTTGATTTTTATATATTGAATAGTATAATAAAAAATTCGATTTTTATATATTGAATAACAAGGTAAAAATTCGATTTTTATATATTGAATAGCGAAGTAAAAATTCGATTTTTACATATGTAGTGGCTACAGCAACGAAGATGACAAAAATGCGATAACGATGAAGATTTCTATCAAAGAAGAGCCGTGGAGTTAGGATAGCTATTGGTGAGAATTTCTCACTCTTCAATTTCTTTTCTAGTTATATATATATATATATATATATATATATATATATATATACTAGGATGCAGACGGTGCTTAGTAGCACCCGACACAATCGTCCATAGACCATGGACTTGTTTGTTTGGTTGCATAAATTAGTTAGATGATTTGATTTGAATTTGGTTGTTTGGTGAATTTGATTGATGTGTGAATGGCGTGGGCCTTCACTAGACCGGGGATAAGGTTATGCCTCGTCCCGTTTCTAGTATCGTGCCGTTATGCCGCCGAAATTTTCTAAAATAAATTAGAAAAAAATAAAGATATCATTTTATTTAATAAATGAACCGAATAGAATATTCATAGGTTGAAATAAAATGTTTTATCGTTAAAAATATAATTTTTAACGTGAATGTGAATAAAATAAAATATTCATTTACAAACCAGACGGTTTGTTTATGTACACCTATTTGAATGACAGTGATTGGGACGATAAATTTTACACATCGCCCAATTGCACAAATAAAATCTGTGTTTGTTGATTTGAAACCCCACACGGGTGTTGGGATGAAATTTGAAGTTCACTCATCCTGATTGATTAAATATGTCGATCGATTGATTGACAGACTGTTATAAGCGTTAGATATCTATATTTGATGCTTATACAGTGCAGTGCACTTTGGTTGATGGTTGATTATTTTTCAATGCTATTATATACGTGTGATGTATGAAAATCCATATAATTAACTTTATATGGTAATTGATTGGGCCTCATTCCAATTTAGAGGATAAAGAATATTATAAAATAAAGGTTCATGTGTTGACCGTACTCATCCGTTGAGATTAGTCATGTGTTGAACGAAATATTTTAATAATAAAATTTACATCTTTATCAATATAAAATAAAGGTTCATGTGTTGACCGTACTCATCCGTTGAGATTAATCATGTGTTGAACGAAATATTTTAATAATAAAATTTACATCTTTATCAATATAAAATAAAGGTTCATGTGTTGACCGTACTCATCCGTTGAGATTAGTCATGTGTTGAACGAAATATTTTAATAATAAAATTTACATCTTTATCAATATAAAATAAAGGTTCATGTGTTGACCGTACTCATCCGTTGAGATTAGTCATGTGTTGAACGAAATATTTTAATAATAAAATTTACATCTTTATCAATATAAAATAAAGGTTCACGTGTTGACAGTACTCATCCGTTGAGATTAGTCATGTGTTGAACGAAACATTTTGAAATAGAAACATTTTGAAATAGAAATATTTTGAAATAGAAATATTTGAAATAGAATAATTGAAAATAGAACTATATGAAGCCGTGTTGATTAGATTGACGCCATTTTGCGATATTTATATCGATTTTATTAACTTTAAAATGAATATTGAAAAGTGATTTCGAAATCGAATATTTTGAAATGAAAATTGAATCGAATTGAATATATAACGAATTGAATATATAACGAATCGAATTCGAATTGAATCGAAAACGAGTTGAATTCGAATTAAATATATAACGGATTTGATTTCAATTGAATATATAATGAATTTGATTCAAATAGAAAACGAAACGAATTTGATTTGAATAGAAAATGAATTTGAATCGAATAGAAAACCAATTTGAATTGAATCGAATAGAAAACCAATTTGAATTGAATTGAATTGAAAACGAATTCGAATCGAATGGAAAACGAATTCGAATTGAATTGAAAACGAATTGAAATGAATTCAAATTGAATTGGAATTTGAATTGAATAGAAATGAATTTTAAAACGAATTTATAAGGAAAAATTCAATTTTGATTTGAATTGAAATGGAAGTTGAAATGTTTTTGAAACGAATTCAAAACTATTTATAAAATTCATTTAAAAATAGAATCGACGAAATATATATTATATATATTATATATATATATAATATAATGGCCTGAATAGAACGCGCCGCGCCGCGGCAGTTCGTGAATTTCGACCATTTATTTCAAACAGACATTACAGGAGATCCGACCGTCGGATTCTCCTAAAACCAGAACCGTTGGGTTCGTATCGAAAAGAGCTTTCTAAAGAATGTTAGAAATTTGAAATCTAACGGTTGGATTTGGAGATACGTCCAAATCAAATTTAGAAAAGGTCGTTGTAAGTGCAGTTCGATGGCCGTTGATGGAAATCGACTGTACGGGCCTTGATAAAATTATTAAAAATACCAATAATTTGTGTAAAATCATAAGAAGCGATTTGGGAAAAATTGGGATGAAAAACTCCACATTTGAAAAGATAAAAATAGATTTTTATCAAAATGAACTAGTTTTGAATTGAAATTAAAACCCAATTATTTTTAAATAAATAAATTGGATTTGAAATGGATTTAAATAGAATTGATTCATGGGTTTATCGTGAATGGTGTTTTAAATAACACTAGTTCTTTAACCCGATAATAATTAGAACGTGTTTGGGTTTGTCGTGAACTGTGTTTTAAATGACACTAGTTCTTTAACCCAGTAAAAGGAGTTTTATTGAATCTGCAATTAGATTGAAATGTGAATTGATAATTTAAATTATCAAATATAGAAAGTGAGCGAGAATGGAGTATTACCAGTTTTTCTCCAAAGCGATAGTTAAATCTTTAATTAGATTTGAACGTGAAATGGTAATTAATTTTACCGATAACACTGTGGTGTTAAATATGGAGTATTACCAGTTTTGCTTCATGGGATGAATAGATTGGGATTGAGAAATAAAATAAATAATTACTTCGGTATGGTTCGCTAATCTCGACTAGTTTAGAAAACCATAATCTGGTTTGAAACCACATCCAAAGGAAGATTTAAGGATAAATTTTAAAGAATTTATCTTGGATTAAATTAATGGGAACCTTTCCTTGAGAATATGAATTGGAATGAGGCGTATGTTGTGTTTTTGTAACATTTGTTTTTAATATACGCGGGTTGTTCGGAAAGACCGGGTTTATACCTATTCTGAATAACCGATTTGACGATAAGTCGAAGATGAAGACGGTGGTCGAAGACTGGAAGTCTTCACATCGTTTGGGTAATTACTGACGATCCTGATTGGGCTGTACACCCAAGAGGATGGAAATAGTTGGGGGTCGTCCAGACGTACTTGGAGATGGATGGATATGCGACGAAAGTGCCCCCGGTTTCGTTCAGACCCAGAACGAACTTGTAAATGGATTGTGTGTCTGACATTGGATTTTATTCTGTGTAGATTGATTTCTGTTAAATATATATCTGTTTGGCGGCGGAGAATTTATTCTCTTACTTAACGCCCTTCTCTGAGACGTACGAGCTTAGAGGTTATATATCGATAGATATCAATCGCATGGCATGAATTGCCTGTGTGGCATACTGAGTTGCATGGATCAAGGCTTCTGTTGAAAAGCAAAGTCTTGTGGTTGATGATCAAAGCACGACCTACGTGGCAGCTTTGTGTATAACGTGAATTCGCGAGCCTCACACCTCGGTATGAGTTAAAAACGGGATACGGACCGCTGGGAGAGCACGACGTTTCTTTCTAGCTATGGTGGTGTCAGTGACTTACCAGCCCTGACATTTATATACTTTTCACCTATGTGGTTGTTGGAATGCGAGGCGCCTCAATATTAGGTCTGTAAGGACCGGGAAACGTGTGTTCAGGCATAACCAATCCTCTAACGTAAGTGAGAACCGGCCCAGCCGAATCCAAGGTTGCCCAGAGTGTGTAGTCCTGAGGCATTTGCTAGAGTGTCTCGAAGCGGAGAAGAGCTTGCCCCTTGCCTCGTCTCATGACAGAAATCCAATTTCCAATACGTGTATTGCGGTTTTAATTGTAGAACTAGTATGGCGACATGATATATGGTACCCATGCTGCCTATGATTGATATTTATGATTGAAATTGTTTTGACACTATACACTTATTATAGTATCAAATGATTTGTTTTCAAATGTACCAAGCATGTTTGGCTATTATAAGGGAAAACCCTATCCTCCGGCTTGCGTTGCATTGTGTGATGGGACCTGGGTCTTATAATAGCTTCATTTTTCGAAAAAGCATTGCATTGTTTATTCTATGCACTGGTATTCTTGGGAGGAAACCCGTTCCGTGTTATACGGCGTGGTCCCTTGAATTACTCTCTTTTAAATCAAATGTTTAAATAACTGTTTTAGTTCTCACACCAGTCACATGACTGACTTGGAGTTTATTGTTTTAACCTAAACTCTGGGTGCCCCTATTTTCCGCACGGGCAGCTAGTAGTTTTGGTTTTGCAGATTTATATTCACAGGATCCTGGTTTATAGCTGGAATGATATACGGAAAGCTCTGTATCCGTATATCACCTTCAGTTGTGCTTTGTATATTTTTCCGCTGCTATGTAATTTATTGTAATCTCTGATATTTATCGAATGTAATTTATTCATTTATACTCTGTATATTCTTGTATCTGATGGAATTGTTGTAATAACAATGAAATGTTCTTCCGTCTGCGTTCTGATTTGTTTTGTCCTCACAGTAATTCATTCTTTCTCATCTCTTCGGAGACAGGGGAAGTTCGGGTCGCTACATTTGGTATCAGAGCTTTGGTTTACAGAGCTCGAGAACAAGACACATTAGAACCATATGAAAGCATTCATCAGATATTGGGTTAGTTATATCCAATTAGAATGACTCGTTAGAGATAGGATCAGTAGTATCCTAGAACGAGTGTGAAGACTATATTTTTCAAATGAAAACAATTTTGTTTTGAAAATTTAAATCATTTTATTCGTATTTGAATATTTTATTTGTATTTATTTGGACAATCTAGTATATAAAGATTTTGCATATACGCGTCATGAACGTATATTCGAAGTTTTAATATATTAGATAGATATAGAATCACACTCTAGTCGCACGGACCTGATTCTGATGATTGACGCGTCATCATTAGTAATTATTTTTGTGTTTCGAAGGCGTGCTTTCTATATGTTTCCATCGACTGGTGTGAGAACCAAAACTTATATAAATAGATTTATTTGTTGTGAATTGGCATCAAAAACATGATTTTCTGTATATGTATCAAAATTATGAATTTGAAACGTTAAATTCACTAATTGATTGATGTTTGTGTTGTTTGTTTAGTTGTTTGATAATTTTTGAACCATTATGCCTAATTGAATTAAATATTGAACTGTACTGAAATTAGTTGCATTTGCTTGCATATACATGTACTTATATTGAACAGGTCATAACAAGGAGGCTAGAGCCGAGAATAAAATTTGTTTGCCCGACAAATAGGTACATGTTTACTATAATTTACTGTTTTGTTTGGGTGATGATGATTTTATGAGCCTATTGGCTAGCCGCTTGGCTTTTTCTTTTTCTTTTTGAGATCAGAAGGCCTATATGGCAATTTCGGGATTTTCCCGTGGCTCCCGGTGCAGGGGAGGTTATGGCGAAATTTTTCGAAAATTTAGGGTGTTAGCCAAATTTTTGAAAATTTGAAAATTCTCAGAAACTGAAAAGTTGGAGAATGCAAGCCAGATCGAACGTAGAGTTGATTGATCAAACCACTTTCGACTTTGTTCCTTTTCGGGGACGAAAAGTTTTAAGTGGCGGAGATTGTAATAACCCGAAAATCTGAGCCAGTTTAAAATTTTTATTTTGGCAATTTTAGCGAATTTTGAATATTCACAATGAATTATTTTAAATAATATCAACGAGAAATTTATTTTGAATATAATTCGAACGTATATATTATATACACGTCGTCGTTAGAATATAAAAATTCATATATAATTATAAATAGAATTGAAAATGGCGCGGTAGTTCGATAATTCGATTTCAAACTTCAATTGAATGTACCGGGTGCAAAACAATCCGGATTTTAGTGAAACCAAAAACATTAGGATCTAATTGAGAATATCTTTCCAACGAATCCGGAAAATCAAAATTTCATAGCGGGAATCAAAAGATATGTCTAGTTGAAAATTCTGAATAGTCGCTATGGAATTCAAGCCCTTAAAAATAGACATTTCGCAAACGACCTCGGATTTCGACGAAACCACTTTTGTTGGATCCGCAGTGTCAAGTTATTGCTAGATTCCAAATTTCATAATTTTTCGATTCAATATGTGAGCGTAGCAAAGGAAAACGCGTTTGACCAGTTTTAGTTGATTTTAATCGACTGGAAAATGACCATTTTTCCAATGGTCTCAGAATTCGACGAAACTAGTTTTGTTAGGACCGTATCGTCAATACGAAGCTAGAAAATATTTTTCTAGAAATTTTCTAGTTAGTATGTGACCCCAGTAAATTGAAATGCGCGTTCAAATTCAATATATAGAGTTATATGTTGATTTTAATGGAAACTGTTCGAAACGATCGAATCAGCCTACGATATATATCCCATTGTGTTCGGAATGGGGGTAATTAGCTATGGACGATAGGCGGTGGGCCTCGTTTTAAGGCGAAAATAAAAGTTGCTTTTTGCTGAGAAATTAAATAATTAAATAATAAAAATAAAATAAAAAATACCCTTCCTCCTTTATACTATCAGGCCCCCCTTTTTTTTGATTTTCAGAATCGAAAACGAAATAAAAAAAGAAATCAGAAGGGGGGATCGCGACCTCGTCGCCCCCCCCCCAGAAAATCGTCGCCGCCACCCTGCGGTTCGCCGCCGCCCCTTCCACTTCTTCTCCTCCCTTCCCCTTCGATCGGCGCCACCTCCGAACCCACCCCCCCTCTTCAATCGACGTGACAACCCCCCCAAACCCACCGCAAACCACTCCTCGACGTCGTGGCCACACCCCCCCAGCTCCGACTCCAGCACGCAAGTCACCCTCCGTCGAACACTAATGACCGCCTCCGATAGAAACTGTAAGTTCATTTATTTATATTTATATCCATTTGTTCAATGTAATTAGTTATATATGGATAAACATCAGTTTTTAATAAGAACAAAGCTTTGATTTTTATAAGAACGAAGGTTGAATTTTTATAAGGTGAAAGATCGGATTTTTGAAAAGAAAAATCTGATTTTTATATTATAGCGAAATTAAAAATATGATCTTTATATTTTTAAAGAATTAAAAATATGATTTTTATATTTTTAAAGTATTAAAAATATAATCTTTCATATAGTAGAAGGATAAAAATGTGATTTTTGTTTATATAGAGAATTAAAAATATAATTTTTACATGATAGAGATATTAAAAATATCATCTTTATATGTGTAGCAAAATAAAGATGTGATTTTTATAATGATATATTTGAAAAGGCAAAATCTTTATATGAAGAATAGCAATGTAAAAATAGAATTTTTATCCATATAGCGTGATAATAAAAATTTGATTTTTATATATTGAATAGTATAATAAAAATTTGATTTTTATATATTGAATAGTATAATAAAAATTTGATTTTTATATATTGAATAGTATAATAAAAAATTCGATTTTTATATATTGAATAACAAGGTAAAAATTCGATTTTTATATATTGAATAGCGAAGTAAAAATTCGATTTTTACATATGTAGTGGCTACAGCAACGAAGATGACAAAAATGCGTTAAAGATGAAGATTTCTATCAAAGAAGAGCCGTGGAGTTAGGATAGCTATTGGTGAGAATTTCTCACTCTTTAATTTCTTTTCTAGTTATATATATATACTAGGATGCAGACGGTGCTTAGTAGCACCCGACACAATCGTCCATAGACCATGGACTTGTTTGTTTGGTTGCATAAATTAGTTAGATGATTTGATTTGAATTTGGTTGTTTGGTGAATTTGATTGATGTGTGAATGGCGTGGGCCTTCACTAGACCGGGGATAAGGCTAGGCCTCGTCCCGTTTCTAGTATCGTGCCGTTATGCCGCCGAAATTTTCTAAAATAAATTAGAAAAAAATAAAGATATCATTTTATTTAATAAATGAACCGAATAGAATATTCATAGGTTGAAATAAAATGTTTTATCGTTAAAAATATAATTTTTAACGTGAATGTGAATAAAATAAAATATTCATTTACAAGCCGGACGGTTTGTTTATGTACACCTATTTGAATGACATTGATTGGGACGATAAATTTTACACATCGCCCAACTGCACAAATAAAATCTGTGTTTATTGATTTGAAACCCCACACGGGTGTTGGGATGAAATTTGAAGTTCACTCATCCTGATTGATTAAATATGTCGATCGATTGATTGACAGGCTGTTATAAGCGTTAGATATCTATATTTGATGCTTATACAGTGTAGTGCACTTTGGTTGATGGTTGATTATTTTTCAATGCTATTATATACGTGTGATGTATGAAAATCCATATAATTAACTTTATATGGTAATTGATTGGGCCTCATTCCAATTTAGAGGATAAAGAATATTATAAAATAAAGGTTCATGTGTTGACCGTACTCATCCGTTGAGATTAGTCATGTGTTGAACGAAATATTTTAATAATAAAATTTACATCTTTATCAATATAAAATAAAGGTTCATGTGTTGACCGTACTCATCCGTTGAGATTAGTCATGTGTTGAACGAAATATTTTAATAATAAAATTTACATCTTTATCAATATAAAATAAAGGTTCATGTGTTGACCGTACTCATCCGTTGAGATTAGTCATGTGTTGAACAAAATATTTTAATAATAAAATTTACATCTTTATCAATATAAAATAAAGGTTCATGTGTTGACCGTACTCATCCGTTGAGATTAGTCATGTGTTGAACGAAATATTTTAATAATAAAATTTACATCTTTATCAATATAAAATAAAGGTTCACGTGTTGATAGTACTCATCCGTTGAGATTAGTCATGTGTTGAACGAAACATTTTGAAATAGAAATATTTTGAAATAGAAATATTTGAAATAGAATAATTGAAAATAGAACTATATGAAGCCGTGTTGATTAGATTGACGCCATTTTGCGATATTTATATCGATTTTATTCATTTTAAAATGAATATTGAAAAGTGATTTCGAAATCGAATATTTTGAAATGAAATTTGAATCGAATTGAATATATAACGAATTGAATTCGAATTGAATATATAACGAATCGAATTCGAATTGAATTGAAAACGAATTGAATTCGAATTGAATATATAACGGATTTGATTTTAATTGAATATATAATGAATTTGATTCAAATAGAAAACGAAACGAATTTGATTTGAATAGAAAATTAATTTGAATCGAATAGAAAACCAATTTGAATTGAATCGAATAGAAAACCAATTTGAATTGAATTGAATTGAAAACGAATTCGAATCGAATGGAAAACGAATTCGAATTGAATTGAAAACGAATTGAAATGAATTCAAATTGAATTGGAATTTGAATTGAATAGAAATGAATTTTAAAACAAATTTATAAGGAAAAATTCAATTTTGATTTGAATTGAAATGGAAGTTGAAATGTTTTTGAAACGAATTCAAAACTATTTATAAAATTCGTTTAAAAATAGAATCGACGAAATATATATTATATATATACAATATAATGGCCTGAATAGAACGCGCCGCGCCGCGGCAGTTCGTAAATTTCGACCATTTATTTCAAACGGACATTACGGGAGATCCGACCGTTGGATTCTCCTAAAACCGGAACCGTTGGGTTCGTATCGAAAAGAACTTTCTAACGAATATTAGAAATTCAAAATCTAACGGTTGGATTTGGAGATACGTCCAAATCAAATTTAGAAAAGGTCGCTGTAAGTGCAGTTCGATGGCCGTTGATGGAAATCGACTGTACGGACCTTGATAAAATTATTAAAAATACCAATAATTTGTGTAAAATCATAAGAAGCGATTTGGGAAAAATTGGGATGAAAAACTCCACATTTGAAAAGATAAAAATAGATTTTTATCAAAATGAACTAGTTTTGAACTGAAATTAAAACCCATTTATTTTTAAATAAATAAATTGGATTTGAAATGGGTTTAAATAGAATTGATTCATGGGTTTATCATGAACGGTGTTTTAAATAACACTAGTTCTTTAACCCGATAATAATTAGAACGTGATTGGGTTTGTCGTGAACTATGTTTTAAATGACACTAGTTCTTTAACCCAGTAAAAGGAGTTTTATTGAATCTGCAATTAGATTGAAATGTGAATTGATAATTTAAATTATCAAATATAGAAAGTGAGCGAGAATGGAGTATTACCAGTTTTGCTCCAAAGCGATAGTTAAATCTTTAATTAGATTTGAACGTGAAATGGTAATTAATTTTACCGATAACACTGTGGTGTTAAATATGGAGTATTACCAGTTTTGCTTCATGGGATGAATAGATTGGGATTGGGAAATATAATAAATAATTACTTCGGTATGGTTCGCTAATCTCGACTAGTTTAGAAAACCATAATCTGGTTTGAAACCACATCCAAAGGAAGATTTAAGGATAAATTTTAAAGAATTTATCTTGTATAAAATTAATGGGAACCTTTCCCTGAGAATATGAATTGGAATGAGGCGTATGTTGTGTTTTTGTAACATTTGTTTTTAATATACGCAGGTTGTTCGGAAAGACCGGGTTTATACCCATTCTGAATAACCGATTCGATGATAAGTCGAAGATGAAGACGGTGGTCGAAGACTGGAAGTCTTCACATCGTTTGGGTAATTACTGACGATCCTGATTGGGCTGTACACCCAAGAGGATGGAAATAGTTGGTGGTCGTCCAGACGTATTTGGAGATGGATGGATATGCGAGGAAAGTGCCTCCGGTTTCGTTCAGACCCAGGACGAACTTGTAAATGGATTGTGTGTCTGACATTGGATTTTATTCTGTGTAGATTGATTTCTGTTAAATATATATCTGTTTGGCGGCGGAGAATTTATTCTCTTGCTTAATGCCCTTCTCTGAGACGTACGAGCTTTGAGGTTATATATCGATAGATATCAATCGCATGGCATGAATTTCCTGTGTGGCATACTGAGTTGCATGGATCAAGGCTTCTGTTGAAAAGCAAAGTCTTGTGGTTGATGATCAAAGTACGGCCTACATGGCAGCTTTGTGTATAACGTGAATTCGCGAGCCTCACACCTCGGTATGAGTTAAAAACGGGATACGGACCGCTGGGAGAGCACGACGTTTCTTTCTAGCTATGGTGGTGTCAGTGACTTACCAGCCCTGACATTTATATACTTTTCACCTATGTGGTTGTTGGAATGCGAGGCGCCTCGATATTAGGTCTGTAAGGACCGGGAAACGTGTGTTCAGGCATAACCAATCCTCTAACGTAAGTGAGGACCGGCCCAGCCGAATCCAGGGTTGCCCAGAGTGTGTAGTCCTGAGGCATTTGCTAGAGTGTCTCGAAGCGGAGAGGAGCTTGCCCCTTGCCTCGAATCATGACGGAAATCCAATTTCCAATACGTGTATTGAGGTTTTAATTGTAGAACTAGTATGGCGACATGATATATGGTACCCATGCCGCCTATGATTGATATTTATGATTGAAATTGTTTTGACACTATACACTTATTATAGTATCAAATGATTTGTTTTTAAACGTACCAAGCATGTTTGGCTATTATAAGGGAAAACCCTATCCTCCGGCTTGCGTTGCATTGTGTGATGGGACCTGGGTCTTATAATAGCTTCATTTTTCGAAAAAGCATTGCGTTGTTTATTCTATGCACTGGTATTCTTGGGAGGAAACCCGTTCCGTGTTATACGGCGTGGTCCCTTGAATTACTCTCTTTTAAAGCAAATGTTTAAATAACTGTTTTAGTTCTCACACCAGTCACATGACTGACCTGGAGTTTATTGTTTTAACCTAAACTCTGGGTGCCCCTATTTTCCGCACGGGCAGCTAGTAGTTTTGGTTTTGCAGATTTATATTCACTGGATCCTGGTTTATAGCTGGAATAATATCCGGAAAGCTCTGTATCCGTATATCACCTTCAGTTGTGCTTTGTATATTTTTCCGCTGCTATGTAATTTATTGTAATCTCTGATATTTATCGAATGTAATTTATTCATTTATACTCTGTATATTCTTGTATCTGATGGAATTGTTGTAATAACAATGAAATGTTCTTCCGTCTGCGTTCTGATTTGTTTTGTCCTCACAGTTTTTCGTTCTTTCTCATCTCTTCGGAGACCGGGGAAGTTCGGGTCGCTACAGTTTATACTTTTTAAATGTAGAAACATCATTCCGGACTCAATGGAAGTGGTCTCGAGTCCAAATTCCTTCGTATATGAAAAGTACACTTTTGAGCCATATATATTATATATAATTAAATTCTACAACGACTTTTCTAAAAATTGAACTAGCCATAACTTTTGAATTTTAAAACGAAATTTCAATTTTTCAGATTCGTTAGAAAGATATGATTAAACAGATTTAAATATTTCTGGTTTCACTCAGTTTTGACTTATTTTGAATCCTGTACATTCAGTCAAAGTTTAAAATTAAATTTTCAAACTACCGCGCCATTTCAGGCTCGTTTTATAATTAAATTAAATTTATTCGTTTTAACTTCAATTAAAATAAATTTTACCCATTATTATTTAAATAAATTATTTTATATTCTTAAAATTCATTAAAATTTTCTAAAATAAATTTTTTAAATTGGTTCAGAAATTGCGGGTTGTTACACAACCACTTGAATCCAAAACCACGTTGCAACCCAATCAATAATCAAATCAACCATATCTAAGCTAAAATTTCAAACATGCAAAAAAATTCATCTATAGGTTGTTTGAGTCGAACAACTCACCTTATAATTTAAAGAACTCCATAGCTATAAACATTAAACTCAAGCGTAGTAACCAAAAACAGCTCAGATTTTTATCCCTGGAACAGAATACATTTAACATAACAAACATTAATATTTTTTAACAAATTTTTTATTGAAGATGATAAGATGTGTTGGGAACAAAATATCCAAATTTCACATTTTTATGAATTTTCTACAATTAGTTAGGATTTTTGAACAAACCAATGTTTTTCTGTCCAGATTTTATAGAAAAGTGTAAGAACCCGTAACTTCCCCGTGAAGGAAAGAGCGGATACTTTGAGAACAACACACAAATGAACGCGGACGGAAGAACATTTCATTGTTATTACAATAATTCCATCAGATACAAGAATATACAGAGTATAAATGAATAAATTACATTCAACAAATATCAGAGATTACAATAAATTACATAGCAGCGGAAAAAAATATACAAAACACAACTAGGAGTGATACACGGATACAGAGCTTTCCGAGCATCGTTCCAGCTGTAAACCAGGACCCTGTGAATATAAATCTGCAAAAACAAAACTACTAGCTGCCCGTATGGAAATAGGGGCACCCAGAGTTTAGGTTAAAACAATAAACTCCAGGTCAGTCATGTTACTGGTGTGAGAACTAAAACAGTTATTTAAAACTTTACTTTCAAGATAGTAATTCAAGGGACCACGCCGTATAACACGGAACGGGTTTCCTCCCAAGAATACTAGTGCATATAACAAAACAACGCAATGCTTTTTGAAAAAATGAAGCTATTATAAGACCCAGGTCCCATCACACAATGCAACGCAAGCCGGAGGATAGGGTTTTCCCTTATAATAGCCAAACATGCATGATACGTTTAAAACAAATCATTTGATACTATAATAGGTGTATAGTGTCAAAACAATTTCAATCATAAATATCAATCATAGACGGCATGTGTACCATATATCATGTCGCCATACTAGTTCTACAATTAAAACCGCAATACACGTATTGGAAATTGGATTTCCGTCATGAGCCGAGGCAAGGGGCAAGCTCCTCTCCGCGTTCGAGACACTCTAGCAAATGTCTCAGGACCCCACTATGATCCTTGGATCTTCAGGGCCGGTCCTCTCTTACTTTTGAGGATTGGCAATTCCTGAACACACGTTTCCCGGTCCTTACAGACCTATATCCGAGGCGCCTCGTATCCAACAACCACACAGGTGAAAAGTATATAAATGTCAGGGCTGGTAGGTCACTGACACCACCCTAGCTAGAAAGAAACGTCGTGCTCTCCCTGCAGTCACTATCCCGTTTTTGACTCATACCGAGGTGTGAGGCTCGCGAATTCACGTTATACACAAAGCTACGCCACACAGGCCGTGCTTTGATCATCAACCACAAGACTTTGCTTTTCAACAGAAGCCTTGATCAATTGCCACTTACGCATGCCACACTGACAATTCACTCCATGCGACTGATGTCCATCGATATACAACCTCTGAGCTCGTACGTCTCAGAGAAGGGCGTTAAGCAAGAGAATAAATTCTCCGCCGCCAAACAGATGTATATTTAATAGAGATCAATCAACACAGAATAAAATCCAATGTCAGACACACAATCCATTTACAAGTTCGTTCTGGGTCTGAACGAAACCGGAGGCACTTTCCTCGCATATCCATCCATCTCCAAGTACGTCTGGACGATCACCAACTGATTCCCTCATCCTGGGTGTACAGCCCAATCAAGATCATCAGTAATCACCCAAACGATGTGAAGACTTCCGGTCCTCAACCACCGTCTTCATCTTCGACATCTCGTCGAATCGATTATTCAGAATGGGTATAAACTCGGCCTTTCTGAATAACCCACGTATATAATAAACGAATGTTACACAAACACAACAAACGCCTCATTCCAATTCAGAATATTCTTTTATTCACAAAAACACATTCTTAGGGGAAATGTTCCCATTAATTTTATCCAAGATAAATTCTTCTAAATTTATTTTATAATCTTCCTTTGGATATCATTTCAAACTAGTCGGGATTAGCGAACCACACCGAAGTAATTATTTATTTTATTTCCCAATCCCAACCTATATATCCCATGGAGAAAACTGGTGATACTCCATTCCTAACACCACGGTGTTATCGGTAAAATTAATTACCATTTCACGTTCAAATCTAATTAAAGATTTAACTATCGCTTTGGAGCAAAACTGGTGATACTCCACTCTCGATCACTTTTCAGATTTGATAATTTAAATTATCAATTCACTTTTCAATCTAATTAAAGATTCATTAAAACTCCACTTAGCTTTAATCTTTTCAAAAATCAATATTCTGTCTTTAACTGGGTTAAAGAACCAATGTCATCTAAAACACGATTCACGATAAACCCAAATCACATTTGATATTAAATACAAGGCTCTGAATAGAAAATATATCGGCTTATATTCAATACCAAATTCTGAAACCAACAAATATCGTATTGGAAATAACAATATAAAATATATCTTTCAAATTCCCATAACAATATCTGTATAGTCACGAAATCCAACATCGAAATATTCCGAAGATAATTTCGATCCAACTCTAGTCCAATTCACATATTGGGAATATTGGTTATTTTTAAAATCACTTTCAAATCCAATTTATTCATTTCAAAAATAAATTGATTTTAATTCTAGTTCAAAACTAGTTCATTTCGATAAAAATCTATTTTTATCTTTACAAATGTGGAGTTTTTCACCCCAGTTCTTTCCAATTCACATATTATGATTTTACACAAATTATAGATATTTTTAATAATTTTATCAAGGCCCGTACAGTCGATTTCCATCAACGGCCATCGAACTGCGCTTACAGCGACCTTTTCTGAATTTGATTTGGACATAATTCCAAATCCAACCGTTAGATTTCAAATTTCTAATATTCAATGGAAAGCTCTTTTCGATACGAACCCAACGGTTCCGGTTTTAGGAGAATCCGACGGTCGGATCTCCCGAAATGTCCGTTTGAAATAAATGGTCGAAATTCACGAACTGCCGCGGCGCGGCGCGTTCTATTCAGGCCATTATATATATAATATTTATATTATATATATTTCGTCGATTTCCTTTTAAAACGTATTTTATAAATCGTTTTAAATTCGTTTTCAAAACCATTTCAACACTACATTCAATTTCAAATCGATTTGATTTCAATTCAATTCAAATTCTAATTCGTTTCAATTCAATTCAATTTGAATTTATTTTTATTCAATTCGAATTCAAATTCACTTTCTATTCAATTCGAATCGAATTCATTTACTGTTCGATTCGAATTCATTTCAAATTGATTCAATAAAATTTCAATTTGAATTTTTAATCTAATTTAATTTGAATTTCATTTCAAAATATTAAGTTTTGAAATCACTTTTCAATATTCATTATAAAACGAATAAAATCGATATATAAATGTCGTTCACGTCAAAATAGCGCATCTCTAATCCACACGGCTTTATATATTTCAATAAATTCGTTATTCTATTCAACAAATGAATATTTATTCTATTCCACACATGAATCTATGTTTCTTTCAACACACGACTAATCTCAACACATGAGTACTGTCAACACATCACTATTTTTGTTATGTAAAATATTTTATAAAACTATGGTATCTATTGTTTGATTTTTAATTAGACTTCTACTGGGAAGTAGTTCTAATTTTAAATATGATAAAGATGTAATTTTATTGTATAAAATATTTCACTCAACACATGAACATCGTCAACACATGACTATTTTTATATTCAATACATGAATTTTCTTTTATAATATTCCTTATTTTCCCGATTGGAATGAGGCCCAATCAATCACCATATAATGTTAATTATATGGATTTCCATACAACACATGTATATAATTGCATTGAAAAATAATCAACCATCAACCAAAGTGCACTACACTATATAAGCATCAAATACAGATATCTAACGCTTATAACAGCCTGTCAATCAATCGATCGACATATTTAATCAATCAGGATGAGTGAACTTCCAAATTTCATCCCAACACCCGTGTGGGGTTTCAAACAATCAAACACAGATTTTATTTGTGCAGTTGGGCGATGTGTAAAATTTATCGTCCCAATCAATGTCCTTCAAATAGGTGTACATAAACAAACCATCTGGTTTGTAAATGAATATTTTATTTTATTCACTTCCACGTTAAAAATTATATTTTTAACGATAAAATATTCTATTTCAACACATGAATTTCTATTCATTTCATTTACACAATAAAAATGATATTTTTTATTTTTCTAACATATTTTGGGAAATTTCGGCGGCATAACGGCACGATACTAGAAACGGGACGAGGCCTAGCCTTATCCCCGGTCTAGTGAAGGCCCACGCCATTCACACATCAATCAATCCATTCAATTTCACCAAACAATTCAATTCAATCAAATAATCTAACTAATTTTTGCAATCAAACAAGCAAGTCCATGGTCTGTGGACGATTGTGTCGGGTGCTACTAAACACCGTCTGCATCCTAGTATATATATAACTAGAGAAGTAAATTTGAGTGAGAAGTTCTCACCGATAGCTTAACCCATTCGCCTCGACTCTTCATATGTAGGAAATCTCTGCCGTGCTTCTAAGGAGATCTGTTTCACGCGGTATATGTTAAATATTATATTTTTAACAACGCTACTTTCTATATAAAAATCAACTTTTATGGCGCTATCATTCATATGAAAATCGTATTTTTCTACAGCTACTTATATAAAAATCGTATTTTTATACGACCAAAATTCATATCCTTTTCAATTATAAAAATCTAATCTTTTCTAATATAAAAATTTGATCTTTTCTACTTTAAAAAGTATAACTTCACTATATTAAAAATATAAACTTTCATGCATAAAAAATATTGCCTTTCTTGAATGTAAATATCGCCTTTTCATCTCACTATCCCTCCGGCCTTCATCTAAATAAAAATCATGTTTTTATTCTTTAAATTCCTATATATATATAAACAAATTTTTAATTACATATATAAAATCTCAAAAAAAAATTTAATTGATACTTATATATAAATAAACTAACTCAGTTTTTATATAAATAAAAATTAAGGACAAACTTACTATATTTCATTTTCCGTTGAATCGGAGCCACCATCGTCGCTGCGAGCTGACTGGAAGGGCTGGTGGTGCTCACGGGTATGGCAGGTGGTGGCGAAGTCGAAGGGGAGGGGGTGCTTGCGATTTACAGAGGGGGAAAGGGGAATGGAGGCAGAAACGAGGAGGGGGAAGGGGTTTTCAGGCGGTGCGCTCGAGTTCTGGTCGGCCTAGTGGCGCTGCTGTCTTCGGCGGAGGTGGAGCAAGGGGGTGGCGGCTCGTTGACGTCATCTGGCGGTGCTCCGGTGGGTGCGCTGCATCTGGACGTCGCTGAACGACGGTGGAGGCGACAGGGCCAAGACGAGGTGCAGAGGCGATCAGAGAAGGGGGCGGAGGACGATGGAGGCGCGACATCGGCGGTGGGGGCGCGCTCGTCGGGGCGTGGTGGCGATTTCGAGGGAGGCGGCGGGTTTCCAATTTGGGCTGAACGTTTTGAATGGGAGAGAAGAGTTAGGGGTGGGGGGGTTATGTAAATATATATATAATAATTATATATTTTTTTCCTTTAAAACCCTAATGTTGACTTTTCGTTTCAACTCAGATTTGAACCCGCCGACTGTCGTCCCTAGCGTAATACCCCCATTCCGAACACAATGGGATATACCACGTAGGCCAGTTCGACTGTTTGAATCAGTTTCCGTTGAGTTTACATTTAAATCACTATATTGAATTTTAAACGTATTTTTCAAATTATCGGGGTCACATACTAACTCTAAAAATTCTCGAAAAATATTTTCTAGCTTCGTATTGACGATACGGTCCTAACAAAACTAGTTTCGTTGAATTCTGAGATCATTGGAAAAATGGCCATTTTCCAGTCGATTAAAATCAACTGAAACTGGTCAAACGCGTTTTCCTTTGCCACGCTCACATATTGATTCGAAAAACTATGAAATTTGAAACCTAGCAATAATTTTACATCACGGACCCAACAAAAGTGGTTTCGTCGAAATCCGAGGCCGTTTGCAAAATTCCCATTTTTAAGGGCCTGAATTCCATAGCGACTATTCAGAATTTTCAACTGGACATATCTTTTGATTCCCACTATGAAATCTTGATTTTTCGGATTCGTTGGAAAGATATTATCAAATAGATCCTAATATTTTTGGTTTCACTAAAATCCAGTTTGTTTTGCACCCGGTACATTCAATTGAAGTTTGAAATCGAATTATCGAACTACCGCGCCATTTTCAATTCCTATTATAATTATATATAAATATTTATATTCTAACGACGACGTATATAATATATACGTCGAATTCTATTCAAAACAAATTTCTCGTCGATATTATTTAAAATAATTCATTTTAAATATTCAAAATTCGCTAAAATTGCAAAAAATAAAATTTTTTAAACTGGCCCAGATTTTCCGGGTTTTTACAAAAAGTCTCTCTGAAATCATCATGCTTAACATATCAAATCTTAATAACATGAAAATTGGCAGGGAGATGATGCAATATGTGAGAAGAACATATTAAAATTTGGTACTTTTTAAGCTTCGTATGAATTAAATTCGAATTTTCTAGTAAAGTGGGTTTAAATTTTCAGATCTATCAAAACACAAGTATAACAAGAAATATCGTTACCTATCATGTTGAAATCATATAATGCAAAGATAAAATCTGAAATTACAAACCTTAATTGATTCACTAGAGGTGTTAGAGCTTACCCTCTTTTGATTCCTGAAAGATCTAATGAGAAGCCCTTCTGTTCATGACTTGAAATTGAGGATTTTTGAAGCTAGGGGTTTTCTTAGTTTTGAAAAACTTTGTATTGTTCACTGCTTGGAACAAATGAACTTTTAGTTCACTCGGGAAATGGATAAGTAGAGGAACTTTCTCTTATTTGCACTAATGGGCTGAGTTTCATTAGGCCTAAATGTAACACCCCGGATTTTCTGTGAACATAAAAGTAACAAAACAAAGTATACTTAATTTTTATTAGAAGAATTAAGGGAAACAGGTTACGCCATTGCGTTCATCTCGGAATTCTTCTTGAGATAGAGTCTGAGTTTGCGTAAATCAGACTCCATATGAAGAAGTTATGACACTTAGAAGTTTCAGGAATTTAAAATAAAAACCAGCCCAAATTCAAATTTAAAGTTTCGAAATTCAAATCACACACCCGGGCAGGGTGGGAAATTCCCGCCTAGGACCCAGGTCGACCAGGGGGTCGACCTGGGTAGAACAGGTCGACCATGGGGTCGACCTGAGGGTCGACCTCCCCCTTTTCCAGATCTGAGGACAGATCCATTTTTCTGCATCTAGACGCCCGTTCTGACCAGATTCGTTGCTCCTAAGCTATTTAACCACCCCAAACTTCACTTTCTCTCCACACAACTTCATTACGCCTATACTCTGCTCTAATTCATATTATAATAAATCAATGGCATCGCTACTCTGCTGAAACCTAAGCTAGAACTAGTGCTTCTTCTTCTTCCAATCTGAATAGGATTAAAAGATAACAAATCAGCGCCTACATCAAAGGAAAGCTAAATCAAATCCTAGATTCGTTCTTCTCTTTCTTAAACCACGATTTGTGAGTACAATTATTTTCAGATATGAAATTTAATGATGATCTTGACATGGTTATAAATCTGAATTGGAGATTATGCATATTCCGGTTTTTCAGATATGTTTTTTGTGTGGATCTATCTTATTCTTGTTTATCAGATCTGTTTTTCTGTGTAGATCAATCTTATTGTAACTATTCTGTATCTCTTCCTTCCTTCTGTTCTATAGCCAGGCTACCACGAGCCTGAGCCAAATCTCATAAGAGTTTGACGCACGGACGCTAAATTTGGGGAAAATATTGAATGATGCATAATTGGAGATAACTGATTTGTGACTAAATTAAGAACACAACACATGTTGTAATTTAAGGTCTAGATCTAGGCATACCGAGACGACCCGAACTTCCTCGGTAATGAAAGGCCGGATTGAATTGAGAACAAACCACATCATAACCCAAACGGAAGAATATTTCATTGCTTATCACAACAATTCCATCAGATACAAGAATATACAGAGTATAAATGAATAAAATACATTCAATAAATATCAAAGATTACAATAAATCTACATAGCAGCGGAAAATAATACAAAATACAACTGAAGGAGATATACGGATACAAAGCTTTCCGAACATCATTCCACCTGTAAACCAGGATCCTGTGAATATAAATCTGCAAAACCAAAACTACTAGCTGCCCGTGTCGAAATAAGGGCACCCAGAGTTTAGGTTAAAACAATAAACTCCAGGTCAGTCATGTGACTGGTGTGAGAACTAAAACAGTTATTAATCTTTATTTTAAAATTAGGTAAATCAAGGGATCACGCCGTATAGCACGAAACGGGTTTCCTCCCAAGAACACTAGTGCACAAAACAACAACGCAATGCTAAATAAAGAACAATGAAGCTATTATAAGACCCAGGTCCCATCACATAATGCAACACAAACCGGAGGATAGGGTTTTCCCTTATAATAGCCAAAGCATGCTTGATACGTTTAAAACAAGTCATTTGATACTATAATAAGTGTATAGTGTTAAAACAATTTCAATCATAAGTATCAATCATAGACGACATGAATGCCCCATACCACTATGTCGCCATACTAGTTCTACAATTAAAACCGCAATATCACGTATTTGGAAATTGGATTTCCATCTGCGAACCGAGGCCAGGGATCGTCCTCTACCGATTTGAGACAATCTAGCCTACCATGTCTCAGGCAAGTACTCAGTCAAGCCTTGGATCGTCAGGGCCGGCCCACCGATGTGGATTAAAATTCCTGAACACTGCGTTTCCCCGCCCTCTGGGGCGCAAATGAGCCAATGAATGACTCCATCGGACCCGGATCGTCCGATATACCGAGGCGCCTCGCAACAGCAACAACCACATAGGTGAAAAGTATATAAATGTCAGGGCAGGTAGGTCGCTGACACCACCCTAGCTAGAAAGAAACCCATGCCCTCCCTGATGTCCTCTCCCGTTTCTAGTTCATAACCGGGGTGTGAGGCTGGTGAATTAACGCTACACAAAGCTACGCCACAAAGGCCGTGCTTTGATCATCAACCACAAGACTCTGCTTTTCAACAGAAGCCTTGATCATTTGCATCTTAGCATGCCACATAGGCAATTCACGCTATGCAACCGATATCAATCACACAGAATGAAATCCGATGTCAGACACACAGTCCATACAAATTCGTTCTGGGTCTGAACGAAACCGGAGGCACTTTCCTCGCATATCCATCGATCTCCAAGTACGTCTGGACGATCACCAACTGATTCCCTCATCTTGGGTGTACAGCCCAATCAAGATCATCAGTAATCACCCAAACGATGTGAAGACTTCCGGTCTTCGACCACCGTCTTCATCTTCGACTTATCGTCGATTCAGTTATTCAAAATGGGATAAACCCGGTCTTTCTGAATAACTCGCGTATATAATATAAAAGTGTTACACAAACACAACATACGCCTCATTCCAATTCATCAGTCACTAACCGTAAATTAGTAAGAGAACAATTCCCCAAATATTAACCCCGAAGGCCGAAACCAACATCAGATCAATACCCAGGAAACCATTCATCTTAACCAACCTACAGTTAGTTTCTAAATTTCACATTCTTAGGGAAAGGTTCCCATTAATTTTATCAAAGATAAATTATTTAAAATTTATTCTTTAATCATCTTTGGAATATCAATTCAAACCAAATTATGGTTTATCTAAACTAGTCGGGATTAACGAACCTTACCGAAGTAATCAATTGTTAAATTTCCCAACCCCAGCCTATTCATCCCATGAAGTAAAACTGGTAATACTTCATATCTAACACCATGGTGTTATCGGTAAATTCAATTACCATTTCACGTTCAAATCTAATTAAAGATTTAACTATCGCTTGGAGCAAAACTGGTGATACTCCATTCTCGATCATTTCTTGAATTTGATAATTTTAATTATCAAATTCACTTTTCAATCTATTTAAAGATTCATTTAAAACTCCACTTAGTTTTGATCTTTAACTGGGTTAAAGAACCGATGTCATTTAAAACACGGTTCACGATAAACCCATAATCGCATTTCATTTTCACCAGCCTTTAACCGCAAATTAGCAAGTGAACAATTCCCTAAGTAATAACCCCGAAGGCCGAAACCAACATCAGATCAATACCTAAGAAACCATTCAACTTAACTAATATTTAGTTAATTTCTGATTTCCTTAACTCCATTGGGTCTAAGAATAGTATTATTGAAGATACCGTTCATGACAACCCAAAATCACATTCCATTAATTGTCGGGTTAAAGAACAAATGTTATTTAAAACACCGTTCACGATAAACCCAAAAATCAATTACAATTCAATTCCAATTAAATATTATTTAAATGGTACACTTCATTAAATCTAAATAAAAAGATTTAATTTTCTTCTCAACTGGGTTTAAGAACAGTGTTAATGAAGACACCATTCACGACAAACCCAAATCCCATTTGATATTAAATACAAGGCTCTGAATAGAAAATATATCGGCTTATATCCAATATCAAATTCCACGACCAACAAATATCGTGTTGGAAATAACGATATATATATATATCTTTTAAATTCCCATAACAATATCTGTATAATCACAAAATACCACACCGAAATATTCCGAAGACAATTTCAATTCAAATCCATTCCAATTTAACTATTGGAAATTCTGGTTTCTTTTAAAATCATTTCAAAACCAATTTATTTATTTAAAAATAAATAAATTATTATTCTAGTTCAAAACTAGTTCATTTCGATAAAAAACTATTTTTATCATTTCAAATATGGAGTTTTTCATCCCAATTCTTCACAAATCATTTCTTATGATTTTACACAAATTATTACTATTTTTAATAATTTTATCAAGGCCCGTACAGTCGATTTCCATCAATGGTCATCGAACTGCACTTACAGCGACCTTTTCCAAATTTGATTTGGACATAATTCCAAATCCAACCATTAGATTTCCAATTTCTAATATTCGTTAGAAAGCTCTTTTCGATACGAACCCAACGGTTCCGTTTTTAGGAGAATCCGACGGTCGGATCTCCTGCAACGTCAATTCGAAGTCAATGGTCGAAATTCACGAACTGCCGCAGCGCGGCGCGTTCTATTCAGGCCATTATATTATATATATATATATATATTATATAACATATATTTCGTCGATTTCTATTTAAAACGAATTTTATAAATAGTTTACGATTTCAATTTCTTATTCAATTTCAAATCAAAAGTGAATTTTTCCTTATAAATTCGTTTTAAATTCATTTCAAATTGATTTCAATTCAATTCCAGTTCGTTTTAAATTCCATTTCAAAACAATTTCCATTCGTTTTTAATTCAATTTCAATTCGTATTTCATTTCAATTTGAATTCATTTCAATTTTATTTAATTCGAATTCAAATTCGTTTCAATTCAATTTCAATTTCAATTTATTTTAATTCGAATTTCATTTCAAAATATTCAATTTTGAAATCACTTTCAATATTCGTTATAAAAACGAATATAATCGATAAAAATATCGTTCGTGTCAAAATAACGCATCTCTAATCAATACGGCTTTATATTTCGTTATCCTATTCAACAAATGAATATATATTTTTCAACACATGACTAATCTCAACGAATGAGTACTGTCAACACGTGACTATTTTTGTTATTGAATATATTTTATAAAATTATGATTTCTATCGTTAAATTTCAAATCAGACTCCAACCGTAAAGTAGTAAGAGAACGATTCCCTAAGCATTAACCCCGAAGGCCGAAAACAACATTAGATCAATACCCAGGAAACCACTCATCTTATCTATTTTCCAATCAGTTTCTAATTCTATATATGATAAAGATGTAAATTTTATTGTTAAAATATTTCGTTCAACACATGACTAATCTCAACAAATGAGTACGGTCAACACATGAACCTTTATTTTATAATATTCTTTATTTTTCCAATTGGAATGAGGCCCAATCAATTACCATATAATGTTAATTATATGGATTTCCATACAACACAAGTATATAATAGCAACGATAAATAATCAATCATCATCCATAGTGCACCACACAACTGCATAAGCATTAAATATAAATAATTAACGCTTACACAGTCTGTCAATCAATCGATCGACATACAGCTAATTATTGGGATTAGTGTATGTCATATATTATCCCAATACCCGTGTGGGGTTTCAAATCAACAAACACAGATTTTATTTGTGAAGTTGGGCAATGTGTAAAATTTATCGTTCCAATCAATATCAGTCAAATGTGTGTATATAAACAAATCCTTCGATTTGTTTATATTTATTTCATTTTAAATACACGTTAAAAATTCTATTTTTAACTATAATATACTTTTAACTATATAAATATTTTATTTCACATCACACAATCAACTACACATCAAAATCAAACAACTAAGCATACAAGCCGCCCATGGTCTGCGGACGACGGGTGTCGGGTGCTACTAAACACCGTCTGCATCCTAGTATATAATTTTTACTAGAAATAAATTAAAATAAAGGTGAGGAGTTCTCACAGAGGGTCCCACTCCACCGTGCTTTGCTGTTGAACTGCTGTATCGTCTGGATCTGCTTGAAATTCCTATGTAGTTCTTTTCACGCTATTCAAATAAAAATTATATTTTTATTACTTCATTTCAATAAATAAAAATCATATTTTTATTTCTACTTTATATTTTTTTACAATGCTTCTTTCAATATAAAAATTATATTTCTACTTCTTATATAAAGATTGAATTTTTATTTATATATCATCGCTATAAAAATCACATTTTTATTTCAGCATACATATAAGAAAGATCAGATTTTTATTTCGCTACCTGTATAAAGATAATATTTTTATATTCTCTATTATATAAAAATTATATTTTTAATACTTCTACTTTATAAAAAAAATATTTTTATATTTCACATATAATAAAAATCATATTTTTATTCTTTTTATAATATAAAAATCATATCTTTCCTCCTACAAAGATATAATCTTTTCACTTTTTCGTTATAAAAATCATTCCTTTATCTCTTCTATAAAGTAAAAATCGAATTTTTATCCCTTCTTCTTATATATAAAAATCGTACTTTTATCTCTTCTTCTTATATATAAAATCGAATTTTTATATTCTTTATCTTATAAAAATTATCCTTTTACCTTTCCTATCATATAAAAATTAAAAACTGTGTTCACATCAAAACTGATTTTTATCGCTTTTAATAATAATTACTTAAAATAGATTGAAATAAATAGATAAATAAAACATAAATAAAAAAACTTACAGTAGGTTTCGAAGTGGGGGAAGAAGTCTACGCGGAGGAGGGGAGAATGCCGGAGGTGGCTGCGTCGTTGGTGCTCGCGGAGGCTGAGGGAGGATAGCGTGGTTCTCGAACATGGGTATTGGGGGGGGGAAGGAGCCTCGAGTGGAAGAGAAGGCGACAGAAAGGGGCACAGCAGTGGGACGGGATGCTTCAGGCGGCGGTGGGGGTCCATGCAGCTCGACGGCGGTGCTGTGGGTGATGGTGGCATCGATCGTCGGTCTTCAACGGGGGTGGGGAGGGGGGGGTTTACATCGGGATCTGCGAGATGGAGCGAGGTGGGAGGGAGTAGGCGGAGAACGGGGAGGAGGGTACTGGTGGGGGCCGCGCCACCAAGGCCGTTGACGGTGGGAGGCTGAATGGGGAGGAGCAGATCAGATTCTCTTTTGGGGAATTAGGGTTTTTTTTAATTTATCTGAGGAGAGAGAGAGGGAGTGTAGTTATATATAAATAAATATATATTTTATTATTAATTTTCTAAAAAGTAACATTTATTTTCGACCTCAAAACGAGACCCACTGCCTGTCGTCCATAGCTAATTACCCCCATTCCGAACACAATGGGATATGTATCGTAAGCTAATTCGGTCATTTCGATACGTTTTCGTCAAAATCAACATATAACTCTATATATTGAATTTGAACGCGCATTTAGTTTACCGGGGTCACATACTAACTCCAAAAATTCCAGAAAAATATTTTCTAGCTTCGTATTGACGATACGGCCCTAACAAAACTAATTTCGTCAAATTCTGAGACCGTTTGAAAAATGGCCATTTTCCAGTCGATTAAAATCAACTGAAACTGGTCAAACGTGTTTTCCTTTGCCACGCTCACATATTGATTCGAAAAATTATGAAAATTGGAATCTAGCAATAACTTGACATCACGGATCCAACAAAAGTGATTTCATCGAATTCCGAGGTCGTTTGCAGAATTTCCATTTTAAGGGCCAGAATTACATAGCGACAATTCTGAAAATTCATTTGGACTTAACTTTTGATTCCCGCTATGAAATTTGATTTTTCGGATTCGTTGGAAAGATATTCTCTATTAGATTCTAATATTTTTGGTTTTGCTAAATTCCGGTTTATTTTGCACCCGGTACATTCATTTGAAGTTTGAAATCGAATTATCGAACTACCGCGCCATTTTCAATTCCTTTATAATTTAAAATAAATATTTATATTCTAAAGACGATCTATATAAATATATTCGTTCGAATTATATTCAAAATAAATTTCTCGTCGTTATTATTTAAAATAATTCATTTTAAATATTAAAAATTCATTAAAATTGCCAATTTAAAAATTTTAAACTGGCCCAGATTTTCGGGTTATTACAATCTCCCCCACTTAAAACTTTTCGTCCCCGAAAAGGAACGAAGCCGAAAGTTGTTTCATAATTCAACTCAACTTCCAGTACTTTCACTACGGCTTAAGTTCTTCAACTTTTCAATTTCTAAGAACTTTTCAAATTTTTCAAAAATTTGGCTAACACCCTAAATTTTCGAAAAATTTCGCCATAACCTCCCCTGCACCAGGGACTTCGGGATATTTCATATAGCCTCCCATGGCCTTCTTCAATCCAAAAGAAAAAGCCAAGCGGCTAGCCAATCGGCTCACAAAATCACCCAAAACTCAAGAAATACAATAAACATATACCTATTTGTCGGGCAAACAATTTTATTCCTCTTCTCTAGCCTCCTTGCTATGACCTGTTCAATGTAAGTACATGTATATGCATGCAAATGCGACCAGTTTTCAATACAATTCACTATTTGGTTCAATTTGGCTAAAGGTTCAACATTTAATTATTCAAACAACAATCAAACCACACAACCATCAATCAATTAGTGAATTTTCATTTCAAGTTCATAACTTTGATATATAGTCAAAAATCACATTTTTGATGCCAAATCACACAATAGACCCTATCTAATTTTGGTTCTCACACCAGTCTAATGGAAATATATAAATATCACACCTTCGAAACACGAAAATAAATTCTAATGATGATGCGTCAATCATCAGAATCATGTCTGAGCGACTAGAGTGTGATTCTATATCTATCGAATATATTTGAGGCTTCAATACACGTGGATCAGGCGTATACTAAAATCTCTATATACTTGATTGTCCAAATCAATATAAATAAATATTCAAATACGTTGAATAAATCAAACAAAGATTGTTTTCATTTTGAAAATATACTCTTCACACTCGTTCTAGGATACTACTGATCCCATCTCTAATGAGTAATTCATATTGGATATTACTAATCCAATCTCTAATGAATTCTTTCGTATGGTTCTAATGTGTCTTGTTCTCCGAGCTCTGTAAACCAAAGCTCTGATACCAAGCTGAGACGACCCGAACTTCCCCGATAAGGAAAGGCCGGATTGAATTGAGAACAAACCACATCATAACCCAAACGGAAGAACATTTCATTGCTTATTACAACAATTCCAACAGATACAAGAATATACAGAGTATAAATGAATAAAATACATTCAATAAATATCAGAGATTACAATAAATCTACATAGCAGCGGAAAATAATACAAAATACAACTGAAGGAGATATACGGATACAAAGCTTTCCGAACATCATTCCAGCTGTAAACCAGGATCCTGTGAATATAAATCTGCAAAACCAAAACTACTAGCTGCCCGTGTCGAAATAAGGGCTCCCAGAGTTTAGGTTAAAACAATAAACTCTAGGTCAGTCATGTGACTGGTGTGAGAACTAAAACAGTTATTAATCTTTATTTTAAAGTTAGGTAAATCAAGGGACCACGCCGTATAGCACGGAACGGGTTTCCTCCCAAGAACACCAGTGCACAAAACAACAGCGCAATGCTAAATAAAGAATAATGAAGATATTATAAGACCCAGGTCCCATCACACAATGCAACACAAACCGGAGGATAGGGTTTTCCCTTATAATAGCCAAAGCATGCTTGATACGTTTAAAACAAGTCATTTGATACTATAATAAGTGTATAGTGTTAAAAAAAATTCAATCATAAGTATCAATCATAGACGACATGAATGCCCCATACCACTATGTCGCCATACTAGTTCTACAATTAAAACCGCAATATCACGTATTTGGAAATTGGATTTCCATCTACGAACCGAGGCCAGGGATCGTCCTCTACCGATTCGAGACAATTTAGCCTACCATGTCTCAGGCAAGTACTCAGTCAAGCCTTCGATCGTCAGGGCAGGTCCACCGATGTGGATTAAAATTCCTGAACACTGCGTTTCCCCGCCCTTTAGGGCGCAAATGAGCCAACGAATGACTCCGTCGGACCCGGATCGTCCGATATAACCGAGGCGCCCCGCAACAGCAACAACCACATAGGTGAAAAGTATATAAGTGTCAGGGAAGGTAGGTCGCTGACACCACCCTAGCTAGAAAGAAACCCATGCCCTCCATGATGTCCTCTCCAGTTTCTGGTTCACAACCGGGGTGTGAGGCTGGTGAATTAATGCTACACAAAGCTACGCCACAAAGGTCGTGCTTTGATCATCAACCACAAGACTCTGCTTTTCAATAGAAGCCTTGATCATTTGCATCTTAGCATGCCACACAGGCAATTCACGCTATGCAACCGATATCAATCACACAGAATGAAATCCGATGTCAGACACACAGTCCATACAAGTTCGTTCTGGGTCTAAACGAAACCGTAGGCACTTTCCTCACATATCCATCGATCTCCAAGTACGTCTGGACGATCACCAACTGATTCCCTCATCTTGGGTGTACAACCCAATCAAGATCATCAGTAATCACCCAAACGATGTGAAGACTTCCGGTCTTCGACCACCGTCTTCATCTTCGACTTATCGTCGATTCAGTTATTCAGAATGGGATAAACCCGGTCTTTCTGAATAACTCGCGTATATAATATAAAAGTGTTACACAAACACAACATACGCCTCATTCCAATTCATCAGTCACTAACCGTAAATTAGTAAGAGAACAATTCCCCAAATATTAACCCCGAAGGCCGAAACCAACATCAGATCAATACCCAGGAAACCATTCATCTTTACCAACCTACAGTTAGTTTCTAAATTTCACATTCTTAGGGAAAGGTTCCCATTAATTTTATCAAAGATAAATTATTTAAAATTTATTCTTTAATCTTCTTTGGAATATCAATTCAAACAAAATTATGGTTTATCTAAACTAGTCGGGATTAACGAACCTTACCGAAGTAATCAATTGTTAAATTTCCCAACCCCAACCTATTCATCCCATGAAGTAAAACTGGTAATACTTCATATCTAACACCACGGTGTTATCGGTAAATTCAATTACCATTTCATGTTCAAATCTAATTAAAGATTTTACTATCGCTTGGAGCAAAACCGGTGGTACTCCATTCTCGATCATTTCTTGAATTTGATAATTTCAATTATCAAATTCACTTTTCATTCTATTTAAAGATTCATTTAAAACTCCACTTAGTTTTAATCTTTAACTGGGTTAAAGAACCAATGTCATTTAAAACACGGTTCACGATAAACCCATAATCGCATTTCATTTTCACCAACCTTTAAACGCTAATTAGCAAGTGAACAATTCCCTAAGTAATAACCCCGATGGACGAAACCAACATCAGATCAATACCCAAGAAACCATTCAACTTAACTAATCTTTAGTTAATTTCTGATTTCCTTAACTCCATTGGGTCTAAGAATAGTATTATTGAAGATACCGTTCATGACAACCCAAAATCACATTCCATTAATTGTCGGGTTAAAGAACAAATGTTATTTAAAACACCGTTCACGATAAACCCAAAAATCAATTCCAATTAAATATTATTTTACTGGTACACTTCATTAAATCTAAATAAAAAGATTTAATCTTCTTCTCAACTGGGTTTAAGAACAGTGTTAATGAAGACACCATTCATGACAAACCCAAATCCCATTTGATATTAAATACAAGGCTCTGAATAGAAAATATATCAGCTTATATCCAATATCAAATTCCACGACCAACAAATATCGTGTTGGAAATAACGATATATATATCTTTCAAATTCCCATAACAATATCTGTATATTCACAAAATCCCACATCGAAATATTCCGAAGACAATTTCGATTCAAATCCATTCCAATTCAACTATTAGAAATTCTGGTTTCTTTTAAAATCAATTCAAAACCAATTTATTTATTTAAAAATAAATAAATTATTATTCTAGTTCAAAACTAGTTCATTTCGATAAAAAACTATTTTTATCATTTCAAATATGGAGTTTTTCATCCAATTCTTCACAAATCATTTCTTATGATTTTACACAAATTATTACTATTTTAATAATTTTATCAAGGCCCGTAGAGTCGATTTCCATCAACGGTCATCGAACTGCACTTACAACGAATTTTTCCAAATTTGATTTGGACATAATTCCAAATCCAACCGTTAGATTTCCAATTTCTAATATTCATTAGAAAGCTCTTTTAGATACGAACCCAACGGTTCCAGTTTTAGGAGAATCCGACGGTCGGATCTCCCGCAATGTCAATTCGAAGTCAATGGTCGAAATTCACGAACTGCCGCAGCGCGGCACGTTCTATTCAGGCCATTATATTATATATATATATAATATATAATATATATTTCATCGATTTCTATTTAAAACGAATTTTATAAATAGTTTTAAATTCGGTTTCAAAACGATTTCAATTTCTTATTCAATTTCAAATCAAAAGTGAATTTTTCCTTATAAATTCATTTTAAATTCATTTCAAATTGATTTCAATTCAATTCCAGTTCGTTTTAAATTCCATTTCAAAACGATTTCCATTCGTTTTTAATTCAATTTCAATTCGTATTTCATTTCAATTTGAATTCATTTCAATTTTATTTAATTCGTATTCAAATTCGTTTCAATTCAATTTCAATTTCAATTTGTTTTAATTCGAATTTCATTTCAAAATATTCAATTTTGAAATCACTTTCAATATTCATTATAAAAACGAATATAATCGATAAAAATATCGTTCGTGTCAAAATAACGCATCTCTAATCAATACGGCTTTATATTTCGTTATCCTATTCAACAAATGAATATATATTTTTTAACACATGACTAATCTCAACGAATGAGTACTGTCAACACGTGACTATTTTTGTTATTCAATATATTTTATAAAATTATGATTTCTATCGTTAAATTTCAAATCAGACTCCAACCGTAAAGTAGTAAGAGAACGATTCCCTAAGCATTAACCCCGAAGGCCGAAACCAACATCAGATCAATACCCAGGAAACCACTCATCTTATCTATTTTCCAGTTAGTTTCTAATTCTATATATGATAAAGATGTAAATTTTATTGTTAAAATATTTCATTCAACACATGACTAATCTCAACAAATGATTATGGTCAACACATGAACCTTTATTTTATAATATTCTTTATTTTTCCAATTGCAATGAGGCCCAATCAATTACCATATAATGTTAATTATATGGATTTCCATACAACACAAGTATATAATAGCAACGATAAATAATCAATCATCATCCAAAGTGCACCTCACAACTGCATAAGCATTAAATATAAATAATTAACGCTTACAAAGTTTGTCAATCAATCGATCGACATACAGCTAATTATTGGGATTAGTGTATGTCATATATTATCCCAATACCCGTGTGGGGTTTCAAATCAACAAACACAGACTTTATCTGTGAAGTTGGGCGATGTGTAAAATTTATCGTCCCAATCAATATTAGTCAACTGTGTGTATATAAACAAATCCTTTGATTTGTTTATATTTATTTCATTTTAAATACACATTAAAAATTCTATTTTTAACTATAATATATTTTTAACTATATAAATATTTTATTTCACATCACACAATCAACTACACATCAAAATCAAACAACTAAGCATACAAGCCGCCCATGGTCTGTGGACGACGGGTGTCGGGTGCTACTAAACACCGTCTGCATCCTAGTATATAATTTTTACTAGAAATAAATTAAAATAAAGGTGAGGAGTTCTCACAGAGGGTTACACTCCGCCATGCTTTGCTGTTGAACTGCTGTATCGTCTGGATCTGCTAGAAATTCCTATGCAGTTCTTTTCACGCTGTTCAAATAAAAATTATATTTTTATTACTTCATTTCAATAAATAAAAATCATATTTTTATTTCTACTTTATATATTTTTACAACGCTTCTTTCAATATAAAAATTATATTTCTACTTCTTATATAAAGATTGAATTTTTATTTATATATCATCGCTATAAAAATCTCATTTTTATTTCAGCATACATATAAGAAATATCATATTTTTATTTCGCTACCTATATAAAGATAATATTTTCATATTCTCTATTATATAAAAATTATATTTTTAATACTTCTACTTTATAAAAAATTATATTTTTATATTTCACATATGATAAAAATCATATTTTTATTCTTTCTATAATATAAAAATCATATCTTTCCTCCTACAAAGATATAATCTTTTCACTTTTTCGTTATAAAAATCATTCCTTTATCTCTTCTATAAAGTAAAAATTGAATTTTTATCTCTTCTTCTTATATATAAAAATTGTACTTTTATCTCTTCTTCTTATATATAAAAATCGAATTTTTATATTCTTTATCTTATAAAAATTATCCTTTTACTTTTCCTATCATATAAAAATTAAAAACTGTGTTCACATCAAAACTGATTTTTATCGCTTTTAATAATAATTACTTAAAATAGATTGAAATAAATAGATAAATAAAACATAAATAAAAAAGACTTACAGTAGGTTTCGAAGTAGGGGAAAAGTCTACGCGGAGGAGGGGAGAATGCCGGAGGTGGCTGCGTCGTTGGTGCTCGCCGAGGCTGAGGGTGGATAGCGTGGTTCTCGAACATGTGCGTTGGGGGGGGGGGGAGGAGCCTCGAGTGGAAGAGAAGGCGACGAAAGGGGGCACAACAGGGGGACGGGATGCTTCAGGCGGCGGTGGGGGTCCCTGCAGCTAGGCGGCGGTGCTGTGGGTAATGGTGGCGTCGATCGTCGGTCTTCAACGTGGGGGGTGGGGGGGTTTGCATCGGGATCTGCGAGATGGAGCGAAGTGGGAGGGAGTAGGCGGAGGACGGAGAGGAGGGTACTGGTGGGGGCCGCGCCACCAAGGCCGTCGACGGTGGGAGGCTGAACAGAGAGGAGCGGATCGGATTCGCTTTTGGGGAATTGTTTTTTTTATTTATCTGAGGAGAGAAAGAGAGGGAGTGTAGTTATATATAAATAAATATAGATTTTATTATTAATTTTATAAAAAGTAACTTTTTTTGGACCTCGAAACGAGACCCATCGCCTGTCGTCCATAGCTAATTACCCCCTTTCCGAACACAATGGGATATGTATCGTAAGCTGATTTGATCGTTTCGATCAGTTTTCGTCAAAATCAACATATAACTCTATATATTGAATTTGAACGCGCATTTCAGTTTACCGGGGTCACATACTAACTCGAAAAATTCCAGAAAAATATTTTCTAGCTTCGTTTTGACAATACAGTCCTAACAAAACTAATTTTGTCAAATTCTGAGACCGTTTGAAAAATGGTCATTTTCCAGTCGATTAAAATCAACTAAAACTGGTCAAACGCATTTTCCTTTGCCACGCTCACATATTGATTCGAAAAATTATAAAAATTGGAATTTAGCAATAACTTGACATCATGGATCCAACAAAAGTGATTTCATCGAATTCTGAGGTCGTTTGCAGAATTTCCATTTTTAAGGGCCAGAATTCCATAGCGACTATTCTGAAAATTCATTTGGACTTAACTTTTGATTCCCGCTATGAAATTTCGATTTTCCAAATTCGTTGGAAAGATATTCTCTATTAGATTCTAATATTTTTGGTTTTGCTAAATTCCGGTTTATTTTGCACCCGGTACATTCATTTGAAGTTTGAAATCGAATTATCGAACTACCGGGCCATTTTCAATTCCATTATAATTTAAAATAAATATTTATATTCTAACGACGATCTATATAAATATATTCGTTCGAATTATATTCAAAATAAATTTCTCGTCGTTATTATTTAAAATAATTCATTTTAAATATTCAAAATTCATTAAAATTGCCAATTTAAAATTTTAAACTGGCCCAGATTTTCGGGTTATTACACATACTATATATATGACGGTTTGTGATTTGGAAGAAGGAGAATTATTGTATGACAACATATGACTTGTAATTTGGGGACATAATGCATGTTATAATTCAAGATCTGATTTTGAGAACATAATACATGTTGTAATTTAAGATCTAGATTTGGGGGCATATTTTATATGACGATCTATGACTTGGAAAAAAAAGGATATATGATTTAGGCGTAAAAGATCTATATTGAAATAGGATAACTATTAATTGTGAATACGCCTAAATGGGGATTTTGGATATTTGACATACGTTGAAATCAAAGGCTATAATTTGGCATAATTCATATTGTATATCATGATTTGGGGTTTTTGGAGAATATTTTGTACTATGTAAATTTAACTAGAAATTTGGGGCATATGTTATATTGTGAATTATGACCATAATTTGAGCATGTAAAATTAGGCTTAATTTTATGATTAAGAGAGGTATGTCAATGGAATTTTAAGGGATGATTAAATCTACTAAATTATCTAAACTGCTAAATCTGTTGAAACTGAATACGGTAATTTGGGGTATGTAAATCTGTAGGCTCAATCTAAATATTGAGCAAAACAAGTTAATAGAACTTTGAATAATCTGCGGTAACTTGTAAAGAAGTAATTTGTTGAATTGGCATAATTAGTCTGATATTGGCATAATCTGTGAATGAATACTCTAGCCAAAATAAGAATGCTGAGACACGAGGTTAGACTCGGTTTGCGGTAGAAGTCTGCCCGGACCCAACCGGCTTAACCAGCAACCGCAAATTGTCAGTCTAATGTGAGAGGTCGTAGGCATAAAGATGCTTAGACACGAGGTTAGGCCTGGCTTGTGGCAGAAGTCTCCCCGGAACCGCCAGGCACATCCAGTGGCCACAAGCTACCGACCTAATGTGAGAGGTCTGTGCATTAATATTTAATTAATGCAAATCTAAGATAAATGTGATGCCTAAAACATGTTGGGTAGATAGGGTTAAATCAACTGGACTGATGAATCTAATAAACCCATTTGAAAATCTGTAGGCCCAATACAAGGTTAGGTGAAACAATCTGTAAGTCTGTTAATCTGCATATCTGATCCGTTAGTCTGAAAACTTGTTAATCTGTATATCTGATCCGTTAGTCTGGAAACTTGTTAATCTGTATATCTGATCCGTTAGTCTGAAAACTTGTTAACCTGTATGTCTGATCTGAGAACTAGTTAATCTGGACTTTGTACATCTGAAGTCTATAAGCAAGTTAACCTGAAATCTGTTAGTCTGGGGACACAAGGTTAGGAGGGGTAATTACTTGTGTCATCTGTTGTTTGGGACCCATATAAGTCGGTAACCCTTTCTGGTATCAAAATTATGACCCAACACTAGGTAGGGGTCCAGGGCACGCTTACTGAACTAATTGTAAGAGGTTCACCCTAATAATGGCGAGCGGTGTTGATGGCGCATTCCAACCGGGTCATGTGCGGGCATGGATCCGGTCTGCTCTGAGGATGTAAGACACCATGATATCTGTAAATAGGTCTGTGTCTATAGGTTGCCACTTTAGGGAGTGATACACCCTTCTATGGGGCTGGCACAGGGTATTTACGTATTAGGGAGCCGATCGCTTGGGAAGAATTTAGGGTACACTTAGTTCTGTCTGTTTCTGTTGGGGTACCGTCTGTTTCTGTTGGGGTGGTAACACCTGTCTGTTTCTGTGTGGTACCGTCTGTTGGGGTGGTAGAGGCCCATTACTAGTGTACACCTAATTCTAACATTCTGTTTCCGTAGGAAATATTCTTTTTCCGTCTCTGATTCCGTTTCTGCTTCTGTTTCTATACCGTCTGCCTCTGTTCGGGTGGTAAAGCCCCATTACTAGCATTTTGTTTCTGTACATCTGTCTCTGTTAGGGTGGTAAAGGCTCATTACTAGCATCATGTTCCTGAAGAGATCGTTCTGTTTTCTGTTTAGATATTAGGACAACACCTAATTCTATTATGCGAGTATTAATGCAGTGAAGTGAAAACCAAGTAAGAAGCTTAATTTAGCCTATATCATTCTGTCTCTTCTATTATCCTACTACTCCTGTTATGGTTATCTCTCATCCAGATTTATTTACATGTCATGATACTGTTATCTGTTTATATGCTGAAAGTCACTGGACTCACCAGACTTATGTCTGACCTAGTTTGTTTCGCCTCTTTTCTTCCGTTCCCCCCAGGTTCTCAGGGTGGAAACATAGGAGCTTGATTCAGGTTCCATCCACTTGAAGTGCTAGAAGTGCTTGAAATATTGCTTGGCTTTGATTCTACCTATTTATGGCATTCTCTGTTGGGGATTATGGCTTTAAAATTATGCATTCCGAAGGATTTTGTATAAGACTGATATTTGTGTGCTTGGGTTTTGGTATTGTGATGTAACAAAACTTATTTCTGTTTCTACTATAATAAAGTAATAAAATTTTCAAGTACTACTTTACATATTTGTCTTGTAAATTTCTTTTCTGTTTACTTATAATGTTCCACCGAAGTTAAGGCATTCCCTTTGTGAGTGACCTTAACGGAAATGGGGTGTTACACTTGGTATCAGAGCTAAAGGTTACCAAATTAACATGAGTTTTTGACAACTATTTCAAAAAGGTTTTAAAAAGGAAGTATTTTCAAAAGTAAAGTTTATTATGAAAAACATAACCCTCAAATGCCATATATCTATCTTCCGATACCCCGTTTTGAATCTCTTCCTTTATCTTGTCAGCATGTCTGGGGTACCCGAGATACCCGAGGGCATACCGATACCAACTTGGTTTAGAAGGTATCTGGAGGCTATGGCCACCGCCGCAGGCCCAGCAGACTTTCCTCCTCCTCCTCCCCCTCCCCGCGTTGATACTTTTTCGAAGATATGCAAGAACTTTCGGGCAATGGGCGGGAAACCTTTTCACGGGTCAGAGACGTTTGTTGAAGCTCAATATTGGCTTAAGGAGGTGGAATATTTGTTTGGTATCTTCAAGATAGAAGATGGAAGGAAGGTCCAATTAGGTGCTTGGTTAATGAAGGGCGAAGCCTTGTTTTGGTTGGAGGTCACGAATGGAGAGCGTCCGATGGAGACATGGATGGATTTCGGGCATAGGTTCGAGATGAAATTTCTCTCACGAGCAAAAGAGAATTTACATATGGAGAGGTTCTTAGCATTGAAGCAAGGGAATTTATCAGTAAAGGAGTACGTGAACAAGTTCAATCAGTTGGCGAGATTTGGCTTAGACTTGGTGAATACACCTGAGTAGAAGGCCCTGCGATTCATTAAAGGTTTGAATGAGCCGCTACACGGGTCGGCTATGACCCACATTCCTATGGGGGCTACCTTCGAGAAATTGGTTGACATGGCGTTAATGCATGAAGAGGAAGCCAAAAGTGAGAAGAAAGAGGAAAAGCTTGAAGGATGAAAAGTCTGAAGATAAGAAGGAGAAAAAGTGCTTTACTTGTGGAAGGTTGAATCATATGAACAAGGATTGCAGAAAGAGGAAGGGCGCTTGCTTCAACTGTGAAGAAATGGGACACTTCACTAGGGACTGCCCGAAGAAACGAGGGCAAGGGCAGAGGGCAGAACCTACTTCTGGATGGCAGGCGAATGCTCTCGTGACTGATGGATAGGATAAAGATAGGAAAAATTTATGTAGAAGGATTAATTTCCTTATCTGATTGTTAAGTTAAACTCTCTTTGATTCTGGCATTTTGATTCTGTAATTGAAACTCTGCACTTTAATACTAGTCTTGTTTCTGATCCCGCTATAGTCTCAAACCCCGTGAGGGTTACGACTCATCTGTTTGTGATAGGATGGGATTTGAAGGTATCTGTGTTAAGTGTTAAGTTGACTGTGACACATACATTCTGGTTTTTGTGCGATATGGTGGGGTTTTATCATGCTTAGTCTCCTAAGAATCATTTGATAATCTGATTTGTACCAGTAGTCTGTAAGTATCTGAATATTTCTGAAAAGGATAGGTTTTTTACTCGAAGCATGAAGTAAATTTCTAGTTTTGACATCGTTTAATGGGAGTAATTCTCTGAGTGTCAATCTGATGTTGATTTCGGTCTTCGGGGTTGATACTTAGGGATTTATTTTCTTAACCGATGTCTAATGGGAACAGAACTTTTGTTTTAATTGTACTTGCTTCTATCACTCGGGTGTATCCTATCGATCGAGTCTTCGACCTTTAGGTAGAAACTAATGGGTGTAAACATGTGTTTAAGACATGTTATGTTTGATGGTTGCAAGTGGATGCAAGTGGTTGCTCGTGGATGCATATACACACACTAGGCACTAGATCGGCTCAAAAACACTCTCATACTGCATATGGATGTGTGCATTTTTTAATTTTTGTGGATGCAAAATGATTGACTCATCACATGGATGTTGCATTTGGATGAATGGTTATGCACCCATATAGAAATGATGTGTATCAGATAGGATTTCTTGCATACATAATTGGACTCATGGCACTAACATAATTCGCATCGAGGAGGTCACTGAATCAGTAGACTGCCTGATCTTTGCATTAGATAAGAGAAATATACACACACTTTTGCATATGTTCATACAATATTAGAAGTTTTCTAAGGACAATGGATGCTTGTGGATGATGGTTGAGTAAATGAGTGATTGGATGGTAGGACACATTCTTCTTAACTTGAAGATTTCGGGGACGAAATCCTTTAAGGAGGGGAGAATGTAACACACCATATTTTCTATGAACATAAAAGTAATAAAACAAAGTATACTTAATTTTTATGAGAAAAATTAAGGGAAACGGGTTACGCCATTGCGTTCATCTCGGAATTCTGCTTGAGATAGAGTCCGAGTTTACGTAAATCGGACTCCGTATGAAGAAGTTATGGCACTTAGAAGTTTCAGGAATTTAAAATAAAAACCAGCCCGAATTCAAATTTAAAGTTTTGAAATTCAAATCATACACCCGGGCAAGGCGGGAAAATTCCCGCTCAGGACCCATGTCGACCAGGGGGTCGACCTTCCCCCTTACCAGATCCGAGGACAGGTCCATTTTTCTGCATCTAGACGCCCGTTCTGACCAGATTCGTTGCTCCTAAACTATTTAAACACCCCCAAACCTCACTTTCTTTCCATACAACTTCATTACACCTATACTCTGCTCTAATTCATATTAAAATAAATCAATGGCGTCGCTACTCTGCTGAAACCTAAGCTAGAACTAGTGCTTCTTCTTCTTCCAATCTGAATAGGATTAAAAGATAACAAATCAGTGCCTACATCAAAGGAAAGCTAAATCAACTCCAGAAAATCAGATCCCAGAATCGTTCTTCTCTTTATTAAACCACGATTTGTGAGTATAGTTGTTTTCAAATTTGAAATTTAATGATTATCTTGACATGGTTATAAATTTAAATTGGAGATTATGCATATTCCTGTTTATCAGATCTGTTTTTCTGTGTGGATCTATCTTATTCCTGTTTATTAGATCTGTTTTTCTATGTAGATCTATCTTATTGTAACTATTTTGTATCTCTTCCTTCCTTCTATTCTATAGCCAGGCTACCATGAGCCTGAGTCAAATCTCATAAGAGATTGACGCGCGGACGCTAAATTTGAGGAAAATATTGAATGATGCATAATTGGACATACCTGATTTGTGACTAAATTAAGAACACAACAAATGTTGTAATTTAAGGTCTAGATCTAGGCATACTATATATATGACGGTTTGTGATTTGGAAGAAGGAGAATTATTGTATGACAACATATGACTTGTAATTTGGGGGCATAATGCATGTTATAATTCAAGATCTGATTTTGAGGACATAATACACGTTGTAATTTAAGATCTAGATTTGGGGACATATTTTATATGACGATCTATGACTTGGAAGAAAAAGGATATATGATTTAGGCGTAAAAGATCTGTATTAAAATAGGATAACTATTAATTGTGAATACGCCTAAATGGGGATTTTGGATATTTGACATACGCTGAAATCAAAGGCTATAATTTGGCATAATTCATATTGTATATCATGATTTGGGGTTTTTGGAGAATATTTTGTACTATGTAAATTTAACTAGAAATTTGGGGCATATGTTATATTGCGAATTATGACCATAATTTGAGCATGTAAAATTAGGCTTAATTTTATGATTAAGCGAGTTATGTCAACGGAATTTTAAGGGATGATTAAATCTGTTAAATTGTCCAAACTGCTAAATCTGTTGAAACTGAATATGGTAATTTGGGGTATGTAAATCTATAGGCTCAATCTAAAAATTGAGCAAAACAAGTTAATAGAACTTTGAATAATCTGCGGTAACTTGTAAAGAAGTAATTTTTTGAATTGGCATAATTAGTCTGATATTGGCATAATCTGTGAACGAATACTTTAGCTAAAATAAGAATGCTGAGACACGAGGTTAGACTCTGTTTGCGTAGAAGCCTGCCCGGACCCAACCGGCTTTACCAGCAACCGCAAACTGTCAGTCTAATGTGAGAGGTCGTAGGCATAAAGATTCTTAGACACGAGGTTAGGTCTGGCTTGTGGCAGAAGTCTGCCCGGAACTGCCCAGCACATCCAACGGCCACAAGCTACCGACCTAATGTGAGAGGTCTGTGCATTAATATTTAATTAATGCAAATCTAAGATAAATGTGATGCCTAAAACGTGTTGGGTGGATAGGGTTAAATCAACTGGTCTGATGAGTCTAATAAACCCGTTTAGAAATCTATAGGCCCAATACAAGGTTAGGTGGAATAATTTGTAAGTCTGTTAATCCATATATCTGATCCGTTAGTCTAAAAACTTGTTAATCTGTATATCTGATCCGTTAGTCTGGAAACTTGTTAATCTGTATATCTGATCCATTAGTCTGAAAACTTGTTAACCTGTATGTCTGATCTGAGAACTAGTTAATCTGGACTTTATACATCTGAAGTCAATAAGCAAGTTAATCTGAAATTTGTTAGTTTGGGGACACAAGGTTGGGAGGGGTAATAACTTGTGTCATCTGTTGTTGTGACCCATATTAGTCAGTAACCCTTTTTGGTATCAAAATTATGACCCAACACTAGGTAGGGGTTCAGGGCATGCTTACTGAACTAATTGTAAGAGGTTCACTCTGATAATGGCGAGGGGTCTTGATGGCGCATTCCAACCGGGTCATGTGCGTGCATGGATCCGGTCTGCTCTGAGGATGTAAGACACCGTGACGTCTGTAAATAGGTCTGTGTCTATAGGTTGCCACTTACACCCTTCTGTGGGGCTGGCACAGGGTATTTATGTATTAGGGAGCCGATCGCTTGGGGTAGAATTTAGGGTACACTTAGTTCTGTCTGTTTCTGTTGGGGTACCGTCTGTTTCTATGTGGTACCGTCTGTTGGGGTGGTAAATGCCCATTACTAGTATACACCTAATTCTAACATTTTGTTTCCATAGGGAATATTCTGTTTCCATCTCTGCTTCTGTTTCTATACCGTCTGTCTCTGTTCGGGTGGTAAAGGCCCATGACTAGCATTCTGTTTCTGTACATCTGTCTTTGTTAGGGTGGTAAAGGCCCATTACTAGCATCGTGTTTCTGAAGAGATCGTTTTGTTTTCTGTTTAGATATTAGGACAACACCTAATTCTGTTATACTAGTATTAGTGCAGAGAAGTGAAAACCAAGTAAGAAGCTTAGTTTAGCATATATCATTCTGTCTTTTCTGTTAACCTGCTACTCCTGTTATGGTTATCTCTCATCCAGTTTTACTTACATGTCATGATATTGTTATCTGCTTATATGCTGAATGTCACTGGACTCACCAGACTTATGTCTGACCTAGTTTGTTTCGCCTCTTTTCTTCCGCCCCCCCAGGTTCTCAGGGTGGAAACATAGGAGCTTGATTCAGGTTCCATCTACTTGAAGTGCTTGAAATATTGCTTGGCTTTGATTCTACCTATTTATGGCATTCTCTGTTGTGGATTATGGCTTTAAAATTATGCATTCCGAAGGATTTTGTATAAGATTGATATTTGTGTACTTGGGTTTTGGTATTGTGATGTAACCAAACTTATTTCTGTTTCTGCTGTAATAAAGTTATAAAATTTTCAAGTACTACTTTACATATATGTCTTGTAAATTTCTGTACTGTTTACTTATAACGTTCCACCGAAGTTAAGGCATTCCCTTTGTGAGTGACCTTAACGGAAGTGGGGTATTACACTAAATCCATGTTTTAATTAAATGAATTGAAGTTTTATCTATTTATTTTCTTACACTTGAAAACTTTTTTTTCTATTTGGATTTCACGTAAAAAAATTATAAACCAACTCAAAATATACTTTAATCTTTTTTAGTAAAAAAAATAGATTTTACAAATCACAATTAAAATTATCTGCCCCTAATTAAAATCAATTAACTAGGTAATCAACAACAGGGTTGTTACAATAATCATTCCTTATAGAACTGTTTATTGAGTCATCCATTTATTGGTAGATTTATTGCAAAAGAGAAAAAAATGTTAAAAATATGATAATGATCAGTGTGTTGCCAAGAGATGCACTTACTAAAATTAAGAAAGAGTCTCCCGAAAACAAATTTCAACTTTAAAAACTGTTTATAATGCGAAGAGCTAAATCAAAATTCCTGAATGGCAGATCTGTTATGCAATTTATAATGAAATTACCAGAAGAGAAACATTATATGTTTTGGTATGTAAATGATAAGACAACGAATACAGTTTTGAATATTATGTGGTCTCATACGGAGTCTTATGCGTTATGCAAGCGTTTTTCTTCCGTCTTACTCAGCGATTATATTTACAATAAAATGGATTTGAGATGCCATTGCTTGAATTGGTGGGAATGACTTCGACCAGTAAAAGTTTTTCAATTGCACATTGTTTTTGTTTCATGAAAGAGCGGAGAATTATGAGTGGTCTTTAACAAATGGTGGGAATGACTTCAACAGAGGTAGGTGTTATATCATTAACATTAATGTTATTAAAGTCAGACTAGTCCGCAATGGATGTAATGCGTGAATTTTAGAAGACAAAAACCCTATTGGATCTTTATTTGACCTGTATTGTCTAATTTATTTGGAATACTTCTAAATTTGTTTTAGATAAATTCATGTATATTTTCTAAATGTTTTGTGATATGAAGTTAGTTTAACTAAATTTAATTTGTATACATGTATATATGCATGTCCATGTGTAACATAATAATTTGTGAAGAGTGTAACATGACCATATATAGATGTTGTGATTTATATCGCAGCGGACATATTAACTCATTTTTAATGTACTTTATGTGTCTACATATGTACTATAAAATATAAAAAAATCTTTGAAAGCTGTTCATTTATTAATAAATATAAAACATAATACATGCATTGGTATGATGAAACAAACACAAATACACTAGTCATGCTTTTGCAGTCTCATTTATCCACCGGTTCTAACCAAATTAGCACAATTCCTTAAACCCAAAATACAGTAATTTTAAATAAATAATGTGACCTTACCCTTACTGCTAAAAATTAGATCCCAACAGCAATCCTAAGGGCATACCCAACACGAAGTTGGATTGGGATCCAGCCGACCCCCATCAAAGGGTCGGTTGGATACTAAGGAGTTGCTTTGGCAACCCCTGGGTTGCCAAAGAAACCGAACGGTTGCTTGGGCAATCTACCCTTAGTCGGCTTTTACTAAGCCGATTATGGGACAATGGCTTTTGAAAAGCCAGTTATGACTCGAATGGGGCAATGGCCTAAAAACAATCGTTTTCGCTTAGCCGGCTAAGGGCAACAGCCATTTTATTGACCGTTTCCCCTCCTTCTTCCCTCCTCTTCTTCCCTCCTCATATTCTATAGAAATCCTATATCAAATATCAACAAATTACACAACATTCTTCAATATTCATGCTCTCTTCAACATAAAATAATACCAAATATCAATAATGTCAAAATAACAGTAAGGAAAATTAGTTTTGCAACCCCAATCCGTAACGACCCGGGGAATTTGCGATCCTGGGTATCGACATAAACTCAATGTCGACTATCCAAGCATCGGAAACACCAGATAGTCCATGAAAGAAATTAGAGAGTGAGAATAGATAAGATAGAAACTTTGAATATAAGAAGAAGAAGAACATACATCATCAGAGTAAATACGAATCTCACAGCGGAACGAACAACATATAATAGATACATAATTTTGAAATAAAATCAGTATATGTATACAGTAACATTATTAGAGTATAACACTTACAACACAGTGGAAATAACTATAGCTATATAATCCTGAAGCCTCTTGCTCCAAGCTCTCCAAGTATATCTGAAAAATCCTGATTGCTTGACTTCCCATACAAAATCGGGCATCCAAGGGTTTAAGGAAAACAAAACAAACTCTGGGTCAGTCATGGGACTGGTGTGAGCAAAACAGTTTAAAACAGTTTGAGCAATTAAACGATATCTCACAAGACCATGCTGTATAACTGAATGGGTTTTCCCTTATGAGAATCCAAAATAGTCTTTATATCCAAATTCTTTTGATATTATGATAGTGTCTATCAACTACAATATAATAATCATCTAGTAGAAACGCTTTCATATCACGATCTACATATATAGTAAACAATCAAAACCACGAGCACTTATTGGATAATGGATTACCAACTATGACAAGGTATGGATCCACCTTCCGATAGTGTACCTCTAGAGAGGAATACACTGGGTTCAACAAAAACATCTTGCAACCTGGCTACACATGACCGACCACTCATTTCGCTTGAGTGTATCGAATGTATATCACCAACGGTTGGGATCAGCAACCGTTTCCCGAATGGGACAGCATCAAACAGATTAAAGAATGAAATGAATATCTTTAGATAGGTGATAATACACCCTAATGGAAGGAACCCACATAGCTATGCAGCCTGCCCGATTTTTGCCATTTCCCGGTTGTGAGGCTAGACGCAACACTTATCTCTGACAGATCACACAATTATTCACTTTGAATGTCACATCGTCATACTCGCCAAATCACGAATTGATTTCCCCAAAAATACAATAGGTATACAACTAAGAGAAACGAATTCCTCCACCACCAAACGTACATACGTTTGAAGAGATCAACTTACGTGATCCATTAAATATACTCTGTCAGACATTCTTCCGTACAGGTTGTCCTGGGACTGGACGAACCGAAGGCACTATTCTGTAAATCCATCTTAGGCAATTTCTACCTAGGATTTGACAGAACAACCCTTGCACAAAATCCGTCTTCAATTATCTTCATCATATTTGATCGCAACGCTAACGCCCATACAAAGTGGTTTTCAGATAATGAATCTGACCCCGGTCTCTCCGTATTGACGACGGAAAAATGGTCAAAAACTTCGATAGTCGGTGAGTTAACTATCAAAGAAAAACGCTTGTGCAAACAACGTTATTATTTCCAGATGGAAATTTTATCGATCAATCATCATTGAACATTTATCTCTTTAGTTCATTAATTTATTCATTTTTCTCATTTCCTGTTAACATTTCTTATTTTCTAAATTTAGAAAATATACGTTATTAACATTGGAAAACCTTTCCATTTATTATTTTCTATATTGGAAAACATTTCTGATTCTTATTTGGAAAACATTTCCAAAACTCCTACATTTGGATTTAAACAGATGTTTAAATAAAACATAGTTATGCCAACTCAAACATTACACTGATTAACTAATTTCACTTAACCAACCTTCACTATCGAACCTTAACCATTTCTTAGTTAAAAACGAAGCCAATCAAGTTGGGGTATAACTACCTCTCAGACCTTAACTGAACAACATTTCTAACCTTGAAATAGACAAGATTCACCTTTCAAATCTTTATGAAACTTCCTTACGTAACTCTCGGATTCAATTTACGAATCCACTTCTTATTTGAAAACATTGATTATAACTATAGCGTTATAATCCCTACTTCTGAAATATCTAACTTCAAAATATAACTTTTATTCCTTAATTTAACTAAATAACTAAACAACTAATTTATTAATAAATAAGTAAATCTTGATTAAAACGGAAAGTAAATAGTACTTTCCCGAATTCGATATAATCGAATTTCAACGTATAACTCTCTTCTGAATAATCTCTATTCGATAACTCCTTTTCGAATAACTAGATTCAATTAACTCCTTTCGAATAAACTATATTCGATTAACTCCTTTCGAATAAACTATATTTGATTAACTCCTTTCGAATAAACTATATTCGATTAACTCCTTTTCAAATAAACTATATTCGATTAACTCCTTTTGAATAAACTATATTCGATTAACTCCTTTTCGAATAACTATATTCGTTTAACTCCTTTTCAAATAAGTAAAATTCGATTCACTCTTCGTCTATATTCAGTTTCAAATATCGATGTTGAGATTGATTCTTACTTCTCTATATAAGTCCTGACTTATATATTCCATTTATCCAATGATAAATATTTTACTTAATTTATAAAATATTATTTATAAATTAATCTGCTGCATTTATCTGTTTACTTCTTTATATAAGTTCAGACTTATATATCTTTATTTATCAAATGATAAATATTTTCCTTAACTTATAAAATATTATTTATAAATTATTCCTCTCAATTCATCTGTTAAAACATATTTTTATTTAATATCTAATTTAAATAAATCATCTCAAATTTTCCTTTAAAATTTGAAATCTCCTTTTTAATAATTCTATTCATTTTCCAAATATTCCTTTTATGTTATCATATTTATTTTCTAATTAAATATTCCTTTTATCTTTCTATTTATTCAACAAATATTTCCTTATCAATTCTATTTATTAAACCAATAAATATTTCCTTTTCAATTCTATTTATTTTTCAAATAAATATTTCCTTTTCAATTCTATTTATTTTTCAAATAAATATTTCCCTTTCAATTCTATTTATTTAACAAATAAATATTTCCTTTTCAATTCTATTTATTTAACAAATAAATATTTCCTTTTCAATTCATTTATTTAACAAATAAATATTTCCTTTTCAATTCTATTTGTTTAACAAATAAATATTTCTTTTCAATTATATTTGTTTACCAAATAAACCCCTTTTGATAATTCTATTTATTTATCAAATAATTCACTTTTTATCTTTATTTATTTTCTAAATAAATATTTCTTTTTTCTCTACTTATTTTCTAAATAAATATTTCTTTGTACAATTCTATTACCACTTTGAAATTCCTTTTATATAATCTTTTGATTTTATAATTATTTCCTTTTAAAAAATCCTTTTCCTTTTACATATAAAATCCATTGATTTTATATAAATAATTTATTTTCAAAATACACTTTGAAAACCCTCTTTTCTACATCCCAGTATTTCTTACGGTATTTAAAATACCAAATAACAATGATCGATATCATTCGAACATACATAATCAACAACAGATTATGTATCACATCATATAACACAATATATGAAAAACAGTAAAATAAATGTTGAGGAATCCAGTTGGATTCCTCCGACCTATTTCCCTGCATCCACAGATATTATGCAATATAATTCACATCAATTTTATTTCAATATGAAATATTCTGATGAACAGAATCAATATTTGATTAACGATATATATAACTATATCGATATTTTAAACCAATCAATTTGCAGTTCAACCAAACATTCAACACACAATAATCAATCGTCATTTATCAGTTCTAAAAATACGTTATAAAACTATAAACTGGTAGAGTTGGTGAGTTTTACTCACATTGGACGATCATAGTTAAATAGCGATAATTGTCGGTTGGTTTGATTCAGATTAGACAATTTATTTCGCTACAAATTGTAACGAGCTCCAATTCACTCCTAATCAGTTCCATTTTGTAGCCACCGTCCATACGATCCCAACGGATCCTGTTTTGTTTGATTTCGTTTACGTATGAATTAGATATGATATAAACAAGTTTGTACAAATTTAACTAAAATAAAATATGGATTTATTTTATTATAATGGCTTTAACCTTTATTTCGGCGGCCTATTTACATTCTAAAGACCCAGACCTGCAAAAGATATTTTCCTCCTTCTTCACCGAAGACAAACCTGTAACATCCTTATGGCCATTTTCGATGCTTTCTTCACCGAACTGCTCCTCCTCCTCTCAACCATTTCACCATCGATCAACCTAAAATCAAACAAAAATTACCACCGTATTCTCCTTCAAACCCTCTTCACTTCCGTCATCATTTGGATACACTCGAGCCCTTCCTTCCCAATGCGTTGCACAAGCTCGCGACAACCAACCATGAAGCTAGCGACAACTCTGAACACCGTGTTCCACGAAATTTGACCCTGATGCACGCCTCCCCTTCATAATCATCACGCCACCTTCGGTTCTGCTTCCAGCCTCCTCGTCGAGGACCTACACCAAACCCTAGCTTGCTGCGTCGCTTTTCAAAATGCAGTCGCACCCATTGAAATGAATAGGGAAATGAAGAGCAAGTTTCAATGATCTCCACTATATAGTTTTTCTAATTTAAAGAATTTTATTTGAATTCTTGTGATTTTTAGAAGCTAACATATTAAGGTTTTAGAAGAAAATTGGAGGCGCTGAAGCCTTTGACTTCGGAATGAACAATTCTAGGTTTTAGAAGGGTGTTAGGCTTACTTATAGAAATATATTTTATTGATTAATATATTGAGCTTTAATCAGGCATTATATGTATTAGTTGTTTAAAAATTCGTGTGATCACATACAACATCCAAAAATCATGAAAACAGACATACAACTAGAGTTTGACATTACGGACCCAACGAAACTGGTTTCATTGAACTCTAACTCCGTCTGCTCACACAACGTATTTTTAACCGTCAAAATATTGACTGTTTTTCACATTAAAAATCCGTATGGCCACACACTGGCTCCAAAAATCACGAAACTTGAAATCTAACAATAATTCAATATTACGGATCCAACAAATTAGTTTCGTCGAAAACAGAGTTCGTTTACAAAACTATCTATTTTTAAAAATAATTAAATTAAATATTTAAAAATAAATATTATCGTATATCTTTACAATAGAATACCATACAGCTCCAGAATATTCCTATATGAATTTCTAACTCGATATTCCAAATCTCGATTAAATCGGTATCCGATTTATAATGAAATTCCTTTTTATATTATATCGTTATAAATTATATATGAATTCCTTAGCGACTTTTCGAAAATTTGATTTGGACATAACTCAAAATCTACACAATGAATCCCGATTTTTCTCTTCCATTAGAAAAATATACTTCACCAGCTCCAAACGTTTCTTGTTTCACAGAAATCCGATTTAAAACGGATTCTGTATATTCAATTGAAGTTCGAATCGCCAAATTATGAACTACAGCGCCATTTCGAGCTCGATTTTAATTATAATATAATTATACATTCAACTATCGTTTAAATAATATATTCGTTATTATAATTCTACTCTAAACTGAATTATAAATTTTAAATTGTCCAATTCACATAATATTGTGAATTATGTTATTTCCAATTATTTCGAAAATAAATATATTATTCTATTATTAATATTAATTAAATATTCATTATTATTTAATTATATAAACATTCAAATTTCTAAATCACTATTTAAATAATTAAATTAATTAATTATTACACCATAAAAATACGGGACATCACATTCTTCCCCGCCTTAAAATAATTTCATCCTCGAAATTGCTAAGGTAGAAAACAAACCCTCTTAACTAGGTAAAAAATATTTGTTTATTTATTAACTCCAGTTTCACTGAATCAATTTTATTTCAATTAAATATTTATTCATTCCTACAAATGGAAATTTTCAAAAATCCTGAAAATTTTCTAACAACTTAACTTTTCGAAAAATTTCGCCAGCACCTCCTTTGTACTGGTGAATAGCTCAAACTCCAACTCGCCTCTCTAGGCCTTCTTCAACCCAAAAGAAAATCAAACAGCCAAGCGGCTTGCTAATTCGGCTCATCAAAATCTCAAACCCATAAATAATATAAACTGGTACCTTTTTGTCGGGCATATCAATATATCCTTTCCATGTGTTACCAATCCTGCATATACCAATATCATCCCGATCATTCGGTTATACCCAAGCCAAATTCTGTTCTTAACTCAGATTACAATATTCATTTCAACACCTAACTTACCAGTCACATTCCATTTCAGATTATTCTCTGATCAATCCCAATTTTATTTAACTTATCTCAAGTTAAATCCTAATTTATTTATTTACTTTTACCATCTCATCCTATTTAACTTCATAAGTTAAATTTAAATTCCAGAATTTTAATTCCTAGGTATTAATTTCAAATCAATATGAGATCATAATAACAATTCAAAACCCTTGAATTTCTGAATAACTTGTTTTTCACAAAACAGTTCAAAAACAAAATCCTTGGTAGTAATCCGTCACTTAGCTACTCGAAAATGAACACTGATGATGTAGCTGTCATCATCGGAATCTATTTTCCAGCGATCGTAGTGAGTTCAATACTATATCACTTTCAAAACCATTTCTAAACACTTACACTTTGAAATACATTTCAAAATATCCTTTTCAATGCTTGTAACAAATTTAAAATCTCCCAGGATTTTAAAATTCCCATATATTTAACCCAGATTCATTTACAAACACTTTTATAACCTTCTAGGGTTTTAATTCCAACTCTAATTTAAATTTAGATTTAGTTCATCTAGTTCATATATTACACTTATATGAATTCTGATTGGCTATTTACATAACCATTTCACATTTTATAATCTTATTCGATTATAATCACAACCAACACATCCAATATACTACAATACTTCAAATATCTATACTTTGTTTATATCAAAATATAATTTGGGTAAAATTATTTCATTTACCCTCTTTTCAAAACATACAGAGTCGGTTCAGCGTATTCGAGTGTTTATACACCCTACCGATACAGTGGATCAAACTAATCGACCAGAACCAATAAACAACTCAACCAATAAATCTCCACAATTTAAAACAATTTTTATAAAACCTACAAATACGTTCACTCGTATATATACACTCGAACTCAATCTAGGGTATTACTAACCCCATCTCTACTGAGTCACGCCATAGAGCCAGGGTAATTACTTAACCTTTAGCTCTGATACCACTGTAACGACCCAAGGAATTTGTGATCCTTGTTATCGACATAAACTCAATGTCGACTATCCAAGCATCGGAAACACCGGATAGTCCATGAAAGAAATTAGAGGGTGAGAATAGATAAGATAGAAACTTAGAATAGAAGAAGAAGAAGAAGAGCATACATCATCAGAGTAAATACGAATCTCACAGCTGAACGAACAACATATAATAGATACATAATTTTGAAATAAAACCAGTATATGTATACAGTAACATTATCAGAGTATAACACTTACAACACAGCGGAAATAACTATAGCTATATAATCCTGAAGCCTCCTGCTCCAAGCTCTCCAAGTATATCTGAAAAATCCTAACTACTTGACTGCCCGTACAAAATTGGGCACCCAAGAGTTTAGGGAAAACAAAACAAGCTCTGGGTCAGTCATGGGACTGGTGTGAGTAAAACAGTTTGATCAATTAAACGATATCTCATAAGACCACGCCATATAACGGAATGGGTTTTCCCTTATGAGAATCCAAAATAGTCTTTATATCAAAATTCTTTTGATATTATGATAGTGTCTATCAACCACAATATAATAATCATCTAACAGAAACACTTTCATCCCACGTTCTACATATATAGTATACATTCAAAACCGCGAGCACTTATTGGATAATGGATTACCAACTATGATAAGGTATGAAACCACCTTCCGATAGTGTAACTCTAGAGAGAAATACACTGGGTTCAACAAGAACATCTTGCAACCCGGCCACACATGACCGACCACTCATTTCTCTTGAGTGTATCAAATGTATATCACCAACGGATGGGATCAGCAACCGTTTCCCGAATGGGACAGCATCGAATAGATTAAAGAATGAAACGAATATCTCTAGATGGGTGACAATACACCCTAATGGAAGCAACCCACATAGCCATGCTGCCTGCCCAATTTTTGTCATTTCCCGGTTGTGAGGCTAGAGGACACGCTTATCTCTGACAGATCGCACAATTATTCACTTTGAATGTCACATCGTCATACCCGCCAAATCACAAATTGATTTCCCAAAAAATATAATGGGTATATAGCTAAGAGAAACGAATTCCTCCGCCACTAAACGTACATAAGTTTGAAGAGATCAACTTACGTGATCCATTAAATATACTATGTTTGATATTCTTCCATACAGGTTGTCCTGGGACTGGACAAACCGAAGGCACTATTCTGTAAATCCATCTTAAGCAATTTCTACATAGGATTTGACAGAACGACCCTTGCAAAAACCGCGTCTTCAATTATCTTCATCCTATTTGATCGCAACGCTAATGCCCATACACAGTGGTTTTCAGATAATGAATCTGATCTCGGTCTCTCCGTATTGACGATGGAAAAATGGTCAAAAACTTCGATATTCGGTGAGTTAACTATTAAAGAAAAACGCGTGTGCAAACAACGATATTATTTCCAAATGGAAATTTTATCGATCAATCATCATTGAACATTTATCTCTTTAGTTCATTAATTTATTCATTTTTTTCATTTCCTATTAACATTTCTTATTTTCTAAATTTAGAAAATATATGTTATTTACATTGGAAAACCTTTCCATTTATTATTTTCTATATTAGAAAACATTTCTGATTCTTATTTGGAAAACATTTCCAAAACTCCTACATCTGGATTTAAACAGATGTTTAAATAAAACATCGTTATGCCAACTCAAACATTACACTGATTAACTAATTTCACTTAACCAACCTTCACTATCGAACCTTAATCATTCCTTAGTTAAAAACGAAGCAAATCAAGTTGGGGTATAACCACCTCTCAGACCTTAACTGAACAACATTTCTAACTTTGAAATAGACAAGATTCAACTTTCAAATCTTTAACAAACTTCCTTACGTAACTCTCGGATTCAATTTACGAATCCACTTCTTATTTGAAAACATTGATTATAACTATAGTTTTATAATCCCTACTTCTGAAATATCTAACTTCAAAGTATAACTTTTATTCCTTAATTTAACTAAATAACTAAACAACTAATTTATTAATAAATAAGTAAATCTTGATTAAAACGGAAAGTAAATAGTACTTTCCCGAATTCGATATAATCGAATTTCAACGTATAACTCTCTTCCAAATAATCTCTATTCGATAACTCCTTTTCGAATAACTATATTCGATTAACTCCTTTCGAATAAACTATATTCGATTAACTCCTTTCGAATAAGCTATATTCGATTAACTCTTTTTCGAATAAGCTATATTCGATTAACTTCTTTTCGAATAAACTATATTCGAATAACTCCTTTTGAATAAACTATATTCGATTAACTCCTTTTCGAATAACTATATTTGATTAACTCATTTCGATTAACTCCTTTATAAATAAGTAATATTCGATTCACTCTTCGTCCATATTCAGTTTTAAATATCGATGTTGAAATTGATTCTTACTTCTCTATATAAGTCCTGACTTAATATTCCATTTATCCAATGATAAATATTTTACTTAATTTATAAAATATTATTTATAAATTAATTTGCTCCATTTATCTGTTTACTTCTTTATATAAGTTCAGACTTATACATATCTTTATTTATCAATTGATAAATATTTTCCTTAACTTATAAGATATTATTTATAAATTATTCCTCTCAATTCATCTGTTAAAACATATTTTATTTAATATCTAATTTAAGTAAATCATCTCAAATTTTCCTTTAAAATTTGAAATCTCCTTTTCAATAATTCTATTCATTTTCCAAATATTCCTTTTATGTTATCATATTCATTTTCTAAATAAATATTCCTTTTATCTTTCTATTTATTCAACAAATATTTCCTTATCAATTCTATTTATTTAACCAATAAATATTTCCTTTTCAATTCTATTTATTTTTCAAATAAATATTTCCTTTTCAATTCTATTTATTTAACAAATAAATATTTCCTTTTCAATTCATTTATTTAACAAATAAGTATTTCCTTTTCAGTTCTATTTGTTCAACAAATAAATATTTCCTTTTTATTTCTATTTGTTTAACAAATAAATATTTCTTTTCAATTCTATTTGTTTACCAAATAAACCCCTTTGATAATTCTATTTATTTATCAAATAATTCCCTTTTTGTCTTTATTTATTTTCTAAATAAATATTTCTTTTTTCTCTACTTATTTTCTAAATAAATATTTCTTTATATAATTCAATTACCACTTTGAAATTACTTTTATATAATCTTTTGATTTTATAATTATTTCCTTTTAAAAAATCCTTTTCCTTTTATATATAAAATCCATTGATTTTATATAAATAATTTATTTTCAAAATACACTTTGAAAATACCCTTTTCTACATCCCAGTATTTCTTACGGTATTTAAAATACCAAATAACAATGATCGATATCATTCAAACACACATAATCAACAACAGATTATATATCACATCATATAACACTATATATGAAAAACAGTAAAATAAATGTTGAGGAATCCAGTTGGATTCCTCCGACCTGTTTCCCTACATCCACAGATGTTACACAATATAATTCACATCAATTTTATTTCAATATGAAATATTCTGATAAACAGAATCAATATTTGATTAACGATATATATAACTATATCGATATTTTTAACCAATCAATTTGCAGTTCAACCAAACATTCAACACACAGCAATCAATCATCATTTATCAGTTCTAAAAATATGTTATAAAACTATGAAATGGTAGAGTTGGTGAGTTTTACTCACATTGGATGATCATCGTTAAATAATGATAATTGTTGGTTGATTTGATCCCGATTAGACAATTTATTTCGCTATAAATTGTAACGAGCTCCAATTCACTCCTAGTCAGTTCCATTTTGTAGCCACCGTCCATACGATCCCAACGGATCCTGTTTTGATTGATTTCGTTTACGTATGAATTAGATATGATATAAACAAGTTTGTATAAATTTAACTAAAATAAAACATGGATTTATTTTATTATAATGGTCTTTAACCTTTATTTCGGCGACCCATTTACTTTCTGAAGACCCAGACCCGTAAAAGATATTTTCCTCCTTCTTCACCGAAGACAAACCCGTAACATCCTTATGGCCATTTTCGATGCTTTCTCCACTGAACTGCTCCTTCTCCTCTCAACCATTTCACCATCAATCAACCTAAAATCAAACAAAAATTACTTCTGTATTCTCCTTCAAACCCTCTTCACTTCTGTCATCATTTGGATACACTCGAGCCCTTCCTTCCTAATGCGTTGCACAAGCTCGCGACAACCAACCATGAAGCCAGCGACAACTCTGAACACCTAGTTCTATGAAACTTGACCCTGATGCGCGCCTCCCCTCCATAATCATCTCGCCACCTTCGGTTCTGCTTCCAGCCTTCTTGTCGAGGACCTAGACCAAACCCTAGCTTGCTGCGTCGCTTTTCAAAATGCAGTCGCACCCATTGAAATGAATAGGGAAATAAAGAGCATGTTGCAATGATCTCCACTATATAGATTTTCTAATTTAAAGAATTTTATTTGAATTCTTGTGATTTTTAGAAGCTAACGTATTAAGATTTTAGAAGAAAATTGGAGGCGCTGATGCCTTTGACTTCGGAATGAACGATTCTAGGTTTTAGAAGGGTGTTAGGCTTACTTATAGAATAGTTTTTAATATATTTTATTGATTAATATATTAAGTTTTAATCAACCGTTATATGTATTAGTTGTTTAAAAATTCGTGTGATCACATACAACATCCAAAAAAAAATGAAAATGGACATACAACTAGAGTTTGACATTACGGACCCAACGAAACTGGTTTCGTCGAATTCCGACTGCGTTTGCTCACACAGCGTATTTTTAACTGTCAAAATACTGACTGTTTTTTACATTAAAAATTCGTACGGCCACACACTGAGTCCGAAAATCACAAGACTTGAAATCTAACAATAATTCAATATTATGGGTCCAACAAAATTAATTTCGTCGAAAACGGAGTTCATTTGCAAAACTAACTATTTTTAAAGCTCTACATAACCCATTTAAATATATACATATATTTAAAAATAATTAAATTAAATATTTAAAAATAAATATTATCGTATATCTTCACAACAGAATACCATACAGCTCCAGAATATTCCTATATGAATTTCTAACTCGATATTCCAAATCCCGATTAAATCGATATTCGATTTATAATGAAATTCATTTTTATATATCGTTATAAATTAAATATGAATTCCTTAGCGACTTTTCGAAAATTTGATTTGGACATAACTCAAAATCTACACAATGAAATCCTGATTTTTCTCTTCCATTAGAAAAATATACTTCACTAGCTCCGAACGTTTCTTGTTTCACAGAAATTCGATTTAAAACTGATTCTGTATATTATTGAAGTTCGAATCGCCAAATTACGAACTGCAGCGCCATTTCGATCTCTATTTTAATTATAATATAATTATACATTCAACTATCGTTTATATAATATATTCGTTATTATAATTCAACTCTAAACTGAATTATAAATTTTAAATTGTCCAATTCACACAATATTGTGAATTCTGTTATTTCCGATTATTTCAAAAATAAATATATTATTCTATTATTAATATTAATTAAATATTCATTATTATTTAATTATATAACCATTCAAATTTATAAATCACTATTTAAATAATTAAATAAAATAATTATTACACTGTAAAAAAACGGGACATTACAGTATACATGTATATATGCATGTCCATGTGTAACATAATAATTTGTGAAGAGTATAACATGACCATATATAGATGTTGTGATTTATATCGCAGCGGACATATTAACTCATTTTTAATGTACTTTATGTGTTTAAATATGTAATGTAAAATATAAAAAATTCTTTGAAAGTTGTTCATTTATTAATAAATATAAAACATAATACATGCATTGGTATGATGCAACAAACACAAATACACTAGTCATGCTTTTGCAGTCTCATTTATCCACCGGTTCTGACCAAATTAGCACAATTCCTTAAACCCAAAATGTAGTAATATTAAATAAATAACGTGACCTTACCCTTACTGCTAAAAATTAGATCCCAACAGCAATCCTAAGGGCATACCCAACACGAAGTTGGATTGGGATCCAACTGACCCCCAACAAAGGGTCGGTTGTATACTAGGGTGTTGCTTTGGCAACCCTTGGGTTGCCAAAGAAACCGAACGATTGCTTGGGCAATCTACCCTTAGCCGGCTTTTATTAAGCCGACTATGGGACATTGGCTTTTGAAAAGCCAGTTATGACTCAAATGGGGCAATGGCCTAAAAACAATCATTGGCCCTTAGCCGGCTAAGGGCAACAGTCATTTTTTTGACCGTTTCCCCTCCTTCTTCCCTCCTCTTCTTCCCTCCTCATATTCTATAGAAATCCTATATCAAATATCAACAAATTACACAATATTCTTCAGTATTCATGCTCTCTTCAACACAAAATAATTGCAAATATCAATAATGTCAAAATAACAATAAGGAAAATTAGTTTTGCAACCCCAATTCGTTAACCAAATCCCAAACCAATGCAATCAAAACCAGTTTCAATCACAGTAAAATCCAAACCACTTTCAGTCTCACTATGGTATCAATTTGTATCAATCTCCACAAAATCAGCATTACCAAAATTCCCAACAGAATTCAAACTAATACCAAAACTCCTAAAATTTCAAGTTACTCCTAACATACTTTTTTATAGCAAAATTGCAGTTTTGGACAAGAGTATGCCTCTCTTAATAGCGAGCATCGAAGACCGGCTGCTCACCCTCCTCATAATTTGAATAGAAATATGAGCAATCAATTCGGGTATAGCGATTGGAGAAACTAAGAAACATAATTCAAAAATGCTGAAGCCACAGATGACGATACATGCAGATACACTTTCAATGCCATCTAGGAGGTAGCAAACGTCTGGAACCAACATCAACGAATTTCCTATCGAAGAATTGTGACAACAAACTCATGTTCCTTCAAAACTCCGTTATTGATCGTTGGACGTGCAAACTGAGCTTTCTTACTATTAGGTTGAATGTTCAAAGGATAAGAAAAAAGGTATGAGCCAAAGTGAAAACTCTATTTGAAATTCTGTTTGCAATTTGTCCAATGGACGATGTTCAAATTATTTTCCTAGAACGGTTGATTCTTTGAAGCAGTCTTGGAAAAGAATAAATCCTGCTTGTCAACGTTAGAAAGAAATAAAAGCCGAGTTACATGCAAGACATAAAAGTGGGTTAACGACGTGGATATGGTTCATGCTTTTGTATTAGTTTATTTATGTGTCTTGGTTTAACGAGTTAGTTATGGCGTACTGCATCAAATATAGCTTAATCAAGCACTTGCATTATACACGACCAAGCACAACAATCAATATATCAACATGAAAAATTATAATGATACATTGTCTAAGGAGGAAAAATGGGGAAGAGTGCAACAAGAACACTCAGCTTTGCGGTTCCTACAAGATGGGTGGTGAATGAAGCCGAGGTAGTTCAGATGCACACGAAGAAACCCCATTTACAACTAGTATCCATGAAAGGCCATGCGAGAAATCCATGAGGAAGAAAAAAATCATCCACTGATTATAGTAGACATTATGAACAAATAAGCGAAAGTCTTGCTACTGCCAAATAAACTAAACAGAAATACATTGAAGTAAAGGAAGTAAAGAGACTTGAGAAAGATATAGGACAACACAATTGTGTTGAATTAAAGCAAGAACGAGTTAAATAGTTAGAGTTAAGGAGATAAGAATTGACTCATCAAAAAAATGTTGATGATTGCCTCTGTTGAGTTGCAACTTGAATAACCTCAATCCAATGCAAAAGAGGCACATGTAAAAATGAATTGAGGAGTTTAGCAGATGTTATAGAAATCCACAGGAAACTATGTCTGTATTAAGTATCTTATTATCACTAACTATATTCGTTTCTTATTACTACTTTTGTTTGTAGGGAACTGTATCATTACTATGTATCCTATTAACACTGCTTGTATATGATTGCTCATTACTGGTTGTATTTGTAAGGAAATGTATTGTAACGACCCGGTTTTTAGCGACTTTGGTTATCAACATAAACTCAATGACGACTAACCAAACATCAAAAAACATCGGTAGTTAATGTAAGAAATTAGAGGGTGAGAATAGATAAGATAGAAACTTAGAATAGAAGAAGAAGAACATACAACATCAGAGTAACACGAATCTCACAGCGGAACGAATAACATATAATATATAACATAACTTTGAAATATAAATATGTACTTGAATATACATATCATTTTCAAAGTACAACACTTACAACACAGCGGAAATAAACAATAACTATATGATTTTGAAGCCTCCTGCTCCAGCTCTTCAAGTATCTGTAAATCCCGACTACTTGACTGCCTGTACAAAATTGGGCACCCAAGAGTTTAGGAAAAACAAAACAAAACAAACTCTGGGTCAGTCATGTGATTGGTGTGAGTAAAACAGTTTAAACAGTTTGAACAATGAAACTATATCTCATAAGACCACGCCATATAACGGAACGGGTTTTTTCCCTTATGAGAATCAAAATCAATCTTTATATCGAAACTTTCTCGATATTATTATAATGTCTACCAATCACAATATAATAATCAATTTAGTAGAAACACTTTCATCTCACATTCTACATACATAGTATACAAATCAAAATCGCAAGCACGTATGGGATAATGGATTTTCAACTATGACAAGGTATGGAACCACCTTCTGCTAGTGTACCTCTAGAGAGTAATACACTGGGTTCAACAAGAACATCTTGCAACCCGGCCACACATGACCGACCACTCATTTCGCTTGAGTGTATCGAATGTATTATAACCAACGGTTGGGATCAGCAACCGTTTCCCGATAAGGGACAACATCGACAATAGATTATAGAAATAAATGAAACTCTAGATCAGGTGATAATACACCCTAATGGTAGCAACCCACATAGCCATGCTACCTGCCCGATTTCTGTCATTTCCTAGTTGTGAGGCTAGAGGCCACGCTTATCTCTGACAGATCACACAATTTTTCACTTCGAATGTCACATCGTCATACCCGCCCTCACCAATGAAAACGCGTCGACCCCCAGTTTTCCGTCGAGCCCAGAAATTTGAGCGACATCTTTCATCACCAACAAATCCAGAAAAATGTATACATACTCCATTTCTCAAAACAAATGCCAATACGATACTCATTTCACCTCAAACTTCATAAATCGCTAAAAAGATCCAGCGCTAGATCCATGGTGAACTTCGACAGCGAACAGAGACACCACCAAACCCACTAAGATTAGCATCAGCGTGTAGTTTTCGTTCTCAGGAATTCAAAGAAATAAACATTGTGATTTTAGGAATTTTCTTTGATTTTCTTTTGATTTTATTTCTTCCATTTTCTTTGCTGTGGAAAAATGAGAACGACGGATGTATTTTGCATTTATAAAAGGGAAGTGTGAGGCTGAGAAGGATAAACGTGGCCATCGTTTTAATTAGACATAGATTAAGATCATTTTAGTTATTTTATTTTATTGATTTTCTAATTGTCTTTGGTCCTTAAAAATTCCTGTGACCACATACAATACCCAAAAATCACGAAAATTGACATGTAGCTACAGTTTGACATTACGGTCCCAACGAAACTGGTTTCGTCGAATTCCGACTCCGTTTGCTCACACATCGTACTTTTAACCATTAGAATATCGACTGCTTTTCACTCTAAAAATCCGTACGGCCACACAGTGACTCTAAAAATCACGAAACTTGGAATCAAGCAATAATTCAATATTGCGAATCCAACAAAATTAGTTTCGTCGAATTCCGACTTCGTTTGCAAAAATGGCTATTTTTAAAGCTCTAATAACCTATTTAAATATATAAATATATTCAAATATAATTAAATTAAATATTTATAAATAAATACTATCATCTATATTCATAGAGAAATACCATATAGCTTAGAAAAATCCTATATGGATTTCTAACTCGATATTTTAATCTGGGTCAACCCGATAATCTATTAAAAATAGAAATCCCTTTTAAAAATTAAAATGGTTAGGGCGCTGTTTTTTCCTGAGAATTTGATTTGGACATAAATCAAAATCTACATGACGAAATCCTGATTTTTCTCTTCCACTAGAAAAATATACTTCACCAGCTCCTAACGTTTCTTGTTTCACGGAAATCCGATTTAAAACGGACCCGGCATATCCAGTTGAAGTTCGAATCGCCAAATAGCGAACTGTCGCGACGTTACGGGCACGATTATAATTATACTATAAACTATACGTTATAAGATCGTCGATTCAATATATTCGTTATTATATTTCGAATCGAAACTCACCCAAATCTCGTATACTATTCAATTCACACACAATTGTGAATTCTTCTATTTCTGACTTTTCGATATTTATAATTTATTATTCATTATAAATATTAATTAAATATCCAATATTATTTAATTCTGGTTCTCGATACCGCTAAATCGATATTTAATAATTAAATAAATTAATTATTCAACCATAAAAATGCGGGTCATTACATGTATATATCTCGATGTTGTTATAAGTAAGTACAAACGTGAAAATCCTACTTAATTTAAATGATATTCGATAAACAAACAAAGAACACATACAAAAACATCATCAACTACCTAACTCAATAGAAAAATGGCAGAAATGTGAAAACTAAAATAAGAAATTAAATATAACGTCTAGTTTACGAATGACTTCCTACATGTTCCCAACAATGCTAGACTAGCTTTCTCTATGGTCGAGATGAGCCTATGGATCTCGAAATTATTCAATTCGCTACATATACTGGGCAAATGTATTAGGGTCTATGTATGATTTTTTTTTGAAATGCAACAGAAATGTCCGGGTAGTTTCTAAGATATATCTCATATCCACCACGTTCTTCTTCGATAATCATATTATGTAAAATTTTGCAATAGTATATGATATCCGATAATAATGCAGGGTCGTGGTAGTGTACCTCCTTTTTTGTAATATATAAAATCTTCCTTGAAGCACTCCAAAAGCGTGTTCAACATCTTTTCTCAAACTTTCATATAGTTTCGTGAACATTACGTCTTTAGAATTATTAGGTCGTTTATATGCTTGCACAAGAGTTCTCGACTTCAGATAAATGCCATCCACTAGGTAATACCTATAGCATAATCTATACCTCCTATTTTGTAGTTGCATGGAGGTGTTAATCATTGTATAATTTGTTGAATAAATAAGACTATCGCAAAACGTTAATATCATTTAGAGAATCTGGTGCTCCAAAAACGCATGCCAAATATACAAATAAAATGATGCAACAACTTCCAGTATAAGAGAAATATTTTAGTTGTGTCCTGAGATTAGCCATGCGATGTAATCAAATAATTTTTCCACCTACAATGCCTATAGTCTAAGCTACCTAACATACTTGGAAATCCACATGTTCTCCCATTGCCAATCCTCGATCAATATCATGAGGGTTTGGAGACTGAAGATATTCGTCACCAAATAGGATAACAACATTTTTGCAAAATTCTTTCATACCTAAGATTGGTGTTTAGTCCCCCATCCATAATTTGTCATCTATTGAATCTCCAGAAGCACCATACAATAACATACGAAGTGCAATAGTTGCTTTCTAAAGTGGAGAATGCCCAATTCATTGTGACCATTAACTCTATGAGTGAAAAGACATTCGTTTCAGCTAATTTATCGAGAACTGTATTAAAGACGTTCTTCAACATGCGAAACCTCCATTTAAATTCAACTTCCATATACATAGAATTTTAAGCAAAATAATCCATTATAATTTGGTTGTTACTAGCCTCGTGTTTTCTCCGATATCACAGATCCCGCCTTCTAGATACACTAACTCCTTGGGTCGAAGGATTTTTTGATGGTTTTCATGAGCCACTGCATCCATCATTTGATGCTTAATTACTCTTTGTTAATCTATGCGAGTTTGAACGAACTCATTCGAAGAGGATGAAGATAATGAGGAGTAACACCATATTTTTTTTAATTTATTCATTTCTGATTGGTTTGTGAATGATGGCGAAGAAGCAACAAGTCTTTACCTGTATTTATAATGAAGTTACATTGGAATATACACTTGGTCAAAGTCACTGTAGCCATGATGAATTGTCTGCCACGGTTGATTGATTAAATTATATTGTCAACACACTATTTTTTAATATTATTGCCATGTTTTAATAAAGAAATCGTATAAAGTTACACTTTAGCTACAATCGTCTGTCTACGTAGATTATTTTTTGTTGATAATATGCTTCTATGACAAGTTGGTAACTAGCATTATTGCATAGTGTTAAGTTACATCCTAATCCACGGTGTTATGTCACCTCTACACATTACACGGTTTATTTGGGACCACATTGCTTAATTTTTTGATGAATGTCAGTAAATAACATACCAATAGTGTCAGGCCATAGTCATTGACTACAGCCACATTGAACAGTCTTTATTCTTGTTCATTGAATGTATGTAAAGAAATTGACTGCACTTATTATTTTTCGTTTTTTAAATCCTAACTACACTGCTTCAGCATGAAATCTTTGACCTAAAGGATAAACTGAATAACATTAAAGAACCACATACATAGCACATTGATAAGAACCATTAAATCAGTAGAAGTACAATGCAAATTAACTACACGTTATGTTTAATTTGCAGTTCTTCCAAAGCATTTTTAAGATGTATTATCTTTTTTTCCAACTCATTTGCATAAGCGATTCATCATGCACACAAATGGTCATCCACCCATTCTAATTAGTTGCAACCATTCAACCAAAATGGACATTGCTGGATTCTACGACCAATATTTTCTCCATTTGCCATGACTACAACCTCCACAGCATACCCGTAGTTGCAACAAACATGATACGAGTCATCCTCTTGATGGAGGTTGAACAACTTAAGTTTGGTTTACCTCTTGTTCATATACAAATTTAACAACTGATAACTGTTCTATCCTTTGTTGAAATAAAGGTTGAGCAACTAAAGCCTGATCAGCCACTTGTTCATACGGAGGATCTAAAGGCTCCTAAAGTCGTAGTTAGTCAAGATTTAGGAACTCATGACGAACATCTTCGCAGTGCTGCTTCTGATACTCGGTAAATTAGCATTCATTGGTTCGTGGACTATCACAAGGTCCGGTCGTTGGTCATCAGTCAAAATCTATAGATGAAGGCCATGACAGCATTACTATTAGTATGTAGAGGCGTGGGGAAGTAGGAGATTTACTAGGTAAAAAATTGCAAGGAAGAAATATATTGTAGCTCAAATTCATATATGTAAAGTTGTGTATTAAGGAGACAATTCTACTAACAGAAATGATACTATACACTACATGCTACTAAAGTTGTTTAAATGACTACACACTGCATACTAATAAAGATTCTCTATTGACAGTACATGTAACACCCCGTAAAAATATTCAATTTAGACATAGGTTAATTTAATTTAAAAATAAACAGTAATAATTTATAACACATTAAAAGGCTGAAAATGGAATTTTGGACAATTAAGAATTAGGCCATGAAAATATTGTAGTTATGTTCGTGGAAAGATTCTGATCCATTTTTAAATTATATTTGCTGAAAACAGAGTTTGTATGCAAAAGTTATTAATTAAGTTGTACGTATATATTAATACAGAAAGGTTTGAATTACAAATATATATATACAAGTTGGGAAAATATTAAATAGGATAAGCATGAAAAGAACATTCCCTTTTTTCATTTCAAACCTATGTCTATATATTCACACACAGTTGGGGACAAGAATAAATTAACTATGGAAAGAAATAATGAGAATTAATTAAGGAACAATCAAAAAGTAACGTTCTGAGAAATTTCCTACTGGACTGACCCTAAAAGGGGTCGACCACCCCTCTAAGAGAGGGATCGACCAGTCAAGTCGACCACCCTCCTGGGGGTTGTCGACCGCCCTTCTATAGGGAAGCCCAGTGAGGGTTGTTTTATGTAGGGACTTATTTATAATATATATTAAATGGACTGTTTAGATTTAAGCAAACTAATCTAACGGTTCATACACATGTTAGCAACTATAAATAGTCCCGCAAACCCTTATTCTAAACCCTAAAGCCAGCCATTTCTCTCAACGCCTCCATTTTGCCTTTCTTCTATCTCAAGTTCCAGAAAGATTGAAGGATTTAGATTTCTTCCATTTCTCTAAATCTGTTTTATCTTCTCTGTCTTATCCTAATATTTAGATTTAGGATTTATATGGAATTTTTATTCATACATACATATATATGTAAGATTATAATGGTGATTCTTATATATATATATATTTATATTTGAAAGGCTTGGAGTATACGTTCGTTTTTAAAAGCCAAATCCAATTTCTGTTCTATTCAATCTTGTCGCTAGTCTTCCTAATAGCCCTTTGAGTGGTATCCATCAAAGTTACTCTTTTCTGTAATTTGATAGTTATGGATTTGGAATGTTGTTTTTGGAGATTAAGAATATACTAAAAGAAAACATGATTAAAACCCTCAAATTCTCCGTTTCTTTTATTGTTCGTAGAAATGCTCAATCAAGTTATATTTGGGTTTTCGGTTGTTGTAGTAATAAAAAACGAACATGATTCTTTTTTATGGTTTTCTATATTTTTGGATTTTCTATATAGATTAGATTCCTTTTTATTCTATTTTCATGTAAATTCACATGTTTGGTTTTTAGGCAAAAGATTAAGATTTGGATAGTTTGTAACACCCCGAAATTTTAACAACATCAAAGATGATGAATTAAAGAATAATTAATGTGAAATACATTGTTAATAATAAATTAAGGAAAACTTAATTAAATATTTGGAATTAAGTGAAACGGACTACGCCATTGCGTCCTTCTCGAAATTCTGGTTAAGATAGACATTTGGTTTGCATAAAACGGACATCGTATGTGACGGTCCGCCCCGCACCAACCGACATTTACTCCAAAAGTGCGCTGTACACATGTCCAGTCAGCACGGGACGGTCGTCAGAAGAAAAGAAAGAAGACGAAAAATCAACAAAGAACCTGTAGAATGTCTCACAGCGCATGGAATAAAATATAATAATAACATAACTTTGACATAAAACAGGCGAGACAGTACATAAGCTGAAAAACTAAATCATGTCTAACATGGCAGCGGAAATCCAAAATACAGCTTATGATCCAACATCCTTATTACAACTTCAAAAATACTGTCTCTAAGAAAAAGAAAGGAAAAGGTACACTACTAATGCCCAAGCAGTGACCATCGATAACACAGGGGAGATAATACATAAATATCATACGTGGAAGCCTCCTGCTCGTCTCCAGTACAGCTACCCGTGCATCCACCTAACCTGTCTCTAGTCTGCTCATGTGAGCACCCAGAGTAATAAGAAGAGACATAAAACTCTGGGTCAGACAAAAAGTCTGGTGTGAGCGATAAGCAGCTAAACAAAACAGAACAATAACAGGTATAATCCAATCATACCTGAACCTGGACCTGCAACCAAAGAGTTAGCACTACATACCGTACAATACTCTAAGGTGCCACTAACATACTGTGTAAGAGATACGGGGGTGGGGGTGTGCATGTCATAGTGGTGTCAAACAATCAAGCATAGCAATCATCCTCACATCCCTCACTCAGTGCGTAAAGCATACGATATCCACTACTTTGGTCACCTAATACTTTGGGCCATGACTGAATCCAATCCCGTGTAACTATCACTACAAACCCACTATCCATCTCTCAGTGGTGAACCAAAGTTATGAATACCGACAGCCCCTTTGCACACGACCCGCAGCAAAGCCCAAATCGTGAAGTGAACTCATTGGTTCCCATCTGGATCCTGAGCTCTAACTTCTCCTTTGGACTACCTTTGCATCTGGGGTTATGGTCTTCATCTTCATCCGGATCGGTTCGGCTTCATTGTTTACGCCTCAAGTCAAAGCTCTTCGGTTCGGTCGTGACGAGCCTCTCCGGTTCGTGACAAGCTCCTTCGGTCGTGCTCCAGGCATAGTGGCTCCCTCAATGGCTCGGTTCGGCCTTCAACATTCCTCACTGGATCGGATTGGTCCCTCAAGCTCCTCCATGGTGCATCGGTTCGGGTCGCAAGTGACCACTCGGGTCAGGTCGGAGACGCGGTTCGGTTCGGGTAGGGCGCTCCGGCTTTGGATTCTTCATGGCTATCTCTTCGCGTTCTTCCAGACGGTTCGGGTCGGGTTCCCCTGCACGAGTGGTTCGGATCGGGTACGAGTCTCTGGTCCTTATTTGATGCTCGTAGGCTTCGCACAGACGGTTCGGTTCGGAGGAGATGGCTTGGTTCGTGATGTGGCTCCATGACCCCATAGGGCGATCCGATCCGGCCCTCAATCCCCCATCCGATCCGAATTCCTGCACTTTGTCCAACGACTGTTTTACGCCATTCGACGGCGTTTTCGACCAATCTAACACTTATAAACAATCACAAAGCATACCATATAGTCATAGCAACATGCATAAACATCCACAAACAGCAAAACAACAATATCATATGTCAAAACGGATCAAACATACCCAAAAACCCATATTTTCCCCTTAAGCATGTTTAAGAACAACTAATGATAGGATTAGTAAAACTTAACCAAATTAGCCAAATTTTCTAACAGAGGTCTAAAACAATATTTATGAATTTCTGAATATTTTTCCGGAATTTTGTCACGCTTAATTTCGCTAATTAACACTAATCACCCCTTAATCCCCTAAATTCCGGGATTAACAAAATTAGTCCAAATTAACCCAAATTCATATCAGAGGCATAAAATTATGTTTTAGAATTTTAGGAATTTTTCTAGATTTTTCTGAGCCATAATTTCGCTAATCTTCGCTAATTACCCTAATTAGCCGTAATTAGTGAAAAAACTAAGCAAATCACTCACCTTTGGCACAATTAAACTTTCAGAACTGAAACTCCTCTGATATAGATCCAATCTCTATGTGTTCCAGCAACTCTCTCTCTCTAATTTGGTGCTAATCCCCTTTGGTTTGATGTAGTTTTGCTTAATCTTTGATTAGAAAGTGATTAGAGGTGATTTGGAGTGAAATTAGAAGGTGGAGGCCATGGCTATACTTGAAGGAATGTCTTAGGCGGCTGGAAAATGAAGTAAAAACCGAAATCATAACCCTAGCAGCCCTTAAATACCACTAATCCCGAAATCCCCCTTTGGGCCTAGATGCTAATTATCCGGTTAAGCCCAATTAGCTGAAAATAACCCTTTAAACCTTAATTCAGCCATATCTCCCAAACGGTAAGTCCGTTTGGCTATTATGACCACTCTACGGAAAGAGAAACCATCATCCGGAGCTAATAGAAGTGGTTTCAGGTCAAAGTTTCTTTCTAGTCAAAAGTTATGGACGAAACAAGATCAACTAGGGGCAAAACGGTCATTTAACAATGTGCAAAAATCATGAACATGGGAAATGACCCCACTAGTCGTTTCCCAAAAGTATACGACCATACGACTTACCAAGAAAAAGAAATAAATATTCTACGATCCTAGATGCGTAGAATGTGGGTTGTTACATTCTCCCCCCTTAAGAAATTTCGCCCCGGAAATTCCTTAACTAAGAAACAACAATGGGTCCCGCATGCCTATCAACCATAAAACAACAATCAACATGCAAAACAAGTCTATCCTAGCATGCGGTTTACTAACAAGGGAAGGAACTATCATTACAAAAACCTTACTAGGCAAAGAGTTCTGGATACTCCTTCCTTATATCCTCCTTTGTTTCCCAAGTACAGTCTTTTTCATTCTCACCCCACTGGACTTTGACTAGTTTCACCGCCTTCCTTCGAAGCTGTTTCGTATCGTTCCCAACAATACGCATAGACTTGCGGTTCTCAACCGCCTCGGGTTCGACCTCGATATCATTCAACTGATCTGGTGAAATAGCCACATTAGGGTCTTGCACAACTTCCTTAACTGAGAAACATGAAATACGTTGTGAACTCCCGCCATCTTGTTAGGTAGCTCTACTTCATACGCCAAATTCCCAACTTGCTCGAGGACTGGGAATGGCCCAACAAATCTTGGTGCTAACCTACATCTCCAACCAATCCGAATCACATTCTCTATGGAGAGATCTCGACGAACACCAAGTCGTTAATGAAGAATTCCAAATCTCTTCGTTTCTTACCGAGATAAGCCTTCTGCCTATCTTTATCCCTTCCCAGTAGTAGATCTGCTCTATGTCTCAATACATCTTGTTACCACTGGGATGTATAGTCAATTTCAAGTGATGATATGCTCTAAGCACTTCACCTCTCAGTTCATCTACGTTGGGTACAACTAGTCCCTTATTCTTTTGAAGCCACCCTTCTCGATCAAATCCTTATTTGATCATTCTCTTTCCATCGATACCCATCTCTACCCTAGAGATGGTTTCCAATAGATTAGGATCGTCCTTCTAACTGGAACCAATCCACTCAATCAAAATCGATCTAATCGTCAAGCTTACTAGTGTTTCTGAATCCAATTCACTCTTGGGCCTGAAATCATATCCTGTGATATACTCTAGTTGCTTCCATCCTAGAAACAAAACCCCTAAACTGGCATGTCTCCTACTCAATGCAACTATTACCGCACCCAAATCCTTTACTATGATCACTCTGCCCCATGGAGTCATGGCGACTCCACTGCACTGATCCATAGTCACTAATCCTTTGCCATGTCCACTCTGCCCCATGAAGTCATAACAACTCCACTGCACTGGCTCATAGCCTTACTAATCTTTTACTATGTCCACTTTGCCCCTCGAGTCATGACGACTCTACTGCACTGGCTCATAGTCCTACTACAATCACTTTGTTCCCCATCGCTGGAACCCTACAGGTGATAGTCTACTCAAGGGAAGAAAAATAGGAACAACATAGCAACCATAACATCCATCAAACAAGTCCTACGTATCACCTGCTAAATTCATAAACACATCGACACCTACATGATTGGTCTAACCAATCCCAATATGTCGATTCTAGTATGTCTGGTCTAACCAACATCAATAACTAATGGAAGCCCAGCCTCCATACATACACCGATGCCTACTTGACTGGTCCAACCAATCCCAGGCCAATGGAAGCCCCGCCTCCCTACGGACTACCGTACGTCCAACGTATGTTTATCCTCCAAGGATAATTAAACTAATGGAAGCCCAGCCTCCAATCGGACTACCGTACGTCCAACATACGTTTATCCTCCAAGGATAACTAGATCACGTCCAACGGATCCAAGGTAACGGGCGTCCCCAGATACCCCTGCTTTTAGTCCTCCTAAAATACTTGAGTCCAACCCAAGTCTATCCATTATCTTGCTGCCCTCTCGAGTCCAACTCGAGCTGAATCCAATTCCTTGCAGCCTTCTCGAGTCCAACTCGAGTCAATCTATAACTCAGACCCAGTCTTGAGTATCCATTAGTGACAAACTCTAGTCCAACGTGAGTCGTCTCCCTATTCGTTGCATCTCCAAGATCAACGAACACCCATTTTCTTTTACGAATTCAAGTCCAACTTGAATCGCCCTAATCTTCGTTGTATCTTCCATGATCAATGAACACATCCTATTCCTTCCAAAATTCTATTATCCAATAGAGAACATCAACATAGGGTCCTAAACAATCCATTACTTTGCATCTTTCTCGAGTCCCACTCGAGCAATCTCATAACCCTATTGAGTCTAACTCTGGGCAGTCTATACCATTGAACAGTCCCATCAAGTTCCGTCTGTCCATCACTTCTTGAGTAAACCAAGATATCATCCAATGAAAAATCACAACAACTATTTACCTCTCACGCAAACCATCCTAGTCGAAATCGACATTCCCCAAGCACAAGCCCCAAAGGCCTAAACCAATATCAGACAAGCACCCAAGGAACATCTCCTCCGAGTTCGGACAATCCACATGAGGTGATACTAGCAAAACAATCTAGCACTGGAGCACTCATTTGCCTCCCAGAGACAACTAGTACTTATTACAATGATAACCTCTTAGCTTCCTTAACTCCAGTTACTGTCGCCATCACTAGGTAGGTACCTAATACCACCCTATTCCTTTGGAGTAAATCGACTCCCCAAAATAATGCTAAACCCAGTAAAGCCCAAAACAAAGCAATCACAAGGAAACATACATTCATGACTTGATAAGACCAACCACAACAAATCATACTAAGATCAGTCGAACCACCTATCGGGTTCATCACAATTAGAGGTCTATCGACTATCTCGGGTTTGTCAAACAATACCCGAACAGAAACATCTTAAATAGAAAGCATACCTTTTATAACGACACCCTTTCCCTTCTGCGCCGCACTTGGATCATTCGACGAAGAAGGAACAACGTTGATAGCATATGCTTTCACAATCTGCTTCTCCCTAGGAGGTTGTGGGCAATCATCCTTGTGATGTCCCGCCTGGCCGCAGTTAAAGCACTTCCTTTCCCCAGGATTTTCTCGACAATCTCTGGCATAGTGGCCCTTCTTGCCACAACTAAAGCATTCGCCATCATTATTATTTTTCTTATTCTGACCATCCTTGGTCGGGTTCTGCTTCCTCTTGCTCTGAGAATTCTTCTTGCCTTCACCGCCTGCTTGCGGCTTTGGCTCCTCTGCAGATGCAATAGCAACTTCGGTCTTCGACTTAGGGAAAAGGCTCTCTGACCTTAATGCCTTTCCTACAATAGACTCGAACGTCTCATCGATATGGTTTATAAGTCTTTCCCCCAAGTACCCATCCAAGCCGGTTATGAACTTCTCGTTCTTCTTTTCGACCGTATCGATAAGGGACCATCCATATTTTGATAAAGTATCAAATTTGGCGATGTACTCCGAGACTGCCCTACCATTCTGCTTAAGCTCCAAGAATTTCTTGAACAGTTCTGATTTATGAGCAGCTGGAATAAACTTATCACAAAAGTGAGTCTTAAATTGATTCCAAGTAACTTGATCTTCTGGAGTAGCTGTTCTAATGGCATTCCACCAATTCATCGCTCGCCCTTGCAGCTGACGAGACGCTAGCCTTCTCTTCATCGCATCCTCAATACCCAAGTCATCGAAGATACGATCACAACTATCCAACCAATCCTGAACATCTGTGGCCGACTCCATTCCGTGGAACGACTTCCCACCAAGGTTAGTGTAATCCTTGCACAACTTGGCGAAATCGACCCTAGGCGCCAGCACTACTGGACCACCACCATTTCCGGGATTGGGAACTGCCCCTTGAACATCCCTAAGCATCTCCCTCATGAAGTTGGTGAACATTGTCCTCATGTCAGGAGCATTCCCATGGTTGGTCCCTCTACCAGCACCCCTGGTGTCTCTACTCATCGTTCAATCTGTAAAGAGAAAACGATTAACGACCCCATAGTGGTGCTAGTGCAGTACAACTTCATTCTTATACTACTAATAGTATATATATATAGCTTTTGAAAACCAAAATAATCACAAATACGCGCTCTCATATACGTACTATCTCTCCCTAGTGTCTTTCCCTAGGTTAACTATGCAACCTAGAGCTCTGATACCAAATATGACGGTCCGCCCCGCACCAACCGACATTTACTCCAAAAGTGCGCTGTACACATGTCCAGTCAGCAGGGGACGGTCGTCAGAAGAAAAGAAAGAAGACGAAAAATCAACAAAGAACCTGTAGAATGTCTCACAGCGCATGGAATAAAATATAATAATAACATAACTTTGACATAAAACAGGCGAGACAGTACATAAGCTGAAAAACTAAATCATGTCTAACATGGCAGCGAAAATCCAAAATACAGCTTATGATCCAACATCCTTATTACAACTTCAAAAATACCGTCTCTAAGCAAAAGAAAGGAAAAGGTACACTACTAATGCCCAAGCAGTGACCATCGATAACACAGGGGAGATAATACATAAATATCATACGTGGAAGCCTCCTGCTCGTCTCCAGTACAGCTACCCGTGCATCCACCTAACCTGTCTCTAGTCTGCTCGTGTGAGCACCCAGAGTAATAAGAAGAGACATAAAACTCTGGGTCAGACAAAAAGTCTGGTGTGAGCGATAAGCAGCTAAACAAAACAGAACAATAACAGGTATAATCCAATCATACCTGAACCTGGACCTGCAACCAAAGAGTTAGCACTACATACCGTACAATACACTAAGGTGCCACTAACATACTGTGTAAGAGATACGGGGGTGGGGGTGTGCATGTCATAGTGGTGTCAAACAATCAAGCATAGCAATCATCCTCACATCCCTCACTCAGTGCGTAAAGCATACGATATCCACTACTTTGGTCACCTAATACTTTGGGCCATGACGGAATCCAATCCCGTGTAACTATCACTGTAACAACCCGTATTTTCAATAACCTGTAATAACATAAATCGAGGCAGAATTTAATTCTAAAATGGGAATCAAGGGAAACGGGCTATGCCATTGCGTTCGTCTCGGAAAAATACGCGAAATAGAGTCCGAGTTTTCGAAAATCGGAGTCCGTATGACCAAGATATGGCCTCGCGAAGTTTCACGAAAATTCCCAAATTAAAGTATACTTAATTAAGTGAAATGGGTTGTGTAGATATATATATATATATATATATTGATATATATATATATATATATATAATTGAAAATTTAATAAATAAATATGCAAAAATGCTCAAAACAGCGAATTGGGAGAGGGGAATAACCGAACCGGCCGATTTTTGAAGTCGACCCGAGCCCGCTGGGTCGACTAGGGGTTAATCCAGGGTGTTTGGCTGTCAACCCGTGGGCCGATTCGCTCAAGTGCAGATTTTGCATTTGAATGGTTCTCATGGTCCATCTTTAATCTAAAGGCCCTAGATGGTTCCTACACTTGACTTCTTCCCCAAGACATGCTTTGATGGCTTGGATTGAATCTAGGGTTAATCCTATGGCCTAAAACACTTGCCTAATCTATAAATAAGACCCTAACCTACCCTAATTCATTCATAATTAAACCTAGTGACTAAACTATGGCAAAATGCTAGCTCTCATGGCCTCCACTAATTTTATGAAGAGGGTTGCATACTAATCACTCTCTAATCAACTTCTAATCCCTTCTTAGCATCTTAATCTTCTTCATTTGGTGTTCAAAGTTGCTAGTTGTGAGTTTCTATCACTTTGATGATCTTTTGGTAAACTAATTAGATGAGATGTGATGAGATTTATGGTTTTGTATGTGGGTTAATGAGCTTTGAATCATATGATATGATGTTAGCATTAATCTTATGTTTATGCATGTTGAGTATGTAAGCTTATGCAAGTTTAATATGATGTATGTTATGTTTGCATGATGCTAAATATGCAAGTTGTGGGCTATGTAATCATATGCATGTTATGCAAGTTCATGGTAATATGCTATGCAAGTTACATGTATGTAAATATGCAAGTTACATGTTTGTTAATATGCAAGTTACATGTATGTAAATATGCAAGTTACATGTTTGTTAATATGCAAGTTACATGTATGTAAATATGCAAGTTACATGTTTGTTAATATGCAAGTTACATGTATGTAAATATGCAAGTTACATGTTTGTTAATATGCAAGTTACATGTATGTAAATATGCAAGTTACATGTTTCTTTATATGCAAGTTACATGTTTGTTAATATGCGAGTTACATGTATGTAAATATGCAAGTTACATGTTTATTAATATGCAAGTTCATGATGACACATTATGCAAGTCTATAAGCTAATATGCAAGTTTGTTATGCAAAATGAATATGTAAGTTATGTGACATATTATATGCAAGTTATGTGACATGTTATGCAAGTTCATATGCAAGTTATGTGTTTGTTAATATGCAAGATGGCACCTTTGAAACATGTTCATTCATATGCAAGTTGACACCTTTTATATGTGTTATATCATGAACGAAATTACGTGGGAACGATGGGGTAATTAAATGCATAAGTTAATAAGATTGTGTGAAATTAATATAATTATGCATAACACAAAATAAATAAACATAGTATGGGAATTTGCCTATTTGGTTAGGTGTACCCATACTATGTGTTGGGAATTTACCTATTGAGTTAGGTCTACCCCATGGGAATTTACCTATTAAGTTAGGTCTACCCATGTTAAGAAAACTTGATTAATTAGGGATAATTAATATAAAATTATGAGGGTGATTAATTAGGTGTAATTAATTGACTAAGACACGAGGTTGGACTCAGTTGTAGCGTAAAACTGCCCGGACCCAACCGGCTTAACCAGTTGCTACAAATGTTAGCCCAATGTGAGAGGTCTTAGGCACAAACTAAATACGTAATTAATGTAAAGACACGAGGTTAGACTCTGTTATGACATAAGGCTGCCCGGACCCAACCGGCTTAACCAGCGGTCATAAAAGACAGTCTAATGTGAGAGGTCTTTACAAAGGTTACGTTCTTAATTAATTAATTAAGAAACACTTAACCACATTAGCATGTAGAGGGACATGAGGGGTTAAGTGGGTGCCTCGGGTGGCATGAGAAAATCTAGTGGTTGCCTTGGGTGGCAATAGAAAATACGATTAGAATACTTAACCAAAATGGAACATGTAATTAAAACATGATTAAAGGGTTAAGTGGGATATACTAGAAAAAGGGACAAGCTTAGGTGGGTAGCTTGTGGAGGCCCATTTCAACCAGTAACCCATACGTATCTTTGTGGGCTCGACCCATGTCGAGGACGGGACACGCATACTGGGCTTGACTGTAAGAGGCAAACGGGTTAGCGGTGGCAACGCAAGTCCAACGGGCTTCATATGCGTGAGTGGGCCCGGGCTGGTAGGTAAGCCGTTGTTGCATCGAGTAGATATAAGCCGTGCACCTTTAGTTCCATCAGGTTGCCACATTGGGGAATGATACATCCCACGGTGGGGCCAGCACGGGTATCTACGTTAGGGAGCCGATCGAATGGGAAGTAGTGTGTACACCTAGTGGATTGTAGGGCCCCGTGGCGCCTACTTGGTCACCTAGGGGTACGCAGGTACTAATTAGTAAATTTTATAAGTCCTTGGGTGGGATCAACCTTTAAGTTAGGAACGACTGGTGTGGTGCAGTTTAGTAATTTACCTTAGGGAGGGTAGATGCGTCTTTATCCTTTATCTTCGTTTAGTTGACTGCTTAGGGTAGCCATTCATCCCTATATGTTACCGTATATCAGTTTATGTCTTCTCTGGTTACTTTAACGATTGTATTGTTAAAGTTATAGGACTCGCTCAGACTTATGTCTGACCCTGTTGTTTTTATCTTTTTCCCAACCCTCAGGTCCTACGGTGGATCCTAGCAGTAGTGGAGCTTGATCGGATTGCTGTTCCAGTCTTTAGGAGCTTGGATAGATGTAAAGCTCCAGTTATCCAGTTATCTTTTCTTTTGTTTGGCTATTGTATGAGAGTGGGATTATGTACTTCTTTATTTTGATGGATATTGTACTTGACCTTTATTGTGGTTTTATGATGTAACCAGACATGTTTTACTTCCGCTGTTATGAGATGATGTTTTAAAATTTCAAGTACTATTTATATCTGTCTTGTTGTAATTTTTCTGTTCTATATTCACTAAAATACTCCACCGATGCTATGGCATTCCCTTAGTGAGTGATCATAGCGGGAGTGGGGTGTTACACGTGGTATCAGAGCTTAAGGTTACCAGAACAGATAAAATTTTTGAGAAAAACTATTTTCTAAGAGTATTTTCGAAGAAAGTATTTTCAAAAGCATGTCTTCTAAGAGAAAAAGTTTTTGAAAAAGAAAAGCATAATCCCCAATAGCCATATCTTTATCTTTCGGAATCTCCTTTTTGAATCTTTCCTCTTTCGTTTCAGCATGGCTGAAGATCTTAACATCCCGGAGGGTTTAGTTATACCACTATGGTATAGGAGGTTGCAAGAGGCTAGGGCCGCGGCTGCGGGTCCGGCCAATGCTACTACACCAGAGACAACCGCTCCTCCTCCTCAGCCTAGAGTGGATAATTTTGCTAAGGTTTGCAAGGAGTTCAAGGCTATAGGAGGAAAACCTTTTCTTGGTTCAGAGACTTTCGTAGAGGCTAGAGATTGGCTTAAGGAAGTGGAAGAGTTGCTAGATATCTTTGAAGTGGAAGAGGGAAAGAAAGTCAAGTTGGCGGCTTGGTTAATGAAGGGAGAGGCCTCATTCTGGTGGGAGGTCACTAATGGAGAACGCCCTGTTGACTCTTGGGCAGATTTTAAGCAAAGGTTTGGGGCTAAGTTTCTCTCAAGGGCGGAAGAGAATCTGTTTATGGAGAAGTTCTTGAATTTGAAGCAAGGGAATCTCACGGTGAAAGAATATGTCAACAAATTCAATCAATTAGCAAGGTTTGGCATAGAGTTGGTGAATACACCGGAGAAGAAGGCTTTGAGGTTCGTTAGAGGCTTGAACGAACCATTGCAAGGAATAGCTATGACTCACATTCCTATGGGGGCCACTTTTGAGAAGCTTGTCTACATGGCACTTATGCATGAGGATGATAAGAATTCTAAGGCACCAGAGAAAAAGGGGGATCAGAAGAAACCGCAACAGCAACAACAAGGCAAGGGCGGAAAAGGCAATGGTGACAAAAAGAAGACGAAGAAGAAGTGCTTCAATTGTGGAACACCAGGACACCTTAGTAAGGATTGTCGCAAAAAGAAGAAGACCGGTTGCTTTCATTGTGGTGAAGCAGGGCATCTTGTGAAAAACTGCCCAAAGAAGGGGCAGAAGACGGGGTCTACCTCAGGAGGCCAGGTGCAAGCTCTTATAGCACCACCTCAGTCAGGGGGGCAAGTACAGGTTCTCTCAGTTCCACCGATTGAGCAGAGAGGTAGAACTATTTCCGTTGAAAGTCTGGTTTTTCTGTTTGATCATCCAGTTCGTACTTTGTTTGACTCTGGCGCATCGCATTCTTTTATCTCATCATCGTTAGTTGAGTCACTGCACTTAGACACCAGTCTAGTTGATGATCCCTTGGTTGTCTCAAACCCAATTGGGGGCTCCATATATCTGTCTATGATATGTTTGGGTTTGAAGATTTCTATACTTAGCGTTGAGTTTAGATGTGATGCTTTTGTATTGGGCTTCACGGGCTATGGGTTGATCTTGGGCATGGACTGGTTATCCAGTAATGGTGCCGTTCTTGATTGCGAAAGGAGAGTTGTCAGGCTCATGACCCGCTTGGGTAACACTCTCGAGATCTCTTGCAATCCCATGGAATCTGTTTTGCTAAGTTATCTTGAATCGCTCGATGCTTCGGTCGAGAGTTTGTGTTCTGTCAGAGTAGTCCGGGAATATCCGGATGTGTTTGAAGAAGTAAAGGGTTTGCCTCCGAAGCGGGAGATAGATTTCCGAATTTATTTGGTGGATAATGCCAAACCAGTGTCTTTGCCAGTACGCCACATGGCTCCTCGTGAGAGAAGAGAACTTCATAAGCAAGTAGGGGAGTTGCTTGAGAAGGGGTTCATAAGGCGAAGTATATCGGAGTGGGGAGCTCCAGTAGTGTTTGCCACGAAGGCGGATGGGTCCCTCAGACTTTGTGTGGATTATAGAGAACTTAATAAGCTCACGAAGAAGAATAGACACCCATTACCGAGGATAGATGATCTCTTTGATCAGTTGGTTGGCGCGTCAGTATTTTCGCAGATGGACTTAGCTACAGGGTTTCATCAGTTAAGAGTGGCGGAGGACAGTATAGAGAAGACTGCTTTCCGGACTCCGGATGGTTTTTATGAGTGGCTAGTGATGCCATTTGGGTTGACAAACGCCCCCGCATACTTTGTTGATCTCATGAGTAGAGTGTTCAGAGAGTATCTGAATAAGTTTGTAGTAGTTTTTGTGGATGACATCTTGGTCTTTTCCAAGAATGAAGAAGAGCATGCCTTACATCTCAAGGAAGTGTTGGAGACTCTTCGAGCGCATAGTCTTAAAGCTAAATTCTCTAAATGCCATTTTTGGAGAAGAGAAGTGCGATTCTTAGGGCATGTGGTCTCTAAGGAAGGGATAGCCGTGGATCCCGCAAAGATAGTATCTATCCAGGATTGGAAAGTTCCTAGAAATGCTACCGAGGTAAGAAGTTTCTTGGGGTTGGCAGGATATTATAGGAAGTTCATCAAAGACTTCGCGAAGATATCAGCCCCATTAACCCGCTTGACGAAAAAGAATCTGGTTTTCTCGTGGGATGTAGATTGTGATGATGCTTTCCGACGGTTAAAGAGAGCTTTGACCACCGCTCCAGTTTTAGTGCTCCCGGATGGGAGTAAGCCGTTTGTTGTTTATACCGATGCTTGTGGAACAGGATTAGGCGCAGTCTTGATGCAGGAGGGAAGGGTAATAGCCTATGGAGGGAGACAATTGAGAGTGCATGAGAAGAATTACCCTACCCATGATCTAGAGTTGGCCGCGATTGTTTTCGCACTTAAGTCTTGGCGCCATTATCTTCTTGGTGAGAGATTCGAGTTGTTCACCAACCATAAATCATTGAAGTACTTATTCTCTCAGAAGGATTTAAACTTAAGACAGCAAAGGTGGATGGAGTTCTTAGCATCCTATGATTTCGAGATAGCGTATACCCCTGGTAAGGGTAACGTGGTGGCAGACGCCTTAAGTAGAAAAAGGCTATCTTTGAGTCCATTGTTCGTGGAACGACGAAGCTTGGAGTTTCTTTCTTTGTTTGACTTCAGACCTTCTGTTGATTTTGTACCTGGTTTGTTGGCATCCTTGGAGGTTAGACCTACTCTTTTGAGACGGATTGGCGAGGCTCAGCGAGACGACCCACAGTTGGTTGTGTTGGTAGAGAAGCTTATAAGAGGGGAGTCGTCCAGCCATTTGGGTAGATACACCATAGATGATAAGGGATGGTTGCATAGAGACGGTAGACTTTGTGTACCGCAAGATGAGGGTTTGAAGAAGGCTATTTTGGATGATGCACATCGTTCAAGAATGACTATTCATCCCGGTGGAGACAAAATGTACCAAGACATGAAGAGAGTTTTCTTCTGGGCCGGTATGAAGAAAGATGTGGCCGAGTATGTGGCTAGATGCTTAGTGTGCCAACAAGTTAAAGTGGAGCAAAGGAAACCCGGTGGGTTGCTACACCCATTGGAAGTTCCACAGTGGAAGTGGGATAGTGTCTCGATGGATTTCATCGACGGGTTACCGAGATCGAGGAAGGGCAATACGGGAATTTGGGTTGTGGTAGACAGACTTACCAAGAGTGCCCATTTTATACCCGTAAAGAGTAAGAGGACCGCTCCATGGCTTGCTTCAGTCTATGTTAGAGAGATTGTTAGATTGCATGGCGTACCATCCAGCATTGTGAGTGATCGAGATCCTATTTTCACTAGTGAGTTTTGGAGAAGTTTGCAAGAGGCGGTAGGGACTCAGTTGTGTTTGAGCACCGCATATCATCCTCAGACGGACGGTCAGACTGAGAGGGTGAACCGTATCTTAGAAGATCTTTTGAGGCTTTGTATCTTGGATTTTGGAGGTACATGGGAAGAACATCTTCCTTTGGTGGAGTTCGCATATAATAACAGCTTTCAGTCCAGTATTGGTATGGCTCCTTTCGAAGCTCTTTATGGAAGGCCTTGTCGATCTCCTACATGTTGGTGGGAATCTACGGATAAGATCTTGCTTGGGCCGGATATGGTTAGAGAGACTTCAGAGAAGATTGATTTAATTCGAAAAAGGATGAAAGCAGCGCAAGATAGACAGAAATCTTATGCGGATCGGAGAAGGACGGATCTTGAGTTTGAGGTTGGGGACATGGTTTTTGTCAAAGTATCTCCATTGAGAAATGTTGTTCGCTTTGGGTCCGTAGGGAAGTTAGCACCGAGATTTGTTGGGCCGTTTCCTATTAAGGAAAGGATTGGACGGATGGCATATAGGGTGGAGTTGCCCGACAGACTTAGTGGTGTTCATGATGTATTCCATGTATCACATTTGAGGAAGTGCTTACATGAGACCGCGGAGGTGGTAGAGCCGAGCTTGCTTAGAGATGTAGAGGTAGAGCGTGATGCGACGATTCGACGAGCTCCTACTCGCATCCTTGGGTCAGAAACTAGGAAGTTGAGGAACAGAGAAGTTCAGCTAGTTAAAGTGCAATGGGGAGATGACGAAAGCAATGCTACTTGGGAGACGGAAGCAAAGATGCGTTCTTTGTATCCATTTCTTTTTGAGAGTATGTCTTTTAACTTCTCCTTTATTGCTTGTCTAGTACTTATCTTATCTTTAGTATATCCTCTCACTAATACCTATGACCTTTAGATAGGGTAAAACCTATGGTTGAAACATGTGTTTGAAACATGTTATGGTTGATGGATGCATATGGATGCAATTGTTTGCTAGTGGTTGCTCGTGGATGCATATACACACACATTAGGCACTAGATCGGCTCAGTCACTTCATGTTGCATATTGCATAAATGGATGTGGTAGTTAGATTGATGGATGTATCATGGCTGTGTTATCATATGGATGATGCATTTTTGTGTATGGTTGTGCACGCATGTAGAAATTTGTATGTGTCAATAGGGTTTCGCATACATATTGGATGCATGGCACTATCATGGTTTGCATTAAGGAGGTTTACTGTATCAGTAACCGCCTGATTTTCGCATTAGGTAAGTACATATACACACACTTTTGCATATATCCATCCAGCATTTAGAATCTTGTAAGGACAATGATTGCTCGTGGATGATGCTTTGAGTAGATGGATGATTGGATGGTAGGATACGTTCTTCCTAACTTGAAGATTTCGGGGACGAAATCCTTTAAGGAGGGGAGAATGTAACAACCCGTATTTTCAATAACCTGTAATAACATAAATCGAGGCAGAATTTAATTCTAAAATGGGAATCAAGGGAAACGGGCTATGCCATTGCGTTCGTCTCGGAAAAATACGCGAAATAGAGTCCGAGTTTTCGAAAATCGGAGTCCGTATGACCAAGATATGGCCTCGCGAAGTTTCACGAAAATTCCCAAATTAAAGTATACTTAATTAAGTGAAATGGGTTGTGTAGATATATATATATATATATATATTGATATATATATATATATAATTGAAAATTTAATAAATAAATATGCAAAAATGCTCAAAACAGCGAATTGGGAGAGGGGAATAACCGAACCGGCCGATTTTTGAAGTCGACCCGAGCCCGCTGGGTCGACTAGGGGTTAATCCAGGGTGTTTGGCTGTCAACCCGTGGGCCGATTCGCTCAAGTGCAGATTTTGCATTTGAATGGTTCTCATGGTCCATCTTTAATCTAAAGGCCCTAGATGGTTCCTACACTTGACTTCTTCCCCAAGACATGCTTTGATGGCTTGGATTGAATCTAGGGTTAATCCTATGGCCTAAAACACTTGCCTAATCTATAAATAAGACCCTAACCTACCCTAATTCATTCATAATTAAACCTAGTGACTAAACTATGGCAAAATGCTAGCTCTCATGGCCTCCACTAATTTTATGAAGAGGGTTGCATACTAATCACTCTCTAATCAACTTCTAATCCCTTCTTAGCATCTTAATCTTCTTCATTTGGTGTTCAAAGTTGCTAGTTGTGAGTTTCTATCACTTTGATGATCTTTTGGTAAACTAATTAGATGAGATGTGATGAGATTTATGGTTTTGTATGTGGGTTAATGAGCTTTGAATCATATGATATGATGTTAGCATTAATCTTATGTTTATGCATGTTGAGTATGTAAGCTTATGCAAGTTTAATATGATGTATGTTATGTTTGCATGATGCTAAATATGCAAGTTGTGGGCTATGTAATCATATGCATGTTATGCAAGTTCATGGTAATATGCTATGCAAGTTACATGTATGTAAATATGCAAGTTACATGTTTGTTAATATGCAAGTTACATGTATGTAAATATGCAAGTTACATGTTTGTTAATATGCAAGTTACATGTATGTAAATATGCAAGTTACATGTTTGTTAATATGCAAGTTACATGTATGTAAATATGCAAGTTACATGTTTGTTAATATGCAAGTTACATGTATGTAAATATGCAAGTTACATGTTTCTTTATATGCAAGTTACATGTTTGTTAATATGCGAGTTACATGTATGTAAATATGCAAGTTACATGTTTATTAATATGCAAGTTCATGATGACACATTATGCAAGTCTATAAGCTAATATGCAAGTTTGTTATGCAAAATGAATATGTAAGTTATGTGACATATTATATGCAAGTTATGTGACATGTTATGCAAGTTCATATGCAAGTTATGTGTTTGTTAATATGCAAGATGGCACCTTTGAAACATGTTCATTCATATGCAAGTTGACACCTTTTATATGTGTTATATCATGAACGAAATTACGTGGGAACGATGGGGTAATTAAATGCATAAGTTAATAAGATTGTGTGAAATTAATATAATTATGCATAACACAAAATAAATAAACATAGTATGGGAATTTGCCTATTTGGTTAGGTGTACCCATACTATGTGTTGGGAATTTACCTATTGAGTTAGGTCTACCCCATGGGAATTTACCTATTAAGTTAGGTCTACCCATGTTAAGAAAACTTGATTAATTAGGGATAATTAATATAAAATTATGAGGGTGATTAATTAGGTGTAATTAATTGACTAAGACACGAGGTTGGACTCAGTTGTAGCGTAAAACTGCCCGGACCCAACCGGCTTAACCAGTTGCTACAAATGTTAGCCCAATGTGAGAGGTCTTAGGCACAAACTAAATACGTAATTAATGTAAAGACACGAGGTTAGACTCTGTTATGACATAAGGCTGCCCGGACCCAACCGGCTTAACCAGCGGTCATAAAAGACAGTCTAATGTGAGAGGTCTTTACAAAGGTTACGTTCTTAATTAATTAATTAAGAAACACTTAACCACATTAGCATGTAGAGGGACATGAGGGGTTAAGTGGGTGCCTCGGGTGGCATGAGAAAATCTAGTGGTTGCCTTGGGTGGCAATAGAAAATACGATTAGAATACTTAACCAAAATGGAACATGTAATTAAAACATGATTAAAGGGTTAAGTGGGATATACTAGAAAAAGGGACAAGCTTAGGTGGGTAGCTTGTGGAGGCCCATTTCAACCAGTAACCCATACGTATCTTTGTGGGCTCGACCCATGTCGAGGACGGGACACGCATACTGGGCTTGACTGTAAGAGGCAAACGGGTTAGCGGTGGCAACGCAAGTCCAACGGGCTTCATATGCGTGAGTGGGCCCGGGCTGGTAGGTAAGCCGTTGTTGCATCGAGTAGATATAAGCCGTGCACCTTTAGTTCCATCAGGTTGCCACATTGGGGAATGATACATCCCACGGTGGGGCCAGCACGGGTATCTACGTTAGGGAGCCGATCGAATGGGAAGTAGTGTGTACACCTAGTGGATTGTAGGGCCCCGTGGCGCCTACTTGGTCACCTAGGGGTACGCAGGTACTAATTAGTAAATTTTATAAGTCCTTGGGTGGGATCAACCTTTAAGTTAGGAACGACTGGTGTGGTGCAGTTTAGTAATTTACCTTAGGGAGGGTAGATGCGTCTTTATCCTTTATCTTCGTTTAGTTGACTGCTTAGGGTAGCCATTCATCCCTATATGTTACCGTATATCAGTTTATGTCTTCTCTGGTTACTTTAACGATTGTATTGTTAAAGTTATAGGACTCGCTCAGACTTATGTCTGACCCTGTTGTTTTTATCTTTTTCCCAACCCTCAGGTCCTACGGTGGATCCTAGCAGTAGTGGAGCTTGATCGGATTGCTGTTCCAGTCTTTAGGAGCTTGGATAGATGTAAAGCTCCAGTTATCCAGTTATCTTTTCTTTTGTTTGGCTATTGTATGAGAGTGGGATTATGTACTTCTTTATTTTGATGGATATTGTACTTGACCTTTATTGTGGTTTTATGATGTAACCAGACATGTTTTACTTCCGCTGTTATGAGATGATGTTTTAAAATTTCAAGTACTATTTATATCTGTCTTGTTGTAATTTTTCTGTTCTATATTCACTAAAATACTCCACCGATGCTATGGCATTCCCTTAGTGAGTGATCATAGCGGGAGTGGGGTGTTACAATCACTACAAACCCACTATCCATCTCTCAGTGGTGAACCAAAGTTATGAATACCGACAGCCCCTTTGCACACGACCCGCAGCAAAGCCCAAATCGTGAAGTGAACTCGTTGGTTCCCATCTGGATCCTGAGCTCTAACTTCTCCTTTGGACTACCTTTGCATCTCGGGTTATGGTCTTCATCTTCATCCGGATCGGTTCGGCTTCATTGTTTACGCCTCAAGTCAAAGATCTTCGGTTCGGTTCGGTCGTGACGAGCCTCTCCGGTTCGATATGTGGCTCCACGACCCCATAGGGCGATCCGATCCGGCCCTCAATCCCCCATCCGATCCGAATTCCTGCACTTTGTCCAACGACCGTTTTACGCCATTCGACGGCGTTTTCGACCAATCTAACACTTCTAAACAATCACAAAGCATACCATACAGTCATAGCAACATGCATAAACATCCACAAACAGCAAAACAACAATATGATATGTCAAAACGGATCAAACATACCCAAAAACCCATATTTTCCCCTTAAGCATGTTTAAGAACAACTAATGATAGGATTAGTAAAACTTAACCAAATTAGCCAAATTTTCTAACAGAGGTCTAAAACAATATTTATGAATTTCTGAATATTTTTCCGGAATTTTGTCACGCTTAATTTCGCTAATTAACACTAATCACCCCTTAATCCCCTAAATTCCGGGATTAACAAAATTAGTCCAAATTAACCCAAATTCATATCAGAGGCATAAAATTATGTTTTAGAATTTTAGGAATTTTTCTAGATTTTTCTGAGCCATAATTTCGCTAATCTTCGCTAATTACCCTAATTAGCCGTAATTAGTGAAAAAACTAAGCAAATCACTCACCTTTGGCACAATTAAACTTTCAGAACTGAAACTCCTCTGATATAGATCCAATCTCTATGTGTTCCAGCAACTCTCTCTCTCTCTCTCTAATTTGGTGCTAACCCCCTTTGGTTTGATGTAGTTTTGCTTAATCTTTGATTAGAAAGTGATTAGAGGTGATTTGGAGTGAAATTAGAAGGTGGAGGCCATGGCTATACTTGAAGGAATGTCTTAGGCGGCTGGAAAATGAAGTAAAAACCGAAATCATAACCCTAGCAGCCCTTAAATACCACTAATCCCGAAATCCCCCTTTGGGCCTAGCTGCTAATTATCCGGTTAAGCCCAATTAGCTGAAAATAACCCTTTAAACCTTAATTCAGCCATATCTCCCAAACGGTAAGTCCGTTTGGCTATTATGACCACTCTACGGAAAGAGAAACCATCATCCGGAGCTAATAGAAATGGTTTCAGGTCAAAATTTCTTTCCAGTCAAAAGTTATGGACGAAACAAGATCAATTAGGGGCAAAACGGTCATTTAACAATTGGCAAAAATCATGAACATGGGAAATGTCCCAACTAGTCGTTTCCCAAAAGTATACGACCATACGACTTACCAAGAAAAAGAAATAAATATTCTACGATCCTAGATGCGTAGAATGTGGGTTGTTACATCGTATGAAGAAGTTATTAAGGTTTGAAGTTTGTATACGCATAAAAAGAATATATATATAATAGGTCCATAAATTCGAAATTGGGTGAGCGGGAAAAATCCCGCCCAGGGGTGTCAACCCCTCAAGGGGGTGTCGACCCCTCAAGGGAGGTGTCGACCCATGGGTCGACCCCCCTGCAGATCTGGGAAGAATGCATTTTTCTGAACCTAGGCCGATTTTGAAGCTAAATTCATGAACTCTAGGCTATATAAAGGACCCTAAACCTGGGTTTTATTCATCTAAAAATGGCGGCGACGGCGGAGCTCAGCTGCAACGAAAATTGAATAGCCTAATCTACTCTAAGTCCAATTCAACAAAGATTATACAAATTCAACGGTTGCAACAACAATAAATTCAACGTGTTCTTCGCAGTAATTTGGATCCATTTCCTTAGATCTATTCACTATGAGTTCAAGTTATTTTTAGATCTAATTATTTAATTAGTAACCTTGACATGTATATAAAAATTGGATCTCGAATCGGTGGCTAATCAGTTCTATTATGACATAATTATCAGATCTTCTTTTATATGTTCATACCGCCACCATGTTAAATCTTGTCACAATATGCCTATTCGGTTTATTCCTATTTCTATCAGTTATTATTGATTCGTTATTATGCCTATTCTTGATTCTTTACTCTCCCACTTTTCCCTTTTTATTTTTATATAGCCAGGCTACCTTTGAGCCTAGGCCTAACGTTGAAAAATGCGAACGTGCGAAATTGGGAATGATTGAGAAAGACATGATTTTGGGCATAATTGGTATTGGAAAATATGGATCTAAATTTAGGCATAAATTTGGAAATATACGGATATGGGTTTGGGGGCATATGTCTTGTTGGATAATATGAATTTAGCCACGCTTTGGAGTATATGTAAATATGGAACTGGGTATAAAATGGGACATGTCTAAATATTGATTTGAGACATAAATTAGAACTTATGTGAATATGAATTTTAGGCACAAATTGTAAAATATGTAGATTTGGGGTTTGTGCATAGCATATATATATATATATATATAAGCCTTGATTTTTGACTTAGAAAAAAGGGCATATGGTGCATAATTAAAAGGTGAATTAAATAGGGACATAAAAGTCTACAATTTGAATAGTGAATTTGGCATATAATTAAATATGGGGAAAAGGGCATGAACACCTATAAGGAAATAGGTAAAATTTGATAATAATGAATGCCTGGGATTACAATTGGAAATTGTAATTGCACTTATGACACGAGGTTAGGTTGCATTAGTGGTGGAAGTCTGCCCGGACCCGACCGACATATCCAGCAACCACTAATGTTGAACCTAATGTGAGAGGTCTAAGTGCGCAAATACGAGACGTGCTCAAACACGAGGTTAAGCCCAAATTTGTGGAATAAGTCTGCCCGGAGCCGCCCGGCATATCCAACATCCACAAATGGCAGGCTTAATGTGGGAGGTCTAGCATACTGTAACCATAAATGAAAATATGGGAATAAATCTTGAATACTTAACCTAGTATGATCCATAGGGATTATATGAAGATAAACTAAAGTTGGGGTTAAGTAAAGTTGATTGAACGGTGGATGGGTTAAGTAAATCTGAGGGGGTAGGTAATACTTACATATAGGCCCATAAACTTAGCCCGAGAAGGTTATGAAATTAAAGACACCTATTGGTATGCACAACCGGTAGAAATAATAAAGTTACATAATCGAAAGACACCTTATGGGGTAAGCATAACTTGCAGAAATAGATATACGTAATAATCTGCTAAGTAAACAACGATAAGTTGTAGTGACGGGTAAATTGAATTTATGATTAAACGAGAAAGAACGAGGAAAACTTGTGAAATAAACAAGTTATATTAAATCATAAATAGTAAGTGACATGTTAATTAGGAAACATGTGAATTGAGATATACTTAATAACATATTAAGTAGCACATGTTATTGTAATGACGTAACCAAGCGAGAATATGAAATAGATTGTGGATTACAGACCTTGGGCCACAATCTAGAGAATAACATGTTGTAAGCTTATTAATAAACTTAAATGAATTAAGTTATATGACTGAAATTAATAAGAAATAAATGCTTGGTAATTTGAATAAGAATTCAATATGAATTGGAATAACCAAGTTAACTAGAAACCTGATGAGGTGAGACAAGCGCATAAAAGAATGTTCAGACATATGGTCTAACAAGCTGCTAAAGTAAGACGCTTAGACCAGTCCGTACGGTTGAGGTGAATAACCCAACTGGGTAGATCATCGAGTTCCTATAAGGCACGAGGGGAGCGCACATTCATCTGATTGTTTGACGGCTCCAAAGGACTAGAAGGGGAAGCATGCATCATCCTAAGGTACTTAAGGTACTCCTAGTAGTCCTCTGTGCGGTGACAGATGTCTTAGGATGTGCTCACAGAGGTTGGGTCTGCGCATAACTACTAGGTGGGTGGGCCTTGACTGCAGATGTAGCTATGCGGTCAGAATGCTGTGACGAGGTGACACAGGGGTGGTTCGGCGGTTGCCTCACGAGAAGGCGGAGGGTCACGACCATCAAGGATAGTTGATCGTCGGACACCCGTCATCGGCAGCCAACGAGATGCGAAAGACTAGAGCTAAACCCAAGATACCATTTCACCTTTCACTATCGAGGTACGGGGTTGAGGGTAGACGCCACATGGATGTTTAGATTGGTTGTTATTAAGGGCGGTCGCTTAGCTTTTGTAGTCTTTACTAGTTGAGGGAGGGGCCGAGGTGGGGACATAGCCACCATGTAAAATATACCCTAGGAATATCTATATTTGTAGGCTCTTAAAGGCGGGCCTGTACAGGTATGGAAAAGCTCCCGGCCGAGTTCCGTGTTTCTTGTTTAGCCCTGCCACGGAACTCGGTGCATATTAGAGGATGTGCGATTTAGGCATCGAGCTATAATTACTGTTCATACGTGGGACAGTCTAGATACATGCATATTTGCTCTAGGTTATGTATCGTAGACTAGAGGGCATTATTCCAATATGGAATCTGATTCAATCGATGGTGGCAGTCCATACGCTTACGTAGCATAGTAATGGTAGATATATGCGGAACGTAACATTGTTATATAGAGATCCTACGTCACTCCGGCGTAGGATGAGGGACTACATTCATTACGGTGGAAACCGTGCGAATGGGTTACCATGGGGTGTGTCTCAATATTGAGAGATAGCTACATATATTGTATTAGGTGAATCCATGGGAAAGTGAATGGGTACGATGCGCGGATAAGTCTTGAGTTTTATCAACCCAAGTAACCTAATAATCAAGAAAATGTAATGGAACGGTATTGGTAGGGATTACTCTATTTCTAATATATTGGTATCGGTGCGGTGTAGAGTAATGTATTTAAGAAGCGCAACATATCCTGTTCATCTTATCTTGCCCAGTTCACACTTGTTATTGTTATTGTTATCTTGTTCTTCCAGTTTTATATACCTGCCATGATACTTTTATTTATTTATATTTAAAAGTAACTGGACTCGCTAGACTTTATGTCTGACCCTTTTTTGTTTCCTCTTCTCTCTCTTCCGTTCCCCCCTCCCTCCCAGGTTCTCAGGGTGGAAGTTGCATAGAGTTGATTTCCATTCTTTCAGCTTAGCATGGATTTTGGGATATTGATTTACAGCTTTGACTTCTTGTCAACCCTCTTATGGCTTTGCTTGGGAAATATGGTTTTATGCTTTTGTACTCTGATATTTTTGGCAAGACAGATTACTAAACATGTAATTGGTTATTTCAACGTATGATGTAAACTCATTATTTGGGACCATGATGTTATGATTTAAATAAAGTTTTTAATTCCGCTGCTATTTTACATGTCTGTCTTGTGCTATTATGTTCTTATTTACCTATAACGCTTCACGAAACTTAATGCATTCCTTTAGTGAGTGACATTAACGGACGTGGGGTGTCACATTTGGTATCAGAGCATATGGTTATTAGATCGGATAAAGTATTTTGAAAATGGTTTTCAAAAAGGTCTCAAAAACAAAGTATTTCTAAATAAAAAGTATGTTTTTGAAAAGTATATTTCCCAAAGCCATAAATATCTTCTTGATTCTCCACTTGATTCCTTTTCCTTTTTGTTCGGGGAACCATTTCTTACCGAACGGGTATCCCCATTTCGGCATGATTCCGTAGACATGTTAAAACTACGGTACATGTCGAAGGGCAAAGAAGTGCGCAACCTTCATCTGTAGCCGTAGTAGTTTCACCTGTGGTTTATTTTCTTTCAAGCCTCGTAAGGATTTCCGTGCGATGGAGGCAGCTTTCAAGAGACTAGTTAGCATACTATAAAAAGGAGAATAAGGGAATTGGGGCTAAGGAGCACAGTACAAAGATGAAAGAAAAGGGTGGCTTAAGAAGGAAATATAGATGAAAGAAGAAAAGAGGAAATACCATAACTTTGGAACGGTGTGTCATCTGAAAAAGGATTGCTGAAAGAGGAAATGTGTTGTTACCACTTTGGTAAGGCGGGACACCTCATTAAGGGGTGACCAAAGAGACAAGGACAAGGCCAGAGGGTAGGAACTTCTAAAGGGCAAGCTAATGTTCTCATAGCCGGTGGACATGATAGGGGTAGGAAAGTTTCCATCGAAGGATGATTTCTATTTCTGATCATTCTATTAGGATTTTACTTTTGACCCTTCACATTCTTTTATATCTAATTCTTTAGTTAAGTCTCTGCACCTAGATACTAGTATGGTTTCGGATCTCGTTATTACCTCAGACCCCATTGGAGGTACGTCTCATTTATCGAGGATTTGTCGGGGTTTGAGAATCTCTGTGTTAGGCGTCGAGTTTGACTGCGACGCATATGTTCTTGATTTCATGAGATACGGTTTGATTTTAGGGATGGATTGGTTAACCACATATATGGAGCCATTCTAGATTGTGAGAGGAGAGTCGTTAGACTTCTGACTTGACATGGAAAGACTCTCGAGATTTCTTATGACCCCAAAAGGGTTTTTCATGCTTAGTCTCCTAGAATCTCTTGATACATCTATCGGTGATTTGCGATTTGTACCAATAGTTGTGAGTATCCTGACATTTTGATGAGGTTTGGGGTTTACTCCCGAGACATGAGATTGGTTTCCGCATACATTTGGTAGACAATGCAAAGCCAGTTGCAATGCATGTGCGACATATGACTCCTAAAAGAAAAGAGGGAACTTTGTAAGCAAGTAGGGGAGCTACTTGAGAAGAGGTTTGATAGGTGAATTATATCGAAATCGGAAACCTATTGAAGACAGTCCTTGAGGAAGCCCGTCATTCTAAGACGACTATTCATTCAAGAGGTGATAAAATGTATATAGTTCGTGGTGGTGAAGCCAAACTTGCGCGAGGAAGTGAAAGTAGAGAAGGAAGCAACAATGGGATGAGTTCCGACTTGCATACTTGGATCAGAAATTATGCAAAGAAGTGAAGCAAGTAAAAGTGCAATGGGGAGAGGACCGCGAGAAAGCTACTTGGGAGGCTGAAGACAAGACTCGCGCTTCATATCCTTTCCTTTTCGAGAATATGTCCTTAACTTCTTTTTCCAAGCTTCGAATTAATACTTGTATCTATCGTTTGAATATCTCCTATCGACCGAGTCTTTAGGTAGAAAACTAATGAATGTAAACATGTGTTTGAGACATGTTATGTTTGATGGATTCAAATGGTTGCTAGAGATTGCTCATGGATGCATATACACACAATAGGCACTAGATCGGCTCAATCACTTACATATTGCATATTGATGTGTGTACATTTTAATTTTTTTATGGATGGAAATGGGTGTATCGCTATGTTGACGTTGCATTTGGATGGATGATTGTGCATACATATAGAACTTACATGTATTAAGATAATTTACATACATTTTGGTTGCATAGCACAAACAGACATTGCATTAAGGAGGTCAACTGAATCAGTAGACCGCCTAATCTTTCGCATTAGTTTATGGACATATACACACACCATTGCATGTGTTCATAAAAGCATCAGAAATTCCTTAAGGATAATGGATGCCTGTGATTGCTAGAAGGATGTATGATTGTTGGATGTTGGGGTATAAGTTCTTCTTAACTTAGAGATTTCGGGGACGAAATCTTTTGATTAGGGGAGAATGTAACACCCCAAAATTTTAACAACATCAAAGATGATGAATTAAAGAATAATTAATGTGAAATATACTATTAACAATGAATTAAGGAAAACTTAATTAAATATTCAGATTTAAGTGAAACGGACTACGCCATTGCGTCCGTCTCGAAATTTTGGTCAAGATAGATATTCAGTTTGCATAAAACGGACACCGTATGAAGAAGTTATTAAGGTTTGAAGTTTGTATACGCATAAGAAGAATATATATATATATATATATAATAGGTCCAGAAATTGGGTGAGCGGGAAAAATCCCGCCTAGGGGTGTTGACCCCCCTGCAGATCTGGGAAGAATGCGTTTTTATGAACCTAGACCGATTTTGAAGCTAAATTCATGAACCCTAGGCTATATAAAGGACATTAAACCTAGGTTTTATTCATCTTAAAATGGCTGCGACGGCGGAGCTCTGCTGCAACAAAAATTGAATAGCCTAATCTACTCCAAATCCAATTCAGCAAAGATTATACAAATTCAACGGTTGCTACAACAACAAATTCAACGTGTTCTTCGTAGTAATTTGGATCCATTTCCTTAGATCTATTCACTGTGAGTTCAAGTTATTTTTAGATCTAAATATTTAATTAGTAACCTTGACATGCATATAAAAATTGGATCGTGAATCGGTGCCTAATCAGTTCTATTATGACATAATTATCAGATCTGCTTTTATATGTTCATACCGCCACCATGTTAAATCTTGTCATAATATGCCTATTTCTGTCAGTTATTATTGATTCGTTATTATGCATGTTCTTGATTCTCTTCTCTCCCTCTTTTCCCTTTTCCCTTTTCATTTTGATATAGCCAGGCTACCTTCGAGCGTAGGCCTAACGCTGAAAAATGCGAACGTGCGAAATTGGGAATGATTGGGAAAGACATAATTTTATGCATAATTGGTATTGAGAAATATGGATCTAAATTTGGGCATAAATTTGGAAATATACGGATATGGGTTTGGGGGCATATGTCTTGTTGGATAATATGAATTTAGCCACGCATTGGAATATATGTAAATATGGGATTGGGTATAAAATGGGACATGTCTAAATATCGATTTGAGGCATAAATTGGAATGTATGTGAATATGAATTTTAGGCATAAATTGGAAAATATGTTGGTTTGGGGTTTGTGCATAACACACACACACACATATATATATGTAACACCCCGTAATTCGGTAGCATTAAGTTTCACAAATTAAAGTATACTTAATTCAAAACAAAAGAATTAAGGGAAACGGGTTACGCCATTGCATTCGTCTCGGAATTCTGCTTGAGATAGAGTCCGAGTTTGCGTGAATCGGACTCCGTATGAAGGAGTTATGGTCTTTAGAAGTTTCAGAATTCGATTTAAAATTCAAACAGGTCAAAAATGAGTTCAAATTCGAAAAACAGACCCAGGTTGGCTGGGTGGGAAAATTCCCGCCCAGGACCCAGGTCGACTGGGTAGTCGACCTGGGGGTCGACTGGGTAGTCGACCTGGCCCCTGAGCTTGGTCGAACCCATCCCCCTTTTGGCTGGCCTGGTCAGTGTTGGTCGAATTTCTGAGCCCTGGAGTGTCACTAGGGCTGAGTTGTCTTCTTTTGATTGGCTTCTCTTAAGAACGGATGGCTTGTATTAATCTTGGCTTCATCGATGGCTCAAATCAATTTACAACTCTATAAAAAGGACCTAAGACTCAAGCTAATTCACACAAATAAAATAAAGAAGGAGCCGTCATGCTGCTAAGGCGAAGCTAGGAATAGCCGTCAAGTTAGAGAGAAAGCTAAGAGACGATTAAGAGTTGATTCAAAGCTTAAGTGTAAACAAAACAACGTCTACCCAAAGGAGAGCATCTCCAATTCAGAATCCTAAATACAAGATTCGTCATACGTAGTAAGTAGAGTGCTATTCCGATATGAATAACAATTGGAACTTGATTTGTGTAGAATGAAAGTGGAATCGTACTTTAATTGTAACGATGCTAGTTTATAATTGTATGTTGCTATGATTTTATTATAAATGGATTTGGGATGTTGTAGTATAATTACCATGGTTAGTTGTGCGTTTGCAATGAAAAGTAACACACCTTACAAGTATGTGATTCATGTTGGAAATGGACTCTTACATGATTTTGGTTAATAAAAGTTGTATACATATTTTGTTACAACAAAGTTGAGACTTATGCAAGCATGATCCACTATTATGACTACATGATTTAGACCCTTGTATGTATATTCCTATGATCATCTCTAGTGTAGTTCGATCCATTTGGGTATTATGATTCATATAAGTTTATGTTGGAATAGGCCTCATAATTCAAGTTGAACCATACTTTTGTATTAGTAACAAAAGTAAGCACCTTTGTGAACATATAGTGACTTTATGAACATGACCAGCTTATGTTTGATATTTTGCCTAAATAAAAATATAGGCTTATGTTGTAGTCAAGATCATATGCTAATAATAGTGATGACTAATTAAGTTAGATCCTTATTTTAAATGCAAGTTTGCATGATTAGATTGAAACCTAGGATCCATGTTTAAGTTTATGCTTTATGTCCAAAGTATATGCTATTACAATGCAAGTACACTAGTCTCTAATTTGTGATTAAATTGCTAAGTTGCAAGTTCATGCGTTCACACACCCCTTTTATGTTACTTAAAATATATACATCATGTTCTAAGCCTCCCCTTTTTCATGTGGCTAAGTTGGGCTTAAATGTTAAGCCCAAACATATGTTATCATATAGCAAACGTATAAGACGGGGATAGTGACATTGGGTTAAAAATAAAACATATGTGTTGGCATGTTTGACACATGCCAACAACTTGAGAACATTTAAGTGGTATAAATTATTATACCCAATAAGAATAATGGGCCGCAAATATTTACATATAAAATGAAAAGAGACAAAATATGTGGATTTAGAAAATACGATATGCTTAACCCGAGGTTGGATTGAGTTGTGATGTAAACCTGCCCGGACCCGCCCGGCTGTCCAGTAATCACAACAATACCTATCCAATGTGGGTGGTTAAGGCATTGAGCCCAATAAAGACCCGAGGTTAGACTGAGTTGTGGCGTAAGACTGCCCGGAACCAACCGGCATACAGGCAGCCACAACAATACCTGTCTAATGTGAGTGGTTGATGCTTTAATTAATAAATTAAGGCTAAGTCAGGATTGATAGGGTTAAGTCAATTAAATTAATACTTAACCAAATTCAACAAGTTAACTAAAATGATGGGTAGGGTTAAGTTTAATCTGGACACTTAACCAATTTAATATGTTGACTAGGTGAGTGGGGAAGGTTAAGCAAATGTTTAACCATTATAACTTGATTAACTAGACTAGTGACTGAGGTTAAGTTAATTAGAACACTTAACCATAGAAACATGTTAGTTAGACTAGTGACCGAGGTTAAGTTAATTAGAACACTTAACCAGAGAAACAAGTTAGTTAGACTAGTGACCGAGGTTAAGTTAATTAGAACACTTAACCAGAGAAACATGTTAGTTAGACTAGAGGTTAAGTTAATTAGAACACTTAACCAGAGAAACATGTTATTTAGACTAGTGACTGAGGTTAAGTTAATTAGAACACTTAACCAGAGAAACATGTTAGTTAGACTAGTGACTGAGGTTAAGTTAATTAGAACACTTAACCAGAGAAACATGTTAGTTAGACTAGTGACTGAGGTTAAGTTAATTAGAACTCTTAACCATGATAACAAGTTGATTTGACAAGTGGGTTAGGTTAAGTAAGTTAGAAACACTTAACCAATATAACGTGAATGACTAGGGTTAAGATCACTTAACCAGTATAACAAGATGGGTGACTAAGGTTAGGTTAACAGGAAATACTTAATCGGTGTGGCAGGACGAATGGGTAGGGTTAAGTAACAAGTATAATTTGACTTGTGGTAAGGATAAGTAAACGTGAATGGACAACACTTAACCATTATAACCTGTTAATTAAACAGATAGTAGGGTTAAGTTAGCTAAGGAAACACTTAACCACTATAACAGGTTAGTTAAACAGATGGTGAGGTTAAGTTAGCACCAGGAGGCAACACCTAACCAGGGTAACATGATAAGTAGGAGGGTTAAGTTAACTGGAATTTATTAATGACACTTAACCACAACAACCTGAGGAACACGTGGAGGTTAAGTTAACAATTAAAACACTTAACCAATATGATATGAGGAATGGGCGGGTTAAGTTAACATGAATAACAAACACTTAACCATTTTGACATGATATGTGGAAGGGTTAAGTACATATTGGGTAGGTGAACGATATCTATAAATATAGGCCCACGGACTTAACCATAAAATAAATATGCTTGAATCAGTGGAAGGGTTAAGTACATATTGGGTTGGTGGGTAATACCAGTAAGTATAGGCCCACAAACTTAACCATTAATAAACATGTTTGAATCGGTGGGAGGGTTAAGTAAATCATGGGCAGGTGGGTAATATCAGCATATATAGGCCCACAAACTTAACCAGTAGGAAATCCTAGTAACGGGGACCCATTTCAGCAGTAACCCACGTTGGCGTTTCGTGATACCCTGAAACTAGGCAGGGTGGGGCACGATTACTGGGCTGATTGTAAGAGGTCAAAACAACGGCGGTTGGTGCAGCAGTGTAGGTTCTAACGGAGTGTGGGCATGCACGCACTCCGGCGCTGAAAAATAAGGCACTGGGCATCAGTAGTATACTCTATGCATTCTAGAAAGTGTGTAGGGCCGCCACCATGGGACTTGATACACCCCATGGTGGGACCAGCATAGGTATCTACACTCAAGGGGGGTCGTGTGACACACGTGACACATACAAGCAAGTAGGGAGCCGATCGAAAGTGTAACGACCCGCATTCTACGCATCATAGGGTCATAGAATATTTAATTCTGTCACATACGAAGTCGTATGGTCATGTAACTTTGGGAGACGACTATTAGGGTCATTTCCCATGTTCGTGATTTTTCCCGATTTTTAAATGACCATTTTACCCCTAGTTGGTACTATTTTGACCATAACTTTTGACTGGGAAGGAATTTTGACCTGAAACCACTTCCATTGACTCCGGATGACGGTTTCTCTTTTCGTAGAGTGGTCATAATAGCCAAACGGACTTACCGTTTGGGAGATATGGCTGAAACAAGTTTCAGATGGTTAAAAACAGCTTAAATGGGCTTAACCGGGTGATTAACAGCTAGGCCCAAAGGGGAATTTCGGGATTAGGAGTTTAAAAGGGCTGTTAGGGTTTGGAGAATACCCTTTTCTCATTTTTCAGCCGTCACTATTCATTCCTCTTAACCTAGCCATGGCCTCCACCCTCTAAATCTCTTCAAAACACCTCTTAATCACTTTCTAATTGAAGATTAGGCTTAGCAAACATCAAATCAAGGAGTATTAGCACGAGAACCGAGGTAGAGCTGCTGTGTAAGATTGGGAACAGCGCCAAATCAGAGAATATTTCAGTTTTGGGTTTTAGTGGTGGCAAAGGTGAGTGATTAGCTTGCTTTTACACTAATTACGGTTAATTATGGGTAATTAGTGAAGACTAGCAAATTTATACATTAATAAATTCTGGAAAAAATTCCTAAAATTCTATAATGATGTTTTATGGCTCTGATAAAAATTTGGGCTAATTTGGATAAGTTTTGCTAATTGTATGCATAATCACGGTTAAGAAGGATTAAGGGGAAAACATGGGTTTCTGGGTATGTTTGATCTAAAGTATTTCATGTAAATGATGTTTTAATGTTTTTGATTGATTCTATATGTTGTTACTGCTGTTTGGAATATTTTGTAATGTCATAGGAAGTTTAGAATGGTTGAAAACGCCGTCGTTCGGCGAAAATAGCTTGCTGGAAAAAGTTGCAGATTTTCAGAACCGGTTAGGAAGAACACCCGATCCGAACCGGATAGGAGGAGGAGATCCGATCCGAACCGGATAGGAGGAGGAGATCCGATCCGAACCGGATAGGAGGAGGAGATCCGATCCGAACCGGATAGGAGGAGGAGATCCGATCCGAACCGAATAGAAGGAGGAGATCCGAACCGAACCGGATAGGAGGAGACACCCGAACCGAACCGGATAGGAGGAGGAGATCTGATCCAAACCGAATAGAAGGAGAAGATCCGAACCGAACTGGATAGGAGGAGACACCCGAACCGAACCGGATAGGAGGAGGAGATCCGAACCGAACCGGATAGAGGAGGAGACCCGAACCGAACCGGATAGGAGGAGGATGCCCGAACCGAACCGAATAGGAGGAAGAGACCCGAGCCGAACCGAAGAAGACCATAACCCGAGATGCAAAGGTAGTCCAAATGGGAAGTTTGTACCAAGGATTCAGATGGGAATCAACGAGTTAACTTCATGATTGGGCTTTGCTGCGGGACGTGTGCTAAGGGGCTGTCAATGTCTGTAACTTTGGATCACTATGTATAGGGGGTACGTGAACGGATTCAGGGCCACAGTGGTCTAGGTACGACTAAAAGAGCTATAGACCAATGAAGTGGGGTCATTTGTAAAGGTTTAGTCATGACTCCATGGGGTAAGCTTGGTGGTAGCAGTAGTTGTACAAGCCGAACTCCGTCACTACTTCGATGGGTCTAGTGGTTGAAAGCGGTATACATCATATGCTTTATGCACTGAGTGAGAGACGTGAGGATGGCTGCCATGATTGAATTGTTTGCTATCACTATGACATGCACACCCCACCCCCGTATTTCTTTACACCATATGTTGATGGCACCTTAGAGTATTGTACAGTATGTAGTGCTAACTCTTTGGTTGCAGGTCCAGGTTCAGGTATGGTTTAGTATACCTGTTATTGTTCTGTTTAGCTGCTTATCGCTCATACCAGACTTTTTGTCTGACCCGGAGTTTTATGTCTCTTCTTATTACTCTGGGTGCTCACACGAGCAGGCTAGAGACAGGTTAGCTGGTGATGCACGGGTAGATGATCCGGAGACGAGCAGGAGGTTTCCACGTAATATATATAGTATTCTCCCTGTGTTGTTGAAGATCACTGCTTGGGCATTTGTGGTGCATCTTCCACTTTAGCTTTCTTTTGTTTAGAGACAGTAGATTTTGAAAAGTTGTAATAAGCTGTATTTGGATTTCCGCTGCTCTGATGTTGACATTTATTATTAGTTATCAGCTTATGCACTGTCTCACCTGTTTTATGTCAAGTATGTTATTATTATATTTTATTCCATGCGCTGTGAGACATTCTACAGGTTCCTTGATTAGTTCATTCTCTTCTTTCTTTTCTTATGACGACCGTTCCGTGCCAGTTGGACATGTGTACAGCGCACACTTGGAGGAAGTGTCGGTTGGTGTGGGGCGGGCCGTCACAGATAGGGTAGTAAGGGTACATCTAACATCTTCGTGGCAATTAGGCTGGTTGAAGTGGAATCCTCATACTAGATGTATACCTGAAGGCTACCACAACTACGGTGATTGGGATCACGTTGTAATGTTATCGTTTTATACAAATTACTAGATGGGATACTAGTATTAGATGGTGCAGAGATTAGTATGGGGTATGATAGTAAATTCGGTTCTAAACCGCTTAACTTAGTTTATGGTGCTTTCCCATTTCCAGTTTATACCTATCATGTCCTTTTTCTTATTCATAGACTGAATAGCCACTAGACTTACTCAGGCTTTATGTCTGACTCTGTTATTCTTTCGTCTTCTTTTCTTCCGTTCCCCCCCCAGGTAGTCAGGGTGGGAATAGCTCAGCTTAAGATTGGACCTTTACTCTTTCCAAGCTTGAAGACTCAGAGATGTTTTACTTTTGACTCGTTGCTTATTTGCTATGGCTAGCTACTGCTTATTTGGGGAATATTTCTCTCAGTTTATGCTTCTTTATTTTAGAACAAGACAGATGCTTTATAATAAGTATTGGTGTTGTAAGACAATCTTTGTACAAGCTGTTTTATAAATAAAGTAAAGTTTCTTTTTCCGCTCTTTAAATTTGTCTGTCTTGTAATATTATCTGCATCTTTTACCTATAATGCTCCACAGAACTTAGTGCATTCCCTTTGTGTGTGACCCTAACGGATGTGGGGTGTTACACGTGGTATCAGAGCGAGGTTACCGGATCAGGTAAAAGATTTGAAAAATTATTTTCAAAACAATTTTAAAAGAAGCATTTTCAAAAGAAAAGTTTTGTTTTAAAGGCATACTCCCCAAAGCCATATGCACTATCTTTTGATCCTCTGCTTGAATCCTTGTTTCCTTCTTTCTTTAGTCTCTGGGGCTCCCGGCTTTCTGGGAGGTAACCTCGTCGAAGGGCAAAGTAGTGCCCGACTTCCATCGATAGCCGTAGTAGTTTCACCTGCGGCCAGTTTTCATTCAAGCTTTGTAGAGTTTTCCGTGCGATGGAGACAGCCTTCGAGAGACTGGTCAACATGATTTCACAAGGATGGTAAAGATGAGGATAAGAAAGTTAGGATAGGGAGCACAACCCAAGGATAAGAAACTCATGGATATGGACTTAACTCAGGAAGGAGGAAGGAATTATAAAACCTAAGACAATAAGAAGTAGCTTTTCTATAGTATAATAGGGCATATAATTAAGGACAAGAGCAAAAACGAGGGACAGGATTTTCAGAAGGGCGAGTGCATACATTCACCGCCAGAATATCTGAGAGAGAAGATAGTAAAAGTCTCTATTGGAAAAGTTTAGCTTTTCGTTTCGATCAGTACTCTTTTAATCTTAGCGCTTCGCATTTGTCCATATCTACTTCCATAGTTGAGTCTCTGCATCTTAGTACTTGTATAGTAGAAAGATCCCACTAGAGTCTCAAATCCAATTGGTGGTTCGACCAATTTACCTTTGGTTTGTAGGGATTCGAAAGTAGCTATAGCTAAGTAATGGGTTAAGCGTAATGCTTATGTTTTTGGGTTTCATGGGCTATGGGTTGATTCCAGGCATGGGTTGGTTAGCTAGAAATGGTGAAGGGAGATTAGACTTTTGATTCGCCTCGGGAATACCCTCGAGATTCCGGGCGACCCTAAAGGATCAGTTAGGCCTAGCTACTTAGAATCACTTGATACATCTATCACGGTTTGCGATCCGCCAGGATAGTCCATGAGCACACAACTATTTTGGTTAGGTTAGGGGTTTTCCCCCTAAAAACTCGAGATAGATTTCCACATATATATAAGTTGACAATGCAAAGTCAATTATGCGACCAATGATAGTTTCGGAGCAAGATTGGCGAGGATAGCCAGAGTCAGTTAAGTGCTCAATTGTTTGATTGTTTTGCTAGTACCATCTCACGTAGATCATCCAAATTCGGAGGAGGTGTCCCTTGAGTGCTTGTCTGATATTGGTTTAGGCCTTTAGGGCTTGCACTTGAGGGGTGTCGAATTCGACTAGGATAGTTTGCGTGAGAGATAAATAGTTGTGGCAGGCGCCCTAAGTAGGAAAAGACTGACCTTAAAAGAGGTAAAAAGAATACATAGCAACCTTCAGTTTTATACTCTTAGATAAGTAACATGATGGATAAGCTAAGTAGAGGAGAGACCTCTAATCATCTTAGTATAAACGCTTGGTATCATGGTTGACATATATGAATTTTGGAAAAGGAGAACAAGAAGCTACGCAACCATGAAGTCAAGCCCAATGGAGCAACGCCGAGAAAGATGCGACTTAGAAGACTGAAGACTAGATATGCGCATCATACCCTTTTTAGGGTATACCCTTGATCTCTTTTCTAGGAATTTTATGTGTACTTGTTCCCATCTTTTTAGGTGTATCCTCTAGGTCATATCCCCGATGTTTAGGTAGATACCTATGGTTGAAACATGTGTTTGAGACATGTTATGTTTGATGGTTGCAAATGGTTGCAAGTGTTTGCTAGTGGTTGCTCGTGGATGCATTTACACACTTTAGGCACTAGATCGGCTCAGTCACCTTTTCATATTGCATATGGATCCAAGTGCATATGTTTGTATATGTATCGAAATTTGATATGCTATCATATGAATGTTGCATATGAATGAATGATTGTGCACTCATGTAGAAATTATAAAGTTTATTAGGAATGGTTGCATACATGTTGGACTCATGACACAGACATAATTTGCATTAAGGAGGTCAACTGAATCAGTGGACCGCCTGATTTTGCATTAGATAAGGACATGTACACACACCTGGCATATGATCATGAAGCATTAGAAGCCTTTTTAAGGACAATGGATGCCTGTGATTGAATGGTTGAGTAGATGGATGATTGGATGGTAGGACACATTCCTCCTAACTTCAAGATTTCAGGGACGAAATCCTATTAAGAGGGGGAGAATGTAACACCCCGTAATTCGGTAGCATTAAGTTTCACAAATTAAAGTATACTTAATTCAAAACATAAGAATTAAGGGAAACGGGTTACGCCAATGCATTCGTCTCGGAATTCTGCTTGAGATAGAGTCCGAGTTTGCATTAATCGGACTCCATATGAAGGAGTTATGGTCTTCAGAAGTTTCAGAATTCGATTTAAAATTCAAACAGGTCAAAAACGAGTTCAAATTCGAAAAACAGACCCAGGTTGGGCTGGGTGGGAAAATTCCCGCCCAGGACTCAGGTCGACTGGGTAGTCGACCTGGGGGTACCCAGGTCGACTGGGTAGTCGACCTGGGGGTACCCAGGTCGACTGGGTAGTCGACCTGGGGGTCGACTGGGTAGTCGACCTGGCCCCTGAGCCAAGTCGAACCCAACCCTCTTCTGGCTGGCCTGGTCAGTGTTGGTCGAATTTCTGAGCCCTGGAGTGTCACTAGGGCTGAGTTATCTTCTTTTGATTGGCTTCTCTTTAGAACGGACGGCTTGTATTAATCTTGGCTTCATCGACGGCTCAAATCAATTTACAACTCTATAAAAAGGACCTAAGACTCAAGCTAATTCACACAAATAAAATAAAGAAGGAGTCGTCATGCTGCTAAGGTGAAGCTAGGAATAGCCGTCAAGTTAGAGAGAAAGCTAAGAGACAATTAGGAGTTGATTCAAAGCTTAAGTGTAAACAAAACAACGTCTACCCAAAGGAGAGCATCTCCAATTCATAATCCTAAATACAAGATTCGTCATACGTAGTAAGTAGAGTGCTATTCCGATATGAATAACATTTGGAACTTGATTTGTGTAGAATGAAAGTGGAATCGTACTTTAATTGTAACGATGCTAGTTTATAATTGTATGTTGCTATGATTTTATTATGAATGGATTTGGGATGTTGTAGTATAATTACCATGGTTAGTTGTGCGTTTGCAATGAAAAGTAACACACCTTACAAGTATGTGATTCATGTTGGAAATTGACTCTTACATGATTTTGGTTAATAAAAGTTGTATACATATTTTGTTACAACAAAGTTGAGACTTATGCAAGCATGATCCACTATTATGACTACATGATTTAGACCCTTGTATGTATATTCCTATGATCATCTCTAGTGTAGTTGGATCCATTTGGGTATTATGATTCATATAAGTTTATGTTGGAATAGGCCTCATAATTCTACTTGAACCATACTTTTGTATTAGTAACAAAAGTAAGCACCTTTGTGAACATATAGCGACTTTATGAACATGACTAGCTTATGTTTGATATTTTGCCTAAATAAAAATATAGGCTTATGTTGTAGTCAAGATCATATGCTAATAATAGTGATGACTAATTAAGTTAGATGCTTATTTTAAATGCAAGTTTGCATGATTAGATTGAAACCTAGGATCCATGTTTAAGTTTATGCTTTATGTCCAAAGTATATGCTATTACAATGCAAGTACACTAGTCTCTAATTTGTGATTAAATCGCTATGTTGCAAGTTCATGCGTTCACACACCCCTTTTATGTTACTTAAAATATATACATCATGTTCTAAGCCTCCCCTTTTTCATGTGGCTAAGTTGGGCTTAAATGTTAAGCCCAAACATATGTTATCATATAGCAAACGTATAAGACGGGGGTAGTGACATTGGGTTAAAAATAAAACATATGTGTTGGCATGTTTGACATATGCCAACGACTTGAGAACATTTAAGTGGTATAAATTATTATACCCAATAAGAATAATGGGCCGCAAATATTTACATATAAAATGAAAAGAGACTAAATATGTGGATTTAGAAAATACGATATGCTTAACCCGAGGTTGGATTGAGTCGTGATGTAAACCTGCCCGGACCCGCCCGGTTGTCCAGTAATCACAACAATACCTATCCAATGTGGGTGGTTAAGGCATTGAGCCCAATAAAGACCCGAAGTTAGACTGAGTTGTGGCGTAAGACTGCCCGGAACCAACCGGCATACAGGCAGCCACAACAATACCTGTCTAATGTGAGTGGTTGGTGCTTTAATTAATAAATTAAGGCTAAGTGAGGATTGATAGGGTTAAGTCAATTAAATTAGTACTTAACCAAATTCAACATGTTAACTAAAATGATGGGTAGGGTTAAGATTAATCTGGACACTTAACCAATTTAATATATTGACTAGGTGAGTGGGGAAGGTTAAGCAAATGTTTAACCATTATAACTTGATTAACTAGACTAGTGACTGAGGTTAAGTTAATTAGAACACTTAACCATAGAAACATGTTAGTTAGACTAGTGATCGAGGTTAAGTTAATTAGAACACTTAACCAGAGAAACATGTTAGTTAGACTAGTGACCGAGGTTAAGTTAATTAGAACACTTAACCAGAGAAACATGTTAGTTAGACTAGTGACTGAGGTTAAGTTAATTAGAACACTTAACCAGAGAAACATGTTAGTTAGACTAGTGACCGAGGTTAAGTTAATTAGAACACTTAACCAGAGAAACATGTTAGTTAGACTAGTGACTGAGGTTAAGTTAATTATAACACTTAACCAGAGAAACATGTTAGTTAGACTAGTGACTGAGGTTAAGTTAATTAGAACTCTTTACCATGATAACAAGTTGATTTGACAAGTGGGTTAGGTTAAGTAAGTTAGAAACACTTAACCAATATAACGTGAATGACTAGGCTTAAGATCACTTAACCAGTATAACAAGATGGGTGACTAAGGTTAGGTTAACAGGAAACACATAACCGGTGTGGCAGGACGAATGGGTAGGGTTAAGTAACAAGAATACTTAACAAGTTTAATTTGACTTGTGGTAAGGATAAGTTAAACATGAATGGAAAACACTTAACCATTATAACCTGTTAATTAAACAGATAGTAGGGTTAAGTTATCTAAGGAAACACTTAACCACTATAACAGGTTAGTTAAACAGATGGTGAGGTTAAGTTAGCACCAGGAGGCAACACCTAACCAGGGTAACATGATAAGTAGGAGGGTTAAGTTAACTGGAATTTATTAATGACACTTAACCACAACAACCTGAGGAACACGTGGAGGTTAAGTTAACAATTAAAACACTTAACCAATATGATATGAGGAATGGGCGGGTTAAGTTAACATGAATAACAAACACTTAACCATTTTGACATGATATGTGGAAGGGTTAAGTACATATTGGGTTGGTGGACGATATCTATAAATATAGGCCCATGGACTTAACCATAAAATAAATATGCTTGAATCAGTGGAAGGGTTAAGTACATATCGGGTTGGTGGGTAATACCAGTAAGTATAGGCCTACAAACTTAACCATTAATAAACATGTTTGAATCGGTGGGAGGGTTAAGTAAATCACGGGCAGGTGGGTAATATCAGCATATATAGGCCCACAAACTTAACCAGTAGGAAATCCTAGTAACGGGGACCCATTTCAGCAGTAACCCACATTGGCGTATCATGATACCCTGAAACTAGGCAGGGTGGGGCACGATTACTGGGCTGATTATAAGAGGTCAAAACAATGGCGGTTGGTGCAGCAGTGTAGGTTCTAACGGAGTGTGGGCGTGCACGCACTCCGGCGCTGAAAAATAAGGCACTGGGCATCAGTAGTATACTCTATGCATTCTAGAAAGTGTGTCGGGCCGCCACCATGGGACTTGATACACCCCATAGTGGGACCAGCATAGGTATCTACACTCAAGTGGGGCCATGTGACACACGTGACACATACAAGCAAGTAGGGAGCCGATCGATCGGGTAGTAAGGGTACATCTAACATCTTCGTGGTAATTAGGCTGGTTGAGGTGGAATCCTCATACTAGATGTATACCTGAAGGCTACCACAACTACGAGGATTGGGATCACGTTGTAATGTTATCGTTTTATACAAATTACTAGATGGGATACTAGTATTAGATGGTGCAGATATTAGTATGGGGTACAATAGTAAATTTGGTTCTAAACCGCTTAACTTAGTTTATGGTGCTTTCTCATTTCTAGTTTATACCTATCATGTCCTTTTTCTTATTCATAGACTGAATAGTCACTAGACTTACTCAGGCTTTATGTCTGACTCTGTTTTTCTTTCGTCTTCTTTTCTTCCGTTTCCCCCCCAGGTAGCCAGGGTAGGAATAGCTCAGCTTAAGATTGGACCTTTACTCTTTGCAAGCTTGAAGACTCAGAGATGTTTTACTTTGGACTCGTTGCTTATTTGCTATGGCTAGCTACTGCTTATTTGGGGAATATTTCACTCAGTTTATGCTTCTTTATTTTAGAACAAGACAGATGCTTTGTAATAAGTGCTGGTGTTGTAAGACAATCTTTGTACAAGCTGTTTTATAAATAAAGTAAAGTTTCTTTTTCCGCTCTTTAAATTTGTCTGTCTTGTAATATTATCTGCATCTTTTACCTATAGTTCTCCACAGAACTTAGTGCATTCCCTTTGTGAGTGACCCTAACGGATGTGAGGTGTTACAATATATATAAGCCTTGATTTATGACTTGGGAAAAAGGGGATATGGTTCATAATTAAAAGGTGAATTGAATAGAGACATAAAAGTCAATAATTTGAATATTGAATTTGGCATATAATTAAATATAGGGAAAAGGGCATGAACACCTATAAGGAAATAGGTAAAATTTGATAATAATGAATGCCTAAGATTACAATTAGAAATTGTAATTGCACTTAGGACACGAGGTTAGGTTGCATTAGTGGTGCAAGTCTGCCCGGACCCAACCGGCATATCCAGCAACCACTAATGTTGAACCTAATGTGAGAGGTCTAAGTGCGCAAATATGATTCGTGCTCAAAAACGAGGTTAAGCGCAAATTTGTGGAATAAGTCTGCCCGAAGCTGCCCGGCATATCCAACATCCACGAATGGCAGGCTTAATGTGGGAGGTCTAGCATACTGTAACCACAAATGAAAATATGGAAATAAATCTTGAATACTTAACCTAGTACGATCCATAGGGATTATATGAAGATAAACTAAAGTTGGGGTTAAGTAAAGTTGATTGAACGGTGGGTGGGTTAAGTAAATCTGAGGGGGTGGGCAATACTTACATATAGGCCCATAAACTTAGGCCGAGAAGGTTATGTAATTAAAGACACCTGGAGGTATACATAACTGGTAGAAATAATAAAGTTACATAATCGAAAGACACTGTAATGACCCGGATTTTGAGCGACTTTGGTTATCGACATAAACACGATGACGACTAACCCAACATCGAAAAATCCCGGTAATTAGTGAAAGAAATTAGGGGGTGAGGATTGATAAGATAGAAACTTAGAATAGAAGTAGAAAAGAAGAACTTACATCATCAGAGTGACACGAATCTCACAGCGGAACGAATAACATATAATATATAACATAACTTTGAAATATAACAGTTATGTATACAATAGCACTTATCAGAGTACAACACTTACAACACAGCGGAAATAACTATAGCTATATGATCCTGAAGCCTCCTGCCCCAGCTCTTCAAGTATACCTGTAAGTCCCGACTACTTCACTGTCCGTACAAATTTAGGCACCCAAGAGTTTAGGGAAAACAAACAAAATAAACTCCGGTCAGTCATGGACTGGTATGAGTAAAACAGTTTAAAACAGTTGAGCAGGTATATGATATCTCATAAGACAACGCTGTGAATACGGAACGGGTTTTTTCCCTTATGAGAATCCAACATCTTTGACAAGCAATATCATTATGATATTATAATAATGTCTAAATACAAATAGATATCAATCTAGCAGAAACGCTTTCATCTCACGTTCTACATATATAGTATACAATCAAAACCGCAAGCACGTATTGGATAATGGATTTCCAACTGTGACAAGGTATGGAACCACCTTTCGCTAGTGTACCTCTAGAGAGGAATACACTGGGTTCAACAAGAACATCTTGCAACCCGGCCACACATGACCGGCCACTCATTTCGCTTGAGTGTATCGAATGTATATCACCAACGGTTGGGATCAGCAACCGTTTCCTGAATGGGACAGCATCAAAAATAGATTTTTAGAAGTAAATGAAACTCTAGATCAGGTGATTATACACCCTAATAGGTGCGACCTACATAGCCATGCTACCTGCCCGATTTCTGTCATTTACCGGTTGATGAGGCTTGAGGTTACGCTTCATCATCACATCAGATTCACTTCGAATGCCACATTGCCAGATCCATCAAAAATCACTAATTGACGTCTACAATAGTACATTACGTGTTAGCTAAAGAAGTTTCCTTCTCCGCTCCCACTCTTGGTACGGTTGAAGAAATCAATGTACGTGACCTTTCTGGAAATACTCTGTTAGACATTCATCCATACAAGTCATCCAGGAACAGGATGAACCGAAGGTACTATTCAGTATATCCATCTTAGGCACTGTTATATAATACTTATACAATAGCCCATGCACTTTACTCCGTCTTCAATTATCTTTGGCATATGTGATTCGCAACGCTTATGCCAAAACAGAGTGGTTCTTTGGAAAATAATCCAACCGGTCTCTCCATATTAACAACGTTAAAATGGTCAAAATTTCGATAGTCTGTGATTTAACCATCAAAGAAAAACAGGTGTGCAAACAACGATATTATTTCCAGATGGAAATTCTATCAATCAATCATATATATATATTAATATTTTCCTTATTTTCTATGTTTTAGAAAATATACGTTAACGCTGGAAAACATTTCCATAACTTATTTACTAAAATCACTCAACCTCTTTCACTCTCGAACCTTAACCATTTTAAATTAAAAATGAAGTCAATCAAGTTGGGGTATAGCTACCTCTCAGACCTTAACTGAACAACATTTCAAATCTCGAAATAGGGTAAGTTCATCTTTTAACCCTTTAACACTTCCTTAAGAACCCTCGGATTCTATTTACGAACCCCCTTCTTTTACAAGTTTACGTGATTATAACAATGGTGTTATAATCTCCTGCATCCGAAATATATTATCTTTAATATGACTTTTATTTCCTAACTCGAATAATATAACGACTACTAATTTATTTACTCCTATTCGGTTAACTCTAATCTATAACTCTTATTTGAATAACTCCAACCTAATAACTCTTACTGGATTAACTCTTATTCGAATAACTTATTCGAATAACTTAGATTCGATTTTCTTACTTTTGAATACTTATATTCGATAATCTCTTTCTTCGAATAAATCTTATTCGATTTAACTCCTGTCGAATAACTAGATTCGATAACTCCTTTAACTCTATTCGAATAAACTATATTCGATTAACTCCTTCAACTCTATTCAAATAAACTAATATTTGATAACTTCTTTTAACTAACTCTAATCGATTTATTCTAATTCGATTAACTTTATTTAATTACTCTATTGGTTAACTCTAAGTCTAACTGGTTAACTCTAACTGATCAACTCTAACTGATCAACTCTGATTGGTCGACCCTAACTGATTAACTCTGACTGGTTGACTCTAACTGGTTAACTCTAATTGATCAACCCTAACTGATTAGCTCTGACTGGTCGACCCTAACTGATTAACTCTGACTGGTTAACTCTAACTGGTTAACTCTAATTGATCAACCCTAACTGATTAACTCTAATCGTATAACTAATATTCGATTAACTCATTTCGATTAACTAACATTCGATAAATCTCACTTTCGAATAACTAAATTTGATTAACTCCTTTGAATTATCTCCTTTGATTAATTCCTTTGAATTAACGCCTTTATATTTGATTTCATAAATATTTCCCTTTATATTTGATTTCACAAATATTTTCCCTTTCGATTTCATTTGTAAATGTTTTACAAATCCTTCTCTTTTGATTTCATTTGTAAATGGTTTACAAATCTTTCTCTTTTGATTTCATTTGTAAATGGTTTACAAATCTTTCTCTTTTAATTTCATTTGCAAATGGTTTACAAATCTTTCTCTTTTATGTCTATCGATTTATTTTCTAAATATTTCTCTTTAATCTTTATTCTATGTTCTAAATAAATATTCCTTTGTACTTTTATTTATTCCCTAAAAAAATAACCCTTTTATTTTATTTATTTCCTAAATAAATATTCTATTTTAATCCTATTTATTCTTTGAATAAATATTCCTTTTATAAATTTATTTATTTCTCTAAATAAATAATCCTTTTATTTTATTTATTTCCTAAATAAATATCCCTTTTATTTTTATTTATTCGCTAAATAAATAAAAAATCCCATTTAATCTATTTGTAAATGTTCTACAAATATTTCTCTTTATATTTGGTTTACCAATATTTTTCCTTTATATTTGTTTTACAAATATTTCCCCCCTTATATTTGTTTCCCAAATATATTCTTTTTAACTCTTTGGATTTTTATAATATATTTCCTTTTAAAAATCCTTCTTCCTTTTATATATTAAATCCATTGATTTTATATAAATGAATTATTTTCAAATTATACTTTGAAAATCCCCTTATATCATTCGGGTATTCCTATGGTACTTAACATACCATATCACAATGATCGATATCACTCAAACACACACAATCAACAACAGATTATATATCACATCATATATCACAATATATGAATAACAGTAAAATAAATGTTGAGGAATCCAGTTGGATTCCTCCAACCTGTTTCCCTGCATCCACAGATGTTACACAATATAATCAACGTCACTTTCAGTTCAATATGAAATATTATGTTAACAGAATCAACATATATAGATTTAGCGGTTTTTATTTATTTATATATATATATATATAATTTCCAAAACTGACTAGTAGTTCAATCAAACATTCAACATACAGTCAATCAGACAATTTTTAACAGTTCTAAAAATACAACATGAAAATATAAACTGTTCAGAGTTAGTGAGATTTACTCACATTCGACGATCATCGTTAATAACGATAACCATCGCTTGATTCAGACGGACAATTTATTTCGCAATAAATTGTAACGAGCTCCGATGGGCTTCCAGTCAGTTCCATGGTGTTGCTCCCGTCCATACGATCCCAATGGATCTTATTTCGCTGAATTATGGTATTGTACGTGAAAGTTACATATAATTAAAGTAAATACATTAATTTCTTTGAATTTAAACTAAATCTAAATTCTAATATGAGCCTTACCAATCTGAAATTAATCGGCCCATTACCCAGTTTAAAGCCCACCCACGCTCCACAAATTTAACCCAAAACCGCTCTACAATCTCTCTTCTTCTCCAACCAATTCAATATCCTCCATTTCATGGTCTTCCCTTTTCATTCTTCACGTTAAAAATATATCATTTCCTTGTTTCTTTTAGGCCTCACTAATTTGTGATCCACGACCCAACTTGTATTCATGACTAAAGCAACAGGGGTCTTCTTCCTGTATATGCGAACCCGCACAGCACAGTTCCTTCCCTGATTTTTGAACGTTGCTCCCTCCTTTGTGAAATCGCACAGCACAGTTCCAACGAGCTCCCCCTGGCCAACGTTCTCTTCACCATTCATTACTCTACTCCACGCACTCCACACTACAGAAACTCCACCATGGAACATATATCCATGCCAAGGACCCATCCACAAACCTCCACTAATGCCTGAACGAAGACCACCCTTCCTCCATCACACTACCTGCCGCGACACAGAAAATCCCCCCATACTCCACCGTTTCTTTTACAGCTTCATCAAGCGAATCTCGTTCGCTGCACAATTTTCCCGCTCGACACAAATAGGATCGAACCGATGGATGACGGTGCAGAGATGGTGAACAGGCTTTGGCGAGAACAGATAATTGTTTTTTTATAGTTTACAGAGGAGTTTTAGCTTTCAGTTTTTATTTGCTATTTTCTGAAGCGAACCCAAAAAGTAGAAGGGATGAATGCCCTTTTGTATGCTTCAGACTTAACAATACTAGGCAACGCAAGGCAATACGTGTATGAACATGGAGCATTAAATTCTTAGGCGTGTACTGATTTGGACCACTTCCTATTTTCACTTCTTCCGTCCACGAGTTAATGGTGTATGAAACTTCCAGTTGAAGGAAACCCAAAGACTTACTTGTAAAGGGAAACAAACGTTCATATTTTATATTGAAGCAACCCTTTTTAATTTGTTAAAAATTGGTTTATCTCAGTTTCTAAGAATTCACTTACATACAGATAGAGGTAGAGTGCAGTCGTGCTCAGTGAGGTGTCACGATCCCAGAAATATAATAATATCGGTAGGTTGGCTCATATTGTGAAACCCCAAAATATTAATACAGGGTGCAAAGTACTCCAAATAAAAAAGTTGCTTATTTAATTAATTAAAAATTACAGTAAAATTCTAAAAATTAAATTATCACTACGTCTCAAAAGAACCTAGTCTAAATTCTAAACCGGTATCTACTTATATCGAATAAACCGTTACGGTCGATAAACGATTCTATAGCGACTATTCTAAAATTTGATTTGGACGTAAATCAAAATTTACACGACGAAATATTTTTCTCTTCCACCAGAAAGTTATACTCCACCAGCTCCACACGTTTCTTGTTTCATAGAAATCCGGCTTAAAACGAATCCTGTACGTTCAGTTGAAGTTCAAATCACCAAAATACGAACTGCAGCGCCATTTCAAGCTCGATTTTAATTATAACATAATTATACGTTCAAACTGTCGTTCAAATAATATATTCGTTATTCTAATTCAATTCTAAACTGAATTAAATATCACAGATGATCCAGTTCACACCATATCGCCATTTCAGCCAATTCTGATTATTTCAGAATTAAATATATTGTTTAATTTATTATTTTAATTAAATATTCACCATTATTTAATTCCATGACCATGAAATCCTTTTAATCACCTTTTAAATAATTAAATAAATTAATTATTATACCGCTGAAAATGCGGGTCATTACATTCTTCCCCACTTAAAATAATTTCGTCCTCGAAATTGCTAAGGTAGAGGACGACCCTATCGACTGGTTAGAATATATTTGTTCACTTCTTAACTTCAGTTTCCAACTGGACCAATTTAATTTTAATTAAATTTTTTTATTCATTCTTATCAACGAAAATTTTAAAAAATCCTGAAAATTTTCTAACTCCTTAACTTTTCGAAAAATTTCGCCAGCACCTCCTTTGTACTGGCCAATAGGTCAAACTCCAACTCGCCTCTGTGGGCCATCTCCAACACAAAAAAATAATCAAACAGCCAAGTGGCTTGCCAATTCAGCTCATCAAAATCTCATACCCAATATATAATATAAAGTGATACCTTTATGTCGGGCATATCGTTATATCCTTTCCACATGTTATCAATTCAGCGGATACAAGGGTCATCCCAATCAAATTCCAATCTTCTTTTATCCACAACACAACCATTCGCTTATATCCGAGCCAAATCCCATTCCAACTCAAGTTCAATTCTTGATTTTCAATTCCTTAACTCCTCGATCCAATACCATTTCGGATTCTAATTTCACAAATCCAATCTTATTCGATTTCAATTCAACTTCAGTTACCACTTAACTGACTTTACTTTAATTCAAATCTGCTTTCACAATTTTCTGTTAAATTTGTTTTTAATTTAAACAGTCTTTCCCTGGGAGTTTTTAAAAAGTTTACTCTTTTCAAAAATCAAATTTCCCTTTTGAAATTCAACACAACTTGTCTTTCCCAAAACAAATTCAAAACAGTATATCTGGTAGTAATTCGTCACTTACAACTCGAAAATGAAAACTGATGATGTAGCTGTCATCATCAGAATTTATTTTCCAGCGATCGAAGTGAGTTCAATACTATATCACCATTTCTAAACATTTCCACTTTGAAATTCATTTAAAAATATAATTCCCACTGCTTGTAAAACAATTTAAAATCTCCTAGGATCTTAAATTTTCCTTATTTTTAATCCAAATCCATTTACAAACACTTATCCAATTTTCCATAATTTTAATTCAATTTCTAGTTTAAAATTCAGATTTAACTCATCTGATTTCACGTATTTCACTTATATGAATTCTGATTGGTTATTTACATAACCATTTAATTTATAATCTTACTTGATTATAATAACTACCAATATATCCACTATATTATAATTTTGATACATATATCTTCTCTATATCAAGATATACCTTGGGTAAACTTATTTTAATTTAACCTCTTTTCAAAACATATCATGTCGACCCATCGTATTCGAGTGTTTATAAACTCCTACCGATACAGTGGATCAAACTGATCGACCAGAACCCATAAACAACTCAACCAATGAATCTCCACAATATAAAACAACTTTATATCAAATAACAAATACATTTACTCGTATATATACACTCAAACTCAATCTAGGGTATTACTAATCCTATCTCTACCGAGTCACGCCACAGAGCCAAGGTAATACTTAATTTAAGCTCTGATACCAACTGTAATGACCCGGATTTTGAGCGACTTTGGTTATCGACATAAACATGATGACGACTAACCAAACATCGAAAAACCCCGGTAATTAGTGAAAGAAATTAGAGGGTGAGGATAGATAAGATAGAAACTTAGAATAGAAGAAGAAAAGAAGAACTTACATCATCAGAGTGACACGAATCTCACAGCGGAACGAATAAAATATAATATATAACAAAACTTTGAAATATAATATTTATGTATACAATAGCACTTATCAGAGTACAACACTTATAACACAGCGGAAATAACTATAGCTATATGATCCTGAAGCCTCCTGCTCCAGCTCTTCAAGTATATCTGTAAATCCCGACTACTTGATAGCCCATACAAATTTAGGCACCCAATAGTTTAGGGAAAACAAACAAAATAAACTCCGGGTCAGTCATGGACTGGTATGAGTAAAACAGAACAGTTGAACAGGTATATGATATCTCATAAGACCATGCCGTGAATACGAAACGGGTTTTTTCCCTTATGAGAATCCAACATCTTTGACAAGCAATATCATTATGATATTATAATAATGTCTAAATACAAATAGATATCAATCTAGCAGAAACGCTTTCATCTCACGTTCTACATATATAGTATACAATCAAAACCGCAAGCACGTATTGGATAATGGATTTCCAACTATAACAAGGTATGGAACCACCTTTCGCTAGTGTACCTCTAGAGAGTAATACACTGGGTTCAACAAGAACATCTTGCAACTCGGCCACTCATGACCGACAACTCATTTCGCTTGAGTGTATTGAATGTACATCACCAATGGTTGGGATCAGCAACCGTTTCCCGAATGGGACAGCATCAAAAATAGATTTTTAGAAGTAAATGAAACTCTAGATCAAGTGATTATACACCCTAATAGGTGCGACCTACATAGCCATGCTACCTGCCCGATTTCTGTCATTTACCGGTTGATGAGGCTTGAGGTTACGCTTCATCATCACATCAGATTCACTTCGAATGCCACATTGCCAGATCCATCGAAAATCACTAATTGACGTCTACAACAGTACATTACGTGTTAGCTAAAGAAGTTTCCTTCTCCGCTCCCACTCTTGGTACGGTTGAAGAAATCAATGTACGTGACCTTTCTGGAAATACTCTGTCAGACATTCATCCATACAAGTCATCCAGAAACAGGATGAACCGAAGGTACTATTCAGTATATCCATCTTAGGCACTGTTATCTAAGACTTATACAATAGCCATTGCACTTTACTCATTATTCAGTTATCTTTGGCATATGTGATTCGCAATGCTTATGCCAATACAGAGTGGTTCTTTGGAAAATAATCCAACCGTTCTCTCCATATTAACAACGTTAAAATTGTCAAAACTTCGATAGTCTGTGATTTAACCATCAAAGAAAAATAGGTGTGCAAACAACGATATTATTTCCAGATGGAAATTCTATCAATCAGTCATCAATCAGTCATCAATCATATATACATATATATATATTAATATTTTCCTTATTTTCTATGTTTTAGAAAATATACGTTAACGCTGGAAAACATTTCCATTACTTATTTACTAAAATCACTCAACCTCTTTCACTCTCGAACCTTAACCATTTCTAAATTAAAAACGAAGTCAATCAAGTTGGGGTATAGCTACCTCTCAGACCTTAACTGAACAACATTTCAAATCTCGAAATAGGGTAAGTTCATCTTTTAACCCTTTAACACTTCTTTACGAACCCTCAAATTCTATTTACGAACCCCCTTCTTTTACAAGCTTACGTGATTATAACAATGGTGTTATAATCTCCTGCATCCAAAATATATTATCTTCAAAATGACTTTTATTTCCTAACTCGAATAATATATCGACAGCTAATTTATTTACTCCTATTCGGTTAACTCTAATCTATAACTCTTATTTGAATAACTCCAACCTAATAACTCTTACTGGATTAACTCTTATTTGAATAACTTAGATTCGATTTGCTTACTTTAGAATACTTATATTTGATAATCTCTTTCTTCGAATAAATCTTATTCGATTTAACTCCTTTCGAATAACTAGATTCGATAACTGCTTTAACTCTATTCGAATAAACTATATTCGATTAACTCCATCAACTCTATTCAAATAAACTAATATTTGATAACTTCTTTTAACTAACTCTAATCGATTTATTCTAATTCGATTAACTTTATTTAGTTACTCTATTAGTTAACTCTAAGTCTAACTGGTTAACTCTAACTGATCAACTCTAACTGATTAACTCTGACTGGTCGACCCTAACTGATTAACTCTGACTGGTTAACTCTAATTGATCAACCCTAACTGATTAACTCTGACTGGTCGACCCTAACTGATTAACTCTGACTGGTTAGCTCTAACTGGTTAACTCTACTTGATCAACCCTAACTGATTAACTCTAATCGTATAACTAATATTCAATTAACTCATTTCGATTAACTAACATTCGATAAATCTCACTTTCGAATAACTAAATTTGATTAACTCCTTTGAATTATCTCCTTTGATTAATTCCTTTGAATTAACGCCTTTATATTTGATTTCACAAATATTTCCCTTTATATTTGATTTCACAAATATTTTCCCTTTCTGTTTCATTTGTAAATGTTTTACAAATCCTTCTCTTTTGATTTCATTTGTAAATGGTTTACAAATCTTTCTCTTTTGATTTCGTTTGTAAATGTTTTACAAATCTTTCTCTTTTAATTTCAATTGTAAATGGTTTACAAATCTTTCTCTTTTATGTCTATCGATTTATTTTCTAAATATTTCCCTTTAATCTTTATTCTATTTTCTAAATAAATATTCCTTTGTACTTTTATTTATTCCCTAAAAAAATAACCCTTTTATTTTATTTATTTCCTAAATAAATATTCTATTTTAATCCTATTTATTCTCTGAATAAATATTCCTTTTATAACTTTATTTATTTCTCTAAATAAATAATCCTTTTATTTTATTTATTTCCTAAATAAATATCCCTTTTATTTTTATTTATTCCCTAAATAAATAAAAAATCCCATTTAATCTATTTGTAAATGTTCTACAAATATTTCTCTTTATATTTGGTTTACCAATATTTTTCCTTTATATTTGTTTTACAAATATTTTCCCCCTTATATTTGTTTCCCAAATATATTCTTTTTAACTCTTTGGATTTTTATAATATATTTCCTTTTATATATAAAATCCATTGATTTTATATAAATAAATTTTTATCAAATTATACTTTGAAAATCCCCTTATATCATTCTGGTATTCTTATGGTACTTAACATACCATATCACAATGATCGATATCACTCAAACACACACAATCAGCAACAGATTATATATCACATCATATATCACAATATATGAATAACAGTAAAATTAATGTTGAGGAATCCAGTTGGATTCCTCCAACCTGTTTCCCTGCATCCACATATGTTACATAATATAAGCAACATCACTTTCAGTTCAATATGAAATATTCTGTTAACAGAATCAACATATATAGATTTAACGGTTTATATATATATATAATTTCCGCTAACTGACTAGCAGTTCAGTCAAACAGTCAACACACGGTCAATCAGACAATTTTTAACAGTTCTAAAAATACAACATGAAAATATAAACTGTTCAGTGTTAGTGAGATTTACTCACATTGGATGATCATCGTTAATAACGATAACCATCGCTTGATTCAGACGGACAATTTATTTCGCAATAAATTGTAACGAGCTCCGATGGGCTTCTAGTCAGTTCCATGGTGTTGCTCTCGTACATACGATCCCAATGGATCTTATTTCGCTGAATTCTGGTATCATATGTGGAAGTTACATATAATTAAAGTTAATACATTAATTTCTTTGAATTTAAACTAAATCTAAATTCTAATATGAGCCTTACCAATCTGAAATTAATCGGCCCATTACCCAGTTTAAAGCCCACACATGCTCCACAAATTTAACCCAAAACCGCTCTACAATCTCTCTTCTTCTCCAACTGATTAAACATCCTCCATTTCATGGTCTTCCCTTTTCATTCTTCAAGTAAAAAATATATCATTTCCTTACTTCTTTTAGGGCTCACCAATTTGTGATCCATGGCCCAACTTGTATTCATGACTAAAGCAACAGGGGTCTTCTTCCTGTATGTGCGAACCCGCACAACACAGTTCCTTCCCTGATTTTTGAACGTTGCTCCCTCCTTTGTGAAACCGCACAGCATAGTTCCAACGAGCTCCCCCTGGCCAACGTTCTCTTTACCATTCATTACACTACTCCTCTCTTAAATACTCCACGCACTCCACACTACAGAAACTCCACCGTGGAACATATATCCATGCCAAGGACCCATCCACAAACCTCCACTAATGCCTGAACGAAGACCACCCTTCCTCCATCACACTACCTGCCGCGACACAGAAAATCCCCCAATACTCCACCGTTTCTTTTACAGCTTCAGCAAGTGAATCTCGTTCGCTGCACAATTTTCCCGCTCGACACAAATAGGATCGAACCGATGGATGATGGTGCAAAGATGGTGAACAGGCTTTGGTCAGAACAGATAATTGTTTTTTTAATAGTTTACAGAGGAGTTTTAGCTTTTAGTTTTTATTTGCTATTTTATGAAGCGAATCCAAAAAGTAGAAGGGATGAATGCCCCTTTGTATGCTTCAGACTTAACAATACTAGGCAACGCAAGGCAATACGTGTATGAACATGGAGCATTAAATTCTTAGGTGTGTACTGATTTGGACCACTTCCTATTTTCACTTCTTCCGTCCACGAGTTGATGGTATATGAAACTTCCAGTTGAAGGAAACCCAAAGACTTACTTGTAAAGGGAAACAAACGTTTATATTTTATATTGAAACAACCCTTTTTAATTTGTTAAAAATTGGTTTATCTCAGTTTCTAAGAATACACTTACATACAGACAGAGGTAGAGTGCAGTCGTGCTCAGTGAGGTGTCACAATCCCAGAAATATAATAATATCGGTAGGTTGGCTCATATTGTGAAACCCCAAAATATTAATACAGGGTGCAAAATACTCCAAATAAAAAAGTTGCTTATTTAATTAATTAAAAATTACAGTAAAATTCTAAAAATTAAATTATCACTACGTCTCAAAAGAACCTAGTCTAAATTCGAAACCGGTATCTACTTATATTGAATAAACCATTACGGTCGATAAACGATTCTATAGCGACTATTCTAAAATTTGATTTGGACGTAAATCAAAATCTACATGACGAAATCTCAGTTTTTCTCTTCCACCAGAAAGATATGCTCCACCAGCTCCACACGTTTCTTGTTTCATAGAAATCCAGCTTAAAACAAATCATGTGCGTTCAGTTGAAGTTCAAATCGCCAAATTACGAACTGCAGCGCCATTTCAAGCTCGATTTTAATTATAATATAATTATCCATTCAAACTGTCATTCAAATAATATATTCGTTATTCTGATTCAATTCTAAACTGAATTAAATACCACAGATGATCCAGTTCACACCATATCGCCATTTCGGCCAATTCTGATTTTTTCAGAATTAAATATATTATTTAATTTATTATTTTAATTAAATATTCACCATTATTTAATTCCACGACCATGAAATCCTTTTAATCACCTTTTAAATAATTAAATAAATAAATTATACTACCGCTGAAAATGCGGGTCATTACAGACACCTTGTAGGGTAAGCATAACTTGTAGAAGTAGATGTACGTAATAATCAGCTAAGTAAATATTGATAAATTGTAGTGACGGTGTAAATTGAATTTATGATTAAATGAGAAAGAACGAGGAAAACTTGTAAACTAAACAAGTTATATTAAATCATAAATAGTAAGTGACATGTTAATTAGGAAATATGTGAATTGAGATATACTTAATAACATATTAAGTAGCACATGTTATTGTAATGACGTAACCAAGCGAGAATAAAAAATAGATTGTGGATTACAGACCTTGGGCCACAATCTAGAAATAACATGTTGTAAGCTTATTAATAAACTTAAATGAATTAATTTGTATGACTGAAATTAATAAGCAAAAGAAGCTTGGTAATTTGAATAAGAATTCAATATGAATTGGAATAACCAAGTTAACTGGAAACCTGATGCGGTGAGATAAGCACGTAAAAGAATGTTTAGACATAGGGTCTAACATGCTGCTAAAGTAAGATGCTTAGACCAGTCCGTAAGGTTGAGGTGAATAACCCAATGGGGTAGATCATCGAGGTGTTATTAGGCACGAGGGGAGCGCACATTCATCTGATTGTTTGACGGCTCCAAAGGATTGGAAGGGGAAGCACGCGGCTTCCTGAGGTACGTAAGGTGTTCCTAGTAGTCCTTTGTGCGGTGACCGATGTCTTAGGTTATGCTCGCAGAGGTTGGGTCTGCGCGTAGCTACTAGGTAGGTGGGCCTTGACTACAGATGTAGCTATGAAGTCAGAATGCTGTAACGAGGTGACATAGGGGTAGTTCGGTGGTTGCCTCATGAGGAGGCGGAGGGTCACAACCAATAAGGATAGTATATCGTAGGACACCCGTTAACGGCAGCCAAAGGGATGCGTAAAGACTAGAGCTAAACCCAAGATACCATTTTACCTTTCACTATGGAGGTACGGGGTTGAGGGTAGGCGCCACATGAATGTTTAGATTGGTTGTTATTAGGGGCGGTCGCTTAGCTTTTGTAGTCTTTACTAGTTGGGGGAGGGGCCGAGGTGGGGCCATAAGCACCATGAAAAACATAACCTAGGAATATCTGTATTTGGAGGATCTTAAAGGCGGGCCAATACAGGTATGGAAAAGCTCCTGGCCGAGTTCCGTTTTTCTTGCCTAGCCCTGCCACGGAACCCGGTGCACATTAGAGGACATGCGATTATGGCATCGAGCTACAATTACTGTTCATACGTGGGACAGTCTAGATACATGCATATTTACTCTGGGTGGTGTATCGTAGACTAGAAGGCATTATTCTGATATGGAATCTAATTCGATCGATGGTGGCAGTCCATACGCTTATGTAACATAGTAATGGTCGATATATGTAGAATGTAACATTGTTATATAGAGATCCGTATATCATTCCGACATAGGATGAAGGACTGCGTTCATTATGGTGGAAACCGTGCGAGTGGGTTACCATGGGGTGTATCTCAATATTAAGAGATAGTTACATATATTGTATTAGGTGAATCCATGGGAAAGTGAATGGGTATGATGCGCGGATAAGTTTTGAGTTTTATTAACCCAAGTAACCTAATAATCAAGAAATGTATTGGTCGGGACCACTCTATTTCTGATATACTAGTATCGGTGCGGTGCAGAGAAATGTATTTAAGAAGCGCAACATATCCTGTTCATCTTATCTTGCCCAGTTCACACTTGTTATTGTTATCTTGTTCTTCCAGTTTCATATACCTGCCATGATACTTTTATTTATTTATATTTAAAAGTAACTAGACTCGCCAGACTTTATGTCTGACCCTTTTCGTTTCCTCTTCTCTCTCTACCCCCCCAGGTTCTCAGGGTGGAAGTGCTTAGAGTTGATTTGGATTATTTCAGCTTAGCATGGATTTTGGGATATTGATTTACAGCTTTGACTTCTTGTCAACCCTCTTATGGATTTGCTTAGGAAATATGGTTTTATGCTTTTGCACTCTGATATTTTTGGCATGGCAGATTATTAAAGATGTAATTGGTTATTTCAAACCTATGATGTAAACTCAGTATTTGGGACCATGATGTTATGATTTGAATAAAGTTTTTTAATTCCGCTGCTATTTTACATGTCTGTCTTATGCTATTATGTTCTTATTTACCTATAACCCTTCACGAAACTTAATGCATTCCCTTAGTATGTGACATTAACGGACATGAGGTGTCACATAGTTTGTAAATTTATTTGGTTTGAATCTATATTTCTCAAAATAGAGAATTTGAACATATTATTTACTATATATCTAAATATTAATGTTTTACGTATAAACAAACATAAGAAAAGGAATCCATTCAAAATTGGAGTTATAAACTTATATAGTTAACGCTATCTTCATCTTTTATTTTTGTAATAGTCAAGTCAAAAACCCGGGTTGTAAGTTTATATGTTATTGTGATTGTTTTTCTCATTTTATTGTCATATGCACACTTATGTTATGGCTGTGGAGAAATATGGGAAAATAACTTGTACACCATAAGATTTTAATAGGATTCACATTTCCAGTTCGTGGCAAGGACGCTAATCTCGTTACTTAATTTACGTTTATATATATATATATGTATGTATATATATGTATAACGTAACCAATGTATATAAATGTGTATTAAATGCGTTATAAATACCATTAAATTAGGAATATAATTTAAATGTCCCCATAGGAATTTGTATGGTTATACGTGTGAGAGTTAATGGCTTAATTAATATTAATGACACATAGACACGAGGTTAATCGTTACGTGTAGTAGAAGTCTACCCAAAACCGATTGGCATATCCAATATCTATAAGCAAATCTGGTTAATGTGAGAGGTCTAGGTGCCATGGGCCATTATAATTAGTATGTTATGACGCGAGGTTAGGCCCAACTTGCAGTAGAAGCCTACCCAGAACCGCCTGACAAATCCATCTTTTATAAGTGGTAGGCCTAATGTGAGATATCTAGTGTGCATATACTTATACATGTGTGTGTGTGTATATATATATATATATTGTGTATGCGAAGTAGGCCTGCCTCGGGAAAAGGTATTAAGTGGATAATCTATCTCTTATTGGGTATTAAGTGGTTAGGACTAGGTTCCTTCCTAAGGTTCACTCCTTGGTTCAGAACCCAAGTCATTGGGCCCGCCCTTTGAGAAGTAAATAGTTATTGGGTCTTCCTTTCTCCTATAATGTATGAAATGGTCCTGATAAATGATAACGTGTGTAAGGTAGTTCTACAAGTAATGTCTGCTCCTTACATAGGGGCTAGTGACGACTGACCTAGGGACAGATTATGTATGCATGGCCTAAGGAACCACCGTCTAAGGGAAGTATCAAGTGGCTAGGTGTTCACCCATAGGGACAACTAGGTAGTAACAAGAGGGTGTGCCAGGGGGTTCTTCTTATATGAAGCTGTGTTCCTAAGCCAAGGCCTGGTAGTAAGTAGCTGTTACTATTTCTCTTCATACAAGAGAGTTACTATTCATAACATATTAACGTTAGGACGAGGTCTTAAGTGGCTTGGGGTTCGTCATTAGGTATTAAGTGATTAGAGGAATATCAGCCTTAAATAAATATGGTATTAAGTGACCATAGGAAGTGCCCGGCCTTAATTTAGCTTTGGGTATTAAGTGACATTTAGGATGTCTGCCCTACATGTTTGCCTTGTGTATTTGTTATGAAGACATAATTTGAGAAGTTTACAACTGCCAAATGCACAAAATAGCCTTCTTAATTTATATTTCATTCACCAGAACTTTATGTTCTGACCTCCCTTCTCTTAACATTAACCAAACAATAGGTGAACCAGGTGATTAAGGATGAAGAACAATCTCTTGGAGCAGGAGCCTCTTGAAGATCTAGTTATTATGGCTATTGCTTGTTTACTATTATTTCTACGTAATCGGAATAAATGATGATGTACCTTGAAGTTTAAGACATGTTGTAACTCTGAATTGTGGGTTTTAAATAATTGGTACATCTTATATTTATGCTATTATATTTTGTCCCATCCACCATGTGCGATCTGATTTTCATTTTAGATTGCTCTATATATCCGTATAAGAACCAACGATCCATTTAAAGTGGCTCTAAGTTTCGATGGGCCTTTTTAGGTTGGAATTTAGGCTCATTTTGGGTGGGTTGTTACATTTGGTATCAGAGCATAAGTTACCCAATTGCATGGAAATATACGTAGGAGAGACGTATTTATTATTTGAAAAGAGTTTTGGAAACTACTAATTACATATATAAGTACTATACCCCAAAACCTACACAATTATACTAGGAAACCTTATCTTTCTTTTTGAGCCTTGGTATTATCGTAGGAAGTCCACTGAAGGGTTTTTCGTTTTTTAGATAGTAGATATTGCTGGCAATTAGCTCAAATAGGGAAACCAGGTAGGGCCTCGTTACTTGTCAGAATGGTTCCAACAGTATATTAGGACAGTGGAACAAGTCCTTTTTGCTAGTCCTACCCCAGCGAAATCAGTCGCTCAGCCCGTTGAAGGGGCACTCATTTTTCCTTTCCTTCGTAAAGATTTCATAAGCTTAGGAGGAAAGACCTTTTCAAAAAAAGAGAACTTTGTGGAGCGAAAAGCTTATATCTCAGAGTGTGAAAGGGTTTTTTAGGCTACCCTATGGGAAGATGAACTAAAGCATAGGATAACAGCCTAACACTTTAAGGGGGAGGCCCTAGAATGTTGGAACTTGATTTCACAAGAGAACATGGGTAGAGTGTTTACGTGGGAAGAGTTTAGGACTCGTTTCGAGAACAAATTCCTAACTAATGCAGAGAAGACCCTACAGCTAGAAAAGTTTATCCGTTTAAAGCAAGGAAAGATGAAGATGGAAGAGTGTGCAGTGAAGTTTATTGAGTTGTCTAAGTTTGGTGGGGGTTGGTGGACACCCCAACGGGTAAAGCACTTAGTTTTGTGAAAGAGTTGAATTCACCATTGAAGTAGATGCTTTTGGCACAAGCTGCTTTTGGAGCTACATTTGAGGCTTTAGTTGAGGAATGTATCTTATATTATGCTGAAAACATTAAGAAATTTAAGGCAGCTAATAAAAGAGAAGGTAATTTTGGTGATGGGAAGAATAAGAATTTCTTGCTCAAGAATAAGATGGGTGGTAAATTCAAGAAGGAAGCCAAGACTAGTTCTAGGTGCCACAAGAAAGGGTACGAAGCAAAGGACTATAGAGTAAACTGGCAAAGTTAGAGTTCAAAAGGAAATTCTTTAACCGTAATGAAGATGAACACTTAGCGAGGAACTTCCCAAAGCCAAGTATGGTACAAGGAGGCTAGAAATATGCATTAGAAGTAGCGCTAACTTGTAGTCAGCCCCCTAGGGATTAGGGATAGCCCACACTGGAAGGTATAATTTCTAGTCTAGGAAATTATTTGTATACCATATTTGATTCTGGAGCCAACCACTCATTTATTGCTAGGAAGATTGTAGATTCTTTGAAACTTCTCATATCCTTTGCTGGCCATCCAATAGAGGTGTCTAACCATATCGGAGGGACTATGCATCTTTCTGTTGTTTGTAAAGACTTAGTACTAGACATCGACGATGTCGACTTCTTTTGCGATGTGTATGTGCTTGATTTTAAGGGGTATGATCTTATTTTAGGTATGGACTGACTATCATTTTATGAGGCCATCCTCAATTGCGATAGGAGAGTGGTTTGTTTGAGAAGCCACGGAGGCCGCAGCATAGAGATTCCTTGTAAGACAGAGAGTAAGAGTTCGATCTTATTTTCTCTATCTTATGATTCTGAAGGACCATCCTTATTACCGGTTGTATGTGAGTTTCTTGAGTTTTTGAGGAAGTTATATGACTCCTACACCACCGAGAAATCTCTTTTAGAATAGACCTCAAAAAGGATGAAATGCTTGTAGCATTGCCTTTAAGGCACATGGACCTTAAAGAAAGAAGAGAGCTAGACAAAGAAATCTCGGAATTGTTGCAGAAGGGATTCATTCGTAGGAATACCTCAGAGCAGGTGCCCTAGTAGTATGTGCCACGAAGTCAGATGGATCTTTAAGGTTATGTGTTGACTATAGGGAACTTAATTAGCTGACAAAAAAGAATAGGTATCCCTCACAACAATTGATGACTTGTTTGGCCATTTGGAGGAGACCAAATATTTTCCCAATTAGACTTGGCTACGGGATTTCACCAATTAGGGATTTCAGAAGAAAGTAAGCCTAAGATAGCGTTTAGGATGCCAGATGGACTATTCGAGTGGGAGGTTATGCCTTTTGATTGATGAATGCCCCCGCTTTGATTTAAACCTGATGAGTAGGGTATTTCAAGGCATACTCAATGGGATCACAGTAGTATTTGTGGATGACATCCTTATATTTTCCACGGACCGTAAGGAGCATGAAGATATCTTGTGAAGGGTCCTAGGAATCCTAAGAGAGAACCAACTTAAAGCCAAATTCTCGAAATGCCACTTTTGGAAGAAAGAAGTTAAGTTTCTAGGACATATTATCTTAGGGAATGGATTAGCAGTAGGTCCTACTAAGATGAAAGCCGTCCAAGAATGGAAGATACCTCAAAATACGACTAAGATTAGAAGCTTTCTTGGGATGGTAGGCTATTCCCAAAAGTTTATAATGGAATTCGCAAAGATTGCTACCCCTATAACCCAACTGACAAAGACGGATCATAAGTTTGTGGACTGAGAAGTGTGGGAATGCCTTTGAGAGAATGAAGGAATCTCTCACAACACCTATTTTGACTGTCTCGGACGGAACTAAGATGTTCACTATTTTCATTGATGCATGTGGGATCAGGTTAGGAGCAGTCCTCTTGCAAGAGGGTAGAGTAGGTGCGTACGCAAGTAGACACTCAAGAATCATAAGAAAAGGTAACCCATCCATGATTTGGATTTAGCAGCAGTAGTTTTCACTCTCAAGATGTAGAGATGTTATCTTCTTGGAGAGAAGTTCGAGTTATTCACAGATCATAAGTCCCTTAGGTATTTGTTTTTCAGAAAGATCTAAACCTTTGGCAGCAAAGATGGATGGAATATCTTACATTTTTTTATTTTGCCATTTAGTATACCCATTGGAACTTGGAAGGGTAATGTGTCGGCGATGCTTTAAGTCTGATGCATGTTATCCTTAGTGCGGTTACCGAATGGAGGCAGTTAGAGTGTATCTCTAGTTTAATTTTGCGACCACCATAATGACACTACTACAAAACCAGTCTGTTGCGTCACCTTATTTGCGACTGTTAGTTGAAAAATTGACATAAATAACTTTATTTTCGATTGGTTTGATTCGACAATAGTAGCAAGTATGGCAACATTAGAGTTTGAAGTAATTAAAAACTAACATGTGACTGTTTTTATTAATGGCAATAACAAAAAAATATTTTTTTTGTCTGTTTTGCTTAAATCAATAGCAAATGCTTTTCAATTTTCTTCCTCCTTTCCCGTCCAATAACAAACCCTTCGTCAAATTCCTATTTGTTTCCAAAAAGGAAACGCCCAAGTTTTTATATTAAAAGTTTCTTTCCTACCAATCGATCTCGATCCCTCCTTCATCTCCAACTATCGATCCCTCCTCGATCGATCCTTCATTATTTTCTAGAAATTGATCCTAGATCCAAAAAACGATCCCTTTTTTGCTCCTGCTAAGCCTTGTTCGTTTTTAAAAAAAGATCAATCAACGTGTGAAGGCTGTCACAAGATGTCCTCTAGTTGTCTTCCGGTGCCGACTAAGGTGAGATTTGATACCGTAGTTGATTTTTATTTTTTTTATAATTCTACTATTTTTATTGTCATCTGTTTTTTGGTTGACTTTGGATGTGATTTTGCCATATTCTAATCTCTGGTAGTCAAGCAGTTGAAATAACTTTTAAATATCTTGAGTTGTTTTCTGCAGTACTACATTCACAATGGTGATCAGTCTCAAATGTTACTTACGTAAGGGAGTATATAAGTCGTAATTGAAGAAACTCATATTTTATTGGTTATAACTTATGATAAAATTTCATAAATGATTTGGATATATTTGTTATTTCAGATTGTTTATTATATGATTATGTTAGCTTGTGCAGTTTCTGTTTGATATACATTTATTACTTGTGCCTCGTCAAACGCCAAGATAAACTTATTTGAACTTAGAAGCTATATTACATTCTAATTTGACTTTCGAATATAAGATGTTTTCCAAAATTTTAAAAGGCAATGTAAATGAATTTTAGGTATTTTGAGATACTCATTTACATACCTAAAACAATTACAGTAAAAGATATATAGTCTATCAAATATATTTTGCATACTTGGCCTTGAGTAGGCTCATGGCTGTCCCAAAACACATAAGTTTGAATAACATCAAAGCCACCTTCTCTGGCCTTCTAAATTAAATCAGACGACATCTAAAAATAATAATGAAGATTTATAGATGAATGAAAATTGTTGTATTATATCAAGTTAAGAAATTACAAAATAAATATATAAGTCTGATTTAACAATCATAAGTGGGTAAAACAACTAAGTATTCACCAATTAGTTTTTGGAGCAATACAAATGTAAAAAAATATTGATGCAGGTCATAAATTACATAACAACATATCAACCTAAAGTATGTCATTATTAAAATATCAAAACATGAAACATATCAACAAGGAAAAAATAAAATCTGATAAAACCATAACTTCCAAAATTTATAAAAATATCAAAATGTAAACAAACGAATAGGAATATGAAGATGATTGAATTGCATTCTGTCAAATTAGAAATAACCCTATGCGTATGGACACATCCAGGAGCCAACGACTAGAATGTGCTTACGTACGTGTATGTGTGCATCCCAAAACTTTGATCACTTGAAACCGACAGGAAAAACAAGTTCAAAACTCAACAATCACCAAAAACAAAACAAGATTATTATGTTTTAACGATAATTTTCGTTAACACCAGAACAAGGGGATTTAGCTGTGGGCCTAAGAGAGCCTATTATACACAAAATATGAGAAAGCCACAAAGAGTACTCCAGTAGTAGGATACCGGCTGGCTAAGATACGAATATGCCGATTAGTTCAACAGTAATGGTACCGATCGGGCTAGAACCAAGCACACTGATCGGATGGATTCAAGACCAAAGTGAAACAGTCCTATGTGAAGAGAAAAGAAAACTAACCAACCAATCGGTTAAGATCCCTAAGTACTGGTCAACCCCTTTTTGAAGTAGTGCATTTGGTGCCGACCGGTCCAAGGACAAGCGACCGTCGGTTCTAATCTAAAAACCAAGTCATTCCATCTACGCAAAGGAAGAAATCGAGCACGTAGACCGGTCGATAGAGACATGCGGGCACCAGCTAGCCTTCTTATGCCGATCTGTCGAGGGAAAGGTGGTCGGTCAAACGTAAAGGGAAAATTATGCAGCGGGCCGATCACACGAGCAAGAAAGGAAGCAGCGCCGATCGGCTGGACATGTTTTATACCGATCAGACTCTCAGACAACTGTTCCTAACCTGGCTTCTGTACAACTATTACCAGGCTAGCCGGTGGCAAATCCATAAATAAGTGATGACCGACCGGTGTCCCTGATGGATATATCACACCATTCCACCACTCCTATAAATAAAGGTCCATGGCCCCATTAATGGGGAGTTTTTGGAGACCCCGAAGGGCTACCAAACTACATTTTCAACCCATACTTAGCAAAAATCTTCATCTCCAATCATCCAAAGTGGAAGGTTCAATTCCTAATCTACTAGAGTGCATATGAAATCCTAGATCCGATCCAAAATCAAGCTCAATTGAAGATTTCCCATCATTTTCTCCTTAATCATTTTAAAAGAGATTGTGAGGATGAATGTAATTGAGGGATATGCTTATATTGTAATTCTACATGTGGTAATAGAATCAATGTTAAAAGTGGACGTAGATCACGATTGATCGAACCGCTTCAAATTTCGTGCCTCTTTTCTTACTTTACTCTATTGATCGGTTCCACATTTTACATCGTTAAGTATTTAGAGAAGTACTCCGTGTACACTTGGTGTTTGTGCCATTTTTGACGCAAACATTTGGCGCCCACCGTGGAGCCGATTCAGTCATCCGTTTTCTCACCCTCTCTCACAAGGTCCAATACCTTGCGTTGAAAGTCATCAAGCCAATTCCATCACCATCTAATCGGATTTGCCGCTAAAGCAATGAATAAACCGGGAAGACCACCGAAGAAGGTCGCCGACCGAAATGCCGAAAATGATAACAGTGCCGCACATGACGAGCATGAGATCAATCCTCCGACCAGTCTTCCGACTCATTCTCCAACTGATCGTTTTGAACATGGAGAAGCTTCGAATGCCGGGGAAGCTATAAGGAGGAGGGAACTTGATGAAGTGGCGGCCAGCTTAGCAAACCGCATGGACGATGCAAACAAAGCTACGATGATGAGGATTGAGGCAATGCTCGCCACACAAACTGCTGTGGCCAAGACCACCACAAAATCCGCCCAAGGAAAAACCGTTCAGCTTCCTCGCATGGAAAATGCTGGATCCTCTTCTTCAAGTCCGAACCAAGTAGATTTTGTTCAAGACATGACGAACCTCAGCCGCAAGCAAACCAAATTGCCCGCCAATAATCCTTCTGACAAAGCGACTTCCCAACAAGTGCTTGACTTCGCCAAAGGGGCACCTCTCCAAGCGGGAGGGTCTGGACCCCAAAACTCAAACCGTGACCGTCTGTTTAAGCAGACATCCGGTAAGGAGGACGGCGTCCGCCCCACGGATCAACACAATGAGGAAGAGCGTATATCGGAGATGGTCAACCGAATCATAGAGAAGGGGCTGAAGAAGCAGACCGATGAGAAGGAATGGGGGTTTGCGCCCACAAAAACTCCATTAACCGAAAGGATAAAGACAACACCATAGCCAAGTAAATTCAAGCCACCGGCAGTCCAAGCTTACAACGGAACAACCGATCCTAATGTGTTCTTGTTTAAGTATGATCAGCACATGGACGGTGCCCGCGCCATTGATGAGTTGAAGAGCTTATATTTTCTGACCTACCTTCAAGAAATAGCCTCGCTTTGGTTCACGAAGTTGCCACCTAGATCAGTAGATGATTTCGTCATGTTGGCAAAACTGTTCCAGGAGCAATTCAGACTCCAGACCACAAAATTGCAAGATGTTATGGAGTTGAATGAGCTAGAGCAAAAACCGGGAGAACCGATTAGAGCTTTTCTTACCCGATTCAATACCGCGGCGGTCGAAGTTGGAAACTACGAGCCTCGACTAGCCTTGATGGCCTTAAAAGGAGCCATGAAGAAGAAGAATAAACTCGGGCACTGGATCAAAAAGAAGAAACCCGGTACCCTTGAAGAATTGTTTGACAAAGCTGAAGAATATATAAGCGTGGATGAGGATCCTGCCTACGCCATGGATGTCCCGGAAAACAACACACAACTTGAAAATAAGAATGACGAGGATGACAACAATCAGAAAAACTTTGGAGGTCAGAAAAGGGGCAATGATGGAATAGATAACCGAGCCAATAAAAGATTCAACTACTTTAAGAACTCAGAGCTAACACCATTGAATGAGACGGTGGATAACATCTTCATGGCCACTAGGGAGACTAAAGAATATCCATTGCCAAAGCCAATAAGGGTTAGCGATGTTGCCTCTAAATCCGGAAGGTTTTGTCGATTTCATAACCAACTGGGACATAGTATGAATGAATGTCGACATCTGAAGAACCTAATCGAGGAACTAATTAGGAAAAATAGGCTTCAGCAATATACCAAGAATCCACATAACACCCAAGCACCTCAGGGCCAAGGGACTTCCAATGGGCAACCAATTCAAAATGAAAACGCCGTGAACACCATTATGCTAAGACTGATCATCAAAACCATTTCGGGAGGCCCGCACCCTACCGGAAGGAGCTGGGGAGACCTTGTGAAATACGCAAACCAAGTGAAGAACCTCCCAGGAGAAGGAGAACTTATGGTCATAAATGAAGTTCTCTCGGTAAAGATGCCGAGGTTCTCTTGAGATGATTTTGTATTCAAAGAGCGAGATTCAGACGAAGTGATAACACCAACCGAAGATCCCATGTTAATAACCATGGGCTTGGGCCCAGCCATCGTGAGAAGGGTCCTGATTGACAGTGGAGCTTCCATCAATGTTCTGTTTATCGGTGCCTTCCATAGAATGAAACTTTCCAAGGGAGATGTAAAAGCCTGTAAGAACAAAATTCATGGGTTCACCGGACAGGATGTTCAACCAATTGGAATAATCACATTACCAGTGGAGCTTGGAGAGGGAGAGCAAAGGTCACACGAGAACAAGACTTTGTGGTAGTAGACAAGCTCTCTGCTTATAATGCTTTCTTAGGAAGACCGGCTCTTGCAGCATTCCAAATTAAAATGGCCCCATGGTGCCTAACAATGAAATTCCCCACCGAGAACGGGGTTGGTATAGTCGAAGGCGACCAGCAAACAGCAAGAGAGTGCTATCTAGCCGAGCTTTCTGAGTTAAGAAAAAAAGAAGTGAACAACGATGTGGAGTCTCCGCTCCGCATCCAAAACCCCCCTTTATAGCAATTAAAGCAAGGCCCCCATACTGGCGAACATAGTAGGGCCCAGAAGGAGATTGATCCGAGGAGAGCCGGTATGGAGGAAAACCGAGCGGCTCCAGCTGAGGATACCATTTCTATTTTGGTACACGATAAAGATCTAAATCGAGTTTTGAAGATAGGTTCTCAGTTGGGCTGAAATCTAAAAAGGGACTTGACATTGTTTCTGAAAGCAAACTTGGATGTCTTCGCTTGGACGCACTTAGACATGTGTGGAATATCAACAGACGTGATTGTTCATAAGCTGAACATAAATCCCAGTCTAACCCCGGTAAAGCAAAAGCGACGTACTCAAGGACCTGAAAGATCAACGGCATTGCAAGAAGAAGTGGATAGACTTCTCAAGAATAACTTTATACGAGTCTCATCATATCCCGATTGGGTCTCAAATCCAGTTCTCATAAAAAGTCTAATGGCAAGTGGAGGGTGTGCATAGACTACTCAGATCTGAACAAGGCATGTCCCAAGGACAGCTTCCCTTTGCCTAGAATCGACCATCTTGTTGACGCAACCGCTGGGCATGCATTATTATCTTTCATGGATGCATACTCCGGATATAATCAAATTATGATGCATGAACCAGACGAGGAGAACACAAGTTTTACAACTGACAGAGGCTTGTATTGTTATAAAGTTATGCCATTCGGGTTAAAGAACGCAGGAGCAACATACCAGCGTCTCGTCAACTCCATGTTCAAATCCCAAATTGGGAACACTATGGAGGTTTACGTCGACGATATGCTAGTGAAGTCAAAGAGAGCAGAGGATCATCTAGAGGATTTGGCGGAGATGTTTAATATCCTTAGAAAGTTTGGCATGATGGTAAATCCTTTAAAATGTTCTTTTGGGGTTTCTTCAGGCAAGTTTCTCGGATTCATAGTCAATGCTAGGGGCATCGAAGCAAATCCTTCCCAGGTCGTGGCATTACGAGAAGTACGAGCGCCAAAAACAATAAAGGAGCTTCAGAGTCTGAACGGAAAGATTGTTGCTCTTAACCGCTTTATTTCTAAAGCGACGAACAGATGTATCCCATTCTTTGACACCTTAAGAAAAGGGAAGAAGAACTTTCAGTGGACTCCAGAATGTCAGGTGGCCTTTGAGCAATTGATCCAGCACTTGGAATCACCATCGATGCTTTTGACACCCAGAAATGGAGAAGAATTATTCTTATACTTGGCTGTGTCATCACATGCTCTAAGTGTCGCGCTTGTCCGAGAAGATGCTAAAGTCCAATGGCCAGTCTATTATGTTAGCAAGCGGCTCGCTGGGGCAGAATTGAATTACCCAAGGCTAGAGAAACTTGCGTATATTTTACTCGTCGCCTCAAAGAAGCTAAGACCATCTTTCCAGTCCCACTCGATAAAAGTCCTCACTGGCCAACCGCTAAGGCAAATCCTATTCCGCCCTGAAACTTCTGGAAGGCTACTAAAGTGGAATATCGAGCTCAGCCAATATGACATCACTTATCATCCACGAAGAGCTATAAATGGGCAAGCCTTAGCGGATTTCATTGCCGAATTCACAGACAAAGGAGAAGAAGTTGAAGAACCAGTGAAAGCAACCACCGGTTGGAAGCTATTTATTGTCGGTTCAAAAAATAATTTATGTCCAGTGGCTGGAATTGTTTTGGAAACTCCAGAAGGCCATTCTTTATGTTATGCATTGAGATTAGAATTTCCGTCAACCAATAATGAGGCCGAGTATGAAGCATTGATAAATGGGTTGAAGCTAGTGAAAGAATTGAATCTGAAAACCGTACAGATTTTCAGCGATTCTCAATTGGTAGTGGGCCAAGTCCTTGGGGAATTCCAGACCAAAGTTGGAAATCTTCCTTCCTATCTTGTTAGAACTATGGAACTCCTCAACAACCTCGATCACTACACTATATATCACGTCCCAAGAGAAGAAAATACAAAGGCGGATTCTCTCGCTAAATATGCTAGTTCTCCCGATGCACATTTAATAGGGCTTATACCTATTGAGGTTCTTACGGACCCTGCTATTGAAGAAGCAGATATTGTCTGGATCATGGAAGCTGCCGAAGAACCCATATCCTAGATGACACCGATTAAAGAGTATATCCTTGACGGACGCTTCTGGAAGAACCAAAAAAGCAGAGAAAAATCCTACGCAAAGCTCCGTTATATATTGTCCAGGATGGGAAGTTATATCGACGAGGATTTTCTATGCCATTACTGCGATGCTTGTCTGAAAAAGAGTCAAAAGCTATCTTGGCAGAGTTGCATGAAGGAGATTGTGGAGGGCACACTGGTGGCCAGACCCTAGCCAAGAAAGATCTGCGATATGGCTATTTTTGGCCCAGTGTAAACTTGGACGCAATGACTTATGTCAAAAAGGGTGATAGGTGCCAGAGATTTGCAAAAATCCCAAGGGCACCACCAACTGAGCTAACTCAAATGATCAACCCATGGCCATTCACTATCTGGGGCATAAACCTGATTGGGGCATTTCCCACTGCAAAGTCTAGTATGAAATATGCGGAAGTAGCCGTCGACTATTTTACTAAGTGGGTCGAGGCAGAACCATTAGCAACTATTACCTCGAAGAAGGTGATTAATTTTGTCTTAAATAACATCATTTGCAGATTCGGCATCCCGCAAAAGATAATCACTGATAATGGGACGCAGTTTGAGAGTACCAAGTTCTTAAACTTTTGTGCCAAACACAAGATCAAGAATTTTTTTTCGGCTGTTGCCCACCTGCAGGCCAACGGGCAAGTTGAAGCAATCAACAAGATTCTGAAATCAACCATCAAAAAGCGACTAGAGAAAGTCAAAGGTGGATGGGTTGATGAGCTTCCGCTTGCACTATGGGTGTACCGTACTACTCATAAAACTACAACAGGGCATACTCCGTTTTCATTAGCATTTGGATCTGAAGCAATGACCCTAGTCAAATTGGAAGTTCCGACTCATAGAAGGATCTACTTCAACAAAGCGGAGAATGAAAACTTCAACTTGAAACTCTTGATTTACTAGAAGAAAGAAGGAAAGGATCTGAACTTAGATTTATGGCATATCAAAGGAGAATAGCTCGCCGTTTTAATGCTCAAGTAAGACGAAGAACCTTCCAAGAAGGGGACCTCGTCCTTAAAAAGATCATGACAGGGACCGGGGTGCTAGGACCCAATTGGGAGGGACCATATGTGATTAGGCAGAAATTTCTGGATGGTACATTTGCATTAAAAACGACGGATGGAACCCAGCTTCGAAGAGCATGGAATGCAATACACCTTTGTCGCTATTTCTTTTAATATTCTTTTCATATAACTTGTCAATAGCATACATTGTACATACCGTACGTCACCATTGCAAGTTCTATAAATATGAATGAAGAGAATTGCATTGCATGTATAGATTGCACAATTGCAAATTTTTCTCTTGAATTTTAATTTCAACTAAATATCCTTTGAAAATATAGTGACATTATTATGATCTAACCAATCTTGGTAATTGTTGTAGTATGTCCAAGTTGGATGGCTCAAGTGCCTATCACTCAACGCTAAAAACATCATTCGTGGCAAACATGAAAGTGTGGGACACTGTCTTAATTACAAGACATCTAGCCCAAATTGCGGCATAGCCCGGTAAGTGAATTGACATTCAACCCTAAAACCAAAAACCTTCCCGGGGGTGCTCGGTTAATCGTCGACGCCATTGATACATGGTTGGATTACGATACAAAGGCTGAAAACCATCATGGGAGGTGCTCAGATAATCGGCGAAGCCATTAAAACATGGCCGGATTACGACACAAAGGCTGGGTTACTAAAGGAAAAACCACCCCAAGAGGTGCTCGGTTAACCGTCGATGCCATTGACATATGGCCAGAATGTGATACAAAGGTCAGGTTCCGGTAAGTCGTCGACGTCATTAATACATGGCCGGAATACGCGCCAACGCCACCCCTTAAAGACCCTTTCGGGGGCATCCGATCAGATGTTGGATCCTTCAAATCCAACTATTGATTATGGATCTTTCAAATCCAGTTACTAACGGAAAATCTGGGTTTCCAAAACTCAATTGATAATATGCAAACTTTTATTGGGACGTCCAATCATATAACGAGTCTCCTAAATGCGGTTAATGACGGACCCAAAATTTTTCTTAAAGATACCCTATGGGATCTACGAATGGTTAAGCCCTTCGGTCGCAATGGGTAGAGAATTCACCAATATTACCTCTCAGATAAGGGCATAAGAGTAGGGGCACATCTTTATACACGATATTAGAACTCTATGTTGCAAAAGTACGAAGAGAAACGAAAAAGTAGATACTCGTCTCTCGAGTACGAAACTACGTATAGTGTTTAACATGTTAGTTCATGTCAGCTAGTTAGTCTTCAAAGCGTCAGTGCAATTTCAGATCACAGTGGTGTATGTTAGTAAACGAGGATCGATAGGTTTTAAAACCATCAAATAAAACAAGTTTACGAAATACCTCATTTGATTCGCATTTGAAAGTTACATACATAAACAATTGATCTATTGACGAAATGGGTGATCAGTAAAAAAAAAAGTAACTTAGAATCATGCAGTACTTTGAATATTTTAAAATAGATTATGGTGATTTAGGTTGAAGCCTGGACACCGACCGGCTTCAAACGAAAGATGACCGATCGATCAATACCTCCAGCGACCGGTCGACCGTGAACCAATAGCCCAAGTAACAAACATGCACTAATAGCGAATACAAAGGCCATGGTGAATAAAATCATATGTAACAAAAAGAGTCATGAGTTAAACAGCCAAGTCAACCTACCACGTCTCCAACACAGAAAATCAACCCATGCAGTAGTCGCAGCAGTCACAGTGTACCAACATCAAACAAACACAGAAAGTTAAGGGCGATGATCGGAACTCGCTTAATACAACTGGTCTAAACATAAAGCCGACCAAGCCAAAAGTCATCAACCATTAGAAAGAAATCCCTAGGCCCTCGGGTACTTCCTAGGGCGTCCTACCTTCTTCTTTGCTGGGGCAGACCCAGAAGTGGAAGCATCAGCAGCAGGCTTCTTATCGGATGACCCCACCAACTCAACATCCGCCTCCGGAAGAGCAGCAATGAGAGCGTCTCAAGTCCTCAGAGCACGAATCAACTTTACTTTATCATCCTCCAAAGTAGCAATGCGGTCGAGACTCGCCCGGTGAATTCTCTGAAGGTCCCCAGTCAAGTCGTGCCAGCTTTGGATTTTCCTCGAAGTATGATCCCTAAGCGATTCCATCTATTTTTCGAATTGACGTAAAGTATCTTCCATGCGCCCGAGCAGTCTGGATTTAGCCACCATGGTATCACAAGATGTCATTTGCCGATCGGCATGAGATACTTCAAAGTTGGAGGAAATTCCATGTAAGTCCCAGTCAGGAAGTTGTTTGGCAAGCTTGGAGTTGCAAGACCTGAGTGCATAGGGAGGCCTGTTTATAATCGATTGTATCTCCGAATAGGTGGGACCAACGAGCAAGGGGAGGTCACTGATGGTTGGCTGGTAGTATCTTCGTCCAAATCGAAGTGCTTCTTTATCTTATGCATGTTGGAGGTTGGGTCCATCCTGCGTAAAAGAAAGGAAATGTTCATTTTTCTTATCATAGAGAACAAGTATAGAAAAACAGCCGGCCGGTGGTAATCTTGATGTAGCCGATCGGCACACGCGGTAGATTGCACAGGAACCACGGGGCTGACCGGCATCACGAATGAGCCGATCGGTACCGTTAACCTCCCAGGAAAGTAAAACCAACCGATCAGTGCTCAATGAAAGCCGATCGGTGCTTACACTCCATAGGAAACTTAACTTAGAGCGATTAGCGCCCATGGACAACCGAGCAGTACGATTGAATTTCAATCAAAATTGTTAAATTATAAGGTTCGCGCCCAATTCCTGAGCCATTCGCAACGTTAAACATATACATTGACGAACCCAGTGGTGCTGAGTGTATGTAGTTTCCTAAACAAAACCCATTGATAGAAAAGCTACAAACTCAAAGAGTTCTCGAGCCTAGCATATCACCAAGCAACTCATGGACATTGACCAAAATTAGAACCATGAAAACCGAATTTTATGGTGAAGGTGTGATTTACAGTCATGATGTCGAAATGGTAATGCATGATCGCATTTCAAAGTATTTCAGCATCACAGCAGCTAAACTAAGAGTTTAATTTCATTAAAACCTTCGCCTTTATCTCAAATCAAACCCAAACAACATTGTTCTCAAAAGGAAAAAACTCGCGGGTGCAAAAGCCAAATCAGAACCAGTTTATGGCCGAACTAATGACACAATCAAGTGGTTACCCAATAATCAGATTTCAATCAAGCAACATCAAACTCAAGCAAGGAAACATTACGGTTCAAATAAAAAAGGGGGTTAGAGACAAACCTGGCAATAGAAAGAGCGACCTGAAACTCGAAGGAGGGGGAGGGTTTGACGAGAAGTTTGAAAGAGAAGGAGAACTCCACTTTCGATTTTCTTTCTTTTTCGTTTAAGAATCAGCGGCCATTGATTTCCTTGAAGAGGATGAAATAAAATGAAGTGAAAATGATTTAGTAGAGAGTTATAATATAAGGGTGTGTTGGGAAGCTCAAGAGCCAAGAGGTCACTTCAATCAAATCTTGGGTCAAATCCAGGAATACCAATGGACATGTGTCGACCGGCCAGAAAACCCGCTACCATCTTCCCCACTTATGTTTAAAGACTGATCGGCATGACCTAGTTTTTTGCGTTAATTTACACTATCCATTTGTGAATGGAGCGTCCGGAATCCATCAATTCACAATGAAAGCTTTTATGTCGAGGTCCGCAATTTTATAAAAATAAAGGTTGAGAACCTCGAGGAGCAAATGTTATCCACAAAATATGAGAAAGCACACTGATCGGATGGATTCAAGACCGAAGTGAAACAGTCCTATGTGAAGAGAAAAGAAAACTAACCAACCAGTCGGTTAAGCTCCCTAAGTACCGGTTAGCCCCTTTTTGAAGTAGTGCATTTTATGCCGACCTGTCCAAGGACAAGCGATCGTCTGGTTCTAATCTAAAAACCAAGTCATTCCGTCTACGCAAAGGAAGAAATCGAGCACGTAGACCGGTCGGCAGAGACCTACGGGCACCAGCTAGCCTTCTTACGCCGATCAGTCAAGGGAAAGGTGGTCGGTCAAACGTAAAGGGAAAGTGATGCAATGGGCCGATCATACGAGCAAGAAAGGAAGTAGCACCGATCGGCTGGACATGTTTTATACCGATCGGACTCTCAAACAACTATTGCCAACCTGGCTTCTGTACAACTATTACCAGGCTGGCCGGTGGCAAATCCGTAAATAAGTGACACTACAACAAAATGACCCTATTACAACTTTAATTTTACAACGGTGGTAAACGCACCGTTGTAATAAATGGGTTTTTACAACGGTGGTAAAAGCACCATTATAATAAATGGTTTTTTTACAACTGTGGTATAAACACCGTTGTAATTACAACAAAAACACCATATTACAACTTTAATTTTACAACGGTGGTTAAAGCACCGTTGTAATAAATGTTTTTTACAACTTTTTTCCAGAAAAGTTGTAATAGATTTATTTTTAACAACTGTGTTATTTTGACAGTTGTAATAAAAGCCTATCACAACTTTTATTTTTTGACTATTGTAATATATGACTATATTTTAATATTAATTATTTTCATTAAATAATTTTTAATAATTAATATTTACAACTAATTAGTAATTATTAATTAATAACCTACATATTAATATTAAATATTTAATTAAAAATACTTCAATAAATAAATAATTCATGCTAATAATTAGTAATTGACAACCAATTAGTAATTATTAATTAATAATCAATAAATACATATTAAATATTTAATTAAAAATACATCAATAAATAAACAATTCCTACTAATAATTACTAATTAACAACCAATTAGTAATTATTTAATAATAATCAATATATAAATATTAAATATTTAATTAAAAATAATTATTTATAACTACTTCATTATTAAGTACTAGTAATTAATTAGTAAGTAATAACTAATGAGCAGTTAATAATCAATTAATTAATAATCAATAAGTAAATAACAGTTAATAAATATTTAATTTATAATTAATCATTTCTATTAGTAGTAATTAATATTTAGTATATAATATTTTTTAATAAGTAATCATTGTTGAAAGTTTTTCCAAAATCTTTTGTCAAATATGATCCCTAAAGGGGGGGTCCAGGGGGGTGGCAACCCCCCGAGGTGGGGGTGCGGGGGCAACACCCCCACTAACGGGGTTCGACCTGCCACCAACCATTCGTTTCCCCAAATCAAAAACTAAAACGCAATCGAGCTTTCCTGTCCTACAATGGTGACTAGGGTTTCCACCGCCCCATTCTCTTCCTCAGTTTCCGCAAATTTACCATTCGTTGAAAAACATAAGGCAGTTTCCGCAAATTTATACAGTTATTACCGTTGTACGACAGTAATAACTTTACAAATTAATAATTACTTTTAAATTATTAATAAATAGCGGTCATTTTTTAATAATTACTATTATGTATTGATTAGTTTATAACTAGTAACATATACATAATAATTAATTTTTATTATTCAGTTATAACTATGTAGAAATGAGTAATAATTAATAATCGCCATTTTTTGGCAAGGCAATAATAGCTATATTTAATAAGTAATATCGAGTATTTTAATCAAAAATAGCTCTCAAGAATTCCACATAATATTTAATATATGTTTTTACTTGTTAACTCTGAACAGTGAAAAAAACACAACCTTTCACGTTAATCCTTGCGAAAGAACGAAATCCAGGCGGGAAACCAAAAATTTGGCTCCAAAATATCTGTCGTGCTGTATTTTACTCCCATGTGTGGGCCAACCTCTTCGGCACCCTAACCTAAATCAATTTCGTCCCCTTCGTTCTCTAAATCCGCTTTTTATTTTTCCTTTGCTCCTATTTCCTATTCCTTCGCCATGGTTTCCATCGTCGTCCTCAGTATCCGTCCCTCCCTCACATGCTCAGTCGATCTGCTATCGGGTTTATTTGCTTTGATCGATCTGATGAAGGTTTCCATCCTATTATCGGGTTTCGGGTTTCGGGCTAATCTCAGAACCAAACACTCCGGTCATTTTGGATCCACTTCAGGTGAAAAAGGCAAATCTAGCCATTTCTAAGGTCGCTTAGCATGTTCTCGTGTCATAAAAATTTGATTTTTATTTTTGTTCTATCTTAGTCTAATTTGCGTATGGTTATATAACTTACAGATATGTGTATGTTTCGCGCCCTGCGCTAACTCATGCGTTTGAAAAATGGGTATTGATTTGGTACTTAGAAACCGATTTTGAGGAACATGCAAATAACATCAATTTACTCAGTTCGTATGCATTGTTAGTTTGCATTGGTGCATTCATCTGTGACCTGTGGTATTATTTTTGATAAATGAATCAAATTTTACCTTATTCCCTTGCAGCTATTTTTAAGGAGGAATATATGCTATGAAATATCTTAGTTCTTATCCTTTTAATTGAGAATATAATCCGTACCAAATTGGAACTCCTCACAACAAGATCTGTATAAATTTTCTTCTTCCAAGTTACTTGCCGTTGCAAGTTCTAAGCCAACCTTAGCAACGAAGATGGATTATTTGTCCCAAGGTTTTCAATACTGCCTTATGTTTTTGTTCATTTTTTTCTTGGTAGATTGGATATTAGCATTCAACTGTTCATTAAGCCGCAGAGTTTACCATCCTGTACTGTGCAAAGATAGGGAGCACACTTACAGTTTTGTTCGTTATGTGTTAGGAGTTAATGTTTGTGATTTTTCTAGAGAAGATGTTACAGCAAACCCTGTAGATAAAGAGTTCACTCTACATCAGTCAGTGGGGCACAATCATGAATAATCAAAATTTTAGTGAAGGGGAAGTAGATAAAAGCAAAGGTATGTATATAGAAATTTTGATTTTCCTAATAATCTGCAAGACACTGGAAATGACAGTAATGTATTTGATGATAAACTCATGTATTTTAAAGAGAATTTGTTAGCTGCTTGGTTGTCAGATTAAGAGGTGATTTCCTATGCTTCAAAGTCAGCATGATTTCATATCGAACAGAAAAACACCATTTCTTAAAAAAAACTGAAAGGTGCCCTCAATGTTAATACCACGATTGTGCATTTTAATCAGTAAGCATTGTTCTAAGCTAATGAAAAATGACAGATCTGGTTTGTTTTATTTTTGAACCACCTCATGTTTTTCTTCTCTTTGCAGTTTTGAATCTTTACAACTGAAATGACTATTTTTTGTAGACAACCAACTTGGCTGCAACTTATACGTAAGTGATCACAATCTGAGGCCCTTTGATATAATTTATAGTAACTTTATTGTTGCTTGCAGTTGAAATTTTCATTAGATCTAATGTTTATGTCGTCTATTTTGTTAATGTTATTAGCCAATAATAAGATGCACGCAAGTTTTCTAAGCATTCAACCATGATTCTGAACAAAAGATGGAGGATGGCTTTAATGGGATGGATATCATGGACTCGCATGTTGTTCTTGAGAAATTCTGTATTTGAAATTTTGTGTTTGATGCATGTGTGATGTTTTATGAACTTATGATACTATCCATTTATGTACTTAAGCAATATGTATGAGCTATATGCATGTTTTGTGATTGTGCAGGTAGTGTGTCTTGTGGTGGTGGGGATGTTGAGGAAGTGCAAAGATGAAGCAGACTAATAGTTGAAGCAGAGTTTTTGGATGGTACTGATTTGTAATCATTATTTGTAATGAAAAATTGATATATTACCGTGATGATGTATGATTCATTTTTTGTATTTTGAATATAAAGTTGTAATGTTTTTTGTATGAATGGATCCGTTGCTTTGAATTTATATCAATTTGTTTTCTGTTTATTCAGCTTTTGTTGCATTTGCAGAATTTTTTTTTAAATCCAAATGTCAATCACAACGGTGCATAACAGTTGTAGTAGATTTTATTACAACGGTGCATAACTATTGTAATAAAATCTATTACAACAGTGGAAAAAAGTTGTAAAATACATATTACAACGGTATTGCAACAGTGCAAAAAAGTTGTAAATGATATTAGTCTATTACAACTTCTTAATACACGACGGTTTGCCCACCATTGTAAAATGTATATTACAACGGTGTTCCACCGTTGTAATAGGGTCATTTTGTTGTAGTGTGATGACCGACCGGTGTCCCTGATGGATATATCACACCATTCCTCCACTCCTTTAAATAGAGGTCCAGGCCCCATTAATGGGGAGTTTTTGGAGACCCTGAAGGGCTGCCAAACTACATTTTCAACCCATACTTAGCAAAAATCTTCATCTCCAATCATCCAAAGTGGAAGGTTCAATTCCTAATCTACTAGAGTGCATATGAAATCCTAGATCCGATTCAAAATCAAGCTCAATTGAAGACTTCCCATCATTTTCTCCTTAATCATTTTTTAAGAGAGTGTGAGGATGAATGTAATTGAGGGATATGCTTATCTTGTAATTCTACATGTGGTAATAGAATCAATGTTAAAAGTGGACATAGATTACGACTGATCGAACCACTTCAAATTTCGTGTCCTTTTCTTACTTTACTCTATTGATCGATTCCACATTTTACATCATTAAGTATTTAGAGAAGTACTCCATGTACACTTGGTGTTTGTGCCATTTTTGACGCAAATAGAGCCTTAGGTTGCTTAGTTGCTATAAGCTTGAGTTAGTTCACCGTTCCCTAGATATCAAGGTCTTCAGTCCGAAGATTAGTTACTCTTCCTTCAAGAGGTGAGTACCACGCTCAAGACTTTGGGTCCAACAGTTACCTTGGGATAAGGGTTCCCTAAGCGCAAAACAAGTTAGAAAGCTAAACGATTTATGGAAGTGTATTCCGGTAATTCGGAAGCATAGTAGAATATAATCAGAAACATAGTAGAAATCCCCAATTTGTTTTACAAATTAGGGTTCGGGCTCTCTAAAATGACTACAGAACTTGAGAATGAGGAAAGTCCTCCAAAATGAGACCCTTATGGTCTTATTTATATGCATGTTGGGCCCCCTTTCGGTAGCAAACAACAAAACCACACTTTCGGATTTGACAATGATGCTTGGCCTCGGTGTCGACCGCTCCATTGGCTTTCGGTGCTGGTTATTTTGTTTCAGCCTCCTTTTCCTTCTGAGTGTTGTTATTGGCTTTATCTTATTCATGAATGTTTTGGTCTAATTTCACATCTCTTGGTTTCGGTATCGGAGCTTTGTAAGTGCTCTGATGCTAGTTTTATCATCTTTTGTTCTCGGCTTTCGGTACCGGATTATGGAGACTTTGGTGTCAGCGTCGGGCATATACTTGGTGTCTTTCAGTATCTCTACGAAGCCTGTTGGTAACGATAATACTTTCATTTGCTCTCCCACTTTGTTGGTTGTCTTATGCTTCCATTGGATCTTGGAACAGTGTTTACTTTTCTTTGTTAATGACACTATTTGCTTTCGGTATTGTCTTAATGCTTAATCTTGCTTCCATATCTTTTGGTTTCGGTGTCGAACCATATGTATTGATAACTTTTTCTCTTGCCCTGCTATGCTTGTTTCTAACTTCTATACCTTCCTTAGGTAAGTCTGGTCTCAGTTTCAGGCTCTCTCTTTATATCTTTAGTATCGATATGCCATCTGATACTTTTATTGCTTTGTTGTGCCTTGACCTTATTTCTCTTTCTATGTAAATTTTATATGCTTGTCTTTCTATCTTTGTTTCGACACCAAACTAATTACCTATAATTTGTTGGTGTCGACACCGTACTTTCATTGCCTTCTTAATACTTTCTCGATATTGCTGCCGTGATTGCCCCCTTCTGGATTCTATGTCATTAGCACCAGTATCGTAGTCTTCCATCCTTTGTTGTATGTGCTTTCAGGTGTTCCTTTTATGCCTCCATTCCATAACTTTGGTATTGTTTCCTTCGACACTAGGTTCCGTTGGCTCTCTACATGCCATCTTCTTGTCATTGTCTCCTTGCTTCGGTGTCGACACCAAGCAATTTCCCAATGAATGTTGGTGTCAACACCACGCTTTCGTTTTCTCCTTTGCTTGCTCTTTTGATATTGTTGTTTCTGCTCTTTATAACTTCCCTGCTATCAGTGTCGCCTTGGCTTCTCCCAAGGCTCCTTCTTCCCTATTCTAGCTTCGTTGTCTATAGCGCTTTGTTCTTCTGACTTAGGAGCTTCTGCCTCTTTATATTTGGCTGATGCAAATTTTGGTGTTAACAGTTAGCCCCCTAGTATAAAAAGGCTTTTGTTCTTTACGAAAAAAAATCCTATGACTCATGCGTCACCTTTCTGTACCTTAAGAAATACTAGGGAAATTTTGTTATTAGTTTTAGCATAACTCGAAATAATGATATAAGAAAGGGTATTAGGTTTACTCAGATGCTAGCATCGAAGTCTAAACTTTAAATTATGAAATCTTACAAGATTAACCGTATAACATGCAAACCCAACAATGTATTCGCGTGGGTCCTTATAACATGACTTCAGAGATTCAGGACACTTTTTAGCACGAGTAAGAAATTCAAAAATTAAACTAAGGTACTTAGCATCAAGAGTTCATTATCGGGAATGCGAGATAGCAATCTAAGATCCAAACTTGGATGTTTGTGATAAGGTGATATTATCGTTTGTATTTGAATAACATCTGTGCATAATTTAAGTTTAGGGAACCTTCCTATGTGAGGTGTTGAGGAGATGTAGCTTCCGTTGCAAGGTTTCAAAATAGAAGACTTGAGGTATCAACCTGGATACCAATTAAGGAATCCTCTTTTGGAAACATGACAGTAGGCTTGATATCTTACTTGGGCGCACTAGTAGGAATCCAGAAGCCTTATTCTGGTAATAAGAATGGAGAATACGTAACCCTGATTCGGGTATTAAGATAATGAAAATATAATAATTCATTTATAAAAGTACTAAAAGCCCAAATTTTCTAGCAATATGAGGAAAAAGTTCAAGACTCTGATTTGAGTTTGTGAAATAAAATTCTGGTAATTCATTCCTTATGAAATTATCATAGTCTCGAGACCCAGACTAGGGTACAAGAACTAAAACATCCAGAAACTCTCTTCTAGAAACATTGATAGGAGCTCTAAGACCAATAGTTGGTAACAATAGAGGTCCCGAATCGAAACCCAGACTAGAGTATAGAAGACCAGAAATTTACTTTTGGCAATAATAGAAACCCCGAACTAAAACCAGATTCAGGTATTTAATTGAAGATCAAAAATTTACTTCTGGAAATTATAGAGGCCCCGAACTAAACTTAGATTCAGGTATTTAATAAAAGACCAGAAATCCTCTTCTGGAAATTATAGAAGTCCCAAACAAAACCCAGATTCAGTATTTAATAGAAGACTAGAAATCCACTTCTGGTAATTATAGAAGACCCGAACCATACTTAGATTCAGGTATTTAATAAAAGACCAGAAATCCACTTCTGGAAATTATAAAAGCCCCGAACCAAACCAAGATTCGGGTATTTAATAGAAGGCGAGAAATCCTCGTCTGGAAATTACAGAAGTCCCGAACCAAACCCAGATTTGGGTATTTAATAGAAGACCAGAAACCCACTTCTGGTAATTATAGAAACCCCGAACAAAACCCAGATTCGGGTATTTAATAGAAGAAAAGAAATCCAATTCTGGAGAATATAAAAGCCCCGATCAAAACCCAGATTCGGGTTTTTAATAGAAGACCAGAAATCAACTTCTGGAAATTAAAGAAGCCCCGATCCAAACCCAGATTCGGGTATTTAATAAAACACCAGAAATTCACTTCTAGGAATAATAAAAGTCCCAAACCAAACCCAGACTCAGGTATTTAGTAGAAGAACAGAAATCCACTTCTGGAAATTATACCTGAATGAAACCCAGATTCGGGTATTTGCTTGAGTTGCCCCTTCGGTTTTGTGAGACACTCTCTAGGCTTTTGCTCTGATTTGCAAGCTACCTCCTTAACCTTTGATTTGATTTAATGAGCAACTTCCTTGGGCTTTGCTTTGCTTTGATTTGATTTGATGAGCTGCTTCTTTGGGCTTTCGCTTTCCGTTTAAGCCTTGTTCTTTAAGTAGAGGTTGCATGTGCTTCAGTTGCTCCCTTTGAGTTTTTATTCCCTTCTGCCGGATGTGATTTGAGTAGAGGATGTACATGCTCTGAGTGTTCCCTTTGAGCTTTTGTTCCCTTCTACGGGATAAGATGTAAGTTGAAATGGACGTGCTCGTGTTTAGAGAAGAGGAAGGATGTACTTTTTTTTAGAGCAGAGGTAGGACGTACTCCTTTTTGGAGCAGAGGTTAGACCATGCTCCTTTTTAGAGCAGAGGTTACCTAAGTACATGGCTCATGCAGCGATGAGCACACATCTCACGTCATGACAGCTCACGTAGAAGTGATGATCATAAATACTTAAAGTGGAGCCAAAGCTCCATAGGTGGTCAAATCACTAATGACCACCAAATATTAAATGGGAAAGTGTGACCAAATTAAGCTAGTAGATAGGCGAGTTTAACCAAGTGTCGCATAACTAATGCCTTAACAAATTCAGGCACAAAAAAAATGCCGTGCCGGAATCTGTAACGTCGAAGCGTATAGGAAACCCTTCGATGTGACTATGTTCGTTTCAATCAAAGGCAAAATAATACAACTATCATACAAGACTCGGCGACGAATATTTCGTCCGACTTAGGCTGACTGAGCTAACTACTCTACCTAATCAAATACTACTCTTTGTCCTTTCTTACTAAAAGAAAGAATGCTGGATCCCAAGTTTACCTAGGCTAAGATCTTATACTCAACTTAACGCTACAAAACTACCAATTGAGCTTGTTATTTCCAGTAAAGTCGTCTAAATGCAAATCATACAAAGCATCCATAAATAAGTAAAAGATGTTCGTTAAGCTTAGCACTTACTCGGATCGAAAGAAGTGTTGCTAGGGCTTGATCAAAGCCTGGTTACTTTTCCTTGTGGGACATGAAAGTGTTACATGTCCCGGAGTTTGGCAAATGCGATAAGTACAAAACTTAGGACATTTACTGGAGTAATGGTCCCTTGACTCACAACTGTAGCAGTTACTATGAGTAGAGTTAGAAGTTCCAGATCCGGAGGCTTCCTGCTTACCTCCGAGCTTAGTACCATCACTATGAAAGTTAGCAAACATGGTTTTGGGATAGATAGGTACAGAAGCGGTCCCCCAATTAGGGCATATGTCTTGAGATCAAGCGGTTTCTAGATTGTTCCTCATTTAACTTTGATGAGCTGTTGTAAGTGTCCTTTCCGGATGAACCCTTGTATTATACCTTCGAGCATTTTGCATTTGTCAGTCTTGTGTCCATTCACCTTATTATATTCGCAGTACTTTCCTCCCTTGATCGGTTATGGTCGATTTTTTTCTTTGAAAGACAATGGAAGTTGGCCTTTTCTTTCATTACAGCATGTATGCATGAGATGGGATTGCTTATAGCTATGGGATTAGGGCTAGGTCCTTCCCACTCTTGCCTTTTCGGATCTTTATAAAACTCGACCTTCCTGTTTTGAAGTTCCTGGTCAGGGCGAGATTCTCCATCTTCTCTATAACGACAGAATTTCTTTTCCAAATGATATAATTCCTCTATGCGAATGAATTTGCTTGCTTGGTGGTAAAGTTTTGTAAGTCGTTGCATTTGTGTATGTATAGCTCTTTCCAAAAAGGAGTATTCTTAGTTAGCTCTGAATGGACAACGACAAGCTTATCACGGTTGTTCATATCCACAGCTTTTAAAGCCTCAACATTAAATCGTTTTTAGTAATTGGATAAAGATTCCTCTTGTCTTGTTTTATACTTATAACGGTAGTGTATTCCACAATGGGATTCTTATAGCCGCAAAATTGTGTAGAGAATTCTTAAGAAAACCATTCCCAAGAACGAATGGCTTTCCCCTGATATCAGTGATACTATTTAACGGCTCCTCCTTGTAGGGTTAACAGAAACATACAGCCTCTAACAACTCCAGAAGCATTATGGAAATCCATATAACTTTCAAAGGTAGCAAGGTGCTCTTCGAGGTCTGTAGTCCTATCGTATATGAAACGTAGTGCCTTATACTAGATGGAGCTTCAGTCATTCTTTCATTCCTATCTTCTGGTGGCATTAGGCTTTTGTTCTATTCTGAACTGGTTGACTCTCTTAACACTTGATTGCTACTTCATAAAGCTAGACTACTTTGTAGATTCGACAAGGGTTTAATTTGGCTATCGAACTCTTAAGGTGCCATTGCTCTCGACTCTGCTTTATAGGGTACTATCTTTGAGGACCTTCGGGCCAAGTCTAGTTCGGTAAATCTTTTAGTAGTATATATCTGCGTTGCCAAGCGCATTATTTCCAATTCGTTGTTTGCTTTTCCTGTTAAGGTTGAAGGCTTAACTTCGTCCCCTTGATTTGGTTTGGTGCTTTCCTAAGTCTTTTGGGATTAAGTATTCTCCCATAGGCTCTTCATTTCAAGCTGTTGTTGTTCAAGGGCCTTGATCCTTTTGGCATTCTCATCTACGAAACTCAAGTTTAGATATTGTGTTAGAATTAGGGGTTCGCCTGTTCCTGCAGCATTTGGGTCGAACAATGGGGCTACCCCCTCTTTAGTATTGGTATTCTCTTTTGAGGTTTGATTGCTTCTTTGTGAAACTAAATTGATATGTAGATTTGATGAGGATCTAGTTCGAAAACTGAATTTGGGAGGTGACTCCATTTCTAATTTTGTTTGATGGGACTCCATTTCAAAAGTTCTTTGGACTGAATTACCTTCAATAGACCTCCTAGTAGCGTCAACCTATAAAGTCAAGTGTAATGCTTCCAATTCGTCATCTTTTCCTTTTTCTAAAATCGGAGGTCCTTCAGCTTCCAGATTTGCTGAGTTGACATTCGATAGTATGCTATTTTTTATAACAGACGATGTGTTGGAATTTGCTTCCAGTTCTCTTGCGGTCTAACTCTCTCTAATTTATTGAGAGAGTACTTCGTTATGATGGAATATAGGGTATGGATGGAATGGGAAATAGGGAACATGATATGAGTTGAAAGGTCGGTGATTTATGTTTAAATAACCCTTTGATCAATGGCACTATAAATAGCAAATCAAAGTTTAGAAGGTCCTTGTCGAAACCCTTTTCCCTTGGTCTCACTTCTTTTAAACTTAGTCCAATCGGGATGGAACAACTAGGGATGTGGTAAGGTTATCCAAAGTATCAAAGTTTCAAGCCCTCCTTCTAGCGCCAAAACGTTAACGATAATTTTCCTTAACACCAGAGTAGGAGGATTTAGCTGTGGGCCTAGGAGAACCTTGGGATTGCTTAGTTCCTACTAGCTTGAATTAGTTCACCATTTCCTAGATATCAAGGTCTTAAGTCCGAAGATTAGTTACTCTTCCTTCAAGAGGTGAGTATCATGCTTAAGAGAATTAAGGTCTAGCAGTTACCTTGGGATAAGGGTTTCCTAAGCAAAAAACAAGTTAGAAAGCTAAACGACTTATGGAAGGGTATTCTGGTGATTCGAAAGCATAGTAGAATGCAATCCAAAACATTGTAGAAGACAGTATAATGTGCGAAAATAATAGGAACACGACAATATATAGTGGCTCGGTTCTGAATGAACCTATGTCTACTTTAAGGGGCTTGATGATTTTAATAAGACCTTTAAGGTCTTATTTATTGGCATAATAGGCCCCTTTCGGTAGTAAACAGCGAAAGTACACTTTCAGATTCGGCAATGATGCTTGGTCTCTTTGTCGGCCGCTCCATTGGCTTTCAGTGCTGGTTATTGGGTTTTTGCCTCCTTTTCCTTCTAAGTGCTGTTATCTTCTTTATCTTGTTCATGAATGTTTCGGTCTACTTTCGCATCTCTTGGTTTTGGTGCCAGAGCTTTGTAAGTGCTCTGATGTTGGTTTTATCATCTTCTGTTCTTGGCTTTTGGTACCGGATTGTGGAGACTTTGGTGTCAGCGTCGGGCATATACTTGGTTTATTTTGCTATAGCTACCAAGCATGTTGGTAGCGATAGTACTTCGTGTGCTCTCGCACTTTGTTGTTTGATCTTGGTATAGTGCTTCCTTTTCATTATGAATGAACGATTTGCTTATGATATTGTCTTAATTCTTTAATCTTGCTTCCTTATCTTTTGGTTTCGGTGTCAAACCATATGTATTGATAACTTTTTCTCTTTACATACTATGCTTGTTTCTAACTTCTCTACCTTCCTTGGGTAAGTCTGGTCTCGATTTCGGGTTCTCTCTTATATCTTTGGTATCAATTTACTCATCTGATACTTTTACTGCTTTGGTGTGCCTTGACCTTATTTCTCTTTCGGTGTCGAATTTATATGCTTGTCCTTTTATCTTGGTGTCGACATCAAACTAATTACCTATCATTTGTTGGTTTCAACACCGTAATTTCATTGCCTTCTTAATACTTTCTCGATACTGCTACCGTGATTGCTCCCTTCTGGATTCTGTGTCGCTAGTACTAGTATCGTAGTCTTTCATCCTTTGTTGTATGTGCTTTCAGGCGTCCCTTTTATGCTTTTAGTCCATAACTTTGGTATCGTCTCCTTCGCCACTAGGTGTCGATACTTGGTTATGTCGGTTCCCTACATACCATCTTCTTGTCATTGTCTCCTTGCTTCGGTGTCAACACCAGCCTAATTTCCCATTGCATGTTGGTTTCTACACAACGCTTTCATTTTCTCTTTTCCTTGCTCTTTTGATATTGTTGTTTCCATTCTTTATAATTTCTTTGCTATCGGTGTCACCTTGGCTTCTCCCAAGGCTCCTTCTGCTTGATTTTTGCTTCGTTGTCTATAGCGCTTTGTTCTTCTGACTTAGGATCTTCTGCCTCTTTATATTTGCATGATGCAAATTTTGGTGTTAACATCATGAACTAGACATGATCTCATACTCATACGATTGAAAATCAACCAATAAATAAGAAGGAGATACAAGAGAAGACAGTTCAAAGGAAGGGTAACAACTACCCCATGAAACAGATGGAGTCCTTACCAATGACTGAGGATTGTGACTGTTCAAAACACGTCCTGTTAAAACAAGATGTACGTTGATAGCTAGTGTTATCCCATCTTTTGACAATGCCGTGATACTAAGGACTTCGATAAAAATGAGGGATTACTCTTCTTCGAAAACAACAATATACAAGATTATGAATGATATATAGCCAGATTTGATCCATGTCCCGGTCCGAGTACAATCAGCATTAAATGATGGACAAAGCTCTATGAAGTCATGTCATGGTGTATACCCATATTTAGGTTTTGGTGTGTGTAATAAAGAGTTTTGAGTAGGTTTTAAAATAGGAAGATAAATGAGAGATCTAGAGAGAAACATAATGCTGAAGAAAAAAAGAGATGAAGAGGAATTGTGAAAATATAGTAAGGTGTGAAAAGTGAAATTTTAATTACAAATTGAAAAAACTTCACTATTTGTATGGCAAACTCTATTTGAAGACCAAAGTCAACTGAGCACACACCACACCATTCTTGGATAATTGTACCTTGTTTCTTAATTACATTTTTTCTTGTTAATATGTAACTGTAACACATAAAAACAATAAAAATCATCTTGAAAAATGTGAAATCAGCAAAACTACCTTGGCATGATAATTGGGGTATACTTCTTATTTGATTCCATCCACTTCAAAATGATTTTAACCCCTTTTTAAGGAGATCTAATGTTGAAACTGCAGAAATAATAGTGGCTTTTTTGTATTTTAAATTAACCTTTTTCAAATCTAGTTTGACCGAGGGTTGAAAAATTGAAGGATTTTTGTTTGGATATGTCTAAATTTGCAATTTGTAATTCATTAAGGGGTGTAGTGCTGATCCAAATATAGTTAACATGCAACTAATTTATGAAAAAATTACAATTTATTTAGTGCTACAATGTAATAATCAATTTAGTATATGCTTTCAAAAGGAATTTTCTAATAATTCCATGGGTCATAGGCCTTCTTTGGTAATGAAAGAAAGAAATAAGTACGATAATTTTGCTTGTTTTCAATGTACGTTGATATAATGCGTTTGCAATGTCAAGTATGACTACAAATTTTCGTTGTGTTCATTTCATTACTAAAGAGAAATATGAATAGCGAAGATATTAGTTAACCGCATGAAATTCTAACCTGTTCATGAAATGGAGAAGATTTGAACTTTTAACTTTTAATAATGAGTTAATATTATTAATTTAATGTGAAACTTTTTGTCACTTCTAAATGAAATATTTATTTTCAAAATAAAACTTCAAATGAATTGATAAATGAGTTTCATGTTTCATTAGTTTTGTTTTATTATTAGTATTATTAATAGAAATTAATTAATAAGTTATTATACTTTAATAATTTAATTTTTAATTCCAGAACTTTGGGGATAAGTGAAAATTTATGATAAAAAATGGTCCATTTAATTGTAAATTTTGATCCATTTTTGTCAATTTCAAAGTCATCTGAAAACCATATCATTAGCAGTTCATTTTCTTTTAAATTCAAAATAAAAAATTTATGTTAGTTAAGGTAAAAACATGAATTATAGACAAAGTGTTTTGATGTCATGAGAATGGATAGTTATTGTAATAAGGCTAAATTCATTTTACTACAACTTTCAGACGATTTTTCTAGTTCCAATGAATTCTGCATATTTTTAAAAACTAAGAATATAAGGTATTGTATAATTTTTGATTTTTCGCAAAATTCTAATCATGGCTAAGCCAAAAAAACATTTAAAAATGGGTCTGATCGTAAAATATGAGCATGTGCGCTAAACCATTTGGAAGTTACACTAATTCTAATAATCCATTTTCAAATATTAAGAAAGGAATAACCTTTCTTTTACATGATGTTTCGAGTTGCATTGCTGACAGAGATGAACAAATATCTTACCTTTTTTAAATATGATTTTTTACATTCAGTATAACCAAATAAAATAATAACCAAGTGATATGTTTTAATCAATTAGCTCTAATTATTTATAGTGTACATGTTTGTCTTTGTTTAATTTTATAATCATTAAGATCATTTCGAACAGAACACTTAATATATTTATTACTTTTGTTATTTGTTTATAGCATTTGGATGTGGATCATGGTTGGATGTACAATGCGAAACGTATCGATGTTGAGTTCTTAAACAAAATCGACGACGTCATCAATTGTGTGTTGAATGATCAATCAAGAAGAGGATACATAACCATTTTATGTCCTTCTAGACTCTACAGGAATATGAGAAGGTTTTGTAACATTGATCAGATTAAGAATCATATAATTCGTAATGGATTTATACAAAATTATACATGACGGATATGGCATGGTGAAAGTATACATAGCAGAGTTAGTGCAAGTAATCATGGAAATGATGAGAACCGACAATAATGCAATGGGAGATATTATGAATGATGAGAATAATGAGAATGATTGTGTTCAGGAGACGTTTTATGATGTTGAAGAACATTCATTGGAAGTGCCGAAGTTGTATGAAAAAATATTAATTGATGCCGAGAAGCCTTTATTTGATGGGTGTGATAAGTTCACAGTATTGTCTGCTATGCTCAAACTGTTTGGAGTTTTACATCATTGTCGGAGCTTTTGAAAGATATGCTTTCGGAAGGTAATGAGCTTCCCACTTCAAATTATGAGGCTAAAAAAATTATGTGTCTGATTGGTAGAGGATACAAAAAGATACGTGCATGTCCAAATGATTGTATACTATATCGAAATAAATATGAGAGTGTGTATGAGTGTCCTAAGTGTGGCTTATTCTGTTACAAAACATGAGAGAATGTTCATAATAATTTAGGCAATAAAAGTCCTCCAACAAAGGTATTTTCCCATTATACCAAGTTTTAAACGCTTGTTTTCAAATAGAGAAAATGCAAAAAACTTGAGATGGCATGTAGAAGTAAGGAAGGATGATGGGTTAATAAGGCATTCAACCGATTCTCCACAATAGAGAAACAGTGATTCAAGGTATCCTTGGTTCGATGAAGAAAATAGGAATATTAGACTCGGTCTTTGTACAGATGGTATAAACCCATTTGGAAACTTTAGCAGTCAACATAGTACTTGGCCGGTTCTTTTGGTGATTTGTAATCTTCCACCTTAATTGAGTATGAAATGCAAGTACGTCATGTTGTCTCTTCTAATCTCGGAACCACGATAATGATGAAATGACATCGATGTTTACCTAGCTCCTATTATTGATGATTTGAAATTTCTGTGGGATAAAGACATGTGCGTGTTCAATGCATATAGTAAAAGTGATTTCACACTGCGCGCCTTAGTTTTTTGCACCATAAATGATTTTCTTGCATATGGTAATTTGTCCGGCTATAGTACAAAAGGCGCCAAACATGTCCAATTTGTGAAGATGACATGATTGTTAAACATTTGCATTTTAGCAAGAAAAATGTGTATATGCACCGTCATAGATTTCTCCCTCTCAATTAGCCTTATCATAAGAAGAAAAATCCTTTCAATGGAGAGATAGAAAGTGGAGTTGCCCGTTTTCCATGAACAGGAAATGATATTTTTGAGCGGGTAAAAAACATTGAAAATGTATTTGTAAAGACCTCTCCTCTTTTAAAAGGTTCGTGGAAGAAAAAAATCTATATTTTGGGAACTTCCATATTGGAGACATTTACAAGTTAGACACTATCTAGATGTAATGCACATTGAAAAAAATGTTTGTGACAATATTGTTGGGACGCTCTTGAATATACCTGGTATGACAAAGGATAGCTAGAAGGCTAGGCATGGTATATTGAAAATGGGCATTCGAGAGGAGTTAGCACCAATAGAGAAAGGTAAGCATACCTATTTACCTCTTGCATGTTACATGCTATCCAAAAAAAGAGAAAATTAGTTTATACTAGTGTCTTCATAGTGTTAAAGTTCCAGCAGGTTATTCTTCAAATATTATCAGTTGGGTATCAATGAAGGATTTGAAATTGATCGGCATGAAGACTCATGATTGCCATATGTTGATGCCACATTTGTTACCTGTTGCAATTCGAGGTATATTGCCTAAGCATGTTAGACATGTAATTACAAAGCTTTTTTATGTTTTTAAGGCAATTTGTAGCAAGGTGATTGATCCTGGTATGTTGGATGATCAACAAGATGATATTATTGTTACCATATTCCAATTTGAGATGTATTTCTCCCCATAATTTTTTAAAGTTATGATTCATTTGGTTGTTCATCTAATATGAAAAATCAAGATTTGTGGTCCTGTGTTTATGAGATGTATCCGTTCGAAATGCATATGGGGAATTTAAAAAGGAGAACAAAGAACTGATATAGGCCTGAAGCTAGTATCATAGAAGATACTATAGCCAAGGAGGTTATTGACTTTGTCACTTCATACTTATTTGGTGTTGAACCTGTTGGACTTTGCAAGTCTCAGCATGATGGTCGACTTGAATGTCATGGCACAATTGGATTAAATTTCAGTCGGCGATGAAATGATTCACAAAGCCCACTTACTTGTTTTACAACATCTCACTGAGGTTCATCCTTACTAGGAGGAGCACATGATGATTCTAAAATCTTAGAACCCTGTAAAGAACGGAAGGTGGTTGATAAATAAACATAACTGCTCTTTCGTTGTATGGTTTAAAGGTAGAGTAATGGCTCAACTATCTGAAATTAATCATGATATTTCTGATACAATAAGATGGTTGGTATATGGGCCTTGACTTCAAGTCAACTCTTATGTAGGATATGATATTAATGGGTATGTCTTTTATACAAAGCGTTAGGATCAGAAGAGCAAAATGCAATATAGCGGAGTTAGTATCGTGTCATCTTCAAGAGAACCAGCCAGTGCTAAAGATTATAGACTAATAAATGTGGCAATGTCATATTACAGGGCAACTGAAAGCATTTGGGAGCTTGATTATAAGGACTTCACGGTCTCTCTATTTCAATGTAAATTGGTTGACAACCATCATGGTATAAGAGTGGATGAGCAGAGATTTACACTTGTTGATTTTGATCGAGTGAGTCATGATAATGACCCACTTATTTTGGCATCTCAAGCAAAACAAGTTTTTTATATAACTTATCCGGTCGACCATAAGTGGTAAGTTGTTCATTCGAGAAAAAGGCACAATGTTGGAATAGGTGACGTGGTAGATGAAGAAGAGTATAAGCAGTTTGATGAAAACCCACCATTCTCTGTTGGCTTGAGTATGAAAGAAGAAGAAACTGAAAATTTTATCATTACAAAAAAACATACACAATCAATCAATGGCGACAGATCTGGATCTCCTTCCGCTTCACTTCGTCTAATCCGCCCTCGCTCCTCATCTTGCTTAGCCATCCACCTCCGTACGCTATGCCTGAAAACCAAAAGTGTAAGGCGAGATTTCAAGCCTATCTTGGGTCTCGTTCTCCTGTCTCTAACCTCGGATTTGGTGGCAAGTACAATCACAAATCTGATTGTGTTGATGATTTGGATCTGTCTAACTCTGGTAATTCGAAGCCTTCGTTAACTTCTTCTCTAGTTCGACATGAAGATACTAACGCTATGGCCTCGTAACAACATGATATTTCGAGTGCTCCACTAACCTTGTCTGTTCGCACTCCACTTAATTTAGGGACTTCTCCAGTTACCTCGACGATCAATACTGCCCCATCCGAATGGCCAGCTTTACAAGGTGATGAACTTTTCTCCTTGATATTGGGTGAGCATGCTTCACCTGTGTTATATGAATTCAGTAATAAGCATGAAGTCGTTCAAACTTTGGATGAATTGATGTTTGTGGATTCTGATTTTATGGGGGAGCCTGACGTGGTCATCCCTAGGTCACCTGCTATGCCTAACAATGTCAATTCCACAGAGCATGAAGGCTCTCATATTGTTCGTGATAATTCCCCACTACCAAATACAAAGAAATGGTCCACTCTCTTTACTTCTCTGCCCAGCAACGCTGGTGTTTATCAGCCAATTGATTTTAACATTCCATACATGGTACTCCTCTGCCACCGGTAATTCTAAAGGAAGCTATGTCGTTTTGGAAAGAAAATGTAGTTGGTTTTTTCTTAGATACCTGTAACAACCCGAATTTTAATAACATGTTAAAACCATAAATCAAGGCAGAAATAATTTTTAAAGTAGTAATCATGGGAAACGGGTTGCACTATTGCGTTCGTCTTGAAATTCTTCTTGGAAACGAGTCCGAGTTTTCGAAAATCGGAATCCGTATGAGGGAGATATGACCCTCCGAAGTTTCAGAAATTTTCAGAATCGAAAATAGCTCGAAATTCGAATTCAAACCCCAGAATAGGCTGGGCGGGAAAATTCCCGCCCATGGACCAGGTCGACCTGGGGGTCGACCATAGTGTCGACCTCCCAGGGACCAGGTCGACCTAGGGGTCGACCTGCCTCCCGAACCCACTTTCTGAACCTGATGCATTCTGATGTATTTTGACTCATTTTCTGTTCAGATTCGTCTGCCTAATCCTATTTAAACAGCCTCCTAGCCTCATTCTCTTTACACCATTCTTCTCTAACCTTATGATGCTCAAACTCTTGATGATCATGGCTTCTTCTTCCTCCTCTAAATTAAATTAAATTAAAATTAAATGCGAAGATTATTTATTGAAGACTACGGCTAGGAATTGGGGATTTGCTTCTGCAATCAAATCAAGATTCAATGATTCAGTAATTTAACGACAAATTTCTAGACTTGACTTCTGCATCTAAATTTCTTAGACCACGATTTGTAAGTTCCAGTTACTTTTAGATAAAAACTATAAACTTAATATGGGCATGTTATAAATTGGAATTGATTTATGTATGATTCATATCTATTCTTGTTTTCTTCTTGGATCTTGACTATTGGGAATATTTCCTATGACATTGAAACTATTGTTAATGACCAAGGACTATGACTGTGAACATAAGACTATGCCTATGCCTTTGACTATGAACATAAGACTATTGCCCATAACTATGAGAAGAACAATTGTGGCTAATCACCTATGACTCATGACTATGAATTATTTCCTATGATTATGAACTTAAGACTATTGTCTATGACCATGACTTTGAAACTATTACAGTTAATTGCCTATGACTATTTAGGGTAGTTGCCTAGAACTATTTTGGATAATTATCCATGACTATTGTGATTAATCGCTTATGATTCACTATGACTATTGTGGTTAATTGACTATTATAGTTGATTTTTCATAACACTATAGTTGAAAACCATGTTGTACACCGAATTGGCATTTTGTTGGATCTTATACCTAGGGTGTGACTTGCTTAGTTTATTCGCTATTATGTACACCAAAACCATTGATCCATTATCCTTGTATTTGGCTTGCTTTTGCATGCCTATTCTTTTATGTTAATTTTTATCATGACTATCACCTTATTTTGCTAGATTTGAAATCCTATTATTTTCTATATGCCAGTGATGTTGTAACCAATTATCTCAAGTTATATCATGCTAGTCTTGTAATCCATTTTATCGCTTTATGCTCGTCCCTTTTGCCTATCATAGTTTCGATGTTATTCCCTTTATTTTGGATTTTGGATTTACTTGTAGTATAGATCGATTCACGTTTACGCGCGATGGGAATACGATTTGGGTAGATTAGGCAAAACATGAATTGGTTATGAACATGAATCATGAACTAGATAGTAGGCATAAATTGAAACATGACCATTGTTATAACTTGAATCTGGATATGGACATGAAACTTGCCTTGAAACTTGACATGAAAATTTGGCATGGACATGACACTAGAATGAACTTGAAAATGGCCAACTCGAGGTGGGGTTGAGTTTGCAGTGTAATTCTGCCCGAAACCACCCGACAAAACCAGTGACTGCAAATAATAGGATCCAATGTGGGTAGTTGGTCATATCGCGCTTGAAACCCGAGGTCAGACTGAGTTGTGGTGTAAATCTGCCCGGAACCGCCCGGCATATCTAGTGACCACAACAACAGGTCTGATGTGAGAGGTTGGGGTGCATTAATGAATTAATGTCACATGATAGGGTTAAGTCATGAACATGAAAGACAACACTTAACCAACTTGAAACATGATTGGTAGTGTTAGGTCATGAACTTGAACGACAACACCTAACCAACTTGACACGTGAATTGTAGGGCTAAGTCACGAACTTAAACGACAACACTTAGCCAATTTGACATGCTAGACTGATAAGGGGTTAAGTCTCGAATTTAAATGACAACACCTAACCTGCTGGACGGAAACCCTAGTTACGCGGTCCATTTCAGCAGTAACCCACTAGATGTATCATGGTACCCTAGAACTAGGAAGGGTGGGGCATGATTACTGGGCTCATTGTAAGCGACCAGAACGACGGCTGAGTTGGTGCGCCAGTGTAGGTTCAGGCGGACTATGGTCGTGCACGTAGTCCGGAGTTGAAAAAGCAGGCATTGGGCATCAGTAGGTTTACATGTGCATGCTTGGTTCGTGTCGGTGGTTGGCACCCTAGGGCTTGATACACCCTATGGTGGACCTAGCACAGGTGACTACATTCGTGATAGGGCCGTATGACACAAACACACAACGAGCTAGAACTTGTAGGGAGCCGATCGATTAGTGGATCATTCCGTTGGACCTAGTAATGGGTCATTCCATGATATAGGGCCAAGGGATCATTTCACGATTAGTATAAGACATGGGTTTGGGATAATAGTACAGTTGGTGCAGCGAACCTTGAACATGCGATGCTATACTTGACCTATACTTGAATTATCAAGTTATCTTAGTCTATCTTGCCCATCTTGACAGCATCCTTATGTTTACTTTCAGTTTATACATGTCATGTTATCTTTACCTGTTTTTATGCTGAAAGTCACTTGGACTTACCAGTCTTTATGACTGACCCGTTTTCTTTCGCCTCTTTTTCTTCCGTTCCCCCCAGGTTCTCAGGGAGGAAACTCTAGCACTTAGCTTGGATTTCGCTTGCTTTCAGTTCAGCTCATGTATGGTTTGATCTTCAGCTATGCTATGGCTGCATTTCTGCTACCTTTGGGGAATTAAGCTATTTTTGTTGTTTAAAGTTTATGCTTCTTTGTTTATGCAAGATAGAATTTGTTGTAATGGAAAATAATGACTTTGGCTATTTAGTACTTTGGATGTAAAAGGTTTTGACCCTTTTTGAAAGTAATGAAACTTAGGTTTTGATTCTTCCGCTGTTTTATTTTAATTTTGTCTTGTAATAATTCTGTGATTGTTTACCTTGATAACGCTCCTCCAAAACTAGTGCATTCCCTTTGTGAGTGACCCTAGCGGAGGTAGGGTGTTACAATACCAAGTTTACAAATTTTGATATGCAAGCAGCTTGTCGTAGTGCCTGGCATCTTAGGTGTAATGTACCGCATTTTACGTACTGAAAGATCGTAAAATATTTTTATTTAATTTCCTGAGGGTCAGATCATTCTCATATTTTGATATATTGCTTATGGGGATGTGGGACATGTCCATAATTTTTACCAATTTTATTTATGACCATTTTTCCCTTGTCAGTTTTGTATAGGGCATAATTTTTGACTGGAATCGAACCAGGTGTGGAGATTGATTTCATTGGAAAGAAAACGATGTTTCCAATTCCGTAGAGTGGTCACATTAAATATTTTGTTCAGCGGTTTGGGAGTGATCGCCGTTTTAGTGCTACACAATTTATGGATAGACTAATTAGTCATTAGTTGGCTGATTAGTGAGGCCCATTAAGGCTTGGGGCTGTTGGTTATAAATAGAGGGGTAGAGGCAAGGAAAATGGTTTAGTTTCTCCATTTCTCATTTGGTTGAGCTCGTGATCCTCCATACTCAATCAAATACATCTCCACTCCATTAAATTCTTAGATCTACATTATAAGATTGAAGATCAACATCAAGAACGAGTAGATTGCATCAAATAAGGTGATTTGAAGATCATTCTTCGCTGTCCGGATTAGAGAATCATTGATTTCAAGCTATTTTAGAAGATTTGGTGAGTGATAAGAATCTCTCACACAGGTTCAATTGAGTATATGGATTGTTTGATCTTATTTTCGTCACTCCAAGTCATTTTCACCTAGATCTATATCATAGTAAGTATATTTTTTCATTTTAATCACAATAGGATCTAATTTAGCAACTCAAATTGATAAATCCTTATGTTAATTCATGTGTTTATGCAAGTTTTGATCCATTTATTTGATCATTCATTGTTTTATAATGATTTGGTGAATTTCATATGATTAAATGATGATTATCAATGTGTTAATGATTGTTGATGATTGAATTGTTGAGATAACGATTGTTTGGATGAAATTGGATGAGTTACGTTGATATACACGTAAATGTGTATATTTTATCCACTTATTTATCTTATTTTCCCTTTAAAATAATTGATACTTTGTATTTATAGCTGCATTTTCAGATTGTTGACAAGAAGCATGGTTTAGAGCATTTGATGGATAAAGCATGAAGAATTTGCTTAAAAAGAGTGAAGTTTAAAATTGATAAAGCTTGAAGAGTCTAAAGCTTGAAGAACGGTGGCAATTATATTTCAGTTAAGAAGATTTGGCTCAATAAAGACTCAAACCGCATTCACATTAGCTCACTTGGAAGGCCTGTTACCTATGTTGCGTTCACACTAGCTTATTTGAAAGACCACTCACTCTAAAGCTGCGTTCACACTGGCTTAAGTGTTATTTGGGCTATTTCTTTAGTCCCACATTGTAGAATTTGCCTAATAGTCTTTGTCAATGCAACTATAAATAGATTGTATCTCCTTCATGTAAAAACACATTGGGTTTTATTCTGTAATTCTCTTCTTGGAATAAAATCATTCTTCTTCCTCTGTTCTATTTAGTTTTAGTTTTATTTATTGTAACAAACCGTAAAATGCGAGCCAGTTTGAAAATTTTATTTTGGCAATTATAGCGGATTTTGAATATTTAAAATAGATTATTTTAAATATAATCGACGAGAAATTTATTTTGAATAGAATTCGAACGTATATATTATATACGTCGTCGTTAGAATATATAATAATTATATATAATTATAAAAGGAATTGAAAATGGCGCGGTAGTTCGAAAATTCGATTTCTAATTTCAAATGAATATACAGAATTCAATATAAGTCAGAATTGAACGAAACAAGAAATATTTGAATCTGTATAACTATATCTTTGTAACGAAGTTAACAAACTGAGATTTCATCTTAGAAATGATAAGATATGTCCAGTTTAAAATTAGAAATAGTCGCTGTGGAATTTATATATATTTTTATATATATAAGGCCCTTAAAAATAGCAATTTTGCAAACGACCTCGGATTTCGACGAAACCAGTTTTGTTGGATCCGTGATGTTAAGTTATTGCTAGAATCCAAATTTCATAATTTTTCGAATCAATATGTGAGCGTGGCAAAGGAAAACGCGTTTGACCAGTTTCAGTTGATTTTAATCGACTGGAAATTGGCCATTTTTCAAACGGTCTCAGAATTCGACGAAACTAGTTTTGTTAGGACCGTATCGTCAATACGAAGCTAGAAAATATTTTTATGGAATTTTTCTAGTTAGTATGTGACCCCGGTAATTTGAAATGTACGTTTAAAATTCAATATAGTGATTTAAATGTAAATTCAATGGAAACTGATTCAAATAATCGAATCAGCTTACGATACATATCCCATTGTGTTCGGAATGGGGGTAATTAGCTAGGGACGACAGGCGGTGGGCCCCGTTTTGAGGTCGAAAATAAAAGTTGCTTTTTGGGTGGAAAATTAAATTAATTAAAAAAAAAAAAAGAGAGAAAGCCCCTTTCTCTCTTTATACTCCAGGACCCCCCCCCCCCCGATTAAATTCAGTGGAAAAAAAAAATAAAAAAAAAAAAGGAAAAAGAGGCAAAGGACGGGGGGCGCACCCCGTCGCCTGCTTCCATCGCTGGCCACGGAAGCTCGGCCGCCCCCTCCCTCACCTCATCCCCCTCCTCTGATTCCCCCTCCGCCGTTCTCCTCCATCCCTCCTCCCTCAATCCGAACTAGACCGCTACCCTGGCCTCAAAACAGACCCGACACTGGACCGCTCCGCCTCCTCCACCCTGGCGCGCGACACCAGCTAGCCCCCGACGCCGGCGATCCCTCCTCCTCCCCTCCTGACGTTGAGCGGTAAGTTTTCCCCCTTTTTAATATATAAATTACTTTTTTTTTATAAAAAAAAAACATATATTTAAAATCAGTTTATATAAAAATAAAATTTGCTTTACATATATTTAAAATCAGTTTTTATTTTATGAATAACAATGGATTTATATATATGTGTATATATATATTCATAGAGTATAAAGGTTGGATCTTTATTTATGTGGACAACAATATAGAAAAGAAGTGATTTTGCTTAGTGTAGAAGAAGATTAAATTGTTACTAATGAAATGAAGTGATTTTTCATCACATAAAGAAATGATTTTTCTTTATTTTAAAAACATTATTTTAAATTCTAAGAAAAGAAAAGTAATTGTTTTAAAATCTGGAATAAATAGTTTAAAATAAAAATATGATTTTATTACAATAGCATGATTTTTAGAATATAAAATATAGATTATTTTAGAATCAAAAGATATAAATCTATGTTGTTTTAAAAATATAAGGAGCAGGATTTTCTAAGTATAAGTGGCATGATTCTATAAAATATAAGGAGTATGAATTTTATAAATAAAAATAGCATATGTTTTTGTAAATAAATATGGCATTGTTTTTAAATTTGTACATAGAATTGTTTTTAGGAAAAATATATACAACTTGTTATAGAAATAAAATAACAAGTGTTTGAAAAGTATAAAGATGCGACTTTGAAAAATAGTAAAAATATGTTTTTTATATGTTGAACTTCGATAGAGAAATAGAATTTTTATATATTGAATTTCGATAGAAAAATAGGATTTTTATATATTGAATAGCGAGGTAAAAATTCGATTTTTAGTTAAAGAAAAATTCGATTTCTATGTATTGAATAAACAAATAAAAATGTGATTTTTATATATGTAGTGGATGCGGGCAACGAAAGTGACGAGATGCGATAACGATGGAGATTTCTATCAAAGAAGAGTCAAGAGGATTGGATAGCTATCGGTGAGAATTTCTCACCTTTCAATTTCTTTTCTAGTTTTATATATATACTAGGATGCAGACGGTGCTTAGTAGCACCCGACACAATCGTCCACAGACCATGGACTTGTTTGTTTGGTTGCATAGATAAGTTGAATTATTTGTTTGAATTGTTTGGTGAGATGAAATTGATATGATTGATGTGTGAATGGCGTGGGCCTTCACTAGACCGGGGATAAGGCTAGGCCTCGTCCCGTTTCTAGTATCGTGCCGTTATGCCGCCGAAATTTTCTAAAATATGTTAGAAAAATAAAAATATCATTTTTATTAGAAATGAATAAAATAACATATTCATTTACAAATCAAAACGATTTGTTGATGTACACCCATTTGACTGATATGGATTGGGACGATAAATTTTACACATCGCCCAACAGCACAAATAAAATAGGTGTTTGATTGTTTGAAACCCCACACGGGTGTTGGGATGAAATTTGAAGTTCACTCATCCTGATTGATTAATATGTCGATCGATCGATTGACAGGCTGTTATAAGCGTTGAATATCTATATTTGATGCTTATACAGTGTAGTGCACTTTGGTTGATGGTTGATTATTTTTCAATGCTATGATATACATGTGTTGTATGAAAATCCATATAATTAACTTTATATGGTAATTGATTGGGCCTCATTCCAATTTGAAAAATAAAGAATATTATAAAATAAAAGTTCATGTGTTGACAGTACTCATTCATTGAGATTGGTCATGTGTTGAACGAAATATTTTGATAATAACAACTATTTTGAAAATAGAAATTTATGAAGCCGTGTTGATTAGATTGACGCCATTTTGACGTGAACGATATTTAAATGAATTGAAAACGATTTCGAAATGAATTGAATTGAAAACGAATTCAAAATGAATTGAAAACGATTTCGAAATGAATTGAATTGAAAACGAATTCAAAATGAATTGAAAACGAATTCAAAATGAATTGAAAACGAATTCAAAATGAATTGAAAACGATTTCGAAATGAATTGAATTGAAAACGAATTCAAAATGAATTGAAAACGATTTCGAAATGAATTGAATTGAAAACGATTTCGAAATGAATTGAATTGAAAACGATTTCGAAATGAATTGAATTGAAAACGATTTCGAAATGAATTAAATTGAAAACGAATTCAAATTGAATTAAAAGTGAATTGAAATGAATTCAAATTGAATTGAAATTTGAATTGAATAGAAATGAATTTTGAAACGAATTTTAAACTATTTATATAATTCGTTTTGAATAGAAAATCGACGATATATATATTATATATATTATATATATAATATAATGGCCTGAATAGAACGCGCCGCGCCGCGGCAGTTCGTGAATTTCGACCATTTATTTCAAACGGACATTACGGGAGATCCGACCGTCGGATTCTCCTAAAACCGGAACCGTTGGGTTCGTATCGAAAAGAGCTTTCTAACGAATATTAGAAATTTGAAATCTAACGGTTGGATTTGGAATTATGTCCAAATCAAATTCGAAAAAGGTCGCTGTAAGTGCAGTTCGATGGCCATTGATGGAAATCGACTGTACGGGCCTTGATAAAATTATTAAAAATAGCAATAATTTGTGTAAAATCATAAGAAATGATTTAGAAAGAATTGGGATGAAAAACTCCATATTTGAAAAGATAAAAATGGATTTTTATCGAAATGAACTAGTTTTGAACTAGAATTATAATTCTATTTATTTTTAAATAAATAAATTGAATTTAAAAAGGGTTTTAAAAATAACCAAAATTTCCAATGATTGCATTGGAGTGGATTTGAATTGAAATTGTCTTCGGAATATTTCGATGTTGGAATTCGTGATTATACAGGTGTTGTTATGGAAATTTGAAAGATATATATATTTATATCGTTATTTCCAATACGACATTTGTTAGTCGTAGAATTCGATATTGAATATAAGCGGATATATTTTCTATTCAGAGCCTTGTATTGAATATCGAATGTGATTTGGGTTTGTCGTGAATGGTGTCTTCACTAACACTATTCTTGAACCCAGTTGAGAAAAGATTAAATCTTTTTATTTAGATTTAATGAAGTGTACCAATTAAATAATATTAAATTGGAATTGAATTGATATTGATTTTTGGGTTTATCGTGAACAGTGTTTTAAATAACACTCGTTCTTTAACCCGATAATTAATGAATGTGATTTTGGGTTTATCGTGAACCGTGTTTTAAATGACACTGATTCTTTAACCCAGTTGAAGATTAAAACTAAGTGGAGTTTTAGTGAATCTTTAATTAGATTGAAATAATCGAGAATGGAGTATCACCAGTTTTACTCCAGGCGATAGTTAAATCTTTAATTAGATTTGAACGTGAAATGGTAATTGAATTTACCGATAACACTGTGGTGTTAGATATGAAGTATTACCAGTTTTACTTCATGGGATTAATTGGTTGGGATTGGGAGATTAAAACAAATGATTACTTCGGTAAGGTTCGCTAATTCCGACTAGTTTGAATTGATATTCAAAAGTAGATTAAAGAATAAATTCAAGAATTTATCTTTGATAAAATTAATGGGAACCTTTCCCTATGAATGTGAAATTCAGAAACTAACTGTCGGTTAGCTAAGCAGAATGGTTTCCTGGATATTGATCTGATGTTGGTTTCGGCCTTCGGGGTTAATATTTGGGGAATTATTCTCTTGATTAATTTACGGTTAGTAACTGATGAATTGGAATGAGGCGTATGTTGTGTTTGTGTAGCACTTATTTAAAATATACGCGAGTTATTCGGAAAGTCCGGGTTTATCCCATTCTGAATAACTGATACGACGATAAGTCGAAGATGAAGACGATGGTCGAAGACCGGAGGTCTTCACGTCGTTTGGGTAATTACTGATGATCTTGATTGGGCTGTACACCCAAGAAGATGGAAACAGTTAGTGATCGTCCAGACGTACTTGGAGATCGATGGATATGCGGGGTACTAGGTGCCTCCGGTTTCGTTCAGACCCAGAACGGACTTGTAAATGGACTGTGTGTCTGACATTGGATTTTAGTCCGTGTGATTGATCTCTATTAAATATATATCGGTTTGGCGGCGGAGAATTTATTCTCTTGCTCAACGCCCTTCTCTGAGACGTACGAGCTCAGGGGTTATATATTGATGGATATCAATCGCATGGAGTGAATTGCCTGTGTGGCATGCCTAAGTGGCAAATGATCAAGGCTTCTGTTGAAAAGCAAAGTCTTGTGGTTGATGATCGAAGCACGGCCTTTGTGGCGTAGCTTTGTGTAACGTTGATTCGCGAGTATCACACCCGGTATGAATCAAAAACGGGAGACGGACCTCAGGGAGGGCATGCGTTTCTTTCTAGTTATGAGTGGCGTCAGTGCTTGAACTGGCTGACGAGTTTGACTCATGTGGATGTTATTTATTATTACTTGCTGAAAAGCGAGGCGCCTCGTGATATCGGTTTCGGCCGATGCTTCTGGTCGGCTGACGGGCCAGATTTACGCCCCAAAGGGCGGAGAAACGTATTGTTCAGGCATTATAATCCACATCGGTGGACCGGCCCTGACGATCCAAGGGGCAGTTGCGGCTGTTCCTAGACATGGGCTAGATTGTCTAAAATCGGTAGAGGATCTTGCCCCTAGCCTCGGTTCATACCATAAATGATAACCCAACTTCCAATACGTCGTCTTGCGGTTTTGATTGTAAACTTATATATGGCGACATAGTGTTATGGGCCATTCATGCCGCCTATGATTGATACTTATGATTTGAAGTGTTTTATACACTATGCACTTATAATAGTATCAAATGATTTGTTTTAAAACGTATCAAGCATTCTTTGGTTGTTATAAGGGAAAACCCTATCCTCGACTGCGTTGCATTGTGTGATGGGACCTGGGTCTTATAACAGCTTCATTTTTCTTTATTTAGCATTGCGCTGTTTGTTTTATGCACTGGTATTCTTGGGAGGAAACCCGTTCCGTGTTATACGGCGTGGTCCCTTGATTTACCTAACTTTGAAAATAAAGATTAATAACTGTTTTTAGTTCTCACACCAGTCACATGACTGACCTGGAGTTTATTGTTTTAACCTAAACTCTGGGTGCCCTTATTTTGACACGGGCAGCTAGTAGTTTTGGTTTTGCAGATTTATATTCACAGGATCCTGGTTTACAGCTGGAACGATATCCGGAAAGCTTTGTATCCGTATATCTCATTCTAGTTGTGTATTGTATTATTTTTCCGCTGCTATGTATTTAAATGTAATTTAAATCTCTGATAATTCTGTGTAATATTCTTTTAAACTCTGTATATTCTTGTAATCTGATGCATTGTTGTTATATACAGTGAAATGTTCTTCTGTATGCGTTCTATTTTGTCGTGTTCTCAAACGATAGGGCGTTTCGAACGGCCTGGGTCGGTTTAGCGACTGGTTCAGACCGAGCGAAATTCCTTGCCGTCACAGTTGGTATCAGAGCTTTGGTTTACAAAGCTAGAGAACAAGACACATTAGAAACATACGAAAGAATTCATCAGATATTGGATTAGCAATATCCAATGAGAATGACTCGTTAGAGATGGGATCAGTAGTATCCTAGAACGAGTGTGAAGAGTATATTTTTAAAAGTGAAAACAATTTTTGTTTTGAAAATTTAAATCAATTATTCGTATTTGATTATCTATTTATATTGAGTTGGACAGTCCAGTATATATAGATTTTGCGTATACGTCTGATCCGCGTGTATTCGAAGTTTTAATATACTGGATAGATATAGAGTCACACTCTAGTCGCCCGGAGACGATTCTGATGATAGTCTAGACATCATCAGAATTGGTATTCGAGTTTCGAAGGTGTGATTTTCTATATATTTCCATTAGACTGGTGTGAGAACCAAAACTTATATAGCTAGATTTATTGTTGTGATTTGGCATCAAGAACCTGATTTTTGACTATGTATCAAAATTATGAATTTGAAACGCTAAATTCACTAATTGATTGATGTTTGTGTTGTTTGTTCATTTGTTTGCTAATTTTGAACCATTTAGCCTAATAGAACCAAATATTGAATTATATTGAAAATTAGTCGCATTTGCTTGCATATATATATGCTTATATTGAACAGGTCATAGCAAGGAGGCTAGAGCCAGAGAATAAAATTTGTTTGCCCGACAAATAGGTACATGTTTACTACATAATTTCCCGTTTTGTTTGGGTGATGATGATTTTGTGAGCCTATTGGCTAGCCGCTTGGCTTTTTCTTTTTCTTTTTGAGATCTGAAGGACCGGGGAAGCTATTTGAAATTCCCCGATGCTCCCATTGCAGGGGAGGTTATGGCGAAATTTTTCAAAAATTTAGGGTGTTAGCCAAATTTTTGAAGTTTTGAAAATTCTCAGAAACTAAAGAGTTGGAGAATGGAAGCCAGATCGAACATAGAGTTGAATGATCAAACCACTTTCGACTTTGTTCCTTTTCGGGGACGAAAAGTTTTAAGTGGGGGAGATTGTAACAACCCGTAAAATGCGAGCCAGTTTGAAAATTTTATTTTGGCAATTATAGCGGATTTTGAATATTTAAAATAGATTATTTTAAATATAATCGACGAGAAATTTATTTTGAATAGAATTCGAACGTATATATTATATACGTCGTCGTTAGAATATATAATAATTATATATAATTATAAAAGGAATTGAAAATGGCGCGGTAGTTCGAAAATTCGATTTCTAATTTCAAATGAATATACAGAATTCAATATAAGTCAGAATTGAACGAAACAAGAAATATTTGAATCTGTATAACTATATCTTTGTAACGAAGTTAACAAACTGAGATTTCATCTTAGAAATGATAAGATATATCCAGTTTAAAATTAGAAATAGTCGCTGTGGAATTTATATATATTTTTATATATATAAGGCCCTTAAAAATAGCAATTTTGCAAACGACCTCGGATTTCGACGAAACCAGTTTTGTTGGGTCCGTGATGTTAAGTTATTGCTAGAATCCAAATTTCATAATTTTTCGAATCAATATGTGAGCGTGGCAAAGGAAAACGCGTTTGACCAGTTTCAGTTGATTTTAATCGACTGGAAATTGGCCATTTTTCAAACGGTCTCAGAATTCGACGAAACTAGTTTTGTTAGGACCGTATCGTCAATACGAAGCTAGAAAATATTTTTATGGAATTTTTCTAGTTAGTATGTGACCCCGGTAATTTGAAATGTACGTTTAAAATTCAATATAGTGATTTAAATGTAAATTCAATGGAAACTGATTCAAATAATCGAATCAGCTTACGATACATATCCCATTGTGTTCGGAATGGGGGTAATTAGCTAGGGACGACAGGCGGTGGGCCCCGTTTTGAGGTCGAAAATAAAAGTTGCTTTTTGGGTGGAAAATTAAATTAATTAAAAAAAAAAAAAAAGAGAGAAAGCCCCTTTCTCTCTTTATACTCCAGGACCCCCCCCCCCCGATTAAATTCAGTGGAAAAAAAAAATAAAAAAAAAAAGGAAAAAGAGGCAAAGGACGGGGGGCGCACCCCGTCGCCTGCTTCCATCGCTGGCCACGGAAGCTCGGCCGCCCCCTCCCTCACCTCATCCCCCTCCTCTGATTCCCCCTCCGCCGTTCTCCTCCATCCCTCCTCCCTCAATCCGAACTAGACCGCTACCCTGGCCTCAAAACAGACCCGACACTGGACCGCTCCGCCTCCTCCACCCTGGCGCGCGACACCAGCTAGCCCCCGACGCCGGCGATCCCTCCTCCTCCCCTCCTGACGTTGAGCGGTAAGTTTTCCCCCTTTTTAATATATAAATTACTTTTTTTTTATAAAAAAAAACATATATTTAAAATCAGTTTATATAAAAATAAAATTTGCTTTACATATATTTAAAATCAGTTTTTATTTTATGAATAACAATGGATTTATATATATGTGTATATATATATTCATAGAGTATAAAGGTTGGATCTTTATTTATGTGGACAACAATATAGAAAAGAAGTGATTTTGCTTAGTGTAGAAGAAGATTAAATTGTTACTAATGAAATGAAGTGATTTTTCATCACATAAAGAAATGATTTTTCTTTATTTTAAAAACATTATTTTAAATTCTAAGAAAAGAAAAGTAATTGTTTTAAAATCTGGAATAAATAGTTTAAAATAAAAATATGATTTTATTACAATAGCATGATTTTTAGAATATAAAATATAGATTATTTTAGAATCAAAAGATATAAATCTATGTTGTTTTAAAAATATAAGGAGCAGGATTTTCTAAGTATAAGTGGCATGATTCTATAAAATATAAGGAGTATGAATTTTATAAATAAAAATAGCATATGTTTTTGTAAATAAATATGGCATTGTTTTTAAATTTGTACATAGAATTGTTTTTAGGAAAAATATATACAACTTGTTATAGAAATAAAATAACAAGTGTTTGAAAAGTATAAAGATGCGACTTTGAAAAATAGTAAAAATATGTTTTTTATATGTTGAACTTCGATAGAGAAATAGAATTTTTATATATTGAATTTCGATAGAAAAATAGGATTTTTATATATTGAATAGCGAGGTAAAAATTCGATTTTTAGTTAAAGAAAAATTCGATTTCTATGTATTGAATAAACAAATAAAAATGTGATTTTTATATATGTAGTGGATGCGGGCAACGAAAGTGACGAGATGCGATAACGATGGAGATTTCTATCAAAGAAGAGTCAAGAGGATTGGATAGCTATCGGTGAGAATTTCTCACCTTTCAATTTCTTTTCTAGTTTTATATATATACTAGGATGCAGACGGTGCTTAGTAGCACCCGACACAATCGTCCACAGACCATGGACTTGTTTGTTTGGTTGCATAGATAAGTTGAATTATTTGTTTGAATTGTTTGGTGAGATGAAATTGATATGATTGATGTGTGAATGGCGTGGGCCTTCACTAGACCGGGGATAAGGCTAGGCCTCGTCCCGTTTCTAGTATCGTGCCGTTATGCCGCCGAAATTTTCTAAAATATGTTAGAAAAATAAAAATATCATTTTTATTAGAAATGAATAAAATAACATATTCATTTACAAATCAAAACGATTTGTTGATGTACACCCATTTGACTGATATGGATTGGGACGATAAATTTTACACATCGCCCAACAGCACAAATAAAATAGGTGTTTGATTGTTTGAAACCCCACACGGGTGTTGGGATGAAATTTGAAGTTCACTCATCCTGATTGATTAATATGTCGATCGATCGATTGACAGGCTGTTATAAGCGTTGAATATCTATATTTGATGCTTATACAGTGTAGTGCACTTTGGTTGATGGTTGATTATTTTTCAATGCTATGATATACATGTGTTGTATGAAAATCCATATAATTAACTTTATATGGTAATTGATTGGGCCTCATTCCAATTTGAAAAATAAAGAATATTATAAAATAAAAGTTCATGTGTTGACAGTACTCATTCATTGAGATTGGTCATGTGTTGAACGAAATATTTTGATAATAACAACTATTTTGAAAATAGAAATTTATGAAGCCGTGTTGATTAGATTGACGCCATTTTGACGTGAACGATATTTAAATGAATTGAAAACGATTTCGAAATGAATTGAATTGAAAACGAATTCAAAATGAATTGAAAACGATTTCGAAATGAATTGAATTGAAAACGAATTCAAAATGAATTGAAAACGAATTCAAAATGAATTGAAAACGAATTCAAAATGAATTGAAAACGATTTCGAAATGAATTGAATTGAAAACGAATTCAAAATGAATTGAAAACGATTTCGAAATGAATTGAATTGAAAACGATTTCGAAATGAATTGAATTGAAAACGATTTCGAAATGAATTGAATTGAAAACGATTTCGAAATGAATTAAATTGAAAACGAATTCAAATTGAATTAAAAGTGAATTGAAATGAATTCAAATTGAATTGAAATTTGAATTGAATAGAAATGAATTTTGAAACGAATTTTAAACTATTTATATAATTCGTTTTGAATAGAAAATCGACGATATATATATTATATATATTATATATATAATATAATGGCCTGAATAGAACGCGCCGCGCCGCGGCAGTTCGTGAATTTCGACCATTTATTTCAAACGGACATTACGGGAGATCCGACCGTCGGATTCTCCTAAAACCGGAACCGTTGGGTTCGTATCGAAAAGAGCTTTCTAACGAATATTAGAAATTTGAAATCTAACGGTTGGATTTGGAATTATGTCCAAATCAAATTCGAAAAAGGTCGCTGTAAGTGCAGTTCGATGGCCATTGATGGAAATCGACTGTACGGGCCTTGATAAAATTATTAAAAATAGCAATAATTTGTGTAAAATCATAAGAAATGATTTAGAAAGAATTGGGATGAAAAACTCCATATTTGAAAAGATAAAAATGGATTTTTATCGAAATGAACTAGTTTTGAACTAGAATTATAATTCTATTTATTTTTAAATAAATAAATTGAATTTAAAAAGGGTTTTAAAAATAACCAAAATTTCCAATGATTGCATTGGAGTGGATTTGAATCGAAATTGTCTTCGGAATATTTCGATGTTGGAATTCGTGATTATACAGGTGTTGTTATGGAAATTTGAAAGATATATATATTTATATCGTTATTTCCAATACGACATTTGTTAGTCGTAGAATTCGATATTGAATATAAGCGGATATATTTTCTATTCAGAGCCTTGTATTGAATATCGAATGTGATTTGGGTTTGTCGTGAATGGTGTCTTCACTAACACTATTCTTGAACCCAGTTGAGAAAAGATTAAATCTTTTTATTTAGATTTAATGAAGTGTACCAATTAAATAATATTTAATTGGAATTGAATTGATATTGATTTTTGGGTTTATCGTGAACAGTGTTTTAAATAACACTCGTTCTTTAACCCGATAATTAATGAATGTGATTTTGGGTTTATCGTGAACCGTGTTTTAAATGACACTGATTCTTTAACCCAGTTGAAGATTAAAACTAAGTGGAGTTTTAATGAATCTTTAATTAGATTGAAATAATCGAGAATGGAGTATCACCAGTTTTACTCCAGGCGATAGTTAAATCTTTAATTAGATTTGAACGTGAAATGGTAATTGAATTTACCGATAACACTGTGGTGTTAGATATGAAGTATTACCAGTTTTACTTCATGGGATTAATAGGTTGGGATTGGGAGATTAAAACAAATGATTACTTCGGTAAGGTTCGCTAATTCCGACTAGTTTGAATTGATATTCAAAAGTAGATTAAAGAATAAATTCAAGAATTTATCTTTGATAAAATTAATGGGAACCTTTCCCTATGAATGTGAAATTCAGAAACTAACTGTCGGTTAGCTAAGCAGAATGGTTTCCTGGATATTGATCTGATGTTGGTTTCGGCCTTCGGGGTTAATATTTGGGGAATTATTCTCTTGATTAATTTACGGTTAGTAACTGATGAATTGGAATGAGGCGTATGTTGTGTTTGTGTAGCACTTATTTAAAATATACGCGAGTTATTCGGAAAGTCCGGGTTTATCCCATTCTGAATAACTGATACGACGATAAGTCGAAGATGAAGACGATGGTCGAAGACCGGAGGTCTTCACGTCGTTTGGGTAATTACTGATGATCTTGATTGGGCTGTACACCCAAGAAGATGGAAACAGTTAGTGATCGTCCAGACGTACTTGGAGATCGATGGATATGCGGGGTACTAGGTGCCTCCGGTTTCGTTCAGACCCAGAACGGACTTGTAAATGGACTGTGTGTCTGACATTGGATTTTAGTCCGTGTGATTGATCTCTATTAAATATATATCGGTTTGGCGGCGGAGAATTTATTCTCTTGCTCAACGCCCTTCTCTGAGACGTACGAGCTCAGGGGTTATATATTGATGGATATCAATCGCATGGAGTGAATTGCCTGTGTGGCATGCCTAAGTGGCAAATGATCAAGGCTTCTGTTGAAAAGCAAAGTCTTGTGGTTGATGATCGAAGCACGGCCTTTGTGGCGTAGCTTTGTGTAACGTTGATTCGCGAGTATCACACCCGGTATGAATCAAAAACGGGAGACGGACCTCAGGGAGGGCATGCGTTTCTTTCTAGTTATGAGTGGCGTCAGTGCTTGAACTGGCTGACGAGTTTGACTCATGTGGATGTTACTTATTATTACTTGCTGAAAAGCGAGGCGCCTCGTGATATCGGTTTCGGCCGATGCTTCTGGTCGGCTGACGGGCCAGATTTACGCCCCAAAGGGCGGAGAAACGTATTGTTCAGGCATTATAATCCACATCGGTGGACCGGCCCTGACGATCCAAGGGGCAGTTGCGGCTGTTCCTAGACATGGGCTAGATTGTCTAAAATCGGTAGAGGATCTTGCCCCTAGCCTCGGTTCATACCATAAATGATAACCCAACTTCCAATACGTCGTCTTGCGGTTTTGATTGTAAACTTATATATGGCGACATAGTGTTATGGGCCATTCATGCCGCCTATGATTGATACTTATGATTTGAAGTGTTTTATACACTATGCACTTATAATAGTATCAAATGATTTGTTTTAAAACGTATCAAGCATTCTTTGGCTGTTATAAGGGAAAACCCTATCCTCGACTGCGTTGCATTGTGTGATGGGACCTGGGTCTTATAACAACTTCATTTTTCTTTATTTAGCATTGCGCTGTTTGTTTTATGCACTGGTATTCTTGGGAGGAAACCCGTTCCGTGTTATACGGCGTGGTCCCTTGATTTACCTAACTTTGAAAATAAAGATTAATAACTGTTTTTAGTTCTCACACCAGTCACATGACTGACCTGGAGTTTATTGTTTTAACCTAAACTCTGGGTGCCCTTATTTTGACACGGGCAGCTAGTAGTTTTGGTTTTGCAGATTTATATTCACAGGATCCTGGTTTACAGCTGGAACGATATCCGGAAAGCTTTGTATCCGTATATCTCATTCTAGTTGTGTATTGTATTATTTTTCCGCTGCTATGTATTTAAATGTAATTTAAATCTCTGATAATTCTGTGTAATATTCTTTTAAACTCTGTATATTCTTGTAATCTGATGCATTGTTGTTATATACAGTGAAATGTTCTTCTGTATGCGTTCTATTTTGTCGTGTTCTCAAACGATAGGGCGTTTCGAACGGCCTGGGTCGGTTTAGCGACTGGTTCAGACCGAGCGAAATTCCTTGCCGTCACATTTATGTTCTTGTTATTTAATTTCTGTTTCTCTTCTTCTTTAGCTATGTCTAGCTAATCCCCTTTGATTAGGGGGTGATGACGCTGATAGTATGATTCAATATGAATCACATAGCCAAAGGATGAGGAATTCATGTATATAGATCTAGAGCTGAACCAAGGGTTAGATCTGAACCTTAATATCCTGTGTCGTTTAAGAGCTATGCTCCTTCACAGGGTATATTCGTGTTCGATCTAACGTTTATCAGATCTAGATCTAATTTTAGGGTTTTAGAAATTAATTAGTGAATCTGTCCTGATAGTCTATGGTTGTAGAGCTGAGCTCCTGCATAGGCTATGCTTGTCGTTATTTACATATTTGTTTCTAAAAAACCTATTATCGTTGATTCATGTTTGTGACAGAAACATGTATTAGATCTGGTTAATCTTTTGGCTATTGATGATTATGAATCTGATCTATGTCATTATCCCCTAATTGCTTTCACTTATTGTTAAAACTCTCTTTTATTTAATTTTGCTATTTTCTTTGTTTTCAACCAATCAAAAGTTAGGGATAACTTGATTGGATTTATTAACTAAAATATTTTTGGTCCCAGAGTTCGACACCCTCTACAACAATCCTTATTGTTTAGGAAAGCCGAACGGATTAAACAATTGTTTACAGTTGTTAATTTGTTCGCAAACAAATTTTGGCGCCGTTGCTGGGGACCAAAATAATTTTTGTTTTTAAATCCTTCGGGTTATAATTTTCTTTTTTTTAATATAAAAAAAACACAAAAAAATAATTTTTTTTTTTTTTGTTCCCTTTTGTTTTCTAGCATAGATAAAAAAAAATCTTGTTGGTTGATTTGGTATTTGATTTGTGATACCATATATCTACCAAATAAGAGAAAAAAAAATTCTTGCCATATTTTTTTTTCTTTCTTTCTTTCAATTTTTGTTTTCTTCGTTATTCGTGATTTCTTTCCCCTTTTCCATATCCTTTCAAATTTCTATGATCTCTTTTTCTTGATATTGTTACAATTGCTTTCCTTTTTAAAAAAAAAAAAAAAATTGCACTTTTCTTTTGATTTCTTTCCCATTACATATTGCCTTTCTTTCATTTCTACAAATAAAAAAACTAGGAAACAAATTTTCATTGTATTCTCTTCTTCTGTCTCTTCTTCAATCATCATCATCCCACGACAGATCAAACCACTTTCACCAGTCCTCAGCAACAATTTCCGTTCAACTTCTCTGATCTCTGCCGCCAAATTCATCACAGACTCATTCACCGCAATCACCTCTACCTCATCTCCCATCAAACTGATACACCGTTCACCACTAATTGCTATCTCAACACACACGACTACATCAGTCATTAACAGAGCCCCATCACCCCAAACCATAAGGGAAAAAAATCACATCTCCACTTCACAAAACTACTCAGCAAACCATTCACCTCTTACAGTCAGATCCACTTCCAATTTTAGACACTCAAAATACCCTTCTCCAGAACAAACGTCCCACAATCACCTTCCAGCCGTCATCAAACCTTCCTCCCCCATTCATACTACAGCAATATCCTACCAACGGTCACCCACATCATCATTTCACCTCCAGGCCATTCTCCGATAACAGACCAATACAATCCCTCCAACAGCATTTCACTACCACTTCAACCATCCTGCCCGCAAAGCCTCTTCACCACAGTACCGCTAATCATAACACTGAAAGCTTCTTCACGTTCAAAGCCGTTACATACCACAGAGCAAACAACCGCAGCCAAGTTTACAACCACCATCCCCTGCGATACACTTGTTCTACCTTACCAAACTTCTTCAAACACTTCAAAATCCGATCCACAAGCAACCGCAATCGAACCCAGAACCAGATCGCTAGACCGCCTTCAAACCCAAACCTGCAACCACAAAGCACCGAACCAAGCAAACCGCTCCTCCTCCCTACACTCAACCGAACAGCCCCCATCCTCCATAGTCAGCGCAACCACGAACAGAAACCAAGTCTACCAGTTCACAATCTCACCAATCGCCTTGATTACCAGACCACTTTCACCCTCAAACCAATTTCATTAAATCGCACCTGAAATCAAAGCCGAAATTGATGAAATGATGAGATCGAAACTTTGATTTTGAGCCGATTTGAGTTTAGCAGGGTTTACTGTTAATTTTTCTTTTATTCGGCACTTAAATGAAAAAAGGGGAATCAGGTCGGTTTTATTGTGAAGGTATTCAGTATAGTGGGCTTTGACTTATCTGGGCCGGGCTGAGTCGGTTTACATTTGGTTGATTTTGATTTTTGGTTAGGGTCTTTTGCAATTTCCTTGATTTGTAATTTTAGTTGAGTTTGTTATCTGAAAGCTCTCCTTAGTGTTAAAGTTTAGTGAATTTTGATTTAAAAAAAAAAAAGGAGAAAATTTCCAAAAACAGGTACAGTGGATTTTAGAAAAAGACCTAAAAAAAAAAAAAATCGGGCTCCTAGCCCGAACCCGTGCCGCAGCGCAGTCGAACAATTAATTGAAGGAGAAACAACAATTAATCTACAGACGGGTTGGAGCGGTTGCACACCAAGTGGGGTGTGAACGCGCTAGCGCGACTCAACTGCACTGGACGGACTGCCGATCAAGGTGAGTATTTTCTAACTCTACAGGGATTGCTGCTGCAAATAAAAAATATATATAGACATTGCTTGTAAAAATCTTCTGCAGGGCATCGGCTTGCTTGTAATTTTTTTTTTATTGACTGTTCTGAGACTGTTCATTCTGTGACTGAATATTTTGCCTGTTGATGTGTGGTTTAAAATTTTAAAACGAACGTGGGATTAATTGAAAAGTTTATTTTTGAAATCGAATTGAGGATTCCACAAAGCTCATAGGACAAAATATTTGTTAAATTGACAATTAGGATTGATACTCTCTGAGGTGTCTAAGGAACGGTAGAGTCTAGAACTCAAACAGGTTCTTAAACCTTCAGTTGTGTTTCTACGGTGATTCGTGGCACACTGATAATCCCTGTCCGAACCTGGCCCAGACTTGTATTCATATAATCCGAATTTGTTAATTTTAACAATTTTTTTTAGAAGCTTCTTGAAAATGTCCCAATTCCCTTTTTCCAATGGATTTTACGATAGTTGTGAAAATCAATATAATCCATATAATTTTACACCAAATACATATGGATATTTTAATAACAACTATTGTACAAACAATTTGGATTTTACGCCACTAACTTTTCAAAATTTTCAAGATAATCCCGTTTGTACACCACCAAATTTTCAAAATGATGATCAGCCCTCAACTCTTGAAACACATGTTGAATCTTTACTTGAAATGAGCATACAACAAAATAAAGAAATAAATGAATTGTGTAAGTTATACATGTGCAACAATTCAAGTGAAAGCTTTAAAAATAATCAAAATTCGATTTCACATCCAAATTCAAATGATTCTGATTATAACACTTGTCAATTCAATTTTGAACTCCAAAATGAATTTCAAATTCAAAATGGAAATGTAAATCACTTTTCAAATGATTTTGGCAACGGGAATAATTTCAATTGTGGTGCTACTGAAAACTTTTGTTCTCAACAATTTCAAAGTGAAAATTCTCATGTAAATAATTATAAATTTGATTTTGTTGAGCAAACGAACATACTTGACGATTACTTGAAGTTTCGTGAGAAACAAAATCGGATCCAAACTTGTGACGATTCGAATAAAAATCCACCTTTGCCCACAATTAATGATTTTCAACTGACAACTTTTGAAATCGATGAAAATCTCAATGAAGTTGTTGAAAGCTCTGTGATTGATTTGAATTTAAATTCTTTTGAAAACAAAGACGTCAATCTTCTATTCGATCTTCCTCTCTCAAATTATGAAAATTTTGATAATTTAGCAACCTTAGATTATCAATATGACAAAAATGATAAAGTTGTTAACAACTGTTTATGTGAGGACGATTTTGATGAGCGAAAACTTCTTAAACTGATTGACGATGATGTTGTTGGGTCTGAAATTGAAAATGAAACATTTGAAAACTTTGAAATTCTTGAGGTTGAAAACAATGGGACTGTTGAATGTGATCTCAAACATGATGATGATTTTTCTGAAATTGTTGAAACTCCTTGCGACTTGATCGATTCAACTGAACCTCACTATGATCACTTGTTTTTCAATGATAAATTTCTGCAATATATGAACTCTTTCTGGAATAACACTGTTTTTGAGAAAATACGATTTCGAAATTTACTGAAAATTCATTTGTTTGGTTTTGACTTTAGGTTTATGAATGAACCTTTAGTGAACAAAATTTCAAATACCAAAGCAAAATTGAACAATATTTCTCAAAACAAGTGTGGGGGTGAGAGTGATGCACACGTCTCTCAATTTATACATCATCTGAACAAATCAAACTTTGTTTTTGAAACTTTTGTTGAACCCCAGCTCGATGACCTCTCTTTTGTTGCTATAAAAATTCAATTCGATTTCAGGATCAATTGTAAGCTCAAGCTTTTAAAACTAGCAACTCAAACTTTTGAAAAAACGAAATTTGTTTTTCCAAATCTGTCACGTAATAGCCAATCCTTTATGATTTGGTTTTCTGTGCTTCAGCTATGTCTCATAATCTTGATGAGGCTGATCCATTGGTCCATTGTGGACCGGTTCATCTATTCGATGACTGCGTATTTTCTACATGTGTACCCGGTAAGCCGTGCTGACCCTCTTATTTTATTTCCCTTTCACTAAGATATGTCTGATTAAGACTGTGAGGACAAAGTCACACTCAAGTGTGGGGGGGAATTTACATTACATCAGCAATCAAATTTGTTTGCGAACAAATTAACAACTGTAAACAATTGTTTAATCCGTTCGGCTTTCCTAAACAACAAGGATTGTTGTAGAGGGTGTCGAACTCTGGGACCAAAAATATTTTAGTTAATAAATCCAATCAAGTTATCCCTAACTTTTGATTGGTTGAAAACAAAGAAAATAGCAAAATTAAATAAAAGAGAGTTTTAACAATAAGTGAAAGCAATTAGGGGATAATGACATAGATCAGATTCATAATCATCAATAGCCAAAAGATTAACCAGATCTAATACATGTTTCTGTCACAAACATGAATCAACGATAATAGGTTTTTTAGAAACAAATATGTAAATAACGACAAGCATAGCCTATGCAGGAGCCCAGCTCTACAACCATAGACTATCAGGACAGATTCACTAATTAATTTCTAAAACCCTAAAATTAGATCTAGATCTGATAAACGTTAGATCGAACACGAATATACCCTGTGAAGGAGCATAGCTCTTAAACGACACAGGATATTAAGGTTCAGATCTAACCCTTGGTTCAGCTCTAGATCTATATACATGAATTCCTCATCCTTTGGCTATGTGATTCATATTGAATCATACTATCAGCGTCATCACCCCCTAATCAAAGGGGATTAGCTAGACATAGCTAAAGAAGAAGAGAAACAGAAATTAAATAACAAGAACATAAATAAAACTAAAACTAAATAGAACAGAGGAAGAAGAATGATTTTATTCCAAGAAGAGAATTACAGAATAAAACCCAATGTGTTTTTACATGAAGGAGATACAATCTATTTATAGTTGCATTGACAAAGACTATTAGGCAAATTCTACAATGTGGGACTAAAGAAATAGCCCAAATAACACTTAAGCCAGTGTGAACGCAGCTTTAGAGTGAGTGGTCTTTCAAATAAGCTAGTGTGAACGCAACATAGGTAACAGGCCTTCCAAGTGAGCTAATGTGAATGCGGTTTGAGTCTTTATTGAGCCAAATCTTCTTAACTGAAATATAATTGCCACCGTTCTTCAAGCTTTAGACTCTTCAAGCTTTATCAATTTTAAACTTCACTCTTTTTAAGCAAATTCTTCATGCTTTATCCATCAAATGCTCTAAACCATGCTTCTTGTCAACAATCTGAAAATGCAGCTATAAATACAAAGTATCAATTATTTTAAAGGGAAAATAAGATAAATAAGTGGATAAAATATAAACATTTACGTGTATATCAAATACCCCCACACTTATCTTTTTATTCGTCCTCGAATAAACTAAACTAAGATATGTCACACTTTCGTAGGAAACACGATTGCATTTAGCGTATGCAACAAGCCGTTAAACCTCTGGGTGTCCCCAGTAGGACGAGTGTTGTCTCGTGAGGGTTTTCAGCGGATACTACCCACAAAATCCAAAGCGTCTTAAGTACGCTGATTGAATTGTTGAGATAACGATTGTTTGGATGAAATTGGATGAGTTACGTACATTGATGTTGTCATTTGTGATGGACCAGTGATGGATCGGTGATGGATCTATGATGGATCGGTGATGGATCTATGATGGATCGATGACAGATCTGTGATGGATCGAGTGATCAGATGGATTGGGTATGGTTAAGCGTTGATGGATCATAGCATTTTAAAACGCTATGAAAAGGCAGTGAAATGCTGTGGAAAGTGGGTACGGATCGATAAATGATCCATATGAAAGGAAGTGAATGATCCAATGGATATCGACCAAATGAAGTTTATTTTGGTTCGATGTTATATGTAGATTCGACGTAAATCCAAGTTGGATTGTTTGAAGCATTGTGAAGTGTTTGTTCATCGATAAATTGCAACAAATGTGGAAACGACTCAAGGATGTTTGAGTTCGTGGATACTGGTTGCTCCAGAATGCGCTTGAGCTTATGAATAGTCATCGATGAAGACGACTAGAGATATTGAGGGTCGTGGAATTATCGTTGTTGGAGGTTCTAGCGTACTCAAAGTAGGGGTATAATAGGGACGCCTAAAAGACTAGAGATTAGTCAAGTACCTTGGGTATCGATGAGAGGCCTAGATACGTATCGATGAAAGGCGTATGGAGTTTTGCTAGAACTGGGGTTACCATTAGCCTATGACTGATGATAAGGTGGTCTAGTCATACGATTAACGATATTTTCAAGGAAGGATAGGGGGTGATAGCTAGTGTCATGGATGTTGATTGTTTTGCTTGTATCGTCTTGCGAAGATTGTTCGACATCGAAGGAGACACCTCTTGGGTGCTTGTCTGATGTTGGTTTAGGCCTTCGGGGCTGGTGCTTGGGGATGTTGATCTCAATTAGGATGGTCTACGCTAGATAACTAGCTGTTATGTCTGTTTGTTTCTTTCAGATTGTTTGTAAAGGCTATCACTGTCGGTTGTAGAGGAGACGGGTTTGGGTTTCTTCTCTGTTGATGTTGGTAGATTAGATGATTGATATACCTATTCTCATATACTTTAATGATGATGTTAGATAGTTGTTTTATTGTTCATTAAGACTATTGTCTGACTCAAGGTTTTATGTTCCCTCTTATTACCTTAGGCTGTTCATCCACTGATGTTGTGGATGGTCAGACTAGGTAGCAGGTGATAGGTTGTAGATCTTGATGAGGACGATGTTGCAGAGAGACGATGAGAAGGAGGCTTACATATTATTTTGTACTATACGTATTACGCTTTGCTACTCTGAGTGAACCTGTAGTGAGGCTTCTTGTATAGAAATTGATGTTGTATCCAGTTTTATGTATGGATATTCTTTTCATGAAGATATGAAAGTTTGATATTTTGTTATATGATTCTTCACTATTAACGCATATTGTATATGTTCTATTATATTTTATCCCTGCGTTGTGAGTTATATGACAGGTTGCGCTTGTGTTATTCTACGCCGATGATCGTCCATAGCTGCCTAACACTTCTTTCAGCGTATTATTCCTCTTATTAAGTGCAAGAGTTATGGGCGGTCGTCACATTTGGTATCAAATTTATGGTTAATTGATTTTAGCCAAAGTTCAAAGACATAATGACGTATGAGAGACGCATTTATAGATTTATGATGGATGTATATGTACGCAAAACGGATTTTCTATCGAATTAGAAAACCGTCGCATGAAATATCATGATAATACCGCAAGTGCACGGTGTACTATTGTAACAAGTAGTGAGTGCGAGTCGATCCACAGGAAAAGAAGTAATTTCAATTTGATTCACTCAAATTAAACCAAACTTTGAATTTTTCTAACTAATGAAAACTAGAAACTAAGTTGAGAGCTAAATACGAAATTAGAGAGTAATTTAGAGGTAAATCCACTCTCACATTTTTGTAAGTTATCAAACATACAATTTACGATCTCAATAGGTGATATAAATGCAACATTTAAACCACTTATGATTCTAATGAAAATGAAACTAAAGCAAAACTATTCTAAGTATGGTCTATGAATTATTGGTTAGAACTAGAGACCATCAAATTTTGTTCATACTTTCATTTCAAAATCAATAATCACTTAGCAAATATTAATGTAACTTTTGTTTATATCGAATAAGAATAGTTCATTTGCAAATGCAGCATAAGCTATCAAACCCAGATGTATAAACTTACATCAATATTCACTAACATGAAGCACATATTAGAAATCACAAATCATACAAACGTTGAACTTACATAAAGTTAGAGAGCATCATTACCCCTAAATCAAGGGATTAGCCACTCATATGTGTTATCATATCAACACATATAAGTTTCAACATTAGAAAATAAAGCAAAATGAAAGAAAAACTAAGTAGAACAAGAAGAGAACTAAACTAAGAACATAAAGTAAATCTAATCTATGAACATAAAGTAAATGAACATAAAAGTAAATCTAAGTTATGAACATGAATGTAAAGTTAAGCTATGAGCATGAATGTAAATCTAAGCTATGAACATAAAATTAAAGAGCATAGAAATTAAGTTGCATTGAAACAAAGAAGTTACATAAAGAAAATGGCTAAGTAGCCATTAAAATAAAAGGAAGCTATGATCCCCTACTAAAACTAAACTAAAGAGGATAAAAGAGAGGAGGATATTTACATTACATAAAGGGGTATATATACGTGTTTGAAACCCTAAAACCCTAATCACTTTTGTTGGGAACGCCCCAAAGTACCCCTTCATGAAGCTTCTAATCCTCTCTTAGCCACTAATGAGTCATGTAGGATACATGAGACCTTTTGTCTTATTCAATTAGTCTTTAATAAGAAGCTTAAGAGAAAGAGGGTAATTTAAGATGTGGGATCCTCCATGATCATGTATGAGAATTATTTCCTCATTCCTTTGTATGCATGCATTTGTGCTCCAAATCTTCATGTGTGTGCATTATTTGTGATCCAAAATTCCTATAAGAGACAAATACAAAGAACAAGTAATGCAATCACAAATTAAAACATGCACAAGTGATCATTTTATACCTTAAATGAGGATAAATGCACGACAATTTGAGAATTTTAGGATCTTGGTTTAAAACATGTAAGAATAGCCAATTATGTTATTTATTTAATTGAAATAAGAATAAATGTTTGAATATAAATGTGCACATTTACATGCACATCAAATACCCATACACTTATCTTTTTATTCGTCCTCGAATAAAAAAAACTAAGATAAATACTTTTTCGTAGGGAGCACGATTGCATTGAGCGTATGCAACAAGCCGTTAAACCTCTGGGTGTCCCTAGTAGGACGAGTGTTGTCTCGTGATGGTTTTCAGCAGATACTACCCACAAAATCCAAATGTTAAATGCAAAAAAAAATATTTACAAAATGCAAGATTAGAAAATATGTACAAGATGAATGCAAGATTATTTACAAATGGGTAATTTACTTTTAAATTTTACACGAAGGAGTTAACACAAGTTTGGGTCATCACTATGAAATTTAAGTCCGTTACTAATCAAAACTTCAAACAAAAGTCAGTTATCGCTATAAACTCCTCAAGCTTGGCCGGTTGTTTCGGTAGAAACATAGTGCAAATATGAAATGAATTATGTAATCGATATCAACAATCGTACATTAGTCTCTTTATTTATTTTAGTTAGCAAGTTAGGTCAAATAAGTGAAGAGTATGCTTGGATTTCAAGTTCTAACTCTCTCTTTATTTCAAAATATTTACACTATTATTATTTACAAATACCTAGGTATACCACCCCTACACTGCACTACGACTTACGTGAGGGTCAGTAATCCTAAGGTGTCCAACTCATAAAATGAGACCAAGGTATACCGACGCTGACTTTGTGAACAAGGCGTCGAAAAGAGCTTGGCGGGTTTGCACACCAACGCTAGATGTACCAGCAATGTTGGATAACCTTAGATTATTATATATATATATATATATATATATATATATAAAATCCTTTTTTTTAAGAGAGAGAGTTTAGCGAGAATATCTTAACACAACTTCACTTAAACGATCTAAAATGTTAACGTAAGTAATCTAAATCAACCGTTCATTTAATCGGATTACAATTTAGAAAACACTTCATACTCATCACCTATGAATTTCCCTATATACTGGTTACACTAAATTTGCTCATAATTCAAACTTTTCTTTCATTATCCGTTAAGAGAAGTAAAATTCCAAACATTTCAATCGTACGACCAAAATCATATGTTTACTTCGTCGTGCCCATTTAAAAGTAAATTAAAATGCGTTTTTTTTTTGAATTTATTTTTGAATGAAGAAAAAAAAGAAAAGCGAAATCTATGCAAAACCAAAATACATATGAAACTCCCCCACACTTGATTTTGACTGTGCCCCCACAGTCAACTCAAGTGGAAGGAGAAAAGAAAATAAAATTTTGAAAATATGCACTATATTTACAAGAGAAAAAAAATTATTTACAGTATATCAGAAAATATATTGACAAGAAGTAAATGAAACGGTCTTCTAAGGACCGATTCATTTGTCTCTTTAAGTGTAAGAGACACACCTTAAGCTCGAAAAACCAAATCGTAAAAGCTTTCGAAGTTAGACGTAGATTTGGGAAAATAAATGTCATTTTATTTAAAATCAAATGAGTTGGTTTATTTTCGATGATTCTTAGGGTAGATTGAATAATTGATTGAATTTCATGTTTAGTTTCACCAATTTAAATTTCGAAATTATCATTGAAAATTTGTTCAAAAATATTGATTTCAAAATCCAAATGGTGATTCAAATCTACCTCATAAAGATTCAACTCATTATCGAAATGCCCAAAAAACTCGTTTTCATTTAGTTCATCTTCCTTTGAATTATTAGCAACTTCATTACTTGTATCATTTTCAAAGTCCAAAGTTGTTATTTTCAAGTTTTCAGAAAAAGGAAGATCGAATTTTAAATTTTGTTCCACCTTCTGATAAGAATTGAAATCCAACTCAATTACCGTGTTATTAACAACTTCGTTAAGATTGTCATTTTCCATTTCGAAAGTTGTTAATTCAAAATCATCAATTGAGGGCAAAGGTGGATTATCGTTCAAATTGCCACACGTTGAAACTTGATTTTGTTGGTCACGTCGTTTCAAGTATGTTTCAAATACCAAATCCGTGTGATTATAAAAAATTTCGTTCATTTGCTCGACAAAATCAAACTTATAATTATTAACTTGAGTAGTTTGAAATTGTTGAGAACAAAAATCGTTAATCGCACCATCATTGAAATTATTCCCATTGCCAAAATCATTTGTAAAGTGATCCACATTTCAATTTTGAATTTGAAATTCATTTTAAAGTTCGAAATTGAATTGGAAAGGATTGTAATCAAAATTATTTGAATTTGGAAGTGAATTCAAATTTTGATTATTTTGATAACTTTGACTTGAATTGTTACACAAATATGAATTGCACCATTCATCTATTCTTTGATTTTGTTGTGTGCTCATTTCAAGTAAAGATTCAATTGTGTTTCAAGAGTTGAAGGTTGATCGTTAGTTTGAAAATTATGTGGAGGAAAATCAGAGTTATTTGTATGATATTTGTTATTAAAATATCCATATGAATTTGGTGTAAAATTATATGGATTTTCACAACTATCATAAAGTCCGTGGAAATAAGGAAATTCCGTCATTTGAAGAGATCGTTTTTTATGGTTTTTTGAAATTTTAAAAGAGAAAAGAGATTATTCACAAAAGAGAAAGTATTTATTTATTTTTTGGATATTTGATTTCCATTTTTTTAATGTTTTTTTTAATATATGCATGAACCTAATGCAACTATATGAATGCAATTTACTTATTTACAAATTTCTAAAATTATATAATGACGGTTAGATTAATTTCAACAAAAAAAAACTCAGCCAGTTAACGGACAGGAGTTATCGGTGCACCAGGAATCACCCTAGCAATGCTTCCGAAGGTTTAAGTACCTTCAGAGGAACAACCGATATAATATTTACGAATCACCGTAATATTTATAAACGGTTATTTCTCTACCGTAGTCTAGACACTGAGAAATAATTCATTAGAAATAAACCAATTTGTCAAAATATAATGAGTCCTTAAAAAATGAAAATAAAATGAGATGAATGCAAAACAGAAATTAAACGTGAATTAACGATGCAACTACAAATGAAATTTTATTTTGTTTTTTGGATTTTTTTTAAATGCAAATGCAAGCAAACAACAATGCAATTAAATAAAAACAAGGTAGAACAGAACAATACCAGAGATTCTGCATTTATTAGCAAAAAATTTTTTAAGCGACAATTTTTTTTGGCAAGCACGAGCAAAGCCAAGCAAGCAATTACTTCTCCTTTTTATCCCTTGAACCTAAAACAAAAACTTAATCACAAATTTCCTCTTTTTTTTTTAAGAGAACAAGAAAAAACCAAAATTAAAATAAAGAAGAAAAGAAGAAATTAACACGAAAAGGAGGCGGCCCAGAAATCCCCAACAAGCCCACAAGCCTAAATTAAAATGATACACCCAGACTCCACTTAAAACAAATTACTTCACGCCCATTTTTCAGAAATCGCACACCAAATAATAAACCATTTCCAAAATGCCTGAAGGCTCCAGATCTTAATATTTTTTCAGAAAAATTGAGAGGGTATCGATTCAAAGCAGTTGGAAACCTAAATATATTTACAAATCGCAAGTTCAGGGTTTCGAATCAAAGGAGCAAATCGCGAGTTCAGGGTGAGACGCGACTTGGTCTGCGTGATTTGGGAGTTCAAAATTCGGAAATCGGTTTTGGTTTATGCTGTGGAGGTGAAAACAGTTATTGGCGATTGTGAGTACGGGTTAGTTGCGGTTTTGAGGAAGAACGGATTTTGCGTGAGGAGGTGAATGTGTGGCAAAAGGGTATTTGAAGTTAGGGGCTCAGTGAGGTGGGTTATTTGAGTAGAATAAAGATAAATTGGTGGAGTTACAGTCGGCAGGTGATTTTGAGGAGTGGTTCGGCAGTATGTAGGACAGTTGGAGGGGGTGATATGTTGTTGAAGTTGCTGAGGAAGAAGTGGGTTTATATTTAGTAGGACGTAGGAGATGGAGGCACTTTGGTTTGCTTTTGACAGAATTGTAGGGAGTGGATTGAGGTGAGGTTTGCAGGCGGGATATGCAGTGCTATGTCGGGTGATAAGTGTGGAAATTGGATGGTGGGTGTTGATGTATGGAGATGAAGGTGCAGTAGTAAGCAAGTCGGAATTGTAGAAGTTTTGCATTATTCGGTTTAGCACTTTGATCGGAAGATATAGAGGTTTGTTGACAGTTCAGATGTTTTTGTGAAGTGAAGTGAAGATGGTTGTTTGTTTTGAATTTAACAGTGAAGCTGGCAGTTTAGAGGATGGTAGGACTAGGTGGTTTTGGTGAGGCTAGTGGGGATTGAAGATGATGCATGGAAAAGAAAGGAGGATGTTGTGTGGGAAGGCAGTGAAAGGGGATAGAAGAAGCTGATGAAGTGAAAAGAAATGGTGCGCACAACTCAGTTTTTGTAGAAACACAGAAGTTTTGTAAGCACAGAAATGATGTGCACAATATCAGTTGTAAGCAGAAGTATGGAATGCAATGGAAATGTAAACAGAAAGGTTATAAACTGAAATGAAAATCTGAAATTTGAACGTGAAACAAAACTAAGTCTGTCTCCCTTTTTTCTGTTTCTTTTTTAATATCAAATGTAATAATAACATGCATAAAACTGAAATTTAAAGTTTGGTTGAAAGAGAGAGTAGCGGTTGGTTGATGATGAAAGTGGTGAATGGGTGGTGACTGAGTTGTTTGCAAATGGTGCAGGATGTTTTGGAAAATGTGTAGAGAAGATTTGTAGGAAAGAGGTGGAGTTTAATGGAAATGTAAGGTGCAGAAATGAAAATGGAAGGTGGGGTGACTAAAGAATGAAGAAGCAGTGGTAAAGGAGAATGATTGTGAAGTGGGGTGTACCTGAATGGCTGTTTGTCGCAGTAATGAAGATGTATGCTATACCAGATGACTGGTAATTGTCCAAGTGAACGGGAGGCAGTTAGTGATTGCTGTTGCTGGATTGATTTGATATGGAGGGGATGAAGTGTTAGGGAATTGAAGGATCTGTGAAGTTTGATATGTGGAAGTGGACTGCTTTGTGATGGTTGTCGGAGTTGTGGTCAGTGGTTGTGGATGTTGGCGTGAGGAGCTACTGGGAGAGTTGACTGGATGCCGGAAGGCGGGAGATTAGGCAGTTGAGTACTGCAAGGTTAACTGCAATATGGTGGAGATGATGTTGAAGTGGAGAGTAGAACAGTTTATGGTATTGTTTACAGAAGGTGTAAACAGGATATGGTGCTTCGTTAGTGTAAACAGAAGATGTGTAAAAATTTGAGAGCTGAAACAGAGCTGTAAATTTCACAGTGAAGTGTAAATGACAATATGCATTCGAAAAGAGATTTCAATGAAATCTGACTGTTCCCTTTTTTTCTTGAGAACTGAGGAAAACAGAAACAAAATGCTATGCAAATGAACAGCAGTGCACTGTAAAGCACAAAACAAATCAACAGACAAAAAATGCACAGCAATGAACAGTTTTTTTTTAAGAATTAAAATTCAAGCACAAACTAAAACAGATGAAGTACAAATGCAAAGTAACACACAAGCTAACAACTAAAAAAAAAACATAAAAAAAAAAACACAACAAACACAAACAAAACACACAAATTGACCATACACGAACAAATGCAAGATCGACAATAAAAAACAGAACTACTTTTTTTTTAGATGATTAAAGAAAAGACACACACAAAATCTAAGCAAAACACAAAAACTAAAATGAAGATGAACACAACAAAAGCAAAAGAAAACACGAGTGAACAATATAGACAACAAACACGAGAAGTTATAAACAATTTTTTTTTAAGTATAAAACTTACACTCTCAAGATAGAATAACACTAAAATCACAAACAATAAGAACAAAACAAAACACAAGAACTATCACACAAATGCACAATCCTTTTTTTATTTAGGAAAAGCAAGACACAAAACAGAAACACACACACAATTATTTACAAATAAACAAATACAAACGATACGAATAAACACAACAAGCTAACAAACAACAAAATGAATTTTTTCTTTTTCTAAAAATATGAACAACTAACAAACAAAAAAAAAATCCGAAGAATAAAACTAAAATTAAATTCTCTCCCCGGCAACGGCGCCAAAAACTTGTTTGCAAAACGGATTTTCTATCGAATTAGAAAACCGTCGCATGAAATATCGTGATAATACCGCAAGTGCACGACGTACTATTGTAATACGTAGTGAGTGCAAGTCGATCCACAGGGAAAGAAGTAATTTCAATTTGATTCACTCAAATTAAACCAAACTTTGAATTGTTCTAACTAATGAAAACTAATGAAAACTAGAAACTAAGTTGAGAGCTAAATATGAAATTAGAGAGTAATTTAGATGTAAATCCACTCTCACGTTTATGTAAGTTATCAAACATACAATTTATAGGTGATATAAATGCAACATTTAAACCACTTATGATTCTAATGAAAATGAAACTAAAGCAAGACTATTCTAAGTATGGTCTATGAACTATTGGTTAGAACTATAGACCGTCAAATTTTGTTCATACTTTCATTTCAAAATCAATAATCACTTAGCAAATATTGATGTAACTTGTGTTTATATTGAATAGGAATAGCTCATTTGCAAATGCAGCATAAGCTATCAAACCCATATGTATAAACTTACATCAATATTCACTAACATGAAGCACATATTAGAAATCAAAAATCATACAAATGTTGAACTTACATAAAGTTAGAGAGCATCATTACCCCTAAGTCAAGGGATTAGCCACTCATATGTGTTATCGTATCAACACATGTAAGTTTCAACATTAGAAAATAAAGCAAAATGAAAGAAAAACTAAGTAGAACAAGAAGAGAACTAAACTAAGAACATAAAGTAAATCTAAGCTATGAACATAAAGTAAATGAACATAAAAGTAAATCTAAGTTATGAACATGAATGTAAAGCTAAGCTATGAACATGAATGTAAATCTAAGCTATGAACATGAAATTAAAGAGCATAGAAATTAAGTTGCATTGAAACAAAGAAGTTACATAAAGAAAATGGCTAAGTAGCCATTAAAATAAAAGGGAGCTATGATCCCCCACTAAAACAAAACTAAAGAGGATTAAAGAGAGGAGGATATTTACATTACATAAAGGAGGTATATATACATGTTTGAAACCCTAAAACCCTAATCACTTTTGTTGGGAACTCCCCAAAGTACCCCTTCATGAAGCTTCTAATCCTCTCTTAGTCACTAATGAGTCATGTAGGATGCATGAGACCTTTTGTCTTATTCAATTAGTCTTTAATAAGAAGCTTAAGAGAAAGAGGGTAATTTAAGATGTGGGGCCCTCCATGATCATGTATGAGAATTATTTCCTCATTCCTCTGTATGCATGCATTTGTGCTCCAAATCTTTATGTGTGTGCACTATTTGTGATCCAAAATTCCTATAAGAGACAAATACAAAGAACAAGTAATGCAATCACAAATTAAAACATGCACAAGTGACCATTTTACACCTTAAATGAGGATGAATGCACGACAAATTGAGAATTTTAGGATTTTGGTTTAAAACATGTAAGAATAGCCAATTATGTTATTTATTTAATTAAAATAAGAATAAATGTTTGAATATAAATGTGCACATTTACGTGCACATTAGTATACTATGTCATAGTGTATAGTATAGTAGTGCTTGAACTCCATTTGCAGTTATTTTCATGTATGGACTAATCGTTCAATTTTTAGATTTAGAATGAGCTATTGAACTTCGATACATACTGCTAAGGAGGTGACTATTCGTGGAGGGGTGATGGCTGTATGCCAGGTTATCCAGCTTTGTTCGAGGCCATGGTGGCAGTGATCATGAGGAGGCTACCCGCTCCAGAAGAAGTCGCGGTAGATGTTGGGGTTCACTTGCAGGTACCAAGGGTGGTTGATTTCGCTAAGTTGTGTAAGGACTTCACTGCAATTGGTGGGAAGTCGTTCAAGGGGATAGAGCCGATTGTTGAGATTCAAGGGTGGCTTGATACTTGTGTTTGAATATTCGGAGACTTGGGTATTGAGGATGCGGCTAAGAGGAAGCTTGCATCAAGACAAGGGCAGAGCTATCGATTGGTGGAACTCGGTCACTCTAGAGACTCCTGAGGATGAAATCACTTGGGATCAGTTCCGAGTCAAGTTCGATACGAAGTTCATCTCTACCGCCCAGAAGTCAGTTTTGTTCAAGAAGTTTGTTGAGCTAAACCAGAATTGTCGACCAGTGTTGGATTACGTTTCATATTTTGAAGCTTTGTCCAAGTATGCTCGTTCGTATATTGAGATCCCTTACCAGAAGAACGAGAAGTTTGTTATGAGGTTGGATATCTATCTTGGGAAGTAGTTGGTTGATCGTTTGGATGATTCTTATGAGAACATTGTTGAGAATAAAGCTTTGAGCCATGAGAGTTTGTTTCCCAAAGACGAAGTTGTTGTTGCATCCAAAGAGGAACCGAAACCACAACAGTATGGCAATAACAAGAAGAGGACGAAACAACACCAGAAAGTAAATGATGGCTAGAAGAAACTAAAAAGTGAGGTGATTTGCTTTAACTGCCAATAGACGGGTCATTTTTCCAATGATTGTAAGAATCTGAAAGTTGAGAGGAAATGCTACAACTATGGCAAACATGGGCATAACAAGAAGGATTATCCAGAACCAGCTAAGGAGAAACAGATTGTGAAAGTGTATGCTTTGGAAGCCATGCCATCTTCTTCAAGAGCTTCTACGGTAAAGGAGAAAGGGAAGAGTGTTGTTGTTCAAGGTACACTTTCATTTGGAGGTGTTTCAGTTCGAGCGTTATTTGATACTGGATATCACATTCTTTCATTTGCAATGAGCTTATGTGCCGCTTTGGTTTAGAACCCAAGATTTGTGATATACCATTGGTTATGACTAATCCTATTGGGGTTCATCTAGTCTGTGTATGATTTGTCGTGGTCTAGTGTTATCGAGTCATGGTTGCTCCTTTCTGTATGATTACTTTGTTTTGAACTTTGCTGGGTTTGGGATCATTTTTGGTATGGACTTGCTCAAGAGGTATGCGACTAAAGTGGATTGAGATAAGCTCGAGGTGACAGTCGGGAATGTGGAAGGGTGAATAGTGGTGATTCGATGTAAGCCCGAAGATGGTGTCTTCGTAAGCTTTTTATATTCGCTTGTGATTCCACGGGGAGACTTGTCATCTGTGCTGATCGCTAGTGAGTTTGATGATGTCTTTAAAGAGGTCAAAGGTTTGCTGCTGCATCGCGAGAATGGGTTTAGGATTGATTTGGTCGAAGGTGTTGGACCTATTGTCATGCCTCTTAGGCGGATGGTGCCTAAGAAACAATGAGATTTAGAGGTACAAGTTCGCGGCCTTTTGGGAAAAGGATTCATTCGGCGAAGCGTGTCCGAATGGGGTGAACCAGTTGTGTTTGCAACCAAAGATGATGGATCTTTGAGATTGTGTGTGCATTATCGTGAGCTGAACAAGGTGACCAAGGAGAACAAGTATCTGTTGCTAAGGATATACGACTTGTTTGATCAGCTTCACGAAGCCATGGTGTTTACTCAGATGGATTTGGCAATAGGATTTCGCCAGTTGAGTGTGGCGAAGGATAGTGTGCCAAAGACAGCTTTTAGGACACCATCCGATTTCTTCAAGTGGCCGGTGATGCCCTTTGGATTGACTAACACAGTAGCGTATTTTGTGGATCTTATGACTGGGGTTTTCAGGGATTAGCTGAATAAGTTCGTGCTTGTTTTCGTAGATGATATTCTGGTTTACTCCCTGATTGAGGATGAGCATAAGACACACTTGCGTATTGTTTTGGAAATCTTGCAAAAGCATCAGCTGAAAGCAAAGTTTTTGAAGTGTCACTTTTAGAAGAGTGAAGTGAGGTTCTTAGGCCATGTTGTTTCTGGAAATGGAACACTGATGGATCCCGCTAAGGTGGCAGCATTCCAGGACTGGGATATACCTAAGAATGCAACATATGTTAGGATTTTCCTTGGGTTAGCGAGATATTATCATTGTTTTATCAAGGATTTCTCCAAGATAGTTGCACCATTAACAGGATTGACGAAGAAAAATCAGGTGTTCACATGGGATGCTAAGTGTGAGCAAGCTTTTTGAATCCTGAAAGAGGGACTGATGAGTGCTCTTGTTTTGTCTATTACGAGCGGGAATGAAGAAATGGTGGTATACACTGATGCATGTGGTACTGGACTTGGAGCAGTGCTGATGCAAAAGGATAGAGTTGCGGCCTATGCAAGTCGACAACTGAAGCCGCATGTAAGGAATTATCCAACTCATGATTTGGAGTTGGCGGTGATTGTGTTTGCTTTGAAGATATGGAAACATTGCCTGTTAGGAGTTCGATTCGAGATGTTTATGGATCACAAGTCCTTGAAGTATCTTGTCTCTTAAAAGGATTTGAATCTTTGGCAGCAACAGTGGTTAGAGTTTTTGGCATCTTATGATTTTGATATAGCTATTGCTCCTGGTAAAGGTAACACGGTGGCGGATGTGTTGAGTCGAAGACATGTAGATTTGGGGGCGATGTTTTTAGAATGGAAGCACCTCGAATACTTGGTAGGATTTGATTTCAAACCACAGTGTGAGTTGGAACCTGAAATGTTGGCAAGCTTATCGATAAGATCTACTCTCATCGAAAGGATTGGTGAAAGCCAAAAGCGTGATGGAAAGCTTGTCGAGATTATCCAGAAGATGGGACCAGATGATAAGGATTTCAAAGTTGATCGTGAGGGTTGGCTTCGTAAGAAAGGACGACTGGTTGTTCCTAATATCGATGGATTGAGATATGAGGTTCTAAGAGAATGTCATCACTCAAAGTTGACAATTCATCCTGGTGGTAATAAGATGTATCAGGACATGAAGCGAGCTTACTACTGTGAAGGGATGAAGAGGGATTTTGGAAATTTTGTTTCCAAATGCATGAATTGTCAGATGGTAAAACCTGAACAGAGGAAGCCAAGTGGATTGCTTCAGTCATTGGAAGTTCCTACGTGAAAAGGGAGCAAGTATCGACGGAATACCTAGGACTAGGCAGGAAATGAAATGATTTGGGTCATATTGGATCGCTTGAGCAAAAGCGCAAGGTTTATTCCTGTCAGGTCGACTAGGACAGCATCGAAGTTGGTTGAGCTATATATAAAATGGATAGTTCAATTCCATGGTATTCCGAAGAGCATAGTGAGTGATCGAGATCCATTGTTCCCGAGTGGATTTTGGAAGAGTTTGCAAGAGGATTTGGGAATCGAGTTGTGTTTAAGTGTGGCTTATCATTCCCAGACTGATGGTCAAACCGAGAAAGTTAATTGAGTGTTGGAAAATTTCCTTAGAGCTTGTGTAGTGGATTTTGAGGGATCATGGGAAGACCACCTACAATTAGTTGAGTTTGCTTACAATAACGGCAACCAATCAAGCATTGGGATGACATCCTACAAGGCGTTGTATGGTAGACCGTGTAATTCTCCGGTATGTTGGTTAGAAACTGGAGATAAGTTGATACTTGTGCCTAAGATGATAAGAGAAACATCAAATTGTATTGAGACCATTCAACAACGAATGAAGGCAGCCCAAGATCGTCAGAAAATTTATGCTGATAAACATCGAAAAGATTTAGAGTTCGATGTTAGTGACATAGTTTTCACGAAGATTTCACCATTGAAGAATGTTTTTTGATTCAGAAGTAAAGGAAAGTTAGCTCCAAGGTTCATCAGACCATTTTCGATAGTCGAGCGGATTGGAAAGCTCGCGTATAGACCGGATTTATCGGAGAAGATGTCGAGTGTGCACAATGTTTTCCATGTGTCATTTTTATGGAAGTGTGTGCACGATTGAAATGTGATGGCATCTCCAGATCATTATGAAGACCTAGAAGTCGAGTCCATAGTTTTGAGACCTCGTAAGCCGCTTCACATTTTGGGGAATGACACAAAACAACTTTGGAGGAAGACAGTTAAGCTAGTCAAGGTGCAACGGAGTGAGAATGATGACGTTGTATGTGGGAAATGGAAGAAAGCATGAAGATGATCCATCTAGAACTCTTCGTTGGTATGACCCATTAATGTCATGTCATCCTTACACCATTGTAACTTGTAATATTGTTAGAATTCCGCATGCTAGGATAATGCTATGGATGCATGGCTTGCTACATGCTAGTTTGGGTGGTAGATTGACCACTTGTTGATGATAGGCATCCAGAATTGTTTTGGTTGCTTGTGCTTGCTTGGGATTTCGGGGGAGAAGTTCCTAAAGGGGAAAGAATGTAACGACTCGCATTTTACGTATCAGAGGATCGTAAAATATTTTTATTTAATTCCCTGAGGGTCGGGTCATTCTCATATTTTGATATGTTTTTATGGGTATGTGAGACATATCCATAATTTTTACCAATTTAATTTGTGACCATTTTACCCCTGTTAGTTTTGTACAAGGCATAACTTTTGACTGGAATCAGACCAGGAGCTAAGATTGATTTCATTGTGAAGGAAATGATGTTTCCAATTCCGTAGAGTGGTCGCATTAAAGATTTGGTTCAGCGGTTTGGGGGTTGGCTATAAATAGAGGGGTAGAGGCAAGGAAAATGGTTTAGTTTCTCCATTTCTCATTTGGTTGAGCTCGTGATCCTCCTTGATCAATCAAATACATCTCCACTCAGTTAAATTCTTAGATCTACATTAAGAGATTGAAGATCAATATCAAGAGAGAGTAGATCACATCAAATTGGTGATTTGAAGATTGTTCTTCGCTGTTTTTCGTTGTCCGGAGTAGAGAATCATTTATTTCAAGCTATTTTGAAGATTTGGTAAGTGATAGGCATCTCTCACACGGATTCAATTGAGTATACGTGTTGTTTGATCTTTTTTCGTCACTTCAAGTCATTTTCACCTTGATCTATATCGTGGTAAGTATATTTTCATTTGAATCACCATAGGATCTAATCTAGCAACTTAAATCGATAAATTCTTATGTTAATTCATGTGTTTATGCAAGTTTAGATCCATTTATTTGATCGTTCATTGTTCTATCATGATTTGGTGAATTTCGTATGATTAAATGATGATTATTGATGTGCTAATGATTGTTGATGATTGAATTGTTGAGATATTGGCTGTTCGGATGAAATTGGATGATTTGGATGAGTTGCGTACATTGATGTCGTTGTTTGTGCTGGATCGGTAATAGATATGGGATGGATCAGTGATGGATCTGTGATGGATCAGTGATGGATCGGTGATGGATGGGTGATGGATTGGTTATGGATCTGTGATGGATCTGTGACGAATCTAACCAATTGTGTGGTTATCCAAGTCAATCGCATATTAGTGTTTTTAGGGTAAAGACCCAACGAGGTGGCATTCTCGGTCACTTATGGCCCTATTAAAGGTGGATTCTTAAGATCTCTTATAACCCTGAGGCAGACCTCTAGCCCTTTCAGGCCCCGTCCTAATACGTTAACGTTCTTAAGTCTATTCTCTCATTTGTAATATGAGAAGTATTATTGCAAACATTAATACTTAACTGATATTACCCAATAGGACACCTATGTCGCTTAAGACTTCCCTTAAACAGTTGGTGAGCATGCAATGGCCACATATCTTCCAAATACCAATTTGTCTTTTGTTGAGCCCTTACAAGCTTCTGGAGGAAGTTGACATCCCCGTGAACTATCCTATCCGTTACCATTTTATGCCTAACCACTTTTAGATAAGGAGGACCCAAAGACCTACTTCAAATATAATATAGGTGGGTCCCATGACTTTGGTTCCTCTCCAAGGAATAAACCTTCGGAGGTATCCTAGTCCTAACCACTTAAGACCCAAACTAGATAAAAAGAGAGTCAGCCACTTAAGACCTTCTCAAGGCATAGTAAACCTACTTATTTCAACACGCAATAGACTTATATATATTGTTATATATACACACACACACACTAGACCTCTCACATTAAACTGTACACCTGTAAATGCTGGATATGTTGGTCGGTTCCGAGCAGGTTTCTACTACAAGTTGGTTTAACCTCGTGTCTAGTGTACTAAGTTTTTGAACAGTTCGTGGCACCTAGACATCTCACATTAGTTGGGCCTACTTGTGGTTGCTGGATTTGCTGGTCAATTCCGAGCAGGCTTGCACCACAAATGGTAAGTAACCTTGTGTCTATGTGCTACTGTTTATATATATTTAAAGCCATTCTTTATACGTACACACAAGAAAACAAATATATATTTGTTAAGGGGACATTTCAAATTCGATTCTAACCTAACCACATTTATTACATTAATACAACGTTAATTACGTTAATTACATTTTTATAAGTATAATAATAATAACGCCTAAATAACGTAAATATCTGTATAATTGGTGAAATGGTCTAACGAGGTGGCAATTGTCAACTTTTATCCAAATCAAGGCATACAAGTTAGGTTTTCCATACCTTTACCGCTGCAACTTAAGCATGATGGCATAATGACAATATAACAAATAGCAGTGCATGGAAATATACATACATAAAAATTTCAACTTGCATCCTAGGCTTGTTGAAATAATTTCAATATTATATTAAAAATAAGGTATTACATAAACTTACACCTGTATGTTTAAAAACCTTATTTCGCCTAATTCACCGTTTTCGGCGTTATGCACATAAAAATGCTTACAGTTGACCTATTCCAATCTTGGAATGTGTTTAGATTCAAAATATGACTCAAACCGATACCAAATCATGAAATAACCAAACTAAGCCTTGTTAGGTTACACTCAATGGTGAATAAAAGTGAATTACATAAAATAGGAATAATAGTAGCAACACCCATATTCATTTTTAACCCAATACAAAAACCGAGAATCCACAAAAACCCAATTAATCACGACATTCATGCGCAATTACAAGATAGAGGATTTAGGGGTTTTCATGTTTACATTATCGAATTTCAAATACCCCTTAGCCATATCTATTCACATGACAATCTATTAAAAACTTGAATATGCCTTAAGTAAACCACATTCCACTCATAGATCTAGGCGGAATTGAGAGAAATCTATGGAAGAATTACAAGATCCGCAATAATTCTTTATGTTCAAGCATGCTTCAATAATCCTCCTAATTATATACATATAAGAGGCATACATTAGAATCTTATACATATATGTTTATGCTAAATTCCAGAAATCTAAACTTATGTAAACTAGAATAGATAGAGAATTAGAATAGAGTTAGAGAATTAGAAGAAAACCTTAACCTACTCTTTTATTTTTCTCTAGAATTGAACAATGGTGGAGAGGCAGCATGGAGGCAGAGATGGAGAATGATTAGGGTTTTCATAGTGTGATAGGAGGGCTATATATAGTTTCCCATGTGAGCATCAACCGTTGGATCAATTACAATTAATCCAAGCCTTTGATTTATATATATTCTCATAGAAAAAACCCTAACCAGCTAGCTTTATTGGGTTGTCCAACCGCCGAGCGGTCAACCGATGGTCGACATCCCTTAAGAGGGGAGGTCGACACCTTCGGGGCTGGAACGCCCAATAAGGCAACGTTGCTGAGCTGTTTAGTTTATTTAATATGTTCCTTAATCTCTCAATCTTATTCTGTATATGCAATATACGTTATCCCCCTGATCTTATCTTTAATTTCAAAATTCAAATCTTCCCTCTCTATTTTGAATTTATCTTGGACGCATATATGTAACTGTTTAATTATATATATGTATATATATTACATTTACTGTCCAAATTCATTCGTTCATAACTTCTTCGTACATTGACCGTTTTCGTCATATTGTATATGAAAACGATTTAAAATTTCACCATGAATCCAAAAAAAAAGAATTTCGTAGCCAAGTTCCTAAAGCTGAAAATATCATTTTCTAGCCATACATTTAATTGCTTATTTTTATTTATTTATTAATACTTATGAATTTTACGGGGTGTTACAAGTCTGAGTTGGTTTAGCTAGGCCATCGGGGCTTGTGCTTGGAGATGTTGATCTCGATTAGGATGATCTACACTTGATAACTAGTTGTTATGTCTGTTTGTTTCTTTCAGATTGTAAAGGCTATCACTGTCAAATGTAAAGGAGATGAGTTTGGGTTTCTTCTTTGTTGATGTTGGTAGATTAGATGATTGATCTACCTATTCTCATATACTTTATTGATGATGTTAGATAGCTATTTTATCTCTCATTAAGACTATTGTCCGACTCAAGGTTTTATGTTCCCTCTTATTACCTTGGGTTGTTCATCCATTGATGTTGTGGATGGGAAGACTAGATAACAAGTGATAGGTCGTAGATCTTGATGAGGATAGAGCGACGATGAGCATGAGGCTTACATATTATTTTCTGCTATGCATATCTTTCTTTTTCCGATTATGTTTAATGTATGGTACTCTGAGTGAACCTTTAGTGAGGCTTCTTGTACAGAAATTGATGTTGTATCCAGATTGATGTATGGATATTCTTTTCATGATGATATGAAAGTTTGAGATTCTGTTATATGATGCTTCGCTATTTATGCATGTTGTATATGCTCTATTATATTTTATCCCTGTGTTGTGAGTTATACAATAGGTTTCGCTTGTGTTATTCAACCTCGATGATCATCCATAACTGTCTGGCTCGTCTTTCAGCATATTATTCCTCTTATTAAATGCGGGAGTTATGGGCGGTCATCACATTAAGGGTGAGCTATGTATTATTATTGTCAATGGAATGTTTTATTTTAAATTCTTGTCTAATGAGGAGAAGCTTATAATGTTAGAAGCTGCGCTTGCTGTATAGGTAGTAAACCATTTATAGTTACTTCATGGAGTGCCACAGTGGATAAGGCTAAAGATCATGTCCTTTCCATCCCGGTCTTGACCCAATTCACTAATATCCCTTCTGCTCTTCACCCGCTCGTTGGCCTTAATTGGTTAGCATGTCACATAGATAAACTAAAATGTTTTGATGCTAACATGGTTGCTAGAAGGAATCGAGTTTTTGTCAGAGCTTTGATTGAACTCACTCCAGACAATCCACTTCCGGATAAGTTAAAGGTATGCATAAAAGGACATGAGTACTTTGTTGATGTCACTTATAAGTGGAAACCAGAAATTTGTAATAAATGTAAGTCTTTCGTACATTCCTCTCAGTTGTGTAAAGTTCCAGCTGATATTCCTTGTCCTGTGAAGTACCCGCTCCCTAGTCCTCCTCCTAGAATTTGGGTGCCCAAAGTCAAAATCACAAAAGTGAGAAAGGAAGTGGAAATAGAATTTGACATTGTTTAGGGAGATGTTGAAAGTGCCTGGGTTCACGGAGATAGTGAGATCTAGTTTTATTTCAAATTATTATTCTTAAAGTTCGTTGATGAGGTAAGAGAGCCCAAAAGTCTATTTTATGAACGATCGTTAATGAGTTGAGGTTATGGAACATAGGAAAGCTAGGTGAACTTAATGATGAGCTTATAAGGGATGACATTTGGGATAGGAAATTTATATGTAATGAAGACATATAGGATTATGTTAAAGGATTGGCTGAGCTTTTCTTTTCTCATATCCGATACATGACATCCTTTACTGTTACTGTTATACTTGGTGAGGGTTCCACTGCTAGGGTGGTTACTTAGGTAACAATATATAGGGTTAGTAGCAGAAGCACTTAGCTTCTCTCCAGTATTATAGCTGTATAGTGTGTTGGCATTTCAACCAGCTTTGAGTTTCTATGCCTTTGCAGACTCTCTTTATTTTCTCTCACTTCTAATAAACAGTGGCACAACCCACTATAAAAAACCGGTCGATCTTGCAAAAAAGAAGAGAAAGAAATTATTTTAAATGCAAATTATATAAGATTCAATCGTGGTGAAGGGGTTTGGATAGTGGGTTAAGAAAATTCATGCTTCGTAAGGACCAAAGGTAATTTATATTTTACTTATAATTATACTTGAAATATGATAACTTATATATTTATAGTGACACGGGGCCGCATATTTATAATGGTAAATCTTTCTTTGGTGTTGGTCCTTATAAAAAAAAGTAAAAAAAAAGCAAAATTGTTGATGTCAGTTGGATTAGATCATAAGACATTAACATGATTGAACACCAAAAATTATCATTGGTAAGAATTATATAAAAGTGAGGACATGAACTTTTATAACATACACAGAAGCAGGATTTACCATAGCTACATTAAACGACACCCTAGGCTCCAAAGTTTCCAATAGTTTTCTAATAGGGACCCCGAAAAATCAACTTCAATGCAGGATTATAAGAAAAAGGCATATCACTCTCAGCTAAAGTCATGCTTGGCTCTAAGGGGGTAATGTAAGGACACAAACATTTCTTCATTCTTAATCAATCTTGTTTCTTTAAACAAGATACCACCATAAACACTGTTCTTTTGGGTGGGGTTCAAATTTTCAATTATATGCTACAAAATTTATTTATGCCATGATGATACTTTACAGCATATGTACTGTGAATCAGTAGATCATGGCTGATTTTATCAACAATATCATCTTGCCTTTTTCCTTTGCCATACCTTTTTCTAATTTTCTATTTTCTTGAATGTCACATATGTATCTCATTGGATTTAACTCAAAAGATATATATATATGTGTGTGTGTGTGTGTGTGTGTGTGTGTGTGTAAAGAAGCACTTTTAAGAGCTCTACTCTAAGTGCCAATGAAGCTGGTTGTACCTCATCACTTTATACAATAAAGTAAAGGGAATAATAATAATAATATGAGTATGATATTCCTGACTGAAAATTTGAAACCCATTCATATATGAGGAGGCAGCCTTGCATAACAAATGACAGCTACTTTTATAATGATATAAAACGTTCAGATGAGTGCATTGTATTTACTATGTAGACTTATCATATTGCTTTTATTGCAAAAGGGAGGCTATCAATATTAGTGTGACGGCAAGGAATTTCGCTCGGTCCGAACCAGTCGCTAAACCGATTCAGGCCGTTCGAAACGCCCTATCGTTTGAGAACACGACAAAACAGAACGCATACAGAAGAACTTTTCACTATATATCACAACAGTGCATCAGATTACAAGAATATACAGAGTATAAAAGAATATTACACAGAAATATCAGACATTTAAATTACATTTAAATACATAGCAGCGGAAAAATAATACAATACACAACCAGAAGAAGATATACGGATACAAAGCTTTCCGGATATCGTTCCAGCTGTAAACCAGGATCCTGTGAATATAAATCTGCAAAACCGAAACTACTAGCTGCTCGTGTCAAAATAGGGGCACCCAGAGTTTAGGTTAAAACAATAAACTCCAGGTCAGTCATGTGACTGGTGTGAGAACTAAAACAGTTATTAATCTTTATTTTTAAAGGTAAATCAAGGGACCACGCCGTATAATACGGAACGGGTTTCCTCCCAAGAATACCAGTGCATAAAACCAACAGCGCAATGCTAAATAAAGAAAAATGAAGCTGTTATAAGACCCAGGTCCCATCACACAATGCAACGCAGTCGAGGATAGGGTTTTCCCTTATAACAGCTAAAGAATGCTTGATACGTTTAAAACAAATCATTTGATACTATTATAAGTGCATAGTGTATAAAACAACTTCAAATCATAAGTATCAATCATAGGCGGCATAAGCGCCCCATCCCACTATGTCGCCATATATAGGTTTACATATAAAACCGCAAATGTCACGTATTTGGAAATTGGATTTCCGTCTATGAACCGAGGCAAAAGATAGTCCTCTACCGATTCGTGACTCTCTAGCCCGAGCCACAGGACCCAGACTCAGGTGAGCCCTTGGAGCGACAGGGCCGGTCCACCGATGTGGATTAAAATGCCTGAACACTACGTTTCCCCACCCTATGGGGTGTAAGTCTGGTCCGTCAGCCGACCAGAAGCATCGGCCGAAACCGATATAACCGAGGCGCCTCGCAACAGCAACAACCACATAAGTCAAACTCGTCAGGGCGTGAAAAACCACTGACGCCACTTCTAGCTAGAAAGAAACGCAAGTCCTCCCTGAGGTCCGTCTCCCGTTTTTGGTTCATACCGGGTGTGAAACACGCGAGGTAAACGTTACACAAAGCTACGCCACAAAGGCCGTGCTTTGATCATCAACACAAGACTTTGCTTTTCAACAGAAGCCTTGATCACTTGCATCTTAGCATGCCACACAGGCAAACCATCCTATGCAACCGATATCAGTCACACAGAATGAAATCCGATGTCAGACACACAGTCCATTTACAAGTCCGTTCTGGGTCTGAACGAAACCGGAGGCACCTAGTACCCCGCATATCCATCGATCTCCAAGTACGTCTGGACGATCACTAACTGTTTCCATCTTCTTGGGTGTACAGCCCAATCAAGATCATCAGTTATCACCCAAACGACGTGAAGACCTCCGGTCTTCGACCATCGTCTTCATCTTCGACTTATCGTCGTATCAGTTATTCAGAATGGGATAAACCCGGTCTTTCCGAATAACTCGCGTATATTTTAAATAAGTGTTACACAAACACAACATACGCCTCATTCCAATTCATTAGTCACTAACCGTAAATTAATCAAGAGAATAATTCCCCAAATATTAACCCCGAAGGCCGAAACCAACATCAGATCAATATCCAGAAAACCATTCTGCTTGGCTAACCGACAGTTAGTTTCTAAATTTCACGTTCAAATCTAATTAAAGATTTAACTATCGCTTGGAGCAAAACTGGTGATACTCCATTCTCGATCTTTTCAATCTAATTAAAGATTCATTAAAACTCCACTTAGTTTTAATCTTTTGACTGGGTTAAAGAATCAGTGTCATTTAAAAACACGGTTCACGATAAACCCAAAATCACATTCATTAATCGTCGGGTTAAAGAACGAGTGTTATTTAAAACACTGTCCACGATAAACCCAAAAATCAATATCGATTCAATTCCAATTAAATGTTATTTAATTGGTACACTTCATTAAATCTAAATAAAAAGATTTAATCATCTCTCAACTGGGTTCAAGAACGGTGTTAGTGAAGACACCATTCACGACAAACCCAAATCACATTTGATATTAAATACTAGGCTCTGAATAGAAAATATATCGGCCTATATTCAATATCAAATTCTACGATTAACAAATGTCGTATTGGAAATAACGATATACAAATATATCTTTCAAATTTCCATAACAACACCTGTATAATCACGAATTCCTACATCGAAATATTCCGAAGACAATTTCGATTCAAATCCACTCCAATGCAATCATTGGAAATTTTGGTTATTTTCAAAACCCTTTTCAAATTCAATTTATTTATTTAAAAATAAATAGAATTATAATTCTAGTTCAAAACTAGTTCATTTCGATAAAAATCTATTTTTATCTTTTCAAATAGGGAGTTTTTCATCCCAATTCTTTCTAAATCATTTCTTATGATTTTACACAAATTATTACTATTTTTAATAATTTTATCAAGGCCCGTACAGTCGATTTCCAACAATGGCCATCGAACTGCACTTACAGCGACCTTTTTCGAATTTGATTTGGACGTATCTCCAAATCCAACCGTTAGATTTCAAATTTCTAATATTCGTTAGAAAGCTCTTTTCGATACGAACCCAACGGTTCCGGTTTTAGGAGAATCCGACGGTCGGATCTCCCGTAATGTCCGTTTGAAATAAATGGTCGAAATTCGCGAACTGCCGCTGCGCGGCGCGTTCTATTCAGGCCATTATATTATATATAATATATATAATATATATTTCGTCGATTTCTATTTAAAACGAACTATATAAATAGTTTTAAAATCGTTTCAAAACCTATTTCAAATTCCATTTCAATTCAAAGCAAAATTGAATTCTTCTTTATAAATTCGTTTAAAAATTCATTTCTATTCAATTCGAATTTCAATTCAATTTGAATTTATTTCACTTCGCTTTCAATTCAATTCGAATTCGTTTTCAATTCAATTCATTTCGAAATCGTTTTCAATTCAATTCGAATTCGTTTTCAATTCAATTCATTTCGAAATCGTTTTCAATTCAATTCATTTCGAAATCGTTTTCAATTCAATTCATTTCGAAATCGTTTTCAATTCAATTCATTTCGAAATCATTTTCAATTCAATTCATTTCGAAATCGTTTTCAATTCAATTCGAATTCGTTTTCAATTCAATTCGAATTCGTTTTCAATTCAATTCATTTCGAAATCGTTTTCAATTCAATTCATTTCGAAATCGTTTTCAATTCAATTCGAATTCGTTTTCAATTCAATTCATTTCAAAATATTCGATTTCGAAATCACTTTTCAATATTCATTTTAAAATGAATAAAATCGATATAAATATCGTTCACGTCAAAATGGCGTCAATCTAATCCTCACGGCTTCACATATTTCTATTTTCAAATATTCTATTTCAAATATTTCTATTTCAAATTTTTTTTTTTCGAAACTGGAATGAAGCCCAATCAATTACCATATAATGTTAATTATATGGATTTTCTACAACACATGTATATATCAACAACGATGAATAATCAACCATCAACCAAAGTGCACTACACTGTATAAGCATCAAATATAGACATTTAACGCTTATAGCAGCTTGTCAATCAATCGATCGACAGATTTAATCAATCAGGATGAGTGAACTTCAAATTTCATCCTAACACCCGTGTGGGGTTTCAAACAATCAAACACATATTTTATTTGTGCAGTTAGGCGATGTGTAAAATTTATCGACCCAATCAACGTCATTCAAATAGGTGTACATAAACAAACCGTCTGGTTTGTAAATGAATATTTATTTATTCACATTCACGTTAAAAATTATATTTTTAACGATAACACATTTTATTTTAACATATGAATTTCTATTCAGTTCATTCGTTAAATAAAATGCTATTTCTATTTTTCTAACTTATTTTAGAAAATTTCGGCGGCATAACGGCACGATACTAGAAACGGGACAAGGCCTAGCCTTATCCCCGGTCTAGTGAAGGCCCACGCCATTCACACATCAATCATATCAATTCATTTCACCAAAACAATCCAATCCAAATCAAATAATCTAACCAACTACACAACCAATCAAACAAGTCCATGGTTTGTGGACGGGTGTCGGGTGCTTCTAATAAGCACCGTCTGCATCCTAGTATATATATATATATAACTAGAAGAATAAATTGAAAGGTGAGAAATTCTCACCTATAGCTATCCAATCATCTTGACTCTCCTTTTGCAGAAGTCTTCGTCGTTTCGCCTTTTTGTCGCTTTCGCCCGTATTCTCTACATATGCAAAAATCGAATTTTTATTATGTTATTCAATATATAAAAATCGAATTTTTATTTCAAAGTTCAATACTTAAAAATCGAATTTTTATTTCAAAGTTCAATAGATAAAAATCGAATTTTTATTTCAAAGTTCAATATATAAAAATCGAATTTTTATTTCAAAGTTCAATAGATAAAAATCGAATTTTTATTTCAAAGTTCAATAGATAAAAATCGAATTTTTATTTCAAAGTTCAATATATAAAAATCGAATTTTTATTTCAAAGTTCAATAGATAAAAATCGAATTTTTATTTCAAAGTTCAATAGATAAAAATCGAATTTTTATTTCAAAGTTCAATAGATAAAAATCGAATTTTTATTTCAAAGTTCAGCATACAAAAATTCTATTTTTAATCGAAGTTCAACATACAAAAATTCTATTTTTAATCGCTGTTCAACATACAAAAATTCTATTTTTAATCGAAGTTCAACATACAAAAATTCTATTTTTAATCGCTTCTTTCATATAAAGAAAATCCATATTTTATTTACTAAAAATCAAATCTTGTTGCTGTTGAAAATCACATCTTTTTCTGTTTTTAAACTATATAAAAATCAGTTTTTTTTACTTTTATTTTAAAATCAGTTTTTCTTTTGTTAAAAATCAGTTTTAAAATTTTATAAAATCAGTTTTACTTTGTAAATAAAAAAAAACAGTTTTACTTTGTAAATAAAAAAAAACAGTTTTAACATACATAAATAAAAATCAGAAACTAGCAAAACAAAAATAAAATAAAAATAAAACAAATTACTTTCTCACCGATGTCTGCGAAGAAAGGGGGGAAGAAGAAGGAGCGTCGGCCTGGTTGCGGTGGACCCTCAGGTGGCTGAGGCAGCGGCGTTCTAGGGTTTCAGGGAGGCGCGGTTGCGGTTCTTCGATGGGGAGAAGGGCTTCGCGCCAGGGGAGGGGGTTTCATCGCGGTCGAAGGGGAATAGGGCTGGAGGGAGGAGAGGCGGCGATGGGGGGGGGGGGGGGGTTCATCAGAGGTGGCGGTGGCGCGTTTTAGGCGGAGGACCGCCTCCGTTCGATTTCGTTCTTCTTTTTTTTTTTTTTTTCTGAACAGATTGAAAATGAAAGAGGGGGGGGGCCAGAGCGGGTTTAAGGGTAGAGGTTTTGTTTTTTTTTTTTTTTTTTTTTTTTTTATTATTTAATTTGCAAAAGTTGACTTTTACATACGACCTCGAAACGAGGCCCACCGCCTGTCGTCCATAGCGTTTCACCCCCATTCTGAACACAATGGGATATGTATCGCAAGCCGATTCGACTGTTTGAATCAGTTTCCCTTTAATTTACATTTAAATCATTATATTGAATTTTAAACGCACATTTCAAATTACCGGGGCCACATACTAACTAGAAAAATTCCCGAAAAATATTTTCTAGCTTCGTATTGACGATACGGTCCTAACAAAACTAGTTTCATCGAATTCTGAGACCGTTTGAAAAATGGCCAATTTCCAGTCGATTAAAATCAACTGAAACTGGTCAAACGCGTTTTCCTTTGCCACGCTCACATATTGATTCGAAAAATTATGAAATTTGGAATCTAGCAATAATTCGACATCACGGACCTAACAAAATTGGTTTCGTCGAAATCCGAGGTCGTTTGCAAAATTGCTATTTTTAAGGGCCTGAATTCCATAGCGACTATTCAGAATTTTCAACTGGACATATCTTATCATTCCTAAGATGAAATCCTAATTTTTCGGATTCGATAGAAAGATATCCACTATTAGATTCCATTATTTTTGGTTTCACTAAAATCCGGATTGTTTTGCACCCGGTACATTCAATTGAAGTTTGAAATCGAATTATCGAACTACCGCGCCATTTTCAATTCTATTTATAATTATATATAAATATTTATATTCTAACGACGACGTATATAAATATATACGTCGAATTATATTCAAAATAAATTTCACGTCGATATTATTTAAAATAATTCATTTTAAATAATCTAAATTCGCCAGAATTGCCAAAATAAAAATTTTAAACTGGCCCAGATTTTCCGGGTTGTTACAATCTCCCCCACTTAAAACTTTTCGTCCCCGAAAAGGAACAAAGTCGAAAGTGGTTTGATTATTCAGCTCTACGCTCGATCTGGCTTCCATTCTCCAACTCTTTAGTTTCTGAGAATTTTCAAAATTTCAAAAATTTGGCTAACACCCTAAATTTTTGAAAAATTTCGCCATAACCTCCCCTGCACCGGGAGCATCGGGGAATTTCAAATAGCTTCCCCGGTCCTTCAGATCTCAAAAAGAAAAAGAAAAAGCCAAGCGGCTAGCCAATAGGCTCACAAAATCATCATCACCCAAACAAAACAGGAAATTATGTAGTAAACATGTACCTATTTGTCGGGCAAACAAATTTTATTCTCTGCTCTAGCCTCCTTGCTATGACCTGTTCAATGATATACATGTATATGCAAGCAAATGCGACCTATTTTCAATACAATTCAATATTTGTTTCAATTAGGCTAAATGGCTAAAAATTAGCAAACAAATAAACGAACAACACAAACATCAATCAATTTGTGTATTAGAGTTTCAAATTCATAATTTTGATACATATACAAAAATCATGTTTTTGATGCCAAATCACAACAATAGGCCCTATCTAATTTTGGTTCTCACACCAGTCAATAGGAAATATATAGGAATCCCACTTTCGTCACTCGAATATAAATGCTGATGATGATGCACCATCATCAGGATCATCCCCGGGTGACTAGTGTGTGGTCCCATATCTATCCAATATATTAAAACTTTGAATACACGCGGATCAGACGAATACGCAAAATCTATATATACTGGATTGTCCACGTCAATATAAATAAATAACCAAATACGAATAATTGATTTAAATTTTCAAAACAAATTTTGTTTTCATTTGAAAAATATACTCTTCACACTCGTTCTAGGATACTACTGATCCTATCTCTAACGAGTCATTCTAATTGGATATTACTAATCCAATATCTGATGAATTCTTTCGTAAGGTTCTAATGTGCCTTGTTCTCTGCTTTGTAAACCAAAGCTCTGATACCAAATGTGACGGCAAGGAATTTCGCTCGGTCCGAACCAGTCGCTAAACCGATTCAGGCCGTTCGAAACGCCCTATCGTTTGAGAACACGACAAAACAGAACGCATACAGAAGAACTTTTCACTATATATCACAACAGTGCATCAGATTACAAGAATATACAGAGTATAAAAGAATATTACACAGAAATATCAGACATTTAAATTACATTTAAATACATAGCAGCGGAAAAATAATACAATACACAACCAGAAGAAGATATACGGATACAAAGCTTTCCGGATATCGTTCCAGCTGTAAACCAGGATCCTGTGAATATAAATCTGCAAAACCGAAACTACTAGCTGCCCGTGTCAAAATAGGGGCACCCAGAGTTTAGGTTAAAACAATAAACTCCAGGTCAGTCATGTGACTGGTGTGAGAACTAAAACAGTTATTAATCTTTATTTTTAAAGGTAAATCAAGGGACCACGCCGTATAATACGGAACGGGTTTCCTCCCAAGAATACCAGTGCATAAAACCAACAGCGCAATGCTAAATAAAGAAAAATGAAGCTGTTATAAGACCCAGGTCCCATCACACAATGCAACGCAGTCGAGGATAGGGTTTTCCCTTATAACAGCTAAAGAATGCTTGATACGTTTAAAACAAATCATTTGATACTATTATAAGTGCATAGTGTATAAAACAACTTCAAATCATAAGTATCAATCATAGGCGGCATAAGCGCCCCATCCCACTATGTCGCCATATATAGGTTTACATATAAAACCGCAAATGTCACGTATTTGGAAATTGGATTTCCGTCTATGAACCGAGGCAAAAGATAGTCCTCTACCGATTCGTGACTCTCTAGCCCGAGCCACAGGACCCAGACTCAGGTGAGCCCTTGGAGCGACAGGGCCGGTCCACCGATGTGGATTAAAATGCCTGAACACTACGTTTCCCCACCCTATGGGGTGTAAGTCTGGTCCGTCAGCCGACCAGAAGCATCGGCCGAAACCGATATAACCGAGGCGCCTCGCAACAGCAACAACCACATAAGTCAAACTCGTCAGGGCGTGAAAAACCACTGACGCCACTTCTAGCTAGAAAGAAACGCAAGTCCTCCCTGAGGTCCGTCTCCCGTTTTTGGTTCATACCGGGTGTGAAACACGCGAGGTAAACGTTACACAAAGCTACGCCACAAAGGCCGTGCTTTGATCATCAACACAAGACTTTGCTTTTCAACAGAAGCCTTGATCACTTGCATCTTAGCATGCCACACAGGCAAACCATCCTATGCAACCGATATCAGTCACACAGAATGAAATCCGATGTCAGACACACAGTCCATTTACAAGTCCGTTCTGGGTCTGAACGAAACCGGAGGCACCTAGTACCCCGCATATCCATCGATCTCCAAGTACGTCTGGACGATCACTAACTGTTTCCATCTTCTTGGGTGTACAGCCCAATCAAGATCATCAGTTATCACCCAAACGACGTGAAGACCTCCGGTCTTCGACCATCGTCTTCATCTTCGACTTATCGTCGTATCAGTTATTCAGAATGGGATAAACCCGGTCTTTCCGAATAACTCGCGTATATTTTAAATAAGTGTTACACAAACACAACATACGCCTCATTCCAATTCATTAGTCACTAACCGTAAATTAATCAAGAGAATAATTCCCCAAATATTAACCCCGAAGGCCGAAACCAACATCAGATCAATATCCAGAAAACCATTCTGCTTGGCTAACCGACAGTTAGTTTCTAAATTTCACGTTCAAATCTAATTAAAGATTTAACTATCGCTTGGAGCAAAACTGGTGATACTCCATTCTCGATCTTTTCAATCTAATTAAAGATTCATTAAAACTCCACTTAGTTTTAATCTTTTGACTGGGTTAAAGAATCAGTGTCATTTAAAAACACGGTTCACGATAAACCCAAAATCACATTCATTAATCGTCGGGTTAAAGAACGAGTGTTATTTAAAACACTGTCCACGATAAACCCAAAAATCAATATCGATTCAATTCCAATTAAATGTTATTTAATTGGTACACTTCATTAAATCTAAATAAAAAGATTTAATCATCTCTCAACTGGGTTCAAGAACGGTGTTAGTGAAGACACCATTCACGACAAACCCAAATCACATTTGATATTAAATACTAGGCTCTGAATAGAAAATATATCGGCCTATATTCAATATCAAATTCTACGATTAACAAATGTCGTATTGGAAATAACGATATACAAATATATCTTTCAAATTTCCATAACAACACCTGTATAATCACGAATTCCTACATCGAAATATTCCGAAGACAATTTCGATTCAAATCCACTCCAATGCAATCATTGGAAATTTTGGTTATTTTCAAAACCCTTTTCAAATTCAATTTATTTATTTAAAAATAAATAGAATTATAATTCTAGTTCAAAACTAGTTCATTTCGATAAAAATCTATTTTTATCTTTTCAAATAGGGAGTTTTTCATCCCAATTCTTTCTAAATCATTTCTTATGATTTTACACAAATTATTACTATTTTTAATAATTTTATCAAGGCCCGTACAGTCGATTTCCAACAATGGCCATCGAACTGCACTTACAGCGACCTTTTTCGAATTTGATTTGGACGTATCTCCAAATCCAACCGTTAGATTTCAAATTTCTAATATTCGTTAGAAAGCTCTTTTCGATACGAACCCAACGGTTCCGGTTTTAGGAGAATCCGACGGTCGGATCTCCCGTAATGTCCGTTTGAAATAAATGGTCGAAATTCGCGAACTGCCGCTGCGCGGCGCGTTCTATTCAGGCCATTATATTATATATAATATATATAATATATATTTCGTCGATTTCTATTTAAAACGAACTATATAAATAGTTTTAAAATCGTTTCAAAACCTATTTCAAATTCCATTTCAATTCAAAGCAAAATTGAATTCTTCTTTATAAATTCGTTTAAAAATTCATTTCTATTCAATTCGAATTTCAATTCAATTTGAATTTATTTCACTTCGCTTTCAATTCAATTCGAATTCGTTTTCAATTCAATTCATTTCGAAATCGTTTTCAATTCAATTCGAATTCGTTTTCAATTCAATTCATTTCGAAATCGTTTTCAATTCAATTCATTTCGAAATCGTTTTCAATTCAATTCATTTCGAAATCGTTTTCAATTCAATTCATTTCGAAATCATTTTCAATTCAATTCATTTCGAAATCGTTTTCAATTCAATTCGAATTCGTTTTCAATTCAATTCGAATTCGTTTTCAATTCAATTCATTTCGAAATCGTTTTCAATTCAATTCATTTCGAAATCGTTTTCAATTCAATTCGAATTCGTTTTCAATTCAATTCATTTCAAAATATTCGATTTCGAAATCACTTTTCAATATTCATTTTAAAATGAATAAAATCGATATAAATATCGTTCACGTCAAAATGGCGTCAATCTAATCCTCACGGCTTCACATATTTCTATTTTCAAATATTCTATTTCAAATATTTCTATTTCAAATTTTTTTTTTTCGAAACTGGAATGAAGCCCAATCAATTACCATATAATGTTAATTATATGGATTTTCTACAACACATGTATATATCAACAACGATGAATAATCAACCATCAACCAAAGTGCACTACACTGTATAAGCATCAAATATAGACATTTAACGCTTATAGCAGCTTGTCAATCAATCGATCGACAGATTTAATCAATCAGGATGAGTGAACTTCAAATTTCATCCTAACACCCGTGTGGGGTTTCAAACAATCAAACACATATTTTATTTGTGCAGTTAGGCGATGTGTAAAATTTATCGACCCAATCAACGTCATTCAAATAGGTGTACATAAACAAACCGTCTGGTTTGTAAATGAATATTTATTTATTCACATTCACGTTAAAAATTATATTTTTAACGATAACACATTTTATTTTAACATATGAATTTCTATTCAGTTCATTCGTTAAATAAAATGCTATTTCTATTTTTCTAACTTATTTTAGAAAATTTCGGCGGCATAACGGCACGATACTAGAAACGGGACAAGGCCTAGCCTTATCCCCGGTCTAGTGAAGGCCCACGCCATTCACACATCAATCATATCAATTCATTTCACCAAAACAATCCAATCCAAATCAAATAATCTAACCAACTACACAACCAATCAAACAAGTCCATGGTTTGTGGACGGGTGTCGGGTGCTTCTAATAAGCACCGTCTGCATCCTAGTATATATATATATATAACTAGAAGAATAAATTGAAAGGTGAGAAATTCTCACCTATAGCTATCCAATCATCTTGACTCTCCTTTTGCAGAAGTCTTCGTCGTTTCGCCTTTTTGTCGCTTTCGCCCGTATTCTCTACATATGCAAAAATCGAATTTTTATTATGTTATTCAATATATAAAAATCGAATTTTTATTTCAAAGTTCAATACTTAAAAATCGAATTTTTATTTCAAAGTTCAATAGATAAAAATCGAATTTTTATTTCAAAGTTCAATATATAAAAATCGAATTTTTATTTCAAAGTTCAATAGATAAAAATCGAATTTTTATTTCAAAGTTCAATAGATAAAAATCGAATTTTTATTTCAAAGTTCAATATATAAAAATCGAATTTTTATTTCAAAGTTCAATAGATAAAAATCGAATTTTTATTTCAAAGTTCAATAGATAAAAATCGAATTTTTATTTCAAAGTTCAATAGATAAAAATCGAATTTTTATTTCAAAGTTCAGCATACAAAAATTCTATTTTTAATCGAAGTTCAACATACAAAAATTCTATTTTTAATCGCTGTTCAACATACAAAAATTCTATTTTTAATCGAAGTTCAACATACAAAAATTCTATTTTTAATCGCTTCTTTCATATAAAGAAAATCCATATTTTATTTACTAAAAATCAAATCTTGTTGCTGTTGAAAATCACATCTTTTTCTGTTTTTAAACTATATAAAAATCAGTTTTTTTTACTTTTATTTTAAAATCAGTTTTTCTTTTGTTAAAAATCAGTTTTAAAATTTTATAAAATCAGTTTTACTTTGTAAATAAAAAAAAACAGTTTTACTTTGTAAATAAAAAAAAACAGTTTTAACATACATAAATAAAAATCAGAAACTAGCAAAACAAAAATAAAATAAAAATAAAACAAATTACTTTCTCACCGATGTCTGCGAAGAAAGGGGGGAAGAAGAAGGAGCGTCGGCCTGGTTGCGGTGGACCCTCAGGTGGCTGAGGCGGCGGCGTTCTAGGGTTTCAGGGAGGCGCGGTTGCGGTTCTTCGATGGGGAGAAGGGCTTCGCGCCAGGGGAGGGGGTTTCATCGCGGTCGAAGGGGAATAGGGCTGGAGGGAGGAGAGGCGGCGATGGGGGGGGGGGGGGGGTTCATCAGAGGTGGCGGTGGCGCGTTTTAGGCGGAGGACCGCCTCCGTTCGATTTCGTTCTTCTTTTTTTTTTTTTTTTCTGAACAGATTGAAAATGAAAGAGGGGGGGGGGCCAGAGCGGGTTTAAGGGTAGAGGTTTTTTTTTTTTTTTTTTTTTTTTTTTTTTTATTATTATTTAATTTGCAAAAGTTGACTTTTACATACGACCTCGAAACGAGGCCCACCGCCTGTCGTCCATAGCGTTTCACCCCCATTCTGAACACAATGGGATATGTATCGCAAGCCGATTCGACTGTTTGAATCAGTTTCCCTTTAATTTACATTTAAATCATTATATTGAATTTTAAACGCACATTTCAAATTACCGGGGCCACATACTAACTAGAAAAATTCCCGAAAAATATTTTCTAGCTTCGTATTGACGATACGGTCCTAACAAAACTAGTTTCATCGAATTCTGAGACCGTTTGAAAAATGGCCAATTTCCAGTCGATTAAAATCAACTGAAACTGGTCAAACGCGTTTTCCTTTGCCACGCTCACATATTGATTCGAAAAATTATGAAATTTGGAATCTAGCAATAATTCGACATCACGGACCTAACAAAATTGGTTTCGTCGAAATCCGAGGTCGTTTGCAAAATTGCTATTTTTAAGGGCCTGAATTCCATAGCGACTATTCAGAATTTTCAACTGGACATATCTTATCATTCCTAAGATGAAATCCTAATTTTTCGGATTCGATAGAAAGATATCCACTATTAGATTCCATTATTTTTGGTTTCACTAAAATCCGGATTGTTTTGCACCCGGTACATTCAATTGAAGTTTGAAATCGAATTATCGAACTACCGCGCCATTTTCAATTCTATTTATAATTATATATAAATATTTATATTCTAACGACGACGTATATAAATATATACGTCGAATTATATTCAAAATAAATTTCACGTCGATATTATTTAAAATAATTCATTTTAAATAATCTAAATTCGCCAGAATTGCCAAAATAAAAATTTTAAACTGGCCCAGATTTTCCGGGTTGTTACAATTAGTTACATGATTTCATATTTTACTGATGATCAGATTAGATTCCATATATACCGTCCTACCAAGAGCTTTCCAAATGTTTCAAAACCTGACATTTATTTACTGTACTGCTTTAACATGGAACAATTTGTAAAATATCTCCTACCGCTTTTCGGTGTTTATGGAATAAATCGAAAATCAAAGTTCATTAGCAGGAACAAACCTAAGTTTTGTTAGTTATATGTTCTCATTCATCTTAGGTTAAAGGTACTGACAACGGTGAATTTCTATCATGATATCACTGTATATTATTTTCAAGCCATTTCTCATTTAAAGGGAATGAATTTGGAATGAAACTGCATCTCAGTATCCCCGTGAGTCCAGGCACTTTCAACATTTGCCCAAACAATGTCAGGTTCTTCATTTAAAGGGAACCTAGGCAGTGTTCATTTAAGGGGAACCAAGGCAATCAGGTGTACAATCTCAGTATCCCCGTGAACCTAGGCAGTGTTCATCAACTGAAGTTATATGTCCAAAAACAGTGCAGGGCCGGCCCTAAAACACCAAAATATTTTGGAGGCCTTAGATGGATTGAGATATCTAAGGCCTATCCATTCCGAACTTGTACAAATATACATAGTATAAAGTCCGAGGTCCTAGACGGCCACCTTGATGGCCTTACCCCATGGCCTCCCTGAAACAGCTTACCATGTAATTAGTCCAATTTCATAATTTATAAATAAATAAATAAACATGCTTGAAGAGTCTTTTCTGATGCATTGGTATTATGTACATTTCATTTACTATCATTGATGGTTATTTACAAATTACTACATTTTCCCCCTTTCTTTTCTAAAATTTGACTCACTAAAAGGTCTTAATTTTACAATAAGCGCAGTGACCGGGCGCGTAACAACAAAAGCGGATGTACACAGATTTATATTTGCCATTGATGTTACTCAAATTTATTCATCACTTATGGAAACACACACCACATTACACACAAAAACTTAACATTCGTGAACAATATGCCAGAAAAGCAATAATGTATTCAATACAATTTTCTTTTCCCGTGTGGAAAGGGAATGATATTTGTGAAAAAACGAAATTACTGTTTATGTTCAAACCCTTGATCATGGCTGGGTAGGAAAACGTTGCATGTTCAAAACAAGTGCTTATTGCATATCCATTCTTCCCTATGAAAACGGTCCTATATGAATTTCTAGACTAATTTAAAGACAAAATGTCCATAATCAATGCTTTCAACAATGCAAGGAGGAAAATAACGGAATTTTTAACTACTCTATGTGTTTTGCAGCAGTTGGAGATCACATTTGATCTGCAACATATCGTATTACTTCATGCTTTCATCTGTACAAATCCACTTGGATAACAAGTGCAATCAGTAATCACTTTTGTTGAAGCATTTACACTTGGATCAATCACTTTTGGAGATCACACTTAATATTTATAGAATTCTGATTGAAAACATTGATTGACTTGGTATTCTAGTTAAGTGTTTAAAAATTACCATTTCAAAAAAATTGTTGTATGAATTATCTTAATCGAGAAAACGTTGCTTTATATTAGTTGAGTTATTTTTTTTCATTCTTCTTCAATTTGCAATGTGCTAAGTGTTAACGTTATTTTTCGTCAACACCGGAATAACAGAATTTGGGTATGGACCTAAAGGAGCCTAGGGATTATTTAGTTTCTACAAACTTGAGTTGATTCACCATTTCCTAGATATCAATGTCTTAAGTCGAAAGATTGGTTACTCTTCCTTTAAGAGGTGAATATCATGCTTATGAGACTTTAGGACCAACAGTTACCTTAGGATAAGGGTTTCATAAACTCGATGCAAGCGGAAAGATAAATGGCTTAAGGAAGGTTATTTCTGTAATTAAGCTTACGGAAGTGGCTTGTCATTGATTTGCAAAAAGGAAATAAGTGAAGTTAAGAGACAAGCGTAAAATCCCTCTTTATTGATCATTTGATTATGTACATAGATGATTATTTGTAAAATCCCCAAATTGATTTACAAATTTGGGTTTTCTCTTTAAGAAAGGAATACAAGATTTTGGGATGAGGAAAATCCCCCAAAATGAGACCCCTAGGGTCATATTTATATACAAATTGGGCACCCCTTGATTGTGATTTGGTAGAAAGCCAGTTCCGATTACTTCTGGCTTCGGCAGTTGCAATATGATATCGGTATCGACCTGCTTTTGTATCCTGGGTATCGATATTGACTTTGTATTACTTGTGAATCAGGTGCCGCTTCTATGCAGTGCATCGACACTAAGTATGTTGGTGTGGATAGCCTCCTTCTGCCCTTAGTGCTATTACTGGGTTGGTGCTTCCGAGTTTCGGTATGACAAAGAGGTTTTGGATATTATCTTTATGCTTCTTTGTACATGATTGTGACATTGCCTTTAGTATTCGTATCGATACCAAGCTTGTTGGTACCGGTAGCACCTTATTTGCTCCCACGTTGGTGTCGTGCTTCCCTTTCATGGCTCTAGGCTTCAGTTTCGTACTACGTGCTTTTGGTTTTGAGATCAGGTTGATTGCTTTCCTTCCTTACTCGTTTTGGTGTTGGGCAGCTTTCGATGTCGTTATCGACACCTTTGTGGGCTGCTTGTCGTATGTCAGTTTCGGTACCATTTCTGGCTCTCATCTTTCTTGGATCGGTACCGAGCTTCTTCTACCTATGTCGGTACCGATTGCATATGGGCCGAATTTCTTCCTTTGTGTCTTCCAATATCAATTTTATGCTTCGGTATCGACTGCAGGATTTTTTGGTCTCTACTCTGCGGTTGGTTCCATCCCGATACCCCTTCACCTTTGTTTGGTTTCGATACCGAAATCTGGTAGTAACATCTGCCCCCCCCCCCAGCGAAGGGGTATTTTCTACTTTCCAAGTCAAAAACTTTGGCTTCTGCTCTGTACTATCTTGAAAGTACAGGATTTCCCGCCTTTTGGTCTTCAAGAACTAATCCGGTCCATTAATCTATACTCGCTTTTATGGTCAGGATAAGTTGCGCTTTTTAGTGTAAAAGATTCTTTCTTCTCCTGCAAGAAATTATTCTCCAATAAGATTATTATTCTTCGAGATTCTACAAGCTTTCCAGAACCATAAAATTAATCCTTTCTCTATAAGTATTCAATAATTTTACAAACCGATTTAGATTAAAGTTTAAGAATCATCCTCTCCTGAGCTTGATTGTGTATTCAACTGAGGTCAAATAACATTTAATTCCTTATTAGGATAAAATCGAATAAGCATAAGTTAACTTAAATAAATATTAATGGCGGATTGCTAGAGGTCATCATCTATCATTCCTGATATACTTTTAGGGGTTTAAAGTGAAAAATTCACATGTGAAGGATTTTAACTTATATCATGAAGGTGGGGCCTTTTCTTTCTGGTATCGATGAATTCAAGGTTAACCGTTGTCGGTCCCTTGTAGTCTCGGTTTTACCAATACCGAGATTAATGTTAGCTTTTGATTTCGACATAATCAATATTGAAATAGTGCATAATCGACACCAAAAGCCATATTTTCTTTGTTTCGGTATTAGCTAAGCTCCCAACTTTTATATTGGTCTGACCTTTAACAACACTAAGTTATTCTTGACTTTGAATTCATCAGTAACGATCCCTGCACCCCCTTTGTGTCGACTAAATCTCTTTGTATTGATAGCAAGATGTTTGGCTTCAGCTTTTTCGATACCAAGAATCCGAGCTATTTTGATTTCGACTCCGTCAATATCAAAGATCTGCATTATCCTTGGTTTCGGTGTCTTTACCATTAATGCAAATGATACCAATAACTTAGTCATTTTAAGCATATGTATAATGCATGACTTTAAATGAATCACCTTTCAAACTCATGATATGTTTTTACTTTCCTATGAAGATATAGATGACTAATGATAATGAGTTATATAATCTTAAACTTGTAAAGGGTTCACGCTAACTCTAAGAAAACTGTATACTATTAAATTTTTATGCTGATGTGTTTCATTGAACAACATCACCTGATAGCATCATGTCTAAGAAGCAAAGCGTTGGTGAATTAAATCCAGGCAGTTTTTCTACTTTTGAGACAAAGATGGAAAATATCCCATAGCATTCTTCCATTCAAACTCAGGATGAAGTAGAAGCCATTCTTGAAAGCTTTTGTATGACTGGAGTTTACATCAAACCTGCTTCTGAAAATGTTACTATTCCTAATCCACCATAAAGATTCTTTGCATATTCGGCCATCCACATTTGGTATGGCAGTTTCTACCCATTTCCAGACTTCATTTCAAGGTTTTTACAACATTTGATGTTAGCCCCCATTCAACTGACTCCAGATACATATACATGTCTTCTATGCTTTGCGCTTCTAGCGCTTGAGTCGGGACAATCTTCCATAAGTGCCTGCCTTCTTCATCATTTGCTGCGACTATTAGTAGTTAAAGGAATGAATTCGCTTATCCTATGAGCGCATCCTTCAAAGGAACTGATTGGCTATAGTATCAACAAACTGCAAGACTGCGAGACACAATTCTACTATATCAGATGTCCACTGCGTATTACACGAACTTTTGCTACCCCTGTTAAGCTTTTGATTTCTTCTTGATTTATTGTGTTATTCCCATGCTTTGTCTAATTTTCATTTCTTTTCAGCCTCTACCCTTACGAGGAAGAGTTTAAACAAGGAGGAAGTTAAAGTTGTTGATGCAATCTACAAAGTTTCTAAGACATTGGGAAAGAGATCCCTTTTGTTGACTTTGGACAACCTTCATAAGCATTCCCTTTTACCTAAGGGAAAAAGATATTAGGGCAACCACTCCTCCATTTTCCTACTGCCAAGCAGTTGACCTCAGGCTCCAACTTGTTTACTTCTCTGACTCCTTTGTTCCAGGTGTTTCGGGTAAGATTGCTTTTCTAGAGGGATCTCAAAAACTTTTTTATTTCATACTCATGTTCTCTGATTTTACTTCTCTAATGCCATTGCTTGGGCTAGCTACTGAGGCTCCCACTGGGCAATCTACTATGGATGCTCTTGCTCGATCTATTGCCGTAGCTAGGAGAAAAGTTATCATGACTGCCGATGAACCAGTTTCGGGAAAACAAAAATATGGTATATCTGCCACTTCTTCTCATGTCAAGGACATTGTCGTTGAGTATGGTGAGAAACATTCCACGATCCTATTGCTATTTCCACTAATGTCACTCCTATCGCTGACTCTTCTCAAATAACGACCACGGGTGGTGAATTTGTTAATCATATTCGTGTGCCTGACTCTCTAAGATCCTTGGATTGGGTAGAACAAGAGTTAAATGTGCATTCTTCTCCTAATTCTACCAATCCTTCTGGGCCTTCTTCACATATTCAGATTTTTGACGAAATTGAAAGACTTTCCCTTTTCTCTGGAGACATTATCAATAGTACACTGCCCTCTTCACCTCGAGACTTGATGAATTTGCAATGATGTCATGTCGAACAACAACTTTTGGTACAAACTTTTCCTTCTTGTTTTCTTTTGTCTTTCATCACAAATAATGACTCCATTTTCTTTTCCCCCGATATCTTGGAAATGGTTCTCCCTCCAAAAGGTGAGTACTCTGTTTCCTTCGGAAATTGTAAAACTTAAAGAAGAGAAATCCTTTCTGGAGTCCAAGGTTAATGCTCTAAGAGCAGTGAAGGAAGGACATAAGAAAGAGAACGCAGAATTAAAAACATCTCTTGAACAAGCTGAGTATGAGCTTCAAAAAAGGGGAAAAAACTGGGAATCTCTTATTCGACAAAATTTATGAAACTGAGTTCTTCAAACAGAATCTCGAGGATGGGAAAGCACGAATAGTGACCAATCATGCTAACCAGCTAAAAAAGAAAGATGACAGACTTTCTAAGACCTAAGACGAGCTTTCCCATGCTAAATGAATAATTTGTGATGCTAATGATTGGATTTCCTTGTTCGTGAAATATTATCTTCTTGAAGCAATTTTGAATTTATTTGAAGATGCTTTTTTCCTAGCGTAAGTTAATAATTTCCAAAAGTATCCCGAAATGGAATTCCCTTCGATCAACCCTTCTATTCTAGGTGTAATTATGAATAGAATTGAGCAATCGAGGCAATGGATGAAAGTCCCTGAATGGGATGTGATAGCTTCCAAGCAGTTTTTATACATTAAAGATCTACCTAATGATTTTATCCTACATGATAGAGTGAAGGAACATAATGCTGATGTTGTTGACAACGAAAGATGTGATGACCGTAACGATCTTGATTTCAAAAATAAAGATCATTATTATGATTTTAGTGGAGGGGATGACATCCCTCCTTCTGTTGGTGGTATTCATGACTCCAAGGAAATAAACCCTGGTCCTTTGCATGCTCCTTCTAAGCAGAGTCCAGTTGGAACTATTGCTAAGGATAGTGGTCCCTCTATCGAAGGGCAGAAAGGAAAAGAGCCTCTTGCTCAACCTGTCATCCCTACTTCTCAGGTTTGGCTCTTACTTTTGGAGCATTTTCTTCCCTTTTTAATTCATGGTAATTGGTTTATTCTAACGATGCACGTATAAGGAAAACATTGCCTCAAGCCATAAGGCTATGTTAGATAAGAAATAAAAGGAAACAATTCGATTATATTTAGAGCAGGAGAAGTCTCTAAAAGATTATAGTGTTTATTAAAAATGTTATGATCTTTATCAAAGCACTTCAAAGCTGATGTCACTAATGAAGATTTAATTCCCTATGGTGGCAGAATCTCTCCCCTTTCGAAGATGTATTCTCAAAAAATGCTTTAGACTCGTTTTTTAGACTAATGAGAGAATACTCGATAACAACTGTTTCTCAAACAACATCCAGATTTGGAGGGACCCTTTTCCAGGTGTCCTTCGATGCATTTGTATGAAGTATCAACTCTCCCTTCACTTACTAGACGATGACAGAGAAATAATTTTAAAAAAGACTTAGAATCTGACATGCTTAGTTAACACAAACAATATGTATTTTGATAAACAGGTCTATCCTTTGTAACCTTTAGTGCGTGTATACTTAACAAGGTTCGAAGCTAGTTTGAATACATCTAAGAGTCTTGGCAGTAAACTTCTTTGTTAGTGAAAAATGTAATTTATCAATACCACTTTTTCAAAGTAGAATCTATGAATAAGTATGTCTTACTTTGCTTGAAAATAGAGGAATCAATCCAAAATCACATCTTCTCAACCCAAGGAAGAATCACTAGCAACTGTAGAGCGAAGGAATGCCTTCCCAAGGCCCCCGTTATGGCTTGAGAAATGGCATTTTATCTTCAAAAGGTTACCATTAAGAATTTCAATGAGCAAATATCTATTTTGGAAGGTTGGTTGAAGGAAAAAGATAAAACCATCTTTGGGTTAAAGAATCAGATGAGCGTCGCCCCTTGCACTAACTCTGATGAAGAGATAAGCAAATCACTTCAATGAATTACCAACTTAGAATTTGATTTGGAGGACACTAAAGCAATTTGTAAATCTTGAGAGTTTGCCTTAAAAATCCTTACCTCGATCAAAAAACTTAGTTGTCGAGAAATTTCTTCATTTGGTGAATCCTTCTCAAGGATTTGATGAGTCAATTGTTGTTAGATGGTACAGGTGAATTACGATTGAAATCAAGAATCATTACCAGGAAAAGTGTCAAGATGATACTAAAAGGGAAAAATAATATACTTGGTGTTACTGTGATACTAAGATATTGCTTTTGTACTAGATAATTCGTAAAACGACTGTAAATAATTTTGCAAAGGTATCGTTGTAATTTGTTTTGATTTAACCTGATGTATAATCCTGGTTATGTTTTGAACATCCTCCTTTGGGATTACTTCTGCTTTATTCTACATAAGGCATGTCACATAACATTTTTTGGTAGCCTTTTGTTAATAGTAAGAAGTATACAAAAATTTTTGCTTATTTTATATGGGACATTATTTGGGTCATAACCAAGTAATAAGTAAATCTTTATGATAGGTCAATGTGACCATTCGTGTTTCATATTTTATCATAATAATGAATAGCAATTCTATATATACAGGTTTAGAAAATCTCCCTGTTTGAGTTATGGGAGATCACGATCTTCGTTTGAACCCTTTTAGATAGTAGTCCCGAGATACCATCCTGAGTACTGATTGCGAATTCTTATCAGAAGTGAAAATTATAGCCTTGAGGCTCAAATTAGGGTATTGGAACAAGAATCCAGGAATCCACTTTCAGAAGTGTAGATAGAAGTTCCGTAGCCCAAATTTAGGCATTTATACTAAAAGATTAGAAATCTACTTGAAAATGACAGAAATTCTGAAACCCAGACTTGGGTAATTAATAGAAGACCAGAAATCCACTTTTGGCAATTAATAGAAGTCCCGAACAAAACCTATATCCGGGTATTTAATAAAATACCAGATATCCACATTTGGTAATTAATAGAAGTCCCAAACCAAGCTCAGATTCGGGTATTTGATAAAAGACCATATATTTACATCTGGTAATTAATAGAAGTCTGGAACCAAACCCAGATTCGGGTATTAGATAGAAGACTAGATATCCACATCTATTAATTAATAGAAGTCCCGAACCAAACCTAGATTTGGCTATTTGATAGAAGACCAGATACCCACATCTGGTAATTAATAGAAGTCCCGAACCAAACCTAGATTCGGGTATTTGATAGAAGACCAGATATCCATATCTGGTAATTAATAGAAGCCTCGAACCAAACCTAGATTCGGGTATTTGACAGTTATGTCACCCCTTTCGGGTTTGATTTACAAAGTATAGGATGTAGGTGCTTTGCTAACCACTCTTTGGGCTTTTGATTGTCAAAGCAGAGGATGTACATGCTTTGTTAGCCACTCTCTGAGCTTGTTTGTCTAATTTGCTTGGCTAGCTTACTCTTATGTAGAGCCCAAGGACTTACCTGACCTCCCTCCAGGAGATGCCTTACCTTGGCCATTATAGGCGGTGATAATGGATTGGATGCTTTAACCTGGCCATCGTATGCACAGATAAAGGCTTATTCTTTTGATGCTCTACCCTGGCCATCGTAGGCGGTGATAAAGACTTACACATCAACCCCTCAAAGGGGTGCCTTAAATGTGGCCCCATCTGATTTGGATGCAGATAAAGGCTTACACTCACCCCCTAAGAGGGGTGCCTTATCCATGCCATCGTAAGCGGGAGTAAGGGTTTTAGCTGCTCCGCTGCAGGGACGGAGGCTTACAATTTTGATGCTTTAACCTGGCCTTTTCAGGTTTAGGCACGGATAAAGGCTTACACGTCATCCTTCTCCGAGGTATGCCTTGCCCTGGCTATCTTGGTGCAGACAAGGATTTTCTACCATCGTAGGTAGCTTTACCGTTTTAGATGGTTCCAAATTTAAAGGAGTTTCATACTCCCAACCGTGTAGACATGCTTTCCTTAAGGAATCCTTTGTTAAAAATTGATTAAGTCTTCTTTACATATATGTACAACTAACATTGATTAAAGAACTTGATAATCATCCCTTCATGGACTCTACAGTGATTGGTTTTGTGTTTATTCATCATATAGTAGTAGCAGAAGGGTCCTCCCAACTTTACTTCATTCTTAGGTTTCTTCTTTAATGATGGCCAAAAGTTAAGCTCATGTTTGGTTAGGAAGTAGATATTCTCAATGGATGTGGTAGTTTGCATTCTTATGGTAATCTTGACTCAATGACTCCTTTTTGACGTCATATTTTAGCCCTTTTGTTACTCAGTTTCATTGCTTCGTCTTTATCTTCAAGATTTATTTTCATTATATCTTGAGACTGAGGTGTAACTTTCCTAGTCCATTTTGAAGTAAAAAGGTTAAAATCCTTCATTATTGTTTGCTCGGATACAGTCCCCTTAGCTTGTGCATGGATGGCTTCCTTTATGTGAGAGAATAGGTTATATTCCTTTGATGTAGAACCACTTAAAGAAAAGATTGGGGTTGGTCCTAAATGGAAAGGTTTAATGCTCCAGCGATCAGGGTTATATGGTTCTACTTTCTCTTCCTCTCTCATAATTCGTAGGGCTTCCAATTTTAGCCTTTGCTCCCTAATAACTCTTAGATCATTGATGCTTGAAGCAGAATATTCTTGTTGAAACCTTTTATCCATCATTTATTTCTTCAAGATTAAGTCCAATAGGAAGGAACAGCTAGGGATGTGATAAGGTTATCCAAAGGAGCGGAGGTTCAAGCCCTCCTCTAGTGCCAAAATATTAACGTTATTTTTCGTCAATACCAAAATAATAGTATTTGGGCATGGACCTATGGGAACCTAGGTATTATTTAGTTTCTATATGCTTGAGTTAATTCACCATTTCCTAGATATCAAGGTCTTAAGCCCAAAGCTTAGTTTCTCTTCCTTCAATTGGTGAGTATCACGTTTACGAGACTCAAGGACTAACAGTTATCTTGGGATAATGGTTTCATAAACTCGACGCAAGTGAAAGCTAAATGGCTTAAGGAAGGTTATTTCGATAATTAAGCTTACAGAAGTGGCTTTGTCAATGATTTGCAACAAGGAAATAAGTAAACTTTAAAGACAAGTGTAAATTCCCTCTTTGTTGATCATTTGATTGAGCACATAAATGATTATTTGTAAAACACCCAAATTGATTTACAAATTAGGGTTTTCTCTCTAAGAAAGGAATACAAGATTCTAGAAAGAGGAAAAGTCACCCAAAATGAGACCCCTGAGGTCTGATTTATAGACAAATTAGGCCCCTTTGGTTGCGATTCGATAGAAATCCTAGTTCAGAGCACTTTCGACTATGGCAATTACTATCTGGTATCGGTATCGACTCGATTTTGTATCTTGGGTGTCAATATCGACTTTGTATTACTAGTGAATCCGGTGTTGCCTCCATACAATGTATCGACACCAAGTATATTGGTGTGGATAACCTCCTTTTTCCCTTAGTACAATTGTTGGCTTGGTGTGTCCGAGTATCGGTCTCCCTTAGAGCTTTCAGATAATATCTTTATGCTTCTTTCTACATGACTTTAACACTGCCTTTAGTATCAGTATTGATACCAAGCCTGTTGGTATCGATAGCACCTTGTTTGCTCCTACGTTGGTGTCATGCTTCCCTTTTATGGCTCAAGGCTTCAGTATCTTACTACGTACTTTCGGTTTTGAGATCTGGTTGATTGCATTCTTTCCGTGCCCCTTTGGTGTTGGACTGCTTTTTGTCTCGTTATCAACGCCACTCTGGGCTGCTTGTTGTATATCTTTTTTTGTATCGTTTCTTGCTCTCATCTTCCTTGTATCGGTACCAACCGAATTTCTTCCCTTTTTATTTTCGGTATCGATTTTTTTTGATGCTACAGTATCGACAGTAGGCTTTCCTGGTTTCCACTCTGACATTGGTTCCATTTTGATACCCCTTCACCTTTGTTTGGTTTTGGCATCGAAACCTAGTAGTAAAACAATGGTATCCCTTTAGTTGGCAAAATGATGTATGATTGCTTACGTGTGTATTAATTATCTTAAGTCCGACCTTTAGTTTATTCCTCCAAATTTGAAATTTTTTACAATAGATGGACACACTTATTTTTGTGGTAATCATTTTCCTTGTTAAGGCGTTTAAGTCATTTTCTATTCTACTACTACAGTCCTAAGTAATACGTTTGTACATTTTTGCAATAGAAAAAGACGATGCCTTGATATAATGTCAGTATTAGCTTAAAGTACTTTATTGTATTATGTAATTTATGATCAAAAATTATTTTATTCTAACATAAAGTACTTTTTTTTCCTTTCTTTTTTCTTTTAGGGCAGGGATCAGGGGGTTTACCACAAAGAAAACGACCCAGGCTTTGACCTTTAGTATATACGACGAGCCCATGACTCTAGGACAATGAAACATGGTTGTTGAAAGGTATGAGCAACAACCTGCTAGCTGCTACCCGCAGCAACCCTGTGCTGCTGCTGTTCATATTAGCACATTCTACCACCAAATTGTAGGGTCCAAGCCACTAGCCTGGAGACCCTAGAGCATACATGGCCAGAACATGCCCGACCAAGCCATGGCTAGCTCGGCGATTCACCGGTGGGACTTCTAATGAAAAGATCTGGGTCCGTTTTGTGATGTAGTTTGGCTATTTAATAATGTATGACAAATGCTTTAAGTTTATTTCTACTAAGGAATATGAGCATAAATCTTTATTTTATCATATTATATGTGAAAAAATTGCACTTTCTACCATTGGAAAACATGGTGGACAAAAGAGTAAGATTTTAAAAGAATGAATCTTAGAATACGAGATTGATTTTTGATAAAGCTTGTATAGTGTTTGATCGCAAGATTACATCGCGAGTTAACGTGTAAGTAGTCTAAGTATGTCAACATGTTTGTGTGAAGCAGACAACATATAAGTGCAATTAGGTTAAAAATCATTGTGCAAGTAATGATGGTAATATGGCATTATAAATATATTGTAGAACATGCGTGGTAGAGATTAGATATTGAAGCGTTTAGAGGCTTGCCGAGGAGCCAGTTCTTTTTAACTTTTTATCATTGTTGAAAATGGATAAAGAAAAAATAAAAAAGATATTTGATATTTGTACTATAGATGAACCTAGGATATTGTGTATTTTGTATAAGGTAGCGAGTATTATAAAAATAAATTCATCTCATACTTGTCTGCCTTTAAAGTTGCCCATAATTGTATTGTATATAAGGTTGTGAGTATTAGAAAAAATAATACAGTACTGCGAAAATGTTTGTATACTCAACATCATTAGGCCTATTATGAATCCTCCTCTGCACTAGAGGATTAGTTGCGGGTATTTTGCAGGCATGGTTGTCTCGCTAAAGTGATTTATTTTTATTTTTTGATTGTTAGGACGTTTGTGTCTCACATTGCAGTGGTTGAGGTATCTTGGTCTCACGCTAGTTAAAATTTGTAAGTGGTACATCACTATAAATTTGCTTGCTTGTGCAATTGCTTTTTTTTTTTGTATAAAAATTTCAAATCCAAGTGAACTCACTTGGTTGTGTGCGTATGTATATTTCTATATGTGTGGGAAAAATTGCACGTATGTGAGTTCAGTTGTGTGGTTATTAATGTCATATGCATTATTGGTATATATATGGATTTCTGATACAAGTTGTAATGAGTAAATGGGGTTTTGTATTAATAAATTATATTTATTTTACCAATTATCTTGGCATTTAAAACTTTCTGTTCATTAACATGCAGATGCGTGAGGGATCATGATTGTATGCATGTGCAATAACAAAAGAGATTCTTGAATTTAAAGATAAACAATTAAGTTGGAAGTTTTTTGAATATTAAACCAAGTTAGAATAGTAAGAAAAATAGTTTAGCATGTCTAGCATTATAAACTACTCATGTAAACCATAATTTATTTGTTTATTTTTTTTCTAGAATACTGTAAACAGTCCAAACTGCATATGAGAATAATGTTCTGTATATTTGATTCAAACTTATTATAACAAACACGTTCTTTTATGTATCTTTTCAGCTGCAAATATTGTTTTGTTGTAGAATGACATTTATATTTCAGTTTTGATATTAGTATTAAATAATTGGTACATATTTTGTGACTGTCGTGATAAACAACAGTAGCAAAACTGTACAGTTTTGGAAGCAAAATACAACCCTCTTGCTACTGTTGTATAAAAAATAGTCGTTAGAACAACAAGGTTTTGTGATGTTTTTTTACTCATCAGTCGCATAACGCAGCCACGAGAAAGCAAAACTGTCGGTATTTTGCTACTGTTATAGATGTACACTGTCGCAAAAAAGTCTCGTTTTATGACTGTTTAAATAAAGAACAATCACATTAGGCCGCCACATGGAAGCAAAATTGCCGGGTTTTTGCTATTGTTATAAATCTACGCTATCGCAAAATAGTCTCTTTTTGTAACTATTTAAATAAAGAGCAATCGCAAAAAACATGTTTTTTGCGACGGTAACCAGTAACAAAAAGGTTTAGGTCTGTTGCGACGTCTGCGTTTTCTACTGTTGTTAAATAGAAGCAAAAAGGGATTGACAACCGACACAAATGACCAGTTTTGTTCAAGGGTTTCTTGGAGCAATGAGATAATATTAGTTTTATTAGGAAGAATCAAGGGTGAGTAGGACCATGATGATGAGTTGAGGGCGCTAAAGGAAAAAGCTTCTAAGGGAGAATCTTTTCCTCATTCTAGTAGATATTCTATTGATAGTAGTGACAGCTTAAGAAGAGATGGCCAAATTTGTGTCCCTAAGTGTTTGGATCTTAGAAAAGAGATTCTAGAAGAGTACCATAGGTTAAGGATGGCCATTCACCCTGGAGGTGATAAAATGTTTAAGGACATGAAGAGAAGTTTCTATTGGGAAGGAATGAAGAGAGATATGAAAGAGTTTGTTTCTAGATGCTTAACTTGCCCAAAAGTAAAGGCGGAACAAGGGAAGCCCAGAGGACTTTTGTTATCATTGGAGGTTCCCACTTGGAAATGGGAGCACATTTCTATGGATTTTATTGATGGGCTTCCTAGGATTAAGAAAGGGAATGAGGCTATTTGGATAATAGTGGACCGATTAACGAAGAGAGCCCATTTTATTCCTATCTAGAAGAACAGGGCTGCTGCCTTATTAACCCAATTGTATGTTAAAGAGATTATTAGGCTACATGGGATTCCAACTACTATAGTGGGTGATAGAGATCCATTATTTACTAGTGAATTTTGAAAGAGTCCTCAAGAAGCATTGTGAACGACCCTAGGTCTAAGCGCAACTATCATCTGCAGACAGACAGCCAGATTGAGAGAGTTAATAGGGTTCTGGAGGATATGCTAAGAGCTTGCATAGTCAACTTTGGAGGAACATGGGAGCAACACTTACCATTGGTCGAGTTTTCATACAACAACAATTACCAAGCGGCGATTATTATGGCCCCTTATGAAGCTTTGTATGGGCGACCGTGCAAATCGCCAACTTGTTGGTGGAAAATTACCGACAAGGTTTTACTCGGACCTGACCTTATCCACGAGTTCACAGAGATTATCGCTTTGATTCGGCAGTGAATGAAGGTTGTACAAGATTTTACAAAAGTCATATGCTAATATGAGGAGGAGAGAATTGGAATTTGATGTCAGATATTAGGTATTTGCTAAGGTTTCTCCTCTTAAGAAGGCAGTTTGGTATGGGAAAACTGGGAAGTTAGCTCCCAAATTTATTGGGTCTTTTTGGATTTTGGATAGGATTGGGAATCTCACCGAGTTGATCTTTTCAAGCATTTATCGGGGATTTGCAACATTTCACATGTTTCCCATCATCGCAAATGCCTTCATGATTCAGCTGACAGACTCGAGCTTGACGATATCGGGACATAGGAAGCCTCGAGTTAGAGTTTATGGTACCCCGTGCCATCGCAAGGATCATGGAGCACAGTATTAAACGACTCCGCGAAGAATCTATTCTACTTGTCTGAGTTCAATGGGGACTTGGGGATATAACCCTGTAGAGAGCACATGGGAGAATGAGGAGAAAATTAGACTTACTCAGCCAAAGCTTTTCACGGGTAATGATTTCCCCCCAAATTATCATTTTTGATTGCATCATGGTTTCCAGATTTGATGGTAGGATATGGATGTGACCCAAATGCATAGTGCATCATATAGAATTAAATGCGTGATATGGTATTTTGCATGCATATTGCATCACTTATTACACTTACACGCTAGGACTGAGCTCGGTATAGCAAGCCTACAGTTCATAATCACCATGAGTTATGGATGTTTTTAAAAATAACATGGGTGTACAACATGGTTGTTTAGAGAGATTTGTCTTCCTCGTCCCTTCAAAAGATTTCGGGATGAAATCTCTAATAGGGAGAGAATGTAACACCCTATAAAATATACTTAATTTAGACATAGGTTAGTTTAAAGATAAATAGTAATAATTAATAATATATTAAAAGGTTGAAAATGGAATTCTGAATTTTTTTGAATTGGCTTATGAAAGTATAATAGTTGCATTTGTGGCAAGATTCTGATCCATTTTCATATTTTATTTGTTGAAAACGGAGTCTGTATGTAAAAGTTTATTAATTAATTAAGTTGTACATATATATTACTAGATAAAAGTTCGAATTACAAAGAAAAATAAATACAAGCTGGGAATATATTAAATAGGATAAGCACGAAAAGAATATTCCCTTTCATTTCAAACTTATGTGTCTATATCACACACAGTAGGGGACAAAAATAAATTAACTATGGAAAGAAATAAAGAGAATTAATCAAGGAACAATCAAAAAGTAACATTTTGGAGGAATTTCCTCCTCGGCTGACTCCAGAAAGGAGGTAGACCACCCCTCTAGGAGTGGTGTCAACTGCCCAGGTCGACGCCAACCTAGGGGGTGTCAACTGCGCTCCTGTAAGGAAGCCTAATGAGGGTTGTTTTATGTAGGGACTTGTTTATAATATATATCAAATGGTCTATTTAAATTTAGTCAAACTAATCTAATGGTTCATGCACACGATACCAACTATAAATAGCCCCTCAAACCCTCATTTTAGACCCTACAACCATTTCCCTCAACACTTGCATTCTGCCTTTCTTCTATCTCAAATTTCAGAAAGCTTAAAGGATTTAGGTTTCTTTTATTTCTCTAAATCTGTTATAATCTATATCTTCTCTATCTTATTATAACATTTAGATTTAAGATTTATTTGGAATTTAAATTTATACGTATATAGAAGATTCTAATGGTGATTCTTATATATATATATATATATATATATATATATATATATATATATATATACGAAAGGCTTGGAGTATACGTTCGTTCTTGAAGGCCAAATCCAATTTCTGTTCTATTCAATCTTGTTGCTACTCTTCCTTATACCATGTGAGTGGAAACCATCTAAATTACTAATTTTTTTTGTAATTTGATAGTTATGGATTTGGATTGTTGTGCCTTAGGGGATTTGGAATATACAAAAAGAAAACATGATTAAACCCCTTAAATTCTCCATTTCTTTTATTGTTCGTAGAAATGCTCAATAAAGTTATATTTGGATTTTGGGTTGTTGTAATAATAAAATAAGAACATGATTCTTTTGTATGATTTCTATATTGACAGAATTCCTTTTTATTATATTTCATGTAAATTCACATGTTTGGTTTTTGGGCAAAAGAATAAGATTTTGATAGCTTGTAAATTTAATAGGTTTGAATCTCTATTTCTAAATATTAACCAAATATTAATGTTTCAAGTATAAACAAACATAAGGAAAGGAATCTATTCAATATAGGAGTTATAAACGTATATAGCTAACGCTATGTTCATCTTTTATTGTTGTAATAATCAAGTCAAAAACCTAGGTTGCAAGTTTACATGATATTGTAATTATTTTTCCCATTTTATTATCACATGCAGACTTATGTTATGGTTGAGGAGAAATATGGGAAAATGACTTGTACACCCTTAAGAATTTAATAGGATTCACATTTCAAATTTGTGGTAAGGATGCTAATCTCGTTCGCTTAATTTATGTTTATATATATATAATGTAATTAACGTATATAAATGCATATTAAGTGTGTTACAAATACGATTAAATTAGGAATAGAATTTAGATGTCCCCATAGGAATTTTTATGTTTGTATGTGTGTGAGTTATTGACTTAATTAATATTAATAACACATAGACACAAGGTTATTTATTACTTGTAGTAGAAGTCTTCCCGAAACTGAGAGGTATATCCCGCATCTAATTTTTTTAAATTTAATGTGAGAGGTCTAGATGACGTGGGCCATTACAATTAGTATGCTATGATGTGAGGTTAGACCCAACTTGTAGTAGATGTTAGGGAATGCGGAATGGATCTTAAGGAAAAACTAACACTAGAGGGGGGGGGGTGGATAGTGTATTCAAGGAATTTAAGAAAATCTAAAATTATATGATCCACTATGATTCACACACCACAGAGATGATCACAGACACAGAATCGATCACAAATACCGAAATAAACTAAAATAAAATAAAATGCAAAAAAGGAAAGAACACACTGGATCTTATACTAGTTCAGATTGCTCCTACGTCCAGTCCCATGCAACGCTGGATTGCGTAGAGTTTATTACTAGATCAAAATATCAGTACAATCCCCTTAATTTCTACAAGTTTAACACCGTTTCCACCACCCTTGATTTCCAGGGTACAAGGTTAACACCATTTTCTTTCCTTGTTTTCACGGCTATAAGGAACACACCGTTTCCAAAACTATCCCAAATGATTACAACAACCCTATTACTCTTCAATAACACTTCAATTCAGAGAGTAATGAGTAGAGAGTGAGAAGAGAAGAAGTTTTATGTATTGAGAATAGAAATCGATAGAGTAGAATTGTAGAAATCATAAAAATATGTAGTAATAATAATGAAGGAATGAAAAGGGGTGAAGATAGAGAAGAAGAATGGTTAAAAAAAAATCGAATTCAACCCCTATTTATAAGATCTGAAAGGTTGCAACGCTTCTAGAACGTTACAAATAATGAAAAGACACTTCCTTTGAAAATTGAAAAAGTGACAGTTATATGTCGACATATGTATTAAAAAATATTACTAAACTATTTTTCAAGTGTTCATATATATATATACATATAATTCCGGAAATTCTTGAATTAAAACTTAGTGATATAAAAGAGTATTATAAAGTATAATATCATATGAAAACATAAATATAAATTATATGAACATATTTATAAAATTATAAAGTTTAAAACCATACAAATATTAAATTATACAAGTATATAACTATATAAATAAATATAAACTTATAACCTTTAATACTCAAGTTTAAAATCGAAGATAAGATTGAAAAATTAATCAAAATTAAAATTTGTATTTTGAAAATAGAATTTGAAATTTGAAAATCAGAATTTGAATTTGAACCTAGAGTACTATTCAGAGTTTTACATATAAACTAGACTCTATTACTATATCTATCTTGAAATCTTGAACTCTTTATATCTTGATTACTCATGAGTCTTGAATCTTCTCTAAATCCTGAATCTCTTGAATTTCTAAAATTCTAAAACTGTACAGTCTTCAGTATTAATTCCTGTATTAAAATCCTGCATATATGTGTATATATATATATATTCTAGATAGAGATGTTAGTATATATTTTATAATCAATTAATATTGAAATAAGGTTGTTGTCATCAAAACTCCATTCTCCAACAATCTCCCCCTTTTTGATGATGATAACCTTAGTTTATAAAATATTCATAACTGTTCATACATGTTGATTCTGATCCTTCTAATACTCCCCATGTCATCATGAACCCTATATATTCTTCTTTAAACTAAGTCTATATTTTATAATTTCTCCCCCTTTGTCATTATCAAAAAGAAATATAATCCTTCTAAATCCTATAGCTATCTATATATATCCTTAGAATATTTGTTTCTATTGTAAAGTACTAGTATAAATAACTACCCCTAAATATATGCTACAAATGTTTATAATTATCCCTGATTCTATAATATCCTTATATTTCCCTCTAAATCTATGATTCTACGCCTAAAAGATTATACCTCTCCCTAAAATTATGACTATACTAGTCTAATAAACTAAATATAAGGATAATAAACTAAGCATAACAAATCAAATTTTATAATCAATTCAAACAAGCAAATCGATCCAAACAAGCAATACAAACAAACAAGTAATTCAAACAATCAATCTAAACTATTAAATCAACCAAAGCAAAATATATGTCTATTAAAAAAATGCTTCTTGAACCTTCAACTAATCCTTAGAAACTCTAAAAATCCCCCTTAATCTAATACAAGACTAAACCTATCAGAAACTTTGATTCCCTCAAAACTATAATATGACTTTAATCTAGACTAAGAATTAACTCTGATAGGATATCCTTAAAATTATGATATAAGTTAAGTAAAGCAATTTAATCCAAACAATCAATTTAAGTCTTGTTGTCACAAAATATCAACTGAAATAAATTTAAACATAAAACCAAACATTTCTTGTAACTTCTATTAATCCTAAAACCTATAGAGCTCCTATCAACTACAAATGCATAAGTATTTTTCTAACAAACCTATCAACCACTAATGAAAGTTAACCATGTCAAGTTAGTCAATCATGTTATTCAAGTCAAACAAACCAAACAAGTCAATCAATCCAATCAATTCAATCAAGCCAAACAAGTCAACAAAGCAAATATGTTATGCATTTGATTAATAATTTTATATTTCTAATTAGAGAAAAACTTCTTATATTGTATACTTGTTATGTGTAGAGTTAGAGTTAACATGTAATGCAGTGTGTTGGTTATAACGCAGTATGTCATATGCAAAACTATATGCAGTGATGTATTGAATGAAATGCAACATGTGATGTAAATGATTTTAATTTGAGATGCACTATAATTTGTAATAATGACATATGATATGAAATAAAATGTGTAATGATAATATACAAAATGATTTGATGATGATATGTATTTCTATAAAAGATATTTAAAGTAATAATATTATGCATATATGGGGAATTAGGAAAATTTAAAATGTATTAAAACCATCGTTAATGGCGGCTTCGTCAGTTCCATCTTCCTCTTCCACCTCCCTTTCCTACAACTCCTTTTTTCCTCCTCTTCCATCTCGCCCTCCTCCTCCTAATCCATTGGATCCTCCACCTCCTTCTGCTAATCCATCTTCGGCTAATTCCTCTAATGCTAATATGGGAGTTTTTGCTTCGAATTTGAACCCTGATAATCAAGATCCTCTCAGATCTGGCAATCCTCCTTCTATAAATCCTCCTAATGACAAAGGGAAGCAGTTTCATTCAAATACAAATCATAATTCTTCATCTGCGTCCTTTCCCTCTTTTACAAAATGCGATTATACTTCACTGTTCAAAGCTCTCCCTCGTAATGCTGGAGTTTTAGCCGCAACACTTTTATATCCCTAGGGATGGAAAGCCGAAATAAATTCCAGATTTGGTAAAGCAAGAAGGTATGAAATAATGGGATAATTACTTAATTGGATTTTTCTTAGTCGGTTCTATGAATTACCTAGCTGTGGTAAATTACTTAAACCGTTACTGGAAATTACAAGGAGGAATGGATGTTAAATTTGATGGTGAATTATTTTATTTTAAGTTCACTAATGATATTAATAAGGAAAGGATTCTCCACTCTGATCTGATATTCATTCGAGGCAGAATGTTTATAATTACTAAGTGGGATCCTTCGATTGGGAATGCTCGATCTCAGATCAAGAATGTACCTGTTCAGATCCACTTTAATCGTATTCCTACCATTCTCTGGACATTATTAGGTATTAATTGGTTGGTATGTCATCTATTTATATAATAGCACTGGAAGAATGAATCATTTCAGAGATGCTAAAGCATTGGTAAAGATATCCCCTAAATATGAACTGCCTGATTCAATTGAAATTGCAGATCTAGGGGTTAATTGCCCTAAAGTAAAATTGTCATGCAGTTGGAAACCTAAACTCTGTACAGTTTGTAAAGTTTTTGGACATAATACTTTAAATTATGAATTAAATAATAAGGAAAATATGGTTCATGAAGATCGGTATGGTCAAGAGGATAATCATGGTAATGTATATGCTCATATTGATAATCAGAATTATCATATGAATGTTGGTCAGTACAAATGGAATACTGTAAATAAGAAAAAAACAGTACCGGAGGAGGAAAGAAAAAGGTGAGAAAAATGTGAATTATGATAGTGTAAATGAAGCTGCTTATGAATGTGAAAATCCTTTTTCAAAATTAGCTTCTGATGCTAATGTTAATCATGGTGGTGTAGATAAGGACTAGAGGTAAGTAATTCTCAGGAAGAAGTTACTAATGATAAATCTGATCCTAATTTGAGAGTTGATCTTGAAGATAAGAATGAGAAGGGTATGGGGAAGTCGGATGATCATGAGAATGATTTCATGGTTGGGAATTTATTTGATGAAACCAATGAACATATGGATACATTACCAAAAGCTTCAGGATAATCCTCTGGTATCTGTGCTTCTACTGCAACTAGTTCATCCTTAGTTGATGATGCTGCCTCTAGTTTATTAGGTTATGCTACTAAGTCATGCTCATCCACTTTCAGTTTTGTGTCACCCTCTTCTGCATGTTCTGCTGGGTTAGCTTCATCTTCATTTTATGGTGCAACTCTATCTACCTCTTCAAAATCTCCACATTCCGATTTACAACCACCCTCTCACATTATTTTACCTCCAGTATCTGGTGAGGGTTTAACTTATCGAAAAGCGAATACTTCCCTTGCTTCTTTATCCTCGGCAGTTCCTAAAAGTGCCATACCCTTATCGAAATCCAAGAGCAACAAACTGAAAGGAAAATTCTGGGCTGATGATCTAGATGAGGTTTATGATTATACTATGGAGGATGTACTACCTGTTGGTAGTAATGTCAAATCTACAAAAACACCTACTAGAAGTAATCAATCCCCACTATTCGATCCTTTCTTTACTTAAGTAGGGGTTTCTTCTTGGGTTGCTTAGTATTCTTGTTGATTTAGTCTATTTTGGAAACTGGTGGTCTCTCTGTTTGTTATGAGGCATTTGTTTGATGCATGGATTTACTTGAAGAGGTAAGGTTTCTGGTTTGATGAAGCAATTGGATTTTTTTTTCCAGATTTAATACAACTGTGGTTGGATGATGGACATGCAACACTTGGAATTAAAGCAAACTTTTTCTTTTTGTTGTAGTAAAGTAGTTTCTAGCTAGTTGCTTTTCTTTTGTGAGTACGTGTTCTGTGAAACATGTATAATGTAATTCTTTTGAGACAGTTGATTTTGGAAAGTCTGTATTTCGTTTATGCAGTGGTGAGTTGAGGGAGTTGGTCATATTGTGTTCATTTTGAAGAGTCTGTATTTGTAATCCTTTTATTGTTTAATGAAATTTTCGCACTTAATGTTCAAAAATAATAATATTATGCATATATACATGTATTTTATAAATTATTTTAATCAAACAAAGGTAATATACATTAATTTCTAGGCTTATGTTAATGATACAAATAAATTGGATTTAGAGTTTAATGATAATAAGATAGTGTAATATTCAGAATAATTCTTATGGAGTTAAATAAAACTAGTAAGGTGCTTTTTAATAATGTAGTAAATATTGAAGATCTTTTTAAAGATAGTATATATTTTTATGAGGATTTTCTTTTAAAAGACAAACTTTGGAAATTTTTTGGTGAAACATATGGGAAGTTTCAAAATTAGGGAGAAGGACACATTTACACTAAAGGTGGAATTCAGGGGGCCCACTAACATTTTTCCATTTACACTATCATTTGGCCTTCTCACTATATTCTAAACTTTCCATACATTTCACCAAATTTCAAGTTGGTCCTTCTTCCTATTTCCACTAATTTTATCATATGAAGTAAATTATTTTAATATAAACATATATACATAATTGTACTAATTTTAAAAGGACTTAAAATTTAATTTATTATGAGACATACATCAATCTTTTAATATAAATAAAATTTAAACCTTTTATAAATCAAAACATATTAATTTCTTAAAGAACCATTTATATGTTAAAACTTTAAAAGAAATCTATTGTTATAAAAATATTATCTTGAAGAAATCTGGTAATATAAAGTAAATTATAAAGCTATAACTTCTTATATTTAAACTACATATTTAAGACATAAAATCATATATGTATATATTATTATTTTTATACCAAAATATTAGGTTAAATATTCAAGCTTTTATAAATCTTAACAAGAAATCAAAATTAATATTAAGTTACAAATAATATTTGTGATACTGTAACCCAAAATTGTTATCAAATCATAAGGACAATATATAAGTTAAACCATGTATGTTTAAACTATATATAAAAGATAAATAAATTTATATTTTATCACAATATCAAATGTTTAAAAAAAATATTAATTTTGTATATCATATTAACATGTGTATATAATTTTATTAATTTATATATATTTTGAAACAAGATATAAGAAAATAAGTAGACAAACGAAGTTAATAGCTAGAATTTAAACTGGCATTTACTTATTTAAAAGACGGAGGGAAGTTTGAAAGTTTAAGCTTTTGAAGCTCAAAATTTGAACTTCAATTTACAGTCCTTTATTTCGACATAAGGACATATGTATGTCGACATACATGCGTAAATTTCAAAAAACATATGGTTTTGTGACTTTGGTTTTAAATTATCGATTTATATTTCAAGTTTAACTATTTCCTGAAATAATATTAATCCTAACAAACATCCAAAATTTATTTTTTTTATTATATTTATTATTCATTATTTTACTGATTTTTTGAATTTCAAAATTCAAATTTCAAATTTGAATTTTAAATTTCAAGTTTGAATTTTAATTTTCAAGTTTGAATTTTAAAGTTTTAAATTTCAAATTCAAAGCAAAGAAAACAAGCAAGACAATTAAAGCATCCATTCAACCAAAAAAATTAGAAATTAATTAAAGTGTACCCGGTTTTTAGATCCATTTATTCGATATTTTCTGAATTCTAAATTGTTGTGAAACACATATTTGAATTTTCGGTTTCTGTCTCTTCATCGCTTGATGATGAATCTAAATCATCTGGATAAGGACACATCCTTTTTAAATGGCCTGGTCTGTTGCAGTTATAGCATTTATCTTCATTTCTGGCGTCAAAATTTTGAATTTGAATTTTGAATGAATGGACACTTCAACTACTATAAGCCCAAAAGTCATATCCCTTCATAAACTCTTCTTTTCTTGATTGATGAATGATCATCTTGATGTCTTTTGGCCAGTAGTCATCAGATATAACTACTTTTCCTGCAAAACTGCAAACCTTTTCAAAGAATCAAGTGACTTTTCAAAATAACTAATTGTAATTTGAGATGATAACATCATGATAATTCTGTGATATATCCATTTAAACTTTTCAAGAAATCATATCATGATAACTTCAATTATTTTTTTCAATAAAATAGAATGCAGACTCATCTGATACTAATGCAATGCATGAATTTAAACTTGTGTTCAAATTTTGCCATTTAATATCTTCAAAAATTAGATTATGAACCTTTTGAAAAACCTTGCTCTGATAACAATTGTTAGGGAATGCAGAATGGATCTTAGGGCAAAACTAACACTAGTGGAGGGCGTGAATAGTGTTTTCAAGGAATTTAAGAATATCTAAACTGTATGATCTACTATATGAATCACACACCACAGAGATGATCACAGACACATAATCAATCACAAATACAGAAATAAACAAAAATAAAATATAGAAAAGGAAAGAATACACCGAATTTTATACTGGTTCAGATTGCTCCTACGTCCAGTCCCACGCAACACTGGATTGCTCAGAGTTTTATTACTAGATCAAAATCTCAGTACAATCCCCTTGATTTCATGGCTACAAGGTTAACACCGTTTCCACCACCCTTGATATCCCGGCTTCAAGGTTAACACCATTTCCATTCCTTGATTTCATGGCAACAAGGAACACACCGTTTCCAAAACTATCCCTAAACAATCCAAAATGATTACAAAAACCCTATAACTCTTCAGTAGCGCTTCGATTCAAAGAGTAATGAGTGAGAAGAGAAGAAGTTTTATGTATTTACAATAGAAATCGGCAGAGTAGAAGTATAGAAATCATAAAAATGTGAAATAATAATGGAGTAATGAAAAGGGGTGAAGAAGAATGTTTAAAAAATTCAAATTCAACCCCTGTTTATTAGATTTGAAAGGTTGCAAGGCTTCTGGAACGTTACAAATAGTGAACAGACACTTCCTTTGAAAATTGAAAAAGTGACAGTTATATGTCGACATCTCCTCCTTTGTATGTTGACATATGTACCAAAACAATATTTTTTAAACTATTTTTCAAGTGTTTAAATATATATATATTATTCTGTAATTCCTGAATTAAAACTTAGTGATATAAAAGAGTATTATAAAGTATAAAATCATATGAAAACATAAATATAAATTATATAAATATTTATAAAATTATAAAGTTTAAAGTCATATAAATATAAATTTATACAAGTATATAACTATATAAATAAATATAAACTTATAAACTTTAATACTCAAGTTTAAAATCTAAAATAAAAAAACTAATTAAAATTAGAATTTGAATTTTGAAAATAGAATTTGAAATTTGAAAATTAGAATTTGATAAACAGAATTTGAATTTGAACCTGGAGCGTTATTCAGAGTCTTACATATAAACTAGACTCTATTACTATATTTATCTTGAACTCTTGATATCTTGATTATTCATGAGTCTTGAATCTTCTTTGAATCCTGAATCTCTAAAACTCTAATACTGTACAGTCTTCAGTATTAATTCCTGTACATAAATCCTGCATATATGTGTGTATATATATATATATTCTAGTTGGAGATGTTAGTATATATTTTATAATCAAATAATATTGAAATAAGGTTGTTGTCATCAAAACTCCATTCTCCAAAAGTAAAAGCTTGCCCGGAACCGTTCAGAAAATTCATCATCTGTAAGTGGTTGGCTTAATTTGAGATATCTAGTGTGCATATATATATATATATATATATATATATATATTGTGTGAAGTAGGCTTTCCTTAGGGAAAAAAGTATTAACTGGATGACCAATCACTTATTGGGTATTAAGTGGTTAGAACTAGGTTCATTCCAAAGGTTCACCCCTTGGTTCAAAATCCAAATCATTAGGCCTGCTGTAATGCCCCACCTTTATACTCTCGTTAGCCAAGGTCATTGCAGGTAATGGTGCCAACTAACCCGAAGAATAAGGCTATTGAAGAGAGACCATCTGTATATTAGCTTTGAATGAGTGTTAAATATGTCGAATAATGTGGTCTTACTTTTTAGATCTCATAAGGAAATCTGACGCATCTAATTCAAGTCCAAATCTACTACAAAGTGGCTATATATAATTCGGAAAGCAAAATAAAATACATAACATTAAATTAGAGTAAGACATAAATATTCACATCACTAAGGCGGAAATAGATATGAATAATAATATAAAAGTGGTGGACATAATATAAGTGGTCGTGCAAGATCCACTATATCATAAAATAATAGATACATGTCCTACACAAAAGAATATGTACACATGTGAGTCACTATCTCAAATACATGAAAGATAAAACTATTAAAACAAGTGCAGTTAGCCAAAAGGAGGAGCTAGTCTATGCTGTAGTCAAGTAGAAGCACCTGTAATACTCGGTCTGACCTGAGTATTATTTATAAGAAAATACACAATAAACAGATCAGTCTAGCTGTACTCATCATAATAAACTGAAATAGAAATAGAGATATAAACAGATAATGACATATGAATAATTACAACAATGGTCACGAGTAAATGTGAAAAGCTTGGAAATGTCCAAAAATATGTAAAGGAAATCTCAGAACTACGGAAGAATAGCATATTTGAATAATATAGCTATTCAAAGAAATGATGTCACCCATCAAGTCAAAACAAAATAGTTAACATAGATTGATAACATAATATCACTCAGATTCTAGAAATCCTAATGATTTAAAGATCATGGATAAGACAAATGAACCCACGTTCCTCAAGATGATCCAAAGATCATCGATATAATTAAATGAACAGAAGTTCCTCAACACTACACCATATATGATAATTAGGTTGTGTTTTTAGTCATATCTAAAGCAGTTAGGCACTGTAAAAAGCCATATCAAAAACTGGAGTGTTAAGTAATTGGATACGGCTGTAAACCGTATCTCACTAGAAATAACATATGGCTCTTAGCCGTATCCAAAGTGTAATCAGACACGACCTTTGACCCTATCTTATTATATGTGTGCGTACACACACACACACACACACACATATATATATATATATATGTACATGTATATGTATATATATATATCATATATGTGTATATATATATAAATAGAAAGTGCAGCACATATTTTTCATAACACAGAGCATATATACCATAATTTATTCATAGGAACAACACCATTTGTGTGTGTATATATATATACTCAAAACATTACAAGTTTTGTCATAACACGAACACAATGTACATACAAATTACATATACAATAAAAGGAAATTGTCAAAGATTTTCATCACATTACGAACTAACAAAAAAAAGGTACAAACATATCAGCCTGATAAAACTCCAGTCGAGGCCGAGAAGATCGAGCATCATAGCCAGCCTGAGTTCAAGTTTCATTTGGAAGCAAAATTGAATCGTGATATATAGCCTGCAGCCTGAATTCCAACAGCACAAAAGCACCAAAATCTCCAATAGAACTGCCTATAAAATACAAGAAACTAGTCATAAATACTTCACTGGACAGGAGATCGACATTGTAACTCACTATGACTGAGATGCAAACATGAATATAGAGATAAGTGTACATCGATCAGTGTGTTTGTGTACGCCGGTAGTCGATCACTGTAAGGGGTTCGGATCGACTAGTCGATCAGTGTGTTTGTGTAATTTCATTGGACATAAATAACTGTGAAGAGCTTTTAAATGAAATTAACTGTACATATGAGTGGAAAATCGATAGTCATTAAAAATGCAAACCCAAAAGAATAATCACCTGAACTGTAGTCGATCTGCAACACCAGTAGTTCGTACCCTAGCATACAGAACATCCTCCTATACACACAAAAAGGAACAAATAAACCAAAAGAATATTCAAGATGTGCACATAACATGTCTATTCAATTCTTATGTAAGATACCATGTAGAGATAAGTGTAAAATAATATATACCTTCTCCAACGTCTAAGGATATCAAATCATCATTTTCAGATGACACACAAACTCGACTTTCTGATTAAGAATTTGTTGGGCGATCCACCAGGTGGATGCATATTAGCTCACCCGCAGGGTTAGTAATCCATGTTTATTAGCTTTATCCAAATGTCGAATGCCCCTTCACTTAACCTTTGGAAAAAATTGCTTTCACTTGAAACTTTCAGTTTCTTTGAAGCAGACTGTGTAGTGCAACTTACACTATAGTCTCTGCTACAAAGTAGGGGAGAGTTGCTAGTGAAAGCAACTTTTTACTAAGGTTAAGTGCAACAACATTCGACATTTGGATAAACCTAATAAGCATGGATACCCGACCCTACGCATGAGCTAAAATGCTTCCACCTAGTGGATCGCCTATTAAAATATTAACTAGAAAGTCTAGTAATCATCCATCTGCCAAAATTTTCAACAAACCTATTAAAATATTTTCTGTACACTTGTTATCTCTCCAAGCAGAGTAAACTTGTTATAAGACAACCCAATTTAAATTTCAAGCATAAGGCAAACACACAGTCAAATGATGACTAACGCAGCATCATCGATATCTATTTTCGAGTTTCGAAAGTGGGATTGATATATATTGTCAATCGAGACGTCGAGTAAATACTTAAAACTATTTTGAAAAGTTTGAAGATATTTTAGCTTTTAAATTATACCATTGGTTAATATATATTAAATTATTTAATTACAATTTCTCTACTTCGTTCCATTTCGGGGACGAAAAGTTTTGAGTAGGGGAGATTGTAACAACCGGTAATTTTTAACGATTTAAAAATCCGATATAAATCAAAATTTTATTTTGAAATTATTCTATGGTTTTTCATAACGGGAATTCGAAATTTGTAATACGTACAGTGAGATGTAGCAACTGTAAAAATTTCATCGGAAAATTTGACTGTTGTCGGTCGTGCAATTTTCAGTGCAAAGCTGCGCATAACAGATCAAATTTTAGCGATTTTAAAATTTCTCCAAAACCAGTTCGGACAAACACGAAAAACATTCGATTCATTGTCACGAATCCGATGGCGAAATTCGTTTCGCGAAAATCGGACGTTTTGACCTCCGTTTTTTTGTCCGCATTTTTACGTCAAAGGGGTCCGTAACGCGCTTTTGAACAGAGCATCCTGACACTGCAAATTATACACCGTTGTGTCCGTCTCGTCGAGCTGATTACCAAAATATATTTATTTGTCAGTTTCGGTGCTCGGTTCGCGCTGAAACTACGAAAAGGCTTGCGCAGTTCATTTTTGAAACAGTGACATTTGAGTTCGATGTGTCCCTTTTATGATTCTGCATATTTTTCTAGGCATTTTGGGTCCGCAAAACCCGTTCTTTTATTCGATTAAACCACCTAAATTTTTTTTTTATTCTAAACCTTAGTAAGTGGGCACACTACTCTTTGTTTTCAAACCATTTATACACGTTGGCGTCCACTTTCATTTCTTTATTCTTTCTAAAGCTTGGACCCTTTTTGCATTTCAAAAGCCAAGCATGCATGGACGTTAATTTTATTTCCAAATGACATGAGTACATTTGCTTTCCTATGTAACAACATGCATACGTTCATTACTTAATCATAATACATGCATGAGCCCTTTTGCAATTTTATTTCCCAACAAACCGTTCATCATTTTTGAATTTGAAAAAAAAAAACAACTCTTCATTCCCTTTTTTTTCTAATCACATCGGTTTATGCTTTTAAACGTTCAAAGGATGGATCCTAATAAGCTGCAGATTCTTTTGTTGCACGTTTACATTTCCAAACGTTTGGCCATCTCGAAATAAACAACTGCAGCTCCTTTATGTTGAAAATCCCCATCGCCATCTCTCCTTTTTCCCATCGCTACTGCTCCATTTCTCATCCTCCATCGTACTTCCTTGCCTTCCAGCGCTCGCGAACTCACTCTCCGCCTCCTTCCCATCAGCTCCGCCCACCTAAAAACCACATCGACCCAACTGAGCCATCCTCCGCCTACTTTCACCGACCCACCACTCATCAGCCCACTATTCCACCCTGTCTCCCCAAGTCTACCCCGACATCCGACTTTCTCCGCCAACTGCGCCGACGAAGCCGACCATTCACCCCTCCTGAGCCACGTTAGCCGAACCCATCAGCACCGAACCCGCTCCGCCCTCTGACAGCCGAAACCGACCCCAACGGCGCCTGCAGCCTTACCTCGGTGCCAACAACACCCGATCGGGTCTGGAACCTCTCGTTTCCTTCTCCAGTGACTTGCCAAACCAATTAATTTCTCCCATACTTTTTGTGTGTATGGTGCGTGAGGTGTATATATGTATTTTATGATTGGGTGTATGTATATTTGGTGAGTTGTGTGTGTGTATTTATATTGTTCTGGCGTGTGTGAGTAATCTGTGTGTATGTGGTGTGAGTTGTGTTTTACTTTGAGTTTTGTTTTGAAAAATTATCTGTTAAAAAAGAAATATATGTTTATGTATGTATTTGTTTAAATGGTTATATATGTATACATATATAATATGGTTTTAGTGTGATATATAAATTATAATATATTGATGGTTTGATGTATTATGGTGTGTGTTTTAAATATGTACGTTTTATTTTTGTGTATATGTATGGAAATATTTATATAATATTTTATAAATAAATTTGTCGTTTTTACTTTTGGGTCGAGTTTGGTGTTGAGTTGAAACCCATTCCAAAACACAGTGTCCGCAACCCATTCCAAAACCCAACAACCGTACCAATCCTTTGAAAATTCTCGAGCCCCTCTTAGGAAAATAAAATATATCTCGAGAAGTTAGCAAGATTTAAATTCATTTCGGGTCATCGTTAGAAGTCGTCGTCTCTTTCTATGTCAATCAGTCTGTCGTCTCTAATCCATGCCACGAAAGATGAGTTTATCTCACACCTGACTCACATTTTTCATCGATGTTAGATCAATAATGAACTGTTATTTGAAATGTATAAGATTGCTGTTAGAAATTGTTTGATTTGATATGTACGCACATTTCATATGCGACACGATATATTCATATGACACATAGTTGCACTGATGATATATATGTTGTGATTGATACTATGTGATTGTTGATACCCTACTTTTAGGAAAATCACTAAGGGTTGAAATGATACATACCCGAATGAACATTAGAATAGGAAAAATCGTTATGGGTTGAAATGATAGATCTGAACGATTTATATTGAATCTGGGATCGCGGGTTGAAATGATTAACCCGTAGAAATTTTATCAATTGCGGGTTGAAATGATAAATATCCGTATCACTTGACCATAGGGTAGAAAACTATATACGGACACCGTCGGTCATGTTTTCGAAGTAAAATGAGTTTTATTTTAAAATATTTACTTAAGACTTTATATATTTATATTTATATTTATATTCATATTTTATTTAAATATAAATAATTTTGTATATTTTAACTTATGTGTTTTAAAATGATTTATTTGTAAATAGGGATTTAAATGTTTATTTAAGATTTTACTTAGAAATTTATTTATTTTAAACCATATAATCGATTCCTATAAGTATTTTAACCTTTTTATATTATTATAAATATTTCTTTAAATCTATTTTTATATTATTTTAAACTTATATATTTTTGTAATCTATTTCTAATTTATTTTAGAGTTTTATAAACTTATATATATATACATATCTATTTTCAAAGTTAATTTTTCTTATATATATATATATTTTATAAACTTTAATAAAGTCAAGATGGATAGTTTACATTTTTCGATTTAAATTCGAAGTTTAAAGATGTAAATCTATATAATGATATTTGAATAACGAATGAACTCATATTACGTTATGAATTGGAATCGATACGAATTTTTGTAGAGATGAACTTGAATTGGTATATTTAAGAAATTGAATTTGATTTGGTTTAAATTATGAACCTTGATAAGAAATGAATGTGAATTGGGTAAATTGATTTATTTTGAATTTATAGTCGATAAGAATTAAATTCAATTTTAAGTGATTAATTATGAATTGGAATATATAGATGTTATATGCGGAATTGATTTTTATATCGTTTGGTTTGAATTAAGAATTTGTTAAATCAATGTATAAGAATGGTATTAAATCATAATTTGGTTGAATGGAAATATAAGATTTTGATTTGAAATGTAGAAGTAATAGTTTTGAACTATATAACTTGAATTATAGTTATAAGACGATTTGGTTTATATTGAAGTTTAAGATTTCGTTTTACATTATATAAAAGGAAATTTGAACCTAAGTGTCGAATTTCATTAATCGACTAAAATGAGTTGTTTTCAAATTTTAATATATTCGAAGTTAGATATTTAATTTTGAATTCAAAATTCGAATATGAGAATTCGTATAAACTATTTTATAAAGTGATTTATAAAATAATGACTACGGTGTGAAAAATGTAAACGATTGGTTGTTAAAGAGACCGGGATCGGCTATTGTCATACTCTCTGCCAATACCGAAAACCACTTTGACAACTGTGTACGCGGTGGAGTTCCGGAATGAAGGGGATGATTTGGCGAACGACTCCATTTTTATTTCATATTAATTACGAGACCCTTACTACCTTGAGTCAGCTTGATGTGGCTAAAAAAGGAGCTACGCACGGACCAAGTGAGGTTATACCTCTTATCGAGCACACTTCTTCGATATTATTCTATTACTGTTGAGATTCGATTTGGTCCCTTTTGATTATGTGAGTGTGTATCGAGGTGGGCGGTAGTAGCTACTATGCGTTACCACCAGTCCGGCTCCGCAAACGGTGAATCCACCCTGGCATTCCTTGCGTGCCTTGTCACATGCCTTATACGAGCCCACTATGACTTTGTTTTGTACTGTTTTATATGGAGTGCCCTCTGATCAACCTCCAGTTTACGGAGGAATTACGATACTGTATATACTATGGGAATATATAAACGGTGTAAGGGTAATCATGGTAATCCCGCTTACGCTATTTTGATATTTTTACTTTACTGATAGACACTATTGTATATAGCGTATTATACTATATAGTATTAGTTTGACGGATCCTTAGAGGATGGTGATCCCAAACATCCTCTAAGTTACTGTTTGCATTTCATTTGAGTTGATTTACTTCCATGAGAATGTTAGTCCTGATCCGAGTTGTTTTGTTTTGCATTATTGCTCGGGTCAGATCGATTATCACAACTTTCGAGATCCACTCTTGGAGTTTGAAGATTATTGGGTTTTTCTCATTTATATCTACCTGTTCAGTTATCTTTGTCATTCTGTTTCAGATTGTTATCAGTTATTTATTGTATTAGACTTCCGCTGTGTTATTTATGTAAACTCTGATGTAAATTTTTAATTAGTAGCTTTATGAACTACTATTGTATTTTGTATTTTTCCACTGCGAGGTATTATATTGCTCTGTATCTATGTCTGTGTTCTGTGATTCTGTGATTTATTCTATTTTGCCCCAGAAGCTAATAACAATCTGTTGTTTTGGACGTTTCGAGTTGACATGTTTTGTCAATCGGCACGATCAAAATGGCGGGTCGTTACATTTCGCGATCCTGGATATCGGCATACAACACTGTCGACTATTCAAGCATCGAAAATACTGGCTAGTCCATGAAAGAAATTAGAGGGTGAGAATAGATAAGATAGAAACTTAGAATAGAAGAAGAAGAAGAAGATACAACATCAGAGTAACATGAATCTCACAGTGGAACGAACAACATATAATAGATAACATATCTTTGAAATAAAATCAGTATATATATACAGTAACATTATCAGAGTACAACACTTACAACACAACGGAAATAACTATAGCTATATAATCCTGAAGCCTCTTGCTCCAAGATCTCCAAGTATATCTGTAAAATCCTGACTACTTGACTGCCCGTACAAAATTGGGCACCCAAGACTTTAAGGAAAACAAAACAAAAACAAACTCGGGCTCAGTCATGGGACCGGTAAGAGCAAACACTTTAAAACAGTTTGGGAAAATAACGATATTTCATAAGACCACGCCGTATAAAGGAACGGGTTTTTCCCTTATGAGAATCCAAATCAATTTGATTTAACTTTCAAATCATTTTGAAAGAAACAATGATCTTTTATATCAAAACTCTTTTGATATTATAATAGTGTCTATCAACCACAATATAATAATCATCTTGCAAATCGCTTTCATCTCACGTTCCACAAATATAGTATACAATCAAAATCGCGAGCACTTATTGGATAATGGATTTCCAATAATAAAGGGTATGGAACCACCTTCTGATAGTGTACCTCTAAAGAGGAATACACTGGGTTCAACAAGAACATCTTGCAACCCGGCCACACATGACCGACCACTCATTTCGCTTGAGTGTATCGAATGTATATCACCAACGGTTGGGATCAGCAACCGTTTCCCGAATGGGACAACATCGAATAGATTAAAGAATGAAATGAATATCTCTAGATTGGTGATAATACACCCTTCTTGGCAGCCAACCACTTAGCCATGCTGCCTGCCCGATTTTTGTCATTTCCCGGTTGTGAGGCTAGAGACCACGCTTATCTTTGACAGATCACACATTTGTTCACTTTGAATGTCACATCGTCATACCCACCAAATCACAAATTGATTTCCCCAAAAATACAACGGGTATACAGCTAAGAGAATCGAATTCCTCCGCCACCAAATGTACATATGTTTGAAGAGATCAACTTACGCGATCTATTAAATATACTCTATCAGACATTCTTCCATACAGGTCGTCCTAGGACTGGACAAACCGAAGGCACTCTTCTGTGAATCCATCTTAGGCAATTTCTACCTAGGACTAACAAAACAGCCCTTGCACTTTACTCCATCTTTAATTATCTTCAGCATATTTGGTTTGCAATGCTTATGTCAATACGGAGTGGTTCTTCGGATAATAATCCAACCGGTCTCTCCATATTAACAACGTAAAAATGGTCAAAAACTTTGATAGTCGGTGATTTAACTATCAAATGAAAACACGTGTGAAAACAACAATCTTATTTCCAATTGGAATTTCTATTGATCAATCATCATATATAAATATATTCATATTTCCTTATTTTCCATATTCAGAAAATATATGTTATGAACATTGGAAAACATTCCCATTGCTTATTTACGTATCACTATTCTTCCACATATATCAGTCTCTGACTGTAAACTAGTATGAGAACAATTCCCCATGTATCAATCCCAAAGGTCGAAACCAACATTGGATAGACACTTAGAAAACCATTCAACTTAACTAATCTCCAGTCAGTTTCTAATTTAGCTTAACTCCATTTCTTAATTCCTTATAAATAAAATATTCCATCTTCTATGTTTAGAAAATGCCTCTGATTCTATATTTGGAAAACATTTCCAAAACTCATTTTATGGATTTCAAACTAACATTGTATAAAATATCGTTACAAACGCTCAAACCATTAATCGCTTATTACTTAAGTGTGTTTCTAACTAACTCTCTCCATCGAACCTCAACTGTTTCTTAGTCAATTACGAAGTCAATCAAGTTGGGGTATAATTACCTCTCAGACTTTAACTGGACAATGTTCTTAATCTTGCAATAGACAAAGCTCACCGCTCCAATTTCTACAATCATTTTCTTAAGAAAATTCTCGGATTTAGATTATGAATCCACTTCTTTTATGAAAAACATTTATTATAACGCTAACGTTATAAACACTACATCTGAAAAATCAAACTTAGAAATCTAACTTAAATTCTTATTTTGAATAAATAAACAAACAACTAATTTATTAAATAAATAAATCTTGATTAAAAATCGGAAATTAAATAATACTTTCCCGAATTCTATATAATCAAATTCGACATATAACTCTCTTTTCCGTAATCTCTATTCGGTTATCTCCTTCGAATAACTAATATTCGACTAACTCCCTTTGAATAACTTATATTCGATTAACTCTCCTTGAATAACTAATATTCGATTAACTCCCTTCGAATAACTTATATTCGATTAACTCTGCTCGAATAACTAATATTCGATTAACTCTACTCGAATAACTAATATTCGATTATCTCTCTTCGAATAACTAATATTCGATTAACTCTCCTCGAATAACTAATATTCAATTATCTCTCTTCTTCGAATAACAATATTCGATTAACTCTTTTCGAATAAACTATATGCGATTTACTCACTTCGGATAAACTATATTCGATTAACTCACTTTTGAATAAACTAATATTCGATAACTTCTTTTGAATAAACTTATATTTGATAACTCCTTTTGAATAAACTAATATTCGATAACTCCTTTTGAATAAACTAATATTCGATAACTCCTTTCGAATAACAAATATTCGATAACTCTATTCAATTTACTAATACTCGACTAACTCTAACTCGATTAACTCTATTTGAATAACTCTAATTCGATTTAACTCTAATCGATTAACTCTAACTGGTTAACTCTAATTGATTTACTTTAACTGGTTAACTCTAACTGGTTAACTCTAACTGGTTAACTCTAACTGATTAACTCTAACTAGTTAACTCTAACTGATTAACTCTAACTGATTAACTCTAACTGGTAAACACTAATTGGTTAACTCTAACTGGTTAACTCTAATTGATTTACTTTATTCGATTTAACTCTTTTTGATTAACTCAAATCAATTAACTCTTTTATATAATCCATTAAGTTTGATTTTGTATTTTAAAATAATATTCCATTTCCAAATTCTATATATACTTATACTTATAGAATTATTCATAAGAAATCTCTTTTCTAATTTTAACATTTAAATCTCCTTTCAAATTCCCTTTTTATAACTCTATTTATTTCATAAATAAATATTTCCATTTATAATTTATTTGTAAATGTTTTTACAAATATTTCCTTTTTAATTCTATTTGTAAATGGTTTACAAATATTCCCTTTCAGTTCTATTTATTTAACAAATAAATATTTCCTTTGATCTTATTCTATTTATTTGACAAATAAATATTTCCTTTTTAATTCTATTTGAAAATGTTTTACAAATATTTCCTTTTCTATTTGTTTATACAAATATTTCATTTTCTATTGGGTTTACAAATATTTCCTTCCAACTCTATTTATTTAACAAATAAATATTCCTTTTATAACTTCTTTGATTTTATAATTTATTTTCTTTTAAAAAAAAATCCTTTTCCTTTTATATATAAAATCCATTGATTTTATACAAATGATCTATTTTCAAAATACACTTTGAAAATCCCCTTTTCTACATCCCAGTATTTCTTATGGTATTTAAAATACCAACCAACAATGATCGATATCATTCAAACATACATAATCAACAACAGATTATATATCACATCATATACTTCAATATATGAAAAACAGTAAAATAATTGTTAAGGAATCCAGGTGGATCCCTCCAACCTGTTTCCCTGCATCACAGATGTTAAACAATATAATTAACATCGATTTCATTTCTATATGAAATATTCTGATAAACAGAATCAATATTTGATTAACGATTTATATATATATCGTCATCTATAATTTCACCCAATACATAAGCAATTCAACCAAACAGTTAGCACACAACAATCAATCATCATTTATCAGTTCTAAAATTACGTTATAAAAATACAACTGATAGAGTTGGTGAGTTTTACTCACATTGGACAGTTATCGTTAAATAATGATTTACTATCTTTGATTTAGACGGACAATTTATTTTGTAATAAATTGTAACGGGCTCCAATTCACTCCCAGTCAGTTCCAGTGTGTAGCCAATGTCCGTACGATCCCAAAGGATCTTGTTTCGCTGAATTCTGATAATGTATGATGAAGTTATACATTTTACAAGTTTGATTGAATTTTAAATTAAAACAAAACTAATTTAATTTGCCATTGACCTTAATCCTTTTCAACCCGGCCCAACAACCGTCTAAAGCCCACATCCGCACACACTCTTCTTCCCCGATTGACTTGGCTCCAGTAAAAATCACGCAAGAAAGACATTGCCGCTTCTTCCTTTGATTTTTTCTCCATTTCCATTCCATAAAAAAATCCACAAAAATCATTTTGATTCTTCTCTCAAGCCCCTCTTTCTCCTGATATAAGCTTCATCCCACTCGCTACCTGGTACGAATTCCGACCAATCCTCCTTGCGTGCTGCTTTTGTCAGCATCGACACCCATATGTGTCGATCTCCACAAAAGTTTCCCTATAAGTGCCAAATTACTTCACGAATTCAAATCCGATAATAGAAACTCGAATCAACCCTTATATTACTCAAAAATCTCAGCCCTAGCTTACAAATAACCCACGCTAGAAGATGTCGACTACATCGAACAAGGTAAGACTCACATCAAAATGAAGAGAAACCTCTCAGCATCTCATATATAAGGAGATTGTGATTTATAAAATTAGATTTGAATTTATTAGAATTTATGAAGTAGGATTTCTTCACGTTAAGGAAGACTGATGGCGGCTACCAACATTTGACCAGAGAAAATTGTAATTAGGCTTAGAAAAATAGTCAGATATTTATAGAGAGAAGATATTATTTTTATATTCCATATTTTATTTTATTTTAAGCAATCCCTGCTTTTATTTGGCTTCTAAAAATCTATACGATCACATACGATACCCAAAAATCATGGAAATGGGTATACACCTTCTGTTCGACAATACAAATCCAACAAAATAAGTTTCGTCGAATTCCAACTCCATTTGCTCACACAGCGTATTTTTAACCATCAAAATACTGACTGTTTTTCACATTAAAAATCCGTATGGCCACACACTGACTCCAAAAATTATGAAACTTGGAATCTAACAATAGTTTAATACTACGGATCCAACAAAACTAATTTCGTCGAAAACGGAGTTCATTTGCAAAACTGGCAATTTTTAAAGCTCTAAATATCCCTTTTAAATATATAAATATATTTAAAAATAATTAAATTAAATATTTATAAATAAATATTATCGTATATATTCACAATAGAATATCATACAACTCTAATTGGATTTATAACTCGATATTTCAAAATTCCCAGTTATATCGATATTCGATTTATATATAAAATCGTTTTATAATATATATATATATATATATTTCAAAGGAATTCCATAGCGACTTTTCTGAAATTTGTTTTGGACATAACTCAAAATCTACATAATGAAATCCTGATTTTTCTCTTCCATCAGAAAAATATATTTCACCAGCTCCGAGCATTTCTTATTTCACAGAAATCTGACTTAAAACGGACCTTGTATATTCAGTTGAAGTTCAAATCGCCAAATAGCGAACTACCGTGCCATTTGGAGCTCGATTTTAATTATAATATAATTATACGTTCAAACTTTGTTTAAATAATATAATCGTTATTCTAATTCAATTCCACTGAATTATAGCTTATATATGATCCAATTCACATCGTATTGTGAATTCTACTATTTCTGACTATTCTGAAATTTAAATATATTTTTTAATTATTATATTAATTAAATATTCCTTATTATTTAATTCTAGTCATTTTAAATTACCAAACCTTTATTTAAATAATTAAATAAATTATTTATAATACCGTAAAAATACGGGACATTACATTCTTCCCCCTTAAAATAATTTCATCCTCGAAATTGCTAAGGCGGAAAACAATCCCTATTGACTGGGTAAAAATTATTTGTTTATCCATTATCTTCAATTTCAACTGAACAAATAAACTTCAATTAAAATATTAATTAATTCTTATCAACGAAAATTTTCAAAAATCCTTAAAATTTTCTAACACTCGAAATTTTTGAAAAATTTCGCGAGCACCTCCTTTGTACGGCTCAATCGGTATAACTACAACTCGCCTCTCCAGGCTTTCTCCAACCCAGAAGAAAATCAAACAGCCAAGCGGCTTGCCAAATCGGCTCATAAATCTCATGCTTATACCAAATATAAACTTGTACCTTTTTGTCGGGCATAACAACTCTATCACTTTCACCTACTAGCAATTAAACATATACCAATGTCATCTCAACCAATTTCCAATCAACATCTGTTCAACACAGCTATTCGCTTATATCAAAGTCGAATTCTATTTCAAACTCGAGTTCCATTCCCGATTCCAATTCTTAACTCCATTAATCTGGTTCCATTTCAAATTCCGATCACATAAATCCAAATCTTTCGAGAACATTCTAATCCAATTCAACTTCAATTTGCTTTTGCAAATTTCAGTCCAATTTCCACTTAATCAGCTTAAATTCAATTTCAACTTCTATTTGCTTTCCCAAATTTCAATTCAATTTGGATTTTAATTCAAACAGTCTTTCCCTGGGAATTTTAAACAGTTCACCATATCGAAATCAACTTTCCTTTTCATGATTCAAAACAACTTGCTTTTCTTAAATCAATTCAAAAACAAAACCTTTGGTAGTAATCCGTCACTTAGAACTTGAAAATGAACACTGATGATGCTGTGCAGTCATCATCAGAATTATTTTCCAGCGATCTAAGAGAGTTCAATACTATATCACTTTTAAAACCATTTCTAAATACTTCCATTTTGAAATACATTTCAAAATACCATTCACAGTGCTTGTAAAACAATTTAAAATTTCCCAGGATTTTAAAATTCTCATATATTTAATTCCATTTGCAATCACTTTTCCAAAATTCTAGGTTTTAATTTCAATTCTGATTTAAATCAGATTTAGTTCATTTCGATTTCATATATTTCACTTATATGAATTCTGATTGGCTATTTACTTAACCATTTTACTTATAATCTTACTGATTATAATAACAACTAACATATCCAATATATTATAATCATTCCAATATAAATCCTTTATATCAAAATATACTTTGGGTAAACTTATTTTCATTTACCCTCTTTTCAAAACATATCGTGTCAACCCATCGTATTTGAGTGTTTAGAAAATCCTACCGATACAGTGGATCAAACTGATCGATCAGAACCCATAAACAACTCAATCAATAAATATCCACAATATAAAATCATTTTATATCAAATAACAAATACGTGCTCATATATATACACTCAACTCAATCTAGGGTATTACTAACCCCATCTCTACTGAGTTACGCCAAAGAGCCCAGGAAATTACTTAACCTTAAGCTCTGATACCACTGTAACGACCCGGGGATTTCGCGATTTTGGTTATCGGCATACAACACTATGTCGACTATTCAAGCATTGAAAATTCCGGATAGTCCATGAAAGAAATTAGAGGGTGAGAATAGATAAGATAGAAACTTAGAATAGAAGAATAAGAAGAACATACAACATCAGAGTAACATGAATCTCACAGTGGAACGAACAACATATAATAGATAACATATCTTTGAAATAAAATCAGTATATGTATACAGTAACATTATCAGAGTACAACACTTACAACACAGCGGAAATAACTATAGCTATATAATCCTGAAGCCTCCGGCTCCAAGCTCTCCAAGTATATCTGTAAAATCCTGACTACTTGACTGCCCGTACAAAATTGGGCACCCAAGAGTTTAGGGAAAACAAAACAAAAACAAACTCTGGGTCAGTCATGGGACTGGTATGAGTAAACACTTTAAAACAGTTTGGGAAAATAATGATATCTCATAAGACCACGCCGTATAATGGAACGGGTTTTTCCCTTATAAGAATCCAAATCGATTTGATTTAACTTTCAAATCATTTTGAAAGAAACAATGATCTTTTATATCAAAACTCTTTTGATATTATAATAGTGTCTATCAACCACAATATAATAATCATCTTGCAGAACGCTTTCATCTCACGTTCCACATATATAGTATACAATCAAAACCGCGAGCACTTATTGGGTAATGGATTTCCAACTATGACAAGGTATGGAACCACCTTCCAATAGTGTACCTCTAGAGAGGAATACACTGGGTTCAACAAGAACATCTTGCAACCTGGCCACACATGACCGACCACTCATTTCACTTGAGTGTATCGAATGTATATCACCAACGGTTGGGATCAGCAACTGTTTCCCGAATGGAACAACATCTAATAGATTGAAGAATGAAATGAATATCTCTAGATAGGTGATAATACACCCTACTTGGCAGCCAACCACTTAGCCATGCTGCCTGCCCGATTTTTGTCATTTCCCGGTTGTGAGGCTAGAGGCCACGCTTATCTTTGACAGATCACACATTTGTTCACTTTGAATGTCACATCGTCATACCCTCCAAATCACAAATTGATTTCCCCAAAAATACAACGGGTATACAGCTAAGAGAAACGAATTCCTCCGCCACCAAACGTATGTACGTTTGAGGAGATCAACTTACGCAATCTATTAAATATACTCTATCAGACATTCTTCCATAAAGGTCGTCCTAGGACTGGACAAACCGAAGGCACTCTTCTGTGAATCCATCTTAGGCAATTTCTACCTAGGATTAACAAAACAACCCTTGCACTTTACCCCGTCTTTAATTATCTTAAGCATAATTGGTTTGCAATGCTTATGTCAATACGGAGTGGTTCTTCGGATAATAATCCAACCGGTCTCTCCATATTAACAACGTAAAAATGGTCAAAAACTTTGATAATAGGTGATTTAACTATCAAATGAAAACAAGTGTGCAAACAACAATCTTATTTCCAATTGGAAATTCTATTGATCAATCATCATATATATATATATCCATATTTCCTTATTTTCTATATTCAGAAAATATATGTTATGAACATTGGAAAACATTCACATTGCTTATTTACTTATCACTATTATTCCACATCTATCAGTCTCTGACTGTAAACTAGTATGAGAACAATTCCCTAAATATCAATCCCGAAGGTCAAAACCAACATCAGATAGACACTTAGAAAACCATTCAACTTAACAAATCTCCAGTCAGTTTCTAATTTAGCTTAACTCCATTTCTTAATTCCTTATAAATAAAACATTCCATCTTCTATGTTTAGAAAATATCTCTGATTCTATATTTGGAAAACGTTTTCAAAACTCATTTATATGGATTTCAAACTAACGCCGTATAAAAAATCGTTACGACCGCTCAATCCATTAATCGCTTATTACTTAACTGTATTTCTAACTAACTCTCGCCATTGAACCTCAACTGTTTCTTAGTCAATTACGAAGTCAATCAAGTTGGGGTATAATTACCTCTCAGACCTTAACTGAACAAAGTTCTTAACCTTGCAATAGACAAAGCTCATCGCTCCAATTTCTACAATCATTTGCTTATGCAAATTCTCGGATTCAGATTATGAATCCACTTATTTTATGAAAAACATTTATTATAACGCTAACGTTATAAACTCTACTTCTGAAAAATCTTACTTAGAAATCTAACTTAAATTCTTATTTTGAATAAATAAACAAACAACTAATTTATTAATAAATAAATCTTGATTAAAAACCGGAAAGTAAATAATACTTTCCCGAATTCAGTATAATCAAATTCGACGTATAACTCTCTTTCGAGTAATCTCTATTCGATTAACTCATTCGAATAACTAATATTCGATTAACTCCCTTCGAATAACTTATATTCGATTAACTCTGCTCGAATAACTAATATTCGATTAACTCTACTCGAATAACTAATATTCGATTATCTCTCTTCGAATAACTAATATTCGATTAACTCTCCTCGAATAACTAATATTCAATTATCTCTCTTCTTCGAATAACAATATTCGATTAACTCTTTTCGAATAAACTATATGCGATTTACTCACTTCGGATAAACTATATTCGATTAACTCACTTTTGAATAAACTAATATTCGATAACTTCTTTTGAATAAACTTATATTTGATAACTCCTTTTGAATAAACTAATATTCGATAACTCCTTTCGAATAACTAATATTCGATAACTCTATTCAATTTACTAATACTCGACTAACTCTAACTCGATTAACTCTATTTGAATAACTCTAATTCGATTTAACTGTAATCGATTAACTCTAACTGGTAAACTCTAATTGATTTACTTTAACTGGTTAACTCTAACTGGTTAACTCTAATTGATTAACTCTAACTGGTTAACTCTAACTGATTAACTCTAACTGGTTAACTCTATCTGAGTAACTCTAACTGGTTAACTCTAACTGGTTAACTCTAATTGGTTAACTCTAACTAGTTAACTCTAATTGATTTACTTTATTTGATTTAACTCTATTTGATTAACTCAAATCAATTACTCTTTTATATTATCCATTAAGTTTGATTACGTATTTTAAAATAATATTCCATTTCCAAGTTCTATATATACTTCTATTTGTAGAATTATTCATACGAAATCTCTTTTCTATTTCTAACACTTAAATCTCCTTTCAAAATCCCTTTTTATAACTCTATTTATTTCACAAATATATATTTCCATTTATAATCTATTTGTAAATGTTTTTACATATATTTCCTTTTTAATTCTATTTGTAAATGGCTTACAAATATTCCCTTTCAATTCTATTTATTTAACAAATAAATATTTCCTTTTTAATTATATTTGTAAATGTTTTACAAATATTTCCTTTTCTATTGGGTTTACAAATATTCCCTTTCAATTCTATTTATTTAACAAATAAATATTCCTTTTATAACTTCTTTGATTTTATAATTTATTTTCTTTTTAAAAAAATCCTTTTCCTTTTATATATAAAATCCATTGATTTTATATAAATAATTTATTTTCAAAATACACTTTGAAAATCCCCTCTTCTACATCCCAGTATTTCTTACGGTATTTAAAATACCAACCAACAAAGATCGATATCATTCAAACATACATAATCGAAAACATATTATATATCACATCATATATTTCAATATATGAAAAACAGTAAAATAATTGTTGAGGAATCCAGTTGGATCCCTCCTACCTGTTTCCCTGCATCACAGATGTTAAACAATATAATTAACTTCGATTTCATTTCGATATGAAATATTCTGATAAACAGAATCAATATTTGATTAATGATTTATATATATATCGTTATCTATAATTTCACCCAATAAATAAGCAATTCAACCAAACAGTTAGCACACAACAATCAATCATCATTTATCAGTTCTAAAATTACGTTATAAAAATATAACTGATAGAGTTGGTGAGTTTTACTCACATTGGACAGTTATCGTTAAATAATGATTTACTATCTTTGATTCAGATGGACAATTTATTTTGCAAAAAATTGTAACGGGCTCCAATTCAATCCCAATCGGTTCCAGTGTGTAGCCACCATCCGTACGATCCCAACGGATCTTGTTTCGCTAAATTCTAATAATGTATGATGAAGTTATACATTTTACAAGTTTGATTGAATTTTGCATTAAAACAAAACTAATTTAATTTACCATTGACCTTAATCCTTTTCAACCCGGCCCAACAACCGTCTAAAGCCTACATCCACCCACACCCTTCTTCCCCGATTGACTTGGCTCCAGTACAAATCACGCAAGAAAGACATTGCCGCTTCTTCCTTTGATTTTTTTTCCATTTCCATTCCATAACAAAATCCACAAAAATCATTTTAATTCTTCTCTCAAGCCCCTCTTTCTCCTGATATAAGCTTCATCCCACTCGATACCTGGTATGAATTTCGACCAGTCCTCCTTGCGTGCCGCTACAGTCAGCATCGACACCCATATGTGTCGATCTCCCCAAAAATTTCCCTATAAGTGCCAAATTACTTCATGAATTCAAATCCGATAATAGAAACTCGAATCAACCCTTATAGTACTCGAAAATCTCAGCCCTAGCTTACAAATAACCCACACTGGAAGATGTCGACTACATCGAACAAGGTAAGACTCACATCAAAATGAAGAGAAACCTCTCAACATCTCATATATAAGAAGATGGTGATTTATAGAATTAGATTTGAACTTATTAGAATTTATGAAGCAGGATTTCTTCACGTTGAGGAAGACAGATGGCGGCTACCAACATTTGACCAGAGAAAATTGTAATTTGGTTTAGAAAAATAGTGGGATATTTATAGAGAGAAGATATTATTTTTATATTCCATATCTAATTTCATTTTAAGCAATCGCTGCTTCTATTTGGCTTCTAAAAATCCATACGATCACATACGATACCCAAAAATCATGGAAATGGGTATACACCTTCTGTTCGATAATACAGATCCAACAAAATTAGTTTTGTCGAATTCCGACTCCGTTTGCTCACACATTGTATTTTTAACCATCAAAATACTGACTGTTTTTCACATTAAAAATCCGTACGGCCACACACTGACTCCAAAAATCACGAAACTTGGAATCTAATAATAGTTTAATATTACGGATCTAACCAAATTAGTTTCATCGAAAACAGAGTTCGTTTGCAAAACTAGCTATTTTTAAAGCTCTAAATAACCCTTTTAAATATATAAATATATTTAAAAATAATTAAATTTAATATTTATAAATAAATATTATCATATATATTCACATTAGAATATCATACAACTCCAATTGGATTTATAACTCGATATTTCAAAATTCCCAGTTATATCGATATTCGATTTATATATAAAATCCTTTTATAATATAAATATTATTTATAAATTTCAAAGGAATTCCATAACGACTTTTCTGAAATTTGATTTGGACATAACTCAAAATCTACACAATGAAATCCCGCTTTTTCTCTTCCGTCAGAAAAATGTACTTCACCAGCTCCGAACGTTTCTTGTTTCATAGAAATCGGACTTAAAACGGACCTTGTATATTCAGTTGAAGTTCAAATCGCCAATTAGCGAACTACCGCGCCATTTGGAGCTCGATTTTAATTATAATATAATTATACGTTCAAACTTCGTTTAAATAATATATTCGTTATTCTAATTCATTTCCAAACTGAATTATAGCTTATATATGATCCAATTCACATCGTATTGTGAATTCTACTATTTCTGACTATTCTGAAATTTAAATATACTATTTAATTATTATATTAATTAAATATTCCTTATTATTTAATTCTGGTCATTTTAAATTACCAAACCTTTATTTAAATAATTAAATAAATTATTTATAATACCATAAAAATACGGGACATTATAGTTATTTCTTTGTTTCGTGGATATACCGCAATCTAAAATTATACCATACATGTTCCCAATAGCAATTCAGATGTTTTTTTACATTATCACAAAACATGATTCAAATTTGATTTATCTGATTCCAGGGTATAACCACAGATCCGTCCCTAACACAAAGTAGCAATCATCTAACACACTTACATAAACCAATTCAATTGAAAATCTAACACACTAACACAAAGTAGTAATCAACTATCACACAAAAATTGCAATTTGTTCCCTACTATCAGGCATGCATGCCAAAATTCAATTGAAACACATACTAGCAACCGAAGGAGGGTTAGGGAGACCAAGGGTTGCTGCATCTCTGTCGAAGGAGAGGGTTGTTCGTCTCTGTCGGAGGAGGAGATTACAAAGAAAGGTGGAGGAACGATTTGGTGATCAAAAACCCTAATTTGGGTTTTCGGTCACCATTAAAGTAAAACAAAGGGAAAAGGAAGCGGCCAAATTTTTTATTCCGAGTGCCTAATGTGATGCACAATATGATATGCATTCGATTTGGCCCAAAGCCGTATCAAATTAACTAATCCGGGGCTTCGTTGATGGACAGTCAGATTTAGGGCATTTAGGGTGGTGCGGATCGCAAAATGTAGTTTGATATGGATCTGAGCACTATCAAATATGATACAGCTTTAACCCGTATTTTATCTCCGCATCCTTCTGTGCCAAATTGGCCATTATGGTGTAGTGCAAGATGATCCGAAGATCATAGATATAATCAAATGAACCAAAGTTCCTCAAGATGATCCGAAGATCATCGATATAATCAAATTAATTACGCCAAGCTAGTAAATATAAGAGTCAAGCTACATGTCCCATGAACATTTGCTCTACTCGAATATTTACGAACAAATTGTATATTCTACTAGAAATACGAAATGATCATTGCCACGATGTTCAATCGAACGAGTCCAAGAATTGACCATCGAAGCAAATTCAAGGGTTCATAGTCCTTGTTTTTATTAAGGCATTTAATTAGATTTCTCTTACGAATGAGAAAAAGGTTTATGAAATCATATACTAGTAGATAGAAAAACAATTTGGAAAATAATGTCATATAATGTAGTAGAATTAAAAACCGTTTTAGTAACTGATTTGATATCTACTAATAATTTAAAACCCTTTTATGTAGTTTCAAAGTGGCAATTCTCATCAAATATCGATTGCAATAGCAATTGATCTCAAAGGCCTTAACTAAGACAACTCATACAATAAGGCCCAGGTAGTGACAGATTACTTGATCTGAACAAGACTAGCCTAATACCCTCATCACTGAATGAATAAAACCTGATTAACCTATCACTTGGGGGATGTGTATCCTTTGAGATACAACAATCCTGCATCAGTTTCTTATCAGCATCCATGCGAACAAATAGTGATTGATATAGATAACATGAAGCATATATATTACTACCATTTTTGATACGTAAATTAAATCTCATGACTAACGATTATAAATTCGTTCAGCACGAATCAATCGAAAGTCCAAAAGAAGTCGATAATCAAGCTTCTGAAATCTATGGACTAGAGAAACTGAAAAGTCACAGAAAAGGGCCAAACAAGCCGAAACTCGACCGGGAAGGAGCCTAGAACAACCTAAATTGTTGACCGTAGTGTCCACCAGCCAACAATAGAAATTTGGTCCTCAAATATCTGAGCACTCAGTATAGACGTATGAGCTGACAGTTTGCAGTTTTTTTTTCTCGAGATTTTGGACTGACGACTGACCTTTCCTGGCAGATGTCTGACCTGAAGCCTGGGCAAATATTTGCCTAAGCAATGATTGTGCAATTGTCTTTGATCGGGCTCGGACCAATGGTGATGTTTTATGATGTTTTTCTAAGTGAAAATAAAGCCTTTATAACTCGCCGAGGCAACTCAAAAACTCCAAGATCAATTCCCTGTAACGATTTACACATTGAATTCATATAATCGAATTAAAAATTAATAAACCGGAAAGTTCACATACAAACCAATCAACCAAATGCAATTCAATCTAGAACACGATGGCTTAGCAATGCTAAAGGGAAACTATAAGGGTTTGTTTGCACACAAGAACTTAACCTATAACATGCACAATGATTTGTACTAGAAATCAACAAAATGGAATCAAAACTCATCGAACATAACGTTACCTGAAATCAACCAAAATTATACACTGCATACACAATACAAAAGTGCCATAGACACACTATACAAGCTTAAAGCTTAAGCATAGATGTGAGTCTTAAGAGAACTCACCTTTGCTTGCTAGAAGCAAGAAATCAATCTAAAGGTTAACTTGGACAACCTCTCTTCTGATATAGCTCGCTAATCTTTAATGTAAACACATAAAAATGAGTTTCCTAAGAATTAGGTCATTGGAAATTTCGCAAATTGAAGAGGAAACAAGATGGGGAAGATAGAGAAGCTTTGTAATAGCCCGCATTTTACGTATTGGAGGATCATAAAATACTTTTATTTTATTCCCTGTGGGTTTGATCATTATCATATTTTAATATGTTGCTTATGGGGATGTGAGACATGTCCATAATTTTTATGAATTTTATTTGTGACCATTTTGCCCTTATCAGTATTGTACAGGGCATAACTTTTCACTCAGGTCTAATCAGGTAGTGAGACCTGTGCCATTGGAAAGGAAATGAAGATTGCCTTTCCATAGAGTGGTTAATTTAAAGATTTGGCTCAGCGGTTTGGGAGGAATAGCTATTTTAACGTTTTTCAGTTGGCTGTTTAGGTTTTGTAAAGCCACAATGGGCTGATTTGGGGATGCCCATTAGTGGGCTGGTGGAAACTATAAATAGGGGGTGAGAGATACGGGAAATGGTTTTGTCTCTCCATTCTCTCATTTGGTTGCCTTGTGTTCCTCCTTCCTCTAACACCTTTCCACCATTAAAATCGAGATCTAAGGAAGGAAATCCAAGATCTATGCCATTTGAAGCTAGATCTACATCATTTGAAGTAAGAGTTCATCGAATCAAAGGATTTTATTGATGTTCTTCGCTGTCCTGAATCTAATTTCACCATTTTTGCTTTGATTTAGAGAATTGGTGAGTGATGTACATCTCTCACACAGATTCAAGTAAGTATATGAGTTGTATGCACACATTTTTTTATCAAATTCAAGTCATTTTCCTTAGATCTACATCATGGTAAGCTTTATTTCATGTGAATCGCCATAGAATCTAACTTAACAAGTTAAAACTGGTAACCTCTACGCTATTTCATATATTTATGCAAGTTAGATTCATAGTTTAGTTCATATGTTCGTTTATCATGATTTTGGTGAAATTTGCATAATTTTAGTGATAATTGTCATATTCATGTTGTCAATGATTTCATAATATGCTTATGGTTGTGTTGAATGAATTAGATGAGTATATTTCGTCGATTGGCGAAGTTTTGGTCGACATTGGACTTGAATTGGGGTTGTAGAGGCCATGGGTCGTGCGTGCGAGTAGGGTGGTCGTGCATGCGAGTGGGGTCGGTCGTGCACAAGTGGGTCGGTCATGCATGTTTGGGATGAGATGAAATGCACGGGGTCGAGCAGCATATGGGTCGGGTCGAGCAGAGGAGGCTCGGGTCGAGCAGGGTTGGCTCGAGCATGTGCGGGTCAGTCGTGTAAGGACTTGGGTCAAGCAAGCGGTGTTGGACTCGGGTTGGTCGTGCCAGAAAGGGGTCAGGTCACGCACAACTGGGTTGAGCAAGTTGGTTAAGGGTAGTGAGATGGTCGGTCGCATACAAGACGAGGTCGGTCACTAGGGGTCGGTTACTAGAGGGAGGTCGGTCGCACTAGTGCCATTTTTATGAAAAGTTATATTTTCGGCTACGACTCCAATCTGAACGAGAAGTCCTGATTTTTTTTGGGGGTGATGCCCTCGAACCCGTGCCGCAACGCAGTGCAGTGATGTTGTGACTTCGAGGAGAATTCAAGTGGGAATATTTGAAGTGTTGAATGTGTTTGTTGATCGGCATAGAACAACGAATGAGGTGGCAACTCAAAGGTCGTGAGTTGGTCGATAATGGTCGCTCGAGAAGATTGCTTGAGCTATAGCCGTCATACGATTAACAATGGTTTCAAAGCAGAGTTGGCGGTGATAGCCAGAGTCTGTCATGGGTGATTGGTTGCTTTTTCTGATCTGTCTCATGTAGATTGTCCAACGTCGAAGGAGATGTTCCTTGGGTGCTTTTCTGATATTGGATTAGGCCTCTAGGGCTTGTGCTTAAGGGATATTGAGTTCGATTAGGATGGTTTACATAAGATTCATAATTTGGGTGTTATGAATGCTTTGCCATGATTGAATGGATGTTCTTATTTCCCCAAATGTATGGTTGAAATGTTGTTGTAAAGGCTATCACTGTCCGATGTGGGGAAGATAGGGTTGAGTTCTTCTTTGGCTTTGTGGGTAGATTAGTATGTTTATCTATCCATTCTCATATACTTTATTGATGATGTTTGTTAGCTATTTTATTGCTCACTTAGACTATTGTCTGACTCAAGGTTTTATGTTTCCTCTTATTACCTGGGGTTGTTCATCCGGTTGTGGATGAGCAGACTGAGTAGCAGGTGGCAGGTGATAGCTTGGTGAGACGACGATGCTGATTGATGGTGAGCTGGAGGCTTACGTACCAGTTTTATTACTACCTATTATTTGTTTCCATTGTTTGTTGCTTCTTCTCTGTGGGTTGTAGTGAGGCAAATCTGTATAAACTTATGTTGAAATCCTGGTGTTGGATATACTATCTAGTTGTTTGAAAGTTCGGAATTTCTATTCAAATATGTTTCACTATATATTACATATTGTATATGTTCTATTATATTTTATCCTTGTTCTGTGATTTTTACGACAGGTTCCGATGTTGTTTACCTACTTTAATGATTGTCCATAGCTGCTTAGCACACCTTTCAACACATTATTCCTCTTGCTTAGTGCAGGGGGTGTGGGCGGTCGTCACAAGCTTACCGAAGTTTCTATAATTTATTTCCTCTTGATTTGAGCTTCAAATTGAAATCCCCAGCTTAGGAATTTTGATTTTCCTTTCCCACCCTGATTTCTATTTTCCTAAGCCTTAGGAATACTATGAGGAGGAAAAGGGGCTTTGGGAGGTTATAAGGTTGTGATGGCCCGCAAATCCATACCATCTGAGTTGACTAAAACAACACCCGTCCAACCCAAATAGCATAGAAATATGAGTCATTAGGGTTAAAGAAATAGAAACAAATAGAGGATATAACAAAGAAAACATCAGAATCTCACACCGGAACGAACAAAATATAATATCATATATCATCACTTTTGAAATACATTTCTTTTTGCATCATATATACATACCATTATCAGAGAACAATACATATACATCACAGCGGAAATAACTCTAAATAACTAATGGTGAAGCATCTTGCTTCAGGCTTCTCCAAGTGTATCTGTAAAAGCCTGAAACACTTGACTGCCCCTACAAATTTGGGCACGCAAGAGCTTAGGAAAAACAAACAAAATAAACTCTGGGTCAGTCATGGGACTGGTGTGAGTAAACTCCAACGATATTGTTTAACTTTGAAAAAAAACTTTTGAAAGAAAAGGATAATAGTAAGACCAATCCACAGATAAACATTGACGGTTTTTACCTTACTATAACCCAAAACATTTTTGATATCAAAATCTGGTGATATTATAATAATGTCTAATCAAATAAATAAACATCTAGTAGAACGCTTGCATCTCACGCTTTACAGACGTAGTATAAAATCAAAAACCGCAGGTCGCTTATTAGAGATTGGATTCCAACTATGACAAGGTGTGGGACCACCTCCCGATCATTGTACTCAAGAGGGGATACACTGGGGTTCAGCAAGAACATCATGCAACCCGGGAACACATGACCGACGACCCATTCAGCTTGAGTGGACCGAATGTATTATCACCCAAGGTTGTTGGCCATCCAACCGTAATCCGTAAGATACAAAACAAAAAAAGAACAATTGAATTTTCTCTAGATCGATGATAATGCACCCTGCTTGGGTATGACCCAACTAGCCATGTTGCCTGCCCGATTTTTGTCATTTCTCGGTTGTGAGGCTTGAGGCTACATATATCTTTTTAGAACATCTAGCCACCATTCACTTTGAATTCCACATCATCAAACCCGTCAAATCACTAGTTGATCTTCCCAAAAATATTATGAGTATAAAAATTTAAGAGAAATGAATTCCTCCGCACCAAACGTAATGCCTTGAAAAGATCATCCTATGTGATCTGTTAGGAATACTTTGTCAGACATTCGTCCATATAAGTTGTCCTGGGATAGGGCAATCTGAAGGCACTACCCTATAAAAAGAACAACCATTGCATTTTACTCCGTCTCCAATTATCTTCATCATTTTCTAATTCGCAACGCCTATGCCTATGTGGAGTGGTTTTTCGGATAATAAATTCAACCGGTCTCTCCGTATTAACAACGATGGTCAAAACATCTTTGATAGCTGGTGATTTAACTATCAAAGGAAAACTAATATCCACCAAACAATCACTGGCCATTTCTTATATTTTATTTTAAGTTCGTTTCCTTATCGAATTATATATATATATATATATCGATTTCTAGTTATCAAATTTTTTAAAATATTCTAACTCCTCAAATTTCCGAAAAATTTAGCCAGCACCTCCTTTGTACGGCTCAATCGGTACAACAACAACTTGACTCTCTAGGCCCTTTCCATTCAAAAAATAAAATAAAAAAGCCAAGCAGCTTGCCCAATAGGCACATAAATATCATATGGAAATTTAAACATGTACCTTTTTGTTGGGCACTAAAAATATTCTTCATTCACTTTATTCATACCTGTCTAATATGCATACACCTGCATTTTCATTTTTATTTCAATCCATACAACTATTTTGATTTAATCACATTCAATTCCACTAATTAATTCTTTAATTAGTTCAATCTCTTTATTCACTTATAGCTTGAAACAAAAGTGTTCAAGCATATTTTAATCCATATATAAACAAATCGAACTTCATTTACAACTCAAGCCTCATAATCGATTTAAAATTCTACTTTACAAATCCAATTTACTTGACTCACGTTAAGTTCCATTCAAAATACCATTAACTAACTTCTTTTACTATTTAGTTAATATCATTCCATAATCCAAAATCTGATTTTTTATATATTAAAAATCATTCCATCAGTCCCTTTGAGTTCGGATATATATGATAAATCAAATCTGGATTTTCTAATAAAAATACAGATTTAATTCACTTAAAACCCCTTTTATTTGTTTAATAAACCGTTATGGTTTAAAAACGATTATAGCGATGTTTTTCTGAAAATTTGATTTTGATATAACTTAACATATACAAGACAAAATCAAGATTTTTCTCTTCCATTAGACAACTGTTATCCAATAGGTTTGGACGTTTCTTGTTTCATCAAATTTCGACTTATATCGAGATCTATGTACTCAATTGAAGTTCGAATCGTCAAATTATGAACTACCACGTTGCGGCAAGTTCATTTTAATTAAATTTAATTATAAATGTTTAAAAATTCGTTTATAATTAAATTCCAACTCCATTCTCTAATATTTAAATATAAATTAAATTTGTTTTCCAAAACTAACTTAACATCTGGATTTTCCCAAAATCGTTAATTTCTTTATCCCAAATCCATGACTTGATTAATAATTATTCACAATTCAACTTCCATATTAAATTCCAACTTCCTTGGACATAAATTATTTTATAAAAATTTCGATAAAATCAAATTTCAATTATAAATTTCTTATATGGGAATTATCAATTAATTCAATATCCCTTACCATTACAAATTAATACCATCTCTTGATAGTAGTGAAGTCGTTCAAGTTGGGGTATTTTGATTACCTCTCAGACCTTGACCAACAACGTTCTTATCTTAAGACGAATAAGAGTTTGTAATACAAAAGCTGATATTATTTATCATAAAAATCTCCTCTTTTATCTCATTTAAAAATACCTCTTTTATCTCATTTAAAAATATGTTTTTTAAATGCCATTTCTTATATTTGGAAAATTCTATTTCCAATTTATCCAATGAAAATTACTTCATCACATTTTAAACGTTGTTTATAAATTTACTTCCTTATTTTTATTAAACAAGCTTCCTTTTAAAATTCCATTTAAAACTCGATTCCCATTCGAAATTATTTTATTTTTACAAACTTATATATATAAATAAGTACAAAATCAATTTACATATTAAATTCCAATTATAGTTTCTCTTTAATATAATTCCAATATCCTTTCTGCAATAAATTATTTTTTATAAATTTGACATAGTCGAGTCCTATTTACGAATCCAAACGGATTTATCCCAATTCAATTTACATTCCCAACATCGGAATAAATCACATCATTTCCTCTGAAAATGATTTCCAATCCCTTTTTTAAATCCCTACTCGAATTTAATTTTATAAATTATCAAATGATAGTTTTTCACATTCATTTATAAATGCCGCATATAAATTACACTTCATGATTAAATATTAAACAAGTCTCTATTTCAAATTCCATTTGAATCCAATTTCCACTTCGAAAAATATTTTTTTTCCCTTTTTAAAATCTAAAAATCCCTTTTTGATATTCTTAAATATAAATATCTAGGGCCAGTGATATTCAAACATTCAAACACACAAACCATCAATCCAATTCAACATATCACACACACACACACACATATACATATATATATAAACAGTTGATAATAAATTTGAGGAATCCAGTTGGAACCCTCCAACCTGTTTCCCTGCATCCACAAATGTCACACAACATAAATAATACCTATCCTGCTTTAAGGTAGGATATCACGGCATAAAAGGTCATCCACTGAATATATCATGGGGCGATAGGGTCATTCGTTGATGGTACTACGGGTATCCGCTGATGGTACTGCGGGAATATCCAATATATATAATAGCCACAACCGCCAAGCCTATATAACTAGTATGTATAATAACCACAATTTTTCAATAAACAACAATGCAACCAATCAACCAACAAACATCATATAAATTTTTGTATTAAATGAAAATTTGATTATAATAAATTATAATTGAACCAGAGAGTGAGTTTACTCACCTTGATTTTTAATTATCGAATATCTAATTAAAATGCCATATCGTCTCGGCTACGCATCTACTCAAATGAATTTATTTTGCACCTACAATTATTATGTTTTATTAATTGATTAAACTATTTTAATTTAAACTAACTACTTAGACGAATAAATAGAAAGAAAAGCAATGAGAACACTAGATTTATAGTGGTTCGGCATTAAAGAGTCTGCGTCCACTTTATACTTCTTTGATGGATGATTCAAATACAAATACAATGATAATCTCCACCCAATCTCACTTATACAATTGAAAATATCTCTTGATTTATGGAATTATAGTCCAAAAGTTTGGATATAATATGAATAAACCAATGAAATTCGCTGGTCTAGGAGTTAGAGTTATGATTTTGCCAAAAGAACCTTTCAAATGAGATGTTTTGGGTTATGTATAGGTTGTGAAGCCATCCGGTTCGAGTGCCACGTGGGGCCCATCTCATGAACTTCGGATCCAGTGGCTCTAAGATGATGACAACACATCGAAAACGTTGAATAGTGCAGTGAAATCGCTCCGAGTTTGAAGGAGCACAATTTGTAACTGTTACAGCTATGAACGCCAGTTCGAATCGGATTGACATACCACATTTCGGGTCAGATGTGTATGGACCGAACCGACCCGCAAACATTGCTTGATGTTGGTTCATTGGCTCGTGCGTGTAAAGGAGATACGGTTCGGTTAGGGGATTCCGAACCAATCCGAAGGCCTATTTGCCATGTTTCTTGTATATGAATGGGTTCATCAATTGAGTTATTCCTTAGCTTTGTATAGCCTAATCACAAAGCAGCTCACTACAAGAAAACACTGATTTTGCAGTGGAAAAATCCGTCGCTACACCCTTGTTAAAGGCCCATTAGCGACGGATTTGCAGCAGAATACATATGTTGCTAAAAAACACGTCGGTATTTTAGGAATAATTTTACGATGAAAATTAACGTCGATTCTCCATCATTTCACCGTCGTTTTTTGATATATTATCATTTCATTTTAAAATATTTCACCGACGCTTTACTGACGAATGTATATAACATAATAAAATCAGTGAATATTTTTCCCTCGCTAAATGCATGTTATTTAGCGAGAGATTACTGATGGAAGTATATAGCAAACATTTTACATTTCAGTTATCCGTCGGCAAATCCTAGCTATACAGCGATGGATTACCGACGGAAATATATAACAAACATTTTGCAGCATTTCTAACCATCAATCTAAGCATCAAATAATTCATTTCAACAATACTCAACATTCAATACTCATCGTGCATTGAAACATATATACATATATACCAACCAGAAAAATAATGTCACAAAACATTATATAACAATAAAAAATGGTACAATAATTGATAAAATATTCATATAGCACCCAACAATCATAACATTATCTGGTACAACTAAAAACTAATGTCACATAAACAAAATTCTAAACAAAAAATATGTTTACATAGTTGATGGATCTATGCATCAAAATGTCTAAAGTTCAAAAAAGAAAAAGAAAAAAAATGAACCTGCACATATATATAAAAAAGCTTCACATTTTCTGCTTGAATCTATCCTGACATGGCTCGTGTGCTTGACCTTCAATTTGCTCCTTGATATTGGAACTGTAAGTCTGTAACATAACATCAAAATAAGTTTTAGGAATAAAAAGTAGTCAACTATACATAATAAGCACATCAAGAGTCAAATGTTAAATAGACAAGTTGGTGCAACAATATCCAAAATGACAGTAATATAATAAATATACAACAAAAATACCAACTTGCCATTTGCTAACCATAAACATTATCCAATTAGTACAATATGTCAAATCGAGAAAGAGCCTGACAAATGCAAATCAAGAGTCAAATTTGGACTAAAATACAAATGGGGAAATCATGTTGTAGCACATTGAAACCTATACTGCAAGTGCTTTTTCTGGAATACAAAATTTGTATGGTATGTAAAATTAAAGATCTTCACGAATATGAAATTGAACCATCCTTTGCACTACAGCCATCCTCAACTAATATATTGATCCTATACAGATGATAAAACTTTTTATTTAATTATTACAAAAATTGTTTTTCTTGCAGGTTTAAAGCATAATATTTACCTACTTCTATCTGCTAAATCATAAATGAATCTAACAACAAGTTTATTTCAAACTGTAATGATAATACACAAATTATACACTAATAATCCATATTAAAGGTTATATATAATAAATAACTTAGCTTATATATATCAATAAACTACATTAGAGACTAGACATATTATAGGGCTTTGTTTGCAATTTATACTATCCCTATAGGCGTATTTCATACTGTGTATGCACATGCTTTTTAGTTATTTATAGTTGGTTAAACACCTAAATAATGCTACTATCCATAGTTTGTATTTTTTATGAATTTTGATCTAGAAATTTCTATTTGTGCTTCAGCCCAATTCAAGCATCTTATATTTACATATTGCAAATGAGGCCACAACTCAACCATCTCCCTTCCCTCATACAATTTATAAGTTGATCATAAATTCCAGGATTATGGTTAGGATAAATATATAAAATATTCATGTTACTGTAATAAGGATTGTCAATTGTATATAAATGGTGCAATCAATTGAATCATGATGATATAATTTTGTAGCATGCTCCTACTATGTCTAGAACTAATGCCATGCGTACTATTTTATCTCTCAAATTAAACACATTTAACTGAGTGTGACACTATATGCTTGCAGTTCAGTTTGCATTTTCTTCTCATATAGAACATCCTTTCTCATATCGATATTATTTATTTCATGTTACCATTACAAGATATTTTACCATTGAATTAAAGTAAAAGGATTTGGAATGTACGTTGGCTAATGGTAGTGCTCATAGTGTTAAGATAGTATGGTTATTACGTCAATGTTGAAAAAAAATTGATGTACAATCTCATCGCATTTTGCTAACAGTTCTCCAAATCATTATAGCTATAACGACCCGAATTTTTGGCGATCTTGGTTATCCGATATACAACACATATCGAACATCCAAGGTTCGAAAATACCAGTCATTAATGAAAGAAATCAGAGGGTGAGGGTAGATAAGATAGAAATTTAGAATAGAAAAAGAACACAACATCAGAGTAACACGAACCTCACAGCAGAACGAATAACATATAATAGATAACATATCCTTGAAATAAAATCAGTATATGTATACAATAACATTATCAGAGTAGAATACTTACAACAGAGCGAAAATAAACTATAGCTATATGATCCTGAAGCCTCCTGCTCCAGCTCTTCAAGTATCTGTAAATTCCTGACTACTTGACTGCCCGAACAAAATTGGGCACCCAAGAGTTTAGGGAAAACAAAACAAAAATAAACTCCGGGTCAGTCATGGGACTAGTGTGAGTAAAACAGTTTTAAACAGTTCGAATAAGTAAACGATATCTCATAAGACCACGTCGTATAACGGAACGGGTTTTTCCCTTATGAGAATCAAAAATATCTTTATATCAAAAACCTCTTGATATTATAATAATGTCTATCAACCACAATATAATAATCATTTAGCAGAAACGCTTCCATCTCACGTTCTACATATATAGTATACAATCAAAACCGCAAGCACGGATTGGGTAATGGATTTCCAACTATGACAAGGTATGGAACCACCTTCCGATCAGTGTACTCTAGGAACGATACACTGGAGTTCAACAAGAACTTCTTTCAACTCAGCCACACATGACCGACCACTCATTTCGCTTGAGTGTATCGAATGTATATCACCAATCGGTTGGGATCAGCAACCGTTTCCCGTAAATATATGGGACAACATTGATAGATTTAAGAAGCAAATGAATATTCTCTAGATAGGTGATTATACACCCTACTTCGGAGCGGCCGACATAGCCATGCTGCCTGCCCGATTTCTGTCATTTACCGGTTGATGAGGCTTGAGGTTACACTTTATAATCTCATCAGATTCACTTCGAATGCCACATTGTCAGATCCATCGAAAATCACTAATTGACGTCTACAACAGTACATTACGTGTTAGCTAAAGAAGTTTCCTTCTCCGCTTCCACTCTTGGTACGGTTGAATAAATCAATGTACGTGACCTTTCTGGAAATACTCTGTCAGACATTCATCCATACAAGTCATCCAGGAACATGATGAACCGAAGGCACTATTCAATACATCCATCTTAGGCACTGTTATCTAAGATTTATATAATAGCCCTTGCACTTTACTCCGTCTTCAATTTTCCTTGGCATATATGATTCGCAACGCTTATGCCAATACAGAGTGGTTCTTTGGATAATAATCCAACCGGTCTCTCCATATTAACAACGTTAAAATGGTCAAAACTTCGATAGTTTGTGATTTAACCATCAGAGAAAAACAGATGTGCAAACAACGATGTTATTTCCAGATGGAAATTCTATCAATCAATCATCAATCATATATATATTCATATTTCCTTATTTCAATATTTGATTACGTTTCTGATTCTATTTGGAAAACATTTCCAAATCTTCTTTGCTTGGATTTAAACAGATGTTTAAATCAACATCGCGACGACAACTCAAACCTCTATACTTATTTACTAAATTCACTTAACCAATTTCACTCTTGAACCTTAACCTTTTCTAAATTTAAAACGAAGTCAATCAAGTTGGGGTATAACTACCTCTCAGACCTTAACTGAACAACATTTCAAATCTCGAAATAGGGTAAGTTTATCTTTTATCTCTTTAACACTTCCTTACGTAACTTCCGGATATAATTTACGAGTCCAACTCCTTTAGTTCTATTCGAATGAACTAGATTTGATTAACTCCTTTAATTCTATTCGAATAAACTAGATTTGATTAACTCCTTCGAATAACTAATTTCGATAACTCCTTTCGAATAAACTATATTCGATAACTCACTTCGATTAAACTAATCGATAACTCTTTTCGATTAAACTATAATCGATAACTTCGAATCTCTGATATTCAATAACTCTATTTAACTCTATTTAATTAATCCTATCGATTTAACTCTAACTGGTTAACTCTAATTGGTTGACCCTGATTGATTTACTCTACTGGTTAACTCTAACTCATTTACTCTCTTCGATTAACTCTAATCGAATAACTAATATTTGATTAACTCATTTGAATTAACTCCTTTTATTTATCCCTTTCTATTTGTTTACTTAACAAATAACTATTCCCTTTCCAATTCTATTTACTTAACAAATCAATATTTCTTTTATCTTTCCTATTTATTTAACACATAAATATTCCTTTTCTACTTTATTTATTCCCTAAATGAATATTTCTTTTTATAACTTCATTTATTTCCTAAATGAATATTTCCTTTTATAACTTAATTTATTTCCTAAATGAATATTTCCTTTTATAACTTCATTTATTTCCTAAATGAATATTTCCTTTTATAAAATTCTTCGATTATAAAATCCTTTCCTTTATAAAATCCTTTGATTTTATTTCTCTTATAAAATCCTTAATTTTATTTCTATTTCCCATTTATAAAATCCTTTGATTTTATAAATATTTTCTTTTCAAATATACTTTTGAAAATTCCCTTTTTAACATTCGAGTATTTTCCACGGTATTTAAAATACCAAATAATCCCGATTGATATCGTTCAACACACATAACAACCACAGATTTATATCACCTCATATATTACACTATATGAAAAATAGTAAAATAAATGTTGAGGAATCCAGTTGGATTCCTCCGACCTGTTTCCCTGCATCACAGATGTTACACAACATAATCAACATCACTTTCAGTTCAATATGAAATATTCTGTTAACAGAATCAATATTTGATTTACGTTATATATATATATATATATATATATAATTTCCACTAACTGACTAGCAGTTCAATCAAATAGTCAACACACAGTCAATCAGCCAATATTTAACAGTTCTAAAAATACAACGTGAAATTATAAACTGTTCAGAGTTAGTGAGATTTACTCACATTTGTAGTTCATCGTTAAAGAACGATAAATTGTTGTTTGATTTGAATCAAACAGTTTATTTCACCATAAATTCAAACAAGCTCCAATCCACTCCCAGTCATTTCCATTGGGTAGTGTCCGTCCATACGATCCTAACGGATCCAATCGTTCGAAATTCTGATACAGTATGATGAAGTTACACAGTTTATAAGTTAATATAAAATTTTAATTAAAAATAAACTAATTTATTTTTAAATGGGCTTAACTTATAAACTCCGGCCCATTACCTCTCCAACGTACCAGACCCGAACATTTACTTTCTTCCCCAAACCACTGTCGCGCTCCAGTATTCACCACGAACTCATTTCCACGATCCTTCCTCCATTACCCAACCGATTCACCAAAGAATTGCACCATTGGTCTCCTTGCTCAAATCTTCCTCTTCCCAAACAAACCATGGTCGAACTCGCAACCCCCTGTCAACTCGCGTTCGAAAGGGTACTGCTGTGGCCTCCCTGAGATCGACCGAATAAGAATGCCACCAGAATACTTGAATTTCCGCCAATCCACTCCATTTCATCATACAAACCCAAATACTGTACTCATAACTCGAATTAAAACCCCAAACACAAAAATTCTCCAACCCTAGTTCTACCGTGAGTTTCCCAGTATTCCCAAAGCTACGTCGCAACTCACCAATGCGATACCAAAATGAAGAGAATCCATTCAGCAGTGCGAATATATATGTTTCACAAATTCTGGTATTTGATTTCATTTCTTTTTTTTATTTTCTAAAGGATCGAAGTTTTGCTGAGAGGAAAAAAAACCAACGGCGGGACTGATGTTTGACTATTGAAAATGATATTAGGTCTTAAGGTTTTTCCAAAGAGGGGTATTTATAAAGAAGATAAATATCTAGATATTTGTTAGGATATTATTATTATATTCAACCTCTATTTATAATTGTCGTTAAAAATCCCTGTGATCACCCATGATATCCAAAAATCATGAAACTGAACATGCAGCGACAGTTCGACATTACGGTCCCAAGGAAACGGTTTCGTCGAATTCCGACTCCGTTTGCTCACACAGCGTATTTTTAACTATCAAAATGCTGACTGTTTCTCACTCTAAAAATCCATACGGCCACATACTGACTTCAAAAATCACGGAAACTGAACTCTAGTAATAATTTAATATTGCGGATCCAACAAAATTAGTTTCGTTGAATTCCGACTTCGGTTGCAAAAGTGGCTTATTTTTACAGCTCTAAATGACCCATTTATATATATAAATATATTTAAATTAAATTAAATATATAAATATATTTAAATTAAATTAAATATAAATAAATTTATATTATCGTATATATTCACAATGGAATACCATACAGCTCTAGAATATTCCTATATGAATTTCTAACTCGATATTCACTTCTGGGTCAATCCGACATTCAATTTATATTGAAATTCCTTTTAAAAATATAAATAATTCCTTTATAAATTATAAAGGAATTCCACAACGACTTTTCTAAAATTTGATTTGGACGTAAATCAAAATCTACACGATGAAATCCCGATTTTTCTCTTCCACTAGAAAGATATACTCCACTAGCTCCACACGTTTCTTGTTTCACAAAAATCCGGCTTAAAACGAATCTTGTATATTCAGTTGAAGTTCAAATCGCCAAATTACGAACTGCAGCGCCATTTCAAGCTCGATTTTAATTATAATATAATTATACGTTCAAACTGGCGTTCAAATAATATATTTGTTATTCTAATTCAAATTCTAAACTGAATTAAATATCACAGATGATCCAGTTCACACCATATCGCCATTTCAGCCAATTCTGATTATTTCAGAATTAAATATATTATTTAATTTTATTATTTTAATTAAATATTCACCATTATTTAATTCAACGACCATGAAATCCTTTTAATCACCTTTTAAATAAATAAATTATTATACCGCTAAAAATGCGGGTCATTACATTCTTCCCCACTTAAAATAATTTCGTCCTCGAAATTGCTAAGGTAGAAAACAAACCCTATTCACTGGTTAGAACTTATTCATTCACTTCTTATCTTCAGTTTCAACTGAACCAATTTAATTTTTAATAAATTATTTATTCATTCTTATTATTGAAAATTTTCAAAAATCCTGAAAAATTTATAACTCCTTAACTTTTCGAAAAATTTCGCCAGCACCTTCTTTGTACTGGTCAATATGTCAAACCACCACTCTCCTCTCTGGGCTATCTCCATCCCAAAGGAAAATCAAGTAGCCAAGCGGCTTGCCAATTCGGCTCATAAATCTTATATCCATTAGAAATATAAACTTGTACCTTTTTGTCGGTATATCATCATATCCTTTCCACCTATTATCAATTCAGCATATACAAGGGTCATCCCAATCAAATTTCAATCTGTTTTTATCCACAAATCCAACCATTCGCTTATACATAAGTCGAATTCAGTTTCAAATCAAAGTTCCATTTTCGATTTTCAAATTCTTGACTCATCAATCCAATACATTTCAGATTCTATCTCACAATTCAAAATCTGATTCTACATGACATATCGTACCCAATTCAATTTCCAGTTAATTGGTTCCAATTCAATTCCATCTCGGTTTCATAAATTCCTATTTAATTTTTTTTAATTGAGCAGTCTCTTCCTGGGAGTTTTAAACAGCTTTGCTTTTCAAAAACCAAATATTCCTTTTTTGGATTTCAAACAACTTGTTTCTCTCAAAACAATTCAAAAGCAACATCTTTTCGGTAGTAATTCGTCACGTACAACTCGAAAATGAATACTGATGATGCAGCTGCCATCATCAGAATCTATTTTCCAGCGATCGGAGTGAGTTTAATACTATAAAACCATTTTTATACATTTCCACCTTGAAATTCACTTCAAAATATAATTCACACTGCTTGTAAAACAATTTAAAATCTCCCAGGATCTTAAATTTTCCTTATTTTTAATCCAAATGCATTTACAAACACTTATCCAATTTTCCAGAGTTTTAATTCAATTTCTGGTCTTAATTTCAGATTTAACTTATTTTAATTCCATATATTTCCTTATATGATTTATGATCGATTATTTACATAACCATTTAATTTATAATCTTACTCGATTAAAATAACAACAAATATATCCACTATATTATAATTTTGATATATATCTTCTCTATATCAAGATATACCTTGGGTAAACTTATTTTAATTTACCCACTTTTCAAAACATACCGTGTCGACCCATCGTATTCGAGTGTTTATAAACTCCTACCGATACAGTGGATGAAACTGATCGACCAGAACCCATAAACAACTCAACCAATGAATCTCCACAATATAAAACCACTTTATATCAAATTACAAATATGCACTCATAGCTATACACTCAAACTCAATCTAGGGTATTACTAACCCCATCTCTACTGAGTCACGCCACAGAGCCAAGGTAATTCACTTAACCTTAAGCTCTGATACCAACTGTAACGACCCGGGTTTTTAGCCATCTTGGTTATCCGATATACAACACATATCGAACATCCAAGGGTCGAAAATACCGGTCATTAATGAAAGAAATTAGAGTGTGAGGGTAGATAAGATAGAAACTTAGAATAGAAGAAGAAGAACACAACACCAAAGTAACACGAACCTCACAGTGGAACGAATAACATATAATAGACAACATAATCAGTATATGTATACAATAATATTATCAGAGTACAATACTTACAACACAACGGAAATAAACTATAGCTATATGATCCTGAAGCCTCCTGCTCCAGCTCTTCAAGTATCTGTAAATTCATGACTACTAGACTGCCCAAACAAAATTGGACACCCAAGAGTTTAGGGAAAACAAAACAAAAATAAACTTCGGGTCAGTCATGGGACTGGTGTGAGTAAAACAGTTTAAAACAGTTCGAATAAGTAAATGATATCTCATAAGACCACGTCGTATAACGGAACGGGTTTTTCCCTTATGAGAACCAAAAATATCTTTATATCAAAAACCTCTTGATATTATAATAATGTCTATCAACCACAATATAATAATCATCTAGCAGAAACGCTTCCATCTCACGTTCTACATATACAATATACAATCAGAACCACAAGCACGTATTGGGTAATGGATTTCCCACTATGATAAGGTATGGAACCACCTTCTGATCAGTGTAATCTAGGAACGATACACTGGAGTTCAACAAGAACATCTTGCAACTCAGTCACACATGACCGACCACTCATTTCGCTTGAACGTATCGAATGTATATCACCAATCGGTTGGGATCAGCAACCGTTTCCCGTATATATATGGGACCTCATTGATAGATTTAAGAAGCAAATGAATATTCTCTAGATAGGTGATTATACACCCTACTTCGGAGCGACTGACTTAGCCATGCTGCCTGCCCGATTTCTGTCATTTACCGGTTGATGAGGCTTGAGGTTACGCTTTATCATCTCATCAGATTCACATCGAATGCCACATTGTCAGATCCATCGAAAATCACTAATTCACGTCTACAACAGTACATTACGTGTTAACTAAAGAAGTTTCCTTCTCTTCTTCCACTCTTGGTACAGTTGAAGAAATCAATGTGCGTGACCTTTTTGGAAATACTCTGTCAGACATTCATCCATACAAGTCATCCAGGAGCATGATGAACCGAAGGCACTATTCAATACATCCATCTTAGGCACTGTTATCTAAGATTTATACAATAGCCCTTGCACTTTACTCCGTCTTCAATTTTCCTTGGCATATATGATTCGCAACGCTTATGCCAATACAGAGTGGTTCTTTGGATAATAATCCAACCGGTCTCTCCATATTAACAACGTTAAAATGGTCAAAACTTCGATAGTCTGTGATTTAACCATCAAAGAAAAACAGGTGTGCAAACAACGTTGTTATTTCCAGATGGAAATTCTATCAATCAATCATCAATCATATATATATATATATATTCATATTTCCATATTTCAATATTTAATTACGTTTCTGATTCTATTTGGAAAACATGTAACACCTCACCTCCGCTAGGGTCACTCACAAAGGGAATGCACTAGCTTTGGTGGAGTATTATCTAGGTAAACATGCACAGAAATATTACAAGACAGAACATATAAAACAGCGGAAGAAAACATGATTTTATTTCTTTATAAAAGTAGTACGGTCTAAAACCTTTTACATCAGAGTGCCATTAAATTTCTTACATCGAAACCAGTCTTGCATTAATAAAGAAGCATAAAACCATAGTCATACATTATTCCCCAAGTAAAACAGTAAAATAGCCATAGCCAAGAAAAGTCCAAGCCATAAATGATGATCTTGAAGCAGAAAATCCGCACTAAGTAGCAACATTTCCTCCCTGTAAACCTGGGGGGGGGGGGAACGGAAGAAAAAGAGGCGAAACAATACAGGTCAGTCATAAAGACTGAGTAAGTCCTAGTGACTTCCAACATAAAAACAGGTAAAAGTAACATGACATGTATAAACCGAAAGTAAATATAAGCATGATGACAAGATAAACAGACTAAACTAAGATGACAAGATAAACTTAAGTAACAAGATAACCAATGTAACAGGATAACCAAGGTAACAAGATAACAAGATAAACTCGGAATAACATCGCATGTCTAACGTCCTCTGCACCAACCGCACTAGCATCTTAACTCGTATCATCCCTTCCATGTATATGTATAGTCCCTTGCCGTATATCACACTGGTTCCATAATGTTATTCTGTACCACTACAACGTAGTGTCACCATCCTTGAAATCGCTCGGACTGCCATCCTTGTTCTGGCCAGATTCCCTTATCAGGAATTATCGCGTGTTCATCTTGGATTTACGCCACCTAGGACCACTAGGGATTATGCTACCTATTGGACGTTTTCTAAATACGATCAGGGTTTATGCCACCTATCGACTACGCCCTTTTTCCATGTAACGATCTAATCGATCGGCTCCCTACAAGTCCTAGCTCGTCGTGTGACGGTGTCATACGGCCCAATCACGAATGTAGCTACTCTGTGCTAGGTCCACCCTAGGGTGTATCAAGCCATAGGGTGTCAACCACTGACACAATTCCAAGCACGCACAGTGTACAACTACTGGTGCCCACGCCTGCTTTTTCTCCGGACTACGTGCACGACCATAGTCCGCCTGAACCTACAATGGCGCACCAACTCAGCCGTCATTTTGGTCGCTTACAATCAGCCCAGTAATCGTGCCCCACCCTAGCCTAGTCCCCAGGGTATCGTGATACATCCAAGAGGGTTACTGCTGAAAAGGACCGCGTAACTAGGGTTTCCGTCCAGCAGGTTAAGTGTTGTCATCTAAATTCAAGACTTAACCCTTATCAGTATAACATATCAAGTTGGTTAAGTGTTGTCATTCAAGTTCGTGACTTAACCCGTCTACATGTCATGTCAAGTTGGCTAGGTGTTGTCATTCAAGTTCATGACTTAGCCCTACGAATCATGTGTCAAGTTGGTTAAGCCTATTCCAGCGGTTCATGACTTAACCCTATCCAAATCATCGTGTCAAATTGGTTAAGTATTTTTAGGCTTAACCCCATCAAATTACCATGTTAGATTGGTTAAGTATAGGTTAACCTAACTCGATCCACTAGTCAAATTATAACGTTTAAGTGTTACCCTTGTGAGTTTACTTAACCTTACCATGCATCGCGCTATACTAGTCGGGTGTTATCGACCCATTCAGGTTAAACTAACCCATCCTTTAATCGTGTTATATGGTTAAGTGTCATCAAGTAATCAAGTCCGGTTTTACTTAACCCACCCATCCACGTCATATTGGTTGAGTGCCACTAGTCAAATCAAGTTACTTAACCCACCCGTCTATGTCATATTGGTTAAGTGTCATTAGTCTAATCAAGTTACTTAACCCACCCATCTATGTCATATTGGTTAGGTGTCATTAGTCTAATCAAGTTACTTAACCCACCCGTCTATATCATATTGGTTAAGTGTCACTAGTCTAATCAAGTTACTTAACCCACACGTCTATGTCATATTGGTTAAGTGTCATTTATTATTTACTAATGCATCAACCTCTCACATTGGACTTATTTGCGGTCACTGGATATGCCGGGCGGTTCCGGGCAGAACTACACCGCAAATCCATTCCAACCTCGGGTTCAAGCATTACCACAATCTAATCTTTGCCTATGACATCTCACATTAGACTATTATTGTTGTGGTCACTGGATATGCCGGGCGGTTCCGGGCAGAATTACACTACAACTCAAGTCTAACCTCGTGTCGAAGGCATCCGTTAGATTGTTAATTACATTTATGTCACCTAAGTCAAAATCCCCACTTTACATATTACTAAGCATATTCCCAAGTTCCCAATTACATGTCCATCAAAATGTGTCCCCAATTCTAGCCACTTCCCATATGTTCAAATCTCGCCTATTTGCATGTATGTCAAGTTTATGCCAATTTACCCAAATCAAGTTCTAGCCAAAGTTACATTTTGCCACGTTCATGCCCAAATAAACCCACATCATGGTTCATGTTCCCAATTCCACTTATGCCTAATTTACATAAGCCCAATCCCTTGATTTAACTTGCATAGTTCCCAAAAATAGTGATTTAATTCATATGCCAATTCATGTATGCCCAAACTTGCAAATAATATTGGCAATACCCCAAATTTTCCTTGTTCATGTTATGCACAAATTTGACCACCCACACCTATATCCAAATAGGTGAAATCCCAATATTCCCCCGTATACAAATCGCACGTAAATCGTAGTTTAGGCTTAGGTCCGAAATCGACCAAGGTTCATCAAAAGAAAATAAATATGGGAAGGTAGAAGCTTTTCATTAAACAAGATCCGAGAGAAAATCATCATTACATGCATGATAAGAACATGAAGAAGTGATTTGCAACATGCATAGGTTCAAATTAATGTCATAGCAACATCCCAAAGGTCAAGATCCAAAGTGAACAAGAATGAGCATGGATTGAATATCATGCATAAATCCAATTCCAACTTTATCACATGTCATATTCAAGTTATCGTTTCAATCTAAAAGCATCTAGAACTTACCAAGCGTGGCTAGTGAATTAGGAGCGAGAATCGTCATAGAATCGTTGTAGAGGCTCTAGGAATGATGTATCAACACTAGAAGCCTTGAGAATATAAGTAGCTCCTTGATTTGATGGAGAAAGATTGCTCCTTTGCCTTAGCTTTAGTTTAGAACTCTCAAGCTCTCAATGATGGAGATGGAGGCCATGATTTAGGAGCATTTTGGCAGCACTTAGTTGTTAGAATGAATTGTAGTGAATTAGGTTAGGTCTTAGGGTGTTTTTATAGAAGTTAGGACTAGTTTAGGCCCTTAGAATAACCATAGTTTAGATCTGAGCCACTAAAAATTGTCACAGGCCAACCAACCAGACCACACAAGCAAGCAGGTGCACCAGGGAAACCTGGCTCGACCAGGGAGGTCGACCCCCAGGTCGACACCCAGGTCGACCTCCAGGTCGACACCCAGGTCGACTGGGCAGTCGACCTGGTCTCTGGGGGGTCGACTACCCAGTCGACTCCCCAGTCGACCTGGGGCTGGGCGGGAAATTTTCCCGCCCAGTCTGCTTGGGGCTAAATTCAAAATTCGAATTCGAATTTGAACTTTTTTCGTTTTCTGATTTTTCGTGAAACTTCTAGAGGCCATATCTCGGTCATACGGACTCCGATTTACGAAATTTCGGACTCGTTTCCAACAAGAATTCCGAGACGAACGCAACGTCGCAACTCGTTTCGCTTGATTCTTAATTTAGAATTTAATTCTGCTTTGATTCTTGTCTTAACACGTTATTAAAATTCGGGTTGTTACATTCTCCCCTCCTTTAAGGATTTCGTCCCCGAAATCTTTAAGTTAAGAAGAACGTATCCTACCATCCGTCATCCATCTACTCAAAACATTATCCACAAGCAAACATTGTCCTTAAGAGATTTCTAATGTTGTATGAACACATGCAAAAAGTGTGTGTATATGTTCCTTATCTAATGCAAATGATCAGAACTGATTGATCTTTCTAATGCAAAATATGTTTTGTGTCATGAATCCAACATGTATGCAAATAATCCTAGTCACGTAAGCACTATATGTGTGCACCAACATTCATCCATATGCAACATTCATATGATAACACATTCAATTTCATCCATAAATAAGTATAAACACTCATGCATATGCAATATGAAAGGTGACTGAGCCGATCTAGTGCCTAATGTGTAAATGCATCCACGAGCAACCACTAGCAACCACTTGCAGCCACTTGCAACCATCAATCATAACATGTCTCAAACACATGTTTACATCCATAGGGTTCTACCTAAGGTTCTCAAGATAGGATCGAAAGACAGAAGCAAGTAAAAACTCTATGCCCATTAGGCAATGTCAAAACTGGAAATCTACGTCACATATATACTGATTAGGAGAAGAACTCCCTAAGCACCAGCCCCGGAGACCGAAATCAACATCAGGCTGACACCCAAAGAATTACTCAATCAAACCAATATACGTTTCAAGGAAACTAAGCATGATGGACTCCTTTTAGGATTACAAGAAATCCCTTTCTAAACCCAACCCATATCCTATAAAGCCCAAAAGGTTTAGTCAACCTAACAGACACCATCAAACCCTGACATGTATTATTAACCGATGAGTCATACCCCCTATGGAGTTTGCAACAGAAATAAGATCGAGAATAGGACCGAGAGGATATGCATAAAAGATAGCATGCGGGTAAGCTCTACAGGAAGACAGGGATCAAGAATATACTCTTAAAAAGAGATATTATGCGCGTATCTTGTCTTCAATCTTCTAAGTCGCATTTCCTTGAGCTTAATTTCATTGTGCTTTGACCATCTTTAACGTCATGATTTCGTGGCCTCTTAACTCCTATTTCCAAATATGAGCTGGAACTCACTTCATTGTCGCCTCTCGTTCCACTTTTACTTATTCTCCCTATGGTATATTTGGCTCAACCATATATGTGTACTCTTGGTTTTCATGCAAGCTCTCCAAAATTCACTAGTGAACTCTGGATCTCGTTTACTCACTATACGGCATTTTCATGCAGAAGAACTATCTCTTGAAAACAAATGGATGCCAACCATGTTACCAAGTGTACTTACTAGAGTGATTTCCATAACGCATGCACAAGTGAAATGAACCATCCGCCTTAGTGGCGAACACTACTAGAATGGATTACCAGCAAATGCATCAAGAGATTCTAGGTAACCAATCATGACAGAACCCTAAAGGTTACACAAGACTTCGAGGGTATTATCGAGGCAAGTCAAGAGTCTATCTACCTTCCTTTCAGAACCGAGAATGGCACCCTTACTGGATAACCACTCCATTCCTAGAATCAACCTATAGCTCAAAAACATAAGCATTATTCCCAGAAGTCATAGATGTCCTCAAATCCAAACAATTCATGAATAAATGGGACGATCCCCCAACAGGATTTGAGACAAAAACGGGACCCTCTATTGTGCTAATACTAAGGTGCAGAGACTCAACTATCGAAGCAAGATTTAAAAGGATGCGATGTACAAGAACAAAGTTCTAATAGGATGATAGGAAGGTAAAGCTAAACTTTTACCCGAAACGTTACCACCCCTCTTAGGCACGCTAGTAGTGAGAGCATACAATTGCCCTTTCCATGATCTTGTTCTTTGCCCATGTCCTTGTCCTATAATACTTGACTACCTTCTTGTTCTGAGCCTCATTCGCCTTAACCACTCCTATCCTTTCTTGTATAGCGCGGTAAAAGGTCTCTTGAGAAATTCCTCCATCGCACGGAAAACATTTACGTAGCTAGAAAAGGATTAGTCACAGTTAAAACTACTGTGACTACAGATGGATGAAAGAAAGGAAAAGAGATTCGATCACAGGATGGTGCTAATGGCTTTTTGGGGAATAGCCTTTTTCTTTAAAACTTTTCTTGAAAAATGCTTCTTTGTAAACGGTTTTCAAATAGTTTTCAGAAGGTTTTAAAAACTTTTGCCCAGTCTGGTAACCTTTTGCTCTGATACCAAATGTAACACCCTACCTCCGCTAGGGTCACTCACAAAGGGAATGCACTAGCTTTGGTGGAGTATTATCTAGGTAAACATGCACAGAAATATTACAAGATAGAATATATAAAACAGCGGAAGAAAACATGATTTTATTTCTTTATAAAAGTAGTACGGTCTAAAACCTTTTACATCAGAGTGCCATTAAATTTATTACATCGAAACCAGTCTTGCAATAATAAAGAAGCATAAAACCATAGTCATACATTATTCCCCAAGTAAAACAGTAAAATAGCCATAGCCTAGAAAAGTCCAAGCCATAAATGATGATCTTGAAGCAGAAAATCCACGCTAAGTAGCAACATTTCCTCCTTGTAAACCCGGGGGGGGGAACGGAAGAAAAAGAGGTGAAACAAAACAGGTCAGTCATAAAAACTGAGTAAATCCTAGTGACTTCCAACATAAAAACAGGTAAGAGTAACATGACATGTATAAACCGAAAGTAAATATAATCATGATGACAAGATAAACAGATTAAACTAAGATGACAAGATAAACTCAAGTAACAAGATAACCAAGGTAATAGGATAACCAAGGTAACAAGATAAACTCGGAATAACATCGCATGTCTAACGTCCTCTGCACCAACCGCACTAACATCTTAACTCGTATCATCCCTTCCATGTATATGTATAGTCCCTTGCCATATATCGTACTGGTTCCATCATGTTATTCTGTACCACTACAACGTAGTGTCACCATCCTTGAAATCGCTCGGACTGTCATCCTTGTTCTGGCCAGATTCCCTTATCAGGAATTATCACGTGTTCATCTAGGATTTACGCCACCTAGGACCACTAGGGATTATGCTACCTATTGGACGTTTTCTAGATTCGATCAGGGTTTATGCCACCTATCGACTATGCCCTTTTTCCACGTAACGATCTAATCGATCGGCTCCCTACAAGTCCTAGCTCATCGTGTGTCGGTGTCATACGGCCCAATCACGAATGTAGCTACTATGTGTTAGGTCCACCCTAGGGTGTATCAAGCCCTAGGGTGTCAACCACTGACACAATTCCAAGCACGCACAGTGTACAACTACTGGTGCCCACGCCTGCTTTTTCAACTCCGGACTACGTGCATGACCATAGTCCGCCTGAACCTACAATGGCGCACCAACTCAGCCGTCATTTTGGTCGCTTACAATCAGCCCAGTAATCGTGCCCCACCCTAGCCTAGTCCCTAGGGTATCGTGATACATCCAAGAGGGTTACTGCTGAAAAGGACCGCGTAACCAGGGTTTCCGTCCAGCAGGTTAAGTGTTGTCATCTAAATTCAAGACTTTACCCCTACCAGTCTAGCATATCAAGTTGGTTAAGTGTGGTCATTCAAGTTCGTGATTTAACCCGTCTACATGTCATGTCAAGTTGGCTAAGTGTTGTCATTCAAGTTCATGACTTAGCCCTACGAATCACGTGTCAAGTTGGTTAAGCATATTCCAGCGGTTCATGACTTAACCCTATCCAAATCATCGTGTCAAATTGGTTAAGTATTTTTAGGCTTAACCCCATCAAATTACCGTGTTAGATTGGTTAAGTATATGTTAACCTAACCCGATCCACTAGTCAAATTATAACGTTTAAGTGTTACCCTTGTGAGTTTACTTAACCTTACCATGCATCGCGCTATACTAGTCGGGTGTTATCGACCCATTCAGGTTAAACTAACCCATCCTCTAATCGTGTTGTATGGTTAAGTGTCATCAAGTAATCAAGTCCGGTTTTACTTAACCCACCCATCCACGTCATATTGGTTGAGTGCCACTAGTCAAATCAAGTTACTTAACCCACTCGTCTATGTCATATTGGTTAAGTGTCATTAGTCTAATCAAGTTACTAAACCCACCCGTCTATGTCATATTGGTTAAGTGTCATTAGTCTAATCAAGTTACTTAACCCACCCGTCTATATCATATAGTTTAAGTGTCATTAGTCTAATCAAGTTACTTAACCCACCCGTCTATGTCATATTGGTTAAGTGTCATTTATTATTTACTAATGCATCAACCTCTCACATTGGACTTATTTGCGGTCACTGGATATGTCGGGCGGTTCCGGGCAAAATTACACTGCAAATCCATTCCAACCTCGGGTTCAAGCATTACCACAATCTAATCTTTGCATACGACCTCTCACATTAGACTATTATTGTTGTGGTCACTGGATATGCCGGGCGGTTCCGGGCAGAATTACACCACAACTCAAGTCTAACCTCGTGTCGAAGGCATCCGTTAGATTGTTAATTACATATATGTTACCTAAGTCAAAATCCCCACTTTACATATTACTAAGCATATTCCCAAGTTCCCAATTACATGTCCATCAAAATGTGTCCCCAATTCTAGCCACTTCCCATATGTTCAAATCTCGCCTATTTGCATGTATGTCAAGTTTATGCCAATTTACCCAAATTAAGTTCTAGCCAAAGTTACATTTTGCCACGTTCATTCCCAAATAAACCCACATCATGGTTCATGTTCCCAATTCCACTTATGCCTAATTTACATAAGCCCAATCCCTTGATTTAACTTGCATAGTTCCCAAAACTCGTGATTTAATTCATATGCCAATTCATGTATTCCCAAACTTGCAAATAATATTGGCAATACCCCAAATTTTCCTTGTTCATGTTATGCAAAAATTTGACCACCCATACCTATATGCAAATAGGTGAAATCCCAATATTCCCCCGTATACAAATCGCACGTAAATCGTAGTTTAGGCCTAGGTCCGAAATCGACCAAGGTTCATCAAAAGAAAATAAATATGGGAAGGTAGAAGCTTTTCATTAAACAAGATCCGAGAGAAAATCATCATTACATGCATGACAAGAACATGAAGAAGTGATTTACAACATGCATAGGTTCAAATTAATGTCATAGCAACATCCCAAAGGTCAAGATCCAAAGTGAACAAGAATGAGCATGGATCGAATATCATGCATAAATCCAATTTCAACTTTATCACATGTCATATTCAAGTTATCTTTTCAATCTAAAAGCATCTAGAACTTACCAAGCGTGGCTAGTGAATTAGGAGCGAGAATCGTCATAGAATCGTTGTAGAAGCTCTAGGAATGATGTAGCAATACTAGAAGCCTTGAGAATATAAGTAGCTCCTTGATTTGATGGAGAAAGATTGCTCATTTGCCTTAGCTTTAGTTTAGAACTCCCAAGCTCTCAATGATGAAGATGGAGGCCATGATTTAGGAGCATTTTGGCAGCACTTAATTGTTAGAATGAATTGTAGTGAATTAGGCTAGGTCTTAAGGTGTTTTTATAGAAGTTAGGACTAGTTTAGGCCCTTAGATTAACCCTAGTTTAGATCTGAGCCACTGAAAATCGTCACAGGCCAACCAACCAGACCACACAAGCAAGCAGGTGCACCAGGGAAACCTGGCTCGACCAGGGAGGTCGACCCCCAGGTCGACACCCAGGTCGACTGGGCAGTCGACCTGGTCCCTGGTGGGTCGACTACCCATCGACTCCCCAATCGATCTGGGGCTGGGCGGGAAATTTTCCCGCCCAGTCTGCTTGGGGCTAATTCGAAATTCGAATTCGAATTTGAACTGTTTTCGTTTTCTGTTTTTTCATGAAATTTCTAGAGGCCATATCTCGGTCATACGGACTCCGATTTACGAAATTTCGGACTCGTTTCCAACCAGAATTCCGAGACTAACGCAACGGCGCAACCCGTTTCGCTTGATTCTTAATTTAGAATTTAATTCTGCTTTGATTCTTGTCTTAACCCGTTATTAAAATTAGGGTTGTTACAAAACATTTCCAAATCTTCTTTACTTGGATTTAAACAGATGTTTAAATCAACATCGCGACGACAACTCAAACCACTATACTTATTTACTAAATTCACTTAACCGCTTTCACTCTTGAACCTTAACCATTTCTAAATTTAAAACGAAGTCAATCAAGTTGGGGTATAACTACCTCTCAGACCTTAACTGAACAACATTTCAAATCTCGAAATAGGGTACGTTTATCTTTTAAATCTTTAACACTTCCTTACGTAACTTTGGGATATAATTTACGAGTCCAACTCCTTTAATTCTATTCGAATGAACTAGATTTGATTAACTCCTTTAATTCTATTCGAATAAACTAGATTCGATTAACTCCTTCGAATAACTAAATTCGATAACTCCTTTCGAATAAACTATATTCGATAACTCACTTCGATTAAACTAATCGATAACTCTTTTCTATGAAACTATAATTGATAACTCCTTTCGAATAACTAAATTCGAATCACTAATATTTCATAACTCTATTTAACTCTATTTAATTAGCCCTATCAATTTAACTCTAACTGGTTGACCCTAATTGATAATTTTCCCTACTGGTTAACTCTAACTCATTTACTCTCTTCGATTAACTCTAATCGAATAACTAATATTTGATTAACTCATTTGAATTAACTCCTTTTATTTATCCCTTTCTATTTGTTTACTTAACAAATAACTATTCCCTTTCCAATTCTATTTACTTAACAAATCAATATTTCTTTAATCTTTCCTATTTATTTAACGCATAAATATTCCTTTTCTACTTTATTTATTCCCTAAATGAATATTTCTTTTTATAACTTAATTTATTTCCTAAATGAATATATCCTTTTATAACTTCATTTATTTCCTAAATGAATATTTCCTTTTATAACTTCATTTATTTCCTAAATGAATATTTCCTTTTATATAATCCTTCGATTATAAAATTCTTTCTTTTATAAAATCCTTTGATTCTATTTCTCTTATAAAATCCTTGATTTTATTTCTATTTCCCATTTATAAAATCCTTGGATTTTATAAATATTTTCTTTTCAAATATACTTTTGAATATTCCCTTTTTAACATTCCAGTATTTTCCACGGTATTTAAAATACCAAATAACCCCGATCGATATCGTTCAGCAAACATAATAACCACATATTTATATCACCTCATATATTACACTATATGAAAAACAGTAAAATAAATGTTGAGGAATCCCGTTGGATTCCTCCGACCTGTTTCCCTGCATCACAGATGTTACACAACATAATCGACATCACTTTCAGTTCAATATGAAATATTATGTTAACATAATCAATATTTGATTTACGTTTTATATATATATTTATATATATGTATGTTACACTAACTGACTAGCAGTTCAATCAAATAGTCAACACACAGTCAATCGGCCAATATTTAACAGTTCTAAAAATACAACATGAAATTATAAACTGTTCAGAGTTAGTGAGATTTACTCACATTTGCAGTTCATCGTTAAAGAACGATAAACTGTTGTTTGATTTGAATCAAACAGTTTATTTCACCATAAATTCAAACGAGCTCCAATCCACTCCCAGTCAGTTCCATTGGGTAGTGTCCGTCTATACAATCCTAACGGATCCAACCGTTCGAAATTCTGATACAGTATGATGAAGTTACACAGTTTATAAGTTAATATACAATTTTAATTAAAAATAAACTAATTTACTTTTAAATGGGCTTAACTTATAAACTCCGGCCCATTACCTCTCCAACGTACCGGACACGAACATTTACTTTCTTCCCCAAACCAGTGCCGGCTCCAGTATTCAGCACGAACTCATTTCCACGATCCTTCCTCCATTACCCAACAGATTCACCAAAGAATTGCACCATTGGTATCCTTGCTCAAATCTTCCTCTTCCCAAACAACCATGGTCGAACTTGCAACCCCTTGTCAACTCGCGTTCGAAAGGGTACTACTGTGGCCTCCCTGAGATCGACTGAATAAGAATGCACCATAATTCTCGAATTTCCGCCAATCCACTCCATTTCATCATACAAACCCAAATACCGTACTCATAACTCGAAGTAAAACCCCAAACACAAAAATTCTCCAACCCTAGTTCTACCGTGAGTTTCCCAGTATTCCCAAACCTACGTCGCAACTCACCAACGCGATACCAAAATGAAGAGAATCCATTCAGCAGTGCGAATATATATGTTTCACAAATTCTGGTATTTGATTTCATTTCTTTTTTTATTTTCTAAAGGATTGAAGTTTTGCTGAGAGGGAAAAAACCAACGGCTGGACTGATGTTTGACTATTGAAAATGATATTAGGTCTTAAGGTTTTTCCAAAGAGGGGTATTTATAATGAAGATAAATATCTAGATATTTGTTAGGATATTATTATTATATTCAACCTCTATTTATAATTGTCGTTACAAATCCCTGTGATCACCCATGATATCCAAAAATCATGAAACTGAACATGCAGCTACAGTTCGACATTACGGTCCCAAGAAAACTGGTTTCGTCGAATTCGAACTCCGTTTGCTCACACAGCATATTTTTAACTGTCAAAATACTGACTGTTTCTCACTCTAAAAATCCGTACGGCCACATACTGACTTCAAAAATTACGGAAACTGAACTCTAGCAATAATTTAATATTGCGGATCCAACAAAATTAGTTTCGTCGAATTCCGACTTCGTTTGCAAAAGTGGCTTATTTTTACAGCTCTGAATGACCCATTTAAATATATAAATATATTTAAATAAAATTAAATTAAATATAAATAAATTTATATTATCGTATATATTCACAGTGGAATACCATATAGCTCTAGAATACTCCTACATTAATTTCTATCTCGGTATTCACTTCTGGGTCAACCCGATATTCAATTTATATTGAAATTCCTTTAAAAATATAAATAATTCCTTTATAAATTATAAAGGAATTCCACAACGACTTTTCTATAATTTGATTTGGACGTAAATCAAAATCTACACGATGAAATCCCGATTTTTCTCTTCCACTAGAAAGATATACTCCACCAGCTCCACACGTTTCTTGTTTCATAGAAATCCGGCTTAAAACAAATCCTGTACATTCAGTTGAATATTACCTTTTATAAAATTCTTCGATTATAAAATCCTTTCTTTTATAAAATCCTTTGATTTTATTTCTCTTATAAAATTCTTAATTTTATTTCTATTTCCCATTTATAAAATCCTTTGATTTTATAAATATTTTCTTTTCAAATATACTTTTGAAAATTCCCTTTTTAACATTCCAGTATTTTCCACGGTATTTAAAATACCAAATAACCCCGATTGATATCGTTCAACACACATAACAACCACAGATTTATATCACCTCATATATTACACTATATGAAAAACAGTAAAATAAATGTTGAGGAATCCAGTTGGATTCCTCCGACCTGTTTCCCTGCATCACAGATGTTACACAACATAATCAACATCACTTTCAGTTCAATATGAAATATTCTGTTAACAGAATCAATATTTGATTTACGTTATATATATATATAATTTCCACTAGCTGACTAGCAGTTCAATCAAATAGTCAAAACACAGTCAATCAGCCAATATTTAACAGTTCTAAAAATACAACATGAAATTATAAACTGTTCAGAGTTAGTGAGATTTACTCACATTTGTAGTTCATCGTTAAAGAACGATAAATTGTTGTTTGATTTGAATCAAACAGTTTATTTCACCATAAATTCAAACAAGCTCCAATCCACTCCCAGTCATTTCCATTGGGTAGTGTCCGTCCATACGATCCTAACGGATCCAATCGTTCGAAATTCTGATACAGTATGATGAAGTTACACAGTTTATAAGTTAATATACAATTTTAATTAAAAATAAACTAATTTACTTTTAAATGGGCTTAACTTATAAACTTCGGCCCATTACCTCTCCAACGTACCAGACCCGAACGTTTACTTTCTTCCCCAAACCAGTGTCGCGCTCCAGTATTCACCACGAACTCATTTCCACGATCCTTCCTCCATTACCCAACTGATTCACCAAAGAATTGCACCATTGGTATCCTTGCTCAAATCTTCCTCTTCCCAAACAACCATGGTCGAACTTGCAACCCCCTGTCAACTCGCGTTCGAAAGGGTACTGTTGTGGCCTCACTGAGATCGACCGAATGAGAATGCCATCAGAATTCTTGAATTTCCGCCAATCCACTCCATTTCATCATACAAACCCAAATATTGTACTCATAACTCGAATTAAAACCCCAAACACAAAAATTCTCCAACCCTAGTTCTACCGTGAGTTTCCCAGTATTCCCAAAGCTACGTCGCAACTCACCAACGCGATACCAAAATGAAGAGAATCCATTCAGCGGTGCGAATATATATGTTTCACAAATTCTGGTATTTGATTTCATTTCTTTTTTTTATTTTCTAAAGGATCGAAGTTTTGCTGAGAGGAAAAAAAAAAAAACCAACGGCGGGACTGATGTTTGACTATTGAAAATGATATTAGGTCTTAAGGTTTTTCCAAAGAGGGGTATTTATAATGAAGATAAATATCTAGATATTTGTTAGGATATTATTATTATATTCAACCTCTATTTATAATTGTCGTTAAAAATCCCTGTGATCACCCATGATATCCAAAAATCATGAAACTGAACATGCAGCTATAGTTCGACATTACGGTCCCAAGGAAACGGTTTCGTCGAATTCCGACTCAGTTTGCTCACACAGCGTATTTTTAACTGTCAAAATACTGACTGTTTCTCACTCTAAAAATCCGTACGGCCACATACTGACTTCAAAAATCACGGAAACTGAACTCTAGTAATAATTTAATATTGCGGATCCAACAAAATTAGTTTCGTCGAATTCCGACTTCGTTTGCAAAAGTGGATTATTTTTACAGCTCTGAATGACCCATTTAAATAAATATATTTAAATTAAATTAAATATATAAATATATTTAAATTAAATTAAATATAAATAAATTTATATTATCGTATATATTCACAATGGAATACCATACAGCTCTAGAATATTCCTATGAATTTCTAACTCGATATTCACTTCTGGGTCAATCCGACATTCAATTTATATTGAAATTCCTTTTAAAAATATAAATAATTCCTTTATAAATTATAAAGGAATTCCATAGCGACTTTTCTAAAATTTGATTTGGACGTAAATCAAAATCTACACGACGAAATCCCGATTTTTCTCTTCCACTAGAAAGATATACTCCACTAGCTCCACACGTTTCTTGTTTCACAGAAATCCGGCTTAAAACGAATCCTGTACATTCAGTTGAAGTTCAAATCGCCAAATTACGAACTACAGCGCCATTTCAAGCTCGATTTTAATTATAATATAATTATACGTTCAAACTGTCATTTAAGTAATATATTCGTTATTCTAATTCAAATTCTAAACTGAATTAAATATCACAGATGATCCAGTTCACACCATATCGCCATTTCATCCAATTCTGATTATTTCAAAATTAAATATATTATTTAATTTTATTATTTTAATTAAATATTCACCATTATTTAATTCAATGACCATGAAATCCTTTTAATCACCATTTAAATAATTAAATAAATTAATTATTCCGCTGAAAATGCGGGTCATTACAATATCATGCAATCATATTTTATTGATAAATTTCTCATTAACTTGAAATAGATGGGAAATTCTGTTAATAATTTGGAAAAATATTTAAATATTAATTTAATTATTTTATGCTCTGACCTTTGATTAGTAATGAAGAGACAAACAAATAATTAATTTAGGTAATGACCATAAGTTTGATATGTGCATTTGTATGACTTTACCAGTTATCATGATCAAGAAGTTTATTTGATATTTTAAGAGTAGAGTATCACATTTTTATATGAATTACTCAAGCTTATACATAGTATTTTACGTAAATTTCATGAAAAAAGTTTGATGTTTGTGAAAAAACTATGACTGTGCCAAAAGTGAAGCCATGCAAAAATGTTAGGGTGAAGAGTATCTTATGCTACTTCAACCAAATGTTCATGCAGTTACTAAACATAATCAATAGGAAAACCTATAGGCCTAAGGACAATCTCATCACTATTTCTCCTTAGTATAGAAATAGGATATTTATGTCAAATGATTAGTAGAATTCTTATAAGAAAAAGAAAAAAAAGATATTTACAAACCTTTAAGAGGTCACCATGTTCCTCCCTTCGACTTCAATTGCTATATCAAAAAATCTGATTGAAATTGCATTGTTTCAAACCCTAAAAGAAACAAAAAAAAGAGTCATATGATTAACTCTTTGTTTCAAACATGTACAGTACAACTTAAGGAACTACATAAGTCTATCTATAGCCAGTAATAGAAAAAATTATAAAAGATTTTCATGCAAGCTTCTTTCTCTTTTCACATAATTATAGGTTAAACTGTTAGTACCATAAAAACATGTAAAGTACAACTTAAGGAACTGCATAAGTCTATCTATAGCCAGTAATAGAACAAATGATAAAAGATTTTCATGCAAGCTTCTTTCACTTTTCACGTGATTATTGGTTAAACTGTCAGTACCTTACAACTTAAAAATATGCGAAATTAATATGCATCCTAAGACATTCAATCTACTATAGGTAAACCTATTTTTTAATAGTACTAAAACTTATGTTACTTCCCACAACTATCTGCACCCGATTCAACCAATTTCGGATCAATTGTTAGTTTTGACAAACATGTCAACTAATTTTTCTTGACTCTGCTATTTCAGTAATTTTAACCAACTAGTAGAAAAAATGTAACAAAAATTGCATAGTTAAATAGTCAACACAGATTGCCGCTTAAACTGATAGCTAAATTGTGACTTCAAGTCATTTTTAAATCTTATAAAATGTATAACTTGTATCTTTATATTTTAATACATAAGTTATTCTAAAATCTTGTTCATTTATACCATTTTGTCAACGAAATATTAATAGTAGGATTATTACTATCATCATTGTGGAATTTTTTTATTAATGCTTGCTCCAACAAAATTATTCATATCAAAATGGTATTTTGAGAGGGTAAAGGTTCCAAGTTGAAACAAAATGGTGCATTTGATACAGGAAATGCAAAATGTAAACATTATTCATTTGTGCAGGATAAGTTGTAATTTTTTTGGACTGTGCAACTTAATGAGCATGGTTCAGTGTTTAACTAAAAAGAGAAAAGCATTACATAAAATTTGATTAAAACTGAACAAAATAAATTACATGTTCTAATAACAGTGATCCAAGAAATAAACACAGTCATTGATTTGATAATATCAAAAATGAAAACGCATTAACTTTAGGGGGGAAATAGTATGAGAGAAAAATGAACAAGTTTAGATCAGTGCAACTCATTAGGAAAACTACCCTACCGCTAGTTTAAAGGGACAAAATGATGATGAATTAAATATTGATTGATCAGGAAAACCTACGTATTTAAATCATGCAACATAACATCTAACCATGCATGTCGCGCATGTTTATAATAGGAATGCAAATTGGTTACCGCAAAAATGCAAGCATAACTATCATGTTATTTTAGTTCTTAGCATGTTATTCTAGAAGAAATGAAAGATAAAGTTGGAATTGCCATGGATAGGTGTATGTTTATGCATATCTACCAAAAAAACATCTGGTGCCTTAAAAAAATATTATGAACAAAATCGGTCATCGGCAAGGAATCACATTGTCTTATAGCAAAACGAACTACGTTCATACAGTAAAAGAATTGTTATGATCAAAATGCATGTCTAAGTGACTTGAAGGATCATCTTTTATAGGGACGATAACTGTATCATATAACGGAAGCCCATTAACCAACCTTGCATCATCATTTATCAATATATGTTCTAAGGTGAATGGCTGAAAAGAATAAGAAAGGAAATAATATATTTTACCTAAGAGAATATAGTCATTACATTTTTTGGTTGTTGGATGTGCTGAAGTAGTTGAGCCGCCAATTGCAAAGTAGCCGGAAGACATTTCTATGCCTTTGTGTCTGCTCCGCTGCATTAAAATTCGCTTGTTGCTGACTGCACACCTGCACTTGATTACCAGCCAACTGCTGTACTTGCTACCCATCGGAATTTTGTGAATCATGCAATAATATATTCATTTCTTAACGCCATCAATTACTGGGTTTTTATAGAGCAATAATCTAGAAGCATAGGCAAGTGGACAATAAAATCTGATGTGAAGCTGACTGCTGCCCACAATTATTTCCATATAATCCATCTAACAAAACAAGCAACTACCATAATTCAGTTATTAGGCTTTGATGAATCGACAGTGGGGTATTGGTTCAACCTCTTCAAGGGGCTTATTTGAGCAAAACAAGTAACTTTTAGCAAACAACCGTTATACAAAAAACAACCACGGCTGCTAGTTTTTTGAATTAAGCAAATTTTCATTGTAAATTTGTTGTAAGCAACATAAGCGTGGACAAGTGGAGATCTATGCTAATAAAATTGTCATCAAGTCACGAAACATCTTTAATACAATGAACACAGAATATATCAAATTAAAAAAGGATTAAATCATTGAAAACCTAATAGAAATCATGGAAAATTCAATAGTAATGGCAGGATCACCAGGGTTGGCTTGATTGGTCATGAGGTTTGAGTGTTTTGAGGAAGTTGGAATTTTATCAAATAGTTTGAAGACGTATCAGAGTGCACAACAGGGTTCGATTTGGGATTAATTTGGGGAATTAAATTATTGATTCTTGGTGATTTGGGGAGGATTTGATGTGGAATTGTCAGGAAATTGAAGTGAATTTGGGATTGGTGGAGGTGTTTGTGGAATTGACAGTGAAACCCTAATTGGCAAAATAAGGGAAGAGGTTCTTGAATCAATGAACAACGAACATTTGGTTGAATCGAGTATCAAGAAATAGATATTATATGAACAAGAATAACAATTTAACCTAAAATCAGTAATACAAGTGATCAAGACTTGAACAATCTAAATTCTAAACATAGAAAATATTACACTAACTTCTATCTAAACTAACTAATCATTAAACTAGCTAAAGGCTATGTTATGCTAATGTAAAATTGTAAAATCAAAACTACTGAAGAAAAACAGATATGAGCTACAGCTAGAACAAGTAATTGCACAAAAATGATAACTTTCATTCACACTCATTACAAACGCCAGTACCCCTATTTATACCTGATCATGCTAACTACAGGCCGAACCCAATTACTTACAACAGGCCCTAAAACAGAATTATTTCACTGATAATTCTTAGCCCACAAATCACTTTACATGCTAAGAATATAATGCATCAAAATTAAACCTGTTATTGCCTGTGTATCAGTGTATCACTGGTGTACATGAAAAACGTGCACACACTGATACACTCTGTTTCTCTCTCCTCAAGTCTGGTGGCCATTAGGCAATGCTTCCATCAGTAACTCCCCACCTTGCAGTAGCTTCTCTGGTGAACCTGAGCTTCCCTCTGCGAACTCCTGTCTGGAACAACCACATTTTCACTTATAGTGTCATTTACACCATCTGTTTTCCTCTCTACATCAGCAAGCACATTTAGACTGTTACAACCCCTCTCCCCTTCAAAAATGGATCTTGCCTCAAGATCCAAGGTAGGGAATCTCTTAATCATTGGCCAGTAGTCTTCCTATGTCGCCTCCTCCACTGGTTTATCTTTCCATTTTACAAGAATCTGAACCGCTGATTCATTATTCCTGGGTATAATTCTCGTATCCAAAATCTGTTCTAGCTGATCAACGATCTCTTCAATGAAGCTAGGAGCATCATGCTGAACTATGACACCATTACTAATTCTTTTCTTCAGTTGGGATACATGAAAAACTGGGTGTATTTTTGCACTCAAAGGTAGCTGTAGCTTATAAGCCACTTCACCTATTCTCTCAAGTACTAGATAGGGACCATAGAACTTGGATGAAAGCTTACGTGTCCTCTGACTTCTTGCAGTAATCTGCTTGTATGGTTGGAGCTTTAAAAACACCCAATCTCCCACTTCAAAATTTCTTTCAGTCCTCCTTTTGTCAGCAAACCTCTTCATTCTCTCTTGTGTCTTTTTTAAGCTATCCTTTAAAAACTGAATTACAATGTCTCTGGTAAACAAGTGCTCTTCAACTTGTTCCACTTTAGTAGTGTTAGGTATATAAGAAAGGAGAGTAGGAGGGTCTACACCATATACAACTTTGTATGGATTGGTGTTAGTAGAGGTCTTCCAAGTGGTATTATACCAATACTCAGCCATTGCTAACCAGTTTGACCATTGACTTGGCTTGTGACAGACAAAGCATCTCAAGTAACACTCCAAAATTTTATTCACCACTTCAGTTTAGCCATCACTTTCAGGGTGGTAGGCTGTGCTATATTTTAGTGTGCTTCCCTGCAATCTAAACAACTCCTTCCAGAAACTGGTCAAGAAAATGGAATCCCTATCACTTACATTTGTTTTATTAATCCATGCAGTTTAAATACCCCCTGGAAGAACACTAAAGCGACATCCTTTGCAGTATATGGATGAGAGAGTGGGAAAAAATGTTCATACTTTCTTAAGCGATCAACAACCACAAAGATCACTGTATACTTCTGGATTTTTGTCAAACAGGTGATGAAATCCATAGACAAATCAGTCCATATCCTTTCTGGTATCGGTAAAGGTTGGAGAAGACCGGGATACATCACATTTTCACGTTTGTTGCGTTGACACTCTTCACAAGCCTTAACAAATTGCTTCACATACTATTTCATTTTCTTCCAGTAGAAAACTTGCTTCAATTTGATAATGGTAGCTCTAACTCCTACATGGCCCCCCAATGGAATTGAATGGTGTTCTCTGATCAAAGTTTGAATGAGAGTGGAAAGGTGATGATCAACATAAATTTTCTCCTTATAATATATCAAATCTTCTACTGCCTTGTATTTTACTAAAAACTCATTTCTTTGAATATTCTGCAGTTGCTCTTTATACGATTAAGAATTATGCAAATCTTTCTTTAATTTATCTACCCATGGATTTTGCACCATTATAATTTCTTGTATGCATCCTCCTTCAATGTCATCATCATTTCTTCTTGACAAGGAGTCTACCACTGTATTCTCGTTGCCACATTTATATTCTACAATATAATCAAAACCATGGAGCTTGGCCATCCACATATGTTGCAATCCAGTGGTCAACCACTGTGTGAGTAGATGTTTGAGGCTCTGGTGATCTGTATTAATGACAAACCTTCTACCCATTAGATACTGGTTCCACCTCTTGGTTGCACTAATTATGGCCAGTAGCTCTTTCTCATAAGTAGATAGCCCCAAATCTCTTCCATGTAGAGCTTTACTCAAGTAAGCTATTGGTTTGCCATTCTGGGTGAACACTACACCTATTCCATTTCCACATGCATCACATTCAAGAGTAAATGGCATGGAAAAATCAAGCAAGGTAAGTACTGGAGGATTAGTAAGGCATCTCTTCAACTGATTAAATGCATGTGTGGCTGCATCACTCCACTTGAAAGAATCCTTCTTCAACAAATTATTGAGTGGTTTAGCAACTACTCCATAACCTTTGATGATCCTCCTGTTATTTACACCAAAATAGTCTAAACACTCAAGTTACTAAATGTACTTCACCGATTTGGTAGGAAATAAGTGGAACCATGTTTAATCAACAACTAAAAATGAAAAATGCGAGAAAAGTAAAATAGAGACGAGATTTATAGTGGTTCAGCCGTTAATTAGGCCTACATCCACTGTGAAGGTGATTTTCAATCTTATAATGAGGATTACAAAGTACATCAATTCTCTCGTTCTACACATCTTTGCATACACTCAATATACCCTCGTTTATATATTTCAACCTTGGAATTATACAAGAGAATGATGATATTTTGAGGAGAATAAGGATGGATGAATGATTGAGAAGAAGGATGCCTCTGTTCCCCTTCATCGCCAGATTATGCTTGACGCCAATGCTGAATTAATAGTTGAAGATAGAATTTAGTAGCACTTATTGATTTCCAAGATTCCATCCCCTTTATGTTGGCAGGCATGGTGTATTTATAGGTGAACTCTCATTGGGAAATGACCTGAAATCCATTTATGCAGGCTACGGATCGTTTACTCTGTTAATTACAGTTATGCCATTGGCTGCATCCAATTATCATGCATGAGCGACTCTATGAAGCGAGCGTCCCTTTGAGAATGAATGCTTTGGGAAACTCATAAACTTTTATAAGAGTAGGATGCAGGACTGGAATCGATTCCCCCTTGCTCCTTGCGCGACCGGCCTTCTTGGTTTGAGGGCGCTTGTCCTTTTGTTTCCTTTGTATGGTGCCGTTTGCCCTTGCGGCTATGCTATGGGGTGGCTTCCGCCTATGTTGAATAGGCGACTTACTTTGCTTTTGCGCTTGATAGTGAAGTGGAGGAACGAGCCGATCATAACTCTTTAATGCGGTTATGTCTGACTTGACTAGGTGAGCGACGATTTCCTTTAGTTTAGAAACGACCGACTGAAGCATGGGATTCTGAGTGCTCTTTCCAAGGACTGGCATATGACCGACCTATAGGTTTTTGATCTAGGTGTCGAGTGTAATGACCCAGATTCTTATGGGTTAATTTTAAATATTTAATACGGATTTAAATATTGAGTTAATAATATAAGTGGAATTTTATATTTGAGTTATCGATTTAATAATCAATTTCGATTTAATATCGAATATATTAAAATAACAGAATACGAAAATGGATTTAGATGAATTCAAAATTTAATTTGAATTAAATACAGTTCAAATAATTAATGGGAAATTTTATTTGAATTTATAACGATAATAATATTAATTTATTATCAAAGAAATAAATTGTTTTGAATTTAAATTATATAAACTTAAATTTAAAATCTTCTATAGATGATCAAATCGGACTTCGTGACCTATCCCAGTGTGTTCAGAATAGTGTTATAACCCTAGGAATGACCATTGTTGCGTTCAAAAAGAGGTTAGGAAATTATGGGTAATTTAAGTATATACACATCTATTTGTAACCATTGAAAATCAAAAGGGGGAAAAGGAAACACATCTTCCTCTTCCACTCCACATAATAAAAGGGCTTGTTGTTCAATCCTTCACCGTATAAACCAATATAAACCACAACTACTCCTCTCATTTCTCAAGAGACAAATCGAGTTTCAACAAATCAAACAGAAAATGGCCGCTTCATGTTTGTAAACTCGAAATCAAAAATCGAACTCGCGGTTTTAGACCCAGATCCGCGGAAGCCTGAATCATCGTCCTCTTTAAAAATCCGCGCAATATTTTGGGGTTCGAACTTCACCATCTTCGGTTCAACTTAGGGCATCACAGTCCAGGTTCATTCGATGGGTGTCGGAGTTCATCGCGATGGTGCGGTTAGCGTACAAAGCTAGGAGGCGAGGTCGCGACTGTTTTCTGGTGACTTCGGATTGCGCTGCTGGTGTTGATGTTGAATTAGAGCAAGCAATAGAGGGTGTGAAAGGGTTTTGGAGTATTCGATAGGGTGGGATTGCGTTCGATTTTGAAGAGGGGGAGGCGCTGCATATTCATGATTGCAGGAGGAAAACAGAGGGTTGTGAGGTGCGATGTTGTTCCGATGTTTGCAAAAGCGATGTCACCTTGAATGAGTTGTGCGATGGAGTTGAAAGGAGAAGACAGTGCTCGACGATGAGGTTGGCTGTGTATTTGAATTTTTGGTTTGGCAGTGGAGTTCTGTCTGTTCTTTTGAGTGCGAGAGTAAGGAGAATGGGAGTGCGATCATTGAATTGAGGAGATAGACATTTTAGGAAGAAGGATTTTGAAAGGGTGATTAAGGTGATTCTCTTAATTTAAATTCGTAGAATAATTCGTTATTTATTTAAGTAGGATAATTTAAATTAATATATGGTTAATCGTTAAATAAAAATATATATAATCGTAGGTTCAAGCTAAACGATTCGAGTAGATTCGAGGTCATGTTGATAAGGAAAAATAAAATGGAGTATTCAGCAAAAGGAAAATCTGGTGAGTAAATCTCACTCTATTTTATTTAGAATTATTTTTAACAGTTAAAAATGATTGTTTTGTTGATTGTTGGATGCTTTAAATATTTATTCATTGCTGTTAAAAATATATTAGTTATCTAGGATTGGTTGACTATTATATATATTGGGTTGATGATTGGTTGGATTCCCACAGTCTCATTAGCGGATGCCCGCGGTTTCATTAGCGGATGATTACCCTATGCGCCCTATGCTACGATAGTGGATGACCTTCATACAGCGATATCCTGCCTCGAAGCAGGATGGGTATTACTATGTCGACTAACGTCTGTGGATGTAGGAAAACAGGTTGGAGGAATCCAACTGGATTCCTCAAAAATATATTATCTGTTTGTTTATTTGTTTGCATATATACGGTCATATATGATGTGTTAGAAATCCCGTGATTGGATAACTGACTGTTTGGGGTATTTAAATATCACTGGGGCTTGAATATTGATTTTAAAAAATATCGAAAAAGGGTATTTGAGATTTAAATGGGAAATTCTATTTTTATAAATAGAATTTGAATTTTTAATGAACTATAGAAAATATTAACTTGTTTTGAATATATATAAAATGAGTATTGAATTTATAAACTTTGTTTATAAATTTATAATGTGGGATTTGAATTGAATTTATAAACTCTGTTTATAAATTAAAAATGTGGGATTTGAATTGAATTTATAAACTCTGTTTATAAATTAAAATGTGGGATTTGAATTGAATTTATAAACTTTGTTTATAAATATATAATATGGGATTTTAAGTGAAGTTATAAACGTTGTTTATAAATAATGCATAGAATTGAATTTGAAATTTGAATATAGAAGATTCAAATAGAATTGAAAGGAAATTTGAATAAAGAGAATTCAAATAGATTTGAATATAGAATTTGAATATAGAAGATTCAAATAGAATTGAAAGGAAATTTGAATAAGGAAAATTCTAATAGATTTGAGTATAGGGTTTGAATATAGAATTTGAATAAAGAGAATAAAGAGAATTCAAATAGATTTGAATATAGAATTTAAAAAGAGAATTCAAATAGATTTGAATATAGAATTTGAAAAGTGAATTCAAATAGAATTGAATATGGAATTTGAAAAGAGAATTCAAATAGAATTGAATTGGAATTTGAATATGGAAGTCGATAAGGAAACGAGCATAAAAATAGAAATAGAATTGGTTTATAAGTAAGTTAAAATATATTTGAACATGTTATACTCAAATATGAAGGTGAAATAGGCAAACCAGTTAATTTGCAAATCAATTAACGAACTAAGTTAAAACGATTGTATTAAGTTAAAACAATTGGATTAAGTTGAAATGAATTAGAAATGTATGGATATACATGAGACAGGTTTGGAATAAAGTATAGAAGTGAAATAGATAGAGTGATCGACAAAAAGGTATGTATTTAATTCATATATGAGATTTTATGCGCCGTATCGGCAAGCCGCTTGGCTTTTTCTTTTTCTTTTGGATTGGTGAGGGCCATGGGAGGCTATTTGAAATATCCCGATGCTCCCGGTACAAAGGAGGTTATAGCGAATTTTTCTGGGAATTTAAGGAGTTAGAATATATTTAAGAAAATCTGATAACCAGAAATCTATATATCAATATATATAGAAGTCAATAAGGAAACAAACTTAGAAATAGAAGAGTATAATCAAAAAGGAAGACTAGGAATAAAATCTCGTAAGAATATAAAGAGAAAGTGTATACGTGATTAAAAGTGAATAAGTAGTTTTATGGTATTGATTATTCGAGTAAGTAGTCATATCTGTTTTGACGTTATAAATGTTATTCAGTTAAGGTCTGAGAGGTAGTAATACCCCCAACTTGACTGATTTCATTATTAACAAATAAATAGTAAGATTTCAGGCTCGAAGATCAATGTTGAATAAGAGTTAGTTGAATATAGTATTTGGATTGTCGTAACAATGTTTTACACAACATCCGTTTTAACCCAAATAAGTGTAAGCTTGGAAATATAATAAAGAATATTTCCTAAGTATAGAAATAAATGGGATCGGAAAAGAGATAAGTAATTGGAATATTTCCCAATTATGAATATCATATATTTTCTAAAGTTTAGAAAATAAAGGAAGGCGATATTCGGAAATGTTTTCCAAAAAGCGTAAAAGGCTAATATGGTTATTGAAAATATTTGGTTAACAAATATTGGTAAAGAAATGGAAATGTGATTTAATTAATGGAATATTAATTAAGGGCTCAGTGATTATTTGATAATTGGATGAACACTTGTTTTCTTCGATAGTTAAATCATCGATTATCGAAACAATTGTTTTTATTCGATAGTTAAATCACAGACTATCGAAGTTTTTTACCATCGTTGTCAATATCGAGAGACCCGTTGGATTATTATCCAAAGAACCACTCTGTATTGGCATAAGCATTGCGAATCATATATGCCAAAGATAATTGAAGATAGTGTAAAGTGCAAGGGCTGTTGTAAAAATCTTAGATAACAATGCCTAAGATGGATGTACTGAATAGTGCATTCGGTTCATCCTGTCCCTGGGTGACTTGTATGGATGAATGTCTGACAGAGTATTTCCAGAAAGGTCACGTACATTGATTTCTTCAACCGTACCAAGAGTGGAAGCGGAGAAGGAAACTTCTTTAGCTAACATGTAATGTACTGTTGTAGACGTCAAATTAGTGATTTTTGATGGATCTGACAATGTGGCATTCGAAGTGAATCTGATGCGATGAGAAATCGTAGCCTCTGGCCTCAACAACCGGGAAATAACAAAAATCAGGCAGGTAGCATGGCTATGTAGGTCGCACCTATTAGGGTGTATAATCACCTGATCTAGAGTTTCATTTACTTCTAAAAATCTATTGTCGATGATGTCCCATTCGGGAAACGGTTGCTGATCCCAACCGTTGGTGATATACATTCGATACACTCAAGCGAAATGAGTGGTCGGTCATGTGTGGCTGAGTTGCAAGATGTTCTTGTTGAACTCGGTGTATTCTCCTCTAGAGATATACCAGCGGAAGGTGGTTCCATACCTTGTCATAGTTGGAAATCCATTACCCAATAAGTGCTTGCGGTTTATGATTGTATATTATATATGTGGAACGTGAGATGCAAACGTTCCACTAGATTGTTATTTACTTGATTTAGACAATATTATAATATCAAAAGAGTTTTGATATAAAGATTATTATTCCTTTCAAAAGTATTTTGAAAGATAAGTCAAGTGTTTGGATTCTCATAAGGGAAAAACCCGTTCCATGTTATACGGTGTGGACTTATGAGATATCATTTAATTTTCTGAAACTGTTTTAAACTGTTTACTCATACCAGTCCCATGACTGACCCGGAGTTTATTTGTTTTGTTCTACCTAAACTCTTGGGTGCCTAAATTTGTACGGACAGTCAAGTAGTTCAGGATTTTATAGATCTATATAAAGGAGCTTGGAGCAGGAGGCTTCAGCGTTAGTTATGTAGAATTTTGTTCCGCTGTGTTGTAAGTGTTGTACTCTGATAAGTATATGTCATACAGTTGAGATTTTGTATTTCAAAGATATGATATATTATATTTTGTACCGCTGCGATGTGAGATTCTGTGTTGTTATTTCTGTCCTTCTTCTACCTTTTTCTTCTAAAAAATATGTTTCGTATTTTCGTGATATTTGGGTTGGACGTATAATGTATAAAGTCAACTCTGATGTTATGGATTTGCGGGTCATTACAGTTGGTATCAGAGCTTAGGTTGAGCGAATACCTAGGCTTGTTGGAATGTGCTCATTAGAGATAGGATCAGTAGTATCCTAGAATGAGTTGAGTGTATATATATATACGAGAGAGTGTATTTGTTATTTAATATAAAAACTGTTTTATATTGTGTTGACTAGTCTGTTGAGTGAATTATGAATTCTGATCAAATCGTGGGACGCCACGATGACGATAGGAGTTTATAAACACTTGAACAGAAGATTGGACACGATATTGTTTTAAATGGTTGAGTTGATTGTTAGGATTATAATCAAATTAGATATTAAAACAGAAATAGTTATATATATAACCAATGGAATTTGTATATGAAATCAAATATCCAAATGTGATAAATTGAAATTGAATTCAAACAAGAATTCAGAATTTAAAATCCTGGGAGTTTGGAAAATATTTTTCTAAATGTATTTTGAAAGAAATATAGCACTGAACTCACTTCAGTGGCTGGGAAATAATTCTGATGATGGTCGCAACATCATCAGTGTTCATTTTCGAGTTTCTAAGTGATGAATTGTTGTCTTAGAAAAGTTTTTGATGGAAAGAAAACAAGTTGTTCGAAAATTCAAATGCTTTGAATTTGAAATGGATATAAATATATGTATATATTTATATTACTTCAAAGGAGTTTTGAAATAAAACCCTGGGAATTTGAATGATTGAAATTAAATTTAACTTAAGTAAGTTAAATGGATCGAAATGAATAAATTGAGCAAAATCAATGTGAATGAAATATGAATTGGGTGTGAATAAACGAAAAACAAAAAGAGTTAAAAAGAAAATATATTTGTAAAACAAATATAAAGGAAATATATTTGTAAAACAAATATAAAGAAAGTTATGTGCAAACAAATAGAAGGAGAAATATTTGTAAAAACATTTACAAGTAGAATTTAAAAGGGAATATTTGTAAAACATTTACAAATAGATTAAATGGAAATATTTATTTATAGAAAATAATTAGAATGTTATAAATGAGATATTTGTTTGTTAAATAAATAGAATTTAATCAAAGGAATATTTAGAAGATGAATAGAAAATGGAAATCTGTTTTTAACAGATAAATAGAAAAGATTAATTTATAAATAACAGTTTATAAATTAAATTAAATATTTATCATTCGATAAATGGGATATATAAGTCTGAACTTATATAGAGAAGAGATATTGGTTTTTAACACCAATAGTTTTAAGTAGAAGGGGTACACAACACTTGTATAAGTGAAGTAACGTTATTAAAGAGAACATTTATAAAGTGAAGAACCGTTACTAAAAGTAAATCTTTATAAATGAATAAATGTTATCCAATAGGAGTTATTCGAATATGAGAGGTCGATTAGAGTTAGAAATAATCGATTAGAGTTAGAATAAATCGATTAAAGTAAGAATTAACCAGTTAGAGTTAGTCAGTTAGGGTTAATCCGTTGAGTTAATTGAATATTAGTTATTCAATTAGAATTTATCGAATATTTGTTATTCAAATTAAGAGTTAACCAGATAGAGATAATTGAACATAGTTAATCGAATTATAATTTAATTGAATGTTACTTATTCAATTAAAGTTGATCGAATATAGTTATTGAGATAGAGTTAGTCAAACATAATTACTCAGGATAAGTTGCTATTTCGTACGACTGCTAGCGTAATTCGCAGGGCTGCAGATAGCCTAGGATGGTCGGATGTTTCCTGAGGGATTCAGGCGTAACCATTGTGATCGCTGCGATCTAGAGTCAAGCGAATGGAGTTAAATCAAATATTAGTTATTCGAATAAAGTTAAAAGGAGTTATCGAATATTAGTTATTCGAATAGAATTAAAGGAGTTAATCGAATATAGTTTATTCGAATAGAGTTAAAGGAGTTATCGAATATAGCTTATTCGGAAGGAGTTAAGTGAAAAGAGCTAATCAAATAGGGTTAATTGATAAGAGCAAATTGAATAGAGTAAATCGAATATAGTTTATTTGAAGAAAGGTTTTCGAATCTAGTTATTCGATAGAGAGATTATCGAATATAGTTATTCGAAGGGAGGAGTTATCGAACATGGATTTATTCGAAAGAGAGTTACGTGAGGAAGTTTGAAATGTTGAGTATCAACATAAATAAGTTTTGAAAAGATAAATGGGTTTGTAGCACTTTTTCGACCTTAGCAATTTCGAGGACGAAATTATTTTAAGTGGGGAAGATTGTAATGACCCGGATTCTTATGGGTTAATTTTAAATATTTAATACGGATTTAAATATTGAGTTAATAATATAAGTGGAATTTTATATTTGAGTTATCGATTTAATAATCAATTTCGATTTAATATCGAATATATTAAAATAACAGAATACGAAAATGGATTTAGATGAATTCAAAATTTAATTTGAATTAAATACAGTTCAAATAATTAATGGGAAATTTTATTTGAATTTATAACGATAATAATATTAATTTATTATCGAATAAATAAATTGTTTTGAATTTAAATTATATAAACTTAAATTTAAAATCTTCTACAGATGATCAAATCGGACTTCGTGACCTATCCCAGTGTGTTCAGAATAGTGTTATAACCCTAGGAACGACCATTATTGCGTTCAAAAAGAGGTTAGGAAATTATGGGTAATTTAAATATATACACATCTATTTGTAACCATTGAAAATCAAAAGGGGAAAAGGAAACACATCTTCCTCTTCCACTTCACATATTAAAAGGGCTTGTTGTTCAATCCTTCACCGTATAAACCATTATAAACAACAACTACTCCTCCCATTTCTCAAGAGACAAATCGAGTTTCAGCAAATCAAACAGAAAATGGCCGCTTCATGTTTGTAAACTCGAAATCAAAAATCGAACTCGTGGTTTTAGACCCAGATCCGCGGAAGCCTGAATCATCGTCCTCTTTAAAAATCCGCTCGATATTTTGGGGTTCGAACTTCACCATCTTCGGTTCGACTTAGGGCATCGCAGTCCAGGTTCATTCGATGGGTGTCGGAGTTCATCGCGATGGTGCGGTTAGCGTACAAAGTTAGGAGGCGAGGTCGCGACTGTTTTCTGGTGACTTCGGATTGCGCTGCTGGTGTCGATGTTGAATTAGAGCAAGCAATAGAGGGTGTAAAAGGGTTTTGGAGTATTCGACAAGGTGGGATTGCGTTCGATTTTGAAGAGGGGGAGGCGCTGCATATTCACGATTGCAGGAGGAAAACAGAGGGTTGTGAGGTGAGATGTTGTTCCGATGTTTGCAAAAGCGATGTCACCTTGAATGAGTTGTGCGATGGAGTTGAAAGGAGAAGACAGTGCTCGACTATGAGGTTGGCTGTGTATTTGAATTTTTGGTTTGGCAGAGGAGTTCTGTCTATTCTTTTGAGTGCGAGAGTAAGGAAAATGGGAGTGCGATCATTGAATTGAGGAGATGGACATTTTAGGAAGAAGGATTTTGAAATGGTGATTAAGGTGATTCTCTTAATTTAAATTCGTAGAATAATTCGTTATTTATTTAAGTAGGATAATTTAAATTAATATATGGTTAATCGTTAAATAAAAATATATATAATCGTAGGTTCAAGCTAAACGATTCGAGTAGATTTGAGGTCGTGTTGATAAGGAAAAATAAAACGGAGTATTCAACAAAAGGAAAATCTGGTGAGTAAATCTCACTCTGTTTTATTTAGAATTATTTTTATCAGTTAAAAATGATTGTTTTGTTGATTGTTGGATGCTTTAAATATTTATTCATTGCTGTTAAAAATATATTAGTTATCTAGGATTGGTTGACTATTATATATACGTGTATATATGCACGTCCAGGTGGGCTTGCATTAGGAGGGCTTATATCTAATCAGGTGGGCTGGCATTAGGAGTACTTTGGCACATGCGATGCACGTGTGCATGAGGAATTAATGTTATATAACACTGTTTGTAAGCTTTTTGTGTATTATTGATGAAATATTATGCTAACTCTTTGCAATTATTGGGTACTTTATTTTTTGTGAAATTATGTTTTATCTTACGGGTAATGAAGCTGTCATAGTGTACTTAGCACCTTAATTTCAAGGAAGGTGATATGCTTCGACTATTGCAGGCAGATGTTATAAGTATATAAGATGATTAAATATTGTTGAAGATTAAATAGTTGTAAATGCATCTTTTGACGTAGTTTTAAAGAACTGTGACCATGGTTGAAAATGAATTTAAAATTATACCGTTTCTATCATAATTTGACCGTTGCTGACTATGTATAATACTAATATAATAGCGTATTTATAATATGCATCAATGCACATATACATAAGCAACTGAATATTGACTTGCTTGTTTTGGATAGTTACAAAACAATCTGCTGATAGCTATCGAAAAAGTCAAAAAAGCAGATCAAGACAACTTATGCTCGTTCATATTGTAATTTATTAGTAATATCAATATCCATCTTAATATTATAATTATCCGCTCTTGATGATGTCTGCAAAGTGAATATAAGTAAAATTCATGATAATGATAGTTAAACATGTCAAAGAAAATATCATACATTTTATAAATCAAAAAGATTGATTTAGAGCTAGAAACATACGACCAATACTTGGTCAGACGTTGTGCTAATTTTCTATGTTTTCCTTCATAATCTACATATAAAATATAGACAAATGCTAAAAATAAAACTTCCTCTATTTATACAATGCACACATAACATAATTAACTTTACGTAAATACAAACCTACAAACCTTCTTGACAAACAACAACAGTAGACACTTAAATTTTATCATTGGACTGCTACTAAAACATTAATAAGATATGTGCAACAAATTTAAGCACAAATTGTACATTACAATATATATGAAATGTTTTGATCCATTAAATTATGTCCATGGTTGATTGGAGTTTTCCTTAGTCTCTGACATTGGTCCGATCTTTTGTCATTGTGGAGGCTGCACGTGTTAGATAAAATATGCTGGTACTATAATATCCTCTCTTTTTTTAAAAGTTTATCTGCAGATTGTGCTTGATGCATAACTAAAAATTATAACAGTAAAAAAGCATGAAAAGCGGAATGAAGGCGGAACTCAATCCCTGATCAATCTACATCAAAGTATGATGTATGCACATGCACCAACCAAGCTACATGTGTTTTCATTATTTAACAGAATAAGATATTTTAGTGGCTTTGCAAGCCGGCGAATATCAAAACGTTCAATTAGGCTGCTAGCGCGCGAGGTAAACAACGTTCATACGTCGGACGCTAACACAACGATAACAGGGTATTTTTTCGCGTATCTAAAATTCATTCGATATGACAATTATGTTATAAATGGTTAGAAATTCATGCAGTTAGTTGCGTTAACAACTTCCCAACCAACCAAAGTTGGATTACTGTGTTCTTGTATGATTATTTTTCCTAAAGCAGCTGGCAATCAAACACAACTTATCTCCAAAGAACTCTGCAATCCAATCAGCGAGACATACATTTTTGGGTTGCATGTCCGCAACACGTACAATTGATAATTTTGATACACAGTACATTAACGGCAGCAGTGAACCAATTAGTGGGCCTAGCAAAAGGGCCGCACCTGCATCTTGCTACAACTGTATAAACCGATTACTAAGCATAAAAAAGGTAAAATAAAGAATTGTACGTCAAAATGAAAATTATTTTCCAGAACCATACTTAATCTTATTAAGTTTACACCATTATAATAGCTAATTCTAAAAACATTCAAGGCAACAGGCCACCGTTTAGTGGGCCAAGCAAAGGGCCAGGCCTGCATCTAGCTTCACCTACAATCACTACTCAAATTCTTGAAAAAAATATCCCAAATGCAGAAAAACTGGCATAATTGAAAGGAAGTTTAAAGGTGTGATTATAAATAATATTCACAAACAATTTGTAGATTTCAAACTTTGCACAACAATTTTCATTTACAGATTCTGCATTTACCTTGTTGAGCATATTTTTCCTTCCCTTTACAGCAAAACAAATCCACATTGCTGTGTAGAACTACCAGAACTTTCTACAACAACAACAACAACAAAGCCATATATCCCAAACAAGTTGGGGTTGGCTAGATATGGAACCCAAAATTAAAATGAAATAAAATTAATAATGATGATGATAATATATATATATATATATATGTGTATATATATATATGTATATATATATATAAAGGGTTTAAAATAACCAATCAAATAAAAAGTCGTCCGATAAAGTTTTTTTTTAAATAATAATAATAATAAGTAAAAATGTTTAATAAAAGTGAAATAAAATCTAAAATAGTAAATAAAAAGTAAAAAGGTTAAGTAAACGTGAAATAAAGTATATATATATATATATATATATATATATATATATATATATAAACCTATGGTTCTGGTACATGAATTGCCAATTTCCATGCACTCCTATCAACTACCAACTCTTCCGATAAACTCCAGTTACTTAAATCTCTCTTTATTATCTCCTCCCATGTCATTTTAGGTCGACCTCTACCTCTCTTTGGGCCTTCGGCGCGACCTAGAATTCCAGCGCGTACAGGTGCATCGTATGGTCTACGTTGGATATGTCCAAACCATCTCAAGCGGTATTGGACTAACTTCTCTTCAATAGGTGCAACTCCAAGTTTTTCCCGAATATCCTCATTTCTAATCCGATCTCGTCTGGTATGCCCACAGCTCCAACGCAACATTCGCATCTTTGCTATACTTATCTTCTGGACGTGTTGCCTCTTAGTAGGCCAACATTCTGCACCATATAACATTGCAGGTCTGATTACTGTCCTATAGAACTTTCCTTTAAGCTTCTGAGGAATCTTCCGATCACAGAGAATGCCAGATGTTAGTCGCCATTTCATCCATCCTGCTTGAATTCTAAAATTAACATCCTTATCAATCTCACCATCAAACTGCAACATAGATCCTAAGTATCGAAACGATTCCTTCTTGGGTACTACTCTACCGGTCAGGGTAACATCTCCGTCATCTGACCTGACACTGCTAAACTCACACTTCATATACTCTGTTTTAGTTCTGCTAAGCGTGAAACCCTTTGATTCCAGGGTCTCCCTCCACAACTTCAGTTGTCGATTAACCCCTATTCTACTTTCATCAATCAGCACAATATCATCGGCAAAGAGCATACACCAGGGAATCTCCCGTTGTATATCTTTTGTGATTTCATCCATCACTAATGCGAAAATATAGGGGCTCAAAGCCGAACCTTGATGTAACCCTATGTTAATTGGAAAGTCTCCGGTCTCACCATCGCATGCCCTAACACTAGTCACAACTCCCTCGTACATATCCTTAATAAGGGTAATATACTTTGATGGCACTCTCTTCCTTTCTAGCGCCCACCACATAACCCTACTCGGTACTCTGTCATAAGCTTTCTCCAGGTCAATAAAAACCATGTGGAGATCTTTCTTTTGCTCCCTGTATCTCTCCATAAGTTGCCTAACCAAGAAAATCGCCTTAGTGGTTGACCTTCCCGGCATAAAACCAAATTGATTCCTAGAGACGCTTGTCAACCTCCTCAAACGCTACTCGCAAACTCTCTCCCAAAGCTTCATTGTATGACTCATAAGCTTAATTCCTTTATAGTTTGTGCAACTTTGAATATCTCCTTTATTCTTGAAGATTGGAACTAAAATGCTTCTCCTCCACTCATCTGGCATTTTGTTTGATTTGAAAATATTGCTGAACAACTTAGTTAGCCATTTTATCCCTGCATCTCCAAAGCATCTCCACACCTCAATAGGAATATCATCAGGCCCTACCGACTTGCCTGATTTCATACGTTTCAACGCCCCCTTTACCTCAGCTTCTTGAAATCTTCGCACAAAATGTCTATTGGTTCTATCGGCTACGTCTTCCAACTCGATCGAAGAGCTATCACTTTCTTCGTTGAAAAGCTTATCAAAGTATTCTCTTCACCTATTCTTTATCTCATCTTCCTTCACCAAAAGTCTAACATTTTCATCCTTAATGCATTTAACCAGAACTTTCTACACAAAATTCAAAACTCTAACTCTTGTCATCACCACAGAGACCTTCAAAACACTCTACACATCAAACTCCCTAGCAAGCAACTCGCTTTCTGCCCCCACAATATTCTAAAACTGTAGCACCAACTACCCTCTTCTCCTCCTTAACATTCAGTGCCTTCATCACCCACCTGCACGACAACCATCCAATGCCCCAAACTTCAATACCCCAATTTCCTCCCCCACTCAAACTGCACTTCCCATAACATCAGACACATAGAACAAAATCTGTCCTCACGGCTTCAACAAACCAAACTCCTCCATCATCGCAACTCACCCCTTCAATAACAATATAAGAACTTGGATTTAAAGGTTGACATTGCTCTCACACTGTATTCTGCAGATGTATCCTACAAAACCACAAAGAAACAAAGAATGAGACTACTTTCACACTGCAAACAATAAAGTATCAGCTACAACTAAATTTAATCAATTATGCCCTATTTTTTTTTCTTTCTACAAAAAGCGGCTAGATGGTTAAAACATAGCGACTGACCTATGCATAGAACCTATTTACAGGAAAAACTATATGTTGTGTTTCATATCATATAAAACAGTGGTGAAAAGACTATTGTTAATGACACTCCGGATTTGAATAAGGGAGAAATGTTTTTTTTTCCACTGGAGATTCCATAATGCTGTGAATTTAATTTTATATATATAACGTATTAATAAACTAATATTATATCTGATTTTTACTCAATGGTGAGACAGATTAACAGATGGCCAATATAGTCTACATGTTTAGCATAGGCTACATGTGCAATGTAGATCATCCTCACTTTTACTTAACATGTTGTGTCCTTGTATTATGAAGCTGTCATTCTTATTATATACAGCCATGTCATTGCTATTGTGCCCATCCTATACACAATTAGCAGTACTACTTTGTCCATGCAGTGTACTGATTTTACTTCACATGCCAATGCGCCGTTGTTATCCGTACTAATCAGCTTTTAAAAAGAAAATTCCATTACCTCAGCATAATAGTTTGCATAATCTTCATGAATTTTATTTTCTATGCAACTATTGCCAAGCAGCATTGGATCAAAGAAACTATACCCAAATTTAAATAAGACACAACACCTTCCTCAATAATGTCATAATCAAAGCAAGTTACCTAGTCAACACGTTCGCACTGCTCAAGAGCCATCAGGATTTCTGTTAGGCTTTCAAACAAATTATGGTGCGTAGTCTTTTATATTTGAACCGTTAATCATTGATAAACTCAGTTTAGCTTACACACATAGATGAGTGTACCGAATTAATTATATATCAAGAATATAGGCAGGGATTCTGCTTAGACACCATTTTCTTGATGTAGACAACGCTAACAATAATTATACCGAAAAAACAACTAAAACTGAGTATAACTCAAAATTACTGTAGAAGAGATAATCCCAGCTGCAACGATGAGCATGATGGTTACACAATTGCAGAAGAAATGCTTCTTTTTTACTTGAAATCCTAATACTAAAAAGATGAAATAAAACAGGCATCCATTAATTTAATCATAATACAATCCTACAACTTAAATAAAAAATGCTTTGTGGAAGGAACAAAAGTCAAGTCAAATATAAACATCTAAACTAATTCAAGAAGCAGAACAAATAATTAGACAATCAGACTCTCTAAAAATAAATATTCAGAGTCTGAAAAGGAAACGGCATTTGTTCTATTATCTGAAAAAATTTTGGTTTGCATGCACGATTATTCAATCTTAAAATCAATCATCTTTACAATTGCATAAAATAGATTAAACCAGAGTCTAATGGGAAGTAATCCACATCCGCGCTAAGCATTAACTAAATTTTAAGTAATTATTGGTTCAATAAACCAAAAGGGTTTCATGAATTATAAAATAGAAAACTTGCATTTTGTAATTAAAAATCGACCAAAGGTTGCAAACACGACCATAGAAAACACAAACCTGGCATTGTGGTTGATGCTTATAAATTGAAATATTTGTAAACAGAGAACTATGTCAATTTGTGCCCAAAAAACCCAACAACATGTAAAAATCAAGCCACGAATCATGAATTCCTCTCATGTCTGGCGGCAATGCACTTTAGCAGGACTATTTTGTAATGCGGCTAAAAATCTAAGTGGATAACAGAGAAAATATGTTAATTCCCTCAAATGCCTGACCCAGAATTCTACAGAACAGTATAAAACACATAAAAAGAAATGAACAAAAAAGCGAATCCATTCACAAAAGAAAGCTAAGAATGAAATAACAAAAAAAACGATAAATAAAAATGACTCGCAAAAAGCACGATGTCGAGATAATCGCAGCCAGAGAGACTAATGTTACATTTACAGGGAAAAGTAAGATACCTATAGTGGTAGAAGAAGTAGGATGATGGATGATAAACAGTCCCTCGGCGTTTTCTTGTTCCTGCACATCATCATGACAAAAGTTGGTAACATGTGATGCAATAATATATAAAGGTATAGGTAAGGACATACAATGCATAGGTAACTTTCAAACAAATACAAAATAGATAATGCCACATGTTTATGTACACTTAAGGTAAGTTGCATGGACGGGAAGAAAGCATAATGTATTCAATATGCTTTAGATAATAGTGCAAGGGAACATAGTATGCATAATTTTTGGGGTAAACAGAGTTGGTATTTGCAGTATCAGTTAATGTTTCAATGAGAACTAAATGAAATACATTCACAATTATGGTAGTTTTACATTTTTTTTTTCCATTTGATTAAGAGCTTGAGTTGCTAGTAAGGCAAGAGCATCAGTTACAGTGGAGGCCATTGTTGCATTAGTAGTCACGGTAACTACGTAAGTCGCAATCGAGGGCAGCTAGAACAGCTGCAAAATTAGACATCTGCTTAAGTTGAAACCAGGGCATTAACCACTATTGAATTAAAGGCGACTGATTCAATTAACTTAGATCAAATTCAGGAAACCAAGGCTTCTAAATTTTAATTGAGGCTATTTCCATTAGTTTATTGACTGAATCTCCTATGCAAGTGAGGCAAGATATTAGAATGGAAGTGAGCCAACTGCCTCAGTTTCAGTCGAGTCAAACGCCTCAATTGTTGAAAAAAAAAAAAAAAAAAAAAAAAAAAAACCTTTCCTTTGTTCTTTTTCCAAGTCTATTAGACAAATTCGACCTACTTTGTAACACCCCACGCCCGCTAGGGTCACTCACAAAGGGAATGCCATAGCATCGGTGGAGTATTTTAGTGAATATAGAACAGAAAAATTACAACAAGACAGATATAAAGAGTATTTAAAATTGAAAACATCATCTCATAACAGCGGAAATAAACATGTCTGGTTACATCATAAAACCATGATAAAAGTCAAGTACAATATCTGTCAAAATAAAGAAGTACATAATCCCACTCTCTCATACAATAGCCATAAGAAAAGAAAAGATAACTGGATAACTGGAGCTTTACATCAACCCAAGCTCCTCAAGACTGGAAACAGAAATCTGATCAAGCTCTACTACCGCTAGGATCCACCGTAGGACCTGAGGGTTGGGAAAAAGATAAAAACAACGGGGTCAGACATAAGTCTGAGTGAGTCCTATAACTTTAACAATACAATCATTAAAGTAACCAGAGAAGACATAAACTTGACCTACGGTAATATCTGGGGATGAATGGCTACACTAAGTAGCTTGGTAGACTTAGGATAAACTAAGATAACCGTCAGGACGCATCTACCCACCCAAGGATAATTACTAACCGCACCACACCAGTCCTTCCTACTTAAAGGTTGATCCCTTCCAAAGACTTAGAAAATTTCCCCAGTAGTTTCATGTACCCCTAGCCCACTACATAGGTGCCGTCTGCCCCTATCTCCACTAGGTGTACCCGGTAATACTTACCCAGTAGTTTCTTGTACCCCCTACATAGGTGCCGTCTGCCCCTATCTTCATTAGGTGTACCCACTACTCCCCAAGCGATCGGCTCCCTACCGTAGATACCCGTGCTGGTCCCACAGTGGGGTGTATCACTCCCCTAAAGTGGCTACCCAATACTAACCGTGCACGGCTTTATATCTACACGATGCAACAATGACTTATCTACCAGCCCGGGCCCACACACGCATATGAAACCCGTTGGACTTGCGTTGCCACCGCTAACCCGTTTTGGCCTCTTATAATCAAGCCCAATATGCGTGTCCCGTCACTCGACATGGGTCGAGCCCACAAAGATACGTTTGGGATATTGGTTGAAATGGGCCCCCACAAGCTACCCACTTAAGCTTGTCAAATATCTAGTGTATCCCACTTAACCCTTTAATCATGTTTAATTACATGTTTCCACTTGGTTAAGTATTCTAATCGTATTTTCTATTGCCACCCAAGGCAACCCACTAGATTCCACATGCCACCCAAGGCAATCACCAAATTTCCTCATGCCACCCAAGGCACCCACTTAACCCCTCATGTCCCACTACATGCTATTATGGTTAAGTGTTTCTTAATTAATTAAGACCGTGATCTCCCGTAAAGACCTCCCACATTAGACTGGCTGTTATGACCGCCTGGTTAAGCCGGTAGAATCCGGGCAGTCTTACGTCATAACAGAGTCTAACCTCGTGTCTTTACCTTAATCACGTATTTAATTTATGGCTAAGACCTCTCACATTGGGCTGACATTTGTAGCAACTGGTTAAGCCGGTCGGGTCCGGGCAGTTTTACACTACAAATGAGTCCAACCTCGTGTCTCAGTCGATTAATTACACCTAATTAATCACCCCCATATTAATTATCCCTAATTAATATCAAGTTTTCCATAACATGGGTAGACCTAACTCAATAGGTAAATTCCCATGGGGTAGACCTAACTCAATAGGTAAATTCCCACTTATGGTAATTTATTTTTATGGTATGCTTAATCATACCCAATCATTCATTTATTAACATATTTACCACCCCATCGTTCCCCACGTAAATCGTTCTCATTTCATGACATAACAAAGGGGAAGATCATCACAAATATCATGGGTTTAACATACAACTTTGTCATGGGTTAAGAAGATGTCAACTTGCATATATGAGCATATATTAACCCAACTACATATAACCCAAACTTGCATATTATCATACACATGATTTGCATAACATGTTGCATATGAGCTTGCATATTACCATACACGTATCTTGCATAACATGTTGAATCTTGCATATAGGCATCCTCATAACTTGCATAACATGTTAAACATGCATTTAAGCATACACATAACTTGCATAAGTATTCACATACTTGCATAAGCATTCACATATTTGCATAAGCATTCACATACTTGTATAAACATGAATAACTTGCATATCATGTCATTTAAGCATATACATATCTTGCATAAACATTCATATACTCGCATAAGCATGCATAACTTGCATATCACATAAATCTTGCATTTAAACATATACATGACTTGCATAAGTATCCATATACTTGCATAAGCATGCATAACTTGCATATCACATTAAACTTGCATTTAAACATATGCTTAACTTGCATAACTCACTTTGTTAAACATGCATAATTCCACTCATTAAATATGCATAAATCCACTTGTTAAACATGCATATATCAACTTGTTAAACATGCATAAATCAACTTATTAAGCATGCATAAACCAACTTATCACATATATGCATAAACATAGAACAACATAGAGTAACATATCATTATACATGATTCAAACTCACTAATCCGCATTTAAGACCGTAAGTCTCATTACACCCAATCTACTTACTTTAACAATTGATGTTAAAGTGATAGAAACTCACCAAACTTAAGATTAACAACCTTATGAAGTAGAATTAGTTGCAACTATGAAGATAATGATGATTAGAGAATGATATGAGAGGGATTAGCTTGCAACTTCCTTCATGAACTAGTGGAGGCCATGCTCAAATTTCAATTTGCCATAGTTTAGTTACAAAACTTAATTATGAATGAATTAGGGTAGGGTTGTGGTCTTATTTATAGGATTAGGTGAGTGTTTTAGGCCCTTAGATTAACCCTAGATTAGATTAGGACCCTTAGATTTAGGAAATCTCTAGAACCAGCCCTCCTAGCCAGCCTGAAACCCAACCTGGTGCAACCTGGTGCACCCAGGTTCACAGAACGGCGCCACCCTGTCGACAGGCAAGTCGACAGGCATGTCGACACCCCTGTCGACAGGCCTGTCGACAGCCCTGTCGACATGGGCTGGGCGGGAAGCTTCCCGCCTGACCCCGCCTGGCCCATTCCTAATCTGAATATTTTAAAATTTTAAATCTGTTTTAGTTTTGAATTTTCTGCAAACTTCATCGGGCCATAACTGGGCCATACGGACTCCGATTTTCGAAAACTCGGACTCTATTTCGCGTATTTTTCCGAGACGAACGTAATGACGCAGCCCGTTTCCCCTAATTCCCACATTTGAGTTTATTTATCTTGTAATTAGTGAATTTTAGTATTAACTAAAATTCGGGGTGTTACATTCTCCCCTCCTTAAAGGATTTCGTCCCCGAAATCTCTAAGCTAAGGAGAATGCATATCCTACCATCCAAACAACCATCTACTCAAATCATCAACCACGGGCATCCATTGTCCTTAAACAGTTTCTAATGATGTATGAGCATATGCAAACAGTGTGTGTATATGTTCCCTATCTAATGTATGAACATATGCAAACCATGATAGTGCCATGCATCCATTATGTATGCGAGAAAACCCTATCGACACATACAATATCTACTTGAGTGCACAATCATTCACCAAAATGCATCATCCATGTGATAACACAACCATTATACATCCATAAATATTTTCCTACACACAATTTTATGCAATATGCAATATGAAGTGACTGAGCCGATCTAGTGCCTAGAGTGTGTGTATATGCATCCACGAGCAACCACTAGCAAACACTTGCATCCACTTGCATCCATCAACCATAACATGTCTCAAACACATGTTTCAACCATAGGTTTACCCTATCTAAAGGTCAACGGTACTAACGAGAGGACATACCAAAGATAAGATAAGTATTAGTCAAGCGATAAAGGAGAAAGTAAGGACATACCCTCAAAAAGAAATGGGTACAATGAACGCATCTTTGCTTCCGTCTCCCAAGTGGCGTTGCTCTCATCTTCTCCCCATTGCACTTTGACTAGCTGAACCTCTCTGTTTCTCAACTTCCTAGTCTCTGACCCAAGGATGCGAGTAGGAGCTCGTCGAATAGTCGCATCACGCTCTACCTCCATATCTCTAAGCAAGCTCGGCTCTACCACCTCTGCGGTCTCATGTAAGCACTTCCTCAAATGGGACACATGGAATACATCATGGACACCACTAAGTCTGTCAGGCAACTCCACTCTATATGCCATCCGTCCAATCCTTTCCTTAATAGGAAACGGCCCAACAAACCTTGGTGCTAACTTCCCGACGGATCCGAAGCGAACAACATTTCTCAACGGAGATACCTTAACAAAAACCATATCCCCAACCTCAAATTCAAGATCCGTCCTTCTCTTGTCCGCATAAGATTTTTGCCTATCCTGCGCTGCTTTCATCCTTCTTCGAATCAAGTCAATCTTCTCTGAAGTCTCCCTAACCATATCTGGCCCAAGCAAGATCTTATCCGTAGATTCCCACCAACATGTAGGTGATCGACAAGGCCTTCCATAGAGAGCTTCGAAAGGAGCCATACCAATACTGGACTGAAAGCTGTTATTATATGCGAACTCCACCAATGGAAGATGCTCTTCCCATGTACCTCCAAAATCTAAGATACAAAGCCTCAAAAGGTCTTCTAGAACACGATTTACCCTCTCAGTCTGGCCGTCTGTCTGAGGATGATATGCGGTGCTCAGACACAATTGAGTCCCCACTGCTTCTTGCAAACTTCTCCAGAACTCGCTAGTGAAGATAGGATCTCGATCACTCACTATGCTAGAGGGTACCCCATGCAATCGAACTATCTCTCGAAGATATACTGAAGCTAGCCATGGAGCAGTCCTCTTACTCTTCACAGGTATGAAATGGGCGCTCTTAGTAAGTCTATCTACCACCACCCAAATTCCTGTATTACCCTTTCTCGATCTGGGTAACCCGTCAATAAAATCCATCGAGACGCTATCCCACTTCCATTGCGGAACCTCCAATGGGTGAAGCAACCCACCTGGTTTCCTTTGCTCCGCCTTCACTTGCTGGCACACCAAACATCGAGCGACATACTCGGCCACATCTTTCTTCATACCGGCCCAGAAGAAAACCCTCTTTATGTCTTGGTACATCTTATCCCCACCGGGATGAATGGTCATCCTAGAACGGTGTGCATCATCAAGAATAGCCTTCCTCAACCCTTTGTCTTGCGGTACACAAAGTCTACCGTCTCTACGCAAGCACCCCCTATCGTCCAGGGTGTACCTACTCAAATGGCTGGACGACTCCCCCCTTATGAGCTTCCCTATCAACTCAACCAACTGTGGGTCGTCCCTCTGGGCTTCCCCAATCCGCCCCAAAAGAGTAGGTCTAACTTCCAAAGAAGCTAGCAAACCAGGTACATAGTCAACGGAAGGTCTGAAATCAAACATCGAGATAAACTCCAAGTTTCGTCGTTCTACGAACAATGGACTCAAGGACAACCTCTTCCTACTCAAGGCGTCCGCCACCACGTTACCCTTGCCAGGGGTATACGTTATCTCGAAATCATAGGATGCTAAAAACTCCATCCACCTTTGCTGTCTTAAGTTTAGATCTTTCTGAGAGAACAAGTACTTCAAAGATTTATGGTCAGTGAACAACTCGAATCTCTCACCAAGAAGATAATGGCGCCAAATCTTAAGCGCAAAAACAATAGCGGCCAGCTCTAGATCATGGGGTAGGGTAATTTTTCTCATGTGCCCTCAACTGCCTTCCACCATAGGCTATTACCCTCCCCTCTTGCATTAAGACTGCGCCAAGTCCTGTCCCACAGGCATCAGTATAGACAACAAATGGCTTGCTCCCATCTGGCAACACTAAAACTGGAGCGGTGGTTAAAGCTCTCTTTAACCGTCGGAACGCATCATCACAATCTACGTCCCACGTGAAAACAAGATTCTTCTTTGTTAAGCGGGTTAATGGGGCTGATATCTTCGCGAAGTCTTTAATAAACTTCCTATAATAACCCGCCAACCCCAAGAAACTTCTTACTTCGGTAGCATTCTTCGGAACCTTCCAATCCTGAATTGATACTACCTTCGCGGGATCCACAGCTATCCCTTCCTTGGAGACCACGTGCCCCAAGAATCGTACTTCCTTCCTCCAGAAGTGACATTTAGAGAATTTAGCCTTAAGGCTATGCGCTCGAAGAGTCTTCAACACTTCCCCAAGATGTAGGGCATGCTCTTCTTCACTCTTAGAAAATACTAAGATATCATCCACAAAGACCACCACGAATTTATTAAGGAACTCCTGAACACCCTACTCATCAAATCAACAAAGTATGCAGGGGCGTTCGTCAACCCAAATGGCATCACCAGCCAGTCATAGAAACCATCCGGAGTCCTAAAGGCAGTCTTGTCTATGCTATCCTCAGCCACCCTCAACTGATGAAACCCCGTGGCCAAGTCCAACTGAGAAAATACTGAAGCGCCAACCAACTGATCGAAAAGATCATCTATCCTCGGCAATGGGTGTCTATTCTTCTTTGTGAGCTTGTTGAGTTCTCTATAGTCTACACAAAGTCTGAGGGACCCATCCGCCTTCGTAGCAAATACTACTGGAGCACCCCACTCCGATATGCTCCGTCTTATGAACCCCTTCTCAAGCAACTCCCCTATTTGCTTATGGAGTTCCCTCCTCTCACAAGGAGCCATGTGGCGCACTGGTAAAGATACCGGTTTAGCATTATCCACCAAATATATTCGGAAGTCAATCTCCCGCTTCGGAGGTAAGCCCTTCACCTCCTCAAACACATCCGGATATTCCCGGACCACTCTAACAGATTGCAAACTCTCGACCGAAGCGTCAAGCGATTCAAGATAACTTAGCATAACAGAGTCCATGGGATTACAAGAAATCTCGAGAGTGTTACCCAAGCGGGTCATGAGCCTAACTACTCTCCTTTCGCAATCAAGAACGGCACCATTACTGGATAACCAGTCCATGCCCAAAATCAACCCATAGCCCGTGAAGCCCAACACAAAAGCATCACATCTAAACTCAATGCTAAGTATAGAAATCTTCAAACCCAAACATATCATGGACAAATAAGTGGAGCCCCCAATTGGGTTCGAAACAACCAAGGGATCATCTACCAGACTGGTGTCTAAGTGCAGTAACTCAACTAATGATGATGAGATAAACGAATGCGATGCGCCTGAATCAAACAATGTACGGACATGATGATCAAATAGAAAAACCAGACTTTCAACGGAAATAGTTCTACCTCTCTCCTGAATCGGTGGAGCCGCGAGAGCCTGTACTTGCCCCCTAGCCTGACTCGGTGCCATAAGAGCTTGCACCTGTCCTCCTGAGGTAGATCCCGTCCTTTGCCCCTTCTTAGGGCAATCCTTCACTAAGTGCCCTGCTTCGCCACAGTGGAAGCAGCCGGTCTTCTTCTTCTTGCGACAATCCTTGCTTAGGTGGCCAGGTGTCCCACAATTGAAACACTTCTTCTTCTTGCCCTTGCCACCGTTGCCTTTCCCACCTTTACTTTGCTGTTGTTGAGGTCTCTTTTGATCTCCCTTCTTCTCGGGTGCCTTACTAGCATTAGGACCTTTCTCTTCCTCATACATGAGTGCCATGTCAACTAGCTTCTCAAAGGTGGCCCCCATAGGGATGTGAGTCATAGCCAACCCATGCATCGGTTCATTCAAGCCTTTCACGAACCTCAAAGCCTTCTTCTCCGGTGTATTCACCATGTCTAGGCCAAACCTTGCCAATTGATTAAACTTGTTAACATATTCCTTCACCGAAAGATTTCCTTGCTTTAGAGTCAAGAATCTTTCCATGTACAAGTTTTCCTCCGCCCTTGAGAGAAACTTTGCCACAAATCTTTGCCTAAAATCCGCCCAAGAGTCAACGGGGCGTTCTCCATTAGTGACCTCCCACCAGAATGAGGCCTCCCCCTTCATTAACCAAGCAGCCAACTTGACTTTCTTCCCTTCTTCCATCTCAAAGATATCTATCAACTCTTCCACCTCCTTAAGCCAATCTCTAGCTTCCACAAAAGTTTCAGATCCTTGAAAAGGTTTCCCTCCCATAGCTTTAAATTCCTTGCAAGTCTTAGCAAAAGTATCCGTACGAGGAGGAGGGGGAGGAGGAAGATCGGGCGCTACGGTTGGTGGAGGAATATTTGCTGGACCCGCAGTGGTGGCCCTAGCCTCCATCAATCTCCTATACCATACTGGTACCGTCACACCCTCCGGAAGATTAGGATTCTCGGCCATGCTGAAACGGAAAAGGAAAGATTCAAAACGGAGAATTCGAAGGATATAGATATGGCTATTGGGGATTATGCTTTTCTTTCAAAAACTTTCTCTTTAAAGACATGTTTTTGAAAATATTTCTTCCAAAAATGTTTTAGAAAAATAGTTTTCTAAAAATTTTATCTGTTCCGGTAACCTTTGCTCTGATACCACGTGTAACACCCCACGCCCGCTAGGGTCACTCACAAAGGGAATGCCATAGCATCGGTGGAGTATTTTAGTGAATATAGAACAGAAAAATTACAACAAGACAGATATAAAGAGTATTTAAAATTGAAAACATCATCTCATAACAGCGGAAATAAACATGTCTGGTTACATCATAAAACCATGATAAAAGTCAAGTACAATATCTGTCAAAATAAAGAAGTACATAATCCCACTCTCTCATACAATAGCCATAAGAAAAGAAAAGATAACTGGATAACTGGAGCTTTACATCAACCCAAGCTCCTCAAGACTGGAAACAGAAATCTGATCAAGCTCTACTACCGCTAGGATCCACCGTAGGACCTGAGGGTTGGGAAAAAGATAAAAACAACGGGGTCAGACATAAGTCTGAGTGAGTCCTATAACTTTAACAATACAATCATTAAAGTAACCAGAGAAGACATAAACTTGACCTACGGTAATATCTGGGGATGAATGGCTACACTAAGTAGCTTGGTAGACTTAGGATAAACTAAGATAACCGTCAGGACGCATCTACCCACCCAAGGATAATTACTAACCGCACCACACCAGTCCTTCCTACTTAAAGGTTGATCCCTTCCAAAGACTTAGAAAATTTCCCCAGTAGTTTCATGTACCCCTAGCCCACTACATAGGTGCCGTCTGCCCCTATCTCCACTAGGTGTACCCGGTAATACTTACCCAGTAGTTTCTTGTACCCCCTACATAGGTGTCGTCTGCCCCTATCTTCATTAGGTGTACCCACTACTCCCCAAGCGATCGGCTCCCTACCGTAGATACCCGTGCTGGTCCCACAGTGGGGTGTATCACTCCCCTAAAGTGGCTACCCAATACTAACCGTGCACGGCTTTATATCTACACGATGCAACAACGACTTATCTACCAGCCCGGGCCCACACACGCATATGAAACCCGTTGGACTTGCGTTGCCACCGCTAACCCGTTTTGGCCTCTTATAATCAAGCCCAATATGCGTGTCCCGTCACTCGACATGGGTCGAGCCCACAAAGATACGTTTGGGATATTGGTTGAAATGGGCCCCCACAAGCTACCCACTTAAGCTTGTCAAATATCTAGTGTATCCCACTTAACCCTTTAATCATGTTTAATTACATGTTTCCACTTGGTTAAGTATTCTAATCGTATTTTCTATTGCCACCCAAGGCAACCCACTAGATTCCACATGCCACCCAAGGCAATCACCAAATTTCCTCATGCCACCCAAGGCACCCACTTAACCCCTCATGTCCCACTACATGCTATTATGGTTAAGTGTTTCTTAATTAATTAAGACCGTGATCTCCCGTAAAGACCTCCCACATTAGACTGGCTGTTATGACCGCCTGGTTAAGCCGGTAGAATCCGGGCAGTCTTACGTCATAACAGAGTCTAACCTCGTGTCTTTACCTTAATCACGTATTTAATTTATGGCTAAGACCTCTCACATTGGGCTGACATTTGTAGCAACTGGTTAAGCCGGTCGGGTCCGGGCAGTTTTACACTACAAATGAGTCCAACCTCGTGTCTCAGTCGATTAATTACACCTAATTAATCACCCCCATATTAATTATCCCTAATTAATATCAAGTTTTCCATAACATGGGTAGACCTAACTCAATAGGTAAATTCCCATGGGGTAGACCTAACTCAATAGGTAAATTCCCACTTATGGTAATTTATTTTTATGGTATGCTTAATCATACCCAATCATTCATTTATTAACATATTTACCACCCCATCGTTCCCCACGTAAATCGTTCTCATTTCATGACATAACAAAGGGGAAGATCATCACAAATATCATGGGTTTAACATACAACTTTGTCATGGGTTAAGAAGATGTCAACTTGCATATATGAGCATATATTAACCCAACTACATATAACCCAAACTTGCATATTATCATACACATGATTTGCATAACATGTTGCATATGAGCTTGCATATTACCATACACGTATCTTGCATAACATGTTGAATCTTGCATATAGGCATCCTCATAACTTGCATAACATGTTAAACATGCATTTAAGCATACACATAACTTGCATAAGTATTCACATACTTGCATAAGCATTCACATATTTGCATAAGCATTCACATACTTGTATAAACATGAATAACTTGCATATCATGTCATTTAAGCATATACATATCTTGCATAAACATTCATATACTCGCATAAGCATGCATAACTTGCATATCACATAAATCTTGCATTTAAACATATACATGACTTGCATAAGTATCCATATACTTGCATAAGCATGCATAACTTGCATATCACATTAAACTTGCATTTAAACATATGCTTAACTTGCATAACTCACTTTGTTAAACATGCATAATTCCACTCATTAAATATGCATAAATCCACTTGTTAAACATGCATATATCAACTTGTTAAACATGCATAAATCAACTTATTAAGCATGCATAAACCAACTTATCACATATATGCATAAACATAGAACAACATAGAGTAACATATCATTATACATGATTCAAACTCACTAATCCGCATTTAAGACCGTAAGTCTCATTACACCCAATCTACTTACTTTAACAATTGATGTTAAAGTGATAGAAACTCACCAAACTTAAGATTAGCAACCTTATGAAGTAGAATTAGTTGCAACTATGAAGATAATGATGATTAGAGAATGATATGAGAGGGATTAGCTTGCAACTTCCTTCATGAACTAGTGGAGGCCATGCTCAAATTTCAATTTGCCATAGTTTAGTTACAAAACTTAATTATGAATGAATTAGGGTAGGGTTGTGGTCTTATTTATAGGATTAGGTGAGTGTTTTAGGCCCTTAGATTAACCCTAGATTAGATTAGGACCCTTAGATTTAGGAAATCTCTAGAACCAGCCCTCCTAGCCAGCCTGAAACCCAACCTGGTGCAACCTGGTGCACCCAGGTTCACAGAACGGCGCCACCCTGTCGACAGGCAAGTCGACAGGCATGTCGACACCCCTGTCGACAGGCCTGTCGACAGCCCTGTCGACATGGGCTGGGCGGGAAGCTTCCCGCCTGACCCCGCCTGGCCCATTCCTAATCTGAATATTTTAAAATTTTAAATCTGTTTTAGTTTTGAATTTTCTGCAAACTTCATCGGGCCATAACTGGGCCATACGGACTCCGATTTTCGAAAACTCGGACTCTATTTCGCGTATTTTTCCGAGACGAACGTAATGACGCAGCCCGTTTCCCCTAATTCCCACATTTGAGTTTATTTATCTTGTAATTAGTGAATTTTAGTATTAACTAAAATTCGGGGTGTTACATACTTGTTAATAGTTTCGAGTTTTAATCATTAACAGTTAGGAGTAACTTAAAGCTAACTATTAGTACGAATACATTAACGTACTTATTTTTAACTAATTAGCGACGTATTTAATTAATCAAGTTGGACACAAACACGATATCAATTTTAACTAATTGGGGACGTATTAATACACGAACAAAAACGAATCATAGCAACACTTTCAGGTCAAAGACTAACCAAATTTCAACTAATCAACTGATAAGGACTTACGATAATTGAATAGCAGCAGGTATACTTAAAGAAGACAAACTACGATTTCGCGATGCAGTGAAAGAAAGTGCGGGATTGAGGTGAACGGATTAGCTGGAAGCAGGAAACTTGGTTAAACCGACAGAGGGAAAATGATGTAGAAACCCTAACTCGGGTCTAGCGACTTGAGACAGAACCTGCGTCTATAGCCCATAGTAGGCGACGCTTTTATTGACACCCAAAAAAGGTTTGGGGGCTGTTCGGAACCAAAATTCTGCATACTCCCACCATTTTTCATTTACTCCCATTTATGGTGGTTCTTTTTCAAATTTAAAGGTGAAACTCAACCGCATCTCTGTCTAATTTTATGAATAAATACGGTAAAACCTTACCGAATTTCAGCCGTGTCTCTCCTAACCATTTTTGAAGAGTTAAAATCAATGCTCATTAGTAATAAGGATATCAACAATCCGGTAACATTTTCAAGTATAAACCTTTGTAAAAAATATTCAGCTTATTCTTTATTTCTGCATTGATGTCAACGACATAATAAATACTAAAGAAATATTATGGTTTTAAATGCAGTCGTCACCATTGTGTTATTATATGTAAATTCGAAACATATATCGTTGTTGGCACTATATTATTAATATATCCAAGGTTTGTATATAGACATACCAATAGTCATTACATTCGTATAGATAATTTATCAAATCGAATTATTTGGTATGTTACGTAGTATATTACTGTTTTATCATATATTTCATGTTTGTGAAGATTGTTGAACTTTCAGAATTGGGCATAGATAATACTAAACATGATGTACTATATTTGTGAAGATAGCATGTGATAACTCATTTTACATATAAGAAAACCTTAATTATGATGTACTATGTTTGTGAAGATAGCATGTGATAACTCATTTTACTTATAAGAAAACCTTATTCTTTATCGCTTTTAGTAAAACTGCCTTCAAACGTATAATTTTTGAAATATAAAAATCAATCAGATCAGGACAGGCTATGTATATTTGTGAAGATAGCATGTGATACTCTGTAATAGGAATTTTTTTCTTGTATGCTTTTAGTAAATCGGTCCTTATGTCCAAATTATGATAAATGAAAGCCAATCAAGTGTAAACGAACATGCATAATGTGATTTTATTGTTATACGTTATATTACATTGGAATTTGCTCTAAGTGCTTACGTAGCCAAACTTTTCCAATCAACCATTCACTATGCTTACTATGTATGTGTGCATCGAACTGGTAATTTTTTTTATCAAGTTGCCATCGTCGTAGATGAATGATTAGAGATAATTAAAGAAACAAATATTATTGTTGGTTGCGTAAAGTTTGGCACGATGTGGTGACCTGAGATTAAACGTGTGCAATTAATTCACCACATCATGCCAAACACCTACAGCTTTTGATAATAAAGGCTTCTGATTTAAATTTTACTTCCTGCTTAAAATGCTTTGCGAAAAGCAAGATGATTCACCAAACTTCTTAAGGTACACCATTTTGTAATAATATAAAAAGGTAATTTCCCAAATGACTAAAATTGCTAAACTGAGAATTAAACATGTGGTTGCTGCATAGATCTGTAATTAGATTTGTAGCCATAACTATTTGCTCACATCAAAAGAAGTAACAGCATATAAAAATTTGATGAATTACCCTGGGTCTTCGAATAGCTTCTTCCGAACAGAGTCTCGATCAACAACAAAGTAAGGCAGATGCTTCCGTTCCTCCTCCTAACGATGTCGGAATTGAAGCGGAGCATGAAGGAGTCCAATTGGTTACACGCAGGAAAAATCAAACCCATGGACGCAAGTTGGCAGATGAAAGAGACAGTCTAGAATTTCAACAGTCCCAATATTCAAAGGACTTTCCAATTTTGGCTGATTCACGAAACTACTTAAAGCGGTTGAAGGACACAGGGCTGTGAGCAGGGGAAGTATAGTTCAATGGCAGGACAGCCACGATTTCAGCCTCAACTACAGGCAGGGTCCCCTCTTTGTCTACCGCCAAACACAGCGAGGCGTCTTCCCCAGACCGAAGGAGCTCACATGCAGTTTCGACTGGAAAATTGCGGCACCTGTAATGGCATCAACTGATGTAGATTCTATTTCTTATAATAGAATACAAAACAAAGCATCCATAGTTACATAATATGTCTATGTAGTTTACCTCTTGATCTGTCTGAGGTACCTGTGGGTGTGTTTCACGCCTTTCTCACGCTCTTTATTATTACTGCACTGCTCAGCTCTTTAACTTTTTCCAACTTCAATAAGTCTACGCTCTTGTAACACGCTCTTGTATTCTCTTACCTCTCCATAATGTCTTTCCATACGCCACTCAGTTTACGGTTGGGGAGAAAATAGATTTGACGGGGTGAGATATCTCACAGGACCTTCATATGAGTAAGATTAAAGCAACGAAGAATGGTTGTAATCCACCATTTTTTTTATGCTTAACGGGAAGATATGATTGTAGAGCGGTCTACCAAGTAATAGATTCTATAGTCGATTGAAGAATCGATCCACAATTCCAGCTATCCTTTTGTGTCTAGACCGCCCTCGACTCCATAAATCCTTCCTAATTTAAAGCCAGTAAAAGTGAACAATCATCATTGAAGATAATAACGACATTAATTGATTTAGTAACAAAAGATGGCAATCGATTTGGGAGTTGCAATGGTGGTTAGATTGAAATTATTATACTTGATTCAGTGTTATTTACCGATTGAAGAATAGAGCGCCCTCGACTCTGCAGATCCTTCCTAATTTAAAGCAAGGAGCAATCGGCGCAGGAGAGACAATGGAAAAATGTGGATTGAGAAAATTACGGAGAACCAAATGATCGAGGTAAATCGAAATCTTCGGCGACCGATGAATTAGATAAAGGGGCGAAGGAATAGTGAATTAGTAGAAACTCAGAGCTAGGCGATGATCGCCATTGAAGGCGAGAAGGCAGGCTGCAGTAGGTGAAAGTAAAAAAGACCCGGAGCCGTAAAACTAACGAAGTGATAAGGGTAATTTAGGTATTCCAAAAAGACGTCAAGTAAATTAATGTTAAGAATTTACCTTATTAGTAGTAGAGATATTGGGTTGAGGATTGGTTGGATTCCCGCAGTCTCATTAGCGGATGCTCGCGGTTTCATTAGCGGATGATTACCCTATGGGCCCCACGCTATGATAGTGGATGACCTTCATACCGCGATATTCTGCCTCGAAGCAAGATGTGTATTACTATGTTGACTAACGTCCGTGGATGCAGGAAAACAGGTTGTATGAATTCAACTGGATTTCTCAAAAAACTATTATCTGTTTGTTTATTTGTTTGCATATATACTGTCATATATGATTTGTTAGAAATCCCGTGATTTGATAACTGACTGTTTGGGGTATTTAAATATCACTGGGGCTTGAATATTGATTTATAAAAATATCGAAAAAGGGTATTTGAGATTTAAAGGGGAAATTCTATTTTTATAAATAGAATTTGAATTTTTAATGAACTATAGAAAATATTAACTTGTTTTGAATATATATAAAACGAGTATTGAGTTTATAAACTTTGTTTATAAATTTATAATGTGGGATTTGAATTGAATTTATAAACTCTGTTTATAAATTAAAAATGTGGGATTTGAATTGAATTTATAAACTCTGTTTATAAATTAAAATGTGGGATTTGAATTGAATTTATAAACTTTGTTTATAAATATATAATGTGGGATTTTAAGTGAAGTTATAAACGTTGTTTATAAATAACGCATAGAATTGAATTTGAAATTTGAATATATAAGATTCAAATAGAATTGAAAGGAAATTTGAATAAAGAGAATTCAAATAGATTCGAATATAGAATTTGAATATAGAAGATTAAAATAGAATTGAAAGGAAATTTGAATAAGGAAAATTCAAATAGATTTGAATATAGGATTTGAATATAGAGTTTAAATAAAGAGAATTCAAATAGATTTGAATATAGAATTTGAAAAGAGAATTCAAATAGATTTGAATATGGAATTTGAAAAGAGAATTCAAATAGAATTGAATATGGAATTTGAAAAGAGAATTCAAATAGAATTGAATTGGAATTTGAATATAGAAGTCGACAAGGAAACGAGCTTAAAAATAGAATTAGATTTGGTTTATAAGTAAGTTAAAATATATTTGAACATGTTATACTCAAATATGAAGGTGAAATAGGCAAACCAGTTAATTTGCAAATCAATTAACGAACTAAGTTAAAACGATTGTATTAAATTAAAACGATTGGATTAAGTTGAAATGAATTAGAAATGTATGGATATACGTGAGACAGGTTTGGAATAAAGTATAGAAGTGAAATAGATAGAGTGATCGACAAAAAGGTATGTATTTAATTCATATATGAGATTTTATGCGCCGTATCGGCAAGCCGCTTGGCTTTTTCCTTTTCTTTTGGATTGGTGAGGGCCATGGGAGGCTATTTGAAATATCCCGATGCTCCCGTACAAAGGAGGTTATGGCGAATTTTTCCAGAAATTTAAGGAGTTAGAATATTTTTAAGAAAATCTGATAACTAGAAATCTATATATCAATATATATAGAAGTCAATAAGGAAACGAACTTAGAAATAGTATAATCAAAAAGGAAGACAAGGAATAAAATCTCATAAGAATAGAAAGAGAAAGTGTATACGTGTTTAAAAGTGAATAAGTAGTTGTATGGTATTGATTATTCGAGTAAGTAGTCATATCTGTTTTGACGTTACAAATGTTATTCAGTTAAGGTCTGAGAGGTAGTTATACCCCAACTTGATTGATTTCATTATTAACAAATAAATAGTAAGATTTCAGGCTCGAAGATCAATGTTGAATAAGAGTTAGTTGAATATAGTATTTGGGTTGTCGTAACGATGTTTTACACAACATCCGTTTTAACTCAAATAAGTGTAAGCTTGGAAATATAATAAAGAATATTTCCTAAGTATAGAAATAAACGAGATCGGAAAAGAGATAAGTAATTGGAATATTTCCAAATTATGAATAGCATATATTTTCTAAAGTTTAGAAAATAAAGGAAGGCGATATTCAGAAATGTTTTCCAAATAGCGTAAAAGGCTAATATGGTTATTGAAAATATTTGGTTAAAAAATATTGGTAAAGAAATGGAAAAGTGATTTAATTAATGGAATATTAATTAAGGGCTCAATGATTGTTTGATAATTGGATGAACACTTGTTTTCTTCGATAGTTAAATCACCGACTATTGAAACACTTGTTTTTATTCGATAGTTAAATCACAGACTATCGAAGTTTTTGACCATCGTTGTCAATATGGAGAGACCGGTTGGATTATTATCCAAAGAACCACTCTGTATTGGCATAAGCGTTGTGAATCATATATGCCAAAGATAATTGAAGACAGAGTAAAGTGCAAGAACTGTTGTATAAATCTTAGATAACAGTGCCTAAGATGGATGTCCTGAATAGTGCCTTTAGTTCATCCTGTTCCTGGGTGACTTGTATGGATGAATGTCTGACAGAGTATTTCCAGAAAGGCCACGTACATTGATTTCTTCAACCGTACCAAGAGTGGAAGCGGAGAAGGAAACTTCTTTAGCTAACACGTAATGTACTGTTGTAGACGTCAAATTAGTGATTTCTGATGGATCTGACAATGTGGCATTCGAAGTGAATCTGATGTGATGAGAAATCGTAGCCTCTGGCCTCAACAACCGGGAAATGACAAACATCGGGCAGGCAGCATGGCTATGTAGGTCGCACCTATTAGGGTGTATAATCACCTGATCTAGAGTTTCATTTACTTCTAAAAATCTATTGTCGATGCTGTCTCATTCGGGAAACGGTTGCAGATCCCAACCGTTGGTGATATACATTCGATACACTCAAGCGAAATGAGTGGTCGGTCATGTGTGGCTGAGTTGCAAGATGTTCTTGTTGAACTCGGTGTATTCTCCTCTAGAGATATACCAACGGAAGGTGGTTCCATACCTTGTCATAGTTGGAAATCTATTACCCAATAAGTGCTTGCGGTTTATGATTGTATATTATATATGTGGAACGTGAGATGCAAACGTTCCACTAGATTGTTATTTACTTGATTTAGACAATATTATAATATCAAAAGAGTTTTGATATAAAGATTATTATTCCTTTCAAAAGGATTTTAAAAGATAAGTCAAGTGTTTGGATTCTCATAAGGGAAAACCCATTCCGTGTTATACGACGTGGTCTTATGAGATATCATTTAATTTTCTGAAACTGTTTTAAACTGTTTACTCATACCAGTCCCATGACTGACCCGAAGTTTATTTGTTTTGTTCTACCTAAACTCTTGGGTGCCTAAATTTGTACGGGCAGTCAAGTAGTTCAGGATTTTACAGATCTATCTAAAGGAGCTTGGAGCAGGAGGCTTCAGCGTTAGTTATATAGAATTTTGTTCCGCTGTGTTGTAAGTGTTATACTCTGATAAGTATATGTTATACAGTTGAGATTTTGTATTTCAAAGATATGATATATTATATTTTGTTCCGGTGCGATGTGAGATTCTGTGTTGTTATTTATGTCCTTCTTCTACCTTTTTCTTCTAAAAAAAATGTTTCGTATTTTCGTGATATTTGGGTTGGAGGTATGATGTATATAGTCAACTCTAATGTTATGGATTTGCGGGTCATTACATCGGGCGATAGGGGTTACAGTCTCTAAGCAGTTGTTTAGATATACATGCGGCCTAGACTCTGGTCCTGATATGTTCGAGTGGATTTTGATATTAGCTCAGGTGTCTCCATTGTTGTGGACGACTTTACATGATATATGATCTCTTCCTTTATTAGGTCGCACTTCTCGTAGCATATCATGTCATCATCTTCGGTCGTGCGGGTTGACTTGATTTATCTATGGTTTGATATTCGGGCTTTGCTCTGGGCGGTTGCGTCCGGTTGCATCCTACCGGTTGTGAGTCGTTCAAGCGCCTTGGATAACATTATGCATGACCGACCCTGATGGTGTCTGTTCTGCATCCCTTGCTCAATGTGCGTATGGATTTTTAGGGATTAACACTTGCCCCTCGAAGTCCGTGATTTCTTTGGTAAGGAATTACTGGCTTCGACATATTTGATCGCACATGGTTTGGCAGGCTTGTGCTGACTTATTGAGGGGTCGTTCGTGCAAGGATTAAGATTGCTTCATTGTAGCTGTTTGGCATCTTTACCCTTGGGCGAGACGTTTGGGTTGCTTTTGTCATTATTGCAAACAGCTAAATTATGGGGGAGTGAACATGCCAACTGGCCTTTTGATGGGACACCTACTCTAGTATTAGGCTGACGTGGCAAGGAGTGCCTTTGATGTGTGCCTTTTAATCTTCCTTATTTACTTTTAACTTGCTTCGTCCCATTTTCATCTTTTTCGAGAAATCCATTGGTCATAGCTAGTTTCCTCGAGAGTTTAACCAGGTAATCTATGTTTGACATTTATGCCTTGTTTTCTTTTCAAAAGATTTTGACTTTCTCATTCCATCGCTTTGTCTGGTATTTGTAGTAACATCTGTTTTATCTTGAGTGATCTGCTTTTGATCTTCAAGGCACCATGATCTTTCTGGGTAAGTTTCCCTTTTTTTTCTTAAAAAGTACTCTTATGTTCCCAAGTTAGGGTGTTCCAATATGACTTGACCGATCTGTATATGAATTTGGGATTCGGGTGATAGCCAGGTTTTTGGTGTAACATAGATGTCGTTTCTGTAATCATCTTTGAAGAATATCAATCATCTAGTGGTTTTCTTCAAAACCTCGATGCTTGGTGTTTGTTCATAAATTGTTTGGTGAAATGCCCCAGGCTTCTCTAGCTGAGATGTTTCTGTTCATATCTGAGTTGGGTTGTTTTCCTTTTCATGGTTATTGCCTGAGTCCACACTGATTTCTTTTGAAATAGGTCATCCAAGGATGGAATTCCTCATATCTAGGAGGCTCAGGAAAAGGTCGACAAAGAGGGCTGGTAGCAAAAAGGTGCCCCAAGGCAAGGAGATCTTGGGTGCGACTGACACTCAAAGTCGTTGTTCGCTTAATGAACTTTCCGACTTAGGGGTTCAGACTGCTATTAGTCGCATGGTTTCCTTGTCCATCACTTCGGATCCTGCAACTGTACAGGGGCCTATTTCTGTGCCCAACCCTTCCCATCCTGAACTCGCTGAGGACGTTGTGGCTCAGTGTCTAGCTAGCTCGCGTTCTAGTGTGTATATAGATCCATTTGACAAATGGATTATTGTAGGTAAGATGGACGCCATGAAGGATTGCATTTTGGCTGAGTTCAATCAGTTGGAAGCACGTCCACATCTGGTTGAAGGCCACATCACAACTGTTAGAGATTACATTATGGAGCAAATGGGTGGCTGGCATTCTCTTGTGGAAGATCTTCAGCAGCCAAATAGAGAGAATCTTGAACGACTTCACGCCCTGGAAGAAGACAGGCGCAAACTTGTCGAGGTCCTCAAGTCTAGGGAGAGGATCTTCTCTTACCTCATCTGAGCATTGTGATTTGCCGGTTCTCTACATGTTCTATTATTTTGGTTTTGATTTGAATGGTAATTTTAGTCTGGCTTATGTATGCGGGAGCCAACCTCGCTTATTTTCGTACGCTTAGGTTTGTGACTTTTATGGTGGTTTGTGCGATGGTTACATTTTTACGTTATTCATCGCTGATAACGCTGGCTTGCTTTAATTTAGGACATCATCTTTCTTTTTGGTCCCTTCTTTGAGGGGTTTAGTTCTGATTATGCAACTTGTTTAATTTCACGTGGGTGCGTCGTACGCTGCACCTTTATTTTTTGATTTACACATTCGTCCGAGCGCTTTATTAATCGTTTGGTTGCGCCCGATTTTCTATTGTTATTTTCATTGTTGGGATTTAGTTTTCTTTTTAAGTTCATTGCCTATCGAAGGATATCATGCATTTGTATTATTATAAGCGCGTTTGGTATCTTTTACTTATTAGTATTCAACCCCGCACATCACTAACTTGGTGACTCAATCCCTTCGGAGACTGGTTTTGAATACGTGCCCCCTGGGGAGGTCTTGGGTTAAAGATTTTTGATCCATTCTAGGCCCTGTTTGATTTTTTTCAGTTATTCAAAAAGGTTCTAGAATGGATACCCCCTTACGGCTAGGATTTCTGACACCCCCTTTCGGCTAGGATTTCTGTTTTGCGCTGGTCCTTCCATCATGTTTAATCCTTCCCCATTTTTATGCTTTATCCTGAGGAGCAGACACTAATTTATCTCATCGAGCCTTGACTCAAAAGGGATAAATTTCGTGCCCTTCACCTAACAAGGTGCCCCCGTGATGGACATTTTTCCATTTCGGGACATGTCGGTTTTTCCGACTTTGTGCCTTGCCCTAGGAAACAGACATTGGTTCGCCTCATTGAAATTTTTTTTTTCAAGTTAGGGAACCCGTGTCCAACACCTAAGAAGGTGTTTCTTTGGTGGGCTCAGCGATTTTATCCGTGGGACTTTAACTGTGGGACTTTTTCTCTTTTTTTTTTTGAATTGCTTCAACTTCGGCCCTGACTCCTAGGAGGTGGACATCAATCCTTGCTACCTAATTTATCTCCGGTTTTAAGGAATTCATGTCCCGTACCTGAGAGAGCGCCTCTTTAGGATTAGAAATTTCATCCGAGGGACAGACTTGGTAATATTCCTGTACTTTCAACGAGATCTGGCGGTAATCCTTTGATTAGGTGTTTGCTAAGCATTCAACACACTCCATAATGAGAGGTGCAGCCTTGTTGTATGTCTCAGAATAGCTTGTTCTTTTTAAGGTAATGTGTCTATTCCTCCCGTTTGATCTTGCTTGATGTTCGCGATTTCCAAGCTGCTTTGTGTAATGCAAGCCCTAGGATCTTTCGTTACGGCTCCGCTGCGTGTGGCAGATTGCTTTTACCATGCCTACATTTCAAGAGATTGTTCTTCTTTTAGCATGGATCAATAAATATGTTGTTTAGGTAGACACATAATCAAATTTAAATGCACATAGTTTCTGCATGTAAATCATTGCTTAATACGAACATAGTGAATAATAAAGCGAGTTAGAACAGTCTTGACAACAAGATAAAACTAGGGGAATGGAGCAAAATTATGAGAGCTCTTAGTTTAATGCAAATGCTCCATTATTGAGGCATTAGCGATTGGTCCTCCTGATGAGCGTCCTCTTTGGATTGGTTTAAGCCTTTTTCTCTTTAAGGTGCATTGCCCCTTGTTTGTGGAGAGTCGAGATAACTTCTACGGTCTTGTACATGCTGCTGCAAATGGTTTTTCCTAATTAACCCCTCGATTACTGACTTCAAGTGCCTGCATTCATCGGTATTATGGCTTGGCTGTTTGTGGAACTGACAGAATCTTCCTGACTTCATAGCGGCGTTTTTGACCTTCCTTTGTTTCAAAACCGGATATTTCTCGGTACTTTTAGTTGCCATGAAGATGTTTCCCACAATATTATTAAGGGGAGTGAACTCGGAGTTCTTGAAAAAGCGCAGTTTCTTTTTTGCTCGACCGTCTTCTTCTTCTTTATTGCTCCTTTTTTGATTGTCTAGGTTGCTGTGCGCATTTCCAATCTCCTCTACCTGTGCATTTCTTCCTTCAATACTTGCATATTTTTCGGCTTTGTTGAGCAATCGTTCGAGTCCACTTGGTTTCTTTTTCTTGATCCACCGTCCCAGCTTGGTTTTCTAACATATGCCCCCCTTAAGAGCCATTAAGATTAGGTCGGGTTCGAGATTTCTGACTTTAGTCACGGCCATATCAAAGCGAGTGAGAAAAGCTTTGATGGGCTCTCCTGGTCTTTGTCGTAGTCTACTTAGCTCTGTAGCATCCCGAGTTTCGAGTGCCTAGGATTTGAAGTGCTCACTGAATAGCTTAGCCAAGGTCACGAAATTATCCACGGACTGCGGTGGAAGCTTTGTGAACCATAGGTAATCCACTCCTTCTAGATAAGCCGGAAAATGTAAGCATTTGATTTCATTAGTAGCGCACTCCCCATTCATGTACTGGTCATATTTACACAAAAACAAACTAGGGTCGCTTGTCCCATCGTAGGGCTGTAATGTTGGAGGTTCGAATCTTTGTAGGTATACAGTTTTCTTGACCCTTTCAGTGAGCGGGGTTTTGGTTGGGAAGGACCCCTATTCTCATCATCTTTCTTCTCTAGGTTTTCCTTTACAATTGCTCGCGCCATTCCCAAGATGTACTTCTGTTCCTTGCTTGGATCCATGGATTGAACACCTCTTTTATCATCGACCTCTGATCTAGATGGTTCTTCATGAATTGGGTGCAAGGAATTTGGGCATCCTGTTGGAAGGGACATCCTGATGACGTTGGGACTGTTTTCCCGCTCCGTGATTGTATCGTTAGAGTGATCACGCACAGGTGCTTTGCCCCCTCCGTGGTTTGGATTGATGTGACGTGGAACCCTCTGGATGGAGCCCTGCTGTCTTGAGCCTGAAGCTGGGAACTCTGCCTTTGACTCGCAATTTGTTTGAGCCAGCGAGGAACAGGTAGCGCTATAGGTGGCCTTTGCAGTGGCAGCTTGAATGGAGAGTATCGACTCGAGCTTCTTTATTATTGCATTGCTTGCAATAGTTATTTGACTCGTTAATCCTGTCATCGCCTCCTCCAATTCCTCCTTGGTTACAGTTTCCTTAATTTCTGGCAACCCCTCCTTCCCGGAGTCGCTGTCTACGGTGTGACGATGTCGGCGCTGTTGCTGGGGTTGTTGACTTCGTAGGTGATTCTCCTTGGCATGCTCAAGATTTCGAGCACGGTGCCTCTCAGAAAATCTCACCAGGTCTGAAATGAAAAAAGAAAGGAAAAACAAAACACGGCCCCACGGTGAGCGCCAAAATGTTTACACCAAAAATGGTCTAAACACTCAAGGTACTAAATGTACTTCACCGATTAGGTAGGAAATAAGTGGAACCGTGTTTAGTCAACAATTAAAAATGAAAAATGCGAGAAAAGTAAAATAGAGACGAGATTTATAGTGGTTCAGCCGTTAATTAGGCCTATATCCACTATAAAGGTGATTTCCAATCTTATAATGAGGATTACAAAGTACATCAATTCTCTCGTTCTACACATCTTTGCATACACTCAATATACCCCCTTTATATATTTCAACCTTGGAATTATACAAGAGAATGATGATATTTTGAGGAGAAGAAGGATGGATGAATGATTGAGAAGAAGGATGTCTCCGTTCCCCTTCATCGCCAGATTATGCTTGACGCCATGGCTGAATTAGTAGTTGAAGATAGAATTTAGCAGCACTTATTGATTTCCAAGATTCCATCCCCTTTATGTTGGAAGGCATGGTATATTTATAGATGAAATCCCCTTGGGAAATGACCTGAAATCCATTTATGCAGGCTACGGATCATTCACTCTGTTAATTAGAGTTATGCCATTGGCCAGCTGTAGCCAGCTGTCCGTGGCTGCATCCAATTACCATGCGTGAGCGACTCTATGAAGCGAGCGTCCCTTTGAGAATGACTGCTTTGTTAAACTCGTAAACTTTTATAAGAGCTGGATGCGGGACTGGAATCGATTCCCCCTTATTCCTTGCGCGACCGACCTTCTTGGTTCGAGGGCTCTTGTCCTTTTGTTTCCTTTGTATGGTGCCGTTTGCCCTTGCAGCTATGTTATAGGGTCGCTTCCGCCTATGTTGAATAAGCGACTTACTTTGCTTTTGCGCTTGATGGTGAAGTGGAGGAATGAGCCGATCATAACTCTTTAATGCGGTTATGTCTGACTTGATTGGGCGAGTGAAGTTCTCCTTTAGTTTAGAAACGACCCATTGAAGCTTGGGATTCTGAGTGCTCTTTCCAAGGACTGGTATATGATCGACCAATAGGTTTCTGATCTAGGTGTCGAGCGATAGGGGTTACAGTCTCTGAGCAGTTGTTTAGATATACATGCGGCCAAGACTCTGGTCCAGATATGTTCGAGTGGATTTTGATATTAGATCAGGTGTCTCTATTGTTGTGAACGACTTTACATGATATACGATCTTTTGCTTTATTAGGTCGCACTTCTCATAGCATATTATGTCATCATCTTCGGTCGTACTGGTTGACTTGATTTATCTCTGGTTTGATATTCGAGCTTTGCTTTGGGCGGTTGCATCCAGTTGCATCCTACCGGTTGTGAGTCGTTCAAGCGCCTTGGATAACATTATGCATGACCGACCCTGATGTTGTCTATTCCGCATCCCTTGCTCAATGTGCGTGTGGGTTTTTCGGGATTAACACCTGTAGTAACCTGTGAGACCTAAGAATCCTCTCAATGCCTTCAAGTCCTTGGGAACTGGCCAGTTTAGTACTGCTTCAATCTTGTTAGGGTCTATTGCAACTCCTTCTCTTGAAATGATATGCCCTAAATACTGAAGAGAAGTTTTAGCAAAATAACATTTAGAAAGCTTAATTTTTAGTTGATGTTTATATAGAATTTGAAATGTAATCTTTAATTGTTCAAGATGATCACTCCATGACTGACTATAGATCAAAATATCCTCAAAGAAAACAAGAACAAACTTTCTTAAGTGAGGCTTAAAAATTTCATTCATAAGAGATTGGAAAGTGGAAGGGGCATTCACAAGGCCAAAAGGCATTACAACAAACTCATAGTGACCTTCATGAGTCTTAAAAGCTGTTTTGTAAATGTCAGTTTCACTCATCCTGATTTGATGGTACCTAGAAGTTAAATCCAATTTGGAAAAATATTGAGAACCATGTAATTCATTAAAGAGATCTTCAATCAAAGGAATAGGAAATTTATCTTAAATGGTTTGAGAATTAAGGGCTCTATAATCAATTCACATTCTCCATGCACCATCTTTTTTTTTCACCATTACCATAGGAGATGAGTAGGGGCTGTTACTAGGGCTAATTATTCCAGACTCAAGCATGTCTTTAACAATTTTTTCCAGCTCATTCTTGATGTGGTAGGAGTGTCTATAAGTTTTTAAAAAAACTGGTTTTGATTGAGGTATGAGTGGTATTTTGTGGTCATGAGTTCTTGGGGGTGGCAGAGTTAATATGGGTTCAGTGATGGATGGGAAGGCATTCATGGTTTCCTGTATTTCAGGAGGGATTTCTGAAGTGATGACCTCTGCATTGCTCTCAGTAGTGATTGTATGTAGACATATCATCATAGTTAATTGGCCACTGTTACTTTCCTTATTAAATTTCCTTTTGTCAACAAACTTCAAGTCATCCTACTTTATTCCTTGTCATGTGTATTCCCTCTCCTTGTATTGAAATCTGACTTGTAACTTTTCCAAATTTAGTGTAACTTCACCCAGCCCCTTCATCCATTGAGCACCCAAAACGACTTGACAACCTTCCAGTGGAAATAACAACAGGTCCACTGGCTTGTCACACCCTTGACATTTGAGGACAACCCCTTTACATATGCCAGAATTCTTCAATTTCTCTTCATTTTCCACTGTCACTTCAAACACTCTTGTTTCATCAATTTTTAACCCCAATTTTCTAGCTATTTCCTCATTAATGAAACTGTGGTTAGACCCAGAATCTATCAACACTTGTACTGATCTGCCTTGTATGTGTCCCAGAACCTTGATTGTTGATAGTGCAGGCACACCATATATGCCTGGAGGGTAATGGATAAGGTTTCATTGTTAAGGGTTTCCAATACTTCTAGTTCAGTTATGCTTTTATCTTCCTCTTCTTCATTCAGAGGCATCATTCCTTCTAGGACATATACTTGAGGACCCTTGCATTTATGATTTGGGGCCCATTTTTCTTTGCATCTGTAGCATAAACCTTGTTTCCACATTTCTACTATTTGATTGGGAGTAGTTAATCCTCTCCTTTTGGATGGGTTTTCAGAAGGGTTTTCTTTGGCATCAAGAGGAATATTTTCTGGTTGGTTGTTTTTATGAATTTGGGGTGCATGATTATTACTGGTAGATTGGGAATGGGTAGTATTTTTGGAAGTGGAGTTATGGAATGAGGTGTTCTTGGTATGTTTCTTGGATAAGAGGTACTTAGTTTCAAACATTTTAGCTAGTGACACTGCTTCCCTGAAATCATGAGGTCTGGAAGTCATAACATCATACCTGATCTCCTCCTTTAGTCCACCAATGAATCAATCTAGCAAGAATTTAGTGGGTAAGGTTTCAAGAATTGCCTTTAGTTGTTCAAATTTGCTGAGGTAAGCTCTAACAGTGGTAGTTTGTTTGATTTTGCACAAGGTTTCATAGGATCTTTCCATCTCTTCTGGATTGAACCTGACCAGGATCTCCTTTCTGAACACTGGCCATGCACCAGCATGCTCAACAGTTCCAATGTACCAATAATACCATTGCAGCGCCTCTCCTCTTAAAGCAAATGCACACATTTCTACCCACAATACTTCATCTGTTTAGTGAAATTTGAAATATTGTTCCACTTGCCTTAGCCAATTGGTGATGCCCTCTTCTCCCAAATAAACTGGAAACTCCAATTTTATAGTGTAATGGGGGTAATGATTATGGTGAGGAGGTGGATATGGGTATGGGTATGGGTAATAAGGGTGGTTTTCTGGAGGAGGGAGATTTCTTGGATCTTGATAAGGGAGTGGTGGATAATAGAGGTCTGGATAGGGTGGTGGTGGGTAGTAATTTTCTTGAAATGGTGGAACATGATTGAAATTTCTTGGTGTAGGTCTGGGAGGTGGTGGTGGAAGTGAAATTCTTAGTGGAGGTACAAAGGGTGGTGCTTGTTGTGGTGGTGGTAGTGCATTGTGTACTGGAGGTGGTGGAAGTGGGTTTTGTAGAGGAGGTGGTCTTTCTTGATTTCTGTTTTCAATGAGAATGGCGACCTGACCAAACCCCTGATTCATTCTTCTTTCAGCTTCATCAAATCTTCTGTCAATTCCCTCCTGCCTGTGCTCCAGATTCAGATTTATTTCATCTTGTCTCTGCCATCTGTCAATTTGGGGATCATTTGATTGGAGAGGATCATTAGGGTTCTGAGGTTCGTTGTAGAGATGTTGACCGTCAGTGGATCCGACTTCCGACAACCGCTCTGATACCAATTTGGCAGGATCACCATGGTTGGCTTGATTGATCATGGGGTTTGAGTGTTTTAAGGAAGATGGAATTTTATCAAATAGTTTGAAAACGTACCAGAGTCCACGACAGGGTTTGATTTGGGATTAATTTGGGGAATTCAATTATTGATTCTTGGTGATTTGGGGAGGATTTGATGTGGAATTGTCAGGAAATTGAAGTGAATTTGGAATTGGTGGAGGTGTTTGTGGAATTGACAGTGAAACCCTAATTGGCAAAATGAAGGGCAGAGGTTCTTGAATCAATGAATAATGAACATTTGGTTGAATCGAGTATCAAGAAATAGAGAATATATGAACAAGAACAACAATTTAACCTAAAATCAGTAATAAAAGTGATCAAGACTTGAACAATCTAAGTTCTAAACATAGAAAAGATTACACTAATTTCTATCTAAACTAACTAATCATTAAACTAGCTAAAGCCTATGTTATGCTAATGTAAAATTGTAAAATGAAAACTACTAAAGAAGAACAGATACGAGCTACAACTAGAACAAGTAATTGCACAAAAATGATCACTTTCATTCACACTCATTACAAATGCCAGTACCCTTATTTATACTTGATCAGGCTAACTACAGGCCGAACCCAATTACTTACAACAGACCCTAAAACAGAATTATTTCACTTAGAATTCTTAGCCCACAGATCACTTTACATGCTAAGAACATAATGCATCAAAATTAAACCTGTTATTGCCTGTGTATCAGTGTATCACTGGTGTACATGAAAAACATGCACACACTGATACACTTTGTTTCTCTCTCCTCAAGTCTGGTGGCCATTAGGCAATGCTTCCATCAGCAACTCCCTAGCTTGCAGCAGCTTCACTAGTGAACCTGAGTTTCCCTCTGACGAACTCCTATCTGGAACAACCACATTTTCACTTATAGTGTCATTTACACCATCTGTTTTCCTCTCTACATCAGCAAGCACATTTAGACTGTTACAAGTAACTGCTTCCAACACAAAGTGGTAATTTTGCCATCAAAATCCAAATATACTTTTGCTGAACACTACTCTTTAATTTCTCAAATCATAAATTAATTTATTTCACAAACTTACCTAATGCTTGGCTTCTGCGACTCTGATTGCTCCTTCAATTAGTTGCTTACCTGCTAGACACTTACCTCCTACGGTAAAAAAATTCAATATTTTGAAGCTCTTAGTGAGAGAATAAGGAGCATATCCCTTTCACAAGGAAAATTTCGTTGAAATTAAAGTCGAGTATTGAGAGAATCCCTAGCTAGATCTAAAACGAAATAATTAAGGAAAGGATTTAACGCATTAATTTAATGTCACTCATTTATTGAAACATTCGAACGGTCCAAACAAATCCAACGAATAACGATACGTCTAACTCAGGTTTCATGGTCATCATCAAATCAAGTGGTTCATATCCCTTTCACATGGATCACTAGTATCATCCAATGGTTTTAGCATGTTAACCATTATATAACATATGTAGCTATTGTAAAAAACAATTAACTTTATAATATTTCACATTAATTGCAAGTACAATGTCTTACAACCAATTACGAACATTATATCAACGGTTCACATTCATTATATAAAATTGTTAATTTTACAATGAAAAGAAAATATCAAGGACACTTAAAAGTAAAAGTAGTGGTCAAACAATATCTAATAGGCAAATTCTGTTTATACACCATAAATTATTTTACCTACACCATTAAAAGAATTAATTGAATTAAAGACAAAAATACCCTTATTTAAAAATAATCAAAACAAAATTAAATAATAAAAATTTCATATGTCCACATCATACACAATCGTTAAAATTCTTTTATAAAATAATTGAAATTTCTATGTGTTGTCAAGTGAATTTAATTTAACGTCTATTGAAGCATTAAATTTTATTCATATTTTTTCTTATTATATTCATGTATAATCAGTTCTAACATTATGCATTCAAAATTAGTCACAGAAATAAATTTACAAATGAAGTACTAAAATTAATATGGTTCATTGTGTACTAAGTTCTCAATTTTTTACTATATTTAAATCAGTTTTAAATTTAAAATTAAAATTTATGTTGATTAATATTTTATTATTCAAAACTTAAAGTTAAATTCTAATATATGAAAATATAAATCCAATTAAGGATTTGAATTTGAGTTGCAAAAGTGAATTCATTGATTTTAGAAATCAATACTCCATAGTTCGATAAATGCACATCAGAAAGATACTAAATGAGAAACTTATTTTGTTCTATTCAAGCTTGAAGATAGTTTTGTAATATTTATGGTGTATACTAAGCAAAAAGTGGTGTATATGATTTAAAAAAAAAGCTGGTGTATCTACAGCAATTTAACGTGTACAAATAGAATTTGCCTATTTTATATTAGGCTAAGCATATTGTATATTTTGTGAATTGTAATAGTTGCCATATATTAGAAAAAACATAACTTTCACAGTGTAAATCGAGTGTTGTCAAAAATCAATTTACAATGATTTTAAAGTAATTGTCTTCTTTCACAACATTTGACTTAGAAACTTTATTTAAAATGTAATTTTACAACATTTGCTCGAATAAACATCGTAAATGACCTTCAATTCTACAACAGTTCACTGAAACGTTGCAGAGTTCATGTTGTAAAATTGGTATTTTGTTGTACTACGGGTTAGGGTTTCACCATTTTAGCGATTTCCTGTATTTCGTGGATGACGGCTGCAAATGGGGGTTAAGGGTTTATTTTGCGATGGTTTATTTTCACAAGTATAGTGGGCGTAACCAGTAATTTTTAATCAACGATAAGCTATTACATATGGTGACAATTAAAACCGAACGCAAAAATATAAAATATAAGTACCAACCATAATTATAAAATATAAGTATCAACTATAATTATCAAGTGTAGCTATTAAATACAAATATTTAAAATTAATTATTAAACACTAGATATCATTTCATAAGTATTAAATTTTATTATTAATTATTAAATAATTGTTATAATAAGCTGATATTTTCATTATTTAGGGTAATAAATATAAGAGAACAATTTTAAATTTTAAGATTTAGCGTAAAATATGTTGGTATACTGACTAAAATTTATGACGAAATCAGACTTAATTAAGAATTTAGTAATTACATCGGTTGTAAGCAAAGATTATTTAACTAATTCTAAATAAGCAATTATTATATGTTAGTTAATATTGAACGTAAATTATTATTTATCACTATTGAAAAATAATTAATAAAACAAATTAATTATTAATTATTGAACATTTTAATAATTATTTAAAAAATAACACTAAAGTATATCTTAGAAAAATAATATAAACATCTCTTGCAAACCTGTTGGAATTTTGCTGCAAAATAACTTCTATTAATATTCGTCGGTATTCTGCTTGTATTTGCAGCGGAAAATAGCGACGAAAAATATCTGTCGGTAATTTGACACAATTTTCGATGGATTAGTGAGGGATGACAAAATACGAAGGTAATAAATTAAAGAAATAGGTTTAAAAATACAAAAACCTATCCCATGCAAATCACATGGAAACCGTTGCAAATTAGCGACGGAAATTTCCGCTTTTAATAATTTGATGCTAAATTAGTGTTTTCTTGCAGTCAAATTTTTCCCTCCCTCGAAGTACACGTTTATCGAAGATAAAGCATGCTTCGAAATGATCAACTTATTTGTTTCTGAATCAGTGTCATTCAATAGTTGCTTCCATCTGTCTATAAAGTCACGATACTTTGTGAAGTCGTATCTTTTAGCATCTAAAGGATCTACAAATACATCACGAGGTCTGGAATCTCTTTTGTTATTTCCAGAAGTTCAAAGATTTCACTTAAGACTCAAACACTTCTCCCAAGTAAACTTTGCAATTTTTAAGGTACTCTTTTTGATGTGTTTGTGCATAAGTTTTAACACCTTCTAAATTCCCTTACTTCTCCTCCATGTACCGAGGCACGCCATCAAATTAGTGATTTCATTTTGGTTCGGATCGGGTTAATCCGAACCTCTTTGCATTCGATTCGACGCTGCATCGATGGGCTGAAAAGCCTTGGATCTGCTTGGATCGGATTGGGCGGTCTAATCTAGTGGAATACAAAGAGCCCTAAGATCGGTTATATAAGGAAGAAGTCTCCCCTATTTTCCTTCACTCTTACACCGCATTCCAAATTCTTTTTCCAAAGAGAAACCCTAACCCCTCATTTGCTCAGTTCGCTTCAATTCTTCAAATAAAATTCTGGTAGGTTAAAATACCTCAACAGTTACATTCCAATCTTCGATTTCACATACGTAATGCCTGAAATTTGCATTAACTCGCATTAATTTCCCCTTGTTGACGTCGATCCTAATTCTAGATGTTTCCGGTTCGTCGCCGCCGTTGCCAGTGGAGTTCTTATCACCTCGAGGTTGCGGTGCTGGTGAAACGAGCTTTGCATTGTGGGTGTTTCATGGGTTTCAATAATTTGGGAACAGTGAGGATGAGCTTTTGATTTGATAAAAGAAAGAGGAAAGAAGACAATTATCCTAGGAGAGGAGTGGGTCGGTCAAAAGTGGAAGGATTTGAGACTTATCCAAGCATGCATAGAGGGAGGCATCGGCAATATGGGGTCGGTTCGGGTCGAAAATCCTTAAGGGATGAAGTCAGCTTCCAAAGAGCTATTCTGATTCGGTTTGGTGCTGACCGACCAGAAACTTTATAACTTCACAAGATACGATCTGAACCGATAAGCCTGCATATGAATCTCTGAATCGAGCCATTGTTTAATATTTGGGGCTCCGAACCGGCCCGAATACCTTTCATGTGGAACATATGCATAACTTGTAAATAACTCAACAAAAACAAAGCATGATCGCAAATTTGTGGACAGTTAGGATAGAGCCTTCATAACCTGATCGTCTGGACTTTAATGAACACATGGCCACTTTCCTTATCGCATTATTCTCTACTAATTTTGTATTATCTGATTTCAGTATCGCACACACTTGCACAGTTTAGCACACATACACACACAGGGGGCACAAGCAACTATACTCTAATTGTTGTTATCTTTTGGATAGTTCAGCAGTCATGACTAGGAGACGTTCGGCTAGGTTAGCAGAGAGGAAAGACACAATAGGATCATCTGAAAAATCCTATCATCGAAGACATATCCTATACTTTGGACCCAAATTGGGATAGTGTGGGTCCGGACAATGAAGCAGAAATACATGAGAGTGCAGCATCATCCGGAGGGTGATGTTTCTATGGATGAGGAAGAGGTGGCAGGAGTAGGAGACAGTCGCGCTCCTGATAAATTTGAGAATGCCTTTGCCTTAGAATCACCTAGCGACTCCGTTCAATCGACAATTGACGATGCCAAAATTACACGAATATGTTTGAAGCATGGAATTCTTCGAAAGGACACTGAGTTGCCCACTGAAACGTACCGGCCTCATAATCCACCCAAAGGGTATATGGCGATTAGTAGGCTAATGTTCCTTGTTTGGGCGATACCTCCATTCTGGCCATTCGTCATCGATTTTATGAGACGAATGCACATCGCTCCCATGCAACTCCTTCCCAATGCTTATGCTTATCTATACATTTTTATATATAGCTTATACGGAAATTCTTGAGATGGAGCTCACCTTTAAAGATGTATGCTTATTTTACAATTTCAAACACTGAACCCAAGATACCCCATCCTTTGTATATTTTGAATCGGTGCCAAAGAGGAAGATAATTAGTGCGCCGTTAAGCAGCAAAGTTGGTGATCCGAGACCGAGTGGTTCTATATCAAGCAACAACCAGGATGTGCCAGGAGATGGCTTAAATCAAGTAAAAATTACGGACTTCAGTTTCTAACTTCAATCACTACTGTAAATGTATTGACTGTCATTCACTTTCACTTGCAGTTCCTAACCCAAAACAGGAAGTACATCAGGTGTATTTAGATCGTTTGAACCAATTGCTCAATGGTAATCAAAAATTCCTGACCATTAGAGATTGTCTAGTGGATGAGTATCTTCACCGCCATTGCTTACTTGCTATCACTCGTAGCATAGGACACGGAGAAGGTCCCTATGTATATATACCCTCATTTGAGGGGCTGATTGAAACCCTACTTGAGAGGGGAGAAAGTTCGAAAGATCTAACTACACCTTAAAAGAGTCCTTTTCCCACTTCGACTAAAGACGATATATTAGCAAACATAGTTGCCAAAGACAGAGGTAAATACATCACTCTTGAGGATGCAGCTACCCTTGAAAAACTGACTTCCCCAAGAGAGCTTCCATCAGTCATATCCCAAGGCGATGATTCTCATATGGATGATTCTATATACCGGGGTTTGGGGAAACTTCCCCTGCCCGACACCATTCATACTTTCGGAGATTTTGGTAGAGATCCTCTCTCTCTCACCTCTGAAGAAGACGTTACCCCCATGATAGACGGGGAAACTGTGCTACAGGCCTAACTCCAGGCTTTGGTCTGCTGGGGGGAATCACTTAGGATATATGCACTGCACTCGTACCGCACGTCATAGCACTTGTGCTCTATATCAATCTTGATTCTAATGTTTATTTATATTGCTTTGCAAGACAAATGACACGTCACCATTACTATATGGGAGATGTCAGCTCGAGCATGCCCCCGATTGATTCTGGTGTAGGGCATGGTCAACATGAAATTCGGGGCAGAGACGAACAGAGGAACCGACCCCCTCAGGCTTACCAATCTTCTCGTTCCCGATCTCCGCATCGCACAGACCTGGACAAACATTAGAGCCATCCTACATATCGCGAGGGGGATAAATATGCTTCGAAGGCTCCTACTTCATCTAAAGAGAAAATTATCAGGATAGACCTTTGAAGAAGGAGTCTGATCCAAAAGAAAAACAAAAGGAATCAGGCAAAGAAGTAGAAAAGAGAAAATCTATTGTGCCGTTGAAGCTCGCAACATCGACATTACAACAACAAGGTCGGTCATACTTGATGATGAGAACAAGGCAAAATTGAAGCTTCTAAAGGAATAATTTTTCGAACATCATTTTGGGAACATGCACTTTGTTCCAGCTCTTAAATCAGTAGATCCCAACTAGGTCACCGAAGTTAAAGCTAAAATAGATTTCATGGACACTGAATATAAGGAGATAAAGAAATATTCGAAGACCGTTTCTAGAATCATTAGCGATTTGATTGCCGATGTTAAATACATGAAAAATAATGTTGAATTTGATGCAAGGGCTATTGAAAACTCCGAAAAAGATCTTGAGGATGCTCAAGCCAAACTTGCTCTTGTACAACGTGATGCAGACACTTATAAAAAGCAATTTGAAGAATTACTAAAGCACTACTACACCGAGCTTGAGTCCCATTGCCAGGAGCGTATAGACTTAAAGAAACAAGTCGAGGATGCTAAGTCTGAAAGCACCACAACAAAGTTGGTTTGTACTCGTCTTGAACAGGAGAAAGCGGAGTTGACAAGGAAGAATGCTGAGCTAGAAGCCAAGCTGATGGAGGCTGAGACAAGGGTAACTCTTGCAAAGGGGAATGCGAATATGGCTTTAAAGTCTACCGAGAATGCCAATGCACAGCTTGCGGAAGTCCAAAGAGAGTTGGATGAGAGTGCTGAGACCATGATGGGATTCTTTGCTCAGGTGATCCAATATCGGGATATTGCGTGGATCAAAGACTACCCCACCACGCTGGTATATGTATGGGATCAGATGGTCAAATGAGAGAAACAAGAACTCAAGTTAGACCCCTTTGATGAGGATAAACTCATAGAGAAATATTTGAGAGGTGAGGAGACAGTACGCTTAGCTGAAGGGCATAAAATCATTGTTGCTGCTATGGAGGAGGAGAGGCGTCAGGCCAAAAGGAAAGAAACCATTGAAGCTGGTTCCTCTTCCTCTCCTTTTGGGGCTACTGAAGTAGAGAGATATGATCCAGAAAATCCAGGAATTCCCAAGGCATGTTTCTTGTCTCCTATTGCTGAAACGATTCTAGAGACTCCCGCCACTCATGTTGAGAAATCATCTGAAGGTATCTCCACATTTTCAGCTCAATTTGTTAAGGCTATTTCAAATTTATGGCATATTATTGGACAAATAATTGAAGAACCTGATTTTTCTCCTGAGCTAATAACTGTCCCTTCTTGTTCTGTAGGTGCAGAATCAACTAGAAAAGCCAATGAACGGCAAGAAGAGATCATCGGTGCAAAGTTGGCTGAGGAGACTGAGACGACCCGATTTCCCGTTCTCACGGAAACAAGGTTATCTTTGGAATATAACACAGAAACATAAAATAGCAGAACAGAATTAAATAAATACACCAGATAATGAACAATAAAATATACTGGATAAAAGTAATCATCAGAGTTACACAGTATACAGGATCTTACTTAGTACAAATACAGTTCAGCTATACATAAATGTCTACAGCGGAAATAAACAAAATATGTACAATAGGAGCTGAACAGCATAAAAAGAAATAAATGATAGAATCCATCTTCAGCTCCAGCTATCCAGAAAGAACCAGCTAAACCTGAATACAAGGCTGCCCGTGTAGAAAAAGGGGCACCCGAGTTTGAAAGTGAAACAAACTGCGAGTCAGTCATGGGACTGGTATGAGAAATCTACTCAACACATATATAATATGGCTAATCACAGGACCACGCCACTTTCGTGGAACGGGTTTACTCCATTGGATTGCCAGTGCTTTAAAACAAATCTTTCTTTTAAACATCGCTATGCTTTTTATAAAAATGAAGCCATTATAAGACTCAGTTCCCATCACACAATGCAACGCAAGCCGGAGGATAGAGTTTTTACCTTATAACGGCCAAAATATGCTTGATACGAATAAAGCAAAGGCATTTGATATTATTGCTAGTGTCTATATGTTTTGAAAACAATTTCAAATCATAACTATCAATCATAGACGACATGAGCGTCCCATGCCACTATGTCGCCAAATGTATTTATACAATCGAAACCGCATCGTCACGTATTTGGAAATTGGATTTCCGTCATGAACCAAGGCAAAAGATAGTCCTTACCGAATTCGAGACAATCTAGCCCATGTCTCAGGATCAGAGCTCGAGTGACCCTAGGAGCGACAGGGCCGGTCCACCGGTGTGGATTAAAATTCCTGAACAATACGTTTCCCCGCCCTTTGGGGCGTAAACGAGCCAACGAATGACTCCATCGGACCCGGATCGTCCGATCAAACCGAGGCGCCTCGCAACAGCAACAACCACAAAGGTGAAAAGTATATAAATGTCAGGGCTGGTAGGTCACTGACACCACCCTAGCTAGAAGGAAACGCATGTCCTCCCTGAGGTCCTTCCTCCCGTTTCTGGTTCGTACCGGGGTGTGAGGCTCGCGAATCTACGTTATACACAAAGCTACGCCACACAGGCGATGCTTTGATCATCACCACAAGACTTTGCTTTTCAACAGAAGTCCTGATCACTGCATCTTAGCATGCCACACAGGCAATTCATACCGTGCACTGATGGCTATCAATCACACAGAACAAATTCCAATGTCGGACACACAGTCCATTTACAAGTCCGTTCTGGGTCTGAACGAAACCGGAGGCACTAAATACCTCGCAAACCCTTCGATCAACACGTACGTCTGAACGATCACCACTCATTATCCATATTTCGGGATGCCTCCCAATCAGGACCTCGGTTACCATCCAAACGAGGTGAAGATCTCCGGTCTTCGACCATCGTCTTCATCTTCGACTTTCAATCGTCGGTCAATTATTCGAAATGAGAATTAACTCGGCCTTTTCAAATAATTCACGTATATTTAGAATTTCAAATCGATTTATTTCGATGGTTAAATTATTTGACAACACCAATTGTGTTCTTTAATGTAATTTTCTCACCAAACACATTCAACCATCAAACATCACATAAATCAAGCAAATTCAGTTTATTTCCATTCCATATCGCTTATGAAATTTTATAACTATTTATCACTATTTTTATTTATTTTAAAATAGCCATTTTATTCAAAACGACGCTTCGGGCCATAAGGCGGCCGTGGCGCTGTTTTTCTTCAGATTTGATTTACACATATCTGAAAATCTAACCGTTGGTTCTTCCCAAAATTTACATCATTAGAAAGGTCTTTTCAAAACGAACCCAACGGTTCCAGTTTCGGGAAAATCCGACGGTCGGATCTCCCGGTACAATCGTTTGAAGTTTTGATTTCAAAATACGAACTGCAGCGTCGTTATTCGATTAAATATAATTATATTTATATATATAAATAAATATAATCGTTTCTGGCGCTGTTTTTCTTCAGATTTGAATTAAACATTCCAGACAATCCAACCGTTGGATTTTCACAAGGTTGGTGCCGTTGGAAAGATTATTCCAAGGCGAACCCGACGGTTGAGGTTTCGGGAAAATCCAATGGTCGGATTTCCCGTACTAGTCGTTTGAAATCACGGTTTCGAAATACGAACTGCACGGCTTCGTTTCGTTTTAATTTTATTTATATTTATATATTTATATAAATATAGTTCATTCAATGATTTCCATATCGTTTTCACTTCTAAAATTTTTCTAACACCTTAAATTTTGGAAAAATTTCGCCATAACCTCCCCTGCACCGGGAGCGTCGGGAAATCGCAAATAGCGTCCCGGTCCTTCTAATCTCAAAAAGAAAAAGAAAAAGCCAAGCGGCTAGCCAACAGGCTCAAAATCATCACCCAAACAAATCAGTAAATGTGTACCTATTTGTCGGGCACAAATTTTATTCCTCTTCTCTAGCCCCTTTGCTATAACCTGTTCAATGAATATGCATGTACATATATATACAGTTCATATCATTTTTCATTTTCTATTCAACTTCATATTTGATTTCTATTTGGTTTAAAAACTCCATTCATTCTAATGTTACATAAATAGGTGCAAATCATTTCATTAGCTAATTAATGAATATTTCAACTCATATATGTTTATTTTGAACAAGTGGCTATTTTTAACACTTCACATTTTAACGATTTATGCATACAATAAAAATGTGATTTTTATTGTAAAACGATTCATTTCAAAACACTATTTTTCTATATAGTTCATATAGTCGATAAAAGGTGATTTTTATTATCAAACAATTTATTTCAAAATATGAATACCATTCAACACATGAATTGCTAAACAACGAATGAATATCAATTCAACACATGAATGTTTTCAATAGTTTTTATATATAGATAAAAATGTGATTTTTTATTATCGAACAATTTATTTCAAAATATGAATACCACTCAACACATGAATTTCTAAACAACGAATGAATATCAATTCAACACATGAATGTTTTCAATAGTTTTTATATATAGATAAAAATGTGATTTTTATTATCAAACGATTTATTTCAAAATATGAATACCATTCAACACATGAATTTCTAAACAACGAATGAATATCAGTTCAACACATGAATGTTTTCTATATAAGGAATAAATATAGTTTAAGCATATGAAAATAATTCAAACACACAAATATTATTCAAAATTTCGGCAGCATAACGGCAGGGTAGTTACACCGGCACCGTCCCTAGTACGGCTCCTCGCTCTACCTTAAAACCTCGCGGTTTTTGACAATGGGAAACATGCATCTAGTTCGCACGCAGGCGGCATGTATATATATTTATTCATTTCCACAAACTAATCCTAAGTGGTTTCAACCAAATATTTCACAACCACAAATGGGTATTTTTCAACCACAATCAACCAATATCAATCACAAACAATCCCAAACAATCATTCAATTTTCACCACAATTTCAACCAATAAATATCGTCCATGGTTTGTGGACGAGGGGCGTATATATATATATATAGATATTTATATATAGCAATTCACTTTCATTGTCAACACATATATATATATATAAATTTTAAATCAGAAATCTCACCAATAGCTATCCAACTGCACGACACTTCTTAATAGAAATCTTCGCCTATTTTTCACTTTCACCCGTATTCTCTGCATATGTAAAAATAGAATTTTTACTATGCTATTCAATATATAAAAATCGAATTTTGACTTCGCTATTCGATATATAAAAATATGATTTTTACTTCGACTTTCAACATATAAAAATATGATTTTTTCTTCGACTTTCAACATATAAAAATATGATTTTCTCTTCGACTTTCATCATATAAAAATATGATTTTTTCTTCTGCAAGTTCAAATCTTTTTCTACTAAAAGATTAAACCTTTTTCCTATTTTAAAGTTCAAAATAAAATCAGTTTTTCTCTTTTATAAAAATGCAGTTTTTAGTTTCTTTTAAAAAAACAGTTTTTAAAATCTTTTAAAAATTCAGTTTTAAAGTTTTAACAAATCAGTTTTTTTTTCTTTTATAAAATCTGTTTTTTTTTCTTTCTAAAAAAAAAACAGTTTTGTGCTTTTTAAAAATTTCAGTTTTCTTTTTATTAAAAACAAAAAATCAGTTTTAAATTCCTAATTAAAAACACAGTTTTTAATTTCTGTTTTTTTTTTAAATTTCAGTTTTTATCTTTTTAAAACAAAACAGTTTTTAATACTTATTTTATAAAATCAAATCAGTTTTAAATATAAAATCAAAACAGTTTTAAATATAAAATCAAAACAGTTTAAATATAAAATCAAAACAGTTTAAATATAAAATCAAAACAGTTTTTACTGAATAAATAAAATAAAATAAAAGAAAATAAAATAAAAAAGGGAAATGCTCACCGAAGCTGCGGAAAAAAGGGGGGGGGGAAAGAAGATGTCGTCGGCGCTCGCTTCGAGGTGGCAGCTTCGATCTGGAGGCGTCGAGACGAGGGGGGGCGGCGGGTCGATTGTTGTCTCGAGGTGGGGCTGGCGAATTGAAGGAGGAGGAGGGCGGTGGCTTCCAGGGGGCTCGCGATGGTGCTCGTCGGCGTCAAGGTCGGGGGGGGGGGGGCGGCAGCGATTCGATTGCTAGGTTTTTTTTTTTTTCTTTCTGTATAGATCGAAATGAAAAAGGGGGGGGGGGGCAGAACGAGGATAAAGGGGGGGAGGGAAATGATTTTTTTTATTTAATTATTTAATTTAGCAAAAGGGTTGACTTTTACATACGACCTCGAAACGAGGCCCACCGCCTGTCGTCCATAGCGTTTAACCCCCATTCCGAACACAATGGGATATGTATCGCAAGCTGGTTTGATCGTTACAATCGGTTTCCTTTTGAATTTTCATTTAAATCACTATATTGAATTTTAAACGTACATTTCAAATTACCGGGGTCACATACTGACTAGAAAAATTCCAGAAAAATATTTTCTAGCTTCGTATTGACGATACGGTCCTAACAAAACTAGTTTCGTCGAGTTCTGAGACCGTTTACAAAATGGCCAATTTCCAGTCGATTAAAATCAACTGAAACTGGTCAAACGCGTTTTCCTTTGCCACGCTCACATATTGATTCGAAAAATTATGAAATTTGAAACCTAGCAATAACTTGACACTGCGGATCTAACAAAAGTGGTTTCGTCGAAATCCGAGGTCATTTGCAAAATGTCCATTTTTAAGGGCCTGAATTCTATAGCGACTATTCAGAATTTTCAACTGGACATATCTTTTGATTCCCGCTATCAAATTTCGATTGGTCGGATTCGTTAGAAAGATATCATCAATTAGATTCCATTATTTTTGGTCTCACTAAAATCCAGATTGTTTTGCACCCGGTATATTCAATTGAAGTTTGAAATCGAATTATCGAACTACCGCACTATTTTCAATTCTATATATAATTATAATTAATTATATTCGTTTTCAAATGTCGATTCAACTCAGTTTCCATTGCCATTGTTTAAAATATTTATTTTAAATATTTAAAATCCATTATTTTAGCCAATTAAAATTTTTTAAATTGGTTCAGATTTTCTGGGTCGTTACAATCTCCCCCACTTAAAACTTTTCGTCCCCGAAAAGGAATAAAGTCGAAAGTGGTCTGATAAATCTACAACCCCACAATACAACAACCAATTTGTTTCTAATATTCAGAGTATAGAATAAACAATGCACATCCATGGGAAGAAAATAGCAACAGAATAGAGAATCAAATGGTAATGCGAAGTATGGTAAATGTACCTTGCACCAGAGTCAATCAGAGATATCTACTCGGCATCTAGGATAAGCTTTCTGAATGCTCTCCTCAGTTTCCCAAGTACAATCTCGCGGATCTCCACTCCATTGCACTTTGACTAAGTGAACCTTCTTGTTCCTCAGCTCTTTGGTTTCTTTGCCGATAACCTTTAGTGGCTCTCGCCTCACAGCTAATTCTGGAGTAATTTCAATATCCTGCTGAGCTGCTTCTTCCACGATCAAGTCTGGATCATGAACGTGCTTTCGAAGTTGAGATATATGAAATACATCATGCACACCAGGCAACCAGTCAGGCAGTTTGACCCTATAAGCGAGAGTTCCAATCCGTTCCAGAATAGGAAACGGACCAATAAATTTAGGCGCTAACTTTCCAGTTTTACCGAACCGGATAACTCCTCTCATCGGCAATACTTTCAAATATATATAGTCGCCAACTTCAAAGGATATATCCCTCCTTCTTTTATCGGCATAGCTCTTTTGTCGGCTTTGAGCGGCGAGTAATCTCTTCCTAATAAAATCGACTTTGTCGGCAGCTTCTCGAATCATATCGGGACCCAACACAAGTCTATTTCCAGGCTCGACCCAACAAGCAGGAGATCGGCACGGTCTACCATATAATGCTTCGAATGGCGACATTGTCAGGCTTGCCTGATAGCTGTTGTTATAAGAGAATTCAGCCAAATGCAGATGGTCTTCCCATGATCCACCGAAATCTAGAATACAAGCCCGCAATAGATCTTCTAAAATGCGATTCACCCTCTCAGTCTGACCGTCTGTCTGAGGATGATAAGCGGTGCTCATGTTTAACTTCGTTCCCAGTTCGACTTGAAATGCCTCCCAGAATTTACTAGTGAATATCGTATCTCTATCACTTACTATGCTGAGCGGCACTCCATGTAGTCTAACTATTTCCCTGAAGTATATCTGCGCCAGACTCTGAGCGGTTCTATTTGATCTGACAGGTATGAAATGGGCGGTCTTCGTGAAGCGATCTACGATCACCCAAATACTGTCATTTCCCTTTCTGGTTCTGGGCAAACCATCAATGAAATCCATAGAAATATGTTCCCACTTCCAGCCAGGAACTTCCAGCGGTTGTAATAATCCAGCCAATTTCTGTTGGTCGCTTTTGACTAGCTGGCAAGTAGGGCATCGGCTAACATATATTGAGATGTCTCTTTTTAACGACTTCCACCAGAATGTGCGTTTGATATCGTTATACATTTTATTCACACCTGGATGGATACTGAGCTTAGATTTGTGACATTCATCAAGCACCTCTCTTCTGAGTTCAGGAATTTCTGGAACGCAAATTCGTCCTTCTAACCTCAGAATCCCTTCGCTGTCTAACTGGAAATCCGAAGCATTGCCTTCACGAATTCGCTGACTTATTCCTTTGATAAATTGGTCGTCCTTTTGGAGAGCCGATATCTTATCAATCAATGAAGTCGCAATGATGAAACTGGCGATCATTACATTCTTTCGGCTTAACGCATCGGCCACGACATTGGCTTTTCCTGGAGTATATATAATTTCAAAGTCATATGCTGCAAGAAACTCCAGCCAACGTTGCTGCCTCAAATTCAAGTCCTTCTGAGTGAACAGATACTTCAACGACTGGTGATCTGTAAACAGTTCAAACCTCTCGCCCAGAAGATAGTGTCTCCAGATTTTCAAAGAGAATATGATAGCCAATAACTCAAGATCATGAGTTACATAGTTTTTCTCGTGCGGCTTCAGTTGACGGCTAGCATAAGCAATTACTTGGCCTCTTTGCATTAACACTGCGCCGAGGCCTTCTCTAGACGCATCAGTCCAGACTTTTAAATCTTGGTTGCCATCGATGATGGTTAACACGGGAGCAGTTGTTAATCTCAACTTTAGCTCTTCAAAAGCCTCCTCATTTTCTGAAGTCCATTTGAATTTAGAATGCTTCTTTGTAAGCTTCGTTAAGTGACCAGATATCTTCGAAAAGTCTTTAACGAACTTCCGATAATAGCTAGCCAATCCAAGAAAACTGCGGACTTCAGTGGGAGTACTAGGCTGTTTCCAGTTCTGAATAGCTGTGATTTTGCTTGGATCCACAGCGATTCCATCTTTCGATACGACATGGCCCAGAAATTTCACTTCATCTTGCCAGAATATACATTTGGAAAACTTGGCTTTTAATACATTCCGTCTGAGAATTTCTAACACTTGTTCCAGATGCTTTTCATGTTCGGCCTTTGATTTAGAGAAGATTAGAATATCATCAATAAAAACCAGAACAAATTTATTCAAAACTCCTCTGAATACCCTGTTCATCAGATCGACGAAGTAAGCTGGAGCGTTACATAAGCCGAATGGCATTACTAACCACTCGTAGAATAGGTCGGGGCCTCTGAACGCTGTCATTGGAACACACTCTTCGGCAATTCGAAGTTGATGGAAACCTGTAGCTAGGTCCATTCGTGAGAATACTTGTGCTCCATTTAATCGATCCAACAAATCATCTATTCGCGGCAGTGGATACTTGTTCTTTATTGTCTGTTTGTTCAGATCACGATAATCCACACATAGACGTAGAGTACCGTCAGATTTTGGGACAAACACCACTGCTGCACCCCAATCAGAGAAACTAGGCCTGATCAGACCTTTCCATACTAGTTGTCTTGTTTGATTGTCTAATTCCTCCTTCTCTTTCAAGGACATTCTTCGAATAGCGTGAACTACCGGCCTTGCATTCGGAATTAAAGCAATTTTGAAATCTATTTCCCTTTGCGGAGGTAAGCGAACAACTTCCTCGAACACATCCGCATAGTTCTTGACGACAGGAATATCTTTGATGAGGTCAGGAATATTCTCAGTGATTTCAGGGATATTTTCTATTTGAGCTGGAGAAACATCGAGAGCTGACCAGAAATCTTTTCTATTTGAAGTCGGGCCTTCACATGGTATGGTTATATAATTCCCCGATTGGGCCTTTGCTTTAACCACTCTCTCGGCGCATTTAACTTCAGCTTCATATCTAGTTAACCAATCCAATCCCAGAATGAGATCGAATTCATTAAAATTCATGATGATAGAGATAATAGGGAATTTATAGCAAGAAAAAGAGACAGGTACTGCACAGATCCAACTGAGATTGACGGAACCCCCAACTGGATTTTGGACAGTCATGGGCTCTTTGAGCTTTTTCAAATTCAAATCCAACTTTTTGACTGCACTCTTTGCAATAAAGCTTCGTGACGCGCCTGTGTCAAACAGTACTTTAACTGGGATGTTTTTGACATTGAGCGTGCCTTCTAAAACATCAGACCTTTCCTGAGCAGACGAAGAGGCAGGTACTTCTACCACTTCATTTATATGTATTGCTTTAGGTTTTCTGAATAGCGGGCAGGCCTTTGAAAGATGACCGGACTGATGGCATTGACTGCACTTCCTATTCTCCTGGAACTTCTTACCGGATTTAGATCCACTCTTTGCTCGCTTTTTCGAGGGTTTGCAATTCCCCTGAAAATGCCCCGGCTTATGGCAGTTATTGCATATGGCAGTCGTTACTGGTTCTTTTTCGGATCTGGCCCTTTTTCGATTTACTTCGGGCCCCTTACCGACTTCAGACTTTGTACTGGCCTCAGGAATATCAGTTTCCAACTCTGCTATGTCACTACAACAAACTTCTTCTTCGTCGCGCAACATCCCTTTCTTGTCTAGATCTTCGTATTGATAAGCCATATAAATCATTTCTGAGAAAGGAAGCTTCACATGCCCCAATACTTTATTCCGGTATTTCCTTTGAAGCCCGTGAATAAATCTCATATTTTTCCTCTTCGGATTTTGAATTAGATGAGGAGCAAAGTGAGAAAGTTCATTGAATTTCTTATGATATTCGGGAATGGTCATATCGCCTTGAATTAGATAGGAAAATTCATCACATAATCGTTCGGTCACTTCGGGAGGAGTAAATCTTTCTAAGAAAATTACTTTGAATCTGTCCCAGGTGATATCACCTTCTGGATTATTTTCAATAACTGAATCCCACCAGAACAAAGCTTCATCTTTGAGAGCCCAGGAGGCCAGTAATCTTTTCTGGTCATCCCCAAGCTTTAATGCTTCGAATATTTTCTCAGCCGAACGAATCCAAGCTTGTGTTCTCATAATAGATTCTTCGCCCGAGAACGGCTTTCCACCCAGATTTCTATATTTCATGAATAGGGCTTCTATATCCGGGTCAGTATTACTTCTTCTGTTTCTGGCACTCATTTTCTAGTTCTTCTGCAAATAGCAGATCAAGTGTCAGGTCACAGAAAAGGTATTTTAAAATATAGAGACAAATACTTGAAGTGTAAATGTGTCTATCGAAGTGTATTCATTCTGCTTTACTCATACTAGGATATTGCTGATCCTATCTGTATTGAGTTACCCGTCTTAGAACACTACTGGTTCTATTTCTGACGAGTTCGTTCAAATGTTATATTCCAGAACTAAGCTTAACCAAAGCTCTGATACCACGTTGAGACGACCCGATTTCCCGTTCTCACGGAAACAAGGTTATCTTTGGAATATAACACAGAAACATAAAATAGCAGAACAGAATTAAATAAATACACCAGATAATGAACAATAAAATATACTGGATAAAAGTAATCATCAGAGTTACACAGTATACAGGATCTTACTTAGTACAAATACAGTTCAGCTATACATAAATGTCTACAGCGGAAATAAACAAAATATGTACAATAGGAGCTGAACAGCATAAAAAGAAATAAATGATAGAATCCATCTTCAGCTCCAGCTATCCAGAAAGAACCAGCTAAACCTGAATACAAGGCTGCCCGTGTAGAAAAAGGGGCACCCGAGTTTGAAAGTGAAACAAACTGCGAGTCAGTCATGGGACTGGTATGAGAAATCTACTCAACACATATATAATATGGCTAATCACAGGACCACGCCACTTTCGTGGAACGGGTTTACTCCATTGGATTGCCAGTGCTTTAAAACAAATCTTTCTTTTAAACATCGCTATGCTTTTTATAAAAATGAAGCCATTATAAGACTCAGTTCCCATCACACAATGCAACGCAAGCCGGAGGATAGAGTTTTTACCTTATAACGGCCAAAATATGCTTGATACGAATAAAGCAAAGGCATTTGATATTATTGCTAGTGTCTATATGTTTTGAAAACAATTTCAAATCATAACTATCAATCATAGACGACATGAGCGTCCCATGCCACTATGTCGCCAAATGTATTTATACAATCGAAACCGCATCGTCACGTATTTGGAAATTGGATTTCCGTCATGAACCAAGGCAAAAGATAGTCCTTACCGAATTCGAGACAATCTAGCCCATGTCTCAGGATCAGAGCTCGAGTGACCCTAGGAGCGACAGGGCCGGTCCACCGGTGTGGATTAAAATTCCTGAACAATACGTTTCCCCGCCCTTTGGGGCGTAAACGAGCCAACGAATGACTCCATCGGACCCGGATCGTCCGATCAAACCGAGGCGCCTCGCAACAGCAACAACCACAAAGGTGAAAAGTATATAAATGTCAGGGCTGGTAGGTCACTGACACCACCCTAGCTAGAAGGAAACGCATGTCCTCCCTGAGGTCCTTCCTCCCGTTTCTGGTTCGTACCGGGGTGTGAGGCTCGCGAATCTACGTTATACACAAAGCTACGCCACACAGGCGATGCTTTGATCATCACCACAAGACTTTGCTTTTCAACAGAAGTCCTGATCACTGCATCTTAGCATGCCACACAGGCAATTCATACCGTGCACTGATGGCTATCAATCACACAGAACAAATTCCAATGTCGGACACACAGTCCATTTACAAGTCCGTTCTGGGTCTGAACGAAACCGGAGGCACTAAATACCTCGCAAACCCTTCGATCAACACGTACGTCTGAACGATCACCACTCATTATCCATATTTCGGGATGCCTCCCAATCAGGACCTCGGTTACCATCCAAATGAGGTGAAGATCTCCGGTCTTCGACCATCGTCTTCATCTTCGACTTTCAATCGTCGGTCAATTATTCGAAATGAGAATTAACTCGGCCTTTTCAAATAATTCACGTATATTTAGAATTTCAAATCGATTTATTTCGATGGTTAAATTATTTGACAACACCAATTGTGTTCTTTAATGTAATTTTCTCACCAAACACATTCAACCATCAAACATCACATAAATCAAGCAAATTCAGTTTATTTCCATTCCATATCGCTTATGAAATTTTATAACTATTTATCGCTATTTTTATTTATTTTAAAATAGCCATTTTATTCAAAACGACGCTTCGGGCCATAAGGCGGCCGTGGCGCTGTTTTTCTTCAGATTTGATTTACACATATCTGAAAATCTAACCGTTGGATCTTCCCAAAATTTACATCATTAGAAAGGTCTTTTCAAAACGAACCCAACGGTTCCAGTTTCGGGAAAATCCGACGGTCGGATCTCCCGGTACAATCGTTTGAAGTTTTGATTTCAAAATACGAACTGCAGCGTCGTTATTCGATTAAATATAATTATATTTATATGTATAAATAAATATAATCGTTTCTGGCGCTGTTTTTCTTCAGATTTGAATTAAACATTCCAGACAATCCAACCGTTGGATTTTCACAAGGTTGGTGCCGTTGGAAAGATTATTCCAAGGCGAACCCGACGGTTGAGGTTTCGGGAAAATCCAATGGTCGGATTTCCCGTACTAGTCGTTTGAAATCACGGTTTCGAAATACGAACTGCACGGCTTCGTTTCGTTTTAATTTTATTTATATTTATATATTTATATAAATATAGTTCATTCAATGATTTCCATATCGTTTTCACTTCTAAAATTTTTCTAACACCTTAAATTTTGGAAAAATTTCGCCATAACCTCCCCTGCACCGGGAGCGTCGGGAAATCGCAAATAGCGTCCCGGTCCTTCTAATCTCAAAAAGAAAAAGAAAAAGCCAAGCGGCTAGCCAACAGGCTCAAAATCATCACCCAAACAAATCAGTAAATGTGTACCTATTTGTCGGGCACAAATTTTATTCCTCTTCTCTAGCCCCTTTGCTATAACCTGTTCAATGAATATGCATGTACATATATATACAGTTCATATCATTTTTCATTTTCTATTCAACTTCATATTTGATTTCTATTTGGTTTAAAAACTCCATTCATTCTAATGTTACATAAATAGGTGCAAATCATTTCATTAGCTAATTAATGAATATTTCAACTCATATATGTTTATTTTGAACAAGTGGCTATTTTTAACACTTCACATTTTAACGATTTATGCATACAATAAAAATGTGATTTTTATTGTAAAACGATTCATTTCAAAACACTATTTTTCTATATAGTTCATATAGTCGATAAAAGGTGATTTTTATTATCAAACAATTTATTTCAAAATATGAATACCATTCAACACATGAATTGCTAAACAACGAATGAATATCAATTCAACACATGAATGTTTTCAATAGTTTTTATATATAGATAAAAATGTGATTTTTTATTATCGAACAATTTATTTCAAAATATGAATACCACTCAACACATGAATTTCTAAACAACGAATGAATATCAATTCAACACATGAATGTTTTCAATAGTTTTTATATATAGATAAAAATGTGATTTTTATTATCAAACGATTTATTTCAAAATATGAATACCATTCAACACATGAATTTCTAAACAACGAATGAATATCAGTTCAACACATGAATGTTTTCTATATAAGGAATAAATATAGTTTAAGCATATGAAAATAATTCAAACACACAAATATTATTCAAAATTTTGGCAGCATAACGGCAGGGTAGTTACACCGGCACCGTCCCTAGTACGGCTCCTCGCTCTACCTTAAAACCTCGCGGTTTTTGACAATGGGAAACATGCATCTAGTTCGCACGCAGGCGGCATGTATATATATTTATTCATTTCCACAAACTAATCCTAAGTGGTTTCAACCAAATATTTCACAACCACAAATGGGTATTTTTCAACCACAATCAACCAATATCAATCACAAACAATCCCAAACAATCATTCAATTTTCACCACAATTTCAACCAATAAATATCGTCCATGGTTTGTGGACGAGGGGCGTATATATATATATAGATATTTATATATAGCAATTCACTTTCATTGTCAACACATATATATATATATATATAAATTTTAAATCAGAAATCTCACCAATAGCTATCCAACTGCACGACACTTCTTAATAGAAATCTTCGCCTATTTTTCACTTTCACCCGTATTCTCTGCATATGTAAAAATAGAATTTTTACTATGCTATTCAATATATAAAAATCGAATTTTGACTTCGCTATTCGATATATAAAAATATGATTTTTACTTCGACTTTCAACATATAAAAATATGATTTTTTCTTCGACTTTCAACATATAAAAATATGATTTTCTCTTCGACTTTCATCATATAAAAATATGATTTTTTCTTCTGCAAGTTCAAATCTTTTTCTACTAAAAGATTAAACCTTTTTCCTATTTTAAAGTTCAAAATAAAATCAGTTTTTCTCTTTTATAAAAATGCAGTTTTTAGTTTCTTTTAAAAAAAACAGTTTTTAAAATCTTTTAAAAATTCAGTTTTAAAGTTTTAACAAATCAGTTTCTTTTTCTTTTATAAAATCTGTTTTTTTTCTTTCTAAAAAAAAAAACAGTTTTATGCTTTTTAAAAATTTCAGTTTTCTTTTTATTAAAAACAAAAAATCAGTTTTAAATTCCTAATTAAAAACACAGTTTTTAATTTCTGTTTTTTTTAAAAATTTCAGTTTTTATCTTTTTAAAACAAAACAGTTTTTAATACTTATTTTATAAAATCAAATCAGTTTTAAATATAAAATCAAAACAGTTTTAAATATAAAATCAAAACAGTTTAAATATAAAATCAAAACAGTTTAAATATAAAATCAAAACAGTTTTTACTGAATAAATAAAAAAAATAAAAAAATAAAAAATAAAAAAGGGAAATGCTCACCGAAGCTGCGGAAAAAAGGGGGGGGGGAAAGAAGATGTCGTCGGCGCTCGCTTCGAGGTGGCAGCTTCGATCTGGAGGCGTCGAGACGAGGGGGGGGCGGCGGGTCGATTGTTGTCTCGAGGGGGGGCTGGCGAATTGAAGGAGGAGGAGGGCGGTGGCTTCCAGGGGGCTCGCGATGGTGCTCGTCGGCGTCAAGGTCGGGGGGGGGGGGGGGGCGGCAGCGATTCGATTGCTAGGTTTTTTTTTTTTTTTTCTTTCTGTATAGATCGAAATGAAAAAGGGGGGGGGGCCAGAACGAGGATAAAGGGGGGGGGGAGGGAAATGATTTTTTTTTTATTTAATTATTTAATTTAGCAAAAGGGTTGACTTTTACATACGACCTCGAAACGAGGCCCACCGCCTGTCGTCCATAGCGTTTAACCCCCATTCCGAACACAATGGGATATGTATCGCAAGCTGGTTTGATCGTTACAATCGGTTTCCTTTTGAATTTTCATTTAAATCACTATATTGAATTTTAAACGTACATTTCAAATTACCGGGGTCACATACTGACTAGAAAAATTCCAGAAAAATATTTTCTAGCTTCGTATTGACGATACGGTCCTAACAAAACTAGTTTCGTCGAGTTCTGAGACCGTTTACAAAATGGCCAATTTCCAGTCGATTAAAATCAACTGAAACTGGTCAAACGCGTTTTCCTTTGCCACGCTCGCATATTGATTCGAAAAATTATGAAATTTGAAACCTAGCAATAACTTGACACTGCGGATCTAACAAAAGTGGTTTCGTCGAAATCCGAGGTCATTTGCAAAATGTCCATTTTTAAGGGCCTGAATTCTATAGCGACTATTCAGAATTTTCAACTGGACATATCTTTTGATTCCCGCTATCAAATTTCGATTGGTCGGATTCGTTAGAAAGATATCATCAATTAGATTCCATTATTTTTGGTCTCACTAAAATCCAGATTGTTTTGCACCCGGTATATTCAATTGAAGTTTGAAATCGAATTATCGAACTACCGCACTATTTTCAATTCTATATATAATTATAATTAATTATATTCGTTTTCAAATGTCGATTCAACTCAGTTTCCATTGCCATTGTTTAAAATATTTATTTTAAATATTTAAAATCCATTATTTTAGCCAATTAAAAAATTTTAAATTGGTTCAGATTTTCTGGGTCGTTACAGAGACTCAGGAGAAAGTGGGAGAAGCCACTAGCTCAAAATCTATTGGGAAGACCGATGATAAGAAGGAAGAGGTCACTGATAAAGCTCTCATGCCATCTAGTACCGAGACTCCCAAGGATGCGGATATGATAGACGCTTTGAAAGATGATGACCGGGATGATGGGAACGAGGAGGATGACGACATTGTAGTGATCGGAGGTTCGGAGAAGGCTGATGACATGACTTTGGATGAGATAAAGGGAAACAAAGATGCACTCTTAAAAGCCAAAATCGAAAAGGAAGAACCTCTCAATGTTAATCCTCTTCAAGCTATTGTTCCTCAATTAGGATTAATTGTCAAGCTTTCTACTAGGTCAATAACCGGAAGTTTAAGTCAACAAACCCCGATTGACCCAAATGTGCCTCCAATTGACAAAAGCAGAAAGAAGCATATCCTCATCGACGCCGAGCGAGAGGAGAGAGCCAGGCTCAAGGCTTCAAAAAGTCCAAGATTTCCCCAAAGCCTAAATACATGTAGCTCAACTTTATTTATTTTGTGTTCCACTGGCCTGCTGTTGTCGTAGCAAGTGCGACCTTCGCACCTTTTGATTAGCTTCCTTATACAATCCTACACTTATGTGAAATAAAGTAGTTTCCTTTTAGTAACTTGTTTTCCTGTGTTATTGTACATTTGTATGTTTGTCATTTATTCTGAGCAAACGTAAACACAAGCAAAAAATCGTCAGTTATATCATAAACCAAACAAAACAAACAGTCCTGCCTGGACTCTATGCAAACGATAATACGTGTAATGTCACGATGTTAACATTATTAACTTAAACGATTGATTACGGTGAAGCGTAATGTGTATGTCTATGCCCCCAATCAATTTCAAATAAAGTGCGTGGCTAGGGCTTGTTCAGGATTGATTAGGTTCGACATCAGACTGCCCCCAGTCCTTTATTGGGGTCAAATTCCTTTTTCATTGGCACTTGTTCTTAGTGCCTCTATACTCTGTTGTCGCATGGTCAGGTTAGAGTGTGTTTAAAGCGGTCTCTCATCGTGGTGCACCTTCACGCCTTAGGGACGTCGTCTTCCCATCCTTTATACTCACTCTTAAATCATGAGAGTTAGAGTTTGGGACGTCGTCTTCCCGTCCCTTTCATTTTGTTATGCAAACGGTCATCTTGTTCGCTTCGGTTTCTCTCCATTCATAGTTTGTTAAGGTGGAGTCTCACCGGTTTGGACATCTAAATCTCAATTCAAATTTAATGTCTCATACTCAGATCATAGTAATCAGAGAATATAAAGAGATTTATGAAGAAAAATTAAATCACAACATGATCTTTTATAGTGGTTCGGCCAAATCATAGCCTACGTCCACTTTATAATCTTTTATTCATGTCAACTAGACTTTTCTAGGCAAGTCGTGTCTTTTACATAGTCTATAAAACAAAAGATTGCCGTACAAATGTAAGTCAAATATTGCCGCAAATGTTAGGCATTCCAAGCTCTGGGTACCTCTTCACCATCACCAGTCGTTAACTTGAAAGCTCCTGTGTCAAGTTTCCATTGAATGGTGTATGGTCCTTCCCATTTTGGACCTATATGGATGGGGATCAGGAAGATGCGCTTCAATACTAAGTCACCAGGTTCAAAGGTCCAAGTCCGAACCTTCCTGTCATAGTTTTGTGCCACTTGGTGTTTGTGCCTCGAGGCACGCAAATCCGCTTCATCTCTTTCTCTTCAACCATGTCTAGGGATTCAAGGAGAAGCGCTCTGTTTGTCATTGGATCGTAATACGTTATCGTGTGGGAGGGAACTTTCAATTCACTTGGGATAACTGCTTCTAATCCAAAAGAAAGTGAAAAAGGGTTATGACCGTTGCCGTCCTGTAAGTCGTTTGGTAGGCCCATAATGCTAGTGGTAGTTCGTCGACCCACGTAGCTTTTGCCCGCTCCAATCGCTTCTTCAATATGGACTTAATAATCTTGTTTATTGCCTCGACTTTGTTCGTTAGATTGTGGGTGAGCTACTGCGGTGTATCTTTTGTCAATTTTATATTTTTGACAGAAATCTCTGAACTCGGTGTTATCGAATTAAGTTCCATTATCAGTTATGATAGTTTTGGGAATCCCAAATCAGCAAGTGATATTTCTGACTATAAAATTAATCACCCGCTTTGTCGTGATCGTGGTCAAGGGTTCAGCTTCTGCACATTTCGTGAAGTAATCTACCATGATTGCATACTTTGCTCCATCTTTAGCAAGTGGCAAGGTTCCAATGATGTCGATTCCCCATACAGCAAATGGCCATGGTCTCACCATTGACTTAAGTTGATTCGGAGGTGCTCTAGGAATTTTAGCAAATTTTTGGCACCTATCACAGCGTCGTGAATGATCGGTTGCGTCTTTGTTTATGGTAGGCCAAAATAGTTGTATCATAATATTTTCTTTGCCAATGTTTGACCTCAGGTATGGTCTCCACATTCACCTTCGCTCACATCTATTAGTACACATTAGATGTCATCATGTGCTATACACCGGAGCAAAGGCATGGAAAATCCCTGGCGATAAAGGATTCCGTCTTGTAAGACATATCTTGTGGCTTTACGAATCACAACTCGTCTCTCACTTTTATTTGCGGGAAGTGTCCCGTTTTGCAAGAAGTTCCTTATCGACGTCATCCAGGATTCTCTTTCCAGCTTGGTTTCCAGTACCTGATCGAATTCCATTTGGTTGAAGCTTGGAGACTTCAGTACTTCTATTGGAACCATCTCTGTCTCTTCCTGATTGTCAGAGCTCGCCAACTTAGCTAGCTAGTCCGTTTCTGATTTTCTATTCGTGGGATGTGAGTATACTATAACATTCCAAGTTGTCTAACAACTCCTCTACCTTTTTAAGGTAAGTGGCGAGTCGAGGTCCCCTAGCCTGGAATTCCATTCGGACCTGGCAGACAACTATTTTTGAATCACATAAAATGTCTAGCGTGGTCATCCCCAATTCCTTAGCGAGTTTCAATCCAGCGATCGGGGCCTCGTATTCAGAATCATTGTTAGTTGCTGAAAATTCAAACCGCAAAGCATAATAAATCGATCGTCCTTCAGGAGTTATTAAAACAACTCCGGCGTCGGATCGTCTGTCATTCTTAGCCTCGTCAGTATACAATTTCCAAGGACAAAGTTCTTGCTTTTTTCTGAGGGACCGGCATCGTCACCTAACACATCCTCTTCAGGAATCGTGAATTCTGCAATGAAGTCGACAAAGTCCTACCCCTTATTGATCTACTAGGTCGGAAGCTTAAATTGAACTGACTTAGCTCAATGTTTCACTTAATCAGTCGTCCCGATGCTTCAGGTCATTGTAGCACCTGTCGAAGTGGCTGATCAGTGTATATGACGATCGGATGAGCTTGCAAATAATGACGGAGATTTCGGGATGCAATCAAGAGGTTGTAAGCAAGTTTTTTATCTTTAGATAATTGCGTTCTTCCACCGCTAACTTCTTGCTTACATAATACACCAGCTTTGAACATCTCGTATCTTCCGCGGCTCTTCTGTGTTCCTAGTTGCGGCAATCTGGTCAGGATTAATTTCGATTCCGCGGGAACTGACTATGAACCCGAGGAATTTTCCTGACGCCGCCCCGAATGAACATTTCAAAGGGTTCAATTTCATTCCATATCGTCATAAAATTTCAAACATCTCTGCTAGGTCTTTTGTATAATCCGACGATTGCCTGGACTTGACAAGCATATCGTCTACATAAACCTCCGTTGTTTTTCCAATCTGATTGTAAAATATTCGGTTCACCAAGCGCTGATACGTGGCTCCGGCATTCTTTAGTCTAAATGACATCACCACATAGCAGTACAACGCTAAGTCTGTAATGAAAGTAGTAGGTTCCTGATCCGACACATGCATGGGGATCTAGTTCCCTGAATATGCGTCCATGAAGGAGAGAAGCTCATGTCCCACCGTTGAGTCTCCTAGTTGATCAATCCTAAGGAGCGGAAAGATGTCCTTTGGGCAGGCTTTTTTTAAATCAGAAAAGTCAATGCATGTTCGCCACTTCCCATTTGATTTCTTAACCAGGACGGGATTTGATATCCAATCGGGATATGTTGAGTATCTGATGAACCCATTATTACTTAACTTCTCTACTTCTTCTTTCAAGGATGCTGACCTCTCCGGGCCCAACATACTCCTTTTTCGTTTCACCGGAGGATGCTTTGAGTTTAGGCTTAGCGAATGGCTCATGATCGAGGGAGAAATTCCACACATGTCCGCATGGGTCCAAGCAAATACGTCAAGGTTTGCCTTCAAAAAGTTAGTCAATTTTTTCGTCCAGAAAGAATCCAAATGAGATCCAATCTTCAAGACCTTTGTTGGGTCATTGTTATCAATTAGAATGTCAACAGTTGCTTCATTGGGTGCCGCCTTCCTGTGTAACGACACGCATTTTGCCCGACCTTAATCGATCGCAAAATCGACCAAGACCGCTCAAAACCCGCATACGTTAACGTTGGGAATACAACACATTAAAACAAATACAGCAGACTTTTATAACATCATAATAAATGTTACATCAGAGTACAGAATATATCAGAGTACATCAAATAAATTTACAGCGGAAGATAATTTTACATTACTTTAATACATTGCAGCGGAAACAAATAGACTTAGTACAGCGGAAGACTTTCCTACGCTCTGGACACAGCTTTTGGCTTCAATCCAGGATCCTGCTAAAGAGATGAATATCTACGAAAAGCTACTCGACTGCCCGTGTGGAAAAGAGGGCACCCGAGTTTGCAAAAGTGGAAACAAACAACGGGTCAGTCGTGGGACTGGTGTGAGAATTTGTAACGACCCGCAAATCCGTAACATCAGAGTTGACTATATACATCATACGTCCAACCCAAATATCACGAAAATACGGAACATATTTTTTTTAGAAGAAAGAGATAGAAGAAGAACAGAAATAACAACACAGAATCTCACATCGCAGCGGAACAAAATATAATATATCATAACCTTTGAAATACAAAATCTTAACTGTATAACATACACTTATCAGAGTACAACACTTACAACATAACGGAACCACTATAACTAGATAACGCTGAAGCCTTCTGCTCCGAGCTCCTTTAGATATATCTGAAAAATCCTGAACTACTTGACTGCCCGTACAAATTTAGGCACCCAAGAGTTTAGGTAGAACAAAACAAAATAAACTCCGGGTCAGTCATGGGACTGGTATGAGTAAATAGTTTAAAACAGTTTCAGAAACTAAATGATACCTCATAAGACCACGCCGTATAACACGGAACGGGTTTTTCCCTTATGAGAATCCAAACACTTGACTTAACTTTCAAAATCCCTTTGAAATGAACGATAATCTTTATATCAAAACTCCTTTGATATTATAATAATGTCTAAATCAAGTAGATAACAATCTAGTGGAACGTTTGCATCTCACGTTCCACGTATATATACAAATCATAAACCGCAAGCACGTATTGGGTAATGGGTTTCCAACTATGACAAGGTATGGAATCATCTTCCGCTGGTATATCTCTAGAGGAGAATACACCGAGTTCAACAAGAACATCTTGCAACTCAGCCACACATGACCGACCACTCATTTCGCTTGAGTGTATCGAATGTATATCACCAACGATTGGGATCAGCAACCGTTTCCCGAATGGGACAGCATCGACAATAGATTTTTAGAAGTAAATGAAACTCTAGATCAGGTGATTATACACCCTAATAGGTGCGACCTAACATAGCCATGTTGCCTGCCCGATTTCTGTCATTTACTGGTTGATGAGGTTAGAAGCTACGCTTTATCATCACACAAGATTCACTTCAAATGCCACATCGTCAAATCCATCAGATCACCGATTGACGCCCTCAACAATACATTATGTGTTAGCTAAAAGAAGTTTCCTTCTCCGCTTCCACTCTTGGTACGGTTGAAGAAATAAATGTACGTGCCCTTTCTGGAAATACTCTGTCAGACATTCATCCATACACGTCACCCAGGAACAGGATGAATCGAAGGCACTATTTCTATTAATAGAAAATGTCCTTGCACTCTACTCCGTCTTCGATTATCTTTATATAATCTGATTCGCACGCTACTGCCGATATGGAGTGGTTCTTCGGATAAAAATCCAACCGGTCTCTCCATATTGACAACGATGGTCAAAACTTCGATAGTCTGTGATTTAACTATCGAATAAAAACAAGTGTTTCGATAGTCGATGATTTAACTATCGAATAAAACAAGTGTTCATCCAAACATCCAACAATCACTGAGCCTTTAATTAATATTCCATTAATTAAATCTCTTCTCTATTTCTTATCAATATTTGTTAACCAAATATTTTCAATAACTATATTGGCCTTATACGTTATTTGGAAAACATTTCCATATATCGCCTTCCTTAAATTTCTAGCTTTAGAAATATTCATTATTCTATTTCCAAGCTTTGCACATATTTGGGTTAAAATAGATGTTGTGTAAAACATCGTTACGACAACCCAAATACAGTATTTAACTAATTCTCATTCCACATTGATCTTCGAGCCTGAATCTTGCTACTTATCGGTATATCATGAAATCAACCAAGTTGGGGTATAATTACCTCTCAGACCTTGACTGAATAACATTTAACGTCAAAACAGACAAGACTACTTACTCGAATAATCAATACCATACAACTGATTATTCACCTTTAAACACATATACATTTTCTCTTTCTATTCCTACGAGATTTTATTCTTACACTTCCCTTTTCAATTATACTATTCTATTTCTAAGTTCGTTTCCTTATCGACTACTATATATATTGATACGTTGATTTCTAACTATCAAATTATCTTAAAAATATTCTATCTTCTTAAATTCCCGGAAAAATTCGCCATAACCTCCTTTGTACCGGGAGCATCGGGAAATTTCAAATAGCTATCCCGGTCCTTCTCATCTCAAAAAGAAAAAGAAAAATCCAAGCGGCTTGCCGATACGGCGCATAAAATCTCATATATGAATTAAATACGTACCTTTTTGTCGGGCATTCTATTTATATACCTTCTAACACTTTATTCCAAACCTGTCTCCTGTATGTCTATACCTGTCCAATCTATTTTAACTATACCAATCGTTTAACTAAATTTGTTAAATAAACTTGTTACTTAACTCTTCAGTCTATTTCACCTTCATATTTGAACATGACATGTTCAAATATATTTTAACTTGCATATTAACAAATTCTAATTATACTCATACTCTCGTTTTCCTTATCGACTTCTTATTCAAATTCCAATTCAATTCTATTTGAATTCTCTTTATTTAAACTTCATTTGAATTCTATTTTCAAATTCTATAGTATTAAAGTCCATTTGAATTCTATATTCATATTCTATAGTTCTAAAGTCCATTTGAATTCTATATTCAAACTCTATAGTTTAAAGTCCATTTGAATTCTCTGCATTATTTATAAACAACGTTTATAACTTCAATTCAAATCCCACCTTTCCATTCATAAACAACGTTTATAAATTCAATTCAAATCCCATATTTTCCTTTATAAACAAAGTTTATAAATTCGATTCAAATCCCATATTATCCTTTATAAACAAAGTTTATAAATTCGATTCAAATCCCATATTTTCCTTTATAAACAAAGTTTATAAATTTGATTCAAATCCCATATTTTCCTTTATTAACAAAGTTTATAAATTCGATTCAAATCCCATATTTTCCTTTATAAACAAAGTTTATAAATTCTATACTCGTTTTATATATCTTCAAAACAAGTAAATATTTCCTATAGTTCATTAAAAATTCAAATCCTATTTAAAAAAATAGAATTTCCTTTTTAAATCTCAAATACCCTTTCGATATTTTTATGAATCAATATTCAAGCCCCAGGGATATTTTAAACAATCAAATCAACCAATTTTCAATCCCTTGATTTTTAACACATCATATATGAATATATATGAAATCAAACAAACAACAACAGATAATATATTTTTGAGGAATCCAGTTGGATTCCTCCAACCTGTTTTCCTGCATCCATAGACGTTAGCACATAAATAATACCCATCCTGCTTCGAGGCAGGATATCGCGTTATAGAAGGTCATCCACTAATCATAGCGTGGGGCGTATAGGGTGATCATCCGCTAATGAAACCGCGGGCATCCGCTAATGATACTGCGGGAATCCAACCAATCATCAACCCAATATATATATATAATATTCAACCAATCCTAAATAACTATATATATTTTAAAACAATCAGACTAAACAGCATTCAAACAAGCAACAACAATTATTTTTAACGATGTAAAAATAATTCTAAACAAACAGGTGAGTGAGATTTACTCACCAGAGCTTTTATTTGTCGAATACCCAATGAAGCTTGTTATATAGACTTCATAGTGATTTCTCCATACGTCTGTTTTTTTTTTCAATGTAAAATGATATTAATAAAATTTCAATTATCGAATTATACTAATTCAATTTAAATTAATTACCCACGTAAACAGATTCCAATTTAAACCTTACTTCCATACTCAACAATTGGTCTACCAATTTTATTTACCAGCTAAATATATTAGTTTTATACAATTTTATTTAATCCGCTTGTGAAATTATACTAATTCAATTTATAATATCATTAACCTCAAACCTACTTATTTTTATTAAAATAAATTAATTACTGTTTAAGGTTTTAAATCCATACCTTAATCCAATTCAAACCATGTTGTTGCATCTCCCATAACCGAACCAATTCACACTGTGTTCGAATTTCTTCCCAACTTCACACCGTACTGCTGAAACAAATAGGTCTTGATAAAAACAACAACTTTGCAATTCATTCGAGATCGCGGTTCACCCAGAAGTCACGTTCTTCCTACCTTCACGCACCCTTTCCTCTTCTTCCTTCTCCAGTATTGATTTTCTCGCCCCTCCTTGCTTCACTCACGAGTGCTGCGTCGAGCTCAGGGAACCGAGGGTTTTTGAATCGCGATCCCCATTTCAACTCGCGAGACTCCCCAACGTCGATGTTTTCCCCAAATCAGTATCGTATCGAATCCGAAAGTACCGAACCCAAGAATAAGCTTTCACTGATTTCGATCAGTCCTTGGTTGCTCAATTCGATTTCATGATTTTTGGGCTCAGAAGCCACTGCAATTCCGATCGCATTTCCTGCTTTTGAACGAAGGGAGAAGATTCCAATCCCCTTTGTATTTTGATTTGGAAATTAAACTCGAGGACGGCTATATTATATAGGAGGATGCTTTCGATCTTACTGTGATTTCGTTTGCCTGAGAATCAATTGAAAGAGAAGCTTTCTGGGTGATTTTATAAAGGAAGGGGCGGAAGAAAAGAAGGCCACGAGCTGTTTTATTCTGTGGTGAGAAAAGGAGGCACGGGTATTTGGTTTTGTTATGTGGTTTAAACACGAAGTGCATGGCCAATTTTAGTCTTCATGGTTGTTTTGTTTTGGTCCACCAATTTAGATATTTATATTTTATTTAAATTAATCTAAACCGTTAATTTAAATTCAAGCAATTTAAATTCCTTGATAATAAATAATTACTATCGCCGATTTACATTGCAATATAATTCCTAAAAATTCTTTGAATTAAATCTGACTCTGATCAAATTTCAAATTGAATTTTATTCCAGGTTCTCATTTTACGGTAATTTAATATATACGATATTAAATCGAAATCGATTTTTTAAATCGATAACTTTAAAATAAAAATTCAATTTATATTCTCTAATAAATATTAAATATTCTAAATTCACCGACCAGAAATCCGGGTCATTACAGTATTCTTAACCAATTAACTAATAGTAATAAGGCAAATCCAAGGACCACGCCGCTAACGCGGAACGGGTTTTATTCCAATGGATTACCTGTGCATAAATTAAAGTTAATCGTCAAAACAGCGCAATGCTTTTTAGAAAAATGAAACCATCATAAGACCCAGTTCCCATCACACAATGCAACGCAAACCGGAGGATAGGGTTTTACCTTATAATGGTCAAAGATGCTTGATACGATAAAACGATATTATTGTTAGTGTGTATATGTTTTAAAACATTTCAAAGTAAATGTATCAATCCTAGGAAGCATAGGTACCATATGCTATGCCTCCATACTAGTAATAATATCAAAACCGCATGGGACGTATTGGAAATTGGGTTTCCAACATGAGTCAAGGCTAGGGAGGAGCTCCTTACCGATTCGAGACACTCTAGCTAATGTCTCAGGATTCCCCGCAGTTAACCCTTGGATCCTGCAGGGCCGGTCCACACATACAGCTTCGTGGATTAGTTATTCCTGAACACACGTTTCCCGGTCCTATAGGACCTATCCGAGGCGCCTCATTCCATCATCCACATAAGTAAAATGTCAGGGCTGGTAGGTCACTGACACCACTCTAGCTAGAAAGAAACGTGCTGCTCTCCCTGCGTTCCCTTCTCCCATTTTAGACTCCGCCGGTATGTGAGGTTTGCGAAGTCACGATATACACAAAGCTATGCCTAAATAGACTATGCTTTGATCATCTACCACAAGGCCTGCTTTTCAACAAAGCCTTGATCATTTGCATCTTAGCACGCCACATTGTCAGACCCTACCATATCGTTGATCATCTACCAATATATATATATATATATATATAACCTCTAAGCTCATACATCTTAGAGAAGGGTGTTAAGTGAAGAATAAATTCTTCACCACCAAACAGAAATATATAATCAGTAGCGTTCAACAAATACAGTAGAAAAGAATACAATGTCAGACACACAATCCTTTTACAAGTCCTCTCTGGGTCTGAGCGAAACAATGTGTCCGTCGATTTCCAAATACGTTTGGACGATCATTACCAAATACCTTGCCTTGGTGTGTCCAGTCCCAATTCAAGATACCAGTCATCATCATCCCAACGATGTGAAAACCTTCGGTCTTCTACCACCGTCTTCATCTTCGACTCTTGGTCGTCGTGATGATTATTCAGAATGGGTTAAACCCGGTCTTTCTGAATATCTCGCGTAATTTGTGATTTAAAAATCAAATATTGGAAAAACACACATTACGCCGCATTCCAACCCCGAATATTCTTTTAAATAGAATACTCATATTAAAAGGTTCTCATAAATTTTATCAAGGGTAAACTATGAAAATAAATTTTAAATCTTTCTTAAAAGATTTATTAAAACTCCAATTTTTAATTTGATATCAAAAGTCATTATTACAAGGTTATTTATTTTAAGAAATAAATCTTGTCTTAAACGGGTTAAAGAACTAGTGTCCTTTAAAAACACAGTCCACGATAAACCCGCAAATCAATTTTCAAATTATGGAACTCCACAGAAATCAAATCAATACATAATCGCTATAAATTTCTGTATCGGACTAACAGTATAAATGGGATAATGGCAAAGCCTCTGAAACTCCATATATAATATCGGTCTTCTATTACAGAAGCCTATTTCGATTATTACCAATCGAATTTCCACTTAATTCCAATTTTATATATTACATTGGAAAACTTGATTTTTAGAAAATGCCCTTTTTAAAATCTACAAACTAGATTTATAAATTCCAAATAATAATTTCAATGTAAATTGGACTAAAGGACAAATGTCATTTAAAAACATCGTCCACGATAAATCCACTTCACATCTCAATTTATTTCATATCACTAAATATAATTTCAAAATCTAATAATCTTAATTAAAAGATTTCTCTTTAAATGTTAATTCATTATAAAGAAAACATATTTTAAAATAATTATTAAAAATATTCTTTATATAAAAAGATTTTTAATGTACAAATATTCTTCTTAAAAGAACACATGAATCGGAGTGCGACTCAATCATTCACCATATAATTTGGATTATATGGATTTCACACGCATCATATATATTTCAATAACAATATATTCATCAAGTCATCCATTTACATCTAGTGTGTAAATTTCACTGTGTAAGCGTTAAAATTTAATAATAACGCTTAACGCAGCCTGTCGATCTAACGATAGACATACCATTTAACATTGTGATTTGTGTCAGTTAAATATCATCCCAGTACCCGTGTGGGGTTTTCAGCCAACCCACTTCATATAGATATACAAATAAATGATTGGTTAATGGGTTTAACCAATTTAAATTATGCTAACAATTGATGATTATGAGCAAATCATTTAATCCCAATGTCAAAATGAAATATAACTTTCTCGAGATATAAATTAATATGGTATTCCCTTTATTTCCTATATTCACGTCGTAAAATTTCTCTTTCTTTACTACACTGAAAATTTTAATCAACATTTATAATGTAAAATTTCTATCTTTCAGTTTCATTGTAAAATTTTCTCTTTAACTACATTATAAATGTAATTAATATTACAATGAAAAATTTTAACTTTTTAAAATACATTAAAAATGAAAATTTTAATTTTCATCGCAAATCCCTGTTTATAATTTCATATCAAAAATGAAATCTTTAATTTACAATGCAAGTCCTCTTTTCTAATTACATATAAAAATGTAATTTTCTTAATTTATATTGTAAATCCTCATTTCTAATTACATAAAAATGTAACTTTTAATTTACGATGCAAATCCTCTTATCTAATTACATAAAAATGTAATTTTTTAATTTATTTGTGAATCTTACTTCTTTATTACATTATAAAAATGTAATTTTTATTTTTCATTATAAATTCATGTCCCAGTTACATAAAGAAATGTAATTTTCATAATACAATACAAATTCATATTTTAATTTCATTGAAAAATGTAATCTTTATCATACCTTTATAACTCATATATAAATTACATAGAAAAATGTCATTTTTATTTTACCGTTCTAATTCACATCTAAATTATATAGAAAGATGAAATTTTTCTCATGCGGAACAAAATCAATTTAAATTACATAGGAAAATGTAATTTTTTTATCATGCGATGGAAATTCATATCTTAATTACATAGGAAAAATGTAGTTCCTATCATACGACATAAATTCATATTTAAATTACATCTAAAAATGAAATTTTTATCCTATAGTGAAAATTTCTCATTTTAATTACACGTAAAAATGTAATTTTCGTTCTACCTTTATCATTCATTTCTAAATTACATAGAAAAATGTAATTCTAATCATGCGATGTAAATTTCAATTTTAATTACATAGAAAAATGCAATTTTTGTCATACGGTGCAACTTCATATATAAATTACATATAAAAATGTAACTTTTGTTATGCAAAGTAAATTCACTTTTAAATTACGTATAAAAATGTAATTTTATACATACGGTGTGAATTCATTCATAATTACATATAAAAATGTTAATTATTTCATGTGATGAAGATTCATTCATAAATTATGGATAAAAATGTTGTTTATTTCATGCTGTGGAAATTCATTCATAAATTTCATAATAAAATATATTTTATTTCATACAATGTAAAAACACCTTCTTTTTATGTACAATGCAAAAATATCATCTTTTTATATTTATAATATATTAACTTTACTATTTTACGACGTAAAAATATGATCTTTTCTATTTTACAATGTAAAAATATCAACTTTACTATTTTACAATGTAAAAATATTATCTTTTCTATTTTACAAAGTAAAAATATCAACTTTACTATTTTACAATGTAAAAATGTTATCTTTTCTATTTTACAAAGTAAAAATATCAACTTTACTATTTTACAATGTAAAAATAATAACTACTTTATTTTAAAATATAAAAAGATCGTCTCTTTATTTTCGTCGTCAAAATTTCATCTTTTTGTTTTCAATCTAAAAAGATTATCTTCTTATCTATCAACATAAAATTGCCATATTCTAATTTTCAATATAAAAAGATGATCTTTTTATTAATCATCCTAAAATTGTCATCTTTAATTTTCTGTCCAACGTTTTCATATCCAATTCCATCACAAACGATAAATATCACATCATCAATTCAGATCTAGCGCTTCAAATTCAGATCTAATATCACATCATCTAAACACAAATCGAATTCACAACATAGAATAACATCCATCGCATAACGATTCATTTTCACCATTCAACATTAAACAACAAAAGAATAATAATTAAATTATTTAATATTAAATTAAAAATAAATTCTCACCTAGGCCGGATCTGAAATGAATTGTCAACTTTGATCAGATCTTGTGTTTGAATTCAAAACGATTCGGATCTGAAATGATTCCAATTCAAATTCATATGAAAAATCAAAATTCAGCCGTTAACAACTGACACAGTAACGGAAATAAGCGTGACAAAATCTGAAATATTTATACCTTAATTTTCAGAATTGTTCAAATCTTCAAATGCGGATTTCGGGAGCTGTAGTCGACGGTTTTACGAACGGTTTGCGGGAGATTGGAGAGCTACGAGAGGGCTATCTTCACCGGGAAGGTGGGAAGGTGCGGCTGTAAGGAGGAGGCGCGGTTTGGGTGCAAAGGCCGCGGGTTGGCGTGCTCGTTCTTCGCCTACGGTCGATGAAAAGGGATGAAACTTGTTGGAGATTAAAGAGAGTGAGAAGAGCTTCAAAAAGTTTAACTACGGCCTAAGCTAATTCTTTGTGGATTGGGAGAGAAGGAGGAGAGAAGTTGAGAAAAAGGGGGCGACTATGGGTTAATCGGCTGCGTGTTTCTTACGGGGAAGAAGACCCGATGTTTGGCTTTTTATAATATTATTTAATTAATTAATTAGCCCGATAAAGCCCGTTTTGGTCCGAACTCTGATTTAGGCCTGCTTACTGTCGTTCTTAGGGTTTTGATGTCTTCTGAGCGCAATGAGCTATGTCTCGGGCCCCAATTCTGATGTCTGTAGCGTTTTTTTTAAATCCTATTAAGAATTTATAAATTAAATATTGACCGTACATGAAAATTCACCAGGGCCACAAATTAACTTCAAAAATTACCGAAAAATATATTTAGCTATGTTTTGACGCTGCGGACCTAGAAAAATTAATTTCGTTCAATTCTGAGCTCGTATGAATTTTTAATGAATTTTTAAAGTAAAAAATTGTACGTTTACACTGAAAAATCAATTATAATTATATACTAATTCTAAAAATTACCGAAAAATCAATTTTAGCTTTGTTTTGACGATACGAACCCAACGAAATTATTTTCGTCGAATTCCGAGACTGTTTGAAAAATGGCTATTTTTAAGGCGTTTAAATTTAACTAAAATAGTCAAAACACATTTTCCTCTGCCACGCTCACATATTAATTCGAAAAATTCTGAAAATTGTTACCTAGCCATAATTTGGCATTCCGATTCCAACAAAAATGGTTTTGTCGAAAACCGAGGTCGTTTGAAAAATGACTATTTTTAAGGCTAATATATTTAATATTAAAAATACATTTTTAAAAAAATAATTTTTGAAACTCGAAATATATAAGTGTTTACTGTTTTTCAATGCAGAAACATCATTCTGAACTCAATGGAAGTGGTTTCGAGTTCAAATTCCTTCGTATGCAAAAAGTAGCATTTTGACCTTTATAAATTTCATAGCGACCTATCTAAATTTTAATTTGGGCATAACTTTTGATTCCTACTATGAAATTTCAATTTTTCGGATTCGTTGGAAAGATAGTTTTAAATAGATTCTAATATTTTTGGTTTCACTAAAATCCGTTAAATTTTGCATCCTGTACGGTCAGTCAAAGTTCAAGTTTGACTTTTCAAACTACCGCGCTACTTCTAACTTTTTTATAATTAAAATTAAATTATTCAGTCTATCTTCGATTTGAATCAAATTTGTGATCATTATTATTTTAAATAAATTATTTTGAATATCGAAAACTCATTAAAATCACTTAAAATAAATTTTAAATTGGCCCAAAAATCAGGGTTGTTATATCCTGGTTCCTGGTTCTTCATCCTCTCTGGGATCAATGTTAGGCGACTCCCTTAGCGATATTGTCTTTAGTTTCTATGCTGAGTTCTCCTTGACAGGGGAGGAAGTATTCTTAGATTCTAAGTTTTTTCTGTTACGCAACATTTTTAACTTTGCCATATATAACAGGCTCTTCTAGTAACTTGGTCAACACGAATCATTCCTACTCCGGCATCAGTTGGGAATTTCGTTAGCAGGCACCAGGGAGTGATGCAGGCTCTAAATTCTGAAAGTTCTGATCGTCCCAGGAAAGCGTTACAAGGTGAATTGATGTCCATGATGAAAAATTGGAGGATCCTTACTCTTCTGTGTTCTCCTTCACCTAATTCTACGGGTAAATCTATCACTCCAATTGGGGAGGTCAAAGCTCCGTTAAAGCTACGAACCCATCCTTCACATGGCTTTAAGTCCTTCATTTCCAATTTCATTTGATCAAAAGTCTTTTTAAATAGGATGTTAACAGAGCTCCCATTATCCACTAGGACTTTCTTGACTATTGCAGGTCCGATAATAGTAGTTATTACTAATGGATCGATGCTTCGACTCCAATGCTCTCTCGGTCTCGAAAGACAACATCATCAGTCGCTGTCTTTTGTTGTTTTACTGGTGCGGTTTCTTTGAGGTTACTACATTCCCCTATTTCTGGATGTTTGGCTGCATTAACATACTGCTCCATTGTCCTATTACTGGACCCAGCTGGATGCGGTCCTCCAACTATGGTATTTATGACAATATTCTTTCCCTTCTGCTAAGCCGTGGCATTAAAAGCAGGTTGGTTTTGATTCAGGGCTTGTCCCCCCGCTCCTATACCTAAAACAAAGGTGACAAAGAGATGCTGCCCCCGGCCTAGATTAAATCAGACTATCTTCTACAACACCGGCCATACATACATCAGAAATAGTTCTTGTGCTTCGATCCAATCTCTATGAGTTCATGTTACTTTTAGGTATAAAAATTTAACAGTAACCCTGACATGTTTATAAACCTGGATCTGAACTTATGCCTGTTAAGAAACTGATTCATACCTAAACAGTTCTGTTATAACTACATATGAATTTCTGTACACCTGTTATGTTGTTCAGGTCTTATATGACTATTTCTGTTATCATATGCCTATTTCTGTTATTATATGCCTATTTTTATTTCTCTCTCTCCCTCATTCCCTTTTTAATTTTATAGCCTAGGCTACCTTCGAGTCTTGGCCAATATCATTGAAATATGCGTACGGATGAAATTGGGATAAATCGGGAATAATTGGGAATGTGAATTTAGGGGCATATCTTGTACTTTGAATCATGAGTGGAATATGGGGGTACAACCTATACTATGAAATGTGACTAAAATATGGGGGAATATGTTATATTATGAATTATGACTAGAGTTTTAGGGGAATATAAATCTGTAGGCTTAATTTAAAAATTAAGCGGAACATGTTAATGAAACTATAAGTAACCTGTGAAACCCGTTTAATCTATTGGAGTTATGCAAACCTGTTTAAACTGTTGGGATTAAGTAAATCGGTTTAATCTATTGGGGTTATGTAAACCTGCTTAATCTGTTGGTGTTAAATAAAACTGTTAACATGTGAAACTTAACCTATTAATCAATTGGGGTTAGGCGAACCTGTTAATCTGTAGGCTTAACCTGTTAAAAACACTAGTTGATTGGGGGACACAAGTTTAGGGGTTGACTTGTGTCATCTGCTGTATGGGACCCATATCAGTCAGTAACCCATTCTGGTATTAAACGGGGGCGCTACACTAGGTAGGGGCCAGGGCATACATACTAAACTGATTACAAGGGGTTCATCTAAAAAGGTTTGTATAGGGGCGCGTTTCAATGGAGTCATATGAGTGCATGAGTCCGGCCTATAGGGGAAAATAAGCCGTTGTAGTACCAGTAAATAGGTCTGTGTCCTTCTGTAGGTTGCCACTTTAGGAAGAAATACACCCTACTGTGGGGCCAACATAGGGTATTTACAAGTTAGGGAGTCGATCGCTTGGGGGTAGTAATTGGGGTACATCTAGTCCTGTCTGTTTCTGTTGAGGTACCTGTTATTTCTGTTTGGGGTAACACCTATTATTTCTGTTAAGGTTCATATTATTACTGTTTGGGTAAAACCCGATACTAGATTACACCAAATCCTACCATTATATTTCTGTAGGGATCATTCTATTTTTTCTAAGTAATTAGGGGATACCTAATCCTATCACATATCTGTTATACTAGTATTGGTGCAGAGAAAATTAATTGAGAAGCATAACCTACCCTGTGTATTCTTCTTATTATATTCATTCCGTTTATACTTGTTATATGATACTATTATCTTTCATCCAGTTTATATGTCTATCATGATACTTTTACTTCTTTATATGCTAAAAGTCACTGGACACGCTAGACTTTATGTCTGACCTGTTTTGTTTCCTTTTCTCTCTTCATTCCCTCCCTCCCCCCAGGTTCTTAAGGTGGGAATGCTCAGGCTTGATTAGGACTCTCTCTTCTTTTTCTGCTTGGATCTGGATCTGCTTTGATGTTTCACTTCGACTACTTGTCTTCTTTGTTATGGCTATTATTGGGGATTATGATTTTACATTTCTGTACTCTGATAGCTTTTAGCGCAAGACAGATGTTTTGGTTTCATGTATTTGGTTTCAGTATTTTAGCCTGATATTGTAACTAGTTTTGAGACTACAATATTTTTCTGCTAAGTAATGATGTTCCAAATTTCGCTGCTATTTTTATGTCTGTGTTGTGAGATTTTGTTTCTGTTTATCTATAACGCTTCACTAAACTCAATGCATTTTGATAAAGAGTGACATTAACGGACGTGAGGTGCCATATTTGGTATCATAGAAGGTTACAAGATCGGATAAAAGTTTTGAAAAATCTTTTTCAATAGAAAAGTATTTCAAAGAAAAAAAAAATCTATTTTTGAAAAGCATATTCCCCAAAGCCAAATAAAATATCTTTCGATTCTCTGTTTGAATCCCTTTTCCTTTTCTTTTTAGCATGTATGGGGATCGAATCTTCCCGAGGGCGTTCAGATACTGGCTTGGTTCCATAGGTATCTTGAGGCTACAATCCCTACTGGAGGCTAAGGAGACGCCCCTCCCCAATCTGCAGCCGTTGTTCCTCTTCCTCTGCGAGCGGATAATTTCTTTAAGATATGTGAAGAGTTCTGTGCTATGGGAGGTAAGCCATTCCAGGGAACTGAGAACTTTGTGGAAGCACGGAATTGGATGAAAGAGACACAGAATTTGTTTGGGCTTTTTGAGATTGATGATCGTAGGAAGATACATTTGGCTGCTTGGCAGCTTAAGGACGAGGCTTCGTTCTGGTGGGAAGTGACGCATGCAGGGCATCCAGTTGAAACTTGGGATGATTTCTAATAGAGATTCGAGATGAAGTTTCTCTCTTAGGCAGAAGAGAGTATGCAGATGGAGAGATTTCTGGCACTTAAGTAAGGGAGCATGTTTCTTAAAGAGTATGTCAATAAGTTCAATCAGTTGGCAAGGATTGGTCTAGAGCTGGTGAATACCCTGTACAAGAAAGCTTTAAGGTTTTCAAGAGGACTAAATCAACCTCTTTAAGCATTGGCATTATCTCACATTCCGATGGGGGATACTTTTAAGAGACTGGTTGATATGGCATTGATGCACGAAGATGGTAAAGATAAGAAAAAGGAGGCTAAGACTGATGAGACGCAAACCAAGAAAGTGTGGCCCAAGAAAGAACCGCAAAAGAAGGTTGGAAAGAACGACTAAGATCAAGGCAAGAAGAAATGTCATGGTTTTGGAAGCTTGGGTCATTTGGTCAAAGATTGCAAAAAAGGAAGAATGCTTGCCTCAACTGTGGTGAAGTCGAACATTATACTAAGGAGTGCCCGAAGAAGCAAGGATATGGCCAAATGGAAGATCTTCTGGAGGACAGGTGCATGCTTTCGAGGCTAATGGACCGGATAAAGGTAGGAAAATTTCCGTTGAAGGATTGATTTCACTTTCCGATCGTCCAGCTAGGACTCTTTTTAATTTTGGTGCTTCTCACTCTTTTATATCTGATTCTGTGGTTGAGTCTCTACAATTTAGTACTAGTATTGTTTCTGATCATGTTATTGTCTCAAACCCCACTGGGGAACGACTCATCTATCTATGATATGTCAGGGTTTGAGGATATCTGTGTTGTGTGTCGAGTTTGAATGCGACACATATGTTTTTTGTTTTATGGGCTATTGTCCGATTTTAGGGATGGATTAGCTAGCCATGTATGGTGCCATTCTAGACTGTGAGAGGAGGGTCGTTAGACTTTTGCCTTGCCGAGGAAGGACTCTCAAGATTTCTTGTGACCCAAAGGGGTCTGTTATGCTTAGTTTCCTAGAATCACTTGATGCTTCCGTCAATGATTTACGATATGTACTTGTAGTCTATGAGTATCCGGATGTTTTTGATGAGTTTAGGGGCTTACCTCCGAGCCACGAGATTGATTTTCGGATATACTTGGTGGACAATGCGAAGCCAGTCGCATTGCCTATGCACCACATGGCTCCCAGGGAATGGAGGAAGCTCAGCAAGCAAGTAGAGGAGCTACTTGAGAAGGGGTTTACTAGGTGAAGTATATCAGAATGGGGTGCTCGAGTCGTTTTCTCTACCAAGGCGGACGGTTCATTTCATCTATGTGTAGATTACAGAGAGTTGAATAAAGTCATTAAGAAAAACAGGCACCCACTTCCAAGGATTGATGATCTGTTTGACCAACTTGTTGGCGTGTCTATTTTCTCGCAGTTAGACTTGTCCATGGGATTTCATCGGTTGAGGGTGGCCGAGGTCAGTATGGATAAGACCGCTTTCAGAGCTCTAGATGATTTCTTTGCGTGGTTAGTCATGCCTTTTGGGTTGACGAATGCACCTGCATATTTTGTGGATCTGATGAGTAGGGTGTTTAGGTAGTTTCTGAATAAGTTCGTGGTGGTCCTTGTGGATGACATTTTGATTTTCTCAAAGAGCGAGGAAGAGCATCTCCTACACTTAGGGGAGGTTTTGAGGACTCTCTGAACACACCAGCTTAAGGCAAAATTGTCTAAATGTCACTTTTGGAGAGAGGAAGCAAGATTTCTAAGGCGTGTGGTCTCTAAGAATGGGATTGCGTTAGATCCTGCGAAATTAGTTGCAGTCCAAGATTGGAAGGTTCCTAAGAATGCAACAGAGGTGAGGAGTTTTCTCGGTTTAGCGGGCTATTATAGGAAGTTTATCAAGGACTTCACAAAGATATTAGCCCCACTCATCAGACTGGCGAAGAAGAATCTGACCTGCATTGACTGTGAGGATGCTTTTCAGCGATTGAAGAGGGCTCTGACAAAAGCCCCAGTTTTGACTTTGCTTGATGGTAACAAAGTGTTCACAATGTTCACTATTGCATGTGGTATAGGGCTTGGTGTCGTCTTGATGCCAGAGGGAAGGGTAGTATGCTGCGATGGTAGACAGTTGAGAGTTCATGAGAAGAACTACCCTACCCATGATTTGGAATTGGCTGCTATATTGTTCGCACTTAAGACTTGGTGGCATTATCTGCTTGGAGAGAGGTTTGAGTTATACACGGACCATAATTCTCTCAAGTATCTGTTCTCGCAAAGGGATCTCAACTTGAGACAGCAGAGATGGATGGATTTCCTAGCTTCCTATGATTTTGATATTGGTTATACCCCTGGCAAGGGTAATGTAGTGGCAGACACATTGAGTAGGCAAAGGATGAATTTGAGTCCTCTATTCATAGAGAGGTGGAGTTTGGAGTATATATCGACCTTCAATTTTGGGCCATCTACGGATTTTACACCCAGTTTGTTGGCATCCTTAGAGGTGTGACCTACTCTTATGGATCAAATAGGATCTTCACAGCGAGTGGACCCACAGATAGCAGACATCTTGGATAGGCTCCCTAGAGGGGAGACTTCTAGTCATCTTAGTAGATACTCCACGAATGATAGAGGGTGGCTACGAAGTGGTGGGAGGCTTTGTGTTCCCCAAGTTGGAATTCTATTGAAGACTGTCCTTGAGGAGGCCCATCATTCTAGGATGACTATCCATCCAAGCGACTATAGGATGTACAACGATATGAAGAGGGATTTCTTTTGGGCTGGGATGAAGAAAGATGTAGAGGAGTTTGTCTCTCGATGTTTGGTTTGCTAGCAAGTCAAAGCTGAACAGAGGAAGCCTGGCAGTTTGCTTTATCCTTTGGAGGTCCCAAAGTGGAAGTAGGAGAGCATCTCTATGAATTTCATTGATGGTTTACCTAGATCGAGGAAAGGCAACACCAGTATTTGGGCTAATCCCTGTTAAGATTAAGAGAACACAACATGGTTGGCATCAGTTTGTCTTCATGAGATAGTCCGTCTACATGGATTACCTTCTAGCATAGTGAGTGATCGTGACCCCATCTTCACTAGTGAGTTCTGGAAGAGCCTGCAAGAGGCATTAGGTACATAATTATATTGGAGCGCCGCATATCACCCTCAGACCAATGGGCAGACTGAGAGGGTGAATAGAGTTATTGAGGATATTTTGAGGCTGTATATCCTAGACTTCGGAGGGACTTGGGAAGAGCATCTCCTGTTAGTTGAGTTCGCCTACAACAACAATTATCAGGCTATTATAGGCATGGCACCCTTTGAGGCACTGTACGGACGACTTTGCAAATCACCGACTTATTAGTGGGAGTCTACGGATAGGCTTCTACTTGGACCTGCGATGATTAGAGAGACTTCAGAAAAGATTGATCTTATTCGCAGACGCATGAAGATAGCTCAAGACAAACAGAAGTCCTACGCATATTAGAGAAGGACAGATATTGAGTTTAAGGTGGGAGACATGGTTTTCATCAAAGTATCACCTCTGAGGAATGTGGTTCGCTTTGGATCTATAGGGAAATTGGCGCCAAGGTTTGTAGGGCCATTTCCCATAGTGGAAAGGATAGGTCAAATGGCTTATATGGTAAGGCTACCAGAGAGATTGGCGGGTTTTCATGATGTTTTCCACATTTCACATTTACAGAAATGTCTGCATGATACAATAGAGGTAGTTGAGCTGAGCATGCTTGAGGAAGTAGAGGTAGAAATGGAGGCGACAGTCAGACGAGTTCCTACCCGTATACTTGGATCAGAGGTTAAGAAACTACGCAACAGAGAGGTTAAGTTGATGAAAGTTCAATGGAGAGAAGACAATGAGGATGAAACTTAGGAGACTGAAGATAGGATTCGCGCTTCGTACCCTTTACTTTTCGAGGGTATGTTCTTAACTTCTTTTTCCAAGCTTTTATTTGTACTTGCTTCTGTCATTTGAGTATATCCTATCGGTCGAAACTTTGACCTTTAGGTAGGAAACCAATGGATGTAAACATGTGTTTGAGACATGTTATGTTTTGTGGATGCAAGTGGATGAAATTGTTTGCTATTGGTTGCACGTGGTTTCTCGTGGATGCATATACACACACTAGGCACTAGATCGGCTCAAACCACTCTTATACTGCATATGGATGTGTGTGCATTTTAAATTTCTATGGTTGAAAATGGATGTACCATCATATGGATGTACCATCATATGGATGTTGCATTTGGACGAATGATTGTGCACACATATAGCGTTTACATGATATACTAGGAATATTTGCATACATTTAGGATTTATGGCTCAAACATATATTGCATTAAGGTGGTCAACTGAATCAGTGGACTGCCTGATTTTTGCATTAGTGTAAGGACATATACACACACTATTGCATATGTTCATACAAGCACTAGAAAAATCTTAAGGATAATGGATATTTGTGGATGATGGATAAGTAGATGGTTGTGGATGTTAGGATAGTAACATTCTTCTTAACTTGGAGACTTAAGGGACGAAATCCTTTAAGTAGGGGAGAATGTAAAACCCCGTAATTTTAAAGGACATTATTAACAGTAAACTAAAGAATACTTAATTTAATATTAGGAATTTAAGTAAAGTAGACCTTTCGTCTCAGAATTCTGGTTAAGATATACTTCGAGTTTGCGTAAAAACGGACATCGTGTAAGGAAGATATAAAGGTTAGAAGTTTATACACACATAAGAGTCTTATGTATAAATAAAACTAAACCAGAATTCAAAATAAGTCAAACAGAGCTGAGCGGGATACGAAGGAAGGATGGGCGAGAAATCGACACGTTAGGGGTCGACCCCGCCCCAGCCCGGGTTGACCTATAAGTCGACCCATAGTGGGTTGGGTCGACCCAGGGGGTAGGTGGGTCGACCCCTAACCGATCTGGCACCGTTCATTTTTCTGAACCTGGACTTGTTGTTTGCTGGGTTCGTTGGAGAGAGGCTATATAAAGGACAACATTCTTATTGTTTTCCTACACCTAAAACAATGTAGACAGTGAGATACTTCCCCAACCTAGATTGAATCAGACTATCTTCTACAACACCAGCCTATACATACATCAGAAACAGTTCTTGTGCTTCGATCCAATCTCTGTGAGTTCATGTTAATTTTAGATATAAAAATTTAACAGTAACCCTTACATGTTTATAAACTAGATCTGAACTTATGCCTGTTAAGAAACTAGTTCATACCTTAGCAGTCCTGTTATAACTACATGTGAATTTTTGTACATCTGTTCTCTTGTATAGTCCTTATATGCCTATTTCTGTTATTATATGCCTATTTATGTTCTTCTCTCTCCCTCATTCCCTTTTTATTTTTATAGCTTAGGCTACCTTCAAGCCTGGACCAATATCGTTGAAATATGCGTACGAATGAAATTGGGAAAATTGGGAATGCGAATTTGGGGGCATATCTTGTACTTTGAATCATGACTGGAATCTGGGGGTACAACCTACATTATGAAATGTGACTAAAATATGGGGGCATATGTTATATTGTGAATTATGACTGGAGGTTTGGGGGCACATAAATCTGTATGCTTAATTTAAAAATTAAGCGGAACATGTTAATGAAACTATAAGTAACCTGTGAAACCTATTTAATCTATTGGGGTTATGTAAACTTGTTTAAACTGTTAGGGCTAAGTAAATCTGTTTAATCTGTTAGGGTTATGTAAACCTTCTTAATCTGTTGGGGTTAAATAAACCTGTTAACCTGTGAAATTTAACATGTTAATATGTGGGGGTTAGGCGAACCTATTATCTGTAAGCTTAACCTATTACATATCTTAGTTGATTGGGGGACACAAGTTTAGCGGTTGACTTGTGTCATCTTCTATGTGGGACCTATATCATTCAGTAACCCATTCTGGCATTAAAAGGGACCCCACACTAGGTAGGGGCCAAGGCACGCATACTGAACTGATTATAAGAGGCTCATCTGAAAAGGGGTGTATACGGGCGCTTTCCAACAGAGTCATGTGCGTGCATGAGTCCGGCCTGTAAGGGAGAAATAAACCGCTGTAGCACCATTAAATAAGTCTGTGTCCTTCTATAGGTTGCCACATTAGGACGTAATACAACCTACTGTGGGGCCGACACAAAGTATTTATAAGTTAGGGGGCTGATCGCTTGGAGGAAGTAATTGGGGTACATCAAGTCATGTCTGTTTCTGTTGAGGTACCTGTTATTTCTGTTTGGGGGTAACACCCGTTATTTCTGTTAAGGTGCCTAATATTTCTATTTAGGTAAAACCCGATACTATAGTACACCTAATCCTACCATTATTCCGTGGGGATCATTCTATTTCTGCTAAATAATTAGGGGATACCTAATCCTGTCATATATCTGTTATACTAGTATTCGTGCAGAGAAAAATAATTGAGAAGAGTAACCTACCCTATTTATTCTGCTTATTCTGTTCAGTTTATTTATACTTGTTGTATGATATTGTTATCTCTCATTCAGTTTATATGCCTGTCATGATACTTTTACTTCTTTATATGCTAAAACTCACTGGACTCGCCAGACTTTATTTCTGACTCGTTTTGTTTCCTTTTCTCTCTCTTCCTTTCCCCGTGGTTCTTAGGTTGGGAACGCTTAGGCTTGATTAGGATTCTCTCTTATGTTTCTGCTTGGATCTGGATCTGCTTTGATGTATCGCTTCGACTACTTATCTACTTTGTTATGGCTATTATTGGGGATTATGATATTACGTTTATGTACTCTGATAGCTTTTAGCGCAAGACATATGTTTTGGTTTCAATATTTTAGCCTAATATTGTAACTGGTTTTAAGGCTACAACATTTTTTTTGTTAAGTAACGAAGTTTTAAATTCCGCTGCTATTTTTATGTCTGTCTTGTGACATTCTGTTTCTGTTTGCCTATAAAGCTTCACGAAATTTAATGCATTTTGATAAAGAGTGATATCAATGGACGTGGGGTGTCATTGGTTGATTTCAGCTAGAAATAGGAATTGGCTCAAAGTTTCCAACTCACGAATTCGAATGGATTCTAAATTTATCTGGGCCAAGATTTCATAAAAGGGAACTTAAATAAATTTGATTTGTCTAACAAAGGATCATAAGATAAGATAAGATATAATGAGTCCTAAGACTCGAATAAAATCCTAAAACGCAATTTCCTATGAGAGACTTAGGATAATGATCCTCACCATAATATATTACATTGTTCCGAACTTGGCTCTGATGCCAAGTGTAACTCCCCACCTCCGTACTCGCGTTAGCCAAGGTCGTTGCAAGCAACGGTGCCAACTAACCCAAAGAATCAGGCCGTGTAGGAGCGATCATCTGCATAATATGTGATGACAGCCCACAACCCCTACAAAAACAAGAGGAAAAGTGTGCTAAAAGGTATGCCAAGCAGCTATGGACGATCATCAGAGTAGATAAACATAAGCGGAACATGTCGTAAATCTCCCAGCGTAAGGACAAAATATAATAGAACATATACAACAGGTAATATTAGTGAAGCATATTTTAACAGAAATTTCAAGCTTCCAAAAACAACTAGAAAGTATATCCATACACCAGAACTGCAACATATGTCTATACAAATTTGCCTCACTACAACACTCAGAGCAGAATAGCAAATAGTGGAAATCCAAATACTGTATATTAAGAAAGTACGTCAGCCTCCTGCTCGCCTCCGAACTGCTACATCGTCCTTACTAAGCTATCACCTGTCACCTGCCACCCAGTTTGCCCATCCAAAGGTAATAAGAGGGAAACATAAAACCTTGAGTTAGACAACAGTCTTAGTGAGCGATAAACAGCTATCTAACATCATAAATAAAGTATATGAGAATGGGTAAATAAACAAACTAATTCTACCATCAACTCCAGAGAAGAACTCATCCCCACATCGGACAGTGATAGCCTTTACAATCCATACAACCAAAGGAACAACAATTCATCCATGGTAATCAGAACGACCATTCAATCATGGGAAACAGAAACAACCAACAACAACACTCATAGCATCCAGATTATAGTTCTCACGTAAGCCATCCTAATTGAATTCAACATCCCTTAAGCACAAGCCCCATAGGCCTAAACCAATATCAGACAAGCACCCAAGAAACATCTCCTTTAACGTTGGACAATCTATGTGAGATGGTACAAACAAATAAATTAATCACCCATGACAGACTCAGGCTATCAATGCCAATCCTGCTTCGAAACCATCGTCAATCGTATGACTGGCCATATCATACCGCCATCCGTCAAGGGATAATGGTAATCACGGTTCTAGCAAAACTCCATACGCCTTTCAATGATACGTATCTAGGCCTTTCAACGATACCCAGGGCACTCGACCTACAACCGGTCTTTTAGGCGTCTCTATTGTACCCCCATTTTGAGCCCGCTATAACATACGACAATGATAATCTCTCAGCCTTCAATATCTATTGTCATTAACACCTACGACTATACATAAGCTCAAAACATCCTTGAGCAACCATTACCTGTCAACTCATCACTTTGAGTTATCTTCGCATTCGTTGCTCTACATCGATTAACAAACACACCACAGTACTTCGACATTCTCACTTGAATTCACTTCTAAGTCACAGTATCACTCTTGAACCAAAGAAAGACAACATCAATCCACAGCGTTTAGGATGCACTGCGCTGCAGCACGGGTTCAGGAACTTCTGCCCGAATTGTTTTCCAGACCCTTTTGTTCAAATCCGGATCATACATGAAAAATATATTTTTTCAGAAACGATCCTGTGCGACCGATCCCCTGGTGCAATCGACCCTAGTGCGACCGACCCGCTCCTTGCCTCGACCGACCGACCAGCTCCCTGCCCTGACCGACCGACCAGCTCCGAAGTCATGACCGACCCGATCCTATTCTAGCACAACCGATCCCATTGTCTTGCACGACCGACACATCCACCTGAGTCACAATCGAACCACTTTTCAGCTGACTGACCTGATCCTTTGCTCCACCCCACTTCGTGACCGACCCGATCAAATGACCGACCGACCCACTTTTTAGCTGACCGATCCATCGACTGCACACCATGACCAACCCTTCAGCTTTATGGTCGACCGACCAGAACTCCTTCACCCTGACCTTGCCCGACCCGAACCATCCTGATTGACCGACCCGTGCTTCTGGAGACGCTGACCGACCCATCAATGTCACGACCGACCGACCCCTCCACATTTCGATCGAATGACCCCTTTATGACCGACCTGTAGCCTGTATCGGTCCAATCCATCACCAATTTCAACCAAAACTTCGTCAAACGACAAGATCGAAAAAATCTACTCAACCAATCCATCCAATACAACCATAAGCATGTCATGAAATCACAAACAACATGAATATGATGATTTTCACCAAAATTATGCAAACTTCACCAAAATCATCATAAATGAACATATGGACTAAATTATGGATCTAACTTGCATAAAAATATGAAATTATATAAAAATTACTGGATTTAAGTTATTAAATTAGATACTATGGTGAATCCTATGAAAATAAACTTACCATGGTGTAGATCCAAGGAAAACGACTTGAAAATGATAAAATTAAGATCATAGAACTTATATACTTGATTGAATCTGTGTGAGAGATGCATATCACTCACCAATTCTCCCAAAGCAACTTAAAAGCAATGAATTATGGTTCCGGACAGTAAAAAATTTGATCCAAACTCTTCGATTCGATGAACTCTCTCTTGGAATGGCGTAGATCTAGCGTTAAACGATGTAGATCTTCGATTCTCTAAGCTTTAATGGTGGAAAGGTGAAGGAGATGGAGGACCACAAGCTCTTCCAAAATGAGAAAATGGAGAAAGTGAACTATTCTCCATGCCTCCTACACCTTATTTATAGCCTTCACCAGCCCACTAATGGGCCTTTCCAAATCAACCCATTATGGCTTAAAAACCTGAACAGTTACCTATAAAACCTTAAAATATTGATTCATACCAAACCAATGAGGCAAATCTTTAATGTGACCACTCTACAGAATGGGAATATCATTTCCTTTCCAATGAGACCAATCTCAGCACCTGATTCAATCCGAGTCAAAAGTTATGCCATGTACAAGTCTGATAGGGGAAAAATGGTCATAAACAAATTTGGTAAAAATTATGGAAATGTTTCACATCCTCATAAACAACACATTAAAATATGAGAATGATCCAACCCTCAGGAAACAAAATAAAAATATTTTACGATCGCCCGATACGTAAAATGCGAGCTGTTACATAATAGCTTGAAATGAGTGATAAACATATCAGATAACATGGTCATACTTTTTAAAACTCATGAGAAAATCCGACATATCTCATTCAAGTTCAAATTTGTTACATAGTGGCTATATATAATTCGGAATCAATATAAAATACATAACAATATAATCAGAGCCAGACACATATATTCACATCACTAAGGCGGAAATAGATATGAATATAGTACATAAAGAGTGGACATAATATAAGTGGTCGTGCAAGATCCACTATATCATAAAATAATAACTACATGAACTACATAGAATAATATGTATACATATGATTCACTATCTCAAAACATGAAAGATAAAACTACTAAACAAATTTTGTTACCTAAAAGTAGAAGCTAGACCATGCTATAGTCAAGGAGGAGTACCTGTAATACCTCGGTCTGACCCGATATTATTATAAGAAAATAAACAATAAAAGAATTAATCTAGCAGTACTCATCACAATAAAATGAAATTGAATAAGAGATGTAAACTGAAAATGACATAAAAGCAATAACAACAATATTCACATGTAAAATGTTAAGGCTCAAAATGTCCATATGATATATCAAAGAAATCTTAGTGCTACATAAGGATATCTCATCATAACTTATAAAGCTACTCCTAAGATAGGATATCGCATATCCACTCAATACGAAATAATTTGAAGATCGTCAAGATATTCCGAAGATCATCGATATAACTGAATGAACTAAAGTTATGCAGGATGATCCAAAAATCATCAATATAAGTTCCTTAGGATGACCCGAAGATCATTGATATAAAGAAAAGATCCTAAGGTCTACCAGAACTGAAGTTCCTAAGGATAATCTGAAGATCATCCATTTAAAGAAATGATCTGAAGATCCACCGAAACTGGAGTTCCTAAGAATGATCAAACAATCATCGATATTAAGAAATGATCTGAAGATCCACCGAAACCGAAGTTTCTAAGGATGATCTGAAGATCATGATAAAAAGAAATGATCGGAAGATCTACATGAACCGAAGTTCCTAAGGATTATCCAAAGATCATCAAAGTGATCAAAATTGGTCAAGTATAGTGTAAATTACGCCAAAGTAGTAAATATAAGAGTCAAGCTACATGTCCTATAACCACATGCTATACTCGAATAATTATGAAAAAGGTATGAATTCTACTAGAAATACGAAACAATCATTACCACAATTTTCAATCGAATGAGTCCAAGAATTAACCGTCGAAGCAAACGCAACGATTTATAGTCCTTATTTTTACTAAGGCGCTTAATTGGATTTCTCATACGAATGAGGAAAATGTTTGTATAAATATATACTAGTAGATTAAAAGATGATTTATAAAATAACTTCATGTAATAAAGTAGGATTAGAAACCATTTCAGTAAAATATGTGGTATCTACTAATAATGTAAAACCCTTTATAGTTTTTAAGTGGCAATTCTCCTATAACATCGATCAAAATAACGATCGAACTCAGGATCCACGTTTTAATAACGTCAATCAAATCCCATGACCATCAATTATAAATTCATTTATCACGAAGGAATCAAAGTTCAGAAAAGAAGTTATCGACTCATAAACAGTGATAGAAATCGATGCGAAGGAAGTTGGATCGATATATCTCAAAGAAAAGCCAAGTTGTACACTATACATCAATTCATCCATTTGAAATTCCATTTCAGATGTCTGAATTGAAATGACAGAAATCATGTTACTTCTTTGAGTTTCAAACGTTTGAATGGAATAAATCAGCTGTCCAAATTTGAATTCAGATGCCTAAAGTACCCATTCAGCCATCTAAAATACAGAAACACAAATTTTTTAATATCAGTACCAGGTTAGACGTCCAAATTATATATCCAGATGTCTGAATATTGCCCTTGGCCCTTGTGTGTCCAAGCAGCGCGGCAGCGGGCTCATATCGATTTCGGACGACACTTGAAGGATTATAACACAATTCGAGGGAAAATGAGGCTTTAAAGCTTGCCGAAACAACATGAAAACACAAACCTACATACGCACAAAGATCTACATTAGAATTAATGTATAATCGAATTCAAAACTCATGAAATGGAATGTTCACGCAAATCAATCCAAAACACACACTACATACACAATACAAACATGTCAGTGGCATACTAGACAAGCATGTAGCTTGAGGCATAGATGTGAGTTCTCCAAGAACTCACCTTTGATTGTTGGAATCAACTAGGAGATACAAAACCAAGCTAATTAGTTACCTTCTCCAATATAACTCACTAATCTTCAACCTAAACATAATACACAATATTTGAAAAGAATTAGGTTTAGGAAACAAGGACTGAAGAAGAAACAAGTTGGAGAAGATGGAGATTGATCTTACCCAAGCTTCTCCTTGGCTTTGCACTTGATTTCAACAAGAATTGGAACTTTTAATATTAAGCTAAATTTAGGGAACTTTAATTTCCCTTTCGCCTCCCCATTTTTATTTTCTTTGAAGTGTTGGAATGAAGTGAGGACGAGAGGGGGTTGTGGGGATATCAGAAAGTAGGCTTGGTTTATTAGCCCAAGCCCCAATCAAAGTCCCAAATTTCATAACTTCAAACATATCGATATTTACATTTTTTATTATCGTAAATGACATTTTGAACTCAATGGAAGTGATTTCAAGTCCAAATCTACCCGTATGCAAAAAGTAACTTTTTAGACATGCACTCGACTAATGATGCTATATTTAAATAAAATATTTAAATATATTATTGTGAAATAGGCGAGTGATACATTTTCTGGGTCGGAATTTAGGCCCATTCCGCGCGGGTTGTTACAATACATAAGGACCACTGTATAAAATTGTAGAAATACTGAAACTATATTAAACAGGGGACAACTCGAATTGTCTGACTCATTCACAAGCTGTACTAGAACCGTGTCTTTAGTTCTTATATTAAAATGCCAGGTTGACCGCATCATTGGTGAACACACCAATGGGAGACAATCATGCATGGCTAAAGGGATTGTCTGTTACATTGGATTTGATAACATGCTGATCGAGTCATTGATCTTGACAACAGGCTACTATGTGCACTGTATCCACGTTGTATTAAGTAAAGAACATGATCAAAGTTGACGTTGACAACACACTGTTGTGTACACTGTAGTCACGTTGTATAGAGTAATGGAAATGGAAAAACTTTCACTGTACCTATGATGTATTGTCTACCACAGGTGATTGAGTCGTTAATGCCGATATAACAATACTTTTGAATCCAAGTTTATTTGAAAATGTAAGAAAGTGATAATTTTATATAAAATTAAATGAATTATTTATATTTAATTAATTCAATCTTGCCATGAAGTGGTAGTTCGTAATTTTCTAATTTTAAGTTTAAATTGAAATATTGAATTTAATATATGTCGAAATTCCGTGAAACAAGAATCTTCCAGGTCTATAAGACTAAGGTTTTCTAATAAAAGATAAAAATCAAGATTTCATATTTTAGATTTTGAGATATGCCAAATTTAAATATTTAAAAAATTTGTGGTATTGTAGTTCGTAAACCTAAACCAAATATTATAACAAATGGAAGATTTAAATTTATGATCGTCTTAGATACGATCTAAACATTGACCATTATTCATAACAAACATTAAGCAATGGGAATGCATATCTTAGAAATGGTTGATAATATTAAATTTTCATTAAAGTACACCGTAGTAAATAAAAAAATAAACCTTATTTAGTGCCAAATCACGTAAGCCAACTATAACGGAGTTCATACGCTTCGTGACCGATGAGTTACATTTTGTATTCTGATAGGCAACGTGTAACACCCCACGTCCATTAATGTCACTCACAAAAGGAATGCATTAACTTCCATGGAGGTTTTAAGTGAGTATAGAACAGTAAAATTACAACAAGACAGATATAAAATAGTACTTGGAAATTTAAAACTTTATTTTATTGCAACAGAAGTCAAAACATGTTTGATTACATCATAATACCATAAATCAGAGTCAAGTACAATATCTATCTTGATAAAACAAAATACATAATCCCATTACATAAATAGCCATTAAACAAAAGATAACAAGCTGGACTTTACTTTAGCAGTCCAAGCTCTCCAAAAGAGATAAGCAATCCAATCAAACACCACTAGAGCTGGGCCCAACCTGAGGACCTGGAGGGGGAAAAAGATAGAAATAGAGGGGGTCAGACATAAAGTCTGGCGAGTATGACAATTCTAACAATACTATTTTCAAAGTAATCAGACTAAGGCATAAGCTGGAGAATAAGGAAATGCCTATGAACTATTGGGTGTGACAGAATAGGCAAAGGAAATGAGGTTAACCATGGTAACATTAAAGGCATACCTACTAAAGAATAATTACTACGCTGCACCACACCCGTTACTAATCACTAACGTTAATGACGCTTCCTAATCAATATAGGATAATTACTATACTCTACCGTACTGTACCGTGCTGTATTGTACTAGCACTAACTGCAACCCTACTAGTCACTTTGATCCCTAAATAGAATGATGATAGCTTCGTGTACTACTAGATGTACCCACTATCCTCCACGTTTGACTGTGTATCTTTAGTTGCTATCCTAGGTACCCAACGTGTACCTATCCCTACTAGACGTACCCCCTTAATAATGGTAATTCCACGTACTCCTAGCTGACGTCATAGGTGTCGTCTGCCCTATCTCCACTAGGTGTACCCTTTTAATACTTAATTAATAATGGTAGCTTCGTGTACTACTAGGTGTACCCACTACCCTGCCCCATTCGATCGGCTCCCTAACTCGTAGATACCCGTGCTGGCCCCACAGTGGGGTGTATCACTCCCCTAAAGTGGCAACCCGATACAACTTAAGGATGCACGGCTTATACCTACACGATGCAACAACGTCTTACCTACCAGCCCGGGTCCACTCACGCATATGAACCCGTTGGACTTGCGTTGCCACCGCTAACCCGTTTTGGCCTCTTATAGTCAAGCCCAGTATGCGTGTCCCGTCCTCGACTTGGGTCGAGCTCACAAAGATACGTTTGGGATACTAGTTGAAATGGGCCTCCCACCAAGCTTCCCACCTAGGCTTGGTCCCCTCTAACACATTCCACTTAACCCCCTTCATGTCCACTTACATGTTTTAAATTTGGTTAAGGGTTTCTATTAGTAATTCCACATGCCACCCAAGGCACCCACTTAACCCCTATGTCCCACTTACATATTTAATTTGGTTAAGTGTTACTAATCGTATTTTCTCATGCCACCCAAGGCACCTACTTAACCCTCTTCTTAGTCATGTTCATTTGCATGTGTGTTTGGTTAAGTCTAATCGTATTTCAAATGCCTCTAAAGGCAACCACTAGATTCCTCATGCCACCCAAAGCACCCACTAGATCCCCATGTCCCACCACATGTTTTCTTTCTAAATTCAAGACCATCTCGTTCATTAGGTCAGTTAGGGATAGCCAGGGAGGGCAGGAAACTTGTTTTCCAAACCCAAGCCTAGACACTATCCTCTCTATCACCCTAGAACCTTCTGGTGTATGTAGATAGAAAGAATGTTAATTATCTTAAGTGATTAATTAATTAATCTTTCCCAAATTTGAATTAACTTCCCTATCCAAATTAATAATTTATTCAAAATTTAATGATGTCCATAATTGACTCAATTATGTCCATCCATTTATGGTATGATAAATCATACCCTTTTTCACCACAAATTCATTATATGCCATTAAAGGCATTTTATACCAATTTCTCAATCCCTATTCAAATTCAAATTAATCCATAATTAACTTATGACCATTTCTACACATTAATTTTCCAATTAATGTATTAATTCCATTTTTCGCCTTTTAAGGCAATTTACATATCTCAAATTTGTTATATGCCTTTTTAAGGCTATTTCGTGCAAATTCTCAATATTAATTCTTTTAATATCACCCCTATCCCACGTTGTACGTTCATATGTTAAACGTAAAATATACGTTAGACTCGAATAGTCTAACTCATAGCACAAAGATAAATTATCACAACAACAACATATATGTATATGACTAAAATAGATCTACTCATAAAAAGGGGTGAAACTTGCATATGTGATAGAGGTCCAACACTTAAACTTGCATAGGCTAAGACTATAACTTGCATAAGCTACACATGTTAAAGGTGTCAACTTGTTTGGTTAAATGTCACAGTCTACATAATATAACCCAAATTCATGTATAAACTTGCAACATAATGGTGGTGTGAACTAGTATAGAACTCACACATGTCATGGATCTAATTTTAGATCTAAAATAAGTGTCATGAAACCTACACAATTTTTATTAATCAGTGCCAAAACTTGCATAGGTACATGTATGAATCATCATAGCCCAAACATATATAATATCATGTTTTGACTAACATGAACTAACCAACATGGATACTAACATCGTGACTATGTAACATATGTGACATCATTTACAACATATCATCATCTAACCTAATAACATAGGTTCATGTATATGGGTACATCTAACTTAATAGACAAATTCCCATAATCAAGATCCAGGGATAATCATGTATATGGGTACATCTAACTCAATAGACAAATTCCCATTATCAAAATCCAAGGATAATTAAGAGTAATGTATATGGGTACATCTAACTTAATAGACAAATTCCCATAATAAAAATTCATTTAGTCATAGATTCATGCATATGGGTACACCTAACTTAATAGGCAAGTTCCCATAATCATGATCAATTTAATTTTTAGAAAAAAAACATAAACTTTAAAACATGATCCAATTTGCATAAATAACAACATCATGATTTTACAACTTGTACGATTCAACACAACTTAACATGATATCATAATCATATAACTTATGGATTTCCAACATATGTGTTAACATGAGATCTACAACATATATAAGATTTATGACATAACATAGCATGATTTACACATAGCATAGCATGATAACATAACATAGCATAGCATGATTTTCATCATAGCATAACAAAACATTTAGAACATACATGATAACATAAGATTTTACAATAACATATATGACAATTCACATCATTTTCTTATGTTCCATTTACATCTTAATCAAATTAGTTTGCTAATAATCTTGTGAGAATCATCATACTCACAATTTAAGAAGAAAGAGAGAGTCTAGATTGCTTTTAGAATTGATTAGAATTGGATTAGATTAGCTTTCTTCTACTTTGATTTGCGGCGGCTACTCGGAGTTCCATGGCGACGACATGACGGCGGCTTCTCTAATTTTTCATATGAATTAGAATGAGAGACTACCCACTTATTTATAGAATTTAGGATTCATTTAGGCCATTAGATTTAACCTAGAAATAACCGCAGCCGTTCAGACAAGATGGGGTTTATCTTATTGACTTAGCATTGAGTCAGAAGTGACTCAGCAAACACTCAGCAAATTAATAAACTTCTATTCATGTTTACATTAACTGCCCATATATATATAAATATATATATATATACACACGCACCTATTCATGAATTCAAATAATGCAAATTAATTGCTTGCCTGAAAAAAAAAGAAATCGAGCATATAATTTAATTTCCTCTTTTTTTTCTCTACTTTCCTAGCAACATGCAAAATCAATGCATAATGAAGTTACCTACATACATACATATCTACTTATGCATAAATCTTTCCCTCCAAATAAATTGACTGTATTTATCTTCTCAATTATACATATATATACATATATATATTCAATATATATATATATATATATATATATAATTTTTTTTTGAACCGCGTTCATACTAAGCCGCTTTTTAGCCATTCCCCTAAAACAAAAATATGGCGTTGGCGGGGATCGAACTCTGCACCTCTTGTATGCAAGTCACATGTTCCAACCAAATGAGCTATTATGTCTTTTGCTTACAATTCTTAGAACAATGCTAAACATTATTCTTTTCTCATTCCTCTTTTTCCATGTTTTGCTGCAATATTTAATTTAAGGATATCTTTTTCATACGGAGTCCAATTTACGCAAACTCGGACTCTATCTCAAGCAGAATTCCAAGACGAACGCAACGGCGCAACCCGTTTCACCTAATTATTTTTCTAAAAATTAATTATATCTTGATTTTTTTTTATGTTTACAGAAAATACGGGGTGTTACATTCTCCCCTCCTTAAAGGATTTCGTCCCCGAAATCTTCAAGTTAGGAAGAATGTGTCCTACCATCCAATCATCCATCTACTCAACCATCAGGCACAGGCATCCATTGTCCTTAAGAGACTTCTAATGCTTTCATGTTTATATGCATAGTGTGTGTACATGTCCTTATCCAATGCAAAAATCAGACGATCTACTGATTCAGTTGACCTCCTTAATGCGAACCATGATAGTCCCATGCGTCCATTATGTATGCAAAAGATTCCTAATGATACATATTATTTCTATATGCGTGCACAACCATTCATCTTAATGCAGCATCCATATGATAATACTACCACTATTCATTTAAATATGCACACATATTTATATGCAATATGAGAGTGACTGAGCCGATCTAGTGCCTAAAGTGTGTGTATATGCATCCACGAGCAACCACTAGCAAACACTTGCATCCACTTGCATCCATCAAACATAACATGTCTCAAACACATGTTTCAACCATAGGACTACCCTTCTAAAGGTCAAAGACTTAAACGAGAGGATGTACTAAAGATAAGACAAGTATAAGCTAGGCGATAAAGGAGAATATAAAAGACATAACCCCGAAAAGGAAGGGGTACAACAAACGAATCTTCTCTTCCGTCTCCCAAGTAGCGTCTCCTTGATCTTCTTCCCATTGCACTTTGACTAGCTTGACCTCTCGGTTTCTCAACTTCTTAATCTCCGACCCAAGAATGCATGTTGGAGCTAGTCTGATCGTGGCATCTCGCTCTACTTCCACTTCCTTAAGCGTGTTCGGCTCCACCACTTTCGCCGTATCATGTAAACACTTCCTCAAACTTTCGTCCCGTAATATACAAAGTTTACCGTCCCTACGCAACCAACCCTTACCATTTAGAGTATACCTACTAAGATGGCTTGATGACTCCCCTCTTGTGAGATTCTCTACTAACTCAACCAACTGGGGGTCAGCTCGCTGTGCCTCTCCAATCCGTCCCAAAAGCATAGGTCTGACCTCTAAGGATGCTAGCGAACCAAGTACAAAATCAATGGATGGTCTAAAGTCAAAGGTAGAGATAAACTCTAAGCTACGCCGCTCAACAGACCAAGGACTCAGTGTCAACCCTTTTCTACTTAAGGCCCCCACCACAACGTTACCCTTGCCAGGGGTATATGCTATTTCGAAATCGTAGGACGCCAAGAACTCCATCCACCTTTGCTGCCTCAAGTTCAGATCTTTCTAAGAGAACAAATACCTTAGCAACTTATAGTATGAAAGCAACTCCTAAGTCATGGGTAGGGTAATTCCCCTCATGGACTTTCGATAGTCTTCCTCCATAACACATCACCCTTCCCCAGAGGCTTCCCTAAGATGTAGGGCATGTTCTTCTCCGCTTCTAGAGAAAACCAGGATATTATTCCATGCAAAATTTGTCACAACTGTCCATCTCTCACGCAGACCATCCTAGTCGAACTCGACATCCCCCAAGTGCAAGCCCCAAAGGCCTAAACCAATATCAGACAAACACCCAAGGGATACCTCCTTCGAATTCAGATGACATACATGAGATGATACTAGTAAAACGGCCAAATAACTGAGCACTTAACGGATTCTGGCTGTCCTTGCCAGTCTTGCTCCAAAACCATCATTGATCTCAAAACTGGCTTTGCATTATCCACTAGGCACACACGAAAGCTTACTTCGCTCCTCTAGGTAAACCCCGCTCTACATCGAAGACATCCCCATACTCACGGACCACACAAACAGATCCCAAATCATCGTTGGATACATCAGAAGATTCTAGGCAACTAAGCATCACTAAACTCCTACGGTCATAAGAAATATGAGGGTCTTTCCATAACGAACCAATAGTCTAACTACCCTCCTTCCCCAATCTAGGATGGCACCACGCCTGGCTAGCCAATCCATCCTTAGAATCAAACTATAGACCGTGAAACCAAGAATGAAGGTGCTGCATTCAAACCCAACGCCCAAGATAGACACTCTCAAATCCCGACAAACCATTGAAGGATGAGCCGAACCACCAACATGATTTGAGACTAGGATGGGATCCTTAACTAGACTAGTATTTAGGTGCAGTGTTTCAACTAACGAAGCAGATACTAACGAGTATGAAGCGCTAGAATCAAACAAGGTTCGAACAGGATGATAAAGAAAACCAAATTTCAACCTAGACGGTCCTACCCCCATCAGGTATACCAGCCGTGAGGGAATACAACAACCCTCTAGAAGATCCTGTACTTTATTCTTGCCTCTTTGGACAATCCTAATAAGGTGTCCTATTTCTCCAAAACAACTAGCCTTCTTCTTCACATTCTCCATTCGTGACCTCCCACCAAGATGAGGTTTCGTCCTTTATTAACCTAACAGCTATTTGAACCTTCCTCCCATCGTCCATCTTAAAGGTTCCCACAACCCTCCACCTCCTTGGACTAACTTATAGCCCGACAAACGTCTAAGTCCCTTGAAGTGGTTCTTCCGTCCTTCGTACGGAAGTCCTTATTTATCTTAGAAAAAGCATCTATACGCGGAGGGGAAATTCAAAAAGAGAAAGAGGAAGAGATTCAAAACGGAGAATCGAAGGAAGGATATATGGCTCTTGGGGATTATGTTCTCAAAATAAACCTTTCTTTCAAAAATACTCTTCTACAAACATATTTTTGAAAGTATTCTTTATAAAAATGCTTTTGAAAAATAGTTTTTCAAAATATCTTATCTGTTCTGGTAACCTTAAGCTCTGATACCACGTGTAACACCCCACGTCCATTAATGTCACTCACAAAAGGAATGCATTAACTTCCATGGAGGTTTTAAGTGAGTATAGAACAGTAAAATTACAATAAGACAGATATAAAATAGTACTTGGAAATTTAAAACTTTATTTTATTGCAGCAGAAGTCAAAACATGTTTGATTACATCATAATACCATAAATCAGAGTCAAGTACAATATCTATCTTGATAAAACAAAATACATAATCCCATTACATAAATAGCCATTAAACAAAAGATAACAAGCTGGACTTTACTTTAGCAGTCCAAGCTCTCCAAAATAGATAAGCAATCCAATCAAACACCACTAGAGCTGGGCCCAACCTGAGGACCTGGAGGGGGAAAAAGATAGAAATAGAGGGGGTCAGACATAAAGTCTGGCGAGTATGACAATTCTAACAATACTATTTTCAAAGTAATCAGACTAAGGCATAAGCTGGAGAATAAGGAAATGCCTATGAACTATTGGGTGTGACAGAACAGGCAAAGGAAATGAGGTTAACCATGGTAACATTAAAGGCATACCTACTAAAGAATAATTACTACGATGCACCACACCCGTTACTAATCACTAACGTTATTGACGCTTCCTAATCAATATAGGATAATTACTATACTCTACCGTACTGTACCGTGCTGTACTGTACTAGCACTAACTGCACCCTTACTAGTCACTTTGATCCCTAAATAGAATGATGATAGCTTCGTGTACTACTAGATGTACCCACTATCCTCCACGTTTAACTGTGTATCTCTAGTTGCTATCCTAGGTACCCAACGTGTACCTATCCCTACTAGACGTACCCCCTTAATAATGGTAATTCCACGTACTCCTAGCTGACATCATAGGTGTTGTCTGCCCCTATCTCCACTAGGTGTACCCTTTTAATACTTAATTAATAATGGTAGCTTCGTGTACTACTAGGTGTACCCACTACCCTGCCCCATTCGATCGGCTCCCTAACTCGTAGATACCCGTGCTGGCCCCACAGTGGGGTGTATCACTCCCCTAAAGTGGCAACCCGATACAACTTAAGGATGCACGGCTTATACCTACACGATGCAACAACGTCTTACCTACCAGCCCGGGTCCACTCACGCATATGAACCCGTTGGACTTGCGTTGCCACCACTAGCCCGTTTTGGCCTCTTATAGTCAAGCCCAGTATGCGTGTCCCGTCCTCGACTTGGGTCGAGCTCACAAAGATACGTTTGGGATACTGGTTGAAATGGGCCTCCCACCAAGCTTCCCACCTAGGCTTGGTCCCCTCTAACACATTCCACTTAACCCCCTTCATGTCCACTTACATGTTTTAAATTTGGTTAAGGGTTTCTATTAGTAATTCCACATGCCACCCAAGGCACCCACTTAACCCCTATGTCCCACTTGCATATTTAATTTAGTTAAGTGTTACTAATCGTATTTTCTCATGCCACCCAAGGCACCTACTTAACCCTCTTCTTAGTCATGTTCATTTGCATGTGTGTTTGGTTAAGTCTAATCGTATTTCAAATGCCTCTAAAGGCAACCACTAGATTCCTCATGCCACCCAAAGCACCCACTAGATCCCCATGTCCCACCACATGTTTTCTTTCTAAATTCAAGACCATCTCGTTCATTGGGTCAGTTAGGGATAGCCAGGGAGGGCAGGAAACTTGTTTTCCAAACCCAAGCCTAGACACTATCCTCTCTGTCACCCTAGAACCTTCTGGTGTATGTAGATAGAAAGAATGTTAATTATCTTAAGTGATTAATTAATTAATTAATCTTTCCCAAATTTGAATTAACTTCCCTATCCAAATTAATAATTTATTCGAAATTTAATGATGTCCATAATTGACTCAATTATGTCCATCCGTTTATGGTATGATAAATCATACCCTTTTTCACCACAAATTCAATATATGCCATTAAAGGCATTTTATACCAATTTCTCAATCCCTATTCAAATTCAAATTAATCCATAATTAACTTATGACCATTTCTACACATTAATTTTCCAATTATTGTCTTAATTCCATTTTTCGCCTTTTAAGGCAATTCACATATCTCAAATTTGTTATATGCCTTTTTAAGGCTATTTCGTGCAAATTCTCAATATTAATTCTTTTAATATCACCCCTATCCCACGTTGTACGTTCATACGTTAAACGTAAAATATACGTTAGACTCGAATAGTCTAACTCATAGCACAAAGATAAATTATCACAACAACAACATATGTGTATATGACTAATATAGATCTACTCATAAAAAGGGGTGAAACTTGCATATGTGATAGAGGTCCAACACTTAAACTTGCATAGGCTAAGACTATAACTTGCATAAGCTACACATGTTAAAGGTGTCAACTTGTTTGGTTAAATGTCACAGTCTACATAATATAACCCAAATTCATGTATAAACTTGCAACATAATGGTGGTGTGAACTAGTATAAAACTCACACATGTCATGGATCTAATTTTAGATCTAAAATAAGTGTCATGAAACCTACACAATTTTTATTAATCAGTGCCAAAACTTGCATAGGTACATGTATGAATCATCATAGCCCAAACATATATAATATCATGATTTGACTAACATGAACTAACCAACATGGATACTAACATCGTGACTATGTAACATATGTGACATCACTTACAACATATCATCATCTAACTTAATAACATAGGTTCATGTATATGGGTACATCTAATTTAATAGACAAATTCCCATAATCAAGATCCAGGGATAATCATGTATATGGGTACATCTAACTCAATAGACAAATTCCCATTATCAAAATCCAAGGATAATTAAGAATCATGTATATGGGTACATCTAACTTAATAGACAAATTCCCATAATAAAAATTCATTTAGTCATAGATTCATGCATATGGGTACACCTAACTTAATAGGCAAATTCCCATAATCATGATCCATTTAATTTTTAGAAAAAAAAAACATAAACTTTAAAACATGATCCAATTTGCATAAATAACAACATCATGATTTTACAACTTGTACGATTCAACACAACTTAACATGATATCATAATCATATAACTTATGGATTTCCAACATATGTGTTAACATGAGATCTACAACATATATAAGATTTATGACATAACATAGCATGATTTACACATAGCATAGCATGATAGCATAACATAGCATAGCATGATTTTCATCATAGCATAACAAAACATTTAGAACATACATGATAACATAAGATTTTACAATAACATATATGACAATTCACATCATTTTCTTATGTTCCATTTACATCTTAATCAAATTAGTTTGCTAATAATCTTGTGAGAATCATCATACTCACAATTTAAGAAGAAAGAGAGAGTCTAGATTGCTTTTAGAATTGATTAGAATTGGATTAGATTAGCTTTCTTCTACTTTGATTTGCGGCGGCTACTCGGAGTTCCATGGCGACGGCATGACGGCGGCTTCTCTAATTTTTCATATGAATTAGAATGAGAGACTACCCACTTATTTATAGAATTTAGGATTCATTTAGGCCATTAGATTTAACCTAGAAATAACCGCAGCCGTTCAGACAAGATGGGGTTTATCTTATTGACTCAGCAATGAGTCAGAAGTGACTCAGCAAACACTCAGCAAATTAATAAACTTCTGTTCATGTTTACATTAACTGCCCATATATATAAATATATATATATATATATACACACGCACCTATTCATGAATTCAAATAATGCAAATTAATTGCTTGCCTGAAAAAAAAAGAAATCGAGCATATAATTTAATTTCCCCTTTTTTTTCTCTACTTTCCTTGCAACATGCAAAATCAATGCATAATGAAGTTACCTACATACATACATATCTACTTATGCATAAATCTTTCCCTCCAAATAAATTGACTGTATTTATCTTCTCAATTATATATATATACATACATATATATATTCAATATATATATATATATATATTTAAATTTTTTTTGAACCGCATTCACACTAAGCCGCTTTTTAGCCATTCCCCTAAAACAAAAATATGGCGTTGGCGGGATCGAACTCTGCACCTCTTGTATGCAAGTTACATGTTCCAACCAAATGAGCTATTATGTCTTTTGCTTACAATTCTTAGAACAATGCTAAACATTATTCTTTTCTCATTCCTCTTTTTCCATATTTTGCTGCAATATTTAATTTAAGGATATCTTTTTCATACGGAGTCCAATTTACGCAAACTCGGACTCTATCTCAAGCAGAATTCCGAGACGAACGCAATGGCGCCACCCATTTCACCTAATTATTTTTCTAAAAATTAATTATATCTTGATTTTTTTTTATTTTTATGTTCACAGAAAATACGGGGTGTTACATAACGTGAATTAAAAGTAGAACGATTTGTTGTGGAAACATCATCTTATTCAACAAGCCCGGTAATCTTGCGATAACGATTACAAACATATGTAAAACCACTATGTGTTTTATGAATTTTTAAGTAAGATCTCATCATGGGGCAGTCGAGATGGTTATTGTTAACTTCTTTCACTACGTTTCAAAACATTTTATGGTTAGCAAGCACAACTGTACCCAACATAATATCATGTTTGCGATCAACATCAATATATGCTTTCACAAGTATATGTAACTCCAAAGAAGACCAATTATGACAGACATTTTTTATTGTAGTTTAAGTTTGATGTTATGAAAAATGAAGGAAACTATTTATAAGAAGCGATATAAAAATAACAACAATAAAGTGACATAATAATAAAAATCATCATAATCACCATCCACAACATAATAATATCAGTACAAAAATTAATGATAATACAACAATACCATACAGATAATGGGTATGACAATGATAATGTGGCAATGTACAAAGATAAAACAACAACATCAATAACAACACCAATATAATTGGAATGATTGCAGTCAATGTACATACCATTAAAGTCAATATCGTCAAGACCTGCTATGTCCTCATCAACATTTCCTCGAAGCCTAGGATGGTAGTGCTCCTCATCGTTAGTAGTAAGATCGTTAATACAGACTGTCAAATCATCTATGCTACAATGATGCTCGGTGTACATAACCTATCTCAGTCTGAAATGCATCTAATATAATTCCTCGTACAAAAAAGAGGCTAGATATGGATACCGAGTAACCTATACACAAGGAATATCCACATATTTGTTACCCCCTGTAACTGTAGGAATACCCACTTTCCAACCAAATTTTGTTGCTTGCGGTGGAGGTGGAGGATGACATAACTGCGTGTTCCGAGTCAAGTCTAGAAGCACCTAGAAAACAATACCAGGTCTGATAACTGAGGGTCCAATAAAATCAACGGCTGCCTCATGAACCATATGAGCTTTAAACGCTCGAGTGTAGGATTTATGCTAAAATGTTGCATAGTCCAAACTGGTAATGATGAAATACTTAGCAAGCCACCACTTATGATCTCCAGTTATTGATAAATTGGCTCTCTTATGCACCACTAAGCAAGGCGTGTCTGGATATGGATTATCAGACACGAAATCACCATCTAATATCTGCCTCCACCAACGTTTCTCAAGGAACCACTAACAATCACTAGTAGGAGGAGATGACGATAAAGGAAAAATGTCTCGTCGAAAACAATGTGTGACATATCTTTTGATTCCCGCTATGAAATTTTGATTTTTCGGATTCGTTGGAAAGATATTATCAATTAGATCCTAATGTTTTTGGTTTCACTAAAATCCGGATTGTTTTGCACCCGGTACGTTCAATTGAAGTTTGAAATCGAATTATCGAACTACCGCGCCATTTTCAATTTCTTTTATAATTATATATAAATATTTATATTCTAACGACGACGCGTATAATATATACGTCGAATTCAATTCAAAATAAATTTCTTGTTGATTTTATTTAAAATAATCTATTTTAAATATTCAAAATTCGCTAAAATTGCCAAAATAAAAATTTTAAACTGGCCCAGATTTTCGGGTTGTTACACAATGTAGCAAGAACAACACCCTCATATGTCAAATAAGGTGAACTCTCATAAAGATGCTAAATGATACACTCCCATGTGGTGTGTAACTCAATTTGATTATGAGCCACTGCAAATATGTGATAGGTTTGACCTCCTTGCACTGGTCTCCAGTTCTCACGGCCCCATGCTCTGACTTGAGAAAAAAATACGGATAAAGTTGGGTCCAATGTCCGATAAGTCATATTACAGTCGTAGTACTAGTATTGTAAAACATGCCAGAAACCTATAATTGGTGTAGACCGCTTTCTAACAAAACACTGATGGTCTAAGGAGAGATATAGATATGCTAGGGCTGGAGTCCCCCAATCATATAAAATTGGACTATCAAATGACAAATTAGCAACCACTACTACATGTCCAGCCGGCAACGTGTTTGATGGGTTTTAAAAAAAAGTTTCCCATCAAATATAGAATAAATTGGTGTGCCATATCCAAAAGGAAAAATTTCTTTGCTGTATACAGTGATTAAATTTTGGATTATCTGCCTAATGTAACTAACCTGAAACTGTAATCCAGAAGTCAACCCATTGTGGAAGTTAAAATGAAGCAGTATAAACGACAAGATGTTAGAGCACAGATAATGCTCACCAGAAGGTAATGTCTCATCCAATCCTACCAGAAGTCTGGAAGGACGACACGATCTAAAAGAGTGAAGCCTAACTCTCTAAACCCAAAATGAAACGAATGCATGGTCTTCCACTAACAGGAGGCTAATGCCCTAGCCAACCAAACACCCGAATTTAAAAGGTTTGTTATATCTAAAAAAAACATGGTTAAGTGAATCAAATTTATAATATAAAATAACTTAATGATAATTAAGTGAACACGTACCAATAAAATCACAAAATCACACATCATCGAGAAATGTGTGTATAATGTCTTCTGTATCAGAATTGTAAATCGTTGCATATAAACGAATAACTCTTGACCAAGATCCACGTGTTATATCTCGTCATTCCTATTTATAAATGAGGCGATATTTAAATGTGTAATCTATATAAAATAACTATTATTGGTAAACCAAAAGTAGATAATTTACAGAATCTTCAACACATGTGCTTATATGATCTTTTTCATTGGAAAGTATACAAATATTGCTTAGTTTTTTGTTGGATCATTAATTCTGATCAATATTCGGATCCATGTCTACTTCCCATCTTGCACGTTCTTGCCTAATTACTTATTGCCTTGCCAAAGGAGTGACGTTTTCTTTAATCAGAACGTTTTTTCTTACGTTAATACATTTTCCTAACTGCGACTTCTTGATCCTTGCATTGCTCTCCAAGCTCTTCTCATTCTTTTTGATTTGCTGAAATTGGAGGGACTAAGAAATAAAAAGAGAGATGAAGTTACGGGAATGGAGTGCCATAACCGACCTTTGTATAGCCGGCTATAGACGGTAAACATAACCGGTTATTATAGAAATAGCTACGTTTATAGTATGTATCGTAATCCATACTGTTTCCTTAGCCGATTTTATAAAAGTCGGCTAAGGCAACACAACAACCCTATATGGGGGTTGCTATGTTTTCTCCTGTTGGGTCCCCCATCAACCGAAACGGATTGAATCCCGACACAACCCCTATTGGTTATGGTATACTATCTTCATGTGCTCAAATAAAAGTTGTCCTTATAATTCATTTGTATTCAATTCCAACTGTTACCTTGCTCATGAATTTTGATACATCGTGAGCTCAGTGACCAAGTAACTTATAATGTTCTCTCTTTATTAGTTGCATGTGGTAGTCGGAATGGTTGTTCGTGATCAACGTCAATATATGCTTTCACAAGTATACGTAACTCCAAAGAAGACCAATTATGGTAGACATTTTTTTATTGAAGTTTAAGTTTGATGTTATGAAAAATGAAGGAAACTATTTATAAGGAGTGATATAAAATAATAACAAAAAAGAGACATAATAATAAAAAGCATCATAATCACCATCCACAACATAATAATAGCAGTACAACAATTAATGATAATACAATAGTACCATACAGATAATAGGTATGATAATGATAATTTGACAATGTACAAAGATAAAACAACAACATCAATAACAACACCAATATAATTGGAACGATTGCTTTCAATCTACACATCATCAAAGTCAATATAGTCAAGACCTGCTATGTCCCCATCAACATCTCCTCGAGGCCTAGGATGGTAGTGCTTCTCATTGGTAGTAGTAAGATCGTTAATATGAGCTGTCAAATCATCTACGCTACGTTGATGCTCGGTGTATATAACCTGTCTCAGTCCTAAATGCATCTAATATAAATCCTCGTATAAAAAAGAGGCTAGATCTGGGTACTGAGTAACCTGTACATGAGGAATATCCACATATCTATAACCACCTGTAACTGTTGGAATACCATCTGTTCAACCAAAATTTTCTACCTGCGGTGGAGGATGATATAATTGCGTGCTTTAAGTCAAGTCTAAAAGAACATAGGAAACAATACCAGGTCTGATAACCGAGGGTCTAATCAAATTAATGGTTGCATCATGAACCATATGAGCCCTATAAGCTGAAGTGTAGGATTTACGCTAAACTGCTGCATAGTCCAAATCGGTAATGATGAAGTAATTAGCAAGCCATCACTTGTGATCTTGAATTGTTTCCAAATCGGCTCTCTTATGCACCACTAAGTAGGGTGTATCTGGATGTGGATTATCAAAAACGAAATCACCATCTAATATCTGCCTCCGACAACATTTTTTAAGGAACCAGTAACAACCACCAGTAAAAGGAGATGACACTAAAGGAAAAACGTCGCGTTGTTAACAATGTAGCAAGAACAACACCCTCATATGTCAAATGAGGTGAACTCCTATAAAGATGCCAAATGAAACTCTCCCGTGTGGTGCATAACTCAATTTGATTATAAGCCACTTCAAATATGTGATGGACCTGACCTCCTTGCATAGATCTCTGGTTCTCATGACCCCACACTCTGACTCAAGTAAAAAAAGGGATAAAGTTGGGTCTAATGTCACATAAGTCATATTACAGAAGTACTTGTAGTACTAGTACTGTAAAACCTGCCATAAACCTGTAATTAACGTAGATCTCTTTCTAACAATACACTGATGGTCTAAGCAGCGATATAGATATGCCAGTGCTGGAGTCCCCCAATCATATAAAACTGGACTATCGAATGACTAATTTGTAACAGCTGCTACATGTCTAGCCAACAATGTGTTTGTTGGGTTTGAAAAAAATAAGTCCCATCAAATATAGAATAAATAGTCGTGCTATATCCAAAAGAGAAAATTTCTTCGCTGTGTACAGTGATTAAATTTTGGATTGTCTGCCTAATGTAACTAACCCAAAACTATAATCCAGAAGTCAACCCATTGTGGAAGTCAAAATGAAGTAGTATAAACGATAAGATGTTAGAGCATGGATAATGTTCATTATAAGGTAATGTCTCATCCGATCCTACCGAAAGTCTGGAAGGACAACAAGATCTAAAGATGTGAAGCCTAACTCTCTAAACCCAAAATGGAACGCATGCGTGGTCTTCCACTAACAGGAGGCTAACACCCCAGCCAACCAAACATCCGATTTTAAAAGGTTTGTTATATTTAAAAAAATTATGGTTAAATGAAGCAAATTTAAAATATAAAATAATTTGATGATAATCAAGTGAACACGTAGTAATGAAATCACCAAATCACACATCATCAAAAAATGTGTGTATAATGTTTTTTGTATCATAATTGTAAATCGTTGCATATAAATGAATAATGCTTGACCAAGATCCATGCGTTCTATCTCGTCGTTATTATATATAAATGAGACGATATTCAAATTTCTAATATATATAAAATAACTATTATTGGTATACAAAAAGTAGATAATTTATAGAATCTCCAATGCGTGTGCTTATATGCTCTTTTTCGTTGGAAAGTATACAAAAATTGCTTAGTTTTTTGTTGGGCCATAAATTATGATCAATATTTGGATCCATATCTGCTTCCCGTTTAGCACGTTGTCGCCTAATTACATCTTGCCTTGCCAAAGGAGTGACGTTTTCTTCAATCAGAACGATTTTTCTTGCACCGATACATTTTCCTTACTGTGACTTCTGCTGCCTTGCATTGCTCTCCAAGCTCTTCTCATTCTTTTTGATTTGTTGAAATTAGAGGGACTAAGAAAAAAAAGAGAGATGAAGTTGTGGGAATGGAGTGTCGTAGCCGGCTATAGACGATAAACATAGCCGACTATTACAGAACCGACTACGTCTATAGTATGGATCGTAATCCACACCGTTTCCTTAGCCGACTTTATAAAAGCTAGCTAAGGCAACATAGCAACCCTACATGGGGATTGCTTTGTTTTCTCCTGTTGGGTCCCCCCTCAAACAATGCGGAATGAATCCCGACCCAACCCGTGTTGGTAATGGCATGCTGTCTTCGTGTGCTCAAATAGAAGTTGTCCTTACAACTCATTTGTATTCAATTCCAACTGTTACCTTACTCATGAATCCTGATACATCATTATCTCAGTAACCAAGTAACCGATAATGTTCTCTCTTTATTAGTTGGTTAGGCTGCTCCATCATGTCCATCTACCTTCTTTTGTTGGTTGGACAATTATCGTTCAATATGCCACCTTACCAAATTTGCCTCTTTCATGACCTGTGGCTAACTTTACCAGTCACTTCTTCGTTTACCATTTTACATGTAGTATTTCGTAGATCCATAGGTGCTTTTAATAACATATTACCATTTTCATTTGCGTTCATCTTCAAAGTTCGGATTTGGATGTCCTATAGTCTGTAAAACTTGCATTCTTTCTAAACACCGTCTTAAACTAAACCAGACTATACAATCAACAATTTTCTTTTCCAGACGTATGATTACGATATTTGCACTTTGAAAATAGCTTATTTCACATATGAATCACCGGATCTGGCCAACAATCGCACTTCGCCAGGCTTCGAGATCGTAAAAATCAGATCACTCATACATAAGAAACTCAACGATGTATAGAAATTGGGAATTATCCCCTCAGACTCCATAAAATAATGTTGAAAACACAGGGATGGGAGAATATAAAGAAACACCGATGCATAGGTAGATCCCTTGAAATTGAAATTAGTACGCATGCCCAATTTACATCGTTGATTTCTTGCGGGCATTCAACTAATAGTAATGGTCTCACTTAGTGTTTTAATTACTCTATCCAATAATGGTCCCACCTCGGATCCTTGAATAACCCTGAATCATGAATCATTACACTCTGAAACTCAATCAAACCTCAATTGTTCACGATCCTCGGTCGGACCTTAAAACCAACGTTTCAACCATCGATTTTAGTTTATTTTTTCCCTTTCTCAACATGCAATTCTCTCTCATTCTCATCATTTTTATTAATTAAAAGATAATGAATAAATATATTTTACAAAAATCATCACCGTACAAAAATTTAACCTTACATCTAACCACTTCAATTTTCACCGCTAGTGTTTTCTCTAATATTTCCGTAAAATCATTAAGTTTATCGTCACTAAACTTCAATCATTGTGCATTGTTCTACTGTATACGCAATGTATTTTATTGACGTAGTTGTGCATTACAACAATAAATAAATTCTATTGTAGAAATTTAAAATCATCTATAATTCATATATGTAGACATTTTTATTTCAAGTTTACTGCATATATGTTTTTGATAAATGTAAAAATTTTAAGATAAGAAAACCACGATTCTAACGATTTGATTGGTTGATCCACCAAAACCTCGAACCTTGAGTCATCACAGTTCGAGTCACGACACGGTTATGAAAACCAGGGTTTAACTATACATAAACTTGCATTGGAAGACGAGTGGATCCAAGGGCTTGGTAGATTTAAGGAGAAAATTATGTATTGTGGAAATCTTGGGTACCTTTTAGAGTTAAAATTTGGAGCTTAACTGTTGCATTGACATCCGACGCATTCAATGCCCTAGCAGTTGAACTCAAAATTTTGATCATTTAGGTGAACGTTTCGGGAAAGTTCATTAGCATCCAATGCATCAGACGCCAATAGCTTCTTTGACAACTACAAAATCCGCTCATTTCCTTTTCTTCTTGCTCATCCAAAAAATCTCCTCCAATCGGAGAGCAATTCAGAAACCAGTAAAACAAAGAAATTTTGATTCCCAAAACCTCCGATTTAGGTAATTTTCGTTCGTAATATTAATAGTTTTGATTCTCTACAATATATATTTTCCCCTAATTTTTATAACATTTTTCGTTTTTCACATTTTTTTAGATATGTTGCACGATTCATTTGCCACTTCTCAACCAATTGCTTTGTGGAGCGATGGGTGGATTTCTATTTTAATAGACCTTTTGTGCATTTATAGGGGCACCCACACATCTGCATATTCTTTTTACATGTTGTTTCAAAGTTCAACATACAAACTTAGCTAGATTACATAGACAGTCAGATGAAGAAGAGTAGGACAACGTGAAAAGGATTTAGACAGACTGGAATGTATTTATTTAGCTCATAAGCCGGGAACGGGACGCTGAGAAAGATTATATGGAAGCCCCCAATGAGTGCTGGAATAATACAGATACCAAAAAAATAAGGGTAATTTTCAATCAAATTCCGCCAACTGGATATGCCACAAGATAGTATCATCATGAAGGGCAGCTGTGCCTACCTTATTCCTCCGATCGCTTCATTTATCGCTGAGAATATAACTTTTTATGGATCATTTTTGCAAACGGATGCACATCCCTCTATCGTCAACTGGATATGCTTCTGCTGGAGCGTCAACGAAAAGCTTTACATATAAAGAGTGCGTCAAGGAGCATGTGGAGTGATGCAGTCGACAATTTGTGCCATACTTTGCCTACCAAGAACGGAAGCTAAGGATGATTCGATGTAGCAAAAACGAGATGTTAGATATTCTCGAGGAGTCTGCAAAGATAAGGTCCAAGCATTAGCTACATAGTTAATGTTGGATTTTCGTAGGCGTAGTATGTAGTGTGTTTGGTGTTTTTTATTTTATTGTTGTATGGACTGTAATTTGATTTTATTTTGTTGTTATGACAAAAATCTGCATTTTTTTACTTATGTTTCCATTACGGAGTTTCTACTACAATACATAAAACTGCTTAATACATCGCTCAATACTCTGCTTGATTTTAACTCTCAATTCACCGCTTAAAATAACAAAAATACATTATTCGCTCACTCAACTTTAACCGTTTAATTCACCGTTCGATCAACCATTTATTTCAACCGCTCGCCATTGCCCAGAATGAAACCTTTTGCTTTTGATTTTGCAGTGGAGAAATGGTTGTTCCCTTGTTTATAATAGAACACAGGGTTTAGATCTCCAGATGTTGATTTTTCAACCCTTAATCACCATTATTAGTTGTTTCTCTCTCCTTTCCCCCTATGACTGTCTAGACATAAATTTAGACACAACTTGCGAGACAAAGTGTCTCGACCATTAGATTGTTTTGTCTTTATATGGAGAGGTGAAAATCAGAGGGACAATCTAATGATGGAGATTTTGGTGTTATATTTTTTTTATAGGGTGCGTTTTTTACAGGTCCCTATTAACTTTCAAAATAGAAAAAAAAAAACCGCTGATAAAAAGAACGTGAGATACATCCCTATTTTTGAATTTCCGCTCAAAAAATACCGGAAATAACCTTACGAACAAAAAAAATGTCCAACAACGACTCAATCAATTAAGCAGTCCTATTAAGTAGGATCCGCATCCTACTTTATTGCTTCCGCCTGCTGCATTAATTCTTTCGCCTCCTTCAGTTTTGAACAAAAAAAAAGCGGCAGCCAAAAAAAAAAACAAAAAAAAATCTAAAATCTTAAAATAATCGCAGCAGTCCACGGAAATTGGAAAAAAAATGTTGCATATATATATATATATGCAAATTTTGCCAATAGTTGCATACTTATATGCAATATTTGCAGAAAAGAAATTAAGCAAATGTTTTGCCTGCAGATTTGTTGCACATATGTGTGCATGTTTTCGCATTATTTGCACAGTCGAACGCAAATAAAAATGAACTGAATTTCACGGTTTTGAATTTGTGCAAAGATATTTATGTAGTTTCTAGACTGAATTTCTGGGGAGTTTTATGTATTGAATTAATTTCTTCTGATTTTAATTGATATTATGAAATTTTGCTTACTTGTATACAGTTATTCTTAATAATTGCATATTTATTTGCAAATATTATGAAATATTTAAAATATATGCATATTTGTATGCATATATCTAGAATATATGCATACATATATGCAACTTTCCTGGATATAACCAAATATATATGCACGAGTTCTAACAAAAGTTGCATACATATATGCTCATATTAACAATATTTGCATATTCTGAAACACATATTAAGAACGTAAGATCAAAAAAGATGAAAAAATAAGTAAACATCAGAGAAATTAACAATTTGTAGAAACCACATTAGAAAAAATAACTACAAACATATAGACATACAATTTAGAAAAATAACAATGATATATGCATATTTATATGCAAGTTTTCTAGATATATGCATACAAATATACATATATTTTATATTCTGGTATTTTCTGCATGTTTGATATAAAGTTGCATACAGATATGCATATATCAAGAGTAGATGCATATTTGAATGCAACTTTTTAACATAAATGCTAAAAACAAATATTTAAAAAATATGCATATTTGTATGCATATATCTAGCATATATGCATACATATACGCAACTTTCCTGGATATAACCAAACATATATGCACGAGTTCTAACAAAAGTTGCATACATATATGCTCATATTAACAATATTTGCATATTCTGAAACACGTATTAAGAACATAAGATCAAAAAAAATGAAAAAATGACACATACGACTGTATGATCCAAAAAAACAAAAAAAATTATACAAAAATTGCATTAATTCCATGATCAAAGAATTCTCCACCTTCACAAATCTTGCATTCACATCTCCTCACTATTACATCATTGACTACTGCTCAAAAATTGCGACTTTCTGCAGCAATCTCCATACACGATAACCAGAAAAATTGCAACCATCAGCTTCCCAAAACTTCCATTGCGACTCATCATTGAACCAGCCGTAATTATCTTAATCCCTGCAAATTTCAATCGCTGCTTCTCTCTGCCAATGATCAACCCTAGATCTGACTAAACGGAAGGCGTCAACCCATCGAATAAATCTACGTTCGATATAATTAACGCACCCAAAAGTGAAAATTCATGACGGTGCCGCCATTGAGAAAGGAATATAGGTTTCTTAGAAAAAAAGGGTTAATTACGTAATGAGATCCGACCTAGGTAATTACGGCGTGAATTAAGAAAAGGGGCAGTTTTGTAAAAATATTAGCCGCTGTTTAAAAATAGGGATGTAATTTATATGTTTTGAAACAGGAGGATGTGAGCCTAATTAAGTTTTAATTTAAGGATGTGACACTAATTTTCACTTTTTTATATCTAAACAGGTTTTCAATATCTTTATTAATAGTTGCAATAATTTTGGCGTTATATTTTTGGCACAAACGTGAACTACCAAAAACGTCCTCCATAAATAAATACTTTTATATTGTTACTAAAATAACGATTTGACAGATATGGTTTTTTTACTAATTCAGAATGCTCCACTATATGTATTATTGGATCATAATATCATTCAAAAAATAAGACAGAGTATAAACTTTATCCATAAATTCAAAACGTTCATCTATAAATATTAACAAATCTTAATAACCCCTTTAAGGTAGGATCTAAAAAATAAGCTTTGTATGCACATTTGTTTTTCATTAATTACAAATAGGAAAATTTTAAATTAAAATAACATTAGGTATTGCAACAAAAAACTAAAAATAAATGATTTTGGCACAAAAATATGGCTATATATATCATTTTATTTTTTTGTGGTACCTAAGATCAAAAGAAATAAAATACACGTGCAAAGGGCGTGACTTAACACTCGTGCTTATATATAGGCACAATGCATGAAACCTCCATTTAGGAGCACCCCAAATGCCCTACATTTTCATCCTCTGATTTATATTTAAATAAGTTGGTGGGAAGAGAAACGGTTAGTGAGAAGAGAGAGAAACAGTAATGTATACTGGAAATCAAGGCGCTACAAAGGTGCTGTCGATCCTATCTTATATACATGGATAAGTAAATACATACATAGATATATACAATATATATATATAAGAAACTAAATAATTACTTGATTTGATATATATGCGTAAATACAATACATGTAACAGCCCGCATTTTACATATCGGAAAATCATAAAATATTTTTATTTTATTCCCTGAGGGTTGGATCATTCTCATATTTTAATATGTTGTTTATGGGGATGTCGGACATGTCCATAATTTTTATCAATTTTAATTGTGACCATTTTGCCCCCTATCAGTCTTATACAGGGAATAACTTTTGACTCGGATCGAATCAAGTGCTGAGATCAGTCTCATTGGAAAGGAAATGATGATTCCCATTTTTTAGAGTGGTCAAATAAAGATTTGGCTCAGTGGTTTAAAAGGAATTTCATTTTTAGGGTTTTACAGTCGGTTGTTTAGGTTTTGTAAGCAATAATGGACTGATTTGGGGAGGCCCATTAATGGACTGGTGGAGGATATAAATAGGGGGTAGGAGGCATGAAGAATAGTTTACTTTCTCCATTCTCTCAATTTGGAAGAGCTTGTGATCCTCCATCTTCTTCACCTTTCCACCATTAAAGCTTTGAGAATCGAAGATCTACACCGTTTGGAGCTAGATCTATGCAAATCGAAGAGAGAGTTCATCGAATCAAAGAGTTTAGACAAAATTCTTCACTGTCCGAATCTAGATCAAAATTTTTTGGGTTGTTTTGGAGAATTGGTGAGTGATATGCATCTCTCACACGGATTCAATCAAGCATATGATTTGTATATTCTTAATTTCATCATTTTCAAGTGTTTTCTCCTAGATCTACATCATGGTAAGTCTTTTTTCATATGAATCACCATAGGATCTAATTTATCAACTTAAAACTAGTAATTTTAATATATATTTTCATATGTTTATGCAAGTTAGATCCATATCATCATGATTTTGGTAAAGTTTGCATAATTTTGATGAAAATCTTCATATTCAAGTTGATAGTGATTACATATCAGGTTTATGGTTGAATTGGGTGGATTGGTTTAGTAGATTTCGTCGATCATGTCGTTTGACGAAGTTTTGGTGGAATTTAGTGATAGATTGGACCGGTAAAGGCCACGGGTCGGTCGTGTAGTATAGGTGGTCGGTCGGTCGTGCAAAAACATGGGTGGTCGGTTGGTCGTGAAGCAATAGGGTCGGTCGTGCCAAGCATGGGTGGTCGATCAATCGTGTAAAACAAGGGTCACTCGTCTTGCAAAACAAAGGTCGGTCGGTCAGGGTGCTTCTGGTCGAGCAAAGTCGGTCGGTCATGACGTGAACAATGATGGGTCGGTCAAGATGAAGGTGTACGGGACGGCTTCAAGTGGGTCGATCACAATGGGGTCGGCCGACCGTGATGTTGAAGGGTCGGTCAGTCGCGACTCAGGAGAATGGGTTGGTCGGTCAGCCACGTGTGGGGTTGGAATGATTGAAGGCAGGGATTGGTCGTGATGTTTGCATGGGTCGGTCTGTTTCATTCTTGATTGGTTCAGTCCACAGAGGATCGGTGTGTGTTTAAGGTTATAGCAGCGCTTTCAAATGCCATGGTTGATGGTAGAAACGTGGTGTCTAGTTTCGTAGCGATTTGTTGAAAGCTATGAATGAATGATGGATCTTATGTTGCTTCAGTGATGTTGTGAATTTGAAGTAAATTCTGGTAGGAATGTTCGAAGTATTAAGATGGGTTCGTGGATTGGTATAGAACAACGAAAAAGGTGGCGACTCAAAGATCGTGAGTTGGTGGATAATGGCTGCTCGAGAAGGTTGCCTGAGCTATGAAAAGTCGTCGGGTAGGATGACTAGAAATGCGAAGGCCGAGAGATTATCGTTGTTGTAGGTTCTAGTAGGCTCAAAACAGGGGTACAATAGGGGAACCTAAAAGATCGGAAGTTTGCTGGTCGAGTACCCTATGTATCATTGAAAGACCAAGGTACGTATCATTGAAAGGCGTATAGAGACTCTGCTAGAACCGGGGTTACCATTAGCCCTTGACATATGGAAAGGTCGACTGTCATACAATTAACGATGGTTTCAAAGCAGGATTGGCAGTGATAGCCAGAGTCTATCATGAATGATCGAATGCTTTGTTTGAACCATCTTACATAGATTATCCAATGTCGAAGGAGATGTTCCTTGGGTGCTTGTCTGATATTGGTTTATGCCTCTGGGGCTTGCGCTTGAGGAATGTTGAGTTCAATTAGGATGGTTTATGTGAGATAAATTTAGTTGCTGTGATTGCTATGGAGTGAATGGTTGTTTTTAATTTCCATGGATGTATGGATGAAATGCTTATTGTAAAGGCTATCACTATCGGATGAGGGGAAGGCAGGTTTGAGTTATTCTCTAATGTTGGTAGATTTGTTTGTTAATCTACCTATTCTCATATACTTTGTTGATGATGTTTGTTAGCTATTATCACTCACTAAGACTGTTGTATGACTCAAGGTTTTATGTTTCCCTCTTATTACCTTGGGCTGTTCATCCAGTTATGGATGGGCAGACTGAGTAGCAGGTTACAGGTGATAACTTGGTGAGACGACGAAGGTAATCAATAAAGAGCTGGAGGCTTACATGCCAGTTTTATTACTATATAGTATTTCTGTTTCCACTGTTTGTGTTGCTCTATGAGTGATTATAGTGAGGCTTCATGTACAGACTTTGATGTTTCCTATGATGTATGGATGATCTTTCAGGATGTTGTGAAAGTTTCATAAGTTTGTTACATGATATTTCGTTATTTCTGCCTGTTGTATATGTTCTATTATATTTTATCCTTGCGCTGTGAGTTCTACGACAGGTTCCGTTTGTGTATCATACCTTGGTGATCATCTATAGCTGTCTGGCACATTTTTCAACGCATTATTTCTCTTGTTTAGTGCAGGGATTATGGGCGGACGTCACATTTGGTACCATAGCTCTGGTTAACGATTTTAGCCAAAGTTTTAAAACGTAATCACGTATGAGAGACATATTTGTAGATTTTTGATGGATGTATACTGTATAGTGTATAAAGTATAGTAGTGTTTGAACTCTATTAGCAGTCTTTCTTGTAAGTGGCTAATCATTCTAATTTGCGGATTTAGAATGAGTTGATGTACTTTAAGACATACTGCTAGGGAGGAGACTGTGCCTGGAGGGGGAAGTGGCGGTATACCCGATTACCCAGCCATGTTTGAAGCCATGATGGAGGCATTAATAAGAAGGGTACCCGCTCCAGTGGCAGCCATGGCAGATGTAGGTGTTCAAATGCCTAGGGTAATGGATTTTACGAAGTTATGCAAAGATTATACATCTCTAGGAGGGAATCCATTCAAAGGGACTAAGCCAACTGAAGAGGTTCAGAGATGGTTAGATTCTTGTGTTCGTATTTTTGGAGATTTAGGAATGGATCATGCAACTAAGAGAAAGCTTGTATCAAGGCAATTGCAGGGCAGGGCCATGGAGTGGAGGAATTCAGTTACACTAGAGATTCCAGAAGAGGAGATAACTTGGGAACATTTCCGAGTTAAGTTCAAGATAAAATTTATCTCCACTGCTCAGATTTCTGCTTTGCTCAAGAAGTTCATAAAGCTGAAACAGAATGGTCGTTCTGTGCTTGATGGCGGTAGTATCGGGTGTTTCGGGTAACGAATGGGTTCTCAATTCGGGTGCGTCGTATCATATGACACAAAAGATGAATTGTTTTTCATCCTTTGAGGTCAAAGAGGGAAATGTAATTGCTATGGGAGTGGTTCTATTTGCAAGTCGATGGGTAGTGGATCCGTGCAAACAAGGATGCCTGATGGAGTTGTTCACACGCTCACCAATGTTCGCTATGTTTCGAGACTTAGGAAGTCGCTTATATCTTTGGGGTAATTGAATTCTCTAGGATGCAAGATCACTATCGAGAAGGATTCCTTAAGGATTTCGAAGGGGGCGCTTGTGGTTATGAAAAGTGCTAGGACTCATGGTATATATTTGCTTCAAGGTGTGACCGTAGGAGGTGAGACTTGTGTCGGTGTTGATAGTTCTCGTGACTTGGATGCGACACCGTTGTGACATTAGAGATTGGGTCATGTCTCGGAGAGGAGTTTGGATATTCTTCGAAAGCGGGAGATGATAGATGGTGAGAGTTTCAACAAATTAGATTTTGCGAGGAATGTGTCATGGGGAAGCAAACAAGGGTATCATTCGATGAAGACAAACATGACTCAAAGGAGGTTCTTGAGTATGTTCATTCGGATGTTTGGGGACCGACACCGGTTGCTTCTTTGGGAGGAGCAAGGTTTTATATTTCTTTCATTGATGATTTGTCTCAAAAGGTATGGGTGTATGTAATGAAGGCCAAGTCGGAGGCATTTGCTAAGTTCAAAGTGTGGAAGGCACTTATTGAGAATGAGAGTGGTAAGACTTTGAAGGTGTTAAGGACCGACAATGGCAGCGAATATGTTTCCCGGGAATTCTTGAAGTATTGTAAGCATCATGGAATCCGGAGACATTTTACTACACCGGGAGATCCGCAATCTAATGGAGTTGCAGAAAGAATGAACCGAACTCTATTTGAGATAACACGATGCTTGAGATTGACATCGGGTTTGTCTAAGGGGTTTTGGACTGAAGCTTCGTCAACCATTGTGCATATTGTGAATCGAATTTCGTGCTCAGCCATTAATAACAAAATTCCGGAGGAAGTGTGGAAAGGGAGAGTGTTGACTTGAGATATCTTCGAGTATTTGGTAGTCTAGTGTATGTGCATGATCCAGGGAATGATAATCTTAGAGCTAAAGCATTCAAAGGGGTCTTGCTTGGTTTCATGGACGGCGTGAAAGGCTATCGGATTTGGAATCTGGAAACGAAGAAGGTTGTAAATTCTCGTCATCTCACTTTTGATGAGTCAACTTTATTCAAGGAGAATTAGAGCTCATCGGATGTTCCGGATTTGGTTCATAGTGAATCAAAGGAGAAGGAACTCATTCCCACATTCCGTCCAAATGGTAGTAGAGTTGAAGAAGCTCGTGGGGTTGAAGTGGTTGATGAAACATCACATAGTCCACATGGTTCCTCTAGTGATGTTGGTGATGTAAATAATACTAGAGAAGTTTCGACTCAAGGTGGAGTCGAATGGGTTTGGGTGATAGTATTGCTACTTGGATTGGTCGATGTACAATAAGGTCTCCCGAAAGATATGGTGATTGGAACTACCTTAGCTTTTGTGATCATTTGGACTATGCTCTCAATGTAGTCTAAGATGAGCCGATGGACCTTGATGACGTCATGGAGTTGAGAGAGAGCTCGAAGTGGATTTGCGCCATGGAGGAAAAGATGCAATCACTAGTGAAAAACCAAACTTGGGAGTTGGTTCCACTTCCTCAAGGAAACCGTGCTATAGGGTGCAAATGGATTTACAAGGTGAAGGATGATGGAAGGTACAAAGCAAGGTTACTGGCAAAGGGGTTTGCATAAAGGAATGGAAAGGAGTATGATGAAATTTTTGCATCGGTGGTACGTCATACTTCTATCCGGGTTTTACTAGCCATAGTTGCTATCCATGACTTGGAGTTGGAGCAACTTGATGTGGAAACCACCTTCTTGCATGGAGACTTGGATGAAGACATCTACATGGAGCAACCGAATGGGTTTGTTGTAGATGGTAAGTCTAAAATGGTTTTCAAGTTGAAGAAATCACTATATGGGTTAAAGAAATTACCTAGACAATGGTACAAGAGATTCGATCATTTCATGCTCGAAAGTGGCCTCCATCGAAGCATCAAGGATGCTTGCATATATTTCAAGAGGTTGGGAAGTGATTGTTGGGTGTATTTATTCTTGTATGTGGATGATATGCTCGTTGCTTCCAAGGATAAGAACGAAATCAACAAGTTGAAGATGCTTTTGAAATCGGAATTCGAAATGAAAGTTCTTGGAGAAGCATGGAAAATCTTAGGCATGGAAATTGGAAGGAACCGAAAGTGTTTTGAGTTGAGATTGACTCAAAAGGAATACATTAAGAAAGTGCTTTGCCGGTTTAGCATGGAGAATGCAAAAGCGTTAAATACACCTTTACCTTTGCATATGAAGCTTTCAGACAAGGGATCACCTATCGGGGATAAAGGCAAGGCTTATATGGCAAATGTGCCATATGCAAGTGCGGTTGGTAGTTTGATGTACGCCATGGTGTGTACAAGGCCCGATATTGCAAATGCCGTCGGGGTGGTTAGTCGGTATATGGCTAATCTGGGGAAATCCCATTGGGAAGCCGTGAAGGCTATAATGAGATACTTGAAAGGCACAACATCTCATGGTTTTGTTTTTGGAAGTAGTGATGAGAGGAGTTGCAAGTTGGTTGGTTATTGTGACTCGGATTACGTCGGTGATAGAGATCAGAGGAAATCAACATCCGGGTATGTCTTCAAACTTGGCGGGACAGCTACTAGCTGGAGATCAAGATTGCAAACCGTAGTTGCTTTATCTACTACGGAGGTAGAGTTGATTGCCGCTGTGGAAGCGGCAAAGGAGGCACTTTACTGGAAGCGATTGTTGTGTAACTTGGGTTTCGAACATGAGAGTGTGGATGTTCGATGTGATAGCCAAAGTGCTATACATTTGGCGGAGAATTGGCATTTAGCTCACGGACTAAGCATATTGAGGTGAGAGAGTCATTTCTAGTAGCCATGGATGAGGGTAAGTTAGTATACCTTCGGAAAGTGCACACAAAAGATAATGCAGCGGATATGTTAAGCATTGTCGGTTGGGAAGTTCGAGCATTGCTCGAACTTAATTTGCTTATTGAGTTGCTGGCGCCACGGGATGGCATGGGTGGAGAGAGTGATTTTGTTTGTGGATGATGGAAAGGAATAGCGGTGGGATATTGGAAATCTATCTTCATGGTAAGTACTCGTTCACACTCCCAAGTACATTGTCTTTTCGTGAGATGGTTTTGTTTTGAATACTTTCAACACTTCGTTGGCGGGAGGTGGCCTTGCCGGAGCTCATTAATGGAGTGCAATGGACGGTGGCTTTGCCGGAGCTCATTAGGAAAGTATTCATGGTATTGGTTGAAGGTAGAAGGAAATGCTTGGATGCATTGGAGTTTGGAGTATGGAGATGGTTATAGTACTAAGGTAGAGTGTCGAAGCATGCAATACTATATGTTAGATTGAAGAGGATGAAGATAGCTTCGCATCGGAGAAGACCTTTCGCAAATCGGAGTTCGCATGCGGAAGCTTGAGCTGAAATGGTGTTTGTTGTCTGCTGGATGAAGCGACAGACGTCTGCCGTGGGGTACGACAGACGTCTGAGTTGTCAGGAAGAATTTTCCCGAGAGTTTCCACAGATGTCTGTCATCCCCACGACAGACGATTGAAAGGGACAGACGTCTGTCAGGCCTCACGACAGATGTCTGAGCCGAGTGTTGGAGCCCAAATAATTCCCTAGGAGGGACAGACGTCTGTTGCCTCCTTTGACAGACGTCTAACGAGTGTTTTGGGCTGTTTCTGGCTGATAACTTTGTAAGTTGATTTGTTAAGACTTGGGGGCTATTTCGGTAATTGTCCTATCTCTATTTAAGCTATTTTCTGAAGTTCTAAGTGAGAGCTTGGATACTTGATTGTAATCAAGGGTTTATTCTCAAGGGTGAATTAGGGGTTTGTAACCTAATTCCAGTTCTTCAATTCTATTCTCCTCAAACTCTTTCTTTATTAAAATATAGTGATCATTGGATCAATCTCTTGTATTCCTTTCATCGTGGTAATAAAATACTCTCTCTAAAGTGGATGTACACTAACAAGATGTTAGTGGAACCACTATAAATCCTTGTGTGATTTATTTTTCTACTTTGTCATTAATTTCTTTCTTGTGATTGAGATTTAGATTGTTCGTGATCGGTTGATCATTGCTTGGTGACTAGAGTTATTGATTTGGTTGTTTTTGCAAGTCTAACAACGGTCCAGTCTTCCGCTAGCGCTTTGTGGTTTAGATATCAGATGTGAGTGGTCTTGAATCGATAAATCACAACGGTTTCAACAGACAACATGATCAAGACATGAATGAAAGGAACAACTACTAACATACCAATACCAACACCGCCAAAGATTATCAACTGCCGAAAACATACCAGCACGTAAAATTTAGACATAAATCCACATTCACTAGCTAAAGGATAAGAACTACTTTTCAGTGAAGATGAGTAGCAGGGATTAGTCGAAGAAAATAAGCTAAAAGAGGAGTCGCAAAAACTGAGGTCAAACGTCAAAGGTCAAGTAGATGAACTGAGTGGGGTGTAGCACCGCGAAGCGAAGCAGAGCATGGGATCAAAAAGATCTAGAGTAGAAAAAGGGAAAAGATGCAAGGGAAGCTGAATCTGGAAAGAAAAAATAGTTTTTGGACCAAATATGGGTTTGAGAATTGAGAGCTTATTCTCCATGTAGGTAAAATCTGAACTGGAAATGGAAAAGAGTGACGAAACGGGGAGAAGATTAGAAAGAAAAGGAGGAAGTCGGGAGGGTGAATGAAGAAGAAGGCATCGAAGAAGAAGAAGTATAAAGTTCAGTCACCATTAAAAGAGCATAAGCGGCTCAACAAAAAAATATGGATGAATATAATTTGGGTCCATCTATTCGTATCCCGTTATTTACTCTTCACCCCCCAGTAAATACAAAATAAAATACACACCCCAACCTTTTCTCTTCCCACCCCGCTTATTCCAAAAATGCCATTACTACATTTTGTTTTTGTTTTTTTGTTCCTTCTTCTTATTTCAAAATTGTAGTTTGTTTGTGCAACTTTCACAATAACATCCTAATCGAATTAATTGTTATTCAGACATATGTAATTCTTGTACACTTCCGATCCATTTGGTCTCAAAATACATAGTTATATAAACCATTTACTTTACAATTTTTTAAATTTTAATCATTGTTAGCAAATTTTAATCATTATCTATAATTCATATCTTTAATTTTTTTTAACTCACATATACCTCTGATTTTTTTAATTTTAATTATTGTTTGTAATTTAACCTCAAACATCATGTATGACTGATTTTATTATTTTTGATTGTCGCATAACATTGGGCAAGTTATCTATTTTATTATTAAAGGGTATAAGTGGGAAGAATAGTTTAAAATTTTAATAGGGGGGGGGGTTGAAGAGCAAACAACGAGGTGGCAATACCCGGACCCAAATAATTTTATATTATCTTAATTTTTGGATCTATTTTGCATAGTGTATGAAAATATCAGAATCCGACTTCTGCCTAAAATCATGCACCTGGGTTTGGATTTGACTCTTCTAAAAGGTAGGCGTTCGGCCGTGGATCGATTCGTCAACGTATTGGTTGGAGCCAAATCATATCTCTATTTGTTTTATTTTGGATGTTTGGCTTAGTTTGTTTATTGGAAGTGTGTCTTGTTTTTTTTGCAAGTGACTCTGGTTTGGTTTCTTCGTCTTGGGTTTGTAAATATGTCGGAGCATTTCTGGTAGTTGGGGTAGTGGTTTTCTGGTGGTTTTCTTTGATCCTGTAGCTGTCTTTTTTATGGAGCTGAAAAGGACTTGTGAGTCATTAAGCTATCTCATACTATGTGAAGTTTGTATTAGTGCAAGTTGTGGTCGTGGGAGCGATGGTGGTGAGTTATGTGGATGTGATGGTAGTGTAGTAGTGACTTCGGTGGTGGTAAGTACTAGAGGTGATAAGCACAGCTGGTTCGGTGCCTTGTGCTGTTCTTGCCGCTATTTGTCATAGTTCAAGCTTGTGAGCTTGTGATTAAGTGCTTATTTGTCATTGTTTTGCTGGCTTTTTTCCAGATTTTAAGGGGTTGTTTACAACCATTTGTTCTGTATATGCTCTTGCAATGCAACCTGTTGAGTAAGTTTAGTGTTGTTTTTGTTCTGGTATAATTTTAGCGTGTCTAGCTTGCAACATATTGTATTTGGTTATCATTATGCATGGTGAGCTTATCTATCAGTCTATAGGTAGGGTTAGGATAATGTCCATGGTAGATAGGCAATCTTACTATACCCTGCATTATTATGTATTCTCTATAAAATCTAGTTGGTCTTGTTAAAAAAATTACTTGGCCTTGGTGCTTCGCCATTTTTGACTATCCATACTAACATAGCTTAATGATAAGTGGCGGATCACCTAGGGTGATTCGCGTAGTGTATAGACATTAAGCATGAATAACACAATGTGATAACAGTCGAGTGAACTCAGTAGATCATCATCCGAGAACTCTCCAAGTGACGAATCGACCTAAACTTGTTATGTGGATTAGTGTAACCATGTGTCAGACTAGGTAAAAGTTCAAATTCATCTAATATCACTTTGCATATTCCTAGCAACAAGGGAGCTGCAAAAACCATCACTAAAGCATTAAAGACAACAATAATGAGGGGCTTGGAGAAGGACCTCACCCTTTGATTTTTGTTAGCATCAAAATTGGACATTGACACCCCAAACTATACAAATCACAAGGTAAATACTCCAAAATTTGTAAAGAAAACACAAGAATTATAGTTGAATATGAACCGATTTTATTTAGATCACTGGAGTTGTACATATCTGAATGTTCGTTCCACATATTCGCAGTTCTTATCCAATTCTGACACTTCTTCCAAGCAAATACGATTATCTACAACTCCATATTAGCACCCATACTAGATGCTCGAGCTATCTGACCATCTCTTCAGGGTGTCTGCCTTGATTGCTTAGGAATCCATGAATCAATTTCAAAGCATAATGGCCTTGTAAAAAGATGGGTTAACACTTGCTCTTAAGACATATCTTGCTGTCGATGATATGTTTTTCACTTTCCACAAATGCAAAGTCTGAAATCCATGATCTATTTGATGATCCATAAGATTTGATACCATTTTGAGCCAATAACCAAATCCAAAGCATTTTCAGGCGAAGATTTAGTCTCTTCAGTACCTTGTTGAGCATGGTCCATACTCAGCGATCATATCCTTTTCGTGCCACATGTAATCTACCCTTAACAATCCTTGTTCTTCCATGCTAAAAGTAATCCATACTTGATGGTCCATAGCTTCATCGAGTTCCTTCCGAGTGTAATCCACACTCAACAATAATAATCTCTCTGGGCTTTCATCAACTTGTTGTCCAAATCCAAACAAAGTCCAAATTCGCGGCCTTTCTAAGTCAGTAATTAGTCTCTACAGACCCATGCTGGATCTAATCTTATTACTTTCTTGCAAATTGGCTTTGCATAATCCAATCTATCTCTTTTAAAGGTATCATCATACTCCTTGCTTTTAAGCCTCAAGACATCTGACTTATATCGTGTCTTGACTTATCCAAGTCAACTAGGCCACTCTGGGCCCTAATCGAGTCCAATCTAGTCACCTTTCGATGAAAAGAGTTCAGCGATAAGTAAGCTAGTCATGTCATTCTTTGATGAAGTGGCATTACTTCCTTCACTCTTGTTTCACATCCTCAAACATATAGAGATTTCTTGTTTTTCCTAGAACTAATGAAACCACCCTGGGTCCTACTTGAAACTAGTCTAACATTTTCTGATGAAAGGTGTTCAGCGACAAGTAAGACAATCCCTTTGCTTTTCGACAACGAAACATTAATTCTTATACTCTGATCCTTACTCTCCGGCCAAGGACAAATGTGATCAATTCGTGTGTTGACCCTTTTTTATATTCCTAACTATCAAACTAAGGTTTTAGATATAGCTTATCCATACGAATTCATCCGGTTACTCTTCGATGAAAGGAATTCGAGCTATTACTTCATCTCTCCGGTTGAAACAACCACTACCAATTTTATCCATCCCTTTTCGTGGATCCTAGTATCCACTTCATAAAATCTAAAAAAACTAAAGAAAATAAAAACTAAACTATGCCTCCCTCGGTCTTATGGCTCAACCCCGTCTCAGGGCATTGTTGAGGACGAAGTAAGTCCTGATCCCATACAAATGTAAACAATAGAGTTGTTTTGTTAGAAAGTGGAAACCTGTAATGACCTGCAATTCCAGCAGTATAATAATTTATTTATTTAATTATTTAAAAGGTGATTAAAAGGATTTCATGGTCGTTGAATTAAAAAAATAGTGAATATTTAAATTAAATAATATATTTTAATTCTAAAATAACCAGAATTGGCTGAAATGGCGATATGGTGTGAACTGGATCATCTATGATATTTAATTCAGTTTGGAATTGAATTAGAATAACGAATATATTATTTGAACGACAGTTTGAACGTATAATTATATTATAATTAAAATCGAGCTTGAAATGACGCGGCAGTTCGTTTATTGGCGATTCGAACTTCAACCGAATGTACAGGATTCGTTTGAAGCCGGATTTCTGCGAAACAAGAAACGTTCGGAGCTGGTGAAATATATCTTTCTGATGGAAGAGAAAAATTGGGATTTCGTCGTGTAGATTTTGAGATATGTCCAAATCAAAATTTAAAATAGTCGCTATAGAATCGTTTACCGACCGTAACGGTTTATTCGATATAACTAGATATCGGCTTTGAATTTAGACAAGGTTCTTTTGAGACATAACGATAATTTAATTTTTAGAATTTTACTATAATTTTTAATTAATTCAATATGCAAATTTTTATTTGGAGTATTTTGCACCCTGTAATTGACATTTTGAGGTTTCACAAAATGAGTTAATCTACCGATATTATTATATTTCTGGTGTTGGGACACCTCGCTCGTCACGATGGTGTTTTTATTTCTGTCAATAGCAGTTTGTAAGTGAGCGGTATTTCGTGTAGCAGAGTACGCTAAATTGTTTGTGGAACACTTAAACAAAACAAAGCCACGTTCTTCATTGAACTTCCCCTTATTCTCCCCTTGGCGATGAAGTGTACACGTACAGCATGGAAACTGCACAAGAGCCTTTGTCTCCATCAAACACAGGGAGAAATAAGGCCACGCCTTCAATAGTTCTTGGCCGCATCTTTTTCCTTGGTCCTCAAAACAATACGTGTTCTTCACAAATCCACAAAATGATGCCATTTTCTTTCTATAAATAACCCCACCTTCCATTGTTACAACCTAATTCTCCTACTACAGAAAACGAGCCGCCACCCATTTCTTAAAAACGTAAGGAAAGCTGAGTTTCAAAGTCAAAACAAAAATGATGTCTTCACTAAAACAAATCCAAACCCTATATGTTTACATTCTGCATCAGTCTCACATGACACTGGTGTCATTAACGATGGGTTCGACCTTGATTGGTCGCGCTGGGTTATACAGCAGCACTTTCGGGTTTAATGTGTAGGGGTTTCCGGCGTCGTTCTAGTCAACAGTGAAGGGCGGGGGTGGCGGCGTTGGGAAGAACGAGGTGAGGAGGGTTGCCAAGAGCGTAAGATGAAAAGGGAGATTTGTGGTATGAGAAGAAGGTGGCGGGGTATGTTCGCTGACGTTAAAGTGCAAAAGGAGAGAGGACGGGTACAAGTCTGGAGGCGTGAGTATCAAAATGAAATGATGGGAGGAATGACACGTGAGCAGTAGGAGTGATATTGAAAGAAGAAGAAACTATATGGGTTTACACTATACAGTAGGGTGATATAGGTTTGTAAATGGTGATGGGTATGTGAGAGGAAATTGATTTGTAAGGGAAGTTTCAGGTTGGAGCGGATGGGTATTTGCGGGTGGAGAAGAGGGTGGAGTTTCATTTTTTTCAATTACTGTTAAATGGAGTAGCAGGTCACGGTGTGTCAAATTTGTGGAAGACAACCTGTGAGGCGGGTTTGGGAAAATGTTGAAAGTGGGCTGGTATATAAAGACGAGGCCCATGTATTATACATTTATATAAAAGAAAAAGAAAAAGAAAGAAACGTGGGGGAGCGTGGCATGGTTGATAATACTCGAAGCATACAGGAAATAAATTCAAGGTAAATTACCATTTAAGTGATGGGCCGAAGTAATACGAGTAAGGCCCAAATTTCATAAAAAAAGTTAAGTTTTATAAAATAAACTATATAAATGTATAAATTTGTAAATATAATATCTGGTTCATACAGTGTTCGATTGACGAATGGTCTGTCGCATTGGAATCGTATGGACGGTGACTATACCATGGAGCTGACTGGGAGTGAATCCGAGCTCGTCATAATTTATTGCAGAATAAATTGTCCGTCTGTATCAAGTGATGGTTATCGTTATCAACGATGATCGTCCAATGTGAGTAAATCTCACTAACACTGAACAGTTTATAATTTCATGTTGTATTTTTAGAACTGTTAACTATTGGCTGATTGACAGTGTGTTGACTGTTTGATTGAAGTGCTAGTCAGTTAGTTGAATTTCTATATTGATTCTGTTTAATAGAATATATCAAATGGAACTGAAAGTGATGTTGATTTTATTGTGTGACATCTATGGATGCAGGGAAACAGGTTGGAGGAATCCGACTGGATTCCTCAACAGTTATTTTATTGTTTTTCATATATTTTGATATATGATGTGAATTATAATCTGTTGTTGATTATATGTGTATGGACGATATTGGACATCGTAATTTGATATGTTAAACACCATAACATACCGGGATTTGGAGAAAAAGGGGAATTTGTCAAAGTGAATACTGAAAGAGAATATTTATAAAATCAGAGGATTTTATAAAAGAGAATATTTATAAATAGGAATATTTATAAATGGAATATTTATAAATAGGAAATACGTTTAAGTGGGAATTATAAATGAAGGAAATCTTTATAAATAGAATATTTATAAAGTGGATTACTTACTTAGAAAACAAATAGGATAAGATAATGAGATATTTATTTGTTAAATAAATAAGATACGATTAATGGATTAATTATTTGTTAAGGTAATAGGTTAAGATAAAGAGATATTAGCTTAGAAATTTACTACGTTAAACAAAGGATATTAACTTAGGAATTGAATAAGTTAAACAAAGGATATTAACTTAGGGATTGAATAAGTTAAACAAGGATATTGACTTAGGAAATTGAATAAGTTTTAAATAAGATACTTTTAGAGGAAATACTCAGAATAAATAAATAAGGTAATAAAGGAAACACTTAGAACTAAGTCATTAAAGAAGATATTTATTTAGGGATAAATAAGAGATTATAAAGGAAATATTTGCAAACTATTTGCAAATAAAATAAAAAGGGAAATATTTGTTCAAGAAAACAAATAGGGTTATAATGGAAATATTTGTTTAGAAAACAAAAAGATTATAAAGAAAATATTTATCCTTGGATAAATAGATATATATAAGTCAGGACTTATATATGGAGAAAACAGATAAATGGAGTAGAATAATTTATAAATGATATTTATAAATTAAGTATTTTTTTTATCAGTGGATAAATAGAATATATATAAGTCAGGACTTATATAAAGACGGATGAATCGATTTCAACATCGACATCTGAAACTGAATAAGGACGAAGAGTTAACCAGTTAGAGTTAAACCGTTAGAGTTAATCAGCTAGAGTTAAACCATTAGAGCTAATCAGTTAGAGTTAAACAGTTAGAGCTAATCAGTTAGAGTTAAACCGTTAGAGTTAATCAGTTAGAGTTAATCAATAGAGTTGAATCGAACTAGAGTTATTCAAATGGAGTTAATCGAATTTAGTTTATTCGAATAGAGTTGAAATGAGTTAATCGAATTTAGTTATTCGAAGACGTAAATCGAATCAGAGATATTCGAAGTGAGATAATCGAATCAGAGATATTCGAAGTGAGATAATTGAATCAGAAATATTCGAAGTGAGTTGATCGAATCTAGTTATTCGACAGGAGTTAAATCGAATAAGATTTATTCGAAGAAAGAGATTATCGAATATAAGTATTCGAAAGTAAGCAAATTGAATATAAGTTATTCGAATAAGAGTTAATCCAGTAAGAGTTATTAGGTTGGAGTTATTCAAATAAGAGTTATAGATTAGAGTTAACCGAATAGAAATAAATAAATTAGTTGTCGTTATATTATTCGAGTTAGGAAATAAAAGTCATATTAAAGATAATATATTTCCGATGCAGGAGATTATAACACCATTGTTATAATCACGTAAACTTGTAAAAGAAGGGGGTTCGTGAATAGAATCTGAGGGTTCATAAGGAAGTGTTAAAGAGTTAAAAAGGTGAATCTTATCTATTTCAAGATTTGAAAGGTGGTTCAGTTAAGGTCTGAGAGGTAGCAATACCCCAACTTGATTGACTACGTTTTTAATTAAGAAATGGTTACGGTTCGAGTGTGAAGTGGTTAAGTGGATTTAGTAATTTAGTATAGTGATTTGAGTCATCATCGCAATACAGTTTTAAACATCTGTTTAAATCTCAATTAAGAAGTTTGGAAATGTTTTCAAAACGAGAATCAGAAATGTTTTCTGATAATAGAAAATAAGAATTTAGAATATATGGAAACAGGAGATAAGTAAATTAATGAAATAAAGAGATAAATGTTGAATGATGATTGATCGTTATAATTTCCTCCTGGAAATAATATCGTTGTTTGCACACCTGTTTTTCTTTGATGGTTAAATCACAGACTATCGAAGTTTTGACCATTTTAACATTGTTAATATGGAGAGACCGGTTGGATTATTATCCAAAGAACCACTCTGTATTGGCATAAGCGTTGCGAATCATATATGCCAAAGATAATTGAAGACAGTGTAAAGTGCAAGGGCTGTTGTATAAATCTTAGATAACAATGACTAAGATGGATGTACTGAATAGTGCCTTCGGTTCATCCTGTTCCTGGATGACTTGTATGGATGAATGTCTGACAGATTATTTCCAAAAAGGTCACGTACATTGATTTCTTCAACCGTACCAAGAGTGGAAGCGGAGAAGGAAACTTCTTTAGCTAACACGTAATGTACTGTTGTAGACGTCAATTTGATGGATCTGACAATGTGGCATTCGAAGTGAATCTGATGCGATGAGAAATCGTAGCCTCTGGCCTCAACAACCGGGAAATAACAAAAATCGGGCAGGCAGCATGGCTATGTAGGTCGCACCTATTAGGGTGTATAATCACCTGATCTAGAGTTTCATTTACTTCTAAAAATCTATTGTTGATGCTGTCACATTCGGGAACGGTTGCTGCTCCCAACCGTTGGTGATATACATTCGATACACTCAAGCGAAATGAGTGGTCGGTCATGTGTGGCCGGGTTGCAAGATGTTCTTGTTGAATCCAGTGTATTCTTCTCTAGAGGTACACTAGCGGAAGGTGGTTCCATACCTTGTCATAGTTGGAAATCCATTACCCAATACGTGCTTGTGGTTTTGATTGTATACTATATATGTAGAACGTGAGATGAAAGCGTTTCTGCTAGATTATTATAATATTGTGGTTGATAGACATTATTATAATATCAAAAGGTTTTTGATATAAAGATGTTTTGGATTCTCATAAGGGAAAAACCCGTTCCGTTATACGGCGTGGTCTTATGAGATATCGTTAAATGGCTCAAACTGTTTTTAAACTGTTTTACTCATACCAGTCCCTTGACTGACCCGGGGTTTATTTTGTTTTGTTTTCCCTAAACTCTTGGGTGCCCAATTTTGTACGGGCAGTCAAGTAGTCAGGATTTTACAGATACTTGAAGAGCTGGAGCAGGAGGCTTCATGATCATATAGCTATAGTTTATTTCCGCTGTGTTGTAAGTGCTGTACTTTGATAATGATGTATATTCAAGTACAGATGTATATTTCAAGTCATGTTATATATATTATATGTTATTCGTTCCGCTGTGAGGTTCGTGTTACTCTGATGTTGTGTTCTTCTTCTTCTTCTTCTATTCTAAGTTTCTATCTTATCTATTCTCACCCTCTAAATTCTATCTATTAGTTTCCTGATTTCTAGTGCAATTTGGGTTGCACTTATGTTATTTAGTCAGCTCAAATTGGACCGGATTTTCGGGTCACTACAAAACCTATTACTTTAGCTTTATGCCATCCCTATTAAGTGATGATGATTTTGCTCCTCCAACATGACTCGCTTAGGTTCTATGTTGTCGGCAGCTATCCTCACTCCACTGCCATCCCTCGATTCCTAACGTACTATTAGATTTGTCCATTCCAAACATGTTCCTCTATCATATTTCTGAGATGCCTGCATTCAAAAGTTGTGTGTTCATCCAATTCATAAAACATGCAGTACTTCCCAAACATTCTTTACCTATCTATCAATTCTCTATGGGCCACTCTCATATAAGGGAGTTTCCCCCTAATATCCTTATAAATAATTTTGATTTATTTCCCGAGCCTTCATGCTTGCCGTCGATCTTCCTTATAACAATTCGATTTTTGACTCTCAGAGTCGATACTAATACATCCACGATATTAATATGTCGAACATCCAACTACTGGAAAATCATATCATCAAGGGTTAAAGAAAAAGAAGATAGAATAGAATCTCATAATCCCAGCGAGTTACATATAATATATAACAAGTCTTTACAAATAGAAAGAACTTTTATTTAATATGCATATACAACATCAGAGTAAACAATTAATGCTAACCTGGACCGTTATAGCAACCTGTCCGAATTAACATAGATAGCACCAACAACTCTAGAATAGAAGGAATAAGAATGTACGAAAGTACAACCTAAGCTCTATCTTCTCTCTTAAGATCCTAGCACCTAAGCTAACCTAAAAAGAAATAACGCCCAGGTCAGTCTGGAAAATCAGTATGAGAAACCTCACTAACGAGAAACTTATTTCTTTTTAGGTTATGAAAGCTTTTTTAAATAAATCTTATCTCATAAGACCACATCGCATATAAACACGAGCAGATTATTACTTTACGATAACCAAAAACTTTATATAAAAATTTATGATATTATAATAGTGTCTAAATACAAATACTTACCAATCTAGCCAAAATTGTTATGTTGATTAAATTCCAACATAATATATATACAACTAAAATTGTACAAGCAATATTACAAGGAGAGTAGATTCCATACCGTGGCAAGGTAAGGGACTACCTTCTATGATGCACTCCTAGGAAATGCACCATAGTTTGATAAGAACCTCTCATACCCCCGTAAACCGGAGTTGGGCTATCCCTAGAACATGACAACTCGGATTAACTCATCCTTGACATCATACCATGATGACACTGTCTACTGTCTGCACACAGCCAAAACCCAAAGAATGCACCTTGAATGGGATGACGACTCCAAATGGTGGCCTACCACACGGCTCAGGAGCATGCCCTTATTTTTGACATTTTCCTGATCGATGGGGCTAAAAGTCATGTCTTTATTTTCAACAGGTTCCACATGGGATGCCACATCACCATTTCCAACTCACCGATTAATTCCCATAAAAATACAACCCTTGTATTCATGAGCCTCAAGGAAGGATATTTGATATAAGAGGTGTTTACCTCCTACACTAGCAACATATGTATGTTTGTAAAAGCCAATGTATATGGATAAGAAATGTAGTGGCAAACATTCATCCATCCAAGTCTTCCTAGGTTTGAACAGAACGAAGGCACTTTTTTACTGCATCCAATCGAGAATTAGCCCTAGGATTAGTATTAGGTAGTCCTTCCAGTAAGAATATTCCAGAATATAGGTTCTGCTATAATATATATCCTAGTAGCTAACCATAAACACTCAACAAGTACCCCATTCCATCCCAGAGGTCTCTATCCTCAACTTTAGTCTTCAAGCTGTCCTTGATTTCATTATCTTCAATGTCTTGAACCTTTGTCGCTCAGTAGGGTTGAAGTGGTTTTCAGATACTTGATCCGATCCGATCTCTTCGAAACAACTATCGATAGTTTATGGTAAACTTAACCCTAGTTCTTCCGGAAATATACCGATAATGATAACAATGGATTTTACCTCCTAACTATTTGTGAATGAATTTAATTATCCCTTGTCCTTAGAGAAATAACATGGTTTATACGCAAGTGAATGGGATGACTATTCCATATAACTCAAGTGTTTCCCCCAGATATTCCCAAAGTAAAATTTTGGTCCAGATTTCATAGTCGGTTATTTAACTATCAAATAATAGATAAGAAACAATCCAAAATTTATTTCCCATTATAATAGCAAATCCTTGTTTAATTAATCTTTTATTAATTAAATTTCTTATCTCTTATTTGAGAAAATCACATACTTAAGTCTTCGATATAAGTATGTATTTCAATATCAATTAAGATGATTCTCCTCTCCAATTTATTTCTAGTGGCTTTCTAGAGCCTAAAGCACTTCATTTAACTTTGAGACTTTGTATTCTAGGCAACAAATTATTTATGGAAAATGTTACAATATCAACTCAATCTCAAAACCAATAAAATTCCTCGGATAAATATGAAGCTGATCAAGTTGGGGTATTTATTTACCTCTGAGACCTTAACTCGGCCCACCATCATCTTTGGATAATATAAGATTCTATCTCAATACAACAATGACTAACTTATGTTGACCAAATTCCATAGGAAATTCATTATATAACAAGTTCTAGAAACTCATATTCCTTTTAGATCCACTTTCCAATTTATAACACATTTTACTTAATTCATTTTATTCAAGTTGTCATGTTTGATTCATCACCGTTAAGTTCAAATTTCAAAATCCAAGATGAAATTTAAAGCCTATTCTTAAGTTAATTGAATTAACTAGAACTGTATTAGTTAATAGATTAGTTACCTATAATCAAACTATTTATCTTAAGTACATTTAGTAAAATGATTCATTTAAATCCAAACCTCATCATTGAATGAATTGATTTACTTTTAAATCACGTTTAAACAGTAATTAAAAAGTTACATCTATATTATAAATCAATTAATTAACTTAAATCCTTTATTTAAAATAATTAACTAACTTTAAAATAACATTAATTAATTAATTACAATGATCATTTATAAAAGTAAAATCAAATTAATCTGTAATAACCCACACTTTTCTACACCCAAATTTTGAATAAAAATCAAAACTTGAACACATCAAAGCATGGAGCGTGCATATCTGGTACCTGCAATAAATGAGTATGAGAAAAATCGGAGTACGGTAAAAGAAAACTCACAGTGGAAACAGAATAAGATAACTAGTATTAACTGTAGTAACTACCTTTTTCTAAGTAAGTCAATTTGCCAATACCAAGCATGAGAGAGAACGAGAACCAAAAGCCAAACTCAAACATCTATGAGAACCCGACCTTCTCTAGGAAATATGGGAGGTTGTAATGAGGAGGGGGTCAGAACAACAAGTTCTAGTGACTAAGAAATGTACAACATGGATTATAATACCCAGATGTATCCCGTTTGGTTCAACCCAAGGTGTATGTCTATCAAGGTTAGTGATTCTAGTCTAACCTTGTAGATGTTTATGCACGAATCTACCACACTTTCCATAGTGGTATTCTAAGATATAATACCGAGATAGAACATTTACGCACCTATTTAGGAAGCCCTTTTTATATTATAATTCAATTGATTATGAGACCGAGAAGTGAACCCTAACTGCGGAGTTCTCACATACATATATACCTTTCCATCCACTTTCCCTGTTAGTGCCAATTTTTGGTCTAACATTTTGGCACGCCAGGAAGGGGGACACATGAAAACTTCAACTTCTTCTTGGACTTTTTGGCTATTGGATTAATGGCAATTAAAAGAAAGAAGGATAGAACTTTCTCCCGTACTGAAGGTGCTGAGGCCGAAGGCACGAGAAACGAGGCAAGCCAAGAAGCTTCCTCTCATGAAAACCCATCGATCGGCATACTTGACTCGAGAAGAAATGGACAGCGTTCTTGCTGAATTGAGAGATCAAATGGCAAAGCAAGATGATCTCTTTAGGAAGCAACAGGAGATGATCGATGGATTCTTCGCTCGGATGGATGGAAGGCCGAGCAATGATCAACGCATTAGAAATGGAGCCACAGAAGCAGCTCGTGCATCACTTTGACTCGGGGGCAATCCACTCCCTATTAGAAATGCACAGCGACCGATATCAGCTTCGGTTCAAATGGATATCAGAATGCAAAGTCACACTCCACAACAAGAAACAGCTCGTGATGCACCCTTGGACGGAGACCCGGTTCGTGACCTACCCCAGCGACCCGATCGACTCGCCGCTCCTGCCTCACGAACCGACCTCCATGTCTCACGACCGGTTCAGGTCACTCCACTCGAACCGCGAGCCGCGACCCGCTCCCAATAGCTCACCAACAGCTTCCTACTTATCCTGCACTCCACGCTAGGGGCACCAGCTCTGACCTTAGCAACTTGCAACAACTTTTTGAAGGAAATCGACTATCAGAACTAATTGAACGCCTCTCGAGAGGCCGCACTTATCAGAATGACGTGGATGATGTCAATCACAATCCGTTCACTCAGGAAATCAGGAATTCCCGCAATCCCCCGGATTTCAAACTTCCACAACTGGAGCCCTACAACGACAGGACAGATCCTACCGTGCATCTGATGTGCTACAAATGGCATATGGAGGTTCAATCGGCATCGTAAAATGTCATGGCAAAGTGTTTTCCCCTCTTTCTGACTGACATAGCCGCTATGTGAATTCGGCAGCTAGAAACAGAATCGATCAGCAGTTGGAATACGTTGGTCGCACGCTTTATTGAACAATTTCGGGTTCACATTGCGCGACCCAAGAACGTCATGTGACTCACTACAATCAAGCAGAGGCCCAGAGAAACTCTACATTCATTCCTGGAAAGATTCAACGTCGCAGCAGCATCCATTGATCGCCCTGAACCATCCATGGTATTGATGGCAGCAGTATCCCGCATTTTAGATAACTCAGAGTTCAAAAAATCCTTGTACCAAGATCCACCACGAAATCTAGGCGAGTTCTACCTTGAAGAAGATAGATTTATGTGGGAAGAAGATGCAACTTCCGAGACGCTCATTCTCGATGTCAACATGCTTAAAGACAGAGAACCGTCTGATTCTGGAAAAGGAAAAGGAAAAGCCGATGTCAAGAATGACTGCAACACTCAGCCCCGGAGAGGGCCGAAATATGAAAGATACACTGAACTGAACGACACTTAGAGCAGCATCTACATGGATACAGGAGGCGCTACCTCATATCCAAGGCCTCCCAAGAGGGATCCAACGCTAGCACAACGCAACTTCGGAAGGATTTGCATATTTCATGACATAGACGGTCACAACACTGATGACTGCAGACAGTTGCGAGACCTCATTGAGGATTGGGTCAGATGAGGAGAGCTACCCGAGTATGTAACTCAACCAACAATGCCTACACCTGCGCTGCCACCAACTTTTCCCCGGAGAGGGAACGATCCTGGATCAAGGAATCGCGGGATTATCATTCGCTGATCCCACTCAGTGGACCTCTTCAGTTTACCGGACTCCAGTCCATAGTTCATGTTTTTTGGTTTTAAGGCAACTTCTCGCCCTTCTTTGTTTTCTCTGCATGCAATAAGCACGACAACATCGGTCCACACGCACGGAACCTACCCGTAGTCTCTAGTCGTGTTCAGGGTTAGAATAACTCCCACTTAGGTTTCATGAATCAGTAAAGATCGTTGATGAGCTCCGGCTCCTAACTGGATCCGTCCAGTATAAACATTGAGCTCCGGCTCCCAACTGGATTCGTCCAGTACAAACAAATTCTCATTTGCTGTTTCTTGATCATCTTACTCTGGTAAGGCCGTCTTGGAACTTCATTAGCATTTCCTCGGTCGTCTTACTCCGGTAAGGCCGTCGTGGATCCTCACAGCATTTCCTTGGTCGTCTTACTCCGGTATGGCTGTCTCGGAACCATTTTAGCATTGTTTGTCTTATCTTTTTGTAGGTATGGATTTCACAGATTATCCAGAACACATCTTCCTTATCAGCAAGATATGTTCTGGGGGGCAAACTTGTTGACACACTTTTTGATCAAAGCTGTCACACATGGGATTCCTGAATGACAACACGCTCAAGAAGTGGAAACAACGTTAGAAGACATAGAGCGATTTGGTCGAAATCACACCATTAACGTAAAATGGCCCGAAACTCCTATCAGATGACCTCTTTTGGGCCCGAAAATAGCAATTACAGAGTTGAGCTCTATAACACTTGTAGCCCTCTGAATTAGCTTCAGTTAGAGATTTCGTTTGGCTCAATCGGAATTACGGTTTGGAAGTTACGCCAGTTTCCGTGAACGGGTGTAATTTGGTGTCGATCAGCAAACGCTCTGATGAAGCATCGGAGACTCGGAATCCTACAACTTGGACTATGTAATGTCCCGTATTTTTACGATATAATAATTAATTTATTTAATTATTTAAATAGTGATTTAGAGATTTAAATGGTCATTTAATTAAATTATGTTGAATATTTAATTAATATAAATAATAGAATAATATATTTAATTTCTGAAATAGTGGAATTCACAATATTGTGTAAATTGGATCATATATAATATATAATTCAGTTTAAAGTTGAATTATATTAACGAATATACTATATAAACGATAGTAGAATTTATAATTATATTATAATTAAAGTCGATCTCAAAATGGCGCTGGAGTTCGTAATATGGCGATTCGAACATCAATTGAATATACAGAATCTGTTTTAAATCGGATTTATATGAAACTAGAAATGTTCGGAGCTGGTGAACTACATTTTTCTAATGGAAGAGAAAAATCGAGATTTCATCGTGTAGATTTTCAGTTTTGTCCAAATCAAATTTTCGAAAAGTCGCTATGGATTTCCTTTATAATTTTAAGTGATTTATTTATATTATAAATGGATTTTTAAATATAAATTGAATATCGATTCAACCGGGATTTGAATATCGAGTTATAAATCCAATTGGAGCTATATGATATTCTATTGTGAATATATACGATAATATATATATTTACTTATATTTAATTTAATTTAATTATTTTTAAATATATTTATATTTAAATGGATTTATTTAGGGATTTAAAAATATCCAGTTTTGCAAAACGACCTCCGTTTTCGACGAAACTAATTTTGTTGGATCCGCGATATTAAATTTTTGCTAGATTTCAATTTTCGTGATTTTTGCAGTCAGTATGTGGCCATACATGATTTTAATGTGAAAAATAGTCAATAATCTGACTTTAAAAATACGCTGTGTGAGCAAACAAATTCGGAATTCGACGAAACTAGTTTCCTTGCGTAATATCGAATTGAAGTGTGTGTCCATTTTCGTGATTTTTGGGTATCGTATGTGATCACATGGATTTTTAATGATAAATACAAATAGATTTTGATTAAAAATAAATAAAATAATTAATATAAAATTATTTAAATCTTTCTATAAATACTAACATCCCAACCTGACCCTAATGTTTTTTATTCCACAGTCAACAAATTTTTTGACCGCCACTATTTCTTTCATTTCTTCATAAATCGTGAGTTGAAATTTGTTATAAAAGCAAACAAAATTCTGTAAATCAATATATTTATATATATGAACTCCTGGGCTTGTTCTCTTCAACTTCGAACGAGTATCCATGGGTTCGAAGTCACTGTATACATAACAGCGTTAATTAGGGTTATCGATTTCATGAGTTTAAGACGTTAATTCATGTTTTGGATATCGTTTTTGGGTTTCAGATGTCAAACCGCACTTGAGTGCTAAGTTCAGGTAATTTCGAACAAAAAAATTATCGCACCCTCTCCTGACATTTGCGGTTTCATGCTGGAGAACGCAAGGGTAGAAGGGAACTCGAGCGTTACATGGTGGAGACAGGTTTGTTTTGCTCGCAGAGAGATGAAGCTGGGTGTGTTCGTTTAGTGTTTTAGTTGAGTATGTAGGGAGAGTTGGTGGAACAAAACGTTGGCAATGGCAGTAGAGGGACGGGTTTTTCTTTTTACTAAAGAGGAGTAGATGGTGGAATCAGTAAAGAAGGAGCATGTAGTGTTGAACGTGGATCAATTAGAGAATGGGCTGACTGTAAATATTGGAGCCCAATTAATTTTTAAATGGAAAAAAGGGGAAAAAGAATGGGAATTCGGGTTGGAGGAAAACATGGGCGTGGAAATGATTTGGGGTGGAGCAGATTATATTTGGTGATGGGCCAAGCTATAAAGGTGTAGCCTATTTAATTCAATTACAAAAAGAAATTTAGTTCATTTTAAAATAAAATAGTATTTAAACTTAGAAAATCAATAATTATCTCATACGTGATCAGAATTTGACAAAACAAGATCCGCTGGGATCATATGGACGGACACTACCCAATGGAACTGACTGGGAGTGAATTGGAGCTCGTTACAATTTATAGGAGAATAAATTGTCTGATCTGAATCGATAATCGATTATCGTTATTTAATGATAACCAACCAATGTGAGTAAAACTCACCAACTCTACAAGTTTATATTCTTATAACGTATTTTTAGAACTGATAAATGATGATTGATTGCTGTGTGTCGAATGTTTGGTTGACTGCTAATTGATTGGTTGAAAATATCGATATAGTTATATATATATCGTTAATCAAATATTGATTCTGTTTATAAGAATATTTCATAGTGAAATGAAATTGATGTGAATTATATTGTGTAACATCTGTGGATGTAGGGAAACAGTTCGGAGGAATCCAACTGGATTCCTCAACATTTATTTTACTGTTTTTCATATATTGTGTTATATGATGTGATATGAAATCTGTTGCTGATTTTGTATGCTTGAATGATACCGATCATTGTTATATGGTACGTTAAATACCATAAGGAATACTGGAGTTATAAAAGGAAATTTTCAATGTTATATTGAAAAAGAAATATTTATAAAATAAAAAGATTTTATAAAAGGAATATTTGTTTAGAAAATAAATAGAATTATAAAAGGAATATTTATTTAGAAAATAAATAGAATTATAAAAGGAATATTTATCTCGAAAATAAATAGAATTATAAAAGGAAATATTTGAAAAATGAATTGAATTTTATAAAAAGAGGATTTTATATTAGGAAAGTTTAGACCCAGGCTTCACACACGGGTGTAAAATGATATAGAATTAAAATAAAGATTAAATGGAAATCTTTTGTAACAAGATAAATGGAAAAGATTTGTTTAAAGTAGATTTTAAATAGAATTAGTTTTAATAGATAAACTGAGAAGATTAATTTTTAAATATGTTTTATAAATTAAATAAATATTTACCAATTGATAAATAGGATATATAAGTCTGAAATTATATAGAGAAGTAAAAATCGGTTTCAACACCAATGTTTGAAATCGAATGTGAACTTAGCAGTGTAAAGAGAGTTAACCGAATAGAGTTATTTCAAGTAGAGTTATTCGAAGGAGAGTTATCGAATAGAGTTATTCGATATAAAGTTATCAAATATAGTTAATCGAAATAGAGTTAATCGAATAGAGTTAATCGAACATTAGTTAATCGAATTAGAGTTAGTCGAATATAGTTTATTCGAAGCGAGATTATCGAATATAGTTTATTCGAAAGGAGTTATCAAATATAGTTTATTCGAAGAAAAGAGTTATCAAATATAGTTTATCCAAAGGAAAGAGTTATCAAATAGAGATTTTTCGAAAGAGAGTTACGTAAGGAAGTTTGTTAAAGATTTAAAAGGCGAACTTTTTCTATTTCGAGGTTAGAAATGTCGTTCAGTTAAGGTCTGAGAGGTAGTTATATCCCAACTAGATTGACTCCATAATTAACTAAGGAATGGTTAAGGTTCGATAGTAAAGGTAGGTTAAGCGAATTTAGTTAATGAGTGTAATGTTTTTAGGTTGCATAACAATGTTATATTTAAACATCTTTTTAAATCCAAATGCAGGAGTTTTGAAATGTTTTCCAAATAAGAATAAAAAATGTTTTCTAATATAGAAAATAAGAAATGGAAATGTTTTCCAATGTTAATAACGTATATTTTCTAAATTTAGAAAATAAGAAATTGTTGAACATATGGAAACAAGAAATGAAAAATGAATAAATTAATGAACTAAAGAGATAAATGTTAAATGATAATTGATCGATATAATTTCCATTTGGAAATAATATCGTCGTTTGTACACATGTTTTTCATTGATAGTTAACTCACCGACTATCGAAGTTTTTGACCATTTTTCCGTCGTCAATACGGAGAGACCGGGATCATATTCATTATCTGAAAACCACTCTGTATAGGCGTTAGCGATGCGAATCAAATATGATGAAGATAATTGAAGACGGAGTTATGCCAGGGCTGTCCTGTTTTCAGAATAGTGCCTTCGGTTTGTCCAGTCCTAGGACGACCTGTATGGAAGAATGTCCGACGGAGTATATTTAATAGATTGTGTAAGTTGATCTCTTCAAACATATTTACGTTTGGTGGCGGAGGAATTCGTTTCTCTTAGCTGTATACCCGTGGTATTTTTAGGGAAATCAATTTGTGATTTGGCGGGTATGACGATGTGACATTCAAAGTGAATAAATGTGTGATCTGTCAGAGATAAGCGTGGCATCTAGCCTCACAACCAGAAAATGACAAAAATCGGGCAGGCTGCATGGCTAAGTGGGTTGCTTCCAATTAGGGTGTATTATCAACCGATCTAGAGTTTCATTTACTTCTTTAATCTATTCGATGTTGTCCCTTTCGGGAAACGGTGGCTAATCCCAACCGTTGGTGATATACATTCAATACACTCAAGCGAAATGAGTGGTCGGTCGTGTGTGGCCAGGTTGCAAGATGTTCTTGTTGAACCCAGTGTATTCCTCTCTAGAGGTACACTATCAGAAGGTGGTTCCATACCTTGTCATAGTTGGTAATCCATTATCCAATAAGTGCTTGCGGTTTTGATTGTATACTATATATGTAGAACGTGAGATGAAAGTGTTTTTGCTAGATGATTATTATATTGTGGTTGATAGACACTATCATAATATCAAAAGAATTTTGATATAAAGACCATTTTGGATTCTCATAAGGGAAAAACCCATTCCGTTATACGGCGTGGTCTTATGAGATATCGTTTAATTGCTCAAACTGTTTTAAACTGTTTTACTCACACCAGTCCCATGACTGACCCAGAGTTTGTTTTGTTTTCCCTAAACTCTTGGGTGCCCAATTTTGTATGGGCAGTCAAGTAGTTAGGATTTTTCATATATACTTTGAGAGCTTGGAGCAGGAGGCTTCAGGATTTTATAGCTATAGTTATTTCCGCTGTGTTGTAAGTGTTGTACTCTGGTAATGTTACTGTATACATATGCTAGTTTTATTTCAAAGTTATATATCTATTATATATTGTTTGTCCCGCTGTGAGTTTCGTGTTACTTTGATGATGATGTATGTTCTTCTTCTTCTTCTTCTATTCTAAGTTTCTATCTTATTAATCTCACCCACTAATTTCTTTCATGGACTATTCGGTGTTTCCGATGCTTGGATAGTCGACATCGTGTTGTATGACGATATCCAAGGTCACAAATTCCCCGGTCGTTACAGACTAGCTCGTGGGACCCACCTCGGCTCGTGGGACCCACCTCGATTCATGAGCAAGGACCCAGCTCGCTCCCAAGCTCGTGGACTATCCCTGGCTCGTGAAGGCTCCCCTGGACCATGGCCCGTTCGTGGGCCGACCACTTGCTTCACCACTCCAGCTCGCGACCAGACCTTGGCTCACGAAGCCCACATCACGACCCGACCCCATAACCATGAACCGATCCCTGCACCTGCTGATACGCGCGCAGATCTTGACCTGTTCTCAAGGCTACTCCCGCTCCTACTTTCCCGGATCGGGTGCCACGTACCCCATCATGTACCGTTCTTCCCAGCAGCCCTCCTTCTGCTATAAATACACCATTTGAAGGCATTTTCAAGGACTTTTGGCCATTCTTCTTCGCGGCTTCCACCATTACTGAAGTGCAAGGATTTTACACCTTTCTACATCTAAATTCTCCTCTTGTAATATCAATTAGCACATGGATTGTGTGTCTACATGTAACTGATTCTTGTAATCAATCAGTATAACATTATGATTGTAAAGTGGACGTAGGGTATATCTACAGCCGAACCACTATAAAAACTTTTGTGTTCCCTCTTATTTACTATTCTCTACATTTTTGTGATCTGTGATCTGCATTTGGGTGTTAGTGCCAATTTTTGGTCTAACATTCCCTTTATTATTTTTCTGCCTTGCCAGTAATGATAGATAGGGTGGATTCTCCCGATCACTTAAGACTATAGGCGGACTCATTGATCGATGGACTTCTAGGTGACTTAATACCTCTCGATGACTTGTTCCATATTTTTATAAACTAGAGGGAACTAGCTACATGCCCTACAGGTTAAGACTTTCGTCATTCACACATATACACTTGTCCCGTATAAGGTGAGAGATGGTATTTTATCGTTCGCTGTACCATCTAGCTGACCTTATTGGATAACCTCCTTAGTCGCTTATTACTTCCCATAGGATAGGTTGTTATATCTGACATTTCAAGTTTCCAATTTTGGGCAGGAAATACGACATATGCCGTTTAATACCCCTAAACTGAAAGACCTATTCCCAGGTGGACTCCTCAATTCTAGCTGCTTAAGACCCAGGAAGCGGGCTATATGCGAAGGGTGTTGGACTCCTACCCCATTTACCTTTGCATATTTTCCTATCGGAATAAAGTTGGCTACGTTATTAAGCTATTCCCGTTTAGTCCCTTACGGAAATATTATACGTATACAATTCATCATCGTCACAAATTCGTATAAATAATAATAATAATTTACATTATTAACCTACTAAGTCCAACTCTATTTAATTATAAGTGTTGTATTTGTTAATATAAATAAGGAAGGTTATATATCCTCTTTTACCCTCAGATATTTATTTGATTTACTTCCCTAATTAGGACTTAAGTATTTTAAATGACAATCAATATCTATAAATACCCTTTTTGACACCCATTTTCTTTTATTTTTATTTTTATTGCCTTTTACGACCATAACGACCATATTTTCCTAAGGAAACATTTATCAGTCCCAAGGTATCTATTTACTGTACCCAATAGACAAATACTATTCTTATTCATTTATTTAGGTGATGACTGATACATATACATATACATATACATATACATATACATATACATATATATATGTACCAGACCTCTCATATAAAGTTGACAACTTGTGTATGCTGGATTTTTCGGTCGGTTTCGGGCAGACTTCTACTATAAGTTAAACTTAACCTCGTGCCTTAGTACATTTACGCATTGGACCCCTCACATTAAGATGACTACCTGTGGTTAGTGGATTTGCCGGTCAGTTCCGGGTAGACTTATAGCACAAGTTGAGCTTAACCTCGTGTCTAAATGTAGTTATAATTCAAATTTCCTAATTTGGGGTGTACAACATTTATCCTAATAAATTTTAGGAATTATACCCATTATCCTATTATATTTATTTTTCCCAATCCACATTGGTCCAATCGTTATTTATTGATTTGTGGTCCCATTTATAGCAGTTGATTATATTGATTGCTACAAATGGTCACCACAAATAAATTAATTCAACATGGTTTACACTTACACATAATTCCATAATTGAACCATATCCACACATTCAACATTCCATACAATGTGTGTTGGAGAATCATGTTTTAATGAAAACAACCTTATTTTAGTATTAATTGATTATATAATAGATACTAATAGCTCTATCTAGAATATATACACACATATATGCAGGATTTGTATACAAGAATTAATACTGAAGACTGTACAATTTAACAATTTTAGAGTTTCAAGAGATTTAGAATTCAAGGTAGATTCAACACTCATGAGTTATCAAGCTATCAAGAGTTCATGAAAAATATAGTAATAGTGTCTAGTTTATATGTAACACTCCGAATAGCACTCCAGGTTCAAACTCTGTTTTTCGAATTATCTGTTTTCAAAATTAATTTCAAAACTATTTTCAATTTGCTTTCCAAACTTTTCTCAAAATAAGTTTTAATCTTCCAAGAATTTCAAACTTATGATTTCAAATATATTTCCTAATTTATAAGTATTCTTATTTATATAGTTTCATTAAATATATTTTACTAAGTTTATATTTGATTATAATATTTTATTTAAACTCTTAGTTTTCATATAACCTTTTTTTGTTTATATATAGTTTATAAATTTCTCCTTATAAAACATTATATATATGTTTATAATTAGATTATATATAGTTTTATATCACATATATACAAATTTTTTAATCATATGTTTAAATAATATTTTCTTATGTTTTTATACTTGAAAAATAATGTTTTAGCAACTAGTTTTATTTTAGGAATTTCCAAAATTTAAATATTAGTTTAATAGTTTAAAAATGGTTTAAAATTCATAAAAATGATGAATATGTTGACATACATACATGGGCATGTCGACATATAACCGTCAGAAATTTAAATTTGAAAGGAAGTGTCTTTTCACAATTTGTAACGTTCCAGAAGCGTTACAACCTTTCAAATCTTGTAAATAGGGGTTTATTTCGAATTGTTTATTCATTCTTCTTATCCATTTTCATCTACTTTCTTTATACCAATAATATTTCATATTTTTTTGATTTCAACATTTATACTCTACCGATTTCAAGTCTAATCATATAAAATTCTTCTCTTCTCACTCTTTACTCATTACTCACTGAATCGAAGTGCTATTGAAGAGTTATATAGCTCTTGTAATTGTTTGGGAAGTGTTTGGGAAAAGGTGTGTTCCTTGTAGCCTTGAAATCAAGGAAAGGATTGGTGGTAACCTTGTAGCTGGGGAAATCAAGGGAAATATACTTGATCAAGGGAGTATGGAGTCGGTGGTAACCTTGTGACCATGAAATGGAGGAGATTGTACTTGGATATTAGTATAGTAATAAAACTTTGCGCAATACATCATTGTGTTGGACTGGACGTAGGAGTAATTCGAACCAGTATAAAATCCGGTGTGTTCTTTCCTTTTCTGCATTTTACTTCTGTTTGTTTCTGTGTTTGTGTTTGATTCTTTGTTTGTGATTATGTCTGTGGTGTGTGGCTCATATACTAGATCATATAAGTTTTATATTTTCTTAAATTCTTTGAAAAAACTATTCACCCTCATCAAGAGTTAGTTTTGTCTTAACGATCCATTACGCATTCCCTAACAATTGGTATCAGAGCAAGGTCTTTCAAAAAGTTCATAATCTGATTTTTGAAAATTTTTAAAATGGAAAATTTTGAAATAATTGTTAACGCTAGTGTCTTTATGCATTGTACCAATGTTGAAAGAGTTTACATATAATCGTATTGAAAAGTTAAGTGATCTACAGAAATATTGTCTAATATAGGAAAAGATGTGTTATATGGCTTTTGAAAATTCAAAAGTTGAAAAGAAGTGTAAAGTGGCTTTTGGAAATTCAAATTCCAAAATGGTGGCTATTGAAAATTCAAATTCTGAAAGATGTAAATATGATTCAGATTCATGATCAAGCGATGAAGAGCCAGAAACTAGAAATTCAAATATGTGTTTCAAAGTAATTCAGAATTCAGAGAAAATCTGTAACGACCCATGTATTTTCGACCCCGAAAATCGACATAAATACCAGTGTCGACTATTCAAGCATCAGAAATACCAGATCATTAATAGAAAGAAGTTAAGAGCGAGAAATAGAAAGAAAAAACATTAGAATAGAAGAAGAAGAAGATCATAGCAGAATAGACTCAGAGTAAACACGAATCTCCCAGCGGAATGAATAAAATATATTATATAACATAACTTTGAAATACAAAACCCGTAACTGTATATACATACCATTATAAGAGTATAACACAACATCACAACGGATATAAACTTTATGTATATCTAATGTTGAAGCCTCCTGCTCCAAGTTCCCCAAAGCATATCTATAAAATCCCCACTACTTGACTGCCCCTACAAATTGGGGACCCAAGAGTTTAGGGTAAAACAAAAAAAAATAAACTCTAGGTCAGTCATGGGACTGGTGTGAATAAACTCTAATCACTTGATTTAACTTTTAAAAATCCTTTTCAAAGAAAGGATAATCGTAAGACCGATCCACACATAAACACGGATGATTTTTACCTTACGATAATCCAAAACATTCTTTGGAAATAATATCATTCTGATATTATAATAATGTCTAATACAAATAAATAGCAGTCTAGTAGAACACTTGAATCTCACGTTCTACATATGTAATATACAATTAAAAACCGCGGGCTCTTATTGGAGAATGGATTTCCAACTATGACAAAGAATGGAACCACCTTCCGATCAGTGTACTTGTAACGTCCCGTATTTTTATGGTATAATAATTAATTTATTTAATTATTTAAATGGTGATTTAGAGAATTAAATGGTTGTTTAATTAAATAATGTTTAATATTTAATTAGTATAAATAATAGAATAATATATTTATTTCCGAAATAGTCGAAAATAGTGGAATTTACAATATTGTGTGAATTGGACAATTCAAAAAATATATAATTCAGTTTGAAATTGAATTCGAATAACGAGTATATTATTTAAATGAAGTCTGAACGTATAATTATAACATAATTATAATCGAGCTCGAAATGGCGTGGCAGTTCGTAATTTGGCGATTCGAACTTTAAACGAATATACATAATTCGTTTTAAGTCGGATTTCTATGAAATAAGAAACGTTCGGAGCTGGTGAAGTATATTTTTCTAATGGAAGAGGAAAATCGGGATTTCGTCGTGTAGATTTTGAGTTATGTCCAAATTAAATTTTAGAAAAGTCGCTATGGAATTCCTTTATAATTTATAGCGATTTATTTATATTATAAACGGATTTTTCAATATAAATCGAATATCGATTCAACTGGGATTTGGATATCAAGTTATAAATCCAATTGGAGCTGTATGATATTCTATTATGAATATATACGAGAATATAAATTTAGTTATATTTAATTTAATTATTTTTAAACATATTTATATATTTAAATGGGTTATTTAGAGCTTTAAAAATAGCCATTTTTGCAAATGACCTCCGCTTTCGACGAAATTAATTTTGTTGGATCCGTAACATTAAATTATTGTTAGATTTCAAGTTTCATGATTTTTGGAGTCATTATGTGGCCATACGGATTTTTAATGTGAAAAACAATCAGTATTTTGACAGTTAAAAATACGTTGTGTGAGCAAACGGAGTCGGAATTCGATGAAACTAGTTTCGTTGGGTCCGTAATATCGAACCATAGCTGTGTGTCCATTTTTATCGAATTTAGATATGGTATGTGGTCTTAGGAATTTTTAATGATATATACAAACGGTAGTTGATTAAAAGTGAATATAAAATCGAATTTTAAAATATTATACTTATTCTATAAATATACCTTATCCTTGTAACCCTAATTTTATTTTCCTTTTGGTCAAACTAAAGAACGCAGCTGGTTTCTTTCAGCAAAACAAAATCGTTGCTTTCTAAAATCCATAGAAAATGAAATCAAAATCTATAAATCCCAAGACTAGTGTATTCGAGTTACTACTGGGTATCTCTTCAAATCTATACCTGTCTGGATGGGTGCAATCTAGTTATTTGGGGATCGAAATGTACAGTGTGGGCCTAGGGCTTGAAATTCCGATCGATCTAAGAGGTTTTGTTCCATTTGGAGTTTGCAGTTGTTATTGTGGTGGTGAGTCGTAGCATCTGTGAAATTTTGGTGGGGATTTGAGTCTAAAGGGTTCGGGGGTCTTACTGTGTTACGGCTTTGAGCCTGGAGAACGAAATCTGCAAATGACGAGCGAGTTGGACGAAATACAAATGAGGAGAAAGAGCTCGAGGTGGAGAGTTAAATGGTGGTGGCGGTTTTGAAGACGGTGGAGGAATAAGGGAGGACGTGGAGTATGAATATGCGATAATGGCCATGCTACTCTTCCAGGAAGTCGTGGTATTAAGAAAAGGGGAGGAAGGGTTAGTCTTTTAAAACGTGATTTGTGAGATTAGTAAGGTATAATTAATAATTAATTATGGAGTATTTTGGTGGTGATGATTGTGTAAATTGATGAAGAATACATGAGGATGGAAGCTCCAATATTTTACAATGGTGTTTCGAAGTGGGCCAGAAACTTGCGGTTCTCATCTAAGAAGAAGGATTACTGTTTAAACGGGATCAAAGTGATGGGCCGACAGTTTAAATGGGTTAAGGCCCGTTTGAAATAAATGTTAGTTTTAATTTAATTAAAATAATCATATAACTTGTAAATGTTATAACTCTGTCATACATTGTTCAAATTCAGCAAAACAAGATCCATCGGGATCGTATGGACGAGGGCTACAACATGGAACTGACTGGGAGTGAATTGGAGCTCGTCTCAATTTAAGGCAAATTAAATTGTCTGTCTGAATCAAGTGACAATTATTGTTTTTTAACGATGATTGTCCAATGTGGGTAAAATTCACTAATTCTGCCAGTTTATAATTTTATAAATATAATCTAGTAACGATAAATGCTGATTGATTGTTGTGTGTTGATTGTTTGGTTGAATTTCTGATGTGTTGGTTGAAAATTATCGATAACGATATATATAAATCCTTAATCAAATATTGATTCTGTTTATCAGAATATTTCATATTGAAATGAAGTTGATGCTAATTATATTGTTTAACATCTGTGATGCAGGGAAACAGGTGGGAGGGATCCAACTGGATCCCTCAATATTTATAATACTGTTCTTTTCATATATTGTAATATATGATGGATATATAATTTGGGTTGATTAAGTGTGTTGAATGATATCGATCATTGTTATCTGGTATTTTAAATACCGTAAGAAATACTGGGATGTAGAAAAGGGGATTTTCAAAGTGTATTTTGAAAATAAATTATTTATGTAAAATCAATGGATTTTATATATAAAAGGAAAAGGATTTTATAAAAGAAACTAATTATAAAATCAAAGGAAATTGAAAAGGAAATATTTATTTGTTAAATAAATAGAATTGAAAAGGAAATATTTATTTGTTAAATAAATAGAATTGAAAAAGGAAATATTTATTTGTTAAATAAATAGAATTTAAAGGGAAATATTTATTTGTTAAATAAATAGAATTGAAAAGGATATATTTGTTGAACAAATAGAAGAGAAAAGAGATATATATTGGAAAAATAAATAGAAAGATAACAGGAATATTTATTTAGAAAATAAATAAGATATCATAAAAGGAAATATTTGGAAAGTAAGTAGGGTTATAAAAGGGATTATAGTTAATTGATTAGAGTAAATCGAATAGAGTTAATTGAATAGAGTTAATTTATTATAGTTAATCAAAAAGGAGTTAATCGAATAAGGTTAATCCAATAGACTTAATTGAAGAGAGTTAATCGAATATTAGTTTATTCGAAAGGAGTTAATCGATTAGAGTTAATCAGTTAGAGTTAATCAATTAGAGTTAATCGATTAGAGTTAATCAGTTAGAGTTAATCGATTAGAGTTAATCAATTAGAGTAAATCAATTATGGTTAAATCTGTTAGAGTTAATCAGTTAGATTTAATCAATTAGAGTTAATCGATTAGAGTTAATCTGTTAGAGTTAATCGATTAGAGTTAATCAATTAGAGTAAATCGATTATGGTTAAATCAGTTAGAGTTAATCATTTAGAGTTAATCATTTTGAGTTAATCGATTATAGTTAATCAGTTAGAGTTAATCGATTAGAGTTAATCAGTTAGAGTAAATCGATTATGGTTAAATCAATTAGAGTTAATTAGTTAGAGTTAACCAGTTAGAGTTAATCAATTAGAGTTAGTCAAATATAGTTTATTCGAAAGGAGTTATCGAATATAGTTATTCGAAAGGAGTTATCGAATATAGTTTATTCGAGAGGAGTTAATTGAATATGGTTTACTCGAAAGGAGTTAATCGAATATAGTTTATTTGAAAAGATTTAATCGAATATAGTTTATTCGAAAGGAGTTAATCGAATATAGTTTATTCGAAAAGGAGTTATCGAATAGAGATTATTCGAATGAGGGTTATACGTTGAAATTCGATTATATCGATTTCGGGAAAGTACTATTCACTTTCCATTTTTAATCAAGATTTATTTATTTATTAATAAATTAGTTGTTTGTTAATTTGTCCAAATTAATAAATAAAAGTTATATTTAAGTTATTATATTTCAGAAGTATGGGATTATAACACTTTTGTTAAAATCAAATGAATTCCGTAAAAGAAGTGGATTCATAAATAGAATCCGAGAGTTACGTAAGGAAGTTGTTAAAGATTTAAAAGGCGAACTTTGTGTATTTAGAGGTTAGAAATGTTGTTCAGTTAAGGTCTGAGGTAGTTATACGCCAACTTGATTGACTCCATTCTTAACTAAGGATTGGTTAAGGTTCGATGGTGAAGGTTGGTTAAGTGAATTTAGTTAATGAGTGTAATGTTTTGAGTTGGCATATTGATGTTTTATTTAAACATCTGTTTAAATCCAAATGTAGGAGTTTTGGAAATGTTTTCCAAATAAGAATCAGAAATGTTTTCTAATATAGAAAATAAGAAATGGAAATGTTTTCCAATGTTAATAACGTATATGTTCTAAATGTAGAAAATAAGAAATGTTGAATATATTGAAACAGGAGATGAAAAATGAATAAATTAATGAACTAAAGAGATAAATGTTTAAAGATGATTAATCGGTAAGATTTCCATCTGGAAATAATATCATTGCTTGCACACGTGTTTTCCTTTGATAGTTAACTCACCCACTATTGAAGTTTTTGACCATTTTCCGTTGTCAATACGGAGAGACCGAGATTAGATTCATTATCTGAAAACCACTTTGTATGGACGTTAGCGTTGCGACCAAATATGATGAAGATAATTGAAGTCGGAGTTTATGCAAAGGTCGTTCTGTCAAATCCTAAGTAGAAATTGCCTAAGATGGATTTACAGAATAGTGCCTTCGGTTTGTCCAGTCCCAGGACAACCTGTATGGAAGAATGTCTGACAAAGTATATTAATGGATCACGTAAGTTGATCTCTTCAAACGTATGTACGTTTGGTGGCGGAGGGATTCGTTTCTCTTAGCTGTATACCCGTTGTATTTTTGGGGAAATCAATTTGTGATTTGGCGGGTATGACGATGTGACATTCAAAGTGAATAATTATGTGATCTGTTAGAGATAAGCGTGGTCTCTAGCCTCACAACTGGGAAATGACAAAAATCGGGCAGGCAGCATGGCTTTGTGGGTTACTTCCATTAGGGTGTATTATCACCTATCTAGAGATATTCATTTCATTCTTTAATCTATTCGACGTTGTCCCATTTGGGAAGCGGTTGCTGATCCCAACCGTTGGTGATATACATTCGACACACTCAAGCGAAGTGAGTGGTCGGTCATGTGTGGCCGGGTTGCAAGATGCTCTTGTTGAACCCTGTGTATTCCTCTCTAGAGGTACACTATCTGAAGGTGGTTCCAAACCTTGTCATAGTTGGTAATCCATTATCCAATAAGTGCTCGCGGTTTGGATTGTATACTATATATGTAGAACGTGAGATGAAAGCGTTTCTGCTAGATGATTATTATATTGTGGTTGACAGACACTATCATAATATCAAAAGAATTTTGATATAAAGACTATTTTGGATTCTCATAAGGGAAAAACCCATTTCGGTACACGACGTGGTCTTATGAGATATCGTCTAATTGCTCAAACTGTTTTAAATTGTATTACTCACACCAGTCTCATGACTGACCCAGAGTTTGTTGTGTTTTGTTTTCCCTAAACTCTTGGGTGACCAATTTTGTACGGGCAGTCAAGTAGTCAGGATTTTTCAGATATACTTGGAGTGCTTGGAGCAGGAGGCTTCAGGATTTTATAGCTATAGTTATTTCCGCTGTATTGTAAGTGTTGTACTCCGATAATGTTACTGTATAGATATACTAGTTTTATTTCAAAGTTATATATCTATTATAAATTGTTCGTTCCGATGTGAGTTTCGTGTTACTCTGATGATGATGTATGTTCTTCTTCTTCTTCTATTCTAAGTTTCTATCTTATCTAATCTCACTCTCTAATTTCTTCCATGGACTATCCGGTGTTTATGATGCTTGGATAGTCGACATTGAGTTTATATCGATTACTCAGGATCGCGAAAACCCGGGTCATTACAGTGGTATCAGAGATGAAGTTTAAGTATTTACCTTGGCTCTGTGGCGTGACTCAGTAGAGATGGGGTTAATAATACCCTAGATTGAGTTTGAGTGTATATATACGAGTGAATGTGTTTGTTATTTGATATAAAGTGGTTTTATATTATGGAGATTTATTGGTTGAGTTCTTTATGGGTTCTGATCGATCGGTTTAGTCCACTGTATTGGTAGGAGTTTATAAACGCTTGAATACGATGGACCGACATAGTATGTTTTGAAAGGAGGGTAAATGAAATAATTTTACCCAAAATATATTTTGTTATAAAAGGAATCTATATATTGGAATTATTATAATATATAGGATGTGTTGGTTGTTATTATAATCGAATGAGATTATAAATTGAAATGGTTATATAAATAACCAATCAGAAATCATATAAGAGAGACATATGAAATCAGATAAATTAAATCTGAATTTAAATCAGAATTGGAATTAAAATTCCGAAAACATGAAAAGTGTTTGTAAATGGAATTGAATTAAGTATAAGAGAATTTTAAAATCCTGGGAGATTTTAAATTGTTTACAAGCATTGTGAAGGATATTTTGAAAGTGATTTCAAAATGATGGTGTTTAAATAAGTTTTGAAAGTGATATAGTATTGAACTCACTTCGATCGCTAGAAAATAAATTCTGATGATGACAGCTGCATCATCAGTGTTCATTTTCGAGTTGCTAAGTGACAAATTACTACCAAGGATTTTGTTTTATGAATTGTTCTTTGAAAAGCAAGTTGTTTTGAATCCTGAAAAGGGATATCTGGTTTTATAAAAGCTAAACTGTTTGAAATTCCCTACGGAAGATTGTTTGAATTAAAACAAATTAAACTACAATTTGTAAAAGCAAATAGAAATAGAAATTGAATCGAAACCAGTTAAGTGGAAAATGAATTGAGATAGAAAGTATCGAATTAGATTGGATTAGGGATAATCTGAAATGGAATTTGACTGGTAAGTTAAGAGTTGAAATGAATACTGGAATCTGAGTTAAGAACAGAATTTGGCTTGGGTATAACCGAATGATTGGGATGACATTGGTATATGCAAAATTGGTAACAGTTGGAAATGATGTACTGATATGCCCCATAAAAAGGTACCATTTTATATTTATAATGTGTATGAGGTTTTTATGAGCCAAATTGGCAAGCCGCTTGGCTGTTTGATTTTCTTTTGGGTTGAAGAAGGTCTAGAGAGGCGAGTTGGAGTTTGAGCTACTGACCAGTACAAAGGATGTGCTGGCGAAATTTTTCGAAAAGTTAATGTGTTAGAAAATTTTCAGGATTTTTGAAAATTTTCGTTAGTAGAAATGAATAAATATTTAACTGAAATTAAATTGGTTCAGTTGAAACTGAAGTTAAGAAGTGGACAAATAAGTTCTAACCAGTCAATAGGGTTTGTTTTCTACCTTAGCAATTTCGAGGATGAAATTATTTTAAGGGGGGAAGAATGTAACGTCCCATATTTTTACGGTATGATAATTAATTAATTTAATTATTTAAATGGTGATTTAGAGAATTAAATGGTTATTTAATTAAATAATATTGAATATTTAATTAATATAAATAATAGAATAATATATTTATTTTCGAAATAGTCGGAAATAGTGGAATTTACAATATTGTGTGAATTGGACAATTCAAAATATATATAATTCAGTTTGGAATTGAATTCGAATACCGAGTATATTATTTAAATGAAGTTTGAACGTATAATTATAATATAATTATAATCGAGCTCGAAATGGCGCGGCGTTTTGTAATTTGGCGATTTGAACTTTAAACGAATATACAGAATTCGTTTTAAGCTGGATTTCTGTGAAACAAGAAACTTCGGAGCTGGTGAAGTATATTTTTCTAATGGAAGAGAAAAATCAGGATTTCATCGTGTAGATTTTGAGTTATGTCCAAATCAAATTTTAGAAAAGCTGCTATGGAATTCCTTTATAATTTATAGCGATTTATTTATATTATAAATGGATTTTTCAATATAAATCGAATATCGATTCAACCGAGATTTGGATATCAAGTTATAAATCCAATTAGAGCTGTATGATATTCCGTTGTGAATATATACGATAATATAAATTTATTTATATTTAATTTAATTATTTTTAAATATATTTATATATTTATATATTTAAATAGGTTATTTAGAGCTTTAAAAATAGCAATTTTTGCAAATGACCTCCGTTTTCGACAAAATTAATTTTGTTGGATCCGTAACATTAAATTATTGTTAAATTTCAAGTTTCGTGATTTTTGGAGTCAGTATGTGGCCGTATGGATTTTTAATGTGAAAAACAGTCAGTATTTTGACGGTTAAAAATATGCTGTGTGAGCAAACGGGGTCGGAATTCGACGAAACCAATTTCGTTGGGTCCATAATGTCAAACCATAGCTGTGTGTCCATTTTTATCGAATTTAGATATGGTATGTGATCTTAGGGATTTTTAATGACATATACAAACAGTAGTTGATTAAAAGTGAATATAAAATCGAATTTTAAAATATTATACTTATCCTATAAGTATACCTTATCCTCGTAACCCTAATTTTTATTTTCCTTTTGGTCAAACCAAAGAACGCCGCTGGTTTCTTTCATCAAAACCAAATCGTTGCTTTCTAAAATCCATATAAAATGAAACCAAAATCTATAAATCCCAAGACTAGTGTATTCGAGTTCGTACTGGGTATCTCTTCAATTCTATACCTGTGTAACGACCCGGAAAATCTGAACCAATTTAAATTTTTTTAATTGGCTAAAATAATGGATTTTAAATATTTAAAATAAATATTTTAAATAATAGCGATGAAAAGTGAGTTTGAATCGATGTTTGAAAATAAATATAATTAATTCTAATTATAAACAAGGCCTGAAAAGGCGCTGTAGTTTCAAAAATTGAATTCAAACTTTGTCGGACTGTACCGGGTGCAAAACAAAACGGATTTGAGTGAAACCAAAAATATTTAAATCTATTAGTGAATACCTTTCTAACGAATCTGTAAAATCGAATTTTCATAGCGGAAAGCAAAAGTTATGGCCAAATGAATTTTCAGAAAGGTCGCTATGGAATTTATATAGCCCGTGAAATTGGCCATTTTGCAAACGACCCCGGAATTCGACGAAACCACTTTTGTTGGATCCGGGATGTGAAGTTACTACTAGGTTTCAAATTTCATAATTTTTGAAGCTAGTATGTGAGCGTGGCAAAGGAAAACGTGTTTTGGTCAATTGTAGTTAAATTGGATCGGCCAGAAATGGGCCTTTTTGCAAACGGTCTCAGAATTCGACGAAACTAGTTTTGTTGGGACCGTATCGTCAAAACATAGCCAGATTTATTTTTCTGGAATTTTTCGAATCAGTTTGTGGCCCTGGCAAATTGAAATGTACGTTCAAATCAAATATTGAATGTTATATATTTTAATTTGAAGGAAAACTGACTGGAACAGTCGAATGGGCCTACAAAACATATCCCATTGTGTTCGGAATGTGGGTAAAACGCTAGGGACGACAGTCGTTGGGTTTGGATTGGTGGTCGTGTCAGAAATCCCCTTTTTAAAACCATCGGCCAATAGAATTATTTCTTTCATAAATTAAATAAAATAAAAAAAAATCGAAAACCCGTAACCCTACAGATCGACGGCGGCTCCCTCTTCATTGCTTCCTCCTCTGATTACTCCCTCCACACGAAGAATTAGACCTTGCTCCTGTTGGTGATTTTGAAGAGCTCTCTTCCAGCTTCAAATCCATATAAGTGGCGCCCTCAATCGAGTTGTATTCGTCGAGAATCGCGCCAGTGAAGTTGCGCCGTTCATCGTCGCCGTGCTCCTCCGATCCGCCGTCGCGCCTGACGCCTCCACCACCTTCAGGCGCGCGCTTCCAGCCCCTTGAACGTGGCGCAACCCGATCGACGAATCGCTGTGCGGATTGAAAGATTTCTGCAAACCTAGTTTTGAATCAAAATAGGAGGTAACGACTGTGTATATTTTAAATCAGTTTTAACACTTTTAAACCGTTGCAAACTAGTAAAAATCATATCTTTTTCGTTTCTTGTCGAAATTCAGTGAAACAAGAGATAGTGGACTCGTGTGGACATCTTCTACATTCTAGAATAGACCACATATTTTTCTGAGCCTTCTGCTATTTTTGGTGGAGTGGAACCCAATGTGAGATTTCTAATTTATAAACGATATGGAAAACTACGATGTATAAATTATATAGTCGATGTATGAGTTATATAAGCGTTGTACACCTCATGTATAAGCATTGTATAAGTTGTACGTTCGATGTATAAGTTATATATGTGTTGCAAAAATTATATATGTGTTGAAATAGAAGTGAAATGATATATATATATATATATATACGCCCCTCGTCCACAAACCATGGACGATATTAATTGGTTGTGATTGGTGTGAAAATTGATTGATAGCGAATGGTTGATTGGAATTGTTTGTGGTTTATATTGATTGATTGTGGTTGAAAAATACCCGTTTGTGGTTGAGAACTATTTGGTTGAAACCATATAGGATTAGTTTGTGGAAATGAAATAAATATACATGCCGCCTGCGTGCGAACTAGATGCATGATTCCCCATTGTCAAAAACCGCGAGGTTTTAAGGTAGAGCGAGGAGCCGTACTAGGGACGGTCCCGGTTTTAACTACCCTGCCGTTATGCTGCCGAAATTTTGAATAATATTCATGTGTTTGAATTATTTTCATTTGTTGAAACTATATTTATTCGTTGAATAGAAAGCCTTCATGTGTTGAGTCGATATTCATCCGTTGGATAGAAATTCATGTGTTGAATGGTATTCGTGTTTTAAATATAAAAATCACATTTTTATCTATATATATAAACTATAGAAAACCTTCATGTGTTGAATCGATATTCATTCGTTGAATTGAAATTCATGTGTTGAATGGTATTCATATTTTGAAATAAATTGTTTTATAATAAAAATCACATTTTTATATATATAAATACTATAGAAAACCTTCATGTGTTGAATCGATATTCATTCGTTGAATTGAAATTCATGTGTTGAATGGTATTCATATTTTGAAATAAATTGTTTTATAATAAAAATCACATTTTTATCTATATATATAAACTACAGAAAACCTTCATGTGTTGAATCGATATTCATTCGTTAAATTGAAATTCATGTGTTGAATGGTATTCATATTTTGAAATAAATTGTTTTATAATAAAAATCACATTTTTATCATCTATATGAACTATATAAAATAATCTTGTTTTGAAAGAAATTGTTTTATAATAAAAATCCTATTTTTATTACCTATATGAACTATATAAAACAATAGTGTTTTGAAATGAATTGTTTTACAATAAAAATCACATTTTTATTATATACATGAATTGTTAAATATAGTGAAGTGTTGAAATAGAAGACGGTTAGATAAAAATATCATTTTTATCAAATGTATGAAAAGAATATAGCTTTGAAATCGAAGAACCGATATATATATATATATATATAAATAGAATTAAAATATATCGAATAACGAAGCTGCAGTTCGTATTTTGAAAACGTGATTTCAAACGATTATACCGGGAGATCCGACCATCGGATTTTCCTGAAATCGCAACCGTTGGGTTCGCTTTGGAAATACCTTTCCAACGGCACAAACTTTGTAAAAATGCAACGGTTGGATTGTCTGGAATGTTTAATTCAAATCTGAAGAAAAACAGCGCCAGAATCGATTATATATATATAAGTATAATTACATTTAATCGAATAACGACGCTGCATTTCATATTTTGAAATCGAAACTTCAAACGATTATACCGGGAGATCCGACCGTCGGATTTTCCCGAAACTGGAACCGTTGGATTCGTTTTGAAAAGATCTTTCTAATGATGTAAATTTTGTGAAGATCCAACAGTTAGATTTTCAGATATGTGTAAATCAAATCTGAAGAAAAACAGCGCCACGGCCGCGTTATGGTCCGAAGCGTCGTTTTGAATAAATTGGCTATTTTAAAATAAATAAAAATAGCGATAAATCATTATAAAATATTATAAACGATATGGATGTGAAATTTAGAAATTAACTGAAGGTTGGCTAAGTCGAATGGTTTCCTGGGTGTTGATCTGATGTTGGTTTCGGCCTTCGGGGTTAATATTTGGGAAATCGTTCTCTTACTGATTGACGGTTAGTGACTAATGAATTGAAATGATGCGTGTGTACGTTAGTGTTGCACTTGTTTATTATATACGCGAGTTGCTCAGAAAGACCGGGTTTTATCCCATTCTGAATAACTGAATCGACGATAAGAAATCGATGATGAAGACGGTGGTCGAAGACCGGAGATCTTCACCTCGTTTGGATGGTAACCGAGGTCCTGATTGGGAGGCATCCCGAAATATGGATAATGAGTGGTGATCGTCCAGACGTACGTGGTGATCGATGGGTTTTGCGAGGTATATAGTGCCTCCAGTTTCGTTCAGACCCAGAACGGACTTGCAAATGGACAGTGTGTCTGACATTGGAATTTATTCTGTGTGATTGATAGCCATCAGTTGCATGGTGTGAATTGCCTGTGTGGCATGCTAAGATGCAGTGATCAGGGCTTCTGTTGAAAAGCAAAGTCTTGTGGTGATGATCATAGCACCGCCTGTGTGGCGTAGCTTTGTGTATAACGTGAATTCGCGAGCCTCACACCCCGGTATGAACCAGAAACGGGATAAGGACCTCAGGGAGGGCATGCGTTTCCTTCTAGCTAGGAGTTGTGTCAGTGTTTTTACACGGCCTGACATTTTACTTATGTGGTTGTTACTGTTGCGAGGCACCTCGGTTTGATTGGACGATCCGGGTCCGATGGAGTCATTCGTTGGCTCACTTACGCCCCATAGGGCGGGGAAACGTAGTGCTCAGGCATTTTAATCCACATCGGTGGGCCGACCCTGTCGCTCCAAGGGTCGATGCGTTCTGATTCTGAGACACGGGCTAGAGCGTCTCGAATTTGGTAAGGACTATCTTTTGCCTTGGTTCATGACGGAAATCCAATTTCCAAATACGTGACTGTGCGGTTTGGATTGTATATATATATGACGACATGATATATGGTACCCATGCCGTCTATGATTGATAATTATGATTTGAAATTGTTTTTGAAACATATAAACACTAGTAATAATATCAAATGCTTTTGTTTTATTCGTATCATTCATATTTTGGCCATTATAAGGTAAAAACTTTATCCTCCGGTTTGCGTTGCATTGTGTGATGGGAACTGAGTCTTATAATGGCTTCATTTTTATAAAAAGCATTGCGATATTCAAAAGAATTGTTTGTTTTAAAGCACTGGCAATCCAATGGAGTAAACCCGTTCCACGAAAGTGGCGTGGTCCTGTGATTAGACATATTATAAAAGTGTTGAGTTGATTTCTCATACCAGTCCCATGACTGACTCGTAGTTTGTTTCACTTTCAAACTCGGGTGCCCCTTTTTCTACATGGGCAGCCTTGTATTCAGGTTTAGCTGGCTCTTTCTGGATAGCTGGAGCTGAAGATGGATTCTATCATTTATCTATTTTATGTTGTTCAGCTCCTATTGTACATATTTTGTTTGTTTTCCGCCGTAGACATTTATGTTTGCTGAACTGTATTTGTACTAAGTATGATCCTATATACTATGTAACTCTGATGATTACGTTTATCCAGTATATTCCATTGTGCATTATCTGGTGTATTTATTTAATTCTGTTCTGCTGTTATCTGCTTATGTGTATATTCCAAGGATTACCCTTGCCGCCGTCCGTACGGGGTTTGGGGTTGTCTCAACCTGTCTGGATGGGTGCAATCCAGTTATTTGGGGATCGAAATGTACAGTGTGAGCCTGGGGCTCGAAATTTCGATCGATCTAAGGGGTTTTGTTCCATTTGGAGTTTGCAGTTGTTATTGTGGTAGAGAGTCGTAGCATGTGTGAAATTTTGGTGGGGATTTGAGTCAAAAGGGTTCGGGGGTCTTACTGTGTTACGGATTTGAGCCTGGAGAACAGAATCTATAAATGACGAGCGAGTTGGACGAAATACAGATGAGGAGAAAGAGCTCGAGGTGGAGAGTTAAATAGTGGTGGCGGTTTTGAAGACGGTGGAGGAATAAGGGAGGACGTGGAGTATGAATATGCGGTAATGGCCATGCTACTCTTCTAGGAAGTCGTGGTATTAAGAAAAGGGGAGGAAGGGTTAGTCTTTTAAAACGTGATTTGTTAGATTAGTAAGGTATAATTAATAATTAATTATGGAGTATTTCGGTGGTGATGATTGTGTAAATTGAAGAAGAATACGTGAGGATGGAAGCTCCAAAATTTTACAGTGGTGTTTCGAAGTAGGCCAGAAACTTGTGGTTCTCATCTAAGAAGAAGGATTATTGTTTAAACGGGATTAAAGTGATGGGCTGACAGTTTAAATGGGTTAAGGCCCGTTTGAAATAAATGTTAGTTTTAATTTAATTAAAATAATCATATAACTTGTAAATTTTATAACTCTGTCATACGTTGTTCAAATTCAGCAAAACAAAATCCATCGGTATCATATGGACGAGGGCTACAACATGGAACTGACTGGGAGTGAATTGGAGCTCGTCTCAATTTAAGGCGAATTAAATTTTCCATCTAAATCAAGCGACAATTATCGTTATTTAATGATGATCGTCCAATGTGAGTAAACCTAACTAACTCTGATAGTTCATATTTTATAAATATAATCTAGTAACGGTAAATGCTGATTGATTGTTGTGTTTGATTGTTTGGTTGAATTTCTGATGTATTGGTTGAAAATTATCGATAACGGTATATATAAATCGTTAGTCAAATATTGATTCGGTTTATCAGAATATTTCATTGAAATGAAGTTGATGTTAATTATATTGTTTAACATCTGTGATGCAGGGAAACAGGTTGGAGGGATCCAACTGGATTCCTCAATATTTATAATACTGTTCTTTTCATATATTGTAATATATGATGTGATATATAATCTGTGTTGATTACGTGTGTTGAATGATATCGATCATTGTTATCTGGTATTTTAAATACCGTAAGAAATACTGGGATGTAGAAAAGGGGATTTTCAAAGTGTATTTTGAAAATAAATTATTTATATAAAATCAATGGATTTTGTACATAAAAGGAAAAGGATTTTATAAAAGAAATTAATTATAAAATCAAAGGAAATTGACAAGGAAATATTTATTTGTTAAATAAATAGAATTGAAAAGGAAATATTTATTTGTTAAATAAATAGAATTGAAAAAGGAAATATTTGTTCGTTAAATAAATAGAATTGAAAAGGAAATATCTGTTGAACAAATAGAAGAGAAAAGAGATATATATTGGAAAAATAAATAAAAAGATAAAAGGAATATTTATTTAGAAAATAAATAAGATATCATAGAAGGAAATATTTGGAAAGTAAGTAGTATTCTAAAAGGGATTAGAGTTAATCGATTAGAGTAAATCGAATAGAGTAAATTGAATAGAGTTAATTGATTAGAGTTAATCAAAAAGGAGTTAATCGAGTAGGGTTAATCCAATAGAGTTAATTGAAGATAGTTAATCGAATATTAGTTTATTTGAAAGGATTTAATCGATTAGAGTTAATCAGTTAGAGTAAATCAATTATAGTTAATCGATTAGAGTTAATCAATTAGAGTTAATCGATTAGAGTTAATAAATTAGAGTAAATCGATTATGGTTAAATCAGTTAGAGTTAAATAGTTAGAGTTAATCAGTTAGAGTTAATCAAATGGAGTTAATCGATTAGAGTTAATCAGTTAGAGTTAATCGATTAGAGTTAATCAATTGGAGTAAATTGATCATGGTTAAATCAGTTAGAGTTAATCAGTTAGAGTTAATCAATTAGAGTTAATCAATTAGAGTTAATCGATTAGAGTTAATTGATTAGAGTTAATCAATTAGAGTAAATTGATTTTGGCTAAATCAGTTAGAGTTAATCAGTTAGACTTAATCAATTAGAGTTATTCTAGTTTATTCTAAAGGAGTTATCGAATATAGTTATTCGAAAGGAGTTATCGAATATAGTTTATTCGAAAGGAGTTAATTGAATATAGTTTATTAGAAAGGAGTTAATCGAATGTAGTTTATTCGAAAGAAGTTAATCGAATATAGTTTATTCGAAAAGGGTTTATCGAACAGAGATTATTCAAATGAGTGTTATACGTTGAAATTCGATTATATCGATTTCGGAAAAGTACTATTCACTTTCCCTTTTTAATCAAGATTTATTTATTAATAAATTAGTTGTTTGTTTATTTATCCAAATTAATAAATAAAAGTTATATTTAAGTTATTATATTTCAGAAGCATGGGATTATAACACTATTGTTAAAATCAAATGAATTCTGTAAATGAAGTGGATTCGTAAATAGAATCCGTGAGTTACGTAAGGAAGTTGTTAAAGATTTAAAAGGTGAACTTTGTCTATTTCGAGGTAGGAAATGTTGTTCAGTTAAGGTCTAAGAGGTAGTTATACCCTAACTTGATTGACTGCATTCTTAACTAAGGAATGGTTAAGGTTCGATAGTGAAGGTTGGTTAAGTGAATTTAGTTAATGAGTGTAATGTTTTGAGTTGGCATAGCGATGTTTTATTTAAACATCTGTTTAAATCCAAATGTAGGAGTTTTGGAAATGTTTTCCAAATAAGAATCAGAAATGTTTTCTAATATAGAAAATAAGAAACGGAAATGTTTTCCAATGTTAATAACGTATATGTTCTAAATATAGAAAACAAGAAATGTTGAATATGTGGAAACAGGAGATGAAAAATGAATAAATTAATGAACTAAAGAGATAAATGTTAAAAGATTATTGATCAGTAAGATTTCCATCTGGAAATAATATCATTGTTTGCACATGTGTTTTCCTTTGATAGTTACACTGACTATCAAAGTTTCTGACCATTTTTTTCGTTGTTAATACGGAGAGACCGGGATCAGATTTATTATCTGAAAACCAATCAGTATGGACATTAGCGTTACAATCAAATATGATGAAGATAATTAAAGACGGAGTTTATGCAAGGGTCGTTCTGTCATATCCTAGGTAGAAATTGCCTAAGATGGATTTACAGAATAGTGCCTTCGGTTTGTCCAGTCCTATGACAACCTATATGGAAGAATGTCTGACAGAGTATATTTAATGGATCACGTAAGTTGATCTCTTCCAACGTATGTACATTTGGTGGCGGAGGAATTCGTTTCTCTTAGTTGTGTACCCATTGTATTTTTGGGAAAATCAATTTGTGATTTGGCGGGTATGACGATGTGACATTCAAAGTGAATAATTGTGTGATATGTCAGAGATAAGCGTGGCCTCTAGCCTCACAACCAGGAAATGACAAAAATCGGACAGGCAGCATGGCTATGTGGGTTGCTTCCATTAGGGTGTATTATCACCTATCTAAAGATATTCATTTCATTCTTTAATCTATTCGACGCTGTCCCATTCGGGAAGCGGTTGTTGATCCCAACCGTTGGTGATATACATTCGACACACTCCAGCGAAATGAGTGGTCGGTCATGTATGGCCGGGTTTGCAAGATGTCCTTGTTGAACCCAGTGTATTCCTCTCTAGAGGTACACAATTGGAAGGTGGTTCCATACCTTGTCATATTTGGTAATCCATTATCCAATAAGTGCTCGCGGTTTTGATTGTATACTATATATGTAGAATGTGAGATGAAAGCGTTTCTGCTGGATGATTATTATATTGTGGTTGACAGACACTATCATAATATCAAAAGAATTTTGATATAAAGACTATTTTGGATTCTCATAAGGGAAAAAACCCATTCCGTTATACGGCGTGGTCTTATGAGATATCGTTTAATTGCTCAAACTGTTTTAAACTGTTTTACTCATACCAGTCTCATGACTGACCCATAGTTTGTTTTGTTTTCCCTAAACTCTTGGGTGACCAATTTTGTATGGGCAGTCAAGTAGTCAGGATTTTTCAGATATACTTGGAGTGCTTGGAGCAGGAGGCTTCAGGATTTTATAGCTATAGTTATTTCCGCTGTGTTGTAAGTGTTGTACTCCGATAATGTTACTGTATACATATACTAGTTTTATTTCAAAGTTATATATCTATTATAAATTGTTAGTTCCGCTGTGAGTTTCGTGTTACTCTGATGATGATGTATGTTCTTCTTCTTCTTCTTCTTCTTCTTCTATTCTAAGTTTCTATCTTATCTAATCTCACCCTCTAATTTCTTTCATGGACTATCCGGTGTTTCCGATCCTTCGACATTGAGTTTATGTCGATTACTCAAGATCGCGAAAATCCGGGTCGTTATAGTACTCGAGTGGGGATACACTGGAGTTCAACAAGAACATCTTGTAACCCAGCAACACATGACCGACCATTCATTTCGCTTGAATGTTCCAAATATATTTCCACCTTACGGTTGGTATACCAACATAACCGTTTCCGGGAGATACAAAAGCGAAAGAAGTAACAAATACGAATATTCTCTAGATGGTGACAATATACCATAATTGGGTGCGACTCACTTCGCCATGTTGCCTGCCCGATTTTTGTCATTTCCCGGTTGATGAGGCTTGAGGTCATAACGTATCTTTTAACAGATCACACCTTTATTTACTTTGAATGCTACATCGTCAAACCCGCCAAATCATAAATTGATTTCCCCGCAAAAATCATGGGTTTAAAGCTAAGAGACACGAATTCCTCCGCCACCAACGTAAATACATTTGAAGAGATCAATTTACACGATCTATTAGATATACTCTGTCAGACATTCGTCCGTACACGTTGTTCTGGGACTAGACAAACCGAAGGCACTATTCTATAACTCCATCTTAGGCAATTTCTGCCTAAGATCACCAGAACAACCCGTGCATAAATCCATCTTGGTGAGCTTACCCACCTTGGTCGTTAATCGTTGAATAACGGTTAGCGTTCCATTGATATTTTCAGGCATTTTATTTCGTCTAAAATTCCAATGAGCTCCAAAATGATTCAATCTAGTTTCATTGTGAAGTCTGCGTCCATACGATCCCAACGGATCTGACCATTCATGAAACAGGTAACGTATGTGCGGGATATTTAATTTACAAGTTAAGTAATATATTTAAATTAAATTAAATTTAAAACTAAATTCCCTTCTAAATAGATTTGGACCTCACCGCTAATTAATTTTTCCCATCGACCCACACACAAACACTATAACCCAATTGCTATAGTGTCATCCCCTCTATATTAAATGCAGAAAACCCGCTCCATATATTACACCATTCGCTTCCATACTACCTTTCTTCTACACGAAATAAATCACTAAAAATAACCAACACTCCCCTCCTCAAAATCTCCTCCACCTCATCCCATCTACACATAGCTCGCCTGTGCCATACCGAAATTGGTGTCACATGATTCTCGGCTTGCTGCAGTACCCATTATTCACAAAATATACTACATCTCGTTTCAGTATTTTCCCCACTCGCCATTTTAATTTTTGGTACTCTTCCATTGCTCCTTACATGCACCACACCTCTTGCAAACACCCACTTTTAAAATAGTTCCTTTCCCCCATGCGACGTAAGCTAACCCATTCACTTATAATACTTCCAGAATCGGTTGTTGACCTCACTGGTTGCGGCTGTTGACCTCTCTGTATTCTACTTCCAGTAAACCACAATAATATGTCTCACGAGCTCCTCTCCATAATTCATTTGCCATGCAACTTCTTCCATTCCTATGTACAAACCCCATGCACAGCTCGGCCTTAACCCGCACAACAGTAAAGTATCCAAACCAGTTTTTTTTGAAACCCACCCTTTCGTTACGGGGAAGAGAATCAGATGGGAAGCAGGTGTGTATATATTATATATAAATACATACTTATATAAGGATTTGTTCCCATTATATTATATGTTTTTTCTGAAAAATGTTTACAATGCTTTGATCTTGTGTATGTATAATACATGAAGAAGACAATAAGATCAAATTCACGTCTTTAAGCCTGAAGCTAAAACTTAAAGCATCCCATAGCCACGTGAGGCTTGGAAGCTTCAACATGAAGAAATGTAGGTCTAAAGTGAGTTCTTCTTAGGTTATTTATTATTGATGTTGAAAGTATAGCTGAGGTGAAAATAGAGGTCTGCATCGACTTGTTTACTATATTTGAAAGGAAGTTTGGCAGTGAAGCATAAGAGAAAAATATGTTTATTTATTCATTTTTCGTACAGATTTCAGTCGGCTATGTGCTTAGAGCTTCCTTAGTTTTGTGTCCTATTTGATTTGTATGTGTGCATGATTCAGTGTGCTTTTGGGGTAAGTCGTCTTTATTTAGTTGTAGGGTGTATGCGGCATTTTTCTCTGTTGGATAATGGAGACGGTGCTTGTTATTTAGGAAGATTGAGCATTAAAAACAATGCAATACATGTTTGATGTGTGATTTTTGTTAGCGTTATAGCTCATTTATTCCTAAGCCCCTGGTGTATCCAGATAGCAAGCAACAAAATGAATATCACTGTTATAATTTACTTAGAGCTGGTATAGTTGTCATTTTTATTGATTATAATGCTACTTGAAATTTCTTCTCGTAGACGAGCTGCTATGGACAAAAATAAAAATATCATCGTGGCAAGCGATGTGCCACGATCCCAAAAATATAATGAAATAGACAAGATAACTTATCTTGTGAAATTCTAGAAAAGGATGATACCGTATAAAATACGTTAAACGAAAAGTAGCTTATTTTCCAAAATAAAAGTTAAAGAAAATTTCTAAAAATTAAACTAAAAATATTTCTTTAAAATCTTGTCTAAATTTAAAACCAATATTTAATTATATTAAATAAATCGTTATGGTCTATAAACGATTCTATAGCGACTTTCTGAAATTTTGATTTGGATGTAACTTATAATCTACAAGGTGAATACTAGATTTTTCAATTCCATTAGAAAACTATAATTTAATAGATTCAAACGTTTCTTGTTTTGAAGAAATCCGACTTATAACGAATTCTGTACAATCAGTTGAAGTTCAAAACTCAATATTACGAACTACCGTGACATTACGAGTTCGTTTATAATTAAATTATAATTTGTCCATTCAACTGCCATTTATTAAATAAATTCGTTATTATAACACGAATTTAAACTCGATTGAATATCTTATACTAACCTATTCATACAACATTGTCAATATAACTATTTCCGACAAATGTCAGAAATTAAATATATTATCACATTATTTATTTTTAAATTAAATATTCAAAATATTTGAATTAAAACCATTTAAACTACCCAAACCATTATGAAAATAATTAAATTAATTAATTATTAAATCAATAAAATTTTTGGATGTTACATTCCTTCCTCCTTAAAAGAATTTCATCCCCAAAATCACTAAGGCACGAAAAACGTTATAAACCATCCTTAAAAGAATTATCAAACAGCTAAGTGGCTTGCTAAAATAGCTCATAAATCTCTTATATACAAATAAAATATAAACTTGTACATTTTGTTGGCATCCAAATTTATCTCTTCCATCGCTACCGATTCAGAATATACCCATTCATTCTAATATTGATCTCCAATTAACTTATCTCAAATCCAAACATTCACTTATACCCAAGCCAAATTCCATTTCAAACACCAGTTCCAATTTCAATTCCAAATTCTTACTCAACGGTCCAGTTCCATTTAACTTTGTTTCATCTAAATTCTAATTTATTCACCTTTCTTTATAGTTCAATCTATTTAACTTCATAAGTTAAATTTTAAATTCCAGAATTTCAAATTCTTGGGTTTTATTTCAAATCAGTTTGAAATCATATATATTTCCATATAATAATTGCAATTCAAAACGTTTGATTTTTTAACAACTTTTTTCCTCAAAATAATTCAAGAACAAAATATTTGGTAGTAATCCATCACTTCGAATTCAAAAAAAATACTAATGATACTACAGTCATCATCATAATTATTTTCCAGCTATCGAAGTGAGTTCAATACTATATTATTTTCAAAACATATTTTCAAACACTTCCATTTTAAAATTTCTTCAAAATATCCTTTACAATACTTGTAAAATATTTCTAAATTTACCTAGAATCTTAAAATTTCCATATATTTACCTAAAAATTCATTTTCAAGCACCTTTCAGATTCTAGATTTTTAATTCCAGTTCTATTCTAAATTCAGATTTAATTCAATTGATTTCATATATTACTCTAATACGAATTCTGATTTGTTATTTATAACCATCTCCATTATAATTTTATTCGATTATAATAACAATCAACACATCCAATATATAATAATAATAATCACAAAATATATACCTTTATATCTAAAATATACCTTGAGTAAAGTTATTTACCCTCATTTCAAAACATATCATGTCAGTTCATTGTATTCGAGTGTTTAGAAACCCCTATCGACCTTATGGTGCCCCACCGTCGATCAGAATTCATATGCCACTCAACCAATAAATCTCCACAATTTAAAACTATTTTTATACAATCTACAAATATGCTCACTCGTATATATACTATCAAACTCATTCTAGGGTATTACTAACCCCATCTCTAACGAGTCACATCACAAAACCAAGTTAATCACTTAACCTTCAGCTTTGATACCACTGTAACGACCCATGTATTTTCGACCCCGAAAATCGGCATATATTCCAATGTCGACAATTCAAGCAATGGAAATACTAGATCGTTAATAGAAAGAAGTTAGAGGGAGAGAAATAGAAAGAAAGAAAATTAGAATAGAAGAAGAAGAAGATCACAACAGAGCAGAATCTGAGAAAACTCGAATCTTACAATGGAACGAATAAAATATATTATATAACATAACTTTGAAATACAAATTGTATATAAATACTATTATCAGAGTACAACACATAACATCACAGCGGAAATAAACTTTAAATACATCTAATGTTGAACCCTCCTGCTCCAAGCTCCTCCAAGTATATCTGTAATATCCTCACTACTTGACTTCCCGTAAAAATTTGGGCACCCAAGAGTTTATGGTCAAACAAAACAAAATAAACTCTGGGTCAGTAATGGGCAACCACTTGATTTAACTTTTAAAAATCCTTTTCAAAGAAAGGATAATCGTAAGACCGATCCATACATAAACACGGATGGTTTTTACCTTACGATAATCCAAAACATTCTTTGGAAACAATAATATTTTGATATTATAATAATGTCTAATACAAGTAAATAGCAATCTAGGAGTGTGCTTGCATCTCACGTTCTACATATATAGCATACAATTAAAAACTGTGAGCTCTTATTGGGGAATGGATTTCCAACTATGACAAGGTATGGAACCACAATCCGATCAGTGTACTATAGAGGGGATACACTGGAGTTCAACAAGAACATCATGTAACTCAGCCACACATGATCAGCCATTCATTTCGCTTGAATGTTCCGAATATATTGTCACCATACGGTTGGTATTCCAACATAACCATTCCCGGGAGATACATAAGCGAAAGAAGTAACAAATATGAATATTCTCTAGATGGTGACAATATATTCTAATTGGGTGCAACCCACTTAGCCATGTTGCCTGCTCGATTTTTGTCATTTCCCAATTGATGAGGCTTGAGGTCATAACGTATATTTTAACATATCACACCTTTATTTACTTTGAATGCCACATTGTCAAACCCGCCAAATCACAAATTGATTTCCCAAAAAATATCATGGGTATAAAGTTAAGAGAAAACGAATTCCTCTACCACAAATGTAAATATGTTTGAAGAGATCAATTTATGCAATCTATTAGATATACTTTGTCAGACATTCTTCCATACACGTTCTTCTGGGATTGGACAAACCGAATGCACTATTCTGTAAATCCGTCTTAGGCAATTTCTACCTAGGATCGCCTGAACAGCCCTTGCAGAAACTCCATCTTCAATCATCTTCATCATATTTGATTCGCAATGCTAATGACCATGCAGAGTTGTTTTCAGATAATAATCTGTTCCCGGTACGTATTAATAACGGAAAAATGGTCAACAACTTTGATCGTCGGTTATTTAACTATCAAAGGAAAGCATCCATACACACAAAACGATCCTATTTCCGAATGGAAATTTTATCGATCACCAATCAATCAACATTGAGCCTCGTTAATTAATTTATCAAAACTTTATTCATTTCCTAACCTCCTATTTCTCATATCTCTTAAACCCGGTTTAGACTCTTACGATTTTTGGAACAACATTTCCATATGTCCACAATTTCTTATTTTCTGTATTTAGAAAATACACGTTATTAACATTGGAAAACATTTCCATATCTTATTCATGCCTCACTATCCATCAGTCCCCAACCGTAAACTAGTAAGAGAACATCTGCCTAAGTATCAACCCCTAAGGCCGAAACCAACATCAGATCGATATTCAGAAAGCCATTTAACTGAGCTAGTCTTCAGTCAGTTTCTAATTTACTTAATCCCATTCTTAACTTCAAATCATTCCAAATATTTACCCATTTCCATTTATAACCAATCTAATCTACAAAACATTTGCTTTTAAATCATCACTTCAAAACGTGAATATTATTTCTTTATAGAAACTTGACTCGTTACATTAATCAGATCTCAATTTTTATTTACAAATACCATTATAGGTTCCTATCTCATTTATCAAATTGTTATATAAAATCATATTCTTATTTCACTTCATAAACTCCATTTGCAAGTCAACTTCCTGTTAATTATAAACTCGATTACATATTTGGTTGCAAATTATTGGTTTTAAACCAAATATTAAATATCTTTCCAAATTCCAAATTATATAATATATATCTTCTGAAATAAACTATTTTTATAACATTCGACTTCGTCGAGTTATAATTATAATCCTTATGGATTTATTCAATTCATATTCACATTTTGAACCTCGAAATAAATTCAACGATTTCCCTTTCCATTACTCATTTTTGAATTGACATTCACAGATTATTTAATAATTATTATTTAATAATAATTATTTCATCCCATTTTCTAAATATTGTTTACAAACCAAACTACTTGTTTTAATATAATTAAAATAAGTTATTATATTCAACTCCATTCGAAATTAAATTTCTATTTTAAAATAGATTTTCCCTTTTTAAAACCCCACATTCTATTCCAATATATCCGTTCTATATTACAATACTTACATAATTATTATTTTAGGTCAATGTTATTCAAATATCCCAAAACACACAATAATCAATCCCCGATTATTTTTCACATCATATAATACAATATATGGAAAACAATAATATAATTGTTCAGAAATTCAGTTGGATTCATCCAATTTGTTTCCCTACATTCACATATGGTAATCAACATAAATAACACCATTTTCATATGAATATGAAATATTATAATAGATAGAATCAATATTCAACTAATGATATATATAACGGTATTTATAAATTTCAACCAATTTAGCAAATCATCCGAACAACTATCACACACGGCATTTGTTTGAACCAAAAATGGCTCAAACACCAATGGTACGAGAATCGTACTTCACCAATATGGTTAGAAAATAAATGGAGCCGCACTCAGTAACAATTAAAAGTAAAAATGCAGGGAAGATAAAATGGAGATAGGGTTTTAGAGTGGTTCATCCTTGTGTTAGGCCTACATCCACTATGAAAGCAACATATATTATCACAATAATGATTACAAGGCATATTTCTCATACATCTTCTTGTTCTCGCAACTTATTCTCACTTTTACATATAAATCTTGCTCAGATTTACAGGATTTGATGAAGGAATGGTGTAATTCGCGGAGAAGAAGATGGATGGGCGCCAAGGCCAAATGAATGAAGGAACCTTGAATAGAGATGATGATGATGATGATGATGGATGAAATGCTTAAGGAATGACTCAGGGTAGAATTTGGCAGCACTTCGTGGTTCCAAAAAGTCCCCCTTTGTGGTGGCAGCCATGGCCTATTTATAGCTGAGCTTTTCCTGAAGAAATGAATTAGAGTTCCTGTTTGCAGGATACAAGTCGCCTGTCTTATTAATTACGAACGTGCCACTACTTATCTGTAGCCAACTAGCGACAGTTGTTTCTAGTTGTCCTGTGCGAGTGACTTCATAGGAGCGAGCAGCTATATTGGAACGAGTGACTGCATAGGTCTTGGCGTACGGACAGGCGGTGAGTACGCAGGTTTGACTTGTTAAAGCTTGCTAATTAGTATAAGAACGGCTGACCGGATCACGTCAAGCCTTTTGTAATTGTCTGGTTGTAGCATCTGAATCTAATGGTAAATGGAAGACTGATCGAAGTTTGTGGAGCTTCCATATGTGCGAACGCTCTACAGTTGATACCTGTCGGATTAGTAGATAGCATATGATTGTAGCATCAATGACTAATGGATAGGAGTCTGAAGTCACAATTCATGAACGGTGCTTGAGGTACATGTATGACCACTAGCATCCTTGTGTTCCCTGATGTGAGAGATCGGTCAAGACAGTATAAGCGAGCGACTGCAAAACAGGATGTGCGATCGGAACCATTTCCTTTCTTTGTCTTGTATGACCAACTTCTTTGGTGCAGGAATGAACGACTCCCTTGGTATGGGCGACCTCTGCAGGATGTGCGGGCCTTACTGACCTTAGGTAGTATCATCCTTAGCGTGCGATCTCTCTGTATAGTCGTGCTGCACTTTATGACCAACCCTTGCCCTCTTGCTTGAGTCGTGGTCCGCGTACGACCGTGTTGTGTACGAACGGCTCTGGATAAGGCATGAGTGCACAATCCATGTGAATGCTTGTTTTATAGCCTAATCACAGACATAATTCTTCAACGTACATATATTTTTAAGGGATAAACATTTGCCCCGTGAAGTTTGTAATTTTCAGTTTGCGAAGATTACATGCTTCGAAATGATGAAATGTAGTGTCACTTGATAGATTAAGTCTAATTTCCTGTAACTGGAGCATTCTCACTAACGACTCATGCTTATTGAATACCTTTATGGTCCTTCGGGTACAGACATAGTCCTTTGCTTACTGGATCTGATGGGCTATTTTCTAGGATAGTTAAGCGTTTTATCTGGGCCTGACCAAGCTGTCACGTCATTTTAATCTGAAAGGGTCTTTTTGTCTTTTCTAAATACTATTTCTTCATTTTCCCGCCCTTCACGCATTTTATCTTTCTAAAAATCTTACTTTAATGGCGACTTTGCAGTAGAGAGTTCCCTACTGCCTACTATTATTCCCAGATTCCGATCGTATTACCTTCCTTGACTTGCAATTTTGCTTGCTTTTTCCAGACTGAGTCTCTTCAACTTCAAAATTGGTCGGAGTACTTTTCCTTCCAAATCGAACCCGCTTGCTAGTCTGTAAGTAAATTTCTTCTTTCAATTTTTCTCCTAGTTTTACCTAAGTTCCCGGTTGGAAAGAAAAATCAGATTTTTTAACCATGGATTGAAGTTTTCATCGATCTAGCTTAGTATGCTTTAGGGTTTTGAGCATAATCGTCTGACAGGCCCGATTTGCGTGAAAAGTCCCTCTTGCTTTTTGGTTGCAGCGAAATGTTTACAGGTTGCTTGTTGGAATGTCTCTGAAACGATGCTTTTAATTCGCCGTACCTTCATTAGATGCTTGATGAAATGTCTGTGTCGTAAAACTTTGACATTGTTGTCATTGTTTTATGCTCTGTTTGTTGTTGGCAGCATTCATTTGTTATGCGCGACCAGTAGTTATTAGTAACCGACCGGGACAGCTTCCTTGTATAGGCAGGCGCCACACATGACCGATCAAGTCCAGTTTGCTTTTGTTTGTTGAACTTTTATTGTAATGACTAAACTGTAATGGCAAGCCCTACCATACACTTTTGAGCTTATTTATATTATTGGTAGGTTTTAAGGACTAAGTGTGTTCGAAGGTTCTTAATTTGAAGGACACATTTGCTCAAAAGTTGTTTTTCCTCGATTATTAGCAACCTAGATGTAGATTGTTCCTCACACATGTCTATTCATGTAGGAATGCAAGCTAAAAACTAATCTAATCAAAGCCTCAAGGGGGGCACTATGTATGAAGAGGCAAGAGGTCCTGGTCAGGTGGCTGAGGCTGCCCCAACTGTTGGTCCTTGGGCGATCGTTAATCAAATTTATCCTCAACCCCGACTCCTTGAATGGGTGCCCTCTACCAGTCATAAGTCAACACTTACATTCAACTTATATGAACAAATATGTGTTCGCTTCGGATTAGCTAAAGAGGAAACTAGGCTTCCAAGGAAAGAAGATTCGGATGATCGTCCGTCCCCTGGGTATGTAACTGTCAACCATCGTATGCTGTCTAGTGGATCGGTCCCTCCTTTTAATTCCTGTTTAGGGTCCATTTTGCGGTGTTTGGCTATTGCCCCATATCAGTTGCATCCCAACGGATATCACATTTTACTAGAGCTATACATACTTTTTATGAGAGTCAAGCAACGAGCACCCTCATTTCAGGATATCCGCTCTTTATACGCTTTCAAAAAGAGGGAGGTGGACGGACCCTCTTTCATTTCTATGGAGGGCAGCTGTGGTAGAATTATTACTGGTCTAACAGATGGTGTCAAGGGATTTCCTGATCAATATTTTTATGTTCGATGTCCTACTGGCTTCTATGGGCGGTGGTTGGAAGGAGGTAACTCATTTCTACTTTGGAGTCTTCATCTTTTCTACCTTTTAATTGGTTCTCTTCCCATTTTGCAGCGATTCCTTCTAATAAAGGCCTTGTCCTTGACCAAACTCTTCATGATTCTTTGTTTTCTATTAACAAGACTGAGAGAAGTAGATAAGTGTTGCTCTTAGAGAGAAATCTCCGTAAATATCAGTTGCTCCATCCTTCAAGATCTATTAAGAAAACCTTGACTCACACACTAAGTGCCACTAGCAAATCCTTTACCAAAAAGAAGCGCTTAATCCTCGGTGACAGCACCCAATCTTCTTCGGGACCTTCCTTGCCTTCGATTATTGAAGGAAGTGATAAAGAAGCAGATGAGAACATAGATGATATCATTTATGAAAATATTATTAGAAATCCTGCTTCCCTTTTCATTCAGAAAGAGAATTCTACAGGAACTTTTGGAGGCTTGGGAGATTTAGATACCATCAACTATCTTAGTCAGGGTGATACTGTAACTTCTGATCCTGTAATGCCTGGCACAGAGAAAACCCAAGAACCTGCCCAAAGGCCTGGGAAGGCATTTGATTCAAGAGCTCTCCTTGACATTGGTTTGTCATCAGATGTGCATTGACATAACTATTATTGGCACTTTATGCTTTTCTGCAAATCTCATAATTTCTTTGTATGTTTGCTAAAGTTTTGCTTTGTTCTCTTGGCCAGGTATGGGCACATCATACTCATTATCAGATAGCTTCTTCCAGCAAGCTGGCTCTACTGATCCACAAAGTCTTTTACAATCTTGCCTTTCTCGTCATTTGAAGCCCTCTCAGTCGTCTTCAAGTTCTCAAGCTCAACACATTCTTGAACCTCAACTGACTGATCTTTTGAGAAAGGAAAGATTCGGTCGTGCGGTGGCACCAGACAAGGGCAACGAAGGTGGGCACCTTTCAGAAGGAGAGAAGAAGAAAAGGAGTCGGAATGAACAAGGCAAAAGCGAGATTCAAAAAAATCTCACATCAGCTGATTTTATGGACCCTGATGTTCCTAATTTTCCTGAATGATCCATCATTCCAACCTCTGCTAAAATCCAAATGATTCTCGATCGACCTTGTTATAAGGTTTCACCTGGTAATTTGGTGCTTAAGGGTCGTTTTGAAGGTTGGGATTTAAGAGGAATGCATTTTGACTTAGATCTGCATCCAAACGACGGACGAGATGCCGCTGAGAGTTTGAGCACTATAAAAAATTGCATGATTACCTAATTCAGCACTGCTAGGAGTCAACTTGAAACATGGTTAAATCTGGCCATGAGCAATGTCGATAGGCGACTAGAACATTGGACCAAGTTTGGTTATGAGTTCCAAAGGTTAAATGCCCGACATCTTGACCATATTGACGTCTTGGAGAATGACAAAGCTGGGTTAGTTCATTTGATTGAGTCTCAAAAATCTGAAATTGCTTCTTTAAAAGGCAGGAACGTTAGAATGAGTAGTTTGGAGACTAGAAATGAGGAACTCAAAAGGGAGCTCGAGGCCGTAAGTGGGGAACTTCAAGAAGCTCGATTTGCCCAAGAACTTGCTGAATGTCAATTGGTTTTAGAGAGACGGGCTTTGGCTTCTGATCAACGAGAAAAAGCGATGCTTGAGGGCAGGATTAATTCTCAAAATGAGACTCTTAGGGCTCTGGAGGAAAACAAAATCAAGTTGTGCAAAGAAAATGATGAGGTCAGAATTAGGACTGACAAAACCCTGCTCTAATTTTATGTTTACAGTGTCATGAGTCGTGGAAGCTTAAGTTATTTGAAGAAGGAATTTCCATGGACTTTGGCTCTTGTTTAGGAACAAGTGCTTTCATACTCTAATGGTGCTAATGATGAATACCTGCAGGAGAACCTTTTGGAGGATGAAGATTGCAAGGCTCTGGTTAGAGGCAGGAAGATATTGGCAGATGAGCAAGCTCGATCTTCCAGGGGAAAAACCTCGGATGTTTCTTCTACTCGTAACCCATTCAGTCTTGTCGATATCGAAGCTTCAAGCTCTCGAACTCCTTCTACAGATTACCTTATCCAAGATGTCGCCGGAGTTTGACCCATTAGAGAAAGCGCAATTCAATAGGATGTTCTTAATCAATGCGTGGGCCATGACGATACTTCTTTGAATGAATACGGGGTCAACCTTACGTACCCAATAACCCCAGGTAAAATTGATATCTATCAAACCACGCCAGATTTGGATTATCTTATCTCTTTTCTTGGGTTTGTTGAATTTCGTGCTTATTACCCATCTGCACTAGGTCCGCCCTCGCCACCTCGTTTGCCTATTGGTGGTACCACCATCCAAACTACCATTGTTGATTCCATTTTAGTATCAACCAATATTAGTCCACGCACCACACCTCTACTAGGCGACCCAACTCTACTCAACATGTCTGATCTGGAAGACGAGAACGATATTTGGAATACTAAAGTTGTGTCTGCTCTGACACGCAGAATAAATTCATTTGCAGATAGCCCAGGAATTATTGACCTGTCTTCTCCTGATAGTTCCTGCTGGACAAAGGAACAAAATATGGATGTTATCATTTGGTTCACCTCTTCCTTTAAGAAGTGGCATTTGTGACCCTTATGTTTTGATTTCAATATACTTTCTTATTGTCGCGTACTTAGATCGGTTGTATATGCAAGTGCCGGTCCTCGCTTAATACTTTTGCGCTTGTATACTTACTTCGAACATTGAGTATTATAATGTTTTCGTTGTTCGCTTTTAGGAAAGACAATGTCTCACTAGAATTCGACCTTTTTAATCGAATGATTTTATCAAATGTTCATTCTTCGTTGTAAAGTTGTAGCGAACTAGTGAAACGATCGATTTCTTACTAGTTTTCATGGTTATAGCCATAATTTTATTTTTAGTTGATTGGTTCACGATTAACAGGTTGGGGTTCAAACATATTTCCCATTAACTTGGTACTTCAAGTTCTTCGGGGATTAGATTTTAAATACGTAAGGTTGTTATGTTTTTTTTTGGGTGCCCCCATGGGAGGTCTTGGGTTTCAGTTTTCAATCCAAGTTCGGTCTTGTTTGTTCTGATTCCTCTAGAACCGAAAAGACCTTGTTGGATACCCACTTTCAGCTAGGATTTCTGTTACCCCCTTTCGGCTAGGATTTCTGATTTTTGTTATCCCCTTTTGGCTAGGATTTCCGATTGCGCTGGTCCTTCCAGCACTAGGACTGGGGCTTCCAGCCTAGGTATTACTGATCCTTCCAATTTTATGCATCACCCCGGGAGGTGGACACTAGCTCCTCTTATCGAGTTTTTGTTCAATTTAAGGAATTTGTGTCCTGCATCTAACAAGGTGCCTCTTTTGGGACTAGCAGTTTTCGTCCGTGGGACAAATTTGATACAATCTTTGTATTTTCCTCAAAGCTTGACACTAACCTCTTCAATGGATGTTTGCTAAGAGTATGGCGTATTTCATTGTGAAAAGTGTAGCTTCCTGATTGGCTGTTTATTTATTATGCTTTTCACCATTATCCCCAGAACAGCTTATCCTCTTGAAGCGGTGTGGTTATTTAGCAGGATATTTTTGGCCTTCAAGTTGCTTTACATGGAATGTGCTTTGGGAAGCCTTACGTCATGGTTTAATTGTGAACGAACGCTTGCTTCTACTATACCTACAATTAAGAAATTGGCTTTTAGTATGGTCTTACAAATATGTTATTCAGGAGAGCACATAACTTTTTGATTTATAAAGCCTTTGTTTAATACAACATCAGTGAATCATCATTTACCGCTTACAAGAATACCGCAAGTAAAATAGAAGAGTAAAATGACTACTGATTTTAAAGCAATAAGGCAAAGTAAAGTGATGGAGGTTGCTTATTCAGAACCGCCATAACCAGGACGCTGACTACAGATTCTCAAACAAGTGCTGGTCTTGGATCGGTTTGAGCGACCCATTCATTACTTGCTGTTCCTTACATATGGAGAGTTGGAGCAGCATTCATGAACATGTAAATATCATTGTTAATGCTTCTTCCTGATCAACTCTTCAATTAATGATTTTAAATGCCTACAATCATCTATGTCGTGCCCTGGCCGATTATGAAATTGACAAAACCTTCCTGATCTTAGAGCAACATCTTTGACTTGTATTTGTTTTGGGATTGGATATTTCTAGGTATCCTTAGTTGCCATGAAGATATTCCCTACGGTGTCATTAACGGGAGTGAGCTCAGAATTCTTAAAAAATCGTAGCTTCTTCTTATTCCTGGTATCTTTTCCTTCGTTGCTCCTCTTCCGGCTATCAAAACCACTGTGTGCACTATTTTTCCTTCTTAGCTGTTCACACATCGTGTTCTCTTCAATGTTCATATATTTTTCAGCTTTATTGAGTATCTGCTCGAGTGTACTTGGTTTCTCTTTCTTAATCCACCGTCCTAACTCGGTCTTTTTACATGTGCCCCCTTTCAAGGCCATCAGCACTAATCGGGGATCATAACTTTCAACTTCAGCTACTGCCATATTAAAGCGGATGAGAAAACCCTTGATGGACTCTCCTGGTCTTTGTCGTATTTCACTTAGCTCCATGACATCCCAGATTCTAGTTGCTTGGAATCTGAATTGTTTGCTGAATAATCTAGACAAGGTAGCGAAGTCGTCTGTACACTTTGACGGCAGCTTTGTGAACCAAAGGTAGGCTACTCCCTCTAAATAAGTTGGAAAATATAGGCATTCGATCTCGTCGGTTGCGCGCGTCGCCCATAGGGATAGCCGGAGTTGTAATCGGTCGGACCCTTTTCACAACAGTTTTTTCCAGTTGCAATAATCATATTTGCACATGAACACATTAGGATCGCTCGTCCCATTATAGGATTGCAACGTCAGAGTTTTGAATTTCTACGGATATATAGCAATTTTGATTCTTTCGGTGAGTGGAGTCTTAGTGGGAAAAGATTCCCACTCTTTTCGATTATCCTCTCTCTTCAAGCTCTCCTTCACAATTCCATGTGCCATTCTTAGAATATATTCTTTCTCTTTGCTTCAATCCATGGAATGAGCACCTTTTCCCTCGCCAGATTCTCGTCTAGGCGTGTAATTACAATTTGGTGACAGGGAATTCCCTTCATGAGGAATGCCCCTTTCGTAGGATCATCCAACTGTTGAGAGGTTGTGTCACCGAAATGGTTGCACATGGATGCTTTAGCTTTTCCGTGGTCCAGATTAGCATGATATGTAACCTCCTGCATAGAATTTCCTTGTTCCGCGCTCGAGACGGAGGATTCTGTATCGTATGCTTGACTTGTTAGAGCGGATAGAAAGAAAGCGGCACCTAACGTGGCTTTTGCAGTTGCGGCTTGAATAGCGAACATCGACTCAAGTTTGTTCATCATTGCACTATTCGCAGTGGTTATTTGACTTGTCAGTTCCACTATCGCTTCTTCCAATTCTCTTTTAGTTGTAGCTACCTTGGCTCTTGACGATTCTCCTATCTCGAAGTGAGTGGTGGGCGATGTGACAGTATTACCATTATCGGTGAGGTCATTAACTTTGAGAGTGACTTCCTTTGGCACATCCATGATCGCAAGCAAAGTTTTTCTTAGAAAACCGCGTTTGGACTTCAACAAGGAAAGATGCAAATACGGCCCCATAGTGGGCGCCAAAATGTTTGAACCAAAGATGGCTCAAACACCAATGGTACGAGAATCGTACTTCACCAATGTGGTTAGAAAATAAATGGAGCCACACTCAATAACAATTGAAAGTAAAAATGCAGGGAAGATAAAATGGAGACAGGGTTTTAGAGTGGTCCAGCCTTGTGTAGGCCTACATCCACTATAAAAGTAACTTGTATTATCACGACAATGATTGTAAGGCATATTTCTCTTATATCTTCTTGTTCTTGCAACTTATTCCCACTTTTACGTACAAATCTCGCTCAGATTTACAGGATTTGATGAAGGAATGGTAGAATTCACGGAAAAAAAGGATGGATGGGCGCCATGGCCAGATAAATGAAGGAACCTTGAATAGAGATGATGATGATGGCTAAAATGCTTAAGGAATGATTCAGGGCAGAGTTTGGCAGCACTTCATGGTGCCAAAAAGTCCCCCCTTTGTGGTGGCAGCCATGGCCTACTTATAGCAGAGCTTTTCCTAAAGAAATGAATTAAAGTACCTATTTGCAGGCTACAAGTCACCTGTCTTATTAATTACGAATGTGCCACTGCTTAGCTGTAGCCAACTGGCGACAGTTGTTTCCAGCTGTCATGTGCGAGTGACTTCATAGGAGCGAGCAGCTGTATTAGAACGAGTGACTGCATAGGTTTTGGCGTACAGACAGGCGGTGAGTACGCAGGTGTGACTTGTTAAAGCTTGCTGATTAGTATAAGAACGGCTGACCGAATCACGTCAACCTTTTGTAATTGTCTGGTTGTAGCATCTGTATCTGATGGTAAATGGAAGACTGATCAAAGTTTGTAGAGCTTCCATATGTGCGAGCGCTCTGGAGTTGATACCTGTCGGAGTAGTAGATAGCATATGATTATAGCATCAGTGATTGATGGATAGGAGTCTGAAGTCACAATTCGTGAACGGTGCATGAGGTACATGTACGACCGCTAGCATCCTTGTGTTCTCTAATGTGAGCGATCGGTCGGGACAGTATAAGCGAGCGACTGCAAAACAGGATGTGCGATCGGAACCAATTCCCTTCTTTGTCTTGTGCGACCGACTTCTTTGGTGCAGGAATGAACGACTCCCTTGGTACGGCCGACCTCTGCAGGATGTGCGGGCCTTACCGACCTTAGGTAGTATCATCCTTAGCGTGTGACCTATCTGTATAGTCGTGCTGCACTTTATGACCAACCCTTGCTCTCTTGCTTGAGTCGTGGTCCATGTGTGACCGTTCTATGTACGAACAGCTCTGGTTGAGGCATGAGTGCATGATCCATGTGAATGCTTGGTTTACAGTCTAATCATAGAATTAATTCTTTAACATACATATGGTTTTTAAGGGATAAATAGCATTCAATCACTTTTGTCAATATTACATAATGTTTATAAAATTATAAAAATGAACGGAGTTAGTGAGTTTACTCACCTTGGTTGTTAATCATTGAATAATAGTTAACGTCCCATAGATATGTTCAAGCGTTTTATTTTGTCTAAAATTTCAACGAGCTCTAAAATGCTTTAGACTACTTTCATTGTGAAGCACGCGTCCATACGATCCCAACGGATCTGACCGTTCGTTAAACTGATAACGTATGTGCGAGATATTTAATTTACAAGTTAAGCCATATATTTAAATAAAATAAAAGTTAAAACTAAATTCCCTTTTAAATGGATTTGGGCCTCACAGTTGTTTATTTTTCCCATTGGCTCATGCACAAACACTTTAACCCAGTTGCTATAGTGTCATCCCCTCTATATTAAACGCCGAAAACCCGCTCCATATATTATAACATCCGCTTCCATACTACCGTTCTTCTTCATGAAATAAATAACTAATAATAACCAACACTCTCCTCCTGAAAATATCCTCCGCCTTATCATGTGTACACATAGCTCGCCTGCGCCCTACCGCAACCGACGTCACATGATTCCCGGCCTGCTACAATACCCGTTAATCACAAAATATATTGCATCTCATTCCAGTATTTTCCCCACTCGCCATTCCAATTTTTGGTATTCTTCCATTGCTCCTTACACCCACTACACCTCATGCAAACACCCACTTTCAAAACAGTTCCTTTCCTCCATGCAACGCAAGCCAACCCATTCACTTATCTCACTAGTTGCGGCTGTTGACCTCTCTGAATTGTCCTTCCACTAAACCACAACTAATATGTCTCACGAGCTCCTCTCGAGTAATTCATTCGCCATGCAACTTCTTCCATTCCCATGTTCAAACCCCACGCACAGCTCGGCCTTAACCCGTACAATAGTAAAGTATCCACACCAGTTTTCTTTGAAACCCATTCGTGACGAGGAAGAGAATCGGATCGGGAGCGGTTGTGTATAATATATATATATATATCTATATATATATACAATTACTTATATAACCAGTTTTCTTCGAAACCCACCCTTTCGTGATTAGGAAGAGAATCGGATCGGAAGCGGTTGTGTATATAATATATATATACATACTTATATTAGGCTTTATTCCCATTATACTATATATATTTTTCTGGAAATTGTTAACAATGCTTTGAGCTCATGTATATATAATACATGAAGAAGACAATAAGACCAAAGTCGCGTCTTTAGGCCTGAAGCTAAAACGTAGAGCATCCCATAGCCATGTGAGGCTTGGAAGCTTTAGCATGAAGAAATGTAGGTCTAAAGTGCGTTCTTTATAGGGTATTTATTATTGATGTTGAAAGTATAGCTGAGTTGAAAATAGAGGCCTGCATCGACTTGTCTACTGTATTTGAAAGGAAGCTTGGCAGTGAAGCATAAGAGAAAAAAAACGTTTATTTATTCTTTTTCTCATACAGATTTCTCATCGGATATGTGCTTAGAGCCACCTTAGTTATGTGCCCTATTTAATTTGTATGTGTGCATGATTCGGTGTGCTCTTGGGGTAAGTTGTCTTTATTTAGTTGTAGGGTGTATGTGCCCTTTTTCTCTGTTGGATAATGAAGACGGTGCTTGTTATTTAAGAAGATGGAGCGTTAAAAACAATGCATGACACGTTTGATGTGTGATTTTGTTAGCATCGTAGATCATTTATTCCCAATCCCCCGGTGTATCCAGATAGCAAGCAACAAAATGGATATCACTGTTATAATTTACTTAGAGTTGGTATGGTTGTCATTTTTATTGATTATAACGCTACTTAAAATTTCTTCTTATGGACGAGATGCTGTGGACAAAAAAAGATATCATCGTGGCAAGCGATGTGCCATGATCCTAAAAATATAATGGAATAGACAAGATAACTTATCTTGTGAAATTCCAGAAAAGGCTGATATCGAGTATAAAAAACGTTAAACGAGCTTGTTTTCCAAAGTAAAAATTAAAGAAAATTTATAAAAATTAAATTAAAAATACTTCTTTAAAATCTTGTCCAAATTCAAAACCAATATTTAATTATATTAAACAAATCGTTATGGTTTATAAACGATTCCATGGTGACTTTCTGAAATTTTGATTTGGCATAACTTATAATCTACAAGGAGAAATCTCGACTTTTCACTTCCATTAGAAAATTATCATTTAATAGATTCGAATGTTTCTTGTTTCAAAGAAATCCGACTTATAACGAATTCTGTACACTCAGTTGAAGTTGAAAACTCAGTATTACGAACCGCCGTGACGTTACGAGCTCGTTTATAATTAAATTATAATTTATCCGTTCAACTGTCGTTTATTAAATAAATTTGTCATTATAACATGAATTTAAACTCGATTGAATATCTTATATTATCCAATTCACGCAACGTTGCCAATATAACTATTTCCGACAAATTTCAGAAATTAAATATATTATCGCATTATTTATTTTTAAATTAAATATTCAAAATATTTGAATTAAAACCATTTAAACTACCCAAACCATTATGAAAATAATTAAATTAATTAATTATTAAATCGCTAAAATTCTTGGACATTACAATATCGAAGAAATGTACCTAAAAACCGGTTATGCCTTAATTAATTTTTAATTTTTTTCGATTGATTGGATGTTTTGTTTGCTTTGATTTGAATTTGAAAATTAAACTTTAAAATTCAAACTTGAGATATAAAATTCAAATTTGAATTTTGAAATTCAAAATAATAGAATAATAATTAGTAAGATAATAAAATAAATTTTTGATGTTTGTTAGGATTAATAATTCAAGAAATATTAAAACCTGAAATATAAATCGATAATATAATCAAAACAACGTGTCTTTTGAATTTCTGCATGTATGTCGACATACATAGAAGGGGATGTCGAAATATGTACCAATAAATTCAAATTTTGAACTTTCAAACTTCCCTCCATCTTTTTAGGAAGAAATTGCCAGTTCAAACTCTAGTTATTAACTTTGTTTGTCTACTTATTCTCTTATATCCTGTTTCATAATATATATATATATATATGTATATATTAAAAGTATATAAATTAATAAAATTATATATACATGTCAATATGATATAAAAATTTAATTTTTTTGATATTGTTATAAAATATAAATTTATTTATCTTTTATATAGTTTAAACATGCATAGTTTAACTTATATATTATTCATATGATTTCATAACAATTTTGGGTTACATTATCACAAATACTATTTGTAACTTAATACTTATTTTGATTTATTATTAAATATTTATAAAATCTTGAATATTTAACCTAGTATTTTGGTATAATAATATGTATATATATATATGATTTTTTGCCTTAAATATGTAGTTTAAATATAAGAAGTTATAATTTAATCTATATCCAGATTTCATAATTTTGTTATGACTATAGAATTCTTTTTAAAGTTAACATATAAATGGTTCCTTAGTAAAATAATATATTTTTATTTCTAAAAGTTTAAATCTAAAATTGAATTGTATCAAAAGATTGATTTATATTACATAATAAATTGAATTTTAAGTCCTTTTTAAAATTAGTTTATATATACAATTATGAATATATGTTTATATAAAAATAGCTTACTTTATATGATACAATTCTATACTATCTTTTAAAAAGATCTTCAATTTTTACTGTATTAAAGAAGCACCCTACTAAGATTATATAATTCCACATTTCTCATAAAATGATTCTAAATACTCTATTATGAATATCATATCATATCTTTACTATCCTTTCAATCTCTTTCATAAGTAGCATTAACCTAAGTCTAGAAATTAATATATATTGCACTTGTTTAATTCAAATAATTTCTAATATATACGTATATGCATAATCGTTAGATAGTACTTTGAAAATATGTTACCTAAATAGATATAATCACCAAATCATTTTGCACACTATCATTACACATCTTATTTCATATCATATGTCATTATTATAAGTTATAGTACATTCCAAATTAAAATCATTCACATCAAAAGTTGCATTTCGTTTAGTATATCATTTTATATTGCTTTGCATATGACATGCATTTCATACTACATTATAATCAATATACTACACACACTACATTACATATTAATTTTTAACTCCACACATAACAAGTATACTATATGGGAAATTATTGTCTTAGAAACACATAACTTGTTTAACTTGTTTGAATTGATTGACTTGTTTCGCTTGATTAACTTGTTTGGCTTGATTGAATTGATTAGCTGGATTAACTTGTTTGGCTTGATTGATTTGTTTGATTTGATTGACATGTTTGACATGGTTGAATTTCATTAGTGGTTGATAGAAGTGTTAGAAATATATTTATGCATTTGTAGTTGATAGGAGATTTGTAGGTTTTAGGATAAATAGAAGTTACAAGAAACGTTTGGTTTTATGTTTGAATTTATTTGAATTGATGTTTTATGACAACAAAACTTAAATTGATTGATTGCTTGGATTAAATTGCCTTACTTAACTTATATCATAATTTTAAGGATATCTTATCAGAGCTAATTCTTAGTCTAGATTAAAGTCTTATTATAGTTTTAAGGGAATTAGAGTTTAGGATAGGTTTAGTCTTGTGTTAGATTAACGGGAAGTTTTAGAGTTTCTAAGGATTAGTTGAAGGTTCAAGAAGCATTTTTTTAGACATGCAATTTTGCTTTGGTTGATTTAATAGTTTAAATTGATTGTCTGAATTGCTTGATTGTTTGAGTTGCTTGTTTGGATTGATTTGCTTGTTTGAATTGATTATAAAATTTGATTGATTTTGCTTAGTTTATTATCCTTTTATTTAGTTTATTAGACTAGTATAGTCATAATTTTAAGGGGAATTATAATCTTTTAGGCTTAGAATCATAGATTTAGAGAGAGATATAAGGATATAATAGAATCACGGATAGTTATATTAGAAACATTTATAGCAAAAATTTAGGGGGAGTTATTTATACTAGTTCTTTAGAATAGAATCAAATATTATAGGATATGTATAGATAGATATAGGATTTAGGGGTAGAATTTCTTTGTGATAATGCCAAAGGGGGAGAAATTATAAAATATAGACTTAGTTTAAGTATAGTATATAGGATTCATATTGACATGGGAGTATTAGAAGGATCAGCATCTACAGGTATGAATATTTTATAAACTAAGATTGCCATCATCAAAAAGGGGGAGATTGTTGGAGAATGAAGTTTTGATGACAACAACCTTATTTCAATATTAATTGATTATAAAACATATACTAACATCTCTATCTAGAATATATACACACACATATATGCAGGATTTGTATACAGGAGTTAATACCGAAGACTGTACAATTTAACAGTTTTAGAGTTTCATAATCCAAGATAGATTCAAGACTCATGAATTATCAAGTTATCAAGAGTTCAAGAAAAATATAGTAATAGAGTCTATTTTATATGTATGACTCCGAATAGCACTCCAAGTTCAAACTCTAATTTTCAAATTATCTCTTTTCAAAATTAATTTCAAAAATATTTTCAAATTGATTTCAAACTTCTCTCAAAATAATTTTTAATCTTCCAAGAATTTAATACTTATGATTTCAAATATATTTCCTAATTTATAAGTATTCTTATTTTTATAGTTTTATTAAATATATTTTTACTAAGTTTATATTTGATTATAGTATTCTTATTTAACTCTAAGTTTTCATATAACCTTTTTTTTGTTTATATATAGTTTATAAATATCTCTTTATAAAATCCTATATATATGTTTATAATTATATTACATATAGTTTTACATCACTTAGATATAAAGTTTTTAATCATATGTTTAAATAATACTTTCTTATGTTTTTATACTTATAAAATAATGTTTTAGCAACTAGTTTTGTTTCAGGAATTTCCAGAATTTAAATATTGTTTTTATACTCTAAAAATGGTTTAAAAAACATAAAAATGATGGATATGTCGACATACGTACATAGGTATGTCGATATATAACTGTCAGAAATTTAAATTTGAAAGGTAGTATCTTTCACTATTTGTAACGTTCCAGAAACGTTGCAACCTTTCAAATCTTATAAATAGGAGCGGATTTTGAATTTTTTTATTCAGTCTTCTTCTCCATCTTCATCTCCTTTCTTTACACCATTAATATTTCATATTTTTATGACTTTAAAACTTATACTCTGCTGATTTCAATTCTAATCATACAAAACTTATTCTCTTCTCACTCTCTACTCATTACTGTCTGAATCGAAGTGCTATTGAAGAGTTATAGGGCTGTTGTAATCATTTGTGAAGTGTTTGGGGAAAGGTGTGTTCCTTGTAGCCTTGAAATCAAGGAAAGGAATCAGTGGTAACCTTATAGCTAGGGAAATCAAGGGAAATATATACTTGATCAAGGGAGTTTGGAGTCGGGGGCACCTTTGTGGCCGTGAAATCAAGGAGATTGCACTTGGATATTGATATAGTAATTAAGCTCCGCTCAATCCAGCTCTACGTGGGACTTGATGCAGGAGTAATCCGAACTAGTATAAAATCCGAAATGTTCTTTCCTTTTCTGCATTTTATTTCTATTTATTTTGTTGTTTGTGTTTGATTTTGCGTCTGTGATTGCTTCTGTGGTGTGTGATTCATATAGTAGATCATATAAGTTTTAGATTTTCTTAAATTCTTTGAAAACACTATTGCCTCCCCCTCTAGTGTTAGTTTTGCCTAAACAGTCCATTATGCATTCCCTAACAATGTGTATTTTACCATTTTACAATGATTTGGATGGATAATATGTATATATATTTATCTTTTCGTGCATTCCACCTAGTTATTATAACTGCATTCATAAATTTCCCACACACTATATAGCCTCAAAATCCAAAGTTTGAACCCTTTAGGCCTACAATCCCTAAATTCTTATACATCTACAATTTATCTGGAAAGGGGGAAATTCCAGATCTGTAGAGATGTAAGAAAATAGGAAGAGATGGGGGAATCTGATTTGGAGCGTCAATTTTCATTCATTTCCATTTGATATGCTTATCCTTTCAATTTCATATGAATTGGATTTTATTTGTTATGTATAAATATATTTTTATTTTAGAAATTAGGTTTGGAAAAAGCGGAAAATGGCTTAGATCCACTGCCACTATAGATTTATGTGGAAAAGAATGAGGCCTTACCCCTTTATTTATAGGGGTGGAAATGGCCTAGGACCGTTGGACTGGTTTTGAGTTATATCCGCTCATCCTTTTATAAATATTATAAACCAAAACCTAAAAACCTAGCCGTCACTGGGCAAACTGACGCCCAGTAGGTCGACCGCTATGGTCGATCGCCTGGGCCTCGGATGCCCAGATCGGCTTGGTTAAATAAGGTAATATATAATTATGAATTCTAAATTATTTATTTTCCGTCCATTTTCGTATTTCATCCGTAACTTTTTCATATGGTCTCTGTTTGCGAAACTCCACACATGAAAGTTGACTAGAATTCCGAGACGAACGCATCAGTTAAGGTTTCATTGTCAAATTCCCTCGTTTGCAGAAATTCCTATTTTTGAGATTCTAATTAAATAACTAATTATTGTCGAAATTCTGGTTTGTTACATTCTTCCCCTCCCCCCTAAAAGGAATTTCGTCTTGAAATTCTGACACCTAGTTATCCTATCCTACACAACCAACTTGCGTACATCCACTTTGCAACCACGTGTATATGCGCATGGTGTACGTAATGCATTTCAACCATAAAATATGCATGCAAGATGACTATAAATCGAGCCCTCTACATGTATGGAATAAATTTTAAAAAACTTTTGAAAACATTATGTAAAGCATCCTAAATATACTGGTTGTTCTATATGAATGCAAATTTTGGAAAATTCTTTTTCATCCATAACCCTCATACAACTATGAATAGAAGTGTGAAGCAACCAATTTTGCATCCAAACCCTACCATCCATACATTACGCAGTCTAATAGTTTCCTATTTAATATCTCCTAAACCGAAAAAAGGAAATCAAATCGATAAATTTTAACATTTCCCCCGCTTACAACTTTTCCACTTCCCACCCTATAGTGGAATTTTCACTTCAGTTACCCAAAATACTCCAAAAATTTCCATCTATAGACTGTAAAGTAGGCTTAAAACAAGCTCTAAAACGTAAAATGAGTTAATTAATAGCTCGCGCGTGAAACACCACACCTCCGTTAAGGTCAATCACAAAGGGAATGCCTTAGCTTTGGTGGAGGGTTATAGGTACAAGACACAGAACAATTTACAAGACAGATTAATACAAGCAGCGGAAATCAAACATTTATTGCATATGTGGTTCAATACAAAAGCATAACAACAGTTGTCTCAAAATACTTCCAAAACATTACATCATAATTTATGTCTTGATTATTTAATAAAGGAGCATAAACCATAAATAAAACTACATAAATCCTCAAGTTTAGTATCCAAAAGTGTAAAGACCCGTAACTTCCCCGTAAAGGAAAGCGTCGGATAGTTCGAGAACAAGCCACAGCAGAACGCATACAGAAGAACGTTTCATTGTATATTACAACAATGCATCAGATTACAAGAATATACAGAGTATAAATGAATATTACACAGAAATATCAGAGATTTAAATTACATTTAAATACATAGCAGCGGAAAATAATACAATACACAACTAGAAGAGATATACGGATACAAAGCTTTCCGGATATCGTTCCAGCTGTAAACCAGGATCCTGTGAATATAAATCTGCAAAACCGAAACTACTAGCTGCCCGTGTCAAAATAAGGGCACCCAGAGTTTAGGTTAAAACAATAAACTCCAGGTCAGTCATGTGACTGGTGTGAGAACTAAAACAGTTATTAATCTTTATTTTAAAAGTTAGGTAAATCAAGGGACCACGCCGTATAACACGGAACGGGTTTTCTCCCAAGAATACCAGTGCATAAAACAAACAGCGCAATGCTAAATAAAGAAAGATGAAGCTGTTATAAGACCCAGGTCCTATCACACAATGCAACGCAAGCCGGGGGATAGGGTTTTCCCTTATAACAGCCAAAGAATGCTTGATACGTTTAAAACAAATCATTTGATACTATAATAAGTGCATAGTGCATAAAACAACTTCAAATCATAAGTATCAATCATAGGCGGCATGGGTACCATATATCATGTCGCCATATATAGGTTTACAAATAAAACCGCAAAGTCACGTATTTGGAAATTGGATTTCCTTCTATGAACCGAGGCAAAAGATAGTCCTCAACCGATTCGAGACTGTCTAGCCCGAGCCTCAGGAACAGCCGCAACTGCCCCTTGGATCGTCAGGGCCGGTCCACACGGAGTGGATTATTATGCCTGAACAATACGTCTCCCCACCCTATGGGGTGTAAGTCTGGTCCGTCAGCCGACCAGAATGCATTCGGCCGAAACCGATATAACCGAGGCGCCTCGCAACAACCACAACCACATAAGTCAAACTCGTCAGGGCGTGTAAAACCACTGACGCCACTTCTAGCTAGAAAGAAACGCATGCCCTCCCTGAGGTCCGTCTCCCGTTTTTGGTTCATACCGGGTGTGAAACACGCGAGGTAAACGTTACACAAAGCTACGCCACAAAGGCCGTGCTTTGATCATCACCACAAGACTTTGCTTTTCAACAGAAGCCTCGATCATTTGCATCTTAGCATGCCACACAGGCAAGCCATCCTATGCAACCGATATCAGTCACACAGAATGAAATCCGATGTCAGACACACAGTCCATTTACAAGTCCGTTCTGGGTCTGAACGAAACCGGAGGCACCTAGTACCCCGCATATCCATCGATCTCCAAGTACGTCTGGACGATCACTAACTGTTTCCATCTTCTTGGGTGTACAGCCCAATCAAGATCATCAGTTATCACCCAAACGACGTGAAGACCTCCGGTCTTCGACCATCGTCTTCATCTTCGACTAATCGTCGTATCAGTTGTTCAGAATGGGATAAACCCGGCCTTTCCGAATAACTCGCGTATATATTATAAAAGTGTTACACAAACACAACATACGCCTCATTCCAATTCATTAGTCACTAACCGTAAATTAATCAAGAGAATAATTTCCCAAATCTTAACCCCGAAGGCCGAAACCAACATCAGATCAATATCCAGAAAACCATTCTGCTTAGCTAACCGACAGTTAGTTTCTAAATTTCACATTCATAGGGAAAGGTTCCCATTAATTTTATCCAAGATAAATTTCTTGAATTTATTCTTTAATCTATTTTTGAATATCAATTCAAAACTAGTCGGGATTAGCGAACCTTACCGAAGTAATCATTTGTTTTAATTTCCCAATCCCAACCTATTCATCCCATGAAGTAAAACTGGTAGTACTTCATATCTAACACCACGGTGTTATCGGTAAATTCAATTACCATTTCACGTTCAAATCTAATTAAAGATTTAACTATCGCCTGGAGCAAAACTGGTGATACTCCATTCTCGATCATCTCAATCTAATTAAAGATTCATTAAAACTCCACTTAGTTTTAATCGTTAACTGGGTTAAAGAATCCGTGTCTTTTAAAACACGGTTCACGATAAACCCAAAGTCACATTCATTAATTATCGGGTTAAAGAACAAGTGTTATTTAAAACACTGTTCACGATAAACCCAAAAATCAATATCAATTCAATTCCAGTTAAATATCATTTAATTGGTACACTTCATTAAATCCAAATAAAAAGATTTAATCTTTTCTCAACTGGGTTCAAGAACAGTGTTAGTGAAGACACCATTCACGACAAACCCAAATCACATTCGATATTCAATACAAGGCTCTGAATAGAAAATATATCGGCTTATATTCAATATCAAATTCTACGACTAACAAATGTCGTATTGGAAATAACGATATAAATATATATCTTTCAAATTTCCATAACAACACCTGTATAATCACGAATTCCAACATCGAAATATTCCGAAGACAATTTCGATTCAAATCCACTCCAATGCAATCATTGGATATTCTGGTTATTTTCAAAACCCTTTTTAAATTCAATTTATTTATTTAAAAATAAATAGAATTATAATTCTAGTTCAAAACTAGTTCATTTCGATAAAAATCTATTTTTATCTTTTCAAATATGGAGTTTTTCATCCCAATCCTTTCTAAATCATTTCTTATGATTTTACACAAATTATTACTATTTTTAATAATTTTATCAAGGCCCGTACGGTCGATTTCCATTAACGGCCATCGAACTGCACTTACAGCGACCTTTTTCGAATTTGATTTGGACGTATCTCCAAATCCAACCGTTAGATTTCAAATTTCTAACATTCATTAGAAAGCTCTTTTCGATACGAACCCAACGGTTCCGGTTTTAGGAGAATCCGACGGTCGGATCTCCCGTAATGTCCGTTTGAAACAAATGGTCGAAATTCGCGAACTGCCGCAGCGCGGCGCGTTCTATTCAGGCCATTATATTATATATATAATATATATTTCGTCGATTACTATTTAAAACGAATTATATAAATGGTTTTAAATTCGTTTCAAAAGCAATTTCAACTTCCTTTTCAATTCAAATCAAAATTGAATTCTTCTTTATAAATTCGTTTCAAAATTCATTTCTATTCAATTCAAATTTCAATTCAATTTGAATTCATTTCAATTCGCTTTCAATTCAATTCGAATTCGTTTTCAATTCAATTCATTTCGAAATCGTTTTCAATTCAATTCATTTCGAAATCGTTTTCAATTCAATTCATTTCGAAATCGTTTTCAATTCAATTCATTTCGAAATCGTTTTCAATTCAATTCATTTCGAAATCGTTTTCAATTCAATTCATTTCGAAATCGTTTTCAATTCAATTCATTTCGAAATCGTTTTCAATTCAATTCATTTCGAAATCGTTTTCAATTCAATTCATTTCAAAATATTCGATTTCGAAATCACGTTTCAATATTCATTTTAAAATGAATAAAATCGATATAAATATCGTTCACGTCAAAATGGCGTCAATCTAATCCTCACGGCTTCACATATTTCTATTTTCAAATATTCTATTTCAAATATTTCTATTTCAAATATTTCTATTTCAAATATTTCTATTTCAAATATTTCTTTTTTTCTCGAAACTGGAATGAGGCCCAATCAATTACCATATAATGTTAATTATATGGATTTTCTACAACACATGTATATATCAACAACGATGAATAATCAACCATCAACCAAAGTGCACTACACTGTATAAGCATCAAATATAGACATTTAACGCTTATAGCAGCTTGTCAATCAATCGATCGACATATTTAATAAATCAGGATGAGTGAACTTCAAATTTCATCCTAACACCCGTGTGGGGTTTCAAACAATCAAACACATATTTTATTTGTGCAGTTAGGCGATGTGTAAAATTTATCGACCCAATCAACGTCATTCAAATAGGTGTACATAAACAAACCGTCTGGTTTGTAAATGAATATTTATTTATTCACATTCACGTTAAAAATTATATTTTTAACGATAACACATTTTATTTTAACATATGAATTTATATTCAGTTCATTCGTTAAATAAAATGCTATTTTTATTTTTCTAACTTATTTTAGAAAATTTCGGCGGCATAACGGCACGATACTAGAAACGGGACAAGGCCTAGCCTTATCCCCGGTCTAGTGAAGGCCCACTCCATTCACACATCAATCCAATCCATTCATTTCACCAAACAATTCAATTTCAATCAAATAATCTAACTAATTTGCAATCAAACAAACAAGTCCATGGTCTGTGGACGATTGTGTCGGGTGCTACTAAGCACCGTCTGCATCCTAGTATATATATATAACTAGAAAATGAAATTGAAGGGTGAGGAATTCTCACCAATAGCTATCCAAACATCTTGACTCTTCTTATGTAGGAAATCTTCAACGTTATCGCATTTTTGTCATCTTCGTTGCTGTAGCCACTACATATGTAAAAATCGATTTTTTTTTACTACGATGCTCAATATATAAAAAATCATATTTTTACTTCGATGTTCAATATATAAAAATCACATTTTTACTTCGACGTTCAATATATAAAAATCATATTTTTACTTCGACGTTCAATATATAAAAATCACATTTTTACTTCGACGTTCAATATATAAAAATCATATTTTTTTATAACGATGTTATATAGATAAAAATTCTATTTTTATCCCGCTAGTCTTCATATAAAGATTTCACCTTTTCAAAAATATAGATGTTGCCTTTTCAAAAATATCATTATAAAAATCACATTTTTAGTTTTCTACACATATAAAGATGATATTTTTAATATCCCTATCATGAAAAAATTATATTTTCAATTCTCTACCTAAACGAAAATCATATTTTTACCACTTCTATATAGTAAAGATTATATTTTGAATACTTTAAAAATATAAAAATCATATTTTTACTATCTCTATTATATATATAAAAATGTATATATATATATATATATATATTCAAAACCCTTTTTCTTTTTTAAACTAATGTATATATAGAAAATTTTGAAAATAAACTCAATGCTTATTCCAAAAAGAAGAGAAAAAGAAAACTCACGGTTTCTTTGCTGGAGGGGCCGAATTAAGGGAGAGGAGGGTGCGCCGGATGTGGAGAAGGCGGCGGTTGGCATCGCGGTGGGGTCAGGAGGTCTTGGGCTAGGGTTTTCGCGTTGGGGCAAATGGGAGTGGTCGATTTGGGGTAGCAGGGTTCGGAATTGAGCGGTGGGGGTGCGGTGGGGGCTGGAGCAGTTGATTTTCGCCTAGGGTTTGGGACAGGACGGAAAAGAAGGTGGGGGGGGGGGGGGGCGGCGCTTTCGGAGATGAGGGATGAGAGAGGGGGTGGAGCGCCAGTCTCCGGCGGTCGTGGCGAGGGGGCGACTGGCCCTAGCGTCGGTGGCTGCTCCGTTCTTTTTTTTTTTTATATCGATCGATCCATCTGAAAGGTGAAGTCAACGGGAGGGACTGAGGGGGTTAAGTGGTAAGAGGGAGATATATATTTTTATATTAAATTTATTATTATTTTAAGTTCTAAAAACAACTTTTTATTTTCAACTCGAAATCGAACTCACCGACTGTCGTCCATAGCTAATTACCCCCATTCCGGACACAATGGGATATGTATCGTAAGCAGGTTCGATCGTTTGAATCAGTTTCCGTTAAAATCAACCTATAACTCTATATATTGAATTTGAACGCGCATTTCAATTTACCGTGGTCACATACTAACTCGAAAAATTCCCGAAAATATTTCCTAGCTTCGTATTGACGATACGGTCCTAATAAAACTAGTTTCGTCGAATTCTGAGACCGTTTGAAAAATGGCCATTTTCCAGTCGATTAAAATCAACTGAAACTGGTCAAACGCGTTTTCCTTTGCCACGCTCACATATTGATTCGAAAAATTATGAAATTTAAAACCTAGCAATAATTTGACATCACGGACCAACAAAACTGGTTTCGTCGAAATCCGAGGTCGTTTGCAAAATTTCCATTTTAAGGGCCTGAATTCCATAGCGACTATTCAGAATTTTCAACTGGACATATCTTTTGATTCCTGCAATGAAAATTTGGTTTTTCGGATTCGTTGGAAAGATGGTCACAATTAGATTCCATTATTTTTGGTTTCACTAAAATCCGGATTGTTTTGCACCCGGTACATTCAATCGAAGTTTGAAATCGAATTATCGAACTACCGCGCCATTTTCCATTCTATTTATAATTATATATAATTATTATATATTCTAACGACGACGTATATAATATATACGTTCTAATTATATTCAAAATAAATTCCTCGTCGATATTATTTAAAATAATTCAGATTAAATATTCAAAATTCACTAAAGTTGCCAAAATAAAAATTTCAAACTGGCTCGCATTTTACGGGTTGTTACAATCTCCCCCACTTAAAACTTTTCGTCCCCGAAAAGGAACAAAGTCGAAAGTGGTTTGATTAATCAACACTACGTTCGATTTGGCTTCCATTCTCCAACTTTTCAGTTTCTGAGAATTTTCAAAATTTCAAAAATTTGGCTAACACCCTAAATTTTCGAAAAATTTCGCCATAACCTCCCCTGCACCGGGAGCATCGGGAAATTGCAAATAGCGTTCCCGGTCCTTCAGATCTCAAAAAGAAAAAGAAAAAGCCAAGCGGCTAGCCAATAGGCTCACAAAATCATCATCACCCAAACAAAACAGGAAATTATGTAGTAAACATGTACCTATTTGTCGGGCAAACAAATTTTATTCTCGGCTCTAGCCTCCTTGCTATGACCTGTTCAAAGATATATATGTATATGCAAGCAAATGCGACCAATTTTCAATATAATTCAATATTTGGTTCAGTTAGGCATAATGGTTCAAAATTAGCAAACAAATAACCAAACAACACAAACATCAATCAATTAGTGAATTAGAGTCTCAAATTCGTAATTTGATATATATACGAAAATCAGATTTTTGATGCCAAATCACAACAATAGGCCCTATCTAATTTTGGTTCTCACACCAGTCAATAGGAAATATATAGAAATCTCACTTTCGTCACTCGAAAATAAATACTGGCGACAGTGCCCCATCACCAGAATTACTCCCGGGCACTAGAGGGATTCTATATCTACCCAATATATTAAAACTTCGAATACACGTTTGCAAGACATATATGCAAAACCTTTATATATCGGATTGTCCTAATCAATATAAAATAAATAATCAAATACGAATAATTGATTTAAATTTTCAAAACGAAATTTGTTTTCATTTGAAAAATATACTCTTCATACTCGTTCTAGGATACTACTGATCCCATCTCTAACGAGTCATTCCATTGGATATTACTAATCCAATATCTGATGAATTCTTTCGTATGTTTCTAATGTGTCTTGTTCTCTAAGCTTTGTAAACCAAAGCTCTGATACCACGTGTAAAGACCCGTAACTTCCCCGTAAAGGAAAGCGTCGGATAGTTCGAGAACAAGCCACAGCAGAACGCATACAGAAGAACGTTTCATTGTATATTACAACAATGCATCAGATTACAAGAATATACAGAGTATAAATGAATATTACACAGAAATATCAGAGATTTAAATTACATTTAAATACATAGCAGCGGAAAATAATACAATACACAACTAGAAGAGATATACGGATACAAAGCTTTCCGGATATCGTTCCAGCTGTAAACCAGGATCCTGTGAATATAAATCTGCAAAACCGAAACTACTAGCTGCCCGTGTCAAAATAAGGGCACCCAGAGTTTAGGTTAAAACAATAAACTCCAGGTCAGTCATGTGACTGGTGTGAGAACTAAAACAGTTATTAATCTTTATTTTAAAAGTTAGGTAAATCAAGGGACCACGCCGTATAACACGGAACGGGTTTTCTCCCAAGAATACCAGTGCATAAAACAAACAGCGCAATGCTAAATAAAGAAAGATGAAGCTGTTATAAGACCCAGGTCCTATCACACAATGCAACGCAAGCCGGGGGATAGGGTTTTCCCTTATAACAGCCAAAGAATGCTTGATACGTTTAAAACAAATCATTTGATACTATAATAAGTGCATAGTGCATAAAACAACTTCAAATCATAAGTATCAATCATAGGCGGCATGGGTACCATATATCATGTCGCCATATATAGGTTTACAAATAAAACCGCAAAGTCACGTATTTGGAAATTGGATTTCCTTCTATGAACCGAGGCAAAAGATAGTCCTCAACCGATTCGAGACTGTCTAGCCCGAGCCTCAGGAACAGCCGCAACTGCCCCTTGGATCGTCAGGGCCGGTCCACACGGAGTGGATTATTATGCCTGAACAATACGTCTCCCCACCCTATGGGGTGTAAGTCTGGTCCGTCAGCCGACCAGAATGCATTCGGCCGAAACCGATATAACCGAGGCGCCTCGCAACAACCACAACCACATAAGTCAAACTCGTCAGGGCGTGTAAAACCACTGACGCCACTTCTAGCTAGAAAGAAACGCATGCCCTCCCTGAGGTCCGTCTCCCGTTTTTGGTTCATACCGGGTGTGAAACACGCGAGGTAAACGTTACACAAAGCTACGCCACAAAGGCCGTGCTTTGATCATCACCACAAGACTTTGCTTTTCAACAGAAGCCTCGATCATTTGCATCTTAGCATGCCACACAGGCAAGCCATCCTATGCAACCGATATCAGTCACACAGAATGAAATCCGATGTCAGACACACAGTCCATTTACAAGTCCGTTCTGGGTCTGAACGAAACCGGAGGCACCTAGTACCCCGCATATCCATCGATCTCCAAGTACGTCTGGACGATCACTAACTGTTTCCATCTTCTTGGGTGTACAGCCCAATCAAGATCATCAGTTATCACCCAAACGACGTGAAGACCTCCGGTCTTCGACCATCGTCTTCATCTTCGACTAATCGTCGTATCAGTTGTTCAGAATGGGATAAACCCGGCCTTTCCGAATAACTCGCGTATATATTATAAAAGTGTTACACAAACACAACATACGCCTCATTCCAATTCATTAGTCACTAACCGTAAATTAATCAAGAGAATAATTTCCCAAATCTTAACCCCGAAGGCCGAAACCAACATCAGATCAATATCCAGAAAACCATTCTGCTTAGCTAACCGACAGTTAGTTTCTAAATTTCACATTCATAGGGAAAGGTTCCCATTAATTTTATCCAAGATAAATTTCTTGAATTTATTCTTTAATCTATTTTTGAATATCAATTCAAAACTAGTCGGGATTAGCGAACCTTACCGAAGTAATCATTTGTTTTAATTTCCCAATCCCAACCTATTCATCCCATGAAGTAAAACTGGTAGTACTTCATATCTAACACCACGGTGTTATCGGTAAATTCAATTACCATTTCACGTTCAAATCTAATTAAAGATTTAACTATCGCCTGGAGCAAAACTGGTGATACTCCATTCTCGATCATCTCAATCTAATTAAAGATTCATTAAAACTCCACTTAGTTTTAATCGTTAACTGGGTTAAAGAATCCGTGTCTTTTAAAACACGGTTCACGATAAACCCAAAGTCACATTCATTAATTATCGGGTTAAAGAACAAGTGTTATTTAAAACACTGTTCACGATAAACCCAAAAATCAATATCAATTCAATTCCAGTTAAATATCATTTAATTGGTACACTTCATTAAATCCAAATAAAAAGATTTAATCTTTTCTCAACTGGGTTCAAGAACAGTGTTAGTGAAGACACCATTCACGACAAACCCAAATCACATTCGATATTCAATACAAGGCTCTGAATAGAAAATATATCGGCTTATATTCAATATCAAATTCTACGACTAACAAATGTCGTATTGGAAATAACGATATAAATATATATCTTTCAAATTTCCATAACAACACCTGTATAATCACGAATTCCAACATCGAAATATTCCGAAGACAATTTCGATTCAAATCCACTCCAATGCAATCATTGGATATTCTGGTTATTTTCAAAACCCTTTTTAAATTCAATTTATTTATTTAAAAATAAATAGAATTATAATTCTAGTTCAAAACTAGTTCATTTCGATAAAAATCTATTTTTATCTTTTCAAATATGGAGTTTTTCATCCCAATCCTTTCTAAATCATTTCTTATGATTTTACACAAATTATTACTATTTTTAATAATTTTATCAAGGCCCGTACGGTCGATTTCCATTAACGGCCATCGAACTGCACTTACAGCGACCTTTTTCGAATTTGATTTGGACGTATCTCCAAATCCAACCGTTAGATTTCAAATTTCTAACATTCATTAGAAAGCTCTTTTCGATACGAACCCAACGGTTCCGGTTTTAGGAGAATCCGACGGTCGGATCTCCCGTAATGTCCGTTTGAAACAAATGGTCGAAATTCGCGAACTGCCGCAGCGCGGCGCGTTCTATTCAGGCCATTATATTATATATATAATATATATTTCGTCGATTACTATTTAAAACGAATTATATAAATGGTTTTAAATTCGTTTCAAAAGCAATTTCAACTTCCTTTTCAATTCAAATCAAAATTGAATTCTTCTTTATAAATTCGTTTCAAAATTCATTTCTATTCAATTCAAATTTCAATTCAATTTGAATTCATTTCAATTCGCTTTCAATTCAATTCGAATTCGTTTTCAATTCAATTCATTTCGAAATCGTTTTCAATTCAATTCATTTCGAAATCGTTTTCAATTCAATTCATTTCGAAATCGTTTTCAATTCAATTCATTTCGAAATCGTTTTCAATTCAATTCATTTCGAAATCGTTTTCAATTCAATTCATTTCGAAATCGTTTTCAATTCAATTCATTTCGAAATCGTTTTCAATTCAATTCATTTCGAAATCGTTTTCAATTCAATTCATTTCAAAATATTCGATTTCGAAATCACGTTTCAATATTCATTTTAAAATGAATAAAATCGATATAAATATCGTTCACGTCAAAATGGCGTCAATCTAATCCTCACGGCTTCACATATTTCTATTTTCAAATATTCTATTTCAAATATTTCTATTTCAAATATTTCTATTTCAAATATTTCTATTTCAAATATTTCTTTTTTTCTCGAAACTGGAATGAGGCCCAATCAATTACCATATAATGTTAATTATATGGATTTTCTACAACACATGTATATATCAACAACGATGAATAATCAACCATCAACCAAAGTGCACTACACTGTATAAGCATCAAATATAGACATTTAACGCTTATAGCAGCTTGTCAATCAATCGATCGACATATTTAATAAATCAGGATGAGTGAACTTCAAATTTCATCCTAACACCCGTGTGGGGTTTCAAACAATCAAACACATATTTTATTTGTGCAGTTAGGCGATGTGTAAAATTTATCGACCCAATCAACGTCATTCAAATAGGTGTACATAAACAAACCGTCTGGTTTGTAAATGAATATTTATTTATTCACATTCACGTTAAAAATTATATTTTTAACGATAACACATTTTATTTTAACATATGAATTTATATTCAGTTCATTCGTTAAATAAAATGCTATTTTTATTTTTCTAACTTATTTTAGAAAATTTCGGCGGCATAACGGCACGATACTAGAAACGGGACAAGGCCTAGCCTTATCCCCGGTCTAGTGAAGGCCCACTCCATTCACACATCAATCCAATCCATTCATTTCACCAAACAATTCAATTTCAATCAAATAATCTAACTAATTTGCAATCAAACAAACAAGTCCATGGTCTGTGGACGATTGTGTCGGGTGCTACTAAGCACCGTCTGCATCCTAGTATATATATATAACTAGAAAATGAAATTGAAGGGTGAGGAATTCTCACCAATAGCTATCCAAACATCTTGACTCTTCTTATGTAGGAAATCTTCAACGTTATCGCATTTTTGTCATCTTCGTTGCTGTAGCCACTACATATGTAAAAATCGATTTTTTTTTACTACGATGCTCAATATATAAAAAATCATATTTTTACTTCGATGTTCAATATATAAAAATCACATTTTTACTTCGACGTTCAATATATAAAAATCATATTTTTACTTCGACGTTCAATATATAAAAATCACATTTTTACTTCGACGTTCAATATATAAAAATCATATTTTTTTATAACGATGTTATATAGATAAAAATTCTATTTTTATCCCGCTAGTCTTCATATAAAGATTTCACCTTTTCAAAAATATAGATGTTGCCTTTTCAAAAATATCATTATAAAAATCACATTTTTAGTTTTCTACACATATAAAGATGATATTTTTAATATCCCTATCATGAAAAAATTATATTTTCAATTCTCTACCTAAACGAAAATCATATTTTTACCACTTCTATATAGTAAAGATTATATTTTGAATACTTTAAAAATATAAAAATCATATTTTTACTATCTCTATTATATATATAAAAATGTATATATATATATATATATATATTCAAAACCCTTTTTCTTTTTTAAACTAATGTATATATAGAAAATTTTGAAAATAAACTCAATGCTTATTCCAAAAAGAAGAGAAAAAGAAAACTCACGGTTTCTTTGCTGGAGGGGCCGAATTAAGGGAGAGGAGGGTGCGCCGGATGTGGAGAAGGCGGCGGTTGGCATCGCGGTGGGGTCAGGAGGTCTTGGGCTAGGGTTTTCGCGTTGGGGCAAATGGGAGTGGTCGATTTGGGGTAGCAGGGTTCGGAATTGAGCGGTGGGGGTGCGGTGGGGGCTGGAGCAGTTGATTTTCGCCTAGGGTTTGGGACAGGACGGAAAAGAAGGTGGGGGGGGGGGGGGGCGGCGCTTTCGGAGATGAGGGATGAGAGAGGGGGTGGAGCGCCAGTCTCCGGCGGTCGTGGCGAGGGGGCGACTGGCCCTAGCGTCGGTGGCTGCTCCGTTCTTTTTTTTTTTTATATCGATCGATCCATCTGAAAGGTGAAGTCAACGGGAGGGACTGAGGGGGTTAAGTGGTAAGAGGGAGATATATATTTTTATATTAAATTTATTATTATTTTAAGTTCTAAAAACAACTTTTTATTTTCAACTCGAAATCGAACTCACCGACTGTCGTCCATAGCTAATTACCCCCATTCCGGACACAATGGGATATGTATCGTAAGCAGGTTCGATCGTTTGAATCAGTTTCCGTTAAAATCAACCTATAACTCTATATATTGAATTTGAACGCGCATTTCAATTTACCGTGGTCACATACTAACTCGAAAAATTCCCGAAAATATTTCCTAGCTTCGTATTGACGATACGGTCCTAATAAAACTAGTTTCGTCGAATTCTGAGACCGTTTGAAAAATGGCCATTTTCCAGTCGATTAAAATCAACTGAAACTGGTCAAACGCGTTTTCCTTTGCCACGCTCACATATTGATTCGAAAAATTATGAAATTTAAAACCTAGCAATAATTTGACATCACGGACCAACAAAACTGGTTTCGTCGAAATCCGAGGTCGTTTGCAAAATTTCCATTTTAAGGGCCTGAATTCCATAGCGACTATTCAGAATTTTCAACTGGACATATCTTTTGATTCCTGCAATGAAAATTTGGTTTTTCGGATTCGTTGGAAAGATGGTCACAATTAGATTCCATTATTTTTGGTTTCACTAAAATCCGGATTGTTTTGCACCCGGTACATTCAATCGAAGTTTGAAATCGAATTATCGAACTACCGCGCCATTTTCCATTCTATTTATAATTATATATAATTATTATATATTCTAACGACGACGTATATAATATATACGTTCTAATTATATTCAAAATAAATTCCTCGTCGATATTATTTAAAATAATTCAGATTAAATATTCAAAATTCACTAAAGTTGCCAAAATAAAAATTTCAAACTGGCTCGCATTTTACGGGTTGTTACAAAAAGCCATAGCCAAGGTAAAGGAGTCCCAATCATACATCTACTTTCTTGAAGCTTGCAAAGAGTCTGACTAAGCTGGAGTATTCCCTCCCTGTGGACCTAGGGGGAACGGAAGAAAAGAAGACGAAAGAAAACGAGTTAGACACTAAGTCTGGTAAGTTCAATGATTACTAGTATTTAAACAAGGAAAGGGATCATGACAGTAATAACGGAATATAGGACAATACCCTAATATAAGATAAGTTGAACATGTGATCACACCCATTACTAAAATCTCTACACCAACTACCATTGTTTCAACCAGCCCCACGTGTTCATAACGAACGACCCCCTTATTGATCGGCTCCTACTCGCATGCATTCATGTCCTGTGTCATTCGGCCTCGCTTGACTGTAGCTACCTGTGCTTGTCCCACCATGGGGTGTATCTGTCCCTCTGGTGGCAACCCGACACGATTCAAGATGCACAGTGTATACTACTGATGCCCAGTGCCTGTTTTTTCCACTCCGAAGTACGTGCACGCCCATACTCCATCGGGAACTACACTGACGCACCAACCGCCGACGTTTTGACCGCTTATAATCAGCCCAGTAATCGTGCCCCGCCCTGCCTAGTTCAGGGTACCATGATACATCTATGTGGGTTACTGCTGAAATGGGTCCCCGTTACAAGGGTTTTCTAATCAACATGTTTATATGGTTAAGTGTCCAAGTTTACCTAACCCCACCCATCAGTTTAGTTAACATGTTGAATCGGTTAAGTGTTTCCTTAATTGACTTAACCCTACCAATCCTGACTTAGCTTTAATCTATTCATTAAAGCACCAACCACTCACATTAGACAGGTCTTGTTGTGGTCACTGGATTTGCCTGTCGGTTCCGGGCAGGTTTACACCACAACTCAGTCTAACCTCGGGTCCTTTTTGGGCTTGATGCACTAACCATCCACATTAGATAGGTCTTGTTGTGGTCACTGGATTTGCCGGTCGGTTACGGGCAGGTTTACACCACAACTCAGTCTAACCTCGGGTTAGGCACATTCGTCTTTTCTAAATTCACATATTTTCTATATATGTCTAATTCTTTATGTAAATTAATTTTAATTCACTCATGCCATAATTATCCTATCAATTATTGCTCACAATAAATGGTATATCAAATATACCATTTTAAGAACAAACCTATGCCATGAATTATAGTGTTTTCCCATCGCTACCCCCGTAGAACGTACGCATGAATCACATAAAGTATTGGGGTAATAAATTAGCCCAAACCCATAAACAAAAAGGGTAATAAACAAGGGACATGAAATAAACATAAAATAGCATACATTTAACTTATCACATGTAACTTGGCATAGATGTATCATTAACTTAACCAAACAGGTAAAGGTGAACTTGTGACTAAGTTGGATCTAATCATCATGTAAACTTGATATGGGTCTAACATGGAGGTTTAACATATAAACACAATTTTAAACCACAATTTAGCATACTAACTTATGTATGTCAAAACATAAGAAAGCTACTATAAACATATTTAAATCGCAACGTAGTATGATGACTTATGTTTGTTACAACATAAGAAAACTACTATAATCATATTTACATCACAACTTAGCAAGATAACTTATGTGTTAAAACATAAGAGAGGTGTCATAATCATATTTACATCACAACTTAGCATGATAACTTATGTGTTAAAACATAAGAGAGGTACAAATCCAATCTTGCAACATAAATAGATTCAACTTAACATAGTTCTAAATATTCATGAATGTTAATCTAACATGTAAGCATGATTGAGATCATAAACTTGCAAAAAACCACCAAATTACAACATGACATGTTTCACCATTTTGTTGGCATAATAATCTCGTTACTCAATCATAATAGATACCAATACATACAATATAGTATGTTTATCACCACAAACATGTAGGCATGATCAATCGCAACAGTAATTTAAGATACATTAGAATCAAACTTCATTATCTCATACAAAAGCATCATTCCATATTCGAGTTACAACATGCCAAGATTGCATTTAAAAAGAACGTTTAAATCTGCGTAATAACCAACTTACAAACTAAAAGAAATTCTTGAATTCTGAGATCTGAATTCTGAAATTGGAGATGTGCGCCTTTGACGAAGATCGTTGAATTAGATTAGTTTTTATTTGATTTTGATGTAAGCTTTTAACTCGTCTTTGAATTGAAAACGGTGACGGCTACTCCAAGTCCTCTACTGACGGCATGACAGTTCCAGAATCATTTTTGTGTGAATTTTAGGTTGAGTATTGAGTTTTTATATAGAATTTCAATTTAATTTTAGCCGTCAGATGAACTCAGATTTAATCACGACCACTTAGACTAAATCAGGACCATCCAGAAACCCTAGTGACTCAGCAGCACGTCATCAGTCACCCAAAATTCAGATCTGGCCGGGGGACCAGGTCGACCCCTAGGTCGACCCCCTGGTCGACCATAAGGTCGACCCCCAGGTCGAACCCTAGGGGGGAGGTCGACACTAGTGTCGACCACCTGGTCGACCACCTGGTCGACCTGCATGGGCGGGAATTTTCCCGCTTCTGACTTCTGTTTGAATTTTGAAATCTGGCTTGAGCTGTTCGAATTTATTTGAATTTCTGAAACTTCTGGAGGCCATAACTTCTTCATACGAAGTCCAATTCGCGCAAACTCAGACTCTATCTCAAGCAGAATTCCTAGATGAACGCAATGGCGTAACCCGTTTCTATTAATTCTCACATTTGAAATTAAGTATTATTTAATTTGTTTCTATAACGTTAACAGAAAATACGGGGTGTTACATTCTCCCCTCCTTTCAGGATTTCGTCCCCGAAATCTTCCAGTAGAGGAGAACTTATATCCTATCATCCAATCATCCATCTACTCAACCATCAAACACAGGCGTCCATTGTCCTTAAAAGGTTTCTAATGCTTCATGATCATATGCATAGTGTGTGTACATGTCCTTATCTAATGCAAAATCAGGCGGTCTACTGATTCAGTTGACCTCCTTAATGCAAATTATGTCAGTGCCATGAGTCCATTATGTATGCAATTTTTCCTACTCAAAATTTCCTACATGAGTGCACAACTATTCATACAAATGCAACGTCCATATGCTAACACATCAAGTTTCAATCCACATACAAATACATGTATGCATCCACGAGCAACCATTAGCAACCACTTGCAACCATAAACCAAAACATGTTTCAATTACATGTTTACATCCAAAAAGGTTTCTACCTATGGATAAAGGTTAGGAGGTACACCTAAAAAGATAGATAAGAGCATAAACTTAAGGAAAGGGAGATCAAAGATGTACCCTCAAAAAGAAAAGGGTAGACTACACGTATTCTGTCCTCAGTTTCCCAAGTCGCGTCTTCCTCGGGGTCGCTCCATTGAACTTTGACGAGCTTAACTCCACGGTTGCATAGCTTTTTGACTTCTGTTCCTAAGATATGGGTTGGAACTCTCCTCACAGTTGCTTCTCGTTCAACTTCTACTTCCTCTAGCATGCTTGGTTCCACCACTTCCGCAGGCTCGTGTAAGCACTTCCACAGGTGAGAGACATGAAAGACATTATGAACCCCAGCCAATCTTTCGTGCAGTTGTACTCTAAAAGCCATCTTTCCAACCTTCTCGATGATAGGGAACGACCCAACAAATCTTGGTGCTAACTTCCCTGCAGACCCAAAGCGAACGACGTTCCTCAAAGGAGAAACTTTAAGGAACACCTTGTCTCCAACTTCGAACTCAAGGTCAGTTCTTCTTTTGTCTGCGTAGGACTTCTGTCTATCTTGGGCAGTCTTCATTCTTCTTCGTATCAAGTCTACTTTCTCTGAAGTTTCTTTGATCATGTATGGCCCAAGTATGAGCTTGTATGTGGACTCCCACCAGCAAGTTGGTGACCTGCACGGTCTTCCATATAAAGCTTCGAAAGGCGCCATGCCTATGGTGGCTTGGTAGCTATTGTTGTAAGAGAATTCCACCAAAGGAAAGTGATCCTCCCATGTACCTCTGAAGTCAAGAATGCATAGTCTCAAGAGGTCTTCTAATACCCTGTTGACCCTTTCCGTCTGGCCATCGGTTTGGGGGTGATAGGTCGTGCTTAGGCATAACTGTGTGCCTACAGCCTCTTGTAAACTCTTCCAAAACTCGCTCGTGAAGATAGGATCTCGATCACTCACTATGCTGGAGGGTATCCCATGGAGTCGTACTATCTCCTTAAGATATATGAGTGCTAGAGATGAGACAGTCCTTCTACTCTTGACTGGTATAAAGTGGGCGCTTTTTGTGAGCCTGTCCACTATTACCCAAATACTAGTGTTGCCCCTCCTTGAACTAGGAAACCCATCCACAAAGTCCATTGAAATGCTATCCCATTTCCACTGTGGGACCTCGAGAGGATGAAGCAAACCTCCAGGCTTCTTTTGTTTTGCCTTGACTTGCTGGCATATCATGCACTTGGAGACGAATTCAGCTACATCTCTTTTCATGCCACTCCAAAAGAAAACCCTTTTTATGTCCTTGTACATTTTTTCTCCACCGGGGTGTATGGTCAACTTGGAATGGTGTGCCTCCTTGAGAACCTTCTCCACCAAATCCCTTGCTCGTGGGACGCATAGTCTTCCATCCCGTCTCAACCATCCCTTGTCATCGATGGAGTATCTATTGAGGTGACTCGAAGTCTCACCCCTAATCAGCTTATCTATTATATCAACTAGCTGAGGGTCTTCACGTTGCGCGGCCCCTATTGAGTCCAAAAGTGTAGGTCGTACTTCCAATGTTGCTAATAGGCCAAGTAAAAATTCAGAGGAGGGCCTAAAGTCAAAGTTGGCTATGTACTCCAAGTTTTGCCTTTCTACAAAGGGAGGACTTAAGGTCAGTTTCTTCCTACTCAAGGTGTCTGCTACGACATTTTCCCTTGCAAGGAGTATAGGAAATCTCAAAATCGTATGAAGCAAGAAACTCCATCCATCTCTGCTGCCTCAAGTTGAGATCTTTCTACGAGAAAAGGTATTTCAACGATTTATGGTCAATATACAATTCAAATTTCTCACCTAGGAGATAGTGACGCCAAGACTTAAGCGAAAAAACGATGGCTGCCAACTCTAGGTCGTGGGTTGGGTAGTTTTTCTCATGTACTTTCAACTGCCTTCCACCATAAGCCAATACCTTCCCTTCTTGCATCAGAACAGCGCCTAGTCCCGTGCCGCATGCATCTGTGTATATTGTAAACATCTTGCTTCCATCAGGCAATGTCAGAACTGGGGCTGTTGTCAAGCCCTTTTCAAGCATTGGAAAGCAATATCGGAATCCAAATCCCAATTGAAAGCTAGGTTCTTCTTTGTCAACCTTGTAAGTGGAGCTGAGATTTTTGCAAAATCTTTGATGAACTTTCGATAAAAGCCTGCTAGCCCGAGAAAGCTTTGGACTTCGGTTGCGTTTCGAGGAACCTTCCAGTCTTGCACAGCGACCACTTTTGCGGGGTCCACAGCTAACTCCTCTTTGGACACCACATGTCCAAGGAACTTAACTTGTTCTCTCCAGAAATGACATTTGGAGAATTTGTCTTTCAGCTGATGTGCCCGGAGAGTATCCATGACTTCCTTTAGATGCTGAGCATACTCTTCCTTATTCTTTGAGAAGATCAAAATATCGTCTACGAAGACCACCACACTTATTGAGGAACTCTCAGAACACCCTGCTCATTAAATCAATGAAGTAAGCAGGTGCATTTGTCAAGCCAAAGGCATGACAAGCCACTCGAAGAAACCATCTGGAGTCCTGAACGCTGTCTTATCAATGCTGTCTTCATCCACTCTCAACTGATGAAACCCGGTAGCTAAATCTAATTGGGAGAAAACCGATGCACCTACAAGCTGGTCGAACAAATCATCTATTCTCGGGAGTGGGTGCCTATTCTTCTTGGCCAGCTTGTTCAGCTCCCTATAATCAACACATAGGCGAAGTGAATCGTCCGCTTTAGTTGCGAACACTACTGGAGCACTCCATTCAGAAATACTCCGCCTTATAAACCCCTTTTCTAGGAGCTCTTTAATTTGCTTGCTGGGCTCTTTCCGCTCCCTTGGGGCCATGTGCCTAACGGGTAAGGCAACGGGTTTTGCATTGTCAACGAGGTATATGCGGAAGTCTATCTCCCGCATCGAGGGTAGGCCCTTTACCTCTTCAAACACATCCGAGTATTCACGGACTACCTTTACAGGCTGCAAGTCCTCAACAGACGCATCAAGTGATTCTAGATAACTTACATAATAGAGTTAGGGGATTGCAAGAAATTTCAAGAGTGTTACCAAGGCGAGTTAGGAGTCTAACCACACTTATTCACAGTTGAGGATGGCACCATTACTGGATAACCAATCCATGCCTAGAATCAATCCATAGCCCGTGAAGCCCAAAACATAGGCATTGCATCTAAACTCAATGCTTAAGATAGATATTTTCAAATCCAAACAAACCATTGACAAATAAGCTGAGCCCCCAATTGGATTTGAAACAACCAAGGGGTCCTCTACTAAACTAGTGTCTAGGTGCAGAGACTCAACTAAATCAGCAGATACAAATGAGTGTGATGCGCCAGAATCAAATAATGTACGAACAAGATGATCAAAAAGATAGACTAAACTTTCAGCAGAAATATTTCTACCTCGTTCTTGCGGAGGTGTCGTGAGAGCATGAACTTGTCCTCCAGACGAAGGTCCAGCTCTCTGCCCTTGCTTTCTTGGGCAGTCCTTAGCCATGTGTCCAGTCTCACTACAATGGAAACAGCCACCCATCTTCCTTTTCTTCTTCCTGGAGTCTTTGACCAGATGTCCCGGAATGCCGCAAAAATTACACATTCTCTTATCATGAGGTTTGTTGTTCTTCCCGCCTTTCTTTGAATCAGCCTTCTTATTCTGTGACCCTTCCACCTTCTTGTCCTAAGGCACTTCTGCTTTTGCCTCTTTCTTGCCCTTGTCTTCCTCATGTAAGAGTGCCATATCCACTAACCTCTCGTAAGTAGCCCCCATAGGTACATGGGTCATAGCCAGGCTGTGAAGTGGCTCATTCAACCCCTTGACAAAACGGAGAACCTTCTATGAGGAGTATTCACTAAGTCCAGTCCAAATCGGGCTAGCTGATTGAATTGGTTGACGTATTCCTTGACTGTCATACTTCCTTGCTTCAGGGATAAGAAATTTTCCAGCTGTAAACTTCGCTCCGCTTGTGAGAAGAATTTCATCTCAAACCTCATTCTGAAATCCATCCATGTTCCAATTGGTCTTTCAGCGTTGGTGAGTTCCCACCAATAGGAGGCTTCATCTTTGAGCAACCACACCACCAACTGTATTTTCTGTTTATCATCTACCTCGAAGATATCGAATAGATCCTCAGTTTCTTTGAGCCAATTTCTAGCTTCTACGAATGATTCAGTTCCCTTGAAATCCTTTCCACCCATGGCCCTAAAGTCTCTACAAATCTTTGAAAAAGCATTTGCCCGCGGAGGAGGAGGAACCGCTGGAGGAGGAATATCTGCTGGGCCCACATCGTTGGCCCTAGCTTCTAAGTACCTCCTGAACCAACCAGGTATTGGCACACCCTCTGGAAGGTTAAGATTCCCCGACATGCTGAAACAAAAAGGAAAAGACTTAAAACAAAGGATAGAATGATAGGGAATATGGCTTTGGGGGATTATGCCTTTAAAATAAAATAATACTTTTTCTTGTAAAATGCTCCTTTATATTCTTTTGAAAATAGTTTTCAAAAATTCTTATCTGATCGGGTAAACCTTTGCTCTGATACCAAGTGAAACACCCCACCTCCGTTAAGGTCACTCACAACGGGAATGCCTTAACTTTGGTGGAGGGTTATAGGTACAAGACACAGAAAAATTTACAACACAGATTAATATGAGCAGTGGAAATCAAACATTTATTGCATACGTGGTTCAATACAAAAGCATTACAACAATTTGTCTCAAAATACTTCCAAAACATTACATCATAATTTTTGTCTTGATTATTTAATAAAGGAGCATAAACTATAAATAAAACTGCATAAATCCCCAAGTTTAGTATCCAAAAACCATAGCCAAGGTAAAGGAGTCCCAATCATACATCTACTTTCTTGAAGCTTGCAAAGAGTCTGATTAAGCTGGAGTATTCCCTCCCTATGGACCTTGGGGGGGACGGAAGAAAAGAAGACAAAATAAAACGGGTTAGACACTAAGTCTAGTAAGTTCAGTGATTACTAGTATTTAAACAAGGAAAAGGATCATGATAGTAATAACGGAATATAGGACAATACCCTAATATAAGATAAGCTGAACATGTGATCGCACCCATTACTAAATCTCTGCACTAACTAACCATTGGTTCAACCAGCCCCACATGCTCATAACGAACGACCCCCTTATTGATCGGCTCCTACTCGCACGCATTCATGTCCTGTGTCATTCAGCCCCGCATAACTGTAGCTACCTATGCTGGTCCCACCATGGGGTGTATCTGTAACAACCCGTATTTTTATAACGTGTGATAACAATAAATCAAGGAAAATTTAATTTAAAAAAAAAGAACCAAGGGCTACGGGTTATTCCATTACGTTCGTCTCGAAATTCTGCTTGGAAACGAGTCCGAGTTCTCGAAAATCGGAGTCCGTATGACCAAGTTATGGCCCTCCAAAGTTTCAGAGTTCAAAACAACTCGAATTCGAATTCAAAATTCGAATTCAAAACCAGAACAGACTGGGCTGCAAATTTCCTGCCCAGGACCAGGTCGACTGGGTGGTCGACCATGTAGTCGACCTACCCAGGACCAGGTCGACCATAGTGTGGACCTGGGGGTCGACCTGGTACCCCAAACCCATTTTTGGGCCAGAATTCATTCTGATGTTTCTGGTTCGATTTCAGTCTAAATTTGTTGGCTAGACCCTATATAAACAACCCCCTAGCCCCCTTCTCTCTACACATTTTCTCTCTGGCCTTATGCTGCTCAAATTCTGGTTGAAAAGTTAGAGAAAGGGACTTCTTCTTCTACGTCGAGACTACGTTTAGAGAATTTGCTGATTTGGGGGATTTCTAGAGATTCTACATCGCCTCTTTTATTCTCTAATTCTCAAACCACGATCTGTAAGCCCCAGTTACTTTTAGATCTAAACTTTAAACTTAATATGGACATGTTGTAAATTGTAATTGAACCTAAGTGACGATTATCTTGGATCTATCATTGTATATCTTGAATCTATCATTGTATATTTTGATCTACTTTTGTTCACCTTGGATCTATTATTGTTAATATTGGATCTCTTATTGCCCACCTTGAACCTAGTACCGTTCACTTTGAATCTTGACTTTTGGGTAAATTGCTATGAAATTGATTTGGGGACTATACATGTTGTAAACCTAAAATCCCTCATGTCCATGATGTTAACATACCTATAATGTTGAATTAGTTTTATTCACAAGTTTGGGGTTATTATCTCATATCAACTGTCACCATGACAATCACTCTATTTTGCTAGATTTGATATTTGAGACCACTATTTCATATGCCAATATTGTGGTAATCATTTATCTCAAATTGTATCATGCTTGACTTGTAATCACCTTTGCCACCTTATGCCCATTCTTTTTATGTTATTCCCTAATTATATCTAATTGTATCGATTCGAATTCACGTGCGATGGGAATACGTTTTGGGTAGTTTAGGCAAACCTGAATTAGCTATGAACTTGATATGATTTGACATGAAACATGACATGAAAACTTGACATAAAATTATAACTGAAATCTTGAAGATGGACATGACACATAGATAAACTTGAACATGACCAACTCGAGGTTGGGTTGAGTTTGTAGGATAAATCTGCCCGGAACCGCCCGGCGAATCCAGTAACTACAAACAATAAGATCCAATGTGGGTAGTTGGTCATATCGCGCTTAAAACCCGAGGTTAGACTACGTTGTGGTGTAAATCTGCCTGGAACCACCCGGCGAATCCAGTGACCACAACCACTAGTCTAATGTGATAGGTTGGGGTGCATTAATGAATTAATGCCTCAAGATAGGGTTAAGTCATGAACCACTTGAATTTACTTAACCAACTTGATGCATGGTTTGGTAGGGTTAAGTCATGAATCGCTTGAACACACTTAACAACCTTGATACATGATTGGATAGGGTTAAGTCACGAATTTAAATGACAACACTCAACCCATTAGAAACCCTAGTTACGCGGTCCTTTTCAGCAGTAACCCACTTAGGAGTATCACGATACCCTGGGACTGGCAGGGTGGGGCACGATTACTGGGCTGATTGTAAGCGACCAGAACAACGGCTGAGTTGGTGCGCCATTGTAGGTTCAAGTGGACTATGGTCGTGCACGTAGTCCGGAGTTGAAAAAACAGGCATTGGGCACCCGTAGGTTTACACTGTGCGTGCTTGATTCGTGTCGACGGTTGGCACCCTAGGACTTGATACACCCTATGGTGGACCTAGCACAGGTGACTACATTTCATGATAGGGCCGTATGACACAGACACATGACGAGCTAGAACTTGTAGGGAGTCGATCGATTAGTAGATCGTTCTGTAGGACCCCGTAATGGGTCATTTTATGATATTGGGCCAAGGGATCATTTCATGGTTAACACTTGAAATGGGTTAGAATACTAGTACAGTTGGTGTAGCGAAATCTTGAATATGCGATGCTAGACTTGACTTATCTTGTTATCTTAGTTATTATACCTATCCTGTTATCATCTTTATGTTTAATTCCAGTTTTCACATGTCATGTTACCTTTACTAGTTTTTATACTGAAAGTCACTAGGACTTACCAGTCTTTACGACTGACCCTTTTCCTTTCGCCCCTTTTTCTTTCGTCCCCCCCCCAGGTTCTCCGGGAGGAAACTCTAGCTCTTAGCTTGCATCTAGCTTGCTTTTCTGACAGCTCATGTACGGTTTGGTCTTGAGCTATGCTATGGCTGCACTACTGCTATTTTGGGGAATAATTTACTATTGTTATTTTAAGTTTATGCTTCTTTATTTAGAACTTGATGTAATGGAATAATTTTTACTTTGGATACATGAGGTTTTGACTCTTTCCACGAAAGTAATGAAATTTGGTTTTTTAATTTCTACCGCTGCTTTATTTATGTTCTGTCTTGTGATATCTCTGTGTAAGTTTACATAGATAATGCCCCACCAAAACTAGTGCATTCCCTTTGTGAGTGACCCCAGCAGAGGTGGGGTGTTACATTTGGTATCAGAGCATAAGGTTACTAGACTGGGCAAAAGTTTTAAAAATCTTCTGAAACTGTTTTCAAAACCATTTATAAAGAAGCATTTTTCAAGAAAAGTTTATTTTTAAGAAAAGGCTATTTCCCAAAAGCCATTAGCACTTTCCTTTGCTTCCTCGTTTGAATCGTTTCCTTTTCGTTTTTCAGCATGGCTGACCTTAACCTTCCTGAGGGAGTACCCATACCTGGATGGTTCCGAAGGTACTTAGAAGCTAGGGCCAACGGCGTGGGCCCAGCAGACATCCCTCCTCCTCCTCCCCCAGTGGCCGCGATTCCTCCTCCTCCTGGTACCGCCTTTGCCAAAATATGCAAAGACTTTAAAGCAATGGGCGGTAAGAACTTCGTTGGTACTGAAACCTTCGTTGAGGCACGAAACTGGCTAAAGGAGACTGAAGACTTGTTTGTTATCTTCGATGTGGAGGATCATAGGAAAGTTCAGTTGGCAGCATGGTTGCTGATAGAGGAAGCTGCATTTTGGTGGGAAGTCACCAACGCTACCAGGCCAGTGGAGACTTAGGCAGACTTTAGAGAGAGGTTTGGGCTTAAATTCTTATCATCAGCAGAAGAGAACCTTCAGATGGAGAGGTTCTTAGTACTCAAGCAAAGGGACATGTCTGTTAGGGAGTACGTGAATAGGTTTTATCAGCTTGCTCGGTTTGGTTTGGACTTGGTCAACACGGCCCAGAAAAAGGCTGTACGCTTTGCTTAAGGATTGAATGAACCACTACACAGTTTGGCCATAACTCATATACCTATGGGGGCGACCTTTGAAAGCTTGGTGGATATGGCTCTACTTCATGAGGAAGACAAGAATAGCAAGAAGGAGGTCAAGCCTAATGAGACTCGGAATAAGAAGGTTGACTTCAAGAAGGGAGGCAACAAGAATAACAAGAGCAACAACAACAATGCTAACAAACCACGTGAGACAAGGAAGTGCAACTTTTGTGGTATTACGGGACATCTGGCTAAAGACTGTAGAAGGAAGAAGAGAAAGTTGGGTGAATGCTTTCATTGTGGGATACTGGACACATCAACAAGGATTGCCCTAAGAAGCAAGGGCAAGGGCAGACCCAGCGAGCAGGACCTTCTGGAGGGCAGTTGCATGCTCTCAACACCACTCCAGCTCTTGACTGAGGTAGTAATATTTCCGTAGAAAGCCTTGTTTACATTTATGACTTTCCTGTTCGAACCTTATTTGACTCTGGCGCATCACATACTTTTATTTCTTCTGATATTGTTGAAAATCTGCACCTAAGTACTAGGCTAGTTGAGGATCCCGTTATGGTTTCAAATCCAATTGGGGGCTCCGCTCATTTATCTATTATGTGTGTGGATTTGAGGATTTCTATCTTAAGCATAGAATTCACGTGTAATGCTTATGTTCTCGGATTTATGGGATACGGTTTGATCCTAGGTATGGATTGGCTGTCCAATTATGGAGCCATTCTTGATTGTGAACAAAGGGTAGTGAGGCTCACGACTCGCCTTGGTAATACCCTTGAAATTTCTTGTAACCCTAAGGGTCTGGTCATGTTATGTTATCTTGAATCTCTAAACTCGTCCATCGACAATTTGCAATCCGTAAGGGTGGTCCGAGAATATCCTGATGTCTTTGATGAGGTAAAGGGGTTACCCCCTAAACGCGAGATAGACTTCCGAAATTATCTTGTTGCTAATGCCAAGCCGGTTTCATTGCCCGTTAGGCACATGGCCCCGCGAGAAAGAAGAGAGCTCAGTAAACAAGTCAAGGAGTTGCTAGAGAAAAATTTCATAAGACGAAGCATTTCTGAATGGGGTGCTCCGGTGGTATTCGCTACTAAGGCAGATGGTTCACTTCGTCTGTGCATAGATTATCGTGAGTTAAACAAGCTGACAAAGAAAAATAGGCACCCACTACCAAAAATCGACGATCTTTTTGACAAGCTTGTAGGAGCGTCTGTTTTCTCTCAACTCTATCAAGCCACAGGATTCCATCAGCTCAGAGTGGCTGAGGATAGCATTGATAAAACTGCGTTTAGGACTCCAGATGGGTTCTTCGAATGGCTCATCATGCCGTTTGGGTTAACGAATGCACCCGCGTACTTTGTAGATTTGATGAGTAGGGTGTTTCGGGAGTTCCTTAACAAGTTTGTGGTGGTTTTCATGGACGATATTTTGATCTTCTCAAAGGATGAAGAAGAGTATGCTAGGCATCTCAAGGAGGTCATGGATACTCTTAGAGCACACCAGTTAAAGGCTAAGTTCTCCAAATGCCATTTTTGGAGAAAGGAAGTTCGGTTTCTTGGGCATGTAGTTTCTAAGCAAGGCATAGCCGTGGACCCCACAAAGGTAGTTGCGGTACAAGACTGGAAAGTCCCTAAGAACGCAACTGAAGTAAGAAGCTTTCTCGGTTTGGCAGGATTTTATAGGAAGTTCATTAAGGACTTCGCTAAGATTTCAGCTCCTCTTACTAGGTTAACAAAGAAGAACCTAGCTTTTGCATGGGACACAAAATGTGAGGTTGCTTTTCAAAGACTTAAGAGAGCCCTTACCACAGCTCCAGTTTTGGCATTACCCGACGGAGGCAAGATGTTTACGGTGTACACATATGCGTGCGGCACGGGATTAGGCGCTGTCCTAATGCAAGATGTGAGAGTGATATGCTACGGGGGCAGACAACTTAAAGTTCATGAGAAAAACTATCCCACACATGACTTGGAGTTGGCGGCGAGCGTTTTTGCACTTAAATCTTGGCGCCATTATCTCCTAGGGGAGAGGTTCGAGCTGTATACCGACCACAAATCGCTTAAGTACCTCTTTTCGCAAAAAGATTTGAATCTAAGGCAACAGAGGTGGATGGAATTCTTGGCATCATATGACTTCGATATAGCTTATACCCCTGGCAAGGGTAACGTGGTGGCGGATGCGCTAAGTAGGAAGAAGTTGACCTTGAGCCCCTTGTTTGTTGAAAGAAAAAGTCTTGAGTTTATAGCAACCTTTGATTTTACACCAGCTGTTGAGTCATTGGCTGCTACGCTAGCATCTCTTGAGTTAAGACCTACACTTCTAGATCAAGTAGGGACTTCACAGAAGGAAGACCCACAGATAGTCGAAATCATGGACAAATTGATTAGTGGTGAGACGTCAAGTCACCTCAGTAGGTATGCCATAGATGACAAGGGATGGCTAAGGCACGATGGCAGGCTATGCGTCCCGCAAGTGGGAGACTTGGTAAGGAAAGTTCTCGAGGAGGCACATCACTCGAAGATGACCATACATCCCGGAGGGGATAAGATGTACAGGGACATGAAACGCATTTTCTTTTGGGCTGGAATGAAAAAGGACGTGGCAGAGTTCGTTTCAAAGTGCATGGTGTGCCAACAAGTAAAGGCCGAGTCGAAGAAGCCCGGTGGGCTATTACATCCTCCGAAGGTTCCGCAATGGAAATGAAAGAGTATCTCGATGGATTTCGTGGATGGACTGCCTAGGTCAAGGAACGGAAATACTAGCATATGGGTCATAGTTGATAGACTCACGAAAAGTGCTCATTTCATTCCGGTGAAAAGCAAGAGGACTGCATCATGGCTAGCGTCTGTTTACCTTCGAGAGATAGTACGATTGCACGAGGTTCCTTCTTGTATAGTTAGTGATTGTGACTCGATTTTCACTAGCCAGTTTTGGAATAGTCTATAAGAAGCAATGGGCACACGACTAAGTTTAAGCACGGCCTATCACCCACAGACAGATGGACAAACCGAAAGGGTAAATAGGGTACTAGAGGATCTTTTAAGGCTATGAATTCTTGACTTTGGTGGTACTTGGGAAGACCGTCTTCCTCTCGTGGAGTTTGCATACAATAATAGCTACCAAGCTAGCATAGGAATGGCACCGTTCGAAGCCTTGTATGGAAGACCGTGCAAGTCACCAACTTGTTGGTGGGAGACAACATACAAGCTTATACTTGGGCCCGACATGATAAGGGACACTTATGAGAAGGTTGAGTTAATACAAAGGCGGATGAAAATGGCCCAAGATAGATAGAAGTTGTAATAACCCGGAAAATGTGAACCAGTTTAAAATTTTTAAATTCGGTTATTAACAAGAAATTTGAATGATTAGAATAGCTTATTCCCATAAAATATAGAATATCTCAATAAATTAGTGAGTTAAGAAATAGTAAGTCAGTTTGAAAATTGATATTTTTCATATGGCCTCGGAATTCGACGAAACCACTTTTGTCGGGTCCGGGATGTCAAACTATTGCTAGGTTTCAAATTTCATAATTTTTCGAATCAATATGTGAGCGTGGCAAAAGAAAACGCGTTTGACCAGTTTCTATTGAATTTAATCGACTGGAAATTGGCCATTTTTCAAACGGTCTCAGAATTCGACGAAACTAGTTTTGTTAGGACCGTATCGTCAATACGAAACTAGAAAATATTTTTCTGGAATTTTTCTAGTTAGTATGTGACCCCGGTAATTTGAAATGTACGTTTAAAATTCAATATAAGGATTTAAATTGTAAATTTCAACAGAAACTGATTGTAACGATCAAACCAGCTTGCGATACATATCCCATTGTGTTCGGAATGGGGGTAAAACGCTATGGACGACAGGCGGTGGACCTCATTTCGAGGTCATATGTAAAAGTCAACCCTTGTGCATAATTTAATAATTAAATAATATAATAAAATAATAAAAAATACATTCCCCCCCTTTTTCTTCCTCGTTGCCCCCCCCCCCCCCCCCGATCAGTATTCACAAACGAAATAAAAAAAAAAAAAAGAGACCAAACCCTAAAACCCAAATAGAGCCGCCGCCTGAACCCATCGCCGCCGAACCCTTCGCCTGAGCCACCCTCGCAACCTCCTCCCACCGAACGACGAATCGAAGCGACGCCCTAGCCAATCGAAGCAGCACCCTCGTCGAAGCCTCGAACCACCGCCGCGACGTCTCAGAACCGCCGAGCCGCCCTTGACTTCCCTCCTCCCCTTCGCATACCAAGGTGAGCGTTTAATTTGATTTTATTTTTATTTTTGCTTTTTGTTTTTGTTTTACAGAATGTATAAACTGTTTTTTTTATATATGAATTATAAAACTGATTTTTGTTTTAAGTTTTTAAAACAGAATTTTTAAAAGAAGAAACTTATAAAAACTGTTTTTTTTATAAAGTTTTAAAAACTGTTTTTAAAAAAAAGAAATCAAAACAGAAATTTAAAATTGAAAAACTGTTTGTTTTAAAAGAAATAAAAAACTGTATTTTTAATAAATTTAAAAACTGATTTCTTTTAGTTTTAAAAACAGAAATTTTTTTTTAAAGAATTTTAAAACAGACTGTTTTAAAGGAGAAATCAAAAACTGTTTTTAAAAAAGAAATCAAAAACTGCATTTTTTAAAAAGTAAAAACTGCATTTTATAAAAAGTAAAAACTGCATTTTATAAAAAGTAAAAACTGCATTTTTTAAAAAGTAAAAACTGCATTTTTTAAAAAGTAAAAACTGCATTTTTTAAAAAAGTAAAAACTGCATTTTTTTTAAAAAGTAAAAACTGCATTAATTTAAAAGGCAAAAACTGCATTTTTAAAAAAATAAAAACTGCATTCATTTTTAAAAGGGATTTTTAAAAAAAAACTGCATTTTCTAGAAATTAAAAACTGCATTTTCTAGAAAATAAAAACTGCATTTTTCTAGAAGATGAAAACTATTTTTCTAAAAGGAAAAAATGCATTGTGAAAGAGAATAAGAAAGAAAAAAACTGTTTTCTTTATAAAAGAGTTTTTAAAACAGTTTTTTTAAAAAGAAGTAAGTTATAAAAACTGCATTTTTAATAAAAGAAGTAAGTTATAAAAACTGCATTTTTAATAAAAGAAAAAAAACTGCATTTTTGAAAGAATAATAAAAATATAATCTTTATATTTAATAGCGAAGTCAAAGTGCAATCTTTATATATTGAATAACATAGTAAAATTCGATTTTTACCTATGTAGAGGATACAGTCAGAAAGCAACAACAAGGCGAAGTAGACGAAGTTTCTATTAAGGAAATCAATCGTGTGAGTGGATAGCTATTGGTGAGGATTTCTCACTCTTCAACTCCTTTTTATAAATATTATATATGAGTTGAAAATGAACTGCTATATATAAATATCTATATATATATATATACGCCCCTCGTCCACAAACCATGGACGATATTTATTGGTTGGAATTGATTGATTGTTTGGGATTGTTTGTGATTGATATTGGTTGATTGTGGTTGAAAAATACCCAATTGTGATTGGAAAATATTTGGTTGAAACCACATAGGATTAGTTTGTGGAAATGAAAAAAATATAAACATGCCGCCTGCGTGCGAATTAGATGCATGATTCCCATTGTCAAAAACCGCGAGGTTTTAAGGTAGAGCGAGGAGCCGTACTAGGGACGGTGCCGGTTTAACTACCCTGCCGTTATGCTGCCGAAATTTTGAATAATATTCTTGTGTTTGAATTATTTTCATATGCTTTAACTATATTTATCCATTGTATAGAAAACATTCATGTGTTGAATAGCTATTCATTCGTTGTTTAGCGATTCATGTGTTGAATGATATTCATAATTTGAAATAAACCGTTCGATAATAAAAATCACATTTTTATCTATATATAGAAACTATAGAAAACATTCATGTGTTGAATAGCTATTCATTCGTTGTTTAGCGATTCATGTGTTGAATGATATTCATAATTTGAAATAAACCGTTCGATAATAAAAATCACATTTTTATCTATATATAGAAACTATAGAAAACATTCATGTGTTGAATAGCTATTCATTCGTTGTTTAGCGATTCATGTGTTGAATGATATTCATAATTTGAAATAAACCGTTCGATAATAAAAATCACATTTTTATCTATATATAGAAACTATAGAAAACATTCATGTGTTGAATAGCTATTCATTCGTTGTTTAGAAATTCATGTGTTGAATGATATTCATATTTTGAAATAAATTGTTTGATAATAAAAATCACCTTTTATTGACTATATAAACTGTGTAAAATAATCTCGTCTTAAAAGAAATTGTTTTATGATAAAAATTCCATTTTTATCACCAACGTGAACTATATAGAAGAATAGTGTTTTGAAATGAATTGTTTTACAATAAAAATCACATTTTTATTGTAAGCACCTAATCGTTGAAATGTGAAGTGTTAAAAATAGCCACTTGTTCAAAATAAACATATATAAGTTGAAATATTCATTAATTAGCTAATGAAATGATTTGCACCTATTTATGTAACATTAGAATGAATGGTGTTTTTAAACCAAACAGAAATCAAATATGAAGTTGGATAGAAAATGATAATTGACAAGAACTGTATATATATGTACCTGCATATTTATTGAACAGGTTATAGCAAAGGGGCTAGAGAAGAGGAATAAAATTTGTGCCCGACAAATAGATACACATTTACTAATTTGTTTGGGTGATGATTTTGAGCCTATTGGCTAGCCGCTTGGCTTTTTCTTTTTCTTTTTGAGATTAGAAGGACCGGGACGCTATTTGCGATTTCCCGATGCCCCCGGTACAGGGGAGGTTATGGCGAAATTTTTCCAAAATTTAGGGAGTTAGAAAAATATTTGAAGTGAAAACGATATAGAAATCGTCGAATGAACTATATTTATATAAACATATAAATATAAATAAAATTAAAACGAAACGAGGCCGTGCAGTTCGTATTTTGAAACTGTGATTTCAAACGACTAGTGCGGGAAATCCGACCATTGAATTTCCCCGAAACCCCAACCGTCGGGTTCGCCTTGGAATAATCTTTCCAACGGCACCAACCTTGTAAAAATCCAACGGTTGGATTGTCTGAAATGTTTAATTCAAAATTAAGGAAAAACAGCGCCAGAAACGATTATATTTATATATATATATAAATATAATTAAATTTAATCGAATAACGACGCTGCAGTTCGTAAATTGAAACCGTAACTTCAAACGACTAGTGTGGAAGATCCGACCGTCGGATTCTCACGAAACTGGAACCGTTGGGTTCGCTTTGGGAATATCTTCCCACTGATGTAAAATTTGTGAAGATCCAACGGTTAGATTTTCCGATATGTGTAAAACAAATTAAGGGAAAAACAGCGCCAGTGACGCGAAACGACCTGAAACGTCGTTTAATTAAATATGGCCATTTTTAAATAAATAAAAATGGCGAAAAATTGTTATAAAATATTATAAGCAACATAGGTTGCAAATAAACCAGTTGGGCTTGAATTGTTTGATATTTGTTGGTTGTATGTGTATGACATGAAAATAACACTAAATAACTGAAAGATGGATGTCGAATAATATAACCATATAAAGAATCGATTTAAATTCTAATGACGTGAGTTATTTGAAAAGGCCGAGTTAACCCTCATTTCAAGTAATTCATCGAGCGATTCGAATTGGAAGATGCAAAGACGATTCAAGACCGACGATCTTCGTATCGGTTGGATGGGCGCTACTGAGGTTCCTAACCGGAGTAGCTACCGGAAAGGGACGGAAGTAGTAGCCGTCTGAACGTGTATGTTGATTGGACGGATATACGAGGAATTTGACGCCTCCGGTTTCGTTCAGACCCAGGACGGACTTGTAAATGGACTGTGTGTCTGACATTGGATTTTGTCCTATACTGATTGATCTCTGTTAAATATATATCTGTTTGGCGGCGGAGAATTTATTCTCTTGCTTAACGCCCTTCTCTGAGACGTACGAGCTTAGAGGTTATATATCGATGGAAATCAATCGTATGGAGTGGACTGCCTATGTGGCATGCCAAGTTGCTGTGATCAAGGCTTCTGTTGCAAAGCAAAGTCTTGTGGATGATGATCAAAGCAAGGCCTACGTGGCCTAGCTTTGTGTATTTCGTAGATTCGCGAACCTCACACCCCGGTATGAGTTAAAAACGGGATACGGACCGCTGGGAGAGCACGACGTTTCTTTCTAGTTATGGTGGTGTCAGTGACTTACCAGCCCTGACATATATATCTACTTTTCACCTTTGTGGTTGTTGGAATGCGAGGCGCCTCGATTATAGGTCTGTAAGGACCGGGAAACGTGTGTTCAGGCATAATTAATCCTCTAACGTAAGTGAGGACCGGCCCAGCCGAATCCAGGGGTTACCCAGTGTGCGTAATCCTGAGGCATTTGCTAGAGTGTCTCGAAGCGGAGAGGAGCTTGCCCCTTGCCTCGACTCATGACGGAAATCCAATTTCCAATACGAAATAACGGGCTTGATTGTAGTACTAGTATGGTGACATAGTATATGGTAGCTATGCCGCCTATGATTGATATTTATGATGCTATTCGTTTTTGAAACATATATGCACTAGTAATAATATCAAATGATTTCTCTTTATACGTATCAAGCATATTTGGCTATTATAAGGTAAAACTCTATCCTCCGGCTTGCGTTGCATTGTGTGATGGGACCTGAGTCTTATAATAGCTTCATTCTTTCTAAAAGCATTGCGTTGTCTTAAAAAGAATTTACCTTGTTTTAATTGCACTAGCAATCACTGGAGTAAACCCGTTCCGCGAAAGTGGCGTGGTCCTATGATTTGCTATTACTATTGTTTAACTGTTAAATGGATTCCTCATACCAGTCCCTATGACTGACTCGTTGTTTGTTTCACTTTGCAAACGCGGGTGCCCTTATTTTCACACGGGCAGCCTAGTACACAGGTGACAGGTGATTTTTGGTTCTGCACTGCTGCACAGCATGCACTTTTGGCTCATGGCGAGGCTGACTTCATAGTGATGACTTAGATATTTTCCGCCATTCCTGTATTTATGTTTATGATTCCGCCACTGGCGATGCAGACTGATTTACTTTCTGTATTTCTCACTATATGTATATGTATTCCGCCTTCGGCGATGTAGACTGATACTCTTATTATGTCACTGCATGTATGTATTCCGCCTTTGGCGATGATGACTGATCACTTCCCTTTCTTTTTACTAAGTGTATCCCCACGTTATGCTATTCTGATATTCCTACATGTTGTGATTCCGCTGTCATATCCATGTAAAATTATTTTATTTATTGTTTCTGCTATTATCTGTACTCTGCTATGATGATTAATGTGTTATTTCCTAATGATTATCCTTAATACCGCCCCTCGGATTTTGGGATCGTCACAGAAGTCTTATGCGGACAAGAGAAGGACATACCTAGAGTTCGGAGTCGGAGATATGGTCTTTATAAAAGTTTCTCCTTTACGCAATGTGGTTCGTTTTGGAGCGGTTGGAAAGCTAGCACCAAGATTCATAGGACCGTTCCCTATCACTGAGAGGATTGGGCAGATGGCCTATAAGGTAGAATTACCCGAGAGGCTGGCCGGAGTACACAATGTCTTTCACGTCTCGCATCTCCGAAAGTGCTTACATGAATCAACCGAAGTGGTTGAGCCAAGCATCCTTGAAGGCGTAGAAGTGGAAAAAGAAGCAACCTTGAGGCAAGTTCCGATCCATATCTTAAGAACGGAGATCAAGAAGCTAAGGAATCGAGAAGTCAAGCTAGTTAAAGTACAGTGGAGTGAAGCCCAAGAAGACACAACTTGGGAAACCAAGAAGAAGATACGCACGCTTTACCCATTTCTTTTTGAGGGTACATTCTCAATCTCTTTATCCTATAAGCTTGAAAACCTTTCGTATCATGCTTTTACTACCTATGTTTGTCTTGTTATCTTCTCGATCTTATCTTGAGAACCTTAGGTAGAACCATATGGATGTAAACATGTGATTGAAACATGTTATGGTTGATGTTTGCAAGTGGTTGCAAGTGGTTGCAAGTGTTTGCAAGTGGTTGCTTGTGGATGCATGACACACATTAGGCACTAGATCGGCTCAGTCACATTTTCATGTTGCATATGCATGAGTGCTTATACTTGTACATGGATGAAACTTGTTATGCTATCACTTGGATGTTGCATATGAATGAATGTTATGTGCACTCATGTAGAGATTATAAAGTATGTTAGGAATTTGCATACATGTTGGACTCATTACACGAACATATTTTTCATTAAGGAGGTTTACTGAATCAGTAACCGCCTGATCTTTTGCATTAGATAAGTACATATACACACATTTACTGCATATGTTCATACAACACTAGAAATCTTTTAAGGACAATGCTTGCTTATGGATGATGTTTTGAGTAGATGGATGGCAGGATACGTTCTTCCTAACTTAGAGATTTCGGGGACGAAATCCTTTAAGGAGGGAAGAATGTAACAACCCGTATTTTTTTAACGTGTGATAACTATAAATCAAGGCAGAATTAAGTTTTAAAAAAAAGAACCAAGGGCAACGGGTTACGCCATTACGTTCGTCTCGAAATTCTGCTTGGAAACGAGTCCGAGTTTTTGAAAATCGGAGTCCGTATGACCAAGTTATGGCCCTCCAAAGTTTCAGAAATTTTCAGAGTTCAAAACAGATCGAATTCAAATTTTGAATTCAAAACCAGAACAGACTGGGCGGGAAATTTCCCGCCCAGGACCAGGTCGACTGGGTGGTCGACCATTTAGTCGACTTACCCAGGACCTGGTCGACCATAGTGTGGACCTGGGGGTCGACCTGGTACCCCGAACCCATTTTTGGGCAAGAATTCATTCTGATGTTTCTGGTTCGATTTCAGTCTAAATTCGTTGGCTTGACCCTATATAAACAACCCCCTAGCCCCCTTCTCTCTACACATTTTCTCTCTGGCCTTATGCTGCTCAAATTCTGGTTGAAAAGTTAGAAAAAGGGACTTCTTCTTCTACGTCGAGACTACATTTAGAGAATTTGCTGATTTGGGGGATTTCTAGAGGTTCTACATAGCCTCTTTTATTCTCTAATTCTCAAACCACGATCTATAAGCCCCAGTTACTTTTAGATCTAAACTTTAAACTTAATATGGACATGTTGTAAATTGTAATTGAACCTAAGTGATGATTATCTTGGATCTATCATTGTATATCTTGAATCTATCATTGTATATTTTGATCTACTTTTGTTCACCTTGGATCTATTATTGTTCATATTGGATCTATTATTGCCCACCTTGAACCTAGTATCGTTCACTTTGAATCTTGACTTTTGGGTAAATTGCTATGAAATTGATTTGGGGACTATACATGTTGTAAACCTAAAACCCCTCATGTCCATGATGTTAACATACCTATAATGTTGAATTAGTTGTTATTCACAAGTTTGGGGTTATTATCTCGTATCAACTGTCACCATGACTATCACTCTATTTTGCTAGATTTGATATTTGAGACCACTATTTGATATGCCAATATTTTTGTAATCATTTATCTCAAATTGTACCACGCTTGACTTGTAATCACCTTTGCCACCTTATGCCCATTCTTTTTATGTTATTCCCTAATTAGATCTAATTGTATCGATTCGAATTCACGTGCGATGGGAATACATTTTGGGTAGTTTAGGCAAACCTGAATTGGCTATGAACTTGATATGATTTGACATGAAACATGACATGAAAACTTGACATAAAATTATAACTGAAAGCTTGAAGATGGACATGACACTTAGATAAACTTGAACATGACCAACTCGAGGTTGGGTTGAGTTCGCAGTATAAATCTTCCCGGAACCGCCCGGCGAATCCAGTAACTGCAAACAATAAGATCCAATGTGGGTAGTTGGTCATATCGCGCTTAAAACCCGAGGTTAGACTAGGTTGTGGTGTAAATCTGCCTGGAACCGCCCGACGAATCCAGTGACCACAACCACTAGTCTAATGTGAGAGGTTTGGGTGCACTGATGAATTAATGCCACAAGATAGGGTTAAGACATGAACCACTTGAATTTACTTAACCAACTTGATGCATGATTTGGTAGGGTTAAGTCATGAATCGCTTGAACACACTTAACAACCTTGATACATGATTGGATAGGGTTAAGTCACGAATTTAAATGACAACACTTAACCCATTAGAAACCCTAGTTACGCGGTCCTTTTCATCAGTAACCCACTTAGGAGTATCACGATACCCTGGGACTAGGCAGGTTGGGGCACGATTACTGGGCTGATTGTAAGCGACCAGAACGACGGCTGAGTTGGTGCGCCATTGTAGGTTCAGGCGGACTATGGTTGTGCACGTAGTCAGGAGTTGAAAAATCAGGCATTGGGCACCCGTAGGTTTACACTGTGCGTGCTTGATTTGTGTCGATGGTTGGCACCCTAGGACTTGATACACCCTATGGTGGACCTAGCACAGGTGACTACATTTCATGATAGGGCCGTATGACACAGACACATGACGAGCTAGAACTTGTAGGGAGCCGATCGATTAGTAGATCGTTCTGTAGGACCCCGTAATGGGTCATTTTATGATATTGGGCCAAGGGATCATTTCATGGTTAACACTTGAAATGGGTTAGAATACTAGTACAGTTGGTGCAGAGAAATCTTGAATATGCGATGCTAGACTTGACTTATCTTGTTATCTTAGTTATTATACCTATCCTGTTATCATCCTTATGTTTAATTCCAGTTTTCACATGTCATGTTACCTTTACTAGTTTTTATACTGAAAGTCACTAGGACTTACCAGTCTTTACGACTGACCCTTTTCCTTTCGCCCCTTTTTCTTTCGTCCCCCCCCCCCCCCAGGTTCTCCGGGAGGAAACTCTAGCTCTTAGCTTGCATCTAGCTTGCTTTTCTGACAGCTCATGTACGGTTTGGTCTTGAGCTATGCTATGGCTGCACTACTGCTATTTTGGGGAATAATTTACTATTGTTATTTTAAGTTTATGCTTCTTTATTTAGAACTTGATGTAATGGAATAATTTGTACTTTGGATATATGAGGTTTTGACTCTTTCCACGAAAGTAATGAAATTTGGTTTTTTAATTTCTACCGCTTCTTTATTTATGTTATGTCTTGTGATATCTCTGTGTATGTTTACCTAGATATTGCTCCGCCAAAACTAGTGCATTCCCTTTGTGAGTGACCCTAGCAGAGGTGGGGTGTTACAGTATCAGTCCCTCTGGTGGCAACGCGACACGATTCAAGATGAATAGTGTATACTACTAATGCCCAGTGCCTGTTTTTTTCCACTCCAGAGTACGTGCACGCCCGTACTCCGTCGGAACCTACACTGATGCACCAACCGCCGACATTTTGACCTCTTATAATCAGCCCAGTAATTGTGCCCCACCCTGCCTAGTTTAGGGTACCATGATACATCTATGTGGGTTACTGCTGAAATGGTCCTCGTTACTAGGGTTTTCTAATCAACATGTTTATATGGTTAAGTGTCCAAGTTTACCTAACCCCACCCATCAGTTTAGTTAACATGTTGAATCGGTTAAGTGTTTCCTTAATTGACTTAACCCTACCAATCCTGACTTAGATTTAATTTATTCATTAAAGCACTAACCACTCACATTAGACAGGTCTTGTTGTGGTCACTGGATTTGCCGGTCGGTTCCGGGAAGCTTTACGCCACAACTCAGTCTAACCTCGGGTCCTTTTTGGGCTTGATGCACTAACCACCCACATTAGACAGGTCTTGTTTTGGTCACTGGATATGCCGGTTGATTCCGGGTAGGTTTACACCACAACTCAGTCTAACCTCGGGTTAGGCCCACTCGTCTTTTCTAAATTCATATATTTTCTATATATGTCTAATTCTTTATGTAAATTAATTTTAATTTACTCATGCCATAATTATCCTATCAATTATTGCTCATAATAAATGGTATATCAAATATACCATTTTATGAACAAACCTATGCCATGAATTATAGTGTTTTCCCATCGTTACCCCGTAGAACGTACGCATGAATCACATAAAGTATTGGACTAATAAATTAGCCCAAACCCATAAACAAAAAGGGTAATAAACAAGGGACATGAAATAAACATAAAATATCATACATTTAACTTATCACATGTAACTTGGCATAGATGTATCATTAACTTAACCAAACAGGTAAAGGTGAACTTGTGACTAAGTTGGATCTAATTATCATGTAAACTTGATATGGGTCTAACAAGGAGGTTTAACATATAAACACAATTTTAAACCACAATTTAGCATACTAACTTATGTATGTCAAAACATAAGAAAGCTACTATAAACATATTTAAATCGCAACTTAGCATGATGACTTATGTGTGTTACAACATAAGAGAACTATTATAATCATATTTACATCACGACTTAGCATGATAAATTATGTGTTAAAACATAAGAGAGGTGTCATAATCATATTTACATCACAACTTAGCATGATAACTTATGTGTTAAAACATAAGAGAGGTGTCATAATCATATTTACATCACAACTTAGCATGATAACTTATGTTTTAAAACATAAGAGAGGTACAAATCCAATCTTGCAACATAAATAGATTCAACTTAACATAGTTCAAAATATTCATGAATGTTAATCTAACATGTAAGCATGATTTAGATCATAAACTTGCAAATAACCACCAAATTACAACATGACATGTTTCACCATTTTGTTGGCATAATAATCTCGTTACTCAATCATAATAGATCCCAATACATACAATATAGTATGTTTATCACCACAAACATATAGGCATGATCAATCGCAACAGTAATTTAAGATACATTAGAATCAAACTTCATTATCTCATACATAAGCATCATTCCATATTCGAGTTACAACGTGCCATGATTGCATTTAAAAAGAACGTTTAAATCTGCGTAATAACCAACTTACAAACTAAAAGGGATTCTTGAATTCTGAGATCTGAATTCTGAAATTGGAGAGTGCGCCTTTGACGAAGATCTTTGAATTAGATTAGTTTTTATTTGATTTTGATGTAAGCTTTTAACTCGTCTTTGAATTGAAAACGGTGACGGCTACTCCAAGTCCTCTACTGACCGTATGACAGTTCCAAAATCATTTTTGTGTGAATTTTACGTTGAGTATTGAGTTATTTATATAGAATTTCAATTTGATTTTATCCGTCGGATGAACTCAGAGTTAATCACAGCGATTCAGACTAGATCTGGACCATCCAGAAACCCTGGTGACCCAACAGCACGTCATCAGTCACCTAAAATTCAGATCTGGCCGGGGGGCCAGGTCGACCCCCAGGTTGACCCTAAGGTCGACTCCTAGGGGGGAGGTTGACACTAGTGTCGATCCCCTGGTCGACCTGCCTGGGCGGGAATTTTCCCGCTTCTGACTTCTGTTTGAATTTTGAAATCTGGCTTGAGCTATTTGAATTTATTTGAATTTCTGAAACTTCTGGAGGCCATAACTTCTTCATACGAAGTCCAATTCACGCAAACTCGGACTCTATCTCAAGTAGAATTCCGAGATGAACGCAATGGCATAACCCGTTTCTCTTAATTCCACATTTGAAATTAAGTATTGTTTAATTTGTTACTATAAAGTTAACAGAAAATACAGGGTGTTACAGCGCATCGTTGACAAGGTATGGAAAAATTTTTTGAAGGCTAAAACAGTCTTTTCCTTATTACTGTTACCATTTTTATCGTATCGTCGGTTCTATTGCACAGCTAAACGCGCATATAAATCATCCAAACATCTTCCTTACGCTATTCATGTGACCAAAAATCGAAATTTTTCATAAAAATAAATTTCTGCTTTAAAACTTCTTGTGCTTATTTTGAAAATTCCTTTTCAATACCGCTTTACTTTCCATATGAGATTCATATGAAAATAAAAATTTTGGTAACGTGCACTTTGCGTTATTCAAATCATCTACCTTAATTTAAAGTAGACGTTTAATATGCACAATTTTCTGTATCCAAATTTTGTATTGTCGCACAAACTGAAATAAAAGAAAGTAAATCAATTAAAAAATAAAAAGGGTAAAAAGATTTTTTTTCAAACAACGTTTTCCAAGAGCTTTTAAAAATATATTTCGTGGAAACTTAAACGATTCAAATAACATATCGGCAAAGAAGGAAGTGAGTCATGCAAAAATGCGAAAACTGAAATCACACAAAAGACCAAAATAAATTTCAGTTTTAACAAGGGACGTTGGTTTATTTATTTATATACCTATGACGAAAACAACGCAAAACCGATCCTTTACTAAAATTTATTCAACATAGAATTCTATTCTTTCCAAATCTAGGACAACTGTTAGTTTAGATAAGAAAAATGAGATTTCATTCACATAAGCATGCGTGAATGACATAAATATCTCCAAACATAGAAATCTTATTAACTAAGGTCTTGCGATTTAAATAACACCAACAGTTACAAGCGTGAATCACCACAAAGCCAAGAACCCGATGCTTGAAAGGGAATTTAACAAAGATGACGACAAAACAACAACACTGATACTCCCAAAACAATGGCTATCAACAACAAGATTTCTTTCTCCGCGGCTGGAGCTCAAACCATTTTTATGATCTTTAATTAACCATATCATGGTAGCATAATGCTCAATCTCGTGTTACAAAAACTATTGGTGTTGGAGGTTCCCACATCACCATCTCTTCTAAGAGAGAATTTGCAATGAGAAAAGAAACCTACCACAGATCTGCTCCTCATGGAAATCCACCTAATATTGTCTAAAGACAAAAATGATAGGCGAAATTACAGAAAGTACCTCCATGAGACAAAATGCAAGAACAACAAGCTGAATCAAATACGATGCAGCATAAATTGATGGTTATGCCATCGATCAAGCAAAAGATTAATTTCCGCATCATGTGACAGATCTAGTCTTAATTCCCTGACATCAAGAAAAAGAGATTTGCTGCAAAATCTCCAAAGCCAGTCAAACAAAAGACTATTCAATTCCGCGTAAGACACAGACACCTATCAAATCTCATCGAGATTCTCCTCAGAAAAACCATCCAAAAGATATCTTAATCTTCATCTCTGAAACGATGATTGCCTTTAAAAGAACCTATTCTAACAAGGTTTAGCAAAGGCGGATGCAGCACAAACAACGACCTATTCTAAGATCTTGAAGCAACTGGCTGGTGCAAGTCCAACTGCCTCGACAAATTTTCTTAGCCCTAAATCAGTGAGACCTTTTTTTTGCTCATCCCAACCCAACCAAATGATCTCTTCCTAAGGATAAGACTTAAATGGTGTGAGTAAGATCGGATAGCACAATTAGGTATTATGGACTAAGAAATGGTCAGAGAGAAGAAATTAGACCTTGGAGTACTAGTGAGGAAAGATCTAATACGCAAACAAGCGCGAAGAGGAGGCAACGACAAAGAAAGAGAATAAGAATAGAGATATGGTTCGGCTAGATGAGGAAGAAAGGACGAAAGAAGGAAGTTAAGGGGGGTGATTTGGATGCAACCTTTATGGTTGAGTCCTAGGTCCAAGTTGTACCAAAACTCATCAACTAATTGACCGTTTTAGTATAGCAATATACGGTCAACCACCAAATGGGCTTTGGACAGAGGTTGGACCTTGGCCTTATTAGGCTGGATTAGAACATTAATCGTCCCGCATCACCTTTTAGGATTTGACGCGATCCAAAAATAATTATCCTCATCATGATACCGTAGTCAAACTCTGAACCGTCTCCAAAGATTTATAGTCTCAACAACGATGCTACGAGTACACAACGAATGAATTCCAAAAATAATTCAGCTAGAAATCCGTAATATAAACTAAAATGGATTTTCCCCTTACCTAGCTGACAACAAACAGACGATTTAAAATCAAAAACCACAAAAATCAAGATGAAGGATTTTCATTGGCCTTTCCGAAGAAAAATATAAAACTTTTCCAATAATGGGATCTATTATAATCTACCGATTTCGTATTTATAAATCCAATTTACTCTCACTATTATTATTTATATTCCAGCTTATATTTCAAACAAGAAAAACCTTTTCGTGTTCAAAAATATTAGAGCTTAAAAACAATTAAGAATAATTTTGATAATTTTAATAATTATCCAATATATATAGGAAAAGGGATAATAAAAATAACAAGGAATAGATATTTATTATTTTTGGGTTTTAGTGGTATACTTCTTGTCATTTCTAACTCCTTTCTTCCTACCATTTGGATTACATTTATTAAAATTACCAAATAGCCCTATAAATTTTGAAACACGAATAGATTAAAGTTTAAAAACCACATCTCTATAAACTAGACCTTCATAAAACCGTTTTCCAAAACCGTATTTGATAACTCATTATTTTTTCAAATAGTTGTAAACAATAAATTTTACTCGAAAATGAGGCCAAGAACTCAATTGAATGCTTCAATAAAGGTAGATTTGGAAATCCAACGAAGTAACGATTGGATGTACCTCGTAATTATATTTCTGACATAGATACGACATACTAACATGAACTTTCCCCATTTCGGATTGAGTAATGGTCTTAACCGGAACTACTAATGAAACCAAAAATAAGAATCTCGACTATCTCGGTTGTAGCCATATTTTGTATAAATCACTATTCCAATATCCAAACTCGAATCAATGGGATTCACCATATGTTATCCTCATGCTCTTCACGACGAGATTGCCAACGTACTGTGGGGTAAGACATAATTGGCTAGAAATCCGAACTAAACATATTTCAACTCTTAGCCGCTTAAAGCCCATTTTATAATTAGGCCCACAATTAATTCATTATTGAAATAATTTAAAGTCGAGTAAGAAAGACGAATAAAAACAGAAAAAGAAAATCGAATTACATTCTCTCACGAGTCCTAATTTAACTTCCTCGGATAGTTTAACCTATGCTCATATACCAAATGAAACACCCCACACTTTTCTGCACCCAAATTTTGAATAAAAATCAAAACTTGAACACATCCAAGCATGGAGCATGTATATCTGGTACCTGCAATAAATGAGCATGATCAAAATCAGAGTACGATAAAAGAAAACTCACAGCGGAAACAAAATAGGATAACTAGTATTAACTTTAGTAACTACCTTTTTCTAAGTAAGTCACTTTGCCAATACTGAGGATGAGAGAAAACGAGAACTGAAAGCCAAACTTAAACTTCTTCGAGTACCCGACCTTCTCTATGAAACCTGGGAGGTTGTAATGAGGAGAGGGGTCAAAACAACAAGTTTTGGTGACTAAGAAATGTAAACACATATTATAATACCCAAATGTATCCCATTTGATTCAACCAAAGATGTATTCCCATCAAGGTTAGTGATTCTAGCCTAACCTTGTAGATATTTACGCACGACTCTACCATTCTTTCCATAGTGGAATTCTAAGATATAATACCGAGATAAAATGTTTACGCATATATTTAGGAAGCCCTTTTTATATTATAATTCAATTGATTATTAGACCGAGAAGTGAACCCCTATCTGCAGAGTTCTCACATGCATATATACCTTTCCATCCACTTTCCCTTTATTATTTTTTCGCCTCGCCATCAATGATAGATAGGGTGGATTCTCCCGATCACTTACGACCCTAGGCGGACTCATTGATCGACGGACTTCTAGGTGACTTAATACCTTTCGATGACTTGTTCCATATTTTTATAAACTAGAGGGAACTAGCAACGGGCCCTATAAGTTAAGGCTTTCGTCATTCACCTTATACCCTTGCCCCATATAAGGTGAGAGATGGTATTTTATCATTTGATGTACCATCTAGCTGACCTTATTGGATAACCTCCTTAGTCGCTTAGTACTTCCCGTAGGATAGGTAGCCATATTTGACATTTCAAGATTCCGGGTTTGGGCAGGCAATACGACACATTCCGTTCAATACCCCTAAACTGAAAGACCTACTTCCAGGTGGACTCCTCAACCCTAACCGCTTAAGACACAGGATGCGGACTATACGCAAAGGTTATTGGACTCGTACCCCATTTGCCTTTAACACCTTTCCCTATTGGGATAAATTAGGCTACGCTATTAAGCTATTCCCATTTAGTCCCTCTACACGAAAATATTATACGTATACAATTCATCATCGTCACGAGTTCGTATGGTGAATAATATTTTACATTATTAACCTACTAAGTTCAACTCTATTTTAATCATAAGTGTTGTATTTGTTAATATAAATAAGGAAGGTTATATATCCTCTTTTACCCTCGGATATTTATTTGATTTACTTCCCTAATTTGGACATAGTATTTTAAACGACAATCAATATCCATAAATACCCTTTTTGACACCCATTTTCTTTTATTTTTATTTTTATTGCCCTTTACGACCATAACGGTCATTTTTCCTAAGGCAATCTTTTATCAGTCCCAAGGTATCTATTTGTCGTACCCCAATAAACAATTACTATTCTTATTCATTTTTTTATTTTTTTTATTTATTGGTTGACTGTTATATGTATATATATATATATATGAATATTTATGTACTAGGCCTCTCACATTAAGTTGACAACTTATGGATGCTGGATTTGTCGGTCGGTTCCGGACAGACTTCTACCACAAGTTAAACTTAACCTCGTGCCTTAGTACATTTATGCATTAGACCCCTCACATTAAGCTGACAATCTGTGGTTGCTGGATTTGCAGGTCAGTTCCTGGCAGACTTATACCACAAGTGTAGCTTAAACTCAGTCTAAATGCGGTTATAATTCAAATTTCCTAATTTGGGGTGTACAACATTTATCCTAATAAATTTTAGGAATTATACCCATTATCCTATTATATTTATTTCCCCCAATCCACATTGGTCACGATTGTTATATATTGATTTGCGGTACCATTTATAGTAGTTAATTATACTAATTGCTACAAATGGTCCCACAAATATATTAATTCAACTTGGATTACATTTACATATAATTCCATAATTGAACCTTATCCGCACATTCAACATTCAATACAATGTGTATTTTACCGTTTTACGCTGATTTGGACGGATAATATGTATATATTTATATTTATAATTTCGTGCATTCCACGTAGTTATTGTCACCGCATTAATAAATTTCCCACTCACTTTAGTCTCCATTCCAAAGTTTGATTCCTTTAGGCCTATAATTCCCAAATTCTTGTAAATCTACAATTTACTTGGAAAAGGGAAATTTCCAGATCTATAGAGATGTAAGAAAACAGGAAGAGAGGGGAGAATTAGAATTGGAGCGTTAATTTGCATTCTTTTCCAATATATATGCTTATCCTTTCAATTTCATATGAGTCAGAATTGATTTGTTATGTATGAATATTTTATTTTTAGAAATTAGGTTTGGATAAGGAGGAAAATTGCATAGCTCCACTGCCACTGCCGATTTATGTGGAAAAGAATGAGGCCTTACCCATGTATTTATAGGGGTGGAAATGGCCTAAGACCGTTGGATTAGTTTTGAGTTATATACATCCATCAGTTTTATAAATATTATAAACCAAACCTAAAAACCTAGCCGTCACTAGGCAAACTGACGCCCAGTAGGTCGACCGTGGTGGTCGACCGCCTAGGCGTCAGATGCCTAGGTCGGCTTGGTTAAATAAGGTAATATATATTTATAAATTATGATTTATTTATTTTCTATCAATTTTCGTATTTCATCCGTAACTTTTTCATACAGACTCTGTTTGCGAAACTCCAAACATGAAAGTTGACCAGAATTCCGAGACGAATGCATCGGTTAAAGTTTCACGGTCAAATGCCATCATTTGCAGAAATTACTACTTTTGAGATTCTAATTAAATAGCTAATAATTTTCAAAATTTCAAGTTATTACATAATCGCTTATAAATTAAGATTTTATTTCAAAGAAAAGAAATATATAATCAAAAATGGAGAAAAACACCTTTCTTCGTTGGCTCATAAAAACAATGACAGTTGGCAGAACACAACTGCATTTGTGTCAAACAACAACAAAAACAGAACAGGTACTAAACATTGAAAGTAGGCGACAAAGCCCAACAAATAACAAACATGACAGGCCCTAGGCCTAAACTGGACAATAGTTCCAAAAACAAAAACAAGCCAATGACCACCAAAATCAAGAAAGGCCAAGCACCACCAATTGAACACTGAGCTGCAGAAACAAATCAATACCAGACACAACAACCGAAGCAAGCAAGCTCCCAAACAAGGGGAACCCACCCTTACACGTGAAAGGAGAGAACATACAACTCCAGCCACCAAGCCCGCAAAGATCCAGACCTAAGATCAGACTTACTTCCAATGACCAAGAGACACAACCACAAAGGGATAGCCTTTCTCCCATTTCCTTGTATCAAAAAATGAAGCAACAATGCTTGGAAAAAAACCACACACCCAACTCAACTTACACCCATTCGAGGCCGAGGCCCTGGCAACTGAGAAGGCACTAGCCAGCTGCAAGGATACGGGTCCAAGGTTTCTCATGAAAGGTCGACCTATGAATGCGAAGAAGATATCATTTTTTACCTTGTGGACGATAAACAAGATTGCATCGGCGAATCGTTGAAAACAACCTTGTTTCGAGAACACCACAGATGCCAACAGAGGGGCAAGCTAAAAGACAGGAACAGGTGGATCAAAAATCCTTACCAGATCTTCCACCCCACCAAGAAAGGAAAAGAACAATAAGGGGAGAAGTGCCAGGGCTTAGGCCCACCAAGTCCTTCAAGAAAGACCAGACATCAGAAGAGCATTCCCCAGATAAGATGAGAAGGGAGACACATTCCACAGCCCTATACCAGCAACACCAATGCAAAGGGATACCGATACTCATGAGGTTTACATCCAATGGTAATCGACCGTGAAGAATTCTCCACATAAAAACGGAAACCTTGGGAGGAATGCGGTGGTCTAAATAAAAGATAAAACATGATGTCTATGCATCAGAATTCTCGCTGAATTCCAAGCATCACTAAGCAAGAAAGGACCCCTACTCTAGCTGAAGCCCTGCCATGGAATTTGAAATAACCCTCACTGATTGCATCTGCTTCCACGTCTCACTAGCAAAAGACATGGTACTGGAGAAATCCTAATGCAATAGATGATGGTAATTAGCATGAAGAAACAACACCAAAAGAGAGCCCTTAGAATGGAATCGGACTCAAGGTTTACAAGTGTATGGTGCGCAAAAGTCCCTAGGGTTCCTCAGTCCTAGACCTCCCTTCCGTTTGGGAGACAAACGATCTCTCAGGAGACCCAATGATGTCTTCTCGCATCGTCCTTTTTCCCTTAGAAAAAAGGCGACATCATAGAGCTGTAGTATTGAAAAAAGCAGTGGGCATCATGGCCGTGAAGCGTGAGACCTGTGGAGCTAAAGCGCTCAACGGGTCCAATGCATTGGAAGTGCAAAAAGTAATAGCGGTGATAAAAGAAGGAAATAGCAGGATATAGCGGATGAGTCTAAAATAACATATAAAACTTGTATTAAATGCTTTTAAAATATTTAAATGATAAATAATCAAAAAATTAACATTCATCTTAATTATGATTAGTACATTGTTAATTTCATATGAAAGCGTATGCAAATAAATGTGAACTTTTACTTAGCTTGATTAAATTTAATAGAGTATCATAGTATTTTCTATTCTAAAAACATATGTTAAAAAAGTATATTAAAAAACTAGTTGTATAAATTTTATAATGTATAAGTGTCATTTTTAAATTCATTTCTTCTATAGAAGATATAATGGGAATAACGGAATATAGCTGAAATAATGGGATACATGGGTAATATCGGAATTTAGCAGGGCTTTAAGAGGAAAGGCTATTTCAGAGGCAATTTGAAAATAACGTAGCGGTAGAAATCCGCTACATGATATAGCGAGGATATGGCGGGGTGATAGCAGGGCATTAACTGCACAATACGAGATTCAATGGAGTCAAGACAGACTTGATAAGGGCAAGCTTACCCATAGGAGAAAGGTGCACAAAGTTCCATCACAAAATCTCCCCTCTAGCTTCATCAGCTAGGGGATAGAAAATAACGTTAAGTTTGCGGCCTCTATAAAGAACAATGCCGAGATACAATAATGGACGAGAGGCCACCCAAAAGCCCGAAAAGGACTCAATACAAGCAATCCTAGCAAAGGACATAGATTTGGCGGGAACAAAGCTGCTCTTCGAGTTGTTGACAAGCTGCCCTCAATAATGCTCGTAGATATGGAAAAAATCCAGAAGCCGTCGGAACGATTTATGTTAGAAAAGATAATCATTTCATCAGCAAAGGAAAGAAAAGAGATCACTCGACATCAACTAAGGATACCAAAACAATGGATCTGTCCAGCTATTGTTAGGGAATGAATACCCATTACGAATGCTTCTACTGCTAAGACGAAAAGTGCCGGAGAGATGGGTTCCCCCTAACAAAGTGCATAGGCCGATAGAAGAAAAAAAATCTTTGGTCGATCCGCTGATAAGAGAAGAGAACCAACAGTTAGAAATGATCCTCTAAATGAAGTCAATGAGGGGCTCCGAATGCCCGAAGGCTCGGCGAACCCTGATGATGAAAAACTAGGACATGCAGTCGTAAGCCTTCGTCATATCTAGTTTTATCACTAAAATGGTTCCTCAAACTTTCCGACTGATCTCGGAGATAAGTTCCTGAGTAAGGAGAACATTGTCCATAATCAAACGACCTTTGATGAAACCAGCCTGAAAGGACAAAATGATCTGATCAAGAATAGGAGTGAGTCTGGAAGACAAGATCTTAGAAATGGCCTTGTTAGAAAAATTACAAAGATTAATAGTTCTGAAATCTGAGCAAGATCTAGGGTTCTCACACTTGGGAATCAGAAAGAGATTAGTAGACGTCCATCCTCTAGGAACTAAGCCACCATAAGAAAAATAGTTGAATAGCTAAGTAGAAATCGTGTTGAATAATCGGCCAGACTCTCCGGTATAAAACCCGTTGTAACCATCCGAACTACTCGCACTATCCTTGCTAAGAGAGAAAACACAAGAACAAATCTCCTTAATAGAAGGAGGGTCACAACGCGATGGTGCATCGTCACGAAGCAATAGAGGAGGAATGTAGGATAAAAGGACCACATCATTCTGGTCAATAGACCGACATTGCAGAAACGTTCGGAAGAGGGAAAGGATCGTGGCTTCGACCTCCATAGGGGTGAAAGGCACCAAAAGGTCTGGACGAACCAGCTGGTGAATGGACAGGATCCTATTTTTTTCGAATAGTAGAGTGAAAAAATTCCGGGTTGGAGTCACCATCAACAACTCAATTGATTTTAGCCTTCTGACGAAGGGAATCGTTCTCAATGCACAGCTCCGGGGAGAAGGCGAGTAAGGAATTAACCGATTCCATCTTGTTATAAGTTGATGGGTCTTCATCAAAAGACGCTTCAGCTAAAATAAGATTCACTTCCATAAAATTAACTCTGTCAAAGATATTCTTAAAAACAAGAGAATTCCAAACTCTAAGACAATATTTAAGACTTTTAATTTTGGAAGTGAATAATAGGTTTGCCCCTAGTGGAAATAAACCACGAGTCTGAAACAGTAAGAAAGAAAGAATGATGAGCTCTCCACATGGAGTGAAAATGAAAAGAAGTCGGACCAGATGACGCGAAAGGGGAACACCCAAGAATCATCAAAACATGGTAAGAAAGCTTGCAGTAAAGATGAGAGACCAAGAAAGAGAAGGGAAGGTTAAACCATCCCTTTGAACCGAAAAACCAATCGAGATGACATAGGACCCTTCTGGCAACCTCTTGGTTATTACACCAAGTAAAGTAGAACCAACAAAAGATACTCTGGAAAACCCCGACTTGATGATGAATGAGTTAAAATCTTCAACCATCGCATGGTTGATGGACGATCAACCACACTTCTTTGCAGGACATGACACGACATTGGAATCACCCCCAATAACCGAGATAGCAACACCTAGGTCAGAGAGAGACAAAATGTCATGCCATAGGGATAGATGCTCGATGCTGTAACATCTAGCGTAGACTTCCGTGAAAAGAAAAGGGAAGGAAGAAGCAAAGGTAAGCACCCAATTGTTTAAAATTGATCAAAGTCGAAATGAAAGCACAAATAATCCAGATCTTATTAGATACATTGAGCAAGCTACCCAAAACCCCAAGAAAAGGACAGTAGCATCTAGTATTTTAGGCCCCATGAGCGGCTACCAAAGTGCAATCACCAAGATGGAATGTTTTCTGACAATACGCTTCAGACGCGCCAACGAGATTCCATTAACAATGCCTCGGATGTTCGAGAATAGAGAATTTGCCCTTTCAGGAGATATAATACAAACAAAACTGAGAGAAAAAAAGAACAGATTAGATATAGAGTACGATGAGTCGACCTAATTATCTGCTCAGTCGCTGCAAACGATCGAGTGCGAATGGTACGAGGGGTACAAGGAGCGGGGGAGCCCCTCCTAGAAGAGCGAGAAGTGGAACGATCGATGAGGCCAGTAGTGACGACCGCCACTGATGAAATGATAGCAGCAGTTTGTGCCACCCGAAACGAGAAATCATTCCTAGCTAGGTGATCTTATCGATCATTAATGATCTAAATCTCGATAGGGCTAAGAAGGGACAAAGAGTGAGAAGACGGAAGAAAGCAACCCAAAGATGTAGAAGCATCTAAGCCCGACGCTACTAATTGTCGTGCGAGAGCCACAACAGCAGATTCATCATAAAATTGACAACCCTGCTCTAATGTGGGATACCAATGACCAAAGCTGAAGGGGAAAGGAGGAGGAGAAGAGCAACCCAATCCCATCAAAAAAGAAGGAACCAGAGACAAATAAACAGGCCTGACAATGGGAGCCAACATGTAGATTATGCTGCAACTTTATTCTATACATCCACACAACTGAGAAAAAAAAGAGAAAACCAAGCCAACCACTCTAAACCCCAACAAAAACCTAAGAAAATAAATAACACACGTATGTCATTATTTGATATTCCACGCAAACGAAAACAGCATGCCCCGACCTTGACCGAAAGTCGAAAACAACCCACAAGAACCTAAAAGAAAACAAGAAAACCAAACTCACCAACAAAGCCCCCACCAAGTAACATAGCAGCACTAATAGGACACGAGAAAACATCCCCACAAACACTAAAGTGAAGAGTAAAAGATATCCAAACATAAACGACGGGCTCAAAGAGCCCAACACAGCACTGCTAAGCAGCGAAGATGCAAATGCACCAAGCAACCCCGACTCCAACTCCGACAAACACAAACCCGAAGAAACAGGAAGGAAATACACATGAACCAACGGGTAAACAACATAAGACAACGAAAGTAAGGTACAAGAAGGAGTAGAAAAACTTAACAAACCAAACCTGGGGCAATCAAAAGAAAGTCTGAAAGAATAAGACCGTAAAATAAAACCAAAAAAATACAGTGATGACTCAGCTGCCCCGCCATATGTCACAACACAAGGCTTATATATTAAGTTGATAAAATTTTGAGTTGTTACATTCTTCCTTTATAAAAATAATTTCGCCCTCGAAATCCCATTTTCGCCCAATCTAGAAACAAAAATTAAATTAAATAGCCAATTTTATCAAACAACCAATTAAGCCCATATGATGTGTTGTGATTTCTGACATAAAATCACATGTATGTTGAAGAAGACAATGTTTGGAAGTGCTTTGTGATAAAGGAGATAGTTTGAAAATTGAATATTGAAGACCGGAGAATATTATTTTGACCTAGTTTTTCTCATCTTTAATCTACGATATTTCAGAGAGGCAAATTGGATATTTTGTCTAGGCCTTCTATTCTCCTATAAAACCATCATATAGGATTAGATTATAATCAAAGGGATTGAGACCGAAATAGTTGATCCAAGGGTTTGTTGTCGTTCTTCATTGTTCTCCTTCTCCAACAATTTTTGTAGTCATTTAGATTTTCTTTCCCTATCTTAATAAGGTTATTGATTCAGCTGTGCTTTGTTTACTTTTGGTTTTTGATCCATTGACTGTAAACAAAATTTGTTTTTGTGAATCAATAAAGAGGGTGGTTGGGTGAAATATCTTGTGTTTGTATATGTAATTTCATTTTTGTGTTGTTTTTCCATTGAAACATCTTTAAGTAACTGGGTGAATAAGATCTTGGTCGCTTTCACAAAAGCGCAATTTTTTCACTAATCGGTATCAAGGATAGATCATCGCAAAGCGTAGAGTGATTTTGGATTGGAAAAAGTTTGGTGAACCAACAAAAAAATTGAATTTTTTTATGTTGGATATGATGACGTTTCCGAAGATAACTATTTTTGATGGAAGAAATTATGGATTTCGAAGCCTAAGATGGAGGATATGCTTTACCTCAATGATCTTCATGATCCGATTGATGGAGATGGGAAGAAGCCCTCGAACATAGATGAGGAAAAGTGGAATAAGATGGATAAGAAGGGAAGTTCCTTGATTCGGCGGTATCTTGATGATTCGGTATTCCATCGTATGGCTAGTTGTGAACCCACAAAGGAATCATGGGACAAGTTAGTATCTTTATATGAGTTGAGGAGTGCTACAAGTAAGGCTTTCTGGTTCAAAAGTTGGTGCAACTTCGACTGGGTGAGGAAAAGTCTGTTGCAGAGAATTTGAATGAATTTCAAGATGTGATCGATCAATTGGAAAATTTAAAGATCAATTTTGATGATGAGTTGCAGGCTCTTTTGTTAATGAGTTATCTTTCAGAAAGTTGGGAGACTTTGGTTGTTACATTGAGTAATTCCAATACTAATGGAAGTATCTCTTTGGAAATGGTACTAAGCAGCCTTTTGAATGAGGAACGAAGGATAAAAGGGTTGGGTTTGAAATCGGTTCAAGGTGAGGCTACAGTAGCAAGAGACTCAAGAAAAGATACAAGACGGAAGAAGAAGGGAGCTAATGGTAAAGGTTATATCACTTGCCATCATTGTGGTAAGGAAGGTCACATATGCAGAAATTGTTATGCTTATCAGAAGGATAAGAAAAGGCTGCGGATGGTGATAGCAGTGATGACGCCCATGCAGATTTTGCTGAAGGTTCCATTAGTGATGCTTCTTGTGATGTCCTGTTTAGTGAATCTAATCCTTGGAAGATGGATTGGGGAGCCAGTTTTCACATTTGTAAGGATGTGAAGTGTTTTTCTTCTTATGAGAACAATGTTTACATAATTAGAACGACCGATGGAGTAGATCTACCTGTTTGTGGTATTGGATCTATCTGATTTCATATGCATGGTGGTGCATTAAGGGAAGTCTTTGGAGTTAGACATGTACCCGCTAGTTCGCATAATCTTATTTCTCTCGGTTAGTTGGATCGGCGTGGTTGTACTTATGATACTCAAGGTGGAGTTTTGAGAGTGAAGAAGGGTGGTCATGTAATGATGAGAGGTGTATTGGAAGGAGGAAACCTTTGTAGATTGGTTGGTTCTATGATCGACCATAGAGTGAGAGTGACGGTTGAAGAACCTAGTCCACAGCAAGGTAGAGAGGTTAATGTGGTCATTGCTGATGTTTTAGATAGGGTCTTCATGTTGATGATGCTCGAGGGATCGATGATGATCCAGGAAAGAGCTCAGGTCAAATGAGAGACGGGTGTCAAGTTGGAATATCCATAAAAACAAGATGGAGATCTTTGTGGTATTACAAACATTTTTAAGACTATTTGTTTCTTTATGGTGCAGTTCATGGTGGAAGATGCATCACTAGCATGCGGTGGGTATTGTTTTTAATAGTTTTAATTGAGAGTAGGTGATTGTTGATAGATCTAGGTGACTTGTTTGTTGATTGTTGGAAGTTTGCTTGAAGATGTGATTTCGTATCAAGATGGAGTGTTGTGATTTGTGACATAAAATCACATACATGTCGAAGAAGACGATACTTGGAAGTGATTTGTGATAAAGGAGACAGTTTGAAGATTGAGGAACGGAGAATATTATTTTGTTCTAGTTTTCTCATCTTTAATCTATGATATTTCTGAGGGGGAAATTGGATATTTTGCCTAGGCCTTATATTCTCCTATAAAAGCAGCATCTAGGATTAGATTATAATAAATGAGATTGGGACAAAAATAATTGATCCAAGGGTTTGCCGTTGTTCTTCATTGTTCTCCTTCTCCAACAATTGTTGTAGTTATCTAGATATTTTTCCCTATCTCAATAAGCTTATTAATTCAACTGTGGTTTGTTTACTTTTGGTTTTAGATCCACTGAGTGAAAACAAAATTAGTTTTGTGAATCAATAAAGACGGTGGTTTGGTGGAATATCTTGTGTTTGTGCGAGTAATTTCATATCTGTGTTGTTTTTCCATTGACTCATCTTTAAGTAGTAGGGTGAATAAGATCTCGGTCGCTTTCACAAAGGTGCAATTTTCTAAACATGATGAACATAGATCATCCATATGTAATATCTAATTCGATCACCACTCGAACAAATCTTTCCAAACTAGTATCGATCATCTGATATCTTTAATGTGAACTCAGATCAGATTCATTGATTAGGAACTTCTATTCTTCTTGCATACCCAAATAGAATGATATAAAATTTTAGTTTTGTACTAGGAACTCTCACTAAGTATTCACCATCAAGAATCGAGTGATTAATCCTTATTCGAATTGGTGTGAAAACCCCTCCAGTACATATACTCCAACCTTGCATCAAAACAGAATTACGAACAAATTATCCAAGTACAACTTACATACTCATCCAATAGGTTACAACTATACCAATTTTTTTCTGACTTTGTAAATGCAACAAGTTTTTCAAACTTAATTCCTAATAATTTTCAAACACGTAGTTAGACTCTATATTTAACTTGGAAACTGTGATTGTCCAATGTCGTCAAAATTTCCAATTTATTTTTATCCAATAAAACTACCAATCAATTTATCGCTTAAAATGTGAAAATAATTAATCTGATTGCGTAGGCTATATGAATCCATATGTTAATTCTCAACCAAAAATTTAAGAACTTAGACACCTAGATTTTATACAACATAGTTTGAAATCATACTTTATATATGTATTTTAAATAAGTATATTTACCAAAAATTCAATATTCAAAATATTTTTAAATAAAGTTCTCTATTGGTAACAATCCCCATTTAGAATTTCGGAAACGAACACCAAAATGTTGTGTAATTTTCAGCAGAATTATTCCCCTATGATCGTAGTTGTTCAGTGCTTTTTATTTCACAAAATCTGTTACAGAGTACTCAAATCATCAAATAATAATAGTATTTGCTTAAAACTTTTGAAAAAAAATCTTCATATCATCGGGATTTAAGTGCATAAAATCTCAGTTTCAAATTCGTTTCTAAATATAAACTCTAATTATAAATTATTCTTTATAAATTTAAATTCTAGACTACAATGATCACAAATGCTTTGTAGTCAAATCATGAAACTAAATTCACCCGCAGTTCATCTCAACGCCTATAAAATCTATTATTTACCCAACCCATGCAAGTTATGAATATTTTTCCCATAAATTATCCAAGCAAGGAGAACCAACCAACTAGTGATAATAACTGAATATTATCATTCATATCAAACAACGTTTAATAAATCTATATAGTTATTTAGAAAATATCCATTTATATAAAATATAATTTTTGGTAAAATTATTTCATTTACCAAATTTTTAAACAATATTGTGTCTTTTTGCCTTATTCAAGTGTTTAAAATCCCCTAGTGATAGTGTTAGAAGAAGCATCAACTAGAATTCATATACCACTCTACAGAATAACAAATACAATATAAAACATTTTTATAACACTAACAAGTATTACAAACAATCAACTCATAATTAATGCATTTAAGTACCATACCTCTTAATGAGTTTAACCTGCAGAGCCAAGGTTCTTGCTCAACCTTCAGCTCTGGTACCATAATATAGACACGAATACACCTTGGTATTAACCAGTCGAATATCCATGGTGTTGGGAAATGCAGATTACAAATCTTAAAGCTAACTTAACAATAGAGGGGGGTGAATATTGTTTGATGGAATTTACGAATTTCTTGAAATCTTTTTAAATAAATCAAAATCAAACGCAAATCATTAATACGAAACAGTCATAAAATCATACATAGATGCAAATAATAAGTAAAAGCAGTAAAGAAAAAACATATCGTGATTTTGTATGACTTGGAGTTACCCTATATCTAGTCCCACCCAACTCTAGGTTGTGTAGATATCTTTTCAAATTATATCAGATCTTCCAATCCTCGATTTCAAGGGTTACGAGGTCCACCCCACTTACTTCCAAGCACAAGGCGCTCTCTTGATTTAACCAGGCTACATGATCACCTAATTGATTTACATGATACAACCACACTCAATTGATTTGAATGGGCTAGAACCACATCTTTTCAGTATCAGTTTTGGAAGAAAGACTCGATAGAACTTTGATCTTTTAGTCTTTGATTACAAATAATCCTGTAACTCTGAATAGCACTTGAATCTTTAAGAAAGTAGTAGAGAATCAAACTAGAAAATATTTTGTTTGGTTTTATCTGAATTTCAGCAAAGTTTGATTACGGAAAATTGAAATTTAAGAGTATAAATGGAGAGGAGAAATAGAGAGAAGAAGATAATGAAAAGTAGTTAAAATTTCCGAATTTAGTTGGGTATTTATAGGGAATTAACAACGATGTCCCTTTAGGAAAAGTTTTAAACAAGCAGACACTTCTTTTGAAATTTGAAAATAGAAAATAATGCAACCATGTTGAGATGAGAGGTAGGGGATGTCGACATGCCCTATAAAATTTTGAAATTCAAAATTTTGAAAACAATGTAAATGATTAATAAATAAATCAAGATAATTCTAGAGATTAAAATTACTGTTTCCTATATATTAAAGTAGTGTAGTAAAGTTAGAATATAAATTAAAAACATATATTTATAATATGTAAAAGTGATATCAAAACTTAATATAAAGCCATAAATATAAATATAAGAAACTTAAAAATTAAGGTAAAAACCATAAATATGAATATAAGGTAATAAGAATTTTAAAACTCAAGTATACATATATAATTAAAAATAAAATATAAGTAATAAAATCTAAAATATTTAAATTAGGAATTAGACTTCAAAGATGTTTTGAATAACTGAAATGTCAGAAGATGTAGATAGATATATTTAAAAAAATTGAAATCAGTTAAATGTTAAAAGAATTTTAATATATTATATGGAAGAATTTGTGAGAAAATTGGAATAAAAATTTTAGTGCTATTAAGGAGTTTTAACAAAAATTCTAGACTCTATTTCTTATCCTGGTTTTTTGAACTCTTGAACTCTTGTTACTCATGGGTCTTCAATCTTGAACTCTTCTTCTTTATAATCTTGAATCTTCAAACTGTACACTCTTCAGAATCAATACCAACATAAGATACCTGCACACACATCCTGTACATATATTTCTATACAATAGTGTTAGTATATATTTTATAATAACAGTATTTAAAACAAGGTTGTTGTAATCAAAACCATCATCACCATCATGTCAGTCCCTACTAGTCTCCCCATTTTTTTGAGGACAACCTTTGTCCCTAAAATATACTTTTCGGATACTTTTATTCTTTATTTACTCCCCTAACCACAACAAATCCTTTTGAAACTACTAACTCCCCTTTAATCTAACTAACTCCTATTTAATCTAAGAACTATTTTACAATTCTCCCCCTTTGTCATCAACAAAAACTATATACCTATGTTTAATTTATAATACTCCCCCTTAAAATAATATAAGACTTAGACTAATACGTGAGTCTAATATTCCCCCTAAAACTATGATATCATTAATCTTATTAGTATAAATATTAAATCAAGATGATATAATTGAACTAAACATTTTTGCTACTTTACACATGATACTATACAACAAGTGCTTACTTGCACAATTGAACATGAACATAATTTAAATTATACAATGAACATTTTGAATACATGTAATTTATCTAATGAGTGTTTATAATAATGGGTGATTATGGATTGGGCGGTTTGGATAATGGAAGCAAAATTCTCCATATTACATTACCATCCTTATCGAAACACACTTTGCCAACGCATATGACTCGATCATTTTGTTCCATCTGAACGTCTTTTTCTTCTTTTTCTTCTTCTTCCTCCTCCTCCTCCTCTTCTTCTACGTACTTCTTCTCATCATCCAGCAGGTTATGAACAAGGATACTAGATGAACCACCTTCAATAATGATTGGGTTAAACCTATTATCCATTAGGAATTTATGTAGATTCCTAATTATTTTTCCTTGTTTTTCTTGTTCCTTGGCCATATGTAGTTGCATTTGTTCGATTTCCATGAGTAATTACATAGGAACCTTTTCAGATTCCTCCACTCTGATCACACATGCAAGCGTAGTACATTGAAATGGTACTCAAAGGGACTAATCAATGGAGAAAATGTTGTTTTTGTGACGACCCAAACTTCCCCGTGAAGGGAAGCCCGAATACTCTGAGAACAACACACATCGGAACACAAACAGAAGAGCATTTCATTGTTTATTACAACAATTCCATCAGAATACAAGAATATTACAGAGTATGAATAAAAAATTGTACAACAGAAAATATCAGAGATTTAAATACAATACTACAGCGGAAAAATAATACAAAATATAACTGGAAGAAATACACGGATACAGAGCTTTCCGAATATCACTTCAGCTATAAACCAGGTCCTGTGAATATAAATCTGCAAAAACCAAAACTACTAGCTGCCCGTTTCAAAAATAAGGGCACCCAGAGTTTAGGTTAAAACAATAAACTCCAGGTCAGTCATGTGACTGGTGTGAGAACTAAAACAGTTATTAATCTTTGTTTTTAAAGTTAGGCAAATCAAGGGACCACGCCGTATAACACGGAACGAGTATCCTCCCAAGAATACCAGTGCATAAAACAAACAGCGCAATGCTAAATAAAGAACAATGAAGCTATTACAAGACTCAGGTCCCATCACACAATGCAACGCAAGCCGGAGGATAGGGTTTTCCCTTATAATAGCCAAATATGCTTGATACGTGGAATTTCATCTTATATTATTACTATAAGTGAAGAAAACAACTTCAAATATAAATGTATCAATCATAGACGACATGGGTACCATAATATCATGTCGCCAATACTAGGCTTTACAATCAAAACCGCAAAATATCGTACTTGGAAATTGGATTTCCATCATGGTGGCTCCTGATTCGAAAGATCGATCGCGTAGTGTCATCTACAACGGCTTAGGTCTCAGCGAGAGAAAACACCGTAATGCACATCCGCACTTTTGGGAAATCGAGTACCACTGCGGCTTACGTCTCGGCGAGAGAAAACACCACTTACTCTATCCCTCAGGGAAATCGGGGGTGAGCCCTATCCCTCTGAGCACGAAGCTCAATCTCGGTCGACCGAATCCATGACACCACGAAGGTGGCCATCATCTAAAAAGCATACTGATCAAACCATCAGTTTATCACCATACCGGGGTGTGAGGCTCGCGAATTAACGCTACACAAAGCTAGCTATTCACAGCCCTGCTTTGATCATCATCCACAAAGCTCTGCTTTTCAACAAAAGCTTTGATCACTGCATCTCAGCATGCCACGCTATCAATCCATATCGTACCACTGATTTCTGCCAATATATAACCTTTGAGCTCGTATGTCTCAGAGAAGGGCGTTAAGCAAGAGAATAAATTCTCCGCCGCCAAACAAATAAATATTTAGCAGAGATCAACGAATACAATATAAAGGAATACAATGTCAGACACACCATCCATTTACAAGTTCGTTCTAGGTCTGAATGAAACCAGAGGCACTTTCCTCGCATATTCGTACAATCAACAAGTACGTCCGGACGACTACCACTTCAGCTCCCTTCAAGGTAGCTACTCCCATCGTGAGCATCAGTAACACCCATCCATTCGATGTGAAGATCGTCGGTCTTGCACCGTCTTCAATCTCTTCGACTTGTCATCGAATCGGTTATTCAGAATGGGTATAGACCCGGCCTATCTGAATAACCCACGTATATAATAAACAATTGTTACACAAACACAACATACGCCTCATTCCAATTCATCAGTCAATTTCACATTCTTAGGGAAAGGTTCCCATAAATTTTATCGAAGATAAATTATTTGAAGTTTATTCTTTAATTTTCCTTTGGATGTCATATCAAACCAAATTACGGTTTTCCAAACTAGTCGACATTAGCGAACCACACCGAAGTAATTATTTATTTTATTTCCCAATCCCAACCTATTCATCCCATGGAGCAAAACTGTTATTACCCCATAACTAACACCACGGTGTTATCGGTAAATTTAATTACCATTTCACGTTCAAATCTAACTAAAGATTTAACTATCGCTCGGAGAAAAACTGGTGATACTCCCCTTCCGATCATTTCCAAATTTTGATAATTTAAATTATCAATTCTCATTTCAATCTAATTAAAGATTCATTAAAACTCCACTTAGTTTAATCTTTAACTGGGTTAAAGAACTAATGCCTTTTAAAACACAGTTCACGATAAACCCAAAATTCCATTTGATATTAAATACAAGGCTCTGAATAGAAAATATATCGGCTTATATTCAATATCAAATTCTGATTATTTTTAAAACCACTTCAAACCCAATTTATTTAATTAAAAATATTGGATTTTAATTCTAGTTCATAACTAGTTCATTTTGATAAAAATATACTTTTATCCTTTCAAATAGGGAATTTTTCATCCCAGCTCTTTCCAATTCATATATTTTGATTTTACACAAATTATAGATATTTTTAATAATTTTATGAAGGCCCATATAGTCGATTTCCAATAACGGTCGTCGAACTGCACTTACAGCGACCTTTTCTGAATTTGATTTGGACGTATCTCCAAATCCAACCGTTAGATTTCAAATTTCTAATATTCATTGGAAATCTCTTTTCGATACGAACCCAACGGTTCCGGTTTCAGGAGAATCCGACGGTCGGATCTCCCGTAATGTCCGTTCGAAGTCAATGGTCGAAATTCGCGAACTGCCGCAGCACGGCGCGTTCTATTCAGGCCATTATATTATATATATAATATATATAATATATTTTTCGTCGATTTCTATTTAAAACGAATTTTATATATAGTTTTAGATTCGTCTCAAAAACAATTTTAACTTCATATTCAATTTCAAATCAAAATTGAATTCTTCCTTATAAATTCGTTTTCAATTCAATTTCAATTTGAATTCAATTCTATTCAATTTCAATTCGAATTCAATTCAAGTCAATTCAATTCAAATTCTAATTCGTTTCAATTCAATTTCAATTTCAATTCGAATTCTATTCAATTCAATTTCAATTCAATTCTAATCAATTTCAATTCAATTCTACTACATTTCAATTCAATTTCAATTTGAATTCAATTCTATTAATTTCAATTCGAATTCAATTCTAATCAATTTCAATTCAATTCTAATACATTTCAATTCAATTTCAATTTGAATTCAATTCTATTAATTTCAATTCAATTCTAATACATTTCAATTCAATTTGAATTTGAATTCAATTCTATTAATTTCAATTCGAATTCAATTCTAATCAATTTCAATTCGAATTTAATTCTATTCAATTTCCATTCTAATTAAATTCTATTCAATTCAATTTCAATTCGAATTCAATTTCAATTCGAATTTAATTCGAATTTCATTTCAAAATATTCGATTTTGAAATCACTTTTCGATATTCACTATAAAAACGAATATACTCGATATAAATGTCGTTCGCATCAAAATAGCGCATCTCTAATCAACACGGCTTTATATTTTTCAAAAACTTCATTATTCTATTCAACAAATGAATATTTATTCTATTCAACACATGAATCTATATTTCTTTCAACACATGACTAATCTCAACAAATGAGTACTGTCAATACGTGAATCTATATTTTTTAATATTCTTTATTTTTCCGATTGGAATGAGGCCCAATCATTTACCATATAATGTTAATTATATGGATTCCATACAACACATGTATATCACAGCAACGATAAATAATCAACCATCATCCAAAGTGCACAACACAACTGCATAAGCATTAAATATAAATAATTAACGCTTACACAGTCTGTCGACCAATCGATCGACATACAATTAAATAATTTGGATTAGTGTACGACAAATATCATCCCAATACCCGTGTGGGGTTTCAAATCAATAAACACAGATTTTATTTGTGCAGTTGGGCGATGTGTAATTTATCATCCCAATCAATATCAGTCAAATGTGTGTATATAAACAAATCGTTCGATTTGTTTATAAATATTTATTTCATTTTATATACACGTTAAAAATTCTATTTTTAACTATATAATATTTATTTTCTATATAAATATTTTATTTCATTTCACATCACACAATCAACTACACATCAAGATCAAACAAACAAACAAGTCGTCCATGGTCTGTGGACGACGGGTGTCAGGTGCTACTAAACACCGTCTGCATCCTAGTATATAATTTTAACTAGAAAAAGAAAATTTAAAGTGAGAAGTTCTCACCGAGGGTTCCACTCCGCCGTGCTTTGCTTTCTGAATTTCTGAACCGTTTGGATTTTCCCGTAATGTCAATGCGATCTGTTTTCACGAAATTTATATTAAAAATCAAATTTTTAATATCGCTAGTTTTATTTAAAAATCCTATTTTTAAATCAATGCTAATTTCCTTTTATACTGTTCTTTATATTTTAAAAACCATATTTTTATTTTCAAATGTTTTCATTTCAAAAATCGCGTTCTAAAACCAATGCTATTCAAAAAAACATATTTTTAAACAATGCTAATTATTATATAAAGATAATATTTTTACAATGCTAATTTATATATAAAGATAATATTTTTAATTCAAAACTATATAAAATCATATTCAAATATAATGCGATTTTTATTTTCAACTATAATGTTATTCTTATTTTAAAATACAATGCTATTTTTATTTTCTTCTATATTTAAAATCAAATTTTCATCACAATGTTATTTCATAAAAAATTACACTTTTAACCTATGGTATTTATTTTATATAAAACTGATTGAAACATTAAATAACAAAACCAAAAAAATAAAGAAATGAAACTAAATAAAAAAAATTACAGTAGAAATTCGGAGGTGGGGGGGGCCCGAGCTGGAGGATTTGGGGCATCAACTGCAATGGAGGAGGGGGCGAACTCGCGGAGGCAGGGGTGGTCGGTCAATGCTGGAAGGGGAGGACGAATGGGTGCGGCGCAGGTCAGTGGTGGAGGAGAAGGCGGTGGGGCAGGGAGGTGGAGGCGTGCCTGCGACGAGGTCTGAGGAAGAGGGGGGCGGATTAGAGGTGGTTCTAGGGTTTCACGAGGAGGGGGATGCGAGATGAACGGAGGGGGTGTCGAGGGGAGGGAGGTGCCGACGTTGGGCCTGGAGGCGATGGCGGCGGTGGTTCGTCGCTGGTGGAGGCGCGATGGAAAATCGAGATCGCGGTTTTTTTTTCTTTAATTCTGATTGGGGAGAGAGAGTGAGGAGAGAAAGGGGGTCAACGCCTCTTATAAATATATATATATATATATATATATATATATTTTATTTTAAAATTCTAAAAAGTAACTTTTTCATTCGAACTCGAAACAAGACCCACCTTCTGTCGTCCATAGCTAATTGCCCCCATTCCAAACACAATGGGATATGTATCGTAAGCTGATTCGACTGTTTCGATGAGTTTTCACCAAAATCAACATATAACTCTATATATTGAATTTGAACGCGCATTTCATGTTACTGGGGTCACATACTAACTCGAAAAATTCCAAAAAAATATTTTCTAGCTTCGTATTGACGATACGGTCCTAACAAAACTAATTTCGTCAAATTCTGAGACCGTTTGAAAAATGGCCATTTTCCAGTCGATTAAAATCAACTAAAACTGGTCAAACGCGTTTTCCTTTGCCACGCTCACATATTGATTCGAAAAATTACGAAAATTGGAATCTAGCAATAACTTGACATCACGGATCCAACAAAAGTGGTTTCGTCGAAATCCGAGGTCATTTGCAAAATTCCCATTTTTAAGGGCCAGAATTCCAAAGCGACTATTCTGAAATTTCACATATCTTTTGATTCCCGCTTTGAAATTTTGATTTTTCGGATTCGTTGGAAAGATATTCTCAAATGGATTCTATTATTTTTGGTTTCGCTAAATTCTGGTTTATTTTGAATCTTGTACATTCATTTGAAGTTTGAAATCGAATTATCGAACTACCGCGCCATTTTCAATTCCTTTTATAATTTAAAATAAATATTTATATTCTAACGACGATCGATATAATATATACGTTCTAATTCTATTCAAAATAAATTTTTCATCGTTATTATTAAAAATAATTCATTTTAAATATTCAAAATTCATTAAAATTGCCAAAATAAAAATTTTAAATTGGCCCAGATTTTCGGGTTGTTACAATCTCCCCCACTTAAAACTTTTCGTCCCCGAAAAGGAACGAAGCCGAAAGTTGTTTTAAAAACCAACTCAACTTTCATTGTTTTTGTTACAGCTTAAGTTCTTCAACTTTTCAGTTTTTAAGAATTTTTCAAAATTTTCAAAATTTTGGCTAACACCCTAAATTTTCAAAATTTTGGCTAACACCCTAAATTTTCGAAAAATTTCGCCATAACCTCCCCTGCACCGGGGACTTCGGGATATTTCATATAGTCTCCCATGACCTTCTTCAATCCAAAAGAAAAAGAAAAAGCCAAACGGCTCATAAAATCACCCAAAACTCAAGAAATACAATAAACATTTACCTATTTGTCGGGCAAACAATTTTATTCCTCTGCTCTAGCCTCCTTGCTATGACCTGCTCAATAGATACACATGTACATGCATGCAATCCTAAATAATTTCAATACAGTTCAATATTTGACCAATTTGGTTAAAGGTTCAACATTTAATTATTCAAACAATAATCAATCAACCCAACCAACAATCAATTAGTGAATAACTTTTCAAATTCATAATTTTGATATATATACAGAAAATCATGTTTTGATGCCAATTCACAACAATGTATTCTAGCTATATTTTGGCTCTCACACCAGTCTAATGGAAATATATAGATATCACACCTTCGAAGCTCGAACATAAATACTGATGATGATATATCAACCATCAATATCATCTCCGGGCGACTAGAGCGTGATTCCATATCTATCCAGTATATTAAAACTTCGAATATACGTTCATGACGCGTATATGCAAAATCCATATATATTGGATTTTCCAAATTCAAAATAAATAAATATTCAAATACGTATAAAACGATTTAAATTTCAAAACAAAATTTGTTTTCATTTTAAAAATATACTCTTCACACTCGTTCTAGGATACTACTGATCCAATCTCTAACGAGTCATTCTCTTTGGATATTACTAATCCAATCTCTGATGGATTCTTTCGTATGGTTCTAATGTGTCGTGTTCTCTAGCTCTGTAAACCAGAGCTCTGATACCAAATGTGACGACCCAAACTTCCCCGTGAAGGGAAGCCCGGATACTATGAGAACAACACACATCGGAACACATACAGAAGAACATTTCATTGTTTATTACAACAATTCCATAAGAATACAAGAATATTACAGAATATGAATAAAAAATTATACAACAGAAAATATCAGAGATTTAAATACAATACTGCAGCGGAAAAATAATACAAAATATAACTGGAAGAAATACACGGATATAGAGCTTTCCGAATATCACTTCAGCTATAAACCAGGTCCTGTGAATATAAATCTGCAAAAACCAAAACTACTAGCTGCCCGTGTCGAAAATAAGGGCACCCAGAGTTTAGGTTAAAACAATAAACTCCAGGTCAGTCATGTGAATGGTGTGAGAACTAAAACAGTTATTAATCTTTGTTTTTAAAGTTAGGCAAATCAAGGGACCACGACGTATAACACGGAACGGGTTTCCTCCCAAGAATACCAGTGCATAAAACAAACAGCGCAATGCTAAATAAAGAACAATGAAGCTATTATAAGACCCAGGTTCCATCACACAATGCAACGCAAGCCAGAGGATAGGGTTTTCCCTTATAATAGCCAAATATGCTTGATACGCGAAATTTCATCTTATATTATCACTATAAGTGAAGAAAACAACTTCAAATATAAATGTATTAATCATAGACGACATGGGTACCATAATATCACGTCGCCAATACTAGGCTTTACAATCAAAACCATAAAATATCATATTTGGAAATTGGATTTTCATCATGGTGGCTCCTGATTCGAAAGATCGATCGCGTAGTGTCATCTACAACGGCTTACGTCTCAGCGAGAGAAAACACCGTAATGCACATCCGCACTTTCGGGAAATCGAGTATCACTGCGGCTTACGTCTTGGCGAGAGAAAACACCGCTTACTCTATCCCTCAGGGAAATCGGGGGTGAGCCCTATCCCTCTGAGCACGAAGCTCAATCTCGGTCGACCAAATCCACGACACCACGAAGGTGGCCATCATCTAAAAAGCATACTGATCAAACCATCAGTTTACCACCATACCGGGGTGTGATGCTCGTGAATTAACGATACACAAAGCTAGCTATTCATAGCCCTGCTTTGATCATCATCCACAAAGCTCTTCTTTTCAACAAAAGCTTTGATCACTGCATCTCATCATGCCACACTATCAATCCATATCGTACCACAGGTTTCTGCCAATATATAACCTTTGAGCTCGTATGTCTCAGAGAAGGGCGTTAAGCAAGAGAATAAATTCTCCGCCGCCAAACAGATATATATTTAGCAGAGATCAACGAATACAATATAAAGGAATACAATGTCAGACACACCATCCATTTACAAGTCCGTTCTAGGTCTGAACGAAACCGGAGGCACTTTCCTCGCATATTCGTACAATCAACAAGTACGTCCGGACGACTACCACTTCAGCTCCCTTCAAGGTAGCTACTCCCATCGTGAGCATCAGTAGCACCCATCCATTCGATGTGAATATCGGCGGTCTTGCACCGTCTTCAATCTCTTCGACTTGTCGTCGAATCGGTTATTCAGAATGGGTATAGACCCGGCCTTTCTGAATAATCCACGTATATAATAAACAATTGTTACACAAACACAACATACGCCTCATTCCAATTCATCAGTCAATTTCACATTCTTAGGGAAAGGTTCCCATTAATTTTATTGAAGATAAATTCTTTGAAGTTTATTCTTTAATTTTCCTTTGGATGTCATATTAAACCAAATTATAGTTTTCCAAACTAGTCGACATTAGCGAACCACACCGAAGTAATTATTTATTTTATTTCCCAATCCTAACCTATTCATCCCATGGAGAAAAACTGTTATTACCCCATAACTAACACCACGGTGTTATCGGTAAATTTAATTACCATTTCACGTTCAAATCTAACTAAAGATTTAACTATCGCTCGGAGAAAAACTGGTGATACTCCCCTTCCGATCATTTCCAAATTTTGATAATTTAAATTATCAATTCTCATTTCAATCTAATTAAAGATTCATTAAAACTCCACTTAGTTTAATCTTTAACTGGGTTAAAGAACTAATGTCTTTTAAAACACAGTTCAGATAAACCCAAATTCCATTTGATATTAAATTCAAGGCTCTGAATAGAAAATATATCGGCTTATATTCAATATCAAATTCTGATTATTTTTAAAATCACTTCAAACCCAGTTTATTTAATTAAAAATATTGGATTTTAATTCTAGTTCATAACTAGTTCATTTCGATAAAAATATACTTTTATCCTTTCAAATAGAGAATTTTTCATCCCATTCTTTCCAATTCATATATTTTGATTTTATAAAATTATAGATATTTTTAATAATTTTATCAAGGCCCGTACAGTCGATTTCCAATAACGGTCGTCGAACTGCACTTACAGCGACCTTTTCTGAATTTGATTTGGACGTATCTCCAAATCCAACCGTTAGATTTCAAATTTATAATATTCATTGGAAAGCTCTTTTCGATACGAACCGAACGATTCCGGTTTCAGGAGAATCCGACGGTCGGATCTCCCGTAATTTCCGTTCGAAGTCAACGGTCGAAATTCGCGAACTACCGCAGCGCGGCGCGTTCTATTCAGGCCATTATATTATATATATAATATATATAATATATTTTTCGTCGATTTCTGTTTAAAACGAATTTTATAGATAGTTTTAAATTCGTCTCAAAAACAATTTTAACTTCATATTCAATTTCAAATCAAAATTGAATTCTTCCTTATAAATTCCTTTTCAATTCAATTTCAATTTGAATTCAATTCTATTCAATTTCAATTCGAATTCAATTCAAGTCAATTCAATTCAAGTCAATTCAATTCAAATTCTAATTCGTTTCAATTCAATTTCACTTTCAATTCGAATTCTATTCTATTCAATTTCAATTCAATTCTAATCAATTTCAGTTCAATTCTAATACATTTCAATTCAATTTCAATTTGAATTCAATTCTATTAATTTCATTTTGAATTCAATTCTAATCAATTTCAATTCAATTCTAATACATTTCAATTCAACTTCAATTTGAATTCAATTCTATTAATTTCAATTCAATTCTAATACATTTCAATTCAATTTCAATTTGAATTCAATTCTATTAATTTCAATTCGAATTCAATTCTAATCAATTTCAAATCGAATTTAATTCTGTTCAATTTCCATTTTAATTAAATTCTATTCAATTCAATTTCAATTCGAATTCAATTTCAATTCCAATTTAATTCGAATTTCATTTCAAAATATTCTATTTTGAAATCACTTTTCGATATTCATTATAAAAACGAATATACTCGATATAAATGTCGTTCGCATCAAAATAGCGCATTTCTAATCAACACGGCTTTATATTTTTCAAAAACTTCGTTATTCTATTCAGCAAATGAATATTTATTCTATTCAACACATGAATCTATATTTCTTTCAACACATGACTAATCTCAACAAATGAGTACTGTCAACACGTGAATCTATATTTTTTAATATTCTTTATTTTTCCAATTGGAATGAGGCCCAATCATTTACCATATAATGTTAATTATATGGATTCCATAAAGCACATGTATATCACAGCAACGATAAATAATCGTCCATCATCCAAAGTGCACAACACAACTGCATAAGCATTCAATATAAATAATTAACGCTTACACAGTCTGTCGACCAATCGATCGACATACAATTAAATAATTGGGATTAGTGTACGACAAATATCATCCCAATACCCGTGTGGGGTTTCAAATCAATAAACACAGATTTTATTTGTGCAATTGGGCGATATGTAAAATTTATCATCCCAATCAATATCAGTCAAATGTGTGTATATAAACAAATTGTTCGATTTGTTTATAAATATTTATTTCATTTTATATACAGGTTAAAAATTCTATTTTTAACTATACAATATTTATTTTCTATATAAATATTTTATTTCATTTCACATCACACAATCAACTACACATCAAAATCAGACAAACAAACAAGCCGTCCATGGTCTGTGGACGACGGGTGTCAGGTGCTACTAAACACCATCTGCATCCTAGTATATAATTTTAACTAGAAAAAGAAAATTTAAAGTGAGAAGTTCTCACCGAGGGTTCTACTCCGCCGTGCTTTGCTTTCTTCTGAACCGTTTGGATTTTCCCGTAATGTCAATGCGATCAGTTTTCACGAAATTTATATTAAAAATCATATTTTTATTATTGCCAGTTTTATTTAAAAATCCTATTTTTAAATCAATGCTAATTTCCTTTTATATTGTTCTTTATATTTTAAAAACCATATTTTTATTTTTAAATGTTTTCATTTCAAAAATCGCGTTCTAAAACCAATGCTATTCAAAAAAAACATATTTTTAAACAATGCTAATTATTATATAAAGATAATATTTTTACAATGCTAATTTATACATAAAGATAATATTTTTAATTCGAAACTCTGTAAAATCGTATTCGAATATAATGCTATTTTTATTTTCAACTATAATGTTATTCTTATTTTAAAATACAATGCTATTTTTATTTTCTTCTATATTTAAAATCAAATTTTCATCATAATGTTATTCCATAAAAAATTACACTTCTAACCTATGGTATTTATTTTATATAAAACTGATTGAAACATTAAATAACAAAACAAAAAAAATAAAGAAATGAAACTAAATAAAAAAAAAAAAAAACTTACAGTAGAAACTCGGAGGTGGGGGGGCCCGAGCTGGCGTACTTGGGGCGTCGGTTGCAATGGAGGAGGGGGCGAACTCGTGGAGGCAGGGGGTGGTCGGTCAACGCTGGAAGGGGAGGACGGAAGGGTGCGGCGCAGGTCCGTGGTGGAGGAGAAGGCGGCGGGGCAGGGAGGTGGAGGCGTGCCTGCGACGAGGTCTGAGGAAGAGGGGGGGTGGATTAGAGGTGGTTCTAGGGTTTCACGAGGAGGGGATGCGAGATGAACGAAGGGGTTGTCGAGGGGAGGGAGGCGCCGACGTTGGGCCCGGAGGCGATGGCGGCGGTGGTTCATCGCTGGTGGAGGTGCGATGGAAAATCGAGATCGCGGTTTTTTTTCTTTAATTCTGATCGGGGAGAGTGAGTGAGGAGAGAAAGGGGGTCAACGCCTCTTATAAATATATATATATATTTTTTATTTTATTTTAAAATTCTAAAAAGTAACTTTTTCATTCGAACTCGAAACGAGACCCACCTCCTGTCGTCCATAGCTAATTACCCTCATTCCGAACACAAAGGGATATGTGTTGTAAGATGATTCGACTGTTTCTATCAGTTTTCGCCAAAATCAACATATAACTCTATATATTGAATTTGAACACGCATTTCAATTTACCGGGGTCACATACTAACTCGAAAAATTCGAGAAAAATATTTTCTTGCTTCGTATTGACGATACGGTCCTAACAAAACTAATTTCATCAAATTCTGAGACCGTTTGTAAAATGGCCATTTTCCAATCGATTAAAATCAACTAAAACTGGTCAAACGCGTTTTCCTTTGCCACGCTCACATATTAATTCGAAAAATTACAAAAATTGGAATCTAGCAATAACTTGACATCACGGATCCAACTAAAGTGGTTTCGTCGAAATCCGAGGTCATTTGCAAAATTCCCATTTTTAAGGGCTAGAATTCCATAGCGACTATTCTAAAGTTTCAACTGGACATATCTTTTGATTCCCGCTATGAAATTTTGATTTTTCGGATTCGTTGGAAAGATATTCTCAAATGGATTCTATTATTTTTGGTTTCGCTAAATTCCGGTTTATTTTGAATCCTGTACATTCATTTGAAGTTTAAAATCGAATTATCGAACTACCGCGCCATTTTCAATTCATTTTATAATTTAAAATAAATATTTATATTCTAACGACGATCGATATAATATATACATACTAATTCTATTCAAAATAAATTTTCATCGTTATTATTTAAAATAATTCATTTTAAATATTCAAAATTCATTAAAATTGCCAAAATAAAAATTTTAAACTGGCCCAGATTTTCGGGTTGTTACAGTTTTGATTGGTAATGGATGAAGAGACCCTTAATTTATTATTTTAAAAAAAATTTTACAGAGGAAAATAAGTGAAGGGAGAGGAAATTTCGAATTAAGAGGTATAAACGAGTATAAAAACCGATTTGGAGGGAATTTTAATCTTGAAAATTGACTATTATGTGTCGACATTAGGGGTAGTGCATGTCGACATGTGTATGTTAGTTTTAAATTTTTAAAATTTTTCTTCTTATATATACTAACATATCTAGTAACTATATTTTGGTTAATGTTGATAGCATGACTCATTAGTGGGCAATTTTTTTAAGGAAAATGTTGATAGAGATAATATTGTGTTGAGTACATCTTATGGTGCAGTTTAATTTACTTCTTCTAGCACTTTTAAATCTGTTAATGTACCTCTTTCTTCTTCAGTTACGATCATGTCATGTTTATCCACAATCAGTTCCACTATTCCTTCAAGTTCTAGTAAATCATCTTCGACTTTGTTAAATTCTTTTCCATATGGTCACCTTAAACTACCTTCTCATATTCAATTGCCTTCACCAGTTGTAACAGGATCGGGTTTAACCTTTCCAGTTGTGAATGATGCCTTGCTTTCTACGACAGTTCCAACTAGTTCTCTACCTTCATCCAAGTCCAAGACTGGTAAACTCAAAGGTAAATTTTGGGATGACTTGGATGAGGGTAATGAATATTCAGCTGAGGAAGTGTTTCCTTTGAGTAACGAGTAGAAATCTCATAAGAGATATACTCGCAGCAACCCTTCACCTCTTTTTGATCGTTTCATCTCTTATGGTGTGTTGGAATGAAGTACGGTTTGGTAATGATGATTATGTGATTTTCTGCTCTACATTTGCAGCTTGCTTTGCTTTTTTTTTTTTGGAATTAGCATGGAGATTCTATATGATGTGAAGAAATGCAAGTATCTTTGGTTGGTTAGGAGTCTTATTTCTAAAATCTGCTGCATTTAGTTGTCTTCCAAATGTATAAAATGTGTTGTTGTAATTTTGTTTTCATGAGTGAGTGCTGTTTGGAAATTTGCCGCACATGTGGTTATGCAATATGTTTATCTTGTAACTTCTTGAGTAGTAATAAAATTTGTGCTTAACTTTCAAAAAAAAAATTATATTTCGGTTAATGAGAAAATACCTAGTTCTCTTCTTAGTTTAGTAAATGTTGCTCCATTCAAGGGTTTTGTTAACGATATTTTTCGATAACACCGGAGATCGGTCAACAGGAGCGGACCCGAGGGGAAGAATAGGTCGTTCAACTTTTGAAAGTTGGGTCGGATCGCTACTCCTAGGTATCAAGGCCTGGAGGAGCAGAATCGCTACGAAATTCAGGAGGGCCTAAACATAGGAAAAAGGGTATTTCCTCCAATCTGCGGAAAGGTTTGGACGAGAATACATGTCTATCTGGAAAAATAATAAATTGTTGTAGCGATCATTAGAAATGATATCATTAACTCATAGAGCGATATTCTGTGCATAGATTCCCTTTTTATTCATCTTTGATTTGGAGTACATGAGCAAAAATAGAATAGATTCTCAAATTACTCTCAGTATTTAGTATTTAAACTTTAGAAGAGCGAGAATACAAGAAAAATAAGAAGAAGAAAAAATCAAGCCCCCTTTAAATGTGACCCCTGGGGTCTAATTTATAGAGGAGGTGGAGTCCTTTCTGCTATTGGGCCGCCGACCTACAAGGGTCTTGTGAACTACATTTCTCCTAGGTTCCGGATGTTTTTGCTTCCGGGCGCTTTTCGTGTTAATTTCAGCTTCCGTAATGAAGGTCTCGGCTTGTCGAGAGCTTCTTTGAGATTGGAATGAGTTTGTTGTTACGCTTGCTCTTCGGAAGGCATCACGAGTCTCCAGTTGTATGCTATCGGCCATAGACCTTTGGCTATCGGCCATAGACCTTTGCCTTTAGGCCTCTGGTTTTCCCGTGAATACTTAGAGGAGCTTGTCCTCATTATGTACGTGGGTAGCTGCCGGTCAGGAATCACTGCCGGTGTCTATGCTAAGTAGACTTGTGGGGATAGCTTGTATCCCTTCCGGGGTTCCGGTCTACCATTCGGTGGGATTTCCAGGTGTAGCCCGATTCTTCCGAAGGTGGCTTTAGGTGATTTATCTGATGCTTATCAATGTGGCATCTCGGTATTTATTTGATAGGTGTCTCGGAAACTGGTTCTGATTCATCTTAATATGCTTCTATCTTGATGCCCTTAGTGTTTTAGCCTCATGACGTACCGGTGTTAAGCGGGCTAATGCCAAAGGTCCTTGGCAGAGTTTTCGCCTTCATCTTCATTAGCTTCTGACCTGGATGACCTCTTATCACGGTACCTCTTTACCTGTTTGATGTTGTTGGAACGGTTCTGCCGGACTAACCCTGTCGGATAGAACTTGCCGGTTAGATCCTGCAGCTTTTACGATCCTTCTCTCTAGGAAGTCTCAGTTGATACAACTTTCTGATCATTTTTACTTGCTCTTGACTCTTCTTAACATTTGACTTTGATGCCTGAAGGTCTCTTATAGGTTCATGGTCATCCGTTACCCCTTCACCGTCATCCTACTCCATTGTTAATTTTGGTAGTAACATTTGCCCCCCTTGGTGAAGGGGTATTTTCGACTTTCCAAGTCAAACTTTTTGTCTTTTTCGAAGTATCAGTTCTGCGTCTTTTGATCTCCTTCAATCGGGGCGTTGATTGGCCTCTCTTTGTGTGGTCTAGATTAACCCTGAATTTTGAATGCGAATTCTTCTCTTTTTTTAACCTCTGGCCAACATTATTGCTTTCTTAAGATGAATCTCGTTCGTCAATCCGATTTTAGGTGTACGGCTGAGAGGAAAAGCTAGTCTCTTTTTCCCAAAAAGGGAATATTCTTCTCCCTTTTCCTACATAACATTTTACTCAAGCAGGATTGCTGTTCATCAAAATTGGTCACACTATTTTCCAGAATCTTAGATCTAACTAGTTGTAAGTTTACTTGCTCAAACCCCGATCACTGGCTTGGATTATGTTCTGAATTTGGGGTTGATGGTCCCAGTATGAGGTTAAACTCTCTACGATCGTCTGAGACGACGATTAATGGTGACCTTTAATAAGTCGTACCCCTCCCTTCCCTGGTCATTATCGGGCTTTTGAAAAACATGATTTGTATAAACAAACAACTCGTTAAAGGGGGTAATTTAATCGGTTGACATCGATCTTTGCAATTATGACCGCTGTCCAATGGGATAACAAAATTCTATGTCGCCTAACTGCTTGTGTGTTGTTAATGTGCAATTATAAAAATGGAAATTAGGTTAAAACGCATGTTTATGTTGTAGCATCACCTGGCAGGACTATGTCTTAGATTCCACAATCGGACGAATTCAGGTTGAACAAATCTTCTAGGCTTTGTCTGAAAAAAGAGCAACTCAAAGGAAAGGAGCCTCAAGTTATCGATGAAGTGGGTCAAGTTCCACTTTTCCTGCATTCAATGTTTCTTGAAAATGATTTACGTCCATTTCCCACTGTCTCTTCCCCTCTTGGGTTTTAATCTAAAAGGAGAACGGCCTCAGCTACTAGCAGTGACCCCAAAAAATACAAGAGGGAAAATTCAGTCTTCCTGCTTCTCGGTGGTGAGGTTGTTGAGTCGTCTGTGTTCCGACCGTTGTCTAGCCCCTTCGCCCCCTTTCTTGGAGATTCTCCCAAGATATGTACTTCTTCAGTGGACACCGCAGGAAGTAGTTTTGTTGTTGGTCTTTTAATATCCGATTCCCAAGGAATTCCAAATTTGGGAGGATGCGAATTACCATCCCCCTCCTATCGTCAATGCGATTTTGTAAACCCTCTTTCTTCGACTTCGGATTTTGATAGTATCCGCAGATCTATTTTACCTTGTGTTGATGGGTCCGATGCTTTAGGGTTCTCTTTTACAGACTGGTCTAGATTTTGTCTTCATCTCGTTAAGCGTCAACTCTTGGTTCCTACTCTCGTTCCCCTAAATTCCTTATTTGTCTATCTTATGCGCGTGCTAACTCCATGCCATTCCTTTTTCAGATATCTGGTGGTTGGTACACTGTCGGGATGGCGGTGGCTTCGTTATCTCGTGATGCAAGAGAGTTGAAGGAAGAAAAGTTTGCATTAGAGTCCAAAATTCATGATTTAGTTTCAGTGAAGAGCCAAAAGGAGGAAGCTTATAGTCAACTAAGAGTGTTTCTTGAGAAGGAAAAGGCTGGCAACCGGATCCTAGCCGCCAAAGTTTTGACCTTTAGATGCGAGTGGCTAGACATGTTGGCAGAGCATGCAAGGGAACTGAGAGTTAATGAGGCAACCCTCTATGACGCTAAGCGGATAATTTATGAAACTCGGGATAGAATTTCGTCATTTCTGAAGGTACATCTCCCAAATATAGCGACCGAACATAATGAAAAGGCTCTCTCTCTGGTTTATCGTGTTAATTGTGGTAAGTTTCCGGATATGGATTTTCCTTCTCTCTTTATATATCTTCAGAAAAGGGTCTTGGGGCGAATTAAGATGTTCGGGAAAGGTGTCGAAACCTCCAAAGGGAGCAAGGAGAGGGCTGAGGACCTTTTATTTGTTGAGGGGCTGCCCGATTATCCAGTGCTCGGAGATGGTGAGGATTCTTCTCTATTTATTGGTAGTGATGACACAGGCGGTCGCCATAATGATTTTGACTCTAACTTTGGGCATGACGAGAATAGCAGAGAGGAAGGTATTGTTTATGTGTTTATGGGTGAATACTTGGGTTTGTCAAATGCTAATTCATCTTATGTTTTAGTTATCTATGCGGAGATGAAGAGTTTGCCGAAAAGGTTGACTTATCAGGACCTATCAAGAAAAATCAGACTATATGTGCGGTTTCTCCTATCCCCCAGGTATGAACCTTCATTCTTGAATTTCTTCACCTCTTGTGGGCCTCAGCCTTAATGACTTATTCTTATGGTGATCAAAATTCTTTTTTCCCTTAATGATTTTGTTTCCAAGGATGATCTGCACTCCCTCTCCAAGTTGAGGAGGGAATTCCTTATGAAACATTCTTACAAATCTGGTAAAGAATGTTTTTTTAAATAGCTCACGCATATTTATAGGAAGTACCCCCAGCTATCTTTCAATTTCTTGGGAAATGATAGGGAGGAGAAAAGTATTATAGAGAACAATTAACTTGTTACATCCTTTGTTGATGTTAATTTGTATGGATATGAATTGTGCTTGTGTTAATTTCCTTTCTTTCATGGGTTGTTCTGCGGTTTAGATTTTGACATTCGTTATTTGAAAAATTAATCCCATGAGTAGTAGTCTATTTTTTACATAAACAGGAATGTTTGCTTGAAGGCACTTCCCGCTTCACTGATGAGGGCGCTCGAATTACTTTATGCCCTGGAGATTCTTTGGGGAATCTTTTTGGCGATAATAACGATATATTTGCCCCGCCTGGGAAGCTATTTGTACGACGTTTGAAGGGGCAAATACGTATACTGGAGGATCAGATAAAGAAAAAGGACAAAAACATTCTCGAAGTGAAGAGGGACATAATGACGAATCCTTCTACTGATTTTGATGGAGAAAAGGATGAACTCCAACGTCAAGTTATTAACTTAGAGGTTGGACGTGATGGTGTATTGAAAAAATGAAGGGAATGGGAATCTATCTTCGGGTACACTACGGACACCTCCACTCCGGGTGCCTTGCGGGTCTCGATGGGGTCCAAATCTACTGGGCTCGAGGTGAGGAACTTTCCCCTCGAGGTGGATCATCCTTTTGCCGATATGTGGCATAGACAGGTTAAGGTCAACATGAAACGTTTTGACGCTAGAAAAAGAGTTGAGAATAACTTTTGTCGTAATGATTTTTATACTTCCAAAATTAAGCGATTACAAAGGAAGAAACAGTCTTTACATAAAGATGCTTTTGACTTGGAGAAGGAAAACAAAAATCTTCGCGAAATGGGCAAGGCTTTCGACCGAGCTCTATAGTGGCAACCTAAACCCTCGGATGACCCATGCTGGCTACAGAAAAGACGCGAAAGTTTGGGAACTTTTGCGCACTGGAATTCATCATTCTGCGACTTCGTCCTTGTCCCACGAATAAGAAACAATTCATTGAGAACTAGACTGTTGTTCATATGGGATCTTCAACACCAAGATATTGTTTTTTTGAAGATGTATTTATCCTATAAGCTTTTCCATCTTACAAATTTATTTGTAAACGTTTTCCTTTAGCTATGGTTACGCCATGGCAGGGCGCACGTCTCCGCCACACCTTGTTAAGGATTTTCCCTATAGACTTTAGCAGGGCGCCATGTGTTCTCATTAGGGTTAATAGTATTAAGGTGCAGTAGATATGAAACGCCTATAGTGTTTCATTTGTGTTTCGTGTGTTAGTGCAGAAATTCGATATACTCGACTGATGTATACATAAATTAAAAATACTTTCCGGAGCAAGCGAGAGGGTCAGATGTTCGCACCTAGTGCTAGCGGAAATACGCCTCCAAACCAGATTAGGGTTAGGGAGAGGTTTAACTAACCTTTTCTCGTTCAACTCTGAAAACTTGAACTAGTCCAGATTTGGATGCTTTGTGATGAAAACGAAACCGCACATCCGGTTATGATTGGCACCTGGGCTTGGTGTTGAGATGAGGCTAGGTGGCTTCTTCCGATATTTGTGAGGAACTGATTCAACCCAGATTCAGATATTTAAGATTGTAGACCAGAGACTTCCTTTCGACGTTAGTAGAAGTCTCGAACCATACTTTGTTCGGGCGATTTAAGGACTGATGACCGGAACCCCTCTTCCGGTATTGGATAGCCATCCCTAGACTGTTGAATCAAGGAATTCAAGGCGTTTTGATTAATGACAAGGAGAAGATCAAGATCGACAAAAAGAAGAGTTTCAATGATACTGAAAGTTAAGAGGTTGATTATTTAGTGTTTTAGTTAAGATATATTTGTTAAAATCTATCCTCAAATAATCATATACCTCAATGGTTTGAATATATATATATATATATATATATATATATGTGTGTGTATATATGTATGCACATTCATTGTGCATACTACCAGAAACCGGTCGACCGATTTCATTATGGGCGGTCGACCATTTCTGGGCAGAATGCACAATAAACATGCACACATGTATATAATGTGTATATATATATATATATATATTTATTCAAATACTAGTCTACTGGTCATTTTTAACCTGTCGACTGGTCTACGAACTGAAAGCAACTTTTCGAATAGACACCCTTATTCATCAATGGTTGTTTTCTTTTCCCTTCACCAAAAATCATCTCTATTCATTGCTTCTCTTCACCAATGATTACAACTCTCCATCCTCTATAAAAATAACATGAAATCATCATTTTGGACACACCAATTCTTTCTATTCTTGCTATCAAATTGCTGATTTCATTCTTGCTCTCTAAAAGCACTCAAAAGATTATAATTCTCATATATCGTTATTTGAATCCTTGAATCTATATATTATTTTTTTGATTCAAATAACGATATCATCTTCCAAATCTTCATAATCACAAAATCATATTTGAGGATAAGATTATAGGAAGGTTGTACAAGAATTGACAAATTCGTGTTATTGAGAACACACATTGTCAAATTACAAGTTTTACTCATCTTGTTTGAAGTCCTCGTGTTGTAAGAGGCGAGTTGTGAAGTCCTCGTGTTGATAGAGGCATGAAATCCTGTTCGGCTGCTCGGGTATTGTGAACCTGTTTCCTCCGGGTTAAGTGAGGATATTGTTTAGTGAAATTCTAGATAGGAGATCTGGGACTGGACGTAGGACGGTGCTCCGAACCAATATAAAGATCCCTGGTGTGATTTTTCTATTACTGCATTTACTTATCTGTGATATTTCTACTGTGAGATCTCTCTTTATTAGATATTTTGCATAACTATTGTAAATATACAAGTTAGTATATCACATACTTTCCGCATATCCATATTACTGATCCGGCCCAAGTCGTATATCGACACTTTCAATTAGTATCAGAGCGAGATTATCACATAACCGTAACACAGTTACTTGATATATTCTAGTAATATGGCAAATAACCCAAGAGTAGCACTAACACCACTTACACGGAAGGTCAATCGACACAAAGACCTCCTTTCTTTAATGGTCTTAACTATAGTTATTGGGCAACACGTATGGCTTTTTACATGCAATCAACTAGCTACGATGCTTGGAATGCTACTCAGAAAGAAATAGTCACTCCAACGACTGAGTATGCAGAATGGACGGCTGCTGAGAAAACTGCGGCTACTGTAAATGCAAAAGCATCTAATATGTTGTTTTGTGCATTAGATCAAAACGAATATAACCGTGTTAGTATTTGTACCACTGCTTATCAAATTTGGCAAGCGCTAAAGACTACTCATGAAGGTACTAACAAGGTTAAACAAGCAAAAATAGCTTTGTTGAAAAGTCAATTTCAAATTTTCAAAATGAAGCCGAATGAAACTATCAATGAGATGTATTCAAGGTTTCAAACCATTCATCATGCACTTATCGGATTAGGGCAAAAATATTCTGATTTTGATGTAGTTTCAACAGTCCTACATTCTCTGACTAATGAATGGGAAGGAAAAGTACTAGCAATAGAAGAAGCTAATGATCTTTCCACCATGAAGCCAGATGAATTGATAGGAAATCTTATGTCCTATGAAGCTAACTTGCAGGCTAGAAAAGAACAAAAAGAAAAGAAAAATGTAGCTTTTCATGCTGAAAAAGATGAAGACATCTCAGATTCCGAAGATGAGGATCTATCATTCATTGCAAAAGGATTCAAGAAATTTTTAAAGCAACGAAAAGCTAGTCGATACAACAGAAAGAAGTTCGGATCAAATAAATTATCATCATCAAATGTAGAATGCTTTAACTGTCACAAGAAGGGACACATGCAAAAGGATTGTCTGGAACAAAAGAAGAAGACAGAAAATGAAAAGTTCAAACACAAGAAGGACAAGTCAAAGAAACGGGCATTCTCAGTGACATGGGATGATTCAGACTCATCTTCATCTGATAGTGAAAGTGACTCAGACGATGAACAGGCAAATGTATGTTTTATGGCGAAAGAAGATGAGGTAAAAATTCCTTCTTTTGAAGAAGTTCTTGATATAAATGCTGAATTAATATATAAATTTAAAGATATAAAACAACAATACAAGCAAGCTCAAGCTGATTTAAGTAGAGCAGAATTTGAACGAGGTATGCTAAAAGATGAGAAGAAAATATTAGAGGAGGAACTTGAAAAAGCTCAAGAATCATCATTTAATATTGATTCTCAACTATCTCTTTTGAGTCAAGAAGTTGAAACTCAAAAAGAGAAAAATGATGCTCTTACTACCGAAAATCATGAGCTTAAGGCAAAATTCATAATGTTAGACCTTGAAAAAGCTAGTTTACAAACAAAGTTAGACGACATTACTCAAAATGTTTCTAGCTTTAATAAAGGTCGAGAAAATTTGACAAAAATTATTGAAAGTTCACAGTCTGCTACAAATAAACAAGGGTTGGGATATAAGAAACAAGTTATCAAGAAACATCTTGGTAGTAAAAGAAAAAGGAAAAATAAGCTAGTATAAGAAACTGAAGCTAAGAAAAATTTTAGTTTATTATATTCCAAACCAAAACCGATTGTGAAATTTCAAAAGAAGAATGTCAAATCTATAAAAAATATGGGTTCCTAAAACAAATAACAACTTGATTAGGAACAAGTACATTCAAATTTTTTTGAATTCTGTGCATCATAATCCAAATTATTTATATAAAGGGGATATCGGACCCGTGTGGGTTTGGACTCCTAAGACCTAACTCTTAGGACCCTATAAAAAGGTGGGTACCATGAACTTAATTTTATTTTTTGCAGGTCCCACTTAAGAAAAGAGGAAAGTGGATACTGGACAGTGGTTGCTCAAAGCATATGACTGGAGACAAGAGCTTATTAACAAATATCACTTATTCAGATGGTGGCTCAGTCACTTTTGGAGATAATTCAAAAGGCTATATCATCGGCAAAGGCGATGTGGGCAATTACGGTACATCGGACTTACCTCTTATTACTAATGTCATGCTAGTTAGAAATTTGAAACATAATTTACTAAGTATCAGCCAATTGTGCGACAAAGGTTTTACCATTTCCTTTTCGGACAATAAATGTAGTATTTAGATAAAAATCGTAATCTAGTTTTTGAAGGTAATAGAGACAGAAATATCTATATTCTGAATATGAACATCAATCATAATTCAGATATGTGTCTTGTAGCAAATGATAATGATCCATGGCTATGGCACAAACGTTTCTGTCACATAAACTTCAGAACTATTGACAAGTTAGCCAAAAATGATCTAGTTAAAGGACTACCCAAAATAAGCTTTACGGTTGATAATCTTTGTGATGCATGTCAATTAGGGAAATTGAATAAATCGTCTTTCAAATCCAAGAAAGTCATATCAACGTTACAACCACTTGAGCTATTACATATGGATTTATTTGGACCAACATAAGTTCAGTCAATAAACCATAATCGCTATATGTTTGTAATTGTTGACGACTACTCTCGTTATACATGGGTGATTTTCTTGAAAAACAAAAGTGACACTTTCAAACATTTCAAATCCTTCGTTAAGAGAATTCAAAAATCAAAAAGGCTAAAGGTTAAAAATATAAGAAGTAATCATGGCGGAGAGTTCGAAAATAATGAATTTGAACATTTTTGTACAAAGAAAGGTATAAATCATAATTTTTCGTTTCCTAGAACTCCACAACAAAATGGAGTTGTAGAACGGAAAAATCGAACTTTATAAGAATGTGCAAGAACACTATTAAATGGATCCACTCTACCAAAACATTTTTGGGCAGAAGCTGTTGCAACTGCGTGTTATGTTTTGAATCGTGTATCCATTCGACCTCTGACTAAGAATACATCCTATGAGCTATTTAATCAAATAAAGCCAAATATCTCATATTTCAAAGTTTTTGGTTCTAAATGCTTTATTTTAAATATGAAAGACCATCTTGGAAAATTTGATTCAAAATCCGATGAAGGAATATTTGTCAGATATTCGGAACGAAGCAAGGCCTATCGTATATTTAACAAGAGAACTAAAACTATTGAAGAATCACTTCATGTTTCTTTTGATGAATTCTATAAACCATCTCATATCATATCAGATGACGAAGAAACCATAGTCACTAATAATCCTATCATCACAAATAATGACTCTGACTTAGAAATTGTTGACGATATTCCTCAACCTGCTGTGGTACCTTCTCCGCCATGATTTAGATCTCCTTATAGAATTCTGAGAGATCATCCGGTTCAAAATGTTATTGGAGAAGTAACATCACAAATAAGAACAAGAAGTCAACTGAATCAAATGGGTCATGTCACGTTTCTTTCAAATATCGAACCTAAGAATCCGAAAGAAGCTGCTACTGATGATTATTGGATCATTGCCATGAAGGAAGAACTCAATCAGTTCGAGCGCAATGATGTCTGGGAACTTGTTCAGAGACCGACTGATCAGTTAGTCATTGGTACGAAATAGGTCTATAAAAATAAGGTCGACGAACAAGGAAATATAACCACAAATAAGGCAGGATTAGTAGCACAAGGATACAATCAGGAAGAAGGTATCGATTATGAAGAAACCTTTGCGCCCATGGCTCGATTAGAAGCTATTCGAATCTTACTGTCCTTTGCTTGTCATCATAATTTTAAACTTTATCAAATGGATGTCAAAAGTGCATTCTTAAATGGGTTTATCAAAGAGAATGTATATGTCGAACAACCTCCCTTGTTCGTACATGAGAAATATCCTGATCACGTATATAAACTTAAGAAAGCTTTATATGGATTGAAACAAGCACCTCGTGCTTGGTACGAACGATTACGAAGCTATCTTATTGATTCTGGATTTCAAATTGGTAAAGTCGATCAGACTTTATTCATTAAACATTCTCGAAAAGATATATTAGTTATCCAGATATATGTAGACGATATTATCTTTGGTTCAACAAACAATAAACTCTGCAAAGAGTTTGCAAATATAATGACCAAAGAGTTTGAAATGTCTCGTATGGGAGAACTATCATATTTCCTTGGTCTTCAAATCAAACAGCTTTCTAACGATATTTATATTAGTCAAGAAAAATACTGCGGAAATCTAGTCAAACGTTTCGGTTTACAAAATACCTCTGGTAAACCCACTCCTATGAGTACAACCACACATCTTGAAAAAGATGAACATGGTAAGAATGTTGACCAGAAGTTATATCGAAGCATGATTGGTTCTCTTCTGTATCTTACTGCAAGTTGTCCTGATATTATGATGAGTGTTTGTTTGTGTGCAAGGTTTCAAGCTAATCCCAAAGAATCACATTTACGAGCTGTAAAACGAATAATACGATATCTTAATAAAACCAAAGATTTTGGTCTTTTCTACCCGAAAGATTGTCCATTCGAATTAGTGTCATATAGTGATGCTGATTTCGGTGGCTCTCGCACGGATAGAAAGAGTACAAGTGGTACGTGCTATTTTATTGGAAAATCACTTGTCTCTTGGTTTAGTAAGAAACAAAATTGTGTTTCACTCTCGACATGTGAAGCTGAATACATATCAGCAGCTCTAGCTTGTACTCAAGTATTATATATGCAACAAACACTTCGAGATTTTGATATCCATCTATCAAATTCTATCATATACTATGATAGCACAAGCGCAATCAATTTATCGAAAAACCCAGTCAATCATTCCCGAACAAAGCACACTGGTATTCGACATCATTTCTGTAATGACCCGCATTGGCAGAGGTATTATAATTAATTAATTTAATTATATATATCATGAGGTAGGGAATTAAATCGTCGTTTAATTAAGTTATAGTGAATATTTAATTAATTTAAATAATTAAATAATATATTTAATTCAGAAATAACCAGAAATAGTGAGTTGACAGTATAATGTGAACTGGGCCATCCCCGAGATTTAGTTCAGTTAAGAGTTGAGATATATTAGCGAATATATTCAATCGACGACAGTTTGAATGTATAATTATAATATAATTAAAATAGAGCTTGAAATGGCGCGGCAGTTCGCTATTTGGCGATTCGAACTTCAACTGAATGTACAGGATTCGTTTTAAGCCGGATTTCTATGAAACAAGAAACGTGTGGAGCGGGTGGAGTATATCTTTCTAGTGGAAGAGAAAAATCGGGATTTCGTCGTGTAGATTTTGATGTATGTGCAAATCAAATTTTAGAAAAGTCGCTGTGGAATTCCTTTATAATTTATAAAGGAATTATTTATATTTTTAAAAGGGATTTCGATATAAATCAAATATCGGGTTGACCCAGAAGTGAATATCGAGTTGTAAATACATACAGGAATATTCTAGAGCTGTTTGGTATGCCACTATGAATATAGACGATAATATTTAATTCCATTATATTTAAATATATTTATATATTTAAATAGGCTATTTAGAGCGTTAAAAATAGCCACTTTTGCAAACGAAGTCGGAATTCGACGAAACCAGTTTTGTTGGATCCGCAATATCAAATAGTTGTTAGATTTCCAGTTTCGTGATTTTTAGAGTCACTGTGTGGCCGTACGGATTTTTAGAGTGTAAAACAGTCAGTATTTTGACGGTTAAAAATACGTTGTGTGAGCGTACAAAGTCGGAATTTGACGAAACCAGTTTCGTTGGGACCGTAATGTCGAACTGTAGTTGCATGTCCAGTTTGGTGATTTTTGAATATCGTGTGTGATAACACGGATTTTTAGAAGGCGAAAACGAATATAATAATAATAAAAGTAAAATATCTAGATATTTTATCCCTCATATAAATACCCTTACCCTCTCTTAAAACCTAAATTCCATTTCCTCATTTGTCAAAACTGAGCCGTCAGTGGTTTATTCCATCCTCAAGCGAAAACCGCAAGTTTTAAAATCATAGAAATTAAAATCAAATGCTATAAATCCTTGTATACATATATTCTTGATACCAAGTGGTTCTCTTCCTTTTCCACTCGGTTTTGTGATGTTCGATCAACAACCTGGCGTTCGAGAATTGCAATAGCGTGCCTAGGGTTCGGCCTTGAGCACTGTATAGAGGGTAAGGATGGATTTCGAGTTCATATTTGAACTTGCGATGGAGAGGAGCACTGGTTGTGGGATTTCGGTTTGATTCTGCACTGAAAAGGGACGATGTAAATTTCTGGAGCGAGGCATTTCAACCGAGAACGGGTTTTACTCCCTGAAGCCGAGATGAGTGAAAGTGGTAGGATGGTGTTGAGGAGTTGAAGGAGATTGTGATGGTGAAATTTGTTTAAAGTTTTGTAGAGAAATGGAGTGTGAGGTGGATGGAAGAGAGCGGCCTTTTCCTGTGAAGAGTTGCTTGGATTTGCTGGAGTCGTGAAAGTGAAGGAGTTTGGTCATGAAAGAGCTCCAGACGCGGGATTTTTATGGAGACGGAAGATGTAGCTGAAAGTTGAGTTGCATGAGCACTGTTTGTGTGGATGGGGTTAGTCACATGTACAGGAGAATACTGGGTCATGGTGAGGGTTTGAACCATGCTTCAGCGGTCTATTTCCTGGTGTGGTATTGTTCTTTTAAGTGTTTAATGTTTGCCAAAATAGAAGTATATATTGATATAGCAGGCTTTGGCAGTCCGATGATGTTAACTGGATATATAATGGATTGAAAGCATAGTGGTGAGGGATGGGAAGAGGGCGTGAGGAGAAGTTGAACGTTGGTAATAACTTTGGTTCGATTTAGTGAAAGGGGGAGATGAACAAGGGGAGTAAAGCCGTTGAGTGATGAAGTTTGGTTACATGCGGATCTGCACTTTAACATGTAGGGAGGGGCTCAAATATTTGGGCTGAGTTCAAAGAAAGGGGTAATGGGCCGGGTTGAATCGGTGAGCCCAATAAACAGAATAGAATTTAGTTGAAATTATAATTTAAAAACATATAAACTTTAAACTACTATAACATGTTCATATGTTATCAAAAATTCGAAAACCAGGATCCGACAGGATCGTATGGACGAGAGCTCCACAATGAGACTGACTGGAAGTGGATTGGGGCTCGTATGAATTTGGGGCGAATTAACTGTTTGATTCTAATCAAATGACAGTTTATCGTTCTTTAACGATGAACTGCAAATGTGAGTAAAACTCACCAACTCTGAACAGTTATATTTTTATAATGTATTTTTAGAACTGTTAATCATCTGTTGATTGTTGTGTGTTGGTTCATTGATTGAACTGCTAGTCAGTTAGTGAAAATTATATATATATATATATATGTAATTATATATATATATATATATAAACCGTTAAATATTTATATATGGATTCTGCTATCAGAATAATTTATATTGAACTGAAAGTGATGATAATCATATTGTGTAACATCTGTGGATGCAGGGAGACAGGTTGGAGGAATCCGAATGGATTCCTCAATAGTTATTTTATTGTTTTTCATATATTGTTATATGATGTGATATAAAATCTATGGGCGATTATATGTTCTTGGACGATATTGAACATCGTGATTTGATATGATTGAATACCATAACATACCGAAATGTTGATAAGGGGATTTTCAAAGTGATATTGAAAATAGAATATTTATAAAATGGGATATTTATAAATAAAATATATATATAAAGTGGAATATTTATAAATAAGAAATGTTTATAAATTGGAATATTTATAAATAGGAGATATTCTAAAAAAAGAAATAATTACAAACCATTTTATTTTTGAATGGAAAGGCCTGTGTGGCGGGTTTGGGGATTTTCCCGATGATCCCGTTACAAAGGAGGTTATGGCGAATTTTTCAGAGAATTTAAGGAGTTAGAATATTTCAAGAATAAATTTAAAAAGGAAATATTTTTAAACCATTTACAAATAGAATTGAAAAGGAAACGTTATAAAAGGGAAATCATTTTTAAAGTGTAGAACCGTTATTTAAAAGTAAATCTTTTCAAATGAATAAAACGTTGTTAAAAAGGAAATCTTTATAAAGTGAATAAAGTAAATCGAATATGGTATTCGAAAGGAGTTAAATCGAATATGGTATTCGAAGGGAGTAAATCGTATATGGTATTCAAAAGTTAGTAAAACGAATATGCTATTCGAAAAGGGGTTAGTCGAGTTGAGTTAGTTGAATAGAGTTAACCAGTTCAGTAGAGTTAACCAGTTGGGTTAAGTAAGTCGAGTTTACCAGTTGGGTTAAGTAAGTCGGGTTAACCAGTTAGAGTTAACCAGGTAGAGTTAACCAATTAGTGTTAATCAGTTAGAATTAATCGATTAGAGTTAAAATGAACTAGAGTTAATCAAATATAGTTATTTGAGATAGAGTTAGTCAAACATAGTATTCAAGGTAAGTTGCCATCTCGTACGACTGCTAGCGAAATTCGCAGGGCTGTAAATAGCCTACGGCGGTCGGATGTTTCCTGAGGGAGTCAGTCGTAACCATTGTGATCGCTGCGATCCAAAGTCAAGCGAATGGAGTTAAATCGAATATTAGTTATTCGATAGGAGTTAATCAACTTGAGTTAGATTATCGAGATAAGTTAATCGAGTTAAGTTCTTGAGTTAGATTATCGAGATAAGTTAATCGAGTGAAGTTCTGGAGTTAGATTATTGAGATAAGTTAATCGAGTTAAGTTCTTGAGTTAGATTATCGAGATAAGTTAATCGAGTTAAGTTCTTAAGTTAGATTATCGAGATAAGTGAGTCGAGTTAAATTAATCGATGTTAGTTTCATCGAAAGGAGTTAATCGATGTTAGTTTCATCGAAAGGAGTTAATCGATGTTAATTTCATCGAAAGGAGTATCGATGTTAGTTAAATCGAAGGGAGTTAACGATTAGTTAAATCGAAAGGAGTTATCGATTAGTTAAATCGGAAGGAGTTATCGAATTTAGTTATTCGAAAAGGAGTTATCGATTTGTTAAATCAAAAGGGAAGATTTTCGAATATCGTTTATTCTAGAGGAGATTTTCGAATGTAGTTTATTCGAAGGAGTTATCGATTATTAGTTAATCGAAGTGAGTTATAGAATATTAGTTAAATCGAAGGAGTTATCAAATATAGTTTATTCGAAGAGAGTAAATGAGTTAAGCAAATATAGTTTATTCGAATAGAGTTAGAGGAGTTATCGAATATAGTTTATTCGACAGGAGTTAAGTGAATTAGTTAAGTTAAACTAAGTGAATTAGTTAAGTGAATTGGTTAAGTTAACCAAAGTGAATTAGTCGAGTTAATCAAAGTGATTAGTTCAGTTAATCGAGATAAGTAAATCAGGTTAGGTTAATCGAGTTGAATTAGTCAGTCGAGTTAATAAATTGAGTTAATCAAACCAAGTAAAACCAGTTAGAGTTAATCAATCAGAGTTAATCAAATAGAGTTAAGTAAAATTAGAACTGACTAGAGATTAGTAAATTGAACGGTTTTCTAAGTGTCTATCTGATGTTGGTTTCGGCCTTCGGGATTTATACTTAGGGGATTGTTCTCATACTAGTTACAGTCAGGGACTGATAGTTGGGGAAGAGTAGTGATTTGTAAATAAGCAGATGGAAATGTTTTCCAGTGTTAATAACGCATATTTTCTAAACATAGAAAATAAGGGAATATATATAGATATATATATATGAATGATGATTGTTCGATATAATTTCCATCTGGAAATAATATCGTTGTTTGCACACTTGTTTTTCTTTGATAGTTAACTCACCGACTATCGAAGTTTTTGACCATTTTAACGTTGTTAATATGGAGAGACCGGTTGGATTATTATCCAAAGAACCACTCTGTATTGGCATAAGCGTTGCGAATCATATATGCCAAAGATAATTGAAGACGGAGTAAAATGCAAGGGCTGTTGTATAAGTCTTAGATAACAGTGACTAAGATGGATATACTGAATAGTGCCTTCGGTTTGTCCAGTCCTAGGACAACTTGTATGGACGAACGTCTGACAGAGTATATCCAATAGATCGCGTAAGTTGATCTGTTCAAAAGTATTCACGTTTGGTGGCGGAGGAATTCGTTTCTCTTAGCTGTATACCCGTGTTATTTTTGGATAAGTCAATTTGTGATTTGGTGGGTATGACGATGTGACATTCTAAGTGAATGAGGATGACTTGTGTTGATGAATGTCTGACAGAGTATTTCCAGAAAGGTCACGTACATTGATTTCTTCAACTTTACCAAGAGTGGAAGCGGAGAAGGAAACTTCTTTAGCTAACACGTAACGTACTGTTGTAGACGCCAATTAGTGATTTTCGATGGATCTGACAATGTGGCATTCGAAGTGAATCTGATGTAAAGATAAAGCGTAGCTTCTAGCCTCATCAACCGGTAAATGACAGAAATCGGGCAGGCAACATGGCTAAGTCGGTCGCACCGAAGTAGGGTGTATAATCACCTATCTAGAGAATATTCATTTGTTTCTTAAATCTATCAATGCTGTCCCATATATATACGAGAACGGTTGCTGATCCCAACCGTTGGTGATGTACATTCGATACACTCAAGCGAAATGAGTGGTCGGTCATGTGTGGCTGAGTTACAAGATGTTCTTGTTGAACTCTAGTGTATCGTTCCTAGAGTACACTGATCGGAAGGTGGTTCCATACCTTATCATAGTTGGAAATCCATTACCCAATACGTGCTTGCGGTTTTGATTGTATACTATATATGTAGAACGTGAGATGAAAGCGTTTCTGCTAGATGATTAATATATTGTGGTTTGATAGACATTATGATAATATCAAAGGTTTTGATATAAAATATTTTGGATTCTCATAAGGGAAAAACCCGTTCCGTTCTGCGGCGTGGTCTTATGAGATATCGTTTACTTGTTCATATACCTGTTTAAACTGTTTTACTCATACCAGTCCCATGACTGACCCGGAGTTTACTTTGTTGTTTTCCCTAAAACTCTTGGGTGCCTAAATTTGTACGAGCAGTCAAGTAGTCGGGATTTTTCAGATATATCTGAAGAGCTTGGAGCTGGAGGCTTCAAGATCATATAGCTATAGTTATTTCCGCTGTTGTTGTAAGTGTTGTACTCTGATAAGTGCTACTATGTACATAACTGTTATATTTCAAAGTTATGTTATCTATTATATGTTATTCGTTCCGCTGTGAGGTTCGTGTTACTCTGATGTTGTGTTCTTCTTCTTCTATTCTAAGTTTCTATCTTATCTATTCTCACCTTCTAATTTCTTTCATTAATTACCGGGATTTTTCAATGTTTTGGTAATCGACATCGAGCTTATGTCGATAACCAAAATCGCCGAAAATCCGGGTCGTTACAGTTGGTATTAGAGCTTAAGTTAAGAATTACTTGGCTCTGTGGCGTGACTCGGTAGAGATAGGGTTAGTAATACCCTAGATTGAGTTTGAGTGTATATATACGAGTGCGTATTTGTATTTGATATAAAAATGGTTTTATATTGTGGAGATTCATTGGCTGAGTTATTTATGAGTTCTGGTCGATCAGTTTGACCCACTGTATCGGTAGGAGTAAATAAATACTTGAATACGATGGACCGACACAGTATGGATATGTGATATATTATCATATATAGGTTGTGATTATAATCGAGTAAGATTATAACATGTGAAATTGTTATATATATAACCAATCAGAATCATATAAGTAAAGTATATGAAATAAGATGAATTAAATATGAATTTAAATCAGATTTGGAATTAAAATAAGGAAATTTTAAGTTTCTGGGAGATTTTGAGATGTTTTCATAATGGATGTATTTAGTAAGGGTTTTGAAATGATATAGTATTGAAAGCACTTGGGTCACTGGAAAATAATTCCGATGATGACTGCGCAGTATCATCGGTGTGATTTTCGAGTTCTAAGTGGTGGATTACTACCAAAGATTTTGATTTGAATTGTTTTGAGAAAACAAGTTGTTTAGAAATTCAAAGGTTTTGAATTGGTATTATGATTTCAAATTTGATTTGAAATAAAACCAGGAATTTAAGTTCTAGAAATTAAAATTTAACTTGTGAAGTTAATTCGAATGGGATGGTAAAAGTAAATAATAAACCAGAATTTAACTTGAGATGATAGGTTAAGAAAAACTGGAAGTGATTAGAGAATAATCTGGATTTGGATTTGAAATGATAAGTTGAGAGTTTGGAATTTGAAACTCAAATTTGAAATTGAATTCGGCTTGAATAAGCGAATGGTTGTGTTAAGAATAACTTGGTTGGAGTTGATTGGGATGGCATTTGTATATGCCGAGTTGATAACAGATGGTAGGGATATAATGATATGCCCAACAAAAAGGTACGAGTTTATATTTTATATGAGTTTGGAATTTATGAGCCGAATGGGCAAGCCGCTTGGCTGTTTGATTTTCTTTTGGGTTGGAGATGGCCCAGAGAGGCGAGTTGTGGTTTTACCGATGGGGCTGTACAAAGGAGGTTATGGCGAAATTTTCCGAAAATTTAAAGTGTTAGAAAATTTTCAGCATTTTTGAAAATTTTAGTTAGTCGGAAGGAATTAATATTTTAGTCGATATTAATTGGTTCAGTTGAAATCAGAATTAAGAGGTAAACAAATCTTAGGAGTTCCAATATATAGGGTCGTCCTCTAACTTAGCAATTTCGAGGACGAAATTATTTTAAGTAGGGAAGAATGTAATGACCCGCATTGGCAGAGGTATTATAATTAATTAATTTAATTATATATATCGTGAGGTAGGGAATTAAATCGCCGTTTAATTAAATTATAGTGAATATTAATTAATTTAAATAATTAAATAATATATTTAATTCAAAAATAACCAGAAATAGTGAATTGACAGTATAATGTGAACTGGGTCATCCCCGAGATTTAGTTCAGCTTAGAGTTGAGATATATTAGCGAATATATTCAATCGACGACAGTTTGAATGCATAATTATAATATAATTAAAATAGAGCTTGAAATGGCGCGGCAGTTCGCTATTTGGCGATTCGAACTTCAACCGAATGCACAGGATTCGTTTTAAGCCGGATTTCTGTGAAACAAGAAACGTGTGGAGCGGGTGGAGTATATCTTTCTAGTGGAAGAGAAAAATCGGGATTTCGTCGTGTAGATTTTGATGTATGTCCAAATCAAATTTTAGAAAAGTCGCTGTGGAATTCCTTTATAATTTATAAAGGAATTATTTATATTTTTAAAAGGGATTTCAATATAAATCAAATATCGGGTTGACCCAGAAGTGAATATCGAGTTGTAAATACATACAGGAATATTCTAGAGCTGTGTGGTATGCCACTGTGAATATAGACGATAATTTTTAATTTTAAATATTTAATTCCATTATATTTAAATATATTTATATATTTAAATAGGCTATTTAGAGCGTTAAAAATAGCCACTTCTGCAAACGAAGTCGGAATTCGACGAAACCAGTTTTGTTGGATCCGCAATATCAAATAGTTGTTAGATTTCCAGTTTCGTGATTTTTAGAGTCACTGTGTGGCCATACGGATTTTTAGAGCTTAAAACAGTCAGTATTTTGACGGTTAAAAATACGTTGTGTGAGCGTACAAAGTCGGAATTTGACAAAACCAGTTTCGTTGGGACCATAATGTCGAACTGTAGCTGCATGTCCAGTTTGGTGATTTTTGAATATCGTGTGTGATCACACGGATTTTTAGAAGGCGAAAACGAATATAATAATAATAAAAGTAAAATATCTAGATATTTTATCCCTCATATAAATACCCCTACCCTCTCTTAAAACCTAAATTCCATTTCCTCATTTGTCAAAACTGAGCCGTCAGTGGTTTATTCCATCCTCAAGCAAAAACCACAAGTTTTAAAATCATAGAAATTAAAATCAAATGCTATAAATCCTTGTATACATATATTCTTGATCACCAAGTGGTTCTCTTCCTTTTCCACTCGGTTTTGTGATGTTCGATCAACAACCTGGCGTTCGAGAATTGCAACAGCGTGCCTAGGGTTCGGCCTTGAGCACTGTATAGAGGGTGAGGATGGATTTCGAGTTCATATTTGAACTTGCGATGGAGAGGAGCACTGGTTGTGGGATTTCGGTTTGATTCTGCACTGAAAAGGGACGATGTAAATTACTGGAGCGAGGCATTTCAACTGAGAACGGGTTTTACTCCCTGAAGCTGAGATGAGTGAAAGTGGTAGGATGGTGTTGAGGAGTTGAAGGAGATTGTGATGGTGAAATTTGTTTAAAGTTTTGTAGAGAAATGGAGTGTGAGGTGTATGGAAGAGACCGGCCTTGTCCTGTGAAGAGTTGCTTGGATTTACTGGAGCCGTGAAAGTGAAGGAGTTTGGTCATGAAAGAGCTCCAGACGCGGGATTTTTATGGAGACGGAAGATGTAGCTGAAAGTTGAGTTGCGTGAGCACTGTTTGTGGGGATGGGGTTAGTCACATGTACAGGAGAATACTGGGTCATGGTAAGGGTTTGAACCATGCTTCAACGGTCTATTTCCTGGTGTGGTATTGTACTTTTAAGTGTTTAATGTTTGCCAAAATAGAAGTATATATTGATATAGCAGGCTTTGGCAGTCCGATGATGTTAACTGGATATATAATGGATTGAAAGCATAGTGGTGAGGGATGGGAAGAGGGCGTGAGGAGAAGTTGAACGCTGGTGATAACTTTGGTTCAATTTAGTGAAAGGGGGAGATGAACAAGGGGAGTAAAGCCGTTGAGTGACGAAGATTGGTTACATGCGGATCTGCACTTTAACATGTAGGGAGGGGCTCAAACATTTGGGCTGAGTTCAAAGAAAGGGGTAATGGGCCGGGTTGAATCAGTGAGCCCAATAAACTTAATAGAATTTAGTTGAAATTATAATTTAAAAACATATAAACTTTAAACTACTATAATATGTTCATATGTTATCAGAAATTCGAAAACCAGGATCCGACAGGATCGTATGGACGAGAGCTCCACAATGAGACTGACTGGAAGCGGATTGGGGCTCGTATGAATTTGGGGTGAATTAACTGTTTGATTCTAATCAAATGACAGTTTATCGTTATTTAACGATGAACTGCAAATGTGAGTAAAACTCACCAACTCTGAACAGTTATATTTTTATAATGTATTTTTAGAACTGTTAATCATCTATTGATTGTTGTGTGTTGGTTGATTGATTGAACTGCTAGTCAGTTTGTGAAAATTATATATATATATATATATGTAATTATATATATATAAAAACCGTTAAATATTTATATATTGATTCTGCTATCAGAATAATTTATATTGAACTGAAAGTGATGTTAATCATATTGTGTAACATCTGTGGATGCAGGGAGACAGGTTGGACGAATCCGACTGGATTCCTCAACAGTTATTTTATTGTTTTTCATATATTGTTATATGATGTGATATAAAATCTGTGGGCGATTATATGTGCTTGGACGATATTGAACATCGTGATTTGATATGATTGAATGCCATAACATACCGAAATGTTGATAAGGGGATTTTCAAAGTGATATTGAAAATAGAATATTTATAAAATGGGATATTTATAAATAAAATATATTTATAAAGTGGAATATTTATAAATAAGAAATGTTTATAAATTGGAATATTTATAAATATGAGATATTCTAAAAAAAGAAATAATTACAAACCATTTTATTTTTGAATGGAAAGGCCTGTGTGGCGGGTTTGGAGATTTTCCCGATGCTCCCGTTACAAAGGAGGTTATGGCGAATTTTTCAGAGAATTTAAGGAATTAGAATATTTCAAGAATAAATTTGGAAAGGAAATATTTGTAAACCATTTACAAATAGAATTGAAAAGGAAACGTTATAAAAGGGAAATCATTTTTAAAGTGTAGAACCGTTATTTAAAAGTAAATCTTTTCAAATGAATAAAACGTTGTTAAAAAGGAAATCTTTATAAAGTGAATAAAGTAAATCGAATATGGTATTCGAAAGGAGTTAAATCGAATATGGTATTCGAAGGGAGTAAATCGTATATGGTATTCGAAAGTTAGTAAAACGAATATGCTATTCGAAAAGGGGTTAGTCGAGTTGAGTTAGTTGAATAGAGTTAACCAGTTCAGTAGAGTTAACCAGTTCAGTAGAGTTAACCAGTTGGGTTAAGTAAGTCGAGTTTACCAGTTGGGTTAAGTAAGTCGGGTTAACCAGTTAGAGCTAACCAGGTAGAGTTAACCAATTAGTGTTAATCAGTTAGAATTAATCGATTAGAGTTAAAACGAACTAGAGTTAATCAAATATAGTTATTTGAGACAGAGTTAGTCAAACATGGTATTCAAGGTAAGTTGCCATCTCGTACGACTGCTAGCGAAATTCGCAGGGCTGTAAATAGCCTACGGCGGTCGGATGTTTCTTGAGGGAGTCAGGCGTAACCATTGTGATCGCTGCGATCTAGAGTCAAGCGAATGGAGTTAAATAGAATATTAGTTATTCGATAGGAGTTAATCAACTTGAGTTAGATTATCGAGATAAGTTAATCGAGTTAAGTTCTTGAGTTAGATTATCGAGATAAGTTAATCGAGTTAAGTTCTTGAGTTAGATTATCGAGATAAGTTAATCGAGTTAAGTTCTTGAGCTAGATTATCGAGATAAGTTAATCGAGTTAAGTTCTTGAGTTAGATTATCGAGATAAGTGAGTCGAGTTAAATTAATCGATGTTAGTTTCATCGAAAGGAGTTAATCGATGTTAGTTTCATCGAAAGGAGTTAATCGATGTTAATTTCATCGAAAGGAGTATCGATGTTAGGTAAATCGAAGGGAGTTATCGATTAGTTAAATCGAAAGGAGTTATCGATTAGTTAAATCGGAAGGAGTTATCGAATTTAGTTATTCGAAAAGGAGTTATCGATTTGTTAAATCAAAAGGGAAGATATTCGAATATCGTTTATTCGAGAGGAGATTTTCGAATGTAGTTTATTCGAAGGAGTTATCGATTATTAGTTAATCGAAGTGAGTTATAGAATATTAGTTAAATCGAAGGAGTTATCGAATATAGTTTATTCGAAGAGAGTAAATGAGTTAAGCAAATATAGTTTATTCGAATAGAGTTAGAGGAGTTATCGAATATAGTTTATTCGACAGGAGTTAAGTGAATTAGTTAAGTTAAACTAAGTGAATTAGTTAAGTGAATTGGTTAAGTTAACCAAAGTGAATTAGTCGAGTTAATCAAAGTGATTAGTTCAGTTAATCGAGATAAGTAAATCAAGTTAGGTTAATCGAGTTGAATTAGTCAGTCGAGTTAATAAATTGAGTTAGTCAAACCAAGTAAAACCAGTTAGAGTTAATCAATCAGAGTTAATCAAATAGAGTTAAGTAAAATTAGAACTGGCTAGAGATTAGTAAATTGAACGGTTTTCTAAGTGTCTATCTGATGTTGTTTCGGCCTTCGGGATTTATACTTAGGGGATTGTTCTCATACTAGTTACAGTCAGGGACTGATAGTTGGGGAAGAGTAGTGATTTGTAAATAAGCAGATGGAAATGTTTTCCAGTGTTAATAACGCATATTTTCTAAACATAGAAAATAAGGGAATATATATATAGATATATATATGAATGATGATTGTTCGATATAATTTCCATCTGGAAATAATATCGTTGTTTGCACACTTGTTTTTCTTTGATAGTTAACTCACCGACTATCGAAGTTTTTGACCATTTTAACGTTGTTAATATGGAGAGACCGGTTGGATTATTATCCAAAGAACCACTTTGTATTGTCATAAGCATTGCGAATCATATATGCCAAAGATAATTGAAGACGGAGTAAAATGCAAGGGCTGTTGTATAAGTCTTAGATAACAATGACTAAGATGGATATACTGAATAGTGCCTTCGGTTTGTCCAGTCCCAGGACAACTTGTATGGACGAACATCTGACAGAGTATATCCAATAGATCGCGTAAGTTGATTTGTTCAAACGTATTCACGTTTGGTGGCGGAGGAATTCGTTTCTCTTAGCTGTATACCCGTGTTATTTTTGGATAAGTCAATTTGTGATTTGGCGGGTATGACGATGTGACATTCTAAGTGAATGAGGATGACTTGTGTTGATAAATGTCTGACAGAGTATTTCCAGAAAGGTCACGTACATTGATTTCTTCAACTTTACCAAGAGTGGAAGCGGAGAAGGAAACTTCTTTAGCTAACACGTAACGTACTGTTGTAGACGCCAATTAGTGATTTTCGATGGATCTGACAATGTGGCATTTGAAGTGAATCTGATGTAATGATAAAGCGTAGCTTCTAGCCTCATCAACCAGTAAATGACAGAAATCGGGCAGGCAGCATGGCTAAGTCGGTCGCACCGAAGTAGGGTGTATAATCACCTATCTAGAGAATATTCATTTGTTTCTTAAATCTATCAATGCTGTCCCATATATATACGGGAACGGTTGCTGATCCCAACCGTTGGTGATGTACATTCGATACACTCAAGCAAAATGAGTGGTCAGTCATGTGTGGCTGAGTTACAAGATGTTCTTGTTGAACTCCAGTGTATCGTTCCTAGAGTACACTGATCGGAAGGTGGTTCCATACCTTGTCATAGTTGGAAATCCATTACCCTATACGTGCTTGCGGTTTTGATTGTATACTATATATGTAGAACGTGAGATGAAAGCGTTTCTGCTAGATGATTAATATATTGTGGTTTGATAGACATTATGATAATATCAAAGGTTTTGATATAAAATATTTTGGATTCTCATAAGGGAAAAACCCGTTCCGTTCTGCGGCGTGGTCTTATGAGATATCGTTTACTTGTTCATATACCTGTTTAAACTGTTTTACTCATACCTGTCCCATGACTGACCTGGAGTTTACTTTGTTGTTTTCCCTAAAACTCTTGGGTGCCTAAATTTGTACGGGCAGTCAAGTAGTCGGGATTTTACTGATATATCTGAAGAGCTTGGAGCAGGAGGCTTCAAGATCATATAGCTATAGTTATTTCCGCTGTTGTTGTAAGTGTTGTACTCTGATAAGTGCTACTGTGTACATAACTGTTATATTTCAAAGTTATGTTATCTATTATATGTTATTCGTTCCGCTGTGAGGTTCGTGTTACTCTGATGTTGTGTTCTTCTTCTTTTATTCTAAGTTTATATCTTATCTATTCTCACCTTCTAATTTCTTTCATTAATTACCGGGATTTTTCGATGTTTTGGTTATCGACATCGAGCTTATGTTGATAACCAAAGTCGCCGAAAATCCGGGTCGTTACAATTTCTTATTAGATAGTATTGAAAAAGGAACAATATGTCTCGAATATGTCCAGACTGACAACCAATTAGCAGATATTTTTACTAAGCCTCTACTCGAATCTAGTTTTATTTCTTTACGTAGAGAGCTAGGCTTGATTTCTAGAACTGGACTCGATGTATAATATATATATATATATATATAAATATACATATACAATGTTGAGTTCCTATCTAGACAATAGATTTTTTTAGCTACTTAATAGCTTTTTGCTATTATTAGCAAATAATTGTGAGCTTTACAAATTTTTAATGGCTTATATTCTCTGAGTGTTTTAAAACCATTGCTTCCTATTTCGTAAATCCTATATATACATACTCCTTTCCTATTGTTTTCTGCATCTCCATTCTTGAGTCCATTTTAACATCCGTACACAATTTCATATATTTTCTTATACTGGCACACATATGCAACGAATGTGCACAACGATCACATATCTCGCTCACTAGTTCCGAACCTGAAGAATACTACTCTCCGGAAACACCAAAGAGTAGACCGGAATGTTCGCATATCCCCAGACATACACCCAAAACCAAACGTGCTAAGAAAGCATTATTCTGTTCTCCACGAACGAGAGAGAGGATTAATGAAATTCATCACTACCAGAAACATCATATAGATCTCCAGCGTCAACTTCATTATGAACAAAAACTCACATCTGATCGTTTAACTCTCTTAGAACGAATGGCGTCATTTTTCTGTAGCACGGATAGACACGGAGTTCACGAACCAATGCCACATCCACCATCTTCATCTAGATGTCCTAACTCATAGGATTGTAATTACATGAGAAATGAAGGAGCCAGAGAAAATTGGTCGCCATGGACACCGAGAGTTTCGAATATTAAAGAAATATCCGAAGACAAGTCATCCACCTCTCATTAATTTATATCGCTCTTATTTTATATTATTTTATTTTATTGCAAAATAAGTCTTTTTGTTTTTATCTCTTATTTTGTTGTTTTCATGATCTTTGTTTGAATTCATGTTGAGTTGAAATAAATTTAAGTTATATGCTGTTACATAACTTTTTATATACACTCAGAAAACCAGAAAAATAAATATAAACATAAATGGTCGACCGTCATATATGGACCAGTCGACCGTAAAAGACTCTGGAAAAGTTTATATTTTTGAACCAGTCGACCGATACAATATTACCATTCGACCGTTCAACTCTCTGGAATTTTTTCAACTCTAACCTATACCAGTCGACCGGTATATATTCCACTAGTCGACCGGCAAACTTCTCTGGAAATTAATTTTCCAGGTACCAGTAGACCGGTCAAAAATCAACGGTCGACCGTTTACGTGTTTTCCAGTTTTTTAAACTATCAAACCACCCGTCGATTCATATATCACACCCTTTCACTTTTTATTTATTCATCTCCTTTCTCTCAAATCCCTAAAAAAAAGAAGAAAAAACCAAAACCCCGAAATCAATTTCTTTATAATCAATGACACCACCTCAAAGAAACACAAGAAATCAAGCTCCACTCAACTCCAACCCATAGATTCTAACATCAAACAAAGGCTTATGGATCCTATTGCAGTAAAACGTTGGAATGCTATGAAGGATTACACCATTCATGAAGGTTCTTTCATAAATCTCTCTGATTTTATCCTCTACGATGTTGAAGAATTAACGGTTAAGGCTCGTATAAAATCACTCCTTACCTTTGATAAGAACAACATAGAAATTAATCATATTATGATTAGGTTGTTCTATGCCAATCTTAACCTACAGAAATTCAAACCAGAGAATGCTGCTAATTGTCTTTGGTCTGTAGTATGTGGTCAGCATGTTTTTATTTCCAAGGAACAAATGGCCATGGTTCTCGGTTCGCCTAATAGTGGGAGAGAATTTTCTTCTGATCTTTGTACTGTTCACACTCGTGATAAAATCAGTCATCTTTTTATCGAGGATCATAAAACTAGTACCAAGGCAATTAACTTGCAGCCTACGGCTCGTGTTTTACATCATGCCATCACACGCTCTTTATTGCCGAGGGTTGGTAATTTTGATGCCATCTACAAAGAAAATTTCAAGCCGTTATATTCGATTTATGGAGATATCGAGATTAATTGGATAGACATGATTTTCAACGAGATTTTGCTTGTGAATGATCGCACAAGGCCACACATATTTTAGAATGAATATGTTATGAGGCTTTTACTCGATTGTGGTGTCAAGTCTTGTGAGTCTAAAATCTCCAAGCCAAAGTGCATCGACAAAGCGACTAGAAAAAGAATGAAGCTTCCTGACCCTTGTATGAATATCATTCCTTTTGAACAATACCAACAACAACGTTCTCAAGATATCACTTCTTCTACGGTTCCCAAACCTAAACCGGAAGAAGTCAAACTCATTCAAACTTCTTCATCAACTAAGGATTCACTAGCACAAATTGCACGAAACCAATTCCTCCTCGAAGCGAGACTTAAACGTACCGACACCAAACTCGAGCGTTTGGATACAAAGCTCGACAAACGATTTTCCAAACTTAAGTCTCTCTTTGGTATTATTTGGGATGCAATTTCATGTGTATCGTCATCTTCCTCTACCCACATACAAAACCCAGGAAAACGTCCCATGCCTCCTACTTTTACGTGGTCATCATCTGAGGAAGGCACCTCTTCAGGAACCACTACTGGACGTGGTCGTGGGACATATGAGACCGAGGAAGAAGACGAAGGAAACAACGAAGATGAAGAAGACGTTCAAAACGAAGGAGACAAGGATGAAGGAAGAAACAAAGAGATTGATTGGGAGTTTACTGAATCCGATTCTCCATCACAGTAGTTTATTTTCAACCACGTTTTATGATAGTATGTTTTATTATGAAAGACTTAAAATCGGCACTTGTATGTAAATAGTGTTGTATTCATTTTGGGTTTGTACGTCGTAAACTGTTAGGTACATGGCTTGCTTGTGGTATGTTTGGTATGTATTATATGCTACAATCTTAATGCGTTACATGCTTTTTATATTTTTGTGTGCTCACTATTCCTTTTTTGTAGATGACAAAGGGGGAGAAAAATGTTACTAACAATTTTTATTGCAGATTCTTTTAAGTATGTATTTCAGGGAGAGTATATATTCAGGGGTGGGGTTATAAACACTTTCAGAACTATGTTGTCATCAATCAAAAAGGGGGAGAATGTTGAATCAAGGAATTCAAGGTGTTTTGATTAATGACAAGGAGAAGATCAAGATCGAAAAAAGAAGAGTTTCAATGATATTGAAAGTTAAGAGGTTGATTATTTAGTGTTTTAGTTAAGTTATATTTGTTAAAATCTATCCTCAAATAATCATATACCTCAATGGTTTGAATGTATATATATATATATGTATGCACATTCATTGTGCGTACTACCAGAAACCGGTCGACCGGTTTCATTATGGGCGTTCGACCGTTTCTGGGCAGAATGCACAATTAACGTGCACACATGTATATAACGTATATATATTCAAATACCAGTCTACTGGTCATTTTTAACTTGTCGACTGGTCTCCGAACTGAAAGCAACTTTTCGAATAGACACCCTTATTCATCATTGGTTGTTTTCTTTTCTCTTCACCAAAAATCATCTCTATTCATTGCTTCTCTTCACCAATGATTACAACTTTCCATCCTCTATAAAAACAACATGAAATCATCATTTTGGACACACCAATTCTTTCTATTCTTGCTATCAAATTGCTGATTTCATTCTTGCTCTCTAAAAGCACTCAAAAGCTCATAATTCTCATATATCGTTATTTGAATCCTTGAATCTATATATTATTCTGTCGATTAAAACAACGATATCATCTTCCAAGTCTTCATAATCACAAAATCATATTTGAGGATAAGATTATAGGAAGGTTGTACAAGAATTGACAAATTCGTATTATTGAGAACACACATTGTCAAATTACAAGTTTTACTCATCTTGTTTGAAGTCCTCGTGTTGTAAGAGGCGAGTTGTGAAGTCCTCATGTTGTAAGAGGCGAGTTGTGAAGTCCTCGTGTTGTAAGAGGCGAATTGTGAAGTCCTTGTGTTGATAGAGGTGTGAAATCCCGTTCGGCTGCTCGGGTGTTGTGAACCTATTTCCTCCGGGTTAAGTGAGGATATTGTTTAGTGAAATTCCAGATAGGAGATCTGGCACTGGACGTAGGACGGTGCTCCGAACCAGTATAAAAATCCCTGGTGTGATTTTCTATTACTGCATTTACTTATCTGTGATATTTCTACTGTGAGATCTCTCTTTATTAGATATTTTGCATAACTATTGTAAATATACAAGTTAGTATATCATATACTTTCCGCATATCCGTATTACTGATCCTGCCAAAGTCGTATATCGACACTTTCATAGACAACCCGTATTCAGACGGCTAAAAATTGAATACTAAAAAAAAACCTTTCAGCATTTAAACAGAAGTCCCGGACCATTTTTATTCGGGTAATTGAAGACTGAAGACCGGGAATCCCCTTCTGGCATTGAATAGAAGTCCCGAACCAACTTTCCATTTGGGGTAATTGAGGACTGAAGACCGGGAATTCCCTTCCGGTATTAAATAAATGGAAGACCATAACTTCCTCCGGTATTTATGAATTGAAGACCGGAAACCCTTTTCGGTATGGCGAGGAGCCTAATCGGCCCAGATTCGGGTATTAATAGATAGAAGACCGGAACCCCTTTTGGCATTTGATTTGTGAAGCAGAGGTTTTACGTGCTTCCTATGCTACTCCCTGGGCTTTCGATGTTAAAGAAGAGGATGTATATGCTTTGTTGGCCACTCTCTGGGCATGTGCGTTTGGTGCGCTTGGCTAGCTTATCCACAAGTAGGACCCAAGGACGTACTTGTCCTCCCTCCAGGAGGCGCCTTATCCTGACCATCGTAGGTAGCGATAAGTTCTTAGAAACTTAGATGGGGTCGTTGTAGGCACAGAACTAAGGTTTACTCTTTTGACGCTCTATACTGACCATCGTTGGTACTGATAGAGGCTTACACGCCACCCTCCTCCAAGGGGTGCCCTATCCTGACCATCGTAGGTGGTGATAGGGGTTGGTGTTCCCTTCTGCGGGTAATGCGGAACATAAGAAGAGGTAGGACATGCTGTTCTGCAAGCAGAGGTAGGACATGCTTAGTTCTAGTAGAGGCAGGGCGTACTCTTCTACAAGCAAAGGCAGGGCGTGCTAATTTTAGATGCACCACCACGACCATTGCTGGTGTGAAATGGCAACTTATGCTTTTGATGCTTTAACCTAGCCCCCTCTAATTTGGGCATGGAGAAAGACTAACACACCATCCCCCTGCGGGGGATGCCTCGTCCTGATGACGAGGGATTTGATCCTTTTTTCAGCTTGACCCCTATTGGGTTTCTTTAAGCTTTGAAAGGAGTGTTTTCCATACCCTTAGTCGTTTTTGATAATCCTTTTCCTAAGGATTTTTACTGAACTTAAACTGATCTTATTATAAATTCTCGTAATTGGCCTTGACTGGCGAGTTTGATGATCCTTTCCTCAAGGATTCTGCCGCGATTGTTATCATGTCCATTTCTCATGTGGTAATGACAATATGGTCCTCCCGTCTTCCTTTCGTATTAGGGCTTTTCCTTCGTGGATGGCCAATAATTGAGTTCGTGTTTGGCTAGGAAATAGATATTCTCCATCGAGGTAGTAAAACAATATTCCCCAAGTAGTGTTGTTGTGAACTTCTTTTCATGTCGCTGAGACCTAACCCTCTTGTGGTCCAACCCCGCTATTTTTCCTACATCTTTGTTCTTGCTTCCCAGAGCACACTGAGATTTAGATACTATTTCTTCAGACCATTTGTGGGTGAAGTGATCAAAATCACTCATTATTTCTTGCTCAAATGTCGTTGTTCTAATCTGCTTGTAGAGAGCTTTCCTTAGGTCAGAGAAAACGCTAGTGTCCTCTGATGTAGAACCACTTAGAGGGGGTGTTAAGGTTTGTCCTGTGTAGGAAAGGCTATTATCCCAAGTGTCGTAAGCGTGTGGTTCCATTTTTCTTTTCCGCCTTATTACTCGCAGGACTTCTGCTCTCAATCTTTGCTCTTCTTTTACTCCAGGATCGACGATTTTCAACTTATCCATTTGAGATCCTGAAGGCTTTCGTCGGGGTCTCTTATCCATAACTTTGCTTCTTTAAAGCTTTAGTCCAATCCGGGATGGAATAGCGCAGGTAGATATGTGGCTATTAATCACAAGGTCGGAGGTTCAGGCCCTTCTTCTAGCGCCAAAATGTTAATGATATTTTTCGTTAACACCGGAGATCGGTCAACAGAAGTGGACCAGAGGGGAAGTATAGGTCGTTCAGCTTTTGCAAGTTGGGTTTGATCGCTACTCCTAGGTATCAAGGCCTGGAGGAGCAGAATCACTATGAAATATCAGGAGGGGTCTAAACATAGGGAAAGAGGTATTTCCTCCGATTTGAGGAAAGGTTTGGACAAGAATACACGTCAATCTGGAAAACAAAAAATAAATTGTTGTAGTGATCATTAGAAATGATATCATGAACTCACAGAGTGATATTATATGCGTAGATTCCCTTTTTATTCATCTTTGATTTGGAGTACATGAGCAAAAATGGAAGAGACTCTCAAATTCCTCTCAATATTTAGTATTTAGAATTTAGAAGAGCGAGAGTACAAGAAAAATAAGAAAAAAATCAAGCCCCCTTCAAATGTGACCCCTGGAGTCTAATTTATAGAGGATGTATAGTCTCTTCTGCTATTGGGCCGCCGGACCTGCCAGGGTCTTTATCAGTTGCCTTTCTCCTGGGTTCCAGATGTTTTTGCTTCCGGTCGCTTTGTCGGGTTAATTTCAGCTTCCGTAATGAAGGTCTCGGCTAGTCGGGAGCTTCTTTGAGATTGGAATGAGTTTATTGTTACGGTTGCTCTTCGGAAGGCATCACGAGTCTCCGGCTGTATGCTATCGGCCATAGACCTTTGGCTTTAGGCCCCCGGTTTTCCCGTGAAGTCTTAGAGGAGCCTGTTCACATTATGTACGTGGGTAGCTGCTGGTTCAGAATCACTGCCGGTGTCTGTGCTAAGTAGACTAATGGGGATAGCTTGTATCCCTTCCGGGGTTCCGGTCTACCTTTCGGTTGGATTTCCAGGTATAGCCTGATTCTTCAGAAGGTGGATCTAGGTGATTTATCTGATGTTTATTAATGCGACCTCTCGGTATTTATATGATAGGTGTCTCAGAAATTGGTTCCGATTAATCTTAATATGCTTCTGTCTTGATGCCCTTGGTGTTTTAGCCTCTTGACGTATCGTCATTAGGCGGGCTAATGCTGAAGGTCCTTAGCGGAGTTTTCACCTTTATCTTCCTTAACTTCTGACCTGGATGTCCTCTCACCACGGTACCTCTTTGCCGGTTTGATGTTGTTGGAAGGAATCTGCCGGACTGACCCAGTCAGATAGATCTTGTAGCTTTTACGATCCTTCTCTCCAAGAAGGTCTCATTTGATACAGCTTTATGATCATTTTTCCTTGCTCTTAACTCTTCTTAACATTTGACTTTGCTGCCTGAAAGTCTCTTATGGGTTCATGGTCATCCGATACCCCTTCACCGTTAGCCTATTCCATTGTTAATTTTGGTAGTAACTGGTTTACTTAAAATATCCACAAGTTGATTCTCAGTTTTAATAAATTATAGTGAAATGTTATTTTTACTTACATTATCTCTGATAAAATGATGTTTAACATCAATCTGTTTAGTTCTAGCATGATGAGTAGGTTTTTTAGGTAAATTTATTGCAATAGTGTTGTCACAACGAATTGGTGATTTAGTTATATTAAATCCAAATTCTTTTAGAGTTTGTTGTATATAAATTACTTGATAACAAGCCAAAGCAACAGAGATAATCTTCTTTAGTCTTTGACAAGGATACATTATTTTACTTTTTACTAAACCAGGAAATCAGGAAACCACGAAATGCCCTAAAAAGTGACAAGTTCCACTTGCACTTTTTTGGTCTAATTTACAACCAGCATAGTCAGCATCACAATGTGAAATGAAATTAAATGAACCATTTTTAGGGTAGAATAAACCAAAGTCTAATTTGTGTTTAACATATCTTAGAATATGTTTTATGGCTTTTAAGTGAGTTTTCTTTGGTTGAGATTGATATCTCACGCAAAGACAAGCACTACGCATTATATCTGGTCTACTCGCAGTTATATATAGTAATGAACCTATCATCCCTCTATATTATTTTTGATATACAACTTTCAAAGAGCCATCGTTACTTACATCTTCATTGCTTTCCATAGGAATGAGTTTTCCACTAGCATTAGTCATATTAAATTTATTAATTAAATCTTTAACATATTTTTCTTAATTAATAAAAGTACCATTATCTAATGTTTTATTTATTATCATAAAAATAAAGTGAGTTCTCCCACATTACTAATTAAAAATTCTTTTGTATAATCTCAGAAAATTCTTGATTCATTTCATTATTTGTTGATCTAAAAATAATACCACCTATATAGATTTATACTAATTGAATATTATTTTTATTTCTTTTAATAAAAAGAGTATTATCTACTTTACCAATTTCAAAATTTTACTATAACAAATAAATCTTAGTCTATCATACCAGGCTCTAGGTGCTTGTTTTATACCATATAAATCTTTCCTTAATTTATAAACATGGTTTGAAATTTTTCATCTCCGAATAATGAGGGTTGTTCAACGTAAACATCTTTTTTAACAACATCATTTAAAAATGCGCTTTTTTCACACATTTGAAATTATTATAATTAGCGAAAGCAAATAGAATTCTTATAGCTTCTAATCTTACTATAAGTGTAAAGGTTTTATCAAAATCTATCACTTCTTGACAACAACCTTGTGTCATGCTTTATTTCTAACGACCTAACCAAGTTCATTCATTTTATTTTTATAAACCCGTTAAGTTCCTATAATTTTTTTATCCTTAGGTCTGGGAACAGGTACCCATACATCATTTTTGGTAAATTGATTCAGTTCTTCTTAGAGAGCAAGTATTCGTGAATCATCAGATGATGCTTCCTTTGGATATTTAGGTTCAATAGTTGACATAAAAGTTACATTACTCATTTTATTTAACTGATTTCAAGTTATAACTGCAGATTGAATATCATCTAGTATATTTTCTAATAGAATATCTTTTAGAAGTTTGATTCTTTTATTCGGTTGGTTGATTTCACAACTTATTCCATTCGAATCACTATTTTAATTATCAAATTCATCATCATCATTTAGTTGACCAATATATCTATAATTTTTATCAAAAGATACATGCATTATTTCTTTAATAGTGTGGGTTTTTAAATTGAGAACTCTACAGGCTTTACTTCTATTTGAATATACTATAAAAATTCCTTTATTTGATTTGGAATCGAATTTATCCATTTTTTCTTTAGTATTTAGTATAATACATTTGCTTTTGAAAACTTTAAAATAATATACTCTTGTTTTCTTATTGTGAAGAAGTTCATATGACATTTGATTAGTTAATAGTCTAATTAAAATTCTATTTAAGATATAACAAGCTGTAGCAGCTGCTACAGCCTAAAAATTTCATAGTAATTTACTATCTGAAAGCATAGTTCTAGCACACTGTTGAATCGTTCTATTCTTACACTTAACTACTGCGTTTTGCTGTAGAGTTCTAGAAAGGAGAAATTACGAGTGATTTCTTTCCTATTATACAAATTATCAAAATTTTCATTTTCAAATTCTCCACCGTGACCACTAAGTATACTTTTAATGTTTAAAGAAAATAGTTGAATTCTTTTCGCAACACTAGCTTCAAATTGATTACCAAGGTGCTTGCTAACAGAATAAAAACTAAAATGGATATGTTGATCGATCAATCCCAAACTGCTTTTATCAAGGGTGGGAACATTCTTGATGGTGCGGTGTTAGTTGGAGAAGTTATTTCTTATTGTGATAAGTTTGATGTCCCTTGTGCTATTCTTAAGTTGGATTTTGCCAAAGCATTTGATACAGTTGACTGGCGATTTATGATCGACGTGTTGAAGGCTAGAGGATTTCCTATCAAGTGGATCAAATGGATTAATTTGATCCTTTCGTCTAGTAGATCAAACATCTGTGTTAATGGCGTTGTTGGCTCCACTATTCATTCAAAATGAGGGTTGAGGCAAGGGGACCCTCTTTCTCCTCTGCTCTTTGATTTGGCGGCTGATGTTTTTTCAAAAATTCTGAAATTGGGATGCGTAGAAGGCAATATCAGTAACTTTGGTAGCGAGCTGGTGGTAGGGGGCATTAATTCTTTACAATATGCTGACGATACGATCATTTTCAGTAAACCGGACTGTAAATATCTTTCTGCTCTTAAATTCAGTCTTTATGCTTTTGAAAGTCTGTCTGGTTTAAAAATTAACTTTCATAAAAGCAGTGTTTACACGCTGGGTTGTAGTGATGATTTGTGCAGGTCATGTGCTGAGATGTTTTACTGTAAGGCTGAAGTTTTCCCTTTGAACTATCTGGGTATGTGCATTCGTCCCAAGAAATTGATGAAGAAAGATTGGCAACATTTGATTGAGAAGGTTGACACAAGGCTGGCGAGGTGGAAAGGAAACTCATTGTCAAGAGCTGGTAGACTCATACTTGTGAATTCGGTTTTGTCTTCAATCCCATTATACTGGATATCTTTTTATAATTTTCCTGGATAGGTACTGGAGAAGATTGATACCATTCACCGTAATTTTTCTGGACAGGTAACAAAGATACGAAAAAACTTAGCTGTTTGATTTCATTGGAACAGGTTTGTAAATCGAAGGTGCAAGGAGGCCTTGGTGTCATCAATTTGAAAGCCATGAATTCAGCGTTACTTTGTAAGTGGTTATGGTTTATGATTTCTGATAAGAAGGCTTTATGGAAAGAATGGATCATCAGTTCTGGCTACAATGGCAACTTTGTTTGGAACGCTAACTATTCAATGTGTTCTTCGTTTTGGCGTAACGTTATGGTCCATGCTCACTGGTTGAAGTTGGGTACTAATATTGTGGTGAAAAATGGGCATAACACTTCATTCTGGTTTGATAATTGGCTCTCCCCTATCCTTTGTGTGTGGAGTTTTCGGATCTTTTTGCAATTGCTTGTAACAAAAATTACACAGTTGGTGAGATGTATGATTTTGTTGCTCCGGGTTTCAAATGGAAGCTAACTTTCTCTAGATTGGTAGCCGGTAATGCGTTAGTCCAGTTGCATTGTATCTTTGATTTTCTTGAAAATGTGAGTTTATCCAATGAGCATGATGATTTTGTATGGATGCTTGAGGGGGAGAGAAAGTTGTTCAGCGTTCGCAGTTTATACAAATTGATTAACTTTGCTGGAACTAAGAGGTTGGGGTTCGTACATATGTGGCACTTCAAAATTCCTGATAAAGTTAAAATCAACATGTGGATTGTGATGCATGGTCATTTGAATACGGCCTCCAGGCTTAGACAGAGAGGTGTAAACGTAGTGGGTGGCTGTGTGTTTTGCGAGCATGACGATGAAGACTACCATCACCTTTTTTTGAATTGCGACCTTGCGTTTTACATCTGGACTAAGTGTTTAGTTTCTCTTTATTTGGACTTGCATTGGGGTGATTTCATTTATGATCAGTATAACTTTTGGTACTTCATTTACCCGGCCTTAGATGATTCACACAACAGTTTTCTTTTTGCTTTGCTGAACTTTGCTTATACTTGGATATTATGGCATGAGCGTAACTCCAGAAAATTTAAATGCAAGATGAAAGCCCCTAATAGTATCATTTATTCCATCCTTAACTTTGTTTATGACTGGGCAGGCACGGAGAGGAAGAGACATGTTGAGAGCATCGCTGAACGGGTGCGCAAGCGTGTGCGACACATCACTGGTCCTGACGCTTAAGGATGATGGTTGTTGTCTTTTGGCTTTAAGTATTATGGTTTATAATGTTATGTAGTATTTGCTCTCTCTTTTTGTCAGGCCGTATGTATTTATTATGATCGCTGTGTTGGAGTGATAGCCTGTTTTTTGCTTGTACATATGATGTATATACACGACTTGTTATGCTATGGTAATTTATTAAGGCGTGAATCATGCTGATTCACTACCTTTTCCTTTCAAAAAAAAAATTCTTTTCGCAAAAGTTTAAAATAAATCAAAAGAATCACTTTTATGTTTGAGAAACAAAGTCCAGGTGTATTTAGAATAATCGTCTACAATAACAAAAATGTATCTACTGTGATTTATTGACTGTATTTGAGAGGGACCAAATAAATCCATATGAAGTAACTCAAGAGGTTCTAAAGTGGAAACCTTATGAACTTTTTCTTAGCATTCCTAGTTGATAGGCAACACATATACTATCCATTTTAAAATCCATTTTAGGAAGTCCTCGTACTAAATCTATTTTAGAAAGAAGCTTGAAATTTAAACGCCCAAATCTTTTAATCCAAATCCAAGGGTCGCTTGTATTACCCAAAAGACATAACTTGTCATTTGAAATTTTCATACTTAGAATGTAAATATTTTTCTTCCTAATTATTTTAAATATAACATTTGAATTATTATCTTCCATGTAACATTTATCTTTTTCAAATTTAATTTTATAACCTTTATCACATAACTGACCTATACTAAGTAAGTTGTGTTTTATATTTTTAAGTAGCAAAACATCAAAAATAGTAGGAATTTTAGAATTACCGACATTGCTGATGCCAATGGCATATCCTTTTGAGTTGTCACCAAAATTAACTATTCCTCCATCTTCATAAACTATATCATTCATTTGGATTTCCAGTCATATGTACTGAACAACAACTATCAAGGATCCAATTATCTTTCTTGATATGCACCATTTGTCCATTATGCATTGAATCGGCAAGAGCCATATAACACATCTACTTCTACAAAATACATCAATTCGGTAGATAACTTAAGTTTTCAAAATAATTAAGTGCGGACTTATGAAACGATGATGAAATGAATTTTTTTGAACTAGTATAATCAGAAATTCAAAAAATTGCCATTTTAAACTTTTCAAAAATTCAGATTATGAAAACTTTGAAAGCCAATGTTATGATACTAGTTGTTGGGAAATGCAGATTACAGATCTTAAGGCTAACTTAATACCAGAGGGAGTGGTGAATCGTGTTTAATGGAATACATAGATTTCTTGAAATCTTTTTGTAATAACCCGGAAAATCCGAACCAATTTAAATTTTTTATTTTGGCAATTTTACGGAATTTCGAATATTTAAAATGAATTATTTTAAATAATGATAAGGAGAAATTTATTTTGAATAGAATTAGAACGAATATATTTATTTGAAGCGATGTTAGAATATAAATAATTATTTTTAATAATAAAAGGAATTGAAAATGGTGTGGTAGTTTGAAATTTCGATTTCAAATTTCAAATGAATGTACAGGGTTCAAAATAAATCGGATTTTAGCGAAACCAAAAATATTAGAATATAAATGAAAATATCTTTCCAACGAATCCAAAAAATTGAAATTTCATAGCGGGAATAAAAAGTTATGCCCAATTGAAAATTCAGAATAGTCGCTATGGAATTTTGGCCCTTAAAATGGAAATTTTGCAAACGACCTCCGTTTTCAAAGAAACCACTTTTGTTGGATTCGGGATGTCTAGTTATTGCAAGATTCCATAATTCATAATTTTCTGAATCAATATATGATCGTGGCGCAGGAAAACGTGTTTTGACAGTTTCAGTCAATTTGGATTAACCAGAAAATGACCATTTTTCAAACGGTATCCAAATTTAATGAAATTAGTTTTGTTAGAACCGTATCGTTAATACGAAGCTAGAAAAAAAAATTGGGAATTTTTGGAGTCCGTATATGGCCCCGATAAATTGAAATGTGCATTCAAATTCAATATATAGATTTATATTTTGATTATAGCGAAAACTGATCGAAACAGCCGAACTAGCTTACGATACATATCCCATTATGTTCGGAATGGGGGTAATTAGCTAGGGACGACAGTTGGTGGGTTTGATTTCGAGTTCGAAATAAAAAGTTGCTTTTTGAAAATTAAATTAATTAAATTAATATTAATATATATACCCTCTTCCTCCCCCTCTCCCTTCAGAAGTCAACCGTTCAAAAAAAGAAAAAGAAAATCATGATTGGGGGAAGGAAACCGCCGCCGCCCATCACCGCGTGCCCCCCACCCCAACGGCGGCGGCGCCGCCTCCATCTTCTTCCCCTCTCTCGCGTTGCTTCCCCCCTCCAGCTCTCCTCTCTTCTCCTCCCTCTTTCCTCTTCGCGGATACCACGAGACCCCCCTCCCCCCAAGGCAAAACCCTACACCGCCCGTCGCCACCAACGTTCGCCCCCCCCCCCCCTCTTCTTCTCATCCGCCATTTCCTCCTTCCCCTCCTCCGTTGAACCCCCTTCCACCTAAAAACCCCTCAAACCCCCTGGAGAACCCACCGCCGACCTGCTGCGAAGCCTCCGCCCTCACCAGGCTCCGACGCAGCATTCCCCGAACCCTCCTCCTTCGATTGAAATGCTGTAAGTTTTTTTATGTATTTACTTTTATTTAGTGAATATAATTAGTTTATCAATTTATTTAGGTCGGTGAATAAGGGTAAGATCTGATTTTTAATTTTATATAAAGTAGAATTGTAGGTGAAAATATTTGATCCTTTATATATGAACAACAATGAAAAGATTTGATCTTTCATATATGAATAACAATGAAGAAAGATTTGATTTTGAATATGATAAAGATTTGATTTTTATTCATATGAAGTAGTGATAAAAATATAATTTTTATATTAGTAGCATGATAAAAATATGATTTTTATATCATATACATAATAAAAATATGATCTTTATATATGTAGCGGTAGGATAAAAATACGATTTTTATATATGAAGTGATGATATAAAAATGTGGTTTTTATCATATATGTAGCAAAGTAAAAATACGATTTTTATCGTTTGAATGACAATATAAAAATGTGATTTTTATATATTCTTTAGCGATAGAAAGATTTGGTTTTTATCTATATAGTAGTGGCATAAAAATGTGACTTTTATCTATGTAGCGTTGTTATAAAAATATGAAATTATTTTTAGAAGGATAAAAATATAATTTTTCGCCTATGTATGTTATTTATAAAATAATCATACAAAGAAATAATTATTGATTGGTTAAAAATATAATTTTTAACGTAGGTATACTACATGGATCGACAATCAAAGCACGACGGAGTGGATCTCAAGGTGAGAACTTCTCATTTTTATTTTGTTTTCTAGTTAAAATATATACTAGGATCCAGACGTTGCTTAGCAGCATCCGGCACCCGTCATCCACAGACCATGGATGACTTGTTTGTTTGATTGATGCGTTGTGAAAGTTGGTTGTGTGATGTGGAATGGAATAAAATATTTTATATTTAAAAATATAATTTTTAACGTGTATATAAAATAAATATTTATAAACAAATCGGACGATTTGTTTATGTACACACATTTGACGGATATGGATTGAGACAATAAATTTTACACATCGCCCAACTGCACAAATAAAACCTGTATTTGATTATTTGAATCCCCACACGGGTATTGGGATGAAATGGGACATACACTAATCGCAAGATTTAGTTGTATGTCGGTCGATTGGTTGACATGTTGTTATAAGCGTTAAATATTTGTATTTAATGCTTATGTAGTGTAGAATGCACTTTGGATAATGGTTGACTGTGTTTGATTGATGTTGTATACATGTGTGTATGAAATCCATATAAATCAAATTATATTGTAATTTACTGTGCTTGATTCCAATTCAGAAAGAAAAAATATTTTAAAATAACAGACATTTTAAAATAACGAATATTTTAAAATAATACTCAGTAGGAGATCAAAATTTGATTTTAATGTACGATTTGGGATGGACACAAAAATATTTAAATATATAAAGCCGAGTTGATTAGATTAACGCAATTTTGATGAGAACGATATTTATATCGATTTTATTCATTTTTATAATGAATATCGAAAAGGAATTGACTTTAAAATATAATGTTTTGAAAATACCATCATTTATATATCGATGATATGGAATATTCAATTTTGATTAGAAATTGAATATGAAGTTGAAATCATTTTGAAAACGAATTTACAACGATTTATAAAATACGTTTTAAATGGAAATCATCGAAATATATATATATATATTATATATAATGGCCTGAATAGAACGCGCTGCGGCAGTTCGCGAATTTCGACCATTGACTTCGAACGGACATTACGGGAGATCCGACCGTCAAATTCTCCTAAAACCAGAACCGTTGGGTTTGCATCGAAAAGATCTTTCTAAAGAATATAAGAAATTCGAGATCTAACAGTTGTATTTGGAATTATGCCCAAATCAAATTTGGAAAAGGTCGCTGTAAGTCCAGTTCGATGGTCGTTAATGGAAATCGACTTTACGGGCCTTGATAAAATTATTAAAAATATCAATAATTTGTGTAAAATCATAATAAATGATTTTGAAAAAATTGGGATGAAAAATCCCACAATTGAAAAGATAAAAATATATTTTTATCAAAATGAACTAGTTCTGAACCAGAATAATAAATCCAATATTTTTAAAAATAAATAAATTGGATTTGAAATGGTTTTAAAAATAACCATAATTTCCAATATATGAATTGGAATGGATTTGAATCGAAATTATCATCGGAATATTTCGATGTTCGATTCGGGATTATACGGATGTTGTTATGGAAATTTGGAAGATATATTTTATATCATTATTTCCAAAGCAATTTTTGTTGGTTTCAGAATTTGATATTGAATATAAGCTGATATATTTTCTATTCAGAGCCTTGTATTTGATATCAAATGGGATTTGGGTTTGTCGTGAATGGTGTCTTCCGTAACACTGTTCTTTAACCCAGTTGAGAAAAGATTAAATCTTTTTATTTAGATTTAATGAAGTATACCAATTAATTAATATTTAATTGGAATTGAATTGAAAATTTGTTTATGGGTTTATCGTGAACAGTGTTTTAACTAACACTTATTCTTTAACCCGATAATTAATGGAAAGTGAATTGGGTTTATTGTGAACTGTTTTTTTAATGACATTCGTTCTTTAACCCGATTTACGTCGAAATGTGATTTGGAATTTATAAATCTTTTTATTAAGATTTAACGGGAATTTTCCAAGGTAACGTTTTCTCATTTAATATATTAATTTGGAACTAAATGGAATTCGATTGATAATAATCGAAGTGAACTTCTATGGAAGAAGACTATTAATACATATGGATTTTAAAAGGCTTTGCCGTTATTCCATTTATATTATTAGTCGGATATGGAAATTGATATCGATTATATATTGATTTGTTTTTCTGTGAAGATTCCATAATTAATGGAATGTGATTTGGTTTATCGTGAACTGTGTTTTAAATGACATTAGATCTTTAACCCAGTTAGAAGCAGGATTACATGTCGGTCATTGTATTTCGAACTGTATGGTTGATCTCTGCTTAATATATATATCTGTTTGGCGGCAGAGAATTTATTCTCTTGCTTAACGCCCTTCTCTGAGGCGTACGAGCTCAGGGGTTATATATTGGCAGAAATCAATAGTACGGTGTAGATTGTCGATGCGACATGTTTGTGTTTCCAAAGTTAAATAATCATTAATATTGATTTTTGGAAAGATTAAAACTAAGTGGAGTTTTAATGAATCTTTAATTAGATTGAAATGGGAATTGATAATTTAAATTATCAAATTTGGGAAATGATCGAGAATGGAGTATCACCAGTTTTGCTCCTAGCGATAGTTAAATCTTTAATTAGATTTAAACGTGAAATGGTAATTAAATTTATCGATAACACCGTGGTGTTAGTTATGGAGTGATAACATTTTTTCTCCATGAGATGAATAGGTTGGGATTGGGAAATCAAATAAATGATTACTTCGGTGTGGTTCGCTAATCCCGACTAGTTTAGAAAGCCATAATTTGGTTTGAAATGACATCCAAAGGAAGATTAAAGAATAAATTTAAAAGAATCTATCTTTGATAAAATTAATGGGAACAAATCCCTAAAGATGTGAATATTTAAATAAAAGAATATTTAGAATTGGAATTAGGCGTATGTTGTGTTTTTATAACACTTGTATATAATATACGCGAGTTATTCGGAAAGGCCGGGTTTATATCCATTCTGAATAATTGTTTCGACGATAAGTCGACGATGAAGACAGTGGTTGAAGACCGGGGGTCTTTACATCGTTTGGATGATTACTGATGTTTTGATTGGGTCGTACACCTAAGCCGAGGTAATAAGTGGTGATCGTCCAGACGTATTTGGAGATCGACGGGTAAGCGAGGAATAAGGTTCCTCCGGTTTCGTTCAGACCCAGAACGGACTTGTAAGTGGACTGTGTGTCTGACATTGGATTTTATTCTGTGTTGATTGATTTCTATTAAATATATATCTGTTTGGCAGCGGAGAATTTATTCTCTTGCTTAACGCCCTTCTCTGAGACGTACGAGCTCAGAGGTTATATATCATTAGATATCAGTCGCATGGCATGAATTGCCTGTGTGGCATGTTGAGATGCAGTGATCAAGACTTTTGTTGAAAATCAGAGTCTTGTGGTCGATGATCAAAGCACGGCTTTAATATAGTGTAGCTTAGTGTATTGCGTTAATTCGCGAGCCTCACACCTCGGTATGAGTTAAAAACGGGATACGGGCCGCTGGGAGAACATGACGTTTCTTTCTAGCTATGGGTAGTGTCAGCGTTTTACTAGCCCTGACATCGTTGATTATTATACCTTTGTGGATGTATTAATGCGAGGCACCTCGGATATATCGGTCTCTTCGGAGTAGATGAATAGGTCGGATAGGACCAGGAAACGTGTGTTCAGGAATTCTCAATCCACTAACATAAGTGTGGACCGGCCCAGCTGATTCCAAGGGCTACCCAGAGTGTGTAGTCCTGGGACATTTGCTAGAGTGTCCCGAAGCCGATGAGGAGTTTTCCCCTTGCTTCTACTCATGACGGAAATCCAATTTCCAATACGTGACATTTCGGTTTTATTTGTAGAGCCTAGTATGGCGACATAGTGGTATGGGGGCACTATGCCGTCTATGATTGATACATTTATATTTGTAGTTGATTTCTTCACTTATAGTAATAATAAAAGATTAAATTTCCCGTATCAAGCATTATTTGGCTATTATAAGGTAAAACCCTATCCTTCGGCTTGCGTTGCATTGTGTGATGGGACCTAAGTCTTATAATAGCTTCATTGTTCTTTATTTAGCATTGCGCTGTTTGTTTCATGCACTGGTATTCTTGGGAGGAAACCCGTACCATGTTATACGGCGTGGTTCCTTGATTTACCTAAATTTAAAATCAAATTAATAACTGTTTTAGTTCTCATACCAGTCACATGACTAACCTGGAGTTTATTGTTTTAACCTAAACTCTGGGTGCCCCTATTATCCACACGGGCAGCTAGTAGTTTTGGTTTTGCAGATTTATATTCATAGGATCCTAGTATACTGCTGGAATGATATTAGGAAAGCTCTGTATCCGCATATTCTTTTCAGTTGTGTTTGTATTATTTTCCGTTGCTATGTAATGTAATTTAAATCTCTGATATTTTTCTGATGTATAATATTTATTCATACTCTGTATATTCTTGTATTCTGATGGAATTGTTGTAATAAGCAATGAAATGTTCTTCTGTTTGTGTTCTGATTTGTCTTGTTCTCAACTCAATCCATGATTTCCTTTACGGGGAAGTTCGGGTCGTTTCAGAGTGGTATCAGAGCTCTGGTTTATAGAGCTCGAGAACAAGACACATTAGAACCATACGAAAGAATTCATCAGAGATTGGATTAGTAATATCCAGTAAGAATGACTCGTTAGAGATGGGAGCAGTAGTATCCTAGAACGAGTGTGAAGACTATATTTTTAAAACGAAAACAATTTTTGTTTTGAAAATTTAAACCTTAATCCACGTATTTGAATATTTTATTTGTATTGAATTTGGACAATCCAATATATAAAGACTTTACATATACGCCTTGCAAACGTATATTCGAAGTTTTAATATACTGGATAGATACAGAATCACATCTAGTCGCCCGAAGAAGATACTGATGATTGAGATCTCATCATCAGTGTTTATGTTCGAGTTTCGAAAGTGAGATATTTATATATTTCCAATTGACTAGTGTGAGAACCAAAACTAGATAGGGATTGTTGTTGTGATTTGGCATCAAAAACATGATTTTTTGTATATGTACCGAAATTACGAATTGGAAAAATTAATCAACAAATTGATTGGTGGTTGTGTTGTTTGATTATTGGTTTGATATTTTTAACCATTAGGCCAAATTGAACCAAATATTGAACAATATTGAAAATTGTTTGGAAATGCATATATGTACATATATATATATATATATTGAAAAGGTCACAGCAAGGAGGCTAGAGAAGAGGAATAAAATTGTATGCCCGACAAATAAGTACATTTTTTTACTAATTTCTTGGGTTTTTGATAATTTTATAAGCCGATTGGCTAGCCACTTGGCTAGCCGCTTGGCTTTTTCTTTTCATTTTTGAGATGAGAGGGCCTGTGTGGCGGTTCGGGGATTTTCCCAGTGCTCCCGTACAGGGGAGGTTATGACGAAATTTTTCGAAAATTTAGGGTGTTAGCCAAATTTTTGAAAAATTTGAAAAGTTCTTAGAAACTGAAAAGTTGAAGAACTTAAGCCATAATGAAAAGAATGAAAGTTGAGTTGGTTTGTAAAACAACTTTCAGCTCCGTACCTTTTCGAGGACGAAAAGATTTTAAGTGGGGGAGATTGTAATTATAAGCCGGAAAATCCGAACCAATTTGAAAATTTTATTTTGGCAATTTTAAGGAATTTCGAATATTTTAAATGAATTATTTTAAATATGACAAGGAGAAATTTATTTTGAATAGAATTAGAATGAATATATTAATTTGAAGCGACGTTAGAATATAAATAATTATTTTTAATTATAAAAGGAATCGAAAATGGCACGGTAATTTGAAATTTCGATTTCAAATAAATGTACAGGATTTAAGGATTTTAGCGAAACCAAAAATATTAGAATCTAAATGGAAATATCTTTCCAAGAATCTAAAAAATTGAAATTTCATAGCGGGAATACAAAGTTATGCCCAATTGAAAATTCAGAATAGTCGCTATGGAATTTTGGCCCTTTAAAATAGAAATTTTGCAAACGGCCTCCGTTTTTGATGAAACCACTTTTGTTGGATTCGGGATGTCTAGTTATTGCTAGATTCCAAAATTCATAATTTTCTGAATCAATATGTCAGCGTGGCGCAGGAAAACATGTTTTGACAGTTTTAGTCAATTTGGATCGACCACAAAATGGCCATTTTCAAACAGTCTTCAAATTTGATGAAATTATTTTTGTCAGAACCGTATCGTCAATACGAAGCTAAAAAATATTTTTGGGAATTTTTAGAGTCCGTATGTGGCCTCGGTAAATTGAAATGTGCATTCACATTCAATATATAGATTTATATTTTGATTTTAGCGAAAAATGATCGAAATAGCCGAACTAGCTTACGATACATATCCAATTGTGTTCGGAATGGGGATAATTAGCTAGGGACAACAGTCGGTGGGTTTGATATCGAGTTCCAAATAAAAAGTTGCTTTTTGAAAATTAAATTAATTAAATATATATTAATATATATACTCTCTTCCTCTCCCTTTCCCTTCAGAAGTCAACCGTTCAAAAAAAAAGAAAAAGAAAATCGCGATCGAGGGAAGGAAACCGTCGCCGCCCATCACCGCGTGCATCCTCCAGTGGCGGCGGTGCCACCTCCATCTTCTCCCCCTCTCTCGCGTTGCTTCCCCCCTCAAGCTCTCCTCTTTTCTCCTCCCTCTTTCCTCTTCGCGGATCCCACGAGACCCCCTCCCCCCCCCCCCTAAAACCCTACACCGCCCATCGCCACCAACGTTCCCCCGCATCCCCCCTCTTCTTCCCGTCCGCCTTTTCCTCCTTCCCCTCCTCCGTCGAACCCCCTTGCTCCCATTCTACCTAGAAACCCCTCAAACCCCCTGAAGAACCCACCATTGACCTACTGCGAAGCCTTCGCCCTCACCAGGCTCTGGCGTAGCATTCCCCGAACCCTCCTCCTTCGATTGAAATGCTGTAAGTTTTTTTATGTATTTACTTTTATTTAGTGAATATAATTAGTTTATCAATTTATTTAGGTCGGTAAATAAGGTTAAGATCTGATTTTTAATTTTATATAAAGTAGAATTGTAGGTGAAAATATTTTATCTTTTATAAATGAACAACAATGAAAAGATTTGATCTTTCATATATGAATAACAATGAAGAAAGATTCGATTTTGAATATGATAAAGATTTTTTTTTTGATTTACGTGTGGAACCTAAGACTTTACTCAAGCCATTGCTTGTTGGTCTTAGTAAACCCCACGGGTAGTGATATACCCCGATTTTTCAACGCCTTCACACTACCTAGGTAGTCACCCCTAGAAATTGGCAGAGGTGGCCCTCGAACCTGAGACCTATGTCTCATCCCAATTCTCCCACCTCTAACCAACTGAGCTAGGAGTGTCGGGTGAATATGATAAAGATTTGATTTTTATTCATATGAAGTAGTAATAAAAATATAATTTTTATATTAGTAGCATAATAAAAAATATGATTTTTATATTATAGGAATAATAAAAATATGATTTTTATATTATAGGAATAATAAAATTACGATTTTTATATTATAGGAATAATAAAAATATGATTTTTATATTATATAGATAATAAAAATTTGATCTTTATATATGTAGCGATAGGATAAAAATACGATTTTTATATATGAAGTGACGATATAAAAATGTGGTTCTTATCATATATGTAGCAAAGTAAAAATACGATTTTTATCATTTGAATGGCAATGTAAAACTGTGATTTTTATATATTCATTAGCGATATAAAGATTTGATTTTTATCTATATAGTAGCGGCATAAAAATGTGATTTTTATTTATGTAGCGTTGTTATAAAAATATGAAATTATTTTTAGAAGGATAAAAATATAATTTTTAGCATATGTATGTTATTTATAAAATAATCATACAAAGAAATAATTATTGATTGGTTAAAAATATAATTTTTAACGTAGGTATACTACATAGATCGACAATCAAAGCACGGTGGAGTGGATCCCAAGGTGAGAACTTCTCACTTTTATTTTATTTTCTAGCTAGAATATATACTAGGATGCAGACGGTGCTTAGCACCTCCCGACACCCGTCGTCCACAGACCATGGATGACTTGTTTGTTTAATTGATGCGTTGTAAAAGTTGATTGTGTGATGTGGAATGGAATAAAATATTTTATAGTTAAAAATATAATTTTTAGCGTGTATATAAAATAAATATTTATAAACAAATCGGACGATTTGTTTATGTGCACACATTTGATGGATATTGATTGGGACGATAAATTTTACACATCATCTAACTGCACAAATAAAACCTGTGTTTGATTGTTTGAAACCCCACACGGGTATTGGGATGAAATGGGACATACACTAATCCCAATATTTAGTTGTATGTTGATCGATTGATTGACAGGTTGTTATAAGCGTTATGTATTTGTATTTGATGCTTATGCAGTATAGAATGCACTTTGGATGAGGGTTGACTGTGTTTGATTGATGTTGTATACATGTGTGTATGAAATCCATATAAATCAAATTATATGGTAATTGACTGTGTGTGATCCCAGTTCAGAAAGAACAAATATTTTAAAATAACGAACATTTTAAAATAACGAATATTTTAAAATAATATTCAGTAGGAGATCAAAATTTGATTTTGATGTCCGATTTGGGATGGACACGAAAATATTTAAATATATAAAGCCGTGTTGATTAGATTAACGCTAGTTTAATGAGAATGATATTTATATCGATTTTATTCATTTTTATAATGAATATCGAAAAGGAGTTGACTTCAAAATATAATGTTTTGAAAATACTATCATTTATATATCGATGATATCGAATATTCAATTTCGACTAGAAATTGAATATGAAGTTGAAATCGTTTAGAAAACGAATTTACAACGATTTATAAAATACGTTTTAAATGGAAATCGACGAAATATATACAAATATATTATATATATATAATGGCCGGAATAGAACGCGCCGCGCCGCGATAGTTCGCGAATTTCGACCATTGACTTCGAACGGACATTACGGGAGATCCGACCATCGGATTCTCCTAAAACTGGAACCGTTGGGTTCGTATCGAAAAGAGCTTTCTAACGAATATAAGAAATTTGAGATCTAATGGCTGGATTTGGAATTATGTCCAAATCAAATTTGGAAAAGGTCGTTGTAAGTGTAGTTCGATGGCCGTTTATGGAAATCGATTATACAGGCACTGATAAAATTATTAAAAATATCAATAATTTGTGTAAAATCAAAATATATGATTTGGAAAGAATTAGGATGAAAAATTTCGTATTTGAAAAGATAAAAATATATTTTTATCAAAATGAACTAGTTATGAACCAGAATAATAAATCCAATATTTTTAAAAATAAACAAATTAGATTTGAAATGGTTTTAAAAATAACCAATATTTCCAATATATAAATTGGAATGGATTTTAATTGAAATTATCATCGAAATATTTCTTTGTTGGATTCGGGATTATATGGATGTTGTTATGGAAATTTGGAAGATATATTTTATATCGTTATTTCCAAAGCAATATTTGTTGGTTTTAGAATTTGATATTGAATATAAGCCGATATATTTTCTATTCAGAGCCTTGTATTTAATATCAAATCGGATTTGGGTTTTTCGTGAATGGTGTCTTCATTAACACTGTTCTTAAACCCAGTTGAGAAAAGATTAAATCTTTTTATTTAGATTTAATGAAGTATACCAATTAATTAATATTTAATTGGAATTGAATTGAAATTTGTTTATGGGTTTATCATGAACAGTGTTTTAAATTACACTTGTTCTTTAACCCAATAATTAATGGAAAGTGAATTGGGTTTATTGTGAACTATGTTTTTAATGACATTCGTTCTTTAACCCAATTTACGGTGAAATGTGATTTGGAATTTATAAATCATTTTATTAAGATTTAAAGGGAATTTTCCAAAGTAATGTTTTCCAATTTAATACACTAAATTGGAATTGAATGGAATTCGATTGATAATAATCGAAGTGAACATCTGTGGAAGAATACTATTAATACATATGGAATTTAAAAGGCTTTGCCGTTATTCCATTTATATTATTAGTTAGATACGGAAATTGATATCGATTATATATTGATTTGTTTTTCTGTGAAAATTCCATTATTAATGGAATGTGATTTGGGTTTATCGTGAACTGTGTTTTAAATGACATTCGTTCTTTAACCCAGTAAAAAGCAGGATTACATGTCGGTCATTGTATTTCGAACTGTATGGTTGATCTCTGCTTATTATATATCTGTTTGGCGGCAGAGAATTTATTCTCTTTCTTAACGCCCTTCTCTGAGATGTACGAGCTTATGGGTTATATATCGGCAGAAATCAATAGTACAGTGTAGATTGTCGACGCGACATGTTTGTGTTTCCAAAGTTAAATAATCATTAATGTTGATTTTTGGAAAGATTAAAACCAAGTGGAGTTTTAATGAATCTTTAATTAGATTGAAATGGGAATTGATAATTTAAATTATCAAATTTGGGAAATGATCGAGAATGGAGTATCACCAGTTTTGCTCCTAGCGATAGTTAAATCTTTTATTAGATTTGAACATGAAATGGTAATTAAATTTACCGATAACACCGTGGTGTTAGTTATGGAGTGATAACAGTTTTGCTCCATGGGATGAATAGGTTGGGATTGGGAAATTAAATAAATTATTACTTCAGTGTGGTTCGCTAATCCCGACTAGTTTGGAAAACCATAATTTGGTTTGAAATGACATCCAAAGGAAGGTTAAAGAAATTTTTTAAAAGAATTTATCTTTGATAAAATTAATGGGAACAAATCCCTAAAGATGTGAATATTTAAATAAAAGAATATTCAGAATTGGAAGAAGGCGTATGTTGTGTTATTATAACAATTGTTTATTATATACGCGAGTTATTCGGAAAGGCCGGGTTTACGCCCATTCTGAATAACTGTTTTGACGATAAGTCGACGATGAAGATGGTGGTTGAAGTCCAGAGGTCTTCACATCATTTGGATGATTATTGATGTCTTGATTGGGCCGTACACCCAAGCCGAGGTAATAAGTGGTGATTGTCCAGACATATTTGGAGATCGACGGATAAGCGAGGAATAAGGTGCCTCCGGTTTCGTTCAGACCCAGAACGGACTTGTAAATGGATTGTGGGTCTGACATTGGATTTTATTCTGTGTTGATTGATTTCTATTAAATATATATCTGTTTGGCGGCAGAGAATTTATTCTCTTGCTTAACGCCCTTCTCTGAGACGTACGAGCTTAGAGGTTATATATCGATGGATATCAGTCGCATGGCATGAATTTCCTGTGTGGCATGCTGAGATGCAGTGATCAAGATTTTTGTTGAAAATCAGAGTCTTGTGGTTGATGATCAAAGCACGGCTTTAATACAGCGTAGCTTTGTGTATTGGGTTAATTCGTGAGCCTCACACCTCGGTATGAGTTAAAAAGGGATACGGACCGCTGGGAGAACACGACATTTCTTTCTAGCTATAGGTGGTGTCAGCGTTTTACTAACGCTGACATTGTTGATTATTATACCTTTGTGGATGTTGGAATGCTAGGCGCCTTGGATATATCGGTCTCTTCGGAGCCGTTGGATAGGTCTGATAGGACCGGGAAACGTGTGTTCAGGAATTGCCAATACACTAACGTAAGTGTGGACCGGCCCAGCCGATTCCAAGGGCTACCCAGTGTGTGTAGTCCTGGGACATTTTCCAGAGTGTCCTGAAGCCGGTGTGGTGCTTGCCCCTTTCCTCGACTTATGACGGAAATCCAATTTCCAATACGTGACATTTCGGTTTTATTTGTAGAGCCTAGTATGGCGACATAATGGTATGGAGCACTATGCCGTCTATGATTGATACATTTATATTTGAAGTTGATTTCTTCACTTATAGTAATAATATAAGATTTAATTTCACGTATCAAGCATTATTTGGCTATTATAAGGTAAAACCCTATCCTCCGGCTTGTGTTGCATTGTGTGATGGGACCTGGGTCTTATAATAGCTTCATTGTTCTTTATTTAGCATTGCATTGTTTGTTTCATGCACTGGTATTCTTGGGAGGAAACCCGTTCCGTGTTATATGGCGTGGTCCCTTGATTTACCTAACTTTGAAATCAAATTAATAACTATTTTAGTTCTCACACCAGTCACATGACTGACCAGGAGTTTATTGTATTAACCTAAACTTTAGGTGCCCTTTTTTTCCACACGGGCAACTAGTAGTTTTGGTTTTGCAGATTTATATTCACAGTATCCTAGTTTATAGCTGGAATGATATTAGGAAAACTCTGTATCCGCATAGAGGGCTGATTTAGGGCAAAAATTGGAGTTGGCCCTAAGTGGAAGGGGTTAATGCTCTACCGATCAGGGTCATAAGGTTCTACATTTTTTTTCTTTTACTTGGATACGCAGGGTTTCTAACTTGAACCTTTCGATCGCCCACGGCTCGCCAATACTCGTCCCAACCATGGGAAATCCATTAGTAACTGGTAGAGATCTTTTACTCATAATGTTTTCCTCTTCAAGGTCGTAGTCCAATCCGAGATGAAACAGCGCAGGTAGTTATGTGGTAGGGTTAACTAAAGGATCGGAGGTTCAGGCCCTCCTTCTAGCGCCAAAATGTTGATGATTTTTTTCGTCAACACCAGAGAATAGGTCGATGGAGATGGATCTAAGGGAGAGATAGGTTGTTTACCCTCCACGACTTTGAGTCTGGCCAATATCCCTAAGTATCCGGAAAAATCTCACAGAGGAATTGATACTCGTGGATGAGATCTAAGCCTTCTTGTTGGGTTCAGGTTGATAGAAGGAGATGTTTCCTCCAGTCATCGGTGGAGGTTGGGGTAAAAGTCCATGCATATATAGGAAACAAACAGTAAATTGTGACAACAAAAATTGAGAAAAATCATGATAAACTCACAGAAAACACCATGGACGTAGAATTGCTCTTTAATAATCTTTTAACTTTGATTACAGGAGCATGATCGAAGAAATATATTGATCTCTTTCAATGCTAGGGTTTAAAAAGGAAAAGACAAGAACTCAAGCCGAAGTCTCTAGCTGATTTTGGAATTAGGATTTTCCTTAGAGTGGGGAATTTAAGAATCTGAAGAAAACCCCCCTTAAGTGTCATTACTGAGGTCCTATTTATAGTGGATTTGGAACCCCTTTTGCTATTGGACCGCTGGGCCTGCAAGGGCCTTTGTCAGTTGTTTTCCCCCGGGGTTTCAGATGCTTTTTCTTCCGACCGCTTTGTTGTGTTAATCACAGCGTCCGTGACTAAGGTCTCGGCTGGTCGGGAGTTTCTTTGAGATTGGAATGAGTCTGTTGTTGCATTGGCTCTTCGGAAGGTATCTCGAATCTCTGGCCGTATGCTTTCGGTAATAGACCTTCAGATGTAGGCGTCTCGTTTTTCCCATGAGTACTTAGAGAAGCATGTCCTCATTATGTACATGGATAGCTGCCTGCTCGGAATCACTGTCGGTGTCTGTGCTAAGTAGGCTAATGTGGATAGCTTTTATCCCTTTCGGGGTTCTGGTTTGCTTTTCGGTGGGAGTCTAGGTATAGCCCGATTCTTCAGAAGGTGGCTTTAGGCGGGTTGTCTGATGTCTATCAATGTGACCTTTTGGCGTTTATGCTGTCGATGTTTAGGAAACCGATTCCAGTTAATTGTTATGTGTCTCTAGCTTTGATGCTCTCAGTGTTTCAACCTCCTGTTGTATTGGTATTAAGCAGGTTAATACCGAAGGCCCTTTCGGGTTTCAAATGACGGAGCTCTTATTTTCGTCTTTCTTAGTTCCTATCCTTCGTGGCCCTTCGCGGTAGAATTCCCGGTCGAGTAGGATCTGTCGGAGGGACTCAATCGCATGCGCTTTGTTGGCATTTTGTAGGCTTTGAGTTTCTTCCTTTTGGGAAGGTTCCAGTTTATGATACTTTCCAATCATTCTGTCCGACTTTCGGTTCTATCTATTGCTTGGCTTTATACTTTCAGAAGATTCCTTTGTGCCTGCATTCTTCCGATCATCGTCAGCTAGTCTCAGAGTTAATTTTGGCAGTAACAGATCGTTAAGGCAAAACTAACACTAGAGGAGGGCGAATAATGTTTTTGAGAATTTATACAAAATCTAAAGCTTATATGATTTACTATATAAATCAAACACCACAGAAACAATCACAGACACAGAATCAAACACAAACACAAAGATAAACAAAAATAAAATACAAAAAAAGAAAGAACACACCAGATTTTATACTGGTTCAGAATTGCTCCTATATCCAGTCCCGCCCAACGCTGGATTGTGCAGAATTTTATTACTATATCAATATCCAATTACAAGCTCCTTGATTTCACGACTACAAGGGATACCACTGATTCCACACACACTTGATCAAGTATACTCTTCCTTGATTAACGGCTATAAGGTATACCAACGATTCCAACCTCCTTGATTTAACGGCTATAAGGGATACCACGATTACATGCATTTTCCAAATAATTACAACAAACCTATAACTCTACAATAGCACTTTGATTCAGAGAGTAATGAGTAGAGAATGAGAAGAGAAGAAGTTTTATGAAAATAGAATTGAATTCGGCAGAGTATAAGCATAGAAATCATTAAAAAAAGGATAATGGTGTAAAGAAAGGAGATGAAGAAGAATAATGAAAAAATTCGAAATCTGCCCCTACTTATAACATTTGAAAGGGTTGCAATGTTTCTGAAATGTCACAAATTGTGAAAAGACACTTCCTTTCAAATTAAAATTTCTGACAGTTATATGTCGGCATAGCCATGAATGTATGTCGACATATCCATTATTTTATGATTTTTAAAGCATTTTTAAAGTATTTAAATCAATATTTAAATTCAGGAAATTCCTAAAATAAAACTAGTTGCTAAAACATTTATTTTCACATATAAAAACATAAGAAAATATTATTTAAACATATGATTAAATACTTAACATATATGTGATATGAAAACTATATATAATATAATTATAAACATATACAATCATTATAAGGAAATATTTATAAACTATATAAACAAAAGGTTATATGAAGAATCAAATATAAACTTAGTAAAATCTATCTAGATCTAGATTATAATGAGAATACCTTGAAATGAAGCTTTTTAATTTACTAAATTATCCCCCTAGACAACCGCAAAATCCATAGGGCATAAATGTAACTTGAACCCAACCCCACATTCTTGCAGTGGTCATGTTTCACGTTTTCACCCAGTACTCCGAAACAAAACATCGCTGCTTCCAACCGAATTCTTCCCAAATCCAGTTCCTCTTTCCTCTTCGTTTGTTCCTTACCACCGCTAATTCCAATTCAATTCTTCCCAAATCCACTTCTCTTTCTTCTTCGTCTGTTCCTTCTCCTTTATCCAAGACTCTAATCTACACCCGTCTCTACTAGGCCCTAAACGTGTGATTTCTTCTTCATCTGTTCCTTACCCTCGGCTTCCCCGTCATCTTGACTATAGTTATTAGAATACCCTCATACCCACGTTTTTCCTCCACTTCCCAAATCAGAAACACCACAACACTGACAGAAAAGCACACACGCTCGAGATTTATGATGAAGCAATCGCATATCCAAACTAATCACCGACACTAAGCCTGTCTTACCAGATCTGCATCAAAATCGATGCCCTATCTCATGCCACCATGGCGATTTCACCCTTCCTGATTTCGAACCCTTCAATTCATTGGGTTTTTTCTCTGGGTTGGATGCTTATAGGTATTTTTTTATTGACCTGTATTGGATTCTTCTATTGTTTTGTCAAGATTAATTCAATTTTTTCAATGGCATATTGTGTTCAATAAGGCGACATATTAATACTTCGGCTAGAAGAAGACCTACATCATTCAACAGTTAGATCTGCATCGGTTTTATATGCATATTTTCCTTTTGCATTTTCCACTGATTCATTTGTAATATGTTTACCTATCTGTCATGTATACTACTTTAATTCATAGATAAAACTAACTCAAATTTTTTTTCTGTGCTGCAGTAGAGCATATGGTGAATTGCTTTCAATGGGAAAATTAACCTAAATCATTGAGCGATCCATCTAGGAACTATTTTCAGGTAAGTTATGTTGATAATTTGTCAATTTTTCATACTATCTTATAAAAGAACTTCTACGTTTTTAAAGTGGTTCACAGTAGCAATTGTTGTAATAATTGCACAGACAAAATTGTAGCTAAGTGAAATGGAAACATAAGATTAAAATATGCGTAATTGATTTCAGGTAAGATCTGGGTTCTATGTTAACCGAGTAGACAAAATTTGGTATCATAAAGTGGTCGATTTGAATTCATTACATTCCATTCGCAATTGATTTCTTATTAATCAAATATTGTGAAATGCAAGGTATCACATTGATGCATTTAGACAAAGAAAGCGCAAAGTATGCGATAATCTTTAGATTGAAATATTGAAGCTGGAAATGCGGATACGATCACGTTGTATAGTGAGGGAAATTAACTGAATTAAGATCAATTTTTTGGTTATACTATTATATATGTTATAATTACTAATCATTATATATCTCATCCATACTACAGATTGAAAATTAGGTAGGAGGTGATAGCTCAAGTTTTAACAAATATAAACGATGCAGGAACTAAATCAAGAGGTTTTTTTCTTACTTGATATCTTCAAAATATAGTAATTTTATATAATAAATTAGATTTCTTTTGATTCAACCTTCTATGTTTTTTGGTTAATTTTGGGCAATTTCATTTCCATCTATGGTTAGGAATACTTATATATAGCATTGTCTTAAAACTTATGTTAGCTTATCAAAATATTACCTTTGTTTTTCAATTTCTCCATTCAAGTTTTCCATTCCAATTTAGATGACTTGGACTCTCCATTTTCTTATTTCTTTTTAAAAAACCATGTTATTTCTTTAAAGCATCCACAAATTTTGAACATTTAGGTCATATGTGCATGAACTGGATGGTTAATTGCCCATTTATTTTAGGAATAATATATTTGTGTTTGGATATTATAGCAAGAGAAATTTTGGATGGTTAATTGCCTGTTTACTTTGGGAATGATATGTGTGCATTTAGATATTATATCACAAGAAAATTTGGATGGTTAATTGCCGATTTATTTTAGAATAGTCGATGAAATGGATCGTTAGTTTCCCATTTACTTTATGGAATGATATGTTTGAATTTGGATATAATACCATGAGAAAATTTTGAAATGCCAATAATTTTCATTTGATTTTCCATTCAAACTTGCAACAAACAACATTTTCCTTTTTTTCATTCTAAGAAAAATATACTGAGAAACAGTTCATCATGCAAACATTATGCATGGTTTCTAACAGTGTCAAAATTGAATAAAATATTGTACCATATGTAGAATTTTTACAGATATTGGACAGTCAATTATGTGAAATCTTGACAAAGGTCTTTTGAACAAATTGCTAAGTTAACAAATTTTATCCATAAATTGTAAACTGAAGTGTATAATACATTTTTTCTGTTTGTGTTCTTTTTTCAGCAGTAAAAAGTGGGTTGATGTTAGTATTGGACAAAAGTCAGATATGACTAATGGTAAATAAGGTAAAACTGTTCGCTTTCAATATACTTGATTTGAACTCTATAGATTATGTGTCCACATAAGAAAATAATAATATGTCTGCTACATGAAAACAATGAATAATTTGGAAAGATAATTACTACTTACAACTCATTCGTGCTAAGGAAATAATAAGTATTACGAGAAGTTGATAATTTCCAAAACAGAATTTGAAGCTCTACATGATGTAAGAACTCGATATTGGTTTACTTATGTCTTATAAGGCTAGGAATAGAGCAAATTTCATTGATCTTTATATTTTTGGTTTACTGTTTTACTTTTTCTCTCCTTATAGTCAAAAAAGTATTTACAGATAATGATTATAGGCAATAATATATTTGTTTTAGTATGCACAAGTGTAAATTAAATATGTTAGGTATGAATGCCATATGTACAATTATATATTATATTATTCATTATTGAACCAATGAAATTTTATAGTTCAGTATGCAAGCTTGGAGAACATGGTTATTATGTATGTTTACGATGATGGACCCTTTGGATGATCAGGTAGGTAGCATGTTCTGCATGTGTTTTGCTGCATATTTGTGTACCTACATGAGTACAAGTTTGTTTCAGGTCGTGAGTGCAAAAACAGAAATGCTTGATTGAGCATCTGTTCACCATGGAAAACATTTACTTGAAAGCTGGCAAGCATCAGATCCTGCAAAGTAATTTTCTATTTTCGATCTCTTAATATTATTTATTTATTTATTGCATCTTAGTTTATAAAGGGAATACGTGGCATCCATGTAAAAGATTTCAATTTTATTGAAGTTATGATAGTTTGGAAAGTTGTAGAAAGGACTGATGTAACAGGGTGCAGTGAATAATATAAATGTTATTTTCTTTCAAATTTTCAAAAGGCCAATTAGCTTATTTGGTTAGAGCGTCGTGCTAATAACGTGAAAGTCGCAGATTCTAGATCTTCGTAGGCTAGCTGTTTTGCTACTATTTGAACCATTTTTTGTTACTTAACCGATGTAAGTGATGCGGGTTCGTACCAGCATAGCCCAGTTGTTTTGCTGCTATTTGAATCATTTTTTCATTACTTAGCTTAGTCGATGTAAATGCTGTAGGTTCGAACCTACAGCGCCCAATAGTTTCGCTGTTTGGTGAGTGCAAAAACAGAAATGCTACATGCATTGTTGTGCATTCAGTCAGCTGCATTTAGCTGCAAAAACAAAAATGCTACATGGATTATTGTGCAATCATTCAGGCCATAAATATTATTTTTGCTTTTTCTTTGTTATCTCATCTTAATTTACTCACCTATTTACTTGCATCAGGAAGATATAGGAGGCCCTCCCATATACACTTTGCATCCACAACCATTGCTGAAGTTTTAGCCCCTCCAACAATGGTCTGATAGACATGGTTCAACCTCCAATTCAATAGATATGCTTTATGGCTATGCTACATGTGATGCAGTTTCAAAGTATGCAACGGTTGTGGACCTAGGATCAGGAAGATATAGGGGTGTATCAAAGTGTCTTAGTGTGTGCATGTGCATAACGAAAACTACTACACTTTGCATAATTAGGTGATTCAAGGTTTGCGATGGTTGTGGACTAAGGATTAGAAAAATATAGGGATGTAACAAAGTATGCCAGTGTGTGCGTGTACATATGGAAAACTACTTCTCTTTGCATAATTAAGTGATGATATTTTGTATAAGTAAGTTAGGATTAGCTCGACTATGTAATGTATGATATAATTTGAAGCTTTTCAAATTATTAATTTGCACATGCTTGGACTATCTCGGTCATTTTGTAAAATTAAGCAGCGGACCAGCACTTCTTATCACGACTTACAAAGAAAAACTTAGGACAAAATACAACTACAAAGTTTGCTTCATCATAACCATTTCCATCAAACTAAGCTACAAAAATGGGGGAGAAACTTTAGTATAGAATTGATTTTTGAGCATCATCTAGCTAACCAGCTGAGCCTTTGCCGTGTTAGTGGTACGAAATGCTAACATCCTCGGTTCCCATATCTTGCAAGTTGCCACAAAGATAGGTTTGTCAAACTAGAAGAATGATTAAATTATTCAATTATTGTATCTCTCCGAATAAAATCATGCAATACCTTGATACGTCTCACAATACGATTCATATTTCTTTTGACTCATACGCTATTATTATGTTTGATTTCATATAACCAAATTTTAATGCTAAACTTTGTTGTTGTATTAAAATATATTGTTAACAATTTTCATGTGCAATACGATAATAGATATAGCCTTTAACATGTTTGCTAACATGTCTAAGAGATGGGCACATCATGTATTCAGCCTCTATGAAATTGATGACTTCACACTTCTAAATTCACTAAAGACATATGTTATTGAAAGCATTTCTTCCCCTTTACATTTCTAATAAATAATTAACAATTGTTCGTTTTTTATTACCAGTGTAATTGAAAATTTAGAAAAATCAAAGAAAATACATAGTTGTGTAACATTATATAAATGAATTTTGAAGGAAATTTTAGCTTAGTTAACCATCTAAGTGAAAAAAATGATTAGCTTGAAACCATTAAATTTTAAGCAAAAAAAATTGATGCTACATTCACATTCCTATTAAAAAAAAGGTCTTATACAATCTATGGAAATGGTGACTACATTTTGTAAGAAGAGTCTCACGTTATACTTCCAAAGCTTTTATAATTTATAGGTAAATAAAACAAGAAATACAGAAACAACAATTGACTACTCTTTATAGCAGTCAAGTGGATTGGCCTTCATAATAAAACATAAAATAATCAAGTTCTGAAGTTATTGGTTAATGCCTGCGCCTAAACATACAATAATTTATGTTGTGTTGTTATAACTATCTAATGGAAGAAAGTTAGAACACATGTTTCTTTATATTAAGAAGTATTGAACACATGTTTTTCTTTGCACACGTCCAACGGACGTGCCATACGTACTGGTATATTTAACAAAACTATAAAAATAAGAATACTTACAAATTAGGAAATATATTTGAAATCATAAGTTTGAAATTCTTTTATCAAAACTTATAAATAAATATAGTAAAGTGTAAAATCATATGAAATCATATACATACTTATAAAGTTATAAGGTTTAAAACTGTAAAACTATATAAACTTATATAAACACACACACACACACACACACACACACACATATATATATATATATATTAAAACTGTAAACTTATATGTTTGAAATCATAAGTAAAATAATTTGAAATTAGAATTTGATATTTGAAAATCAGAAATTTAAAACCAAAAAAGAAATGAAATTTGAAAAACAAAATTTGAACCTAGAGTGTTATTCAGAGTCTTACATAAACTAGACTCTATTACTATATTTATCTTGAACTCTTGAAATCTTAAACTCTAAAACTGTACAGTCTTCAGTATTAAAGTCCTATATACAAATCCTGCATATATATGATTGTATATTATACATAGAGATTTTAGTATATATTTTTTTTTCAATCAATGATAATTGAGACAAGTTGTTGTCATCAAAACTCCATTCTCCAACAATATGGTCAAGGCAAATACAATACATACAAGATGTTGTACTAAGCAATCACAAATAACCTAGGCTGCTAACTGTCCTTATCTATGAAAATAATTCTTCTTGAATTTTCTTTGCTCTAGGATGTTACTAACATTCAGATACAGCAACAAGGATGCTATGCAGAGAATGATCAATTGCAGAGGATTGAACCAATAAGCAATGCTGCAACACCTAAAAATTATAACAGCTTGAAATAACACCTCAAATAGATATTCTAACCTAGATTGCAGACACAAGAGCAGGACAATATGCAGCTAGGATAGAAATCATCAAGCCATTTGCACTTAGATGAAATCTCAGTCCAGTGTAATTGAGAAACCAATGCAGAAGATTGAATAACGCAGAATTGAAATGGCAAGTTCTCAGCAACTACCAGAGCAACCATACGAAGGCAACGACACTAATAACATCATTTCTAGAACAGACACTACCAAATGATGCAATAACCAAGACATATTGCTATGATCATCAACCACCACTCCACCTCCAGGGAACACAAAGACGGCACACACATTAGGCTCGAAAACAATCAAGACAAGAGAAAAGCAAGAACCAACAGACTTAGGATCATCTAATCTAACACCAAGAATAGCCCAAAGGATGTTAACTAGCTCAGCAACAATGACTACTAGTTCATTACAAGCAACGAAGCTTGTCTATATGGGGAGAGACAACCGAAGGTGAAGACAGTGGGGAGCAATGACATCAACCAGTCCAACATCCACATTAAAAAAGTCCGTCGATAGAACGACAGACAAGGAGAGACTACAGATGAAACAGGAATGCCGAAGGACTGAAATCCGAGAAATTAGAGAAAGCACAGACTAAGGTTGAAACACCAAATTCTCTTAATTTTCCTTTGAAAACGTATTTATAAATATGATTACAACATTTTCACTAGCATAAATTATATCAGTTATATATATATATATATATATCCAATTCAACTAATATATTTCTTAGTTATACAAAGTTACAATTTGTCAAGAATCAATTCTCTATTTAAATAAAAGTTGAAAATCACGTTACCTGGTTATACTTTAAATTTTCAAATGAACAATGTATGAATATAAATCAAATTCCATGATTTAATTTCAAATTATCACTTATGAATTAATAAGATTTATTAATTTATAAAAATTAATTTAATGAATATTAAAAATAAATTAAATATTCAAACATTGTAAACAGTAAAATTTCCGGGTTGTTACACTCTCCGTCACTTAAAATTTTATGTTCTAAAAAAGGAATGAACTATCAACTAACATTATATACATATATATTTTCAAACTAACCATTTTGTAAACTAAATTATTCATTATTTGTTTATTACGAATACGGTGGTTCATAAATTTCAAACAATGCATTGCTACAATGTTAGTCCGATATCAAAATACTTTTTATAACTCGATGGTTTTAACAAGTTTATCCTCGTTCTTTAGAGAATTTAACCATACGCTGTGCAGGCGTAAGACTAAATAGCTATAAGTACTTAGTGGATCTATTTCAATATCCAGTGAAAATGCTAGGAAATTTCTTTAAGACCAACATGGAAAGTATCATGAGATACGTAAAATGATGGATCGTAGCTACAAGAAGGTTGCATCGCTATCCCAACGAAATCTTAAGTAGACTATAGATACTCACTGCCCCTGATTTGCGCTATCCAAATACAAACAAATAGAATCGCATCTACACAAAAGTTGCATAGTTATCTTAGCAAAACCTTAAGTAGAATGTAGTCACTAACTGTTTTTTGACTTACACTAACATAAATGTCGTAGATCACAGTTACACGATGGTTACATCACTATCCCAGCAAAATCATAGGAAGCTGTAGGTACCAAACCCCGCGAGTTATGCTGTGCACATTTTATGATTAGTGTTAACGATATTTTTTGTCAACACAGGAGATAGGTCTTAGGAAGTGGACCTAAGGATAGAATGGGGTGATTTAGTTCCCACAAGCTTGAGTAAGTTCACCGTTTCATAGATATCAAGTTTTTAAGCCCGAAGATTAGTTACTCTTCACCCAAGCGGTGAGTATCACGCTTACGAGACTCAATAACCAATAGTTACCTTGGGATAAGGGTCCCCTAAGCACAACACGAGTTGGAAAGCTAAAGGCTTGTAGAAGGGTATTTCAGTAACCTTGAAGAAAAGGTTAAGGCTTGTGTAGAAAATCCTTTCCATGAAGAAAGCATAAGATAACATATAGAAAATGTAATTAGATAACTCATAGAGATTATACTAAGTGTCGTTTCACTCTTTATTGATCATTTATTTGAGTACATAGGTGTTTACAAAGGAAATCCCCAAACATATTTAGAAATTAGAGTTTACTTTCTACGAAAAAAGTACAAGATTGGGAAATTAGAAAATTCCACAAAAATGTGACTCCTGGGTTCTTATTTATAGACAAATTGGAACCTCTCTTTTGTCCTTGGTCCAGCAGAAGCCTCTTTCGGGTGTGGCAGCATAGTGTCGGCCGCTTCTCACCTTTTGGTTTTGGCTGCCTTGGTTTTGGCTGCCTCTTTAACATTGTTATCGGATATAACTTAGCCTTCGTTATGCCGGTCTTGGCTTTTGGAAGTCTGGTCTCGTTCTTTGGAGCTTCTCTTTGATGTTGCTACTACCTTCCGTATCAATACCAAGCCGGTTGATATGGATAGCTTTGGGAATGACTTTCGGTTTTTGACAATAACCTCCGGTCTTTCCCTTGTGTCTCCATAGCATTTGCTTACGTGCTTCAACTTCCTATGTTGTTGGAATCGTTACCCCTTTTGGTATCGACACTAAGAGAATTAGTGTGGATAGTTATTCTTCTCATAAGCTTTGGTTTGCTTTCAGTGAATCTCTGGGATCGGTTTCGGTCTTCCGACAGTGTGCTTTTGGTACATTCTCCTAATGACTCTTTTATTTTCTGACTAGCTTTGACTCTGATAGCTAGCCTTCAGGATGTTTTACTTGTGTATCTGCTTCCTATGTCTTCGACGCCTTTTCCTCCTTTTGTATTGACACTAAGTTAATTAGTGTCGATAGCCCTTTCGTCTCTTTTTGTTTGGTTTGGTGTTTCCTGCCATGCCTCTAGTTTCGGGTTATAAGCTTTCGTCCTTTCTTGCCTGTAGGCTTCAGGTGATCCGCCTTCGGACTTGAATTCATGTTGGTTGCTTTTTTGTTTTGGCATGCCTTGTCGGTATCATTTTTCGCATCGGCATCAAGTTCTTCTCTTTTAAACTGGTGCCGATTGCATGTTTCCCCAATAATTTCTTTTATGCTTTCAACTTTAGCCTAGCGCCAGGTCCATTCTTTCGGATCATTCTTCCATGCTAGTTGCGGTGCGATACCCCCTCATAGACATCAGGTTTCGGTGTTGAATTTGGTAGTAACATTAGCCCACTTATGAAGGGGTAATTTCGAATTTTCAAGTCAAACTCTGATCTTCTTTTGTACTTTGACCTCCCGCCTCTTGGTATCCTTCAATCTGACTCGTTGATTTCATCTTTTCTGTACGACTGGGATCTAAGGACCTGTTTAGCATAAATACTCTTTCTTCTTCCACTTCAATCTCTCACTTGCAAATTACATCACTTAGAAAAAATCACTGCTCCTCGACATTTTTACAATCTTTTTGCAATTTCAAACCCGATTCTCTATAGGTATTTCTATTTCACTACACCATAAATGACCTAGTGTAACGATTTTTCAAGGTGTTGCCAGCCAAAATGTGACGATAGGTATAATATTTTGGTCCTACTGCAACGTTCTGTTTTGGATGTTACCTTAGACATAAAAATGTATTGCCCTAGCTAAACAAGTGTAACACGATGCAACATTTTATATAATGTTGATATAGCAGACCTCTCCATATCTTAGCAACAATCCACGTGAATCAAATCCTACGTTGGAAAATGTGACACGTTATCAATCCTGATCGCTTCTTCTCCAAACAACAATTTTTATTTAGCGCAATTCATTTCTTACCCTCTTTTCGTTCCCTGCCATCTTGTTTTCATTTCCCCACTTCCCAATTTCGTTAACCAAATAACATTTTCTTTTGTAATCAGAAATAACATTTTGATTCTTCGGTTTGATTTGGGGGTTAGGCTTTGTTCAACGATTTCGGTTTAGTTAGGGCTTTAATTTAGGGGTTCAAGCTTTGTTCAATGATTTCGGTTCAATTAGGGCTTCTATTTGGGGGTTCAAGCATTGTTCACATCACTTTAGGGCTTCAATTTTGATTTTGAGGTATAATTCTCTCTCACATTATTTTAGGGTTTCGATTTAAACTACTTGTAGATTCTTAGGTTGGCCTGTATTAACAATTCGACTTGTCTTTGGTTTCCTCTTGTTGGACACACACACATACACACACACACACATATTATGTATAGGATGGGGGAATCCATGCGTCTCACGTTTCATCACAAGGATACATTTCATAAGGAAGAATATGTTGGTGGAACCTTTACTGTGGTAAAGGGTGTTGATCCTGAATACTTCTCGTACACAGTGCTCATGGAGTTCGTGAAGGAGGACCTTTTCTACAACAAAATTGGAGGGATTTACATAAAAAATGGTGAGAAGGGTGGGTGGAAGTCGCTGACGAATGATGCGGACCTCTCCGAGTTTGTCAAAGGAGCCAACAATGGTGGAAAATTGGATTTTTATATCAACAATGTTGTCAATACTACAATTGAGCCACTGAAGAAAATGCAACCGCATGTAATCATTCGGCTAAGGCAACTGAATCTGGTTACAGGTGTGTGTGTGTGTGTATCAAGATAATATCATTTACAGATTTGTGATAATTTGATGTAGCAAAAAAAATGATTGTGATTATATCATTTAAAGATCATGATTATAATATCATTGTATGATTTGATGTAGCTACAAAACCACTAAAACGACAGTACATGACGACTCATCAATTACAACAGAACCAAAAAAACAAGAAGTTAACCGATGTCAATAGTCCTTGGAAGTCAGCACAACTGAATAGCAATGCAACTGTGAATCTAAAGGTAGTTGTGGTGAACAGTCCTCGGAAGTCGACACGGCTGAATAATCCAGAACCCAACAATGCAACCACGAATCAAAAGATAACTGAGGTGAATAGTCCTCGGAAGTCGGCACGGCTGATTGATCCAAAACCTAACAATGCTACAGTGAATCTAAAGTCAGCTGATAAGGTAAATCATCGGAAGACGACATTGAAAAACAAAAAATCAGCGATTCAACAGTGAATCTGAACTCATCAAGTGTTAAGAAGAAGTTGGAATCATATAGTCAACCAGGGGCAGACGAAGATATGGTGCAAATGGCAAGCAGTTTCGAAGAATTCTAATTATGATGATCTTATTGTAATTTGAATATTTGTACCACTCTTGCAGCATACTTACTATGATTTTCCTATTTATTATATACTTGCAGAATGTTCATGTACAACCTCCACCATCTCTAAAATACTATGAAATACAGAGAGCTGAGAATTTGATGAGGAACAACGAACTTGTCGCTTCTCTAGCCGTGCCCCCAATTTTAGCTAAACTGATAAATGCAAGCAAAAAAAAAGATAAAAAAAGAAAAATTGCAAAATTATGTGGATAGTGAGGAATATAATCCGAAAAATGAGGAGCGTAGTGAAGATAATACTTCACGAAGTCCATGAAAGGTGTGTGATAACTACATATCTTATTTTTTGTGCTTTTGAAGATAATAACTATAAAATCAATCTTATTTCCTACTTGTATATACAATTTAGAGAACTAAAAAAGCTGAGAGGCCCAAACCTGTTAGTAGACCATAAACTCGTTCAATTAGGGGTAAGACAAAGGAAAATGAAATGTTTAGAACCCCAAGCCCAAGCACAAGCCTGTTAGTAAATACTACTTGTTGGATCTAGATTAACCCTAGAGGGTGGTGAATAGGGTTTATTGAATTTTATCGAGATATTAAAAATTACCACAGCACAGACAATAGCAAAGTAAGTAAATGCAGAATGTAAGTGACACTGATTTTACCTAGCTTCCGCAAACCTTGCCTACTGCTGCATTCACTAAGGTTGCTAGTAGGTAATAAAAAAGATCCAGCTTACAATACCCTGTAAACTCGAGAACCCCGCTCTTGTTCTAATACTACACTCAAAACCTAGATTGATCTATATCCCCTAGATTAGATTTTCCCCTAGCTACAAACCCATAGCTAGTAAACCCTAGTTTTAATGATAAACTAGTAAACCCCTAGTTTTACAGACACTAGTAAAATTTTTGAGATGGTTACAAAAGAATTTCACTCAAAACCAATATAGGACGGTCCCTTTGCTTGTTTGTTGAACCCGAGTCTCTTTCTCTCTGAAATGAAAATGGTGGCCGATCAAGTTAGGGTTTTTTCCAACTCCTAAATCAATTCGACTTCTGGTTACTTGATTTTGTTCTTCGATTTGGCTCCGATTGTTGCTGCTCTCTAGTCTTCCGATTTGGGAAAAATAGCTTGCGATTGAAAAAACGAATAAGTAATTCTGATTTGAATTTCTTAGCACTTTGAATTGTTACTTTTGTTTCCAATGATTTAAGCCTGTGATGTATTGGTGTTTATATAGGATAATATTATCCTATAACTTGCTCTCTGATTTCCTTATATGGCTTGACTAGATTTTGTCTGATTTCCTCTTTTGCTTGGCTGATTGATTGCTTTGAATTTTGCACGAATTGTTGCCTTGATTGAGTAATTGAATTTCTGGAAGATTTCGAATGAATTTTTGTCCACAAATTATTTCAAGAATTATTGATGTCTCAAAAAATATTATCCTCGATTCCTTGATAAATTCTGGACATTAATTCCTTGATGAACCTAGTCGATTATATGACACTAGTGCACAATAACTTGGTTGCCAATTTTGGCTCATGAACTATTGAATTATTCTTATGTATTCTTTGCCCAAACATGATGCGTGATTATCACTTGCCACTTTTACCATTGCCAAAATTGCTTGCTTAATTTCTGGAATCATATAAATGATTTTGCAGCCTTAAAATAATTGCCTATCTCTTAAATGCTGAAATGAATTTCTGGAAAGAAAGTTATGATTCCTTGCTTGAAATTTTCTTGCTTTGAATGCCTCTTTAATTTTGAATATTTCTGGAAACCAAAACTACTGATTTCTTGGTCCATTTAAATTGATATGATCATATTTGGAAACAAATTTAAAACCTTCCCAAATATAATTTCAATGCATCGATATTTAAACTCCTGATGTATATCTGGAAATAAAAGAAATGATGAATTTTGAGCATGTGTATTTCTGGAAACTTTTCATCATATGGCAGTCATGCTGATTTCCAATATTTTCATAAACATTTTTCCAATACTGGCTTGGTTGGTTCGAACTCATGCATGCTTGTTTGTGAACATTTTTAACATCTTGTTGCGACCATTTTCTCTGTTCATGTACAACCACCCATGTGTATTGTTTTGCTTGATGCTCCATATTTGGCAGACCGGTTTGGACATGTTGAGTCTGCTTTGTGTTTCCATATTGTATCATGTTATATGTGTATATGTCTGTAGCTTCACTTGTACATTTGTTTAGCTGCACTTACTAATGCATTTGTATGAGTTGTGGTTATTCTTTACTTATGCCTTTGTGCGTTCAGCCTTGGTTCGACATGTCCCCTTTTTTATCCTTGCTGCTGCTTGTACACATGATTGTTCTTTGGTATTGCAATTTAGCCTTGTCATGCTGTATGTATTATGCTTGACACTTTTTTGTACACATCAATTTGTTGTGTGCATCTATATTCCATACATTGTCCCCATTTTACGATGATTCTGCATGTTGAGTGAACTGATATCATACTTGAACAAAAAATACCTGCTGTATCATATACATGTGAGCTGATGTGAACTTGAGCACCTTCTGTCCTGTGTTGTGCTTGACCATGGAGTATTTGCATGCTCATTTCTTGTATGGGATTGTTGTTTGGATAGTGCACTTGCTACAATGCATTTGTGTCATTCCATTTGCAATAGCCATGTCTTGTTGCACCGATTTGTTGAGATTTTATTCATGACCTGTGAATATGCCACTGTGTATATACATACACTGTAATGTACTTTGTCCTTCTTGGCTGCACCATAGACTTACTTGAGTTTGTCCAAACTTGCTTCGCTTCATTTGTGCACATGTACAGTCCATGTTGATTTGGCTTTGCACAAACTAATTTGTCACTGTACTTCACTGTCTTGAGCTCGACATTGTGTTGACTGCTTGTATACATCTATATGTATATACACACGTATGTGTGTATATATATATATATATGTGTGTGTGTGTGTGTGTATGTGTGTGTGGCTATTCAAATGAGAAATATGAATAGTTTTATCAGGAGACCGCTACACCTGAGTTGTGGCTATTCAGTATTAGCTAATTTTGATGCTGGTTCTGATCAGCAAACCAGTTTAGTGTGTTGAGGCTGATCTGTAAGCACTAGAGTATGCAATCAGCCTTGTGGTATTTACAGTTTATCACTGTGAATATCACAAGCTGTCTAGACACAGATGGATGGATATATAAATCTGACCAAGTCATGAAAAATGATGAGAAACACACCGAAATTCTGAGGCAAATTAATTTTTAAAATAAAAATTATATTTGCTAGAATTTGAAATATTATTTCTGTTCCAGATACTATGTGTGTTTCCGTATGTGACAGTTGTGGATGACTGGACTGACTGAAAGATGTGAAGACAAAAGACTGAAGACTGTATTAGTGTGTCGATGAATGTATGAGTGAAACTGTATAACTGAGTGATTGAGTGGCTGGGAGTTGTAGTGAGGAATATTGTATGAAACTGAATGTGTATGAATTGTATATCAGTGAAATTGTACAAAAAGTGGAGTTATAAAATATGTACTGTTTGAATGGTTGAAATAAAATATTATATTCAAATAAAATACTGTTTCAATATTTGAATTCTTGTACAGTCGTATTTTATTTATATATAAATATTATATTCCTATCTGTGATGTAGTAAAACAGTACAACAACAAAAAACATTTATAATAATATATATTTGTTTGTTATCAACAAACAAAAATCATATAATTGTTATATACAACAACATCATATATAACAATCTCCCCCTTTTGATGATGACAAACAAATAAATAGATTTTGAAAATAATAAATGTGTTTGACAGTGAATTTAACTCCCCTTATTTGAAAGCTCCCCCTACAACAGAAGCTTCCCCTACAAATGTGCATGAGTGAAAAAAATTAAAATTGAATCGAATTTTCAATATTAAAATATTTATAAAATTTACACTTATAAATCAAAATCTAAACCCATTCTCCCCCTTTTGTTATCATCAAAAGGATTCAGAAATTAATATAGTGATGGAAAAAATGGACTAAACATATAAATTCAGCTTAAGAGGAAGAACGGTCATCATAAATCTCAATCGATCAAACAAAAATCATAATATTCTATGAACTAGAAGCAAATTTCACATTCTGGAGTATGATGGATTTATGATCAAATTTATAAAAATGGAGAGAGTTTTGAAAATATGAATTTCAGTTATTTTCAAATAAGATTTTTTTTAAACATGAAGCACAAAAAAGTGATGGATTTGGACAATGATTATAAATTCGATTTAAATGACGAAATCAAATAATTTCAAATCCCAATAGCTATAAATCAACAAATCATAATATAACATAAGATATTGACACATTTCACAAAATAGAAAATGGATTGATAGACTAGTTTTTACACACCAAGGAGAATTTTAGATATAAATTTTAGTTATAGCAGATTATTTCCTTTTCTTTTCTTTTTATATAAGAGCACACTAACCACGCATAAGCAGAGCTTGGATTTTTAAATGAGGTTAGTCGCAGCTTAAATTATAAGTTATCTCATAACCATGCATGACCAAAGCTTGGATTTTTAAATGAGGTTAGAGAAACATATATGTATAAATTATATTTTCATTTTCTGGTTCAAAAGAAAAATCCTCGGTATATAAAACCAATATGGATGATAAAAATGTGGTAGGTACAGAAATGGTTGTGAAATAAATTTCTAAATTAATCATATTATGAAATATGCTCAACTGTACCAGAATTCTAGAAAATTTTCAATTATCACTAATTCTGAAAAATAACATAGTCACATTTCCATCACAGATTTGAAGTTGTATATTCATTAAGATGATTTTAAAAATATTAAACTCTCCACATTAATATAAAATCAAGATGGATGATAGAATGATGGTAGATAATGAAGATGGTCGTGAAATAATCGCCAATTCAAAGATATTATAATAACTGTTCAACCATCATGAAAATCTAAATAAAATCTCCTCTTGTTGTGTAATATACTATAGTCACAATTCATCACAATTTCAAAATCATAAATTTTTTGATGAATTCTAAATACAGTTCAATTTGGTTATTGATTTCAATTTCTGAATGAATAATCAATAAATAATTCAAAATTGAAAATAAATTACAAGAGGGATTTAAAATGATTTATACAAGACAAGAGGGATTAAAAAGAAAATATAGAAAAAAATTCAGCACTTCTAAACTGATACCACTTGTTGTCTTTATTAATGAGGATATAAACATGACATTGGAGACGAACAAGCATATCTTAGACAACATAATTTTAGCCATAAAGCCCAAGCAGACAACACTAATAAATCAAGCAAATTAATTTCATCTATCAGAGCAGCAAACAATTTTAATCAAAACACGCAGTCATCAAAATTTTTTTAGAACAATATCAGAGTAGTACAAAAACCAATTTCAAAGCAGACTTGTCAGATGTTTCACAAATATTATAACGGTCTCAAAAGATGATTCATGATTCAAGATCAAAAAATATAGTTTATTTGAAATCATTTGACGGAATATGACAAACTCAAGATTCAGTGAATCAATCACACCATATTATAAATTTCAAATCCAAGATGTGTGTGGGATTCACGAATTAATAATTTCAAACAAAAACATTCAAATCAAATGACCATGAAATAACAGTGAGTTTTAAAACCAAGTTTTCAAAGAATTTTTCACAATTATCTCTGACAAGCAAAAGAGAAAAAATTCAGATTATATACATCAATTATGGAGATATATTCATGATCAAAAAATAAACGGTTTATTTGAAATTACTCAAATAACTGTAAATTCTGAGATACAATGAATCAATCACACAAGATTAATAATTTCAAATCTAAGAGGCGTGTGAGATTCAAAATATCAAGAATTTCAGATGGTTTAAAAACAAACAAATTCCAAATAAAATGATCATGAATAAAGGTGAATTTCAAGATGTAACACTGTGATTCAAGACAATTCAGAATATCCAAGCCAATCTGAAAATCAATGAAATTATCACAACTGAAGAATAATAGTGTGCTGTAACGAGTATAATATTTCAAGCCTTTCCAAAGTGAATCAGAAGAAACTCAAAACAGCAGGGGTGCATGAAATTTCATTAAATATTCAGATCTTCAAAAATTTAGAATTTAAATTAGCAGTGTTCAAGATATGACAGGAATACAACAACACTGTTAGAAATTCAGGAATTAATAAACAAAATAAGCTTCAAAATAATTGCAGAAATTTAGAAATTTAAATTCAAGATATGGAAATGATTAAAACATCAGAGTTTTATTCAAATGAAGCGAATTTCCAGAAAATCATGAATACTGCAACTTGAAGTTAATAAAGCTCAAGACGAAAGATAAAAATATATGGCAGTGTCAAATCAAATCAGAAAAAAAAATAAACAGAAGGGATAGAAAAGGGAATAAACAAAGAAGAATAAAAACAATGTATATTAATAAAGATGAGTATAGAGATCATACCAGATTTTTAGTAGATGTTGTGGATTTCCAACTCAGCAAATCTTAGGCTAAGGAACTTTGAATGATACGGAAATATGGAACAGCTTGAATTCAATCTCTTTTTAGCAAAGCAGTTCCTCATCCTCCTCCGGTACCTAACAGTTTATAGAATCTAGTGGCCTAACAAAATTGGTAAAACCACTCACAGTTTTATTCACACATTTTAGTACCCAGACTTGTTTATACAACAATCCATCTTAATTTACATTTGTAACCTTAGGAACCCAAATCTGTTGGAATTTAGTCAAAATTGTTTTATTTCCTATTGGGGTCCAGGATTATTTAAATGGATCGTTATACAACAACTTCACATCTCGTTTGTGATTCAAAAATCCTTTGAAATTATCAGAATTTAAATTTTCAAAATAATTCATTTCAAAGCGGTTTACAGGATTTTTAAAACCATTTAATTGACTTTTTCAAAAACATTATTTGTCCCAAAGCCAAGACCACATTTATTTCCAACAGAAACTTGATTTTGTAATAGCATATTCAATGGTTTTCCCCATTAGAAAGTTTATCCAAAGTTGATTCTAATCGTTGAATTTTGGATTTAAGATCGCTATTTTCTTTTATCAAATTTGAGCAATGTTTTGTAGCGATCTTCTATTCAGCATTGGACTGTTTCGAAACCAAATTCTCATTTTCAAGTTATTTAATTTTGGCTTGGGATTCGGAAATTTCTAGTTCAAAATGATTTTACTTTTCAGATTCAAGTTTTTTAAAGGTTTTGAAATTTTCAATCTCATTTTCAAGCTCTTTCAAAATATATTCAGTTTTCAGCAAATTTTGTTTTTTTAGCAAAATCATGTTTGGAAAATTCAGTCATCTTAAAATTTTCAAATTCCTTTTGCAGAAGATTGTTCGAACTTAATAACTCAATTTCTTTCTCTTTTAAGATCAGTATTTCATTCTCAAGCTTTTGAATATTTTAATTAAGATGAACGATATCAGTTTTCAATTTCAAACAATTTTTACAATTAGAATTTTCCAATTTCCTAACGTTTTCAAGCTTTAATTCCAAATCATGATTTTTTCTGGTCAACTGAAGATTGTTTGATTTCAGAGTTTTACTTTTCCGTTGGAGTTTATCAAAAGATTTAGTTAAATCAGCACACATAAAAAACTAAATCTTCATATGAGAAATTTTCAGTCTCATTGTCTGTTGAATCTCCATCGTCTGATCTACTTGAATTTTCATTTGTTTCTCCTTTCAAGCATAGATCTGAATCTGAGTTGACATTCTAGGATTTTGAGCAGTTGTTGTCTGTTACATGCAACTTGTCAAGAATTTTCCAAATATCCTGTGCAGTCAAACAAGGAGAGATAAGTTTAAGCTGATTATTACTGAGATAAGAACGCGGAATATGCATAACACAAGCATTGACAACTTTATTTTTCTTATCTAGCATAACTCCCAAATTTTCAATAATATTCCAATATTCAAAATTAACAGATTTTAAATAGATTTCGATTTCCAAATTAAAAAATTTGGCCCTTTGAAAATAATTAGAATATCACTAGACTGACTCTTGTTATACTGACAACTAGGGAACACCATCTCTAGAGTTAATAAAATACCAAGCTCTGATCCACTTGCTGGATATAAATTAACCCTAGAGGCGGTGAATAGGGTTTATTGAATTTTATCGAGATACTAAAAATTATCGTAGCATAAATAATAGCAGAGTAAGTAAATGTGAAATGTAAGCGACACAGATTTTACCCAGCTTCGCCAAACCTTGCCTACTGCTGCATTCACTAAGGTTTCTACTTGGTAATAAAACAGAGCCCACTTATAACACCCTGTAAACTCGCGAACCCCGCTCCTGTTCTAATCCTACGCTCAAAACCCTAGACTGATCTATATCCCCTAGATCAGATTTTTTTTCCCCTAGCTACAAACCCGTAGCTAGTAAACCCTAGTTTTAATGAAAAACTAGTAAACCCCTAGTTTTACAAGCACTAGTAAACTGTTTGAGACGGTTACAAAAGAAATCCAAAACAAAACAAAATAAAAAGAAATAAAAAAAACCTTTTCACTAAAAACTAATATAGGCCGGCTCCTTTGCTTGTTTGTTGAACCCGAATCTCCTTCTCTCTGAAATGAAAATGGCGGCTGATCAAGTTAGGGATTTTTCAACTCCCAAATCAATTCAACTTTTGGTTACTTGATTTTGTTCTTCGATTGTTGCTGCTCTCTAGTCCTCCGATTTAGGAAAAATAGCTTGCGATTGAAAACAAGTGTGTATAATTCTGATTCGAATTTGTTAGCACTTTGAATTATTATTTTTGTTTTCAATGATTAAAGCCTGTGATGTATTGGTGTTTATATAGGATAATATTATCCTATAACTTACTCTCTGATTTCCTTATATGGCTTGACCTAATTTTGTCTGATTTCCTCTTTTGCTTGGCTGATTGATTGCTTTGAATTTTGCTCGAATCGTTTCCTTAATTGAGTAATTGAATTTCTAGAAGATTTCAAATGAATTTTTGTCCACAAATGATTTCAGGAATTATTGATGTCTCAAAAAATATTGTCCTTGATTCGTTGATAAATTCTGGACATTAATACCTTGATGAACCCAGTCGATTGTATGACATCAGTGCACAATAACTTGGTTGCAGATTTTGGCTCATGGATTATTCTTGTGTATTCTTTGCCCGAACATGATGAGTGATTATCACTTGCCACTTTTAACCATTGCCAAAATTGCTTGCTTAATTTCTGAAATCATATAAATGATTCTGCAGCCTTAAATAAAATTGCCTATCTCTTAAATGCTAAAATTGATTTCTGGAAAGAAAGTTTGATTCCTTGCTTGAAGAATGTCTTTGTAATTTTGAATATCTCTGGAAATCAAAACTATTGATTTCTTGGTCCATTTAAATCGATATGATCATGTATGGAAACAAATTTAAAACCTTCCCAAATATAACTTCAATGCACTGATATATACACTCCTGATGTATATCTGGAAATAAAAGAAATGATGAATTTGGGCATGCGCATTTCTGGAAATTTTTCATCATATGGCATTCATGCTGATTTCCAATATTTGTCATAAACATTTGTCCAGTACTGGCTTAGTTGGTTTGAACTCATGCATGCTTGTTTGTGAACATTTTTAACATCTTTCTTCCACCATTTTCTTTGTTTATGTACAACCACCCACGTGTATTGTTTTGCTTGATGCTCCATATTTTGGAAGACCAGTTTGGACCTATTGAGTCTGCTTTGTGTTTCCATACTGAATCATGTTATATGTGTACATGTCTGTAGCTTCACTTATACATTAGTTTTGTTGTACTTGCTAATCCATTTGTATTAGTTGTGGCTACTCTTAACTTTTGCCTTTGTGTGTTCAGCCTTGTTCGACATATCCCCTGTTTTACCCATGTTGTTGCTTGTACACTTGATTGTTTTTTGGTATTGCACTTTAGCATTGTCATGCAGCATGTATTATGCTTGACACTTTTCTGTACACATGAAATTGCTGTTTTCATGTATATTCCATACTTTCTCCCTATTTTACCATGATTCTGCATGTTGAGTGAACTGATATCATACTTGAACAAAAAGTACCTGATGTATCACATACATGTGAGCTGATGTGAACTTGAGCTCCTTCTGTCCTGTATTGTGCTCGACCATGGAGTATTTGCATGTTGATTTCTTGTATGGGCTTGCTATTTTGATAGTGCACTTGCTACCATGCATTCATGTCATTCCATTTGCAATAGCCATGTCTTGATGCACCGATTTGTTGAGATTGTATTCATGACCTGTGAATATGCCACTGTGTATATACATACACTTTATTGTACTTTGTCCTTCTTGGCTGCACCGTAGACCTGCTTGAGTCTATCCAAAATTGCTTCGCTTCATTTGTGCACATGTACAGTCCATGTTGATTTGGATTTGTACAAACTAATCTGCCACTGTACTTTACTCTCTTGAGCTCGACACTGTGTTGACTGCATGTACACATATATGTATATATACACATATGTGCATATATATATATGTGTGTGTGTGTGTGTGTCTATATGTGGCTATTTGAATGACGGACATGAATATTTTTATCAGCAGACTGCTACACCTGAGTTGTGGCTGTTCAGAATCAGCTAGTTTTGATGCTATAGTTCTGATCAACAAGCTAGTGTAGTGTGTTGAGGCTAATCTGTGAGCACTAGAGTATACGATCTGCCTTGTGGTATTTACAGTGTATCACTGTGAATATCACATGTTGTCTAGACACAGATGGATGGATATATAAACCAGATCAAGTCATGAAAAATGATGAGAAACACACAGAAATTCTGAGGCAAACAAATTTTTTGAATAAAAATTATATCTGCTAGAATTTGAAATATTATTTCTGTTCCAGATATTATGTGTGTGTTTTTGTATGTGACAGTTGTGGATGACTAGACTGACTGAAAGCTGTGAAGACAGAAGACTGAAGACTGGGTCAATGGGTCAGTGAATGTATGAGTGAAACTGTATAACTGAGTGATTTAGTGACTCAGAGTTGTAGTAAGGAACATTGTATGAAACTGAAGGTGTATGAATTTTATATCAGTGAAATTGTACAAATAGTGGAGTTATAAAATTTGTACTGTTTGAATGTTAAAATAAAATATTATATTCAAATAAAATACTGTTTCAATATTTGAATTCTTATGTAGTCGTATTTTATTTAAATATAAATATTATATTCATGTCTGTGATGTAGTATAACAGTACAACAACAAACACATTTATAATAATATATATTTAGTTGTTATCATCAAACCAAAATCATATAATTGTTATATACAACAACGTTATATACAACACAACTGAGAAGGATGTCGAAGGACAAGGAACAATGGCTGATTATTTGGCTCTGCGGGAACAAAAAAAGAATATTGATGCTAAATCTAGTGAAAGTGGCATGAAAAATTAGTATGTGGTAGAGAACGTCTTGGCAGACATTGAAAATGAAGAAGTTGAAGCAGGTACTGAATTGATGTGGTAATAATATTTAATATTACAATAGGATTAATATTTAAGTACCAAATTCACATTATGATTTATGTTATTGTTTGATGGGACTTTTCATTTTAATTAATGATGAAGTTCTTAGAAGACTCAGAGGTCAAAAAAAGATGTTTAATGTTCTACAAGGGCCTATGACAAAAGCGTTGCAATTGGGATGAACGAGTGGTTCCAACCTGTTTCAGACGATGACAAAGTAATATTTGAATTGAGCCACTTTTTAGGAACATTGAAAAGGGATGTGCCACTTACGTATAAATCTTTGTTGGATGTTCCCGAAAAGTTGAAGCAAACTCTGTGGAATTATGTTTAGGTAATCTATTATTAACTATAATGTAGCTGAATTTCACTTCAATAAGTAATATTGATCTATTAACTGTAATGTAGCTGAATTATGATTTATTTATCCTTTTTAATCTTTGATTTATATTTAAGCAACGATATATAATTCCCGATGAATGTGAAAACTGGGTGTTGAAGTCTATTCATGACTATTATAGGGGGTACAAGAGTCGCATAAAAATAGCTTATTATAAAGCTTATGAGACCAATGAGGAGTGGCTAGATGTAACAACCCACGTCCGTTAATGTCACTCACAAAGGGAATGCATTAACTTTCTTGAAGCGTTTAGGTAAACAGACACAGAATATTACAAGACAAATATAAAAAAAATTGCAGCGGAAATAAACAACATTATTAAATCACCAAATTACCTTGTTTCACAATACCATGAGTCATAAAACCATTTCAACAAAATACTTCTGTCTTGCATAATCAGAGTACATAGGAATTAAAAGAAAACATTATTCCCCAGTTAAAAGAGAAATCCATAGCAGAGACAGAGATTCTAGCCATACTTCAGAAGTAGCTCCTAGCAAGTTGATATCCGAATCCTGACTAAGCTTGGGTGTTTCTTCCCTGAGAACCTAGGGGGGAACGGAAGAGAGAAGGAAAAACAAAAGGGGTCCTACATAATGTTTGGCAAGTCTAGTAACTTTTAGCCAGTAAATAAATAAAGGTAAACATGACAGGCATATGAAGTGGATAAGAGGGTTCACTGTACAGATGGCAGGTGTGACAAGGTATATAAGGTAAGGTGTATATATATGCTTCACTAAAATCTACTCTGCACTATTACTAGTATAATCAAGATGAGATGATCCCTTCCACTATGAGTTGGTAGACTTAGGGCATACGTCCGAGTATACCCTAACCACTACCCTAATCGATCGGCTCCCTACTCTGTAGATGTCATGTGCTGGCCCCACAGTAGGGGGTATCACTTCCCTAAAGTGGCAACCCAAGATGTACACAAGCCTATCTACTGGTGTCAGGTCGTCTTGTCCCCCTCTGCCCGGCCCATGCACACACATGTCCCCGGTCGGTTTGCGCCGTTCCCACCATCCATCTCGTTTGGATCACTTATAATCAATCAGTAAGCGTGCCCCTTCTCCGCTAGTACGGAGTTCTCTACTCTGATACCAACTACGGGTTACTGACTAAAATGGGTCCCACACAATATGATACAAGCTGTCCCTTTGTCTTGTATCCCCACTAGGTTTTCCACTGACTATGTATACCCAGAAAGGGTGATCTTTAATTACATAGCCCAATACTAGTTATGTATACCCTAAAGGGTGATCTTTAATTACATAACTCCCACACAATATGATACAAGCTCTCCCCTTTGTCTTGTATCCCCACTAGGCTTTCTACTGACTATGTATACCCAAAAAGGGTGATCTTTAATTACATAGCCCTATACTAGTTATGTATACCCTAAAGGGTGATCTTTAATTACATAACTCTATAATGGTTAAGTTTGTGGGCCTATATATACAAATATTACCCACCAACCCTAGATGTACTTAACCTTCCCACTGATTCAAGCATGTTTATGTAATGGTTAAGTTTGTGGGCCTATATATATACTAATATTACCCACCTACCCAGGATTTACTTAACCCTCCCTTTTTACTAAATCAAGTTTACTTAACCTCAACTTAAGTCTAAGTTCACACGATCCCTATGGATTATGTTTGGTTAAGTGGTTCCAATTCATTACCATGTCCATTTATGTTATACTGGGCTAGACCTTCCACATTAGGCCTACAACGTGTGGATGCTGGATATGCCGGTCGGGTCCGGGCGGTCTTATTCCACAGTTGGTTCTAACCTTGTGTCTTAGCCCATGTTGTATTCACACACTTAGACCTCTCACATTAGGTTCAACATTAGTGGCTACTGGATATGCCGGTCGGGTCCGGGCAGACTTCCACTACTAATGAAACCTAACCTCGTGTCATAAGTGTTAATTTAATTTCAAATTTTAATTGCTAAACATTCCACTTTTAATTAATTAATTTAATTAATCCTTTCCTTTTATAGGTGTCAATACCTATCAATTTGGATTACACATCAATTCATATAAAGATTTACATGCCAATTATAAACCCCTTTTCCCCGTTTCCTATCTAACATATTCGCACGCAGTTTGGCGGCATCTAGGCTATGAATTAGCTTAGCTATAACAATGAAAAGGGAATATGATAATCATGACAATCTCAACTTATATTGACATAAATATATTGGCATGGTAACAAAGTGAAAGGACATGTAATTATCATAACGGTGCGGATATTCAAAACTGATAACTTATGCAATCTAATGTCAAATCAAGCATGATGGGATCTAAATGTCTCCTAATTGGATCTAGCATAATTAAGGTGGCATAAAAGTGGATTCACATGTCAAGTTCTCAACAGATTTAGATTAACATTAGGTGCCCAATAACCTAGATCTAGCATAGTAAGGGTGACATTGCAACATGTTTTGATTCAAAAGTTAGATTAACATAAAGGTCTAGATCCAAATAATAATTCTTATGTCCTAGAATAACATATCTCAATAAATCAAAAATATGATGTTCTAGATCTAAAAAAAGTTTCAATTATCTAGAAAATGGTAATCTCAAATCAACCACAAACTTAGGGAAAAGGTAAGATCCGCATATGTAACATGATGAATTAACCCCAAAAGGATTAGATCTAAAGAAAGTAGATCTAACATATACAAGTTAAGATCCCAAAGATGTCATAGATTAAGGATTTACAATAGATCTAATTATGATGAACATTGAGATCTAAGCCATAGAATATTTTAGATCCATAAAGTATGATAAATCCAAATTGTTTTTAATTACAAGAGCACATCCAATTCATATTCATAACATGATTACTTTTAAATCTCTAACTTAAAAATAACTATACTCATAGCGTTGATTTTAGAGAAATTGATATAACATACTTGCATAAAGGATTAGATCTACTACATGTACCCAAATCACAGTCCTTCATGATCCACATTCATTTATTTAAACCTAAAAGTGACTAGAACTCACAGAAAAAGGACGGATCTTGAATTCTGGGATCTGATTTCTGAATTTGTTAAGCTTAACCCTTGATGTAGACTTTGATTTTTATCTCGAATTTGATTTGTTATGGCGGCGGCTATGTTAGTTTAGGATGCAGCAGCACATAGGTTCATGAATGAATTAGGGTTTAGGTTAGATGTGATTATATAGAAGCATAGGATTGATTAGAGCCGTTAGATCAGTCTAGGATCAATTTAAGCCATCCATACCATCATAACACCTCACCTGGCCAACCAGAAAAGGACACCTAAGCCATAAACACCAAAAATCGTCATCTGGACACATCAGCCCAGATCTGGCCGATGTGGTTGACCCCTACGGGGAGGTCGACACCTATGTCGACACCCCTATAGGGGGTCGACACCTCTAAGCGGGAATTTTCCCGCTCAGCCCGCTTCTTCTCTTTTGAATTTCGAATTGCTTTTTGATTATTAATTATTATTTTAATTTAATTTCTGTTAAAACTTGAAATCTTCTAAGCTCCATAACTTCTTCATATGGAGCCCGATTTACGCAAACTCGGACTCTATCTCAAGCAGAATTCCGAGACGAACGCAATGGCATAACTCGTTTCACTTAATTCTTTTTTTAAAAATTAAGTGTCCTTTAATTTGCTAATTTTAATATTTTAAAATTACGGGGTGTTACATTCTCCCCTCCTTAAAGGATTTCATCCCCGAAATCTTCAACTTAAGAAAAATGTATCCTACCATCCAGTCATCCATCTACTCAGTCATCATCCACAAGCATCAATTTTCCTTAAAAGATTTCTAGTGCTATATGGATATATGCAAAAGTGTGTGTATATGTTCCTTATCTAATGAAAAAATCAGGTGGTCTACTGATTCAGTTGACCTCCTTAATGCAATGTATGTTAGTGTCATGAATCCAATATGTATGCATAAAAACCTATTATAACATATAAGCTCTACATGTGTGCACACTCATTCGTCCAAATGCAACATCCATATGCTAGTTCATCAATTTCCATCAATAAAAGAAAAGAAAAATGCACACACATCCATATGCAGTATGAGAGTGGTTGAGCCGATCTTAGTGCCTAATGTGTGTATATGCGTCCACAGGCAACCACTAGCAAACTCTTGCATCCATCAAACATAACATGTTTCAAACACATGTTTACATCCATGGGTTCCCTACCTAAAGGTCGAAGATTCGATCGATAAGATACAGACGAATGATAGAAACAAGTACGAAAAAAAATCTTGGAAAAAGAAGTTAAGAACATAGTCGTAAAGGAAAGGGTATGAAGCATGATCTTTATCTTTAGTTTCCCAAGTCGCATCCTCGCTATCTTCTTTACTTTTACTTCCTTCCGCAAGTTTGGCTCCACTTCCTCGGACTTTATACATTTTATTGCCACTTGGATGGATAGTCATCTTAGATTGATGGGCTTCCTCAAGGATTGTCTTTAATAGGTTTCCCATCCTGATATGATTCACCTATCAAACCTCTTCCCAAGTAGCTCCCCCACTTGCTTACCAAGTTCTCTCCTTTCTTTTAGGGGTTCTATGTCGCACAGGCAATGCAACTGGCTTTGCATTATCCACCTAGTACATTCGAAAACCAATCTCGTGCCTTGGGGTAAACCCCAAACGTCATCAAAAACATCAGAATAACCTCGGGCTACTGAAACAGGTTGCAAATCATCAATAGATGCATCAAGAGACTCTAGGAAACTAAGCATAACTGACCCTTGTGGGTCACACGAAATTTCGAGGGTCCTCCCATGGCAAGTTAGAATCCTAACAACCCTCCTCTCACAATCTAGCATGGCCCCGTACATAGTAAGCCAATCCATTCCTAGAATCAACCCATAGCCCAAAAACCCGAGCACATATGCGTCATATTCAAACTCGACGCCTACCACAGGTAATTTCAAACCCCTACAAATCATCGATAAATGAGCCGAATCACCAATGGGGTTTGAAACAACGGGATCTACTATGACGCTAGTAATTAAGTGTAGAGATTCAATTACAGGACTAGATATAAACAAGTGTGAAGCACCAGAATTAAAAAGTGTTCTAACTGGAAAGTCTGAAAGAGAAACTAAGCTTTCTACGGGAAAAAAATTTCTACCTCTTTCACGAGCACTGATTACGAGAGCATGCATCTGCCCTCCAGAAGTCCCAGCTCTCTGCCCATGTCTCTGCGATCCTTGTTTCTTTGGGCACTCTGTAGAATAGTGTCCAAGTTCTCCTCAATTAAAGCAATTGATCTTCCTTCTCTTGCAATCTTTAATCAAGTGACCTTCCTTCCTGCAATTGCGAAATTTCCTCTTATCCTCCCTGCCTTTTTCACTTTCCCTCCTTTCTTTTGCTATTGTTATGGCTGTTGTTGCTATTGCCCTTTCTTGGGCCACACCTTCATATTCTGCGATCCCTCCACTTTCCTGTCTAGAGGTTCTTCCATCTCCGTCTCTTTCTTCCCATCCTTGTCTTCCTCCTGTAACTGTGCAATATCCACCAGTCTTTCATAAGTCGCACCCGTAGGTATATGGGACATAGCTAGGCTGTGCAGTGGCTCATTCAACCCTTTAACGAAACAGAGAGCCTTTTTATGTGGATGTTTACCAACTCCAGTCCGAATTTAGCTAGCTGGTCGAATTGGTTGACGTATTCCTTAACTGATAGGCTTCCCTGTTTGAGTGCTAAGATCTTCTCCATCTGTATGCTTCGTTCAACTTGCGAGAGGAACTTCATTTCAAACCTCATTCTGAAATCCTCCCAAGTCTCAACTGGTCTTTCAGCATTAGTAAATTCCCACCAGAAAGAGGATTCGTCCTTAAGTAACCATACAGCCAATTATATCTTCTACCTATCGTCCACTTCGAAGATAACAAACAAATCTTCTGTTTCCTTGAGCCAGCTTCTTGCTTCCACGAATGATTCAGTCCCATTAAAGTTCTTTCCGCCCATAGCTTGAAAGTCTCTACATATCTTCGAGAAAGCATTCACACGCGGAGGAGGAGGAGGAGGAACGGCTGCAGCTGTGGGAGGAGGAACATCTGTTGGGCCTGCGGCATCAGCCCTAGCCTCCAGATACCTTCTGAACCAGCCGGGTATCTGTATGCCCTCGGGAAGATTAACATCCCCAGACATGCTAAAAAAAGAAAAAGGAAGAGATTTAGATAAAGGACTGAATGATACTACATATGGCTTCTTGGGGATTATTTTCAAAAACAGACTTTTCTTTTTGAAAATACTTTCTTTTAAAACCTTTCTGAAAAATATTTTCCAAAATTTATATCTAATCTGGTAACCTTCAGCTCTGATACCAAGTGTAACACCCCACGTCCGTTAATGTCACTCACAAAGGGAATGCATTAAGTTTCGTGAAGCGTTTAGGTAAACATAAACAGAATATTACAAGACAAATATAAAAAAATTGCAGCGGAAATAAACAACTTTATTAAACCACCAAAATACCTTGTTTCACAATACCATGAGTCATAAAACCATTGCAACAAAATACTTCTGTCTTGCATAATCAGAGTACAAAGGAATTAAAAGAAAACATTATTCTCTAGTTAAAAGTGTAAGCCATAGCAGAGACAGAGATTCTAGCCATACTTCAGAAGTAGCTCCTAGCAAGTTGATATCTGAATCCTGACTAAGCTTGGGTGTTTCCCCCTTGAGAACCTTGGGGGGGTAACGGAAGAGAGAAGGAAAACAAAAGGGGTCAGACATAAAGTCTGGCGAGTCAAGTAACTTTTAGCCAGTAAATAAATAAAGGTAAACATGACAGGCATATGAAGTGGATAAGAGGGTTCACTTTACAGATGGCAGGTGTGACAAGGCAGATAAGGTAAGGTGTACATATATGCTTCACTAAAATCTACTCTGCACTATTACTAGTATAATCAAGATGAGATGATCCCTTCCACTATGAGTTGGTAGACTTAGGGCATACATCCGAGTATACTTTAACCACTACCCTAATCGATCGGTTCCCTACTCTGTAGATGTCCTGTGTTGGCCCCACAGTAGGGGGTATCACTTCCCTAAAGTGGCAACCCAAGATGTACACCGTCCTATCTACAGGTGTCACGATCGTCTTGTCCCCCTCTGCCCGGCCCATGCACGCACATGTCCCCGGTCGGTTTGCGCCGTTCCCACTATCCGTCTCGTTTGGATCGCTTATAATCAATCAGTAAGTGTGCCCTTTCTCTACCTAGTACGGAGTTCTCTACTCTGATACCAACTACGGGTTACTGACTGAAATGGGTCCCACACAATATGATACAAGCTGCCCCTTTGTCTTGTATCCCCACTAGGTTTTCCACTGACTATGTATACCCAGAAAGGGTGATCTTTAATTACATAGCCCTAAACTAGTTATGTATACCCTAAAGGGTGATCTTTAATTACATAACTCCCACATAATATTATACAAGCTCTCCCCTTTGTCTTGTATCCCCACTAGGCTTTCTACTGACTATGTATACCCAAAAAGGGTGATCTTTAATTACATAGCCCTATACTAGTTATGTATACCATAAAGGGTGATCTTTAATTACATAACTCTATAATGGTTAAGTTTGTGGGCCTATATATACAAATATAACCCACCAACCCTAGATGTACTTAACCCTTCCACTGATTCAAGCATGTTTATTTAATGGTTAAGTTTGTGGGCCTATATATATATATAATAATATTACCCACCTACCCAAGATTTACTTAACCCTACCTTTTTACTAAATCAAGTTTACTTAACCTCAACTTAAGTCTAAGTTCACACGATCCCTACGGATTATGTTTGGTTAAGTAGTTCCAATTCATTACCATATCCATTTATGGTTATATTGGGCTGGACCTCCTACATTAGGCCTACGACTTGTGGATGCTGGATATGTCGGTCGGGTCCGGTCAATCTTATTTCACAATTGGGTCTAACCTCGTGTCTTAGTCCATTCCGTATTCACACACTTATACCTCTCATATTAGGTTCAACATTAGTGGCTGCTGGATATGCCGGTCAGGTTCGGGCATTCTTCCACCACTAATGTAACCTAACCTCATGTCATAAGTGTTAATTTAGTTTCAAATTTTAATTGCTAAACATTCCACTTTTGATTAATTAATTTAATTAATTAATCCTTTCCTTTTATATGTGTCAATACCTATCAATTTGGATTACACATCAATTCATATAAAGATTTACATGCCAATTATAAACCCCTTTTCCCCGTTTCCTATCTAATGTATTCGCATGTAGTTTGGCGGCATCTAGGCTATGAAGTAGCCTAGCTATAACAATGAAAAGGGAATATGATAATCATGACAATCTCAACTTATATTGACATAAACATACTGGCATGGTGACAAAGTAAAAGGACATGTAATTATCATAACAGTGTGGATATTCAAAACTGATAACTTATGCAATCCAATGTCAAATCAAGCATGATGAGATCTAAATGTCTCCTAATTGGATCTAGCATAATTAAGGTGGCATAAAAGTGGATTCACATGTCAAGTTCTCAACAGATTTAGATTAACATTAGGTGCCCAATTACCTAGATCTAGCATAGTAAGGGTGACATTGCAACATGTTTTGATTCAAAAGTTAGATTAACATAAAGGTCTAGATCCAATAATAATTCTTATGTCCCATAATAACAGATCTCAATAAATCAAAATATGATGTTCTAGATCTACACAAAGGTTCAATTATCTAGAAAATGGTAATCTCAAATCAACCACAAACTTAGGGAAAAGGTAAGATCCGCATATGTAACATGATGAATTAACCCCAAAAGGATTAGATCTAAAGAATGTAGATCTAACATATACAAGTTAAGATCCCAAAGATGCCATAGATTAAGGATTTACAATAGATCTAATTATGATGAACATTGAGATCTAGGCCATAGAATATTTTAGATCCACAAAGTATGATAAAGCCAAGTTGTTTTTAATTACAAGAGCATATCCAATTCATATTCATAACATGATTACTTTTAAATCTCTAATTTAGAAATAACTATACTCATAATGTTGATTTTAGAGAAATTGACATAACATAATTGCATAAAGGATTAGATCTACTACATGTACCCAAATCACAGCCTTTCATGATCCACATTCATTTATTTAAACCTAAAAGTGATTAGAACTCACAGAAAAAGGATGGATCTTGAATTCTGGGATCCGATTTCTGAATTTGTTAAGCTTAACCCTTGATGTAGACTTTGGTTTTTATCTTGAATTTGGTTTGTTATGGCGACGGCTATGTTAGTTTAGGATGCAACAGCATATAGGTTCATGAATGATTTAGTGTTAGGTTAGATGTGATTATATAGAAGCATAGGATTGATTAGAGCCCTTAGATCAGTCTAGGATCAATCTAAGCCATCCAGACCATCATGATACCTCACCTGACCAACCAGAAAAGGACTCCTAAGCCCTAAACACAAAAAATCGTCATTTGTACACATCAGTCCAGATCTGGCCAATGGGGTCCACCCCTATAGGGGGTCGACACCTATGTCGACACCCGCGGGGGGAAGGGGTCGACACTTCTGAGCGGGAATTTTCTCGCTCAGCCCGCTTCTTCTCTTTTGAATTTTGAATTTCTTTTTTATTATTAATTATTATTTTAATTTAATTTCCGTTAAAACTTGAAATCTTTTAAGCTCCATAACTTCTTCATACGGAGCCCGATTTACACAAACTCGGACTCTATCTCAAGCAGAATTCGGAGACGAACGCAGTGGCATAACCCATTTCACTTAAATCTTTTTCTAAAAATTAAGTTTTCTTTGATTTGCTAATTTTAATATTTTAAAATTACGGGGTGTTACACTAGAAAACAAGTCGGACAACATCCCCCTGGAGGACTTTAAAGTGCTCTTGAGGAATTGGGAAGATGGGGAGATTCAGGTATGCATAAATATTATTTATTTCGCAACATAAACGTGTACTTTGTTTTTTTGTGAGATAAACGAGTACTTTGTTTTTTGTGTATTTTTAGAAAAGAGCCAAGAAAAATTCTAAAAATCGTAAGTCATATCAAGACATACACATCGCTAGTCCAAAGTCATTCGCCTAGCTTCGTTATAAGATGGTATGTGATACTTTACATTTGTTTATTAATTAAAGTTTTCTAGATGAGATAGCGTGGTATCTATTAACACGAAGTAATTAGCCTAGATGCTTTTTGACTGAAGAGAGTGTATGCTAAACTATCTATTGAACTTGTATCAAGAGACACCATCCGATGCATCACTCTTTCTCAAAATTCGTAAGAGATCAGATGGACGTGAGTACATGTCTAGTCCTGAAGTAATGAAGTACAAACTTGTAAGTAATAATTTTGTTTTGTAATAATTTTGTTCTGTTTTGTACATGCTGCACATTGTTCATGTCTTGCTCATGTGCATGTTTGCTCATGTGCAATTTGTTGAACTTGAGTTTGACTCTTAGCTATGTGAACACTTGTTAATTTTATGGATATTAAGTTGTAAAATAAACAAGAGCAAACAAAATTCTTTGATCCGGACCAGCTAAAGTAAGTAAATGAACTGTATGTTTTATTTTGCATGCTACATGCTATAGTATAGATTCCATTGTAGAGATGTGTCAACTTGTCAACGAGCAATATTAAATTAAATATGCAATTTTGTTCCCTATGTATAATTAAAGCCAAACATGGGTATCTTTCTTTTCTTTATATAATGAATGATTCCCTATCACAGATTAAAGTAAAAATTTGTCTGCTTGGGCATATTGATGGTGGCTACTAAGTGCCACTGTTTGAAGCACATAACGACTTTATTTTGTATTTATCAAATATTTACATTCTAGCCTTGTTATGTGAAGGTCAAGCTATGGAATGAAATATACAGGATATTTTGTTCGCTAATGATGTAGGAAACTGGCTAAAATGCCCACAGAATTGCACGTTTCATAAAACAATTAGAAAGCAAGCCCCCATGAAGAGTCATATGCACTTTGTTGAAACACTTACTGAACATGAGTTTCGCACCAGTAACCTTGTGCACTTGTGCTCTGTGCATGCACTTTTGACATTTGTGCACTTGAAACTGTTTTCATGACATTTGTGCACTTGACATCGAGATAGGCATGTAAAACCATAGCTTGATCATACATGTAACATTCTAATTGAAACATGATGCTCTTAAATCTATTTTTATCGTAAAATATTTATGGCTGCCAATAAAGACGTCCTTCCCTTATTCCATTTTTTGAGCATACTTCACCAAATCATTGTATTCCTGTAAATTCGACCACTCATTGTTATACCCAAATGGAATTCTCCCTTATCTCTATGTTGTATTGGTAGATAATTGAATGAAGATAGGGCAGTGGTCGCTTGTTGACTGTGGTAATAAAGTAGCATTGAAATCAATAAATGAGTCATAGAAATTAGAATTCACAAATATTTTGTCTATTTTACTATGAACAGAGAAATCCTTGCATCCCCCTTCCATGTAATTTTTTTACCTTTTCCGATAACTTCCACAAGACCAACCTGCATAAAATTGTCGTATGTAAGCATTTGCATTATGAATGTGGTTATCTCTGCATTATGAACATGGCTATACATATGCCTTCTACTTGCTTATAACCATATGACGATGTCTGATAGCATATGTACAGTTTTTTTTTTATTTTTTTATTTTTTACCAGTATACATGTTACAAAATGCTTTTCTAACTACATGAACATAAACAAATTGTTTTCCAAAGTATAGCTTTCTCTGCATTTGCTGTACACATTTTCTGCATATGTAAGCATTTAATGTAGGGTAATTTGCTTCATTCTCTCCATATGTAAGCATTTGCTGCTTTCACTCCATACATAAGCATTTACTGCCTTCTCTACATTTACTGTAGGGTAATTTTGATGTGGCTTTGTTTTGTAGGACTTAATTCAATGGCCTGTGAAGAAAGAGAAATACTGTTGAAATAGTAATTTCGAATAGAAAATCACATGGTCGTCCTTTGCTTGTAGGGAGGCATGCCAACTGTACAAACAATTAGCCGAGGCTCTAACAAATGCTTATATAAAGGACTTAAAGCAAAGGCTTGTCGAAGAAATGGAAGCAAAGCTAGAATCCAAGGTAAATCAGAAGGTACAAGAGAATTTGGCTTGGGTGCTTAAAAAATTAGGCGATGCCAACCCGGAGTTGAATCTAAAGGAACTAATTTCCACAACCATGTCAAGTGACAACGAAAATTTGACTGGAGGCAATAACTCTTAGTCTCATTTATGAAAATCTAACTACAGCTGTTGACATGAATTCTAATGTGTACTGCGTATTATGATGTTTATGCAAGTTATAAGTACTGTACGAATTGTGATGTGTATTGTATTATGCAAGTATTTATGTGATATTGTGCCTTTTAATGTCTCTTTAGTGTAGTGTTGCAGTAGCTTCAGTGTGGAGTAGCTTCAGTGTAGTGTTACAGTAGCTTTAATATAGTGTTGCCATCAGGTTATCAATGTTGCTGAAATAATGTTGCAGTAGTCATATAAGGTGTTGTCGTAGGTAACGGCAGAGCCATCATTGTGACCCAGGTAGGGCAAAACAATTTTTTTGTCCCACATCACTAGATTAGAATAAATTGAGCTGTGTATATATAAACAAGTGTACAACCAAGTCAAAATGGCTATAGACATGGTTGTTTGAAGTAAAACAAGGTTGCTGGCCCATGAAGTCGGGCTTCCTTCAGCCTCAAAGGCCATTAAGTAGGGAATATTTCGAAATTCAACTGGGGCTAAATGCAATATTTCAGTTTTTCTCGCCAGGTTTCCGGATTTCCAAGTGGGGCGGCGGCCCTACCTCGCCTATGGGTGCGTCCGCCCTTGGCCGTAGGGATGAGATTAGATTGGATTGTGAGCCCAATGAGCCCCTTGTGGGCTCCACAAGATACATAAATAAAATTAATATTTATAGCAACATTTTTGGAATGTTACTACAGACACCTAAGGATGTTGCTATAGACCTAAATAGGGTTCTATTGTAACAATATTTGTTATGTTGTCGTAGATATTCAAAATGTTGCCTTTGAGGTCTACAGCAACAATGAAAATTGCATCATCCTAAAAATGTTGCCAAAGACCTATGCCAACAATTTTTGGGCCTGTGCCAACAATTTTTTCTGTTGCATTAGGTCGTTTATGGCGTAGTGTTTTGATTAAGAGTGGAAATTGAATTCACTTCCAAAACTTGATTAGGAAATTGATCAAGATTTTTATGTAGTGGGAATGAGTTCAAATGATGAGAATAGCTTAGGTGATGATTAATGGCAGAATCCATCCCCTAATACAATTTTTTTTGAGGTTGAAAATGTGAAATTGTCGTACGTAGGTTAGTTTCTACTACAAAGTAAGATGCTAAACTTTCGATAGGAGAAAATTCAACACTCATTGGTGTCGACTTATTTAGGTTCCAATTTTGCCGACACCAATATTTCTTTTGCTTAGCTTTCGTCCCAGCGAGTGTCGGATTAGTGTGTAAGTGTCGCCGAAAGTTCTATTTCCCTTTCGGTTTTGGTATCGGCAAAATTTAGGAGTTCCGTGTTGAAGCATTTTGACCTTGATTTCACCTGTACAGGATTTCAAGACCAGTTTGTCTTTTGATGATGATACCTAACCATTTGGTTTTGCTCAAATCGACACCAGGTTCTATTGATATTCTGATTATCCCAGTACCTATCTTTCACTCTTTTGACTTTGGTGTCGAGGTAGTTGGTTTGATTGTCACCAAAGACTTATTTGTTTCTAAGTGTATATGACTTACGTTTATATGCATGAATCTTCTTTAAACTAGCTCTTACGATTAAGGCGGTGTTCCACGGTGTAGACTCCTAATGTTACCATGTTTTTATGCTATTTAACCACTTGTGCATATTTATGTAAAAGAATGTGGTACTAATATATTTGTTTTATGGAATGATATCACCTGGCAACATTATGCCTGGCAAAAAGAGCACCGATAAGTCGAAGTCCAAGGGTTCTGGCACTCTGTAAACAAAGAGGGAGTTTACATTTAAGCAGTCTCTATTCGCTTCTTAGGATGAAGTGAAGGTTGTTCTTGATAGCTTTGGAATATCTGGCGTATATACTATTTCAGCAACTGCACAAGACAGCATCCAAAAAACCCGGAGGTATACTTCGCATATTCCACACTTTATATTTGGCATGAGGGTTTCTTTCCTTTTCTATCTTTCATATTCGGGCTTTTGTGTGATCTAGGGATTGCTCCAATCCAGCTTTCTCCAAATACTTATACTATGCTTTTTGGCACTTGGGTCAGGTCAGGCTTCCCTTAGCCCTAAGCTCATTCGCCACTTTGTCAACAGAGGAGACTTAATCTGTTGAAGCCATCTTCAAGGCATCTGAGAAGCTGGGACATCGGTCAGCCTTGCTTACTGTGAATAGACTTCGCCAATACGGCCTTCTTCCTCCAGGGCAGAAGATTTTGGGACAACCACCCATCCACTTTTCTGGCGCTAAGAGCTTATCCCGGGGATCCGATACGTTCAATGCATCATCTCCTATATTCTAAGATACTCTGAACAAGACTATGTTTCTTTTCCAACATGATTTCACATTGTTGTCTTAATTTTTTTAATCTTGCTTTTCTGATATGGTTACTTCTGATCAGGGACCACAACCTCTGAAGACACTTCTACTCTTGATGCTTTAGATCAGTTTTGTGTTGATGCTTTAAATAGGTTTGTTAGTCCTATTTTTGAGGCCTCGCCTAAAAGGCGGAAGCATGACACGTCCGTATGTATTTCAGAAGATGTCATTATTACAACTGGAGCGCAGGCAACTCCCGGTCCCGCCATCACTGATGCTAGGAATGTTGTTGATATCGATTCTTCACCTGAAACGTCCCACATGAACAAACTCACAAGTGATTCCATATCATCCAAATTCCCAAGTGAGTTTGATACGAGAGAACATAATTCATTTCCATCTTCATCCTCTCAACATATTAGTTCTCCCAGTCCGCCTTACTCAACTCTGGATTTTGACAAGCTTGTGAGTCTTGCTCTTTCTTCTATCGAAGTTGCTAATATTTCACAGCCCTCCATGCCTTTAGACTTGGAGGATTTCTATCGTCAACTGGTCAAGGAACAGCTTTTGGTATGAATTTATCCTCCTTAATACCTCTTTCATTTCATTATTTCCACATGATGGTTAATCTGTTCTTTTCCATTTCTTAAGTGACCAAAAGTTGGCTCCTGTCTAGGGGAATGGCCCATTCCCCTTCTATTGAGATCATTTCACTTAGGGAAGAGAACACTGCATTGAAAGCCAAAGTTGTCACCCTATCCCAAGCGATGACAAAGAGCGATGGAGAGTGTGAGAGGTTAAAGGCCTCTCTTGAGATGGAAAGGCAGGCTAAATATAGCTTGTCCGATCAGGTTTCAATTCTTAAGAATAATTAGCAAGCAGAGATGGCATCTGATTATGCTGACGAGTAAAAGAAAATGGACAACAAGATTTCTAATGTGAGCCAAATAATTTGTGAAGCCGGAAACAGGATATTTGAGTTTTTGAAAGATCATCTCCCGAAGATTGTCAAGGAGTATTATGAAGACGCTCTTTTCCTTGCATTCTCCGATAATTTCGAAAATTTTCCAGGAATCGAATTTATTTTTGTCCATCCTTCTGTTCGAAGTAAAGTTATGGAAAGGATTGGGCTGGTTAAACAAGGAGGTGGAGTCCCGAAGAAGGATAAGATGAAGCCTGAGACCCCCATGTTCATTGAAGAGCTAACCAATGATTCTGATGACGAGGAAGAAGACGTGGCTGCTGCTGCTGATGATATAAGTGATGATGGTGACGATCCTGGTGATGGAAGTCGACGAGATGAGTTTGATAAAGATGGCGGAGACCAACCTTCTACTACTGGAGGCACACATAATTCCGAGGGAACCCACATTGACCCCTTAAGTACCCCCATCTGCTCAAGACCTGGTCGAAGTTCCTACCAAGAAGGATGGTTACCCTGAGATGAAAGAGAAAGAACTTTCCATTCAATATGAAATTCCTGCCACAAAGGTATGGCTTTCGCTTTTAAAGTGCTTTCTTTCTTCTTGAGTTTACAACAATGCTTAGTTTCCTTATATAATGATAGAAGCCTATTTCCACAAAGGTGTAATTTCGAGAAATTCTTCATATCTATTGTATTTAGATTAAAAGAAGGATTTCCAACGAACCTGTCACATAAACCTGGGAAAAGTTACCTTGTAGGAAAGCTTTAGATGTGTTTATATGAAATACTTTTGACTTACTCTCAACTTTTCGGGTAACACTCATGATTCAGTTTTTGATAAGTCTTATGATCAGTTATGCTGTATTGATGTATAACATGGATAACAAGTTTATTAGCAAATAAGCTTGTACCTTTGTACTTTATGGATATGTGTATTGCTAAAATAATCCAGAACTTGTATGGGTCAAGTTTATGCGGTAATTTTCCTTTAACAAGTAGGATGCTATTAGTGTCATTTTTCGATAGCTAGATTTTGCGTATCATTGTATTTCATCTTATTTGTGAGTAGGGGAATCAATTCCAGGCTCCCCCCTCTCAACATGGGGATGAATCATTGGTAATTGTAGAGCGAAAGTATTTTCTTAAGGAACTCCTACTTCGAGGTGGGAAAGGAAACACTATCTCCAGAAGATAGCTAATAGGAATCTGAAGGAACAAGTGTCCTATTTAAAGGGTCAACTCGAGGAGAAAGATAAAACCATCCTTGAGCTTCAAAAGCAATTACAGTTCAACCCTTCTACCAGTTAAGATGAAGAGATAGTCAAATTACTTCTTCGAATTGATGAACTAGAAGTTGAATTGGCGAAAACGAAAGAAGGCTACGAATCCTTGGAATACGCTTTAAAGAACCCTGACTCAGGTTAAAGAGTCTAGTTATTACGGGACTCCTTTATTTGATAAATGTGGTATGGTATTTGAGTGACATAAACGTAAAACATTTAATGTGGTAATGTTTTAATCATGGTAACTTTCGAAATGATCTTGTAAACAAGTCTGTAGATTGTGTGGATATCGCCTGATACACTATCTTCTCCATTATTAGGAATGCTCTCCTCCCAAAGTCCTATCGTACTATTTCGCACAAACTTAACACACATCATTTGATATCAACCTTATAAGATATGTATGATGATTTTCCTGCTTTCCATAAGATAATGTTTATATAATAAATGAATGTGTGACACGATGACAGGCTTATTACATTTTACATATTAAAAATAACAACTTTGTTTAATAGGAATTCTCAAAGATCTTCCCTTTGTGAATTATTTGGGAAAAGCGTAACTTTTGTCATAAGGTTCTATCGGGCAAGCTTAAGATACCTACACGAGCTCTTCCTTGATCTTGAGTTTTCGAGTAAGCTGATTATTCATATCATATATTTTGTTGGAATAGTGAGTAATGACTTGGTACGTAAATGAGTTAAGAAAAACCCCTTGAGCAAGATGGAAGATCACAATCTTCGTTTGAAGGTCTCCAGGTAGAAGACTCAAGTCGTCACCCCAAGCGTGGATAGTTGACCCTTTCTTTAAGGATAAGAATTAGAATCTGGTGACCCAGAGTAAGGTATTAATAAGAGATATCCAGAGCCGTCCCTCTGGTGAATAATTAGGAGTTCCCAATCGACTTGGATTCAGGCGCCCATTAGCATACCAGAATCCTGCTTCTGGCTATTTTAGGGAAGTTTCGAACCATGACCTGAATTCGGTTATTTGATGAAAGACTAAGAATCTTCTTCTAGTAATAATAGAAGTCCCAAACCAACCTAGATTCAGGTATTTGAAAGAAGACCAGAAATTCCACTTCTAGTAAGAATTGAAGTCCCGAACCAACCTAGATTCGGGTATTTGATTGAAGACCAGAAATTCTACTTCTGGCAATTAGTTTCGTTATCCCCCTTTGTGTTTGATTTAGAAAGCAGAGGATGTATCTGCTACGTGAGCAAATCTCTGGGCTTTTGATTGTCAAAGTAGAGGATGTACATGCTTTTTTTGGACACTCTTTGGGCCTTTGCGTCCGGTGCGCTGGGCTAGCTTATTCTCAAGCAGGGCCCAAGGACTTACCAGACCTCCCTCCAGGAGGCGCCTTACCCTGGCCATCGTAGGCGGTGATAAGGGCTTAGATGATTGAACCTGGTCATTGTAGCCGTGGTTTCTAGGCTTACTCTTTTAATGATCTACCCTGGCCATCGTAGGCGGTGATAGAGGCTTACACTCCACCCCCTCCAAGGGGTGCCTTAACCTGGTCATCGTAGGCGCGAATAAGAGTTTTTGTTCCCTTTTGCACGTAACGGGGAACATAAGCAGAGATAGGATGTGCTCTTCTACAATTAGAGGTAGACGTGCTTAGTTCATAGCAGAGGCAGGGCATACTCTTCTGCAAGCAAAGGCAGGGTGTGCTAATTAGATGCTCCGTCTCAACCATTTTTGGCGTGGATCGGAGGCTTGTGCTTTTGATGCTTTAACCTAGCCCTTTCTGATATGGGTGCGGAGAAAGGCTTGCACACCACCACCCCCCCCCCTCCGAGTAGTGCCTTACCCTGGCCATCTTGGCGGTGATAAGGGTTTTTATCCATTTATTTGTTTGACCCATCTTGGGGTACTCTGGTTTTTGGAAGGGTTTCCATACCCTTGGCTCTGTAGACATTCCTCTTTTGAGTAGACCTTTGCTAGACTTAACTCGACTCTTTTATAAAGTCTCGCAATTGACCCTGATTAAAGAACTTGATAATCATTCCTTCAAGGACTCTGCAATGGTTGGTTTCATGTCCATTCATCGTATGATAGTGGTAGTACGGCTCTCCTAATTTCCTTTCATACTTAGGCTTCTTCTTAGTAGATGGCTAGGAATTAAGCTCGTGTTGAGTTAGCAAGTAAATATTTTTCTATTGAAGCAGTATGGTGGCAGCCATTATGTAGTTTTGATATAAAGTTCTTTCCCTGTCGTTGGAACCTAGCCCTTTTGTTACTTAGCCTTGTTACTTCATCCACATCCTCGTTTCTTCTCTTTAAAGTGTATTGAGATTGAAGTGTTGTCCTTTTAGTCCATTCGGAAGCTAAATGGTTGAAGTCTCTCATTATTCCTTGTTAGAATATTGTTTCCTCAATCTGTTCATGGATAGCTTCTCTTATATGAGAGAATAGGTAACAACACTCCCTTGATGTAGAACCATTTAGGGTAAAGTTGGAATTTGTCCTATAAAGGAAGGGTTGTTGCTACAATAATCAGGATCGTATTGCTCTACTTCCTTCTTCCACTTGATGATTCACAAGGCTTGCAATCTTAACCTTTGTTCTTCCATCACTCTCGAGTCAGTAATATCTGACATAACCATTTGAGATCTGGAAGATTCTTGTTGGGACCCTTTGCCTATAGTCTTGCTTATTCAAAGCTTAGTCTGATCCGAGACGGAACAACACAGTTAGAAATGTGGTTGTTAACCACAAGGTTGGAGGTTTAATCCCGCCCTTCTAGCTCCAAAATGTTAAGGATATTTTTCGTCAACACTGGAGATATGTCTAAGGAAGTGGACCTAAGGATAGAATGGGGTTATTTAGTTCCCACAAGCTTGAGTTAGTTCACATTTTCCTAGATATCAAGGTCTTAAGCCCGAAGATTAGTTACTCTTCCCTTAAAGGGTGTGTATCACGCTTAAGAGACTCAACAACCAACAATTACCTCGGGATAAGGGTTCCCTAAGCACAACACAAGTTAGAAAGCTAAAGGCTTGTAGAAGAGTATATCAGTAATCTTGAGGAAAAGGTTAAAGCTTGTGTAGAAAATCCTTGCCATAAAGAAAGCATAATATAACATGTAAAAGATGTAATTAGATAACTCATAGAAATTATGCTAAGTGTCGATTCACTCTTTATTGATCATTGATTTGAGTACATAGGTGTTTACAAAAGAAATCCCCAAATAGATTTAGAAATTAGGGTTTACTTACTAAGAAAAGAGTACATGATTGGGAAATCAGAAAAGTCCTCCAAAATGTCACCCCTGGGGTCTTATTTATAGACAAATCATGAACCCTTTGGTTTGTGGTCCAGCATGAGCCTCTTTCGGGTATAGCAGCATAGTGTGGGCCACTTCTCGCCTTTTGGTTTTAGTTGCCTTGGTTTCGGCCGCCTCTTTAACATTGTTATCAGATATAACTTAGCCTTCCGTGTGCCGGTTTTGGCTTTCGGAGGGCTGATCTCGGTCTTTGGAGCTTCTCTTTGATGTTGCTTTTACCTTGCGTATCGACACCAAGCCGGTTGTTATGGATTGCTTTGGGAATGACTTTCGGCTTTCGGCAATAAGCTCTGGTCTAGCCTTTAAGTCCCCATAGTATTTGTTCTTGGAACTGTTACCCCTTTCGGTATCGACATCAAGCGAGTTAGTGTGGATAGATCTTTTTCTCATAAGCTTTCGTTTGCTTTCGGTGAATCTCTGGGATCGAATTCTGTCTTCCGACATTGTGCTTATGGTACATTCTCTTGATGACTCTTTTATTGGCCGACTAGCTTTTACTCTGATAACTAGCCTTCGGGATGTTTTACTTGTATTTCGGCTTCCTATGTCTTCGACATATTTTCCTCCTTTTGTATCAACACTAAGTTAATTAGTGCCGATATCCCTTTCATCTCCTTTTGTTTGGCTTAGTGCTTCCTGCCACGCCTTTGATTTCGGGTTATAAGCTTTCATCCGTTCTTGCCTATCGTCTTCCGGCTTCAGGTTATCCGCCTTTGGACTTGAATTCATGTTGGTTGCTTTTTCATGTCGGCACTGCCTTGTCGGTATCCCTTTTAGCCTAGTTCCAGGTCCAAGCATTCGAATCATTCTTCTATGCTGTTTGCGGTCCGATACCCCTTCACCAACCCTAGGTTTCGGTGTTGAGTTTGCTATTAACAATCAACAAGAACTCATGAGTTTTTGTCTGGATGTCCTCTCATATCTCAAATCACTTCAACCCACCACGTGGATTGCATCATGGGACCGCCTCATGGATCCCAACAACAAATTCAACTATCATGGAAGGTACTTCCTTTGATTTAAAATCACTATAATAATTTATTGGTAACATTTCCATATATTTATGTTCTATAGTACTAGTGAAAACCCGTGCTACACACATGGGTGTTTATGAATCATGATTAAGTAAGCATTGCTATAAAATTATTTTCTTTTCTTACTTCCAATCAGAAGCCAAAAGATACATGCGATTTTGTATAATTGAAACGATACGACATTAGTGATACAATATGAATATCAATATTTTAAAAAAAATTGAACCAACCACTAATCAAAGTGTTTAATGAAAACAACATAAATTATTCAAAATCGAACATACGGGAATATGTGGTGTTAGTAAATTTGATAAAGTGGAACGCATTCAACATTGTATAACCATCAAGCTATTAAAATTAGGTAAGGTATATAAGTAAAAACTTTAACATCAGATTTACAATTTAATGGCGGAAAAAGCAAATACATCATCTTCCACATTTTCATTTTCACGACCTCAATCAAATATTCCTTTACCAAATCTAAATCCTAATATTAGATCTGATTCTAGATCTAATCTTCCAGATCCAAATGAGGCTTCACATCAGAAATCGAATCCAGATCTGTCTTCAAGCTCAAAAAGTAGGAAACTCGAATTCATCAAACCATCTTTGGAATATGTCTTTGTCCCTGAAAAGGTATATAATCAATCAAAGATCTCATGGAAAAACACGATTGCTTTGATTCCTATATTTTTCAGATTATCAACAATCAAGCTAAAGGAATACATTAGTAAGGTATGGAAACCATTGGGGAATTTCAACATACATGTCTCTCCTAGCTATGATTTTGTTGTACAGTTTGAAAGTATAGATGATTTTCAGCGCATAACAGATAGCACAACTTATTCATATTTTGGGAGATTGCTATATGTTGAACCATGGCATCCTGGATTTATTTTTAAAGGTAAACAAAGTAACTTGGTCCAGATCTGGATCAGATTAATTGATTTACCCTTAGAACTATGGACAAAAGAAGCAATTCAGATCCTAGCTAGTTTTATCTCTAAACCACTTCTGATTGATGAAAATACAGCAGAGAAAAAGTTTACAAAGTATGTGAGAGTTCTTATAGAAATTGATACTCAAACAGTTTTATTAACTCCCTACTTTGCTTCATAATGGAGAAAAATTCAATATAACTGTTGAGTATGAATTTGTACCTTTAAAGTGCCTTCAATGCAATCTATTTGGCCATGATGATGATTATCATGAAGTTACTAAAGACCCAAGATGGATTCCTCCTGATATACATGAAGAAAATCAAGATAATATTGATGATCAAGTTGAATCTGAAAATGCAGAAAATTTAGATCCAGGAAAAAATCTTTCAAATGATCAAACTCACTCAAAAGAAGCAAATGAAGCTGATATTTCTTTAAACAATTCAGATCCATCAAATTCAAGAGCTTATGATGACTTATCATTTTTAAACTCCAAGTTACCTGAGAAGGTAATTCCAGATGATTTAAATAACATAGCTGATGTTATTACAGAAAATGATAGAGTTAAAAATTTAGACAAAGGCAAACAGGTGGATGTGTCTTCTTATGTCAATCATAATACAAGCTATCTACAGGCTGCAAAATCAAAAGTTCCTACTCCTGCTAAAAGATCTACGAGGAGTACTTCATCAATAAAATGACCTTATTAGCTTGGAATGTAAGGGGAATGAACACTTCTTTTAGAATGAAGGAAGTGCTCAAACTCCTAATTTCTACTAAATCAACTCTTGTTGGTTTAGTAGAAACAAAGTTAAATCCAACTAATTTAGGTTTATTTTCTTCTCTACTACCAAATGACTGGAAATTTCTAACTAATAATTCCTCTATTTCCACTGGAAGAATTTTATTGGTATGGAATTCAAATATATGGGATTTGGATGTGATGTTTTCATCTCCTCAACATTTGACAGTTAATGCAAGAAACAAGGGAGGATTTATTATGACATTCAATGTGATATATGGTAGTAAAACTTTTGGAGATAGGATAAATCTATGGAATCAACTGATAAATGAATCAAGTGCTTTTTTAAATTCTTGGATTTTAATGGGAGACTTCAACAATGTTTTATCCCCATATGACAAAAAAGGTGGGCTTCCTATTCCTTATTCTCATATTAGAGAATTTCAAAAGTTTTTAATTTAGATAAGTTTATCTGAAATAAAACCATTGGGTTTTCAATTTACATGGCGTAGAAGAGGAATAGCAACTCATATAGATAAAATATTGGTGAATAATATTTGTATGCATCAATTTCTAAACATGAAGGCACTTTCATTTCCCCAAAAATCAAGTGATCACAATCCCATTTTGCTAGACATAATTCCTACTACAGAAATCAAAGGGTATCCTTTTAGATATAAAAATGACTGGTTATTTCAAGAAGGATGTCATGATGCAATTCTAAAAGGTCTGAGTGGTTCTGTTTGGGGCTTTAATAGTTATCAATTTTTGCAAAAACTCGGCAATTGCAAAAAAAAGCTCAAAACTGGAATAAATTGAGAAATAGAAATGCAACAAACCTTGAACAGGCAGAATATTTAGTAGCCAATCTGGAAGAAGCAGTTGATCTTGATCCTGAAGATGTTCAAGTTTTTGATGACTATCTGCAAGCAAAAAGAAATCTTCAGAGTTTGCAATATTCATATTTTAGTTGGTTAAAGCAACAATCTAAAATCTCTTGGCTTCAACAAGGTGATACAAACTCTAATTTTTTTTTACTCTAGAATGTCTAATAGGAGATACTTTAATCATATCAGAGCTCCTATTGATTATAGTGGAAATCTGTTGTTCAAGTCAGAAGAGATAGAATTAGAGGCTATCAACTATTTTCATTCTATGTTTAATGGTTCTTGTGTTACTGAATTTCCTACTTTTCAACCAATATCAACAATAAATGAGGTCATAGATTTCTTCTCAGGAAAATTGAATTGTCAGAAGTTAGAGAGGCAGTTTTTTCTATTCATGATGATTCAAGCCCTGGACCTGATGGTATGAGTGCAAAAATTTTTAAATCTCATTGGGAGGAGATAAAAGATGATTTATATGCAGCAATTTCAGATATATTTCAATCTGGAAAACTTCCAAAATCTTTGAATCATACTTTTATTACTTTAATTCCAAAGAATGATAGACCATCAGAAATTGCTCACTATAGACCCATCTCATGCTGCAATGTCTATTACAAAAAAAATTCAAAAATTTTATGTAATAGATTAAAGCCATTCCTTCCATCATTGGTATCATCAAATCAAAGTGCTTTTATACAGAAGAGGTATATTGGGGACAATATTCTTTTGGCACATGAATTATTAAGAGATTTCAGAAAAGTAGGAATGGCCAAAATGTGCGTGAAAGTTGATTTACAAAAAGCCTATGACAAAGTTAACAGGAAACTTATTTGTTTCTTAATGTCAAAAATGAAATTTCCAACTCATTTTATAAACTTGATATTTGAGTGTATGGATACTGCTACTTTTTCTGTAATCATTCAGGGTGTTCCTAAAGGTTTTATTTCATCAACAAGGGGTTTGAGGCAGGGTGATCCTTTGTCTCCATATCTGTTTGCTATAGCAATGCAATTTTTTACCTTCATGATGGATAAAGCAATATATTCAAAAGGATTTCAACCAAGCAGTCAAGTGCAGCCTATTATTTCTCATCTACTATATGCAGATGACTTAATGATTTTTGGGAAAGCTTCAATTCAAAATGCAAATTCACTCAAAGATATCTTTCAGAAACTAAGTCAGTATACAGATTTAAATGTGAATGCGTCAAAAACTAAGATATTCTTCAGTAAATCAGTGATTTTAATGCAACTGAAATCTTGAATACTATAAGGTATGAACAAAGTACCCTCCTGATTAAATATCTTGGAGTTCCTTTGTCCTCAAACTACTTGCATTATTCAGAATGTAATTCTTTGATTCATAGAGTGCAAAGTAAGATTCAAGGTTGGGAAGCAAAGCTTCTAAGTTTTGCAGGTCGAGCAGAACTTATAAATTCAGTTATAACCCCTATTGTTCTATATTGGCTATCTATCTATCAGATTCCAGAATATACTCTGAGCAAATTACAAACTTTATATGCTGATTTTTTCTGGGGTAGGACATCTCATAAAGTAGCATGGTCATCATTATGTAAACCTAAAGGAGAAGGGGGAATAGGTTTAAAGAATTTCAGTGACTTAAAGAAAGTAGCCTGTATAAAACTGATGTGGAATTTTCTATCTAATAATTCCTTATGGAGTAAATGGGTTCATAACAGGTACTGTAAGCAGGAATTTTTCTGGACTATGGCCTTGGATGTTAATGCATCAAGTACTTGGAAATCTATACTGAGACTTAGATCTAGATCTAAACAATTCTTCGACAAAATAATATCTAGAGGTCAAAATACTTATCTTCGGATGGAGCCTTGGATAAATTGTAAGTGCATGATTGATCTACTTTGTTTTGATAGACTGCATATCATTGGTCAATCACATGAAAAGGTTTTTGAAATTATCAGAAATGAAGATTTTAACCCAGAAATTCATCCAGCAACAAGAGAATTATTAGATGAAATCAGTTCACTTCATACTCATCCTAATCTAAATCAAGACAGATATGAATGGTGTGAAGGGGGAGCTTTTTCATTTCATAAAGTTTGGGACTTTATTCGTGTTCATGAAATTTTAGATCCAATATATTCAGTAATCTGGCATAAAAAGAATAGCAGAAGAATGTCTTTTATATCATACCTTGCGATTTTGGGGAGGTTGAATACGAAAGATAGAGTCTTGCGTTATAATTCTGAAGTTAATCCTCTATGCCCTCTTTGCGAGAATCATCCAGAATCCACAGAGCATCTTTTCTTTCAGTGTGATTTTGCAGTCTTTATTTGGTTATCCCTGAAGCAAAATTTGGAACTTTCATTAACTATTAGCTCAGATTTGAAAGAAGAAGCAAGATTATTACATTCGAAATTCACAACAAAAGATCAATTGAGGGACTTAGCTTTTGGATCTCTAGTAACAGCTATCTATTATATATGGCGAGAAAGAAATTTGAGAGTATTTCAAGGACGGAAGAATCATTCATCTTCTACTCTTTACAAAATTGAGCGAGAAATTGTTTTGATGGTTCAAAATAATGGAACTAGATCTACACGTACTTCGAGGAATGAATGTTTTCTTCAGAAGTGGGGGATTGAGTTAAGAGATACAGGATGAAGCGTACTTAGTTTTGAAGTGGAGGATGGGCCAGATTATTGGGCCGAGAAGTTTGGTCTTTACCTTAGTTTTATTTCTGAAGTTTTATGATGTATTTTCCTTTGTTAATGACTGTGATCATTTCTATGTTGTATATCAAATTTGTGAGTACTATTTTTTCCTATAAGGTACCCATTAGGGGGGTTATGGGGTTTTAACGAGGCTCATAAAGGCGGTTTTTTATTGGTTTAAGAAATAAAGTGAACCAATTTTCAAAAAAAAAAAAAAAAAAAAAGGTAAGGTATGTTGAGATCGTACAAATAAAAATTTAAAATAACGTGAAATAATTTCTCATTAGTACAATGACATGCATGCATTGATCAAAAAGAAGTACATGTGAACAAACTTACGGTCATTCTGCATATGTTATGCATGTTTTTGAAATTTGGTGACAAAGGCAAATGGATGCATTTTTAACTTTTTACAAATGCAGTTGACTGAGAATAACATTTTCTGTTATAAAATTGACCAATATCATTTTCTATAATTACAAATGGTATAATATAAAATGAAAATTCAAATGTACATAATGATTTGTAATGCCAGAACACCATTCAAGACGTGGACATTTTAAGTTAATAACATATGAAATGATGATTGCAGGATAATCGCTTTAAATGTACAGTTGAATTTTGGTGCTGCAGCAACTATTTACCTGGCAGGAACATGAGTTGGATATTTTGTTGCATCTGCTTCCATGATGTGGCTGAACGTCACTACCTAGGTTATTAAAAATCAACTTAAAAATATAATACTTATGGATATAAAAAACCTAGTTGAACTCCAACAGCATGAAAAAAAATTCAGAGCAAGATGCGCACTATAATAAATGCAGCTGGTGGTAAGATATTTCATCTAACTAGTGCGACACAGAATTCACCAAAAAATTAGTTATAGATATGTTTTAATTTTCAATCCTATGAAATGAAAATGTATATTTGTATATTTAGTTTATTTTGATTGATCTATTTAATAGAAAATGTTCATTAATTAATCCTCTTAAGTAATTTTGAAGCAAAGAGCATGTGTACTGATTTAAGTAAAGCATAATTCAAAGTAAATTCACTCATCGAATGCTTGAGCTCAGTCATATTTGATTCTACTTGTTAATTAGTATAATTTTAAATATACATGTAAAGCCTCGTAGATCCAATATAAATATCTGAAAATTGAGATATTTGGACCAATCACTGACTAAACATATTTTCGTTGCTGTAGAATATGACTATCTAATAAAGTAAACACTAGATGAAAGAAAGGAAGCAAAACAACCAAATAAATTGAAAATACAACATATTATATAGTTGGACATTGAACTGTTGTCTAAATAAACAATAATATTTAATGCAATATAACAACCACTTTACTAAGTACTGGAAGAGTATCATGTGAACAGATGGTAACCAAAATATGAAAAGAGGCCAATTTTAGCCATTGCGTTCAATTTTACAATAGGTAAGCATAGGAAACTTTTGATACAGAACTTATTTTTATCCATAACTTATAACTTATCCTTTTGTCATTGCACTTGTATGCATATATAACAAAAGCTAAGTTAGGTATACTGACAATATTCTACATATCATTTGCTATCACATATTTCTATTAATATCCTAACACCATATGCATGAATTTAGCAATTCCACCAACATTAAATAAAGTTTATTGATAGAAATTAAATAATCTGTGCACACACTTTTTTTAGGCTCTACTGAGATCAAGGCTACACAATAGTTTGAGTTCGCCATCCCTACCTTGCTCAGCTTCGCCCCTTTCAGGTTTGTAGCCTGCGGCGTCATGCTACTCGAGCACTGCTATAGCTATTCAGTAGTTGGTTTTCAACAGTCGTGCCACATTACTGTTGTATTTAGCTTCACTGTTAATCATTTTATCCGATTTTTCCTTGCTGAGTGTCAATCCTCCAGCCTGATCCTTGATTAAGTCCTTTATCACTTAGGCTCTCAACACATATGGATCTTCCTTTAGCACTGCTTGGTATGCTTATCATTGACCACCTGTTGATCAATGTTTAGTACCCCTCTTAAGCCAAACAATTTTCATTCTCTGCTTAGTGCTGCTTCAGACAAACCCAACCCATGGCTGGTTACCCCTTAAGTTCCATCAATTGGCTGCTCTATTACCTTAGCACCTAGCAAGCCTTGCTCGAATGTCATGTCGTTCCATTCAGCTCCATTCTTCAATACCTAGCTCTTTTAATTGGCAGTGTACAATAGCAGAAAACCTACTGGCAACAACCTACCAGAACCCCACATTTATCCCTATTCAATAGCCGGCTCATAACGTATATCTTCCAGGCCTATATAGTCCCATCATTGTTTAACCTATCATTATAGTTCTACATAATAATTTATTATTCTAAGATATGCCTGTATTAACTATAACATGATCATCTATGTGATGATCTCCTTTGAAACTGAATTTTACACAATCGTGTGAACACTGATGGAATGTCTCTTGACTTATTTACTAATAAAAACGAGTGCTCTCCTCTTTTACAGGGCCATTTTTCCATAAAAAAGTTTCCTTGAATCATACAATTTGTAATTTATATTTAGAACATAGTGGCTCTATACAACTACGATAAAATTATTTATGTGATCGAAACATTGATTCTTTCATTGTCAAAATTATTGTAAGATCATTTCCAATTGTTCACACAAAATTATACTGCTTATGATACTTGATTGAAGATGTAATATAAGGAAAAAAACTGACACAAACAAAGTGGAAAATAGTTATTGAATATTTGTTATGAACAAAAATATAACTTTGTGGTATAAGTTAACTGTAGAAAACACTTAAAAGTCTAGTTAAACATATAACACAAATTGGTTGAATTATCATTCAAAGAATTAAAGGACTTGAGAATTATTGTTTAGTAAGAGGTCGAATGTTTTTCAGTTCTACGAAGATTGCTAAAATCTTATTAATAAAAACTATTAACCCTAAAATATGCCAGGACAATATATAATCGTTAAATCACTCGGGGAGCAGTTAAGAATCAGTCCGCCTTGGTGTTGGTGAATTTATCGAGATATCTTACCGGTGAAAAAATGATAACAAATTAGGAAACTCATCACATTTTCTAGAAAACAACCTCAAAAGCATGCCACATATCAACTACATGACCTGATAATCCTCTTAGCCCAACATTGAATGCATACGATAGATGAGGTTATCATCACCAGCACACAAAAAAATCGACTAAGTTATACTATTTTACATCATGATACATTGAATACGAAATAACAAAGCATATGTGATGCATTTAACCAAACCTAGTACCACTCTTCATTTCTAAGTGCAACACAATTTATTATTACTTCCCCAAAATATGATCAAGAAAGCATTTAAGCATGAATACTAAAGCTGTTCATCCAGCTCATATTTTTGGAGTCATGTAATTTGGTTGGGTCACTTTAAACATTATCAACTGCTCAAGGGTTCACCGATATGTCCTTCGGTGGATAAGATGAAACATAGTCCGGCCAGCAAAATTTGCATCAAGAGAATTATACAGATCAAGTAAACAAACTAATATAAACTAATTTACATAATTTATCTTAAATAAATTGATTCTAATATAACATTTGAATCTATTACAACAATATAATGGCTTTGGGTTACAATAAAAAAAACTGTTTTAAACAATTAGTATACTCTGCTAATAAAAACCCACAAAAATCTTTCAAACCAAACGGAATACGTGCACTTCTTTAATCAAATTTGTATTTGGTGTTTTATTTTATTTAGCATATAGGTAAAAATTCATAACTAATTGTAAGTCTCTTTCAAATATTTCCATATGTAATGCTAAAAAGTTACAAATTTATAAACAAAAAAAATGCAAAGAGGATTTTTGAGCTAGAAAACGAGAGGTTAAATTTCTGAAACAAAAGAGACTAATGAAGAAAAAAAGCATATTCTTACTAACAAATTAAAGGAGAGACACGTTCGATTTAGCATAGATTGGATTTGTAGGAAAATTCGATTGAAGACTTTTTACATTTTAATTTTTTATGAACCTACAAAGTAATAAAAGATTATAACACAAATGTCAGATGTTTTGTTCTATTCTCATATGAAAAAGAAAAGAAATTAGTTATAAGCAGTATTAATAATACAAAAATTAACCCAGAATTTCCTTACCGACTTTATACTAAAAACATTAAATATGCATAATAAATAGAATTTTTCTTTAAAATGATGAAACTTTTATTAAAAATAATTCTATCAAGTAAGTCTCAATACTGCATCTTTGCACAAATTTTCATTGTTTCTTACTTTACAAATGCAGCTTTATTATTAAAGATGCATAGTGGCTGAAATATTGAATCAGGTTACATGAAAAACATTTTTTTTTCGAAGTGCTATCTTTTGCTTAGTAAAGAAGAACTTCCTTCACAATCCCCTTTAATGTCTAGGAAACAGAACTGAAAAAATAGTAAATTGAAGAAAATATATATTAAATATCACGTAAGATGTTGGGGTTATAAAAAATATTAAATGAACTAATATGTCTATGGTTACTCAGTACAGATAAATAGCTATGATACAGTTGTAATTTATAAGCAACTTGAAAAGGCTTGACATTTTGTACTTCAAAAAAAAATCAATATTTGCCAAATAAGTAAGTTATTAAGTAAAAGCGAAAATAATAATATTTATATAATGAAGTATGTAGTATTTGTGAATTCCCCTGAAAATATGAAGTAAAAGCCATAGGCACAGAAACAACTGTGTCGTCTATCTAATGTATAAAACAATCCTCAAGGCTCAAAAGTACAGAGGAAATAAAATATTTTGAAAGTAATAATCGAAAGAGAATTCTACTAGAAACCCAGTAAAGCATAAGAAACAAAAAATGGAGAATTTAAAAGAGGTAATATTCGCAAACTAAAAACACTAAATTTCGTAGAGCAAAACTAACTATTGTTGAGTATTCATTTTTCCTATTGTTGGAGTTGTGTGATTTAACTCAAATAAACATTCCATTTTGCACAATTTATAGTGAACGATAGAGGAGAGAGTTAAAATTATCAATCAAAATGAAGTACTACAATGTGCCATTATTATTCATTTCAAAGTGAAATAGCTCATCGAAAGTGTAGGGTACTGTGCAGCCACACGTAATTGAATCAAAGCTGACACAAATGATGCTAAACAACCAAGATTTTAATGGCAAAATAAATGGAGTCTAAGAAGCTGAATTAAGAGCAACAGGTTCAAAAATATAAAAATTATAATTAAAATATGCAAAATTGTACTGTATCAAAAAATATTCATTGTGAAACAATTATGATACCAAGAATCAATAACTTCTATTGATTGGGACACATAACATGGAGAATTTATATGGACGTACAATGACATACACTGTGAAAAAGTTGTAGTTGGGCTTTGCTTCATAAGGGAAAAAACAACACTATAACTCACCGTATGGACGGGTTATTAGTGAAATGCTTCAGGTCATCGAATAACGATGTAAGAGTCAAATTTTGGATTATTTATTGATTCATGCATGCTTTAGTCGTTATTTACATATTTGTGTTTACGTAATGTTATTTACTCACATTAATTTCATACATGCTAAAGATTTTCGCAAAGTGTGAAAATTTGGATTATAGATGCTGCATAATTTCAGGATACCTTTAAAATCATTATTTGTACTTTTATTTATCAAAGAACTATTGCAATCATCAACAAATCAGTTTAAATGAACAAATATTTATGTAGATTATGAAAAAATGCTGTCTTTCTACCATTATCTTCGTTTTACTGAAACAAAGTTTGATCTATGCGCCATATGAAGAAAGATGTAATACAAAAATACAAGATTAAAGTCTAAGCAAAGCTAAGAGTTTTACTACTCATATGCACTGATAAGCATTGGGCGTACAAAGAATCACGTATTCATACTAAAGAGTACCAATTTCATAAATATTTGCTGCTTGATGTTTATTCTAGCTGTAATCTCTACGGATGTTAACATCAATTGTTCTCCCATGGAATACACATTACATCCAAGCAATGTCTACAAAACTATAAAGGCCTAATGCTGGATTTGATTTGTAGGTTCATCCTGATATATAACTGTGGATCTGGTGAGTGGATGCTCTACTATTGAGGAGTGTCAATAAAAATATATTTCTAAATAGTGCATGACTTATACCATATATGAGTAATCAATAAAGTAAAGCCATATATTCATACGCTTATATATGTATGTGTGAGTTTTGCAAGGTCCCTTTTTTCCTAATATATAAATTCAATAAACTAAATTTGTATATTTAGGTTAGAAAATCAACTGACTGCAAAAATACAAACCTTGAGAATAAAAAAAGTGTATAATTGTTAAACATCTAAGTTCATTTCAGGTTAGTAAATCAAGAATAATATAGTGATTTTAGTCTTTATATTGTATGGCCGAACTGAAAGAAACAAAATTTGGATAAAACCATACTTCGAAAGATATATGTGACCAATAATTCAAGAGGCAGTAGCTGGCATGAAAGGGAAAGAACTAAGTGAAATACAATATAAGTACTCAAATTGAACTACAGATTGTAACACATTTGAATTTAATCATTTGGTCATCTGTGTATAACCAATATAAGTACTCAAACCGAGTAGCCCAAAACTCGATGATTTGAATATGTGAGGTAATTGGAAAACAGTAGAATTGTACACATGTTTATATGTGAGAATATATATCAAAATACCTCTCTAATAAACGTAGAGGCAAATTTTGAGATTAAAGTTATTTGCATGCTTCATTTCAGTTAATCTACTTTGCTATGAATTTTTTTGAAAATTGTCCTGATTACTTTACTTCATTTCATTTGGCGAAGAAGAAGGGAATCTAAATAGAATAATTATATAAAAAAGGTTAACAATCAAAACTGAGATTAGTTTTGTTCATTTTTCACAAAAATAATTAACTTAATGCCATATGAGTCAAGCTCTAACCAATTATGCATGTAACAATAGATAACTGTAAAAATAACGTGAATAAATATAAAGATCGTTCTTATCTTAAAAGTCAAGAGATAACTGCCACAGGGTAAACTGTCCTAAAGAAATTAGGTAGCAAGATAAATCTATATACTTATTCAAATGAGCCATTTGGGACCCAATCACCACATATAAAGCACGAAAATTGATCGAAATAACTGAATTCACTATAATATCAAAGTATTCCAACCCAAGAAGCAAAAATGGAAATCAAGATAGCATGAAATCAACATAATCATAACATTTCATAGAATACTAAAAATCAGTCAATCGTGAAATTATATTTGTTGAAATGAACTCAACAAAGCTTTTATATTATTAAAAAGACAGTTAGGAGTTGGACAATCACAAATCAAAGTTTGTTTCAAGGTATTGTGATTATAAAATAACTAAAGTCAATAGAATATGAAAATATTCCAACTATCAATATAATGTCCAAATATTTTAAATCAAGTCAGTATAATATCAGAATAAAGTAAAAAAAAAAAATAGATCAAAATTGCTAAAGTCAATATAATATCATGAAATGAACTTAATCACTTTTGATTTCAAAGTATGCTAAAAAGTTAAGTCAGTCGTGTGAATATATCTGGCTGAAATGAACATAACGAAGCTTTTTATTGTTCAAAATACGATGAGAAATCAAAGTGTGTTCCAGAATATTGTGATAACAAATATCATATTAAAAGTTACCACCTAACTAAATAAAGGTTTTTTTTGTCATATTCATTTATCAAGACCAAATCATGGGATATGAATTTATTAAAACATTTGTTTTGAATAATGGAGCTCAAAGAGCATTGGAAATTCATTTTAGAATACTATTTTTTTAGTTGATTAGATGGTATGTAAACAATGGAAAGTTTTACCATCTCAGTACAATAATAATGTTTTCAATGAAAATCAAACATAGGAGTTTCCAACTATTTGATTCCATATAAACAATGAAATTCATTGGTTATATAAAGTAATTTCCAACTATTTCTATGATGGTAAAATAGCCTTACCCAAAATCACAACAGCAAAAGCGAAGAGGCAACTTCGGGCTATGAAACGATATATGCAAGATGAAACCAAAAAGTAGAAGATGACCCCGACTGACAAAGCAACACTTATAGAAAAACATGATTGCGGCATGCAAAAGAAAGTGCAGCACTGGATAGACAGGAACAGGTGAAGATCAGAAGGAAAAAATAGCGGTAAGGGAAAGCGGTGAAGAGGGAAAAGTGGAAGCTAACCGTTGTGCATCCAAATGGTGCGTCTGTGGACTACGTAGGCTATGCGAAGGTGAGAGAGCGACAACTGAAACGGAGGGGCGATGGCAGCATTGTGGGTGTAGAGAATGTTGAGATGTGGAGAATTGAGGGATTAGAGTTAAATGGGGTAAGTTTTGATCGATTTGTTTTCTACCTGCCAAAGTGAATTCAGCGGCACGGATACATCCCTGGACAGGTTCGAGGGTATGATTTTTTGAGTGGATTGGATCCGAAAGGTCTCTAGAGGAGAGATTGTGCTTTCATATAATATAATAGATAGATACTTTGAAAAGGTTACCAACCGGCGTTAAGAGTTTAAACTCAAAAGCTAAAGAGTAAAACTATGTAAAGCTTTAAGGTCAACTTATAGAATGACTGTTAGATAGAGAACATCAACTGTAAGCTACACACATGTGTTATGTTATCAGATAGGAAACATCATTAAATGTTATATGTAGGATCTCGATTTATGTGAGTGGATCATATGCAAATAGGTCAGGTAAAATCAGTCCCTATAATAGCTTGATGAAACTCTTTAAATGTTTCTATGCAGATCGAATCGTAAGAACTAAAAAAATTGCACACGAAAAGATTTAATACATGTGGTTGTTCTCTGAGCAAAGCAAGCAATTCTTGGGTTTGCTGCAATTATAGATCGTAAATGCACCTCGAAAAATGTTGTCCTAATGGTGCACATTAAGCTATTAGCCTTTTCAATACAACATTATGATCAGTTGGAAATAATTTCGAATAACATTTGGTCCTGAATCACAATTACAGTAATCTTTCGATGTGTGAATAGTGAATGTACTTAAATAGGTGAATATACAGCAAAAGAAAAGAAAAAAATCCTATGAGGAAATTTTCCAACTCTAGTTTCTATTACGTCAAAAATATTCCTGTAAAATTATCTATATTAAGCATTTGTAATAGCATAATATTCTAAAATGTGGTCATAACGGTGCGCATTATGACCATGACATTACGTGTTAAACTAGAAATAAAATTGGTAAGTAACATGCATTAACTATTTTAGTAATATTAAGTTCAACCAATGGTCCCATTCACTATTCAGCAGTGTAATCTTAACTGTCAAAGAGTTGTGTTGGTTTAAACTTGTAATGCAAAAAAAATTGTGGTGAAAGGTTAGGTTGAAATATCACTCTCTGTTAACGCAACCTTTCTCTAATTCTTATTGAAATCAAATTTTGAGTATTAGTAAATATTCAGCTATCCATGTTGTGGAAATATATAAAATGGATTTTTCTCCATCACTATTTATGTAAACAGCATTAACTGAAATTAAACTTTTGAAACTTACATAATAATGAACCTACATATACCTAATACACAAAAAAAACCAATCAGTGGAAGTAAAAATGTGATGAAAATACAGGTAGGATGAAATAAACCAAAGTCGGTAATTTAATCAGAACAAATTATGAACATAATGGCTTTGAATATTCTGTGGATTCATTGGAGATGAAGTTATAAAAAATTCTAAAACTTTATTTTAAATGTATAGGAAATGCGATTAATGTAAGCAATAATGAATAAAAGCACCAAATTGAAGGTCAAATTTGACTGGAATGCTGGAATTAGATTAGGGGTTAATGGTAAACAATACTGGAAAAAGAACACGAATACTAAGATATATAGTATCTTTTGTACATAGAAAAGAAAAATAGGTAGCATGAAATTGATAACAAAAGCGACTGCAACCAAAAGACAAAATGCCTAAACAATATTGAATGAAGTTATTATTTTATGCAAAAAAGTAAGATTTCAAAGAAATAACTACAAAGAAACAAAATCAATATGGTAGAAACCACCATAGTTTAAACATAAGGATATAAAATAATTTGTTGTATATACACAAAGTGTATTTTCTTAAAGAAGAAAAAGGAAAAAAAAAATCCACATTGAACTACTTATTAGAGGTGTTTTGTAGGTTCAATCATAAGAAGGAGAAATGAATATTTTTAAAGTAACAAATAACAACATTCAACTTCACAACTATCCTGTGAATACACATAAAAAAAAAAAAAAAAAAAAAAAAAAAAAAAACACTAGTATTTACACTCTATAAATTGTTGAAATGTAAAGCTTGTATGATCTATTTTAAATTGGCATATGTCAATAATAAAAAGTTGTTATATCTATAGAACTTTCAGTTTCTTGAATGGATATAAAAAAAGGAGAAGTATCTTAATGAATAATCAATGTACAAATAAGGATTAATCGCAAAACGTTAGAAGAACATGCCATATGCGAGAGGAAAATTGTCCATACATAAGATATGACTTAAACGATAATAAGATTGCACTTACTTTTTAATGTTTACAATAGTGGGCATTAAAAACACTGGATATAGAACAAAAACCAATAGGATGAAGAACACCACACTTAAAACAGTATATAAGTAGTGTTAAATACCAAAAGTTATTTCCAGCAGACAAATAAAGTTTTAAAAGTAGTTAGTACAAAGAAAACAACATTTTCATATTAAAAAATAACAAGGAAACTGATATGCATGCAACAAGGTTAAATTTACCCATTCACTAAGAATTAAGAACCAAGGATAGAAAAATAAGTTCAAGACTATATAAGTGCCAACTATAGGGTTAAAATTTTCCATAGCTCAAATTCCATCGACTAATCATATTCAAAAAAGAATGATAAAATATTCATCAAAAGAATGAAACAACATGCCTTAGTCACCACCAAACTTCACCATGGAATTGGAAATACATATTTATATATTAAAGTAAGAGTTTGAAATTTATCAAATGTAGAATATTGCATTTGAGAGTATTATTATAAGCATCAACCATAGACGCCTCAAACTTTTTCATAACTCAAAACCCATCGATTGTAAATCATATTTAATAAAGAATGATAAAATATTAATTAAAGAGAACAAAAAAGCATGCCATAACCATTACCGAACTGTGCCATATTACGAATACACCTTAATGAATAATCATAACAATTAGTTTACTTTTCCTCCTTTTTAATACATAATTGCGTTTACTATGGGCAAGAACATACCATCCAAACCATGCAACATTCCGTAAAATCATTATCTAGTGACAATGCATTGAAAACATATCACTATATCAATACACAAAACACATATGAATTTAGATATTGAAGCATCGATTGTAGATTGAAATTGTAAGCTGTTCTAATAAAGGGTCAAGCTTAAGACAAACACGTTAAAGAAAACAATGAATCTGCAACAACCAAAAAAATGGAAATGGAAAGCATGAAGTACCTAAAACTGGAAGTGTATATATGAATGCATCCCCAAGCTGAATTATTAGAGTGAAGTAAGCGCTACATAAACGAACACTCATCATAAACTAATGCTTATGATTTAGTAATTTGTATTACCTGACACAAACTAACAATGGAAAACACATGCGCTAGATGTTTAAAATGGATTTGATGAATGAGCTATATAAAAACCATGTCTAATCCAAAGTAGAACAACATGCAAAAGTTTAAGAAATGATGAAGATCGAATTAAAATACCTCAGCAATAGCTGTACTTCAGAAATATGAAGCAATTAATGATTGTAATAATGAAAAGGGCTAACTGTGAAAATTGTGGCGGTAGCTGGAAGAAGGTACGATGGGAGAATAGCCGATGATAGTGGTCACATAGATCATCGGTAGTACCCCAAGAGAGGGGAATAAGTCGACAACTCGTGAATTACATTACTGTCGCACATGGATAATCTCAGCGAACAACATAGCTTGATCAATTATGATAAAATCATCATCCCACACTTTCAAATTTGCATCCTCAACCTTAGTGAAGGTCGGGTTCAGAAGCACTGTTAGCATATTTTTTGATAAATGTCTGATTAAAGTCAAGACAGGTTAGGTAATAATATGATAGGAGAAATTACGTGGTTTACGGGTTAGCAAGGGTTAGGAACGAGGTTTGCAACTTCGGACTGATTTTGAATTTCAAAATACACCTGGTAGAATGAAAAATTAGGGTGAGTTTAAGAGGCGAAGATGAGGGCGATTGCAATGGAGCGGTGATAAGAAGGAGGTATAAAGTGATAAATCGGAAAAGACAGAAAACAAAGGTGAGTTATTATCTAGAACTTAGAATGTGAGAGAGGGATAATGAAGAGAGGAGAAAAAGATGCTTCGTGGTTATTGAGTACTTTTTAGTATAGGTGAGAATGGGGAACGACGTAGATACGGGAACACAGAAGCGTTTCTCGGAGTGGATGAAAGTGAGGGAGTGCACAGATGTGGGAAACCGAAAGCCGTTCGATCTAGAAGATAGAAATATATCAGAATCATGTAATTTTTTGAAGAAAATGGAAATGAAAGGAGTCAGACAGAGAACATACTGAGTTTTTATATAATATAACTAGTACACAGCATCTTTAAGACGGATACTTGTTTTGATTGGGTATTTGATAGTACGAATATTGCATCGTTTCGTCCCAGCGGATGGTGCATTGTAATTTTTGTTACGTATCATGAATTATAAACTATGACACACTCTGTTGTGAAACAAAGAGCAATGGGTTAAAACATGAGGAATCAACAATTACACAATCGATGTCAAAAATTGTAGTTCTGAAAGAATAAATAATTAGGAATGCATATGAATAGAAGCAGCACGAACAAAGCATGTAGTGCACTGTTGCTTGGTTATAAGACAGAGGTGATTTTCTAAAAACTTCAGAATGTAAAGAGGCATAACTGAGTAATGAAACCCAAAATGTATGAATAATACAGAAAAGGTGCTCTGTTAATGGAAAGATCACAAATAAATATAATACAAAGAGTTCATGATATAACAGGTACGTTAGCACAGTAATTGAAATTGGATTGAACCGAAGAGCGATGTCAATAACTATGCATAGCAAGAGAAATAAAGTTGATCCAGACCGCCTGTAGTACAAACAAAAAGGAAAATAAATAAATAAGTAGATAATAATTTTAAAAAGTGAAAATGGACAGTAATAGCGAAATGTAGAGTAAATATATACGTATGTTATTCAATCTAACCTTTGATGGGGAATTACAATAGAACCTTTGGGTATACGATATTTGTGGTGGTTGTTGTTGTGGTTGAAGGAAGTAGGATTGAAAGTCTACTGAATGCAGTGCATCTAGATAGTGCGACATATAATTGTCCATGACTAAACACTTCAGTGCGTAAATCAATGCCGACATATTTCACAGATTGACCTTGAGCTTTGTTGATAGTCAATGCATAAGCAAGCCTAACAGGAAATTGACGTCTTGACATGTTTATAGTTAATTCTGAGGATGATGGTTGAAGAGATATTCTGGGTATGAAAACAAAGTTACCAGCTTTATGCCCGGTAAGTATTTGAGCTTCAATTATTCGAGTTGCGCATCGGACCACGATTAGCCTTGTTCCATTACAAAGACCTTCTTTGGGAGCAAGATTTCTGAGTAGCATAATTGGGCAGCCAACCTTAAGTTCTAGTTTGAAAGGCGGTAATCCATTACATTCTAATGAATTTAGGAACTCGCTTGGATAACGATCATTTTCCTCGTTTTCTACTAATTTGTCAGCAGCAAGAAAAGCAGTAACATCGCCCGGGCATTTTTGTAGACATGCATAATTTATTGCGCTAACATCTTCATTACGTGCAGAAAGAATAGTTCTCTCCTTTAAAAAAGTTGGAGATTCTTGGTTGACAGCAAGATGTGGGTAAATAGTGTCAATTAAGTTAGCGAGGCTGCTACTGCATCATTGACAAACCAATGTTTTGCTAGGCGATGATCCAATCTATATAGTAGAAAAAGCGCGAAATTGCAATAATATTAGATATTTGCATATTTAGGTTGAGATGTTGATAATAACAGGTAAAGAATAAGTAGTACCTTGTTTAAATATTAAGCAAAAGCACGACTCTCAACCTCGTCTGAATTTAGTCTCATATTTTTGGTTAATGATAAAACTTGAATAAAAGGCCACAATGGAGCTCGTCTTAATGTCGATGCAACGATGTCTTCACGTGTTCCCTTTGGGATGACTGGTAAAATTTGACGAAAATCTCCTCCCAAAACGACGGTAATTCCACTAAACGGCTTTGCACTATCTCGAATATTTTTCAACGATCGGTCAACTGTTTCAACACAAAATCGATGTTGCATTGGCACTTCAACCCATATAATGAGGTGTGCTTCTCGTAACAGCTCAGCCGTTATAGATTGTTTTGTAAATCCGCACATAGAATCTTCTAATATATTAAGTGGAAGGCAAAAAGTTGAATGTGTCGTTCTACCTCCAAGAAGTAATAAAGAAGCAATACCTAATGAAGCAACAGTAAGAACGATATGTCCTAGGCTTCGACATTTATCTGCAATTGTGTTGTATAAGTATGTTTTCCCTGTCCCAGCTCCTCCATTTAAAAAGAAAGTTTTTCCATCTCCATTTTGAACAGATTGAAATATAGACTCATACGCCGAGTGTTGATCATCATTGAAAGTAAGAATATTTCTTTCTACCTTTACATCTTGTCCTTCATACTGTAGTTGTCTATGCTCGTTTATAAGTCTGTTTTGCACAGTAATATCCCAATTCTCAGTCGGTAGAGGCATCATTGGAAAATCTTACAGGCTTTTTCCAGATTCTTGTAGTAATTTGTTAAGAATATATAAACCATAGTCATAGATTTGATACTCGGTAGGAGTAGGAATATGGAATATATTTTTAATAACGTGACCTAGATCATCACATATGTGCATGGAAAATTTTCTCCATAGATTATGTGGTCGTAAAGGATAACACTGAGTAAGAATAATAGAGAAAAGTCTTTGTAATTGATATCCGGTGTTCATAATTGATGCCTCCTGTAAACATGTGACCCATTCTTCGTCATCTTCAAGCATGCCTTTTGCTACACATGCATCTTTGAATGTTTCATACACTTCTCCATTTATTGTTCGTAAATCCTCAAATGATGTTGGACCTTTAGCAACGGTAAGTAGAAGTCGAAGAAAAAATCGCTCGCCAGAGTTTGGGCTAGCAAAATACATTCTTCCAATTGCAGGGAAATTTGAAATTCTTGGGGACCACATATGTGTACCTTTATTCCATGTATAATGCTCAGAAAATTGTTGATACGTATATTTTCTTGCATCTTGGTGTGCCTTGTAGAAGTTGAAGAATTCAATCAAAGTGGATGTTTGATTTTGTGCTTTGAGTTTGATAGCATCTGCAGAATCTGTTGGGTCAAATAAGACCTGGTGCATCCCGGGAAGATGAAGATGTAGGCGAACAACTGATGGTTTTTCTTCATGCATATGGTAACCAAAAAGATGCCATGCTGCTTCAGGGGGGACTTATATATCTTGAGTCGAGATATTGCTTTATTTCATCTTCTTCACCCATCACAACTGTTGCTCGATCATGGCCCTTGTAGATATACTTATGTATATATTTTACAGCTCGTACGCTAGCACATCCTTCAACATTTATATGACAATTAAACATCTTTGATAATTTTGGATTGTATGGAACAACATCTCTATTATCTACAGGCATTCCCTTCACTTCATAAACTTTACCATCATTGCGTCGACGATATATTGGATATCCATCTTTATCCATTGATGTATTATCAGCCCAGTCTCTTGGGTATCGTTTCGAACATTTTCCATACATGGAGCAAGTGTATTTCCCTTACATGGTCAGTGTATCATACACTTTTTAATGGTTTCAAAAAGTAATGGTCGTTCAGCTTCATCAGGGAATTCTGCAGAAATTAAATTATTTACTTGATCCACTGTTCGCAATTTGTCTGCGGATTGTAGGAAAAAAAAAGAGCGTGCATATGTGGCAAACCCCGTTTTTGGAATTCTATAGTATACACATGTGCAGTGACTAAGCCAAAAATGTGATTTTTGTAAATTTCATCAATCAAACTTCTTCGTTTCAGTTCAAACACTCAAGCAACAATGTCTGGACGGTCATTAGGTCTTTGCATTGGTTTAGAGCTTGAATAATTTCGGGCCAATTCGGATTTGCAGTCATTGTTAAGAAGATATCTGGATGATTATTATATCTTGTTATTGCTAGAGAATCTTGATATATCTCATACATATGTCTAGGAGTACCTATGTAACTGGATGGTAAGATAAATCGTTTACCAATTTGATCACCTTCAAAGACGTCTGACTCAATATCAGTAACTCCACAATATAGATCCTTACGAAGATCTTTTTGTTGAGTTTTAGCCCAATATAATCGATTTTGTTCGGTACATGCCCAAGCATCTACAACAAACTCATGGAATAGTTTACGTGCATGTAAAATTGTGGAATATTCACCATCTCTTTCAAAGAGACGATAACAGTAATAAGGCTGTTGAGTCAGTCTCTTAGTACCAGGACAGTTTAAAGATGGATTCCATTTCATGTGATTGATATCCCATCCAAGATCCCCTTTTGGAAAAAGAAGAACATAGTGAAGGGGTACGTAAGCGGGATGACATTCACTGATCCTTTCTAAATGTGTACCTCCTTTCAGGTGTATTACAATATCTCTAGTTCCACTGATTTGAGATCCATCTCCAGGTAAGATAATAACTATTTCATCAGTTGTTGGCATATTGTAGACACGTTTGTCATTTGTTTTATCATATTGAAGACGTAAGGGTAAATCATGACCTGCTTCAGCCAACTTTATCAAAATATCGTATGCTTGACGATATAATTTTGTAAACTCATTGTCTCTAAGAAGAACCAGCTGAATAATTTCCAAAACCGGCTTACTAAGTCATTTATTTCTTTCATGTCTAAAACTCAAGGCAGTATTTGGATCATAAATATGAAGTTGTGAAAAGATAGGTGAATTGCCAACATCTGGTAACATTGCACCTGTTCTATGTCGTAATTCTCCATGTATTGTAAAAGACTTGATCCCTTGTGTACCAAGGGTTCTATCATCTAATTTGCAACCAAGACTCGTAAATGCATATGTAGCATTGTACTCTTGAATATGTTCCAAAAATGATTTAGATAATGAATCATTTCCATCATATAACTGTCGAAACTCCAATGGAGGTTGTTTTAAGGGTGGTAGCTTTACCTTACCAGATTTGCAACATATTCCAAAAATAGGGTTACTTACGGAAGTACCTTTTAATCATTGATCTATCCAGTGAAGAGCTTTGCAAAAAGGGCATGGTATGTTCATTATCCCAAGAAAATGATGTGTGATGTGCTGCGGATGATTAATCAGCACTGCCTTCCATGATGCTTGATCGTTCCAATAGCTTTGAAACTCTTTCTCTTTCCCTGCGTCTCTTTTGCACAATGGAGCGGGTTGATAATGTATTACCAAAGCCATCTTCTAAATTCCTAATAAGAGAGGGAGCGAGGTTATATTAAATTGAGGATGTATCTTTTCATATAATTTAAGTAACTACATATAAGTGATGGTAAACTTACATATTAGTGCTAATGTGGTTGGATGTTTGCTGAGTAAATCTATACTCATCACTGTATTTGTTTTTTTGTTCAGCAAGAGGCATGATATATTGGGGTGATTTTGCAATATTTGAGGTGGATGAAGAAGATGCATGATTGAGCAGACAATCCCGAGGTCCATTAGTTGAATTTTTATTTTTTGTCATCTTTTCATTTTGTCGACGCAAAGTTTGAGCAATCGAACGGTTTGATTGTGAAGTTGGTCCATGACTAAATATTGTTATGCATAACATGAAAAAGTGTTAGAGCAGTAATATTTACAATGACATTTATCGTATAAAATATGAATTAAGATTGTTGCATGTATACTTAGGAAGAATGAGCGCATACCTCTTGGTATTATCAGCAATTTGGATGGTGTTGTTGGCAGTTGGCAAAGTACCATTGTTAGTCTATGGAAACCAAAATCATAAGCAAATATGGCAGAGCATATAATGATATAGCTTGTATATGTTACAGACCTTTGCACGTTTAGATGTTTCCAGATTAGAAGTGGAAAGATAGTCGGTGATGGAAGATGAGGTAGAAACATTGTTGGTCTCCATGCAACAGGCAAGTAGCTGTATAATACTGTATTAGTGTTTACATATTAAAGTACATTTATTTAATCAGCTCCAGTGTACAACAGTAGTAATATTTGGTACACAAAGTTGTTAATTCTGTTATATCAATCACCGTAATCCCATATGGGTAGTAGCATAACATATGAAATGTAAACTAACAACTAAATGAAACCATTAAATATTAGTATATTGCTGCACTTGGTTTCTTCATTTGCCTAGTATTAGTGTTGAAACTAACAGGCTTTCCAAACATACTAATAAACATACGTACGTTGAACCCACAATTTGAACGTATTTTAGGACCTCGTAGTTTTGGAGCAATATACACATCAACACGTTTTTAACTGTTGCAAACTAATCATGTAAAGCTATAGTATCCACTAACTTATAGGTTTCAAGATGTATATATTCATGGCAAAGAGGTCACCTTAATTTGCTGGATTTAAACGGAGAGAACAGAAGAGGACAATGATGCTCGGTATCCACATGTATACTAAATCCTCGTTCAGTGGGTAAAATAGATGTGAGAACTTGTGTACTCATATATTTTGAGTGATGGGAAAAAAAATCAAAGAATATGAGGGACGTACCTGGAAATATGTGTAGCTTTAAATGCTTGAGTAGTGACAAAAATATAGAAACAGCAAAAGGACGGCTCTTAAAAGTGGGTTTGATGAAATCACTTAGTTTCTTTTGAATAATGAGTGAATCATAATCATATTTATAAGAGTTTGTAAACGTCTTTGGCTTTGTTTGTTTAAAATGTAAAATCTGAATTCTGATTGCTGAATTTTAAAGTCTGATTGCTGAAATCTGATTGCTGAATTCTGAATAATCACATTATTGTTTGTTTAATTAAGCATTCAGAACAAAATTAACATATTCAGCATTCAGAACAAGAAATAAGAAGGAAAAAAGTTCTGAATGAAAAAATCTGAATGCTTAATTTATTCAGAACATTAACAAAAAAACAAACAACATACAAAGTTCTGATTAATTAATCAGAAGTAGATTCAGAACAAATTGAGAAAAACAAACGCACCCTTTAATGCGGAAGGAAGATGAAGGAATAAATTTTAGTGGTGGTGGGGTAAAATTTCTAACCGTATGTAAATAGTGGGGTCATGGGTATTAATAAATGTACGTTATTAAAACTGGGCTGTGTCCAAATGGATTCAATTTTGTTTGCATGACAACGTATAAATTAAGGACAGGAGAACCATATGTTTATTATGGTATTACATAATTATTGTAGCATGGTTGACACAAAGATGGATCTTCGTCAAGTGGATTTTGTGTGAACATCATATTGCAACTAGTGTCTTCAAAATGTTTTGATCAGCCTAAATTAATAAAAAAAAAAGAAAAAGGAATGCAAATTGTACACTACACAAAGGACATACCACCTACTCTTGTGTCATTTAAACTCATTTATATGGGACATTACATTCGTAATAAATGAATTCAATGCATGCAAACTTGAGAGCAGGTATTTAAAAATAAAGATGTGTTATTTCCATTTGACATAATTGTATTTGTCATAGCTAATGTTAGTGGGACCAGTCATATACTCCTATTAGCTATGCCCAACTATTAACATACCCATACTGCATGTTTTGTTTACACATACATGAATCTGTCATTAATATAGATGGTTGTACAGGCCCGGCCCAGGAAGAAATAAGGCCTTGGGCAAAACAAGTGGGGAGTGGACGTAACAAGATTTTGCTGTGTAAAACAAACCAATGGACATGTAGCACACAAGAATCGAGCCTGGGTCCTCTCAAATTCCCAACCATCACCGAAACCAACCTCACCAACTTCGCTTTTACTGAAGGGTTACGTTACTATTTTTTTTAAACAAAACATTTTTTAATTGGGCCCTTCCACCAACCTGGGCCCTGGGCGGTCGCCCAGACAGCCCAAGCCTAGGGCCGGCCCTGTGGTTGTATTAAATATATTTTAGAAACTTCATATAAAGAAGCTCCTTCATTATCAATTTGTGTAAAACCAATGCACATTAAACTTGATGGATGTGAAGCAAATTAGCAAAAACGTAAAATATGCACCAAACTAAATATGGTCAGCAAATTACATAGTCGGCCGAAGACGTATACAATGCACCAAAGTAGGAAACACAAAATGTAGTACATACGAATAATAATTAAGTAGTAATAACAACATGACCAGCTGAAAGAAAAAAGCTTATTTTTCAGTAAACGTCTGAACATTTCAGCGTTTAAACATTTGTTTAAGTACACGTAAAATGTGTAGTTGTCGATGAACACCTTCGTCCTCTAATGTGTTGTTTGCAACATAAGCTGCAAATACGAATAAGTAAAAAGATCATCAAATTGAACATGGTGCTGTTTTATAGTTGAAAATAAAAGCAACGGAGGGGCACACCGAAACATTTTTTAAAGGTCATTCAATAGTCTGCTGATATTTTTTCATATTCTGTTTGTGTTCTAGCATAGCAGTATCCCAAATCTACAACACGAAGTGTTTACTTTAAGCAAGATTTATGACCAAATATTAGAAACATGGGAAAATATATTGAAATTCATACTTCACTGCCCATGCTTGGTCTATGTGTTGGCCATGCGCGTTGCGGAAATTCCATAAGTTCTTTTGGATAAACATGTCGGCCCTGTAAAAGTTGGGTAAACATTATATAATCAAAACAAAAATTAACATATCTAAGTATATGTATATAGAAGACGAACACTTACATGGTTGTCGAAGACAATGACATTGACCCCGTATGCATGCAGAATATCTACAATTTTGGAAATGATAATGTCTCCGTCCTCCCAAAGATTGCCATGAATAATTAGGTTGTTAAAAATTTTTGCTGCTCGTCGTTGTGCATCATTTAAAGCTGGCATTTGGTTCTATGAATATAACGTGTAATCTACGTTTGAGCAGAGAATAAAACCGAAAAACGGATACCAGTTGGAGCTTGCAAAGTGAAGTTATTGATGAAAAAGGAACAAAGGTGGCAGTGGAGATTAAGGTAATAAGTGCAAATCTGTAATTGATATAGTGGATATCATTTTGGAGGTAGAAGAATAATGGGAGGAAATAATAGTGGGTTAAGGGTAAGTAGTGTAGAAGTGCTGTCATGGGTAAGAGGGTTGGCTATTATGAAAGATGGATTTTAGATATTTGTGTAGAGTAAAAAAAAAGCCTATAACATGAATTGTTTGGTTACTTTTGCATTTGATTTTATTATTTTTCCAAAAATATACTTCCGCAAATGCTAGTACGTCACAGATGCTACATTGGAAAAATATTCAACTGGTATATGCGATATATAGTAAATTATAGTGGATTGCATGTCATAAATTGCATCATCCTTCTTAATCCGTTAAGTGCCTAGTCACATACTCGTGGATACAACTGTGCAAGCTGCAAGAGCATTTTTATAAAAGAAAAAGGTAGAAGAAAAAAGTGTGTAATTTATATGTAAGTTAGATGTCACATAAGTAACATGTTATAGATAACCAAGCCAACAACACACATGACACAACTGATGTATAACTTCTTATGAGAACGCTCTAAATAAGCTACATGCATTTTTCACATTTGTTAGTATTAAAAGTCCCTCGTATTGCCAATGTTCAGATGTTTTGCATGTTATAAAGCTTACATGTTAAACATTAAGCTCATGGAGTTATGCATTACCATTTTGCAATTCCATGTTTCAGACAAAAACATTATTTCCGGTATGAACTATTTTCGCTCCATGTATCCTTTTCAATAATGTATTTGTTGAACAAAACAAATTTTATAAGCAACATAACTTGTAACTTAGACATCGTAATATATATATAATTATTGGATAACCTCTAAACATCTATGCTTTCCAAACTGCAAAGTATATACATACTAGTCTGGGTTATATGTGGCACAAAACAAACGTTGATGAAATCATTTTGGACCGTAGGCTAAGTAGAAATAATGAAGAAAGAGTTGAAACCATCAGGCCTTCCAAGTGCACTTTCGCCAATAGAGAATAAAGAATTTTTGATTTCAGTGTAGGAGAAATAGTGTTAACTAATTTATTTGATCCTTAGAAAGCTTCTTAGAGTAAATGGATGATAAAAAGAAAGGCATTTGCAAATGTGGACCAATCATCAAAGCAGTTGTCAGCATTGTATTTAATGTTATGAATAACAGTTCTTTGTATTTTGTAACAACCCGAAAATCTGGGCCAGTTTAAAATTTTTATTTTGGCAATTTTAGCGAATTTTGAGCATTTAAAATGGAATATTTTAAATAATATCGACGAGAATTTAATTTGAATAGAATTCGAACGTATATATTTATATACGTCGCCGTTAGAATATAAATAATTATATATATAATTATAAATGGAATTGAAAATGGCGCGGTAGTTCGATAATTAGATTTCAAACTTCAATTGAACGTACCGGGTGCAAAATAAACCGGATTTTAGTGAAACCAAAAATAATGGAATCTAATTGAGAATATCTTTCCAACGAATCCGAAAAATCAAAATTTCATAGCGGGAATCAAAAGATATGTCCAGTTGAAAATTCTGAATAGTCGCTATGGAATTCAGGCCCTTAAAAATGGGAATTTTGCAAACGACCTCGGATTTCGACGAAACCACTTTTGTTGGGTCCGTGATGTCAAATTATTGCTAGATTCCAAATTTCATAATTTTTCGAATCAATATGTGAGCGTGGCAAAAGAAAACGCGTTTGACCAGTTTTAGTTGATTTTGATCGACTGGAAAATGGCCATTTTTCAGACGGTCTCAGAATTCGACGAAATTAGTTTTGTTAGGACTATATCGACAATACGAGTCTAGAAAATATTTTTCTGGGATTTTTAGAGTTAGTGTGTGACCCCGGTAAATTGAAATGCGCGTTCAAATTCAATATATAGAGTTATATGTTGATTTTAACGGAAACTGATCGAAACGATCGAATCAGCCTATGATAAATATCCCATTGTGTTCGGAATAGGGGTAATTAGCTATGAGCGACAAGCGGTGGGCCTCGTTTCGAGTTTGAAAATAAAAGTTGCTTTTTGAAATAAAATAAATAAATAATTATAAACAAATCGGCCGATTTGTTTATATACACTGATTTGACTGATATTGATTGGGTCGATAAATTTTACACATCGCCCAACTGCACAAATAATAATCTGTGTTTGTTGATTTGAAACCCCACACGGGTGTTGGGATGATATTTGGGTACACTAATCTCAATTATTTAATTATATGTCGATCGATTGGTCGACAGGCTATGTAAGCATTAATTATTTATATTTGATGCTTATGCAGTTGTGTGATGCACTTTGGATGATGGTTGATTGTTTATCGTTGCTATTATATACATGTGTTGTATGAATCCATATAATTAACGTTATATGGTGATTGATTGGGCCTCATTCCAATCGGGAAAATAATGAATATTATAAAAGAAAATTCATGTGTTGAATATAAAAATAGTCATGTGTTGACGATGTTCATGTGTTGAAACTATTCATGTGTTGAGTAAAATATTTTAACAATAAAATTTACATCTTTATCATATTTAAAATTAGAACTACTTTACGGTTGAAGTCTAATTAAAAATCAAACGATAGATACCATAATTTTATAAAATATTTTACATAACAAAAATAATCGTGTGTTGACAGTACTCATGTGTTGAGATTAGTCGTGTGTTGAAAGAAATATAGATTCATGTGTTGAATGGAATAAATATTCATTTGTTGAATAGAATAACGAATTTATTGAAATATATAAAGCCGTGTTGATTAGAGTTGCGCTATTTTGACATGAACGATATTTATATCGATTATATTCATTTTTATAATGAATATTGAAAAGGAAGTGATTTCAAAATATAACGTTTTGAAAATATTATCATTTATATAGTAATGATATGAAATATTCAATTTTGATTTGAAATTGAAATAGTGTTGAAATGGTTTTGAAAACGAATTTAAAACGATTTATAAAATACGTTTTAAAAAGGAAATCAACGAAATATATATAATATATATATTATATATATAATGGCCTGAATAGAACGCGCCGCGCCGCGGCAGTTCGCGAATTTCGACCATTGACTTCGAATTGACGTTGCGGGAGATCCGACCGTCGGATTCTCCTGAAACCGGAACTGTTGGGTTCGTATTGAAAAGAGCTTTCCAATGAATGTTAGAAATTTGAAATCTAACGGTTGGATTTGGAATTATGTCCAAATCAAATTTGGAAAAGGTCGCTGTAAGTGCAGTTCGATGGCCGTTGATGGAAATCGACTGTACGGGCCTTGATAAAATTATTAAAAATATCTATAATTTGTGCAAAATCATAAGAAATGAATTGGAAAGAACTGGGATGAAAAAATCCATATTTGAAAAGATAAAAATAGATTTTTATCGAAATGAACTGGTTTTGAAGTAGAATTAAAATCAATTTATTTTTGAAATAAATAAATTGAATTTGAAAGTGATTTTAAAAATAATCAATATTCCCAATACGTGAGTTGGACTGGAGTTGAATCGAAAATATCTTCGGAATATTTCGATGTTGGATTTTGTGACTATACAGATATTGTTATGGGATTTTGAAAGATATATTTTATATCGTTATTTCCAATACGATATTTGTTGGTTTCAGGATTTGATATTGAATATAAGCCGATATATTTTCTATTCAGAGCCTTTTATTTAATATCAAATGTGATTTGGGTTTATCGTGGATCGTGTTTTAGATGACATTGGTTCTTTAACCCAGTTAAAGACAGGATGTTGATTTTTGAAAAGATTAAAACTAAGTAGAGTTTTAATGAATCTTTAATTAGATTAAAATGTGAATTAATAATTTAAATTATCAAATATGAAAGGTGATCGAGAATGGAGTACCACCAGTTTTGCTCCAAAGCGATAGTTAAATCTTTAATTATATTTGAACGTGAAATGGTAATTAATTTTACCGATAACACCGTGGTGTTAGATATGGAGTACCACCAGTTTTGCTCCAGGGGATGAATAGGTCGGGATTGGGAAATAAAATAAATAATTACTTCGGTGTGGTTCGCTAATCCTGACTAGTTTGAAATGATATCCCAAGGAAGATTAAAGAATAAATTTAGAAGAATTTATCTTGGATAAAATTAATGGGAACTTTTCCCTAAGAATGTGATTTTGTGAATAAAAGAATATTCTGAATTGGAATGAGGCGTTTGTTGTGTTTATGTAACATTTGTTTATTATATACGTGGGTTATTCAGAAAGGCCGGGTTATACCCATTCTGAATAACCGATTCGACGAGATGTCGAAGATGAAGACAGTGGTTGAATACCGGAAGTCTTCAGATCGTTTGGGTGATTACTGATGATCTTGATTGGGCTGTACACCCAAGATGAGGGAAACAGTTGGTGATCGTCCACACGTAACTTGGAGATGGATGGATATGCGAGGAAAGTGCCTCCGGTTTCGTTTAGATCCAGAACGAACTTGTAAATGGATTGTGTGTCTGACATTGGATTTTATTCTGTGTTGATTGATCTTTATTAAATATACATCTGTTTGGCGGTGGAGAATTTATTCTCTTGCTTAACGCCCTTCTCTGAGACGTACGAGCTCAGAGGTTGTATATCGATGGACATCAGTCGCATGGAATGAATTGCCAGTGTGGCACGCGTAAGTGGCAATTGATCAAGGCTTCTGTTGCAAAGCAAAGTCTTGTGGTTGATGATCAAAGCATGGTCTGTGTGGCGTAGCTTTGTGTATAACGTGAATTCGCGAGCCTCACACCTCGGTATGAGTCAAAAACGGGATAGTGACTGCAGGAAGTGCACGGCGTTTCTTTCTAGCTAGGGTGGTGTCAGTGACCTACCAGCCCTGACATTTATATACTTTTCACCTGAGTGGTTGTTGGATACGAGGCGCCTCGGATATAGGTCTGTAAGGACCGGGAAACATGTGTTCAAGAATAACTAATCCTCAAAAGTAAGAGAGGACCGGCCCTGAAGATCCAAGGATCATAGTGGGGTCCTGAGGCATTTGCTAGAGTGTCTCGAACGCGGAGAGGAGCTTGCCCCTTGCCTCGGCTCATGACGGAATCCAATTTCCAATATGTGATATTGCGGTTTTAATTGTAGAACTAGTATGGCGACATGATAGATGGTACCCATGCCGCCTATGATTGATATTTATGATTGAAAATTGTTCTGACACTATACACTTATAATAGTATCAAATGATTTGTTTTGACGTACCAAGCATGTTTGGCTATTATAAGGGAAAACCCTATCCTCCGGCTTGCGTTGCATTGTGTGATGGGACCTGGGTCTTATAATAGCTTCATTTTTCCAAAAAGCATTGCGTTGTTTTGTTATATGCACTAGTATTCTTGGGAGGAAACCCGTTCCGTGTTATACGGCGTGGTCCCTTGAATTACTATCTTTAAAGCAAAGTTTTAAATAACTGTTTTAGTTCTCACACCAGTCACATGACTGACCTAGAGTTTATTGTTTTAACCTAAACTCTGGGTGCCCTTATTTTCGACACGGGCAGCTAGAAGTTTTGGTTTTGCAGATTTATATTCACAGGGTCCTGATTTACAGCTTGAACGATGCTCGGAAAGCTCTGTATCCGTGTATCACTTTCAGTTGTGTTTTGTATATTTTTTCGCTGCTATGTAATTTATTGTAATCTATGATGTTCATCGAATGTATTTTATTCATTTATACTCTGTTTATTCTTGTATCTGATGGAATTGTTGTAATAACGATGAAATGTTCTTCCGTTTGCGTTCTATTTTGTCTTGTCCTCAATTCTATCTGTGCTTTCCTTCACGGGGAAGTTCGGGTCGTCTCATATTACCCTTCAAATTATGGTGATAGAAGGTAGTATTTTTATTGTCTAATAAGTCTCATTTGTCTGTTAACTTTTTCTTAAGCATCATAGCTTGAAGTTTGTATGCAGTTGTAAGGGATTTTGACGCAGCATGATACTGTGCATATAAGAAAGAATCCGAGGGATTAGCATACGTTGCATTTTGAATAAACGTAATATTTTGACAAACTGTTATTTACTTTTACTTGCGTATCAATGTCATATATTAGTTTAACGGCATGGATGAGTCTGTTGGCTCACCAAGCGCAAGCCCATCTAACTGGCATTTATCCAGTCTCCATTGCACCGGCTTGTAATTGAACATTCCAACTTATTCAATCAATCCTTTGTCATTAACCATTCAATTTAAAGCAGCAAACGGAAGATAAAAAAAAACATGACAACAGAGAGTAAACAACAGATAAGAAATATAGATTCATAAAACCAGAATAGATCCATAAAACCATAAACTGTACATAGAAAGTTGATATATGAAACCAAAAACATTAAAAGATAGGAAACATATTATGCTGTCAACGACATGGGATGCCTATAGATCATCAATAGCCATTTTGCTCTGCCCATTCAACCTGCAACAACGAAGATTCTATGTTAGATTGTTCATTTAAGTAAGATAGTAAATATTTAGTCATATGAATTAGCATTACCAGTTCTGCAATAACCTCTGGAGTCCATTCAGGTGAGGTAGAAAGTGGATATGCTTGGCTTTCTTCAGTAATAACCATGGGTCTGCTTTGTTCAGCCAGCACTTCTAATGGCATAGGTGCATCAACTATCGATGCCGGCTCCACTACTGCTTTAAGTCCGTCTTCATATGTGTCAACTTTCAGTGTGGTTGATCCAAGGGTGGAAACCGGGACAGTCGGTTGGAGAACGGGTTGAACTATGGTAGGCAATGGCAGAATTGGTTGAAGCTCGACACTGTCATTGTTGATCCTTTTGGAGTGAGATGATCAGCAGTCGTCATCAACCTCTAACTTCACTTCAGCGATTGATTTAGCAGCGCTTGCTCTTTTCTGTAATAGCAGAACAATTAAGATGATAAGTATGAGATAATGAGATGATTTTGGAAAGGATAGAAAAGTTGAATAAAGGAGACCCGTTTCAAAGTTGGTAATGGAATTAAGTAGGATGCAAGGATCAAATCTGTCAAAAAAGAAAAATTAATGTTACAGCAATCATAGGAAATGTAGAAACAGGAAAATGGAGTGGTAAGAAGAAGAGAGAGAAGATGATGTGAGAAGGCACGGAAGAAGCAGTAGTTAAAAAAGAGTGAAGTAAGGAGGAAATATTATTTTACCTGGGTAATAATTTGTTTGCATATGGAGGAAGAGGATGATATAAGCGCATGGAGTGGAAGAAGACGTGGGAGGAAATCGTGGGCAGAGAACGTGTAGTTTGGTGATCCGTGTAAAACTATTTCAGCCGGTAGATTTGTTGCTGAATAAAAAGATCTCGACCGCTGTTTGTCTCCTGGTTTGTCTACCAAGCTATTTTATTATATAGATTGATAAGTATATTCAAAAACATTATTTTGGTACTTTGAAATAAATACACGTATACTTGTCTCACCTACCTAAGTATACGCATAAAGTATCATATTTTGCGTACATAGAGAGTAAATTCATAACTAACTCACCAATGTAGGTATATTCACAACGTATGCTTTTGATAAGTAGAAATGCATACATGTACATAACTTATCTAATACTGAACTAAGTATATGTTTATAATAATTTCAGTATGTAGAAAATAGAGTTGAATGCCTATCTTACAGACCTAGGCATGAAACATTATAAATAATTTCTTACTTCGTGTAAAGTAAATCTCATTTATAATTACTGCCCAATATTCTTTCAAACATAATTTCACATTGCAATTCAAGTAATTATAAATTCACATCGAATTGATATGAAAATGATTAGATTAAAAAAAATCATTTCTCCCAAAATTAAGTTCCTTAAGAGACTAAGGACTTTAACAATCAATAATTCAAAGATTACTTTAATTGGTACTTATAAATGGACTTTCAAAATGTAATTAAGCAAGACATATCAACAGTTTCCAAAAAATTTAGGAATGAACATAATCCAACTTATATAACAACCAATACTATATTTCATCTTTATAAGACTTGGGTTAAGAGTCTAATAAACTCTGAATATACCAATAAAATATTATTAGTTGGAATTCAACTAATAAGGTAAACAGTTATCATCTTGAGCTTCAGAATTCATTTAGAATGTTATATCAACAAATTTCCAGCACGCTAATTGATTCCTACAAAAATACAACCCTTGAGTTTGTACGTCTAAGGGAAGGGTGTTAAGAATAAAAAGGGTTACATATAACCCCACCAACAGGTGTACGTTTGTACAAAAACAATGTACGTGGATTAGAAAATTTTAGTGTTGAGACAAGTCCCACATCGGGGAATTTATAAAATAAATTCTATAAGAGTCCACCCTTCATACTGCCAATTGGTTTTGTGATAATTTGGGGTTCTCCGACATGGTATCGGAGCGGGTTTTAATTCGTGTGCACATAACTACCATACTTATCCACGTCACCCAATAAGATCCACGTGTTAAGTCTCACGATATGCCATACATGTGGGGACGTGTTGAGACAAGTCCAACATTGGGGAAGTTATAAAATAAATTATGTATAAATATTAAGAGTCCACCCTTCACATTTCCAGTTGACTTTGTGATAATCGGGGTTCAATAACAGTTATACATGCGTTCATAAAAGTCGTTTAGGCATAAGGTAACCAAAGGCACTACTCTTATAGATTCATACTCAATAGAATACATCATTACTAGAAACCAAACGAACTGATTAGTCAGGTTTAGAAGGTATTCTTAAAGGTTCTTCAGACTTACATAGCTTATTCATAAATTTCAAAAATTTCCATTCAAATATCTTTTTTTTCCTTAACTTGCTCATTTTACTTGCATAACCATAATTCTTTTAATCAATTACATAAGAAATAATTTCTTATTTCAAACTAATTACAATCTTGTATAAATTGTTTTTAATATCATTTAAAATCTATTATATTATAACATAACAAGTACGCTCTCATAATACACTCTACTAAGTTTAGGGTATTACTAACTCTTTCTCTAATGAGTCCATCCCATTAAAGCCTAGGCGTTCGCTCAACCCAAGCACTGATATGTCCATGGTATTCACATGCCAATTAACCAAGTGCCAGAAATTCCGATAGTCATGGGAAAAGAAAGAAAAGATATAATAGAATCTTACAGCAAGATGACTAATATACAATATACAACAATGTTGTGTAAAGAAACCCAAGATTTTGTATAACACATCAGAGTATGACTTATGAATCAACATTGGACCGTTATAATAACATGTCCAACAAACTCCAATAATATCATAAAATGACATACACAACAGAATAATATAGAATAAGAGAATACGTCACAAATCTCCAACTCCTCCACTGAAGCTCTAAAGAAATTCAAACCTAATCTGAAAATATGCTTGGTCTGACCCAATCATTATCGCAGAATAATGCCCAGGTCAGTCTGGAAAACTAGCATGAGAAAACTCAAGTAACTGGAAACTTATTTCTTTTAAACTAGATTTGATAACCGACTATTAGCAACAAATTGACTTGAAGCAATCATATATGATTTCCCAAGGAAATAACTAAGCCTCATAATATTGATTTCTTATCAATTTAATCTCTTCAATTAATTCCTCATAAAATACATAATATACTTAATCCTCCAATATAAGTATACATTAACACATTCGTAAGAAAGTTCTCATCTAAATTATATAAAATCAGTTAAATAAATGATATTTGGAAACAATGGTTATTACAAACCCAAAACAATTATTTACAACTTGACTTCCTTAAGTCCAGACATTTGTTTTGGGAATTATATTTAACTCCAAATTATCGGTCACAATATCGAACTAATATTATCCATTGAATAATAATGAAGTTACTCAAGTTAGGGTACTATTATCTCTCATACTTTGACTGATAACATTCTTAAGGATAGATGAAAGTTTGTTATCTCAAAACTAGGTATCAAATAAGTGATTTCACAAGTTCTATTTACACTTCTGTTTAAATAAAGTTTTATAAACTATTTGATTTCTCAAATCTCTTTCTAACTATAAAACTCTTATTCATAATTTAATTATCAAGTAATTCTCCTTTACAAAACAAAAATACTTGGTAATAACTATTAGAGCATTTCTTAAGTTAATTCAATTAACTTAAATGTCATTAGTAAATTAATCAATTTACTTAAACCTCACTTACATAAATGATTTAATTAATTTTTGAACATACTACATATAATTAATCAATTTAAAATACTATTAACAAAGATATTAATCTAATTAAATATATGATTAATTACCTTAAATAACTTTATTTGAAACAGTTATAACTCCAAACCATCGTTAATTACAAAAATTAATTAACATAAATTAATTACTAATTAAAAGGATAATTTGTCAAATTATCATTAACCAAAAATAAAATTTAACCCTTAAAGAATTATTAGTTCATTAATAATTTATCTTTAAATTATTTCTTCTAAATCATTGTTAATTAAATGATAATTAACTTCAAAATCATTGTTAATTGAATAATAATTAAATTCTTAACATGGTTAATTAAAGTAATAATTAACTTCTAAATCATTTTAAACTAAATTGAAATTTTGTTCAACTTGAATGAACTCTTATATTGTTTTTAAAATCAATTGCTTGCAACATTACTGAATAGAGAATCAGTAATTCCAATGGTACTTAAATAACTACAATTAAATTCAATAACGACAATTAATTTGTAACGCATGTATTTTCCTAATTAACAGATATGTAAATATATTATACTGTCATTTGATAGTTAACCATCTATAATTAACTGACAGATCAATACATATCCAAATTAACAGAATAACAGAATGGTGATTTATTTTTCTAATTAGTTGCCAATATTGCCCTGTTTAACTTAATTTTAGCAGAGAAATTTTATTTCGCTAACTAATGTTAGAAGAAATGCAGAATTATGATGGTGGAAATTAAACTCAACAATAATAATTTTATCACTAAATTCAACAGTCAAACCATGGGCCTTCTGAGCATAGATGTATTTTACAGACCAACACAAATTAAATATTAGAGATAGCATGTCAATCGAATTTCAAATGGAGGAGTTATATATCCAATTTTGAATTCTTTGTTAAATTTTAAAAATTGGATTATTTTAAAAGATTTGATTACATGATGGATCGAGACCCACAATCACTTAAACTTGCTTTGTTCCTCTTATTAGCCTCGCTCAGTAACACTCTAATTGTTGTTGTTCAACCATAACACTTCATATCCTAACCGATGTATTATTTTAACAAAATGTCATGCTAAAACATATATACAAATATAAGCTTTAAATGAACATTTATTCAGGGACTGTTTTCAAGCTCATTCGAGTAAATCAAGTCGCTTACTCATCCATTTTCTTTCAACCAAACATTACCACACGAAAACAACAAGCTTTCCTATGCAATGTCGCGCAAATGTATGTCGACGACGACGAGCTAGAGCTGGCCATGCATCTTCCACCAAGTCATCCATCACCTCAAGGTCATCACTGGCCATCATCACATCATCATGAAATCCTCCTTCCTAAAATCACTGCTCGACCCGAAAGGCATGAAACACCCAAAAACATTGACCGGAGACACCTACTCCATCTCCAACATAAATCAGCCATGTCACCACTACTAAAAACACTCACCATACCCCTATGCATCTCTAACAGCTTGTGTCATCTCGTTCGATCACCTCAACTTCACGTAAGAATCGATCAAAACCAGAGAATGGGGGAACAATTAAAAACCTGAAATGAACTATTTCTGCCAGCACTGTGGACCAAAGTACTCACGAATCGTACTGCGCCTTAACCTACCTCTGATGGTGCTCCAACTCCGGCCCCAAGGCTCAGACTTCCACATTGCCAGAAATTAACAAAAAACCAAATTTTGATCAACTAAAAATTTCTCATAAAATAATATAGTGAAACTACTAAAATTTATCATAAAATTCATGTCCTTTAATAACTATACTTGTAGTATAATCTAGACTTAATTTTACAATAGTCGATTGATGAACATAATCAATCGATTTACGGTAATAGTACCATTTCTCCCTGCATACATAACGAAAATCCTGAAACTACTTTTATTTTTTATTTTTATTTTTACATAATTAACTTTGTAGTTGAAGACATTAACTAGAATAAAATAGATTCAAAGAAATAGATTTTTGAATGCATGAAAGTTGTGTTTTGAAAAGAACATAGAAGTGATATTATTCCATGTTTGATGGTTTCCAGGTTTTTCCTTCTGCCACTTTCAATGTTCAACTAGTCCTCACATATAGTGAATAGTGTTCATTCTAAGATTTTCATACGTGGAACTATATGTACACAAGTATGTTTTCAAAATCCAAATAGAACCATATATTTGCTAACATATCACAGCTATATATATTAAACTGCAAGAGGATTTGTCGTTCTTGACTGAGCAATGAACAGAATGAAGTAATTCAATTTCTTGCTTGTTTAACCCTTAAACTTGCACAAACATTTCTTCACAAGCTTAAAGAAAGTTGAGTTACTCACCTTAAAAACAAGTTTGCATCTTTTAGATCCTTGAAATTTTTGAAAACTTTCATTTGCTTTTAAATCTTGGTTCTCCTTTCTTTTCGTTTTTTTTATTTTCTCTCATGAAAATGAACTTCCTTTTGATTTGAATGAATAACTTAAAGTAAAGTAGAAGACACATAAAATGTGAAAGAAAGTTTATTTTCACTTAAATACATACACATCATCTTATTGTTATTATTAGTACTTATTAATTTTGTATAAATTTTTTACATAAGTCTTTACATTAGTACAGTATTTCTTTCAATAGTTCTCTCTTGTCTTGTTTATGTAGGACCTGGCTTTCTGACCGCTTCAAGTCCGTAATTAAACCAACTTAAACCGCTCGAAATGACAAATTATTATTTAACTCAGGGGTTTAAAAGAATCAAACATAGAAATCACAGAATAAATAAACTACAGTATCTCACTGGGGAATAGTTTTATATTAAATATCAGAGTTATACAATAAATTTTACACAGCTGAAATTAACTACATACATTTTCTAATAAAATTAATTCTTCACGTGTCTCTAACTTTGATAGTTGAAACCTTAAAATCTGTAACACTCAATCTGACCCGAGCGTTCCATGCAAAACACAAACAATCGAGTCAAGATTAACTTTATTCAAGTAAATCAACGTCGATAAAATACAAAACTGAAATAGTTAATCTTAACACAATTTGAAATTATTGAATACATGACAAAAAGTCGTATATATTTGGTTACTTTTAAAACTAAAATATAACATGACATCTACCTAGCGTATAAGACTAACGTAGCGTGTAAATCAAGCATGATTTTCAAACTACATTTTTCAATCAAATAATATGTGGAAAGACAATACAAGTTGAATGCATATAAGTGCACAAAGTATATGAAACATGCGTTTCTTTTAATATATTAAATCAGTTAGAATAAACCATTTTCATACTATAAGCTAGTTGAATATATTGTTAACCAGTTAGCATAATCGTTTTCACACATGAAGCTAGTTAAATATATATTTTAACTAGTTAGCCCAAACCGTGTTCACACCAAGCACGATGCAACATATTAATTTCAGTCCAAAGTGTTTTCATGCGTTAGAAATTACACAGCAAGATATATATCAATGTCAAAGTATAATGAGAGACATACCGCCATTCATGATATTTTAACCACATTATTCCAAATAGTAGGAAGGTGTATGGATGAAATATTAATATGATAAAATTACTTATATATGGTTGGCACTTTGAATAAAAATTAAGCTACAGGAAATCAAAAGACATAATGTACTTAGCATGACCACTAAGATGTCAAATTTAACAAGAAATCAACATATGTTTTCAGTTTCACGACAAAGCAAAGTATGTGTATAAATATGTTTCAAGCATCTTTCAGGTTTTAACAAACAATATAAGTACACAAATACATAGCCTCAACATGGTAATATTATTGACCAAGCTAATCCAGAATTAAACTAATTTATTAGTTAAAATATTGATGTAAACTACTCGAATAAATTTAATCGTGAGATACTCAGTTTAGGACGGTGGCAAATAAAGGACATCAAGCAGTAGGAGTAACAGAGACGGTTACGGTAGTGAGGAGACTAAGGCGGAGTGATAAGAAAGGGAGGAAGCTCCAAGTTTTTTATTTATTGAAAACTTTCGTTTTATTTTTACATGAATAGGTGTAGGTTTTATAAACAAAGAAGAGAAGATAAAGAGTTAGAGAAGTAACATGGGAAGAGGCAGTGTATAGAGAAGGTTGGGTTTCCTTTAAACTAATAAGAAGAGAAACGGAAAAGACTCAACAAGTTTCGTTTCTTTTATTATTACATACATTTTTTTATCAAAGCCAAAATGTGAAAGGTTGATAAGAAGGAATTCAGTGTCCCCATCATTTTATTTCTTATGTAAATGTTCAAATAAGATACATCTTGTACATTTTCTGAAGTAATGAATATCTGCCTCTAACATATATCGCATTTATGTATCATGCCTTAAGTGTAACAACCCGGAAATCATAACCAATTTAAATTTTTTATTTTGGCAATTTTAATGAATTTTGAATATTTAAAATGAATTATTTTAAATAATAACGACTAGAAATTTATTTTGAATAGAATTAGAACGTATATATTTATTTAAATCGAAGTTGGAATATAAATATTTATTTTAATTATAAAAGGAATTGGAAATGGTGCGGTAGTTTGAAAATTCGATTTCAAATTTCAAATGAATGTACAGGATTCAAAGTAAACCGGATTTTAGCGAAACCAAAAATATTTGAATCTATTTGAAAATATCTTTCCAACGGATCTGAAAAATTGAAATTTCATAGCGGGACTAAAAAGTTATGCCTAGTTGAGAATTCAGAATAGTCGCTATGGAAATATAGCCCTTAAAAATGGCGATTTTGCAAACGACCTCCGTTTTCGACGAAATCACTTTCGTTGGATTCGGGATGTCAAATTATTGCTAGATTCCATAATTCATAATTTTTGGAATCAATATGTGAGCATGGCAATAGAAAACGTGTTTTGATAGTTTCAGTCAATTTGGATCGACCAAAAAATGACCATTTTTCAAACGGTCTCTGAATTCGACGAAATTAGTTTTGTTAGGACCGGATTGTCAATACGAAGCTAGATTTATTTTTCGGGAATTTTTGGAGTCCCTATGTGGCCCCAATAAATTGAAACGTATTTAAATTAAATATATATTGATTTATACTGTAATTTAAATGGAAACTTATCAAAACAGCCGAATTGGCTTATGATACATGTCCCATTGTGTTCGGAATGGGGGTAATTAGCCAGGGGTGACAATCGGTGGGTTCGGTTTGGAGTTCGTATTGGAAAGTTACTTTTTGGTATTAATTAAAGAATTAAATAACATATATCTTCCTTTAAATTAGCGTTGACCACTCCCTCCATGTTTACACCAAAAATGGTCTAAACACCCAAGGTACTAAACTGTACTTCGCCAGTCTGGTAAGAAATAAATGGAATCGTGTTTAATCAGCAACTAAAAATGAAAAATGCAAGAAAAGTAAAGTAGAGGCGAGATTTAGAGTGGTTTAGTCGTTAACTAGGCCTACGTCCACTGTGAAGGTGAGTTTCAATCTTATAACGAGGATTAAAAAAATACATCAATTCTCTCTTTTCATACATCTTTGCATTCACTCAATATAACCTCGTTTATATATTTCAATCTTGGAATTGTACAAGAGAATGGTAAAATTTGAGGAGAAGGAGAATGGATGGATGATTGAGAAAGAGGATGGCGCCGTCTTCCATGATCATAAGGTTGTTCTTGACGTCATGGCTGAATCAGTGGTTGAGGATAGAATTTGGCAGAACTTCCAGGTTTCAAAGATTGGATCCCCTTTATGTTGGTAGCCATGGTGTATTTATAGGTGAGCTCCCTCTGGAAAATGATCTAAAATCCGTTTATGCAGTCTAGGGATCGCTCATTCTATTAATTACAATCATGCCATTGGCTAGCTGTAACCAGCTGTCCAGATCTGTATTTGGTTGTCATGCGCGAGCGACTTAGTGGAGCGAGCGCCTTAAGTGGTTGAGCGGATCCATAGGTGCGGGCGTTCCTGTGAGTATGAATGCTTTGGAAAACTTGGAAACTTTTATAAGAGCGGGACGCGGGACTGGACCTGGCTCTCCCCTGTTCCTTGCACGACCGTGCTTATTAGCTCAAGGGTGATCGTCTTTTGGTTGCCTTTGTATGGCGCTGTTTGTCCCTACGGCTACGCCACAAGGTCGCTCCCGCCTATGTTGAATGGACGATTTGCTTTGCTTCTGTGTTTGAACGGCTTTGCCCTAGTTTGAACGATCGACCTTGGCTCCCTCACTTGAGTCACGATTCGTGTCCAACTTTGATTGGAGATATGGTCACATATGATGTTGCAAGCGCTCGTATTGCAGCTTAATTTCAGGCTTGGTCTTTTGACAGGAAAATAGTGAGCGAATTTACAGGATATGCGATGTCTATCCTTTTTGGGCCGCATTTCTCATTTCATATCGCGCCATCATCTTTGGTCGTACTGGTTGAAGCGCCTTAGATAACATTATGCACGACCGACCCTGTTGGCGCCCATTTCGCATCCTTTGATCAATGTGCGTATGGATTTTTAGGGATTAACACTTGCCCCTCGAAGTCCGTGATTTCTTTCTTTTAGTAAGGAATTATTGGCTTCGACATATTCCATCGCACATTGTTTTGCAGATTTATCCTGACTTGTCGAGGGGTCGTTTGTGCAAAAGGTTAATATTGCATCATTAAGCTGGTTGGTATTGTTTTTTTCCGTAAGCAAAAGGCTTGATGCATCCTTTTCAGTCATTGTGCGATTAGTTGAATTTCGGGATGCCAACTGGAATTTGACGAGACACTTTTCAGGAACTAATCTGATGTGGCGAAAATTTTCTGGATGTATGCCTTTTAATCTTCCTTATTTACTTTTAGCCTGCTTCATTCCACTTTTATCCTTTTCGAGAAATTTTCCGGTCATAGTTGTGCTTCCTCGAGAGTTTAACCAGGTAATCTGTGTTTGACATTTCTTCCTTGATTTTTCTTCAAAAGGTTTTGGCTTTCTTATTCTATCATCTTGCCTGGTGCTTGCAGCAACACCTATTTTTTCTTGAGCAATTTTCTTTCGGCTTCGAGATACCATGATATTTCTGGGTGAGTTTTTCCTTTACTTTGTTTTTTTTTGAGTACTCATGCGTTTCCAAGTTAGGATGTTTCAATATGACCTGGCCGAGCTGTGTATGAATTCGAGATTTGGGTAACGGCCAGATTTTTGTATAATGTAGATATCATTTCTGTAATTGTCTTTGGAGAATATGAATCATTCGGTGGCTTTCTTTGAAACCCTGATGCTTGGTATTTGTTCACAAATTGTTTGGTGAAATGCCCCGGGTTTCTCCAGTTAAGATGTTTTGGCTTATGCCTGAGTCTGACTAAGCTGTTTCCCTTTTCATTGTTGTTTTTCAAGCCCATACCGATCTCCTTTGAAATAGGTCGTCCGAGAATGGAATTTTTCATGTCTAGGAGACTCAGGAAAAGATCGACAAGGAGGACCGGTAACCAAAAGATGCCCCAACGAAAGGGGATCTTGGGTGCAACTAACACTCGAAGTCATTGTTTGCTGAATAGACTTCCTAGCTCAGATACTCAGGCTGCTCTTGGTCGTATGGCTTCTTCGTCCATTACTTTGGATCCTGCAGCAATGCCGGAGCCACTTTTTGTTCCTAACCCTTGCCATCCTGAACTTGCCGAGGACTTTGTGACTAAATGTCTGACTGGCTCGCGTTTCGGCGTGTACATAGATCCATTTGACAGATGGATTATTGCAAGTAAGATAGACGCCATGAAGGATTTCATATTGGCTGAGTTCGATTAATTGGAAGCACACCCGCATTTGTTCGAAGGCCTTATCACCACTATCAGGTATTACATTGTGAAGCAAATGGGTGCCTGGCATTCTCTTGTCGAAGATCTTCAGCAGTCAAATAAAGAGAATCTTGAACGACTTCATGCCTTGGAAAAAGGTAGATACAAACTGGTCGAGGCCCTTGAATCTAGGGAGATGACCATCTCTTACCTCATTTGAACACTGTGGCTTGCTAATGCTTTACCTGTTCTGTTATTTTGGTTTTGATTTTGAATGGTACTTTTGGTCTGGCCTGTGTATGTAGGGGCCAGCCTCGCTTATTCTCGTACACTTGGGTTTGTAACTTTTATGGTTTGTGCGATGGTTACGTTTCTTCGTCGTTCATCATCAATAACGCTAGCTTGCTTTTAATTTTAGGACAACCTATTTCTTCCTTTGCCCCTTCTTTGAGGGGTGTAGTTCTTATTATGCAACCCATTTACTTTCATGCGGATGTGTCGCACGCTGCACCTTTATTTTATGATTTACACATTCGGCCGAGTGCTTTATTAATCGTTCGGTTGCGCCCGATTTTCTATTATTATTATTGTTGGGATTTAGTTAGCTTTTGAAGTCCATCGCTTATCGAGGGTTATTATGCATTTGTATTATTATAAGTGCGTTTGGTATCTTTTATTTAGTAGTATTCAACCCCGCGCCTGACTGACTGGTAATCCGAGCCCTTCGGAGGCTGGTTTTGAATACGTGCCCCCTGGGGAGGTCTTGGGTTAAAGGTTTTCGATCCATTCTAGACCCTATTTGATTGTTTTAGTTATTCAAAAAGGTTCTAGAATGGATACCCCCTTTCGGCTAGGATTTCTGACACCCCCTTTCGGCTAGGATTTCTGTTTTGCGCTGGTCCTTCCAGCATGCTTAATCCTCCCCCATTTTTATGCTTCATCCCGAGGAGCGGACACCAATTCATCTCGTCGAGCCTTGACCCAGAAGGGATAAAAGTCAGCAAGGAAGAAATATAAAACTTGCTCCGCGTGTCCTTCACCTAACAAGGTGCCCCTCGTGAATCGGCAATTTTTCCGTTTTGGGACGTCAGTTTTTCCGACTTTGTGCCTTTTCCCTGGGAAACAGACATTGGTCTGCCTCATTGATTTTTTTTTTCAAGCTGGATAACCCGTGTCCAGCACCTAAGAAGGTGTTTCTTTGGTGGGCTCAGCAATTTTATCCGTGGAACTTTAACCGTGGGACTTTAACTGTGGGACTTTTTGAATTGCTTCTAGTTCGGCATTGACTCCTAGGAGATGGACATCAATCCTTGCTACTAAATTTAACTCCGGTTTTAAGGAGTTCATATCCCGTACCTGAGAGAGTGCCTCTTTAGGATTAGCAATTTTATCCAAGGGACATATTTGATTATATTCCTGTACTTTCAATGAGGTCTGGCGGTGGTCCTTTGAATGGGTGTCTGCTAAGCATTCAGCATACTCCATAATGAGAGGTGCAACCTTGTTGTCTGTCCTAGAATAGCTTGCTCTTTTTGAGATGATGTGTCAGTTTCTCCCGTTTGATCTTGCTTGATGTTCGTGATTCCGAAACTGCTTCGTTTAGGGTGCGCCCTGGGATTTTTCCGTCAAAGTCTTGCCGCGTATGGCGTATTTGCTCTTACCATGCCTACATTCCAAGAGATTGTTCTTCTTTTAGCATGGACCAATAAGTATGTTATTCAGATAGACACATAATTAATTTTTTATGCACATAGTTCTTGCAAGTAAACTACAGCTTGATATGAACATAGTAAATAGTAAAGCAAGTTAAAACAATCTTAATAACAAGATAAAATCAAGGGAATGAAGCAAAGTAATGAGAGCTCTAGTTTAATGCTCCATTATTGATATATTAGTGGTTAGTCCCCCTGATGAGCGTCATCTTTGGATTGGTTTAAGCTCTTTCCTCTTTAAGGCGTATTGCCCCTCGTTTGCGGAGAGTCGGGACAACTCTTATGATCTTGTACATACTATTGCAAATGGTTTTTTCGGATTAACCCCTCGATTACTGACTTCAAGTGCCTGCATTCGTCGGTATTGTGTCCTTGCTGTTTGTGGAACTGACAGAATTTTCCTGACTTCATAGCGGCATTTTTGACTTGTCTTTATTTCAAAACCGGATATCTCTTTGTGTTTTTAGTTGCCATGAAGATATTTCCCACGATATCGTTAAGGGGAGTGAACTCAGAGTTCTTGAAGAAACGCAGCTTCTTTTTTGCTCGACTCTCTTCTTCTTCATTGCTCCTTTTTTTGATTGTCTAGGTTGCTTTGTGCATTTCCACTCTTCTCTACCTGTGCGTTTTTTCCTTCAACACTTGCATATTTTTCGGCTTTGTTGAGCAATCGTTCGAGTGTACTTGGTTTCTTTTTCTTGATCCACCGCCCCAACTTGGTTTTTTTGCGTATGCCCCCCTTAAGAGCCATTAAGATTAGGTCGGGTTTGAGATTCTTGGCTTTAGCCACTGCCATATCAAAGCGAGTGAGAAAAGCTTTGATGGTCTTTCCTGGTCTTTGTTGAAGTCCACTTAGCTCCGTAGCATCCCAAGTTTTGAGTGCATGGGATTTGAACTGCTTATTGAATAGCCTAGCCAAGGTCATGAAATTATCCACGGACTACGGTGGCAGCTTTGTGAACCATATATAAGCCACTCCTTCTGAATAACTTGGGAAATATAAGCATTTGATTTCATCAGTAGCGCAAGCCCCATTCATGTACTGGTTATATTTTTATAGAAATATACCAGGGTCGCTTGTCCCATCATAGGACTGTAATGATGGAGGTTCAAACCTTTGTAGGTATACAGTTTTCTTAACCCTTTCAGTGAGCGGGGTTTTAGTTGGGAAGGACTCCCATTCACTTCGATCATCCCTCTTCTCTAGGCTTTCCTTCACAATTGCTCGCGCCATTCTCAAGATGTACTTCCGTTCCTTGCTTGGTCGACCCACGAATCGACCACCTTTTTTATTATCGAGCTCTGATCTAGATGCGTCCTCATGAACTGGGGGCAAGGAATTTGGGCTTCCCTTTGGGAAGGACATCCCAGTGATAATGGGACTATTTTCCCGCTCCGTGATTGTATCGCCAGAGTGATCGCGCACAGGTGCTTTGCCCCCTTCGTGGTTTGGATTGGTGCGACGTGCAACTCTCTGGACGTAATCCTGCTGTCTTGAGCTTGAAGCACAGAGCTCTGTTTCTGACTTGCAATTCGTGCGAGCTAGAGAGGAATAGGTGGCGCTTAAAGTGGCTTTTGCGGTGGCGGCTTGAATGGCGAGTATCGACTCACGCTTCTTTATCATTGCATGGCTTGCAATAGTTATTTGACTCGTTAATCCTGTCATCGCCTCCTCCAATTCCTTCCTGGATACAACTTCTTTAACTTCTGGCAACCCCTCTTCGCCGGAATCGATGTATGACGGCGTGATGATGTTGACGTCGTTGTTGGGGTTGTTGACTTCGTCGGTGATTCTCCTTGGCGTGCTCATGACGTCAAGCACAGTGCCTCTCAGAAAATCTCATCGGACCTGAAATGGGGGAAAAAGAAAAACACGGCCCCATGGTAGGCGCCAAAATGTTTACACCAAAAATGGTCTAAACACCCAAGGTACTAAACTGTACTTCACCAATTTGGTAAGAAATAAATGGAACCGTGTTTAATCAGCAACTAAAAATAAAAAATGCAAGAAAAGTAAAGTAGAGGCGGGATTTAGAGTGGTTCAGCCGTTAACTAGGCTTATGTCCACTGTGAAGGTGAGTTTCAATCTTATACGAGGATTACAAAATACACCAATTCTCTCTTTTCATACATCTTTGCATTCACTCAATATACCCTCGTTTATATATTTCAATCTTGGAATAGTACAAGAGAATGGTAAAATTTGAGGAGAACGAGAATGGATGGATGATTGAGAAAGAGGATGGCGTCGTCTTCCATGATCATAAGATTGTCCTTGACGCCATGGCCGAATCAGTGGTTGAGGATAGAATTTGGCAGAACTTCCAGGTTTCAAAGATTGGACCCCCTTTATGTTGGTAGCCATGGTGTATTTATAGGCGAGCTCCCTCTGGGAAATGATCTGAAATCCGTTTATGCAGGCTACGGATCGCTCATTCTATTAATTACAATCATGCCATTGGCTAGCTGTAACCAGCTGTCCAGATCTGTATTTGGTTGTCCTGCGCGAGCGACTTAGTGGAGTGAGCGCCTTAAGTGGTTGAGCGGATCCATAGGTGCGGGCGTTCCTGTGAGTATGAATGCTTTGGAAAACTTGGAAACTTTTATAAGAGCGGGATGCAGGACTAAACCTGGCTCTCCCCTATTCCTTGCGCGACCGTTCTTATTAGCTCAAGGGTGCTCGTCTTTTGGCTGCCTTTGTATGGCGCTGTTTGTCCCTACGGCTATGCCATAAGGTCGCTCCCGCCTATGTAGAATGGGCGATTTGCTTTGCTTCTGTGTTTGAACGGCTTTGCCCCAGTTTGAATGATCGACCTTGGCTCCTGCACCTGAGTCACGATTCGTGTCCAACTTTGATTGGAGATATGGTCACATATGATGTTGCAAGCGCTCGTATTGCAGCTTCATTTCAGGCTTGGTCTTTTGACAGGAAAATAGTGAGCAACTTTACAGGATATGCGATCTCTATCCTTTTTGGGCCGCATTTCTCATTTCATATCTCGCCATCATCTTTGGTCGTACTAGTTGAAGCGCCTTAGATAACATTATGCACGACCGACCCTGATGGCGTCCGTTCTGCATCCTTTGCTCAATGTGCGTATGGATTTTTAGGGATTAACACTCCCCTTACCTTCTCTCTCCCCGACATCGGCATTTAATATAAAAAAACAAGGGGCGACGGAACCCTAGCCGCCGCCCCATCTCCGCCGCGCCGCACTCCTGAAGGCAATCGTCCCTCTGACCAACTCCCCTACTCTTCCCCCGACCTCCAACCCCTGCCTCGATCCCCCTCCACCCCTAAAACCACCCTGTCAAGAAAGCAACGCCGCCTCCACCTCCTTGGGCTCGCCGCTGCCACCGACGGCAACAACCACCGCCGCCCCCTCCATCTCAGACCGACGCAGCCCCCTCCATCTCAGACCGACGCAGCCCCCCTATGAGTTTTTTTAAAATTTTATCCTTTTTCTGATTTTATTTTTATATATGAAAAGCATAGATTTTTATATATGAAAAGCATAGATTTTTATATACGAAGTAGTAGAATAAAAATATGATTTTTATTATATGTATAGCGATATAAAAATTAGATTTTTATATATGAAGTAGAATATAAAAATATAATTTTTATCATGAAGAGAAGAAAATAAAAAACATAATTTTTATCATGAAGAGAAGAATATAAAAATACGATTTTTATTACGATGTTAGCAAAATAAAAATATGATTTTTATTATATGGATAACGTTATAAAAATATAATCTTTACATATGTAGTAGGTTAGAAAGATATGATTTTGATTTATAATAAAAATTAGATTTTTATACATGAGGTAGCGATATAAAAGTTGGATTTTTATCATATGGCTTTGAAACAAAAATGTGATTTTTAAATAAATAGCACGGTATTCAAAATGTGATTTTTAATGTAACAGCGTGAAAAAGATTACGTTGGAAGTTTGGGAAGATCTAGACGGTTCTGAAATTCAAAAATAAAGAATGGCGGAGTGGATCCCAAAGGTGAGAACCCACCAAAATTATTGTTATACAGTTATTTATTTTATAACTGCATATATGAACTTCTCCCCGTCGTCTACAGACAATGGACGACTTGTTTGTTTGATTATATTGTATTGTGAAAATTGATTGTGATGTGAAATGGACTATATAAATATTCATGTGTTGAATAAAATATTTGGATAATAAAATTATCATTTTTATTGTGTAAATGAATCGAATAAAATATTCTTGTGTTGAAAAAAAAAATTATCATTAAAAATATAATTTTTAACAGATATATGAATGAGAATAAATATTCATTTATAAATCAGACGATTTGTTTATGTACATTGATTTGACTGATATTGATTGAGATGATAAATTTTACACATCGCCCAAGTGCACAAATAAAATTAATTATTTGTTGATTGAAACCCCATACGGTATTGGGATGATATTTGTCATACACTAATCCCAATATTTAGTTGTATGTCAATCGATTGGTTGACAAGCTGTGTAAGCGTTGAATATTTATATTTAATTCTTATTCAGTGTAGAATGCACTCTGGATGATGGTTGATTGTGTTTGATTGTTGTTGTGTACATGTGTTGCATGAAATCCATATAAATAACATTATATGGTAATTGACTGTGTCTAATTCCAGTTCAGAAGGAATGAAAATTTTAAAATAACGAATATTTTAAAATAATGAATATTTTAAATAATATTTAGTAAAAGATCAAAATCCGATTTGGAATGGACACGAAAATATTTAAGTATATAAAGCCGATTAACGCCATTTTGACGTGAACGATATTTATATCAATTTTATTCATTTTTATAATGAATATTGAAAAGGAAGTGATTTCAAAATCTAATGTTTTGAAAATACTATCATTTATATATTGATGATATGGAATATTCAATTTTGATTTGAAATTGAATGTGAAGTTGAAATCGTTTTGAAAACGAATTTAAAACGATTTATAAAATACGTTTTAAATGGAAATCGACGAAATATATAAAATATATATATTATATATATAATGGACTGAATAGAAGCCGCGGCAGTTTGCGAATTTCGACCATTGACTTCGAATGGACATTGCGGGAGATACGCCAGTCGGATTCACCTGAAACCGGGACCTTTGGGTTTGTATCGAAAAGATCTTTTTAACGAATACAAGAAATTAGAAATCTAATGATTGGATTTAGAATTATATCCAAATCAAATTTGGAAAAGGTCGCTGTAAGTGCAGTTCGATGGCCATTTATGCAAATCGGCTGTACGGGCCTTGATAAAATTATTAAAAATATCAATAATTTGTGTAAAATAATAATACATGATTTGGAAAGAATTGGGATGAAAAATTTCATATTTGAAAAGATAAAAATATATTTTTATAAAAATGAACTAGTTATGAATTAGAATTATAATCCAATATTTTTAAATAAATTGGATTTCAAATGGTTTTTAAAATAACCAGAATTTCCAATATATGAATTGGAATGGATTTGAATTGAAATTATCTTTGGAATATTTCGATATTGGATTCCGTGATTATACGAATATTGTGGAGGAATTTGGAAGATATATATATTGTTATTCCAATATGATGTTTGTTGAGTTCAGAATTTGATATTGAATATAAGCCGATATATTTTCTATTCAGAGCCTTGTATTTAATACCAAATGGGATTTTGGGTTTGTCGTGAACGGTGCCTCCACTAACACTGTCCTTAAACCCAGTTGAGAAAAGATTAAATCTTTTTATTAAGATTTAATGAAGTTTACCAATCAATTAACATTTAATTGGAATTGAATTGAAATTGGTCTTTGGGTTTATCGTGATCGGTGATTTAGATAACACTTGTTCTTTAACCCGATCAACAATGGAATGTGAATTGGGTTTATCGTGAACTGTGTTTTTAACAACATTTGTTGTTTAGCTTGATTTACAGTGAAATGTGATTTGGAATTTATAAATCTTTTGTTAAGATTTAAAAGGAGATTTTCCAAAGTAAAGTTTCCAATTTAACATATTAAATTGGAATTGAATGGAATTCGATTTGGTAATAATAGAAAAGGGCTTCTATAGAGGAAGACTGTTAATATATATGGAATTTAAAAGGATTTACCATTATTCCATTTATATTATCGGTTGGATATGGAAGTTATATCGATTATATATATATAACGATCTGTTTTCCATGAAAATTCCATTGTTAATGGAATGAGATTTTGGGTGTATCGTGAGATGTGTTTTAAATGACATTAGTTCTTTAATCCAGTTAAAGATAAGATTAATTTCTTAACTTTGAAGAAAATCATTAACTAATGATTTTTGGAAATTAAAACTGAATTAGAGTTGTAATGAATCTTTAATTAGAATGAAAGGTGAAATTGATAACTAAAATTATCAAATTCAAGAAATGATCGAGAATGGGGTACCACCAGTTTTACTCCAGGCGATAGTTAAATCTTTAGTTAGATTTGAACGTGAAATGGTAATTGAATTTACCGATAACCCCGTGGTGTTAGATATGAAGTATTATCTGTTTTGCTTCATGGGATGAATAGATTGGGATTGGGAAATTAAACAAATGATTACTTCGGTAAGGCTCGCTAATCCCGACTAGTTTGGATAAACCATAATTTGGTTTGAACTGATATTCAAAGGAAGATTAAAGAATAAATTTAAAGAATTTATCTTTGATAAAATTAATGGGAACCTTTCCCAGTATAAGAATATTTGAATAAAGGAATATTCTGAATTGGAATAAGGCATATGTTGTGTTTTTATAGCACTTGTTTATTACGTATGCGAGTTATTCGAAAGACCAGGTTTATCCCATTTCGAATAACTGATAGACGATTAGTCAAAGATAAAGACGGTGGTTGAAGACCGGAGGTCTTCACATCGTTTGGATGATTACTGATGTCTTGATTGGGTCGTACACCCAAGAAGAGGTAATAAGTGGTGATCGTTCCAGACGTACTTGGAGATCGACCAGATATGCGAGGGCCTCTCTCCTGTATTGGACATACGGGACGAGGAATAAGCTGCCTCCGGTTTCATTCAGACCTAGAACGAACTTGTAAATGGATGTGTGTCTGACATCGGATTTCATTCTGTGTGATTGATAGACATCGGTTGCATAGCGTGAATTGCCTGTGTGGCATGTTGAGATGCAAATGATCAAGGCTTCTGTTGAAAAGCAGAGTCTTGTCGTCGATGATCAAAGCACGACTTTAATATAGCATAGTTTTGTGTAGCGTTAATTCGCGAGCCTCACACCCTGGTGTGAACTAGAAACGGGAGAGGACTTCAGGGAGGACATGTGTTTCTTTCTAGCTAGGAGTGGTGTCGGTGGTTTAAAAGCCCTGACAAGTTTGAATCATGTGGTTGTTGGAATGTGAGGCGCCTCGGTTATATCGGCACTGCGGGGTCGATGGATGGTATGGTCTTTATACAGACTAGATTGACGACCCATTGGACGGGAAAATGCATTTTTCAGGCATTTTAATCCACTCCGTGTGGACCGGCCCTGACGATCCAAGGGCCCACCTGAGTGTGGGTCATGAGACACGGGCTAGAGCGTCTTGAAGCGGTAAGGACGATCCCTTGCCTTGGTTCACAGATGGAAATCCAACCTCCAATACATGACATTTCGGTTTTGATTGTAGAGCCTAGTATGGCGACATAGTGGGATGGGACACTATGCCGTCTATGATTGATACATTTATATTTGAAGTTGATTTCCTCATTGATAGTAATAATAAAAGATGAAATTTCACATACCAAGCATATTTGGCTATTATAAGGTAAAACTCTATCCTCCGGCTTGCGTTGCATTGTGTGATGGGACCTGAGTCTTATAATAGCTTCATTGTTCTTTATTTAGCATTGCGCTATTTGTTTTATGCACTAGTATTCTTGTGGGTAAACCCGTTCCGTGTTATACGGAGTGGTCACTTGATTTACCAAACTTTAAAATCAGATTAATAACTGTTTTAGTTCTCACACCAGTCACATGACTGATCTGGAGTTTATTGTTTTAACCTAAACTCTGGGTGACCCTATTTCCACATGGGTAGCTTATAGTTTTGGTTTTGTAGATTTATATTCACAGGATTCTGGTTCACAACTGGAATGATATTTGGAAAGCTATGTATCCGTATATTCTTTTCAGTTGTGTTTTGTATTATTTTCCACTGCATTGTTACTTGCAAATCTCTGATATTTGTCGGATGTGTAATATTAATTCATACTCTGTTATATTCTTGTATTCTGATGAAATTGTTGTAATAAGCAATGAAATGTTCTTCTGTTTGTGTTCTGATTTGTCGTGTTCTCAAAGCAATCCGGGCTTTCCTTTACGAGGAAGTTTGGGTCGTTACATTTGGTATTAGAGCTTTGGTTTACAGAGCTCAAGAACAAGACACATTAGAACCGAACGAAAGAATTCATCAGAAATTGGATTAGTAATATCCAATAAGAATTACTCATTAGAGATAGGATCAGTAGTATCCTAGAACGAGTGTGAAGAGTAGTGTTTTTAAAATAAAAATGAAAACGAATTTTGTTTTGAAAATTTAAACCATTTTATACGTATTTGATTATTTATTTTATATTGAATTTGGACAATCGAGTATATAAAGATTTTGCATATACGCCTTGCAAACGTATATTCGAAGTTTTAATATACTGGATTGATATAGAATCACACTCTAGTCGCCCGAAAATGATACTGATGATAACACGTGCATCACCAGTATTTATGTTCGAGTTTCGAAAGTGGGATATCCGTATATTTCCAATTGACTGGTGTGAGAACCAAAACTAGATAGGGTTTATTGTTGTGAATTGGCATCAAAAACATGATTTTCTGTATATGTATCAAAATTATGAATTTGAAACGTTAATTCACTAATTGATTGATGGTTATGTTGTATGATTATTGGTTTGATTAATTAAAATTTTGAACCATTAACCAAATTGAATCAAATGTTGAACAGACTTGAAAATTGCTTGAAATAGCACGCATATACATGTATGTACATTGAACAGGTCATAGCAAGGAGGCTAGAGAAGAGGAATAAAATTGTATGCCCGACAAATAGGTACATGTTTACAAATTTATTGGGTTTGGATGAGTTTATGAGCCGACTAGCTAGCCGCTTGGCTTTTTCTTTTTCTTTTTGAGATGAGAGGGCCTTGTTGGATCAAGATTAACCCTAGAGGGGAGGGAGGTGAATAGGGTTTATTGAAAATTAAGCGAGATATAAAAAAATCAGATCACAGAATGCAGCAAAAATAAAAAGCAAAAAGGAAATAACACACAGAGATACCCAGCTTCGGCAAGACTCTGCCTACTGATGCATTCCTAAAGTTTCTACTAGGTGATAGAACAGATCCCGCTTACAAGACCATGTGAACTTGCGAACCCCTCGCTCCTATTCTAACCCTATGCTCAAAACTCTAGACTGGTCTATATCCCCTAGTTTTACAGACGCTAGTAAACTGCCAGTTAACACCCTAACTGGATTACCCTATAATTTTACAGACTCAAGAAACTGCTTGGACGATTCAAAAGAAAATAAAAATACAACAATAAAACAAAAACTCTCGAAACCTAGATTAATTAAAAATAAAGTCTTTTCTTTATCACTTAAACACAAATGATCGGCCCACTTAAGAAAAAAGTTCCACCCTCCTTTCTTTAATACTCCCGATCACTTTCCTCTTTTGTCTGAAGAAAACAAATAGTGGCGTCTAGAGTTTTTTTCATCCTCAAATCGATCGATTGATGATTGTTCTGGAAAGAAAAAGATGCTCAGATGATTGTTGCTCTTGGATATTCACTTGTGATTGATTTGGGATTTCTCTTGATCGAAACTCTTGTAAGTTAAAATTGATTTGAAACTTTTTTTTTGCTCTTAAGTTGATTTTGGTTTTGATCCATCTGCATGTGATGAAATGGTGATGCTAATATAGGATTGTATAATCCTTTAATTGCGCTCTGATTTCAATATATGGCTTGGCCTAATTGCGTTTGTTTTGTGTTGCCATGATTTCCTCTTTTGATTGCTTTGTAAATTGATTGCCTTGATTAGCTCGACTTTGAATGATAATGAATATAGTCGATATCGTGAATCCTTGTGAACCTGAAATATATGTTGTCTTGACTGAGTTGCATGACTGATTTCTTGTGAGACCTTGATTGCTGTAAAATTGGAAATGCAAACATGCCAAACATAAATATGTGATTCCATAATGGTCACTGGAATGATTATATTTGATTTTACCCCATTTTAAGCACTTGTCAAAAAGGATTTTGTTTTCATGCCAAAAATGAAATTCCTTTAATGCTTTGCCAAAACCAGAAACATTTTTTTTCAAAAATGTCTTGACTACATTCTTTGCTGATTGATTGCTTTTCAAAAACTTCCTTGCATTCACTTATGTTTTGTATGCATGTATGAATATTTTTGGAAACAAATTTCTAGCACTTAATCTGTTGCTAAAAATGTCTTGAGCAATTTCTGGAAAAGTTTTAAACTCTGCACTTTGTAAAAACACTTTGAAGCCCTGCTCGACAAAAATGGAAGTAATTCTTTTTTAATATCATTCAAATGTAGGCTTGCTTTTGTTTGATTGTATAAAGAAAACTGGCTCTCTTTTGACTGCACTATTTTGTTTTGATGCACCATACATTTTGCTGAGTTTTTGGAAACAATTAAACACTATTAATTGCCATGGGTCATTCCTTTGATTTGGTATGAATTTTTGCCAAAGAATATATGCCATTTATTCTTTTCCATGCTGATTGAACCAGTTAAGTTAAAAAAAAACTTTCCATTCCTCTTTGCATGTTGATTTCTTGGAATGCCATTAAACCAATTTTTTTTTATCCAAAGATGATTTTGTGATGCCTTGCCTTGAATGTAACTGCTTAGATTTGTGGCTGCAAGAAATTTAAACTGTCTCGACTGTTCTATTTGTTGTTTCCATGTATAACTGAAACTCCCATTAGTTTCTCCACTTCATGTAAACTTGTTGCATGATTGTTTACCACCATTTGTTGCATGCTATATTATGGAAAGTTAGAGAATTATTTGTCCCTTTTAACCTTTGCTAAATATGCTTGCTTGATTCCATGTTGAGCTCCACTGTTTGAGCTGAAATTCCATTGCTGCTGTACATGACAGTTTGATTTGAAGCATGCTCCATTTTTTTTTTTATATTTTGAGCTGCTTGCATGTATACTCCCTTGTAATGCTGTGCACTTGCCACTTGAGTATTGACTTGGCTTTCATCATATGATTTGTGACCTTGCTGTTGTGTATGCACCATTTGAATGCTACTTCACCTTTGTGCTCGACCATGATCGTAACTTGCCTTCACCATGTTCACCTGTATATATGTATATATATACACAACAGTGTGTGTATACGTATATCGTGCACGTGTAATTTATATTATATATATCAGCAGACTACTGCATTGTGTTGTAGCTATTCAGAATCAACTGGTTCTGATCAACAAACCAGTGTAGTATGTTGAGGCTGATCAGTGCGTATATACATATCAGATCAAGTCATGAAAAATGATGAGAAACACACCGAAATTCTGAGGCAAATAAATTTTTAAAATAAAAATTATATTTGTTATAATATGAAATTATTTCTATTCAAGGTTACTGTGTGTGTTTCTGTATATGACAGGTATGAAGACTAGACTGACTGAAGGATGCTGTGAAGACAGAAGGCAAAGAACTGAAGACAGTTAATTGTATAAATCAAAATGTCTGTATTGAGTGATGTGTCTGTGTCAATAAAAAAATGTCTATATAACTGAGTGATTGTATGAGTGTTGTAGTGAGGAACTGTGTATGTAATGAGAGAAAAGTACCGATGTTTGTATTAAACAAATTTGACTGAAATAAAATATTATTTTTATTGTGTTCAAACAAATTTGTCTATCGTATTCAGTTTATATACAAGTACAATATCATGTGTAATATCTGTGAATGTGTACAAATAGTGGAGTCATATAATTTGTACTATTTAAATGTTGGAATATAATATTTATATTTAAATAAATTACTGTGTGAATATATGAAATTCTGTATAGTCGTATTCTATTTAAATATAAATATTATATTAATGTCTGTGATGTTATATGACAGTACAATAACAAACATATTTAAAATAATATATACTTGTTTGTTATCATCAAACAAAAATCATTTAACTGTGTATACAACACCGTTATATACAACAATCTCCTCCTTTTGATGATGACAAATAAATAAAAAGATTTTGAATATAATAAATGTGTTTGTTCGAGAACAGTGAAACTCCCCCTATTTGAATGCTCCCCCTACAACTAAACTCCCCCTATAACTGTGCATGAGTGAAAAGGAAGAAAATTGAATGAATTTTCAAAATTAAAATATTTATAAAATATTCACTCATAAATCATAAATCAAAATCTCAACCCATTCTCCCCCTTTTGTTATATACAACAATCTTCCCCTTTTGATGATGACAAACAAATAAAAAGATTATGAATATAATAAATGCGTTTATTCGAGAATAGTGAAACTCCCCCTATTTGAATGCTCCCCCTACAACTAAACTCCCCCTATAACTATGCATGAGTGAAAAGGAAGAAAACTGAATGAATTTTCAAAATTAAAATATTTATAAAATATTCACTCATAAATCATAAATCAAAATCTCAACTCATTCTCCCCCTTTTGTTATCATCAAAAGGATATAGAATTTAAAATATAGATGACAAATGACTAACAAATACAATATCAGCTTAAGAGGAAGAACGGTCATCATAAATCTCAATCAGTCAAACAAAAATCATAATAAACTAAGAATTGGTGGCATATTTCACATTGTAGAGAATGACAGATTTATGACGAATTTTATATAAAATGGAGAGAGCTACAAAAATATGATTTCCAATTATTTTTGAAAGAATTTTGTAAAATTTAGCACAAAAATAGTGATGGACTTGGACTATAGTTAATAATTCAATTTAAGTGACAAAATCGAATAATCTCAAATCCCAATACCTATCAATCAACAAATCATAATACGTCATAAAATATTAACACATTTCATAGATTAGAAGATGGATTGGTAGGCTGTTTTTTTTTTAAAAAAACCAAGGAGAATTTCATATTAATTTCAATTTAGCATATCATTTCATTTTCTTTTATTTTTTATTTAAGAGCACACCGACCACGCATAACCAAAGCTTGGATTTTTAAATGAGGTTAGTCGCAGCTTAAATTATAAGTTGTCTCTTAACCATGCATGACCAAAGCTTGGATTTTTAAATGAGGTTAGAGACACACTAATGTATTAAATATATATTTATCGTTTTCAGCTTCAAAATAGAAAAAACTCCTCGGTATATAAAACCAATATATGGATGATAGAGGATGGGGTAGGTATAGAAATGGACTGTGAAATAAATTTCTAAATTAATTATATTACGAAATAAGATCAACTGTACCGAGATCACTGAAAATTTTCAATTGTCACTAATTCTGAAAAATAACATAATCCCATTTCTATCACAAATATTCCACCGTTTATTCAAAAAGATTTTAAAACATATTAACTCTCCATATTATTATAAAATCATAATGGATGGCAGAAGGAAGATAGATAATGAAGATGGTCGTGAAATAATTGCCAATTCAAAGATATTATAATAATTGTTCAACCATCATGAAAATCTAAATAAAATCTCCTCTTGTTGTGAAATATATTGTAGTCACAATTCATCACAATTTCAAAATATGATAATAATTTTGATGAATTATAAATACATTTCAATTTGGATATTGATTTCAATTTCTGAACGAATAATCAATAAATAATTTTAAAATTGAAAATCAATTACAAGAGGGATATGAAGATCTATTCAAGACATGAGGGATTAAGAAATATATACATGATGAGAATAAACAAATCAGCACTTCTAAACTGATATCACTTGATGTCTCTATTAATGAGGATTGTAACAAGACACTGAAGACAAATAAGGATATTCCAAACAGCAAAAACCATACATTAAACCCGAGCAGACAATTAACAAATCAGGCACAATAATTTCATCTATCAAAGCATGGTATATATTTGATACCAAAACAAGCAGTCACCAAAAAATATTTTCAAGAACAATATCTGAGTAGCAAAAAAATCATTTTCAAAGCAGGCTTGTCAAAGAGATGCTTCGAAGATATTTTAGACAGTTAAAGAATTGTTCATGATCCAAGATTAAATATATGGTTTATTTTAAATCATTTGAAGGGATATGAAAAGCTCAAGATTCAATGAATCAGTCACACCAGATTATAAATTTCAGTTCCAAGATTTGTGTGAGATTCAATAAATCAATAATTTCAAATGATTTTAAATTAACAAATATTTAAATCAAATAACCATGAAATGACAGTAAGTTTCATGAATGGTATTTCAAAAGATTTTTTCCCAATTTTCTCTGACAAGCACAAGAGTAATTTACATCAAGATTGAGTAATAATTCATGATCCAAAAATAATGGTTTATTCGAAATCACTTGAATAAATGTAAGTCATGAGATACATGAATCAATCACACAGAATTAATAATTTCAGATCTGAGAGGTGTGTGAGATTCAAAATATCAAAAGTTTCAAATGATCTCAAACAAACAAATAATCTAAGCCAGATGATCATGAATGACAGTGAATTTCAAGATGTAAACAATGTGATTCAAGACATTCAAAATTTCCAAGCCAATCTGAAAATCAATGAAATTATCACAACTGATAAATAGCAGAGTGCTGCAATGAGTATAATATTTTAAGCTTTTCTAAAATGAATTTGAAGAAACTCAAAACAGCAGATTTGTGTGAAATTTCAATTGTTTTTTAGATCTACAAAAATTTAGAATTCAAATTAACAGTGTTCAAGATATGACAAGAATACATCAACACTGTTATGAATTTTGAAATCAGAAAGATAAACTGCAAAACAATTGCAGATACTTAAAAGATTAAATTTAAGATCTGGAAATAATTCAAACATCAGAATTCTATTCAAATAAAGCGAATTTCCACAAGATCATGAGAACTGCAATTGGAAGTTAAGAAAGCCCAAGAAGTTACAATGATATGACAGTGATAAATCAAAAACAGAAGAAAAAAACTAAAGGGGAAGAAGGAGGAATACACAAAAAGAAATAAATATTTACAAAGATAAGTTTAGAGATCATACCTGAAATCGATGTAAACTAGAATCTCTAACTCATCAGATGTGGCTAAGGAACTGTGAATGATTCTGTAATATGTAGCAGTTTGAATCCAGTTTTTCTTTAGCAATGCAGTTCCTCAGCCTCCTTCGGTACCTAACTGTTAAGAGGATTGAGTGGTCTAACAAAAGTAGTAAAACCACTCACAGTTGTGTTCACATCTTTCGGTACCCAAACTTGTTTGTATAACAATCCATCTAAATTTACCTTTGTACCCTTTGGAACCCAAATCTGTTTGAATTCAATGAAGTTTGTTTTATTTCTTTTTGGGATCCAGGATAGTTTAGATGGATTATTATAAAACGATTTCTCACCACGATTTTGATTCAAAAATCCTTTGAAAATTTCAAAGCTCAAATTTTCAAAGTAGTTTGAGGGTTTTTTCAGATCATTTGAATTTTGTTTTCCAAAAACATCATTTTTCCCAAAACCAAGACCATGCTTATTTTCAGAAGAAGGTTGGTTTTTCAACAACATATTCAAAGATTTTTCACTGTTAGAAAATTTAGCCAAAGTTGTCTCAAGTTGTTGAATTTTAAACTTAAGATCACCATTTTCTTTCATTAAATCTAAACAACGGTTTTTAGTGATCTTACTCTTCTCAGAATCAGTTTTCAAAACCAAATTTTCATCACAAAGCAATTTATTTTTGGTTTGGGACTTAGCAATTTCAAATTCAAAACGTTTTCGACTCTCAGATTCAAATTTCTTGAGTTTTTCAATCTCACTTTCTAGCTCATTCAAAATAGACTCAGTTTTCAACAAGCTTTGTTTTTCAGCAAAAATATATTTGGAATTTCCAGTCGTCTAAAAAATTTCAAATTCTTTTTGCAAATAATTGTTTGTGCTTTCAAGCTCTATCTTGTTCTCTTTTAAAATCAGAATTTCATTCTCAAGTTTTTGAATATTTTTATTTTGACGGACAAGATTATTTTTCAAATTTAAACAATTTTTGCAATTAGAATTTGAAGACTTCTTAATGTTTTTGAGTTTTGATTCCAAAAGATTAATTTTGCAGATCAACTCAAGCTTCTCAGATTTCTGAAATTTAGTTTTAGATTTTAGATTCTCAACAGATTCAGTTAAACCATTTAAACGATGAGTTAAATATTTATAAGAAATATTTCCTGTTGAGTCCCCATCTGAATTTCCATTTATACAACCTGTTAAGCAAAAATCTGAAGTTGAGTTGACTTTCTGGGGTTTTGAGCAGTTGTCAGTTTTTCCGTACAGCCGTTGAGAGCCTGCCAGATTACCTGTGCAGTTAAACAATGGAAAATAAGGCTATATTGTACATAATCAATATAAGAATATAAAATATGAGTAGCGCGTAAATTAAATTCAATATCAACCCTATTTACAATATCATACCCATTTATAATACTATTCCAACATTTAATATCGACAGATTTTAAATAGAATTTCATTTCTGATTTCCAATTTAAAAAACCCATGCCATTAAAAAAAGATGGAATACGACTGGACTGACTCTCTATGGACTAACAACAAGGGTTACCCATGACTCTAGAGTTAAAAAAAATACCTTCTCTGATACCACTTGTTGGATCTAGATTAACCCTAAAGGGGGGGGGGGGTGAATAGGGTTTATTGAAAATTAAGCGAGATATAAGAAAAATCAGATCACAGAATGCAGCAAAAATAAAAAGCAAAAAGGAAATAACACATAGAGATACCCGACTTCGGCAAGACTCTACCTACTACTGCATTCCTAAAGTTTCTACTAGATGATAGAACAGATGTAATGACCCGCATTGTCAGAGGTATTATAATTTATTTATTTAATTATATAAATAGTGCTATAGTGAATTAAATAGTGGTTTAATTAAATAATATGGAATATTTAATTAAATTAATTAATAGAATAATATATTTAATTCAAAAATAATCAAAAATATTGGAAATCACAATATTATGTGAACTGGGTCATCCCTAAGATTTAATTCAGCTTAGAGTTGAATTATATTAACGAATATATTCAATCGACATCAGTTTGAACGTAGAATTATATTATAATTAAAATCGAGCGCGTAACGACGCGGCAGTTTGCTATTTGGCGATTTAAACTTCAACTGGGTATACAGGGTTCGTTTTAAAACGGATTTCTGTGAAACAAGAAACGTGTGGAGCTGGTGGAGTATATCTTTCTAGTGGAAGAGAAATATCGGGATTTCATCGTGTAGATTTTGATTTACGTCCAAATCAAATTTTAGAAAAGTCGCTATGGAATTCCTTTATATTTTATAAAGGAATTATTTATATTTAAAAAGGGATTTCAATATAAATCGAATATCGGGTTGACCCAGAAGTGAACATCAAGTTAGAAATTCATATAGGAATATTCTAAAGCTGTATGGTATTCCACTGTGAATATAAACGATAATATAAATTTATTTATATTTAATTTAATTATATTTAAATATATTATATATTCAAACGGGTCATTCAGAGTTTTAAAAATAACCACTTTTGCAAACGAAGTCGGAATTCGACGAAATTAATTTTGTTGGATCCGCAATGTCAAATTTATTGTTAGATGTCCAGTTTCGTGATTTTTAGAGTCAGTATGTGGCCGTACGGATTTTTAGAGTAAGAAACAGTCAGTATTTTGACAGTTAAAAATACGCTGTGTGAGCATACGGAGTCGAAATTCGACGAAACCAGTTTCGTTGGGACCGTAATGTCGAACTCTAGCTACAAGTCCAGTTTCATGATTTTTAGATGTTATGTGTGGTCACAGGAATTTTTAAAGGACATATACATACAACGATTGATTTTAAATTAATATAATAATCAAAAATAAAATATCTAGATATTTTGTTTTGCCTATAAATATACCATACATCCATCCCTTAACCTAAAAATCACTTTCCTCTGGTCAAAAGAAAAGGAGCCGCCAGTATTTGTTCTCCTCAAACACAAACCGATCCTTTACAAATCAAAATAAAATCAAAGAGAAACCAATAAATTTGAAGTCATGTTTGTTTGGATTCAGCTGGAGTTGCTCTTCAATCCCGTATGAATATGGATGGGTTCAACGCATTTCTTCTTCGCTGGAATTATAGGGCGTTCATCTAGGGTTTGATCTTTTGTGAAATCGAAGAAATGTTGAATCTTTTGGGGTTCGTATTTGGAACCAGAGGATCGAATAACTTCAATTCTGTTTTTCTAGGATTTTTTCAAAATAAAACATGTCGGAGTTTTACTATGTACCGTCGTTCGAGCTGAGAACCGCAACAGGCATTATGAGTTCGAGTTTGCGTTTTGTGCATGGATTTGATGGAGTTTGGGATAAGGATGTCGATGGTGCTGTCGGTTTGAGAATCCGTGGAGTGGTGAGGGTGTTTGAATGGCACGATGGAAGGCTAATGGTGCATGGTGTTCACTGGAGGGATTTTAGCATCGGGGAAGAAGAAAAGGGAATAGGGGCGGGCCAGAATTCTTGAATGGGCCGGTGTGTTATTGGGGGTGAAGCCCACTAAACATTTTTTTAGTTTAATTAAATTCTAAATAAGTATATTAACTTATAGACGCAATAACTCGTTCATACAGTGTCGGTTTTACGAACGGTCAGATTCTTTGGGATCGTAGGGACAAGGGCTACGCACTGGGACTGGCTGGAAGTGGATCGGTGCCCGTATGAATTTATGGCAAAATAATCTGTTTGATTCAAATCAAATGACAGTTTATCGTTTTTTTACGATGAACTGCCAATGTGAGTAAAACTCACCAACTCTGAACAGTTCTATTTTTATAACGTATATTTAGAACTGATAAATGATGACTGATTGTTGTGTGTTAACTGTTGGTTGAGTTGTTTGTGTATTGATTGAAATCATAGATAACGATATATATATAAATAAATCGTTAATCGAATATTGATTCTGTTTTATCAGAATATTTTATATATGTGTTATTTAACATCTGTGATGCAGGGGAACAGGTAGGAGGGGTCCAACTGGACTCCTCAATATTTATAATACTGTTTTGTTCATATATTGTAATATATGATGTGATATATAATCTGTTTGATTTTGTGTGTTTAAATGATATCGATCATTGTGGTTTGCTATTTTAAATATCATAAGAGACCCTGGGATGTAAATAGAATAAAGAAATTTTATAAAATCAACCGATTTTATAAAAGGAAATATTTTGAAAATAAAGTATTTATAAAATCATAGAATTAATAAAGGAATATTTTTTTTAGAAAATAAATAGAAGCATAAAAAGGAAATTGACGAGATATAAAAGAGTTAATTGAATTTGGTTATTCGAAGTCGAGTTAATCGAATATGGTTAGTCGAATAGAGTTAGTCAAACATACTTATTCAGGATAAGTTACCATTTAGCACGACTGCTAGTGTAATTCGCAGGGCTGCAGATAACCTACGGCGGTCGGATGTTTCCTGAGGGAATCAGGCGTAACCATTGTGATCGCTGCGATCTAGAGTTAAGCGAATGGAGTTAAATCGAATATTAGTTAATTGAATTTAGTTAATCAAAATATTAGTTATTCAATTAGAGTTAATCGAAATAGAGTTGAACAAGATTAGAAACTGACTAGAGATTAGTAAATTGAATGGTTTTCTAAATATCGATCTGATGTTGGTTTCGGCCTTCGGGGTTTATACTTAGAGAATTGTTCTCCTACTAGTTTATAGTCAGGGACTGATAGTTGTGAAATGATAGTGATATGTAAGTAAACAATGGAAATGTTTTCCAGTGTTAATAACATATATTTTCTAAACATAGAAAATAAGGAAATGTGAATATATATATATGGTTGATGATTGATCGATATAATTTCCAATCGGAAATAATATCGTTGTTTGCACACGTGTTTTTCTTTGAAAGTTAACTCATCAACTATCGAAGTTTTCGACCATTTTAACATTGTTAATATGGAGAGACCGGTTGGATTATTACCCGAAGAACCACTCCGTATTGGCATAAGCGTTGCGAATCATATATGCCAAAGATAATTAAAGACGGAGTTATGCAAGGGCTGTCCTGTTTACAGAATAGTGCCTTCGGTTTGTCCAGTCCCAGGACGACCTGTACGGAAGGATGTCTGACAAAGTATATCTAATAGATCGCGTAAGTTGATCTCTTCAAACGTATTCACATTGGTGGCGGAGGAATTCGTTTCTCTTAGTTGTATACCCGTGGTATTTTTGGGAAAATCAATTTGGGATTCGGTGGGTATGACGATGTGACATTCAAAGTGAATGAAGATGTGGCGTGTAAAAGATAAGCGTAGCTTCTAGCCTCACATCCGGTAAATGACAGAGATCGGGCAGGCAGCATGGGTAAGTCGGTCGCACCGAAGTAGGGTGTATAATCACCTATCTAGAGAATATTCAATTGCTTCTTTAATCTATCAATGTTGTCCCATATATATACGGGAACGGTTGCTGATCCCAACCGTTGGTGATGTGCATTCGATACACTCAAGCGAAATGAGTGGTCGGTCGTGTGTGGCTGAGTTGCAAGATGTTCTTGTAGAACTCCAGTGTATCGTTCCTAGAGTACACTGATCAGAAGGTGGTTCCATACCTTGTCATAGTTGGAAATCCATTACCCAATACGTGCTTGCGGTTTTGAATGTATACTATATATGTAGAACGTGAGATGAAAGCGTTTCTGCTAGATGATTAATATATTGTGGCTGATAGACATTATTATAATATCAAAAGGTTTTTGATATAAAGATATTTTGGATTCTCATAAGGGAAAACTCGTTCTGTATTCACGACGTGGTCTTATGAGATATCATATACCTGTATAACTGTTTTATACTGTTTTACTCATACCAGTCCCATGACTGACCCAGAGTTTATTTTGTTGTTTTCCCTAAACTCTTGGGTGCCCAATTTTGTACGGGCAGTCCAGTAGTCAGGATTTTACAGATATATCTGAAGAGCTGGAGCAGGAGGCTTCAGGATCATATAGCTATAGTTTATTTCCGTTGTGTTGTAAGTGTTGTACTCTGATAAGTGCTATTGTATACATAACAATTATATTTCAAAGTTATGTTATCTATTATATGTTGTTCGTTCCGCTGTGAGATTCGTGTAACTCTGATATGTAAGTTCTTCTTTTATTCTTCTATTCTAAGTTTCTATCTTATCTATCCTCACCTTCTATCTTCTTTCTATTAATTTCTTGAATTTCTAGAACAATTTGGGGTTGGACTTGTGTTATTTGGTCAGCTGAAACTGATCCGGATTTTCGGGTCATTACAGTTGGTATCAGAGCTTAGGTTAAGAATTACCTTGGCTCTGTGGTGTGACTCAGTAGAGATAGGGTTAGTAATACCCTAGATTGAGTTTGAGTATATATATACGAGTGCGTATTTGTATTTGATATAAAAATGGTTTTTATTGTGGAGATTCGTTGGTTGAGTTGTTTATGAGTTTTGGTCGATCAGTTTGATCCACTGTATCGGTAGGAGTAAATAAACACTTGAATACGATGGAACGACACATTATGGATATGTGATATATTATCATATATAGGATGTGTTGGTAGTAATTATAATCAGATAAGATTATAAAATGTGAAATGGTTATATATAACCAATCAGAATTTATACAAGTGAATTATATAAAATTGAAATGAATTAAATCTGAATTTAGATCAGAATTGGAATTTAAAATCCCAGAAATGGGAAAGGTGTTTGTAAATGAATCTGGATTTAATATATGTGAATTTTAAGATCCTGGGAGATTTTAAATTTGTTTACAACATTGTAAAAGGATATTTGGAATTGATTTCAAAATGGGAATATTTAAAAATGGGTTTTGAAAGTGATATAGTATTGAACTCTCTTCGATAGCTGGAAAATAGATTCCGATGTTGATCATGACATCATCGATGTTCATTTTCGAGTGTGTAAGTGACGGATTACTACCAAAGATTTTGTTTTTTAATTGTTTTGAGAAAAAACAAGTTGGTTTGAAATTCCAAGAAAGGATATTTGATTTTTGGGAAAAGCCAAGCTATTTGAAACTCCCAGGTAAAGGCTGTTTAAGATTAAAACAAATTAAAGTTGGATTTGTAAAGGCCAATAGAATTGAGATTGAATTAAAAGCCAGTTAAGTGAAAATCATATTGAAATAGATTGGTGTCAAGTAGAATTAGACTTGATTAGAGATAATCTGAAATTATATTGGACTGGTGAGTTATGGATTTGAAATCAAGAATAGTGCTTGAGTTTGAAATGAAATTCGACTTAGGTATAAGAGAATGGGTGTGTTAAAGATAAATTGATTTGGGATCAAGTTGGAATTGCTTTGGTATATATTGAATTGATGACAGGTGAAGTGATAAAGTTGATATACCCGACAAAAAGGTACAAGTTTGTATTTGATATAAGCGTGAGAATTATGAGCCGAATTGGCAAGCCGCTTGGCTGTTTGATTTTCTTTTTGGGTTGAAGAAGGCCTAGAGAGGCGAGTTGGAGTTTTACCGATAGGGCTGTACAAAGGAGGTTATGGCAAAAATTTCCGAAAATTTAAAGTGTTAGAAAATTTTCAGAATTTTGAAAATTTTAGTTAGTCGGAATGAATAAATATTTTAGTCGATATTAATTGGTTCAGTTGAAATCAGAAATAAGTGGTAAACAAATCTTAGGAATTCCAATAGATAGGGTCGTCCTCTACCTTAGCAATTTCGAGGACGAAATTATTTTAAGTGGGGAAGAATGTAATGACCCGCATTGTCAGAGGTATTATAATTAATTTATTTAATTATATAAATAATGTTATAGTGAATTAAATAGTGGTTTAATTAAATAATATGGAATATTTAATTAAATTAATTAATAGAATAATATATTTAATTCATAAATGATAAAAAATATTGGAAATCACAATATTTTGTGAACTGGGTCATCCCTAAGATTTAATTCAGCTTAGAGTTGAATTATATTGACGAGTATATTCAATCGACGTCAGTTTGAACGTAGAATTATATTATAATTAAAATCGAGAGCGTAATGACGCGGCAGTTCGCTATTTGGCAATTTAAACTTCAACTGAGTATACAGGGTTCGTTTTAAATCGGATTTCTGTGAAACAAGAAACGTGTGGAGCTGGTGGAGTATATCTTTCTAGTGGAAGAGAAATATCGGGATATCGTCGTGTAGATTTTGATTTACATCCAAATCAAATTTTAGAAACGTCGCTATGGAATTCCTTTATATTTTATAAAGGAATTATTTATACTTAAAAAGGGATTTCACTATAAATTGAATATCGGGTTGACCCAGAAGTGAACATCAAGTTAGAAATTCATATAGGAATATACTGAAGCTGTATGGTATTCCACTGTGAATATATACGACTATATAAATTTATTTATATTTAATTTAATTATATTTAAATATATTATATATTTAAATGGGTCATTCAGAGCTTTAAAAATAGCTACTTTTGCAAACGAAGTCGGAATTCGACGAAACTAATTTTGTTGGATCCGCAATGTCAAATTTATTGTTAGATTTCCAATTTGTGATTTTTAGAGTCAGTATGTGGCCATACGGATTTTTAGAGTAAGAAACAGTTAGTATTTTGACAGTTAAAAATACGCTGTATGAGCATACGGAGTCGAAATTCGACGAAACCAGTTTCGTTGGGACCGTAATGTCGAACTCTAGCTACAAGTCCAGTTTCATGATTTTTAGATGTTATGTGTGGTCACAGGAATTTTTAAAGGACATATACATACAACGATTGATTTTAAATTAATATAATAATCAAAAATAAAATATCTAGATATTTTGTTTTGCCTATAAATATACCATACATCCATCCCTTAACCTAAAAATCACTTTCCTCTGGTCAAAAGAAAAGGAGCCGCCAGTATTTGTTCTCCTCAAACACAAACCGATCCTTTACAAATCAAAATAAAATCAAAGAGAAATCAATAAATTCGAAGTCATGTATGTTTGGATTCAGCTGGAGTTGCTTTTCAATCCCATATGAATATTGATGGGTTCGACACATTTCTTCTTCGCTGGAATTATAGGGCGTTCATCTAGGGTTTGTTCTTTTGTGAAATCGAAGAAATGTTGAATCTTTTGGGGTTCGTATTTGGAACCAGAGGATCGAATAACTTCAATTCTGTTTTTCTAGGATTTTTTCAAAATAAAACATGTCGGAGTTTTACTATGTACCGTCGTTCCAGCTGAGAACCGCAACAGGCATTGTGAGTTCGAGTTTGGGTTTTGTGCATGGATTTGATGGAGTTTGGGATGAGGATGTCGATGGTGCTGTCGGTTTGAGAATCCGTGGAGTGGTGAGGGTGTTTGAATGGCACGATGGAAGGCTAATGGTGCGTGGTGTTCACTGGAGGGATTTTAGCATCGGGGAAGAAGAAAAGGGAGTAGGGGCGGGCCAGAATTCTTGAATGGGCCGGTGTGTTATTTGGGGTGAAGCCCACTAAACATTTTTTTAGTTTATTAAATTCTCAATAAGTATATTAACTTATAGACGCAATAACTCGTTCATACAGTGTCGGTTTTACGAACGGTCAGATCCGTTGGGATCGTAGGGACAAGGGCTACGCACTGGGACTGACTGGAAGTGGATCGGTGCCCGTATGAATATGGAGAAATAAACTGTTTGATTCAAATCAAATGACAGTTTATCGTTTTTTTACGATGAACTGCCAATGTGAGTAAAACTCACCAACTCTGAACAGTTCTATTTTTATAACGTATATTTAGAACTGATAAATGATGACTGATTGCTGTGTGTTAACTGTTGGTTGAGTTGTTTTTGTATTGATTGAAATCATAGATAACGATATATATAAATAAATCGTTAATCGAATATTGATTCTGTTTTATCAGAATATTTTATATATGTGTTATTTAACATCTGTGATGCAGGGGAACTGGTTGGAGGGGTCCAACTGGACTCCTCAATATTTATAATACTGTTCTGTTCATATATTGTAATATATGATGTGATATATAATCTGTTTGATTTTGTGTGTTTAAATGATATCGATCATTGTGGTTTGCTATTTTAAATATCATAAGAGACCCTGGGATGTAAATAGAATAAAGAAATTTTATAAAATCAACCGATTTTATAAAAGGAAATATTTTGAAAATAAAGTATTTATAAAATCATAGAATTAATAAAGGAATATTTATTTAGAAAATAAATAGAAGCATAAAAAGGAAATTGACGAGATATAAAAGAGTTAATTGAATTTGGTTATTCGAAGTCGAGTTAATCGAATATGGTTAGTCGAATAGAGTTAGTCAAACATACTTATTCAGGATAAGTTACCATTTAGCACGACTGCTAGCGTAATTCGCAGGGCTGCAGATAGCCTACGGCGGTCGGATGTTTCCTGAGGGAATCAGGCGTAATCATTGTGATCGCTGCGATCTAGAGTTAAGCGAATGGAGTTAAATCGAATATTAGTTAATTGAATTTAGTTAATCGAAATATTAGTTATTCAATTAGAGTTAATCGAAATAGAGTTAAACAAGATTAGAAACTGACTAGAGATTAGTAACTTGAATGGTTTTCTGAGTATCGATCTGATGTTGGTTTCGGCCTTCGGGGTTTATACTTAGAGAATTGTTCTCCTACTAGTTTATAGTCAGGGACTGATAATTGTGAAATGATAGTGATATGTAAATAAACAATGGAAATGTTTTCCAGTGTTAATAACATATATTTTCTAAACATAGAAAATAAGGAAATGTGAATATATATATATATATATGGTTGATGATTGATCGATATAATTTCCAATCGGAAATAATATCGTTGTTTGCACACGTGTTTTTCTTTGATAGTTAACTCATCGACTATCGAAGTTTTCGACCATTTTAACATTGTTAATATGGAGAGACCGGTTGGATTATTATCCGAAGAACCACTCCATATTGGCATAAGCGTTGCGAATCATATATGCCAAAGATAATTGAAGACGGAGTTATGCAAGGGCTGTCCTTTTTACAGAATAGTGCCTTCGGTTTGTCCAGTCCCAGGACGACCTATACGGAAGGATGTCTGACAGAGTATATCTAATAGATCGCGTAAGTTGATCTCTTCAAACATATTCACGTTGGTGGCGGAGGAATTCGTTTCTCTTAGCTGTATACCCGTGGTATTTTTGGAAAAATCAATTTGGGGTTCGGTGGGTATGACGATGTGGCATTCAAAGTGAATGAAGATGTGGCATGTAAAAGATAAGCGTAGCTTCTAGCCTCACATCCGGTAAATGACAGAAATCGGGCAGGCAGCATGGCTAAGTCGGTCGCACCGAAGTAGGGTGTATAATCACCTATCTAGAGAATATTCGATTGCTTCATTAATCTATCAATGCTGTCCCATATATATATGGGAACGGTTGCTGGTCCCAACCGTTGGTGATGTACATTCGATACACTCAAGCGAAATGAGTGGTCGGTCGTGTGTGGCTGAGTTGCAAGATGTTCTTATTGAACTCCAGTGTATCATTCCTAGAGTACACTGATCGGAAGGTGGTTCCATATCATGTCATAGTTGGGAATCCATTACCCAATACGTGCTTGCGGTTTTGATTGTATACTATATATGTAGAACGTGAGATGAAAGCGTTTCTGCTAGATGATTAATATATTGTGGCTGGTAGACATTATTATAATATCAAAAGGTTTTTGATATAAAGATATTTTGGATTCTCATAAGGGAAAACCCGTTTCGTATCCATGGCGTGGTCTTATGAGATATCATATAGCCGTATAACTGTTTTAGACTGTTTTACTCGTACTAGTCCCATGACTGACCCAGAGTTTATTTTGTTGTTTTACCTAAACTCTTGGGTCCCCAATTTTGTACGGGCAGTCAAGTAGTCAGGATTTTACAGATATATCTGAAGAGCTGGAGCAGGAGGCTTCAGGATCATATAGCTATAGTTTATTTCTGCTGTGTTGTAAGTGTTGTACTCTTATAAGTGCTATTGTATACATAACTGTTATATTTCAAAGTTATGTTATCTATTATATGTTGTTCGTTCCGCTGTGAGATTCGTGTTACTTTGATGATGTAAGTTCTTCTTTTCTTCTTCTATTCTAAGTTTCTATCTTACCTATCCTCACCTTCTATCTTCCTTCTATTAATTTCTTGAATTTCCAGTACAATTTGGGGTTGGACTTGTGTTATTTGGTCAGCTCAAATTGGTCCGGATTTTCGGGTCATTACAACAGATCCTGCTTACAAGACCATGTAAACTTGCGAACCCCTCGCTCTTATTCTAACCCTACGCTCAAAACTCTAGACTGGTCTATATCCCTTAGACCAAATTTCTTCTAGTTTTACAGACGCTAGTAAACTGCCAGTTAACATCCTAACTGGATTCCCCTAGAATTTTACAGACTCTAGAAACTGCTTGGAGACGGTCTAGAAATTTTGACAAGTTAAATGATAGATTTATATATGGCAATTATTATTAAGCTTGTGATTTGTTAATACTATTTGTTGTTCGATCGGATTTGTCAACGATAACATGAATTAGTAACACTAGAATTAAGCGTTGCTCTTAGTTTCCATAAAGTTTTAAGGTAAATGCTACTAAAAACACCTACCTTCTCCTTATTACAAGTGTTAAGACACTTGTAATTTTGCATGCCACATTCCACGCATGATTTACACATGTCCTAAGAGGTGTCATTACCATATTTTTCCATTCCATGTATAAACATACCTACTTTCCTCCCTTAAACACCAATCCACTCTTCTCTTCCATTTGATCTCCTCCCTTACCTTAAATCCATGGCTTCCTAAGCCTTTCTTCCTTATTCCTCTCCTTGATCTCCTCCCTCTTTCTCCCTAAATTCGGCTAAAGCCATCTTCTCCTCCTCCTCCAAAATTATGACCTTTCCTCCTCTTAAAAAGGAAAAGAAAACAAAGCTTAATAATTATTTTAGTTTATAAAGAGTCGGCAAGGAAATTATTTTAGTTCGGGGTAGCTATAGTCGATCTAGTCGTCCTACAATACAGATTGGTGGAGTGGAACCCCAAGGTGAGAACTCGACACTTGTATTTGTTCACTTTCTTTGCTATGTGAATTGTTATTGATGATATGGTTAATTAGTAATTATTGCAATATAAGCATTTAGTGGAAAACGCTTGTACATACACTGATATATATATATATATATACCCATATATGCTCGTGTGATGGATGAATGGATGCTTCGTGGTTGTTATTAGTGATAATATGTGCATTATACTTTTTATACACACATATGTGGATTTATATGGATATCAAATAAGTCTCGAACCAAATGAATACTTTATTCAATTTGAAGTTGAGAATGGTTTTCTAAATTGTTTTGAAGGAATTTATATTATGGTCAAAAACATAGTTTGTCAAAATAAATACCGGAACGTTCTAGGATGACAGAGAGGATAGTGTCCAGGCTTGAATTTGGAAAATATAGTTTTCTGCTCTCCCTAGCTATCCCTAACAGATCTGACGGACGGGATGGTTAATTCAAAATTTAATTTGAAACTATTTGAATTTATAGTAGAATTTAGCGAACTTGTATTAAAAACTTTAAACGCTTATAACTTTTGCAACTTAAATCAGATTTCCACAGAACGAAAAATGTTTGATTTTCATCAACAAGAGCTTCCAAATGAGTGAAAGCAGATTTTAATTTCGACTTATAATTTACAAGTTATGTTTAAAATAATTTAGAAAAGGTCGCTATAAATGGAGTTAGTTAACTATAATTATAAAATGGCTGCTATAAATTATTTAAAAATATGGAAAAAAATTGTTAAATCATAATTAATTATTTACAAATGATTTATGGTAAAATCATGAAGTTTTGGATAACACAAAAGTCATTTTACTTAAACTAGCCAATATTAGTATTTTGAAACACTTTGAAACACCTTTGTAACGGAGTTTGTTAAATATTGAGTTTTAAGTGATCAAGCTTCATAAATCTTTTCCAAACCTTAGTAAATGATTTCTAACTAGTAATAAAGTATTTTGAACTCTAATTTGAGTTTGCAAACATGAAGTATGAGTTTAGACTTGATTTAGTCCTATATACCCACATCGTTTTAAAGTTACGTTTATTATTCGGAAAGACCGGGATAGGATTTATGTCTTAAAACCATTACAAGTAATAATACGACGTTGTGGAGAGATTGAAGGCATTGAAGACGATATTGAAGACCGGGACCCTTCATATTATAAGGACGACTTGCTAAATGTCTCAAATGGGTAGCTCCCGTTTGTAGATGGATTTTATATCAGCTAAGTGGCAAGAAGCCCGAACGTATGTGAAGGAATTCCGGGTTGTGGTTTCGTTCAGACCCAGAACGGACTTGTATGGATTGTGTGTTTGACATTGTAATTGACTACGTAACACTGATCTCTGTTAAATATATATATCTGCTTGGTGGCGGAGAATTTATTCTCTTGCTTAACACCCTTCTCTAAGACGTATGAGCTTAGAGGTTATATATTGATAGAAATCAGTGATGCGTAGTGAATGGACAATGTGTCATACTTAAGTTATGTGGTGAGCTATGGATGATCAAAGCATGGCTTGTTTAAGCGTAGCTTTGTGGATATCGTGACCTCAACAAGCCTCGCAACCCGGTAAATGGCTAAAACAGGAAAGATGCAGCGAGATTAAGGGTAGTCATTTCCTTCTAGATAAAAGGTGTACTATGATATGGAGCCCAGGTATAAACCTATGTGGATAACTTCTATTTATATGGATGTTGATGTTGCGAGGCCTCGGTTTAAAAGGTTGGTAATGACCGGGAAGTGATATACTCAGGCATGCTCTAAGTTACCTAGTTAAGGGGTAACCCGACCTCGTGTTGGCAGAGAGCCCGATTTAGTTCTCGGGGCGTCCCTCTAGAGGCATGCCCATCGGTTCGTTAAGAAAGTTCCTTTGCCTGGTCATTTGTTGGAAATTCATTATCCACTACGAGTTTTTACAATTTCATTTGTATAGCCTACTGGTTACCAGTAGGAATATGTTAGCATAGTGGGATGGGGCATTATGTTGGCTAAGTTGATAAATTTATTTGCGAAATTGTTTTCACACTATGCACTTATAATAATATGGAAAATGGTTTCCGTGTATCAAGCATGTTTGACTATCATAAGGAGAAACCTCGTCCATGTGTGCATTTACCTTGTGTGTGTGCCGCGAGACCTTATGTTAGTTTCATTTTCTAAAAAGCATTGCGAATTTTATTGCACACAACAAATATATACTGATTTCTCACACAAGTCCCATGACTGACGTGGAGTTTATTTGTTTTCCCACAAAACTCAGTCTGCCCATAATTTTTCACACGGGCAGCCTAGTGTCAGGTTTAGTAGCTGTGTTTTGAGCCTACATCTTGGAGCTTTTTTTAGTGTGTCTTTGCTTTGGTGAAGTTGCTATTGCCATGGATCATCTTTAGCTGTTTCTGTGGAGCGTTTGGTTTTTGTGGGCATCAGCGATTTGGAGCTATCCAGGTGAAGATGAAGTTTGGTTTTTGGATTCACCTTGATTAGTTGTTTCCGCTGCTTCTGTGTTATCTTGTTATTATAAATAGTGTTGCACCTTGATGTTGTATCCGTTGTAAACTCTGATATAATCTCATGTAATATAAATGAGAAGTTGTTTTGTTTCATTGTGATTGTTCTAATGGGTTATATCCCCAGACAACTAGGAATTCGACATTTGAATCTGCGACATTTGAATACAAATAGGTATTAAATGTCGATTTTTGAAGGTCGAAATTCCGGGTCGTCACAGTTGGTATCAGAGCTTTAGTTTATACAAAGATTTTGGGTATAACTCATTAGATAACTCATTAGAGATGGGGTTATAATACCCTAGAATGAGTAGAATCCAATGAGATGCAAAGAGTTAAACTGTTTCATAACTCCTAAGGTAATTCGTCCGTATGTCTAATAGCATTTTCATACTATATCCAGACAGTAGAAAATGAGCTATAAAGGCAGACGTCGAGGAGGAAGCAGTACCACAACCAATGGTCGTAATGTTACCGCAGTTAATGAGACTACGATTCAAGCCCCGACCCAAACCAGTCTTCCAGTTCTGAATAACAATTACGCAAAATTGGGTAGGAAACCGTTTAAGGGGTCTGATGATGTCATGGAAACTCAAGCCTGGATTAACGCATGCGAGTAGATTTTCAGAGGACTTAATCTAGAAGATAACCAAAAGAGGCTGTTAGCTACATGGCAATTACAGGAAGGTGCTACTGCATGGTGGGAGACTATCGTCCAAGGGAAATTAGAAGACGACTTTTCATGGAAGGATTTCAAAGAAATTTTCGAAGAACGTTATATGCCTTCGGCAGGAATTTCCAGGATGTACGAGGAATGTATGAATCTCAAGCAAGGTGACATGTCTTTCGAGGAGTATTTAAATAAGTTTAACAAGCTTTCTCTCTTTGGACCTGAGCTGATAGACACCCCGTTAAAGAAAAATGAAATATTTATTAAGGGGATGGCATTGAAGTACCATGAGAGAATGACTGCACATATCAAACAATCCTTCGTTGACTTGGTAGACATGGGGTATAGATATGCTACTATTGATAAGCAGAAGGGTACTGAAGTTAAGGAAGGTAACGGTAATAACAATTGGAAGAAGAGAAAGTTCCAGGGGAAGAAGCCTGAACAGAAGGCTGAAAAGAAAGGAACGAAGGAAGATCATCTAAAGGATGTTCTCTGCTATAATTGCCAAGAGAAAGGACATTATTCCCATGACTATAAGAAGCCAAAGAAGTCAAGGAAGCCAAACCAAGGGCTCCCAGAATGTTATCACTGCCATAAACCCGGTCATATGATTAAAGATTGTCCCATAATGAAGAAAGCTGATGTGGCAAACGTTTATGCAATCAAGGATGAGCCTTCGACTTCGAAGAATGATAAAGGGCAGGATGTTTTGGAAGGTAATATTTTTATTTTTGATAAATTAGTCCGAGTTCTGTTTGACACTGGTGCTTCTCGTAGTTTTATCTCAAAACCGCTCGTAGAAAAATTGAAACTTAAACCTAAATTTGTTGATGAACCCTTATGTGTAAGTAATCCAGTAGGAGGTCCTACTAGCTTGTGTTTGTATTGCAAAAATGTTCCTATCACCTATTCACACTATGAATTCCCTTTTAACTTATTTATTCTTGACTTTGATGAATTTGAAATTATACTTGGAATGGATTGGTTAAATAAATATGAGGCTAAACTAGATTGCGTAGATAGGAAAGCTCTGGTAAAGACAAGTCTTGGAAATTTTATTGAAATATCTTTTGTTGACCCTAGCCCAAAAAGAGATAGCTTGATGTATACTTTAGGTTACCCTGATACCGACATAAAAACTATACCCGTCGTTAGAGATTTTCCCGATGTATTTGAAGAAGTTAATAGCCTTCCTCCACACTGAGAAATTGAGTTTAGAATTGACCTAATACCCAATGCCCGACCTGTTGTCCATCCAAGTCGAAGAATGGCTCCAAAAGAGAGAGAAGAACTGAACAAGCAAATCAAATATCTCTTAAGAAAACGATTTATTCGACCTAGCCGTTCAAATTGGGGGTCAGCTGTAGTATTTGTAGCAAAGTCCGACGGTTCTTTGCGATTGTGCGTAGACTATAGAGACCTTACTAAACAAACCCTCAAGAATAAGTACCCATTGCCACGAATAGATGACTTATTTGACCATTTAAGTGGTGCCCGATTTTTTTCAAAAATGGATTTAGCCTCTGGTTTTCACCAACTCAGTATTGCTGAGGATTGTATTCATTTGACTTCTTTTCATGGACCCATCACTTTTTACGAATGGTTAGTAATGCCATTCGGATTGACAAGCGTCCCAGCCTATTTTGTGAACTTGATGACTCGGGTATTCCATGAGGTGTTGAACAAATTTGTGTTAGTCTTCATTGATGACATCCTGATCTATTCAAAAACTGAGGAAGAACACGCTGAGCATTTAAGGATTGCCCTGGAGATATTAAGGAGAAATGTGTTTAAAGATAAAATTCCCAAATGTCATTTTTGAAAAAAAAAAGTAAAATTTCTTAGGCATATCGTATCTGAAGAAGGAATCTCAGTAGATCCCGGAAAGATTTCTGCTATTTTGGGTTGGAAGCAACCAACGACTCCAAAGGAAGTTAGAAGCTTCTTAGGATTAGCAGGATATTACCGTAGATTCATCCAAGATTTCTCAAAGACAACCTTTCCCTTGACAAAGTTGACCATGAAGGATGCCAAATTTGTTTGGTCTGCTAACTGTGAAGAAGCTTTTAATAAGTTAAAGAAGAGACTGACCACTGCCCCGATTCTGGCTATTATCAATGGCAATAAAGGATTATCTGTTTATAAATATGCTTGTAAAGAAGGAGTTGGTGCCGTTTTAATGCAAGAAGGAAGAGTAATTGCTTATGCAAGTAGACAGTTGAAACCGCATGAAAAGAATTACCCAACTCATGAGATTGAGCTACTCGCAGTAATATTCGCTTTAAATATTTGGAGACATTACCTGCTTTGAGAAAATTTTGAATTATTCACCGATCACAAGTCCTTGAAGTATCTGTTTACTCAGAAAGACCTGAGTTTAAGGCAGCAACGATGGTTGGAATTTCTAGCATCTTACGATCTAGATATTCAGTATACCCATGGGAAGGCCAATGTTGTTGAAGATGCTCTGAGTCGAAAGTATGTCGTTCTTGCCTACCTTGTTATCACTTCGAATTTTCTAGAGAAGATTGCCCGCGAGCAAAAGAAGGACAAATTTCTACAAGAAATTTCTAAAAGAATTCAGGAAGATGAAATTTGAGTTTTGAAATTGATGATAAAGGCATCATAAGATTAAAGGGAAGAGTATGTGTGCCCAATATTAAAGAACTTAAGCAGGAGGTGTTGGATGAGTGCCATAAGCCCAAATTCGGCATCCATCCAGGAGTGAATAAGATGTATCGTGATGTTAAACGTACATTTTGGTGGAAGTCAATTAAAAGGGACATATCTATCTATGTTAGACGTTGTGCTACGTGTCAGGAAATAAAGAGTGATCAACAAAAGACTCCAGGATTACTTCAACCTTTGGAAATACCAAAATGGAAGTGGGATCAAGTTTCAATGGATTTCATTGATGGTTTACCTCGCATTCGCAAAGGGAATGAGGGAATCTGGGTTATTGTTGATCGTCTAATTAAAAGTGCCCATTTTATCCCAGTAAGGTCATCTAGAACTGCTGCAAGTTTGACAGAATTGTATATCAAGGAAATCGTTCGATTGCATGGGATACCAAGCAGCATCGTGAGTGATCGCGACCCTCTTTTCACCAGTCATTTTTGGGAAGCTTTTCAAGCTGCTTTGGGAACCAAGTTAAACTTTAGTATTGCTTATCATCCACAATCAAACAGACAAACAGAAAGAGTTAACAGAATTTTGGAAGACTTATTGCGAGCATGCGTTCTCGATTTTGGAGGTTCATGGGAAAATTATTTACCATTCGTCGAGTTCTCCTATAACAATAGTTATCAGGCAAGTATTAAGATGGCACCTTTCGAAGCATTGTATGGACGACCATGTAAGTCACTAGTTTGTTGGATTGAGTCTGGAGATAAAATTGTTCTAGGACATGATATGGTTAGAGAGGTCATAGAGAAGGTGGATCTGATTAGAAAGAGGATGAAAACGGCCTAGGATCGGTAGAAGTGTTATGCAGACCATAGAAGGCGGGCATTAGAATTCGAAGTTGGGGATTCAGTATTCCTAATAGTCTCTCCAATGTGCGGAGTTATAAGATTTGGAAGAAAAGGAAAATTAGCACCCCGCTATATTGGACCATTCCCTATTCTGGAAAAAGTTGGACCACTGGCATATAAGGTTCAGTTGCCCGAATGGCTCTCAGGTGTGCATAATGTTTTTCACATATCAAATCTAAGAAAGTATGTTCATGACCTTGATCAGATTGTGGAAGAAGCCGCTTAATAAGATCTAGAAATAACAACTAATCTAGCCGTTAAAAGAGACCCCATAAAGATCATCGACCAAGATGAAAAGAGGCTAAGGAATAAGACGGCTAAGCTAGTTAAAGTGCAATGGAGTTGTGATCCCAAAGATTGTACTTGGGAAACGAAAGAGGTTATGCAGAAATTCTACCCGAACTGTACAGTCGATATTCAAGATGAATCCGACCCTTAGGTAAGCCTATTTCTTTATTCATTTCCTTTGATTATTCCCTTCATACACAGTTTCGAGGACGAAACATTCTTGGGGGGTGGGGGGGTGAATGTGATGGTCTAGAAATTTTGATAAGTTAAATGATAGATTTTATATATGGCAATGATTATTAAGCTTGTGATTTGTTAATACTATTTGTTGTTCGGTCGGATTTGTCAACGATAACATGAATTAGTAACACTAGAATTAAGTGTTGCTCTTAGTTTCCATAACGTTTTAAGGTAAATGCTACTAAAAACACCTACCTTCTCCTTATTACAAGTGTTAAGACACTTGTAATTTTGCATGCCACATTCCATGCATGATTTACACATGTCCTAAGATGTGTCATTACCATATTCTTCCATTCCTTGTGTAAATATACCTCCTTTCCTCCCTTAAACACCATTCCACTCTTCTCTTCCATTTCTCCTCCTTCTTTACCTTAAATCCATGGCTTCCTAAGCCTTTCTTCCTTATTCCTCTCCTTGATCTCCTCCCTCTTTCTCCCTAAATTCGGCTAAAGCCATCTCCTCCTCCTCCTCCAAAATTCTGACCTTTCCTCCTCTTAAAAAGAAAAGAAAACGAAGCTTAATAATTATTTTAGTTTATAAAGAGTCAGCAAGGAAATTCTATTAGTCCGGGGTAGCTATAGTCGGTCTAGTGGTCCTACAATAAAGATTGGTGGAGTGGAACCCCAAGGTGAGAATTAGACACTTGTATTTGTTCACTTTCTATGCTATGTGAATTGTTATTGATGATATGGTTAATTAGTAATTATTGCAATATAAGCGTTTAGTGGAAAACGCTTGTACATACACTGATATATATATACATATATATATACCCATATATGCTCGTGTGATGGATGAATGGATGCTTCGTGGTTGTTATTAGTGATAATATGTGCATTATACTTGTTATACACACATATGTGGATTTATATGGATATCAAATAAGTCTCGAACCAAATGAATACTTTATTCAATTTGAAGTTGAGAATGGTTTTCTAAATTGTTTTAAAGGAATTTATATTATGGTCAAAAATAGAGTTTGTCAAAATAAATACCGGAACGTTCTAGGATGACAGAGAGGATAGTGTCTAGGCTTGAGTTTGGAAAATATAGTTTTCTGCTCTCCCTGACTATCCCTAACTGATCCGACGGACGGGATGGTTATTTCAAAATTTAATTTGAAACTATTTGAATTTATAGTAGAATTTAGCGTACTTTTATTAAAAACTTTAAACGCTTATAACTTTTGCAACTTAAATCAGATTTCCATAGAAAGAAAAACGTTTGATTTTCATCAACCAGATCTTTCAAATGAGTGAAAGCAGATTTTAATTTCGACTTATAATTTACAAGTTATGTTTAAAATAATTTAGAAAAGGTCGCTATAAATGGAGTTAGTTAACTATAATTATAAAATGGCTGCTATAAATTATTTAAAAATATAGAAAAATTTTGTTAAATCATAATTAATTATTTAAAAATGATTTATGGTAAAACCATGAAATTTTGGATAACACAAAAGTCATTTTACTTAAACTAGCCAATATTAATATTTTGTAACACTGTGAAACGCCTTTGTAACGCAGTTTGTTAAATATTGAGTTTTAAGTGATCCAGCTTTATAAATCTTTTCCAAACCTTAGTAAATGATTTCTAACTAGTAATAAAGCATTTTGAACTATAATTTGAGTTTGCAAACATGAAGTATGAGTTGAGACTTGATTTGGTCCTATACACCCACATGGTTTTAAAGTTATGTTTATTACTTGGAAAGACCGTGATTGGATTTATGTCTGAAAACCATTCCAAGTAATAATACAACATTGTGGAGAGATTGAAAGCATTGAAGACGATATTGAAGACTGGGACCCTTCATATCGTAAGGACGACTTGCTGAATGTCTCAAATGGGTAGCTCCCATTTGCAAATGGATTTTATATCAGCTAAGTGGCAAGAAGCCCGAACATATGTGAAGGAATTCCGGATTGTGGTTTCGTTCAGACCCAGAACGGACTTGTATGGATTGTGTGTCTGACATTGTAATTGACTGTGTAGCACTGATCTCTGTTAAATATATATCTGCTTGGTGGCGGAGAATTTATTCTCTTGCTGAACACCCTTCTCTAAGATGTATGCGCTTAGAGGTTATATATTGATAGAAATTAGTGATGCATAGTGAATGGACAATGTGGTATACTTAAGTTATGTGGTGAGCTATGGATAATCAAAGCATGGCTTGTTTAAGCGTAGCTTTGTGGATATCGTGACCTCAGCAAGCCTCACAACCCGGTAAATGGCTAAAACAGGAAAGATGCAGCGAGGTTAAGGGTAGTCATTTCCTTTTAGATAAAAGGTGTACTATGGTATGGAGCCCAGGTATTAACCTATGTGGATAACTTCTATTTATATGGATGTTGATGTTGAGAGGCCTCGGTTTAAAAGGTTGGTAACGACCGGGAAGTGATATACCCAAGCGTTCTCTAAGTTACCCAGTTAAGGGGTAACCTAGCCTCGTGTTGGCAAAGAGCCCGATTTGGTTCTCGGGACGTCCCTCTAGAGGCGTACCCATCGGTTCGGTAAGGAAGTTCATTTTCCTGGTCATTTGTTTGAAATTCATTATCCACTACGAGTTTTTACGATTTCATTTGTATAGCCTACTGGTTACCAGTAGGAATATGTTAGCATAGTGGGATGGGGCATTATGTTGGCTAAGATTGACAAATTTATTTGCGAAATTGTTTTCACACTATGCACTAATAATAATATTGAAAATGGTTTCCGCGTATCAAGCAAGTTTGACTATCATAAAGAGAAACCTCGCCCATATGTGCGTTTAACTTGTGTGTGTGCCGTGAGACCTTATGTTAGTTTCATTTTCTAAAAAGCATTGCGAATTTTATTGCACATAACAAATATATATTGAGTTCTCACACCAGTCCCATGACTGACCTGGAGTTTATTTGTTTTCCCACAAAACTCTGGGGGCCCATAATTTTCCACACGGGCAGCCTAGTGTTAGGTTTAGTAGCTGTGTTTGGAGCCTACATCTTGGAGCTTTTTCTAGTGTGTCTTTGCTTTGGTGAAGTTGCTATTGCCGTGGAGCATCTTTAGCTATTTCTGTGGAGCGTTTGGTTTTTGTGGGCATCAGCGATTTGGATCTATCCAGGTGAAGATGAAGTTTGGTTTTGGATTCACCTAGATTAGTTGTTTCTGTTGCTTCTGTGTTATCTTGTTATTATAAATAGTGTTGCTCCTAGATGTTGTATCTGTTGTAAACTCTGATATAATCTCATGTTATATAAATGAGAAGTTGTTTTGTTTCATTTTTATTGTTCTAATGTCTTATATCCTCAGACAACTAGGAATTCGACGTTTGAATCTGCGACATTTGAATATAAATTGGTATTAAATGTCGATTTTCGAACGTTGAAATTCCGGATCATCACAATTCAAAAGAAAATAAAAATACAACAATAAAACAAAAACTCTAAAAACCTAGATTAATTAAAAATAAAGTCTCCCCTTTATCACTTAAACACAAATGACCGGCTCACTTAAGAAAAAGGTTCCACCCCCTTTCTTCAATACTCCCGATCACTTTCCTCTTTTGTCTGGACGGCGTTTAAAGTTTTCTTCATCCTTAAATCGATCGTTTGATGATTGTTCTAGAAAGATAAAGATGCTCAGATGATTGTCGCTCTTAGATATTCACTTGTGATCGATTTGGGATTTCTCTTGATCGAAACTCTTGTAAGTTAAAATTAATTTGAAACTTTTTTTTTTGCTCTCAAGTTGATTTTGGTTTCGATCCATCTCCTTGTGATGAAATGGTGATGCTAATATAGGATTGTATAATCCTTTAATTGCGCTCTAATTTCAATATATGGCTTGGCCTGATTGCATTTGTTTTGTGTTGCCATGATTTCCTCTTTTGATTGCTCTGTAAATTGATTGCCTTGATTAGCTCGACTTTGAATGATAATGAATCTAGTCGATATCATGAACCCTTGTGAACTTGAAATATATGTTGTCTTGACTGAGTTACGTGATTGATTTCTTGTGAGACCTTGATTACTGCAAAATTGGAAATGCAAACATGCCAAACATAAATCTATGATTCCATAATTGTCACTAGAATGATTATATTTGATTTTACCCCATTTTAAGCACTTGTCAAAAAGGATTTTGTTTTCATGCCAAAAATGAAATTCCTTTAATGCTTTGCCAAAACCAGAACATTTTTTTTTCAAAAATGTCTTGACTACATTCTTTGCTGATTGATTGCTTTTCAAAAATTTCCTTGCATTCACTTCTGTTTTGTATGCATGTATGAATATTTCTGGAAACAAATTTCTAGCACTTAATCTATTGCCAAAAATGTCTTGAGCAAATTCTGGAAAAGTTTTAAACTCTGCACTTTGTTAAAACACTTTGAAACCAAGCTCAGCAAAAATGGAAGTAATTTTTTTTCAATATCATTCAAATGTAGGCTTGCTTTTGTTTGATTGTATAAAGAAAACTGGCTCTCTTTTGAATGCACTGTTTTGCTTTTATGCACCATACATTTTGCTAAGTTTTTGGAAACAATTAAATAATATTAATTTCCATGAGTCATTCCTTTGATTTGGTATGAATTTTTGCCAAAGAATATATGCCATTTATTCTTTTCCATGCTGATTGAACCAGTTAAGTGAAAAAACTTTCCATTCCTCTTTGCATGTTGATTTCTTGGAATGCCATTAAACCAATTTTTTTTTATCAAAAGATGATTTTGTGATGACTTGCTTTGAATGTAACTGCTTAGATTTGTGGCTGCAAGAAATTCAAAATGTCTCGACTGTTCTATTTGTTGTTTCCATGTATAACTGAAAATCCCATTAGTTTCTCCACTTCATGTAAACTTTTTGCATGATTGTTTGCCCCCATTTTTTTCATGCTATATTATGGAAAGTTAGAGAATTATTTATCCCTTTTAACCTTTGCCAAATATGCTTGCTTGATTCCATGTTGAGCTCCACTATTTGAGTTGAAATTCCTATGCTGATGTACATGACAGTTTGACTTGAACCATGCTCCTTTTTATTATTTTAATTTTAATTTTTTTTGAGCTGCTTGCATGTATACTCCCTTGTAATGCTGTGTGCTTGCCACTTGTGTATTGACTTGGCTTTCATCACTATGCTTTGTGACCTTGCTGTTGTGTATGCACCATTTGAATGCTACTTCACCTTTGTGCTCGACCATGATCGTAACTTGCCTTCACTATGTTCACCTGTACATATGTGTATATATACACAACACTGTGTGTATATGTATATCGTGCACGTGTAATTTATATTATATATATCAGCAGACTGCTGCATTGTGTTATGGCTGTTCAGAATCAACTAGTTCTGATCAACAAACTAGTGTAGTATGTTGAGGCTGATCAGTGCGTATATACATATCAGATCAAGTCATGAAAAATGATGAGAAAAACACTGAAATTATGAGGCAAATAAATTTTAAAATAAAATTATATTTGCTAGAATATGAAATTATTTCTGTTCAAGATTACTGTTTGTGTTTCTGTATATGACAGGTATGAAAACTGGACTGACTAAAGGATGCTGTGAAGAAAGAAGGCAAAGAACTAAAGACGGTTAGTTGTATAAATCAAAATATCTGTATTGAGTGATGTGTCCGTGTCAATAAAAAAAAAGTCTGTATAACTGAGTGACTGTATGAGTGTTGTAGCGAGGAACTGTGTATGTAATGAGAGAAAAGTACCGATGTTTGTGTTAAACAAATTTGACTGAAACAAAATATTATTTTTATTGTGTTCAAACAAATTTGTCTATCGTATTCAGTTTATATACAAGTACAATATCATGTGTAATATCTGTGAATGTTTACAAATAGTGGAGTCATATAATTTGCACTGTTTAAATGTTGAAATATAATATTTATATTTAAATAAAATACTGTGTGAATATATAAAATTCTATACAGTCATATTCTATTTAAATATAAATATTATATTCATGTCTGTGATGTTATATGACAGTACAATAACAAACACATTTAAAATAATATATACTTATTTGTTATCATCAAACAAAAATCATATAATTGTGTATATACAACACCGTTATATACAGCAGGCCTGTGTGGCGGTTTGTGGATTTTCCCGGTGCTCCCCGTACAAAGGAGGTTATGGCGATTATTTTCGAAAATTTAGGGTGTCAGCCAAATTTTTGAAAAATTTGAAAATTCTTAGAAACTGAAAAGTTGAAGAATGAAAGCCAAACTGAAAGTTGAGTTGATTAGTAAAACAACTTTCAGCTCCGTTCCTTTTCGAGGACGAAAAGATTTTAAGTGGGGGAGATTGTAACAACCCGGAAAATCAAAACCAATTAAAAATTTTTATTTTGGCAATTTTAATGAATTTTGAATATTTAAAATGAATTATTTTAAATAATAACGACTAGAAATTTATTTTGAACAGAATTAGAACGTATATATTTATTTAAATCGAAGTTGGAATATAAATATTTACTTTAATTATAAAAGGAATTGGAAATGGCGTGGTAGTTTGAAAATTCGATTTCAAATTTCAAATGTATGTACAAGATTCAAAATAAACTGGATTTTATGGAAACCAAAAATATTTGAAAATATCTTTCCAACGGATCTGAAAAATTGAAATTTCATAGCGGGAATAAAATGTTATGCCCAGTTGAGAATTCAGAATAGTCGCTATGGAAATATAGCCCTTAAAAATGGCGATTTTGCAAACGACCTCCATTTCGACGAAACCACTTTTGTTGGATCCGGGATGTCAAATTATTGCTAGATTCCAAAATTCATAATTGTTGGAATCAATATGTGAGTATGGTAATAAAAAACGTGTTTTGACAGTTTCAGTCAATTTGGATCGACCAGAAAATGACCACTTTTCAAACGGTCTCTGAATTCGAAGAAATTAGTTTTGTTAGGAGCGTATTATCAAACGAAGCTAGATTTATTTTTGGGGAATTTTTGGAGTCCTTTTGTGACCCCAGTAAATTGAAATGTATGTTTAAATTAAATATATATTGATTTATGTTGTAATTTAAACGTAAACTGGTCAAAACAGCTGAACTGGCTTATGATACATGTCCCATTGTGTTCAGAATGAGGGTAATTAGCTAGGGGCGACAGTCGGTGGGTTCGGTTTGGAGTTCGTATTGGAAAGTTACTTTTTGGTATTAATTAAAGAATTAAATAAAATATATATTCCTTTAAATTAGTGTTGACCACTCCCTCCCCATACCTTCTCTCTCCCCGACATCGGTATTTAATTAAAAAAAGAAAACAAAGGAGCGACGAAACCCTAGCCGCCACCCCATCTCCGCCACGCCGCACTCTTGAAGGCCGCCGTCCCTCTGACCAACTCCCCCGCCCTTCCTCTGACCTCCAGCCCCCGCCCCGATCCCCCTCCGCCCCTAAAACCACCCCGTCAAGAAAGCAACGCCGCCTCCACCTCTTAGGGCCCGTCGCTGCCACCGACGGCAACAACCACCGCCGCCCCTCCATCTCAGACCGACGCATTCCCCCTTTGAGGTTTTATTTTAATTTTATCCTTTTTCTGATTTTATTTTTATATACGAAATGCATAGATTTTTATATACGAAGTAGTGGAATAAAAATATGATTTTTATTATATGTATAGCGATATAAAAACTAGATTTTTATATATGAGGTAAAATATAAAAATATAATTTTTATCATGAAGAGAAGAATATAAAAATACGATTTTTATTACGATGTTAGCAAAATAAAATTATGATTTTTATTATATGGATAGTGTTATAAAAAATATAATCTTTACATATGTAGTAGCGTTAGAAAGATATGATTTTGATTTATAATAAAAATTAGATTTTTATATATGAAGTAGCAGTATAAAAGTTGGATTTTTATAATATGGCTTTGAAACAAAAACGTGATTTTTAAATAAATAGCACGGTATTCAAAATTTGATTTTTAATGTGAACAGTGTGAAAAAATTGCGTTGGAAGTTTGGGCAGATCCAGATGGTTCTGAAATTCAGAAATAAAGAATGGCCGAGTGGATCCCAAAGGTGAGAACTTCTCACCAAAATTATTGATATACAGTTATTTATTTTATAACTGCATATATGAACTGCTCCCCGTCGTCCACAGACCATGTTCGACTTGTTTGTTTGATTGTATTGTATTGTGAAAATTGATTGTGATGTGAAATGGACTGTATAAATATTCATGTGTTGAATAAAATATTTGGATAATAAAAATATCATTTTTATTATAAATGAATTGGATAAAATATTCATGTGTTGAAATAAATAGTTTGTCGTTAAAAATATAATTTTTAACAAATATATGAATGAGAATAAATATTCATTTATAAATCAGACGATTTGTTTATGTACACTGATTTGACTGATATTGATTAGGACGATAAATTTTACACATCGCCCAACTGCACAAATAATATTCATTATTTATTGATTGAAACCCCACACGGATATTGGGATGATATTTGACATACACTAATTCCAATATTTAGTTGTATGCCAATCGATTGGTTGACAAGCTGTGTAACCATTGAATATTTATATTTAGTGCTTATGCTGTGTAGAATGCATTCTGGATGATGGTTGACTGTGTTTGATTGTTGTTGTGTACATGTATTCTATGAAATCCATATAAATAACATTATATGGTAATTGACTGTGTCTGATTCCAGTTCAGAAGGAATGAATATTTTAAAATAACGAATATTTTAAAATAATGAATATTTTGAAATAATATTTAGTAAAAGATCAAAATCTGATTTTGATGTCCGATTTGGGATGGACACGAAAATATTTAAGTATATAAAGCCATGTTAATTAGATTAACATCATTTTAACGTGAACGATATTTATATCTATTTTATTCATTTTTATAATGAATATCGTAAAGGAAGTGATTTCAAAATCTAATGTTTTGAAAATACTATCATTTATATATCGATGATATGGAATATTCAATTTTGATTTGAAAATGAATGTGATGTTGAAACCGTTTTGAAAACAAATATAAAACGATTTATAAAATACGTTTCAAATGGAAATCGACGAAATATATAATATATATATAAAATGGCCTGAATAGAGCGCGCCGTGCCGTGGCCGTTCGCGAATTTCGACCATTGACTTCGAACAGACATTGCGAGAGATCTGACCCTCGGATTCTCCTGAAACTGGAACCATTGGGTTCGTATCGAAAAGAGCTTTCTAACGAATACAAGAAATTAGAAATATAACGGTTGGATGTGGAATTATGTCCAAATCAAATTTGGAAAAGGTTGCTGTAAGTGCAGTTCGATGGCAGTTTATGCAAATCGACTGTATGGGCCTTGATAAAATTATTAAAAATATCAATAATTTGTGTAAAATCATATTACATGATTTAGAATGAATTGGGATGAAAAATTCCATATTTGAAAGGATAAAAATATTTTTTTATCAATATGAATAGGTTATGAATTAGAATTATAATCCAATATTTTTAAATAAATAAATTGGATTTGAAATGGTTTTAAAAATAACCAGAATTTCCAATATATGAATTGGAATGGATTTGAATTGAAATTATCTTCGGAATATTTCGATATTGGATTCCGTGATTGTACGAACATTATGGAGGAATTTGAAAGATATATATCGTTATTCTAATACGATGTTTGTTGAGTTCAGAATTTGATATTGAATATAAGCTGATATATTTTCTATTCAGCGCCTTGGATTTAATATCAAATGGGATTTTGGATTTGTCGTGAACGGTGTCCCCAGTAACACTGTTATTAAACCCAGTTGAGAAAAGATTAAATCATTTTATTAAGATTTAATGAAGTTTACCAATTAATTAACATTTAATTGGAATTGAATTTAAATTGGTTTTTGGGTTTATCCTGAATGGTGTTTTAGATAACACTTGTTCTTTAACCCGATCAACAATGGAATGTGAATTGGGTTTATCGTGAACTGTGTTTTTAATGACATTCGTTCTTTAGCCCGATTTACAGTGAAATGTGATTTGGAATTTATAAATCTTTTGTTAAGATTTATAAGGAGATTTTCCAAAGTAAAGTTTCCAATTTAACATATTAAATTGGAATTGAATGGAATTCGATTTGGTAATAATCGAAGTGGGCTTCTATAGAGGAAGTTTGTTAATATATATGGAATTTAAAAGGCTTTACCGTTATTCCATTTTATATTATCGGTTGGATATGGAAGTTATATCGATTTTATATATATATCGATCTGTTTTCCATGAAAATTCCATTGTTAATGGAATGAGATTTTGGGTTTATCGTGAGCTGTGTTTTAAATGACATTAGTTCTTTAACCCAATTAAAGATAAGATTAATTTCTTAACTTTGAAGAAAATCATTAACTAATGATTTTTGGAAATTAAAACTGAATTAGAGTTTTAACGAATCTTTAATTAGATTGGAAGGTGAAATTGATAACTAAAATTATCGAATTCAAGAAATGATCGAGAATGGGGTAACACTAGCTTTACTCCAGGAGATAGTTAAATCTTTAATTAGATTTGAATGTGAAATGGTAATTGAAATTACCGATAACACTGTGGTGTTAGATATGAAGTATTACTAGTTTTGCTTCATGGGATGAATAGGTTGGGGTTGGGAAATTAAACAAATGATTACTTCGGTAAGGCTCACTAATCCCGACTAGTTTGGATAAACCATAATTTGGTTTGAACAGATATTCAAAGGAAGATTAAAGAATAAATTTAAAGAATTTATCTTTGATAAAATTAATGGGAACCTTTCCCGAAGTATAAGAATATCTGAATAAAGGAATATTCTGGATTGGAATAAGGCGTATGTTTTGTTTTTGTAGTACCTTTTTATTATATATGCGAGTTATTCGGAAAGACCGGGTTTATCCCATTCTGAATAATTGATTCGACGATTAGTCAAAGATGAAGATGGTGGTTGAAGACCGGAGGTCTTCACATCGTTTGGATGAGTAATGATGTCTTGATTGGGACGTACACCCAAGACGAGGTAATAAGTGGTGATCGTTCCAGACATACTTAGAGATCGACCGGATATGCGAGGGCCTCTCTCGTGTATTGGACATACGGGACGAGGAATAAGGTGCCTCCGGTTTCATTCAGACCCAGAATGAACTTGTAAATGGATGTGTGTCTAACATCGGATTTCATTCTACGTGATTGATAGACATCGGTTGCATAGCGTGAATTGCCTGTGTGGCATGCTGAGATGCAAATGATCAAGGCTTCTATTGAAAAGCAGAGTCTTGTGGTCGATGATCAAAGCACGGCTTTAATATAGCATAGCTTTGTGTAGCGTTAATTCGCGAGCCTCACACCCCGGTTATATCGGCACTGCGATGTAACGACCCACAAAATCTGAACCAATTTAAAATTTTTAAATTGGCTAAAATAATGGATTTTAAATATTTAAAATAAATATTTTAAATAATAGCAATGAAAAGTGAGTTTGGATCGACGTTTGAAAACAAATATTATTAATGCTAATTGTAAACAAGGCCTGAAATGGCGCAGTAGTTTCAAAATTTGAATTCAAACTTTGACTGACCGTACCGGGTGCAAAACAAAACGGATTTGAGTGAAACCAAAAATATTTAAATCTGTTAGTGCATACCTTTCTAACGAATCTGAAAAATCGAAGTTTCATAGCGGAAAGCAAAAGTTATGGCCAAATGAATTTTCAGAAAGGTCGCTATGGAATTTATATAGCCCATGAAATTGGCCATTTTGTAAACGGTCTCAGAATTCGACGAAACCACTTTTGTTGGATCCGGGATGTGAAGTTATTGCTAGGTTTCAAATTTCGTAATTTTTGAAGCTAGTATGTGAGCGTGGAAAAGGAAAATGTGTTTTGGTCAATTATAGTTAAATTGGATCGACCAGAAATGGGCCTTTTTGCAAACGGTCTCAGAATTCGACGAAACTAGTTTTGTTGGGACCGTATCGTCAAAACATAGCCAGATTTATTTTTCTGGAATTTTTCAAATCAGTTTGTGGCCCGGGCAAATTGAAATGTACGTTCAAATTGAATATTGAATGTTATATGTTTTAAATTGAAGGAAAACTGACTGAAACAGTCGAATGGGCCTACGAAATATATCTCATTGTGTTCGGAATGCGGGTATTTAGCTAGGGGCGACAGTCGTTGGGATTCGTTTGGAGTTCGTATCAATACAAGGGTATTTTTGTAAATTAAAATTATATATATATATATATTAAAATCGACCAATCAGAAAGCCCCTCATCCCTCTTTCTCGTTTGAAGCAGCCGACCCTAAATCTAAACGGCGGAAATTGCTCTGTGCTTCTCATTCAATTTACTCTCAATCCATACAATAGAATTCAAAATTCTTGAGAGATTATTGAAGACCTTTTCACCCTCTTTAAATCCGTGCCGGTTAGGGGTATTATCGTTTAGTGTGGTGTTGGATTTTTGGGCCTGAAGTGTCACCGGTTCGAGGCCATTTCTGGCATCAAACGAATGACGAGTTCATCGTGAAGGGTACTGGCGGAGAGCTCTCTCGGAGACGCACGACGTGAAGCCACCAGATCGTCGGCTAGTGCTTCGATTTGGGTGAAATTTAGAACCCTAGGCGTATGGTTTTGGTTTGAACGAACAGGAAGGCAACGGCCTGTAGTCGATTGAAGAAGAAAGGTTTATGATTTAATTAATTATTTTATTAATTGCTTTCAAAATGTCTTTAACGAATGAAAAATCATATCTTTTTCATATGTTGACGAAATTCAGTGAAACAAGAGACAGTGGACTCGTGTGGGCGTCTTCTACATTCCAGAAGAAACCACATATTTTTCTGAGCCTTCTGCTATTTTTGGTGGAGTGGAACCCAATGTGAGATTTCTCATTTATAAACGATATGGAAAACGAGGATGTATAAATTATATAGTCGATGTATGAGTTATATAAGCGTTGTACACCTCTTGTATAAGCGTTGTATAAGTTGTACGTTCGATGTATAAGTTATATATGCGTTGTAAAAATTACATATGTGTTGAAATAGAAGTGAATTGCTATACATACATATATATATATATATATACACGCCCCTCGTCCACAAACCATGGACGATATTTATTGGTTGTGATTGGTGTGAAAATTGATTGATATCGAATGGTTGATTGGAATTGTTTGTGGTTGATATTGATTGATTGTGGTTGAAAAATACCCATTTGTGGTTGAGAAATATTTGGTTGAAACCACATAGGATTAGTTTGTGGAAATGAAATAAAAATATACATGACGCCTACGTGCGAACTAGATGCATGAATCCCCATTGTCAAAAACCGCGAGGTTTTAAGGTAGAGTGAGGAGCCGTACTAGGGACGGTCCCGGTTTTAACTACCCTGCCGTTATGCTGCCGAAATTTTGAATAATATTCATATGTTTGAATTATTTCCATTTGTCGAAACTATATTTATTCGTTGTATAGAAAACCATCATGTGTTGAGTCGATATTCATTCGTTGAATTGAAATTCATGTGTTGAATGGTACTCGTGTTTTAAATATAAAAATCACATTTTTATCTATATATATAAACTATAGAAAACCATCATGTGTTGAGTCGATATTCATTCGTTGAATTGAAATTCATGTGTTGAATGGTATTCGTGTTTTAAATATAAAAATCACATTTTTATCTATATATATAAACTATAGAAAACCTTCATGTGTTGAATCGATACTCATTCGTTGAATTGAAATTCATGTGTTGAATGGTATTCATATTTTGAAAGAAATTGTTTTATAATCAAAATCCCATTTTTAACATCAATATGAAATATGTAAAATAATCTTGTTTTGAAATAAATTGTTTTAAAATAAAAATCCTATTTTTATCACCTATATTAACTATATAAAATAATCGTGTTTTGAAATAGATTATCTTACATTAAAAATCTCATTTTTATTATATACATGAATTGGTAAAAATAGTGAAGTGTTGAAATAGAAGCCAGTTAGATAAAAATATCATTTTTATCAAATGTGTGAAAAGAATATAGTTTTGAAATCGAAGAATCGATATATATATATATATAAATAGAATTAAAATATATCGAATAACGACGCTGCAGTTCGTATTTTGAAACCGTGATTTCAAATGATTAGTACGGGAGATCCGACCATCGGATTTTCCTGAAATCGCAACTGTTGGGTTTGCCTTAGAAATATCTTTCCAACGGCACCAACTTTGTAAAAATCCAACGGTTGGATTGTCTGGAATGTTTAATTCAAATCTAAAGAAAAACAACGCCAGAATCGATTATATTTATATATATAAATATAATTATATTTAATCGAATAACAACGCTGTAGTTCGTATTTTGAAATCGAAACTTCAAACGATTATACCGGGAGATCCAACCGTCGGATTTTCCAGAAACTGGAACCGTTGGATTCGTTTTGAAAAGATCTTTCTAATGATGCAAATTTTGTGAAGATCCAACGGTTAGATTTTCAGATATGTGTAAATCAAATCTGAAGAAAAACAGCGCCACGGCCGCGTTATTGTCCGAAGCGTCGTTTTGAATAAATTGGCTATTTAAAAATAAATAAAAATAGCGATAAATCGTTATAAAATATTATAAACGATATGGATGTGAAATTTAGAAATTAACTGAAGGTTGGCTAAGTCGAATGGTTTCCTGGGTGTTGATCTGATGTTGGTTTCGGCCTTCGGGGTTAATATTTGGGAAATCGTTCTCTTAGTGATTGACGGTTAGTGACTAATGAATTGAAATGATGCGTATGTATGTTAGTGTTGCACTTGTTTGTTTTATACGCGAGTTGCTCAGAAAGACCGGGTTTATCCCATTCTGAATAACTGAATCGACGATAAGAAGTCGAAGATGAAGACTGGGGTTGAAGACCGATCTTCACCTCGTTTGGATGGTAACTGAGGTCCTGATCGGGAGGCATCCCGAAATATGGATAATGAGTGGTGATCGTCCAGACGTACGTGGGAATCGATGAATATGCGAGGTATTTAGTGCCTCCGGTTTCGTTCAGACCCAAAACGGACTTGCAAATGGACTGTGTGTCTGACATTGGATTTTATTCTATGTTGATTGATCTCTATTAAATATACATCTGTTTGGCGGCGGAGAATTTATTCTTTTGATTAACGCCCTTCTCTGAAACGCACGAGCTCAGAGGTTGTATATCGATGGATATTAGTTACATGGCATGAATTGTTAGTGTGTCATGCCTAAGTGGCAAATGATCAAGGCTTCTGTTGAAAAGCAAAGTCTTGTGGTGATGATCAAAGCCCCGCCTGTGTGGTGTAGCTTTGTGTATAACGTGAATTCGCGAGCCTCACACCCCAGTATAGACCAGAAACGGGAGAAGGACCTCAGGGAGGGCATGCGTTTCTTTCTAGCTAGGAGTTATGTCGGTGTTTTTACACGGCTTGACATTTTACTTATGTGGTTGTTGCTGTTGCGAGGCGCCTCGGATATACCGGTGACTATGTGAAGCCGAAGGAGCCATTCGTCGGCTCGTTTACGCCCCATAGGGCGGGGAAACGCAGTGTTCAGGCATAATAATCCACATCGGTGGACCGACACTGACGATCCAAGGGGCAGTTGCGGTTGTTCCTGAGGGGCGGGCTAGAGCGTCTCGAATTCGGTGAGGACGATCCCTTGCCTCGGTTCATGACGGAAATCCAATTTCCAAATACGACATCGTGCGGTTTTGATTGTATAAATATATGGCGACATGATATATGGTATCCATGCCGTCTATGATTGATAGTTATGATTCGAAATTGTTTTTGAAATGTATAAACACTAGTAATAATATCAATTGCTTTTGTTTTATTCGTATCAAGCATATCTTGGACATTATAATGTAAAAACTCTATCCTCTGGTTTGCGTTGCATTGTGTGATAGGAATTGAGTCTTATAATGGCTTCATTTTTATAAAAAGCATTGCGATGTTTAAAAGAAAGATTTGTTTTAAAGCACTAGCAATCCATTGGAGTAAACCCGTTCCACGAAAGTGGCGTGGTCCTGTGATTAGCCATATTATTAATGTGTTGAGTAGATTTCTCATACCAGTCCCATGTCTGACTCGTAGTTTGTTTCACTTTCAAACTCGGGTGCCCCCTTTTTCTACACGGGCAACCTTGTATTCAGGTTTAGCTGGCTCTTTTTGGATAGCTGGAGCTGAAGATGGATTCTATTATTTATCTCTTTTTATGTTGTTCAGCTCCTATTGTACATTATGTTTATTTCCGCTGTAGACATTTATGTATAGCTGAACTGTATTTGTACTAAGTATGATCCTGTATACTGTGTAACTCTGATGATTACGTTTATCCAGTGTATTCTATTGTACATTATCTGGTGTATTTATTTAATTCTGTTCTGTTATTATCCGTTTCTGTGTTATATTCCAAAGATTACCCTTGTCTCCGTCTGTACGGGAAATGGGGTCGTCACAACGTGGTATCAGAGCTTTGGTTAAGCTTAGTTCTGGAATATAACATATTAACGAACTCGTCAGAAATAGAACCAGCAGTGTTCTAGGACAGGTAACTCATTACAGATAGGATCAGTAATATCCTAGTATGAGTAGCAGAATGAAATAACACCTAGATAGACACATTTACATTCAAGTAATTGTCTCTATATTTTGAAATATCTTTTCTATGACCTGACACTTGATCTGCTGTTTGCAGAAGTACTAGAAAATGAGTGCCAAAAACAGAAGAAGTAATACTGACCCGGATATAGAAGCTATATTTATGAAATATAGAAATCTGGGTGGAAAACCCTTCTCGGGTGAAGAATCCATTATGAAAACACAAGCCTGGATTCGTTCGGCTGAGAAAATCTCTGAAGGATTAAAGCTGAGGGATAACCAAAAAAGATTACTGGCCTCCTGGGCACTCAAAGACGAAGCTTTGTTCTGGTGGGATTCGGTTATCAAAGATAATCCAGAAGGTGATAACACCTGGGATAGCTTCAAAGTGATTTTCCTGGAAAGATTTACTCCTCCAGAAGAAATTGAGCGACTATGTGATGAATTTTCTTATTTGATACAAGGAGATATGACCATTCCAGAATATCATAAGAAATTCAATGAACTTTCTCACTTTGCCCCTCATCTAATTCAAAATCCGAAGAGGAAGAATTTGAGATTTATCAACGGGCTTCAAAGAAAATATCAGAACAGTGTAATGAGGAATGTGAAGCTTCCTTTTTCAGACATGATTTATATGGCTTATCAGTACGAAGATCTCGACAAGAAAGGCATGTTACTGTAACACCCCGAATTTTCTATTAACACTAAAGTTGCTAAAATATTAATAAGTGTGTAAGAGAGGGGATGTATCTAATATGAATATAAAAATATTAATAAGTGTGTAAGAGAGGGGATGTATCTAATATGAATATAAAAATATTAATAAGTGTGTAAGAGAGGGGATGTATCTAATATGAATATAAAAATATTAATAAGTGTGTGAGAGAGGGGATGTATCTAATATGTATATAAAAACAATAATAAGTAAAGGGGGATGTATCTAATATGTACATTGTAGAAAATATATATATATTTATGACATGAATAGAAGTTTATTAATATGCTGAGTGTTTGCTGAGTCAATTCTGACTCATTGCTGAGTCAACAAGATAAACCCCATCTTGTCTGAACGGCTGCGGTTATTTCTAGGTTAAATCTAATGGGGACAAGCTTAGGTGGAATGCTTGTGGTAAATAGTGGGGGCCCATTTCAACCAGTATCCCAAAACATATCTTTGTGGGCTCGACCCAAGTCGAGGACGGGACACGCATACTGGGTTTGACTATAAGAGGCCAAAACAGGGAGCGGTGGCAATGCAAGTCCAACGGGTTTCATATGCGTGTGTGGACCCGGGCTGGTAGGTAAGACGTTGTTGCATCGTGTAGGTATAAGCCGTGCATGTCCGTTGTATCAGGTTGCCACTTTAGGGGAGTGATACACCCCACTGTGGGGCCAGCACGGGTATCTACGAGTTAGGGAGCCGATCGAATAATGGGAAGTAGGGTACACCTAGTGGAGATAGGGGCAGGCAGCACCTATGTAGTCAGCTAGGGGTACGTAAAGCCATTGGGAAAGTTTCTAAGTGAAGCTAAGTGGGATGAATCTTTAGGGTGACTGGTGTGGTGCAGTATAGTGTTTATCCTTTAGTATTTAGGAGCGCCTATAACGTTGCCTTTAGCGATTGTCTATGTCCTTAATCTGCTCTTCATAGACATTTTCTTGTTTTCCAGCTTATGCCTTAGTCCAGTTATTTTGGTAATAGTATTGTAGAATTATCATATTCACCAGACTTTATGTCTGACCCCCTCTTTTCCATCCTTTTTCTCCCTTCAGGTCCGCAGGTTGGGCCAAGTTCTAGTGGAGTCTAGTTGGATCGCTTATCTTCTGGAAAGCTTGGACTGCTAAGTAAAGTCCAGCTTGTTATCTTTCTTTTTAATGGCTATTCATGTAATGGGATTATGTACTTGTTTTATCAAGATAGATATTGTACTTGACATTGAATATGGTGTTATGATGTAATCAAACATGTTTTGACTTCTGCTACAATGAAATAAAGTTTTTTTGAATTTCCAAGTACTATTTTATATCTGTCTTGTTGTAATTTTACTGTTCTATATTCACTTAAAACCTCCATGGAAGTTAATGCATTCCCTTTGTGAGTGACATTAATGGACGTGGGGTGTTACACGTGGTATCAGAGCATAAGGTTACCAGAACAGATAAAAAAATTTTTTTAGAAAAATATTTTTTTTTCTAAAGTATTTTTGGAAGAAGTGCTTTCAAAAAAAAAACATGTTATTTAAAGAGAGTTTTTATGAAAAACATAATCCCAAATAGCCACATCCTTATCTTTATCTTTCGAATTCTCCATTTTGAATCTTTCCTTTTTCGTTTCAGCATGGCTGAAGATCTTAATCTCCCAGAAGGTGTGACGATTCCAGGGTGGTTTAGGAGATACTTGGAGGCTAGGGCCACCACTGCAGGCCCAGCGGATACTCCTCCACCCCTAGTTGCACCCATTCCTCCTCCTCCTCCTCCTCGTGTTGACACTTTTGCAAAGACGTGCAAGGAATTCAAGGCTATGGGAGGAAAAACTTTTCAAGGGACTGAGACGTTTGTGGAGGCCAGAGATTGGCTTAAGGAGACTGAGGAATTGTTAGATATCTTTGAAGTGGAAGATGGGAGGAAAGTCTGTTTAGCTGCTTGGTTAAAGTGCAATGGGGAGATGATGAGAGCAACGCAACTTGGGAGACAGAAGAGAAGATGCGTTCGTTGTACCCTTTTCTTTTTGAGGGTATGTCTTTTAATTTCTCCTTTATCGCTTAGCTTATCTTATCTTATCTTTAGTATGTCCTCTCATTAGTATCTTTGACCTTTAGTTAGGATAATCCTATGGTTGAAACATGTGTTTGAGACATGTTATGTATGATGGATGCAAAATGGATGCAAGTGTTTGCTAGTGGTTGCTCGTGGATGCATATATACACACACTTTAGGCACTAGATCGGCTCAGTCACTTCATATTGCATATTGCATATATATGGATGTATTTAGTATAATGGATGTATAATGGTTGTACCATCATATGGATGCTGCATTCGGTTGAATGGGTGTGCACGCATATAGAAGTAGTATGTAAGCAATTAGGATCTTTTGCATACATAATGGATTCATGACACTTACATAATTTGCATTAAGGAGGTCAACTGAATCAGTAGACCGCCTAATTTCGCATTAGGTAAGGACATGTACACACACTTGCATATGATCATAAAGCATTAGAAGTCTTTTAAGGACAATGGATGCCTGTGTATGGTGGATGAGTAGATGGACGTTTGGATGGTAGAATATACATTCTTCCAGACTTGAAGATTTCGGGGACGAAATCCTAAAAGGAGGGGAGAATGTAACATCCCCGAATTTTCTATTAACACTAAAGTTGCTAAAATATTAATAAGTGTGTAAGAGAGGGGATGTATCTAATATGAATATAAAAATATTAATAAGTGTGTAAGAGAGGGGATGTATCTAATATGAATATAAAAATATTAATAAGAGTGTAAGAGAGGGGATGTATCTAATATGAATATAAAAATATTAATAAGTGTGTGAGAGAGGGGATGTATCTAATATGTATATAAAAACAATAATAAGTAAAGGGGGATGTATCTAATATGTACATTGTAGAAAATATATATATATTTATGACATGAATAGAAGTTTATTAATATGCTGAGTGTTTGCTGAGTCACTTCTGACTCATTGCTGAGTCAACAAGATAAACCCCATCTTGTTTGAACGGCTGCGGTTATTTCTAGGTTAAATCTAATGGGGACAAGCTTAGGTGGAATGCTTGTGGTAAATAGTGGGGGCCCATTTCAACAAGTATCCCAAAACGTATCTTTGTGGGCTCGACCCAAGTCGAGGACGGGACACGCATACTGGGTTTGACTATAAGAGGCCAAAACAGGGAGCGGTGGCAACGCAAGTCCAACGGGTTTCATATGCGTGTGTGGACCCGGGCTGGTAGGTAAGACGTTGTTGCATCGTGTAGGTATAAGCCGTGCATGTCCGTTGTATCAGGTTGCCACTTTAGGGGAGTGATACACCCCACTGTGGGGCCAGCACGGGTATCTACGAGTTAGGGAGCCGATCGAATAATGGGAAGTAGGGTACACCTAGTGGAGATAGGGGCAGGCGGCACCTATGTAGTCAGCTAGGGGTACGTAAAGCCATTGGGAAAGTTTCTAAGTGAAGCTAAGTGGGATGAATCTTTAGGGTGACTGGTGTGGTGCAATATAGTGTTTATCCTTTAGTATTTAGGAGCGCCTATAACGTTGCCTTTAGCGATTGTCTATGTCCTTAATCTGCTCTTCATAGACATTTTCTTGTTTTCCAGCTTATGCCTTAGTCCAATTATTTTGGTAATAGTATTGTAGAATTATCATATTCACCAGACTTTATGTCTGACCCCCTCTTTTCCATCCTTTTTCTCCCTTCAGGTCCGCAGGTTGGGCCAAGTTCTAGTGGAGTCTAGTTGGATCGCTTATCTTCTGGAAAGCTTGGACTGCTGAAGTAAAGTCCAGCTTGTTATCTTTCTTTTTAATGGCTATTCATGTAATGGGATTATGTACTTGTTTTATCAAGATAGATATTGTACTTGACATTGAATATGGTGTTATGATGTAATCAAACATGTTTTGACTTCTGCTACAATGAAATAAAGTTTTTTTGAATTTCCAAGTACTATTTTATATCTGTCTTGTTGTAATTTTACTGTTCTATATTCACTTAAAACCTCCATGGAAGTTAATGCATTCCCTTTGTGAGTGACATTAATGGACGTGTGGTGTTACAGTTACAGTACGAAGAGGAAGTCAGCTATAGTAATAAATTTGAGTCTGAAACTGATCGTCCTGAAGCCAGTACAACGTCAGAAGTCAGTAAGAAGCCCAGAGCCATAAGGAAGAAGACTAGATCTGAGAAAGAACCGCTAATGACTGCCATATGCTCAAGCTGCAATAGGCAGGGACATTTAGCGAAAAATTGCAAGTCTTCGAACAAACGAAGAAAGGATGAATCTAAATCCAAGAACAAGTTTCATTCAGCTCGAGAATGTAATCTTTGTCATCAGGCTGGTCACGTAAAGCAAGACTGCTGGATGTTAAAAAAAACCAAGGTGGTTCAAGTAAATGAAGTGGCAGAAACTTCAGCACCCTCCGCAAGCCAGGAAAGGGCTGATGTCCTAGAAGGCACGCTAACTGTCAAAGATATTCCTGTTAAAGTACCGTTTGACACCGGCGCGTCGCGAAGCTTTGTTGCAAAGAATGCAGCTAAGAAACTGGATTTAATTTTGAAAAAGCTAAAGGAACCAATGACTGTCCAGAATCCGGTTGGGGGTTCCATTGATCTCAGTTGGGTTTGTGGAGTGCCGGTTTCCTTTTCTCGTTATCGGTTCCCTACCATCGTGGCCGTCATGAATTTTACAGAGTTTGATCTTATCTTGGGGTTAGACTGGTTGACCAAATATGAAGCTGAGGTTAGATGCGCCGAGAGAGTTGTTAGGGCTAGGATTAAATCAGGGAATTATATAACCATACCGTGTGAAGGTCAGAAATCTAATAGAAAAGACTTCTGGGAAGCTCTCGATGTTTCTCCAACTCAAATAGAAAATATCCATGAAGTCACAGAGAATATTCCCGACCTCATAAAAGATATTCCTGTCGTCCAGAGCTATGCGGATGTGTTTGAAGAAGTTGTTCGCTTACCTCCGCAGAGAGAAATAGATTTCAAGATTGCTTTGATTCCGAATGCAAGGCCGGTAGTTCACGCTATTCGAAGAATGTCCTTGAAAGAGAAAGAGGAATTAGACAATCAAACACGACAGCTAGTATGGAAGGGTCTGATCAGGCCTAGTTTCTCTGATTGGGGAGCAGCAGTGGTATTTGTCCCAAAATTTGACGTACTCTACGGCTATGTGTGGATTATCGTGATTTGAACAAGCAGACAATAAAGAACAAATATCCATTGCTGTGAGTTGATGATTTATTGGATAGTCTGAATGGAGCACAAGCATTCTCAAGAATGGACATAGCTACAGGCTTCCATCAACTTCGAATTGCCGAAGAGTGTGTTCCAATGACAGCATTCAGAGGTCTCGACTTATTCTACGAGTGGTTAGTAATGCCATTCGGCTTATGTAACGCTCCAGCATACTTCGTCGATCTGATGAATAGAGTGTTCAGAGGAGTTTTGAATAAATTTGTTCTGGTTTTCATTGATGATATTCTAATCTTCTCTAAATCAAAGGCTGAACATGAAAAGCATTTGGAACAGGTTCTGGAAATCCTCAGAAGGAATGTATTAAAAGACAAACTATCCAAATGTATATTCTGGCAAGATGAAGTGAAATTTCTGGGCCACGTCGTATCGAAAGAAGGAATTGCTGTGGATCCAAGCAAAATCATAGCTATCCAGAATTGGAAACAACCCAGTACTCCTACAGAAGTCCGCAGTTTTCTCGGATTGGCTAGTTATTACCGGAAGTTCGTTAAAAACTTTTCAAAGATATCTGGTCACTTAACGAAGCTTACAAAGAAGCACTCTAAATTCAAATGGACTCCAGAAAGTGAAGAGGCTTTTGAAGAGCTAAAGTTAAGATTAACAAAAACTCCAGTGTTAACCATCATCGATGGCAATCAGGATTTGAAAGTCTGGACCGATGCTTCTAGAGAAGGCCTTGGCGCAGTGTTAATGCAAAGAGGTCAAGTGATTGCTTATGCTAGCCGTCAGCTGAAGCCGCACGAGAAAAACTACGTCACTCATGATCTTGAGTTATTGGCGATTGTATTCGCTTTGAAAATCTGGAGGCACTATCTGTTGGGTGAGAGATTCGAACTGTTTACAGATCACCAGTCGTTAAAGTATCTATTCACCCAGAAGGACTTGAATCTGAGGCAGCAACGTTGGCTGGAGTTTCTTGCAGCATATGACTTTGAAATTATATACACTCCAGGGAAAGCCAATGTCGTAGCCGATGCGTTAAGCCGAAAGAATGAAATGATCGCCAGTTTTATTATCACGACTTCATTGATAGATAAAATATCTGCTCTTCAGAAGGATGATCACTTCATTCAGAGGATCAGAGAGATAATTCAACAAGGCGAACCCTCGAGTTTTCAAGTTGATAATGATGGGATTCTAAGGCTGAAAGGTCGAATTTGTGTTCCTAACATTGCTGAGCTCCGAAAGGAAGTACTGGATGAATGCCACAAGTCAAAGCTTAGTATCCATCCGGGAGTAAGCAAAATGTATAACGACATCAAACGCACTTTCTGGTGGAAGTCGATGAAGAGGGACATTTCTCTATATGTTAGCCGATGCCCTACTTGCCAGCTAGTCAAGAGCGACCAACAGAAACTGGATGGATTGTTACAACCGCTAGACGTTCCTGGTGGGAAGTGGGAACATATTTCCATGGACTTCATTGATGGTTTTCCCAGAACCAGAAAAGGAAATGACAATATTTGGGTGATCGTAGATCGCTTCACGAAGACCGCCCATTTCATACCTGTCAGATCAAACAGAACTGCCCAGAGTCTGGCGCAGATTTATTTCAAGGAAATTGTTAGACTACATGGAGTGCCGCTCAGTATAGTCAGTGATAGAGATACAATATTTACTAGTAAATTCTGGGAGGCATTTCAAGTAGAACTGGGAACAAAGCTGAACCTAAGCACCGCCTATCATCCTCAGACAGATGGTCAAACTAAGAGGGTGAATCGTATACTAGAAGATCTATTGGGGCTTGTGTTCTAGATTTTAGTGGATCATGGGAAGACCATCTGCATTTGGCTGAATTATCATATAATAACAGCTACCAGGCGAGCCTAACAATGTCGCCATTCGAAGCATTGTATGGTAGACCGTGCTGATCTCCTGCTTGTTGGGTCGAACCCGGAAATAGACTTGTGTTGGGGCCAGATATGATCCGAGAAGCTGCCGATAAAGTCGACTTTATTAAGAAGCGATTACTCGCCGCTCAAAGCCGACAAAAGAGCTATGCCGATAGGGGAAGAAGAGATATATCCTTTGCTGTTGGCGACTATGTATATCTGAAAGTATCGTCGATGAGAGGAGTTATCCAGTTCGGTAAAACTGGAAAGTTGGCGCCCAAATTCATTGGTCCGTTTCCTATTCTGGAACGGATTGGAACTCTCGCTTATAGGGTTAAATTGCCTGATTGGTTGCCTGGAGTTCATGATGTATTTCACATATCTCAACTTCGAAGGCACGTTCATGATCCAGACTTGATCGTGGAAAAACCAGCTCAACAGGATATTGAAATTACTCCAGAACTAGCTGTGAGAAGAGAGCCGCTCAAGATCATTGGCAAAGAAACCAAAGAACTGAGGAATAAGAAGGTTCACTTAGTCAAAGTGCAATGGAGTGGAGATCCGCGAGATTGTACTTGGGAAACTGAGGAGAGCATCCAGAAAGCCTATCCTAAGTGTCGAGTAGATATTTCTGATTGACTCCGATGCAAGGTACATTTACCATACTTTGCATTACCAATTAGTTCTCTACTCTGTTGTTATTTTCTTTCCATGGTTGTACATTTTAAATTCAATAGTCTGAATGATTTTAAAAGAGTATAGAAATTGATTTGTATGATTTTTGAAAAGTTAAAAACAATTTGATTGTTGTTTGTGTTGTGTGATAGTAAATTAGATTAATTAAATTATTGAAACGATAGTTAATTTAATCAATAATAGAATGAATGGTAGAATTTATTCGATTATATCACACATTTAACTGATTAGAAAATAGATAAAAATATATACTTGTGCATTATATATGTTTGAACAGGTAAATGGATAGCTGTTGAGTAAAGATTTTATTTGCGTGCCCGACAAATAGGTAAACCTTAATGAGTTGGATGCGAAATATTATTATATCAACTCCTGTGAATGCCATTGGATGCAGAGTGCTGGTTATTCTGTGTGAAATAATAAACGTCGCCATAGGATAGTAACAATTAATTTTGAACTACATTACATGGCATACTTCTGAAGATAGGCATACTTCATCATATACCACATAAGCAATTGGAGCTTGTGTGACGAGGTAGAAGATTTACCATACGAGCGAGAGGCTTATATGGCAATGACTATATTTTATAGGTTGAACTGATGACTGATATGGACTATTTAAAATGTAACGATTAAATTGCCAGTTAATAAAAAAACCCACACGGGTCTGGAGTTGACAATAACCACGTCTCTCTAGTTATTAGATACGGCACATGGACTATTTATTTCCCACACGGGACGAGGTGACGAGGATTTATCCTCTGGAGCATTTAAATACACACTCCCTCAGGCTTTGACAGGGTGACGAGAATTTATTCTCTAGAGTTATTATCAATACACGCTCCCCTGTAAACACCAGAATATATCACTATAAATATGTGTATGCTTATTAGGATTTATTGGGTTCCTAATACGGCCCAATAAATTTCTAAACCTCTCCCCGTACAAAGGAGGTTATGGCGAAATTGTTCGATAATTCCGGGTGTTAGCCAAATTTTTGAAGAATTTGAAAATTCTCAGAAACTGAAAAGTTGGAGAATTGAAGCCAGATTGAACGTAGAGTTGATTAATCAAACCACTTTCGACTTTGTTCCTTTTCGGGGATGAAAAGTTTTAAGTGGGGGAGATTGTAACGACCCACAAGATCTAAACCAATTTAAAAAATTTAAATTGGCTAAAATAATGGATTTTAAATATTTAAAATAAATATTTTAAATAATAGCAATGAAAAGTGAGTTTGAATCGACGTTTGAAAACGAATATTACTAATGCTAATTATAAACAAGGCCTGAAATGGCGCGGTAGTTTCAAAATTTGAATTCAAACTTTGACTGACCGTACCGGGTGCAAAACAAAACGGATTTGAGTGAAACCAAAAATATTTAAATCTGTTAGTGAATACCTTTCTAACGAATCTGAAAAATCGATGTTTCATAGCGGAAAGCAAAAGTTATGGTCAAATGAATTTTCAGAAAGGTCGCTATGGAATTTATATAGCCCATGAAATTGGCCATTTTGCAAACGGTCTCAGAATTCGACGAAACCACTTTTGTTGGATCCAGGATGTGAAGTTATTGCTAGGTTTCAAATTTCATAATTTTTGAAGCTAGTATGTGAGCGTGGAAAAGGAAAACGTGTTTTGGTCAATTATAGTTAAATTGGATCGACCAGAAATGGGCCTTTTTGCAAACGATCTCAGAATTCGACGAAACTAGTTTTGTTGGGACCGTATCGTCAAAACATAGCCAGATTTATTTTTCTGGAATTTTTCGAATCAGTTTGTGGCCCGGGCAAATTGAAATGTACGTTCAAATTGAATATTGAATGTTATATGTTTTAAATTGAAGGAAAACTGACTGAAACAGTCGAATGGGCCTACGAAATATATCTCATTGTGTTCGGAATGGGGGTATTTAGCTAGGGGCGACAGTCGTTGGGATTCGTTTGGAGTTCGTATCAATACAAGGGTATTTTTGTAAATTAAAATTATATAAAAATATATATATATTAAAATCGACCAATCAGAAAGCCCCTCATCCCTCTTTCTCGTTTGAAGCAGCCGACCCTAAATCTGAACGGCGGAAATTGCTCTATGCTTCTCCTTCAATTAACTCTCAATCCATACAATAGAATTCAAAATTCTTGAGACATTATTGAAGACCTTTTCACCCTCTTTAAATCCGTGCCGGTTAGGGGTATTATCGTTTAGTGTGGTGTTGGATTTTTGGGCCTGAAGTGTCACCGGTTCGAGGCCATTTCTGGCATCAGACGAACGACGAGTTCGTCGTGAAGGGTACTGGCGGAGAGCTCTCTCGGAGACGCACGACGTGAAGCCACCAGATCGTTGGCTAGTGCTCCGATTTGGGTGAAATTTAGAACCCTAGGCGGATGGTTTTGGGTTTGAACGAACAGGAAGGCAACGGCCTGTAGTCGATTGAAGAAGAAAGGTTTATGATTTAATTAATTATTTTATTAATTGCTTTCAAAATGTCTTTAACGAATGAAAAATCATATCTTTTTCATATGTTGACGAAATTCAGTGAAACAGGAGACAGTGGACTCGTGTGGACGTCTTCTACATTCCAGAAGAAACCGCATATTTTTCTGAGCCTTCTGCTATTTTTGGTGGAGTGGAACCCAATGTGAGATTTCTAATTTATAAACGATATTGAAAACGACGATGTATAAATTATATAGTCGATGTATGAGTTATATAAGCGTTGTACACCTCTTGTATGACCGTTGTATAAGTTGTACGTTCGATGTATAAGTTATATATGCATTGTAAAAATTATATATGTGTTGAAATAGAAGTGAATTGCTATATATATATATACATGCCCCTCGTCCACAAACCATGGACGATATTTATTGGTTGTGATTGGTGTGAAAATTGATTGATATCGAATGGTTGATTGGAATTGTTTGTGGTTGATGTTGATTGATTGTGGTTGAAAAATACACATTTGTGGTTGAGAAATATTTGGTTGAAACCACATAGGATTAGTTTGTGGAAATGAAATAAAAATATACATGCCGCCTGCGTGCGAACTAGATGCATGAATCCCCATTGTCAAAAACCGCGAGGTTTTAAGGTAGAGCGAGGAGCCGTACTAGGGACGGTCCCGGTTTTAACTACCCTGCCGTTATGCTGCCGAAATTTTGAATAATATTCATATGTTTGAATTATTTCCATTTGTCGAAACTATATTTATTCGTTGTATAGAAAACCATCATTTGTTGAGTAGATATTCATTCGTTGAATTGAAATTCATGTGTTGAATGGTATTCGTGTTTTAAATACAAAAATCACATTTTTATCTATATATATAAACTATAGAAAACCATCATGTGTTGAGTCGATATTCATTCGTTGAATTGAAATTCATGTGTTGAATGGTATTCGTGTTTTAAATATAAAAATCACATTTATATATATATAAACTATAGAAAACCTTCATGTGTTAAATCGATATTCATTCGTTGAATTGAAATTCATGTGTTGAATGGTATTCATATTTTGAAAGAAATTTTTTTATAATCAAAATCCCATTTTTAACATCAATATGAAATATGTAAAATAATCTTGTTTTGAAATAAATTGTTTTAAAATAAAAATCCTATTTTTATCACCTATATTAACTATATAAAATAATCGTGTTTTGAAATAGATTGTTTTACATTAAAAATCTCATTTTTATTATATACATGAATTGGTAAAAATAGTGAAGTGTTGAAATAGAAGCCAGTTAGATAAAAATATCATTTTTATCAAATGTGTGAAAAGAATATAGTTTTGAAATCGAAGAATCGATATATATATATATATATATGTATATATATATAGAGAATTAAAATATATCGAATAACGACGCTGCAGTTCGTATTTTGAAACCATGATTTCAAACGATTAGTAAAGTAGACCCGACCATCGGATTTTCCTGAAATCGCAACCGTTGGGTTCGCCTTGGAAATATCTTTCCAACGGCACCAACTTTGTAAAAATCCAACGGTTGGATTGTCTGGAATGTTTAATTCAAATCTAAAGAAAAACAGCGCCAGAATCGATTATATTTATATATATATATATATATATTTAATCGAATAACGACGCTACAGTTCGTATTTTGAAATTGAAACTTCAAACGATTATACCGGGAGATCCGGCCGTCGGATTTTCCCGAAACTGGAACAATTGGATTCGTTTTGAAAAGATCTTTCTAATGATGCAAATTTTGTGAAGATCCAACGGTCAGATTTTCAGATATGTGTAAATCAAATCTGAAGAAAAACAGCGTCACGGCCGCGTTATGGCCCGAAGCGTCGTTTTGAATAAATTGGCTATTTAAAAATAAATAAAAATAGTGATAAATCGTTATAAAATATTATAAACAATATGGATGTGAAATTTAGAAATTAACTGAAGGTTGGCTAAGTCGAATGGTTTCCTGGGTGTTGAGCTGATGTTGGTTTCGGCCTTCGGGGTTAATATTTGGAAAATCGTTCTCTTACTGATTGACGGTTAGTGACTAATGAATTGAAATGATGTGTATGTATGTTAGTGTTGCACTTGTTTATTTTATACGCGAGTTGCTCAGAAAGACCGGGTTTATCCCATTCTGAATAACTGAATCGACGATAAGAAGTCGAGGATGAAGACTGGGGTTGAAGACCGATCTTCACCTCGTTTGGATGGTAACTGAGGTCCTGATCGGGAGGCATCCGAAATATGGATAAGGAGTGGTGATCGTCCAGACGTACGTGGGAATCGATGAATATGCGAGGTATTTAGTGCCTCCGGTTTCGTTCAGACCCAGAACGGACTTGCAAATGGACTGTGTGTCTGACATTGGATTTTATTCTATGTTGATTGATCTCTATTAAATATACATCTGTTTGGCGGCGGAGAATTTATTCTTTTGCATAATGCCCTTCTCTGAAATGCACGAGCTCAGAGGTTGTATATCGATGGATATCAGTCGCATGGCATGAATTGTTAGTGTGGCATGCCTAAGTGGCAAATGATCAAGGCTTCTGTTGAAAAGCAAAGTCTTGTGGTGATGATCAAAGCCCCGCCTGTGTGGCGTAGCTTTGTGTATAACGTGAATTCGCGAGCCTCACACCCCAGTATGGACCAGAAACGGGAGAAGGACCTCAGGGAGGGCATGCGTTTCTTTCTAGCTAGGAGTTGTGTCGGTGTTTTTACACGACCTGACATTTTACTTATGTGGTTGTTGCTGTTGCGAGGCGCCTCAGATATACCGGTGACTATGTGAAGACGAAGGAGCCATTCGTTGGCTCGTTTACGCCCCATAGGGCGGGGAAACGTAGTGTTCAGGCATAATAATCCACATCGGTGGACCGGCCCTGACGATCCAAGGGGCAGTTGCGGGTGTTCCTGAGGGGCGGGCTAGAGCGTCTCGAATTCGGTGAGGACGATCCCTTGCCTCGGTTCATGACGGAAATCCAATTTCCAAATACGACATCGTGCGGTTTTGATTGTATATATATGGCGACATGATATATGGTACCAATGTCGTCTATGATTGATAGTTATGATTCGAAATTGTTTTTGAAACGTATAAACAATAGTAATAATACCAATTGCTTTTGTTTTATTCGTATCAAGCATATCTTGGCCATTATAAGGTAAAAACTCTATCCTTCGGTTTGCGTTGCATTGTGTGATAGGAACTGAGTCTTATTATGGCTTCATTTTTATAAAAAGCATTGCGATGTTTAAAAGAATGATTTGTTTTAAAGCACTGGCAATCCAATGGAGTAAACCCGTTCCATGAAAGTGGCGTGGTCCTGTGATTAGCCATATTATTAATGTGTTGAGTAGATTTCTCATACCAGTCCCATGACTGACTCATAGTTTGTTTCACTTTCAAACTCGGGTGCCCCCTTTTTCTACACGGGCAACCTTGTATTCTGGTTTAGCTGGCTCTTTCTGGATAGCTGGAGCTGAAGATGGATTCTATTATTTATCTCTTTTTATGTTGTTCAGCTCCTATTGTACATTATGTTTATTTCCGCTGTAGACATTTATGTATAGCTGAACTGTATTTGTACTAAGTATGATCCTGTATACTGTGTAACTCTGATGATTACGTTTATCCAGTGTATTCTATTGTACATTATCTGGTGTATTTATTTCATTCTGTTCTGCTATTATCTGTTTCTGTGTTATATTCCAAAGATTACCCTTGTCTCCGTCTGTACGGGAAATGGGGTCGTCACATGCGGGGTCGATGGTTGGTATGGTCTTTATACAGACCAGATTGACGCCTCATAGGGCGGGGAAACGCATTGTTCAGGCATTTTAATCCCCTCCGTGTGGACCGGCCCTGACGATCCAATGGCCCACCTGAGTCTGGGTCCTGGGACATGGGCTAGAGCGTCACGAAGCGGTAAGGACGACCCCTTGCTTTGGTTCACAGATGGAAATCCAACTTCCAATACGTGACATTTTGGTTTTGATTGTAGAGCCTAATATCGCAACATAGTGGGATGGGGCACTATGCCGTCTATGATTGATACATTTATATCTTAAGTTGATTTCTTTATTTATAGTAATAATAAAAGATGAAATTTCACGTACCAAGCATATTTGGCTATTATAAGGTAAAACTCTGTCCTCCGGCTTGCGTTGAATTGTGTGATGGGACCTGAGTCTTATAATAGTTGCATTGTTCTTTATTTAGCATTGCGCTGTTTGTTTTATGCACTGGTACTCTTGGGGGTAAACCTGTTCCGTGTTATACGGGGTGTTACCTTGATTTACCGAACTTTAAAATTAGATTAATAACTGTTTTAGTTCTCACACCAGTCACATGACTGACCTGGAGTTTATTGTTTTAACCTAAACTCTGGGTGCCCCTATTTCTACACGGGCAGCTTGTAGTTTTGGTTTTGCAGATTTATATTCACAGGATCCTGCTTTACAGCTGGAATGATATTCGGAAAGCTTTGTATCTGTATATTCTTTTCAGTTGTGTTTTATAATATTTTCCGCTGCATTGTAACTAGTAAATCTATGATATTTGTCGAATTTGTAATGTTAATTCATACTCTGTTATATTCTTGTATTCTGATGAAATTGTTGTAATAAGCAATGAAATGTTCTTTTGTTTGTGTTCTGGTTTGTCGTGTTCTCAAAGCAATCCAGGCTTTCCTTTACGGGGAAGTTCAGGTCGTTACATTAAGTGTTCAATGATGTAAAACGTAATTCATAGTAAGCAAGCATACAACAAATTGTTTCTTCATGTGTGGTAACAAAGATTTATATTGCAAAGTTGATCCGTCTATTACCATATACTAATTGGGAATAATGATTTTTTTTCTTTGTATGTGCGTGCATTGAATGAACACTTGGTTTTGGAAGAAAAAGAAAGAAACACATGTATAAGTGAATGGACAAAGGCATGCATGAGGGAAATAATGTTACGTGCTTAAATATATATATATATATCTTTGTATTTGCTCATTTTTGACAAAAACATACATATGGTTATTTTAATGTTCGAATTTCACGAAACGAAAAATGACGTTCTCTTCATAATATAGTCTAGTATTTTTATTTTAAATTCGCTCAAATTCCGACAACGTTTTATTCGTAACGATTTATTAAATTTTTAATTAAATTAACATGAAGAACAAACTTACGTATTGTTCTACCAAACTCATTCCTCCACTATATCTTCTTAAACGCATATCAAATATTTAATTTTGGACTTTTATTCAAACTTCAAATTTTTATTATTATTTATGATATATCGGTTGCTGCTACTGCTAAACAATCGTTAAAATCAATTCAAATGAATCAAACGAACTTGGACTTTTTTGATATATAATTATTTAGCTGACTTCTATATGAAAATAATAAATCTTAACGATCAATATTTCATTATAAATCAATTCCATAATTTAATTTCCAAATAAATGCATTCTAAATTAAGATTATTGTTTAATTCTTATTTTAAAACCATTTTAAAATCAATAATTAAATTTATTTCAATAACTTAAATGGTTGAAATTTAAGGGATGTTACATTTTATGTATTTTCCTTTGTACTCGTGTTTCTTCACCTTCTTAGATTAGATTTCATTTGAATTTAAAACATATTTGTAACATCTTCATTTTATACCTTTACTATCAAGATTACTTTTCAGCTTTTCTTATCATATTGTTTAATGATATAATGCATTACATAAACATATTAAATTAACAATGCAAAGTTTGTCAAGTTCTACAACATGCACATACATCCCCCAAATTCTCTTAATTTCCCTTTGAAAACCTGTTTATAAATATTTTTACTACATTTTTAGTAACATAGATCAGAAAACTTATATTTATCCAATCCAATTAATATATTTCTTAGTTATACAAAGTTACTGATTGTCAAAAATCAAATTTCATGATTTAATTTCAAGTTATCACTTACAAATATATGATTTATTAATTTATAAAAATTCATTCAATGAATATTTATAATAAATTAATTATTTTCACATTTTAAATAGTAAAATTTTCGGGTTATTATACTTTCCCCTACTTAATACTTTTTGTCCTTAAAGAAGGAGTGAAGTAGGAACTAACATTATATACATATATATTTCTAAATTAACCATCTTATGAACTAGACTTTCATTATTTGTTTATTATAATTTGGATGGGTCATAAATTTCAAACTATGCATTGTGATAATGTTAGCCTGATATCAAATACTTTTTATAAGTCGATGTTTTTGACAAGTTTATCCTCGTTATTTCGAGAATTTAACTGTTATTGATTAGGCGTAAGAGTAATTTTCTCTAAGTACTTAGTAGAAATGTTTCAACATCTAGTGAAAATGCTTGGAAATCTCTTTAAAACCAATATGGAAAGTACTGTGTTATACACAAAATGGTAGAGCGTAGTTATACGAAGGTTGCTTCGCTATGTCAGCGAGGCCGTAAGTAGACTATATTTACTCACTGCCCCTCGAATTACTCTACCCAAATACAAACCAATAGAATCGCATCTACATGAAGGTTGCATTGCTATCCTACCAAAACCTTAAGTAGAATGAAGGCACTCGCTGCCCCAAACTTACGCTAACCTAGATGCCATTAATCGCAGTTACATGATGGTTACGTCACTATTCCAGCAAATCCATTAGATGTTGTAGGTACCAAGCCCCACAATTTACGCTACTGTGACGACCCCAAACCCCTGTTCCATGGTGGCAAGGGTAATCTTTGGAATATAACACATAAACAAATAACAGCAGAACGGAAATATATAATTACACCAGATAATGTACAACAGAATACACTGGATAAACATCATCATCAGAGTTACATAGTATACAGGATCACACTTAGTACAAAATACAGTTTTAGCTTTATATCAAATGTCTACAGCGGAATCAAACATAATATACATAACAGGAGCTGAACAACATAAAAAGAAATGATAGAATCCATCTTCAACTCCATAGCTATCCAGATAGAGCCTGCTAAAACCTAAATACAAGGCTGCCCATGTAGAAAATAGGGCACCCGAGTTTGCAAGTGAAACAAACTACGAGTCAGTCATGGGACTGGTATGAGAATTCTACTTAACTTATTTTATAATAAGGCCAATCACAGGACCACGCCGCTAACGTGGGACAGGTTTACTCCATTGGATTGCCAATGCTCAAAACAAGTAAATCTGTAATGACCCGAAAATCCGGTCCAATTTGAGCTGACCAAAAACACAAGTCCAACCCCAAATTAAACTGAAAATCAGGAAATTAATAAAAAGAAAACAGAGGGTGAGGATAGATAAGATAGAAACTTAGAATAGAAGAAGAAGAACACAACATCAGAGTAACACGAACCTCACAGCGGAACGAATAACATATAATATATATAACATAACTTGAAATATACATCTGTACTTGAATATACATCATTATCAAAGTACAACACTTACAACACAGCGGAAATAAACTATAGCTATATGATCCTGAAGCCTCCTGCTCCAGCTCTTCAGGTATATCTGTAAAATCCTGACTACTTGACTTCCCGTACAAATTTAGGCACCCAAGAGTTTAGGGAAACAAACAAATAAACTCCGGGTCAGTCATGGGACTGGTATGAGTAAAACAGTTTAAAACAGTTTGAGCTATTAAACGATATCTCATAAGACCACGCCGTATAATGGAACGGGTTTTTCCCTTATGAGAATCCAAAATATCTTTATATCAAAAACCTTTTTGATATTATAATAATGCCTATCAACCACAATATAATAATCATCTAGCAGAAATGCTTTCATCTCACGTTCTACATATATAGTATACAATCAAAACAGTAAGCACGTATTGGGTAATGGATTTCCAACTATGACAAGGTATGGAACCACCTTTCGCTAGTGTACCTCTAGAGAGGAATACACTGGGTTCAACAAGAACATCTTGCAACCCGGCCACACATGACCGACCACTCATTTCGCTTGAGTGTGTCGAATGTATATCACCAACGGTTGGGATCAGCAACCGTTTCCCGAATGGGACAGTATCGACAATAGATTTTTAGAAATAAATGAAACTCTAGATCAGGTGATTATACACCCTACTTCGGAGCGACCGACTTAGCCGTGCTGCCTGCCCGATTTCTGTCATTTACCGGATGTGAGGCTAGAAGCTACGCTTTATCATTACATCAGATTCACTTCGAATGCCACATTGTAAGATCCATCGAAAATCACTAGTTTATGTCTACAACAGTACATTACGTGTTAGCTAAAGAAGTTTCCTTCTCCGCTTCCACTCTTGGTACGGTTGAAGAAATCAATATACGTGACCTTTCTGAAAATACTCTGTCAGACATTCGTCCATACAAGTCATCCAAGAACATGATGAATCGAAGGCACTATTCAGTATATCCATCTTAGGCACTGTTATCTAAGACTTATACAATAGCCCTTGCACTTTACTCCGTCTTAAATTATCTTTGGCATATATGATTCGCAACGCTTATGCCAACACAGAATGGTTCTTTGGATAATAATCCAACCGGTCTATCCATATTAACAACGTAAAATGGTCAAAACTTCGATAGTCTGTGATTTAACCATCAAAGAAAAACGGGTGTGAAAACAACGATATTATTTCCAGATGGAAATTCTATCAATCAATCATCAATCACATATATGTATATATATATCCTTATTTTCTATGTTATTAACACTGGAAAACATTTCCATGGCTTAATTATGTATCACTATTCTTCCACATCTGTCAGACTCTAACTATAAACTAACAAGAGAATAACTTCCTAAGTATAAACCCCGAAGGCCGAAACCAACATCAGATCGATACTCAGGAACCCATTCAACTTTCTAATTCTAGTCAGTTTCTAATTTTGCTTAACTCTATATATTTAACTCTATTTGATTAACTCTAGTTCGTTTTTAACTCTAATCGATTAACTCTATTTGATTACCTCTAACTGGTTAACTCTAACTGATTAACTCCTTTCAAATAAACTATATTCGATTTACTCCTTTAACTCTATTCGAATAAATTATATTCGATTAACTCCTTTAACTCTAACTGATTAATTCTAACTCCTTTTATAATATCGTACTTATTTTTCTAAATAAATGTTTCCTTTATTCTATTTATTTGTAAATGGTTTACAAATATATCCCCTTCTCTATTCTATTTACTTAACAAATAAATATTCCTATATCTTTTGTTTACAAATATATTTCCTAGTTATTCTATTTATTTTCTCAAATAAATATCTCCTTTAACTCCTTTATTTATTTTCTAAATAAATAACCTTTTCAATCCTATTTGTTTGTTTCTAAATAAATATCTCTTTTTATAAAATCCTTCGATTATATAAATAATTTCTTTTATAAAAAAAATCCCTTTCCTTTTCTATATAAAATCCATCGATTTTATATAAATAATTCATTTTCAAAATACACTTTGAAAACACCCTTTCCCACATCCAGTATTTCTTATGGTAATTAATATACCATATAACAACGATAGATATCGTCCAAACACACAAATCAACAATAGATTATATATCACATCATATATCACAATATATGAATCACAGTAAAATAAATGTTGAGGAATCCAGTTGGATTCCTCCAACCTGTTTCCCAGCATCACAGATGTAAAACAATATAGATAACATCACTTTCAGTCCCATATGATATATATTCTGTTAAACAGAATCAATATAGAAAATCAACTAACTGACTAGCAGTTCAATCAAACAGTCAACACACAGTCAATCAGCCAATATTTAACAGTTTTAAAAATACAACATGAAATTATAAACTGTTCACAGTTAGTGAGATTTACTCACATTTGCAGTTCATCGTTAAAGAACGATAAACTATTTGTTTGATTTGAATCAAACAATTTACTTCGCCATAAATTCAAATGAGCTCGAATCCACTTCCAGTCAGCTTCATTGTGAAGCTCTCGTCCATACGATTCTAACGTGACTGACGGTTCGAATTTCTGATAAGGTATGATCGAGATATGATATTAACAAGTTTACACTAAAAAAAACTTTAATTTCCTTTAACCAAATTGGGCTTAACCTTTATCATTGGGCCCAACACCATCCAATTTAAAACCCACGGCCTCTACCCTTTTTCCCCAATTTGGTACTCACGCTACCAGTATTTCTCAAACCAAAAATGGCCGACGTCTCCTGCTTCCCTCTCCTCCTTCTCTTCATTAAAACCTCAAACCGAGATAACCATTGATTATCTCTTCGCAATCTCCTCCTAGACAACCTAACAATCCTATGCTCGAAGGCCGGCTTCAGGTAGCGACGTCCTAATCCCGCTACAGGACATCGAACAACAGGTGAATCGTTCTTCACCAAAATCCCACCAACGATGCACTTTTCCACCTCAATAACCAATCCGAACTCGAATCCGAGGATAACCGATCCACTCGAGCAAAATCCCCAACCCTAAACGTTGCAGCTGAAAATAACACGCGCCCAAAACTCTGTCGAGTTCGATGAAACATATATCAGCGTGAAGCCCTCACTCCCACGGTTCCAATTTCATATGGTTTAGTGTTTAACGATTTGTGTTTGAATTGTTGTGGATTTTTCTTTGTGGCTGTTTGGGTTTTATACAGTTTTTGTGGAGACGTGGGATTGTGTTTGCCATTCTTATGTAGTGGCTGAGAAACCAGGTCGCGTGGGTTGTTCTTGATCATAGAAAAATGGCGGGATATTTTTAAATTTGGTTTTTATATTTTATTTTAATGATTTTATACTCGCTTTCAGTCGTTAAAAATCCCTACGACCACATATGATACCTAAAAATCATGAAACTAGACAAGTAGCTAGATTTCGACATTACGAACCCAACAAAACTGGTTTCGTCGAATTCCGACTCCGTATGCTCACACAGCGTTAACCGTTGAAATAGTGACTGTTTTTCACTCTATAAATCCGTACGGCCACACAGTGACTCTAAAAATCACCAAACTTGGAATCTAACAATAATTTGACATTGCGGATCCAACAAAATTAGTTTCATCGAATTCCGACTTCGTTTGCAAAAGTGGCTATTTTTAAAGTCCTAAATAACCATTTTTAAATATTAAATATACTTAAAAATAATTAAATTAAATATTATCGTGTATATACCCACATACGATATCGTCCAGCTCTAGAATATTCCTCTATGAATTTCTAACTTGATATTTCAAATCTGGGTCAACCCGGTATTCGATTTAAAATGAATTTCCTTTTTTAAAATATAATTAATTCCTTTATAAATTATAAAGGAATTCCACACCGACTTTTCTAAAATTTGATTTGGGCATATCTCAAATTTTACACGATGAAATCCCGATTTTTCTCTTCCACTAGAAAGATATACTCCACCAGCTCCACACGTTTCTTGTTTCACAGAAATCCGGCTTAAAACGAATCCTGTACATTCAGTTGAAGTTCGAATCGCCAATTTACGAACTGCAGCGCCATTTCAAGCTCGATTTTAATTATATTATAATTATACGTTCAAACTGTCGTTCAAATAATATATTCGTTATTCTAATTCAATTCTAAATGGAATTAAATTTCACAGATGATCATGTTCACACCATATCGTCATTTTAGCCAATTCTGATTATTTCAGAATTAAATATATTATTTACTTTATTACTTTAACTAATATTTACCATTATTTAATTCAACGATCATGAAATCCACTATATCACTATTTATATTATTAAATAAATTAATTATAATACCCTCTGCAAATGCGGGTCGTTACAAAATCGTTTAAACATCGCAATGCTTTTTACAAGTATGAAGCCATTATAAGACTCAGGTCCCATCACATAATGCAACGCAAACTGGAGGATAGAGTTTTACCTTATAATGGCCAAAATATGCTTGATACGTATAAAACCAAAGCATTTGATATTATTACTAGTGTTTATATGTTTCAAAAACATTTTCAATCATAAGTATCAATCATAGACGGCATGGGTACCATATATCGTGTCGCCATATATAGGTTTACAATCAAAACCGCATGATGTCGTATTTGGAAATTGGATTTCCGTCATGAACCAAGGCAAGGGATCGTCCTTACCGCTTCGAGACGCTCTAGCCCGTGTCTTAGGAACAGCCGCAACTGCACCTTGGATCGTTAGGGCCGGTCCACACGGAGTGGATTAAAATGCCTGAACATTGCGTTTCCCTGCCCTATGGGGCGTCAAACTGGCTGGTATATCTACCACCATCCATCGGTTCCTTAGAGACCGATATAACCGAGGCGCCTCGCTATCCATCATCCACATAAGTAAAACGTTAGGGCTTGTAAAACGTTGACACCACTCCTAGCTAGAAGGAAACGCATGTCCTTCCTGAAGTCCTCTCTCGTTTTTGGTTCATACCGGGGTGTGAGGCTCGCGAATCAACGCTAAACACAAAGCTAGATATTTACAGCCTTGCTTTGATCATCAACCACAAGGCTCTGCTTTTCAACAAAAGCCTTGATCACATCATCTCTGCATGCCACGTTGTCAATCTACAACGTCAGACACACATCCATTTACAAGTCTGTTCTGGGTCTAAACGAAACCGGAGGCACCTTATTCCTCGTCCCATATGTCCAATACAGGAGAGAGGCCCTCGCACATCTGAACGATCAATAAGTACGTCCGGATAACCACCACTTTAACCCCTTCAGGGCAGCCACTCCCATCAAAGGCATCAGTAGCCATCCACTCGATGTAAAGATCATCGGTCTTGCACTGTCTTCATATCTTCGACTTCTGATCGTTGATCAATTATTTGAAATGAGAATTAACTCGGCCTTTTCAAATAATTCACGTATATTTAGAATTCAAATCAATTTATTTCCTGGTTAAATTACTTGGCATCCATATTTCAGTTCACTAATGTAATTTTCATGTCAAACATATTCAACCATCAAATATCCAATAAACCGAGTAAATTCAGTTTATTTCCATTCCATATCATTTGTAATATTTTATAACGATTTATCGCTATTTTTATTTATTTAAAAATAGTCCATTCAATTAAACGACGCCTCAGGCCATAACGCAGCCATGGCGCTGTTTTTCCTCAGATTTGATTTACACATATCCGAAAATCTAACCATTGGATCTTTACAAATTTTATATCATTGGAAAGATCTTTTCAAAGCGGACCCAACGGTTCCAGTTTTGGGAAAATCCGACGGTCAAATCTCCCGGTACAATCGTTTGAAGTTAAAAATACGAACTACAGCGTCGTTATTCGATTTATTTTAATTATATATATATATAATTCATTCTGGCACTGTTTTCATTCAGATTTGAATTAAACATTTCACATAATCTAACTGTTGGATCTTTGCAAATTTGGTATCGTTGGAAAGATATTTTCAAAGCGAACCCAACGGTTCCAGTTTCGGGAAAATTCGATGGTTGGATTTCTCGGTATAATCATTTAAAATCGCGATTCCAAAACACGAACTGCAACTTCGTTATTCGTTTTAATTTAATTATATATAAATATAAATATAAATATAATCCGTTCTTCGATTTCCAAACCATTTTCATTTCACACATGCGGTAAAAATAATATTTTTAGCCAACAAATATTCATTTCAACACATGACTAATTTTAACACTTTATATCTATGATAAAAATGTGATTTTTATTGTCAAAACAATTTATTTCAAACATGATTATTTTATATACTTCATATAGATGATAAAAATGTTATTTTTATTGTTAAAACAATTTATTTCAGACATGGTTATTTTATATACTTCATATAGATGATAAAAATGTGATTTCTTTGTTAAAACAATTAATTTAAACATAGTTATTTTATATACTTCATATAGATGATAAAAATGTGATATTTATTGTTAAAACAATTTATTTCAAACATGGTTATTTTTAGCAATTCATATATATAATAAAAATGTGATTTTTATTGTTAAAACAATTTATTTCAAACATGAATATTTTATATAATTCGTACATACAATAAAAATGTTATTTTTATCAACACATGAATATATTTCAACACATGAATATTTTAGAAAATTTCGGCAGCGTAACGACAGGGTAGTTAAAACCGGCACCGCCCCGAGTACGGCTCCTCGCTCTACCTTAAAGCCTTGTAGCTTTTGACAAGGGGGATTTCAATAATCTAGTTTGTACGCAGACGAATTTTTCCACAAACTAATCCTATTTGGTTTCAACCACAATCAATCATATCAACCATTCGCATTTATCAACCAAATTTCACATCAACCAAAATCCAAACAATCACAACCAATATATATCGTCCATGGTCTGTGGACGAGGGGAGTATATATATATACACACACACACATATATATACGTATATAAATATATTTCTATTTCATTTTAACTCCATTCAATGCACATAAGATTTTTACAACGTATATATAACTTATACATCGCACGTATAATTTATACAACACTTATACATGAGGTGTACAACGCTTATATAACTTATACATCGATTATATAATTTATACATCGCCATTCCATATCGTTTTGAATTTAGAAATCTTACTTTGGGTTTCACTCCTCCAAAAATTGTAGGAAGCTCCAAAAATTCTCCAGTCTCTTCTAGAATGTGGAAGACGTCGCCATGAGTCCAATGTCTCTTGTTTCACTCGATTTCGACAACATAGCAAAAAGATATGATTTTTATAAGTTAATCATATTTCGCGACGGTTTTATAGTGTTATAAATGGTTTAAAATATACACAGCCGTACCTCAGCAAATCAGTTCGAAATTAGGGTTGGATTTTTCTCTCGATCCATGAATCGATGTGAGGATCAGGCTATGCAGCGTCGAAGGGGGAGGGGTCGCGCCTCTGCGCATGGTGGTAGGGTCCACTTCGGTGGCCGGAATCGTCGGCGGCGGCGGGTTGAAGGTTGGAACTTCGGGGAGCTCGTTTGAACGGTACAGTGCACGAAAAAATCCAATCTTTATATGGGTGTGAAGCTCGTGAGGAGCACTACAAATTTCCCAACTGTGGCATTTGATTTTACTGAGTAGATTGGCCAGAAATTAAGAGAGAAGGGGTAAACCCTTTTTCATCGTCGACAGCAGGGTATCGAGGAGAGAGAACGCGGTTTTTTTAATTTTTTAATTAATGAATGGAATTTTCTGATTCGCCGATATTTATATAAATTCCAAAAATATCTGTTTCTCCCGACGAACTCCAATTCAAACCCAACGACTGTCGTCCCAAGCTAAATACCCCATTCTGGACACAATGGAATATGTTTCGTAAGCCCATTCGACTGTTTCAGCCAGTTATTCTTCAAATTAAAATATAAAACATTCAAATATGGATTTGAACGTACATCTCAATTTGTCGGGGCTACATACTGATCCCAAAAATTGCAGAAAAACAAATCAAGCTATATTTGGACGATACGGTCCCAACAAAACTGATTTCGTCGAATTTGGAGACCGATTGAAAAATGGCCATTTTCTGGTCGATCCAAATTGACTGAAATTTGCCAAACACATTTTCTTTTGCCACACTCACATATTAACTCCAAAAATTATGAAATTTGAAACATAGCAATAATTTGACATTACGGAACCAACAAAAGTGGTTTCGTTGAAAACGGAGGTCGTTTGCAAAATGTCTATTTTCAAGGGCTATATTAATTCCATAGCGACCTTTCTGAAAATTCATTTGGCTACAACTTTTGGTTCCCGCTATGAAATTTTTATTTTTCAGATTCGTTAGAAAGATATTCTTAAATAGATTTAAATATTTTTGGTTTCACTAAAATCCGGTTTATTTTGCATCCTGTACAGTCAATCAAAGTTCGAATTCAAAATTTAAAACTACCGCGCTATTTACAACTCCTTTTTAAAATTAAAATAAATATTTATATTCCAACATCGATTCAAATAAATATATACGTTCTAATTCTCTTCAAAATAAATTTCTTGTCGTTATTATTTAAAATAATTCATTTTAAATATTCAAAATTCACTAAAATAGCCAAATTAAAAATTTTAAATTGGTTCTGATTTTCCGGGTTGTTACAATCTCCCCCACTTAAAATCATTTCGTCCCGGAAAAGGAACGAAGCTGAAAGTTGTTTAACTAACCAACTTAACTTTCATTTTGGCTTTCATCCTTTAAATTTCAGTTTCTAAGAATTTTCTAATTCTTTGAAAATTTGGCCAACAACCTAAATTTTCGAAAAATTTCGCCATAATCTCCTTTGTACAGGGAGGGGTTTGGAAATTTATTGGGCCGTATTAGGTACCCAATAAATCCTAAAAGCATACACATATTTATAGTGATATATTCCGGTGTCCACTGGGGAGTGTGTATAGATCATAACTCCAAAGAATAAATTCTCGTCACCCTATAAATGGTTTTTGTGCCTTAATGATTAGAGAGACGTGTTTATTGTCATCTCCAGACCCGTGTGGGGTTTTTATTAGTCTGACAATTTACCGTTACATTTTATATAGTCCATATTAGTCTTCGGTTCAACCTGTAATATAGTCATCGCCATACAAGCCTCTCGCTTGTATGGTAAATCTTCAACCTCATCGCATAAGCTCCAAATGCTTATGTGGTATATGATAAAGTATGCTATCTTCAAGAAGTATGCCATGTAGTGTAGTTCAAAATTAATTGTTACTATCCTATGGCGACGTTTATCATTTCACACAGAACAACCCGCACTCCGCATCCAATGGCATTCAAAGGAGTTGATATAATAAATAAAATTGCGCATCCAGCTCATTAAGGTTTACCTATTTGTCGACTGAAGCGACCCGAACTTCCCCGTGAAGGAAAGCCCGGATTGAGTTGAGAACAAGCCACATCGGGACACAAACAAAAGAACTTTTCATTGCTTATTACAACAATTTACATCAGAGTACAAGAATATATAGAATATGAATAAATATTATACATCAAAAAAATATCAAAGATTTAAATTACATTAAATGGCAGCGGAAAACAATACAAAACACAAAGGAAGGAGATACACGGATACAGAGCTTTTCGAATATCATTCCAGTTGTAAACCAGGATCCTATGAATATAAATCTGCAAAACCAAAACAACTAGCTGCCCGTGTGGAAATAGGGGCACCCAGAGTTTAGATTAAAACAATAAACTCCAGGTTAGTCATGTGACTGGTGTGAGAACTAAAACAGTTATTTAAAACTTTATTTTAAAAGAGAGTAACTCAAGGGACCACGCCGTAAAACACGGAACGAGTTTCCTCCCAAGAATACTAGTGTACAGAATAAACAGCGCAATGCTTTTTGGAAAAATGAAGCTATTATAAGACCCAGGTCCCATCACACAATGCAACGCAAGCCGGAGGATAGGGTTTTCCCTTATAATAGCCAAACATGCTTGGTACGTTTAAAACAAATCATTTGATACTATTATAAGTGTATAGTGTCAAAACAACTTCAAATATAAATGTATCAATCATTGGCGGCATGGGTACCATCTATCATGTCGCCAATACTAGGCACTACAATCAAAACCGAAATGTCACGTATTGGAAATTAGATTTCCGTCATGAGTCGAGGCCAGGGATGGCTCCTCACCGCTTTGAGACACTCTAGCAAATGTCACATGACTACTCACTCTAGGCAACCCTTGGAATCGGTTGGGCCGATCCTCCGCTACGTTTGAGGATTAGTTATTCCTGAACACACATTTCCTGGTCCTATCGAATCTATCCATCGGCTCCGAAGAGACCGATATATCCGAGGCGCCTCGCAATCCAACATCCACAAAGGTAAAAATATAAAGTGTCAGGCCTTGATAAAACACTGACACCACCTTTAGCTAGAAAGAAACGTCATGTTCTCCCAATGGTCCGATCCCCTTTTTGACTCATACCGAGGTGTGAGGCTCGCAAATTAACGCCATACACAAAGCTGTACTGTATTAAAGTCGTGCTCTGATCATCAACCACAAGACTCTGCTTTTCAACAGAAGCCTTGATCATTTGCATCTCAGCATGCCACACAGGCATTTTACGCCATGCGACTGATATCTATCGATATACAACCACTGATCCCATACGTCTCAGAGAAGGGTGAAGTAAGGGAATAAATTCGGCTTCACTAGGCAGATGTATATTTAATAGAAATCAATCAACATAGAATAAAATCCAATGTCAGACAAACAATCCATTTACAAGTTCGTTCTCGGTCTGAACGAAACCGGAGGCACCTTATTCCTCGCATATCCATCGATCTCAAATTTCGTCTGGACGATCACCACTTATTACCTCGTCTTGGGTGTACATCCCAATCAAGACATCAATAATCATCCAAACGATGTGAAGACCTCCGGTCTTCAACCACCGTCTTCATCATCGACAAATCGTCGAAACAATTATTCAGAATGGTTATAAACCCGACCTTTTTGAATAACTCACGTATATAATAAACAAGTGTTATAAAACACAACATATGCCTCATTCGGATTCTGAATATTCTTTTATTTAGATATTCAAATATTTGGGGATTTGTTCCCATTAATTTTATCAAAGATAAGTTCTTTAACTTTCCTTTGGATTTCAATTCAAACCATATTATGGTTTTTCAAACTAGTCGAGATTAGCAAACTACACAGAAGTTATCATTTATTTTATTTCCCTATCCCAACCTATTCATCCCATGGAGCAAAACTAGTAGTACCCCATAACTAACACCACAATGTTATCGATAAATTTAATTACCATTTCCCATTCAAATCTAATTAAAGATTTAACTATCGCTTGGAGCAAAATTGGCGATACTCCATTATTGATCATTTCCCAAATTTGATAATTTAAATTATTAATTCACATTTCAATCTAATTAAAGATTCATTAAAACTCCACTTAGATTTAATCTTTCCAACAATCAATATTAATGATTATTTAACTTTGGAAACACAAATATGTCGCACCGACAATCTACACCGTACTATTGATTTCTGCCGATATATAACCTCTGGGCTCGTACGTCTCAGAGAAGGGCGTAAAGAAAGAGAATAAATTCTCCGCTGCCAAACAGATATATATTTAGCAGAGATCAACCATACAGTTCGAAATACGATGACGGACATGTAATCCTGCCTTTAAGTGGGTTAAAGAACTGATGTCATTTAAAACACAGTTCACGATAAAACCAAATCACATTCCATTAATTATGGAGTCTTCACGGAAAAACAAATCAATATATAATCGATATCAATTTCCATATCCGACTAATAATATAAATGGAATAACGGCAAAGCCTTTTTAAATTCCATATGTATTAACAGTCTTCCTCCACAGAAGTTCACTTCGATTATTATCCAATCGAATTCCATTCAATTCCAATTTAATATATTAAATTGGAAAACTTTTTTTTGGAAAATTCCCGTTAAATCTTAATAAAAAGATTTATAAATTCCAAATCACCTTTCACTGCAAATCGGGTTAAAAAGCGAATGTCGTTAAAAACACAGTTCACAATAAACCCAATTCACATTCCATTTATAATCGGGTTAAAGAACAAGTGTTATTTAAAACACCGTTCACGATAAACCCAAAAAATCATTCCAATTAAATATTAATTAATTGGTATACTTCATTAAATCTAAATAAAAAGATTTAATCTTTTCTCAACTGGGTTTAAGAACAGTGTTAATGAAGACACCATTCACGATAAACCTAAATCCTATTTGATATTAACTACAAGGCTCTGAATAGAAAATATATCGGCTTATATTCAATACCAAATTCTGAAACCCACAAATATCGTATTGGAATAACGATATATATATATCATCCAAATTCCTCCAAAATATCTGTATAATCATGGAATCCAATATTGAAATATTCCGAAGGTAATTTCGATTCAAATCCATTTCGATTCATATACTGAAAATTCCGGTTATTTTTAAAACCATTTCAAATCCAATTTATTTATTTTAAAAATATTGGATTTATTATTCTAGTTCATAACTAGTTCATTTCGATAAAAATATGTTTTTATCTTTCAAATATGGAATTTTTCAGCCCAATTCTTTCCAAATCATTTATTATGATTTTACACAAATTATTGATATTTTTAATAACTTTATCAAGGCCCGTACAGTCGATTTTCATAAACGGCCATTGAACTGCACTTACAGTGACCTTTTCCAAATTTGATTTGGACATAATTCCGAATCCAACCGTTAGATTTCAAATCTCTCATATTCGTTAGAAAGCTCTTTTCGATACGAACCCAACGGTTCCGGTTTTAGGAGAATCCGATGGTCGGATCTCCCGTAATGTCCGTTCGAAGTCAATGGTCGGAATTCACGAACTGACGTAGCGCGACGCGTTCTATTATGGCCATTATATATATAATATATATATTTCTTCGATTTCCATTTAAAATGTGTTTTATAAATCGTTTTCGATCGTTTTCCAAAAGATTTCAACTTCATATTCAATTTCAAATCAAAATTGAATATTCCATATCATCGATATATAAATGATAGTATTTTCAAAACATTATATTTCGAAATCATTTCCTTTTCGATACTCATTATAAAAATGAATAAAATCGATATAAATATCGTTCACGTCAAAATGACGTTAATTTAATCAACATGCTTTATATATTTAAATATATTCGTGTCCATCCCAAATCGGACATCAAAATCATATTTTGATCTTTTACTGAATATTAATTTAAAATATTCATTCTTTCTGAATTGGAATCAGACACAATCAATTACCATATAATGTGATTATATGGATTTCATACAGCACATGTATACAACAACAATCAAACACATTCAACCATCATCCAAAATGCATTCTACACTACATAAGCATCAAATATAAATATTCAATGCTTACAACAGCCTGTCAATCAATCGATTGACATACAACTAAATATTGGAATTAGTGTATGTCCAATATCATCCCAATACCCGTGCGGGGTTTTCAAACAACAAACACAAATTTATTTGTGCAGTTGGGCGATGTGTAAAATTTATCGTCCTAATCAATATCAGTCAAATCAGTGTACATAAAAGAATCGTCTGATTTGTAAATGAATATTTGTTTTATTCATATACACGTTAAAAATTATATTTTTAACTATAAAATATTTTATTTCAGCATAATATTTTATTTATTCCATTCCGCATCACACAATAAAATTTCACAACACAATCAAACAAACAAACAAGTCGTCCATGGTCTATGGACGACGGGTGTCGGGTGCTACTAAGCACCGTTTGCATCCTAGTATATATTTTAACTAGAAATAAAATTAAAGTGAGAAGTTCTCACCTTTGGGTTCCACTCCGCCGTGCTTTGATTGTCGATCTATGTAGTATAACTACGTTAAAAATTGTATTTTTAACCAATCAATAATTATTTCTTTGTATAATTATTTTATAAATAACATACATCGGCTAAAAATTATATTTTTATCTTTCTAAAAATAATTTCATATTTTTATAACAACACTACATTGATAAAAATCACATTTTTATTCCTATATAGATAAAAATCAAATCTTTCTATCGCTAATGAATATATAAAAATCACATTTTTGCATTGCCATTCAAACGATAAAAATCATATTTTTACTTTGCTACATATATGATAAAAATCACATTTTTATATCGTCACTTCATATATAAAAATCGTATTTTTATCCTATCGCTACATATATAAAGATCAAATTTTTACTATCTATATAATATAAAAAATCATATTTTTATTATCTCTATAATATAAAAATCATATTTTTATTGTCTATATAATTTAAGAATCATATTTTTATTATCTATATAATATAAAAATCATATTTTTATTATCATACACAGATAAAAATCATAATTTTATTATCAAACATAGATAAAAATCGTATTTTTATTATCAAACATATATAAAATCCTATTTTTATCTCGCTTAAAATAACGATTTTAATCGAAGAATTTAAAATAGAAAACTCACAAATTTCGCTCGGAGGAGACCACGGTGGTCGTTGGTGACGGTCAGAGGGGCAACGGGGCTTACTGGTGGTCGGGGGATGGTCGGGGTGGTGCTCCGACATGCTGCGGCGGTCCACGATGGATGTAGGGTCGGTTTGAGCTGTGGAGGGACCCACGACGGTCTTACCCGGCGGAGGAGGGAGCGGCTATGAGCTGGAGGCGGAGGCGGAGGGGTGTAGTGCAGTGGCAGGCCCTGGTTGGTCGGAGGCGAAGGATTACGGCTGTTTTGGGGGGTGAGAAAGGGGCTGTGGAGAGTGGACGGAGGAAGGATCAGAGGGGGTGCGGCCGATTGCCGGTGGAAGGGGAGGATGTCGCGACGGCCCGACGGCGCTAGGTGGCTCTGGCGATGCATGGGGGAGAGCGACGGGTCTCAGAAAGAAAAGGGGGCGGGATTCTCTAATTTTGACTGTGGTGTTGGGATAATAGGGTTGGACCCCTTTTATATATTTTATTTATTTAATTAATTAATTCATAAATATTAGTTTTACATTTTAACTTCAAATCGAACCCACCGTCAACTGTCCCTAGCCAATTACCCCCATTTCGAACACAATGGGATACGTATCGTAAGCCAGTTCGGTTGTTTCGATCAGTTTTCGCTAAAATCAAAATATAAATCAATATACTGAATTTGAACGCTTATTTCAATGTACCGGGGCCACATACGGACCCCAAAAATTCCATAAAAATTATTTCTAGTTTCGTATTGACGATATGCTCCTAACAAAACTAGTTTCGTCAAATTTGGAGACCGTTTGAAAAATGGTCATTTTCTGGTCGATCCAAATTGACTGAAACTGTCAAAACACGTTTTCTTTCGCCACGCTCACATATTAATCCCAAAAGTTATGAATTTTGTAATCCAGAAATTAGTTGATGTCCCGGATCCAACAAAAGTGGTTTCATCGAAAACGGAGGTCATTTGCAAAATGGCTATTTTTAAGGGCTATATTTCCACAGCGACTATTCTGAATTTTCAACTGGGCATAACTTTTTATACCCACTATGAAATTTCAATTTTTCGGATTCGTTGGAAAGATATTTTCAAATAGATTCTAATATTTTTAGTTTTTCTAAAATCCGGTTTATTTTGAATCCTGTACATTCATTTGAAATCAAATTTTCAGACTACCACGCCATTTTCAATTCCTTTTATAATTAAAAATAATTATTTATATTCAAACGACGATTCAAATAAAAATATTCGTTTTAATTCCATTCAAACTAAATTTCTAATCGTCCTTATTTAAAATAATTCATTTTAAATATTCAAAATTCATCAAAATTATCAAAATAAAAATTCTAAATTGGTTCGGATTTTCCGAGTTGTTACAATCTCCCCCACTTAAAATCTTTTCGTCTCCGAAAAGGAACGGAGCTGAATGTTGTTTAACTAAACAACTCAACTTTCATTATTTTCATTATGGCTTAAGTTCTTCAACTTTTCAGTTTCTAAGAACTTTTCAAACTTTTTAAAAATTTGGCTAACACCCTAAATTTTCGAATTTTTTTTGCCATAACCTCCTCTGTACGGGAGCACCGGGAAAATGCCCAAACCGCCACACATGCCCTCTCATCTCAAAAAGAAAAAGAAAAAGCCAATCGGCTCATAAAATCATCCAAACCCCAAGAAATTAGTAAACATGTACCTATTTGTCGGGCATACATTTTATTCCTCTGCTCTAGCCTCTTTGCAATGACCTGTTCAATATATATGCACATGCATGCATTTCCAAACAATTTTTAATACAGTTCAATATTTGGTTCAATTTTGCCTAAATTCACCTTTCTTTCACCTGTTGATTTAAATAAATAACCACACAACACAATCATCAATCAATTAGTTGATTAGCTTTTCAAATTCATAATTTTGATATATATACAAAAAATCCATTTTTGGTGCCAAATCACAATAATAGACCCTATCTAGTTTTGGTTCTCACACCAGTCAACTGGAAATATATAGACATCCCACTTTCGTCACTCGAACATAAATTCTGATGACGAGTACTCAATCATCAGAATCATCTTCGGGCTACTAGAGTATGATTTTATATCTATCTAGTATATTAAAACTTCGAATATACATTTGCAAGGCATATATGCAAAATCTTTATATATTGGATTGTCCAAACTCAATGCAAAATAAATAACCAAGTACGTATAAAATGGTTTAAATTCCCAAAACAAAATGGGTTTTCATTTTATTTGAAAAATATACTCTTCACACTCGTTCTACGATAGTACTGATCCTATCTCTAACGAGTAATTCTTATTGGATATTACTAATCCAATCTCTGATGAATTCTTTCGTTTGGTTCTAATGAGTCTTGTTCTCAAGCTCTGTAAACCAGAGCTCTGATACCAACTAAAGCGACCCGAACTTCCCCATGAAGGAAAGCCCGGATTGAGTTGAGAACAAGCCACAACGGGACACAAACAGAAGAACTTTTCATTGCTTATTACAACAATTTACATCAGAGTACAAGAATATACAAAGTATAAATAAATATTATACATCAGAAAAATATCAGAGATTTAAATTACATTACATAGCAGCGGAGAACAATACAAAACACAACTGAAGGAGATATATAGATACAGAGCTTTCCGAATATCATTCCAGTTGTAAACCAGGATCATATGAATATAAATCTGGAAAACCAAAACTACTAGCTGGCCGTGTGGAAATAGAAGCACCCAGAGTTTAGATTAAAACAATAAACTCCAGGTCAGTCATGTAACTGGTGTGAGAACTAAAACAGTTATTTAAAATTTATTTTAAAAGAGAGTAATTCAAGGGACCACGCCGTAAAACATGGAACGGGTTTCCTCCCAAGAATACTAGTGCACAGAATAAACAACGCAATGCTTTTTGGAAAAATGAAGCTATTATAAGACCCAGGTCCCATCACACAATGCAACGCAAGCCGGAGGATAGGGTTTTCCCTTATAATAGCCAAACATGCTTGGTATGTTTAAAACAAATCATTTGATACTATTATAAGTGTATTGTGTCAAAACAACTTCAAATATAAACGTATCAATCATAGGCGGCATGGGTACCATCTATCATGTCGCCAATACTAGGCACTACAATTAAAACCGAAATGTCACGTATGTTGGATTTCCGTCATGAGTCGAGGCCAGGGATGGCTCCTCACCACTTCGAGACACTCTAGCAAATGTCTCAGGACTAAGCACTCTGGGAAACCCTTAGAATTGGTTGGGCCGGTCCTCCGCTACGTTTGAGGATTAGTTATTCCTGAACACACATTTCCTGGTCCTATCGAACCTATCCATCGGCTCCGAAGAGACCGATATATCCGAGGCGCCTCGCAATCCAACATCCACAAAGGTAAAAATATAAAATGTCAGGCCTTGATAAAACACTGACACCACCTATAGCTAGAAAGAAACGTCGTGTTCTCCCAATGGTCCGATCCCGTTTTTGACTCATACCGAGGTGTGAGGCTCGCAAATTAACGCCATACACAAAGTTGTACTGTATTAAAGTCGTGCTTTGATCATCAACCACAAGACTCTGCTTTTCAATAGAAGCCTTGATCATTTGCATCTCAGCATGCCACACAGGCATTTTACGCCATGCGACTGATGTCTATCGATATACAACCACTGATCCCGTACGTCTCAGAGAAGGGTGAAGTAAGGGAATAAATTCGGCTTCACCAGGCAGATGTATATTTAATAGAAATCAATCAACATAGAATAAAATCCATTGTCAAACAAACAATCCATATACAAGTTCGTTCTGGGTCTGAACGAAACCGAAGGCACCTTATTCCTCGCATATCCATCGATCTCCAAGTACGTCTGGACAATCACCAGTTATTACCGCATCTTGGGTGTACAACCCAATCAAGACATCAGTAATCATCAAAACGATGTGAAGACCTCCGGTCTTCAACCACCATCTTCAACGTTGAATTATCGTCGAAACAGTTATTCAGAATGGTTAACCCGGCCTTTCTGAATAACCCACGTATATAATAAACAAGTGTTATAAAATACAACATACGCCTCATTCCAGTTCTGAATATTCTTTTATTTAAATATTCACATCTTTGGGGTTTTGTTCCCATTAATTTTATCAAAGATAAATTCTTTAATTTTCCTTTAGATTTTAATTCAAACCATATTACGGTTTTCCAAACTAGTCGGGATTAGCAAACCACACCGAAGTAATCATTTATTTTATTTCCCAATCCCAACCTATCCATCCCATGGAGAAAAACTTGTATTACCCCGTAACTAACACCACAGTGTTATCGGTAAAATTAGTTACCATTTCCCTTTCAAATTTAATTAAAGATTTAACTATCGCTTGGAGCAAAACTGGCGATACTGCATTATCGATCATTTCTGAAATTTGATAATTTAAATTATCAATTCACATTTCAATCTAATTAAAGATTCATTAAAACTCCACTTAGTTTTAATCTTTCCAACAATCAATATTAATGATTATTTAACTTTGGAAACACAAACATGTTGCATCAACAATCTACACCGTACTATGATTTCTGCCAATATCTAACCTCTGGGCTCGTACGTCTCAGAGAAGGGCGTTAAGTAAGAGAATAAATTCTCTGGTGCCAAACAGATATATATTTAGCAGAGATCAACCATACAGTATGAAATACGATGACAGACATGTAATCCTGCCTTTAACTGGGTTAACGAACTAATGTCATTTAAAACACAGTTCACAATAGACCCAAATCACATTCCATTAATTATGGAATCTTCACGGAAAAACAAATCAATATATAATCGATATCAATTTTCGTATCCGACTAATAATATAAATGGAATAACGGCAAAGCCTTTTTAAATTCCATATGTATTTACAGTCTTCCTCCACAGAATTTCACTTCGATTATTATCCAATCGAATTCCATTCAATTCCAATTTAATATATTAAATTGGTAAACTTTACTTTGGAAAATTTCCGTTAATAAAAAGATTTATAAATTCCAAATCACCTTTCACTGTAAATCGGATTAATGAATGAATGTCGTTAAAAACACAGTTTTCAATAAACCCAATTCACATTCCATTTATAATCGGGTTAAAGAACAAGTGTTATTTAAAACACCGTTCATGATAAACCCAAAAATCAATTTCAATTCAATTCCAATTAAATATTAATTAATTGGTATACTTCATTAAATCTAAATAAAAATATTTAATCTTTTCTCAACTGGGTTTAATAACAGTGTTAATGAAGACACCATTCACGACAAACCCAAATCCTATTTGATATTAAATACAAGGCTCTGAATAGAAAATATATCAGCTTATATTCAGTATCAAATTCTAAAACCAACAAATATCTTATTGGAATAACGATATATATATCTTCCAAATTCATCCACAATATCCGTATAATCACGGAATCCAATATCGAAATATTCCGAAGATAATTTCGATTCAAATCCATTCCAATTCATATATTGAAAATTCTGGTTATTTTTAAAACCATTTCAAATCCAATTTATTTATTTTAAAAATATTGGATTTATTATTCTAGTTCATAACTAGTTCATTTCGATAAAAATATATTTTTATCTTTTCAAATATGGAATTTTTCATCCCAATTTTTTCCAAATCATTTATTATGATTTTGCACAAATTACTGATATTTTTAATAATTTTATGAAGGCCCGTACAGTCGATTTCCATAAATGGCCATCGAACTGCACTTACAAAGACCTTTTCCAAATTTGATTTGGACATAATTCCCAATCCTACCGTTAGATTTCAAATCTCTCATATTAGTTAGAAAGCTCTTTTCGATACAAACCCAACGGTTCCGGTTTTAGGAGAATCCGACGGTCGGATCTCCCGTAATGTCCGTTTGAAGTCAATGGTCGAAATTCACGAACTACCGCAGCGCGACGCGTTCTATTCAGGCCATTATATATATATTATATATATATCATCGATTTCCATTTTAAACGTATTTTATAAATCGTTTTCGATTCGTTTTCAAAACGATTTCAACTTCATATTCAATTTCTAATCAAAATTGAATATTCCATATCATCGATATATAAATGATAGTATTATCAAAATATTATATTTTGAATCATTTCCTTTTCGATATTCATTATAAAAATGAATAAAATCGATATAAATATAGTTCACGTCAAAATGGCGTTAATCTAATTAACACGGCTTTATATATTTAAATATATTCGTATCCATCCCAAATCGGACATCAAAATCATATTTTGATCTTCTACTGAATATTAATTTAAAATATTCATTCTTTCTGAACTGGAATCTGATACAGTCAATTACCATATAATGTGATTATATGGATTTCATACACCACATGTACACAACAACAATCAAACACAGTCAACCATCATCCAAAGTGCATTCTACACTACATAAGCATCAAATATAAATATTCAATGCTTACAACAGTTTGTCAATCAATCGATTGACATACAACTAAATATTGGAATTAGTGTATGTCCAATATCATCCCAATACCCGTGTGGGGTTTTCAAACAACAAACACATATTTATTTGTGCAGTTGGGCGATGTGTAAAATTTATCGTCCCAATCAATATCAGTCAAATCAGTGTACATAAACGAATCATTTGATTTGTAAATGAATATTTATTTTATTCATATACACGTTAATTTTTTTATTTTTAATCATAAAATATTTTATTTTAACACAATATTTTATTTATTCCATTCAACATCACACAATAAAATTTCACAACACAATCAACCAAACAAACAAGTCGTCCATGGTCCGTGGACGACGGGTGTCGGGTGCTGCTAAGCACCGTCTGCATCCTAGTATATATTTTAACTAGAAATAAAATTAAAGTGAGAAGTTCTCACCTTTGGGTTCCACTCCACCGTGCTTTGATTGTCGATCTATGTAGTATAACTACATTAAAAATTGTATTTTTAACCAATCAATAATTATTTCTTTGTATGATTATTTTATAAATAACATACACAGGCTTAAAATTATATTTTTATCTTTCTAAAAATAATATCATATTTTTATAACAATGCTACATAGATAAAAATCACATTTTTATTCCGCAACTATATAGATAAAAATCAAATCTTTCTATCGCTAATGAATATATAAAAATCACAATTTTACATTGACACTCAAACGATAAAAATCATATTTTTACTTTGCTACATATATGATAAAAATTACATTTTTATATCGTCACTTCATATATAAAAATCGTATTTTTATCCTATCGCTACGTATATAAAGATCAATTTTTTACTAACTAAATAATATAAAAATCAGATTTTTTTTATCTCTGTAATATAAAAATCATATTTTTATTATCTATATAATATAAAAATCATATTTTTGTTATCATACATAGATAAAAATCATATTTTTATTATCATACATAGAAAAAAATCATATTTTTATTATCATAAATATATAAAAATCATATTTTTATCTCGCTTAAAATAACCATTTTAATCGAAGAATTTAAAATAGAAAACTCACAAATTTCGCTCGGAGGAGACCATGGTGGTCGTTGGTGACGGTCAGAGGGGCACCGAGGATTACTGGTGGTCGTGGTGGTGCTCCGGCGTGCTGCGGCGGTCCACGATGGATGTATGGGCGGTTTGAGGTTGTGGAGGGACCCACGATGTGACGATCTCAAAACGCCATACCATGGAATTAAGGATAATCATTGGAATATAACACATTAATCATCATTAGAAGAGAATAGATAATAGCATAAACAGAAAACAGAATAATTTACATCAATATGACAGCGGAATCATAATATGTAATAAACATCAGAGCAGCACAGTGTAGGATACAACTTAGTGCATGAAAGGAAATGATCAGTCTACTTCAAGATCACTAGTACATATACATCATAGATACATAATAGAAGTAAATCTGTCTACATCGCGATAAGCGGAATCATATACATAAGGGACTAATGGCGGAATATCAAATAGCCAAAATACTGAGAAGCCAAGTCCTCGCCATACAAGCCAAAAGGTGCACTCCATGCTGCAGTGCGAAAGCCAAAATATAACCTGTCATCTGTCAATAGGTTGCCCGTGTGAAAATAAGGGCACCCGAGTTTGCAAAGAGAAACAAACTCTGAGTCAGTCATGGGACTAGTATGAGAAATCTACCTAAATGGATAAACAACAATAACAAGGCAAATCATAGGACCACACCACTTCCGCAGAACGGGTTTACTCCAGTGATTGCCAGTGCATTAAATAAGGTAAATTATTTAAACAACGCAATGCTTTTTGTAAAAATGCAGCCATTATAAGACCTAAGTCCCATCATACAATGCAACGCAAATGGGAGGAAAGGGTTTTACCTTATAATGGCCAAAGTCTGCTTAATACGTGTAAAGAAAAATCATTTGATATTATTACTAGTGCATATATGTTTCTAAAGCAAATTCAATCATAAATATCAATCCTAGACGGCATAGATACCATCTACTATGTCGCCATATATAAGTTACAATCAAATCCGTGATTTCGTATTGGAAATTTGGATTCCATCATGAGTCGAGGCAAGGGGCAAGCTCCTCACCGGCTTCGGGACAGTCTAGCAAATGCCCAGGACTACACACTCTGGGTAGCCCCTGGATCCTCCAAGGGCGGTCCACACTTACGTTAGTGGATTGGCAGTTCGTGAACACACGTTTCTCGGTCCTATCCATCGGCTCCGTAGAGACCGATATAATCGAGGCGTCTTGCATTCCAACATCCACAAGGGTATAATAATCAACAATGTCAGGGCTAGTAAAACATTGACACCACCCATAGCTAGAAAGAAATGTCATGTCCTCCTTAGGTCCCTTATCCCGTTTTTAACTCATACCGAGGTGTGAGGCTCGCAAATCAACGCTATACACAAAGCTACGCTATTATTAAAGCCGTGCTTTAATCATCAACCACAAGACTCTGCTTTTCAACAAAAGCCTTGATCATTAGCATCTTTGCATGCCACACAGACAATTCACTCCATGCGACTGATTTCTATCGATACATAACCTCTGAGCTTGTACGTCTCAGAGAAGGGCGTTAAGCAAGAAAATAAATTCTCCGCCGCCAAACAGATATATATTTAATAGAGATCAATCAACACAGAACAAAATCCAATGTCAGATACACATCCATTTACAAGTCTGTTCTAGGTCTAAACGAAACCGGAGGCGCCTTATTCCTCGTACATCCGGACGATCAACAAGTACGTCCGGACCACTACCACTGTAGCCTCATCAAGGGAGCTACCCATATCAAAGGCATCAGTAGTAATCTACACGATGTGAAGATCACCGGTCTTGCACCGTCTTCATATCTTCGACATTTTTTCGTCAATCAATTATTTGAAATGAGAATTAACTCGGCCTTTTCAAATAATTCACGTATATTAGAATTCAAATCAATTCTGTCCATGGTTAAATTATTCGACATCCACATTTCAGTTCTTTATATAATTTTAATGTCAAACACATTCAACCCTCAAATATCAAGTAAACCGAGTAGAACCGGTTTATTTCCATTCCATATCGCCTATAATATTTTATAACGATATTTCGCTATTTTTATTTATTTAAAAATAGCGCCATTTAATTAAACGACATTTCAGGCCCTAAAGTGGCCCCGGCGCTGTTTTTCTCTAATTTTGATTTACACATTTCTCAAAATCTAACCGTCGGATCTTAACGAAGTTAAGTCCGTTGGAAAGATCTCTTCAAAACGAACCCAACGGTTCCGGTTTCGAGAAAATCCGATGGTCGGATCTTTCGATATAATCGTTTAAAGTTACGATTTCAAAATACGAACTGCAGCGTCATTATTCATTTCATTTAATTTATATATATATAAATATAATTCATTCTGGCGCTGTTTTTATTCAGATTTGAATTAAACATTTCACACAATCCAACCGTTAGATTTTAACAAACTTTATATCGTTGGAAAAAAATTTCCAAAGCGAACCCAACGGTTCCGGTTTCGGGAAAATCCGATGGCCGAATTTCTCTATATAATCGTTTAAAATTACGATTCCAAAACACGAACTGCAGCGTCGTTATTCATTTTATTAATTATATATATATATATAATTCATTCGACGATTTCCATATCGTTTTTCACTTCAAATATTTCACTAACGCCTTAAATTTTCGGAAAATTTCGCCATAACCTCCTTTGTATGGGGAGCAGTTTGGAAATTTATTGGGCCATATTAGGCACCTAATAAATCCTAAAAAGCATGCACATATTTATAGTGATATATTCCGGTGTCCACAAGGGAGTGTGTATAGATTATAACTCCAGAGAATAAATTCTCGTCACCCTATAAATGGTTTTTGTGCCTTAATGACTAGAGAGACGTGTTTATTGTCATCCCCAGACCCGTGTGGGGTTTTTATTAATCTGGCAGTTTATCGTTATATTTTATATAGTCCATATAAGTCTTCAGTTCAATCTGGAATATAGTCATCGCCATACAAGCTTCTCGCTTGTATGGTACATCTTCCACCTCGTCACATAAGCTCCAAATGCTTATGTGGTATATGATAGGGTATGATATCTTCAAGAAGTATGCCATGTAGTGTAGTTCAAAATTTATGATTACTATCCTATGGCGACGTTTATTATTTCACACTGAACAACCAGCACTCCGCATCCAATGACATTCACAAGAGTTTATATAATAATAAAATTGCGCGGCCAACTCATTAAGGCTTACCTATTTGTCGGTCATGCAAATATATTCTTTACTCAACAGCTATTCCATGTTCATGTTCAACCCTTGTATATATATGCAGAACTAAACTAAAAGTAATATTTCTAGCGAACAAATGTTTGTTTCAACACACGGTTATTCTTAACACATCATACATAGGATAAAAATGATATTTTTGGCGAACAAAAATATGTTTCAACACATGTGTATTTTTAGCGAGTCGTATACATGATAAAAATGATATTTTTATCATTCAAAATATTTATTCCATACATGTGTATTTTTAGCGAGTCGTATACATGATAAAAATGATATTTTTATCATTCAAAATATTTATTCCATACATGTGTATTTTTAGCACTTCATATTCACAATAAAATGTAAATTTTGTTGTTCCATCCTTTTATTCAACAAATGAATTCTTTTCAACACATGAATATTTTAAATGATTCATACATATAATAAAAATGATCTTTTTGAAGTTAAAATAATTTATTCAAAACACTAGTATTTTATATAGTCCACAAATTTGATAAAAATGAGATTTTTACCTTTCAAAGAATTTTATTTAACACATGAATGTTATTTAACACACGAATATCTTATATACTTCATACGCATAATAAAAATGTGATTATTATTATCTAAACAATTTATTTGTCACATGAATATAATTCAACACATGAAAATAATTCAAACACATAGACATTACTGAAAATTTCGGCAGCATAACGGTAGGGGGTTAAAAACCGGCACCGTCCCGAGTACGGCTCCTCGCACTACCTTAGGCCTCGCAGCGTTCCATAAGGGGCTTATCTAAATGATCTAAGATCAATTTCACATCATACGAATTGTCCACAATAATTCCCATTGTTTCAACCACAAACAATCTCTTTCAACCACAAACAATTATTTCCAACCATTCGCATTATCAACTAATTTTCAACCATTCGCATTATCAATCAATTCCACGTCAACCACAATCAATTTATATCGTCCATGGTCTGTGGACGAGGGGAGTGTGTGTATATATATATGCATATATATATATATATATTTCATTTCAACACATATATGATTTTTACAACGCGTGTATAATTTATACATTGCTCATAAAAATCATACAACGCGCATACATGTGGTGTACAACGCATATATAATTTATATTTCCCTCATATAATTTATACAACGTATTTCCATTCCATATTGAATTTAGATGTCTCACATTGATATTAATCCTTCTGAAATTTGTAGCGAGCTCGGAACACGTTTCAGCGTCTTCTAGAATGTAGATGATGTCGCTACGAGTCCGATATTTCCTGTTTCATCGAATTTCGTCAAAATAGCAAAAATATACGATTTTTATACCAAAATCATGATTTGCAACACTTAAAAGTGTTATTTTCTATTTTAAAAACAACGGTCGTTACCTCTGCAAATTCTTCCAAACTAGGTTTTGCTTTTTCTTCCAAACCGTAGCTCGAGGTCTAGATCGGATTGCACCACCTAAAAGGGCCTGGAGAGGCGCGCCGATCGAGGTAGGGGTGGGTGAACTCGGTGGAAGATCTGGGGCGTGGCAGTGCTGCGAAGTGCTGAACTTCCCGGAGGTGATTCTCGAGGTACGGTGCACGATAGGGGGAGAACTTTATATGGATTTGAAGAGGAGGAGATGAGCTTCAACAAGTTGAACTAGGGCGAGGTGTAATTCTAAGTGGTTTGGCCGGAAAATGGACGGGAAGGAGGAAGCGGGTTTTGCCGTCGGTTTGGAGAGACAACGAGGGTTTTCAATTTTTTTTTATATTTTTAATTAATGAGTGATTTAATTCTATTGGTCGGTATATATATTATTTCAAAAATTAGTGTTTCTCCATACGAACTCCATTTCAAACCCAACAACTGTCACCCCTAGCTAAATACCCCCATTCCGAACACAATGGAATATGTTTCGTAGGCCCATTCGACTATTACAGTCAGTTATTCTTCAAATTAAAATATAAAACATTCAAATTCTATTTTTAACGTACATTTTAATTTGCCGGGGCCACATACTGATTCTAAAAATTCCTGAAAAATTTATCTAGTTATTTTAGGATGATACGGTCCTAACAAAACTGGTTTCGTCGAATTCGGAGACCGTTTGAAAAATGGCCATTTGTTGGTCGATCAAATTTGACTTAAATCAACCAAACACATTTTCCTTTGCCACACCCACATATTAACTCCAAAGATTATGGAATTTGTAACATAGAAATCAATTGACATCCCGGGTCCAACAAAAGTGGTTTCGTCGAAAACGGAGGTCATTTGCAAAATGTCTATTTTCAAGGGCTATATTTATTCTATAACGACCATTCTGAATATTCAATTGGCCATAACTTTTGATTACCTTTATGAAATTTTGATTTTTCAGATTCGTTAGAAAGATATTCTTAAACAGATTTAAATGTTTTTGGTTTCGCTAAAATCCGTTTTATTTTGCATCCTGTACGTTCAGTCAAAGTTCGAATTCAAAATTTTAAACTGCCGCACTATTTCTAACTCGTTATTTAATTGAAATATTTTATTTCAATTCCTCCAAATTCATTAAAATAACCAAATTAAAAAATTTTAAATTGGCTCGTATTTTCCAGGTTGTTACAATCTCCCCCACTTAAAACTTTTCGTCCCCGAAAAGGAAACAACAGTAAAGTAGGAAACAAAACGGAAATGCAAAGTATTGTAAATGTACCTTGCACCGGAGTTAGTCAGAGATGTCCACTCTGCATTTGGGATAAGCTTGCTTAATGCTTTCTTCTGTCTCCCAAGTACAGTCTCTAGGATCTCCTCTCCACTGCACTTTAACTAATTGAACCTTCTTGTTCCTTAGCTCTTTGTTTCTTTGCCAATAATCTTTATAGGCTCTCTTCTGACTGCCAATTCTGGAGTAATTTCCAAGTCTTGTTGCGCTGCTTCTTCTACAACTAGATCTGGATCATGCACATGCTTTATAAGTTGAGATACATGAAATACATTGTGTACCCCAGGCAACCAGTCAGGCAACTGAACCTTATAAGTAAGAGTCCCAGTTCGTTCAAGTATAGGAAAGGGACCAATAAATCTGGGTGCTAACTTCCCAGTTTTACTGAATCAGATTACTCCTCTCATCGGAGAAACCCTCAAATAAACATAATCACAAATAGAAAATGTTAAATCTCTTCTTCTAGAATCCGCATAACTTTTTTGTCAGCTTTGAGCAGTTTGCAATCGTTGCTTGATGAAATCGACTTTGTCTGAAGCTTCACGAATCATATCGGGTCCCAGCACAAGTCTATTGCCAGGTTCTACCCAACATGCGGGAGATCTGCACAGTCTACCGTATAATACTTCAAATGGCGACATTTTCAATCTTGCTTGATAACTATTGTTGTATGAGAACTCAGCCAAATGCAGGTGGTATTCCCATGATCCGCCAAAATCAATAATACAAGCCCGTAGAAAATCTTCTAGAGTGCGGTTCACCCTCTCAGTTTGGCCATCTGTATGAGGATGATATGCGATACTTAGATTTAGATTTGTCTCCAGCTCTACTTGAAATGCTTCCCAGAATTTGCTAGTAAATAATGGATCTCTATCACTGACTATGTTGATCGGCACTCCATGTAGCTTAACGATTTCTTTGAAATAAATCTGTGCTAGACTTTGAGCGGTTCTATTGGATCTGACAGGTATGAAATGGGCGGTCTTCGTGAAGCGATCTACGATCAACCAAATGCTGTCATTTCCTTTCCTGGTTCGAGACAAACCATCTATGAAATCCATGGAAATCTGTTCCCACTTCCAGCTTGGAATTTCCAACGGTTGCAATAATCCAGCAAGTTTCTGTTGGTCGCTTTTGACTAGTTAGCAAGTAGAGCACCTGCTAACATATACAGAAATGTCTCTTTTCATTGCCCTCTACCAGAATGTTCGTTTGAGGTCATTATACATTTTGATCACACCCGGATGGATATTCAGTTTGGACTTGTGACACTTGTCCATCATTTCTTTTCGGAGCTCAGAAATATTAGGGATGCAAGTTCGACCTTTCAACCTCAGAACTCCTTGGTTATCAATCTGAAAGCTCGAGGGTTCACCTTCCTTGATCTTTTTGCTAATCCTATGAATAAATTCATCGTCTTTCTGAAATATGGAGATCTTGTCAATCAACGAAGGCGTAATAATAAGGTTGGCGATGATTGCGGTTTTTCTGCTAAGCGCATCCGCTACCACATTGGCTTTTCCCGGCGTATACAGAATATCTAGATCATACGCTGCAAGAAATTCTAGCCAACGCTGTTGTCTCATGTTCAAGTCTTTCTAGGTGTGTAGATATTTCAATTATTGATGGTCTGTATATAATTTGAATTTCTCACCCAATAAGTAATGTCTCCAGATTTTCAAAGCAAAAACGACGGCTAGTAACTCAAGATCATGAGTGGCATAATTCTTCTCATGCGGCTTCAACTGACGGCTAGCATAAGCGACTACTTGGCCTCTTTGCATTAATACTGCACGAAGACCTATAATAAAAGCATCCGACCAAACCGTCAAATCCTGATTGCCATCGATAATTGTTAATACTGGTGCGGTTGTCAATTTTAATTTCAGTTCCTCGAAAGCTTCCTCACAGTCGGAAGTCCACTTAAATCTTTCGTGCTTCTTTGTAAGCTTTGTTAACGAACCAGATATCTTCGAAAAATCATTAACAAAATTCTAATAATAACTAGCTAATCCAAGAAAACTTCGGACTTCTGTGGGTGTAGTAGGTTGCTTCCGGTTTCGAGTTGCTGTTATCTTGCTTGGATCTACAGAAATTCCTTTCTTTGACACGACGTGGCCAAGGAACTTCACATCATCTTGCCAGAAGATACATTTAGAGAATTTAGCTTTGAAGACGTTCTTTCTCAAAATTCCCAACACTTGTTCTAAATGTTTTTCATGCTCGCTTTCTGACTTGGAGTAGATTTATATACCATCGATGAATACCAAAACAAATTTATTCAAGACCCCTTTGAACACTCTATTCATTAAATCGACGAAGTATGCGGGAGCGTTACACAAGCCGAACGGCATTACTAACCACTCATAAAATATGTCTGGACCTCTGAAGGCTGTCAAAGGGGAATAGTCTTTGGCAATTCTCAGTTGATGGAAACCTGTTGCTAGGTCCGTTCTGGAAAATACTCGCGCTCCATTCAATAGATCCAACAAATCATCGATGCGGGGTAATGGATATTTGTTCTTGAGTGTCTGCTTGTTAAGGTCTCGGTAATCAACACACAATCGGAGAGTACCGTCTGACTTAGGAACAAACACTACAGCGGCACCCCAATTAGAAAAGTTGGGTTTGATCAGACCCTTCCATAGCAGTTGACGAGTTCGATCACCTAATTCTTCCTTTTCTTTTAGAGTCATTCTTCGTATTGGATGTACTACGGGTCTGGCATTCGGAATTAGATCGATCTTGAATTCAATTTCTCTTTGCTGAGGTAAGTTATCGACTTCCTCGAACACATCCGCATAATGTTTAACGACAGGAATGTTTTCAAAAGAAGTAGGGGTAACCTCCAGAGCAGACCAAAATTCTTTTCTATCAGTCTCCGGGCCGTGGCAGGGTATATAAATAACATCTCCAAATCCTGTCTTAATTTTTACTATTATTTCGGCACATCTAACTTCAGCTCCATATCTCGTTAACCAATCCAACCCAAGAATGATATCGAACTCAGAAAAATCCATAACGATCAAATCAAAAGAAAACCGGAAATAAGAATAAGAGACGGGCACTCTACAATATAGGCTGAGAACAATAGATCCTCCTACTGGATTATGAACTCTAACCGATTCTTTAAGCTTTCTAAGATTTAACTTTAACTTTTTAACAGTGTTACTTGCAATAAAACTTGGTGATGCACCAGTGTCAAATAGTACGGAAACAGGAATATTTTTAATAGTAAGGGTACCTCCCAAAACATTGGGTTTACCTGCTCCCGGAGTAGTCGCTGGCAGGTTCACCCCTTCATATACATGTGCTACCTGAGCATTCTTAAGCAATGTACAATTCCTTCTGATGTGCCCCTTCTGGTGACAGTTGAAGCACTCAACTGGGTTGCGGGTGTTCTGACTCGAGCTGGGTTGGTTGGTCTTCTGCCGCTTTGGAGCGGTGCATACAATGGAGTAGTGGCCAGCTTGCCCGCAATTGTAGCAACTTCCCTTGGGTGGCTTATTTGCTTGTGGTTTGGCATTTGCTGCTGCATTGCTTGATTCGGGCTGTCTTCCTGAAGTCTTGCACTTGTTGCCCGTTTGATTCTTTACGTGATCTGCTTGTATGTTCCTCAAGTCTAAGCTCTCATAATTACACACCATATCCACCATGTCGGCGAATGTAAGCATAACATGACCCATGGCCCTATTCGGATACTTGCATTGAAGCCCATGTATGAACCTCTTATTCTTTGCCTTAACTGACAGAATGAGCTCTGGAACATAGCGGGATAGCTGAGTAAACTTGCTAAGATATTCCTGGATGGTGCAATCCCCTTGCTGGAGATTGGAAAACTCATCATGCAAGCGCTCCATCTCTTGCTCTGGAACGAACTTCTCTTTGAATAGTGTTTTGAATTCATTTCATGTCATCTCTACCTCTTCCTCATTCAAGGTAATGGCATCCCACCATAGTTGGGCCTCGTCTTCCAATAGCCAAGCGCCCATAAAGCTTTTCCTGTGATCCTCAAGACCCATGCCCTTGAAGATCTTCTCACAAGTATTCATCCAACCCAAAGCGTCAATCGCAGCACCGGTGCCCGAGAATGGCTTGCCTCCTAAATTCTTATGTCTTTCCCACTCGGTCTAACTCAAACGGTCGAGGGGGATGTGGTGGCTGTGGCTGAACCAAAGGCTTTAGGACAACGGGGATATTCCCCCGCCCTGCACCTCGGCTTGCTCTACCTCTAGCTGTTGCTGCTCGGGTAGAAATCTAAGTCAATTCTGTATAAGCAAGAAAAGAGTCAAGCTCACAGAAATGATAATTTTAAGATATGGTAAAAACAGAAGAATATATGAAAAGACAACGATGTACTGATCAAATTATTTTGCTATTCTTCTTAGCCCATTCTAGGACATTACTAATCCTATCTCTAATGAGCTACTCGCCCTAGAACACTACTGATCCTATATTGACGAGGTGTTTAATGTGTTAAATTCCTGAACTAAGATTAACCAAAGCTCTGATACCACCTGTGACGATCTCAAAACCCCGTACCATGGAATTAAGGATAATCATTGGAATATAACACATTAATCATCATTAGCAGAGAACAGATAATAGCATAAACAGAAAACAGAATAATTTACATCAATATGACAGCGGAATCATAATATGTAATAAACATCAGAGCAACACAGTGTAGGATACAACTTAGTGCATGAAAGGAAATGATTAGTCTACATCAAGGTCACTGGTACATATACATCATAGATACATAATAGAAGTAAATATGTCTACATCGCGATAAGTGGAATCATATACATAAGGTACTAATGGCGGAATATCAAATAGCCAAAATACTGAGAAGTCAAGTCCTCGCCATACAAGCCAAATGGTGCACTCCATGCTGCAGTGCGAAAGCCAAAATATAACATGTCATCTGTCACTAGGCTGCCCATGTGAAAATAAGGGCACCCGAGTTTGCAAAGTGAAACAAACTATGAGTCAGTCATGGGACTGGTATGAGAAATCTACTTAACTGGATAAACAATAATAACAAGGCAAATCATAGGACCACGCCACTTCCGCGGAACGGGTTTACTCCAGTGATTGCCAATGCATTAAATAAGGTAAATTATTTAAACAATGCAATGCTTTTTTATAAAAATGCAGCCATTATAAGACCCAAGTCCCATCATACAATGCAACACAAACCGGAGGATAGGGTTTTACCTTATATTGGCCAGAGTATGCTTAATACGTGTAAAGCAAAATCATTTGATATTATTACTAGTGCATATATGTTTCAAAAGCAAATTCAATCATAAATATCAATCCTAGACAGCATAGCTAGCATCTATTATGCCGCCATATATAAGTTACAATCAAATCCGTGATTTCATATTAGAAATTTGGATTCCATCATGAGTCGAGGCAAGGGGCAAGCTCCTCACCGGCTTCGGGACACTCTAGCAAATGCCCCAGGACTACACACTCTGGGTAGCCCCTAAATCCTCCAAGGCCGGTCCACACTTACGTTAGTGGATTGGCAATTCCTGAACACACGTTTCCCAGTCCTATCGGACCTATCCATCGGCTCCGTAGAGACAGATATAATCGAGGCGCCTCGCATTCCAACATCCACAAGGGTATAATAATCAACAATGTCAGGGCTAGTAAAACGCTGACACCACCCATAGCTAGAAAGAAACGTCATGTCCTCCTTGGGTTCCCTTATCCCGTTTTTAACTCATACCGAGGTGTGAGGCTCGCGAATCAACGCTATACACAAAGCTATGCTATATATTAAAGCTGTGCTTTGATCATCAACCACAAGACTCTACTTTTCAACAAAAGCCTTGATCATTAGCATCTTTGCATGCCACACAGACAATTCACTCCATGCGACTGATTTCTACCGATACATAACCTCTGAGCCCGTACGTCTCAGAGAAGGGCATTAAGCAAGAGAATAAATTCTCCGCTGCCAAACAGATATATATTTAATAGAGATCAATCAACACAGAACAAAATCCAATGTCAGATACACATCCATTTACAAGTCCGTTCTGGGTCTAAACAAAACCGGAGGCGCCTTATTCCTCGTACATCCAGACGATCAACAAGTACGTCCAGACCACTACCACCGTAACCTCATCAAGGGAGCTACCCATATCAAAGGCATCAGTAGTAATCTACACGATGTGAAGATCACCGGTCTTGCACCGTCTTCATATCTTCGACATTTATTCGTCGATCAATTATTTGAAATGAGAATTAACTCGGCCTTTTCAAATAATTCGCGTATATTAAAATTCAAATCAATTCTGTCCATGGTTAAATTATTCGACATCCACATTTCAGTTCTTTATATAATTTTAATGTCAAACACATTCAACCATTAAATATCAAGTAAACTGAGTAGAATCGGTTTACTTCGATTCCATATTGCGTATAATATTTTATAATGATAATTCGCTGTTTTTATTTATTTAAAAAAAGCGCCATTTAATTAAACGATGTTTCAGGCCCTAAAGTGGCCCTGGCGCTGTTTTTCTCTAATTTTGATTTATGCATTTCTCAAAATCTAACCATCGGATCTTAACGAAGTTATGTTCGTTAGAAAGATCTCTTCAAAGCAAACCCAACGGTTCCAGTTTCGAGAAAATCTGATGGTCGTATCTCTCGATATAACCGTTTAAAGTTACGATTTCAAAATACGAACTACAGCGTCGTTATTCATTTTATTTAATTTATATTTATTTATATATAAATATAATTCATTCTAGCGCTATTTTTATTCAGATTTGAATTAAACATTTCACACAATCCAACCGTTGGATTTTAACAAACTTTATATCGTTGGAAAGATTTTCCTAAAGCGAACCCAACGGTTTCGGTTTCGGGAAAATCCGATGGTCGAATTTCTCTATATAATCGTTTAAAATTACGATTCCAAAACACGAACTACAGCGTTGTTATTCATTTTATTTATTATATATGTATATATATAATTCATTCGACAATTTCCATATTGTTTTTCACTTCAAATATTTCACTAACGCCTTAAATTTTCGGAAAATTTCGCCATAACCTCCTTTGTATGGAGAGCGGTTTGGAAATTTATTGGGCCATATTAGGCACCCAATAAATCCTAAAAAGCATGCACATATTTATAGTGATATATTCCGGTGTCCACAAGGGAGTGTGTATAGATTATAACTCCAGAGAATAAATTCTCGTCACCCTATAAATGGTTTTTGTGCCTTAATGACTAGAGAGACGTGTTTATTGTCATCCCCAGACCCATGTGGGGTTTTTATTAATCTGGCAGTTTATCGTTATATTTTATATAGTCCATATACGTCTTCAGTTCAATCTGGAATATAGTCATCGCCATACAAGCTTCTCGCTTGTATGGTACATCTTCCACCTCGTCACATAAGCTCCAAATGCTTATGTGGTATATGATAGGGTATGCTATCTTCAAGAAGTATACCATGTAGTGTAGTTCAAAATTTATGGTTACTATCCTATGGCGACGTTTATTATTTCACACAGAACAACCAGCACTTTTCATCCAATGGCATTCATAGGAGTTTATATAATAATAAAATTGCGCGGTGAACTCATTAAGGCTTACCTATTTGTCGGTCACGCAAATATATTCTTTACTCAACAGCTATTCCATATTCCTGTTCAACCCTTGTACATATATGCAGAACTAAACTAAAAGTAATATTTCTAGCGAACAAATGTTTGTTTCAACACACGGTTATTCTTAACACATCATACATAGGATAAAAATGATATTTTTGGTGAACAAAAATATGTTTCAACACATGTGTATTTTTAGCGAGTCGTATACATGATAAAAATGATACTTTTGTCATTCAAAATATTTATTCCATACATGTGTATTTTTAGCGAGTCGTATACATGATAAAAATGATATTTTTATCATTCAAAATATTTATTCCATACATATGTATTTTTAACACTTCATATTCACAATAAAACATAAATTTTATTGTTACATCCTTTTATTCAACAAATGAATTCTTTTCAACACACGAATATTTTAAATGATTCATACATATAATAAAAATGATCTTTTTGAAGTTAAAATAATTTATTTAAAACACTAGTATTTTATATAGTCTACAAATTTGATAAAAATGAGATTTTTACCTTTCAAAGAATTTTATTTAACACATGAATGTTATTTAACACACGAATATCTTATATACTTCATACGCATAATAAAAATGTGATTATTATTATCTAAACAATTTATTTGTCACATGAATATAATTCAACACATGAAAATAATTCAAACACATATACATTACTGAAAATTTCGGCAACATAACGGTAGGGGGTTAAAAACCGGCATCGTCCCGAGTACGACTCCTCGCACTACCTTAGGCCTCGCAGCGTTCCATAAGGGGCTTATCTAAATGATCTAAGATCAATTTCACATCATACGAATTGTCCACAATAATTCCCATTGTTTCAACCACAAACAATCTCTTTCAACCACAAACAATTATTTCCAACCATTCGCATTATCAACTAATTTTCAACCATTCGCATTATCAATCAATTCCACGTCAACCACAATCAATTGATATTGTCCATGGTCTGTGGACGAGGGGAGTGAGTGTGTGTGTGTATATATATATATACATATGCATATATATATATATATATATATATCATTTCCATTTCAACACATATATGACTTTTACAACGCATGTATAATTTATACATCGCTCATATAACTCATACAACGCTCATACATGTGGTGTACAACGCATATATAATTTATATTTCGCTCATATAATTCATACAACGTATTTCCATTCCATATTGAATTCAGATGTCTCACATTGATTTTAATCCTTCTGAAATTTGTAACGAGCTCGGAACACGTTTTAGCATCTTCTAGAATGTAGATGATGTCGCTACGAGTCCGATGTTTCCTGTTTCATCGAATTTCGTCAAAATAGCAAAAACATATGATTTTTATACCAAAATCATGATTTGCAACACTTAAAAGTGTTATTTTCTATTTTAAAAACAACGGTCGTTACCTCTGCAAATTCTTCCATACTAGGTTTTGCTTTTTCTTCCAAACCGTAGCTCGAGGTCTAGATCGGATTGCACCACTTGAAAGGGCCTGGAGAGGCGCGCCGATCGAGGTAGGGGTGGGTGAACTCGGTGGAAGATCTGGGGCGTGGTAGTGCTGCGAAGTGCTGAACTTCCCGGAGGTGATTCTCGAGGTACGGTGCACGATAGGGGGAGAACTTTATATGGATTTGAAGAGGAGGAGATGAGCTTCAACAAGTTGAACTAGGGCAAGGTCTAATTCTAAGCGGTTTGGCCGGAAAATGGACGGGAAGGGAGGAAGTGGGTTTCGCCGTCGGTTTGGAGAGACAACGAGGGTTTTCGATTTTTTTTTATATTTTTAATTAATGAATGAATTAATTCTATTGGTCGATATATATTATTTCAAAAGTTAGTGTTTCTCCATACGAACTCCATTTCAAACCCAACGACTGTCGCCCCTAGCTAAATACCCCCATTCCGAACACAATGGAATATGTTTCGTAGGCCCATTCGACTATTACAGTCAGTTATTCTTCAAATTAAAATATAAAACATTCAAATTCTATTGTTAACGTACATTTTAATTTGCCGAGGCCACATACTGATTCTAAAAATTCCCGAAAAATTTATCTAGTTATGTTGGGATGATACGGTCCCAACAAAACTGGTTTCGTCGAATTCGGAGACCATTTGAAAAATGGCCATTTTCTGGTCGATCTAGTTTGACTTAAATCAACCAAACACATTTTCCTTTGCCACGCCCACATATTAACTCCAAAAATTATGGAATTTGTAACATAGCAATCAATTGACATCCCGGGTCCAACAAAAGTGGTTTCGTCGAAAACGGAGGTCGTTTACAAAATGTCTATTTTCAAGGGCTATATTTATTCTATAACGACCATTCTGAATATTCAATTGGCCATAACTTTTGATTCCCTTTATGAAATTTCGATTTTTTAGATTCGTTAGAAAGATATTCTTAAACAGATTTAAATATTTTTGGTTTCGCTAAAATCCGTTTTATTTTGTATCCTGTACGTTCAGTCAAAGTTCGAATTCAAATTTATAAACTGCCGCACTATTTCTAACTCGTTATTTAATTGAAATATTTTATTTCAATTCCTCCAAATTCATTAAAATAACCAAATTAAAAATTTTAAATTGGCTTGTATTTTCCGGGTTGTTACAATCTCCCCCACTTAAAACTTTTTGTCCCCGAAAAGGAAACAACAGTAAAGTAGGAAACAAAACGGAAATGCAAAGTATTGTAAATGTACCTTGCACCGGAGTTAGTCAGAGATGTCCACTCTACATTTGGGATAATCTTGCTTAATGCTTTCTTCTGTCTCCCAAGTACAGTCTCTATGATCTCAATCAACCAATTTTCAACCATTCGCATTATCAATCAATTTCACGTCAATCACAATCAATTTATATCGTCCATGGTCTGTGGACGAGGGGGTGCATATATATATATATATATATATAGACAAATATATTTCATTTCCATTTCAACACATATATGATTTTTACAACGCATGTATAATTTATACATCACTCATATATCTCATACAACGCTCATACATGTGGTGTACAACGCATATATAATTTATATTTCGCTCATATAATTTGTACAACGTATTTCCATTCCATATTGAATTTAGATGTCTCACATTGATTTTAATCCTTCTAAAATTTGTAGCGAGCTTGGAACACGTTCTAGCTTCTTCTAGAATGTAGATGATGTCGCTGTGATTCCGATGTTTCCTATTTCATCGAATTTCGTCAACATAGCAAAAAGATATGATTTTTATACCAAAATCATGATTTGTAACACTTAAAAGTGTTATTTTCTATTTTAAAAACAACGGCCGTTACCTCTGCAAATTCTTCCAAACTAGGTTTTGATTTTTCTTCCAAACCATAGCTCGAGGTCTAGATCGGATTGCACCACCTGAAAGGGAATGGAGAGGCGTGTCGATCGAGGTAGGGGTGGGTGAACTCGGTGGAAGATCTGGGTCGTGGCGACGCTGCGAAGTGCTGAACTTACCGGAGGTGATTCTCGAGGTACGGTGTACGATAGGGCAAGAACTTTATATGGATTTGAAGAGAAGGATATGAGCTTCAAAAAGTTGAACTGGGGCGAGGTCTAATTCTAAGCAGTTTGGCCGGAAAATGGACGGGAAGGGAGGAAGCGGGTTTCACCATCAGTCTAGAGAGATAACGAGGGTTTTCGATTTTTTTTATATTTTTAATTAGTGAATGAATTAATTCTATTGGTCGATATATATATTATTTCAAAAATTTGTGTTTCTCTATACGAACTCCATTTCAAACCCAACGACTGTCGCCCCTAGCTAAATACCCCCATTCCGAACACAATGGAATATGTTTCGTAGGCACATTCGATTGTTACAGTCAGTTATTCTTAAAATTAAAATATAAAACCGTCAAATTCTATTTTGAACGTACATTTTAATTTGCCAGGGCCACGTACTAATTCTAAAAATTCCCAAAAAAATTATCTAGCTATGTTGGGACGATACGGTCCCAACAAAACTGGTTCGTCGAATTTTGAGACCGTTTGAAAAATGGTCATTTTCTGGTCGATCCAATTTGACTGAAATCAACCAAACACATTTTCCTTTGCCACGCCCACATATTAACTCCAAAAATTATGGAATTTGTAACATAGCAATCAATTGAAATCCCGGGTCCAACAAAAGTTGTTTCGTCAAAAACGGAGGTCGTTCGTAAAATGTCTATTTTCAAGGGCTATATTTATTCTATAACGACCATTCTGAATATTCAACTGGCCATAACTTTTGATTCCCGCTATGAAATTTCGATTTTTCAGATTCTTTAGAAAGACATTCTTAAACAGATTTAAATATTTTTTGTTTCACTAAAATCCGTTTTATTTTGCATCTTGTACGTTCAGTCAAAGTTCAAATTCAAAATTTTTAACTACCGCACTATTTCTAACTCATTATTTAATTGAAATATTCTATTTCAATTCCTCCAAATTCATTAAAATACCAAATTAAAAATTTTAAATTGGCTCGTATTTTTCGGGTTATTACACACGACGGTCTGACCCGGTGGAGGAGGGGACGGCTATGACCTGGAGGCGAAGGCGGAGGGGTGTAGTGCAGTGGCGGGCCCTTGTTGGTCGGAGGCGAAGGATTGTGGCTATTTTGGGGTGAGAAAGCGGCTGTGGAGAGTGGACGGAGGAAGGATCAGAGGGGGTGTGGCCAATTGCCGGTGGTGGGGGAGGAGGACGCGACGACCTGGCGACGCTGGGTGGCTCTGGCGATGCCTGGGGGAGAGCGATGGGTCTCAAAAAGAAAAGGGGACGGGATTCTCTAATTTTGACTGTGGTGTTGGGACAATAGGGTTTGACCCCTTTTATATATTTTATTTATTTATTTAATTAATTCCTAAATGTTAGTTTTACATTTTAACTCCAAATCGAACCCACTACCTGCCGTCTCTAGCCAATTACCCCCATTCCGAACACAATGGGATATGTACCGTAAGCCAATTCGGTTGTTTCGATCAGTTTTCGCTAAAATCAAAATATAAATCAATATATTGAATTTGAACGCACATTTCAATTTACCGGGGCCACATACGGACCCCAAAAATTCCTAAAAATTTATTTCTAGTTTCGTATTGATGATACGGTCCTAACAAAACTAGTTTCGTCAAATTTGGAGACCGTTTGAAAATTGGGCATTTTCTGGTCGATCCAAATTGATTGAAGGGTCCATTTGGCATAGGTCCCTATTAAGTTTCAAAAATAGGCTCACATCCAGTCATAAACTTATTGTAAATTTAGTCCCTATTTTTCTATTTAGAAAAATTGCATACATTTCTGCAACAATTCATGACCATTAGTTCAACTTTATTTGCATACATGTATGCAAAAATTTAAATATTTGCATACATACATGCAAATATTTATCAGAATAGTTGCATACATGTATGCAAATATTTTGAATATTTGCATACATGTATGCAAATATTCGTTCAGTATATTTGCATACATGTATGCAAAAATTCGTCAGAATAGTTGCATACATGTATGCAAATATTATGAATAACACGTAAAAATGAAAAGAGGGACCAAATTTACAATAAGTTTATGACCGGATGCGAGCCTAATTTCTAAACAAAATAGGGATGTGACACTAATTTTCACTTGATTGAAACTGTCAAAACATGTTTTCTTTCGCCACGCTCACATATTAATCCCAAAAATTAGGAATTTTGGAATCTAGCAATTATTTGACGTCCCGGATCCAACAGAAGTGGTTTCGTCGAAAATGGAGGTCATTTGCAAAATGACTATTTTTAAGGGCTATATTTCCATAACGACTATTCTGAATTTTCAACTGGGCATAACTTTTTATTCCCGCTATGAAATTTCAATTTTCGGATTCGTTGGAAAGATATTTTCAAGTAGATTCTAATATTTTTGGTTTTGCTAAAATCCGGTTTATTTTGAATCCTGTGCATTCATTTGAAATTTGAAATCAGAATTTCAAACTACCGCGCCATTTCCTATTCCTTTTATAATTAAAAATAATTATTTATATTCTAACGACGATTCAAATAAAAATATTCGTTCTAGTTCTATTCAAACTAAATTTCTAGTCATCATTATTTAAAATTTCATTTTAAATATTCAAAATTCATCAAAATTGTCAAAAAAAAAAAAAATTTGGTTCGGATTTTTCGGGTTGTTACAGGCACGCAAATAAATTCTTTACTCAACAGCAAATTCAATTACCTGTTCCAACATATATAATGTACATGCATGTATTTCAATCAATTTTCAAATTAGTTTAATATTTGATTTAATTTGCATAAATTTACCGTTCACTTTCCTATTGATCAGATTAATTATCTTTCCAATATTATGATTAATCAAGTTCATAATCACACAACACAAACAACAATCAATTTGTTGATTAGCTTTTCAAAAATATACTAATTAATTCATATACTCTTTTAAAATCATCAAACTATATAATTAAAAAATTTACATCCATGAAAAGGAAACAACAGCAAAGTAGAGAACAAAATGGAAATGCAAAATATGGTAAATGTACCTTGCACCAGAGTTAATCAGAGGTATCCACCCTGCAATTGGGGTGGGATTTCTTAATGCTCTCCTCTGTTTCCCAAGTACAGTCTCGTGGATCTCCACTCCATTGCATTTTGACTAAGTGAACCTTCTTGTTCCTCAGCTCTTTAGTTTCCTTGCCAATAATCTTTATCGGCTTTCTTCTCAGAGCTAATTCTGGAGTAATTTCCAAGTCTTGTTGCGCGGCTTCTTCCATGACCAAGTCTGGATCATGCACATGCTTTCGAAGTTGAGATACGTGAAACACATCATGTACTCCAGGCAACCAATCAGGCAATTGAACCCTATAAGCGAGAGTTCCAATCCGTTCAAGTACAGGAAATGGACCAAAAAATCTAGGCGCCAACTTCCTTGTTTTGCCAAATTGGACTACTCCTCTCATCGGAGAAACCCTCGGATATACATAGTGTCCAACAACAAATTCTAAATCTCTTCTTCTCGATTCTACATAGCTCTTCCGTCGGCTTTGAGCTGTTTCCAGTCGCTTCTTAATGAAATCGACTTTGTCCGAAGCTTCGCGAATCATATCAGGTCCCAATACAAGTCTATTGCCAGTTTCTACCCAACAAGCGGGAGATCTGCACCGTTGACCATAAAATGCTTCGAATGGTGACATTTTCAGGCTCGCTTAGTAGCTGTTGTTTTATGAGAACTCAACCAAATGCAAATGGTCTTCCCATGATCCGCCAAAATCAATAACACAAGCCGGTAGTAAAAGTTCTAGTATATAGTTCACCCTCTCAGTTTGACCATCTGTTTGAGGATGATAAGCGGTGCTCAAGTTTAGTTTAGTTTTGTTCCCAATTCTGCTTGGAATGCTTCCTAGAATTTACTAGCGAAAATAAGGTCATGATCGCAAATGATACTTATGGGAACTCCATGCAGTTTAACAATTTCTTTAAAATAAATCCGCGCCAGACTCTGAGCAGTTCTATTTGATCTGACAGGTATGAAATGGGCGGTCTTCCTGAAACGATCTACGATCACCCAAATACTGTCATTTCCTATCCTGGTTCTGGGTAAAACATCTATGAAATCCATAGAAATTTGTTCCCAATTCCAACCTGGAATTTCCAACGGTTGCAACAATCCGGTGAGTTTCTGTTGATCGCTTTTGACTTATTGATAGGTGGAACACCGGCTAACATATAAAGAATGTCTCTTTTCATAGATCTCCACCAGAAAGTGCGTTTGATATCATTATACATTTTACTCACTCCTGGATGGATACTAAGTTTGGATTTAGGACATTCATCCAGCACTTCTTTCCGGAGCTCAGCTATGTTTGGAACACAAATCCGACCCTTTAACCTCAGAATCCCATCGTTATCAACCTGAAAACTCGAGGGCTCGCCTTTCTGAATTCTCTATTTGATCTTCTGAATGAAGTGATCATCCTTCTGAAGAGCAGATATGTTATCAATCAATGAAGGCGTGATTATAAGATTGGTGATGATTACATTCTTTCTGCTGAGCGCATCAGCCACAACATTGGCTTTCCCCGGAGTATACAAAATATCAAGATCATATGCCACGAGAAATTCTAACCAACGTTGCTGCCTCATATTCAGATCCTTCTAGGTGAATAAATACTTCAGTGATTGATGATCAGTATATAATTCGAACTTCTCACCCAATAGATAATGTCTCCAGATTTTCATAGCAAACACGATGGCTAACAATTCAAGATTGTGAGTTGCATAATTCTTCTCATGCGGCTTCAACTAACGGCTAGCATAAGCGACTACTTGGCCTCTTTGCGTTAATAATGCACTAAGACCTTCTTTAGAAGCATCTGTCCAGACTTTCAAGTCTTGATTGCCATATAATTGTTAACACTGGAGCAGCTGTCAATCCTAACTTCAGCTCTTGGAAAGTTGTCTCACATTCTGGAGTCCAATTGAATCTTGCGTGCTTCTTTGTAAGCTTTGTTAAGGAACTAGATATCTTCGAAAAATCTTTAACGAACTTCCGATAATAACCAGCCAATCCAAGAAAACTTCGAACTTCTGTGGGAGTACTAGGCTGTTTCCAATCCTGAACAACAGTGATCTTACTGGGATCCACAGAAATTGCTTCCTTTGATACGACGTGACCAAGGAATTTTACCTCTTCTTGCCAGAGTATACATTTGGAAAATTTGGCCTTCAAAACATTCCTTCTCAGAATCTCTAACACTTGTTCCAAATGTTTTGCATGCTCGCTCTCTGACTTAGAGAAGATCAATATGTCATCAATGAAGACCAGAACAAATTTATTCAATACTTCTCTGAATACCCTGTTCATTAGATCGACAAAATACGTTGGAGCGTTACATAAGCCGAACAACATTACTAACCACTCGTAGAATAAATCTGGACCTCTGAATGCTGTCATGGGAACACATTTTTCGGCAATACGAAGTTGATGGAAACCTGTAGCTAGGTCCATTCGTGAAAATACTTGTGTTCCATTCAATCGATCCAACAAATCATCAATTCATGGCAATGAATATTTGTTCTTTAATGTCTGCTTATTCAAGTCACGATAATCCACACAAAGTCTGAGAGTACCGTCTGACTTTGGGACAAACACCACTGCTGCTCCCCAATCAGAGAAACTAGGTTTGATCAGATCATTCCATACAAGTTATCGAGTTTGATTGTCTAACTCTTCTTTTTCTTTCAAGGTCATTCTTCGAATAGCATGAATTACTGGCCTTGCATTCAAAATTAAAGAAATTTTGAAATCAATTTCTCTATGCGGAGGTAAGCTAACAACTTCTTCAAACACATCCGCATAATTCTTGATGATAGGAATATTTTCTACGTCGACCGGAGTATTCTCTGTAATGACAGGAATATTTTCTATTTGAGTAGGAGAAACATCCAGAGCTGACCAAAAGTCTTTTCTATCTGAATTCAGACTTTCGCATGGTATGGTTATATACTCCCCGAATTTTGTTTTTGCCTTAACAACTCTCTCGGTGCATTTAACCTCAGCTTCATATTTGGTTAACCAATCTAATCCTAGAATAAGATCGAATTCGGTAAAATTCATGACGATCGAGATGGTAGGGAACCGATAGCGAGAAAAAGAGACAAATACCCTGCAAATCCAACTAAGATTGAGGGAACCCCCAACCGGATTATGGACAGTCATGGGTGCTTTGAGCGTTTTCAATTTCAAATCCAGTTTCTTAAAAGCATTACTTGCAATAAAGCTTCGCGATGTGCCTGTATCAAACAGTACTTTAATTGGAATGTCTTTAACAGTAAGCGCGCCTTCTAAAACATCTGGCCTCGCTTGACTGGCCGAGGATGCAGGAACTTCTGCCACTTCATTTCCCTGTACTACTTCAGATTTCTTTAATAGCTGACAATCCTGATTTACATGACCAGCCTGATGGCAAAGTTTGCATTTTCTATTCTCTTGGAACTTTCTTTTGGATTTAAATTTATCCTTTATTCGTTTCTCCGTAATTTATCGACAAATTCCCTTTCTGATTACAATTAGAGCAAGTGGCAGTTGTTACTGGTTCTTTCTCAAATTTAACCTTTTTCCTCTTGACTCTGGGCTTCTTACTGAACTCAGACTTCGTACTTGCCTTAGGTTGTGTACTTGTCTCTAGGCTATTAGTTTTGAGTTTCCTTTTGTTGCTAGAACTGACTTCCTCTTCATCGACCAAAAGGCCTTGCTTATCAAGATCTTCATACTGGTAAGCAATATATATCATTTTAGGAAAAGGAAGCTTCACATGTGCAGTTACTCTACTTTGGTACTTTCTTTGGAGCCGGTTAATAAACCTCAGATTCATCCTCTTAGGATTTTGAATTAGATGCGGGGCAAAACGAGAAAGTTTATTGAATTTCTTATGATATTCTGGAATGGCCATATCTCCTTGTACCAGACAATAGAATTCATCATATAGCCGATCAGTTGTTTCTGGAGGAATAAATCTTTCATTGAAAATTTCTTAAAATCTATCCCAGGTAATATTACCTTCTGGATTATCCTTAATGACAGCTTCCCACTAGATTAAAGCTTCGTCTTTGAGTGCCCAAGATGCCAGTAATCTTTTCTGATCATCTCTCAGCCTTGAACCTTCAAAAAATTTCTCAGCAGAGCGCATCCATGCTTGTGTTTGAATAATGAATTCATTGCCCAAGAATGGTACTCCACCCAGATTTCGATACTTCTTTAATAGAGCTTCAATATCTGGTCCTGACCTACCTCTTCTACTTCTGCCACTCATTTTTCAATGTCTGCAAATAGCAGACAAGGTGTCAGGCCAACAGAAAAGGTATTTTAAAGCATATAGACATATACTTGAATGTAAATGTGTCTATCGAGGTGTATTTTATTCTGTTACACTCATTCTAGGATATTATTGATCCTATCTGAAATGTGTGATCCGTCTTAGAACACTACTGGTTCTATTTCTGACGAGTTCGTTAATATGTTATATTCCAGAACTAAGCTTAACCAAAGCTCTAATACCACGTGTGACGACCCCAAATCCCCGTTCCACGGTGGCAAGGGTAATCTTTGGAATATAACACATAAACAAATAATAGCAGAACAGAAATATATAATTACACTAGATAATGTACAACATAATACACTGGATAAACATAATCATCAGAGTTACACAATATACAGGATCACACTTAGTACAAAATACAGTTTCAGCTTTATATAAAATGTCTACAGCGGAATCAAACATAATATACATAACAGGAGCTGAACAACATAAAAAGAAATGATAGAATCCATCTTCAGCTCCATAGCTATCCAGATAGAGCATGCTTAAACCTGAATATAAGGCTGCCCATGTAGAAAATAGAGCACCCGAGATTGCAAGTGAAACAAACTATGAGTCAGTCATGGGACTGGTATGAGAAATCTACTTAACTTATTTTACAATAAGGCCAATCACAGGACCATGCCGCCAACGCAGAACATGTTTACTCCATTGGATTTCCAGTGCTCAAAATAGGTAAATCATTTAAACATCGCAATGCTTTTTACAAATATGTAGCCATTATAAGACTCAGGTCCCATCACACAATGCAACGCAAACTAGAGGATAGAGTTTTACCTTATAATGGCCAAAATATGCTTGATACATATAAAATCAAAGCATTTGATATTGTTACTAGTGTTTATATGTTTCAAAAACATTTTCAATCATAAGTATCAATCATAGACGGCATGGGTACCATATATCATGTCGCCATATATAGGTTTACAATCAAAACCGCACGATGTCGTATTTGGAAATTAGATTTCCGTCATGAACCAAGGCAAGGGATTGTCCTTACCGCTTCGAGACGCTCTAGCCCGTGTCTCAGGAACAGCCGCAATTACACCTTGGATTGTTAGGGCTGGTCCACACGGAGTGGATTAAAAAGCCTGAACACTGCGTTTCCCCGCCCTATGGGGTGTCAAACTGGTCGGTATATCTACCACCATCCATCGGCTCCGCAGAGACCGATACAACCGAGGCGCCTCGCTATCCATCATCCACATAAGTAAAACATCAGGGCTCATAAAACGTTGGCACCACTCCTAGCTATAAGGAAACGCATGTCCTCCCTAAAGTCCTCTCCCGTTTCTGGTTCATACCGGGTATGAGGCTCGCGAATCAATGCTAAACACAAAGCTAGCTATTTAAAGCCTTGCTTTGATCATCAACCACAAGGCTCTGCTTTTCAACAAAATCCTTGATCACAGCATCTCTGCATGCCACTTGTCAATCTACAACGTTATACACGCATCCATTTACAAGTCCGTTCTGGGTCTAAACGAAACCAGAGGCACCTTATTCCTCGTCCCATATGTCCAATACAGGAGAGAGGCCCTCGCACATCCGAATGATCAACAAGTACGTCTGGACAACCACCGCAGTAACCCTTTCAGGGCAGCAACTCGCATCAAGGGCATTAGTAGCCATCCATTCGATGTGAAGATCATTGGTCTTGCACCGTCTTCATATCTTCGACTTCTAATCGTCGATCAATTATTTGAAACGAGAATTAACTCGGCCGTTTCAAACAATTCACATATATTTAGAATTCAAATCAATTCATTTCCTGGTTAAATTATTTGACATCCATAATTCAGTTCATTAATGTAATTTTCATGTCAAACACATTCAACCATCAAATATCCAATAAACCGAGTAAATTCGGTTTATTTCCATTCCATATCGTTTATAATATTTTATTACGATTTATCGCTATTTTTATTTATTTAAAAATAGCCCATTCAATTAAACGACGCTTCAGGCCATAACGCGGCCATGGTGTTGTTTTTCCTCAGATTTAATTTACATATATATGAAGATCTAACCGTTGGATCTTTACAAATTTTATATCGTCGGAAAGATCTTTTCAAAGCGGACCCAGCGGTGTCAGTTTTGTGAAAATCCGACGGTCGGATCTCCCGGTACAATTGTTTGAAGTTACTATTTCAAAATACGAACTGCAGCGTCGTTATTCGATTTATTTTAATTAATTATATATATATATAATTCATTCTGGCGCTGTTTTCATTCAGATTTGAATTAAACATTTCACACAATCTAACCGTTGAATCTTTGCAAATTTGGTATCATTGGAAATATATTTTATAAGCGAACCCAACGGTTCCAGTTTCGAGGAAATCCGATGGTCGGATTTCTCGGTATAATCGTTTAAAATCACGATTCCAAAACACGAACTGCAGCTTCGTTATTCGTTTTAATTCAATTATATATATATATATATATATATATATATATATATATAATCCGTTCTTCGATTTCCAAACCATTTTCATTTCACACATGTGGTAAAAATAATAATGTTTAACCAACAAATATTCATTTCAACACATGACTATTTTTAACACTTCATATCTATGATAAAAATGTGATTTTTATTGTCAAAACAATTTATTTCAAACATGATTATTTTATATACTTCATATAGATGATAAAAATGTGATTTTTATTGTTAAAACAATTTATTTCAAACATGGTTATTTTATATACTTCATATAAATGATAAAAATGTGATTTTTACTGTTAAAACAATTTATTTCAAACATGGTTATTTTTAGCGATTCGTATATATAATAAAAATGTGATTTTTATTGTTAAAACAATTTATTTTAAACATGAATATTTTATATACTTCGTACATACAATAAAAATGTTATTTTTATCAACACATGAATACTTCAGAAAATTTCGGCAGTATAACGACAGGGTAGTTAAAACTGACACCGTCCCGAGTATGGCTCCTCGCTCTACCTTAAAGCCTCGCAGCTTTTGACAGGGGGATTTCAATAATCTAGTTTGTACACAGACGAATTTTTCCATAAGCTAATCCTAATTGGTTTCAACCACAATCAATCATATCAACCATTCGCATTTATCAACCAAATTTCACGTCAACCAAAATCCAAACAATCACAACCAATATATATTGTCCATGGTCTGTGGACGAGGGGAGTGTGTGTATATATATACGTATATAAATATATATGATTTTTACAACTATATATAACTTATACATCGCACGTATAATTTATACAACGCTTATACATGAGGTGTACAACGCTTATATAACTTATACATTGATTATATAATTTATACATCGTCATTCCATATCGTTTTGAATTTAGAAATCTCACTTTGGGTTCCACTCCTCCAAAAATTGTAGGAAGCTCCAAAAATTCTCCGGTCTCTTCTAGAATGTAGAAGACGTCGCTATGAGTCCAATGTCTCTTGTTTCACTGGATTTGGACAATATAGCAAAACGATATGATTTTTATAAGTTAATCATATTTCGCGACGGTTTTATAGTGTTATAAATGGTTTAAAATATACACAGTCGTACCTCAGCAAATCAGTTCGAAACTAGGGTCGGATTTTTCTCTCGATCCGTGAAGCGATGTGAGGATCGGGCTATGCAGCGTCGAAGGGGGAGGAGTCGCGCCTCTGCGCGCGGTGGTGGGGTCCACTTTAGTGGACGGAATCGTCGTCGGCGGCGGGTTGAAGGTTGGAACGTCGGGGAGCTTGTTTGAACGATACAGGGCACGGAAAAATCCAATCTTTATACGGATGTGAAGCTCGTGAGGAGCACTACAAATTTTCCAACTGTGGCATTTGATTTTACTCAGTGGATTGGCCAGAAATCAAGAGAGAAGCGGTAAACCCTTTTTCGTCGTCGACAGTAGGGCGTACGGGAGAGAGAACGCGGTTTTTTTAATTTTTTAATTAATGAATGGAATTTTCTGATTCGTCGATATTTATATGTATTCCAAAAATATATGTTTCTCCCAACGAACTCCAATTCAAACCAACGACTGTCATCTCTAGCTAAATACCCCCATTCCAGACATAATGGAATATGTTTCGTAGGCCCATTCGACTGTTTCAGCTAGTTATTCTTCAAATTAAAATATAAAACATTCAATTATGGATTTGAACATACATTTCAATTTTTCGGGGACATATACTGATCCCAAAAATTTCAGAAAAGTAAATCTAGCTATGTTTGGACTATACGGTCCCAACAAAACTGATTTCGTCGAATTTGGAGACCGTTTGGAAAATGACCATTTTCTGGTCGATCCAAATTAACTGAAATTAACCAAACACATTTTCTTTTGCCATGCTCACATATTAACTCCAAAATTATGGAATTTGAAATATAGCAATAATTTGACATTTCGGATCCAATAAAAGTGGTTTCATCGAAAACAGAGGTCGTTTGCAAAATGTCTATTTTCAAGGGCTATATTAATTTCATAACGACCTTTCTGAAAATTCATTTGGCCACAACTTTTGATTTCCGCTATGAAATTTTGATTTTTCAGATTTGTTAGAAAGATATTCTTAAATAGATTTAAATATTTTTTGTTTCACTAAAATCCGGTTTATTTTGCGTCTTGTACAGTCAGTCAAAGTTCAAATTCAAATTTTCAAACTACCGCGCAATCTCCAACTCCTTTTTAAAATTAAAATAAATATTTATATTCCAACATCGATTCAAATAAATATATACATTCTAATTCTCTTCAAAATAAATTTCTTGTCATTATTATTTAAAATAATTCATTTTAAATATTCAAAATTCACTAAAATAGCCAAATTAAAAATTTTAAATTGGTTCTGATTTTCTGGGTTGTTATAGCTACGCACATTTTATGATTAATAAGAACTCACGAGTTTTTTTCCATACATTCTCTGAGATCTCAACTCACTTAAATCCACAGTATGGATTGCATCATGGTCTCACCTGATGGATCCCAACATCAAATTCAGCCATCATGGCGGGTAATGCCTTTGATTTCAAACTATTATATATAATCTCTTGTTAACATTTCAATATACTTATCTTTAACAGTATAAGTATATTCATACCATTATTTCAGTACTTCGAAATAAATATATATGTGCTTATATATAATACATAAGTATACGCATAAAGCATCATATTTTCCATACGTAAAGAATTAATGCATAACCAACTAAAGAACCTTAGTATATATGCTCAACGTATGTTTTCTATAAGTATAAATGTATACACCTACATAAATTATCTAACGCCGAACTAAGTATATGTACATAATATTTTCAATATTTAGAAAATAGATTCAAACGCCTATCTTACCGACCTAGGTACGAAAAATTGTCAATAATTTCTTACTTTATGTAAAGTAAATCTCATTTATAATTACTGCCCAATATTCTTTCAAGTATAATTTTACATTTGCATTTCAAGTAATCATAAATTCACTCTCTAATTGATAGAAAATGATTAGATTAAAAAATCATTTCTCTCAAAATTAAGTTCCTTTCAAGATTAAAAATTTATAACAATCAATAAGCTCAAAGATTGCTTTAATTAATACTTATAAATGGCCATCCAAAATGTCATTAAGATAGACAAATCAACAATTTCCTAGAAATCTAGGAATAAGCATAATCCAACTTATATAACAACCAATACTACATTTCATCTTTAGAAGACTTGAGTTAAGAGTCTAATAAACTTATAACATACCATTAACATTTTGTTTGTTGGAATTCAACTAATGAGGCAAACAATTATTATCTTGAGCTCCAAATTTCACTTAGAATTTCCAACACATTAATTGATTTCCATAATACAATCTATGAGATTATTTGTCTCAAGGAAGGGTGTAAATTATAAGAAGGGTTACCTCTTGCATCATCAACGAATGTACATCTGTAAAAAATAATGTACATGGGTTAGAAATGCAATGTTAGATATACGGCCATACAATTTGTTCGGACACAAGATAAACCAAAGGCAGTACTAATATTAGATTCATACTCAATAGCATACATCATTGCAAGAAACCAAATGAATGGATTGGTCAGGTTTATATGCTATTCTCATATGTCCTTCAAACTTACAAAGGTTATCCATAAATTTCAAAAAAATCCATTCAAATTTCATTTTTTTTCTTAACTTACTCATTTTACTTGCATAATCGTAAATTCTTTTAATCACTTACATAAGAAATAATTTCTTATTTCAAACCTATTACAATTTAATATAATTTTTTAAAAATCATTTAAAAGCTATTTTATATGAATATAACAAGTACGCTCCCATAATACACTGTACTCATTCTGGGGTATTACTAACTCTTTCTTCAGTGAGTTAGTCCAATGACTACTTAGGTGTTCGCTCAACCTAAGTCTTGATACCAACTATAAAGACCTGACTTTCCAACCCTTAGAAATCTGACATTTAATATATCCATGTATTCACATGACAAATAACCAAGTGCCAAAAAGTTCAATAGTTATGGGAAAAGTAAGAAAAGATAAAACAGAATCTCATAACGAAATGACTAATATATATTATACAACAATATTTTTACAAAGAAAATTGATGTTTTTTTTATAACACACCAGAGTACGACTTATGAACCAATATTGGACAATTATAATAACATGTCCCTATAGACTCCAATAATATCATATAATGACATACACAGCAGAATAATATAGAATACAAAAATACGTCTCGAATCTCCTGTTCCTCTCCTGAAGGTCCAGAGCGATCCAAATCCAATCTAAAAATATGTTTGGTCAGACCCGAGCATTAT